>JAPVLO010000167.1:0-4800000 GCA_027257055.1 Cephalopachus bancanus
ATTCACCCTGAGAAGGTTACTCTGATTTGAATTGGTTATCCAAATCCTATGTTAGTGAGTCAAATTAGCCAACTCATTCACACTGCAGATCTCAATAAAATCATTTTTAGATTGCCTAACTTCAGTTAGTATTTGGTAAAATAAAAGTTTCAGAGTAATTTTAAAAATTTAAACTTGTTTTTAGGCTAGTTAAATCTGTTAAGGTTATTAAAACACATTTGAAAATAAAGATTTATATTGAAAGTGCACAATAGTAAGAAAAATAACTGCAATATTGTGATGAGAACATACATCTCAGAACTTGGAATCATTGCTTAGATATTTGTCTTTCAATATATAATGATAAATCACTGAATTTAAGTAAGATAAATCAAAGAAAAGGCACAGTAAATGAATATATTTCTTATTTTCATAGATGCTATTCCAACTGCATGCTTTCATTGATTCATTCCAAGTCATCAAAGGATAACTTTTGAGTTCATTCTTAAGCATGTTCTTTGGTGGGAAATGATAATGGAAAGGTGCTGTAAGACAAAGTTTAGCATTGTCCAGGCAACTACGAGAAAATCAGTGTGGATAGAGAAAGAATGCTTGAGAGGAAAGGCTTGGGAAGCAAGCCTACTGAGAGAAGTTAAGGGCAGACCCTGTAAAGGTCTGTCTGCCATGAAACGCACTGCAATATTTACTAGTTTATACTCTGCTCTATTGTAGAAGGGATATCACTTATCACAAAGACATGTAAAATACAGCAATATGTAATACAATAAAAGTAGGTTTAAAAGACAAAAGATACAATTTTAAAATGAAGCCAAGAAAAAAGCTAATATTAAAATATAAGCCATAAATGCTTTAATATATTAAAGATGATTAATAATTTCTGTTTGAAGCTTTTTATCAGCTGCTAAGAAAAAAGAAATTGTATCAACTATAGTTTAAAACATCCTCAATGTTGCAAAAAGAAAAAAATGACAACTTTTACGACAGTTTTTAATATTGGTTTATTATATATTCTTATTATGTTGCATCAAAGAGTTGAATTGAGACAAAGCAATTACAAGGTGTTGAAGTGAAATGGGTAATTAAAATATTAACCAGGGCCAGACATGGTGGCTCTCATCTGTAATTTCAATGGTTTGAGAGGCCAGGACAGAAGGATCGCTTGAGACCAGGAGTTCAAGGCTGCAGTGAGCTATGATCATGCCACTGCACTCCAGCCTTGGCAACACAGCAAGACCCTGTCTCTTAAAAAAAATACACACACATACATACACACACACACACGCTTTGTCTACAGGATAATTGTCCATATGTATACTCATTCCCATTTCTTTTAGTAGAGTCACAAGTTGACCTCCAGATAAGTTCAAGATTTTTCTCAAAATATTTCCAAATTTATAAAAGAAAAATAATCTTTCTACTTATTTTTTGTTTTTCATGTATGCAACATATCTACATGAGTTTTACTCAAGTTATAGGATGCGTATTATACACAATGAAACCATGAAATATGGTCATTTGGAACCCAGAAAATTCACTTTTGAGTGGCCCTTCTGAATAATGGACATCCTCCATAAAAGCTGAAACAGGCTAAATGAGAGGCCTTTGTGACTACTGATGAGATACAGGTGTGCATTAAAATTTTGTACTTGGAAATAACAAAGAATGACTTCACTTATGATATCCAAATCAGAAAGCAAAAGCGCAGTTCTCCTAGTTGCAGTTTTTGGTTTGGAATCAAGTGCTGATCACACAACACCTTGTAACTTGATCCAGGGAATTAGTTGCCAGAGCTTTGTATATGCATGCAGTATGTAATGATTCTACTACATAATACCAGGAAGGACAGATTTTCCAATGATATTACAGGTGTGAGGCTGAAGCCTCCAAATTCTGCTCTAAAGGCAAAGAAGGATTAACTTGGAAGATTTTGAAGGTAGACATGTCAAAGTGTGCCTCTGATAAAAGATAATCTTCACTTTGAGCTTGATTGCAAGGGGCCGCCATAATATTTATTATAGAATGCAAGTAAAAAGAAATATAGAGAAACAAAAACCAAAAGGTTATGTTGAAGAAAACAACAACAAAAACATTTGGAATCATAGTATTTGGAAAGGAGTCTGGGCTCCATCTTGAGCTTGCCTTCTAAAGTAAGGTCGAACTTTATTTCTCTGAATTTCAGCAATACTGACTAACATGTAGTGCTGTTGTCCTAAACAATGTATAAAATAGTCAGTTATAAAGCTCTATTTGAAAGGTAATTTTGTCCATATAATTTATAGACTATTTTGTTTATAGAATCCATAGATAATGCTGGGGCATAACCAACTTTCTAGATGTTTTCCAAAATGATGTTTAAGATAGTATTTCTACTTTCTAGTGATTCTCTTCTTCCTATTTTAGAGTTACATTAATTGTTGGCTTCATGCATTTAATTTTAATACATGTAGATATATTATCTTAAAGCATAATCAAACAACTCTTTCAGAATTATTTATATTGTGAATAACCTGCACAACCCATTTTGTGATTTTATTGATATATATATACATATATATATTTATATAAACACATACAAATATTACTGGGATGCAAACAGAAATTTTGTCCATTTATACAATTCCTAGTATTAAAACTCATTTAAAAATGATTTATGCATACATGCATGCATAAACATGTACATAAAACTGCATATATATAAAACATTTAAAAGGACAATTTACAAATTTTATATTTTTATATAATTTATGCATAAGACGTACTTATATACAATACTATTTCTTGAATAAATATATTAGTATGATACACTATGCTAAGTGTTTATACACATTATTTTAATTACTTACAAAACATCTGAAAGAAGATATTCTCATAGGGTTTTTATGGTTTTGATTTTGGGGTTTTTTTTTGGAAATGGAATCTCAGTATTTTGCCCAGACTGGTCTTGAACACCTGGGATCTAGCAATCCTCTTGTTTCAGCTTCCCAAAGTGCTGGGATTAAAGTCATGAGCCACCACGCCTGGCCTTATTCAGAAATATGAAATATCTAGTTACTAGTAGAAGAGCTCTTATTCAAACCTGGATGTTTTAAATTTAAAAGTTCATATTTTGTTTCACTTTTGTTGTGTACCATTCCTATTCTCAATAATGAATTGACTAATAAAGATGCTAGAAACCTAAAATATTATTATTCCAATGTACCAATAATCTCACTTCAAAAATAGAAACTACATGACACTATTGTTACATTTTTTGTCTTGAATTTAGCTGAGGCTCCCTCTCAAGATTTTTATGTTGTTGTGTTTTTTTCTCTTCTAAGCCAAGATTCTGGTTGTTATCTTTGGAATATTGCTTGTTTTCAAGTCCTGCCTTTCTCTCTTAAACATTTTGTTTTGTTTTTTCAAGTATATGGAAAATGCATATAAATATTTCCTCTACTGGCTATTATTCAATTTGTGATAGACTATAAGTGTATCTTTATATAGAAAAGGAAAAAATCTTGTCCGTGATGGATCGCAATATTCCAAAGAGCATTCTCAGCACTTCCATTTGCAATAAGAGAGCATAAGACATATATCCCTTCAAATAACCTGATTTGTTGCATTGAAGAAAGCAGCAATAACGATGTAGATGACTTTTTTCCAGGTTTGCCTTCTTTGGTTTCAGGTAGCGTTGGAATTAAAACATTATGGAGGTGAATTCTCAGTGGCTCAGCACTAGACACTTCTTACACACTTGAGTGGGTACAAGTGTAGCCATGTGCAGCCACGTGTGACAAATCTGTCAGAACTAACAGCAGGGGCTCTGATAAGAGTTCTCCATCAGTAAACCTGCTTGATAGGTCAAGGTCTTTGAATTGTGATCATAAGTGGCACCCGATAGTGAGGCCAGCATTAAGGGTCTGTTCATATTTCTTCAGTGTTTTTTTTTTTTTTTCTCTCTTAACTTTCCATGAGTTTATTTTATCTTGGTCATTTTAGATAACGTTGGAGTTTAAACCTAATCCTAGCCTTTGTGAGAATTTAAGTGCTTTCTTCCCCCTTGATGAAAGAGATCAAGAAATGTCATATTTGAAGAGGTTATAGGAAACTATTTTGCAAATAGACTAGTATGTTTTATGAGAAAAGAAACAATTAGGTTTACTATATTCCCATCCATATTGTGTAATGATAACACACACTCATATTCTCAAAGACTGAGCAATTACATTTAAATTCCTCATGCAGGCTTCTCCAGTCTCTGCTTAAACTGCTTTTCTAGCCTCAATGTAACCTAGTATCTATCTTCTCCAGCCAGACTGACTAACTACCCACACCTGAGCTGTCTTTTTGTCTAAACCATGCCTCTGGTATCCTCAGAGAACTCAGTTCTATTCTCCATACCACACCCATGACCTGGCCCATGACCCTAATATAATCCATATCAATATACTTCTGATAACCAATTGCTGAAAGTTAGTAACTTATAACTTTTCTCTTGGCCTTAGATCATGGACTTTTCCTGCAAATTTGTAATGCATCCTCACTAACTAGTTCCCTGATTTTAAAAACCTAACTTATCATATTCAAATTTAGCTTACCTACTATGGAGATTATTTTAATGGCCACCTAATTTATCAACAATTTATACCCCAAATAATTCTTTAATTCAGTTGTAAATAAGAGCATGCTATATAATTTTGCAGTGTGTGTGTGTGTGTGTGTGTGTGTGTGTGTGGTGTGTGTGTGTGGTGTGTATTTATTGCCATGTCTCATTTAGTTATTTTGCCACTAGAGCAATTATGTCAGGAATTGAAAATGCAAAAGCTTCAGGGATTAGGCAGGTAATTTAAATGAATGAAACAAGCAGATGTTGAAAAAGCAACTGTGCAAGCATGAACTTAAATGGCAACAGTCACAAAGCTCAGAAGTTGGGAATTAATAAGGAGTGATGGGGCTGTGAAGAACTGAAAAGTACATGCACTCTTCAAAGTGCCCCAGTTCTACTCAGCTCTGGGGGATTATAGACATGTGATGAAGTAAATTCACATTGGTCAGATGTTTCAGTTTTACTTATAAGAAATTAAATTTTTGCATTTTTATGTGATGCTTCACAGTTTTTTTTTTCATGTTGGCAAATAATTAACTGTATAGAACAAGCATAGCACACCTGTTGGTGAACCTAGTTCTCAGGCTGTTGTAATAATTTGAGTATTTCATGTATCTGAGGAGAGTCTAGAATTGAGAAGTTAATGAAAAATATATTTTAAAAACTAGAAAATAACTACTTTTACTAACAACATATTAGTTTGTTAACATGTAGCATAATATAAACATATGGGTAATAAAATGCTTTTTCAAAAATGTTCCAATATGGATGATATCTGAATATAATGATCAAATGGTTCATAAATATTTCCCACAATATACTTGTTCTTCAAGTCTAAAATGAAGACAAAATATTTGAAAAGAGAGTAGGAGGAAAGATTTTGCAGTGCAAACAACTACATTATATTTTTAGGTCTATCCATTGTTAGTTGTGTAACTTTGTATAATTCATCTGATCCTCAGACTTCAGGTTTTTGGTTGTTGTACAGTATTTTTTAGTTGGTTGTTTGGCAAAATGAAAATATTGAGTAAAATGGATTATAGAGTCCTTTAAAACAGTGAAATGTTAAAACTACAGGTGACATGATTAAAACATCATTTGGAAATTTGTGTGACCTTCACAATTAATGTTTGTAGAATGTCTTAAACTGAAGTTAACCCCCTAAAGCTCTAGTGTTATGTGACTTCTTGATTTAGTAGGAATAATTTGGGATTTACATGTTATATCTCTTTAGAGCCATAATCAGAAAGGGAGCGTCACAGTTGAAATTGGCAATAGCAAATAATTTTACTTGCATTTTCACTATGCATAGCTTAAATTGGTTTTCTCTTTAAAATGTGGTATGGGCAATGCATAGTAGATGGAGTGTCTCCAGTTTTAATCACTTCACTTTTCATTTGAAAAGTAATTCATCATGAGAAGTCAGTGGGGTATAGAGAGCACTAATTGCAGCAAAATATCAAGGACAGTTTTCCTCTGTCTTAATTAAACATTAATGAGTAAAGTTATTTGCAAATGCATGCTGCAGGGATGGACTTGTCTATCTACGTTTGGTAAATACTGACACTAGATGTCAAAATAAAGCACCTTAATTGATTTATACAGGAATAGTTTTAAAAAAATCGCACCTGGCTTGACATTTCCCTAGGTTTTTATAGAGTAGTTTCTGATACATTATTTATAAAGAAACTTTTTTTCTGACCTATCCTAATTACAGGAGTGATTGTTTCCAAACTAATCAATTTGGTATGAATTTGACTCTTCACCTGTCAGTTTTGCTATCAACTTAAGGAGTTCTACAGTAGATGATAAATTCTCAGGTTTCTTTATAGTTTTAGAAGCAATATGGAGACAAGTCACTTTTTCCTTTATTATTGAAAATATTTTCTAAGATGCTAGAAGGCGTTTTTTTTTTCCCCCTTTGGGTTAATAATTTTGTATGAATGCACGTAAGTTTTATTTCAATATATTTGTTAATCTAATTGCTTTACCTGAGCTGTACCTCAGAACTTTAAATAAAATTAAAAATCTTAAGAAGGTCCAGGTACAGAGGTTCACACCTAAAATCCCTGCAGTTTGGCAGGACGAAGCAGGGGTATACTTGAGTCCAGGACTTCGAGACTAGCTCAAGCAACATAACAAAACATCATCTCTGAAAAAATAAAAAAAGGTAACCAGGCATGGTGGCATCTGTAGTCCCAGCTACTCAGGAGGCTGAGGCGGGAGGATCACTTGAATCCAGGAGTTCAAGGCTGTGATGAGCCATAATCATGCCACTGCACTCTAGCCTGGGTGACACTGGGAGACCCAGACTCAAAATAATAAAATAAAATAAAATAAAAACCTAGGGAGTACATTTAACTTAAACTTCAGATTTTAAAATAATGTTTTAAGAAACATTGCCTTTGATATGCTATAGTGTAAGTAAAATAGTTAATACATTAAGAGAAGGCATAAAATAAAACTTTTTGTCTCATATTTAGTTGTTCTATAAATAAAATAAAATAATTGTTTAATATAATCTGTAAATTAGTTGAAATGTAATTTTTATCAGAATTCTTCGTAAATTTATCTGCATGATTTACCAGTAATATTTATTTTACTAGGTTTAATTAAATAATACTCTAGAAATATAAAAATTACAATTAATATTTTTAAATAATTAGGTATATATTACAGTAAGAGCTTCTAATTTTATACATAAGAAGAGGAATTACCATTCTTGCAAGTCTAAGTCTTACATGAAGATTTTGTGTAGATCAGTGTAGCAACATAGCCATTTTCAGAAAATTACAAAAAACACAGTGCATACAGTTTTAAAGTATCAGCGTGATAGTACAATGTTTAAAAAAAAGGGAAGGAGGAGAAAAGGAAAAAACATCCCTGATGTGTCTTAGAATGACATAAACTATGTATAAACTGTTTTCAGATAACACTGTTAAATTTCACTCTGAATTCTCTGGAAACTCCCAGTTTCCCAAGCCATATGGTCTGATGCAGATAAAATTGGCTTATGGCAAATAGTGTAAACACACTTCACGTTTTTCCACCTGTGAAACTACTGAAGTGTTATAGTGTACATTTTTAAGGTTATTAGTATCAGGTTTTCAGTAGATCTTTACTTCCAGATTTCTTTTGTTTTCCTAGACAACTTCATTGCCGCGTTTGAAAATAACCAAGTATTCCTTATCTTCATTTTAAGAAACTCAGACTTCCAAAGAACTTGATTTTCAATTTGAACTCAAATCAGTGTAAGGGATATTTTAAAAAGTGACTTTGGAGCAGAAATTATTATTTTAAAAGAACAAAGTAAATGCAGCCTATCCCTCTTCAATTTGTGGAAATCACAAAAAGCAATAAAAATGATGAATATCAAATTCATCTTTAAAACAAGTTAATAGAAGATTGAAATCACAAGACAGAAAACAATAATTGGGTCTCTCATAAGCAATGACGGTTAACAGTGCTTTCTCAAATTTTTATTTTAATAATATATTTTATTTGAGTCAATATATCTAAAATATTATTAGCATTTCAGCATGCAACCAATATAAAAATTGCTAACCATATATTTTACATTTTGTTTCTCATGATAAGACTCTGGTGTCCAGTGTAGACTTACTCTCACACCACCTCTGCATTGGGGACAACCTCATTTCAAATGCTCAGTAGGCCCTCTGTGTCTTGTGGAAACCCTACTGGACATTCAGTACTAGTCCTTTCTACATGTGTTAAAGTACAACCTAAACCCAAATTACACTAGGATCCCAAACAGACAGCAAACCACTGTTTACCATGTGGAAAAGTTTTTAAAATTTTGTCTTGTTTTGTTTTTGTTTTTTGGTAAACCTAAAAATATTGTAATAATTAGGAGTGGAAATGCAATAGTTATGTTTCTCCTAATCAGTTGTGGGTCAGCAGTGTTTTGCTGTATTATAGGAAAAGGACCCACTTGACTGCAGATATCAGAAAAAGCCACATGAACTAAATTTTAAATCCTCACAGACTGTGAGGTATTTAGCCAATTGTTCCTAATTCACAGCAGTGTGAATGGAATTCTAAAACTGACGATATAAGTTAGACTAGACTGGCTTTTGTTCCAAGATCAGACATAGGAGCCAGAGAGCTGAACAAGGAGTCACAACAGTAGTAATTATTTGATAGAAAGTCTATGGGTGGCATAGGCTAGGGCAAAAAAATATATATATTGTAAATAGGCCCTTGAAAGGTGAAAAGTAGATCTCCATTATCATTGATAATAAGAAAAATTCTGCTTGATTGGGACATGAACACAGTCCATTTGTCACATATAAAAGTGAATAATCAAAAGTAGTACACATGAAGTCTATAAAAATATAGTACAAGAAATGAAAAGAAGGAAGGAAAAATGGGAGAGAGGGAGGGAAGAAGGAAGGAGGAAGGAAAGAAAGGAGGGAAAAGCAAAAGACCCATGAAATACATTAACCAGAAAAATATTCCCATAGAACAAATAAATATGTAACTACATTAAACTTAGGGAATTAACATAAAACAAAACCTTCTCAATGACATAATGCCTTCACTGTTTTGATATCTGCCACATTGATGCACTAAATTCCATTTCCAATTGGATCTATCTCTAGATTTTCTAATTTGCTCTGTGCATTGACATTCTATTTTCTCTGTGTACTGTTATTCTGTCCAGACATTATTCACAGTATCTTAATTATAGACACATTAGAATAAAAATGTTTAAATATGTTGATATGATTACTCCCTACTAAACATACATACACACACACACACACACACACACACACACACACACACACACAAACAATGTATTCTATTTAGGATTGTACAACTATTCTTTCTAGTTTATTCATTCATTTGAGATGTATAATCGAGGTTTTAAACTCTGGAAAAATCAAGTGACATTATTATTGAGACACTTTGAGATTACAAAGTAATTTAGGAAAATTGACATTTTTGTAGTGTCAGATCTTTCTCTTGAGGATAACATTTTATTTGTTCAAGTTTACCTTTCATGATTTTGAGAGGTGTTTTGCAAGTTTCTTTTTAGGGGTTTATGCCTATGCATTTTTTACTATTGTAGAGTATTCTTTTTATTGTCTCATTTTGTCTTTATGTTTGAAAACTATTGTTTTCTTTATATTTTATATCTTGCTATTTTACAAAAATGTTAAATTAGCTATTATTGTTACTTTTGGGGTCCCGTGTATACAATTAGATTATCTGCAAATATATATTTTCAAAACAATGTTAAATAGAGGTGAAGATAATAGATACCCAAGTCTTCTACATGACTTTATTAGAATATGCTTAAGGTTTTTCCATTAAGTTTACTTCCTTTAGAACTCAGAAGTACTCATTTTATTATGTTAATAAACCACCCATCAATTTCTTTTGATATAGTGTTTGAATCATAAAAAATCTTGTCAAGTGATTTTCTTCGTATTCCATGTAGAAAATTCTATGGTTATCTTCTTTTTATTTATTAATTTACTAAACTATATTAATCTATTTCTTAGTATAAAATTACCTTTGCAGCCGGGCTCGGTGGCTCAGCCTGTAATCCCGCGCCTTTGGGAGGCTGAGGTGAGTGAATTGCCTGAGCCCGCGGGTTCGAGACCCGCCTGGGCAGCGAGACCTCATCTCTACAATATAAAAAAATCAGCCGGGCGTGGTAGCGCATGCCTGTAATTCCGGCTACTTGGAAGGCTGAGGCGGAAGGATCACTGGAGCCCAGCAGGTCGAGGCTGCGGTGGCCGGGAGCGGCCACTGCACTCCAGTCTGGGCAACAGAGTGAGACTCCAACTCAAAAATAATAAATAAATAAAAATTTTAAAAAAAATTACCTTTGCATTCCCAACAAACACTTAAGTGGATGGAAATAAATTGTTTATTTAACATTGAATGGATTTTATTTTCTAATACTTTATGTCATATTTTTTACCTCAATATTCAAAGGGAAATTAGTCTGCAGTGCCTTTTTAGGTATTATGTGAATATTTTGAAATCAATGCTTCATTAGACTTTCCATAAAATATTTAATTTTTATCTTGCTTTAGTGCTTTGAAATTGGATATGAAACCATAGATTATTTTATGTTTATATATGTGATAGCACAATTCTGTAAAGGCATCTGATTCTTTTTATGTGGGAAAGATTGAAAATCTTTCTCTTTTTTTTCTATAAAAACATGACAGTTTAGGCTGTCAGTTGACATTTTCTATCAAATGTAGTAAATTTTGGCAAGGTATATTTACAGAATTTATCCATCTTATTTGGATATATATAACATTTAAAGAGTAGTAGCCATTTATGATTTTTTTTAAGATTATTTTATTTTTTGAGTTGAGGTCTCGTTCTGTCACTCAGGCTAGAATGCAGCAGTACAATCACGGTTCATTATAACCTCGACCTCCTGGGTACAGGTGATTATTCTGCCTCAGCTTCCCAAGTATCTTGGACTACAGACATGCACCACCACACCATAATAGAGATATAGTCTTGCTTGTGATGTTTGCTGCCTAGGCTGGTCTTGAACTTCTGGGCTTATGAGATCCTCCTGCCTTGGACTTCCAAAGTGCTGGGATTACAGGTGTGAGCCACATCACTGGCTAATATTTTTTAATTTTTTTTAATGCTTCGGTGACTTCTCCCTTCTCTTTGTGTATCTTAGCCTTTGTTTTGTTTTGTTTTTGCTTTGTTTTGAGATGTAGGTTAACTAGTAGTTTGACCTATTTTGGTGATTAGTTTTCTTTTTTTTAATTGGAAAATATGGTTTATTTAGAAAGTAGATTAGAGGAAGAGAGAGAGAGAGAGAGAGAGAGAGAGAGAGAGAGAGAGAGAGAGAGAGAGAGAGAGAAAGAGAGAAGATTCATCTCCCCAAGGTTAGGAAGGGGGCTATTTTGGTGATTTCTTTACATGAATTATATTTTCATTTATTTGTGATTTTCAGAACTTTCTTCTTTCTAACTTGCTACTTCTTGCTTTTATTATTACTAACTATTTTCTTCTCATTTATTTGGATTAGTATATTGATCTATTTTTCTGGCTATATAAGTTGTCTTTTAATTTTTTCTTTTTGTATTTAGCCAACTTAATTATTTAATCCTATGAAATTTCCTTGGGTCACAGCTTTAGCTGCATCGTGTATATCACATGTGTTGTATTTTATTGTCCTAATTTAGAATAAATTGTAAGATTTTATTTCATATTTTTCTTCTGACCCCACATACATGCTTTAAAATTTTTCAGGTGGAAGGGCCTTCTTGAATGTAATAATTGATTTTATATTTTGCTGTATTTTTTATGTTTTATTTTATTTACTATAGAGATGAAGGGTACAAAGTCAGAATTAGTTACAGAAGTAGACTGCATAAACTTTGAGTCTTCAGCTCGTGGTATTCAATATTTGCCATATTCTAAATTTTGATACTAATTTTATTGTAGTCAGAGAATGCAGTTTATATATTTTCTACTTTAAAAAATGTATTAATGCCTTAATTATGGCCTAATACAATATCATTTTTTGAAGATGTTCAGGGTACACATAAAAGGCGGAAAAATGATCTATTTTTAGATTGCAGGTTAGTCATCTATTTTATAAATAATACTATTAATTATGCTATTTAGGTCTTCTATATCTTAAAAATATTTGTCCACTCAGTGTTTTTGTATTCTGACATATATATTAATGTCTCCAATTATTAACCTGCTTGTATATTGTAACTAGATTATTTGGTAGTTTCTGCTTTTGAATAGTTGTTGCTATGTTATTGATGTGCATAGATATTAGTAACTTCTAATCATATTGTGAATTGGTAATTTTATTATTATAAAATATTCTTTGTCTAATATTTTTGGTCATATTATCGGATATTAGTATTAACACATTTTTAATATTTTGATTTGCCTGGTATATCTTTTCTCATTTATTACCTTTTTCCAAGGAAGATATAATTTTAGTAAGAAATTGTTATAACTTAAGAATTAAATAACTTTATTTAAAATATTTTTCTTCTTTTTCTTTGATTTATTGAGCTATAGTTACCAAACCTGTTTATATTGAAGGTGTACATGTTGATTTTATACACATACATATTGTGAAATGATTATACAATCAAGTTAATTAACAGATCCATCACCTCACATGTTTGCCTCTGTGGGAGTGTTGAGAATATCTAATGTATTCTCAATAAATTTCAAGCATATAATATAATATTATTAACTAGAGTCACCATGCTATACAGTCATGCCCTAGCAATAATTCATCTTGTAATCGAAAATGTGAACTCTTTGACCAAGTTCCCGCCGTTTCACCCAACCTCAGCCTCTCTTTGCTTCTGTGAGCTTTACCTTTTAGATTTCACATGTAAATGAGATCTTATAGTAATTTGTCATTTTGTGTCTGGATTATTTACTTAGCATAATCTACTTTAGGTTCACCCATTTTACCCAAGTGGCAGAATTTCCTTCTCTCTGTCTGTATGTATGCTATATTTGTGAGATGTTATTTTAAGAAACATTACCTATGTATTAATTTTTGAAGTTGAATTAATTTATGGTAGTAATGTGTAGTATGATGTTTGCTCAATTGTGTTTCTGTCTTTTTCTTTGACTGTACTGTCTGTCACATGGTGATGCTACCATTTATTTGATTAAAGCCATCTTTTGAGTGAACGTCATACTTAAAATGTATGTAATTTTTATGGCACCCCATATATGTATGTAGGTATATGTGCATCACACACACTTAGGATGTTTCTGTATCTTGGTTATAGTAAATAATGCCACAGTGAACATGGAGATACAAATATCTCTTTGAGATATTGATTTTATTAACATGGGATATATATACAGAGGTGGGATTGCTGGATCATATGGTAGTTTTATTTTTAATTTTTTGAGAAAACTTTCTACCGTTTTTCATAATGGTTGAATCAATTTATAGTCTTACCAATATTATATGAGTCTACCATCTGGTTAAGACTTACCACTTATCTTTTTGATAACAGCCATTTTAACAAGCATGAGGCAATTTCTTCTGGCTTTGATTTATATTTCACTGATAACTGGTGATGTTGAACACCTTTGGTATACCCTATTGGTCATTTGTCCATCTTCTTTGGGAAAATGTCTCACCAGATCCTTTGCCCATTTTGAATCAATTATTTATTTATTTTTGCTGTTGAGTTGTATGAATTCTTTATACATTTTGGTTATTAAACCCCTAATCAGATATGTGGTTTGTAAATATTTTCTCCCTTTTCTTAGTCACCTTTTCATGCGGTTGATTGCTTCTTTTATTGTGCAGAAGTTTTTTAGTTTCATATAGCCCTATTTGTTTATTTTTACTCTTATTGCCTGTTCTTTTAATGTCCTGTCAAAAAAATAATTGTCAAGGCAGTGTCATATACCTTTTTCTCTATTTCTTTTCTTTTTTTTTTCTAGAAATTGTCTTTAATCCATGTCAAGTTGGTTTTAATGTATGGTATAAGCGTTGAATTTTATTTTCTACCTATGAAAACCAAAATTTTCCAACACCAATTATTGAAGAGACTACCCTTTTCCCTTTGAGCATTCTTGACATTCTTGTGAAAGATTAATAGATCATACATGCATGGGTTTGTTTATGAGTTTTTGGTTTATGTGTCTGAGTTTCTATGCCAATACCAAACTCTTGATTATTTTTAATTTGTAGTATAGTTTAAAATCAGAAAATATGATGCTTTCAGCTTCGTTTTTTCTTTCTCAAGATTTATTTGACTGTTTGGGGTCTTTTGTATTTTATATGGTTTTTAGACTGTGTTTTCTATTTTTTGTGAAAAACACCATTAAAGTTTTGCTAGGGATTGCATTGAAACTGTACACTGCTTCAGGTAGTATGAAAATTTTTACAATATTAATTCTTCCAATCATAAATATGGAGTACATTTTTATTTATTTGTGTCTTCATCAATTTATTTCATCAATGTCTTTTAGTTTTTTTCTTTTTAACAATTTTTTTTTTTTTTTTGAGTTGGAGTCTCACTCTGTCGCCCAAACTGGAGTGCAGTGGCTGCTCCTGGCCACCGCAGCCTCAACCTGCTAGGCTCCGGCAATCCTTCCGCCTCAGCCTTCCAAGTAGCTGGAATTACAGGCATGCGCTACCATGCCCGGCTGAATCTTTTAGTTTTTAATGTAGAGATATTTCACCTCTTTAGTTAAATTTATTCCTCAGTCTTTTGTTGCTAATGATAATATTATAAATGATATTACTATCTTAATTTTTCAGATAGTTTATCTTTATATAGAATTTCAAGTAATTTTTGCATGTTAACTTTGTATTCTGTGACTTCACTGAATTTATTTGTTAGTTCTAACAGTTTTTTGGTTTGAGTCTTTAGGGTTTTCTATAAATAAATTCATCATCTGCAAATAGAAACAGTTTTATTTCTTTCTTTCTGATTCAGACTTATTTTCTTTTTTTATTGTTAGTTGCTCTGGCTAAGTAAGAATCTAGTGCTATGGTGATTAGAAATGGTAAGAGTGGGCATTGTTCTTAATTTACAGAAAAAGCTTTCAACATTTTACTTTTGAGTATGCTGCTGTCTGTGGCTTGTGATAAGTGACCTCTATTATGTTAAGGTACATTTAAAAAATATTTTTGAATATTTTGAGATGCTAAGAGTTTTTGTTATGAAATAATGTTAAATTTTGTCAAATTAAAAAAAATGTATTGAGATGATCATGTTATTTTTATATTTCTCTTTGTTAGTGTGCTGTATTGCATTTATTTATTTGCATATGTCTAACCATCATTTTATATCATGGATAAATCTCAGTTGATCACATTGTTTTAGCATCTTAATGTGCTGTTGATTTTGATTTGGTAACATTTTATTGTGATCTGTCGAAGCCAAGTACTTGAGGGATGCTCATCCATTAATTTCTGAGCTTTATTTTGGTCTCAGAAAAAAACTGACTATACATAGTTGGCTTTGGTGTTTAGATTAATTTTTTCTCTTATGGCTGCTTGGAGTTAATTTGTATTAATTGGTAAAACCAGTATTTCATCTTACTTTTGTTTATTATTTTATGTTTATAACATCTTTTATATATGAGCTGTTTACTTTTTATATCTTTTGGTATTCAGAAGTTCTTGTATTTTTATTATAGTGGTTATCACTATCATGGTTCAATTAGCTCCTTGTTTTCAATATACTATTGATTGGTTTCCTCCTGTGGGTAATTTTTTTTTATAATCAATATTTGTTATTATGATATTGTGGGGTACAGTTAAGGGTTAGGTATACAAGTATGCTTCGTTCAGGCACCCTTGTTGATAAGAGGTGTCTCCCCATCCCCAGACAAATATTTACTACCATTAATCCCATCTCCCTTCCCCTCCCACCCCATAGTTTCCCACCACTGTCAGTCATTTTCTTATGATAATACGTTCGATGGTCAAGGTCCACTATATGAGTGAGAATATGTAATACTCAGATCTTTGTTTACTTGAGAGGTCACTCAGTATTAAAGAATCTAGTTCCATCCAGATTGCTGCGAAATTCATGATTTTGTTCTTTTTTATGGCTGCGTAGTATTCCATCGTGTATATGTACCACATTTTTTTATCCAGTCCTCTTGCTATTGAGAACAATGCTGCGATAAACATACGTGTGCAGGTATCTTTTTTATAGAGTGATTTGAGTTCTTCAGGGTATATTCCCAGTAGGGGGATTGCGGGGTGATATGGGAGGTTGATATTTAGAGCTTTTAGGAATCATCACACTGCTTTTCACAGAGGTTACACTGGTTTACACTCACACCAATGGTGTAGAAGTGTTCCCTTTTTGCCACACCCTCTCCAGCAACTGTTATTTTTTGAGTTATTGATAATTGCCATTCTGACTGGAGTGAGGTGGTATCTCAGTGTAGTTTTGATTTGCATCTCCTTGGTGATTAATGAGGTTGAACATTTCTTCATGTGTCTGTTGGCTGCTTGAATGTCTTCCTTTGAGAAGTGTCTGTTCATAACTTTTGCCCATTTTATGATGGGGTTGTTTGTTTTTTTTCCTTTCAGCACGTTTGAGTTCCTTGTAGATCCAAGATGTTAAACCTTTGTCAGACATGGAGTTGGCAAATACTTTTTCCTAGTCTGTAGACGGTCTCCCTGCTCTCTTGATGGCTTCTTTGGCTTTGTAGAAGCTTGTCAGTTTAATGAGGTCCCACTTGTCTATCTTATCTCTTATGGCCTGTGGGTTTTAGGTTTTGTTCGGGAATTGGATGCCAGTTCCAATTTCCATGAGGGTATGTCCTTCATTTTCTAAGGTTCTTATGGTTTGAGGTTTTACATTTAGGTCTCTGATCCATTTGAGTTAAATTTTGTGTATGGGGATAGATAGGGATCCTGTTTCAATCTTCTGCATGTGGTCAGCCAGTGTTCCCAGCACCATTTACTGAATATGTTCTCCTCTCCCCAGTGGTAGGTGGTGGAGGCTTTGTCAAAGATGAGTTGGTTGAGAAATTGAGGTTTTGCTTTTGGAATCTCAATTCTATTCCATTGGTCTATATGCCTGTTCCTATATTAATACCAAGCTGTTTTCATTATTGTAGCTTTATAGTAAAGTTTGAAGTCTGGTAATGTGATACCACCTGCTTTGTTATTTTTGCTGAGGATTGTTCTGGCTATTCTTGGTCATTTGCATTTCCATATTAATTCTTGTGTTGTTTTTTTCTAGGACTGAGAAGAATATTGCTGGTAATTTGATAGGTATTGCATTAAATATGTAGATTGCCTTGGGTAGGATGGACATCTTCACAATGTTGATTCTTCCAATCCATGAACATGGGATATTTTTCCACTTGTTTGTGTCATCATTCATTTCTTTGAGCAGTGTTTTGTAGTTTTCACTGTAAAGGTCTTTCACATCTGTGGTTAGGAAGATGCAAGGTATTTCTTTTTTTTGTGGCTATTGTGAATGGAATTGTGGTTTTTATTTGGGTTTCTGTTTGTTTATTATTGGTGTAAAGAAATGCGATTGTCTTTTGCATATTTATTTTATATCCTGAGACTTTGCCTAAGGCCTTTATCAGTGTAAGGAAGTTTTTGACAGATTCTCTTGGGTTTTCAAGGTACATAATCATGTCATCTGCAAAGAGAGATCACTTGACTTCCTCGTTTCCTATTTGGATACCCTGATTGCCTCCTCTTCTCTGATTGCTCTAGTCAGGACTTCCAATACTATATTGAACAGGAGGGGTGAGAATGGGCATCCTTGTCTTCTTCCAGTTTTCAGGGGAAATGGTTCCAGTTTTTGTCTGTTTAGGGGTATGCTGGCTGTGGGTTTCTCGTAGATGACTTTTACTATTTTGAGGTATGTTCCCAGTATGCCTAGATGTTCGATGGTTTTTATCAAGAAGGGGTGCAGGATTTTATCAAAAGCTTTTTCTGCATCTAATGATATAATCATGTGGTTTTTGTTTTGACATCTGTTAATGTATTTAATTACATTTGTGGTTTTACAAATGTTGAACCAGCCTTGCATCCTAGGGATGAAGCCTACTTGGTCATGATGGATGATTTTTGAGATGTATTGTTGAATCCAGTTTGCTAAGATCTTGTTGAGGATTTTAGCATCTATGTTCATCAAAGATATTGGCCTATAGTTCTCTTTCTTTGTTGGGTCTTTACCTGACTTGGTAATCAATGTGATGTTAGCTTTGTAATATGATTTGGGGAGAGTTCCATATTTCTCAATCACCTGGAATGCCTTCAGTAGGATTGGTATCAGCTCCTCCTTAAATCTCTTGTAGAATTCTGCTGGAAAGTTCAGGGCTTTTTTTTGTAGGTAGTTTTCTTATTACGTAGTCAATTTCCTTGATTGTTATTGGTCTATTTAGGGTCTCAATTTCTTTTTGTTTCAACCTAGGCAGCTCAGTGATGACAGAAAGTCCTCCATTTCCTTAAGGTGTTCAAGATTTTTTTCATACAAGTGTACATAGTAGTCTCTAATGACCTTTTGTATTTCTTCAGGGTCAGATGTGACTTCATATTTTATGTTTCTGATTGTGCATATTTGTGTTTTTTCTCTCATTTTCTTGGTCAGTCTAGCTAGGGGATCATCGATCTTGTTTATCCTTTTGAAGAACCAGGTTTTTGTTTCATTGATTTTTTGTATTTTCTTTTTGTCTTCTATGTCCTAGATATGGGTTTTTATTTTGGTGATCTGGATTCTTCTGCTGAAATTAGGACTTTTGTGGTCTTGCTTTTTCAACTTCCTTAGGTGGCTTGTTAGTCTGTTAGTCTGAGTCCATTTGGTCAAGAGTCACATTGGGGTTCTGGATCTCATTGCTGATTTTTTGTCCTGATGATCTGTCTAGGGTTGTGAGTGGGGTATTAAAGTCTTCAGTTATGATGGTGTTAGAGACAATATCTTTCTTTAGTTTTCCTAGAAGCTGCCTTATGAAAGTTGGCGCTCCTATGTTGGGTGCAGATATGTTTAGGATAGATATTTCTTGTTGATGGAGTGAACCTTTTATCATTACGTAGTGGCCCTCTGTATCTTTTTAAATTTTTGATAGCTTAAATGGTATTTTGTCTGAAATTAGGATCACAACTCCTCCTTTCTTTTGTTTGCCATTTTCCTGAAAATTGGTTTCCCATCTTCTTATTTTGAGTCTGTGCGTTTTCTTTCAAGTAAGGTGGGTCTCTTGAAGGCAATATATTGTCGCCTGGTGATATTTTATCCATTTTGCCATTCTATGTCTTTTCAGTGGTGCATTTAGTGCATTTACATGCAGGCTAATTATTGAAATGTGATAGTTCATCTCTATCATAGAGTTCTTATAGAGTTGTTGCTCTTCCACTTGTTTTTTTGGTCTTTCTTTCGGTTTTGGGATTGGTTCATGTGTACTTTATACTTTTTCCTGTACTCTTGTGAAGAACGTTGTTCTTTTTTCCTTTTCTTCTGTGTTTAGTACTTTCTTAAGTGTTTCATGTAGAGGTGGTCTGGTGATAGCATAAGTTCTTAGGGATTGGATATCTGGGAAAGATTTTAATTCTCCCTCTCTGAAGAAGCTTAACTTGGCTTGGTAGGTTATTCTTGGTTGAAATTGTTTATCTTTTAGGACTTGGAAGACAGGGCTCTAAGCTCTCCTAGCCTGCAGGGTTTCTGTAGATAAATCTGCTGCTATTCTAATTGGTCTTCCATGGTAGGTGATCTTGCCTTTTTCCCTTGCTACCTTTGGGATTTTTTCTTTTATACTTATTTTGTTTAGGCGAATTATTATGTGTCTAGGAGTTGGTCTTCTCATTTGTTGTCTTGCAGGGGTTTTCTGAATCTCTTGTGTTTGAATTTTTGCATCACTGATTAGATAAGGGAAGTTTTCTTGAATAATCTCATAGAAAGTTTGTTCCAGTGTGGTTTCTGTCTCTCTTTCTGCCTGAGGAAGGCCAATTACTCTTAGGTTTGGTCTCTTTAAGTAATCACTCATCTCTTGAAGTTTTTGTTCCATCTTTTTGAGCTTGTTTTCTGTGTTTTTAACAGTTTGGGTTAGTTCTATATTTTGGTCCTCAAACTCTGAGATTATTTCTTCTGCTTGGGTAATTCTGCTTTCCATGCTTATCAGATTGTTATTTATTTCTTTCACAGTATTCTGTATTACTGTTATCTCTGTTATCAGTTCCTTCCTAGTTTCTTCTTGTCTCTCCTCAATTCTTTTTAATCTCTCCATTAATGTCTTGATATCTAAGTTTGTAGTTTGAGACCCATCATTCTGGGGTCTCTTCATTGTTTGCATTCCAAAGTCAGTTTTCTCAGTGTCTGCCCTCCCAGGGGTCTGGGAGAGACCCATATTCTTCTTTTGGCTTTTCTTCATTTGTGTAGATTTTTCTCTCTCTCCCCCTTTCCCTCCCCTTCTTTAATTCTGTTTTTCAGGGAAGGTGGGGTTGCTTTTGCTTCACTTGTTCAATCTCCTGTTTTCCCTTTTGAGGGTCCTCTGGCTTTGTTCACTTTTGAGGTTGGAGTGTGGGCTGCAGGCTGTACTTTTTGCAGTTTTGAGGTTTAATTGAGGGGAAGCTGTGATTCAGAATCTATATGCTGATTCCAGCATCCACTAACAGGTATATGAGCACACTGGAACCTATTTCCCACTGCCTTACAATCTGTCTGTACAGTGGTATGTAGGTTTGGTCCCTGAAACAAAAGAAGGTACAAAAGAGGAAAATAATGGAGGAAGGAGGGGTCAATAGAAAGTTAGAAAGAGAGAAGAGTGAGAGGGAAAACAGACATACAAACCAACTGACAGGTGAAAAAGAGACACAAGGCTGGAGAGAAGTGAAAAAAACACCCAAGCAAAATTCCCTAAAGAATACTGGTAGCTACACAAAGACAGACCAATAAAATCATGCCTTTGGTGCATTTTCCCTAACATAAACAGATAGTGTAAGTCAGAAAGCAAACATAAGTGAGCAAAACAAACAGTCAAAATGATAAATTCAAAAGTCAAAATAAGAAATCAGAATAGCTCTGGAATATTTACTGATTGTCTAAAGTCTCTTCAGCTCTGATCTCCAGCCTCTCTCCTTTGCTTTCATTTCAGGTAGCTAGATTTACTTGCAGCTTGGTTTTTTTCTTTTAGCCTGCTGCCTGGGAAGTCTGCAATGCTTAGTTGCCTTTGTTTGATTCAGCATAGGGAAGGGGCTTTATCTCCTGTTTAGCGATGTTACCTTAGGAACCGAGGTGGAGGCTGCTTATAGGTGGATGGGACAATGCAAATTTCGGCTAGAAGAATGGCAGAGGTGGCAGCTTCTCATTTGCGAATCTTTTCACTCCTCTCCTCTGGGTCCCTGGGCAATCCACTATGATGGGCTGTGGTGGCGTGGGAGGCACTGGGGATCAGCTGCACAGTTGGGTGCTGGATCTGGGGTGCCACCAGCAGGCTGGGGTGGAGGAGGGGGTCAAGAGTTCCCTCCTCTGGAGCTGAGAGCCTCCGATCAGCACCTCCTTAAGATATGCTGTTCCCTTACACAAGCATGGGGTTGTGTGCTGGCTGCCTCAGCCAGGATGGGACCAGAGCTCCAGAGCTCCAAAGCTCCAAAGGGCAGGTAGTGAGCAGCGAGAGTGGGCCTGGGCCCCTCACAGGGTACTTCAGCCAGAAATGGAACTAGTATCTCTGAGGGAACGGCCACTGCACTCCAGTCTGGGTGACAGAGTGAGACTCCAACTCAAATAAAATAAAATAAAATGTCTCCTTAGCTAATTTTGTATAATTAGAGTTTCTGTGTACTCAGTGACCTTTTTTTATTATGCAAAGTTAAACTATTAATACCCTATTTTTTTATTATTTTAAAGATATAGGGTGCACTTCAGGATTAAGTATGTAAGTGGTCACTATACCGGGAAAAATTAGTCCTCCTGTTGGTCCCCACTTTGCCTGGTTTGAGATCAGGTACACTTATTGATGTTATGTGCCCCATTCTCCAGACAATTCTGGCTACTGCTAATCCCTTCCTTATAGTAGTAAGATAAATGTTCAGGGTTCACTTATGAGTGAGGACACGTGGTACTCACTTCTTTGTTTCTGAGATAGATCACTGAGTATTATAGACTCTAAATCCATCCAAGTTGCTTCAAAGACCATAAGTTTGTTCTTGTTTATGGCTGCATAATATTCCATTATTTAAAAAAATAATCCAGTCCAGTTTCGCTGGGCAGCATAGTTGTTCCATGTTTTTACTATTGTGAATAGTGCTAAGATAGACATGAGTGTGCAGGTATCTTTCTTTTGTAGAATGATTTGAGTTCTTCTGAGTATATTTCCAGTAGGTGGATTGCTGGGTTGTATGGAATATCAATTTTTTTTCTTACAATATATTTACATATGACTCAATTACAACCTTTTACCTTTTCTCAATGTGATTAAATGTGATTTTCTGTGCTTTAAGAGGTTGTTTATATAAGGGAAGTAGTAGAAATCTCTCTAATGCTCTCTCTTTTATTGTTGGCATGATACTCTAGAAAAAGGAGTGGCCTCTTTGTATGGCCATGTCCATATTCTGATATTTACATTCTGTGAGTCTTTTTCCACATTTATTTATTTGAGTATTGTATCTTTCTCATCCCAGCATTTTTATTAGTGTCTTGTTCAATTTGAGTTCCAATCCCAATATGTTCCTCTTAAGAATGAGTGACTCATAGGTATGAATACCACATGTACTCACTCATAAGTGGACCCTGAACTTTTATCATAATACTATAAGAAATGAACTGGCAGTAGTGGGTCACTGCCAGGGAAGGGGGGGCACATAACATCAATGAGGGTATCCAATCTCAAACTAAGCAAATCGGGGACCAAAGGAAGGCTCAAAATTTACCTGTGCTATGATCACTTATGTACCCAATCCTGAATTGTATCCCACACCTTTAAAATTAAAAGAAAAAAAGTGAGCTTCTGTTGTCCATTCTTTGACCAAATGTATAGGATGGTGCAGTGTCTTCTGATTTCCTATACTCATGAAGGAGGACCCTGAAGTCTTCTTTACAGATATTTCATTGAATGAAATTTGTGGTCATTTCACCAGTTTACTTAGATCTCCTTGCTAAGATTTCAACTCAGACAGTTGGTCTCAGACTTTGAAAATCAGCATATAATGGTAATTTTCTGTTCTATCTCTTTTAGAATTATCAGGGTTTTTTTTTCTCTGCCAGCTCTTAACTCTCTAAATTTAATAACACAGCATACATTTTTTTCTTCATCTGTTTGTTTAGTCTCTGATTTTTCTTTCTTCTAAAGTCCTTGTCAAGTTTTGGTATCAAGATTATATCAGTATCATAAATTCAAAGAGTATTCTCACATTTTCTTTTTTCTTAAAAATGTATATAAGGTATTATATTGTTTTTGAACTTTTCAAAAAAAACCCACCTGGGCCAAGTATCTGTTTTTGAAAAATGTTTAGTGATTAATTTAACTAAATATAGTAGGTTCTAGGTTATCTTTTTTTAAGGCTACCTTATGTAGGTAATTACTTTCTAGAAAATTGCTTACCTACATATTGTATCTTATATTTTGAATATTTTGGCAGAAAAGTTAGTGATAGTAAAATACTGTTATATGTTTATTCTCTGTAGTCTTTAAAGATATATTCCTAATATTATTTATTACTGTCTCTAATTTTCTTTCCTCTTTCTCTCTCTTTCTCTTTTTCTTTCTCTTCTCCTTTCTCTCTTTCTTTATTTGTTCTTTCTTGCCAGACTTCTGTTGTTTTCAGTAAACTAACTTTAGACTCTTCAAGAAAACAAAACAAAACAAAACAGGGGAAAAACCAAAGAATAATTTTTAAAATTCTACCAAGTAATAAATGGTGATAGTATTGTAAGAGTTATATAGTGGCAAACAGTCGTTAAATATCTGTGGATGATGATGATTTCAGTTTAACCAGTAAAGACAAAGTCTAAATCAGATATTAAAAGGAATTCAACCCCAGGATACTTTCCTTATCTTTTACAAGTGAGCTCAGCAGTCAGGATGGATTGATGTCTTACTGTGTCAGCAAAACTTTGCCTTCCTTGGCTTGAAAACTCTTTTCTTTAATCCATGGTGACCATATCATCATCATCTCTGGTAATAAAATTACACTACCTGTCATGCTGCCTAGAATCTAGATATGAAATCTCTAGTCTTATTGCAAGGTCTGGAACTTTTCTAACCTAGAGATTAAGCATGGTATAGGAGCTTTCACAATGAAAAGGAGCTGTACATCCTATAGACTTTCAAGTGGCAGATCAAATGATGGATTTCACACAAACTAAATAATTTAAAGATCAAACTGAAGTAGTAAAAACTAATACAAAGAAAAGATATTAGAATAAAAAAAAACCTTAGCAAAAAAAAATAGACTTAATGAATTAGCTAGTTCTGTTGAAAATTAACTATTAGGCTAATAAGGAGGAAAAAAGGAGAAAACAAAACTATGAAAACACTGATGATTTGGAAATAATCTCTTTGAGAAAGAAAATTTAAAATTATATGCCACATATACATCAATCTAAAAATCTGAAAAATGTCTTAAATTGAAGAAAAATATAAATTACAGAAATTCACACTGAAGTGAGATGAAAATCTAAACTGACCAACTACCATAAGAACAAATAAAGTTGTCAAAAGTAAGCAAACAAAAAATCTTCAACAACCACTCATTATCAATAAAAATGTATGAGACTGAATTGATTTGAAAGTTATTTATCAAAATATTAAAAATTAGGAATGACAGCTATAAATAGTTGTTCATGAAAACATTAAAACATTAATACTAAACTCAGAAGAAATAAAACATAAAGCAAAAAATAGGAACACCTGTTATTTCTGTATACTATTGCAGACCCTCAAGAAAATTTACAATTAAATTTAAATGTCACTGAAAGAATAATGTGTAAAGATCAACTGAGATCTTTCCTGGAAAGCAAGTATTGGAAAATAGTATAAGGACCATGCTAATCAATCAAGAGAGAAAGTTAATATTCTTCTTCATACATCTGAAAATTTCAATATAATTCACATTTATTTTTGCAAAAAAAAAAAAATTACTACAATATTAAGGATAGACCTATAGAGTTAAACTTGTCTTTTCAATACAAAGCAAGCAATTTTTCAATAATTTATGGGGAAACATAAAAAGCATTCTCATAAGTTAGCAACAAGACATAAATTATCAATTTTTTCTATTATTTAAAAACAATTTTGAAAACATGAACCATTGCATTCTTACAAGTAGAAAAATGAGGTATAAAAATTGAATGGAAAAAAGTAATTTATTCTTTGTAGATAAAATGACTCTACACTTTGAAGACTCCTATTAATTAACTAAATAACCTGATAAATGTGGATAATAAAGACTTTAGTAAGTTGACTGTGTAGTCTAATTTGTAGAATTAAAAAGAAAATTTTAGTATTATAAAATGTTTAATACTGTAGTTTTAGAATCTATTTTAGCATCTCATGGGAATAGAACACAATCATTGCTCTTTGGTTTTTGCAGATTTTATGATAATACTTATATGTTTGCTCTTTTAGGATCATTTTGTAATATAACTCTTTGAGGCATTAAATTTCTGTGATGGATTGATTTTTAAGATAACTGACCTCTTATGTGATTGAATCTCTTATTTTATAATAGTCCCTTAATTTATTCAGGTTCTGCTTTATGTCTCTAGTGGAAAATTCTGTTTTTCTTTGTATAAATCTCACTCATTTCTAAAGATATCTATGGATATCCATTATGATTTTTAAAACTGTACTATATAAGTTCAGAAAATGTTTGATGTTTGCTGATTTAATCTTAAAAGATGATCTTTCCAGAAATTGTTTGAATGATACTGTTGGATTTTTAAGTATAATATCCTTAAGTAGTATTAATTTAAATTCATACACAGATGTATTTGTGTGTGTCATGTGTGCACACAATTAAACTGGCTAGCACTTTAACAATAATTTGTCAAAATTGTGGTAATGGTAGACATTTTTGCTTTATTCTTATTGGGAATGTCTCTAGTATTTTATCATTAAGCACAAAGCTGTCTAGTGTTAAATACATGTTTACATGTTTGTATATTTATGGGCTCATTAAGAATGTGGTAATTGGCAATAGTGTCTGTACTGAAGTAAGGAATGAAGTTGCCATGTAAATGTTCATGGAAAGAATATTACAGAAGAGAAACTACCACCGAAAGGACCCTAGTGTCTGGAATGTTGAGGGGAGAGCAAAGAGGTCAAGGTGACAGAAGTAAACAAAGAAGATGAAGGTGCTAGACATTAGGAACATGTAAAGAACGGCTGAAAGTATACGGCCATGACCATCATAATGATTAATCTTAATTGTGAGGATAAAGGGGAACCATTGCAGAATTTTCTACAAGTTAGTGACATAATCAGACAGGTTGGATGTGTTCCAGGTAGTATGACCATAGATAAAGTAGTGACATAATCAGATTTGCATTTTTTTTGAAAGAATCATTTTGGCAGTAGCGTCTCTAACTTCACATTGTCTAACCTGTAAGTTATGATGTTTTCCATTCTTCTCAACCCCTAAATTTTCTCTTTCATTTCAGAATATAAAGTGAATGACAGGAAATTAGGCAAAAATGCCAGTTTAACAATGTTTACTTGACTTCCGTTGTTTTCTTAATGAGGATAATTAGAGATTATATAATTTTTCTCATTGTTTATTTGCATGCAACTTCAGTGGCCACGGAGTCTTTGAATGAGATTGAATTATTTATATCCTTTCCCCTTATTTGCCAACCCAAAATGTAAGAACACAGATTTTAAATAGATTATCTGAAGTCTGAAGACTTTATATCATGCATTAAAATTGAGCCATACGCTCTGAGTTATGAGGTGCAATAATTAATTTTCTCATTTTTTCACATTTCCATGTCGTTAAATGTTAATCAATTCCTGCTGTTTTGGAGGTCAGAAATTTAAATGTTAGAAATAATACCCATAAGGAAATGCATTTATTGATATTTAAGTTATTGAAACAAAAGAATAGAGTGAGAAACATTTAACATAGAACTCAGTTAAATGCATTTGAAGTCTCCCAATAAGTATGCATTTTATAACTATTATCACTATAAATGACACTTAGTAAAATGATACATTTTTTGTTTTATCTTATCAGGGTTTTCATAGAGCTACAGGATTTATTTCCTTCTAATTGCTCAATTCATAATACTTCTACAGGGCTAAACTGTGTAGTAAGCATATAGCTCTTACCATGTAGCCACTTAATTATTTCTTCATTCAGTGACTATTTATTGAGCACCTGCTATGTACCAGATGCAGGATTTGTAGACGCTTTAGATGCAGTTAAGAAACAAAACAAAGTTCTCTATCCTAGTGGAGATTTCATTTTAGTAGAGGAAAAAAGACAAAGCAAGCCTAATAAGTTACTTGGTATTTTACAAAGTGATGAGGGTTGTGGAAAAAAAATATACAGAAAAAACTAGAGCAGAGTAAGAGTGGCTGAGACAATGGAGAGAGGAGGCCCAAAGGGTCTCATGCTGTTGCCCAGACTGGAATGAAGTGGCATGATCAAGGCTACCTGTAGCCTTGCACTCCTGAACCCGAGTGATCCTCCTGCCTGCTTCTGTCAGCCTCCCAAGTAGCTGGGACTACTGGTGTACATCACCATGGCCTGCTAATTTTTTAAAAGCATTTTTTGCTAGAGATGAGGTTTTAGTATGTTACCAGGCTCAAACTCCTGGCCTCAAGTGATCCTCCCACCTCAGCCTCTCAAGGTACTGGTCACCCAGCAATTTGCTTCCTAATGCTTGCTTCTTTTGTATTATCTCTACTGAGATTTTAAAAATTGTGAGTGCAAAAGTCATTTAATGTTTACCAGTATATTTTCTTTATTTTCTCAAATTTCTTAACTTCAGACCCATGTACAATTTCTGGTACACAGCAAATCCACAAATATTATTTGTTACCAGTTTTTCCAAATTTCATATTAACTGTCTAATTGATACAGTGGTTTTTTCTCATTTCATAATCTCTACAGATTCTGCAGCTTTTCATAAAGTTTTCTCCTTACTCTGCCCTAAATTTATTTCACTATGGATTATTTTGAACTATATTATGCTCATTTCCTTTCCAATTGTTCCTTTGATATCTTTTTATTCCTCTTGCTCTTTGTTCTAAGTAAATAAGGCAGTAGATATAACTAATTTAAATTAATAATTAGTCTTCAGCTTCCTTCTTTTATCTGCCATTCCTTTTGTTTATCGCCATAACTATTACCTTCTAAATATACCTATTCCTCCCTTTCCAGATTCAAAACTGAATGTTATACTCGTCACTGGCCATCTTAGGTTCAATGTTTTTCAGATACCTAACCCTGAACTTGTTCCATCTGTCTGCCACTTCTAACTGCCTTATTTCTGTTGTCTACCATTTTGTCAACAACCTACTATTAGAATCTTCTGGAACACTTACCTGTCATTGATAGACTACTCATATAGTTTCCATTTTTATGTGTCATTTGTGTATGTTCTTTCTATTCTATATCCACTACCTCCAGTTTGATTATGTCTCTCAGCCCTTCTAGTCTGACTGTCACATGCCCCTCAGCCAGATCCCTTACACACAAATCAAAGTCACAAATCAAAGCATTATTTCTACTGGATTACTTCATCTTAAAAACAGTATGTCTCCAGTGTTCCATATTGTCCCTGGTTTGTGACAGTGTCTGTATATTCTGGCACACTATAACCAGTTGGGAAGTATGTCACCAATGATAAGTTAACAATAATAATTGAAATAAATGTTATTGCTAACTTCAATTTTATTTTATTTCAATTATTTTTATAATTTTATAAATTATAAAATTATAGATTTTATTTCAATTATTATTGCTATCTTCACAAAAGCTACCCTTTCCTTGAACCCCAACTCTCCCTGTACTATCCTGGAGACACATAACATGGCCTATCTTACAGTCATCTGTATATTTTTATTAACTTTCTGTATGACTTCAAATGTTTCTTCTGTATTAACCGTGAGCCTGAAAGAGTGTCTTGAAATGGACCAAAAAAGACAAACAATAGAGATGTTTAAAACCCTTATAAATCCCCTGTTTTCCAGAATACTTTTCTTGAATATAAGGGAAAGCAAGAAGACAGGCAATAAATAAAACACAGATAAAATTTAAAAACTGCACATAACCATAGGTTGTGTTATCTGTTTCACAACTACAATTCCCAACCATCACAGACATGTGATGAATAGTTATGGTGTTTAGAACGTATTATAATCTATAGCATTTTTTTTTCCATTTTCCTGTTTCTTTTAATTTTATTTTGTGGCCAGACTCGGTGGCTCAGCCTGTAATCCCAGCACTTTGGGAGGCTGAGGTGAGTGGATTGCCTGAACCTGCGGGTTCAAGACCTGCCTGGGCAACTTGGTGAGACCTCATCTCTACGATAAATCAAAAATTAGCCAGACATGGTAACGCGCACCTGTAGTTCCAGCTACTTGGAAGGCCAAGGCAGAAGGATCACTGGAGCCCAGCAGGTCGAGGCTGCGGTGGCCAGGAGTGGCCACTGCACTCCAGTCTGGGTGACAGAGTGAGACTCCAGCTCAAAAAAAAAAAAATTATTTTGTTTGTTTTCTTTTCTTCCTTTGTTTTTTTTAATCAAAACATGTGGAGTGTTTAGTGCATGCAATAATCCTCTACCTTGTCTGTTCCACACAAACATATACTACCACCACTCCCCCCCACACACAGAGTTCAGAATTACTGAACTACAGATCTGAATGCAAGCATAACCCTGGTATGTAAAAATAGGTGAATCCAGCTTATACCTATCACAAGTTTATTTGTCAAAACCATTTTGTAAAAGTAGCAACTTTCCTCTTTTTCCTGATCTTCTTGCTATTGGTCACTTTTTTTTCCCCTCTATCCTCACATGTGAACTTGTTATCTATATTTCAAGTCCCATTTCAAATGACATCTTCTCCATGATCTTCACACAATCTACCCTTTCTTTGAACACCAACTTTCCCTGTACTGTCCTGAAGACACATAACATGGTCTGTCTTACAGTCATCTGTATATTTTTATGACTTCAAATGTTTCTTGTGTATTAACCGTGAGCCTGGAAGAGTGTCTTGAAATGGAGCAAAAAAGACAAACAGTAGAGATGTTTAAAACCCTTATAAAATGCATGTTACTCTTCTCACATGCAGGAGGAAAAAAAAATTGCTCTAACTAATCTTAAGGCAAGATTCTTCACTTGCATTCCTTACACTATAATTTTCAAAAGCATCAAGTAAATTTATTTTTACATGAGGGTTAACATTAGAATGTCTACATTAATGCATTATTACTATAATCATAATGATTACCCACATGATAATTGTTAAAACAAAACAAAAAGCTTTGAGATTCTAAATATTATAAATTCTTTTCAAAATGAAATGGGCGTGTTTCCTATCTGATGAGTATGTGCATCTAAGGATCTGGGAAAAAGAGACTTGAACCATGTTATAATGCTGTTCAGTCTGTGCAACTACATTTTAAATGAAGTCAACTTACTTTTAAGAAAATTATCTTGATGTTTTAATAAATTACCTTTAAAAAATGTTCTAAGCAGTGATAGTTTAAGTTCTAGTATAGTAAATAAGACAAAATAGTAATTTACTCTCGGGTAATAAGGTGAATTCCATGCTAGTTACAAATATATATTCCCAAACTCTCTTGTTGATGTGTTTTTGACAAAATGAGGCCAACATTTAAATAAAGCATAGTCAAAAAGAGACATTTAGATAAACATGTATTATAATAACAGGGGAAATAGAGATGGGGAATTATATTTGAGAATTACTCATGTAAAGGCAACATAAAATACAAGCATAATATAGATGTTGAAGTAGAGTATTATGATATTTATTATCTTTACCTTTTTCATTTCTTTAAACCATATATATATATATTTCTATTTATATATTTATAACAATTCACAGAGGGAAATGAAACAAATCATGCAGAAATTTGCAGACAATTACATGGTAATATTTATGATCGAACTACTGTAATGCTTCATGGTTTACACTTGCATTGACATGACAATTCAAGTATATTACTCTTGTGTTAAAAATGTAATATTTATAGGTACTTAACTCCCCAAATTCTTGCCTAAATGTCATGAAAATGTTAGATTATATGTCATGATAACTGTATAATTCTAGAATGATTTTATATTGTCCTACATAGGTGTATATTAAAGTTAGATAATAAATTCTACAATTATTCTGATTTATTTATTTTTAAGATGTTAAGCATTTATTTTTATAGGTATAAAGTTTAAAAAGAAACATATATATGTATATGGCATTTCAAATTAATTTGAAATATCACTTCTGTTCCCCCCAACATTTATGAGAAAGAATATAGATGTTATATTTTTAAAAACCATTGTATATATTCTACTGCAGTTCATCCCCTAGCAGTCTCTTTTTCTTAAGGAATACATTTTGAATGGGAGACATCCTAAGTCAGACATACTGTACATATTAAACTGAGGCAAAAACATTGAAGATTATAGAAGGAATATGTGACAAGTCAGGCACTGAATTTCTTACTTACTGAGAAAGACCTGAATGGAATTTCAACTATCTGAACTAGTTCCAGGTTGGAAGAATTGCCATATTTTGAATTTTGGATTTTTCAATGTCACATTGTTTTTATACTTACAGAAAATATACTCAATTTGTTAACAAATTTAAAATCCAATAGAGTAATAGTTTTTTCATTAGGAATGTAGGAATCTAATGTAGCTGATGAAAATAATTTAAACAATTAAATATTATTGCATTTTTTAAATGTAAAAAATGATTAAATCCCTAGGTGTATTTTAACAGATATACTATATAATGACCCTGAGAATTTGTAAAAACAAAACTAGAGTAAGGATTAAATGTACTGGAAAAAAATATATGCCAGCAATTTGCTACCAGTGGCACTCCAAGGGAGTTGGGGGCACTCCAAGGCCTATCCCAGTAGGAAGACAGTTTAGAATTGCTGGGACCTGGTGATAATAGAGACAATTTATTTTTAGTCAGTGTTATTATCCTCATGCATTTCTATTAATAAGTTTCCTCCTTATTGCTTATACTCAGGGTAAATGGCAAACCTTGATATTCTATGACTTGTCACTTCTGCACAAGACATAGCAGAATGGAAGAAAATGTCATTTGTTCTTTTAAAATGAATATTATACATATTCTTTCACAGATGGGACTTATAATAATGAGGATCATAGTAGTTCCTGCTCTAAATACTCTACCATACATTATCTCATCCAATTTTCACAACATCTGGTGAAGTGTAGGTATTGTGATATATTTAAATAAGATGCATGGATATTAAGTAACATCCAAAAGTGCACAGATAGTAGGAAGCGACTATGAGACTCAGCCCAAAATTCTGTGTTCTTAGTTGCCATGCTCACACGTCTCATTAGATATTTAGTACAAAAAAAAGACTTGACCAAGAAAATGCGACTATGCATAGATAAAATGATCTTAATCCGCAATGAAGTACCAATCCACCCTATGCTTTCTAGTTTAACATAATTTGTACATATAATATTTTGGAAAACTGCCATTGATGATGTGCCTTTTATGTACCAGATACAAGAAACTTTTCTTCCAGGATCTCATTTATTCTGTGCAACCACATGAGGAGAATATTACTATCACTTTTTTTAAGATGAGGAAATGATGTCCACAGAGGTCACATACTTAAGGGAATAGAGGAGCAGAAATTTCAGTTCGGTGCTTCTGACTTCATATTTCATATTCTTAATTAGTAAGTTGAAGGCTACAAAATAAAAGAACAAGGAACAAGATACCTATAATGTTTCTTATTTGATATACACTCAAGTTTAGATTGACAACATTGGTTTAACATCAATTCTCCATATTACTTGAATTATTAAGCTTAGTCAGAATAGAGAATATCATATTTGAAAATTCCACTGATTTACAAGGAAATGTTAAGCAATAAAAAGGAATATAAAATATAAACACAAACATTTTAAAAAACCCAAGCTTCGCAAGCAATAGTATAGTGTAAAGTGTATTTACTACATGTATCAGCCAGGGTTTTGCAGAGAAACAAAACCTAGAGAGTTATTTTAAAAAACTGACATATATGATTATGGAGGCTAAGAGATGCCAAAATCTACAGTGTGAAGGCCTGAGAAACAGGAGAACCAGTGGTACAAGTTCCAGTTCATGTTTTCTCTAAAAAGAAGGTATTGAAAATTGTGCTGACCAACTTAAAGGTTCAGTGATACATGTTGACATAGATCTTCCATTGTGTGAAGATATCGAGGACTTGGAGGTCAGAAGCTCTCTGTTGTACAATAGGGTAGTATAGTTTAGTGTTTAGTAATATGAATATTGGTCCAATCCTGACCTTATGTTTTTGTGTGTGATCTTATGCAAATAATTTCACCATTCTGTGTCATATTTTAACATAAAATGGGAAGATTGTACAATTGATCTTACAGAATTGTTGAAAAGTTTAAATGAGTAAATATTTTTGAGCATGCCTAGGAAAGTGCCTGATAGTACAAAGTGCAATATAAGTGTATAGACACATATGCACACACATAGAGGGTATTTGTATGTGTTGGGAATTCTTTTTCTTTTTTTATATAAAGATGTGGGGTACAATTCAGGGTTAGGTATACAAACATTGAGTATGCAGGTACCCTCGATGACGTATGTCCCTCCTTCTCCTAGCAGTTTCCCTCAACTGCCAATCCCAACCCCCTCCCCTGACAGTTGCCCACTACTGCCAAACACTTTCTTATAGTGTTATAATAATTGTTCAAGGTTTATTTATGAGTGAAAACATAGGGCACTCTATCTTTGTTTCTGTAATAGATCACTGAATATGATCGAGTCTAAACCCATCCAAGTTGATGTGAAGTCCATATGTTTGTCCTTCTTTATGGCTGCATAATATTCCATTGTGTATACGTACCACATTTTTTATCCTATCCAGATTCGATGGGCAATATGGTAGGTTCCATGATTTTGCTGTTGTGAATAAAGCTACAACAAACATACATGTGCAGGTATCTTTTTTGTAGAATGATTTGAATTCCTCTGGGTATATTCTCAATAGGGGAATTGCTGGGTCACATGGAAGGTCAATTTTTAGTTCTTTCAGCAATCGCCACACTGTCTTCCAAAGAGTTTGCACTAGTTTTCATTCCCACCAGCAGTGTAGAAGCGTTTCTTTTTCTCTGCATCCTTGCCAGCATCTGTTGTTTGTTTTATTAATGATGGCCATTCTTACTGGGGTTAGGTGGTATCCCAATGTGGTTTTGATTTGAATTTCCCTCATGATGAGTGAGGCTAAGCATTTTTTCATGTGTCTGTTGACTGCCCATATTTCTTCTTTTGAGAAGTGTCTATTCATGTCTTTGGTCCACTTTTTAATGGGACTTAGTTTTTTTCCTTTCAGCACGTTTGAGTTACTTGTAGATCCTAGATGTTAGGCCTTTGTCAGATATACAGTTGGCAAATATTTTTTTCCCACTCTATGGACTGTTTCCCTGCTCTCTGGATCATTCATTTTGCTTTGCAGAAGCTCGTCTGTTTGATGAGGGCCCACTTGTCTATTTTATTTCTTAAGGTATGTGCATTTAGGATTCTGAATAGGAATTGGTTTCCAGTTCCAATTTCCATAAGGGTGTCTCCTGTGTTTTCTAAGATTCTTACAGTTTGAGGTTTTACATTTAGGTCTGTGATCCATTTAGAGTTATTTTTGTGTATGGTGATAGGCAGGTTGAAATCTTGTCATGCACATTGTCAGACCACAGTGGAATAAAAATAAATAGCAACACAAACAAAATTTCCCCAAAGCCCACAAAGACATGGACACTAAACAGCATGATGTGGAACAACTACTGGGTCAACACGGAAATCAAAGCAGAAGTTAAAAGATTCCTGGAAACAAATGAAAATGAAGAAACATCTTACTAAAACCTCTGGAACTTGTTGGTGACTTCCATTGTTTGGGCATCAAGGCCTGATTTTTTAGGAGTTTTCTCTCGATACACTTGAATTTGCCTGAGGTCTTCCTTTGATTTTTCCTGATTTGTGACAGATCTCTTGTTTTTCTCTTTAGTTCTGTTATTCAGTATCAGTGAGAGAGGCTTTCCCTTCTGATGTTTGTTCAGTCCTCTATTCTTCCCTGATCCAGGCTCTGGATTTGTCCTATTTTGAAATAGGATGGTGAATGGGAAACTCTGCTGTCTCTTGTAGTTTTTGAAATTCGAATAATGTAGGGGATGGGGCACTAGGATTCAGAAACTACTTGCAAATTACAATGTTCACTTATTGTGGTATGTGTTCCCGGAGACCCATCCCATTCCCCACCACCACTCTATATGATGATGCAAAGCAGAAAGCAATGCAAAAAACAATTGAACACACACACATACACACACACACACACACACACACACACACACACACACACACACTGTAATTACAACAAAGTGTAACAAAACAAACAACAATTAAAAAAACAAGAAAAGTAAACACACATATACATGCCTAGCTCAAGGTGAATAGAGAAGAAAAAAAAGAAAAGGAATTTGGATCATACCCTCACTCATATATTAACACACACCTTAAACTATAAAAAATGAAAATTAAAAAAAAACAGAAGAACAAAAGAGCAAAAAAAAAACCAACAACTACAACAAAATTGAAAGAGGAACACTCAATCATTCACATACACACATAAACAGAAAATAACAAAAAAAAGAAGAAAGAAATAGAAAAATTAAAAAAATTGGGGGATGCAGATTAAACCCTCATATACACATTCATGAACAATGGAAAAATATTTTTAAAATAGATGAACTAACAAAGAATTTTTAAAAGTTAAAAAAAAAATTAGAAGAATAACAACCCTGCCCTCTTATGGCAGGCTCTGTATTTGTTCCTCTAATCTGGTCTGTCCTGCAGAGCCACCTCTTTCACTCTCTCCTCAGTGTCCAAAGCAGGGAAGGAGGGGGGAGCAGAGTGGAGGTTGATGGGACTGCAATCCTCCCACTCTCATATGGTCAGGGAGATCTCCACTGGTGGGGAGGTGCGGGATTGTCTGTTCCCCAGGTATGTACTCACAGGGATTTCCCCAGTCAGGCCTATCCTGGAATGGAGTTCTCCTATTGCAAGTGACATCCAGTCCCTGCCTGGGTTTCTCCCTCTAAGTTGTGACCCAGCTATGTGGGTATGCCATTTAGAGGATTGCTGGGGAAGAGAGAGTTTGGGCCAGCCCTGAACTCACCACTGATCTCTTTGGAGTCCTTCCTCGTCCCTTTCTGGCTACACCCTTTATCCCACAGCTGGATCAGGGTGGAGGTGGGACACCAGGAACACCGCACCTAGGTCCTTCTGAAGTTTGTGCTTTCAGGATATTCTCTCTGGGTCATAATTAGTCCCTGAGTAGTTCCACCAGTCACAGAGATCGGGTCAGTTGGTCCGTGGTGAGCAAGTTGGAGCACTTTCCTGCCCTGCCTTCAAGTTGGTGGTGAGGTGCCTCTCTTGACCTCTTCTGTGGGGCTTTGCCTCTGGACTCCCTCCACAGACCCTGCTGCCAGTGCCATGCCAGGCACTGAAGTGGTGAGGCAAAGCCTGGAGTCAGCAGTCTCTCCTGCCAATGTTGAGGGAGAGCCTGGGGCGATAGTCTCTCATCGCCACTTTTCATAGGAAAACTTCTGTCTATTAAAAAAAATGGTGCTTGACTTCTGTGACCTGGGAAAAGCCAGGAACCAAGCAGAGAAGCTGCAGCATCAGCTATTGTACCAGAGACTTGGCCACTTGCTCTTGAGGCCCCACTTAGACAGTCTGTCCCAATATTTTCTTCCCAGGAAGGGTTTTGTTGATTAATAAAATAAAATAAAATAAAATGGTACTCAGCTTCTGTGTCCCAGAAATTGCTAGGGTCCAAGCCTAGCAGCTGTGGTACCAGCCACTGCACCAGGAGAGCCCTGGTCGCTAGCTCCCTAGCCCTCACTCAGTCAGCTACTCACACGTCCACTCATTCACCAGCATGTACACAAAATTTTCCATACACTCACTCACTCATACTGGGACTCTCATAGTCTGACTGACTCAGCTGCCATCTTCCCAACCTCCCAGTGGGAATTCTTTATGAATTATTTTGTTTAAGAATCCAAAATATATTAACTTTACAAAAGTAATACGATTGTGGAATTTACAATAAGTATGCCTCTCCAGATTACAAATAAGGCAAGGCTCAGAGATCTTTGTAATTTACTCAAGTTCATAGTCAGGACATCTCAGCTAAAACTAAAATCTGGTTTTCTTAGCTCTGAAATATATTCATTTCTCATGAAAGTAGTGGTTTTTACATTTTTCTCTACATGATACAGGATAAATAAGAGTAAAGAGAGACATTATAGTCTGATTGTGAATGAGATACCCCCAGATTTTTGGGATCTCCAGCATCTTTTCAGTGTCTCCACCAGCCCCTAAGCAGTCTCCATTTCTCTGATCCAATCAACTGACAATTTTTCAATCATATATAAAATGCTATGAAAACACAAACTCACAACCCATCCTTTCCGAACACCAATAGACTTTCCATCACTTCCATCTACTTCCATGTATAAATGAATAGTTATTCCTCTAGATTTTAATAGAATTCTAAAACTTATGCAGGGAAGTTAAAGCAAAAATAACTCAAAACTCTGAAATGATTATTAGCCACACAAACTGTTATATGTTTTGAGTGATGGTGTCTCACTAACACAGCAGCAGAGGTAAAATAAACTCTGGGTTATAGAATTCAGTGAAGCCTTCTTAGTCTTCAGTGAACTACTTTCCTGTCACTGTCATTAATCTGGAAGTAAGATTATTCTTATCAGTATAACCTTACATCTTCTCTAGTTTATATGATGACAGAAATTAATTTGCAAACTTAGGTACTTTACATATTAATAATAACAAATCCTTTGACAAGTCTCTCAACCTTTTAATGGAGTGAAATACTCTGTTATGATAGCAATATATGCCCAGAGCTCTGGAGAGAACTGGTTTACCACAATGCCCAGGGTAGTGATGTAATGATTAGCACTTTTGACTCAGTTTGACTCAGTTTTCATTTTGCCACTGACTTTAAAAAAAAAAACTTCTCTTTGGCTCAATCTCCAATCTACCTGTGGCTTAAGTTTGGCTTTATGTATGACTTTGCTATCTTTTTAAATTTAAATAACACCAAAAGGCCTCTAATTCCAGTAATAAAGGAACTGAAAAGGTGAAGAGGAAAAAAAAAGTGATTGATGTGAAATAGAAAGGAATTTGACAAGAAGAGATACGAATCTTTTCTGTTTCTTATGTTACAAATTTGAACAAATCGAAGATTAAAAATCTTCTGTGCAATTTGCCTAAAGTCCCAATTCATCCTCAGATTTTTTTAACACAACCAATTTAAACACTTTCTATTATCTCCTAGGATCAAAAGAATCAATCAACATCTTCTACAGTCTTATGGGTCCTCAATCATGCTTGCCCAAGGCAATGAAAATCAAATCAAAAGCTGCCTTTATGGGTTGGGGGTTATAATTCAATATAACAGAAACTTCCACGGTAGTAAAAACCCTTGCATAAAGTGAAAAGTAATTCATACTCATTGAAAACTATATCCTTTCAGAGATTATGTGGAGATTTTCTCAATCTGTTCTTTTTCTCTCAAAATGAGTTTTTTAAATGTCAACCTGTTATTCTTTCAGAGGCAGAAGATTAATTTTGTAATCAATCCAACCTCCATGTTCTCTTTATTTTGATTACTTTAAATTATAACATTCAGTTTAGATAACGTTCTAGAGGAACAGTATTCATTTTGAAAAAAATAAGTGTAATATATACATATCTAAATGTACACATACATATTTTTATATTTACCAATATGATTGCGTGTGTTTATGTGTGTCTGTGTGTATTGCATGTTTATACCGTGAGAAATCCATTCTTCCCCACTGTGAATTTTACTTCTAGAGTTTTGCTTTGAATCGCAAGATTTAGACAAGAAAGTGAATTTCAAATCAAGTTAATTTAATCTGGAATAATATGGAAGCAATGCTGATAAATTCCACTTTATATTATCTGGAATAATAAAAGACCTTGGACATTTAAAGGTTGTATTCATTTTATATGTTAGTTGAGTTACCCTTCAAACTATGGAAGGTTTCTTATATTTTGTGTTTCATTATTGTATCTACCATACTAAGTTACCACTTCATGGGACTTTTATATAATATTATTATTGTATTTTATTTAATCATGCTGATTTTTAGGGAAATCATATTTTTAATATTTTCTGATTATTTTAGAATTTTAGATTCATAATAAAATATCCAAACTAAATCTCACTTTTCTCTAATTCATATTCATGGAAACATTTCTCTGAGATTGTTAACAATATGAGAGAGTTTAAGGTCAAAATGAATCAGCACTGGGTACTTTATTTGGCTAAACTAAAGCTGTACACATTTTCTATCCATAAAGTGTGATCATTGAAGTTGTTATATTTGTAATAAAGTCAGTATGCTAGAATAGACTTGGAAATATAGCACCAGCATTTAAATAATGCAACAAATTGCAGACCTATTGAATAGTTCTATTTCAGCTGTTGTTTTGTTCACCAAGTTATACAAATTTAGCATATATAGTATTTGATATAATTCATTCATTTATCAAAAGCATACATAGGAAGAAGTAGTTAGCTGAATAAGACTCATAAAGCTACACATATATATGTCTTAAATATATCAAATAATTTTCCCAAGGTTAAACAATTAGGAGTCTGTGGGGTGGGGACTCATATCCAGAATGCCTGATTCCTAGTTCTATCCTCTTCCCTTATGCCATGCTGTGATAATTCAAAATAATTTTGGAGGAAGATTGATCAATCCCACCTCCTCTCTAATATCAGCTGAAAATACTACCTATATGATTTTCAGTACATTTCTGTTTCTCTTGAATCCTTTTAATTTTTTTAAAAATGGCATTACTACATTATAAACTAGTAAAAGGAGTCCAGTCATTAACATCCTCAAATGTTCATCCTCCCTCACTCCTGTCAGAATCTGGGCTTTTACTTTTCTCTACTTTCAAGCTAGTAAATTAGCCTTGTATAGCTTCATGGATGCTGGCAGAACACAGAAAACTCCAAGGGTGAAAACAAAGGACTTCTGCACATAACAGCAAGTAATGTGCACTTCCTTGCATCCCAAGTTCTTTGGAAGTAAAGCACAGTGACGTCAATGGATCCCACACAAACAATGGGTTTGCATTGTAGCCGAAAAACAGAGAGCTTTGGACATACGCTTACTTTATACAAGCTCAATCTGTGTCCTGGAGGGAGACATTACCTTATCCTCCAAAATTGCTCACTGCAAATACAATCTGGAAAAATGACTCAGGCAAAGAAAAGCCCAGGCCTTGCTTGCTTGGCAAATTCACCAAGAACATGCAGGGGTGGTCAAGGCTATGGCAGATGGCTTGTCTCAACAACTCCCTCATATCTTTTATTAAATTATGAACATTTTTCTTACTTGTTAAACCAAAGCATTCCTTTCCTGAATCATTCTTAGCTGATTAACCTGCTTCTTATTTCACTTAGCAAACAGAAGCAATCAGGATAGGCCTTCCAAAGGGTTCCACGGCCACATGAACTAACACAATAACAGATGTGCCAGTAACCTCTGCTATCACTTCTGTTATTATGGATGAGCTGTCTGTGCTCCCAGCTAAGGCTAAAACCTTCCCTTATGGACTGAATCCCATCTCCTCTGAAGTGTACAAGGACATGGTCCAATGGCCTGCCTCTCTCCTGCATCATCAGCTATTCCCTCTCTGTTGGATTATCTTCATAAGCATGCAAGCACTTTATAAATTCATCCAAAAAAAGTGAAATTGTGCATACTTATATGGGATGCAAAGTATTTTTCCCCATGCTACCACCCGTATTCCCCAAGTAATCACTGATTCTATTTTTTGCATATCCATATATATGCTGTTATAAAGAAAGGGCCATATATTCTGGGATGTCTTTGGAGGCACACAACACAAACAAAAATTTAGAAATTAAAGTTTTTGGTTAGTCTCATGGCAAGGCTTTTATCCTTACAGATTCTGTAAGTAGAATTCTGATTATTCTGATTATGAAGCTATTGTTAGGAAATGATTGTAAAATGCTTAACCTATTGCCTTGCATTTAGTAAGCACAAAATAGATGTTTTATTGAACAGCAAAAGAAAAAACACAAAACTCCATACGTAAATAAAATATTGTCCTTTAACCAGGACTTATTATTCTCGAATTACTCATTTTCCAACAATGGCTGCTGTATTTCGACTATTTCTTAATATAGTCATTTTTCTTTGAGTTTTAATTTTCTGTATACTCACAAAACTTTTATTGGTTTATATGTCAAGTATTTTCAGAATTATCCTGAGACATGTTAAATTTATTTGTTGACCACTTTTCAAAACCAGTATATTCTTTCTGTGTCTAAAATCAATGAAGCAGTTTAGAAATTTATTATGCAATGCCTTCTTGTTTTAGACTGTACATGGCTGAATATTTTCTCACAGTTTCATTGTGCTTGGATTTTGTTGCTCTTATTGTTAAGGGAAGTTATAATTTATTAGGTTTTACATATGAGGAAATAGCAATAGCAACATAAAAGCTATTACACTATATTATTCTCTGAGTTAAGTAAAATGAGTAATTTAAGATTTTGTTCACTCTGGATAATTTTGAGAAATAATATTTTCTTCAGCCACAACTTAATTTTCATTTAAAAATAGTTAAATCAAATATGTCCTATTACTCTTTTACTCATTGCCAATTCCTTCAGCATTAGTTGCACTGTTAAAATTATTCCTTTGTTTCTTAATTAAGACTAAAACAATGCTCTAACACCTTTTAGTTTCTTTTGCTGTTCAATAAAACATCTATTTTGTGCTTACTAAATGCAAGGCACAATAGTCAAAATCACATCAGTTCACTGGGAAGTGTGGTAGAGCTGGAACAAAGCAGGAAAATATTAGTGATCATGCAGAAAGCTGGAAAATTCCAAGGATGAAGGCATATTATTGTTTACAATAGTGTTTGGCATCAAGAGCACTAGAGTTAAATCATTTGTGTTTAAATCATGGCTCTCTAGGTTATTGACATAGCAACCTGGGATAAGTTATTTAAAAATTCTGTATCTTGACATTTCAACTATAAAATAGTGACAATATTTTAATCATGGAACAGTTGTGATTGCTAAATGACTTAATAGATATGGGGCACATAATAGAGATCTTCAAACATATTAAGTATGAAATCGTTCTTAGGGAATCCAAATGACAACAGAGAAGACCAAAATAAAGACACTGGAGAATTTAATGCCTTTGGAAGATACAAATAAACCAATTCCTAGCCAGATTTAATGATAAAACAAAACATACCAATGCTCTATTTACCTTAGCTCTTGCTGCCAACCACTTGATACATTATATCTGACTTTCAACAACAACAATAAAAAAATCACAGGACATGCCAAAAAGGAAAGAACAAATAGAATCTCAGGAGACAGAGCAAGGATCAGAAATAGACTCAGAATAACAGATTGTAATTTATCAGATGAACATTTAAAATTATTATGATGCAAATGCTAAAAGTTCTAATGAAAGAAGTAGATGTAGACAAAAACAGCTGGGTAATATAAGTAGAAAAATGAAATGTAAAAGAAAATAAAATGAAAAGAAATAAAGTGCAGAAATAAAAAAGAATGTCTTAGATAGGCTCAGATGGTCATGGTCAAGAAAATAACAAGCAGCAAACTTGAAGATAAGTCAACAGAAACTTTTGAAACTAAAACGGAAACAGAAACAATTGAAAATAAACAACAGAAACAAAACATAAAAGAACTAGGGAAAATTTCAAGATTTCAAAAAGTGTAACAGAAGAATAATTAGAATAGAAGAAGATGAAAGAAGAAACTAGATGACATATTTAATGGTTAAGTAATAAGGGCTATACATTTTCTAAAAGTAGTAACAGACACCAAATCTTGGAAGTTCAGATAAAAACACACAGGAAAAACCCCTAAAACATTAATCATAGGTATGTAATATTGAAAGAGCAGAAAACCAAAGACAAAACCCAGTCTTAAAAGATGCCAGAAAGGGGGGGGGGAATCACCCTACATGCAGAGAATTAAATAATAATTTTTAAATTAATTTTAAAAAAATTGAGACAGTCTTGCTGTGTTTCCCAGACTGGTTTTTGAATTCCTGAGCTCAAGCATCCTACTGTCTTAGCATCCCAAAGTGCTGAGATTATAGACATGAGCTACCACATCTGGCCTAGATTATAATGTATATATGTATCTATTTATTCTTTATCTTATGTTATTTTATCTTATTTTATTTTTGAGTTGGAGTCTCAGTCTTTTTGCCCAGACTGGAGTGAAGTGGCATGCTCTCAGTCACTGCATTCTCGATCTGCTGGGCCTAGGCAATCCTTACACCTCAGCCTTACAAGTAACTGGAACAACAGACATGCCACCACGCCCAGCTAGATTTGTGATTTATTGTAGAGACGAGGTCTCACCAAGTTGCCCAGGCTAATCTCGAACCCCCAGGCTAGGCAATCCTCTTGCCTTGGCCTTCCAGAGTGCTGAGATTATAGACTGAGCCACGGCACCTGGCCAATAATAATTTAATAAGACTTTTAATCAGACACCCTGCAAGGTAGAAGACAGTGCAATATGATATTCAAAGTGTTGATTGTGGAAAATAAAAACAACCTAAACTTCAAAATCTAGTAAATTATCTTTCAAAGGTGAAAGAAAATTAAAGATTTTATCAAACATATAAAAACAGAAAGAATGTATCACCATCAGACCCACTCTACAAGAGTTCTTCAAGGATAAGGAAAATGATATAGGTCAAAATCTTGGATGTTCATAAAGGAAATAAATGTGTCAAAGAAAAAAATAAATAAATGAATAACGAAGACTTTCTATTTTTAATATCTAGGTTTAAAATATAACTGTTTGGATTAATAATATTAACAATATATGGGGTGATGCTAGCATATGGATTAAATAAAATGGAAGGCAGCTGTGTCATAAGGTAAGGGAAAGACAGATTGAGAATATTCTAAGGCACCTGCACAACATATTAGTTTATATAGAATCATTTGAAGGTGAATTGGAATAGTTAAAAATGTATAATGTCAATTCTAAAGAAACCACTAAATCATTTTAAAAAGAAGTAACTACTTGTATGCTGTGAGAGGAAATAAAATAGAATTATATAAATTGCTTATATAAACCAGGAAAGGTAGAAACAAGAAGTAAAAGACCAAGAGCAAATGCAATAAATAAAAACCCGTTACAAACATAGCAGATAATAATTCAACTGTATCTATAATCACTTTAAATGTGACTTAAATAAAACAATTGAAACATATTTTTAGAGTGGATACAAACAAGACCAATTGTTTGTTGTCTACAAGAAATTCTGTTTTAAATTGGAAAAACTCTCTTTAAACTTAAAAGGAGCAGAGAAAGATGTACCATGATAAAGAGGTCATTACACATTACACATGAACAGGTCAATTCTACAAGAAGAAACAAAAATTCCAAATGTCTATGCACCTAACAGCAGCACATCAAAAAAATATGGAGCAAAAACTGATAAAACTATAATAAGAACTATACAGATCCACTGTTGTAGTTGGAGATATCAGCAACCCTCTTCCAGTAATTGATAGAGTAAGCAAGCAAAAATCAGTAAGGATTAGTTGGCCTCAATAGCACTATCAATCAACTTGATCTAATTGATATTACTTCATCCAACAACAGCAGAATACATATTCTTTTCACACTTGAAGAACTATTCACCAAGACAGGCCACATTGTGTACATAAAATATATCTCAACACATCTACCTTTTTTTTTTTTGAATCAGAGTCTCACTCTGTTGCCCAGGATGGAGTGCAGTGGCACGCTCATGGCCACCCTAGAGACCACAACATATCTAAAATATACACAGTATGTTCTCACATAAAAATAGAATTAAATTATAAATCAGTATCTGAAAGATAACTGGAAAATCTCTCAACTATTTGGATAGACAACACACACTTCAACTAAAACACAGATCACACTTCAACTAAAACACAGATCAAAGAAATCTCAAAATAAATTTTAAATATTTTAAATTAAGTGAATAGGATTTATCAAATAAGATCCATCAAAATCTATACAATGTACCAAAACCTGTGCTTATATAAAATTTTATAACATTAAATTCCTAAATTAGAAAAGGAAGATCAAAAATAAATTATGTATGATTTTACTTTAAAAAACTAGAGCTACAGTCAATACTTTTCTTATAGTATTACGATAGTTGTTCAAGTTCCACTTATGAGTGAGAACATGTGATACTCATCTAGATCTTTGTTTCTGTGAGAGATCACTCAGAATTATAAACTCCAATTCCATCCAGGTCACTGCGAAATCATGATTTTATTCTTTTTATGTGTAATATTCCATTGTGTATATGTACCACATTTTTTAATCCATCATTTGATGGACAGCATAGTTGGTTCCATGATCTTGGTATTGTGAACAATGCTGTGATAAACATACATGTGCAGGTATCTTTTTTATAGAGTGATTTGAGTTCTTCAGAGTATATTCCCAGTAGGGGGATTGCGGGGACATATGGAAGGTCGATTTTTAGAGCTTTTAGGACTCACCACACTGATTTTCACAGAGGCTGCACTAGTTTACACTCCCACTAACAGTGTAGAACTGTTCCCTTTTCACCACATCCTCTCCAGCATCTGTTATTTTTTGAGTTATTGATAATGGCCATTCTGACTGGAGTTAGGTAGTATCTCAATGCAGTTTTAATTTGCATCTCCATAATGACTAGTGAGGTTGAACATTTCTTCATGTATCTGTTGGCCGCTCGTATGTCTTCTTTTGAGAAGTACCTGTTCATATCTTTTGCCCACTTTGTAATGGGGTTGTAAGGGAGGTGGGATTAACATAGTCAATATCTATCTGGGGATGGGGGGCACACCTCATCAACAAGGGTACCTGCACAATGCATGTTTGTATACCTAACCCTTAACTGTACCCCCACAATGTTAAAATTAAAAAAAGTTATAAAAATATGGGGTAATGAAGCAACCTGAATTTACTGAAATCTAGTCTTTCTTAAACAGCTCTGAAATGATCTGTTAGTGGTTTTCTTATGCTCAAATTAGTGCATGAATATTAAAAAATAAAAGTTTTGAAACTTAAAAAAAAAGAAACTAGAGCAATTTAAGTCTTAGCGAGAAAAAATAAATACATTTTTAAAATGTATGGCCAAAGTCAATAAAATTTAAACAAAAAATATATAGAATATCAACAAAGCCAAAAGTCTGTTCTTAGACAAGATCTATACAAATAGTAAATATCTAGTCAGGATAACCAAGAAAAAGAGAGAAAAGATACAATGAACAATGTCAGAAATGAAAGGAGTGTCATTACTTCTGAGCCCATGGACATTCAAAGCACAATGATGGAATTCTATTACTAATTCTATGCCTTTCAGCTTGATAATATAGGAAATAGACTAATTCTTTATAAGACACAAGGTATTGCAATACTATGAGTGAATCTTTTTTTTATTTCAATATTTTTTATTATGGTATTGTGGGGTACAGTTAGGGATTAGGTATACAAATATGTTTTGTTCAGGTACCCTTGTTAATAAGAGGTGTCTCCCCATCCTCAGACAGATATTTACTATCATTAATCCCATCTCCCCCCCCATAGTTTCCCACCACTGTCAGTCATTTTCTTATGGTAATACTTTGGATGGTCAAGGTCCACTATATGAGTGAGAACATGTGATACTCAGATCTTTGTTTCTGTGAGAGGTCACTCAGTATTATAGACTCTAGTTCCATCCAGGGTGCTGCGAAATGTATTATTTTGTTCTTTTTTATGGCTGTGTAGTATTCCATTGTGTATATGTATCACATTTTTTAATCCTGTCCTCTTTTGATGGACAGCATGGTTGCTTCTAGGTTCTTGCTATTGTGAACAATGCTGCGATAAACATACATGTGCAGGTATCTTTTTTATAGAGTGATTTGAGTTCTTCAGGGTATATTCCCAGTAATGGGATTGTGGGGTCATATGGGAGGTTGATATTTAGAGCTTTTAGGAATTGCCACACTGCTTTACACAGAGGTTGCACTAGTTTACACTCCCACCAACAGTGTAGAAGAGTTCCTTTTTCACCACACCCCTCTCCAGCAACTGTTATTTTCTGAGTCATTGATAATTGCCATTCTGACTGGAGTTAGGTGGTATCTCAGTGTGGCTTTCATTTGCCTCTCCCTGGTGATTAGTGAGGTTGAACATTACATGTGTCTGTTGGCTTGGTTGTCTTCCTTTGAGAAGTGTCTGTTCATATCTTTTGCCTATTTTATGATGGGGTTGTTTGTTTTTTTCTTTTTAGTGTGCTTGTGTTCCTTGTAGATCCAAGATGTTAAGCCTTTGTCAGACCTGGAGTTGGCAAATACTTTTTCCCAGTCTGTAGGCTGTCTTCCTGCTCTCTTGATGGTTTCTTTGGCTTTGCAGAAGCTTGTCAATTTAATGAGTTTAACCCATTTGTCTTTCTTATCTCTTATGGCCTGTGGGTTTCAGGTTTTGTTCAGGAATTGGATGCCAGTTCCAATTTTCATGAGGGTATGTCCTTCATTTTCTAAGGTTCTTATGGTTTGAGGTTTTACATTTAGCTCTCTGATCGATTTGGAGTTAATTTTTGTGTATGGGAATAGATAGGGGTCCTGTTTCAATTTTCTACATGTGGTCAGCCAGTTTTCCCAGCACCATTTACTGAATCAGTGCTCCTCTCCTCAGTGGTAGGTGGTGGAGGCTTTGTTGAAGATGAGCTGGTTGAGAAATTGAGGTTTTGCTTCTGGAATCTCAATTCTATTCCATTGGTCTGTATGCCTGTTCTCATACAAATACTAAGCTGTTTTCATTATTGTAGCTTTATAGTAAAGTTTGAAGTCTGGTAATGTGATAGCACCTGCTTTGATTTTTTTGCTGAAGATTGTTCTGGCTATTCTTGGTCATTTGTGTTTCCATATGAATTCCTGTGTTGTTTTTACTAGGTCTGAGAAGAATGCTGCTGGTAATTTGATGAGTATTGCATTAAATCTGTAGATTGCCTAAGGTAGGATGGACATCCTCACAATGTTGATTCTTCCAATCCATGAGCATGGGATATTTTTCCACTTGTTTGTGTCATCTTTCATTTCTTTGAGCAGTGTTTTGTAGTTTTCATTGTAAAGGTCTTTCATATCTCTTGTTAGGAAGATGCCAAGGTATTTCATTTTCTTTTGTGGCTCTGGTGAATGGATTTGTGGTTTTTATTTGGGTTTCTGTTTGTTTATTATTGGTGTAAAGAAATGCGATTGTCTTTTGCACATTTATTTTATATCCTGAAACTTTGCCAAAGGTCTTTATCAGTCTAAGGAGGTTTTTGACAGATTCTCTTGGTTTTTCAAGGTACACAATCATGTCATCTGCAGAGAGAGATAACTTGACTTCCTCGTTTCCTATTTGGATACCCTGATTGCCTTCTCTTCTCTGATTGCTCTAGTCAGGACTTCCAATACTATATTGAACAGGAGGGGTGAGAGTGGGCATCCTTGTCTTCTTCCAGTTTTCAGGGGAAATGGTTCCAGTTTTTGTCCATTTAGGAGTATGCTGCCTGTGGGTTTCTCATAGGTGACTTTTACTATTTTGAGGTATGTTCCCTGTATGCCTAGATGTTCGAGGGTTTTTATCAAGAAGGGGTGCAGGATTTTATCAAAAGCTTTTTCTGCATCTAATGATATAATCATGTGGTTTTTGTTTTGACATCTGTTAATGCATTTAATTACATTTATGGTTTTATGAATGTTGAACCAGCCTTGCATCCTAGGGATGAAGCCTACTTGGTCATGATGGATGATTTTTGAGAAGTGTTGTTGAATCTAGTTTGCTAGGATTTTGTTGAGGATTTTAGAATCTATGTTCATCAAAGATATTGGCCTGTAGTTCTCTTTCTTTGTTGGGTCTTTACCTAGCTTGGGTATCAATGTGATGTTAGCTTCATAAAATGATTTGGGGAGAGTTCCATCTTTCTCAATCACCTGGAGTACCTTCAGTAGGATTGGTATCAACTCCTCCTTAAATGTCTTGTTGAATTCTGCTAGAAAGCCATCTGGACCAGGGCTTTTTTTTTTTTTTTTTTTTGTAGGTAGTTTTCTTATTACGTAGTCAATTTCCTTGATTGTTATTGGTCTATTTAGGGTCTCAATTTCTTTTTGTTTCAAACTAGGCAGGTTGTGTGATGACAGAAAGTCCTCCATTTCCTTTAGGTTTTCAAGTTTTTTTCCATACAAGTGTACATAGTAGTCTCTAATGGTCTTTTGTATTTCTTCAGGGTCAGATGTGACTTCATCTTTTGTGTTTCTGATTGTGTTTATTTGGGCTTTTTCTCTCTTTTTCTTGGTCAGTTTAGCCAGGGGACCATCGATCTTGTTTATCCTTTTGAAGAACCAGCTTTTTGTTTCATTGATTTTTTGTATTATCTTTTTGTCTTCTATGTCCTGGATTTGGCCTTTATTTTGGTGATCTGGATTCTTCTGCTGAAATTAGAGTTTTTGTAGTCTTGCTTTTCTAGCTTCCTCAGGTAGTTTGTTAGGCTGTTAATTTGTGATCCTTCCATTTTCTTCATGTGCATTTATAGGGATATAAATTCCCCTCTTACTACACCTTTCATGGTGTCCCAGAGATTTTGGTAAGATGTTTCTTCATTTTCATTTGTTTCTGGGTATCTTTTGATCTCTGTTTTGATTTCATCATTGACCCAGGAGTTGTTTAGCATCATGCTGTTTAGTGTCCATGTCTTTGTGGGTTTTGGGGGGACCTTGTTGATGTTAATGTTTATTTTTATTCCACTGTGGTCCAAGAAGGTGCATGGTTAAATTTAGGTCCTTTTAAATTTGCTTATGCTTGATTTATGGCCAAGTATGTGGTCTATCTTAGAATATATTCCATGCAGTGATGAGTAGAAAAGTGTATTCTGTGGTCTTTGGATGGAGTGTTCTGTAGGTATCAATTAAGTCCATTTGGTCAAGAGTCTCATTGAGGTTTCAGATCTCATTGCTGATTTTTTGTCCTGATGATCTGTCTAGGGTTCTGAGTGGGGTATTAAAGTCTTCAGTTATGATGGTATTAGAGTCAATATCTTTCTTTAGTTTTCCTAGAAGCTGCTTTATGAAAGTTGGTGCTCCTATGTTGGGAGCATATGTGTTTAGGATAGATATTTCTTGTTGATAGAGTGAACCTTTTATCATTATGTAGTAGCCCTCTGTATCTTTTTAAATTTTTGATAGCTTAAATGGTATTTTGTCTGAAATTAGCATCGCAACTCCTCCTTTCTTTTGTGTTCCATTGGCCTGAAAATTTGTTTCCCATCCTCTTACTTTGAGTCTGTGCGTGTCCTTTCTAGTGAGATGGGTCTCTTGAAGGAAGTATATTGTTGCCTGGTGGTATTTTATCCATTTTGCCATTCTATGTCTTTTCAGTGGTGCATTTAGTCCATTCACATTCAGCCTAATTATTGAAATATGAGAGTTCATCCCTATCATAGAGTTCTTATAGAGTTGTTGTTCTTCCACTTTGTTTTTTGTCTTTCTTTTGGTTTTGGGGTTGGTTCATGTGCATTTTATTCTTTTTTCTGTACTCTTGTGAAGAATGTTGTTCTTTTTTCCTTTTCTTCTGTGTTTAGTACTTTCTTAAGTTTTTCATGTAGAGGTGAATCTTAATATATGAAAAGTAAAGTCAAAAAATCATTTAGGAGATTGCAGAATGTCTACTATGGGGATATAGGTTAACAATTTTGATACTGCTATATGTATATACTGGAATTAGACAAGTAAGTATATGGCAGATGGTGGGAACCATGTTCTTATTACTGGACTTGGGAGTTTATATTTAAGCAAGGGAAGGATGTTAAAATAATCTCTGTGATAATAAATCAGAATTGAAGGTAACACAGTGAACTCATGTTTTACTCCTTACAGTTATGACTACATTTAGAAATATTTATAAATCCACAAGTTAGTATAAACACATATTATGTTCTTGCTCTATCAACTGAGAGGGTTTTTTTATGTAAGCACATTTGTTCAAAACCCAAATACATCATGAAAACATTTTTATTCCAATAATATCTCACTTGATATGTGCAAAATGTGTATTTGCCATATTGCACAAATAATTAAGCAATTATAATCTTTTCTGTGTCACAATATTAGAATCTCTTTTGTGTTGATGAGAAAAAGATTAAATTTCAAAATGACATTGAGAATATAAACAGAAGTAGTATGCTAACAATGAAAGATATTTTAATTTCATATTTCCAGTCTACCATAGATACTATTTTCTTTCAAAACATTTTATGTGCATTTGTACACATATGTGTAACTAAACCGTGGTCTTCTTTGAATGCCCATTTATAAATGCTCAGTGTCTAGCATAGGAGAAAGAGCAAAAACAAAAGTTTGGAGGAAAATACTCATATGGATAAATACATGAATATATGTATGCACTGGAGGTCAGGAAATATATTTGTATGCTTGAAATTATTTTCTTGCTGAAATCCATTTCAATTTTATTATTTATATTCTCAGTTTAGTATCATCATTCATCTCCCATAGTATGTATGTGTGTGTATATATACAGTATACACATGATAGATGCTTGATAGATATAGATAGATTTAGATTTATAGTGTTATTTTCAAAGGTACTACAGAACTACAAAAATAATTTCTATTGGTTGTCAATTGTAATTACAGAATCAAGCATAGAATTCTCTTCAACTCCTATAAATTGGTTTGACAATTTTATGAAAAATACTTGGTCATTGTATCTTCCTTGTTTAAATTTTAATTTGATTATTTTCTTAATATTAACATTTCCATTAGGGAGTGCAAGAAGAAACAAAATTTAGATTTACCTCATATTTTGTATTAAGAACTAATAAAGAAAATTTAAAACTATAAGTGAAAATTACTTTTACATTTATAAAATCATAAAACTTAATTGGTTTATTTATAGAGTGAAAATAGCTGTATTAAGTCATTAGCAGTTTGGGGAGGCAGTACCATGTAACAGAGTATTTAAAGGTGGTCCCTGGACTGGCAAAACTGGGTTCAAATATAGCTTTGATATGCACTGTTGAGCTTCATGCTGGGCAAATGACTTAGGCCATGCAAAGTCTGTTTCCTTATTTTTAAACTGTTTCCAAGCACCTACTACAAATTTCAGATTTTGTTTTTCACCATGCAGGGTATTATTTTATATTCCAAGATAATTCGTACATATACTTAACTTTTAGTTTAAAGGTTAAGACTTGAATGAGACAATTTTTGTTTGTGTTTATTTCAGCCCATATCACATAATGGTATAATGGTAAATTAACAGTAGCTGATGTTGCCTCCTACATTTTCCTCCTCCTCTTTCTCTTCTATTTATTCCTTCTCCTTTATACTGATGTTATTGATTCAGATGGACATGCCCTCCATAAAAATAGCTTTAAAAATGTGGTGATATACAAAAGTATTCTTATAGCCAGAGCATCAACAAATGGCCAGAATTCAGCTACTAAGCAAAATCAGGTCAGGGGTATAAGACATGGAGACAACAGTAACATATTAATGTTAGCTGGGCCTGTGCCTGAAATTCAAATGAAAACAATCTGGGAAAACAATCTTGGTAGCAGTAGATTCAGATAGGAACTGAGGAACAGAGATAGAGCAAGATAAAATGCAGAGCCAAAGCATGTACATTAAGTTCATCCATTGCTCACAACAACTAGTTTCTAGCTAAAAATGAGTCATTTAAATGATATGCTATTGAACTTGTTCAGTGTCATTTTCTTTCTGAGTCCAAGTTATAAATCAGCTTTTAAAATTTTTTTATTATAAAGATGTCTGGTACAATTCAGAGTTAGGTATACAAACATTGAGTATGCATGTACCCTTGTTGATGAGGTATCCCCCTCCCTCCCCTAGTAGTTTCCCTCAACTGCCAATCCCATTCCCTCTCCCCTGATAGTTTCCCATTACTGCCAAATGCTTTCTTATAGTATTATAATTGTTCAAGTTCCGCTTATGAGTGAGAACATATGGTACTCTGTTCTTTGTTTCTGTGATAGATCACTGAGTATGATCGACTCCAAGTTGCTGCAAAGTCCATCGACTTGCCCTGACTTTCCTTATAGAACTGTTGATGCTTTAGATATCAGGGACCAGGAAGAAGCCTCGGTCTAGTTAATACTAGAAAATAATCACATTATATATAGTACTCCAGAACTCCTAAATATTTGGTATGTTTCTTCTCAGGAACCAGTCATAAATCTAGGATACTTGTCTTCACCATACAGGATGTCATTTCCAATTTCAACTATGGTTCAAACCCATTAAGATCAAATTTTCATACTTTATTGTTTAGAGTTATACTCATTAAAATATGTTCAGTGGCAAAAGCCATTAAAGATTTACTGGAGGAAATGATTCAAGCACTTTGAAAAAATATTAAGCAATATTATTATTATAATTTTTTAGCTTTTTCTCCATGAATCATGATGTTTTCTTTTTTAATGTCACAAATGGGCCCAGGTCCATTGGAAAACAGATTTGATTTCTAGTGGTTCTATGAAATTTGTATGATGGCCACTGAACTATATGCTTGTGTACCAATGTCTTATCTCATATCCAGAAGGACTCAACGAGCATCAGCAAATGGTGCAGCTACTTCTTGCTAGGAAGAAAAGTTGACAACATGTTAACTATCCAATAGCTGAGTCTCAACAACTGGAAACTTGAGTATAATATTGGCTCTAAATTCTCTGGATTGGTGGCCACCAATGGAGTTATGCCAGAGTTCCCTATGCCCCACAAACTACCCTTTCATGCTTTTAACAAAACATACTTTATATAATGAGGGAGAAACTGCAGGAGGACGCTAGCTATTCCTCAGTATTAAGAAATCAATGTATCTCCTCTCCAGTGGCACAGTGTCATTTAGATAGAACTCCCAATACATAGCTACAATAAAGCATTATATCTAATTTGTATAATGTTTAATCTATGATTAGGAGCAAGACAGATCTATGTATATTTAAGCTTATCTCAACAAAGGATATTTAGTTGCCCTTTTGATTCTGCTCAAAGCACAAAGCCAGCTCCTTACCACCGTATCAGTCATTGGTTATGTTAAAACAAAATTCTCCCATTTTATATCACAAATATGCATGGTAGATATTCCAAAGTCTAGAAAGAGTACAGTCTTCATATGTGGATTTTAAGGAAAAATATAAGGCTTTCTTTAACATTTTAAAATTTACTTCCACTGTGGTTCACAATGACATAAACAGTGTTATCTGCAGAAAGATAATGAAAAGCACAAACAATGTAGTATGTAAACATCTAGACAGTAACCTGCAGGTTCTGAGCTAAAGCAAGTTTATTATTCTTTGTAATAGATAGTACTTATTCTCCAAAGTTTATACCAATGCCACTACCTTGTAGAAGTCAAAAAAAATGTGACTATCAACAAATCAGAAGGTATAATGATGTATTCAGGCCAAAGTAACATATAGTTAGAGACTATTTTTTAAACTACTGAAATAATACAGAATAGTGTAGTGTTTAGTTAGACTATACAAAATGCTTGACATTCCTGAATAGCAAGGATATTAACTTAACTAATGATCCTTTAAATGGGTATGTAAAATATAATTTAAGCTACTTGCAACATGCAAGAGAGAGGCATCATTTGTTACTGCCAAAAATCACTGGCATGTGGAAATCAGAAAATCATTAGCCTTGATAGAAATAGCTTAATACAACAGGGAAGAAAAGGCATTATTTAGAGCAGTTAAATGACAATTGATGCAACCACTGGTGAAATGCAGAGAAAAAAGTGGATATGATTTAGTGAATGATAAATTCTGCACTTAGTATTTATGCATGCAAAAGAACGAAAATCTTTGCTCATTAACCAAGGCACTTAGTTTGTGAGTCAAAATGCTTCAGGCTGTAGCCCTAATTGTCATAAATGTTTATCTCTGTGCAAGTTTAATTTAGGTTTAAAAAAATTTTATCCTGAGTGATGAATATTCTACATTTTTTCCGTTTTTTTTTTTCATCAGCCTATGCCAGTTTGCTCAAATCCTCATTTATATCCTTTCTTCTCCACAAGGTCTCCATGATGCCTCCGGCTACAATTATTCTCTCTCTCTCTTTTCCTATTACGCCCTACCCCCTTACATCTATTATAGCAGTGTGCTGAATGGTATATTTACAGGCACACCCCATTTAACATTGCCTTCTAGAACACTGATTTTTCATGGCTGTTTAACAGAGTGTCATACTGTGCTGACCTCAGTTTGAATGGCACTTGCCAATCTGTTTTGTTTATGCTCTTGAAATTCTTTTCCATTAACATAACATTTCCCAACCAATGATATATTTGATTCACAGTAAATATATTGTAAGTCTCCCAGAGTATGAACAGGCATGGATCATTCTAATAGTCAAAACAGATGAGCGACATGCAGTGTTATGTGTGTGATCCTTAGATGGAGGTACACTGTGTTGTTGGCCTGGCCACACCACAATTTGAACAACTGTACAAAGGGAAAAGTCCCTCTGTACAGTTAGCCCATACTTTTATGTTAATCTATTTTAAAATAACTAAGCAGAGAACACATTTCTGTAGAGGCTGTCATGACTTTGGTTTATTTATTACTGACGTTTATGCCACGCTCTTCAGCTCCTTTCCAAAACACAATAAATGGGATATGTTCTCATTTATTTGTGTACCAATAAAACCTATAACACTGAGAGTCACCCAAAACATGGATTATACCTCAGCGGTAAACTATTAACCGTATATAAAGGCCAGCAAAGCGACATCAGTGCATGAAGATGATAAAATTTAGCATTATAAGCACAGAATCACATTAAGTATTAGCAACCAGAGTGTCTACCTGACTAAAATAAGCATAATGAGTTACAACTGTTACCGTTAAATAATGTAAATATAGTTTTCTATGACTTTCAGTTTTTCAAGAGAAATTCAAATCTGATATTTATATTTAAAAATGGCGACCATCCTTTAAATTATAGTTATTATCTATATTGTATAGTTGTCCCTCCCTTTCTGTGTTCTTTCTTTCTTTTACTTCTTTTTCCATCCATCTCTTTCTTTGTGTGTGTGTATGTTCATAGGTTGTATGCATGTACCTTATATAAGTTAATGATACACACTCAAACAAAATCAGATATAGGAAATATAAAAAATAAGTAATATTAAAATAAAAACAAATGGATGCAAATAAAGATATTGTCTGGGAGTATTGACCAATTTCTTGATATGATTGTAGACTCATCTTTGACTATTCCAGTGGCAAATCAAAAACACAAATACAATCAGTTAAAAGATTTACAAAACCACCACATCCCTAAAAAACAACAATAACCTGCTAATTTCAGAGAGGTATAATGGATTTTCCTATGAATTAATTAGATAAAATAACTTCTGTGTGATATCATAGGCAATGTCCTCACCAACATGTCTACATTAATATGAGCTTTGTAAAATTACTTTAATTGCATTCATCTGTACAAGTAATATTAAATACCAAACAATCCATCAAGTACAGGCATGATAATGCGACTAGACTGTCAGAGAAATGGACAGAGTATATATAACTTAAAGACATTTTATTGATTTTTGAATGCCTACTACCCTTAACAAAGTTTTTTGTGTATAGACAATGTTCTGTGAATGTATAAGGTAAATAATTGCACTAAGTACATATTTGATTATATGATTATAGTTCTAAAAGGCAGCATCTCAAAATATAAAACACTAAATTTCTGAAACAAGCATTAACTCTGTACTGGTCACAACACAATTAAAAATTAACTTTTAAGAGTGTTTTGAAATGTATTGGATCTTTGCTTGCTCTTAGAAATATAGGGTCACTGCATATGCCAACATTTGTCAGTTGAAAGTTTTAAAAATGATAATATTTAGTAACAGAATGCATCAGGTGATTTTTATCAGTATTTCTTTTAGTCAAGGACTTACTCTAGAGCATGTTTTTATTTTTCATTTTTGGGGGGAAAAACCAACCCAAACTCAAATCTCTGGGACACAGTCTCAATCTCAGAGCCTGATGAAGGATAGGCACAGGTGACTGTATAAATTATACATCCTCACCTTAACTGACTGAAGTAATTGACACAAGATACGTACTTGCCCATAGAGAAAATAGTCTACTCATTGACCAATTCAATGATATTTTGGATTTTTCTCTCTCAAATATTAAGTCAATAAAACAGAAGGATGTTTGTGCTAGATATTCCCATTTTCAAGCATACGATGCTGAGATACAAGCAAGGAAAACTCATCTTCAGAGAGAAACGAGAATGGAGCAATGGTATGGAGAAATAGAAGAGACGGATTGTGGTGCTATTTCAAAATGAAGAAAAGTAGAAATTTCAGCTCAAAGACAAAAGCCTTTAACTGGAAAATTGTCTAAAAAATTTTCTTTCTACTCCCTACCCCCATATACACTCACACAATTGCTTAGGCAAGCTTGAGTGACTATTTTCTTGTTATTAATTGTATAATTATAACTAAAATGAACTTGATGAGTGTATTTAAAAGGAAAACTGAAATAAGTTTCAATTTACATAAGTAAATAATTTTCAATTTGCATAAAGTAGTGGGGTAAAAGTAGATGTGTTTATTTGCATGTATTTTTCATAGCAATAGTATGTCTAATTGTTGAAAGGCACAGTTTGTTATTAATTTTTAGTGTTCAAGAAAGAGAATTTTGGAGATCATGGAGTCTGCTTGAGATCAGAGCCCTGTATTTGATCTTTGTTTGCTCAGGACCTGTTCTCTCAACATGGCAGCTACTCCTTAATGAGATTGTCACTGTTTTCTATTATCTTAAGTTTTGTAGTTTTTCTTTTTATCTTCTGTTATTTTCCCACCTGGCTTATTTTAGTGTAATTCTCTCTCAGTTGAAATTCATGTCTATGACATACATTTATCTTTCCATTGCTTTTACACTTAAACAATAACCCAGTTTGCAGTAGACCTGGAATTTTCCATTAAAAAACTAGAGGATTTTTAAATATGCGGTTTATAAAGAAGTAAAGTTTTCCTTTGAATTTAGCATAGGAAAAGTCTGAGACAAGTCCTATTTTTATGTATTTAGGATAATCTACGTTCTTTTTTTGTCATTGAAATTTAGATATTTTCTCAGGATGTAATTTATACGATTATTTGTCAGTACTAATTTGGCTAGTGATCACTCTTTTGCTCTATGAGATTGAATAGTTCTTCAGCTGTATAAAGTATTGTTCTATCATGCATTCAATTCTAAGAAAACAATAATTTAAAAAATATCTTGAAGATTATAAAATTAGCATTTGTTTTTCAATTGACCCCAAAATCTTGCCACTGTTCGTATACAACAATAAATTCTTTCACAGTTAACATTGCCTGTGCAAACATGAATTACATACACATGGAAGGATTCTGGTGAGCAATTTTTTTTTGGAGGGGATGATATATTTGGTAGCAATCGTAGTTAAATTTTAAGTTTTAGCAGAAATTTAGTTTTTATTTTTATTTTTTTTTTTTAATTTTTAATTTTAAACTTGTGGGGTACAATTCAGGGTTAGGTATACAAATATTCATTGTGCAGGTATCCTTGTTGATGAGATGTGCCCCCCTTCTCCAGGCAGTTTCCCACTACTGCCAATCCCAACTCCCCACCCTCCCCACACCCCCACAGTTTCCTGCTACTGTTCATTCCTTTTTTTATGGTATTACGATAGTTTTTTTTTTAAAGGTCCACTAATAAGTGAGAACATGTGATACTCAGTTCTTCATTTCTATGAAAGACCACTCAGTATTATAGACTCTAACTCCATCCAGGTTGCTGTGAAGTTCATGATTTTGTACTTTAAGACTGTGTAATATTCCATAGTGTTTATGTACCACATTTTTTTTTTTATCCAGTCCTCTTTTGATGGGCAGCATGGTTGGTTCCATGTTCTTGCTATTGTGAATAATGCTGTGTTAAACATACGTGTGCAGGTATCTTTTCTATAGAGCGATTTGGGTTTTTCTGGGTATATTCCAAATAAGGCTGCACTAGTTTACACTCTCACCAACGGTGCAGAAGTGTTCCCTTTTCACCACATCCTCTCCAGCATCTGTTATTTTTTGAGTTATTGATGATGGCCATTCTGACTGGAGTTAGGTGATATCTCAGTGTATTTTTAATTTGCATTTCTTTGATGACTAGTGAGACTGAATATTTTTTCATGTATCTGTTGGCTGCTCGTATGTCTTCTTTTGAAAACTGACTCTGGTGAGCAATTTTTTTTTTTTTTTTTGGAGAGGGTGAAATATTTGGTAGCAATAGTAGTTAAGTTTTAAGTTTTAGTGGAAATTTTGTTTTTTAAAAAATCATTTAAAATAAGTCATGGATTTTATACAATATTGTAATTCTGAAATAAAAAGTGTTATGTATGTCTAGGAGATTTTCTCTCGTATGCCAAGCAATGCTGCTAAAGGTATTGTTGATTACCAAATTTTAAATAGATTAGAGGTAGGAAAGTTATGTAAGGAACACACAGCAAATATTGTGTTTTCAAGGTCATATGGTCTCTGTAGCAACTATTCAACCATGTCCTAAAAGGAGAAAGTAGCCACCAAGAATAATAAACAAATAAGTGGGTGTGGCTGTGTTCCACACAATTTTAGTTACCAATAACGTGGCAAGCCAGTTATGAACCTCAGGCCATATTTCAACCCCTGGAACATATAAGATTTCCAGAACGTGGAGAAAGTGTCATGGCCAATGTAGTTTATAAAGAACTCTCATTCAGTCATTGAATATCACTCTATCAAAAGTTTCCATCTAAATTTCCAAACAGGATATAATAGTGTTCAATGAGTCATAATTCAATTTCCATAATTAACTATATTATTTTTAAAGGGTAATTTTTTCCTGTTTTGCTAAGTATCTTTTTGTTTCTATTATTGTTTTCTTTGATATTAGCCTTGAATGATGTGAGATCAATCTAAATATTTTTTCAAAAATTGGAAATGCAAATTCCTTTAATTCTCCCCAATAGTCATGTTTTAGACGTTAGAATTGCAGGTATGCTAATGTGTTGGTTGGTATGCAAACCCCTATATAATTCTAATTTTACAGCATTCTTTTTTTTTCTGAATTGGAGTCTCACTCCATCTCCCAGGTTGGAGTGCAGTGGAGTTCTCATGACCACCCTAGCATCGACCTGCTGGGCTCAGGCGATCCTTCTGCCTCAGCCTTCCAAGTAGCCAGAACTACAGACTCGCTCTACTGTGCTTGGCTAATTTTTTATTTTATTGTAGAGACAAGATTTCATCAAGTTGTCCGGGCTGGTCTTGAATCCACAGGCTTAGGCAATCCACTTGCCTCAACCTCCCAAAGTGCTGATATTACAGGCTGAGCCACAGAACCTGGCCAGCATTCTTTGTTCTTTATTTAACCTTATTTTTGCCTAAGGAGGTAATTCATTGTCTCATTGATCAGTCACTTTATCATAGTTGTATATTTTATTTTTACAAAGTTTGAAACATTTCTTTTACTTCCCAGAAATAGTAATTGAAAATTTTCATACATAAGAAAATACATCTTCATGGCTCACTTCCTAAAATCTGGGAACTTAATATCCTTGGATGAGAAATTAATTAGTCTTTACATGTTTTTGTTCTTAACAACATGGAATAGCTGTAAATTATATTCATTCACCAAATAGATGTCAGCAAAGCACTATTAAAGAAAAAAGTTAAAAATTTGGGGTCTCGAACAGTTGTTTCTTCTAGAAAAGCCTACCTCATAGAATAGATGATAATTTTCTTTCCTCTTGTTGATTAACACCCAATGTCTTCCAAGTAGTTCTCCAACTGCAGTGGGTAAATATCATTCTCTTATGGCCTTTTTCATTTGTCGTCTCTGCCAGCCTTTCACTGGGCTTCCTTTGAGCTCCACTTGCTAAAATTTTATTCTCATATGTTGCATGATGTTAGTTTTTAGCTCAACTGAAATTCGATATTTCATTTTGTAATTCTAGGAGTGATATATGGGAAAGTGGTAGAATGTGGTGAGATGTGTGTTTCCAAAATCCACACCCTCGGTTTTTTTTCTAGTGAAAAAAATAATGTAAATGATTGATATCATTATAGATATTATGGATAATCCATTCTGACAAATAAAATATCATTATTAATTGAGAGTTCAATAAATTTCAATGAGTTGTATAATCTGTGATAAAATTAACACATGCTGTGTCTAATAAGAATTTAAAGAAAGTTTAATTTGGCATTGTTGACATTTTCAGCTCCCTTGTTTCTGTTGATAAAATGTATGTGCATTTAAAATGTGATGTTATCAAGCACAAGGGTGGGATTGGCATATACTGGACACTGCTAGGGGAGGAAGGCAGGGTCACATGGCAACACGCTGAGTAGCTGGTCCACTATCAGGGGAAAAGAGGACCAGCTGGAAGCCCAAACTTAACCTGCATGCAACTTATGTAGTAAATCCTCACTTATACCCTGTAACTCCAAAAAAAATAAAAAAGAGTTAAAACTATTATGTCATTGCTTTACAAAAACAAAAAACAGATTTCATGAATCCTATTTCTAGCTTAAAAGTTTATCTTATTTAAGCACGAGTTACAATAAATAAAGTTATTTATTAAAGATATTGTATATTTTAAATTCAGACCTGAAAACATTTATTTATTATACTAGATAATCCTACATATTGGATATTTTCTTGACTTCCTCATGGCAATGCTGGCATAGGAAGACTATTTCTCTGAAGTCCAGTTGCTTTAGTCACTCATTATCATGGCCATCTAGGTCAACAAACATGTAATAGAGACATAGAACAGGACTACCCCAGACAATCATGTTTTATTAATCTCCAATCCAATCAAGTTTAAATCAAATTTTTGCTCTTTTGCATTGTATGGTTTAGGAAGTTACAGGTAGAATTTCAATATCCACCTGCAAAATCTGCTGTTAATTAGCACTCTTACTTGGTTGGCACAGAAACGCAACTCAAATTGACATACTCTAAAAGGTAAATGTGCCATAAGACCTCTAGATCTTTTGTGAAATCAAGGATAGCAAGGTTATTGTGCCAGGAAATCAGAGAATGAAAACTTTTTTTCTGACTCTCATTTTTGTTCCTTGGTGTTTTATTACTATTCTCTCACTTCAGACTAATTTACTCTGTGGCTGTCTCCAACATCATTTGAGATTTTGATGTTACATTTCATATCTTCAGGAAGATGACAGCTTGCTCTGAGTCTCAAGTTCAAAAATATCAGAGATGAGAATCTTTGTTCCAGCTTGGATCAAGTGTGGACTCTATAACTAATCAAGAGTTTCCAGGGGTAGCTTGCACTGTAAAAACAACTTCCCCTGCAGCCTTGGATGATGTCAAAAGTAGTCAACTAAAGAAAGATGTGGTAAATCTTTGAAAAAGGCGTAGGTTTTGGTAGACAGAAAAATAAGTAATTATGTGTCACTACATTATTGTATGCATTTAATATGATTAAGATATCTATTGTTAGCAAAAAGTAATACAGACATAATACTGAAAGTTGAAAAAAACTAGCATTCTTAGTAGACCCCAAATTATCCCTCGACCTCATCTAGTCCAGTACTTTGAGTTCTGTATGAGAAAGATGAGAAACAATGTAATTAAGTGATTATCCAAGATCATATTATTGGTAAGTAGCCAGGGATTCTATCGAGGTTTTCTTGCTCACTGCACAGAAATTCAGTAGCTGAGACAAGTATTGCCAGGAAAGGAGGCTTTTATTCAGGTGATATCAACAGGGGAGAATGGGAAGTCAGTCTCAAATCTGTCTCTCTGACCAATTGGCATTGAGGTTTATACAGCAGAGACAGGAACTTGTGCAGAAAAACAGAAACTAGGGAGAGGTAAGGACACAATTACAACCAGTGAGGGGGTCTGGTGTCTCATCTGGATGCTGCAGTCTAGAAAGTTCTAGTTCTTTTCCTGAGAGCTGGTTTCCTGAGGAAGGAACTCAGATAAGACAAATGTAAATTTTCAGTTTTAAGTTTCAGGTGGTCAATTTTTACGTTTATGAAAAAAACTCATAAATATAATTTATATGGGGGAATTGTGTCAGTTTAGTGCCAGAAACACCCAAGCTATTCAGTAACAAACTCATTTATTCCCTCTTTCTTTGGACCTGGAGACTCACTCATTCAAGTATTTCCCATGACAGAGTTTTCAGAATTTCATCTCCAGAATACCTGCATCTGGATGATTAAAATGCCGGTTCTTGAGCAGTCCCTGCCTCCAACACAGAATCACAACTTCCATTGATTATAGTCTATAAAACTGCATTCTTGACTAAATTCCTAGGTGATTGTTTTGCTTGCTGAAGTTTGAGAATATTGCATTGTGGTACTCCCAAGCCCTTGACAGAGACAGATAAGTTGAAAAATAACTGAAAGTAATATAATCCTCGGAAGGACTAGAATGATCATAGAGAAGTATTTCAAAAGTGATTGAAAAGGTGAAAGGAAGAACTTCCTCACAAAATTCAGCTTTTCCCCCATAGAATGGCCTTACTGTTGTTTTTATTTTCCTGCTGAAATCTTTAAACTTCTGTTTCTACACCCTGGAGAGGTGGTGCTGGCTCTGAAGGATATCGTGGCAAATGGGACACTCAGGTCCTTGTATGATCATTTGAACAAGGTCGGTGTTATTTACAAAATGCTTTTCTGCGACCGTGTTTTTCCTAACTACTATTGCTTGCATTTGGGTCATCCCATTGGGCTACATTTATATGCAACTAAATGTTTTATGATTATACTCTAATATTACTGAAAATAAAATGCATAAACTAATATAAATCCTGTAGATAGTTTCTTTCCAAGTTTTAAATGATTGGTCTTTGCTGTCTAATTACAGAGGTATAAAAATTTAATAGCAATTCACATGAACATTATTGTGGTGTTACTTGCATTTTCATAACTCATTCTTTCTGGGGGAGTTTAAAGATTAACTTGTAGTTTAAATTTTATTGATAGATTGCCTTATGCTATAAAGGCAATTCTTTGTGTGCTTGTTCTTTGATACAATCTGGAATAAAATGAAGTAATCTTCAGCTCCAAAAGTATAAAAAATAAAATGCATAAATTACTAAATCTTCAAGGTTGTTTTGTATTTGAAAATTATACTCTAACTTTTTTAGTGGCATCATACAGTATTCTGTATCTATATATATTTAAATTTTATAAATATAGTGAGGTTAAAAAGTCTATATTTTAAATTTGAAGTATAGTAAAATACTTAAAATATTAATAATACATTAGCCTGAATGTCTTGATTTTTATGTTCTATGTAACAATTCATTTTTTAAAAGATACAGAATACTGGTTTGAGGCATTAAGAAAATCTTTTTCGTGTTTTTAAAAATGCTTGCCTTTTTACACAAACTTGAATGTAACTTTGTGAATATATAATCGATCTTTGAAATCCACTTCACTGCAATGGGAAAACAGATAGGCTAACCCACATTTCTCTATGTACCTTTTCTAGTCCATGGATTTGGGAACAATTATAAACCAGTTTAGTATCCAGAATATTTCAAGTCTACAAGCAAATAAGCAATGTTAAATTGTGCCATCAAATGACTTTATTATCCATTTTGTTTAATTATACCAAAGAGAACTTGAAACTAAAATCCACTTAGTAAAAATCTACCCAAGCAATCCAGGTTTTTAAGTTGTAGGATATAATCGAAGTGATTGTTATCAAGATCAACAAGTTATGACAGGTGAAAGAGTACATGTATTTTCTATAGGTTGTTTTACATTTGAAATTGTGTTCCTAGAGCAGCTCAGTCTATGGTGGTAAATGAGTGAATATGTTTTGTATCTTTCCCTTGGAAGATGATAGCCTGTATATTAGAAGGGACTGCAAAGAATCTAGAGATGATCGGGAAATTATCATACACATATACTACTTTGTTGAATCCTTCTTTTATAGTTCATATCTAAATGAGTATTGGTTTAATCTTCTTTGCTTCTTTAATGGCTTTCCAGTATGACCTAAAAGGTACACATGTCATATTAAGAGCTGTAGAATATCTCTTTTGGATTTAAAAAAAAATGTGCGATATATGGTTATTAACATCATGGGTTATAAATAGTTTATTAATTTTTAATGTCCAAGCTAATACTTGTTTGCATTTCATAAATAATGTGACTATTGTGACCTTTGCAAATCCATAGTCAAATGACACCACAGAGACTTTGGCACCATAGAGAATTTAAAATCGGTTTTAAATGATTTTCTGTTTAAAAGCCACTTATCTCAATGTTGACATTTTCACTTACTATGTTCTAAGATAGTTTTAAGATAATTTTCAGAGGCATGTTGGAGATTCCTCAGAAAAAGTTATATTAAGAATAAAACAGTAGCCACCTATCATAGAACATCTTTCCTATCATAAAACTTTTAAAATTATATTAATAATTATATTCCCACTCCACTGTATCCTATTAGGAGAATATAAAAAATGTAGGAAAGTTTCCCAACATATGGCATGTATAAAATGTGATCCCCACCCATCCTGATTCACATTGACTCACCTAGCAGGTGTGCTTTTCCAGATAACATGCAGTCAATGGTTCTGTACATGCTTCTGAACATGTGTTCTATTCTGGACAACTCTATTAGTGATAGTGATTTTGAAAGAGCTATTCAAACTGCAACTTGGTTTCCAGAACAGAACACACACACACACACACACACACACAACACACACACACACACACACACACACACTTCGACACCATTTATCACTGAACAACTCTTTTTCTAACAGGAGATTGATTTTCTTAGATAATCATATTCTGCTGTGAAGTTATGAGAATAAGTTGAAAGCATAAATATATCATGCAGCATGGGGAATTGATACCTGTGTACCAACTAGTTTTTCTGCTGCTGTGACTGAAAAGTTAAGAGAACCGAATGTATTTGTTCCTGTTTTACTTAACCATGTCATCTGTTCCTGTTATCTTTCAAGGAAGCTATTCTAGAATGGAGACTTTGTTTACAAATGGTACTTTAAGATTTATTCAACTAATTTCTAATTGTGGTGGGCTGCACAACTTCAACATCCAGCTCACAATGTTTGAATCAAATGCAGAAGGTGTGGAAAGCAGGCTGAAAGGTGTTAATATCCTAGCAATGACCCTAACAAGCTAAGCTGTATTGACTAATTAAACTAACCTCTCGCAGCTGAATAATAACATGTAATAAAAGGTTCATCTCGAAAATGAAAGACATTGTTGCCCATAAAGTGCTGAACCTGGTGTTGGCTCATGGTTTTTATCCTCTTATGTGGAAGTTTATTTTCCCATCTCACCCTCAAAATAATGTGTTGCAGGAATGAAGTTGCCTGGCATGACATAAATTCCTGGCATTAAATTTATACTGCCTTGCAATAATTAGCACCTTCTCACACTTTAACATATAAAGCTAACCTTATGAGGTCAGTGTTACCTTGTGAAAAATAATCTGAAATTTTGTCACTTTAGTTGCTGACTTAATTGTCTCAAAGTGCAAGGTTTATTCAAATTCCTACAAAATAATACTGGCATAGACTTCATCATCTTCAATGTTATATGGTCTTCTCCTCTCCCCAGATGACAACCGAATCTCAGAATCAAAGGAAAGCATCTTTGGTATATTTAGTGCATTTTCTTAAGATTGGAAATCCTAATTTCTCCCACACATATGTTTGAATGCCACCAACGTAAATTTTAATGAGGCTGATATTTGAAAATTTACATAATCTTTCTTCTTAATGCTTCCTCTTTGGCTTCCTTTCATTAATGAAGGAAAAGATTTCACATGCCCCCATTTAGTACAAGGCCACATATCATACTTTGGCATGTAATATGCCATTTGTAATTCTTAGGCAATAGTTTACAAAATTTGTAACACATGCCTACTTTTATATTCTTGAAAAAGAGAGTATATCATCTTTCAATAGGATTTAAACTTTAAATTATTTTAATCTCATAAACATTTAAAAAATAAAAGCATTTACAGTGTTCACATTCTGATACACCCCACCTCATCCTTTTCCTTGAAATCTCCTTTCCCTTTGAGAATCACAATTGGGAGTTTGTAGCTTTAATGTGACACTTTCAACACATTATAAATTAATCATTACTGTTCGGAATATTACAATATGGATAATAGTCTCTGAAAAGATATTTAAAGAGAAAACGACTATGGTAATTAAGGAAATTTTATATATAATCTCTAAATATAACCATAAACATATTTGTTAAATGGTATAATATTCATATACACACTCATTTTAGAAAGGACATTTTCTTATATTTTGATTTTAAGGAACTCTGATTGATTCATCTCATTTTCATAAAAGAGCTCTTTCTTCATGTGTGCAAAAATACCACATTTAATGTGATTCCTTCTTTCAATATACACAAGACTCATATGCATAATATAGTAGCATATATGCCATCCTATCGGAATTTATTCTTTAAAGCAATTTGGCATTGGAATTCTTAGGCTCAGCTGGAAGATTACTGAGTATTATTTTCTTTCTATTGTATATTTTTATTCATATTAAACACTAGAAGAAGTCTGAGCATTTTAATTTCTGGTAATATTTTGTAACTGTCGAACATATAGTATTGAAATTAAACTAGTTTATTACTACGCTTTAAAAGATTGTTTTATTTGTGACAGAATTATCAGTCAGAACAGACTGAATGATATTTCAACCCTAATGCAATATCTGTTAGGTTATGGCTCGATAATTTGTAACCCCTATAGTATCAGGAAAATAGCTTCAGATATTTTACCATTAAAATGTATTCATCAGTCACAAACTAATCTTTTCATTAGTGATGTGATTCAAGTTTGAAAAGAAAATGCAGAAATCTTCAATAACATCCAGGCAGCAAAATGTGATTGAAAGTCTTATCAACACACTTTGCAACTGGTAATCGCCATTGTAAAAATGCAACTAAAATGAGAAGGAAATCATCTTGATGACAGCATATTTCCTCCTGATAATTCTTATTTTCTATGAACAATGGCAAATTAGACCAACTGAGGGGAAAACAGTGGCTTCCTACTTTTGTTGCTCATCAGATTGTCCATAATTTTTACAAAATTATTTATATCTAGGCTTTATGGATGAAGGTCAGGCATTTTTTTTTTTTTTAACTTCAGATAAGATTATCAAGCTCAACAAATTCTTAAAGTTATGGAGCATTTGTTAAATGCATGCAAAAGGTACCTGGGCACTGGGTGGCCTCATGGAGGCATTTTGAGAAGCATGTGTTCTCTATATAAGTGAGAAAGGAATGTGGAGACAGAATTTTGATGAAATCTTTTACTTTTACATTTATGATCCTATGCCCAGACATTTGATACACTGTTCTATAGTAATGTGGCCCCAGCTTACCACTCCTACTTAATCTCTTTTTGTCCCTGTGGCTTCTAGCACTCCAATTAGTTTAGCCATATTTGTCATTTAACTAGTCAAACTCATTTTGACTTCAGGGCTTTGTTCTGCCCTTTATCCTGGATAATATGCCCTTTTCCCAGATTTCACTTGATTTACTCCATATTATTTAGTGCCCTGATCAATTGGAGAAACCAGCCTGGCCTATATAAGACCAGTCCTCATTGGACTAAGGTTTTCTTTTCTTTTCTTTCCTTTTTGAGTTGGAGTCTCACTCTGTCACCCAGACTGGAGTGCAGTGGCATGCTCATGGCCACTGCAACCTCGACCTGCTGGGCTCAGGCAATCCTTCCACCTCAGCCTTCCAAGTAGCTGGAGCTACAGGCACGTGCCACTATGCCCAGCCAATTTTTTGATTTATTGTAGAGATGAGGTCTTACCAAGTTGCCCAGGTTGGTCTCAATCCTGTGGGCTCAGATAATCCTCTCATCTCAGCCTGCCAAAATGCTGGGATTATAGGCGTGAGCCACTGCACCTGGCCAACACTAAGGTCTTCCATATCATCTTTATGGACCTTTGTATGTGAAGTTATTTTGTTTATTTATATGTTTATCTGCTTATTGAGTGTTTCATCCTTACTTGCTCTTGTGAGAAACAAACTCACCCATGCAAAATCACAGGATGAACATGGAGACGTGGAGTGCAGCAGAAGCAAAACTTTAATGATGACCTTGGAAGATCTGGTGTCTGACGTGCAGGCACACCCAAGGTGGTTACAACAAGCCTTTAATTTCCTAGTGTTTGAACTCCTCCCCTGGTTCCTCATTGACTGAGTAACACAGAGGTCATAATTTTTCCCAGATGTTGCCTGAGCAGTTTTTGTGCCAAATAAGGTTAAAATAATTACTTGTTGCTATTTGATTGGAAGGTCTCAGCTTCTTATTTCTAAATAGTTTTATTTCTCCAATATGTGATTATTACCATGCCTCCCTTTGTTCTGTCTTTTGGTCAAGTCAGCAATGAATCATTTTTTATCCTTCAATGATGTGACTGTTACCAGCCTCCCTTTGTTTTGTCTTTTGGTCAGTCTAAAACCTCTCTCCATTTTCTGGAAATAAATAATTTATTGCCCTTCACAATTCCCTCCTCTTTTTTTATTTACTTGATGTATTTTCACTGGTTTATATGGCCCCAAATTCTTGCAAATATAACAAGAGATGTTAAAACAGAGACAACTATACCTTTCCATTTTCCAAACCATTTTTCTAACTGACTTGTAAAAGGATTATCGATGTCAGAGTTATTAGCCAATTCATTAGCTAAAGTGGTAAGTCCCTATAAAGTCTTAGTGATAGGACTATCAGGGGCAATATTATGTGGAATAAAATACAACATTTTTCTCCCATAATAACACAAACTTCTCCTTTCTCTGCTAACATTGTGTCTAATGCTATTTGATTTTCCCAGGCCATCCTGCTGGCAGCATCTAATTGACTACCTACTCCTTGAAGAGCATCCCTAGTATAGTTTATAAACCTTTGTTGATTATTGTAAGTATAATTAATTCAATCTACATTTTTACTGATGGTAGGCCACCAAAAAAGTGCTGATTCAAATTCTGTGGCTATTTGGTTTCTGGCTTTAAATTCATTAGAGACTTCCCTAGGGACTCCTATTGAGTTAATATACACATTAGTGTCAAATGACCCCTGTAGGGATCTCTTATCTCTAGGCCTATGCCTGACTTCTGAACTGGATCGAAATGCCAAGGTAAATGGAATGGCCAATTAGACCAAAGCCCAGATCCCAGTTCAGTTGGATGGCAATGAGTTATGGCGAATCCTCCCTCCATAGTACCACTATGCATCTACTCATCTACTTGAGGTATGTGTAAACTCGAGAAGTTGCTGCTAGATTCATCAGAGACATTTAGGATGTGGGTACAAGTCAGCAGTTGTTCAACAGGAGTCGTGAAACCTTCCCCTTGTCTAGAGAGACACAAGGAGTGAATCATCATTCCTATGGAAGAGGTGGGGATTGCCCTCGGATCTGATTTCTGCAGTGCAGGAAAGAGCAGAGACAAGCTCTTACAAGTCTCATTTCCCAAAGCATCCTTGTCTTGGTATAAGGCAAGCATATAACTCATCCCAGTGGGGTCTTTGTCCCAGCCAAGAGGGAATAGGACCACCTGCTCTTGCAGCTGTCCCACACCACATGCATAACAGTGCCAGAGACCACCTCCAGCCGGGTTCAGGGTACCCCAAAGGTGGAGACGGCGTCGGCGATTGGGGGGAAGAAGAGAGAAAGAGAGAGAGAGAAAGAAAGAGACTGAACTCTGGTCTAGTGCAGAAGCGATGTGTGTGTGTTATTGGGAATTACAAAGGTTCTTTTATCAATGATTGCCTTTAAACCCTTTTCATATGATAATCTTAAAATCCCATAAGAAAGGATAACCTAATCTGTGACTGACATATTCTATAAACCTTTTTCATCCTAAGCTGATTGATTTATGCCAAGTTAAACAATTCTATAGAAGCTTAAGTATTTACTTTACAAATGAAAGTGGCCCATCCCAGAATGTTTGGAATGTGGCCCAGTCCAAAGTTCACAGTGGACTACCTGCAAGTAACCCAGCCACATTCTTTCAACAGAATGGCTGTCTTCTAAAATTGTATTCTACGATTTACACCTTCAATAAATCCTAAGATCATGACCCAGAAGTCTGTGACCAATACTAAGGCTCTTCCATGTGACACGAATTTGAATTATAAGTTGTGTGAAAGCCAAAACTGCAGTTTGTGGAAGAATGGGAGCAATGAGCTCCTAAAGTTAGCTTGTGTTCATCCTGATCTCAGAGTTTCTATGTTTTGAGCTCACAGGAGCTTAATCTGGTTAGTACTGAGTAGAAAGGGGCAGGAAATGGGGTCAATAGCTCCCGAATGCATCCTAGTGGTCTCAGGGTCAACGGCCCTTCCTGATCCCTAACGCTCAGTGGGCCTCCGTGGCCGGCTCCCAACATAACAATTACTTTTGTTTAAAGCTAGTACAGAAAATTTGACCCATTCTACCCAGGCATTGGTATCTCCATAACCTGTTTTAATTTCTAGAGTTTGTGACCCTTTGTATTTGGGTTGTAAATAATCCCATACCCTAAGATCTCCAAATGGAGTAGCAGCAGTCTACCCCTAGTGCTGTGTGGTTCAACACATCCCCCTAGATAGGACAAGGAGGTCCCTAATTACCTGAGATTTGTTCAGGACAGAGATATTTATCTAACTGTGAGAGTTGCCTCTTATTGTTTTAAATTTTTTTTTTTAGCTCTCCACAAGGTAAAATTTGACAAGCATCAAACTTTACAGTTAAGGGTGTAGACAATTTTGTTACATTAATTGTTTTAACGGGGTAGTATGAATTTCTTTTGGCACTAGCTATTCATTCTAGCCATATCACTCCCCATACAATTTGTCAGTATTTTGTTGACATTTTTGGACATTTTTCTTAAGGTCTTAAGGTCAGCCTTAAAGTTTTTCTGGGCACCTCCCACCATTCTTCTTCCCTTCCCCATTAAGTCCTTTGTTGGTCCCTTAATATGTGTATAATGAGTCCAAAACTTTTCTTATGGCCGTATGACAGTCTTGGTGGTCAGGAGTACTTGATAGGGCCTTCCCAGCTAGACTGAAATCAATCTTCCTTCTAGGACTTAATTCATAGTAGGTCTCCAGTCTGGTTTGTGGGCAGTTCAGGAGGAGGGTGTGGGGTAGATGTGGCTTCTGAAAGTTGTTTTTTTATCCCACCCTAGAGAGACTGAATTAAGAACTTGAAAAGTTTAAGTATTACAATTTTTAAAGCATATGTTATAACACAGAATTACAGGTCATTGTAAGTTAGCTTTTTTCCACAAACCTTTGACATACCATTTTCAACATACTCATATCATTTTTTGACATGTTTGTACCTTCTATTCTTGTTCTATACTTTCCTTTCTTTAACTAACCACTCATTTTATTATAGGACAAAAAAATGTACCAAGCAAGATCCTTTCCTATACAAAAAGATGATGTAAAAACTTCCATCCTCTTAAAGCTCAGTTTATTAAGTAATTAAAAACATTTCAAGTCATAACAATAGTTAGAACTGGAGAAAAAGTTATAACCAATTTAGTCACAGACCAAGATTTATTTTATAAATTCTCCTTCGTGAACCTTATCCTGACTTCCACATACCATTGATGACATGCTTGGACTTTCAGTTTTGCCCTGTATTTCCCTCTTTCCTAAATAACCATTTTACTTTAGAAATAAATTTTATCATACAAAATCCTTTTGTATACAAAATTATTCTCTTTCCTTTATAACCTTCCTTACCAAAAGTATACCTTTATACCCATAACTTTCTTTACAGCTTTCCTTTGTTTTTTGATTTTTCTTTATTCCATTCCATTTTACAAGCATTCTTTGTGCCTTTTAAAGTAATTCTTCTATTGGTTTCTCATTATAACCCCTCAAGTTTCTGTAACTTTTTAGCAATATCAGGTCAGTTTTTGGTAACAAAATTAACCTTTAGAAGACCCTGTCTCACTAGGTCATCTGGGTCTAGCCCAGAATATTTCCTCATTGGTCTCTTAAGCCTCTGTAGGAAGGCAGTTGTATTTTCTTCCTTCTCTTGTTGGTCCCTAAAAGCCTTAGAGACATTCTGAGACCTCGAGACCAATTCCCTGATTTCCTTAATTATAACCCCCCTCAGATGCTGCACTTTAGTTCTATCTTCTTAATTATTATTGTCCCACCAGGATCTACATTTGGGTACTTTTTCTTGGCTGGCTGAATGCCCAGTCTTGGAGGATGTTCCCGTTCCCATATGGACATTGCAGCCCTCCTGATCATTCCCCTTGTCCTTGGGTACAAGGGCTATCTCCCCACGACTTCAATATTCCCCCAGTGAGCTGTTTGGGGAAATGTTAGAGAGAGAATTTTTATCTCCCCTTTCTTGGATTCCCTAGGTCTAGACTTTTTATTCCCCATTCTCGGCTTACTTGACTACTCAATTCCACTTACTAGAAGTTTCTTGTATTTCCTGACTGATGCCCATGACTGCATTTACCTATGAAGTCAAACCCCCCCCCACTGGAGGTTTCTTGTGCACCCCAAGATTTGCTTCATCCATCTCTCGCTGTTTTCCTCATGGGAGGTCAGAACCACAGATCAGGACTCTGCGCTCACTTTGTATTCGTGATATGTCTCAGTCACACACACACCCAACCTTTGAGAATGCCCCAACCACCAAGGCAGTGCTTATAGTCCAAATTTTCCTACCTTGCCTCGTGCACAAGTTTGCCTAGTCACTAGAGTGCCTGCTATTTCCCTGTGTCACTTCTGTTGCCTTCGGAACTATAGTCTCAGATGTATCTTGGCTTCTGTGAGGAGATAGGACACCGAGGCAGAGCAAGCAACCCAATATCAGGTGACTCATGTCTCCCCCTCAACTGGGACCTGATCCACAAGAGCACAGAGATTCCAGATGAGCCCCATATTGTGAGAAATGAACTCACCCATCTAAAATCAAAATAGACACAGAGACATGGAATGCAGCAGAAGTGAGACTTTACTGATGATCTTGCAAGATCAGGTGTCTAGTGTGCAGACACACCCAAGGTGATTACAACATGCTTTTCATTTCCTAGTGTGTGAATCCTTTCCCTGGTTCCTCAATGCCTGAGTGATACAGAGATCATAATCTTTCCCATGATGTCATCTAAGCAGTTTTTGGTCCAAATAAGGTTAAAATAAGTACCCGTTACTATTTGATTGGAGGGTCTCAGCTTCCTTATTTCTAAGTAAGTTTTATTTCCCCAAGATATGACTATTACCATGCCTTCCTTTGTTTTGTCTTTTGGTCAAGTCAACAATGAATCATTTATTGTCTTTCAATGATGTGACTGTAACCAGCTTCTCTTTGTTTTGCCTTTTGGTCAGTCAACAAACCTTACTCCATTTTCTGGAAGTGAATCATTTATTGTCCTTCATACTCTCCAGTATAAAGTCCATTAAGATAGAGATTTTATTTTCATCATTACTTCCTGACATACAATGGGTGCTAAAATAGTATTGTTGGAGAAAATGAATTGAATTTAGAAAAAATGTCAAATTTGCCTCCCATGGTCTAGGCTTTGCCTGATCTGACTTTGGCTTGGAAGTCTCCTATAACACTTCCTGTGATGGTCTCCTTAGAGGTTCAGGCTCAATTCCTCCTAGACCTCCTTTCCTAAATATATTTATTCTTGTTATTTTGTAGCATACTGATCTATTCATTTACTCCTTAGTACATATTATGATCTATGTTGTTTTATTTATTTGTTTGTTCAACTAATTTATAATTACTTTATTTATTTGCTTGCTTATTTACATTGTTATTTCTTTCCTTTCAGGATGTTACTTTTGTGGAGTTCAGACTTTGTCTCTTTTTTCATTGCCATGTTCTTAAGTTTTAAGGAATTAAAAATCTTCTAGGAAGCCCAGATAAGCAAAATAATAATATTAATAATAGTAATTAAAATTTAATGAAAGTGACACATAGAAATGTACCCTTGTTGTAGGGATAAGATAGAGGAGAAAGCAATTAATTCTCCAAGTGGAGAATCAGAAAAAGTGGGAGAAACTAAGAATGCCTCCTCAGTTAGCTTGCATGGGTAGCTGGCCACGCAGCTCAAAGCTTCATATCTAGTCACATAACTGGGCTCATTTTTCTCTGCCTTCAGTAGAGAAAAGTGATAAGGAAGGGGCCCAAGGAGACTACTGAATGTTTGGAATAGGTAGTAGAAGCAATGAGAGAAGATATTGCTTGTGTATACTTGGTCAAATAGAGAACTCTTTTTAGATAAAGACAACAATGCAAGCCATTGTATTCTCTTTGGTTATGATCACCAAATGTAAATCTGAATACATATTTATTTTTCTTAATTCATATTAAAACATAATGTATTTTTATATAACTATTATACAACAGGGGCATGGGCCCTAGTACACAAACACTACTAATGTTACCCCATGTAAAATTAAAATAGGGTTATTTGGCAAGATCCTATAAGCAAAGGAGCAACAAAACACACATGCTTCCCCAGACTCTTATTATCTCATAAGAGGTGTTTATAGACTGGGCATACTAGGCCTGGATAAACCATAGCAAACTTCTGAGTAGATCCTGCCCCCATAATCCTATCTTTACAGGAACAGGGAGACAAGAGACTCTTACATAACTAAACAACAATGGATGTTGTCTGATAGAACTGACCTTGTTAAAAATGATTAGCCTCCAAAATAATCCAGACCTGCAGAACCAGCTTATTCCTAAATTATCAAAAATGGAAAAGCAATGAGCATCTAGAACAAGTGGATTGGTTGCTTCCCAATTATAATGATTCTATTTCCTTTGTGAATGTGCATATCCATTCCTATATCTAATTAAGTGTTAATGGCATTGCTTGTAAGTCTCATAATGATACCTGAGCCAGTGAATCTAAATATAAAGCAGACATTTCAAAAAGTCTTGACTAAGACCAAATTTACACCCAAAGAAAGATGGCGGTAGTCTATTTATTTACCAGTTTAAAAAATAGGTTACTTTAAAGCTGTAAGGTAAGAAATATAAACTAAAAAAAAAAAAGATAAATATAAAAAAAGAAAATAAGTTTCCTGAGACACATATACCCTTCTACACACACACACACACACACACACACACACACACACACACACACACACATGATTAGAAAGTTTTTTAATATATGTTAATGAATGCCTCAAATGTAGCTTTCTGTTTCTAAATTATACAAATCATTGATGTAGGAGATGACTTATGTAGACTGACATATTTGCAATTTACTCCTAATTTTGTAATTCTGAACACTAATGTTTATTCACCTCAAAATGTCACAAAAAGTTGGAGTGGATGTGATTATTACTTGACTTCCAAGATATAGTAATGGGTATATTTCATTTTTGTATATTAACTGTACTAATTTTGTAATTCTGAGCACTAATAGTTATTTGCCCCCAAAATGTCACTAAAAATCAAAGTGGAGGTGATTGCTACTTGACTTCCTAGATATAGTAATGGGCATATTTCATTTTTGTATATTAACTGTCCTTAACAGGCACAGGTTTTATTGTGCAGTTATGGCATTCTACATGCATAGATCTATGAAACGTAAGTGCATGGTTCAGAAGCAGTAGAGTGAATATTTGTCAATTTTGCTTATAATAAAGTTAGTATTTCAAATCACTGGGACAAATTTGCTCTTTTAGCCTTTTTGTTGTTGTCATTGTTAAAAAGGAAATTTGCCAGTTTACATAACACATGTATCCTAGATGGATCATTTTTAAGTCACAGATGACATTATGTGAGCACTTAAGTAGAAGTAATTGTTCTAATAATGTAATCTTCTCTACAACCCTATGACATAGGCATTATTCTTATCCTTATTTGCTGATGAAGAAACTGACGCACAGAATGATTAAACTTAGGTTACAGATATCAACAAGTGTATCATCCCTCTACAGAGGTCTACAATCTTTTTAAAAGCAAATCATAATGTTTTGAAGGTAGGGGGCTATAATACATTTTTAAACTTCAATTCTCTAAAAATAGTCTTACAGTCATACAAGTGCAAAGGATATTTATCTCTGTATTATTTTTAAGCAAAATAATTGAAGCCTATGGAAGACCATAGAGTTGTTGAGGATAATAAGCAAAACTGATTAATACCTGTAATGAGTATTTTGTGTAAACAAAAGCAAATTATGAAATAATTTGACATAATAAGATCCTATTTGGATAGGAATGCATATAATACAGTTGTATATAAAAAGATATTGTTTCAACCTATATGAAATATATGCACAATATAAATATGTTCTGAAATGATTTACACCAGGGATTAAATAGAAATGGAGTTGGGGGAAATGATGGTAAAACTCAATTTTTAATACTTACTTTTCTATTTTTATTTGATAATTTTCACTTGTTCATTATTCTTATGAAATTTTAAAAAGTGCATTTTGGGAGTATTTAGAAAAAAATTAAGTATTGATTCCTACCTTTGTCTTTACGTCTGTGAGGAAAACATATCCATTATGTAATTAACTTGAAATGCAGCACAGAAAACGTTGCACATAACTAAATGACCCCATAACATTCATTGACCAATTTCATAGTATTCTCTTCTACCAGAACTTTGCATCAATAATAATATGAATAATGAGATTATTTCTGAAGTAGTCACACACTTTTCTTATTCTAACTCAAATAGGAAATAACAATAAATTAGAAAATTATAAGCTTGTTTTCAAATTTTATCACGCTGAGATAACAGAAGTCATACCACATCTTTCAATTTCCAACATCAGTAATATAATACAAAAAATTCTCATTTTAATCAAATTGAATTTAAAAGAAGATATCAATTTTTATTGTATGAAAGTACTTGTGGAGATTTGTAATATAAATTTGTCTAACTCTCTGCTATTCTCAGTGCCTTAGCAAATATTTGCATGTGGCAATGTGCTTGAAACCTTATTGTGCTTTCATTGTGCAGTATTTGAATTTGGTGTATACAAAGCTCTTTAATATCAAATAAGCCAAATTCCAATCTCTCTTCTGACATTGAATTTCTTATGTTGCAGGGACTCCTTTTCTTCATCAGCATACAGTGATAATATTGTCTCATGGGTTGTTTTAAGGATCAAACTGAATTATAAATGATACTATTAGTACCGATTCAATATATAGTACATTTTAAATAAATATTAGTTCTCTTCATTGTCTCTAGTCCCTTGAAAATAAACTAAGCCGTGAAACCTCCACCAATTTTACTCACCTGGAGTACATACATAGATTTCACTCAGTGTCTACCCTGATTCATTATATTCCAAACTCATGACTTTTTATAATTAAAGACCATAAACTATACTACAAGATAGATTACCCAGGGGAACAAAAAATTGGTGCTATAAAGCAATATTGGTAAGATTTAACCTAAGGAACTTCAGTTCAAATCCCGATTTGCACCTTAATAGCTCTGACCCTCTGTTTTCTCATTTGCAAAATAAGGATGAGAACAAATATCTAGAGAGGTGGTACAATTTACTGGTTAAGATCATGGATTCTGGAACTAAATTTACTGGGTTTAAATCCTGATACCTCTACTTTCTAGCTGCATGACCTTGACCAAATTTCTTGAACTCTGCAAAAAAATTTCCTTCTTTGTCAAAGAAAAATTATAATAGTACTTTCCTCATAGATATTATTGTGAGGATTCAATAAGATAATAATAGAGAAAGATTTTAAAACAATGTGTCTATAGCCATGACTATATAAATATTTGCTGCTCTTGAATTAGTATTATTTTTTTACAATTATCAGACTGTTCTGAGAATGAGAATAGATACACGCACTCCTAATAGTATATGTTTGAAGTAAAGGGTAGCCTAGGATCATTAAGTTTGGATGTCATTCCTTTTATCACATCCCCTTCTCATAAATACTACATAAATTAGATTGGAGCTCAGAAATTTAGGTGTTTTGGTTACTGACACACAAATAGTTTTCTAATAGTCACACTAAAACAAATGATCTCCACGCATTGTTGAGATCATACCTGCTTTCACATAAATTATTAGGAATTTTTTAAGAAGAAAATATTTTCTGATAATAGAATTACAAGTAATAGATATAGCACATAATTATTGTAAACTGTTTAATAAAGCGGCAAATTGTGGATGTCCTTTTTAAACAACTTTATGGGTTTTGAAGCAAATTTCAAGGAGAAAATTAAAAGTAATTTTTTCAGTAACACTTTTTCCTTGATATATAAAGTTAGCATAATTTTTATTTATTTTCTTTATACTTTATATAGAACACAAGACACACCGATTTTCAGAAATGTTAATAATTAGTAAATCTAACACATCATGCTATGATAAAATGTGAACAATTAGACAAAGATATACATGAATAAATATAAACTTTGATTTTTAGTCATTTTTCTAAATTATAGAGAGATGTCATTAAATTTTTATTAAAATTTAAACTTTTAGGGCAAAGAGGAAACAATATAATCATAACTGTGACCTTTCTGACACAAAAATATTCTAATTTGCAATTCACATAGCTAGCATAATTTTACTTGTCTTTTTATAAACTTATTTAAATGGGAGTATAAATGCCTGGCATGGTCCTAATTGTAACTGATAATAGACAAATAAATCAACTAAAGATTATAATGAACCAAATTATTAGATATCAGAGAGTTATGCATTAATCATGACTTTGACACTGACTCCTGATGTAGGACTATATAACTATATTCCTAAACCTCATTTCCTTCCCCGTGGAGTTGGATCTGTGGATAATAACATTTTACTGCTCATGTCCATGATTTTAATTGAAAAATCCAAACACTTAGAGAAATAGTATGATTCAAAATCATAAGTACTTACTGTTATGCCATGCAACAGTCATTTAATAATTTTGGTAGGATTATCTTTTCTAGAATTTCTTATGACCTCTAGGATGAAAAAGTTATGGAAGTACAAATCTAAATGTATTCTTGTAGAATTAAAGATAACTATTATTTTTCTCTTTGATGTAACTAACCAAAGACAATGAAAAAACTATATTTTCACTATGTATTCCATGTAACCAATATTTATTTTCACTAAACTTTAGAAGTCTTAATTTTTATGTGGTATGATTCCACTTTATTGTTAATTTCTGGTGATTATTCATGGAGCCCTTGACTCTTCCTGACTATATAATGGCAATAGGACAATACAAATGACCGTTCAATATTGAGGATCATCTTACTAGCTTTCTAGTTCTCCAGTTTTAGTTATCACGGCAATTTACATCATATCATACTGAAACAGAACTATAGCTCATATATAAACATTCATTTCTCCTCAGCATTTCCCAAAGGCATTCCATAAAATCCTATTTTCACAAGGACCTCAAAAATAGTTTATCTGGTCAAATAAATTAGGTAAATTCTGCATGCTCTATTCTAATATTATATAATAACATTTCAAAGACCCTGAAAAGTAAAGTATAAATGATTCCATTATCTTTCAGCGATATTATCCACTTTATTAGAAATAGAAAAGTCTATATTGTTCAATATTTTATGAGCTTTATTGAACCTTCCATTGGGACATGTTTCTTGACCTATTATAGGTCATTTAGTAATGTGCGCACTTGTTTTAAAAATATATACTTATTTCTTTTGCCATATTCCAGCCTAATAGTTGAAATTCTTCACCATATTCATAAGTTTCATCTCTCAAATCACTTATTAGTTATATTCATTCATTTACTTATCAAACAATAATTGACAGGAATGTGTTAGGCACCTTCTTGTCGTGAAGGATATACCAATAATGAAGCATAAAAATCCCTCTCCTGTCGATTTACCTTTCCACAAGGATTAGGAAACACTGAACAAACATTAATGATTAAATATACAATGTTAGAAGATAAATGCTGTGAATAAAAATAAAGTACCAGAGGCGTCCAGGAAGTGTAAGGGTGGATTCAATTTTACATAACGTGCTCAACACTGAGGAAAGTGACAGCAATGAAGGAGTCAGCCACATTGGTGTCTGAAAGATGAGTTACCTAGGCCATGGGAACAGAAAGTATAGGTACCTGAAGGTAGGTATGTACCTGGTTCATTCAAAGAACAACTAGGAGGCCATAATGCTTTAAAGAAATGAGCAAGAGAAAAGGAAAGTAGGTTAAATATGTAACAGGGGACTAGATATTCAAGGATACTACATGCCAATGTAAGGATGTAGGTTTTTAACTCTAGATGAGTTTAAAAGTCACTGAATGGTTGTAGACATAGGAATTAGATGATCTGACTATGATTTGGGGTTTTTTTTTTTTTTGAGTTGGAGTCTCACTCTGCTGCCTGGGCTGGATTACAGTGGCACACTTACAGCCACCCCAGCGTTGACCTGCTGGGTTCAGGTGATCCTTCTGCCTCAGCTTTCCAAGTAGCCGGAACTACAGGCCTGTGCTACCAGACCCCACTAATTTTTGATTTATTGTAGAGAGGAGGTCTCACCAAGTTGCCCAGGTTGGTCTCGAACCCGCGGGCTCAGGCAACCCACTTGCCTAGGCCTCCCAAGGTGTTGGGATTACAGGCTGAGTCACCGAGCCTGGCCTGATCTATGTTTTAAGAGAATTGTTTATTCTGCTGCATTGGGACTAAGTTGAAGAGGGCAGGGAGTGGGGAGCAGAAGCAGGAAGACCACTATGGATGCTGCTGTAGAAATTGAAGTGAGATGGGATGATGGTTTAAACCAGATTTCAGCATAGAGATTTTGGGGTATGGACAGATTCTGGAATATTCTGGGGTTATATTTCAAAATTCCTAAGGAAATGAAGAATGACTTGGAGCTTTGTGGATTTAAATAACTGGAAGGATAGAATTATAGTTTTCTAGGTTGCAGAACATGTTTTGGTTGGTAAGATGAGGACCTTGGTTTTTAAAAGGTGAAGTTTAACAGGATAGTATTAAGTAAGCAATTGAAAATAAAGTCTAGAAGGTAACATGGGTATGTAGGCTAGGAGTCATCAGCATAGTGGTGCTATTTAAAGCAATGGATGAGATCTTTAGGGGTGTTGAAATAAAGAAAGAGATACAAGGGTGAAATCTTGGTATTGGCTCATTCTAGCATTAAAGGGTCCCAAATAAAAAGAGAACCCCCACAAAGCAGACTAAGAAAGAAAAAACAATGAGGAAATATAGGAGATTAGTGGGTCTCAATGCCAAGTAAAGAAAGTATTTTACACAGCAAGGAGCAATGATTCTTCTAGTATTTTAATTGTATTTTTGAACAAAATCCTTTTATTTTCAGTTTTTTGTCATCCAACTGTTTTTATTTAACATTTTACAGTCACACCTTAATTAATAATTAAACGACATTGATGGTCTAAATAAATAAAATGCTATATATAACATATTAACATCTACCCATTATAGATACTAAGAATGAAAACTTTAAAGATTTCATGGCCTAGCCAAATGTAATTTATTCTTACAAAATATTATACTAAATGTTCTAAGAAAGATTCAGAATCTGAGGTCTGCATAGAAGATGGGGGTAAAAGAAAATATGAGGAAAAAATGCACCAAAAATAAGATGTTGTTGCTGATTCTTTAAAATGTTACAAGCTATTCAAGAAAATAAGAAGGATCAGTAAGATTCCAGGTAAAGAGCATTTGCAATGGTTTTGGAGTCACGAGACAGCATAGCACATTTTGTGAACAGCAGACACCTTGGTATATAATAAGTATTCAAGCCGGGTTCGGTGGCTCAGCCTGTAATCCGGCACCTTTGGGCAGTTGAGGTGAGTGGATTGCCTGAACCCGCGGGTTCAAGACCTGCCTGGGCAACTTGGCGAGACCTCATTTCTACAACAAATCAAAATGAGCCGGGTGTGGTAGTGCGCGCCTGTAGTTCCAGCTACTCGGAAGGCTGAGGCGGAAGGATTGCTGGAACCCAGCAGGTCGAGGCTGCAGTGGCTGAGAGCGGCCACTGCACTCCAGTATGGGTGACAGAATGAGACTCCACTCAAAAAAAAAAAAAAAAAAGTATTCAGGGGCATTACAGGAAAGTACCTGGAGATGCACTGAGAAGATTAGCAGAAGTCACATCCTTGGATCACACATGTTAAAGCATTTTTGCATGCCCCACTAAGTGATGAGAATTATTAAAAGATTTTTAACTAATACAGGAGAAGTATGTATTTAAGATAAATTCTCTTGATAGCACTTAGGAGGTTAAACTGGTAATAGGCAAGATGAGTCACTAAGTTCTTGTAGTAACTCAGATGTACATTTCTGGGAGATTAAATGCAAGCAAGGGAAATAGGCATCTGTGGAGAGGGATGAGTTTATACTGTATATGATAGGAAGCAGAAGGAACTTGACTCAGTAATTTAATAAAAGGGTATGAGATCGATACATCTTGATGAGAAGTAGAACAAAAAAAGGAAAAGCTGCTCTGTGTATATGCACATGTGCATTTGTTTGTAAATGGTACCATAGAAAGAAGATTAGTCAAGTTTTACAAAAATTAAGTTTGGGCCTATGGTGCATGCAGAAAATATTACAAAATTCAAGTCTAGAACTCAAATGAAAAATTATTGCTAGAGGTGTAGAATGTGACACATAGGTGCTATCTGAAACTGTAAGAATGGAGTCGAAATCTCAAAAGAGCTTTTAAAGTGACGTAAGAAAAACAAATGAAAAAATTCAGGTGAAAGTACTGATTCAGGCATAGTGGAAGAATAGAATACCTGAAATACACTGAGAAGGAGTCGTATAGATGGAAGAAGAAGAAGTAGAGAGCTGTGTAACAAGACTAAGGGAGGGTTGTATTCCCAAAATTTAAAAATAGTTATCAATATCAAATATTTCAAAGAAATCCATGGCCAAGGGGTTAAGAATGTAAAATATGACCATAGATTGTTTTTTAACTTTATTTTATTATAAAGAGGAGGGGTATAAGTCAGGATTAGGTACATAAGTAATGTATGTGCAGGTGAAGTTTGGGCCTCTGACTGACTTAGGATCAGGTACTCTTTGTGTTGCCATGTGTGCCCCCTTCCTCCCTCCCCTGGCAGAGTCCCATGACTGTCAATTCCGCTGTTGTGATGAATGCTCAGGTCCCACTTATGAGTGAGAACATGTGGTATCCAGTTCTTTGTTTCTGAATAGATCACTAAGAATGATTGTCTCCAATTCCATCCAATTTTCTGAGAAGTGCGTGATTTTGTCCTTTTTTTATGTCTGGCTTTAGAGTTTTGAAATTAGAGGTCATTATCATTTGAGAGATTGGTGACATAAATGTATTTTTATAATTGACACTATTTGTTAGTAAATAAGTATGTCAATAAATAGTTGCTGACAATTCCATGGCAGTTGTATGTGATATATAAGACTATTTCCATCCAACATTTTAAAAAATCTTAATAATCACAGTTACAAGAATTTACAATGTAAAACTCTTACAAAGATTTGTTATATTGGGGTATCACTCAAAGACACATGCAAAAATTTTTGAACATTGAGTTTTTTTTCCTCAAGTTAATTCTATATAGTACAAGGCTACAGAATTAGAATTTTGAATAATCCTTTCCTTGTTAACTAGAGTCAATATGATGTAAAGTTAAAATGCTCATAATTGTTATTTTATTTATTTATTTATTTATTTATTTTTGAGTTGGAGTCTCACTCTGTTGCCCAGACTGGAGTGCAGTGGCCGCTCCCGTCCACCGCAACCTCGACCTGCTGGGCTCCAGCGATCCTTCCACCTCAGCCTTCCAAGTAGCCGGAATTACAGGCATGTGCTACCAGGCCTGGCTGATTTTTTGATTTATTGTAGAGATGAGGTCTCGCTGCCCAGGCGGGTCTCGAACCTGCGGGCTCAGGCAATCCACTCACCTCAGCCTTCCAAAGGTGCGGTATTACAGGCTGAGCCGCTGAGCCTGGCTGCCATAATTGCTATTTTATAAATTAACACAAAACTTTAAAAGTATATGTAAGTGTAAATAAAGCCTGCCTAAACAACCTGAAACCAAGTGAAGTTATATACAGTAAAAGTCCAACCATCTTCTGCAAACTGTCTATTCTTTACCCCATTCTTTCCACCCCTACACCACAGCTAACAATATGAGCCCCCTCAGACATATTTTTACATATTTTTTGAAGGGCAGTCCCCATGTAGCGCAGACTTTCCCCACTAGCAACTAGTGTTTTTGTGAGAGGCTGCATTCATCTTCAGCGAAATTTGCTTTTAATATTCTTTCATTTCATTTGCCCATTTTGTGATGGGTGATTTACCTGTGCACCTGGCCACACCACTCTGTGCTTTCAGCAGTTTTTGACCCAAAACAGCATGACCTCCATTTCCCACCTTCCCATCTTAATAATCACAGTTACAAGAATTTACAATGCAAAACCCTTACAAAGATTTGTTATATTGGGGTATCATTCAAAGGCACATGCAAAAATTTTTGAACATTGAGTTTTTTTTTTCCTCAAGTTAATTCTACATAGTACAAGGCTACGGAATCCCTATTTACAGGATCTTGCCCCCAGTGGTTTTTTTCCTTTCTCAAGATGAAAAAGGCCTCAAAGGGAAACATTTTGCCAACATGGAAGTGTTGAAACAAAAAATGGCGGAAGCACTAAAAAACATCAAAATTGAGTTCAAAAACTTTTGAGCAGTAGAAAAAGCATCTCAGTAGATGTATCAAACAGAGAGTACTTTGAAGGTGATTGAAATTTAAACATGTAAGAATAAATACACAGTTTTTATCAATAAATTTTTAGGGGTCCTCCTAATATGAATGGATGATTGTTTTCTTACAAATCTTTCTTTAAGGCCATATCTATGATCACTGTCAACAGAATTTTCTGAGATGATAGATGTGTCCTAATCTATGTTGTCTAGTGCAAGAGGCACATGTGACTGCTGAGCTCTTGAAATGTGACTTGTGTGGCATTTAAAATTGTGTTTCATTTGAATTTTAATGACTGCATGTGGCTACCCATGATTAATTTATTAAAAGTTTGAATACTTATTACATATTAGGTACTATTATAAGACTTGCAGATGTATTAACCCATTTAATTATCACAACAATATTTCAGATAGGTGCTATTATTATCTTCATTTTAGATAGCAGAAATAGATATAAGAAGTAAATAAATGATTTAATAACAGTACAGACAAAGTCTGTGTTATATATTCAGCACTTTCTAGTACCAGTCACTAAGCAAAGTACTGTCTGCTAGTCTAGTCTTTGTACTAGTCATTTAAATTGGTCCTAGTCAGTAATGTTATGACCCACTAGTGTGTGTTATGCTGTTGTCACCAGTTTTCAGTTTTGAAAACAATCATGAAAGAAATTAAGTCACTTGCCCAAGGTCCTAATCAGCAAGTAATAGGGCTCAAATAGAAGAACGGCCTGGATCTCCTCAAACTCGATTTCTTCACTTGTTAAATATTAGTGAATTCCTCGGTAGCAGCAAAAGAAGAGTTGATATTCTGATGGGGTTATAACAACTATGAAGAAATTTTCTTGGGCTTTTTCATCATTTTCTCACCCTTAGTAACAACAAAGAGCATCCTGACTTTAAGAAAACTTACCCCCATTCCCCATTCTCCTTCCCACTAAAGAGAAAACTCCTGCCTCTTAATATATTCTACAAATAATCTTAATATTTTAAAGAGTGCCTCCATTTACACAGAAACAGAATAGTAAACGAGTGGTAGAAAGTCTGTTTGAATTTGTTAAGAAGTGACTCCGACCAGAGCTCAAATTATGATAGACCTTGTATCCATTAGTGTGGCTTTGCCTCACTTGCTTCTTTTTGTTTATCTCCACACCCGCCTTTGGCTGACAGAGGAGATTAATTCTACTTCTACAAGCAACATTTCTCCTTTCCACTGAGAAGAAAAGTGTTTCATAATCTTTCTGTAGGAAATTTGGCCATATTACTCCACTGGCATTCTTAGATTTCCTGCCTAAATATCGCTCAAATTGTAACTTTTGGCAGAGTCATGTGTTATAGACTTGATATTTTACTATGAAGTTTTCTTCAATAACTTAATAGATGACATTTTAGAAACTAAAAATTGATTTTTTTGCCTTCACACACTAATCTTGAATCACCGAAAATCTATAATTATACCAATTAAAATTTAAATGTATTGCCTTAAAAACACAATATACTGTGATTAGTTGTCATAACTCTAGAATTCTCTGAGTTCAAATCATGATTTATTAGAGCTAAACTCATTTCTTATCTGAATTATCTTTTTTTTTTCATTTGATTGATTGGCCATATTGTTATTTGGGCTTTGACAGAGCATGGAGAAATATTGTGCATGAGACATTAATCAGGAAATTATGCATTGCTTTCACAACTGGACTTTACTTTGTAATATTGTATTAGCTCTTAACATGCAAATTATTTTAGGTAATTACCTCATTTTTCAGTGGCCGTTTGATGGATAGAAGTTTCATGTAGATTCTTCTGTGTAATTTAAAATCTTGTGGTGATTTGTTTCTTTGCTTGTTCATAAAAACCCCAGTTTGAATTGTCATACATTAGACTTATGAGGCCAGTTGTAGAAAACCCTAATTGTGGAAGTTCATTTTCCCAGTTTCTTTTTATACTAATTAAGGCTGCCAGGAGCCTCTTTCCAAACCTAAAACTGAGCCCAGGTTTTGTGTTTTTATATCATTGGAGTAAAAGCTGAGATACCTTCTAGCCTGTGAATAGATCATGGTATGCAATTGAAGTAGGATCCTCTGTGTTCCTAGCCTGTTCAACTGGCAAAGTTGTTGTTATTTTCTTCTTAAAAATACACAGCCTTAAATATGAACCAAAAACTTTACATTGTAAATGGATATCTCTATTCCCCAGCTTTATTATTAAATAATTCAGTGAATATTCAAAACAGAATCACTTCAATTAATAATGTAATATGGTAAATAAAAATTGGTAGGTTATTCTTATAGATCATAGTTGTAGTTGTCAAACATATATAATGTATTAGCAGACCTCTGATCCAAAGTTTTGTTAGATGTATTCATATATGTGAACTGCCCAGAACATTTAGATCATTCTTTCCTCATATTTTTCAATCTAGCATGTCATATAATTATGAATATTTGTTGTGATCTTGTCTATTCAGAAACCTGCTGCTGTAAAATAGCTTCCCCATAAATGTCAAGTAATGTAAAATTGAATGCCTATATTTAAATAGATTTTAACAGATAATAAAACTCTTGAGATTAAAATGGTTTCATTCAGGGAAGCAGACAATTCTTTCCACAGTGTGCAATTTATGTGTCACGTTATGTAAAATACAATTTTTAAAATACTTTTTTAAAAGCACAAATGAAAAGTATCTATTGAATTAAACAAAAAGGAAACTAGGACGCTAGTGTTCTCACTGCAGGTCTAGTTGAAAATGTGAAATATAATGACAAAGTACAAACTTCTATTTTCTAAACATTACTGTGACGAGACCTGCTTTCTGCTAATTCCTGTGGGGGTTATTCCAGAGATTTGAGCTATCAAAACATAGTTTTTACTCACAACCTCACTTTTCTTAGTTTAAGACAAAACAAAGGAATTAGAGAAATTTGACACACTAATACATGAAGCATAAAAGAAAATTGCTTTTCCACTTACAGGTATGAATTTGGCACATTATCTCCAAACACCCAGATATATCACAGCTTACAATTGGTTCACCAGCACAAAGGATACATCTTGTCTCTTGAGATAACAGCTACTGACAGTCTTTCACTTACTAACCATTAAAAAGGATGTGTAAAATCAGAAGTCTAATAAATAGTATTTTTTTTAGAAAGAGTTTTTTTTTGGGTTAATAAATATTCAGCAGTACTTAGCTTGGGTTGGAGGTAGGAAAGGCAGGGATAGAAAGCCTGGTTTGACTGACAAAATTGTTTCCGCATGAGGGAAAACAGATCCCACATGTTAGAGAGTGACAAGTGGATTCCAAAAGAGGGGCCAAATGTGAAAGAAGCCAATCCTCCTACGCCAAAGCCAATCAAGAGCACATCTGAAGTCAAACTTGTGTTTATTGACTTGTTGCAAAGAGGATTACACACAGTGGGGAACAGTAGGGATTCTAAAATAAGGCATCAGAAGAGTCTTGTGATAGAACAGGAGAATCTTGCATGATTTGGGTAGGGTTCAAGGATATGGAGATAATATTATGATTTGGGTATCCTAATAATTCTTATTTAGAAATAAGAGCCAGCCATGGTGGCTCATGTCTGTAATCCCAGCACTTTGGGAGGTGGAGGAGAGAGGATTGCCTAAGGCCAGGGGTTCAAGACCAGTCTGGGCAACTTGGTGAGACCTCATGTCTACAGTAAATTTTAAAAATTTAGCTGGGCATGGTGGTGCATGCCTTAAGTTCCAGCTACTTGGAAGGTGGGAGGATAACCTGAGCCCAGCAGGTTGAGGCTGTGGTAGCCATGATTGGGTCACTGCACTCTAACCTGGATGACAGAGTGAGACTTCAACTCAACTCAACTCAAATGAAATAAAATAAAATAAACAAGTAAATAAATAAAAAGAAAAGAGACAAGGGGTATAAAGCAATTCTAAAGGAGGAATTGGTGTAAAAGCAGCAATCACTAATATAAGGATCAAGTGATGTTGAGTTTTTTTGGTTGTTTGAACGATATTCTAGTTTCTATCTAAGTTCAGACACAAAGTTATATAGTTTAGGTTGGTTGATTGGCTTTCTTGATTCATCATGGGCATAGAGTGCCTTGCCTGATATTCAACAGGAGACTCCCTCCGCCTTCATAGTTGACAGTGTTACATCAGCATCCAGATGGCAGAGCTCCCTTTCTCTTTTTTGGAACAGTACAAACAGATTGTGACGTTAGAAAAGGGATAATTGCATATAGGATTTGCATCCAGAGGGGGAAAAATCATCATTAAAAAAAAGCTCTCGGGCAACCCTCTTTCAAGTCCTCTCCTGCTGCAGGAGATTTTCTGTCTTCTTAATCAACTCCTGCTTTCTCAATTTGATTGTGCTAAGAGAAGACTTCATTGGTGATAACACATTATTTCTGAGTGTGTCTGGGAGGGTGTTTCTGGAAGAGTCTAACACTTCAATCAGTAGACTGAGTAAAGAAATCCTCACCAATATGGGTTGGCATCATCCAATTCCTTGAGGGCCCTAATAGAAAAAAAGTTAAATAAATATATGTATGGAAGAAAGGCATATTCTCTCTTTTCTTAAACTGGGTCATAAATCTGCTCCTACTCTCAGACATGGGAACCCTTGGACATAACTACGGCATCAGTTTTTCTGGTTCTCCAGCTTGCAGAAGGCATATTCTGCATTATTTTTCAGCCTCCATAATCGTTCCAATTTCTTTGTTTCTTTTTAGTTGGAGTCTCATTCTGTCACTTAGACTGGAGTGCAGTGGCACACTCACGATCACCAGAGCCTCGACCTGCTGGGATTAGGCAATCCTTCTGACTCAGACTTCCACATGCCAGTTTCTAAAATAAAACTCCTCTCATGTATCTTTGCTTATCCTTATTTATTCCATTTCTCTGATAAGCCCTACCTAACACAACAGGTAATTTCTAATGTACTCATATGTAGATCATACAACTAACTTCTACACATTCAAAAGAAAATGAACTGCCCCTCCTTCACAAATGGCCAAGATAATTAACAAAATATAATATCCAGATGGTCAGTAAACTTGCAAAAATACATTAAACTTTATTAAGAATCAGAGATATGCTAAGTGCAAGCTAAAACTATAACACTCAGAAATTTTTATTACCATAACATCTCAGAAAGACCAAAATGTGAGATGATTATACCAAAACTCCGAAGTAAAGGAATCCTTTATACAGCAGTGGAGAAACTGTAAAATAGGTTGGTATCAATTATCAAGTTTGAAGATAGGAATGTCATCAGATTCAGAAATTTCACTCTTACAGAACAGCAATGTTTGCATATGTACATCATATTTATAAAAATGTTTTAATATTTACAAAAATGTGTATGTGCCCAGACCTGAAAAAAAAACCTAAAAGTCCATCAATAGGAGAGTGCTAACACATATTTTTAAATTGTTAAAAAGTAATGAAATGTTTAAAGATCTTTTAAAGTAACACCACACAAAAATGAAGTTGAACAAACCATAGCTATGCAAATAAAATATTAGTGAATCACACAATAATAATTTTGAACAAAAGAAAGTAAATGAGACTATATTCTCTGTTTTCATTTGTATAGTGTAAAAAGCAGTGTAAAACTAACTCACAGTAGGCATAAATGCAAGTTCTGGTGGCAAAATACCAAAAAAATAAAAATAAAATAAGCAAGGAAAAGGTTACCAGTAATGTCAAGATATCAGTTACTCTTGGTTGAGCAAACACAGGTAATGATTAGAAGTGAGCATGTCTTTTGCCCACTTTGTAATGAGGTTGTTTGTTTTAAGGAAGACATCTGAGCAGCCAACAGACATATGAAGAAATGTTCGACCTCACTAATCATCAAAGAGATGCAAATCAAAACCACACTGAGATACCACCTAACTCCAGTCAGAATGGCCATTATCAATAACTCAAAAAATAACAATTGCTGGAGAGGGTGTAGTGAAAATGGAACACTTATACACTGTTGGTGGGAGTGCAAACTAGTGCAACTTCTGTGGAAAACAGTGTGGGGATTCCTAAAGCTCTAAATATCGAACTCCCATTTGACCCTGCAATCCCCCTACTGGGAATACACCCTGAAGAACTCAAATCACTCTATCAAAAAGATACCTGCACACGTATGTTTATCACAGCATTGTTCACAATAGCAAGAACTTGGAATCAACCATGCTGTTTATCAAAAGAGGACTAGATTTAAAAAATGTGGTACATATACACAATGAAATACTACACAGCCATAAAAAAGAACAAAATCATGAATTTCGCAGCAACCTGGATGAAACTAGAGTCTATAATACTGAGTGACCTCTCACAGAAACAAACATCTGAGTATCACATGTTCTCACTCATATAGTGGACCTATATAACATCTATCATATAGTATTACATCTATCATAATACTATAAGAAAAGGATTGACAGTGGTGGGAAACTATGGGGGGGAGGGAGGGGAAGGGAAGTGGGATTAATGGAAGTAAATATCTGTCTGGGGACGGGGAGACGCCCCTTATCAACAAGGGTGCCTGAAATAAACATATTTGTATACCTAACCCTTAACTGTACCCCACAAAACCAAAATAAAAAATATTGATTAACTAAAAATAAAAAGTGAGCATGAAGGGAAATTTTGGGGTGTTAACAATTATCATGCTTTAACTTCATTGGGAGTTATAACGTATCTACTTTGTTATAACTGAGTTTCCATTTCTTTCTATTTTCCCTTTTTTGTGTGCTTCACAACAATGGCAATAAAACTTAGAAGTTAGCCTCAGATTAATGATTAAATAAAATGAGTAAATGCATACTTAAATGATGCTACACCACTGCTTCAAATGTAACATGTTTAAGAAGAAACTCAAGAATCGGTTTCCTCTAAATCAATCCAATGTTGGACTCCCAAATTCTGTCCATGATACTATCACTTGCTTCCAATTCTTACTTGAATTGTATGATCCATGTGCTGTTGAAGCTATATACTTTATAATCTGTAAGACTCAGATATAAGACCCAGCATTTCCTTTAACTGTGTGGCTAAAATTAGCTAATTGACTTCCATACTAGTTTTTGCATCTGGTAAATGGAGATGGATACTACAATCTGACTTTTGTAATTAGATGGACTGACATACATAAAAATAATCCCAGAGTACTTTTTTTTATTTATTTATTTATTTATTTATTTATTATTTTGTGAGGGGGTGAAATAAAATAGTGCAAACTTTTGAGTCTTTGTGCTTTCACTTAGTACAATGCATTAGAGATTCATCCATTTGTTTTATGTATCAGCAATTCCTTCTTTATTATTGCTGAGTAGTATTCCATTATATGAATCCATTCACCTGTTAAAGAAATTGGATGTTTATAAATACAATGGCTATCAGCATTAACATGAATAAATAGTTAGTAATGGAATTGATGGATTAAATTATAAATATATAATATATTTTATAAAAAAAGTTAAACTGTTTTTCCAAGTGTTTGTATCATTTTATATTTTTTCAAGCAATGTACTATAGTTTCAGTAGCTCCTTAAATTCACCATGGATTATCAAGATTGCATGTGTATGCATGTTTCATTTTTAGTTTATTTGTTTTAATTTTAGCTATTCTAATAGGTAGATAGTGGTGTCTCATGGTTTTAATTGACATTTACCATATGGTTCATAATGTTAAATGTATTTCATGTGAAATATGTTTTCAGATGACAAATAAGCACATAAAATATTTAACATTATGAGCCATATATTTTCGTGAATATATTATATTGTTGAGTTTTGAGAATTATTTGTATATTTTGGATATAAGCCTTTTGTTAGACATGTGCTCACAAATAGAATGTCTTTAAAGCACCGAAGTTCATAAATTGGGTTAAGCCCAAATTACAACATTTCTTCTTTATAGATAGTATACATGGATTTGTACCCGAGACGTCTTTACCCAATTTCACCTAGAGTCACAAAAATTATCTCACATATTTTCTTCTAGAAATTTTAATTTTGAGTTTTATATTAATTTCTATAGTTCATTCTGAGTTATTTTTTAAATGTGATATGAGGTATGGATTGAGTTTCTTTTTTGTCAAGCTATGAAATGAGTCAAGCAGAGGAAGACAAGTATCACATGATCGTATTCATTTGTGGAATGTAATAAAGCTGATCTCAGAGAATACGGAGTGGCACAATGGTCACCCGAGGCTAGGGAAAGAAGTGGGGGCTTTAGGATAGATCATGGGAAGAAATTGGTCAGAAGAGATTGTACAAAATTACAGCTAGTTAGGAGAATAGGTTCTAGTGTTCTGGTGCACAGAGTGACTACAGTTAACAATATTATATTGCATATTTCAAAATAACTAGAAGAGAGAATTTTGAACATTTGCACTACAAGGAAATAAATGTTTGAGGTCATGAATATGGTAAAGACTCTGATTTGATAATTATTCAATGTAAACATGTATTGAAATATCACACAGTATCCCATAAATATGTATAGTAGTTATATGTCAATTAAAATAAAACTTTTAAAATTATTTTGTCCTTTTAACAACCTTGGCACCTACAATGAAAATCAATTAACCATTTATGTGGAAGTATATTTCTGGTCAGTCTGATTAGATGTATATCAATTTAATTAATCTTTTAAAAGAAATATCTTTAACTTTCATTGATTTTATTTCTCTATGACTTTTTCTGTTTTTGTTTTTTAGTTTTATCAGTTTTTGCATTTGTCTTTATTGCTCCTTTTTGGCTATTTTCTTTGGTATTAACTTTCTTTTTTTAAAATTGCTTAAAGTGGAAGCATAGATAATTGATTTTAGACCCTTTTTTATTTTCTGCAAGCATTTAATGTTATGAATGATCTCCTAAGGGATGTCTTGGCAACATCACAAAATTTTTTATATATTGTGACTTTCTTTTTCTTTAATTCAAAATATTTTATTTCCCATTTGTCAATTTTTTAAAACTTATGGATTATTTACCAGTGTGCTATGCTCTACCCTTTAAAATAGAAATTCAACTATTTGATCTACTGCAAGAAGTAGAGTACTTGAACCACTTAGAACAAGGCAGTAACTATTTTTTATCTGCAATATTAATCGCATAATCAACTAAAAGTCATTTGTGGTTAATCCCTAGATTGGAAAGCTACTGTTAAACTATGTAAATGTTAAATGTGTTATGTCTAATATGATTCTTTGAAAATCTTATGTCCTAATAGCTTTTCTTTTTTTCCATCTCTTCCTCACTATTTCGCAATCCCAGAACCATGAAGGAAGAGAAGCTTCTAATATTTTATCAAAGTTCATATGCTTTAAATAAATGATTAATAAAATGCAAAATCATTTGTGGTAACCTATTTTCCCTATTTAAACCACATACACAAAAAAAACCTTTTTTTTTAAAATTAGCATTAGGTAAAACCATTACTTTTTTACAAACAGTAGTGTAATCACCTAATTGTTTTTTCCTAAAAGAATGGATTTCTTAGTGTGTTGATATTTTACAAATTGCCGGGATTATTAGTGAACTGTAGAATAGGAGTGAGGATCACTTCTATCTTTTTTCCTTTCTTACAATTTGCTGAAATTACTTGTGAACACGTTTGATCACTGAGACTTGGTCAAGATCTTGACAACCTTGTAGGTTCTTGGTTAATTTTATATTACTATATATATTCTTGAGCTTTGTTCAGGACCAGATTAAGTTAGTTGGAAACATCTTAATCTTTTCTGGTCTTGCTTTTAAGTTTTTTAGGTGGGATCACAGATGCATTTCTTCTAGAAATAACTTTCTTTTGTCCTGAGACAAGACCCTTCTTTGTATTCTAACCTACAGTCTTTGAATTACAACGTTTTCCATCATAGCTGGTAGAAACAGACACTAATCTCAATCATGTGAGAACATCAGGCACTGTTCTCATCTTCCAGGTGTTTCTTTTTCTTGTTGTGGGTAATTTCTTCACAGGCATGCACTAATCGGTATTCAAAGGGCAGTACTCAAAGGGATCCTTCTGAATATCTCTGGAGTTCAGTCTCTGCACATCTCTCCCTTCTCTGGTACTCTGTCCTGCAAATTTGAGGCACCTTGGCTTCCTCAAACTTTCAACTCTGCTCAATTCCGTGAGACTATAAGAACTGACTCTCCCTGCACCACAGCCTAGAAACTTTCTCTAGGTGGGGTGAAACTCATTTGTTTCTCTCAGGGAGAAATTATTCTTTTTCACCAAATTATTTTTCTAAATGCTCATATCTCTCACGGATATTATAAGAATCAAATTTTAAAAATTATAAAGCACACAATTCTATGTAATCATTTTATTGTTTTACAGTTGTATGAGAAACAATAGAGACTTAGTAGCTGAATGTTAGAGTATCTTAATTTTTCATATTATCATTATAACTTTTATTGAAAATGTAATTTAAAAAAAGAAACTGGCGAATGTGTTATATGATACAAATATGTGAAAATTCAAGTTGATCTTGATGGTAAGAAAAACATGCTTTGTACTACAGATTGTGCTGTACCACATATCTGAAATTCATTGCAGAGGCTCGGATATGTTTGAATTTCATGTTTTCATCTCACAGCTACTCTAATTATTACTATTCTAATTCAGTGAAACAATCCCCACTGTTTTCTTCACTAGAAATTCATTTCTGATTGCTGAGAAGAAAGTGAACTGCCTCAGTTTTTGCTTACTTGATACATAATGTTTTTAACATAATATAAATAACTATTGAATGTCTTTTTTATGTTGCAGACATATGAAGACTGCATATGTAACCTGCAATAATTTCCATTACGGTAGGGACACTTTCATTTTTTTTCAATTCCTGCTTGCCCATTGCTACTTACACAATGCTGAATGAAGGACTTCTTTAGTTAAATTTGACCTATTCAAAATATAAATTATGAGGAAAATTTTGTTTAAAATCTGCTGTATTTACAGACATTCAATGAGGGCATGATAATGCAAAAAAAGTAGATTAATTTTTAAATGGCAAAATAGTACAAGTTATATGATGTACTTGCTTAATATTATATGTTTCATAAGGACATTTCTATCAAAGCCCATGCAGACAACAATAGGAAGACTAGCATGCAAAAAAAGGATGTCTCAACAGCCTCAAGTTACCCACTTTGTGATACATAGTAAGTGAAGATTGTAAGAAGCAAATATAAGCTACCATAAATCAAAATATAGATGTATGGATCAAAAATGAGGGAAAATAGTCACGCGCAGTGGCTCATGCTTATAGTCTCAGCACTTTGGGAGACCAAGGTGAGAAGATGACATGAACCCAGAGGTTCAGGACCAGCCTGGGCAAATTGGCAAGACCTCATCTCTTAAAAAAATGAGGGAAAATATTTTTTGCATATACTCCTTACATTCAGATTTGAATAGGTAAGGCAAATGGGAATAGATGACAGGGCATGCTGACCGCATGGAACTGAAAGTTGATGTTGAATGAGGATTGGTTTAACCACATAAACCTCATGGGACTGAATCTATTTAAGTCCAGAGTAATTAATTATTCAGTTTAAACAATCAAGCTGTTCAAGGGTAGGAGATAGGCCTTTGTTTATTTTGACCAAGTTGACTGAATTTGGTCAATGACACTAAACATTAAGTTGTTTTAGTATTCATATAATGGCAAATATTTTCTTTTGTACTAGTTTTTATGCATAGTAAGTTAAATGCCATGTCAACAAAGTAAAATATTTGATTTCCCTCCAGAAAATAGAACACAAAATTTTAATAGTTCTCAAAGCATTAAGTAAAATTTCCAAGGGCTACAATGGGAGTCTCTGTGAAAAAGAATATTCCAATAGGTGTGGATTGTCTTATCAATGCAACACATGTCCTATTATAAACCATAGAGTACAAAGCAGTAGGTACTCACAGCTGTACAATAAGAGGTAAGTTGGTAGAAAAGAATAACTTTAATTTTGGCACCTCTTTATTTAAATTGAAAAACTTTTTATCTTTTTATAATCCTCTTCAATAAGTTATTACAGTATTTTAAGATAGATGGGTTAAAAATATGTGACTAGAAGATGAAGATTTCAATCTAAATTATAATTATTTCCTACATCTGTTCTGATACATTTAGAATGGTTTGTGCTTGTAAATTAGGTGTTAATGAAATAAAAATGTTGTAACCATGTGGAACATCAGAATTACAATAGACTGAAGAAGATTCTGTAAATTCTCCAGGGATACTGTATCGCAATGAAAGCTCTCATGTGCTGCCTACTATACACAAAATTATGTCTTTATATACTTAACTGTTAAATTTAAAGTTAAGACCTAAAAATTGCCAAAGGGAAGCATTACCAGGAATTGCCTTTTAAAGACAAGAATTCTACTTTTATTACTTTGTCTTTACTTCAGTTCTGAACCAGTCAGCTGCACACTATATAAAAGGCATAATGTTTTATGGCCTTCTAGATCCACTCCATAGGGGCACAGGATGAGAAATGTGCCAAGTCATCCTTAGAAGAGGAGATGGTACCAGTGATTGTCTGCTTTGTTTGCCTGTTGTCCTTTGTAATATCCTGGTTACACTGTCTGGGTTGTTGTCATGCAATAAATTGTACTTCTACTAACTAGAGGATATCACAGTCATATTTGTGTTCAACCATATGTTCAATTCCATAAAATTTATTTTCAAATGAGATATGTTTTTATTAAAGAGATAAAATGAATAAACTCACAGTAATATACTAAGAAAGTCTTCCAGCACAGAAAGTTTGGTATCAGTTTTATTAAGTTAGGGTGAATTACTAGAAAGCAGAATTTTAAGGAAGATGCAGTTACAAAACTTTGCAAGTTGCAAATAAATGTAAAATTGTTTCCATAAGTCTCTAAAAATTTAAATTTAATTTTGTTTTCATTACAGATAAAACATGTAATAGGTGTTGTGTGAAAACATTTTTTAATATTCTCATCTTAATTGAAGGTTGATAATTAAAGACTAAATTTGAAAACATAAAAGAATTTACATTTAGATAATTTATTTTAACAAATTTAGAGACAATTTGTTTTACCAATTATGGCTATAGACAAATTCCAGTATAACATGCAAAGATTTTTTTAAATGCAACATGAATGAATATAGTTTTTAAGTATTAGAAACTTTGAATAATATTTCCTAAACTTGACTATGTGTTGTATGTGCACTTTTCCAATAAAAGTGTCATATTTAAGTGGATTAAATAAAATTTAAATATTTTCAGTGAGGCATCAACGAACAGGAACTTGTAACTAATTCTCATCATGATTCATGAATTATTCTGTAAGCAGTTTTCTCCAGTGGAGTAAAAACTTCCAAGTACATCTCATTTTACTATTGGACTTGTCATTGTTCTCTAAGTTTTTATTGGTATTTGTAAGTATTTTGTATTATCATATGCTTTTCTTTTTGAAGAAGACACATGTATATTAATATTGGTAGAAATCTCCATAAAACTATTCTTATAAGATTCTTACATATTTTTATATTTAAAAAATTTCAATGTAGTTTTGTACTGCTACTGAAAAAAAAAGAAAGCATCTGAGAGCAATTACTGATTAAAAAATAATATCATTCATTTATGATTGTTGATTTCTTAAGTTGTTGAAAACAAATTCATCCATAGAGCATTTATTATCAATATATTTTCCTAAATATTTCAAAGCAAAGAAAGAGTAAAAGCTACAAGTTTTGAAGCACTTAGGTCAACTAATCTCTTATAGCATTCTTTCTTATCAATGTTTGCTGACTTGACATACATATCTGTAGTTGACACAGATTTCTTTTTACCTGGACTGTTCTTCCAGATATTACCATATTGCTAATGAATAGATTTAAGAGAGTTTTACCTGTAAGGTATCAATTATGTCATTTTGTCTGAAAAATGACTCAAATGCTCTTGCTTTTGAATGTTTGTTTAAAATATATTTGAACCTAGAATCAAATGCATTTTTAAAAACTGAAAACAATGATTCCTATTGAAAAGATAACTTGAAAGTTCTTATCAGTACAGTCATAACATTCACATATATTTCCAAGAAACTTGGCTACAAAGTGAAAGATCATTTCTGCATATATTTACTGTTTTAATTTATGCCCATTTTATTATAACTGACTTTTACCACACCCTTTCATTCCTTCAAATGCAAAATTATTATACTTTAAAAGCCTTATTGTGTGTTCGTATTTGATTTGAACAAATGCAACATTTATAACTCATTTAAATGTGTCATTTCTAGGGATGTATCTGAGATTTACACTCATATAATGTTTACAAATGGTAATATATAGGGAAGGTCATCCTAATAGCATCAAATAGAAAACAAAAAACATACTTAAAACCACTATCCTTGTCTGATATACCATGAGTATTCCAAGCATTATTTATGAATGTCTCTTAAAATGTATTTATTAGATCAATAACTCACTCTGAAGAGCTCTTGAAGGACATTTTTAATTAGTTATAGCATAATGATGGAACTACTGCTTAATCATTATGTCACAAGCAAACACTAGACAATAATTTAACTGCTGATTCAAAGTAAGTTATTCAATATGTTTCATGTTATTTTTGTCAGTGAAATGGAGGTTTTCTTTTTTGTTTGTTTGTTTTTGTTTTATTTTGTTTTGTTTTGAGTTGGAGTCTTACTCCATCGCCCAGGCTGGAGTGCAGTGGCACGCTCACAGCCACCCCAGCATCGAACCTGCTGGGCTTCCTCCTTAGCCTTCCAAGTAGCCGGAACTACAGGCTAATTTTTTAAAAATTTGTTGTAGAGATAAGGTCTCACCATGTTGCCCAGGCTGGTCTCGAACCCATGGGCTCAGGCAATCCTCTTGCCTTGGCCTCCCAAAGGACTGGAATTACAGGCTTGAGCCACTGCACCTGGTTAGAAGTTTTCCTTGTGTGTTCAATGAATCTTTGAAAACAATGTGTTTTCACAATATTTAGGAAACATTATCTTCTCTGTGTGTGCTTAATTTTACAGAGGATGAACAATGACTGCAAGGCATTAATTAAAATAATGAAAATAATGTCCACTAAAGCAGAAGTTACTGAGTTTTCATAATTCATATACAGTAGCATTGATTCCTGAAAGGAAACTTAAAAAGTAGAACTGAAAGAAGACAATTTGTCTTGACACATGTTACCTTCCAATTTGAAATGACTGTCTATAATTTCTTAAATAGCTCCAAATTAATTTTTATTTACCCTGGTAAGTTGTGGTTGTCTTACAAGATATAAATTTCCCCATACATTTAATTTAACTGTCTCTTTTTTCCAACATACATTAAACATTTTTGTCTTGTTATCTCATCCATGTGGTTGAGAAATTATGTGTCTTCCATATGGTAGGAAAACTTTTGTGTTCTTGGAGGTGGCTTTTTGCTATTCTTCTAACCCACTTAAATAAGCATTGCAGCATTTTCCTCATCTGACTTATTTTATTTTATTTTATTCAGTTATTTATCACTGCTTTTTATTCTACACACTAACTAATTTTTAAATGAAAATTTGTAAACTCATTACTAAAATCCTGGAAAATTCTAAGGACCTCCAAATCGCAAATTACATTTTCAATGTTTATATATTAGCTTGATAATTGGTCCTTAGGTCATATTGACTATAAAATCTGTTACAAATATGTTATTTCCCCATGTCATATTGTAAAACACTGAAGTCATAATGCATTGAAATAGATTCCACATTAGAAATTATATTTGTTAAAAGGTTGACTGTTTTGTTTTTCTTCCAAGCACTAGATCAAACGTTCACATAAACTTAAAAATATATGTATATAACCCTGAATATTAGGCAATCACTGAAAGTCTTGAATTTTCCATTAAAGAATTAACAAAGTTGTATAAGATTTGGTGAACTAGGAACTATAACATGTACAATCCTGCCATTTTTTACATTATGCTGCTGTTCTACCATTAGCTACTCTGGGAAGCTTGCCTAATTTGGGTCCCACTAAGTCACTCGAACACATAAAAATACAAAATTATAATTTTAGGCCTTCAATTTGTATTCAAATATTCAAAGTGATATCATAGGGAGAAACTGCAACTAGTGTTCGGTAGCCTTTCTTTTCAATTTTATACTGTTAAAAATGCTTACAAACTCATAGTTTTATTCCACACATGCACAAAAAAGGCTCTCTTTGCAAAGACTGGCATTTTTGCTGTTCAAAAGGGCTCCAATAATTATTTTAGTTTGTTCATTTTCCTTACAAAAAGGATGTTATCAGACATAATGTCCTAAAGTAAAATCAGCATCTGTTTTGTTTTGTTATCTCTCCAACTTAGTGAAATACATTGGCCAAATACTAAAGTACTCATATAACTTATAATTATGTGATTCATACTAAACCCATGTGAGGTGCTTAAATAACAAGTGATAATAATTGCATTTCAGTAGTTACAAATTTATCAATCAAATGAAGCCATAGAATCGCCAAATAATTTTGTCATGTATTATTATGATTTAACTTTTATAATATGCATTTAATCTTCTTTATTGTGATATTAGATCTGGGATGTTGTACACTGTTAATGAAAATATTCAAGTCAAAGTAAAGATAATAGCTTATCTTTCAATAAAGCCCCTCCGGACAATTAGTAGCCTATTTTGTTTTGTTTTCTTTGCATTCACTCTTAGATAATTTGTTTCCCTTATCGTATTCTTGCTATGTCTAAAATGGTTTGGTTGACAATTTTTAGTGATGGAAATTTCAGTACTTGCTACAGTCTTTTTCTCCATGTTAGACAGCTGCTGTGAACACTATTTCTGCTTGATTCCCATTATAGACATTAGCTTCCCATCATACTCTTTGGTGATGTGTAAAACACTACACCATTCAAACGGCTCTTTGTCAATGTCACTCTTCACATGTAATGTTTTTTATTCTTGTGCACTTACTATAATTTTATAATAAATAGATTCAGGTAAAAATAAATAATTGAAAGCAAAGCTAACATTATATATTATGTGAATAAATTTAATGTAAAAAAATTCAATATTTAGAAAATATAAAATAAAACAAATTGTTAACATATGTTTACCTTGTAATGTTTTCAGATAAATTACAGTTTTCTTTCATAAAAATCTTGTTTACTCTTAAAATCAGGAAATAATTTCAAATACATGGCATGAAATCACATCTAAGCAATAGAATATACAATTATATTGTCATATAAGGCATATAGAGACTGGAAAGTTGATAACAGTCACATATTTTAGATGATACTTTTTAAAAAATCTCTTACTGATAAGACATTCTTTAACCTATTTTAAGTTTTGAAAATGGTACTAAAGAATTATAAATTCCACTGTTCATTAAAAAGGAATGCATATTACATATGAATGACCCAGAAAATAAAGTTTTCGTACTGTTTTACTGTTCTTTGCTAGTTTCTTTTCTTCTGTTTTTGCTCAAAATGTTGGAGTAACCCAGTGCTTATTTCTGGGCCTCTTCTTTTTTTAGCAAGCTCTTTCACTAGGTGTCTCACCCAATTTCATGGTTTCTAAACTTGGTCTATTTGTTACATCACCAGGTCTGACCTGTTTCCTGAGTTTAAGTGTGAACCCAATGCAACATCCCTACTTGAATGTCATCTTCATCCATGTGTCCTGTCAGTTCTATTTGAATTAGAGTTATCCATTTTGACCTATATCCTTTGGCAACACTCTAGTTCAAGTGAGCACCCTCTTTCTTTGGCAGTTGCTCTTTGACAGATCTGCTCCTTCCTTCCTTCCTCCTTCTTAGCCCTTTGTATCTTTGCATTTGCTCTTCTCTTTGCTGAAAGATTCTGACATAGGCTTTCCCCTTAAATATCATCTTTCAGATATTCAACATCTCCTAGAAGTCTTCCCTGACTTACACCAATTTTTCTTTATCACAATAGCCTCATTTTTTTCTCTTTCCTTTTTCCGTTGCCTATAGTACTCATAGCTACTAACAATTATTTTATTTATTTGCTGACACATTTTAAGCTTCCTTCTCTTGATTCAAAGACCTAAATGGACAAAGTCCTTGTTTATCATGTTGACTACCCTCTCCCCAGCACCAAGGATGATGCTTGGCATATAAAAACCACTTACCTACTTTGATGGGTGTATGTCTCTTTCACCAATATTTATTGCAGTAGTTTTGAAACACATTTGAAGTGTTAAATTATCCATTTAAATGAAATCTTGTGGAAAAACCCCAAACTTGACCACAAATAAGCTGTACTACTCTTACTGAAGCAAGATGGGGGGCAACCAGTTTCAATCACAACATCTCTCTCAGGTCTTGCAGAATCCCATGCCATCATGAGGTACACTATGTTAACTCTTGAAATCACAGGGCTCCTCTGACAGTCACTGAAAATTCTTCTACTGTGAATAATAAATAATAAATATTCACAGTGCTAGTAGGATTACATAATCATAAAATTTAGAGTCAGAAGATGTGTGTGCCATTTACAACTTTACTGCTCTAATAGCTGTATTTGCCTTTTATAGACTTAACCAAATTTGAAATTAATATAATTCATTGAGATGATACTAGGAACAATGAAGACAGTATGTGCGATACCACTTTTTAAACAATAAAACTATCTTTAAATATTAGGGTTTATTTTCTAATAGGGCATTTTGTACACAACAATGTGGCCCACAAGTACATTTATAATATTTATTCTCAAATTGGTTGCTACAATAGTATGCCTTGTCAGTGATGACAACATTGTTCATCCAGTTGTCAGATGGGAATCTTTGGAGTATTCTGTAACACAGTCAGTCAGTCCTAATCTTCCTTGTAACTCATTCACCGGACCCTGACATTAACTTTCTTAATGTATTTTAGATCCATCATTCCTACTGGCACCTCTCTAGTCCACAATAACATTATCTTTCAATGAACTAATGCAATAAACTCTTAATTGACTTCTCTGAATACCCTTTCCCCACCCCCTGTCAAATCTCTTGTCTATACAGCGACCATCTTAACAAAATCTAAATTAGGTGAGATTATTCTCATGCTTATATCTTTTATGTTTCCCAAAATTTTATGTGCACCAAAATAACTTGAGAATATTACTAAAATGATCCTTGATTTAGTAACTCTGGGATGGAGTCTAAGATTCTGTATTTCTAGCAAGTTCCCAAATGTTGCCAGTGCTGTTGCTCCATGGATGGCATTTTTGAGTAGCAAGGATTAGATTACTCCCAGATGCACTTGGAATAAACATGAAAACCTGTCAATTGTCTACAAATTCATACATGATCCTCTCCTCTCCTTCTTTAACAGTATCATGTCATCTCTTGCCACTTTCCTTCTCAGTCTCTACTTCTGGCCCTTCTTTCAGTTCTGTGAAAGCATGAAGCTAGTTTCTGTCTCAAAGTCTTTGTACAATTTCTTCCATCTGTTTGGAATAACACACCTCCTACCCGATTCTCACCCTTACCTAGGCAATTTTTACTCATATTTTAGATGTCACAGCTTAACTTTTATTTCTTCAAGGATGCTTTCCTGGACTTTAAATATGTCTCAGTTCTTTCTCTTTTAGCTTTCATTACACCCCACATTTCCCCCTCTTAGCATATATTGTAGTGGTAATTAAATAACTAATTACATCATTGTTCACCTAAATAACAGATTGGAAAACTCTCTAATGGATATGATATTTATTTGGGAATAGGCATTGCAATGGGAAAATGGATGCCATAGTAAACTATATGTGTATTCAGGGAGGTAAATGAAGACAAGTTTTTCTGTAGCAAAACATAGGAGGATTGTACAATTGTTTTGAGATAACTATCCTTGCCTACAATAATTAACAATGAGGGTTACATCAGTCTGAGTTTGGATAGGCAGTTGCTGGGCAGATATGCAGAAATACTGTGTTGTGTGTGTGTGTGTGTGTGTGTGTGTGTGTGTGTGTGTGTGTGTGTGTAAGATTGGCCTGTTTGCAAGGTTCTTGTTATCACACAAGATAACCCTTTCTTTCTGGTTTTACCTGGCACTATTTATCAGGGTTTCCATTTTTTTTCTTTAGTTTTGCTTTACTGGTTTCTCCTGAGAGATCAACAGGGGTTTGTTTGTTTGTTTGTTTGTTTTAACATAAATGACTCCATTTTGATTCTGACAACTTTCATATTATCAATATTTGAACATCTGTAACTTCACATAGTTGTGCATTTATTAAAGGCAGCTTCTTTTCTCTGATTCACTGCTATATGCTCTATATGTAGCACAGTGGGTGCTGTATTTCCTGCCTCTAGCCATATAGTAGATGCTCCACAAATAGTTATTAACTGTAATTAATTATGAAGGTTATTGATCTTTTTTCTTAGTAGAAGGGCACATTTCATCACCAGATTCAAACGTTTGAAGTCTGCTAGGGGCCCAAATAGAGGGGCTGATGGTTTTAGCTGATGTCTGATGGAGAAAACAAATAATTCCCTAATAGTCATGTAACTGATGTAAGCTCTGCCACTTGTTGCTTGTACACTAAAATAAACAAGTGTGAGATGTAATGAAAGGAAGGTGATTTTATTCCAAAAGCCAGGAGAAGGGGAAATAGCCAGGCTCATGCCTCATAGAAACCGTTTCAGATTTTTTAGCTTGCGTGCAAGAGTTTAAAAAGGAAAACTTGGTATGGGGAAACCAGCAGGTGTGGTCCAGACTGTATCTTAATGACTTATTTTAAGCAATGGCCTCTTGGAGGTCTGGTTGGTGTTATCTCAGTTGTAGTCAGCTTATAAATCAACTATCTTGTGATTCCTCCAAAGGAGGAGGGTGGCTCAGTCAGGCTGTTTTGAGATTAACCCCTGGGATCTCTAAGCAAGCACACAGTTCGATAAATGTGCACGTTAAAAGGGAGTGTCTGGTAGAGAGAAAAAGAAAGTTTCTAATACACGTTTCAAGGCTTAAGACAGTAAGAGAAGAAAATGCCTTAAAATGTGCTTTAGGACTGAGATACTTGTTTCAGTCATACCCATCAGTGGAAAGTAAAGTGATAGATGGGATCTAGTTCCTGTGGAAATAAGCTGGTTGTTGGTCTACAAATAAACTACTTATAGTTACTAAAAGTGGGGTATGAGTAATAGATAGAATAGGCAGGGATAGGCAGGGCTAGGGAAGCCAGAGATGAAAAACTAAGGGGAAAACATATGCAGAAAATGACATCTGGGCTGTATTTGGTTGCCTGCAATTGAGTCAAGTCAAGCTATTATGTTTAAGAAAAGAAAGTTGCCACAGTTTAAGAGATCCAAGGAGCAGGGTGAAGCATCAGTCACTTTTGCGCTGAGGAATGGAGGAAGAGTTTTAGAAAATGAGTTCAGAGTAAAACAGGAGAGAATCATTCCTAAGTGTCAAACTAAGACATGTTGAAGATACAAGTGTCATAGTCTTGAGGTGAGTTAATTGTGAAAATTGAAGGGATGGAGAGATGATCAAGACCAGGAATCTGAGATGAAACCCTAGGACACTGAGGACTGCAGTGAGTCTTAAGGACCATGCCACAGCTCCTTGGCAACCTTGCTGTGACTCTCAGTGATCTTTCTTATGGAGGGGAGAGTAAAATGGTTACTACCAGGAAAGAGGACTTGATTTGGTGTGGACTCAAAGCAGTCACACTCAGGTGGTCAGAGTGGAGACGGATATTAGAGCAGAACACCGTATTTGCCTTAGTTAACCCTCTTTGTTCCTATACTAATGTCAAAGAGAACATGATGAAGTATGCTAGACTATGCCCATATCCTGATGAATCTTTGGCAAATACTTAAGGAAAGTGTCATGGAGATTCTACTTTTCTGCTTTCTATGTTAATAATCTTCCTTTATTTTGTTTCTGTGTTAAGAACCTTCTTTTATAATAAACTTTAAGTCTACTGAATCTCTCAAGTTGTTTTAAACCAGTGCTTTTAAAAAATAAGCAAGCATCACAATGGTTTGGAAGGCTTGTTAAACTCTGATTGCTACTCTCCCCATGCTCAAAATTTCTGATTCAGTAGGTCTGGCTGTGTTATCAGCTTCCCTGATTGATATGTTAATTAGGTTTGCCTAGGTGTGCTAACTCCCTAAGGTTTCACAGTGACTCAGTAGTCAATTATATATGCTCAAATGCACATTTTATTGTGAGGCCTTCACACACTATCAATTCTGCAATTAATATTCATCAGCAGTAATAAGGGGGGGATAAGGAAGCACAGTGATGCCTCAGAGACCAAGGTACTAACAGGTAAGTCGAGTGGGTCTAGAAGTCCTTCAGATGCTGGTAGTGGTAAATCACTGCTTCTCTGAGAACTATGAGAAGGCCTCAGTGTTCTCATGGGCAGAGTCTGAAGGTATCTGGACTAGGCCTTGTTCTGCTACTTTTGTGATCCTTCAAGACAGGTCTGTTCTCATTACCTCAGCTACCTTTTATGTTCTATCTGTTCATGCTAGATATTGGGTGGCAACAGCAGGTGTTATCACCTCAGTCCATTACATATTTTTTTATCGCTTTGTGGAGAAAGGGGAACATTTCATTACTTGACATGAGTGACTCCATTTCGAGATGTTAAGATCACAAATCATTATTATATATCAGAGAGGAGCTCAGTAATTTGCATTTTTAACAAGTCCCCAATTGATGCTAATGCTGCTGGTCCAGAGCCACTATGTGAGAACAACTGCTTTCAATCTCCAGAACTACTGTTCTATCCAAATTTTTCATTCCCTAAGGCAAAAAGACAATTCAGCTAAGATCAGATGATCCCCTTAGTGAAACACATTCAATAAGAATCAAAGCTATTTTAGGGCATCTAAACTCAGCAAAATTTCATCTGATGAAATAATGTATACAAATATATGAATAACTGACATGCACAACAATTTCTCTGGCTTCATTCAATTTTTTGAAAAGTAAGATTCAAATGTTAAGTGAGATGAGAAGAACTACAGGCAATGTGACCAAATGAAGGAATACTCTGAATTGTGAGAAGGAATATTCTTGGGCACAGTACTGACATATTTAGCACCACCAAATTATTTATTCTTTTTTTTTCTTTCCTCTACTTCTGAATCTACAATTCTACAAGTTCTTCTTTTGGTTGTTTGTTTTCTTTTTCTAACTTTACCATTTCATTTATAGCAGTTCTGATACAGGTGGCAAAATGGAAATTGTGTGTCGAAAGGAGAGGAAGGTGGGGGTGACAAGGGAGTCCCGTAAGCTGGAAACTATCGGTTTTGTATATTTTGGTCATCAACATAAATATTTCAATGTCAGTTAAAATCTGTCTTTCAGTGTGTCCCCAAGTTTGAGCATGTTCTGTCATTTGAAAGAGTCTGTGAAAAAAAAATTTTTTTTTGAAGGATAAGTTTTCAGCCCAGCACCTGTTAAAAAACGAATTAGTCACTATGGAACTGTAATAATACTTTCCCTTACATCACATGTCATTTCAATAAAAACACGTGAAAATGCTTTTACTTTATGTGTGTGTGTGTGTGTGTGTGTGTGTGTGTGTGTGTGTGTGTGTGTTTGCTGTATCCTCTTCAGGCAACTTTCACATAACTGTAGAAGGCCTAATTGCTATAGTGACCTCAAAGGACAAATCTTACTTCAAATTCAGTGGTTTAATTTTGCATCTTTGTCTAAACTTTAGGTCAAATGGCCTAAAGCTAAAAATGACACAAACTATTATTTTATGTTATATTACGTAGCCAAGTAGAGTCCATTGGAAGGAGAGCTATGGAAAAACTCTCAAATGCTGTAAGTCTTACGTAGTTATTGATTAGTAAGAACTGCCTAGTATTTTTAAGAGAGTAGTTATATTTTTAGCATCCCAAATGTCTCAGTTTTCTTAATCAAAAATTTTTAACCTATTTAAAATACAGGAAGCAATGTTTTATTCATCCACTTTTACTTCTCTTTTCTTTCTTTCTTTACTTCTTTATTTTTTTAATCTGCCAGACTTCTTTTGTATTTCCTCTTCCCTTTGTTTACAGAAAAGAGATTCTTCAATGGGTATGTCACTTAGCAATTCTTCAGCAAAGATATCACCAACCCTATTATAATAGGAAAATTTTTTAGATCTCACCAATTAAATAGTCCAACCACAGTTAGTATTTTGGAAATAGGAAGGATATTCAAACTGCTACCATGGATTTATTTTAATTTTATTTTTTTAAATTTATTTTATTTTAAAGATACGGGATACAATTCAGGTTTAGGTATACAAGTGGTCGTCATACAGGTAAAGTTTGGGCTTACCTTTGGTCCCCACTTTGACTGCTTTGAGATTAGGTACGCTTATTAATGCTATGTGCCCCCCTCCCCTGGTAGTTTCTGGCTACTGCCAATTCCTTTCTTATAGTATTATGGTAAAAGTTCAGGGTCCACTTATGAGTGAGAACTTATGGTACTCAATCCTTTGTTTCTGTGATAAATCACTGAGTATTATAGACTCTAAATCCACCCAAGTTGCTACAAAGTCCATAATTTTGTTCTTTATGGCTGTGTAATATTCCGTCGTGCATATGTACCACATTTTTAAAATCCAGCCCAGATGTGATGGGCAGCACGGTGGGTTCCATGTTTTCGCTAATGTGAATAGTGCTGCAATAAACATGCATGTGCAGGTATCTTTTTTGTAGAGTGATTTGAGTTCCTCTGGGTATATTCCCAGAAGGAGTATTGCTGGGTCGAATGGAAGTTCAATTTCTAGTTCTTTTAGGTATCGCCACACTGTTTTCTATAGAGGGTGAACTAGTTTGCATTCCCACCAACAGTGTAAAAGCGTTCCCTTTTCTCTGCATCCTCACCAACATCTGTTGGTTTTTATTTTATTAATGTTGGCCATCCTAACTGGAGTTAGGTGGTATCTCAATGTGGTTTTGATTAGCATTTCTCTGATGATTAGTGAAGCTGAGTACTTTTTCATGTATCTGATGCCTGTTCATATGTCTTCTTTTGAGAAGTGTCTACTCATGTCTTTTTCCAGTTTTTTTTTTTTTTTTTTTTTTTTGAGTTGGAGTCTCACTCTGTCGCCCAGACTGGAGTGCAGTGGCCGCTCCTGGCCACCGCAGCCTTGACCTGCTGGGCTCCAGATCCTTCCGCCTCAGCCTTCCAAGTAGCCGGAATTACAGGCATGCGCTACCACGCCCAGCTGGTTTTTTGATTTATTGTAGAGATGAGGTCTCACTGCCCAGGCGGGTCTCGAACCCGCGGCCCAGGCAATCCACTCACCTCAGCCTCCCAAAGGCGTGGGATTACAGGCTGAGCCACCGAGCCCGGCTTGTCCAGTTTTTAATGGTACTGTTTTTGTTTTGTTTTGTTTTGTTTTCCCTTTCAGCACATTTGAGTTCCTTGTAGATCCTGGATGTTAGGCCATTGTCAGTTATGCAAGTATTTTTTCCCATTCTGTGGGCTGTCTCTCCGCTCTCTTGATGGTTTCTTTTGCTTTGCAGAAGCTTTTCAGTTTGATGAGGTCCCACTTATCTATTAGGGATTTTGGATTTTGATCAGGAATTGGGTGCCTATTCCAATTTCCATAAATGTGTTTCCTGAATTTTCTAAGATTCCTAAAGTTTGGGATTTCACATTTCGATCCATTTGGAGTTGACTTTTGTGTATGATGATAGGTAGAGGTCTGGTTTCATTCTTCTGTACGTGGTTAGCCAAATTTTCCAGCACCATTTACTGATAGGTTCTCCCTTCCCCAGTGGTTGTTGTTGTTGGAGGCTTTGTTGTAGATGAGTTGGTTGAGAAATTGAGGTTTTGATTCCAGAATCTCTATCCTGTTCCATTGGTCTATATCCCTGTTATTGTACCAGTACCAGGTTGTTTTGATTATTTAGCCTTATGATAAAGTTTAAAGTCTGGAAATGTGATACCTTTTGCTAAGGATTGTTTTGGCCATTTGTGGTCGTTATGTTTCCAAATGAATTGGTATATTGTTTCTAGGCCTGAGAAGAATGACGTTGGTAATTTAATGGGTATAGTGGTGGTATTAATGGGAGTTTAATGGGTATTGCCTTTGGTAGGTTGGACATCTTAACAGTGTTGATTCTTTCAATCCATGAGTAATATTTTTCCATATTTGTGACTTCTTTAAGAAGTGTTTTGTAGTTTTTGTTGTAAAGATCTTTCACTTCTCTGGTAAAGAAGATGCTGAGGTATTGCTCTTTTTTTGTGACTATTGTGAATGGGATTGTGCTTTTTCTTTGGTTCTCTGCCAAAGTTTGTTGTTGATGCATAAGAATGAGACTGTCTTTTGCACATTATTTTGTTCCCTGAGACTTTGCTAAAGTCCTAAATAGGCCAATAACAACACAGGAAATTGACTCTTTCATAAGAAAACTACCTACAAAATAAAGCCAGATGGATTTTCAGCAGAATTCTACAAAACATACAAGGTAGACATGATATCAATCCTATTGAAAGTATTCCATGCAATTGAGAAAGACATACTCTCCCAAAATCACTTTATGACACTAGCATCACACTGATAACCAAATTGGGTAAAGATCCAACAAAAAAAGAGATCTACAGGCCAATATCCCTGCAGAACATAAATTCAGAAATTCTCAACAAGATTCTATCAAATCAGATCCAATAATACATCTCAAAAATCATCCATCATGGATTTTTACTACATTTCTTTTTATATATTTGAAAATATTTTGAAAATCTATTCTGCAGCATATTGTAAGTAAGGGAACTTTTGAAATTAAGTTTCATTGCCATTTAATATTATCCTGATACATATGAGTAAAAATAAGAAAACTGGGTTTTTTATTCTATTTCAAATTTACAATTTAATTATTGTGATAATGGCTTTTCTTAGCAGTTTGATTTTTACTTTGTCCTAAGAGTTTGTTCAGTACTTTTACAACATATTACATCTAGTAATATTAATATATAATAATAAACAAGCTTGAGTCTGCACACAAGGAGCTTATAGTCTTGGTAGATAGAATTGCATTTGAGATTTTCCAGAAGCTAGAGTTGAGTCTTTTTTTTTTTTTTTTTTTTTTTTGAGTTAGAGTCTCACTCTTGTCGCCCAGGTTAGAGTTCAGTGGCACACTCTTGGCCATCACAGCCTCGACCTGCTGGGTTTAGGCTATCCTTCCGCCTCAACCTTCCAAGTAGCTGGAACTACAGATGCCGTCACCACACCTGGCTAGTTTTTGTGATTTATTGTAGAGACGAGATCTCACCAAGTTGCCCAGGCTGATCTCGAACCCCCGGGCTCAGGCAATTCTTTCCCCTGGACCTCCCAAAGTGCTGGGATTACAGGCTGAGCCACCACGCCCAGCCGAGTTGAGTCCTCTTAACACCAAGCATAAAAAGTTTTGGATTCCCACGATAAAAATGAAACAAAAAACCACAAAACTCTTATTTTCAACTTCTTGTCAAAAAATAATTTTTACAAAATGACTCTTAGGCAATTGCTACAACTATTTCAGCTAAACCCTTAGCTTCTGCAATGGATTCAGTTATTCCTCCACAGCTATTTTGCCAGACCCAGCTTTTCTAGCCACTTACTCTGTTTGGCCAATCTGCTCTATCTCAGGTCTCTGGAGTTGGTCTACCTTCTTCAATGAAACCAGATACTAGGATTAACCAAGCTCTCCTTTCAAGTGATGCAATTCCTCCATCAAATACACATTCCTATTACCAATAAGCCCAGCTACTCTGACTGAACCAGCTATTCCTAATTCAACTGTTCTCATCTTGGAGCCAGCTGTTCCTATTTTTCAAATTCTACCTTTGTGGACTTTACAACCTTCATATTTCATCTCATCATATCGACATCTCATCTTCTCTTTGAATGCCTTATGCTCCAGCCGGTTTCTTGCCCTCTAAATTTCTAGTTTCTTCATTGGTTAAGATTTTTCATTAATATTCACTTTGTCTGCTTTAGTGCAGTGTTGGAGCATGTTGGAGCACTTACTCTTGTTTCTTTTTTGTGTTTCTGACTTCACCATATTCTGATCCCTATGCTTTTTCTCTTCTCTCAGAATGATGGTTCCCACACCCCTCCCTTTATTAGCAGTAGAACTCTGTTTCCACCTAATATCGTACATGGATCCACCAAATTTTTAAAAAATCAAGTAAAAAGTGATGATGCTCTGATAGGAAGTCTTATCCTCTTGGCTTCTGACTTTCCCCAGAGATTAACACTTAGGGCAGAAACATAGAACACAATTGACAAATCAATAACCTAGGACAGGTTTTGGCAAACTATGGGCTGTGGTTCAAATTCAGTCCACCGTCTTGTTTAGCAGTTTTAAATGATTGGGAAAAATAAAAAGAAGAATATTTCTTGACATATGAAAAATATATTAAATTAAAATGTCACAGTCTATAAATGAAGATGTATTGAAACACAGTCATGCTTATTTGTTTATGTATGACTTACAACATCAGAGCTGGAGACACTCTGTGACCCACAATTCCCAAAACATTTACTGTCTGTCCCTTTATAGAAAAACACTGTCAGATACTATGATAGAATATGGGTTCTCCCAGTTGTTCACTCCCAGAAATCATGGTGCACTTTGAGAAATACAATAAAATACAATTATATCCAAACTTAAGTAACTAAAACATTGAAGAAGAAATTATATATGCTAGTACATGCAACATTATGGTGCCAAAGGCTTAAGAAATATTTGTAAGATGGGAAAAAAAGCTTAAAATTAAGGAAAAAAATTAATTCAGAGAAGAAAGCACCATTATTCAATTTTATTAGCAGAATATATAAGTCCAGTTCACTGAAAACCAGTATTTTGAAGGCACATCATTTGAGAAATTCTGAACCAAGTGCTCCTGGTATTGACCTTCAACCCATTTCCTGACTCAGCTTTAATAGGGGCCAGATAAAGAGCCCAACTCATTTACCTGTCAACTCCATCTTGCCCAAGACTGACGGAATAGTTATGCTCTATGTTAATCTACATCCTCTTTGAATCAGTGCTTTGTAAGTTTACAAGAGAAATATGGCCAAATTGAAATATATGTTAGAAATTAATCTATTTAACCAATCTAGAAAATTTATATTGAAATAACATTTGAGATGATGTTGGAATAATAGGAGACATTTTGACAGGCTGAAATTGAAATTGGAATAATATTTTGGATGGGAGATATAGTTTGAATGGAATCCATAGGTGGGAGAATATGGTATGAATTTGAGAAACTTACATATACCCAAATGAAGAAATCAAATGGTATATATATTAAAAATTAATTCAGATATTTAGTTGTAATTATAATGCAAACTTTCTTGAAGGTGAAATAATTTTTTAAAACAATGGAGAGCCACTGTTTGGGTTTTTTGTTAAGAAAATAGACCTGTGCTTTAGAATTGCAATCTCTACAGTGGTATGCTCTTACCAAGGCTTAGACAATACAATCCATTGGGATAATGAAAAAAATGTTAATTCTTTCTGATATTTATTTGTAATCTACAATATTAAAATAATGAACTTTTAAAATACCAATTAAGTGTGTTGATCAGACACAGGCATTTGGTCTATGTGTAATATAATCTCCTGACATAAATGGTCAGTAAAGCATCCTTAGGGGAGGTTTCATCACAGGCAGGAATGACAGTGTGCCCCACCCCTTCTAGCTTTTATTTCACTGTTATTTGTCATTTATATCCACCTGTAGATTCTTGCATCATATTATCCAGTTTTAACTAAGTATAACTTCACAAAACAGAACTTCGTCTTACCAAAAAAATGTTGAAGATCATTCTAATAATGCAAACACAAGCCACTAACAAGAAAATGGCAATGATGCCACTACTTTAATTATGACTTGTTTGCCCTCATTATGATAGTGACCATAATTATTATTATGTTATAATTATTGTTATGGCCACCAACATAATGAAGTCAAACAATTATGAGTCAATCTGTTTAAAGTTGTCCAAATGCATTATTAGGAATAAATTTGATGTACTATAAATTAGTGACTATGCTTAGGAGGCAATTTAAAATATTGTTTTATTGTTATCTCACCCATCAAATTATTCTATTATACTATGTTTTTTAAATCAGAAAAACGTATTAGCCCAGTAGTTCTATATACAATGCTGTAACTAAATACTACTACATATATTGAGGGCTGTCAACAAAAACACTTTAGTGATGTGTTAGCAATTACCAAACTTTTGAATGGAGTAAAGAAAAGATGATAGATTTTCATGAAATCATTGACATGAAGAGAGCAGCTGGGAGGTGTTTTCACTTGCCTTGGTACGAGCTGGGATTGTGATAATTCCGAAAGGAAAGAAAGTAGTATTCACAGTTAACATTTTGAAATGCCATAGACAAGAGAGAAGTCAGAAACCACAGTGATACTTAAAGCTTAAGTGACTGACACCTAGATGCATGTGCAATGACAGCGTCAAAAAGAGGAGCTAAACTAGGAGTACCAGTAAGCTCCTTGCTGTCTTTTAACAAATAATGACTAAAAAAAAAATCAGTTTTCTTGTTTTTATTCGTGAATTTCATGAGTAGAATCTGACAGTCCAAGTCTTTCTTATAAGTGAAAAGTTAAGAGGAGAAATTAATTGACCTATATTTTTAGCAATGTTCTCTACACTGAAGAATAGACAGAACAGATGTTTTTTGTTCTAAATTGTGCATGTGTGTGACTTTTATTTCTCACTTGTCATACTGTAGTAAGCACTGTTTTAAGAAATTTTTAATTTGGGGATATACAATAAACATGTTGGAGGTTTCTCTTCACGTTACTTCATGTTCAAGACTCCCACTCTGACCTGTATTAAAACACTTGCAAGCCATAAGTGAGTGACTCTAAAAAGTAATTTCTCTATAGATTTATATGTTTTATTAATAAGTACTTAAAACATTGTTGTAACATCCATTAAATAGCTAGAATAATTTAATATTTAAACAAAAAAGCTAACTATAAACTTTGATTTCTTTATTTCTGTTAGTTGTATGTATTTTGCATATTTAAGTTGCTATCTAACATGCACATAAATAATAATCTTTTCATGTATGACTCTATAAACTCTAGCACAATATTTTAGAGCAAAATTTTTCCTTCAAAAATTTCTGTACAAAACAAAGTAGTGTTTTTATTAATAGGAAAGAGGAAAGAAATAATATTTGTGGTAATGGTATAGTCTATCAATGCTACTGATTCAAACCACTGAACATTTAGTAATGTCTCAGTTCCCTTCCTTTCCATAGCTGAGTCTTTAGAGATTGTAGATACAGTAGTTGATGCAATTTTCCTCTTTGCTCTTCTTGCAAGGAAGCAAGCTTAGAATCAATGTGTGACCCCCTTCTATTTATTACCGGAAATGTGTCAGGTGGCATGTGGATTTTGTTCATAGCCCTAAGCTTTCCTGAATGTATTTTACCTTTATTTTTTCCTGAATATATTTGCTATATTTGTTATTATGTCACCTAAAACCAATAGTGAAAATATTTTTGATATAAATGCTATTAACCTCTTTAAATGTACAAAAATTTATAAATTCTAGAGTATTTTTACAACTTGTATAATTTTTTCCAATAATGATGCGATGCATAGCCATCTGCCTGATATACACAGTTTTGAAAATCTACCTCATAAATTTTTAAATTTCTTAGTTTATTTATCTTTAACTGGGCATTACTCTTAGTATGTTATAGTTAGGGTATTTATATATTGATTATCAATAGTTCTTGCCCCGTATAATTTACAGTCTAGATATTGCATGAATGGGGAATATTTATAATAGGGGAATTCAATAAGAACAATTTTCATTTTTGAGCCTGAGATGACATAATTTAAACTAAGCAATCATTTGACAAATACTTGCAAATTGTGTATGGATCACATGGATGAGCATATTGCTATACAAAGGAGTCCCAAATACATATCACAAGTGCTATGCAAGGTTCATTGGAGAAAAATCTTACAAACTGAGAAGTAGAGTACATGCATCATGTAAAATAGAGTACATGCATCATGTCAAATCTCAGCCCAGACATGGATGGTCTACAGGCACCATGACCCATGGGCCAATAGAGACAGGTGCTGCCTATGTGACGGTTTACATATTTGTAGGTCAGAGGCAATTGGAAACCTCTGGTGAGAAAAGGGGTCTGGTTAGAAGAGGGCAGCCTCTGGAAGCTGGAGACTGGCATTTATCTGTTCTGTTGAGATAATTTAGACCTCCTGAGTCAGTTCCTTGCTAAGCCACCCAAAGCAGAAATAAAATGAGCTTCTAGAGCCATCCAGATTTGTGTCTCGTCTTCTTGTAATATGGCAGTATGCTTTCCTTTCTTAAGAAAAATTTTATTTATTTATGGTTAAAAATAATATGATTAAATTCATATCTTTTGTAGACATGTTTTAAATGTAAACCTTCAACTGATATTTTCTTATTCATCTTCTAGGGTTGAGGTATTCTTAAGCTAAGCAAGACTTGGAACTTGGTATTTTAGCCTTTCATTGGCCAACTTAAGATGCATGACATTAGTTCTACTCAAACCACATCTTATTTCCCCATTCAAGACAATATATTTCACCTGTTTTCCATATTCAGAATATATTCTTATATATTTAGAATATGCAGAATATAAGATATTGAATTCTAATGTGTGTAATATTTAAAGGCAGCTTTACATAGTGGAAGCAAAAATATGTATTAAATTATTTAGTAAAGTCATTGTGGTTTGCCCTATCAAAGTGTCTGGTACTCAAGACCTTGGGTCCCTTTGTAATTTTTCACCTCACTGTATTTTCCTGACTAACCCACGGTTGCTTTCTTTAATTACCAGTGTCACTTTCCAAGTCATAATGCAGATGTGACCATCTGCAGTTTGAGAATGACATAAAAAATTGAGGCTAATGTTAGCATTTGAGAAAAACATTTTATTATTAATTTGTCGAAGTCCTTTCAGAAATCTAAGCCTTTAAGACACTCCCTGGCCAATCCAACTAGATCAAAAAGAATTCACACAGAAACCATACTAACCTATCTCATGCCTGTGATCTGTTAACCATTTCCTTGTATCAGTTCTTCACACACCAATTCAAACATTATTCTCTTAACTTTCCCCAGTAAATTAATTCTGCCATCTGAACATTGATGGCTTGTTCAGAACACTCTTCTGATTGTTTACTAAATTGTGTACAAACCCACAAGAAATTCATCATTATTGATATGTATGAGAATAATACAATTTTAACAATCAAACTGACTTTTTACAAGCTTCCCGTTCAAGGAACTAAACTCTGATCTCACTCAAATGAAGGTGGTCTTTGGCAAATCAGAGTCTAATCCTTTTTTTCTGCATAACCTTCATGGTAATCCTTACATTCTTGTTGCATCTATGTTGGAGGGAGTTCTAAATTAGCCAAGATATTGGAGAATGACAACCACTTTGGTATTAGACAGCTGTTATCTATGCTGGAAGATACACACGAAAAATTTTGTTATGACCTGCTCTCTAGTCATACAGTCCACAAAAATTATAACTCCTTACCCTCATCCTAACTACAATGTACCTTTATGTTTGAACTACCCCACCCTACTCCAGCTACTTCTGTTCCTTGTGCAAGGGAGCATGAAAAATTCCTGGCTTCTCTCTTTTTTTACACTAGGGCCATAGGAGATACTCTGAGGTTATCTAAACTCTTTGCTTGGACATGTTATTCAGACTTTTATAATCTACCGCTGTTTTGTTGATGAATTCTACAAATGCAAATTTGTTCCAGACTATATAGGAAATGTGTATAATATTTTTTCTCATTTTTAATTTATTACTTAGAATTTTATAACATAGAAATAAAACAACAGACTTTCACTTGTCTTATCATAAATTCTTTAGGCTTTAATCTCTGAGACCTTAGAATGTTATCAGCACTTCTGCCATTCATCATCACCCGGAAGAATAGAAGGAAGCTCTTGGATAGAGTGAGAAGAACCATTCTTTTTTATTTTATTTTAACAAGGAATGTCTATCCTTTGTCCGGCATAGCTTAAAACCAAACTAGGAGACTACAGCCTTATCTCATGAGGCAAAACATGAATTGGGTGGGCCAATTGGATTGTGGAGTAATGATCTTTAAAGTTTTGGGGGGAGATTGACAGTCAAGCTTAGGATACAGCATGGCATGTAATTTAGACTCTGCATTAGTATAGAAAGCACAGTAAAGTGTGCATAAAATAGATAGCACCTAACACCACACTATCATCATTGGGGGTGGTAGAACAGTGTCATGGTGAGAACATGACCAGGTGACAGGCAGCACATGAGTTTACACATATGCTTAAGCTCACATGTTGATGATAACCATTAGTAGCCATGAGATCTGATCTCACCTGGGTCTGGCAAGAGTGAAAGTCACCCCAAACCAGTATTTCAGTCAAATTCCGGTGGTCCAATCTCACAGAATTCTGTAACAGAAATAGTTTGCTGATCAGTGGGAGTGATTCACTTGCCAGACTGCTGTCTTGGAACTGAGGCCAGTCACGAGTTCTTGGAGGACATTATGGGCATGACTCCTGGTTTTCTTCAGTATATCTGGTTGACCTCACATGGATGGTGTTGACAAAGTGCCCCAAACTAGAGTGGGTAAACTAGAGTATAGGTCCAGAGTCCAGACTCAGTGCTCTCAGCCCCAACCCCCAATTTATCTGGATGGTACTGTTGACCCTTACCTGTCCAGGCAAAAGAGGGAAACTTGTTCCAAAACAGGTATTATACCCAAAGCATGGGGTCTTCCCAGAATACTGACAATCAGATCTCCACTATCTCTCAATGAAGAATATTGTCCTAGTACCCTCTTTGGAAGCTGAGAAGCAACATATAGAAGATTTTCAGATACCATACTTGGAGAACTCCCAACAAAGTGGCCATTTTCCCATTGTGAAGCCCCACACAAAGTCATCAACCTATTATATAATTCTTCACTATTAAATATGAATAAACAGTCAATTATTCAGAATAATTTGAGAAACCCTCCTATTTGAAAGACAGCAGAAACACACTAAAAGGAAATTGGAGGAAACACACAATGCAGGAAAAGCTCACTATACTTAATTTTGTGTACTTAGAAAAATACATACAAAAATTGCGTATGGGCAATTTTTGACTAAAAATAAAAATAAAAAATAGCAATATAAGCATACTATTTTAGAATATGGCAATGTCAGCAAAAATATATAACAGTTAATTTTTCAAAATTCTGGTGAAATGGAAACATAAAAAAAGACACACAAGAGTGAGTAGAGTTCAGGGACAAGATCTCTATTGTTTTCATAAGATTGTATATAAACTGTACACAGTTGTCTCTCAGTAGCCTCAGGGAGTGGTCTCCAGGAGCATCAACAGATATCAGTCTGAGGGTACTCAAGTCCCTAATAAAAAATGGCTTAGTATTTACATATAACCTTGGCATGTCACCCTGTGGACTTTAAATCATCTTTAGATCGCTTTGGATTACTTGCTCCACATAGAGAACAACCTATTTATATAATTTATCACTATTAAATATGAATAGTCAATTACTCAAAAATATTTTTACATTGCACAGATACAATGTAAATGCTATGTAAATAGTTGCTGTACTGTATTGTTTTCATATTTATATTATGTATATTGTATTATTTTTATTTTACCAAATATTTTTGATCCATGATTGACTCTGCAGATGTGGAACTTGGGCACACAAAGAGTGAGTAGAGTTCAGGGACAAGATCTCTATTGTTTTTATAAGATTGCATATAAAACAATCGAGATTGTTTTTATAAGATTATAAGATGGCTAACTGTACTCATAATATTACAGGAAAACTAAAAGGAAGTAGTGTTTAGAGATCTATGCACTGGTAACAAGCAGACTTAGGACTGCATGCCAGCCATTTCACTGGGCATGTTAATATCTCTAAGGCTCCGTTTTTTTCCTCTATAAGTGGTAATCATCCTTTCTTCATCAATTTCAAGACTTAACTTATACAAAATTGTTAATACATTGTCAGGCACATAGTAAGTACTCAATAAGTACTAGTTATTATTGTTATTATAGTAGATTAACGGAAGTTATAGTAATGATTATGGTAATATTAGGAACTAAGATGTTTTAAATTGTGTAGCATTAATTGTGTGGGTTTTGCAAGCAAATTCACAAAGTAAAACTTTATGAAAATTGGAAACATGGTTCATTGCCAATGATTTTCTTGCCTTCTTTTTACCCCTCTTTTCTTTCAAATATCTGTGGTTTGGTTAATGACCCATAACCTTGAGTCTCTCTGCATTTCAATCCTGGGCATTCTTAAATTGCCACTGCCACATCCCAAATAGTCCTTGATATTCTGTCCTCCAGAATTTATAAGTGGCACCTTTAGTCCTAGAATTGGGAGGAAAAAGACCTGTACTAGTCTGTACCTATGGCATCACTAATTTTTAACTTATATGTCACCATGGTACACTTGCATTTTATTTCTAAGCCATGTTTTTGTGGCTAATAATGATTAACATAAAGTAATTTTAATTAAAATTTTAAACAAAACACAATATTATAAAAAGCACTTAAAGTTAAAAAAAAAATTGTTTCCATTATTGCAAATTTTATTTTAAACCCTCCCAATTATCTTCTACACTGACAATCAGGACTTAATGCTGTGTTGCTGTTAATTTTTAATACAACTTATCCTGTTTAATACAATGTATAATTTGACACTGAATCTTTTAGTAGAACTAAGCTTTGACATCCTCTGCAATCATCCACTCAAAACTAATATTTTTAATCAGTTAACATCACTTTACCCCATGCTACCTACATTTCATCATAGAATATATATGGCAGTACAGACTTTTTAATATGTTTAAATCTTTATACATGAAAGTATACTTAAAAGTATATCACTTTATACATAAAAGTATGTCACTTTTAGGACAAAATCATTAGAAATATTTACTTTCAGGCTTATAAAAGAGTTATAGAAAAGTATTACAGTTGAAAGAAAAGCGACTTCTCTGCTCATTTTTAACTGTAGACTTTTCTGTTAGTCTAATGGTTCTAAATAAAGCAGAGTATTTAAAATTAGAGTCTGTTTTTTTAGAAAAAAATTATCATTGGGAAATCATAGTGGTTCACTTAAATCCTCGGGAGAGTTTTTACAACATGGTGCTTGGGCACTAGCTTTCTTGTGACTTTGACCTTGAGTAAGGATGCATTTCTTAAGGCTTAGATTAATAAGACCAGCTAGTGTTTTCTCATGGGTGCATAGCTCCCATTCCTTTGGGAATATGTGGATGCCTGTCTAGTCAGGATTTCAAATACTGATCGAGAAACATAATTATAATATAGCTGCACTTTCATGAATATTCAATCACTCCATAAAAAGAATTAACTTGAGCCATAGATCAATTATGTTAAAGTTGATAAACTTCCCTAGCAAGTATGATATTTTTAGGGAGCAAATTCAGGTATGGGAGAAATGTCATCTTCTTTATTTATTTTTATAATTCAAATTAATCATTTTTCTGTGATAGCAGCAAGTTTAATGTAGTCTGATTTCCAGGTTTTTTCAATTGCTTTAGGTTTAAAATCCATTATAACCTGTTCTCATTTTTTCTGCTCTATTATTTTCTCAGGCTTGGCATCTAAAGTCCCGGGTGGGTAGTGCTGGGAGGTTGCTGTGACTTGCACAATGCTATATCATGGAAGAAGACCCCAGCTCCACTTTTTCATCCTCCACGATGTAGGTCACCTGCTAGGTTCTTATCTGATTATAAAAGGTTGATATTCTGCTGCCAGGAAGTCTATGTTCCCACCTAGTGGCTAATTCTACTGTCCACTTCAGTCTGCTCAGGCACTGGAGGGTGAATCTCCTAGTCCCAGTTTAAGATCTGCTTGGGATAATGCAGTTCACTGAGCTGTTCACTGCTACTCAGGAAAAGCTAATGACTGCTTGATGCAACATATTGGGTTTACTTGCAGTTTCTGAAAGTTTCTCTTGGATTCTTTAGATGGCACTTCTACTGTTTCTCTCATAGCTTGAATATGAGGAGAGCTCTGTGGGTTATGTGCCAGACAAAAAGTGAGGCACAATTTACTCTTAAATTCTTATACCAATCTCAGTGTTTTCTCCCCCTCCCACACAAAAAAGAACCCTGGATGTCCTGATAGACACAGAAGATTCTGACCCATGTTTAACCATTTTGTGTTCTACTCAACCTTCACTCCCTGTCTAGCTTGTAGGATTGTATTTGGTCTAGGTAGAGGATGACAGTGACAAGCAGAATAAGGAAAAACAACAACAAAACAAGTCTGCTAATTCTCCCCATACGATGCAGCCACACTTCTTTGAAAGTCACGCTCAGGACTAATATCCTGGAAGTGTGTTAAGCTGTGACTGATTGTTTGGTTTGGAAATTGCTCCATAGATCATCACTGAATAGAAATCTTGATTTGAAAATTAATGCACTACATTCAAATAACATTAATAACCAAATATTCCTTTCAATTGTAATCTTTAAAAACATCAAATGCCATAATAATTGAAAGTCAGAAAAGAAGAAAGAAAAAGGTAAAGGAGAAAGGTATGCTGAAGCCCTACATCTGGTATCATTTAGGTCTCAGTCTTTTCAGGTTCCTTGTAACAGACATTCACACAACCCACAAAGTCCTCCTTCTCCCCTGATCAGTATTGTAACCTCATACCCGTTGAGTCACACTGTGCTCGGAACTCACATTATCTGTTTTCCCCTTTACAAAGCTTTAGCACAGTTCTTTGCATACAGAAGTCTTTTAATATGTATGTACCTGTTCAAAATAGTATAAATGAATTGCTACTGATTTATTAATTTAAAAAGCTGATTGCAATTTTTAAAAGCAATTAGCTTGCTGGAGTATTTCAGGTGAAGAACCTGGTCAGAGTCCTATTGAAAGAAGTGTAGTGAGGTTGAGCATTTCTTCATGTGTTTGTTGGCTGTACGGATGTCTTCTTTTGTGAAGTGTCTGTTCATATCTTTTGCCCATTTTATAATGGGGTTGTCTGTTTTTTTCTTTTCGGTACGTTTCAGTTCCTTGTAGATCCAGGATGTTAAGCCTTTGTCAGACCTAGAGTTGGCAAATACTTTTTCCCAGTCTGTAGGCTGTCTCCCTGCTTTCTTGATGGTTTCTTTGGCTTTGCAGAAGCTTGTCAGTTTAATAAGGTCCCACTTGTCTATCTTCTCTCTTATGACCTGTGGGTTTCGGGTTTTGTTCAGGAATTGGATGCCAGTTCCTATTTCCACTAATCATCATGGAGATGCAAATCAAAACCACACTGAGATACCACCTAACTCCAGTCAGAATGGCAATTATCAACAACTCAAAAAATAACAGCTGCTGAAGAGGGTGTGGTGAAAAGGGAACTCTTCTACACTGTTGGTGGGAGTGTAAACTAGTGCAACCTCTGTGGAAAACAGTGTGGCGATTCCTAAAAGCTCTAAAAATCAACCTTCCATATGACCCTGCAATCCCCCTACTGGGAATATACCCTGAAGAACTCAAATCACTCTATAAAAAAGAAACCTGCACACGTATGTTTATCGCAGCGTTGTTCACAATATCAAGAACCTGGAAACAACCACGCTGCCCATCAAAAGAGGACTGGATTAAAAAGATGTGGTACATATACACGATGGAATACTATGCAGCCATAAAAAAGAACAAAATCATGAATTTCGCAGCAACCTGGATGGAACTAGAGTCTATAATACTGAGTGACCTCTCACAGAAACAAAGATCCGAGTATCACATGTTCTCACTCATATAATGGACCTTGAACATCCAATGTAATACTATAAGAAAATGACTTACGGTACTAGGAAACTATGGGGGGGGATGGGATTAACAGTAGCAAATATCTGTCTGGGGATGGGGAAACACCTCTTATCAACAGGGTGCCTGAATGAAATGTATTGTACACCTAACCCTTAACTGTACCCCACAAAACCATAATAAAAATATTGATTAATAAAAAAAAAAAAAGAAAGAAGTGTAATGTGTGAAGGGTGGTTTGGAGTTGAGGGGGGGCAGGAACAAACACATAATTAAGACTAAGATTAGGATGGTTCATAGGCCAAAGTTAAGAGCCAAGGAGCAGTTTCAAGTGTATTAAAATTAATGTAATGGTTAATAACTCAGAGAGTCTCTGTATCAGTTTAGACTTCTGGGTATGAGGAATTCACTGGTTAGGTTCTGTTGAAGCAGTATAACATGTTGATTGAGAATATTACACATGCTCACTCTAAAGTTAGCCAGCCATGTATACAAATCCTCATTTGCCTCTTATGAATTTGTAAATTTAATCAAGCTATTGTAAATTTCTTGGTTCCTTTTCTATATGATAGAATATTAACAGGACTTACATTGTAGGATTCACAGTAGAGCTCTTTAGGTACATTAAAAACCAAATTTATTTTCTCCTAGGCTATCTTGTGGGTTCTTTGTAGATACTGTGAAATAGGTTGCTAAATTTCTGCTAGTTAAGTATGGTTTTTCCCTCAATTACTCCAATGGATGTTTCCCAAAGTTGATGAAACTTAAGCTCAGGGATCAATAAGTGGGCAAGCCCTTTCCAAAGCCCTAGGAAGACTCATCAACATGTTTACATGATTATGGTCTTATTAATTTTTCAAAACTAAGATATTCTTTATATAGCTTTTTCATAATGCCTCCTGCATCAACAAATTCTGTGTTTAGGACTTAAATAACCTGGATCTGTCCCTGCTTCTAGTTCTTTTGCTGAAGTCATCTCTCTCTTCAAGACCTCCTTCCTGGCTGCAAACTTGAACAATGACAGGCTAACATTTATTTCAAGAACTTCATATCTTGTTCAAGCATCTCAAACCTTATCTGACACTAGTCCACCATTCTCTTCAAACTTTGGGGGATGCACATCAACTTCTTTGATCAATTGTTCTCCTCAGTCCTACTTAGTTGCATTGAGCCCATGAATTAGACCATCTTAGGACGAGGATCCCTCACTAGGTTTTTAATCCTTCATGGTTAGGAGAATCAGGACTCACACTCAACATCTATTCTCTGAATTGAATTCAGAGAATTCTCTGAACGCTCTCATGAATTTCAACTTCCTCTGAATATCTCCAACATTCTGTGGTCTGGAGGCAGGAATTAACTAACAATCACACAACAGGTTTTTCGACACTGAGGTAAATTAAATTGAAGTGGAAGGTAGTTGTGGTCTTAGTGCCTCAGATGAACTGAGTGAATAATTGTAAAAGTGAAACTTTTAGCAACTGTTTCACATATACAAAACTTAAAGGAATATCTCGAAAAAAACTGAGAATTCAGCAAATGTTAACTATTACTGTCAGTATGCCTACTGGAACTGGCCCTAGGCCTAGTAATGGCTCAATATCCCCGAAACAATGTCTATATCTTTAAGACCAAGTTTTTTAGGAAATTGAAGGAAAAAGACAGAAAGAATGAGAAGAGAGCTGTCATATGTAGGAAATATATTTTAAAAATATTAAGCAATTTATTTTGTCTGAATAAATGAAAATAATGTTGCAAGCAGAAATAGTTGTATTTCTCACTTTGGAATTTATTATTTATAATTTTTTAGATAAAGGAATTTATATTTGAAATTTCAATCACAATTTATTTATAGAAATTTTAAAACTTTTTTTCTGATAAAGATTAGTTTAACTTAATTTAATTGTATTTAACTTTTGAATTTACATACTCCCCCTGATAATATAGGGCAATAATAAAAATAAAGTAATATGGCTCGGTAAAGGCACCAGGATTTAATTTTCTATTCTCTTTATTTTAGGGAAAACCTAAAACTATGGTGATTAGCTACAAATGTAATTGCATAATATTAATTGCATTTAAATTCATAGAAACTTGGTTTTTATAGAGCAAAAGAAATAGAAGCAGCCAGAAAATAAAAAATAGGTAGATTAGACTGAATAAGCATTAATAATATTTATTTGAACTCCACCTCATTCTTTAGCACAGTATTCTTTAACACAAAACAAAAGATGTGGGTGGGTTGTTTACTTGCCTTACATTTCATATTCGAAGGAGAAAAATATGCAACTAATTACCATGCTCAGAAAAGAAAACCACTCACATGGAAAATGAAATTTGAAAAACAATGCACATATATTTCTGCTCTAATAGTGCAAGAAGGGACTTACATATCATTTTTTAAGATGTTAATTCCAGGTTCTTGATAGTTTATATTCCCCGTAAGTTTTGTTGTCTGTAGTGTATGTAGATTGTTTGAAATATTCACAAAAGTTTTATTTTATTTTGCAAGTTTAAATTATAGTGCACATTTTCTTCATTTGTATTTTCTCTGATTTGCCTCTTATTTTATAGTGTTTAAATAGGAAATGGATAAGAGCATCACATAAAAGAAGTCTGGATTAAGGCAAAATGTTAGAAATCAACCTGTTAACTCGAGAACATGAATTTTAAGAGGAAATAAAAACTAGAATAATCTGACCATAAAAAAAAAAAACAACTAATATTGATAACTGTAATGAATAAATTTGGGATTTGGTCTAAATTTCTTTCCTTTAAGATGTCACAACTCTTTATTCTCTATGAATCTTTCTTTGTCCATATGGTTTGGATAGATGAAGTCACAGATCCTAACCCAGAAGAAGCACTTGACTCTCAATGCGTCAATTATACTACTCCAACTCTCTGCCGAACGGGATTATTTCAGGGATGAACACATGTCCCAAGCTGGCCAGAATTCCCCAAGTCTTTGGAGAAGTTTTTAAAAAATATGTTGTTTACACTCTGGAAATTCCAAGCAATAAAGGCAAAATAATCGCAAGCTGATGAAGACCAATATTCCCACCATATGGAAAAAATCTTCCTAATGAAGCCAACACACAGGAAAGCAGAACTTGGGGGTACAGAAAGAGAACTGGAGATAGAGAAGCACCCTAATCTTGGTTTGAGAACTAGACTCAGCAGAGTTTAGAGAAAATTCTATTTTTGGACCTATTAATCTAGCTGAGTAAATCAACTTGGCTTTTGCTTAATTTTGTTTGAGTTTTTCCTCTTTTTTTTCTTAGATTAAAAATATAGTTTATTTAGAAAGTAAATTAAAGAAAGAGGAAAAAGGAGATTCATCTCCCCAAGGTAGGGAGGGGATTGAGTTTTTCTTACTTGCAACTGAAAAGGTGATCTTGATTGGGGGATGATTAATTTGGGTCTAGAAGTGTGTAAGTATTTACAGAAATTGTCATGCTGAATCCCCACAATTCTATGAGGTCTATTTAAATTATTATTATTTTAAAGATATGGGGTACAGTTCAGGATTTAGTACATAAGTTATCATCATACAGGTAAAGTTTGGGTCATCACTTCATCTGATTTGAGGTCAGGTACTCTTATTGATGTTAGGTACCCTACCTTCTCCCCTTGCAGTGTTCCACTACTGTCACTCTTCTTCTTATAGTATAGTAATACATATTCAGGGTCCACTTACCAGTGAGAACATGTAGTGTTCAGTTCTTTTTTTCTGTGAGAGATCATACTGAGTATTGTAGACTCTAAATCCATCCAAGTTGCTGCGAAGTCCATATGTTTGTCCTTCTTTACAGCTGCATAAATATTCCGTCATGTATATGTTCCCCCCCTTTTTTTTAATCCAGTCCACTTTTGATGGGCAGCATGGTTGTTTCAATGTTTTTGCTATTGTGCCTGATGCTTTAATACACATGCGTGTGCAGGTATCTTTTTTTATACAATGATTTGAGTTCCATTGAGTATATTCCCAGAAGTGGGATTGCTGGGTCATATGGAAGGTCGATTTTTGGATCTTTTAGTAATTGCAGCACCTTTTACCACACAGGTTATACTAGTTTACACTCCTGCCAACAGCATAGAAGTGTTTCCTTTTCCCTGCATCCTCTCCAGCATCTGTTGGTTTTGAGTTATTGATGAGGGCCATCCTGAATGGAGTTAGATATTATCTCAGTGTCATTTTAATTTGCATTTATTTGATGAGTGAGGCTGAACATTTTTTCATGTATCTGTTTTTTGCTCTTACATCTTCCTCTGAGAAGTGTTTATTCATATCTTTTGCCCCCCTTTTAATAGGGTTTTTTTTTTTTCTGTTGGCACATTTGAGTTCCTTGTAGGTCCTGGATATTAGGCCTTTTTCAGATATAGAGTTGGAATTTCTTTTTTCTCATTCTGAGAGCTGTCTCCCCACTCTTTTGATGGTTTATTTTGCTTTGCAGAACAGGTAAAGTTTGGGCCACCATTTGGTCATCACTTCATCTGGTCTGAGATCAGTTACTCTTATTGATGTTATATGTTCCACTTCCTCCCATTTCAGTTTGATGAAGTCCCATTTGTCTATCTTATCTCTTATGGCAAGAATACTTGGGTTTTATCAGGAATTGGTTGCCTACACCAACTTCTGTAAGGTTGTCTCCTGTGTTTTCTAAGATTCTTATAGTTTGAGATCTTACGTTTAGTTCTCTGATCCTTTTAGAGTTGTAGTTTGTGTATGGTGATAGGTAGGGGTGGTGATTCAAACTTCTGCATGTGGTCAGCCAATTTTCCCAGCACCATTTACTGAATAGATTCTCTTTTCCCCAGTGGCTATTGGCGGAGGCTTTGTTGAAGATGAGTTGGTTGAGAAGTTGAGGTTTTGCTCCCAGAATCTCTATCCTGTTCCGATGGTCTGTATGCCGGTTCTTGTACCAGTATCAGGCTGTTTTGATTATTGTAAGCTATTAATAAAGTTTAAGTTCTGGAAGTGTGATACCTCCCACTTTGTTTCTTCTGCTGAGGATTGTTTTGGCTATTCATGGTCGTTTATGTTCCATATGAATTTATGTATTGTTATTTCCAAGTCTGAGAAGAATAATGTTGGTAATTTAACAGGTAATGCATTGAATCTGTTGACTGCCTTTGGTAGAATAGACATCTTAACAATGTTAAGTCTTCTGATCCATGAGCATGGAATATTTTTTCATTTGTTTGTGTCTTCTTTGATTTCTTTGGGCAGTGTACTATAGTTATCATTGTAAAGATCTTTCATTTCTCTGGTTAGGAAGATGCCAAGGTATTTAATTTCTTGGTGACTATTGCTATTATGAATGGAGTTGTGCTTTTTATTTGGTTCTCTGCCTATTTGTTGTTGATGTATAAGGATGTGACTATCTTTTGCAAATTTATTTTGTACCCTCAGACTTTGCAAAAGTCCTTTATCAGTACAAGAAAGTTTTTGAAAGAGTCTCTTGGATTTTCAAGATATAGGAAAATATTGTCAGCAAAGATTGATAACAACCTCCTCTTATCCTATTTGGATACCCCTGATTTTGTTTTCTTGTCTGATTGCTCTGGCTAAGACTTCCAACACTATGTTGAACAGTAGGGTGAAAGTGAGCAGCCTTGTCTTGTTCTGGTTTTCAGTAGAAATGCTTCCAATCTCTGTTGGTTTAGCAATATGTTGCATGTGGGTTTATCGTAGATGGCTCTTATTATTTTGGGGTATGTTCTTTCTATACCTAGGTATTAATTTTTTGTTTTTTTTAATCAAGAATGGATGCTGTATTTTGTTGAAAGACTTTTCTGTATGTAATAATATAATCATGTGGTTCTTGTTTCTACATCCGTTGATGTATTTAACTATATTTATGGTGTTGCAGATGTTGAACCAGCCCTGTATCCTGGGGATGAAATCTACTTGGTCATGATGTATGATTTTTGAGATGTGTTATTGGATCCAATTTGCTAGTATCTTATTGAGAATTTTTGCATTTTTGTTGATTGATATCAGCTCCTCCTTGTATGTTTGTAGAATTCATCTAGAAATCCATCCCAGGGTTTTGGGGTTTTTTTTTGTTGTTGTTATTGGTAGCTTTCTTATGATGGGGTCAATTTCCTGGGTTGTTATTCATCTATTTAAGGGCTCAATTTATTCTTGTTTCAACATTGAGGGGTTGTGTGATGTCAGACAGTCCTCCATTTCATTTAGGTTTTATGGTTTATTTATATACAGGTTTGCATAATAGTCTCTGATAATCTTGTATCTTTTCCAAGGTCAGCTGGTACTGGATCTTTTGTGTTTTTGATTGTGTTTATTTGGGCTCTTTCTCTCTTTTTCTTGGTCATTCTGGTTAGGGGGACCATCAATTTTTTTAATCCTTTCAAATAGCCAGCTATTTGTTTCCTGATTTTTTTCTGTAATATTTTTGGCTTCTATGTCCTGTATTTGGGCCTTTACTTTGGTGATCTGGATTCTTCTGCTGAAGTTAGGGATTTGGTGGTCTTGTTTTTCCAACTGGCTTAGGTGACTTGCTAGGCTGTTAACTTGTGATCTTTCTATTTCCTTGATGTGTGTTCATAGAGATATAAATTCCCCTCTTAGTATTGATTTCAAGGAATCCCAGAGCCTTTGGTAAGATGTGCTTTTATTTTCACTTGTTTCTAGTAATCTTTTAATTTCTGTGTTGATCCAGGAGTTGTTCAGCATCATGCTATTTAGTGTCCATGTCTTTGTGGGTTTTGGGGGAATTTTGTTGGTGTTTATATGTATTTTTATTCTATTGTGGTCTGAGAAGGTGAATGGCAGTATTTAGATCTTATGAAATTTGTTTATGCTTCATTTATGACCTAGTATGTGGTTGATCTTGGAGTATGTTCCATGTGGTTAATAACAGAATGTATATTCTGTGGTTGGCAGGTAGAGTGTTCTGTAGGTATCTACATTTGGTCAAATGTCATGTTGAGGTTCTGCATCTCCTTGTTGATTTTTTTGCCTCAATGTGCTATCTAGGGTTGTTAGTTGGATATTTAGATCCCCAGCTATGATAGTGTTAAAGTCAATATCTTTTTTTAGGTTTCTCATTAGCATTTATGTTTAGGATGGATAGTTCTTGTTGATGAATTGAACCTTTCATCATTATGTAGTATATTTTTATATTTTTGATAGTTTAAAGGTTGTTTTGTCTGATATTAAAATCATGACTCCTTCCTTCTTTTGTGTTTATTTGCCTGAAAATTTGTTTTTTATCCTCTAACTCTGAATCTGTGAGTTCTCTGTAGTGAGATGTGTTTCCTGATGGAAGCATATTGTAGGGTCGATTTTTTTTCCAAGTATTTTCAGTAGTGCATTTAATCCATTTACATTCAGACTGATTATTGAGATGCAAGAATGTATTCCTGTCATGGGGCTCTTATAAAGTTATTGTTGTTGCTCGTTTATTTGTTTTTTGGTTTTCTTTTGCTTTGGGGGCTTGGTATGTGTGTTTCTTTTCAATTTTGCAGTTATAATGTATGCTATGCTGATTCTCTGTTTTCCTGCATTCTTGGGAAGAGCATGTTCATTCTGGTTTTTTTTTTTTTATTTCTTCCCTCCTTAATACTTTCTTAAACATCTCCTGTAGTGCTGGAGGCAGACTCTTAGGGATTGAATGTCTGGGAAGGATTTTAATCTCCATTGCTGATGAAGCTTAGCTTAGCTGGGTAGGAAATTCTTAGTTGCAATTGTTTATCTTTGAGAAATTTGAAGATTGGACTCCAGCCTTTCTTAGCCTGCAGTGTTTCTGTAGATAAGCCTGCTGGTATTCTTTTTTTTTTTTTTTTTGAGTTGGAGTCTCACTCTGTCACCCAGACTGGAGTGCAGTGGCCACTCCCGGCCACCGAAGCCTCACCTGCTGGGCTCCGGCGATCCTTCCGCCTCAGCCTTCCAAGTTCCTGGAATTACAGACATGCGCTACCAGGCCCAGCTGATTTTTTATTTATTGTAGAGATGAGGTCTCGCTGCCCAGGCGGGTCTCGAACCCACGGGCTCAGGCAATCCACTCACCTCAGGCTCCCAAAGGCACGGGATTACAGGCTGAGCCACCGAGCCCGGCTCTGCTGGTATTCTAATTGATCTTCCCCAGTAGTAGCCTGACCTTTCTCTCTCACTTTAGGATTTTTTCTCTTATACCTATATTGTGTAAGCAAATTGCTATGTGTCTAGGAGTTGGTCTTTTCATTTGGTGCCTGGCAAGGGTTCTTTGAATCTTTTGTGTTTGTATGATCACATCTCTGATGAGATGTAGGAAATTTTCTTGTATGACCCTGTGGAATGTTTGACCCAGGATGTTCTCCTTCTTCTTTTCAGCTCAGGGACACTGATCAGGCATACGTTTGGTCTCTTAATATAATCATATATCTCTTGAAGTCTTTGCTCCATCTTTTTAAGCTTACTTTCTACATTTTTAACAGATTGGGTTAGTTCCATGTTTTGGTGTTCAAGCTCTGAGATTCTTCTGCTTGATTAATACCACTTTCTATGCTTGTTAGTTTGTCATTTATTTTGTTTACTGTATTCTTTATTTCCATCATCTCAGTTATCAGGTCTCTCATTCTTTCTTCTTATCTTTCTTCATTTCTATTCATTCTTTCCATCAATACTTTGATATCTGGATTTGTGATTTGAGACCAGTAATTCTGGGGGCTCTTCATTGTTTGAGTTCTGAAGTCTATATTCTCAGATGTTGTCTTTCCAAGAGTTAGGGTGTACCTATGTTCTTCCACTGATTCTTCTTCATTTGTGATGGATTCCCCCCTTTTGTCCCTCTTTAATTCAGTTACTCACTAGGGAGAGGTAGATTTCATTTCTGTTTGCTCAGTCCCCTCTCATTCCTTACATGGAGCCTCTGTGTTTGTTCAATTTTGAATCCAGGCTGGAGGGTGTGAGGCTGTGTCGTCTTTTTGCAATTTTGAAATTTAATTAAGGTGTAATGTTGGAGTTATGATTCAGAAGCTAACTGCAGATTGCAGTATCTATACTGACTGGGGTATGAGCCATCTGGAACCCACTTACCACCACCTTACAATATGCCCATGGGGTGGGAGCATATGTATACTTCCAAAAACCAAAATAGATAAGAGAAAGGGATAAAATAGAGAAATAAAGAAGGGAGAAGAAAAGAAGACAAAGAGAAGGAAGGAGAAGAAGAAGAACAAACAGGCAAGCATACTACTGAAACTAATGGATAAACAGAAAATAACAAAAATAAAGATACACTAGCCCTCAAAAATATCCATATGCAAAAAATGAGAAAAGGGGGCATATCAAGACACATACAGTAAGATATGTATGGAAAAAGTGAGCAATAAATAAATGAAGAGCTCCCTCCTTCTTGTGGCCATTTCTGGAACTTCATTTTTTTTTTTTTTTTTTAACTGTGTGTCTTAAGCACCACTTGCTCTTGGCTCACAATAGCAGGGACTGCACTCCAATTTCTAGACTCTCCTCTCTATTCTCAGTGTGGACTAATCGGGCTGCTCTTAATGTGGGTCAGATGCCCCACAGATTGCTGACGGAAGGGGAGTGAATCAGATCAGGACTTGCCCCAACTCAACTACTGCTAGGTCTCCTACTCTGATTGCCTGCATCTGTGTTTGGTCCAGTGTGGGGGTGGGGCATCTGTCTCTCCAGTATGTGCACTTAAAGTATTTTGTCCAGGCCAACCATAGTTGATCTCAAGAATGGTGCAGAGATTGCCCCTCAGTTTCAAGATGCCGGGTGCTCAGAGTTGGGGCCTAAAGCAGGTCTCTGCCCAGTCCCAGGATAGAAAATACAGCATCGGTCCATGTCTTCTCTTTTGGCAGGGTTCAGCTCCAGATTTCCTCCCCATGCTTTCTCCATGGTCCCCGCTGCCAGTGCCTGGCCTGTTGCTGCAGGTGGTGGTGTGGGTCAGGTGCCAGATGTGGAGAGGCAGCTGATCTCTGTTGTCTTTCCAGAGAGATGCCCCAAGAATGGAGGATATTCCTGCCTGCTGTTTGGGGGGTGGGTTGCCAAATTCAAAGCAGTGGTAAGTTGCAGCTGCTTCTGTAGGGAAACCCCCGATGCTTGATTCCATGTCTCCCCTCAGTGGGACATTCACACACCCACTTGCATACACTAACGCATGCAGATTCAACCTCATGCACACTCACCCATGCAGGAACTTTCACACTCGACTGGTTCTGTTGTCATCTTGCCACCTCTCTCCTATTTGTTGAGTTTTTGTTTTTTAAATTGGGGAAATGTTAAGAAACAAAGTGACAGCCTCAAAGATCCATAACCATTCAAATTAGGAATAAAGTTAGACAAGGAACAATCAACAAACAATCAATGCAAACTTTTATATCTTAATTTCTTTAATGTTCAGATAACGCAAATATTTCATATTCCCTGAATCTTGCAATTGTCCTTTTCGTCATCTTTCTTTCTCCATTTTTAGTCAGTGGCATTTGTCACTATCCTTACATTAAAATTCCTGGGACATTTTTACCACTCTTGGGTCTATTCAACTTTTCCTGCCAGTTAATGGTGAAGAAGATCATTTAAAAGAATAAACACTTTAAAATAGCTTAGATTTGGCTCATATATTACACACTATTGTGCATTGCTCTTTTCGCAAACATCTTTTTGTATCAGTGCAATAATTTTATATAAATACAAAACTATGTGTGTTCTGCTTTGTACTGCTCTTTATCCAAGTGATTACAAGGTACTTAGTTGATTATGTTCAACAGAATTTATTTTATTTTTAACTTAATATTTTAAAATAACTTTAGACTTACCAAGTTGATTTCTAGCATACACACCACCCTAATGCCAATATGCTACATTACTATGGAGTATTTGTCAATACTAAAACATTAGCATTAATACTATTTACTAAACTCCAGACTTTATTCAGATTTCCTAAGTTTTCCTTTTTCTCTTTCAAAATCCAAGTAGAGCTCACATCACATTTAGTTGTCATATCTCCTTAGTCTCCTCTAATGTGTCAGGTTCTGTCTTTTCTTGTCCTTCTTGATCTTGACAGTTTTGAAGGATATTCATTATTTTGCAGAATGTCCCTCAACTTGGGTTAGTTTAAGTTTTCTCATGATCAGATTGAGTTTATATATTTTGGCAAGAATTATACAATAGTGATTTGCTTTTCTAAGAACATAAGATTAGAAAATACACACTATATCATAGGTAAAACTACTTTGATAACTTGGTTAAGGCAATGGCCACTGGTTTTTCCCTACACTAAAGTTACTGTCTTTCCCTTTGCAGTAGATAAATATTTTAAGAGATAATTTGAGAAAATACACATTTTTTTTCAAACTTTTTTCTACTTTTTCACATTTGTTTTGACTTTTTGGGTTTATTAGCCTTTCTATACATATGATGGAATCAGCTTGTTCATACCTATTGGAAATCTCTGCTGGATTTTTATGGAAATTGAACTAAAACTCTAGATCTATTTGTGGAGAATTGACATCTTAACAATATTGATTCTTCCAATATATGAACACAGTACATCTTTCCATTTATTTGAGTTTTCTTTTATTCCATGTGTGTTTTTAGTTTTTACTGTAAAAATGCAGTACACATTTTTAGATTATTCTAAGTATTTCATTGTTTTCTTGTTCCATTATAAATGATTCTTTTTGTTTCAAACTTTAATCATTGCTAGTTTATATGATATAATTGATTTTTCTACACTGCCCTTGTATCCAATACCCTTACCAAAACTCAGTTATTAATGTTGTTACTTCTAAAAGCTGTGTGTGTGTGTGTGTGTGTGTGTGTGTGTGTGTGTGTTTGTGAAAAATTCTTGGAATTTTTCTATGTAGACATAATAATGATCTGTAAATAGAAGTAGTTGCAATTTTTGCTTCTAATTTGTGTTTTTTATTTTCTTTTGTTGTTGAGATTGAACTGTCTAGTACTTGCAGTACATGTTGAATAAAGGTGTTGAATAGAGATGTACTCCTTTTCTTGCTATTGAACTTAGGAGAAAATCATTCAGTATTTCACCATTAATTATCTTACTAGCTCTAGTTCATTTTAATTTAATTTAATTTTGTTTTTTCTTATATGCCCATAACATATGTTTAGATATGTTTAGCTACACAAATACTTGCCATTGTGTTACAAATACCTTCAGTATATAGTACAGTAACATACTATACAGTTTTGTAGCCCAGGAACAATAGGCTATACCTTCTACTCAAAGTTGATGACTATTTATAAATAAATGCTTATAAAAATTTTCATTTTTTTCTGCATCTTTTAAGGTAGTTATGTGTATTTTCTTCTTTTCTATAAAAAGATGTTAAAATACATTAATTTCTATTAACATATTGAGTCAACCTTGCATTCATAAAATAAACCCCACTTAGTGGAACTATATTATTATTTTATGTAAATTGCTACATTTGATTTGCTAATAATTGGTGGGGGAGTTTTGTGTCTATGTTCATTTGTTTTTTTGTTTTTACTCCTGTTATTTTTTGGTGTAATTAGCTTTTTTTATGATTGAATTTTCCTCCACTATTGGCTTATTATTTATACCTCACATAAAATGTGTGTGTGTGTGTGTGTGTGTGTGTGTGTGTGTGTGTGTATGCTTGCCTTAGTGTTTAAAATAGTCATATTTTAAAATCAGAGTCTACCTTAAAATAAAATTATAATGCTTCAAGAGCTGTAGAACTGAAAATACATTTCTAATTTTATGTGCCATGGATGTCATAGTTTATATATGCTGAAAACACATTAAATTGCTAGAATATTTGCAATATAATTTATTATCTTTTAGAGAAATAACAAACAAAACAGTTAAATTTTATCTTTATTTCATTTTTAGCACTGTTTGAACATTTCTTGTAGTGTAGATATTTGACCACTGACTTCTTTAATTTTTGGTCAGATAAAATAATTATTTCATCTCTTTTTTAGTGTTCCATGTGTAAATTTGTTTTTAATACATGTTTTATTTTAGAATAGTTTTAGATTTGCATAATAACTTGGAAACAGAAAGTTAAATAGTACGTGTTCTTACTTATAAGTGGGATCTAAATAATGTGTACACAAAGAGAGTGAGAAATAGACATTGGAAACTTGGAAGGGTCGGGGAATGAGGGATGAGAAATTATTGAATGGCTGATAGGTACACTAAAAGCCCAGTTTTCACCTCTGTGCTATATATCAATTCAGCAAAACTTCACTTGGCCTGGGCGAGTTGTCTCACACTTCTAATCCTAGCACTTTGGGAGGCTAAGGGGAAAGAATCACTTGAGGCCAGAAGTTCGAGAACAGTCTGGACAACAAACTGAGATCCCATCTCTACAAAAAATAGAAAAATTAGCTGGTTGTGGTAGTATATGACTGTAGTCCAAGATACTTGGGAAGCTGAGGCAGGAGGATCACATGAGCCCAGGACTTGGAGGCTATAGTGAGCCAGGATTTTGCCACAGCACTACAGCCTGGCTGATAGAGTAAAACTCTGACTCAAAAACAAACAGAAGAAATCAACAACAAAAACACTTTACTTGTACCCCCTAAATTTATAAAAATAAAAAAAGAAAATGAAAACTGTTGTTTTTAATGGATCATGGTTTTGCTTTTCATTCATAAATTTTATGGGAGATAGAGCAGAAGGATCTGGATTGTGATTTGTTCCTTCCTCAAGGCCTACATCACAAGGTGTATTTTTTCAGGACTCTCCCTCACTATTTTTGTGAGTGTTCATTGAAACCTTGGGAAATAATTAAGGGTACAAACTTCCCTACATCTTGGACTTTTATTTGTCGGCCTGGACTACCATAACACATAAAATCCCACAAATTGAGTGGTTCAAACAACAACGGAATTTATTTTCTCACAGTTCTAGAGGTTGGAAGTCCAAGACCAAGGTATTGGGTTTTCGTGGGTTTCAAGGTGTTGGGTTTTCCTGGCTTGTTGACAGCCACCGTCTTGCTTTCCTCACATGCCCTATGCACTGTGCAGATGCAGAGAGAGCAAGTCCTATTTTATAAGGACATCAATCCATTTGGACCAGTGTCCTGCCCTCCTAACTTCACCAACCCTGATTACCTCCCTAGGTTCCCATCTGCAATATCATCACATTAAGAGTTAGGGCTTAAATAGATGAATTGCAAATGAGCCACAATTCAGTACAAAACAAACCCCATGGAGTTTAACACCATTCTACTAGCCCACATTTTGCTTTCTTCAACTGCTTAATTATTCTAGCTTAATTTTTCTGACCAGTGTTCTGCTGTAGCTATTCTACAAAAGGTACTCATGTCTCATCTCTCCCTACAGTTTCCTATCTCTGCTGATATTTTGAATTTGTTAGTAGATGTCAGCTCTCCGTTAGATTCAAAAAAAAAAGGTTAGGTTTAGTCTGTCTGGCTTTGCCTTTCTTTTCCTTTTCTTTCCTCTTTCTTTCTTTCTTTCACTTTTTCTCTCTTTCTGTCTTTATTTCTTTTTGATGGGGATAGGAGTCTCACTCTGTTGCGTAGGCTGGAGTACAATGGCATGCTCATGGCCACTGCAGCCTCGACCTGCTGGGCTCAGGCAACCCTTCTGCCTCAGTCTTCCAAGTAACTGGAACTACAGGCATGTACCACCATGCCTAGCTAATTTTATTCATTCATTCATTCATTCATTTATTGTAGAGACGAGGTCTCACCACATGTTGTCCAGGCTGCTCTCGAAACCCTGGACTCAGGCAATTCTCTCGCCTCGGCCTCCCAAAGTGCTGGCATTACAGGCTTGAGTAACCGCGCCCAGCCTTCTTTCTCTCTTTCTGTCTGTATATGTGCTACACTCTTTCCAGCTCTTCAGGTCTCTTAGTGGTCACCATCACATTTTACCTTTTAGGAGTTACACTTTAGGTATTTTTGCTTCCATTGAATTAGAGTAATTTTGCAGTAAATAATTAGTCTCATTTACTAATGGAACAAAAAAAAAATAGTACAGACCTCTGACACCAAATTTATCAAAATATGACTTACTGTCAGGTGAGTCCTAACTTATCACAATAATAGAATTGTAGGAGATCCAAAACTACTCGTTATTACACTGCCCATATGAGATGGAAATACTCTCACTAGAGCACTTAGTTTATGATATATCTGATGTTGTTCATGTGTTGTCTTACTTAATCCTCATAGCAAACACATGAAGTAGCAAACAAGAAAATGAGAATATATGAGTGACTAAGAAATTTTCCAGAGTTGCACATCTAAGAAAGGGCTTGGATAAAATTTGAACCAAAGCAGCTTAACTCCAGAGCCTACACACTTAATCAGTGAACTCCTCTGTCTCCTGAGACATGGAAGTAAGCTTCAAATAGTTATATGCTAGTGAATGAAAAATAAAAATAAAACTCATCTGTTTTCTTAGTCACTTGGCCACACTTTTGGAAAGTGAATAGGGATTAGTTTGGTTTAACAAACTCAGAAAAAGATGCTCCATAAAAGTTTTGAAAAAATTATTTGTTCATCTTTGTGCTGGTCCAGCTAAAACAACTAATATTGTTTTGGTGCACTTAAATAGAACATATGTGTTGATCTAAAATATACCCTTTGTCAAATTCAGTTCTTAGATCTGAGTTAGCTAGTCAGCTTTTCATTATATGGCAAATACATTTTCACAATTCATTGCTAATGAAATCCTCAATTGTGTAGAAAAATATTCGAAATAAAACTTCAAAATTTTAATGAGTAAAAGTGACCAACATTTGACCTCTTTTCGTAGACTCTTAATTAAACAATAAGCAGTTATCCTAAAATAATCATGGACTCCAATGGGAATGTCGTTGAGAGGATAATTGCTATATTAGGCTGATTGATTAAGGTTGTGAAAAGTTATTAGTGTGAGGGTGAAGGGTCACAAATTTATGTTGTCCTTAGTTTAATTTGAATTCTGTCAATAAGAGGGGAAATAATTGTGGTACTCATATTTTATAAAAAATCATTCTCTCTTCCAATTAATGTCTTTGTCATTCTGTAAGCTATTAATCCAAAATAAATTATTGCCTACAACCATCATAGAAAGCATTGTCTTATAACATTTTCTAATTTTTTCCTTAGTAAATCTATTGACATAAACTACTACCAATTGAATGCAAAGAAATTGAAGGTTGAGGATAATTTTCTTGTAATTACTTAACAAAACTTGATAAAAAGTTGGGAAGGAAGAAAGTAATACTTATTCATTACCTATTATAATATATGAGATGTTCTACATCACTTAACTAAGTTATTTTATTTTGCTGTAATAACATTTGATAAGACAAATACTATTATTTCTGTTTCATGGATAAGGAGACTGAATCTCATGAGAGGGTACACAACTTAGAGAAATTTTGAAGGGGTAATGAACGTGGTTTTATCTGCTTTATGTCACATTCATTCACTGGAAAACTCAGAATCTATCCAAAATATATTTCAAAATTACTTTTGAAAATTATTGGCCTAATTTTAAAAGGCTGTTAGATTCTTCAAGGTTCCTAATTAATACATCATCAAATGGTTGTTGTATAGAGCACAATATGGTACACATTTGTGCAGAAAACAAATGGGGTTAACAATTTTTTCAAATGTCTCAAGTTAACAGGGTGATTATTCTGTTATCCCTTACTCTCTTGACAAAACTATTAGCTGTGTAAGTGTGTGACATTCATGCCTGGAGGTGTTAATAAAGCCTCTTTGGAGATTTCAACCATGATTTGCAGTAATTACCCAGCAAAATACTACCAAACAAATTTTTTTTAAAGTACAAGAGTAAAATAATAGTAATAATAACAATAATAATAAAAACAAAATGGAGATAGAACCACGCACACCTATTTCCAAATTCTGGCTTCAACACTCACCTTGAGCCATCAGCTTAACCTCTGAGCTTACTTTTCTAAGTTATCAAAAGGAGACAGTAATGTCTGCCTTATATGGTTATTGAAACATTATTATATGAAAATTTCTAGCACAGCTCTAGTACCAGAAGACTCAATGCTGTTAGTTTCTTCTTTTCCTTATCCTTTTCCTGCTCTTGTGCTAATGGCCTAGTGATTAGCACCATTCCAAAATTGCCCTGGACAGTGGCCCCAGGCATGGGGCTGAGTTTTAAACTGTATAGCCCAAAATAAACCTGGACCCAGGGAGATGTCATTTGATTTGGTAGTGGCTGAAGCTGCCTATGGTGTCTTAATTTATACTGAAGTAGAATTGTAGAAATTCCTTAGGATGATGAGTCTTCAAGGCTTTCAGGAAACATTATTCTCCATAGGAGGAGAGAATTGCTTTACATTCTTTCTTTATAACGTGTCTCATTACACCTTTCAAACATATACATTTCATTACACACTTCCATTAAAGCATCTCATTATAACTTTCAAATATGTGCATCTCATTACATTTCCTTAAAGCATCTTTACATATTCTCCATTTGTGGATTTCATTAAAGCCTTTCCCTTGTATATCTCATTACTAAACTACTTTCATGTATGTTATTATAACCTATATTTCTCATTACATTACTTAAACATGCACATCTCATTACACCTTTCTATTTATGCATCTCATTACACTCCTCAAAAATGTGTATCATATTACATCTTTCTCCTTTGCATATCGTTACATTTGTCCAATTATGCATCTCATTATGCCATTTCATTTGTGCATTTTATTATACTCTTCCTTTAATCCATGTCATTAAACTCCTTAAACCCAGGCATCTAAGCAAACCTCTAACACCTCATAGACAGTATCTTCATTTTTCCATGTGTCACTTTTCTGGTATTCCTTAAAGATGAATCTTGGTCTGAGGGACTGATTGAATTGTTCTTCTTAAATATACATATCTCATTACGTATTTATCACATTTTAGAAAATGTTCTTTTTGTACTTTAAATTATTCTTTTGTTCTTTTCTATTAAAACCTTTCAAGAAAAAGTGACTCATGCTCTCCTTGATAACATCAAGTAATATATCTTATCACACTCTTCAAATAGTAACATTTCCTTTATTATGACATCCTTGCATCCTGTGTTTTAAGCATTCTGGTATTCTTTTCAAATATGTGCATTTCACTGCTGTCTCTTGGATATGCACTGTTATTTACCCTCGGTCAATTATGTTTCTTTTTCTAATTTGAATCATCTCTGTCTTAGATGGTTGGGGTTATAGTATCATCTGATCATTATCTTCAGCCATAAATGATATTTCCCCTGTTGTTTGTTCTTCACTGGGTTATTACTTTTCCTCTGTACAAATATCCTCTGTCCCCGAGGCAATAGATGCCTTTGGAATAAATTAAGGAGTCAAATATAGCCAAATGGTCTCTGTGTTTCTTTACATAAATTCTTTTTTATTATCAGAGCATTTTTGTTGTGATGATATTCAAAAACATAAAATTGTTGCAACTTCAATATTCACTGTGCTTTAATTGTGTGGTTTTGCTAGCAATGATAAAATAAACTGTGTCGTGGCATTTATTATATGAATATTACAATCAAGATTCTAACAATAAGAAATCCATTATAATACAAATAATATATCCAAGATTCTGTAAACTTATATGTAAATTGGGATACTTGCCAAGTATAGTTGCTTGAGAACATTCATAGTATATTGAGTCATGCAGCCCAGACATGCTCCTGTCACCAAGAGAACACTGAATTGGATCATGCAGGATTGATTTTAAGTCACATTTCTCCTTTTGGCAAGGTTCCTTAATTTATTTGAGTCACTTCACCATGGCATCAAGATAACTTATACATATATAGTTCATAAATGTAGTTGAACATGTATATATATTACAATTTATATATATATATTATAATATAGAGTATATGTATATATATCTCTCACTTAAAGATAATTTGTGATCAAGTCACTTTTTATGTTGCTTTGTGGCTATTTTTGGATTATTTTTTTAATTTAGTCATTTAAAAAAATTCAGCAAGAGTGTTTGAGTTCCCACCTTGTGCCAGGTTCTGTTTCAGTAGCTGGCATTACAGCAATGAACTGACAAAATCCAGATTCTAATGGAAATACAGTTTTCTTGGGAAAAATAGATAATAAATCAGTATGTAAAAAAGATGAACAACATTTCAGATAATGACAAATATAACAAAGAAAGCTGAGAAGCACGTGGTATATTGGGGCATACAGAGACAAACAACAAAAAGTCACTGTTACTACCCTAGGCCTGAAGAAGTGAGAGAAGGGGATATAGTGACACAGGAACTGGGTGCAAGCTGGACGTAGAGAAAGAAGACAGGCTGCCAGATTGGAGCAGTGGTTACAGGGGTGAAGCCATTGCCAGACCTGTAGAACTGAAGAAGGAGGAAAGAAAGGGGAAAATACACCCAAGTTCTTCTTGTCTCTTCTCTGACCTTGCTAGCACCCCCCATTATTTGAGTCCAATGGGTTGAAGGAAAGAACCATGATGAGACATGCTGTAGATGTCCAAAAACAACATTTTCTAAAATGTGATAAATACGTAATGAGATATGTATATTTAAGAAGAACAATTCAATCAGTCCCTCAGACCAAGATTCATCTTTAAGGAGTACCAGAAAAGTGACACATGGAAAAATGAAGATACTATCTATGAGGTGTTAGAGGTTTGCTTAGATGCCTGGGTTTAAGGAGTTTAATGACATGGATTAAAGGAAGGGTATAATAAAATGCACAAATGAAATGGCATAATGAGATGCATAATTGGACAAGGCCTTAAAAGAATCAAGAAAAGTAGTCTGGATGAGAAGAGAAAATATAAAGAATAATCAGTATACCCTTTCTGTCCACTCTACATGTCTGTCATATCTACTTCATTATGTTACTTGCTTTCAGCTTACTCTTTATTAGTTTGTTTATTTAAAAAATTACTATAAGAAACATATCCTTTTTTTGTAGTTAATTTTTAAAATTTTTACTTTCTAATAGAATAATAGCTCTTTGAGGCTGGGATTATGTTGATATTTCCCTTTGATATATCCATCTCTCTGGTTCTAAGTAGCTGTTTTATAAGATGCACCATGCTGTAACGAATAATCAGATTCTGAGAAACTGGAAACTAGTCTGAGAGGCACTACATGTTGCCCCAAATTATAAGGATCATCATGAGACTTGTGAAGTTGAAAATGGCAACAAAATTAGCAGAGGAAAGAGAAGAAACAATAAGAATGTAATTTTATTCGTTTGCAGAGGATAATGTAATGTGAGATTCTCAAATAGAGAATCACAGACATATATGAGAAATAAAACCAACAGCAACTAAAAGACATGAAATAGTTGTATTTAAATGCTTAAGTGTCTTTATTTCATTTTGCACTTGTATTTACAGAAACATGTTTACTTTATTTAAATCACAATGGATTATATGTTTGTAGAATCTTGGCCATATCATCTAAATTTGTTTCCTAGGATTGCCATACAAATTATCACCAACTTGTTGGTTTAAAACAAGACCCTCCTATAGCTCTGGAGGCTAGAATTCTGAAATCAAGTTTTTAGCTTGGTCGTGCACCTTCTGAAGCTTCTGTGACAGAATCAATCCCTTAGTCCCTCCTCCTAGCTTCTGGTGGCTCCAGGGAATTCTTGGCATTACTTTGCTTGTAGCTGCATCACTTCAATCTCTGCCTCCATCTTTACATGTATTTTTTCCCCCATGTATGCCTCTGTGTCTTCTCTTCTTCTAATAGAGATACCAGTCATTGGATTTGGAGTTTACTCTACTCCAGTATGACTCCATCTTAACCTAACAAATTACATCAGCAAAGATCTTATTTTATTTTATTTTATTTTTTTGAGTTGGAGCCTCACTTTGTCGCCCAGACTGGAGTGCAGTGGTTGCTCCTGGCCACCGCAGCCTCGACTTGCTTGGCTCCGGTAATCCTTCCGCCTCAGCCTTCTGAGCAGCCAGAACTACAGGTGTGCGCTACCACGCCCGGCTAATTTTTTGATTTTATTGTGGAGATGAGGTCTTGCCTGCCCAGGCGGGTCTCGAACCCGTGGGCTCAGGCAATTCACTCACCTCAGCCTCCCAAAGGTGCGGGATTACAGGCTGAGCCACTGAGCCCAGCTGAAGATCTTATTTTAAAATAAGGTCATATTCAAAGACTCTGAGTGAATATGGATCTTTGATAGACACTGTTTAACCAACTATATAGTCAATGTAATAAACACCCCAAGATAGTTACTGCCAAAAACTGTTTTTTTAAACAGAAAAATGTATTATTCTCAAAAATCTAACAAGACATTTTTCATGTTCTATAACAAATTAAAATTGTCTAAATCAAAGAGATAAACTGAAATCTCTGCTCCCTTATTCTCTTTAGACCCACTGTATGAGTTTTCTGACAGTAAATGTTACACCAGTGGGGCAGCAAGAGATGTTTTTGTTGACAAAGCTGAAAGAGCATACTTTGGCCTACGTGGTCCTGCATTGTCTTTCCTACCCTACTTTCCACTATCTCCTCATGCATCTCCCTTCCACATTATACCTGTGCCATAGTGATCTGTTCCCCCCCCCCCTTTTTTCAGTAAATCCAGGGTTTTCCCCTCTTCTGGTTCTTAAAATCTACTGGAAATGACTTTATCCACGGTGTACCATGGCTGACTCATTCTTATGGTTTCTGATTCAGTTCAGTGATCATCATATTAGGGAGACATCCCATGAATGCTTTCTTATCTAATATGTCTCTCAACACTATACTCTGACCCTATTACAATTATTTTGTTCACTTTAAAAAATATATTACTACTTACTTTTGTGATACCCATATGTTACCTGCCTCCCTCACTGTACTTGAGTTCTCCAAAGCTGACAATTTTACTTTCACTCCTATTTATTACTGAGTTACCATCACCAGGAATGTTTCATGGTACCTAGTGGTAAATATGAATCGAATGAATGAGTGAAGAAGAGAATGATTTTCCCAAAATGTATATTTACTCAACTTGCATAATTAAAATAAAAGATTCTGTGATCATTATAAATATATGGTGGATGAGTTTTTTGTTTTTCTTTTTAAAATAGAGGAAGAGTATGTGCCAACACAGGTAGTGGTTATATTTTGCATGCCTTGCTATTATCAAAGATATACTAGGTACCAAAAATACTCAGTGGGATAGATACATTAGAGATGACACTTGGTGCAGTTTTAGTCTTATTTCAGTCATGTAGAAACAATATAACTTGCAATATTTTTGTTTTTGTTTCACACTATGAACAATGTTCCCAGAGTTTCTGGATTATTTAACATGTTTGAATTACTATGTGAATTCTAGAAAATAGTTTTTCACAAGATATAAATTTACTCAATGAAAAGACAATGCATAAAAGGTTGACTTAGCATGTATATAATCACATATTTAAGACATCAGTGATTTCCTTCAGTGACTAATATTTTATTAACTGCTGGAGTATCAAAATAGTGTAAACTGAAAATAGAAATCATAAAGAAATAAAAACACTTAGGGCCATAATTTTGCTCTCATATTTTTAAATTTATAATATAACTCCTATAATATCAAAAATCAAAAATTAGCCTAGATAAATTACTGTGTTCATTTCATAGTTACTAGAATGGCTTTCATCATACTAAACTTTAAATAGTTTGGAAAATTTGAGTATTATTTAACTTTTTATTTCTTATCCACAAGTAAAAAATGCTTCCTAAATTTCAGCTAATTCTGCTCTCTTGAGTAATAGTAATGTAAATAAGCAGATATTTCAATTCTTTAAAAAGAGAAAAACTTTCTTACAATGGACAAATCAGTTAAGAGATATGAATGAGATAATAAACTTGGAAGCTTGTGTGGACTATGAGCGTAGGAATATACAATGACTCTTGGAAGACAGAATATGGACAAGATCTATATAGTATATTGTTTTGTACACAAAGCACCATCTGACACATACTCAGGAGATACTAGAAATTTAAGATAAATTTGTATGGTCAGAACAGAGATTTATAGTAAACTTTATCTCTTCGAGACACTTGCCTAGAGAAACCACTTGTAGCATAAATGTCAACTATTTGATACCCTTTTTCATATTACAAGGACTTTGATTTGGCTCCTCAGGACACATTACTACATTTACAAAGGCTATCTCCAGACTAAACCAGCCTTTTTTATACACATGCCAGAAACAGAATTTAAACTTGTTTCTAAACCTAGGTGTGCTTTGTATCTGCATATCTTTGAGTTCTTTCCTTCTCCAGAAATATATGGACACACACATACACACACACTCACATGGTTACAATCCAGGCAAAGGCATTCAGAAAATTTTAATAAGACCTAAATATTAAAAGAAAATTGGCACATTTTGCGTATTTTTATAATGAGCAATAATATTTATTAAGCAGTTACTATGTGTTTGGCACTGTGCCATGTACTATAAGGCAGAAAGAATAATACAGTTATTAGCCTCATTTCACAGATGGGGAGCAGAAACTTAAATACCTAAATTCACAAAGCTAATAAATAGAGGAAGTAGGTTTTAAACAAAGGCAGTCTTTAATCCAGAGCATGGGGTTTTAAGCCTACTGTATCTTGGGTATTATAAGTGTACTCTCAATTGTAGACATCCTTAAAATAATTTCATCATCTAAAAATCTTTCATGAAAATGCTTGGGTTCAGACACTATTTTCTTATGACTATTGTTTTTAAAATTCCAATAATTCTTAAAAGACTTAACACATTTATCTTTTATTTATTGATAGGTTTGCCTATTCATGGGAGCACGGGCCCTGTCATGTTGATTCTTTTATCCTAAGAGCTAACCTAGCACCTACCCCAAAATATGAGTATTCAGTAAGTGGATAATGCATGGCAAGGGCTTATTAATTTGCATGTATAAGCATGCTAGGTAAATGTGACAGTGAGTCTGTGTATGTGAGAGTGTGCATAGAAAATAATGAATTCTCATATAAAAAGTATATAAGAAAATGGAAGAAAGGACAGTATGTACTTCATGGGATAGCATCTACTAGATATGGCTCAACCTGTAATACCAGCACTTTGGGAGGCTGAGGCAAGTGGATTGCCTGAGCCCACGGGTTCGAGACCAGCTTTTAATATTTAGGTCTTATTAAAATTTTCTGAATGCCTTTGCCTGGATTGCAACAATGTGAGTGTGTGTATATGTGTATGTTCTTGTATTTCTGGAGAAGGAAAGAACTCAAAGATATGCAGATACAAAGCACACCTAGGTTTAGAAACACGTTTAAATTCTGTTTCTGTCATGTGTATATAAAAGGCTGGTTTAGTCTGGAGATAGCCTTTGTAAATGTAGTAATGTGTCCTGAGGAGACCTCGTCTCTATAATAAATAAAAAATCAGCCGGGTGTGGTAGTGCATACCTGTAGTTCCAGCTACTTGGAAGGCTGAGGCAGAAGGATCACCAGGGCCCAACAGGTTGATACTGGGGTGACCGTGAGCATGTCACTGCACTCCAGCCTGGGCAACAGAGTGAGACTTCAACTCAAATAAATAAATAAACAAACAAATAGATAAAATATCATATCACTATAACATTTAAGTGTATGAATTTGATTGTTCCATAGCTATAGATAACTAAATATATCCACTGTGATGGTTTTTAAGAGTGTCTAAAGATTTTAGAATAAATTTGAACTACTATCAGATTAATTTGAAGAAAAATAACTCTTCAAAATAATAATTCATCATTAGTAATTGTCTTCCTATGAATTATTCAATATTTCAGCAAATAGTGGAGATATAGCAAAAGACACAGCTGACTAAGTTCTTGCCCTCTAGTAGCTTACATTCTCATAAGGGTAAGCTAACAACAGATAACATATATAATAAATAAATTAATTATATGAGTAGAAGGTGATTTCAGGATGGAAAAGTAAAATTTAGAGCAGGATAAGAGGGGTGATAGCACAAAGGGAAAAGCACAGTTTAAACAGAATGAACGGTGTTAGACCTCATGATGAAACAGAGATTTGAGCAAAGGCTTTAAGAAGGTGAAAGATGGAAGGCTGAGGGGGAAAGATTGCCTAAGCCCAGTAGGTAGAGGCTGTGGTGACTGTGAGCATGCCACTGCACTCCAGCCTGGCTGACAGAGCGAGACTCTAACTCAAAAAAAACCAAACCAAAGCAAAAAAACAAAAAAGAAGGTGCTTAAGGAGTTAGTAAGGTGGATGTCTGGGTAGCTTCCTTAAACTCTCATTTTACACATAACAAACTTTTAGATCATAGGTCCTATTGCAAAAATGTGTCTGGCCTATTTAATGAACATCAGTGGGGTTGCCAATGTTCCAATTTGCCTGGAACTCCTTTGGTTTAGCGCTGAATATCCCATGCATTGGGAAATCCCTCAACTCCAGGCAAACCAAGATAGTTTGTCACTCTAAGACCAGCATAAAACCCAGTGTGACTGGAACAGAGCAGTAGGAAGGAACAAGGAGATGATGCAACTGTGGAAGCTGGGGACCATAATATGAGGGTTTTTTAAGCTATTATAATGATGCCTGCTTTCCCTTGAAGTACCATGTGGAGGTACTGTGAAGTTTTGAACCAGGGACTTAAAATCTGACATGTTTTAAAAGATCACCATTATGCAGTGGTGCAATAATGGAAGCAGAGAGACTAATTAAGAGGTTAGTGCAATCATCCAAAGGAGAGATTGCAGTAGATTATTGTGTTACTTTGCTAGGGCTGCAATAAATTGATATAAATTGGGTGACTTAGAGCAACAGAAATTTATTGTCTTGTATTTCTACAAGGCTGAAAATTTTAAATCAAAATATTGCAAGGGCAATGTTCTCTCTGAAGTCTATAGAAGAAAGACCTTTCCTTTTCTTTCGTTTCCTAGATTTTGGTGGTTTGCTAGCAATCTTTGGCATTCTTGGATTATCGATTCACCATCTTAATCCTCCATCTTTACATGGCCATCCTGTGTGTGTTTGTCTGTCTCTGAAGTTTTTCTTTTTATAAAGACATTAGTCATATTGATTTAGGGCATACCTTGGTGAAATCATTTTAACTTAATTCCTCTGTAAATATCCAAACAAGTTTACATTCTGAAGTAGCTTGGGTGAGAACTTCAACCTTTTTGGGGGGAGGGAGATAAATTTTTCTCATACAAATGTAGTGTAGAGGTCAAAGTCTAGATTTATTTTTGAAGGTAAAACAAGCAAGGTCTCCTGATAGTTTAGATTTGAGAGATGAGTGAGGAAGACGTAGGTCTATCCGTAACATCTCATCCTGAGAAACTAAAAGCTGTAGTCGTGATCCAGTGAGATAAAGAAGGCTATGAGTGGAAGAGATTTGGAGAAAATATTAAAGTTCAGTTGTAAATAGGTTGAATGTAGAATATCTATTGCCCTCCAACTGAAGATGTAACTTGGCAGATATATAAATCTGGAGGTCAGGAAAGAGATCTAGATTGGAAATATATTTTTTGAGATTTTTTTCAGCTGATTGATGGTTTTATATTTAAATATGTAAAAAAAGGTAGCCAAGATGTCTACATTGGATAGAAAGGAGAACAGTTTTAAGAATTGGATTAAGTTCATTCCAACACGAATGTATGAGGAAGAAGAGAAAAAGTTAATGAATAATATTAAGAAGAATTAGATAATTAAATAAGAAAATCAAGAGAGTAGGATATCTGTGAAAGCAAGCAAAGAAAAGATATCAAAGAAGGGAGTAATTAACCATGTCAAATGTTGATGTCAGAGTAAGAAATGAGGTATGACTATCGGATTTAGTCACAGGGGGTCATTGGTGACCCCCAATGAAAGCAATGTCAGTGGAATTGTGGACAAGAGAAGATGGAGAAGAATTAGAAACAGCCAATAAAATAACTTTTTTGAGGATTACTGCAAAGAAAAGCAAAAAAAGGGGCAGCAGCTGGCAGAAAACAGTGAGTTAAAGAAAGAATTTTTTAAGGTCACAGAAGTAAAAGTAAATGAATATACCTGTGGAAAGGAACAGTAGAGAACAAAAATTTGATGAAATATTTGAGGAAGGATTACTGGAGTCACATTCCTTGTGAGCAGGCAGTGGGAGATAGTATCCAGCACACACACTGAATCTTCAGATGAAAACATGAGTGGTCTATTTGTGACTGTAGATTAAAAAAAAAAAAAAAGAATGTGGGAGCAGATGCACGTAGTGGGTATGGGTGGTGGTAGGAATACACAGAATTTCTCTTTTGATTATGTTAATTTTATTAGTGGAGTGGGAAGCTAAAGTCATTAGGAGAAAGTGAGAATAAGTAAGGAGATTCTGGACATTGAGGCTAATGCACAATATTTCTATTGAACATGAGATTAACTTTGAGATTGTTAGAGTAGTTATCATTAAAAATTTCACCTTAAAAACCAATAAAGTGAGACTTGTAACAGTTTGTAACTCAGGTAGACAAAATAAATTTGAATAAAAATTTTGTTGTTATTATTGCTGTGTGTGTGTGTGTGTGTGTGTGTGTGTGTGTGTGTGTGTGTGATCAAGTCCTGTTTATTTTAGAAACAAACAGTGAAACTGAGAAGAAGTGATGACAGTCATAGGACACCAGTGTCTTTGGCAAGGCCAGACAAGGCACAGGCTCTTTCTGTCTGTGTAATCAAGGCTGACCCAGCATCTTTGGTCAGCTTTTTATTATAATGAATGGGTACATGGATAAGCTATGTAGAGGTGAATTGTCCATGAGGTAGGAGTAGGGTAAATTGTCTATAGGACCCACTGGATCAGGTGATAAATCCAGAGTACCTTCCACACCCTTGGCCAAGTGTACCCCTAATTAACTCCACTCTTGAAACAAAGTCACATTCTGGAAGGAAAGCCATAGTGTCCTAGTTACCAGGTGATCAAGAACAACACTTTTTTCTACACAAATGGGGTATTATTTTCTCTGTATCAAATAACGCTTACAAGAAATTGTTGGAGGTAGAATTAGAATAATAATAAAAGCCGGGCTCAGTGGCTCAGCCTGTAATCCTGCGCTTTGGGAGGCTGAGGTAAGTGGATTGCCTGAGCCCGCAGGTTCGAGACCCGCCTGGGCAATTTGGAGAGACCTCATTTCTACAGTAAATCAAAAAAATTATCCAGGCATGATAGCACACAGCTGTAGTTCCAGCTACTTGGAAGGCTGAGGCGGAAGGATCACCGGAGCCTAGCAGGTCGAGGCTGCGGTGGCCGGGAGCGGCCACTGCACTCCAGTCTGGGTGACTGAGTGAGAATCCAACTAAAAAAAAATAATAATAATAATTATTATAATAATAAAGATTAGTTATATGAATAAAATAACAACACTCTGCATTATTTAAATAAAACACTTATTCCAAAGTCATTCACTTGTTATATTCTCAGCTATGATGACAGGTTAATATAGTTAGTCAAAAGTATGATCTTTCATCACCTAAAATATTTCCATTTGTCTCAACTGGTGTCATGAAATTCCCAGGAATAAACAAGTGTTTATTTAAATATTTAAAAACTCCCAGTAATACCTTTAGAAAAGGGAACACTATTCAAAATTGAAAGATAGATTGACAATCTCCAAGCATTTGAGAAACATTAATTTAGAAATAAAATGCCTATTTTAGCTAGAAGATAAAAACCTATGGATAAAGTTCACATTTGCCTTAAAAATCTGAGAGCAGAACAATTGAAACTCACTGTATGAAAGACTGTCATAGGAGCCAACACTGTCAGCATTTCTAATGGATGGCTCCTTAGAGTTATGGAACACTATCTTTGGTGTAGACTGGCATCACAGTGGATTAACTTTTCAGTTTCTTTCCAGCTCTTTTTCCCTTCCACATATACAACGTGTCTGTGTCAACTTTATTTCTTTCAAGCTGGAGAAAATGAGCCGAGGCAGAGGAAGAGGAAAAATTGACAGGGGATATATTCCTGACCAGCATTTGTTATATATTCTCTTACAGATAGGGAAACATGTCAAAAGATGACCAGAATCTGTAATCTCTCAAGACACAAATTCCATCTTGACTTAGAGGAAGTTAAAAGAAATTTAACCTTCAGAAAGTTATGTTTGGATCTAGATTTTGAATGCCTGCCGGTCCTATTTGATTATCTTTCCAACAAAGATTTAGGATGTTCTGTATTTGCTATAATATTTTTGCAAATTATTGCAGACAGATAAAATATAAAATATAACATTAATTTATTATTAAATATTTGAGATACTCCACCATAGACTTTCTTATCTTTAGCACTATTGACATTTTGGGCCACATAAATCTATGTTGTAAGAGGCTGTCCTGTAGTACCTCTGAGTCATGATAACACAGTTGTCTGCAAACATTACCAAATATCCCCTGGGAGGTAAAATTGGTTAAGAATCACTCATAAAATAGAAAAGCAAACTTACACTATTTTTCTTTGTTTGTTTGCTTTATCTTTCTATTATATTTAAACCAAATTAGCAACAGCCATATTACACACTTGACCTCTTCTACTTCTCCATACTTTGTACTGATTGACTTTTGGAAGTCCTTCTTTTTAAGATTATGTAAAAATTAAGAATCTAGTGAGAATTAGTCTTTATGGCTTCCCATTAACTATAATTCCCTATTAGCTGGCTCCTTCATACTTATCAGCGCAATGAAAATTGATGTTTATAATAAATTGAAAGCCCTGTGAATGTGTCTTTTGAAAAACCAAAGAAAATTGTTTCATTAAGTGTAGTTTTAAGTAAATTTTATTCTTTTCAAATTTTTAAAAAATTCATAAAAATACATATTTGATTACTTTCCCCATTTTTGACCACGGACGAATGCAATGCCATTAAATCTTTTGTGGCCTGACCAAATGATTTAAAGACAGTGCAATATCAGCTCAAGTTAGACTGTAATTGTTATTTATTGTTCATTTTAAATGTCACATGTTGTACTATAGAAGATATGTTCAAAGCCCAGATGCTATACATTTTTATGTTATCTTCTTCAGGAATTAGTTACAACTGAGGAAACACAGAGTCATTACTTCTAAATGGTTGTAAGGCAGAATCGTAGCTGGCAGCACAAAGCTGAGCCGCATACCTCTAAAATGGAACTCCGGGCTTTATGTTACAGACTAGAGTTTGTAGGCTATCTCAGTCCCATGTTGGGGTTCTCTGGACTTCTAAAAAACACAAGCAATTTGTCTGGTAATTATCAAATAATGAGTGATCATCATTTTAGATGCTTACTATGTCCTAAATTATGCCATTTACTCATTGAGCAAGGAATGTACTGGGGAGAGAAAAGCAAACTTGCCAAAGTGAGAAAAAAATAAGATATCATATAGCTTAGGAGAAATACAAAGTAAATATTGAGGTAAATAAGTTATGAATATTTATATTTTCTTATAAATAAATGCAAATATTTCTATTAGTGAGATAAATTCTACATCAGGTTTTTGGGTCTTTTCCGATGGAAATTTTATGATCATTTTATTCTTTGAGTCTGAGTGTTTCTAAAATATGTACCTAATGGAATAAAAAAATGGATTAAGGAGGATTGGGAATACAATTTTAGATAGACTGGTAAGGGTGGAAACCTGATATGTGACTTTCAAAACAGTCTCAAATGAAGTGAATGAGTCATCCAAGAGAAATTTTGAAGAACCAAAGATTTTTCTGTTCCTCAGGGAGAGATAACAGCTTGGCTTGTGCCAGGAACATCAACTGGCCAATATAGGTAAGGCAGGCAAGTGAATGAATGAGAAGAGTAATTTAAAAATAGATAAACAATTTCAGTAGACTTTTTTTCCCTGTATATTTGAATCACTATCTGGTGTCATATTCTTGCTCAAATACAACTTCAGTACTTCCTTCCTTTGTGTTGTTAATGCCATAGATTTTACATTGTTAAACGTGTAAATCTTAATGCAATTTATTTTCAATGATACAATTTTAAATATATGTTTAATGCAATGTTTTAAAAAGTCACTTGAGAGAAAAGTAAAGAAAAATATCATTAGAATGTACTTAAAAGTCATCTTTATAATTAGATTTACTTGCACTGTTTGTTTCACCATGTACATTTGACTTACTATGTAATGTGACTTTCATTCAGCCTAAAGAACTTTCTTAATGTTTCCTGTAGGCAAGTCACCTAGCAACAAATTCTGTCTTTATTTATCTGAGTGTGTGTTTATTTTGCTTTCATTTTTGAAAGATGTGTTGCTGAATTCTTGATTGACAGTTGTTTTGTTTGTTTTCAGCATTTCAAATATATCATTTTAGCCACTGCCTTCTGTCCTCTATTGTTTCTGATGTGAAGTCAGCTGCTAACCTGACTGGAGTTACTTTGTGAATGATGCATCATTTTATCTGCTAATGCTTTCAAGAGTATCATTGTCTTTCAACTGTTTAAATATGATGTGTCTAGATGTATATCTCTTTGTGTTCATCCTACTGAAGTTTGTTATGTGTCTTGAATGTGTAAAGTTCCTCATCTAAATCAGAAGGGTTTTGGCCAGTATTTCCTTGAATATTTTTTCCGCCCCCTTTCTTTATCTCTTCTCATTTTGGTGCTAGTATCATACATATGTCAGTTTGCTTAATTATGTCCCATGGATCCCTGGGACTTTGTCATTTCTATTTATTTATTTTCTTTTTTAAAAACCTCAAATTGAAATGTTTATATTAATCTTTTGATATTTTCTTATGATGAAATATACTGTTGAGGCCCTCATAAAGTATTTTTATTTTAAACTCGATAATTTCTAATTGCTTAAGATTGCTTAATCTAGCTCTTTATTGATACTCTTTATTTGATGAATCATCACCAAACTTTCTTTTCAATTTTTAAACATAGTTTCATTTAGTGCTTTGAACATATTTATAAAGGGTGAGTTGAAGCATTTGTCTGTTAAATCCAACATCTTACACAGCTTCAAAGGAATTTCTATTGTTTGGATTTTTTTCAATGTATGGATCATACATACTTTCATGTGATTTTAAAAAATAATTTAGGAGATACTTAAGATAATGTTGTAGCAACTCCAGATTATAATCCCCATCCTCTACAGCTTGCTATTGCTACATTATGTTTGTTTATTTACTGATTTATTCCCATAAATTAAGCCTGTTTTCCCCATAGTATGCAGCCTCTGATACTTTTGTTTGGATTTTTGTTAACACACACATACACAAGCCTGAGTTTCTAAGTCAGCATAGTTTAATGGTCAGTCAATCATTAGTCAGAAGTTGTACTTAAGGCCTCTGAACCAATAAGGTTTGCACACATTGCCAATAGATCTATGTGTGCCTTGGGTATGTTTTTAAAGTTGAAGGTGTTTTCAAGTTTGTTTTGCATTCAGCCAAGGAATAGAGGCTCACAAGTTCACATCTCAGTTCCTTCTTCTTGGACATAGCTTTGTGCATGTACACAGCCTTCCAGACCGCCAGTGATAAATGTAATCTTAACAAGACTCTTTTGGCTATCTCTGTATCTGGATCTCCATGCTAAATATCTGTGCTTCTGTTTGTTTTTTCTCCTATCGTAGAGATGTTAGCCTTCATTGGTTGATGGCATCTGTGATCTTTATTGTTTTTGATAACACTTCGGAAAATAATTTTTGCATGCTTTCCTGCAAATAAAGTCAACCCCTTCATGCAGGGCACTTGGCTAGCTACTCCTCACAGCCTGCCCTGGCAACGCCTTGAGTGGAACTTTTGCTCCCTGAAGCTGAGGGAAATGGTGAGAGCTGCAGATCCTCTAGGGCTGTCCCACTTGTTCTTTATGGAAATTCTGTAACAGAGCTGGTGAAGGGGACTGTGGCAGCTGTTGTAAATGTCACAGAATATCATTTTTCTAAGATTCAGTAGATTCTCTTGAACAAATTCTTCCAATGTTTTATGTGGCCATTGTTCAATTCTCAGAGAATATAAACGTTTTTGTCAATTTTGTTCAGTTTTATCTCTATTTTTCTAAAGAGAAGATGTGTCAAGTTCACATGGATATACAACCATTCTGGAATATTTTTACTAATTCTAATACAGGTATATTTCAGGTATGTAAAATCAAAACGGTAGAATGGATTTGTTGGCATATAAATTTATTACATTAGTTTATGATTCTCTGAAATATAATCCATATGATAGAATTACTTTTATTATTTACCTCCATGGATTACCACTTCTTATTACTGACCTCAATATTTCTCTGATTGAAGAAATCGATCCCTAAATGGATTAACTTATCATTGGACCAATGTTTTTATTTAACTGACCAAAAGCCTAGTTTATTTTTAAATTTAAATATATATGAACATGCTCAAGTGTTTATCCTATCCTTTCTGAGCATTTACTCTAATATTTCTCTACCAAAATATTCTACAATTATTTGATTATGGAATGCATTGTTTTCTTTCATTTTTCCAATGAAACCAATTTTAATCATATGAAAAATCAATTTTAAATAGTAAGAAAAAAATAATTACAATTTTGTGTCTCAAAGTTCAAATATGTCTTTAAGATATGCACAGAAATGCAAGTTTAATTAAAATGGTGCCCAAAAAGGAGAAACATTTCTTTTATATTATTTTATGTGTGTCATGTTTATACTCTTTCCTCATTCCTGAAATGCTTATTTAATCTAGGTTTCTACTGTTCCTATGAGTAGATTATCTAACATATCTCTCCTAGTTTTCATACTTCCCAACCTTACATATTGCCAAATATGATATACTGCATAAGAATGTTTATGATCTTATGAATTAATAAGTTTTTAAAGATAAAGTACTTTCCAAATACTGACGATTTTAAAAGGGAATATAAAACAATTAATCAGAAAGGAAATTAACAGCCAAATACTTTCTGAAATTCAATTTATGGTCAGGTAAAACTAAGATGTTTGAGCTGAATATAATTAGTAGAGCATATGCTATTCAATATTGAGCTCAGTGCTTGGAGTATTCTGAATAATGATTATATGGTTAACTTAAGCAAAAACAAAAACAAAAGAAAAAACCCAGAGTTTATTATTTGGCAGACAGCCAAAGGAATGTTGTCATAAATAAGTCGTCCCTGAAAAGTATACAAGACATAGGAATTAATTATACTAAGCTAGTTAATTGTTTCTTTTCACTCAAGGTATGAACCCATTTTTGGTAACTGTTATTAATTAATTTCAGGGGAAAAATCCATATTGTAGGTCTCATGAAATCTTCCTCAAATGTACACTGTTGGCAAAAAAAAAAAAAAAAAAAAAAAAAAGCAGGGGGCGCGGGAGGCATTTTCTCCTAAAGCAGTTCAAAAGGAGTGATGCTTATCTAGTTTGATACATGTGAATAAAAATTTAAAATATTGACTGTATGCAGATTGGAAAAATATCTATGGTATATATATTTTATCTGAATTATAAGAGATTCCTAAATTTAAACTATGAAATAGTATATATCATTAGCTATATAGTTAATGTAAACCCAACATATAGTTATCTAGAAATAAGACCCATTGGAGTTCATGAAACCTCTCCATTAGAGCCCTGAAAGGCTCATAGCTTAATGTGGTTCAAAAAATAGCACTCTTAAAATATTGTATCTGGGTTTCTGCTTGCATTGGCCAGGTTCCCATTCCTCTTCTTACTCTACACTAGGTTATGACAGAATGAGTATTGCCTTACAGCAGTACCCTCATTACTGATTGAAAGCAATTATAACACTTGGCCTCTTTAGCATCTCAAGTGTAAAATCTTAAATTCAGTTTTCATTCAAGTGTGTTTAAATTGGGTTGCTATCCTTCAGTGGTCTGTCTGTGCTGGGCTGTCATTCTGCCCTCTCTTAATGAGCACCTCATTTGCCTGTTACACTATAGTCTCTATGACTTGTGGATTCAGTATTTTCTATGATCTGGTGTAGTTTGTAAAACTAAAGTTTTTTTTAATGTCCAGTGAAATGTTTGTAAATTGAATAAATTCTTAATATTTTTCAAACTGCATGTAAATCAAACACAGGAAGACAAATGAACTACTGTAACTTCTTTTTTCTTTTTTTTTTTTTTTTTTAGTTGGAGTCTCACTCTGTCTCCCAGACTGGAGTGCAGTGGCCGCTCCCGGCGACTGCAGCCTCGACCTGCCCCAGCGATCCTTCCGCCTCAGCCTTCCAAGTAGCTAGAACTACAGGCGCGCGCTACTACACCCAGCTAATTTTTTGATTTATTGTAGAGATGAGGTCTCACCCAGTTGCCCAGGCGGGTCTCAAACCCACGGGCTCAGGCAATCCACTCACCTCAGCCTCCCAAGGTGCAGGATTACAGGCTGAGCCACCAAGCCCGGCTGCTGTAACTTCTTAATCAACACCTTGACTACAGTGTAAAGAACTTTAATGGTCCGTAATTCCATGCTTTAGAGTGTGGAAAACAATTTCTAGAATTCAAATATGTGTCTTGTTTAAATTTAATTATATAAGAGGAGTCTAAAGTTAACCAGAGAACCTATTTTATGGGTCAAGAGCCAGAATGTTCCTGATGCTGATAAAGAATATGTACTCTATTGGAGTACTAGTGCTTGTTTTCTTGAGGTATGTTACTGATAGGACAGAAAACTAGCTTGACCTAAATAGCTTCCTAATGCCATCACTTATTTTGCTTATTAAAACATCATGTCAAACAATTTCTCCGGTACTTAGCAGGTAATTTAAACTCAAATACAATTTCACAAATATTTATGTAGATGAATGCATCCTTAAGCTTCACTAATACATTCAAATGATTATTTATTTGACAAAGAGAAAAGGCATGAAAAGCACATAATAGATAAATTTTAAGGAGAATTTTGGACTACTGGTGGCTATAGCACACAGAAGCGTACTATTGCTAGAACTTCACTGACCATTGAAATAATGATCTGAAGCTAGAGTTTGATATAAGGCTAGAGAATTACCATAAGGCAGATGATTTCATAGGAGAAGCATGGGGACATTCAAAGTCACTTTTACTATGTCTTAAATTCTCTATTTCTGGCATTGGAATTATATTCACATCATCATCTAAACTTAAAATTAGAAATATTGACCAATTTCTCTAATTCACATATTTATTAGGACACAAAATTCTGTGTCACTCTGATTTTTTTTCATTCTTATTGCCAAACGGAACAGATAGGTTCCCTTTATTAAACTCTTCAGATACTTGTGATTCAAGCCTCATTTCCCTCTAACTCATCATTTCTACATATCACAGAAATATTTTCTAAATGACTTTTCTAAGAAACCCCCAAATTTACTGTTTTCCAAGCCATACATTATTTACTATTTATTAACATAAGTCTAGAATTCTCTACCTAGATTCAAGTGTTAAGAATAACCTGAGGCTGGGCTTGGTGGCTCAGCCTGTAATCCCGCCCCTTTGGGAGGCTGAGGTGAGTGGATTGCCTGAGCCCGCGGGTTCGAGACCCGCCTGAGCAGGCGAGATCTCATCTCTACAGTAAAATTAAAAAATTATCTGGGCGTGGTAGTGCGCGCCTGTAATTCCGGCTACTCGGGAGGCTGAGGTGGAAGGATCGCCGGAGCCCAGCAGGTCGAGGCTGCGGTGGCCGGGAGCGGCCCCTGCACTCCAGTCTGGGAGACAGAGTGAGACTCCAACTCAAAAAAAAAAAAAAAAAAAAGAATAACCTGGTATCTCTGCCAACTATTTAGCCATGTCTGCCTATCAGATATTCCTATCCTCATCAGATTATTCTCTTTTCTCTCCCACAAAACACTCTTCTACTACTTTCATGAACTTTATGCTCATTTTTATCTCTGTATGAATACACACACACACACACACACACACACACACACACACACACACACACACACAATTTTTACCAAATACAACTTAAGTATTAGGTTAAAACACGAAGTTCTAAGCTTTCTTTAAAGGTTTCGTCAACTGCTTCCCTATTAATTAAACTCCATTTTGAAAGCCTGTAGCATTTTTAGTATATTGTACAATTTAGTGCTTGACGATGTATACTATTTTGTATTGATTCTTTTTTTTGTTTTGTTTTTTGAGCTGGAGTCTCACTGTCACCCAGACTGCAGTGCAGTGGCCGCTTCCGGCCACCGCAGCCTCGATCTGCTGGGCTCCGGCGATCCTTCCGCCTCAGCCTTCCGAGTAGCTGGAAATACAGGTGCACGCCACCACGCCCGGCTAGTTTTTGACTTACTGTAGAGATGAGGTCTCGCCAAGTTGCCCAGGTGGGTCTCAAGCCTGCGGGCTCAGGCAATTCACTCACCTCAGCCTCCCAAAGCGCTGGGATTACAGGCTGAGCCACCGAGCCCGGCTTGGATTGATTCTTTATCATCATGTTAGATTAGTCATCCCACACAGTTTGGCAGACCAGCTAAATGGAATATTTAATTAATTATTAGTAACTAGTTACTTATCTTAAAAGTCATTGTATCAGTGTGGATTTGATTGACTGAGTAGCCATTCAGCCTCTATTCAGAGTGTGAATATTTTAAAGTTCTTTCAATTACTTGAGTATCTATTTATCTGATTCAATATTGTATTTTGAAGCAGTTATGCTGCATTTTGATTTTAATTTCTTATAAAATAGTAAGCTTTGTTATTGATAATAACAAATTAAAGAAGAGAATCGTCACCTCTTTTTCTATTGTTTCAAAGAACATTTTGTGGACAACTAGGGAATCCTGAATGAAGACTTATTAAATAGTAATGCTCACGTTAATACAATACCATCTGAAGGAGAAATTTGAAAGGAAAAATGGATGTTAGTAGGCAGGGTTACACTGTATACATGTGTTAATGTTATCACATTCTCTCCACCATATGAACATGCTTGACTGACATTTATCTGCTCTTCTCTGGTGATGCATGGCTTGCTCATTGTGTTGGGCAGAGTTCGCTGCCCGACATAGCAACTAGGAAATCAACTTGAGGCTCTTTATCTCTCATTTTCATTTCCTCTTTCAATATATTTTATTTATTTTCATAGTAAAATTAACACAACTATCAGTAATAAATTTGAGGCTATGCTAAATGTAAATTTTAAATCACATACTTGCAGAGATTCTCTTTTAATGCCCCATCCCCCAAAATATAGAAAAGTGAAGATGGATCCCTGATTCTTAATTCACCTTTTTTATTACATCCTTAAAAAGAAAAAAATAAGATTTCGCAGTGTGAGCTTAATTAAAGTAAATGGAGAGTTTAAAAGATGAAAGAAGCATGTTGTTTCTTAATTGTGTTGTTGACTTAAAACATAATGATCTTTGCAACTCAACCCATATAGCACCATCAGCACTGGTTGCATCTATTTAATACAAGTTCATTACGAAAAAAAATGTCCTCCTTCACAGTTTATTTCAGAAGTAAACCCATAATCTGTGGGTGGATATCACCTATGTGCTACTTTTTAGAATTTTATTGGTCTCTGGTTGGAGCCATGTGAGAGGTAAATCGGTCAAACCAATCTTTTTTCATTTAACTTGAGGTTATTCTTAGGTTACTTCAATTTTGCCTCAAATGGTAATTTAAAGAATAATTCATTTTATAATCAGCACCTGATTTACTTTTTTTCCAATAGTAAACTTTGTATGCTTGATGTCTGAAATGTTGTAAAAAATACTAACCAGAATGGATAGTAAATGGAAGACTGTGACTTGAGACTAAGAAGTTATGCAAAGGAAAGATAGAATGCAGTAGAAAAATAAACTCAATATCATTAAGAACGGAAATGAAAAATAGATAGAGGCAAGCAAAAAACTCAGGTAGAATTTAATCAAGTGAAACAAATATTCTAAGGAAGACTAAATCCCTCCAAGTAATATGGTCTCAGCATTCACTAGAGCTCCTCTATCCTGTCTTGTCCAAAGACATCAATGAAATAGTACATCCAAATAATATACTCAGAAATCACTGTCAGAGTAAAACCAATTCTCTCAGCTTTACCTAGGGGGAAGGATCATAGTGACATTTGAATACAGTTTGAGTGGAAAAGAAGTATTCTCAAATTGGGAAAGGGTTTGAATGAAGAGTTGAAAAGAATGTCTCAGTCTATATTCTTTATCATGTGTTGGGTAATACCTGTCTGTTCTTTCTTGGTATGTAGTATAATAAAAGCAAACTGTTCCCCAAATCCACATTGAAAACTGTTAGGTCAGACCTGGCAAGTGGGGTGGAGGTGGAGGGGTGTGAGGAGGTGGGGGATCTGGTGCTGGTGAAAGATGCAAAGAATTGCACAGAAATTAGAAAGGAAATTATAGTTTATTTAGAAAGTAGATTAGAGAGAGGGAGAAAGGATTCGTCTCCCCAAGGAGCTTAAGAAAAGCAATGGCTTTGGCTGCTGGAGGTTGAATGCTTTTTTAAACCTTCCCTTTGATGAGGGCAGGTCATTAAGGTTATTAGGTGGGAGTCTGTTTCACATCACTATGAAAGGGCAGGTAAGCACAGGTACTGACATCAAAATCATGGACAGCAGGCAGTTGGGTAGGCTAGTCACATGACTGTTGCCATAATGATGGGGTCTGTCTGTCACCTCCCTGATGACCTGGTAGGTGGGTGGATCAGTCATATAGATGAGAGCAGCAGGTAAAAGACAAATTCCAAAAGAGATGTTAATCTCAATGTCTAGTAACATGATGATAAAGAATCAATCCAAGCTGGGCTCGGTGGCTCAGCCTGTAATCCCAGCGCTTTGGGAGGCTGAGGTGAGTGAATTGCCTGAGCCCGCGGGCTTGAGAACCGCCTGGGCAACTTGGCGAGACCTCATCTCTACAGTAAGTCAAAAACTAGCTGGGCATGGTGGTGCGCGCCTGTAGTTCCAGCTATTTGGAAGAATCTTTTCTTGCCCGAAAAAGATTATTGTCTGACTTAAGGAGGCCAGGAAAATTCCATTTTGGGCTCTATTCTTTCAGAAACCAAAAGCAAAATCAGGACAAGGATCTGTAGGACAGTCTATATTACTAGCAAAGCCCTAGAAAGAGTACCAATTAAGAAAAAATCAGGTATTTATACACCAAATATTATGGTTTGTCTCCTTATATCACACATTGTGAAGATAATCTATTGGTGAGACCAAGTAAACCAATTATTTTTTATTTTTTATATAATTAATCAGTATTTTTTATTATGGTTTGTGGGGTACAGTTAAGGGTTAGGTGTACAATTATGTTTCATTCAGGCACCCTGTTGATAAGAGGTGTTTTTCCAGCCCCAGACAGATATTTGCTACTGTTAATCCCACCCCCCTACCCCCCCCCATAGTTTCCCAGTACCGTCAGTCATTTTCTTATAGTATTGCATTGGATGTTCATGGTCCATTATATGAGTAAGAACATGTGATATTTGGATCTTTTTTTCTGTGAGAGGTCACTCAGTATTATAGACTCTAGTTCCATCCAGGTTGCTGCGAAATTCATGATTTTGTTCTTTTTTATGGCTGCATAGTATTCCATCGTGTATATGTACCACATCTTTTTAATCCAGTCCTCTTTTGATGGGCAGCGTGGTTGTTTCCAGGTTCTTGATATTGTGAACAACGCTGCGATAAACATACGTGTGCAGGTATCTTTTTTATAGAGTGATTTGTGTTCTTCAGGATATATTCCCAGTAGGGGGATTGCAGGGTCATATGGAAGGTCAATTTTTAGAGCTTTTAGGAATCGCCACACTACTTTCCACAGAGGTTGCACTAGTTTACACTCCCACCAACAGTGTAGAAGTGTTCCCTTTTCACCACACCCTCTCCAGCAGCTGTTATTTTTTGAGTTGTTGATAATTGCCATTCTGACTGGAGTTAGGTGGTATCTCAGTGTGGTTTTGATTTGCATCTCCCTGATGATTAGTGAGTAAACCAATTATTATAGTACTTAGTGTTGCTTTCTTGATATCTGTAGATTGATGTATACACACACACACACACACACACACACACACACACATATCCAGGGTACTAAGAAAAACAAAAAAGACAATTTGCATCAAGAAGAGTATAAAGCGAAAAAAATACCTGCACAAGCCAATTGCTAATAAACAAGAAAGCAGAATACCATCATTTCATCATTCTTATTGAGCAATTCCAACTCTAAATTCAACTTTCTTTCTTAAAGTCCATCTTCAATACTGCTTGAATCACTTTTATGCTAATAGATACTTTATTACACTTGCAGATCAGTTATATTATACGTGATGGAAATTTTAGTTAAAAAGTAGTAGACATCCTATCTTGGTTTTCAGGACTATTTAAATGTTTGTGAAAATTCTTAAAGACATTATAAGTGCAGGTAAGGTATATGCAATTATTTTTCTACTCTCTGTCATTTAGTAGAAATTTATTTGAAAGACCAAATCTTATAGATTTAAAATCACTCTGGGTTATAACTTGCTTAAAAAATAGTCGCTATTTTTAAAGAAAACTGAATTTAAATTATTCATAATAATATTAAACATTCCACTTAGGTAATGTTATAATCAGAGCTGTGTTATAATTGTTTCTCAGAAAAGGTAATTTTGAGTAGCAATTGTTTTTCGTAATATTGAAAATGCAGTCAATTTTTAGAATACAAAAAGCTCATCTACTTGGAGGGTGAACTGCTTTAGTATAGTAAAACTGTTCATTTCTCCCTCCCAACACAGTGATGGTCTAAAATAAACTAAATTCTTCATCTAAGACAGAACATATGCACAAATAAATTATTGCTTCAAAAGATACGAAGCTTTAAACCTATTCCCCAAGATGTGATTCCAAAGTACAGCAAGAGGACGGTTGTTTTGGAATATAAAAGGGAGATATAACTGATGGTTCTGATTAAAGATCATTTTGAATTCCCTCTTTTTTAATGGAGATGAAGAAAACGTATTTTGTATGGAGTTTTGTTTTGACTCAGCCTGCCGTGAAGCTGTTTAAATCAAATCTTATACCCACATTATTCTGATTTCCAAAAACATCAAAACATCAACAAAGGAAAAGCTAACCTTGAATTTTCAGCTTGTATTTCAGCCCTTGTAAACAAGTTACCATGGAGATGATACCCAAGTGAGCTACAGGCTTGACTCGAAACAGCCACTGTGTGTGGACTGACAGCACAGTATAACATGGCATCACTGCTATTCATGACAAAACCCGCTTACACCCTATGGTACTGAAGAGTTCTGCAGAATGCCATGTGAGAGCTTAAAATTTGCTAGAATTGCCATGAGTTTTTCAAAAGTGGCAAAATCAGGAAGGACAACCTAAGAATTATATATTTAAATATTGCAACTTTGGCAACAATTTTGCGACCATAATAATGTACGCTTGTTTTCTTTGAGCCTTTTTAGGAATATGTATATCTAGAAGAAATCTTGATTATGGCTTTAAATTATTTTCTTGGAGTAAATATAAGTGGATTTGGAGGAAGGCTAAGTTATGTCTGACAAAAAAAAAAAAGACAAAATAAGCACTGTCATTATGAACCACCATTCCTGTCTTCCACAGTTTGTACTGACTGTAATTGTATGGACACCCCTAACAAAAGACAAGATTTTAATGGCTAAGGTATTGTTTTGAAAAATTACAACACGACAAAAATAGCGTTCCTATACCCAGGAAGTACTTATACATATTTTTTCCTTCTCTAGACTTTTTTTTTCTATCCTAGCCCATGTCAAATTGTACATAAATTTTGATTTATTAGTTGATAAAATATTTAACAGTTGCATAGTGTTTTATTGGAAAAACTCCATGATCTACATTCTACAGAATACATAATTTTAATGTTTATCTTAAAACATACATTTGATGTCTATCACTTTTCTTTTTCTTTTGTAATATTAGGATACATAACAATACATTATAAAAATAATATCTATCAAAAGACAAATGGCATACCAATTCTATGAAATACAATGTAATAATTCAAAATAAACTCAACACTTCAATATATTTTATGTTTCTAGATATAATTGGTGCAATTATATATGTGTCTATATAATCATATATAATTATATTTCAAGATGTAATTTTGAATGTAAAATATATTGAAGAATAATATGTACACAATTATTGTATTTAACTAAGAATGTTAAATTACAAAAAAGGATAGATGCATATGTATATACATAAATGTAAAAAAAAGGTGTGGAAGAATATACAGCAAACTGGCAATATTATTATTTATTTCGGGTGGGACAAAGAAAGAGATGCTGGTTGAGCTGGAGAAGAAAAGACCGGATTGAGGGACATATTCAATTATTGAAGGGGGTCTTTGGTTTTATTTATACTTTTTTCAATATTTAGAATTCATTTAGATATAATTCAAGCAACTAATTCTTAAATTAAAATGAATCTCTGAAAACTATTTGAGAACCCTAATTGTTCCATAAAATTGTTTTATCATTAAAAAATGTACAAATAAATATGTGGTTTGCCATATATATACATTTTATATATGTGCTTAAGAATGGTGTTGTTATAATCTATTATAACTTGAAAAGGACAATTCCAGTGCCTTGCAAGGTATGGTCCTCAGTCAATCAGAAATATCTGGCAATTTAGAAATGTAAAGCCCCTTGTCTCTAAGCCCAGCAGATTGAGGCTGCAGTGGCAGTGAGTGTGCCACTGTACTCCAGCCTGGGTGACAAAGAGTGAGACTCAACTAAAAAAAAAAAAAAAATCGCTTGTCTCCAACATCAACATGGGCTGACAAGAATCTACATCTTATTAGAAATCATGTGTGATTCATAGACATAAAATTTAAGATTCACCACTCTAGGAAACTCTCTCTGGCATGAGGTTGGTCTGCTACACAACTCAAAATGTTTATCTCCACTCCACCTCTTATCATGTTTTTAGTCTTGAAAGTGAAGTTAAATATTATATTGATCATCTTCTTATATCAACATCAGAGACCTTCTGAAATTCTACTTCCTTCTTCCGTTAGTAGTATTTCCACAAGGAAACATAGATATTCTCTCATCTATACTTGTTTATTCTGAGATACAATCATTAAAACCATCCTGAATTCAGAGTTAGAGGGACCCAAGACTGAATATATCTCCACCATCCAATGATCAGTGTATGTGCTCTTCAGAGTACTGCGTGAGGTGCTTAATAATTCATGTAAAATGTGGTTTAGGTCAGTGTGAGGCTATTGATGGTTTTGCCTGACTTGAGGTTCAAATGGGCATTTGGGCAAGGTAAAGTGCTTTCAAATCAAACATCAATCAGAAATCTGGTCCACTTTATCATTCTTAAAGAAATCATTCATGGCATAGACCAGGGTTTCTCCACCTCAGCTCTATTAATATTTGGGGCTAGATAATTCTCTGTTGTGGTGACTATCCTGTGCATTGTAGGATGTTTAGCAGCACCCCTGGCCTCTATTTTCCAGATTCCAGTAGCACCCCACTCCCCAGCTGTGAAAGCCAAAAATGTTCCCTGGTACCCCAGCTCAAAACAACTGCCATAGGTAAATACTGTTTCATATTTTGTCATCATATTGAATCAGCAGGTTTTATATCTGGAGCTCAGAAATGACTCCCCCATTTTAGTCACAGACCTGAAATAGACATCTCAAGTAATATGTATTAAAAGAACACCGTGCTTTCTAAGTTCCACTCACTAGCTGATTTCATAGGCTTCATACTGCCTCTAAAATGTTTCTGTCATGTTATATTGATTCATTATCTATTTCCTACTTTCTTGCATAATCTCCCCTTTATTTTATTTTTTCTATTTACTTCTCCCCTCAATGCATTAATTATTATATTTTCTAATACAGTCATATCTAATTTAATAGATTTTTACCAATATTGGTGTGTTTAGTCTTCAAACTGGCATTTTTGAAAACAGTAATATCAGCCTCTACTGACTAACAGAACAAAGAACGAGAGCCCAATAACACTGAAGATGACAGCAGGAAAAGCTGGTGCAAACTAAACTATCTTGGAATACAATGAAATCAGCATATCTGTAAAAGATTAAAAATAATAAGTTTCAGGACAATTTCAAATATGGTTTCACACTTTTGAATTAAAGATAATGGAGTGAAAAATGGAATATCTACTCAAGGAGGTACCAAATTCTTCTGTTAGGCTTGTCACGTTTTCTTTTTCAAAATAAGGTGTATAAAGCAAGCATTTTTATAGGTTATTGGCAGCATTAATGTGAAAAGTATAAACTTTATTGCTAACCATTTGAGATGCAAGAAAGCTCTCTCTGCCACAGAAATTGGATGACCATGTGGGCTGACAGCTCCCTTGTGTTATAAAATAATGCAAACAATATTTTTTCACCCCAAACAAAATTGGTTAAAATTACATTTTCCCAAGTCATATGGAAATGCACTAATTTGTAACTTTCTAAAGCCAACACATTTATGCTTCAGAGATACATAATTTAGTAACAAACAGCAGACTGAATTTTGATCAGGTTTTAAAAATGGGTACAATAGCCTTCTCAGACTTCAAATGAGCTTAGAAAACTCTCTTGGTATTCTCTCCCTCATGAAATTGTAAGGGTAACATTCCCTTGAAGTTTTTCAGCAATATGCAGTGAGGAAAAAGTGAAAAGGTCTTGCATATTTGTATAATACATAAAGGCTCAAATGATTAAAACAGCCTTCAGACTTAATAGCAAGCATTTTACTTTAAAGGCAATCATTCTCCAAGAATCTGGAGAAATACCACATTATTGTGCTTTTCTTTTTGGAATTGATGGCTACATTATATAAGGAAGGTAATGTAAAGCATGATAACAAGCGATTCAAAAAGAAAAAAAGCAGTAATAGGAATTTTTTTCTTCTTCATTTTTTTAAGAGGAAAAAGATAGTCTGGCTTCTCATCATTATAAAACTAGAAGACCATCACATAATGTGATAGTCCTCCTGCTAACAACAAAATATACACGTAGATTGGTACAGCAAAGACAACCTTGAGAAAGATATTTCTATCTTCTTTCTAATTGACTTCATAGCATATGAATATAAACAGATTGACAAGGCAAGGACCAATTATGACACAATGTATTATTATTGACATGATTCAAAGAATCTACGGGAATAAAACAATTACTTTAAAATATCCCCATGAGTACTGGACACTTTTATTTTCCTCTTTTCCTCTCCCATATCATTTCTGTTTATCTTTCAATGCACTTATTAGTGAAGAATGGTGGTAGATTAGTACATAATTCATAAATTTTAATTTTCATTGCCAGTTAATATTTTTTAATTATGGTGAAATTTTTAGCTATTGAGGAATGTGTTTGTCAAAAAAGGGTAAACTCATGTTCTATGCACCTATGTATTTTGTATTTAGAAGACTTCGTAAGTTTTGGATGTTTATTTCCTTAAGTAGATTAAAAAATACCAAATTGAGCAAATCCTATGAAATAATTTTTGTTTTCAGTATTGCTCATGAGACTTCAGCAGGATTTGTGCTGTTTCATTTAATTATTAACGGGTGAGGAGCGATAGCAGGGATCCCATGTGAGTTGTCTTCCATGCTTCCTCACTGATTCTCATTTTAAATGTGTAAACCTTTTTAATGATAGGATTGCAATATTGGTTAACTGTGATTTTGAGTCAGTAATTGTGCAGAAAATCTTATTTGCATATCTTTTCAAAAGACAACTTGAAGTTCTGAGATGCTGACTGAAGTTGACCAGATTCTATATAGAAAAAAGCCCTATATAGGGCTTGATAGTTTTCTGAATATTTATTTATTACCCATTTGTATAATTAATATGACTAAAGTAGCGTACTTATTAGGAATAAACACACTTTGTAGTGACTGTCAAAGAAAATGTTGAGAACTCCTATCATTTGACTTCAATCATCAGATGAAAGCAACATAAAATAATGTATATGCTTTTCTGCACGTAGTATAGACATTAAACCACATATTTAAAAGTATTTGGAATGTAAATAATTGCATTTATTGCTGGTGATTTGGAAGATTGAGATCATTTATTTTCACAAAAAGTCTATTAATTAGGTTTCATTTAGTTAGAAGTGACATACACCACCTGAAATCTGGCTTAAAAGAAATTTCAAAAAACGTTACTCATTGGAAAAACTCAAGGATAGTGCTGGTTTGGTGTTTGCTGTACCACATCTCCAAATATCATTAGAAATCTATTCCTTTCTGTTACTCACTATTTTATATAATTTTGTTTCTTATCATTTTGGTTGCATTCTAAGAGAAGCTTCTTGCAAGTTTATTAGCAACCAACTCAAAGCTTGAATTAAACTGAAAAAACACCTATTTCCTGGAAGTGCTAGTATTGGTTCTAATTTGACCTAAACAAGCCACAGCCAACCCATGACATTGAAAGAATAGTTCTAAAGCATGGGATTATAGAGGTGGTGGAGGAAGTACAATTTTGGTAATGACTGGAGACATTTTCAGTTGCTACAACTGAGCAGCAGGTGGTCACTAGCATTAAATTGGTAGAAGCCAGAGAAAATGCTAAACATTTTACAATGCATAAAACAACAGAAATATCCAGCTCAAAATGTCAATAAGGTGAGGTTGAGAAATCCTGCACTAGGTGAAGAATCTGTTCTTGCTGAATCACAATAAGCTGTAGAGAGATAGGGTAAGAGAGGTTTATTCAAGAAAACCATAGCTGGGCTCGGTGGCTCAGCCTACAATCCTGCTCCTTGGGAGGCTGAAGTGAGTGAATTGCCTGACCCCGTGGATTCGAGACCTGCCTGGGCAAATTGGTGAGACCTTATCTCTACAATAAATCAAAAAATTAGCCGGGTGTGGTAGCGCACGCCTGTAGTTCCAGCTACTTGGAAGGCTGAGGTGGAGGGATCACCGGAACCCAGCAGGTTGAGGCTGCAGTGGCCCGGAGCGGCCACTGCACTCCAGTCTGGGCGACAGAGTGAGACTCCAACTCAAAAAAAAAAAAAAAAAATCATGACACCATAATCAGAAGCAAGGACAAGAAAAAGCTGGACAAGCAGCAACTCATGTCAAGAAGGGAATTTATTTTATTTTATTTTATTTTATTTTGCCTCTATCTATGAATAGGAAAACAAAATAAAACAAGAACCAAAACTTTTGAAAATTTTTTTACCTCAAATATAATTGCCAAAGTTGATTTTTGTTTTTGTTTTTCTTAAACTCACAATTTGGGGCTGCTCTTGTTCCAGTCACTAAGTGTAAGATAAAAATTTACATTTTGCTAAGTAGACTTAAGTCAGAAATTTTGCACATTAACAATTAACTTGTACCTCACCATTCACACTTTTTAATTGTTAGTTCAGATTTTTTGGCAAAAAAATAACCAGAATGGGGAAAAATCTACTTAAGTGGCAAAGTCTAGTTGTCTTCTTGATTTTTAAAAGCTTATTTAATTTATTTTGTTCTTGTTAGATTAAATTGAACAATATTCATAGAATAGGCTATTGACATTGATAAAAAAAAATAAGAAACCTTTATAATGCATCAGATTTATTTATTTAAACAACCATAGGTAATTTATTTTACAATTACTCTAACTTGAGACATTATCTTTCAAATATTTAAAAAAGAAATGTTTCTTTTTTCTCTTCTCCAGACTTTTAAGAGTTATTTCATGTATTACATTTAGGACAAGGAAAAAAAATGACACTGATGACTGATGTTAAGGTAGCTTGCACTGTTCTCTCTCTCCCTCTCTCTCTCTCTCTCTCTCTCTCTCTCTCTCTCTCTCTGTGTGTGTGTGTGTGTGTGTGTGTTGTGTGTGTGTGTTGTGTGTGTGTGTGTGTGTGTGTGTGTGTGTGTGTGTGTGTATTTAAGAAATTCACCATGTGGTTCTATGTAGCAGCAAAGATTTAATCTCAAGAATCAGGAACAAAAGCAGAGGAAAAACACCCTAAATTACCTCATGTTTTATAGTCAGATGTGTGTGCATACATATATGTGTGCACACACATCTGACCATCAATCAGACCCTCAAGCTCGCCTCCAGGAAAGTTGAAAGAGTGCATCTCACAGGAGAGGAAAATGCATTTAAAATTACTGCAGCCATAAAATAAACTGACATAACCCAAAGCAACAAATAATGGAAGAAAAAAATCCTTCTGGGGCTCTGTCTCTCCTTCAAGCAAAGATTTTGACTTTCTGTTTTTATTTCTTGTCAGTGATCCTAGGTGTGTTTAAAATGACATAAAATGCATTCATTATGCCCCCAGATTCCAACAGCTGTAGACTTTCTTGTACGTTTCCCAAGAAAATGCAGACTTCTGGAATAGAGAGCAGGTGAAGAAGCAAAATGACAGCCCTTGTGGGATGCTTGGTGCCTTAAAAAAATATATCCAAGCAATTTTCTCTATTGCATCATGTCTGAAAAGTAGCTTAATTCCTCTGTTATGATTAAAGTTGATTGACTGAATTGATCTGCAATGCATCCTGTTTCCCTAGTTTACAAAGATCTCAGGAAGAGTAAGGAAGCTGTCTAAACAGGATCCAAGTGCTTAATATATGCTGAGGTCCCACTTAACATTTATTATCTGTTATCGAAGGTTGGAGAAAAGCATGTAAATTATACGGATGACTCTGATTCAAGGAAAGGGAAAGATAAATACTTAATGCAGACGATCAGTGATTTTCATCAACCATTTTCTAAAACATACCCAATCTTTTTTTAGACTTATCAGTAACTTTGTAACAAGCATTTTCCACTGCTGGTAAGTTAACCTATTTTTACTTTACCATAGTAAAGAAATCCAAAAAACTTCAAGTCCAACTCTCAAGGTTGTGCAATAAATGTAATTTGCAAACAAATTTAGAACCTTCAGAAATCTGGAATACTTAAAAAATGATTCTCTTCATGAGTTTTTTTCTTTCTTTCCCCAATGAATATAAAATAAATTAAAAAGAAAGAAGAGAATCATTAGCAAGTATATCATAAAATTGGAGGTGGATGTAAAAATGAGGTCAGGTTAGTGTCTACTGAACATATATGGTTTTGAGGCACATAATTTGCTTAGACACTATTAATAAGTACATACAATTTGTTATAGGTACACAATTTTTAGTATCAAAGAAAATGTGTTAGAATAAAGCAAACTACGAAGTGACAGATTATAGCTTATGCTACTTATAGGAAATATCTTTCCCTTAACCAATGTAGAGGTCCATTGCCAATGTTTTGGACTGACTTGTTTGTATTTATAATTTTTTTACATTATTTTATCATAATGCATGAGGTAGCAGTCAGGATTAGTTACATATGTAATGTACGTGTAGGTGAAGTTTGGGCCTCCAACTGGTCCTCACTTTCCTTGGTTACACATAATATAATTTATCATATGAGGTTCTAATATAAAAATGGATTTAACAGAAAGCTTGTAGAAGACAGGTATTTTTCAATTTTTCTTTATGCAAGAAAGCTCTTAAAGTTGCTGGCTTTGTAGAGTCATATATCTGCATAATTGCTTTTTCTTGTTCTCACTAAATAGAACATCTTTATTAAAGAAACATTCAAATCTCCAAGTTTTAGTCTCAGTCACAGTATCCATATAAACCAGATATAGGTGTCAAATAGTAATGATTCTTATTAAACTAATTATAACAACTACAAAAATAATTCAATCCAATAGCTCATAACTGTGAGCTTTTCATGTGCCAGTTACTGTCTTAAGTCCATTATAATGACTATCTTATTTCATCTCACAATGATTTACAAGGCTGATACCTTCAACATCTGATTTTATAAATGAGGAAAACAAAGTATAAAAAGTTGACTAATTTTCTCCTTTTCCTAGAGCTTTCTTTCTCTCTCTGTCCCCATGTCAGGTTTGAAATGAACATTGCTAGACTTCCACAGGATGTGGAATATCATGTGGCAAAACAAACAACAAACAAACAAACAAACAAACAAACAAAAATAACCCCAGAGATTTTATTTTTTGTCTCACATTACCTCGGGGCCACAACTACAAGGAGAAATGAATACTGAATAGACATAATTCTGTTTAAGTGTTTAGACTTTTTCAACTACTCCTTTCCATTTTGTTCTTTCTATCTCAAATTCAGTTTTCAGATACAAAATTTAAATAATCTTTGAATATAAATGGCCACAACTTTTCTCAAACCTGGCAATGTTAATACAAATAAAAGCTATGCATCTAGGGTTTCCAGATAAGTTTAAATTTTAGAGAAATGATAGAAAAAATAATATAATTATGTCCCATGCAATATTTTGTATATACTTATACTATAAAGTTTTTTCTGTTTATGTAAAATTTAAATTTAACTGTCCATTTTATATTTTTAATTTCTACCTAATTATGTTTTGTAGGCTAACTCTGGCAACACAATTTAATAGTGTTTCAATTTTCCCTTTCAAAGACGTAAATTTTCATTATCATTAATATATACAATCTTACATTAAGCAGGCATTTTTATATTAAACTTCTAGAATTCTGTTACTGAAATATTATAGATAATATCTATACAATCTTATACACAAACCATGCATTGCCATCCTCAAAATTTCTTTCTACCTTCCCTCTTTTATTTCTTCCTTCTCTCCTAAATTTACTACTTTCTTCTATTCTTTACAATAACAATTTTTCATTTTGTCTAAGTTTAAGTTTATTTTGGGGTTAAATAATCCCAATTTTTCCCTATAATAAAATGTGTTATTCTCACTATCATTACATTTATTTAAAAATTTCTTAGTTTTCTCAAGTATAGCACTGTATCTACAATTTCAGTAATTTCTCCCTCTTTATTTTTTATGGTAAAAACACTTAATATGACATCTATCCTCAACCAATTTTAAAGTCCACAATACAGTATTATTTACTATAGGCTTAATGATGTATGCATAGCAGACCTCTAGAACTTATTAATGTTTGCATAAATGAAAGCTTATGCCTATTTTACAATATCTTCTTTTCCCCACCTCATCCTCTGGTCCGCAAGCAATGACCATTCTATTCTGTTTCTGTTAGTCTATTTTAGATACCTCATATAAGTGAAATCATGTAGTGTATGTCTTTCTGTGACTGACTTATTTCATGTAGCATAATGTCATTAATGTTCATAATGAATGAAACTCTAGGCTCATTCAAGATTGTTGCATATGGCAGGATTTCCATCTCTTTTGAGGCTGAAGAATACTTCACTATATGTATATATCACATCTTTATTCATCTGTCCATTAGCAAACATTTAGGTTGTTTCCATCTCTTGGCTATTGTGAATAATGCTGCAGTGAATATGGGAGGAGATTAAGAAGACTTGGCATTCTCTGTTTTCTTTTTAGTTCATTGGGGAAGGTTTGTCCATAGATGAATGTGAAGGGTCATCAATTTCACCCTGACATGTCCCATGTCAGCACTTATATCAACATTTCACAGATAAGTCAGCTTTTTTATTTAAGTGGATCAGCAAAGATAAATTGATGACCAAATTCTGCTGCCTGTTTCTATGGAAGTTGTCAGTGATTCACTGCCATGTTGTTTTCCAAAAAGCAACATTGAGATCCTTCTCAGTACATTTCCTGGAGTTACTATCATTCAGGTGTTCAAATTCAAAATTGCTCTCCTTAAACAAGAGTGAGCTCTCAGCAAGTGGAACTTATAAAAGTAAACCACATGGGAATTATCATTGTGATGAAACTATAAGGATAAGTTAAAACAGGTAAAAATAACCTACCCATTGAAGCAAGCCCCTAAACAGACAGTTGTGAACTGATTGTGCTATCACAAACATGTTGGAGTGTTAGAATGCTTCTAGCTGCAAGTAAAAGAAAATTCAGATTCCGTGGGCTTAAAAATGTGTGTATAATAAGAAATTGAGGATTGATTAATTCCTTAGTTTCATTATCAATATCTTTTTGTTTTGCTCTATCATATTGAAAAATTTAGCTTTTATCAGCTTTGATTCCACACTGGCAATCCTCCTGGTTGTGAGATAGCTATTTAAGTTTTAGGATTCACAGATGCAACAGTATCCAGAGGGGAAAGAGGAATATCTCTTATTTTAATATTGTTCCTTTATTTCTATTTTTAATTGGCAAGTAGAAATGTATGTATTTCTGGTGTGCAATATGATGTTTGGTATATGTATACATTGTGAGTGGCTAAATAAAGCCATTTAATGTTCACATTAACTCACATACTTTGTGTGTGTGATAAGAACACTTAAAATCTGCTTTCTTAGCAATTTTCAAATATATATTATATTTTTTTTTAAAGAATGGGAATATATTTCTCAGAAATGTCCCAATAGACACTCTTTTTCTGTTATTGGTCAGAAAAGTTCATTGTTTTCACTTAAATCAAACATTTGAGGGAAATTAGACTGACTAATGGTAACCGTATCTCTGGTGACCACTTGAGGGCAGCTACCTAGACAAATTATAATTTTCCTCATCAAGAGAACAGAGGCATGATATTATTGATGTTATTATAAATGGTGCTTCAGGATAAAGAAAACAATAGTCAGGTTTATAGAAAAACTTACTAGTCATGAGGACACTGTCTCAATAATTTCTTTGTCTTCATATTGTTTACCTATGGAACACAGAAGGAAAACTTCCTCTGACTTCACTGTAAACTCAGTCGAATTTCGAACTAATCTTTTTTTTTTCTCTTCATTTTTTACGAGTGGCAGCAATTCTGTGACTCTTTGCTTCCAGCAGAGTAGACTATCACATGGTCAGTGAGTGCACCATTTAAGTATTCTCTGCCTCCAGAAGGTGAATTCATTGTCCAGGAGGCCTAAGGGTTTTGGACTAAATTCCAACACTCTTGTTTTGCAGAAACTTAAACCCTTATTTGGCCAGTATTTTAGTTAAAAAAAATTGCTATTGTTGTTCCCAAATTAGTGACAGACTTTATTATCTTCTATTAGGAACAATTTTAAAGTGAGACTTTAAAATATGTGGTACTAAAGTCATTAAACACTGTTGCACTGTCAAAAGTATTTATTTTAAAAATAGATAAAACAAGGGGCCATTGGAAAATTAAACTTATTTTTAATAAAATCACTAAACTAGTCTTGCTTATTTTTTCACTTTTGCTACACCTCCACTGCCTCAGTGTTTCAGGTGTATATAGGAATTAAATTTCTACAACTATTCACATTTTTAAAAAGTGATTTTCCGGCCAAGCTCGGTGGCTCAGCCCGTAATCCCAGTACTTTGGGAGGCCGAGGTGAGTGGATTGCCTGAGCCCGTGGGTTCGAGACCCAACTGGGCAACTTGGCGAGACCTCATCTCTACAATAAATCAAAAATTAGCCAAGCGTGGTAGCACACTCCTGTAGTTCCAGCTACTTGGAAGGCTGAGGTGGAAGGATCACCAGAGCCCAGCAGGTCTAGGCTGCAGTGGCCAGGAGCGGCCACTGCACTCCAGTCTGGGTGACAGAGTGAGACTCCAATTAAAAAAAAATAAAAGTGATTTTCCAATATACACCTGTTTTCAGTGAAATGTGGGAAGTGCTTTGTCTGAATTCCTTCATAATTATTGTTTTAATGTCCTTATTTTTATTTCTTGGTGGGATGGAACAATTTCTAAGGTGACTTTCAACTCACTAAACTAGAAACTCATGTGGAATCCATATTGTGATTTAATTTGATGATTTCTATATGATTTAATGATTTAATTTGATTCTACAGCACTGTTTCTTTTTTTGTTGCAATATTTAAGATTGAGCATATCATAAATACAGAAGATTTGATTCTTTTTTTGGTAACAGCTCTACTGAGATATAATTTACATACCATACAAGTAACCATTGAAAGTGCACAAATAAATATTTTGTTACATTCACAGGTTACATTCACCTTAATCACTGTAAATTTTAGCACATTTTCATCACTCTCCCCCCCTCAAGCCACCCATAATAACCACCATGAGTAGTCACTTCCATTTACCCTCACCATTCTCAGTCCTTGGCAATACTGATCTACTTTCTGTCTTTGTAAATGTGCCTATTCTGGACATGTCATATCAGTGGCATCATGCATTGTAGTCGTTTATGACTAGCTTTTTTCACTGAGCATAATGTGTTCAAGATTTTGTCATGGTATGGTCTTATCAGTGGTTTATTCTTTTCATTGCTTAATAATATTCCATTGCATAGATATGGTGTAAATCTTTTTAACATATGACTTCTCAAAGTGATTTAATTATACTATAATATTAGGGCAACAAAATACAAATTTAAAATAAAGATTGAACATTCATAAACAATTAGTGCAATCCAGATTGACATTTCCCCACCCTATACAATCTATCATTGAATAAAATGGGACTGTAAAAATTCTGCTGGAAATAGGGGGTATGTAATTATAACAAAATGGTGGCACACTTTATCTTATTGAAATGATTAATTTGGATATCTTCCCCCTATTATTTGCTCTCTACTGCCCACAAATGACACTTACCACAGGAATTCCTAACAGAATGTATTTTACTTTTCAATGTTCTAAATTCCCATTATTATACAAACAGTTTATCTGTTACTTTGTCTCTTCTAGCCTACTCAAACAATGTCCATAGGCTCATGTCTTTATAACAAGCATACTTATTAAAGATATGTTTTGAACAATGGCATCTCTGTTGTTATATAGAATTCTGTAAATATTTAAGTAATTATTTTTTCTTCCCATTATCATGTAAATGTATGCAATGTGCGCAACTATATACCTATCCATTCTACCTCTCCCTCCCTATTTTCAAATATAAATATATAAATTCTTGAGACACATATATATAATATTATGTATTTGACACATGACTTCTCAAAGTGATTTAACTGTTACTATAATATTAGGACAAAATAATACAAATTTAAAATAAAGATTGACCATTTATAAACAATTCATGCAATCCAGATTGACATTTCCCCACCCCATATAATCCACCTCATTGAATAAAGTGGGATTGTAAAAAATTTGCCAGAAATATAAATATAACAAAATGGTGCAATACTTTATATTATTGAAATGATTAATATATATGTGATATTATATTAATATATATAATATTAATTATATATCTCTCAAGAATTTAAGTATAATTTTAATATATCTTATATTTATTTATTATATCATATTGATATATTATATACAGGCAAAGGTATACATAATATATGCCTTCATCTGTAATCATGTCAGAACATATGGTTGCATTAGAAATTATTTAGGCATTTATTTTGTCTTTAAATGAAAGACTAATAACCCACTCAATATACAAAAAATTATGGCAGGAGCATCCTGACTCCCACTACATCTGTTTTGGGCAAAGATAGAAAGTAGAAGTTAAGAGATATATAATTTTTGACAATGATATGGATTAAACTATTTAAAAAGAAAATTTGTTTTAAAATCTGAAACACAATAGGAGAAAAACAATATGCAGACATATACAAAGTCTGAACTGTGAAATATAAAATAATTTTGAGAACTTTTATGGCATAAAGATAGATGGTTGGATGAATGGGTGGTTGGATGGATGGATGGATGGATGATAGATCATAGATAGATTGTCAGAATCAAGAGACATGAATCATTAGATAAGTGTACTTCAACAATAAAGCAAGAAAAATATAATTAAGTGCACACTGGGTGTGTCATAGTAAAAATTGTTAGACTACAATTAATATAATGATAAATAACATAGAAAAACTAGAGATACATAATGCAATGTATTGATTGATTGATTGATTTACTTGTTTACTTATTTATTTATTTGTTTTTGCCTGTTGATACTATGTTTTTTTATTTATTTATAAAGATGTGGGATACAATTCAGGGTTTGGTATACAAACGTTGATTATGCAGGTACCTTTGGTGATGAGGTATGCCAGTCCCTCGTCAGCAGTTTCCCTCATCTGCCAATCCCACCCCACCTCCCTGAAGTTTCCACTACTGCCAATCCCTTTCTAGTATTATAGTTATTCAAGGCGTGTTTATGAGTGATAACATATGGTACTCTGTTCTTTATTTCTGTGATTGATCACTGAGTATGATCGATTCTAAATCCATCCAAGTTACTTTGAAGTCCATGTTTGTCCTTCTTTATGGCTGCATAATATTCCATTGTGTATATGTACCACATTTTTTTATCCAGTCCAGTTTTGATGGGCAACATGGTTGGTTCCATGTTTTTGCTATTGTGAATAGAGCTGCAACAAACATGCAGGTATATTTTTTATAGAATGATTTAAGTTCCACTGGGTATATTCCCAATAGGGGAATTGCTGGGTCATATGGAAGGTTAATTTCTAGTACTTTGAGAAATCACCACACTGTCTTCCAAAGAGGTTGCACTAGTTTGCATTCCCACCAGCAGTGTAGAAGTGTTCCTTTTTTTCTGCATCCTTGCCAGCATCTGTTACTGTTTGTTTTATTAATGATGGTCATTCTTACTGGGGTTAGGTGGTATCTCAATATGGTTTTGATTTGCATTTCTTTGATATTTAGGGAGGCTGAGCACTTTTTCAGGTGTCTGTTGGCTGCCCATGTATCCTCTTTTGAGAGGTATCTATTCATGTCTTTTGCCCACTTTTTAATGGGGCTGTTTGTTTTTTTCCTTTCAGTGCATTTGAGTTCCTTGTAGATCTTAGATGTTAGGCCTTTGTCAGATAGTGTTGGCAAATATTTTTCCCATTCTGTGGGCCGTCTCCCTGCTCTCTTGATGGTTTCTTTTGCTTTGCAGAAGCTTGTTAGTATGATGTCCCGCTTGTCTTATTTCATAAGGAATGGGCACTTAGGGTTCTGAATAGGAGTTGGTTGCCAGTTCCAGTTTCCATAAGGGTGTCTCTGGCGTTTTCTAAAATTCTTATAGTTTGAGATTTTATGTTTAGGTCTTTGAACCATTTAGAGTTAATTTTTGTGTATGGTGATAGGTAGGGGCCCTGTTTCAATCTTCCGCATGTAATCAGCCAATTTTCCCAGCACCATTTTCTGAATAGGTTCTACTCTTCCCAGTGGTTGTTGTTGGAGGATGTGTCAAAGATGAGTTGGTTGAGAAATTGAGATTGAGGCTTTGCTTCTGGGATCTCTATCCTGTTCCATTGGTACATAGGCCCGTTCTTGTACCAATAACAGTCTGTTTTGATTACTGTAGCCTTATAGTAAAGTTTGAGGTCTAGAAGTGTGATACCTCCTACTTTGTTTCTTTTGCTGAGGATTGTTTTGGCTATTCATGGTCATTTATGTTTCCATATGAATTTCTGTATTGTCATTTCCGAGTCTGAGAAAATGATATTGGTAACTTAATGGATATTGAGTTGAATCTGTAGATTGTCTTTGGTAGGATGGAAATTTTAACAATATTGATTCTTCCTATCCATGAGCATGGAATATTTTTCCATTTGTTTGTGTCTTCTTGGATTTCTTTGAGCAGTGTTTTGTAGTTCTCATTGTAAAAGTCTTTCACTTCTCTGGTTAGGAAGATGCCAAGTATTTCATTTGTGTGTGTGTGTATGGTTATTGTGAATGGGATTGTCCTTTTAATTTGAGTCTCTGCCTGCTTGCTGTTGGTGTATAGGAATGCAACTGTCTTTTGCACATTTATTTTGTACACTGAGACTTTGCCAAGGTCCTTTATCAGTGCAAGCAGGTTTTTGACAGATTCTCTTGGATTTTCAAGGTATAGGATCTTATCATCAGCACAGATGGATGACTTGACTTACTCTTTTCCTATTTGGATACCCCTGATTTCCTTTTCTTGTCTAATGGCTGTAGCTAAGACTTCCAACACAATATTGAAGAAGAGGGGTGAGAGTGGACAGCCTTGTCTTATTCCAGTTTTCACAGGAAAAGTTTCCAGTTTCTGTCAATTTAACGATATGTTAGCTGTGGGTTCTCATAGATGGCACTTACTATTTTGAGGTATGTCCCTTCTATTCCTAGGTGTTAGAAGGTTTTTATCAAGAAGGGATGCTTGATTGTATCAAAAGCTTTTTCTGTATCTAATGATATAATCATGTGATTCTTGTTTTTACATCTATTGATATATTTAATGACATTTATGGTGTTGCGAATGTTGAACCAGCCCTGCATTCTGGGCATGAAGCCTACTAGGTCGTAGTGGATGATTTTTGAGATATGTTTTTGTATTCGATTTGGTAGAATCTTGTTGAGGATATTTGCATCTATGTTCACAGGGTATATTGGCCTGTAGTTCTCTCTTTTGGTTGGATCATTACCTGGTTTGAGTATCAGTGTGATGTGAGTTTCATAAAATGATTTGGGGAGAATTCCATCTTTCTCCATTGCCAGGAATACTTTCCATTGGATTGGTATCAGCCCCTCCTTGTATGTTTTTGTAGAATCCTGCTGAAAAGGCATCTAGTCCAGGACTTTTTTTTTGTCAGTAGTTTTCGCATGACAGAGTCAATTTCCTGGGTTGTTATTGTTCTAGTTAGTGTCTCAGTGTCTTCTTGTTTCAACTTGGGGAAGTTGTGTGATGTCAGAAAATCCTCCATTTCATTTAGGTTATCAAGTTTGTATCCATATAGGTGTACATAGTAATCCCTGATAATGTTGTGTATTTCTTAGGGGTCAGTTGTGGTTTGATCTTTTGTATTTCTGATTGTGTTTATTTGGGCTTTTTTTCTCTCTTTTTCTTGGTCATTCCAGCTAGAGGTCCATCAATCTTGTTAATTCTTTCAAAGAACCAGCTTTTTCTTTTGTTGATATTGTCTATGATATTTTTGTCTCCTATGCCCCACACTTGGGCTCTTATTTTGATGATTTGGATTCTTCTTCTAAAGTTGGGGTTTTGGTGGTCTTCTCTTTCCATTTTCCTTAGGTGATTTGTTTGACTCTACACTTGTGATCTTTCTGTTTTCTTGATATGTGCTCATAGAGATATAAATTCCCCTTTTAGAACTACTTTCCTGGTACCCCAGAGGTTTTGGTGAGAAGTTTGTTCATTTTCACTTGTTCCCAGGAATCTTTTAATTTCTGCTTTGATTTCTGTGTTGACCCAGTAGTTGTTCAGCATTATTCATTTAGTGTCCGTATCTTTGTGGACTTTGGGGAAATGTTGTTGGTGTTGATGTTTATTTTTATGCCACTCTGGTGTGAGGATGTGTATGGCAAGATTTTAACCTTATGGAATTTGTTTATGCTTGATTATGGCCAAGAATGTGATCAATCTTGGAGTACATTCCATGTGGTGATGAGTAGAATGTATATTCTGTGGTTGTTCAGTAGAATAATCTGTAGGTACCTATTAAGTCATTTGGTTGAGTGTCAAGTTTAGGTTCTGGAAATCCTTGTTTATTTTTTGCTTTGATGATCTATCTTGGGTGGTTAGTGAGGTATTCAAGTCCCCTGCCATGATAGTGATGGAGTCAATATCTTTTTTAAGTTTACTTAGTAGTTGTTTTATAAATGCTGGTGCTCCTGTATTGGATGCATATGTTTAGAATGGATATTTCTGTTGATGGGTTGAACCTTTTATCATTATATAGTGTCCTTTTGCATCTTTTTAAATTTTGATAGCTTAAAGGGTTGTTTTGTCTGATATTAAGATCACAACTCATGCCTTCTTTTGTGACCCATTTGCCTGGAAACTCATTTTCCATCCTTTAACTTTGAGTCTGTGGGCCTCCCTGATAGTGAGATGAGTCTTCTGGATGCAGCAAATAATTGAGTCATGGTTTCTTATCCAGCATGCCATTCTGTGTCTTTTCCATGGTGCATTTAGTCCACTCACATTCAGGCTGATTATTGAAATGCAATTGTTTATTCCTATCATGTGGTTCTTATAAAGTTTTTCCTTTCTTTGCTTGTTTTCTTTTGGCTTTGGGGTTGATATATGTGTGTGTTTTCAAGTTTTTGTGTTGTATTCTCTGTTGATTCTGTGTTGTGGTGTTCTTTTGGGGGGGGGGGTGTAGTCATTCTTTTTTCTTCTTCTTTCTGTGCTTAATACCTTTTTAAGTGTCTCCTGTAGCGCTGGTCTGGAAACTGCATAATCTCTTAGGAATTGGATGTCTGGGAAGGATTTTAATTCTCCATCACTGATGAAGCTGAGCTTGACTGGATAGGAAATTCTTGGATGAAATTGTTTATCTTTGAGGACTGTGAATATAAAACTCTCTTTCCTTCTTTCCTGTAGTGTTTCTGTCAATAGGTCTGCTGCTGTTCTGATTGGTTTTTCCAGTAGGTAACCTGGCCTTTCTCTCTTGCTGCTTTTAGGATTTTTTCTTTTTTGCCTACTTTGTGTAGGCAATTTGCTATGTGTCTAGGGGTTGGTCTTTTCATTTGATGTTTGTGGTATTTCTCTGTATCTCTTTTGCTTGACTGGTCACATCTCTGTTGAGATGGGGAAAGTTGTCTTGGATTATCTCCTGGAATACTTACTCCAAGTTGCTGCATTTCCCTTTCTTCTTCTGGGATACCAATCAGGCATAGGTTCAGCCTCTTCATATAATTGCAGATCTCTTGTAGGCTTTGTTCTTTCATTCTGAGTCTTCTTTCTACTTTTTTATAGATCAGGTGTGTTCCATGTTCTGGTTTTCAAATTCTGAGATTCTTTCTTCAGTTAGATTAATTCTGTTTTCCATGCTTGTCATCTTATTATTTGTTTCCTGGATGAAATTTTTTATTGGCAAAATTTCTGTTACAAGTTATTTCATTGTGTCATATTGTTTTTCTTGAGTTTTATTCACTCTTTCCATTCATTCCCTAATACCTGTCATATTCTGGGGTCAGTTGTTGGTGACTTCCATTGTTTGGGTACCAAGATCTGATTTTTCAGGAGTTTTATGTTTGGTACACGTCAAATCGCCTGTGGTCTTCCTTTTGTTTTCCTCACTTGTGACAGATATCTTGTTTTTCTCTTTAGTTCCGTTATTCAGTATCAGTGGGAGATGCTTTCTCTCCTGATGTTTGCTCAGTTCTCTAGTCTTCCCTGATTTGGACTCTGGATTTGTTCTATTTTGAAATAGGATGGTGAATGGGAAGTTTTGCTGTCTCTTGTAATTTTTGAAATTCGAATAAAGTTGGGTATGATATGCTACGATTCAGAAAATACTTGCAAATTACAATGGTCGCTATTGTGGTATATGTTCCCTGAGACCCACTCCCCATCACGACTCTACATGACATTGCAAAGCAGAAACCAATGCAAAAAACAATTGAACACACATACACACACAGACACACACACCCTCCAAAACAAACTGGAATAACAACAAAGTGAAGTAAAACAAACAACAACAACAACAAAACCAAGAAAACTAAACACACACACACACACACACACACACACACACACACACACACTCATACACCAGTCCAAAGTAAATAGAGAAGAGAAACAGAAAGACTGGGGAAAAAAAGGAATTCAGATCGAGCTCTCACACATATATTGACACACACCTAAAGTATAAAAAATGAAAATAAAAAAACCCTGAAAATCAAAAGAACAATAACAAGCCTACAACAAAATTGAAATGTGAACCTTCAATCATGCACATATACACATAAACAGAAAACACAAATTAAAAAAAAAAGAAACAGAAAAAGAAAAGAAATAAAAAACTTGGGGGGGATGCAGATCAAACTCTCACATACACATTCATGCACAAAGGAAAAATATTTTTAAAATAGATGAACTAACAAACATTCAAAAAAAGTTTAAATTAAAAAAAAAGAAGAAGAAAACTGCCCTCTTGTGGCAGGCTCTGTAATTGTTTCTCTAATCAGGTCTCTCCTGCAGAACCACCTCTTTTACTCTCTCCTGTGTCCTGAGCAGAAAAGGAGGAGGGGCAGTGGAGGTCTGTGGGACTGGAGTCCTCCCCACCCACTATACCATAGTGGGAGCGAGATTTCCTCTGATGGGGAGGTACAGGATTGTCTCTTCCCCAGGTATGTACTTTTTGCAGGAGGTGTCCTAGCCAGGCCTATCCTGGAATGGAGTTCTCCATTGTGACTTATGTCCAGGCTCTGTCTGGGTTGGTACCTTTTAGTTGTGGCCCAGCTATGTGGGTCTGACATTCAGAGGATTGCTCAAGAGGAGGGGATTTGGGTGAGCCCTGGACTCACCACTTATCTCTTTGGAGTCCTTCCTCATCCTTTTCTGGCCCCACTCTTTGTCCTGTGGCTGGATCAGGGTAGGGAGTGGGACGTCTAGAATTCAGCACTTGTCGGGTCCCTCTGAAGTTTGTGCTTTCAGGATATTCCCTTTGGGTCATGATTAATCCCCTGAGTAGTTGATTCACCAGTCAGAGATCAGGTCTGTTGCTCTGTGGTGAGCAAGTTGGAGCACTTTCTTGCCCTGCCTTCAAGATGGTGGTGGAGGGCCTCTCTTGTCCTCTTCTGTGGGACTTGCTTCTAAACTCCTTCCATAGTTGCTGCTGCCAGTGCCCTGCCAGGCACTCAAGTGGTGAGGCAAAACCTGGAGCCAGTAGTCTCTCCTGCTGCAATGGTGAGGCAGAACCTAGGGCGATTGTCTCTCCCCACCACTTCTTCAGAGGAAAACGTTTTGTCCATTAAAAATAATGGTACTCGGCTTCTTCGACCTGGGAAGAGCCAGGGACCAATCAGAGAAGCTGCAGCACCAGCTGTTGCACCAGGGGCCTAGCCACTTGCTCATGAGCCCCCACTTAGACAGCCTCTCTTAAGATTTTCTTCTCAGGAAGGGTTTTGTTGATTTAAAGAAAAAAAGAAAAAGAAAATGGCACTCAGCTTCTTCATCCTGGGAATTGCTAGGGTCCAAGCCCAGCAGCTGTGGTACTAGCTGCTGAACCAGAAGAGCCCTAGCCACTAGCTTCCTAACTTTCACTCGGTCAGCCACTCACATTCCCACTCTCTCACCAGCACATACACAAAACTTCCATACACTCACTCACTCACACTGGGACTCACATAGTCCAACTGGCACAGCCACCATCTTCGTATCATTTTCAACAATGTATTTAAATATTGAAAACTGATGCTAAATAAAAACAAGTTCCCCAATAATTACTGTAGTATAGCATGATAATATTTAAATCATGTTTTAGTTAATAAAATAATATAAAATGGTTCTTGTTAAAGTATAGAAATTATGACCTCAGGAATAAAAGCAACTAATTATTAGTAGTGGTTACTTATGGGGAAGAAATAACAGGTAACTATTATAGAGGAGTTCACAGAAAACTTTAACTTCATTTACAATGTTTTTATTCTTTAAAAATATTGGCAAAATGTGAAAATATATAAAATCTTGTCATTATTATATTTTATGGTTGAAAATTTTATTATGAGCACAATTTTATAAAACAAAATTGCATAGAGATTAGAGTACTGCTTACAAATGGTGGCATTTTATGTCAGATATTTAAGCCTGTGGCCTGGGTTCCTTACTTGTTAACTGGTCATTTTAATTGAACAGTGATGTTATAATGCCATTTCACATAATAATAAGCATTAAATACATATTTGTTATAATTATTTTTTATGGGTAATGCAATTAAACTCTTTATTTTGCATGTAGTACTATGAGAAGTACAACCAACCAATCAATAGATTAGTAGGAAGCAAGGCTTTACCTATAAAATATATAGGGTGTTGGTCGAGTTGAGCAACCATTTTATTATTGCATTTTACTGTTAAATTTAAAAATTGCCAGGTATTATATCATTAATACTCTCTGTGAACAAAATGAATCTCCTTTTTTTCTTATTTATTTAAAATAAAGCAAAAGAAGCTGGGCTCGGTGACTCAGCCTGTAATCCTGCACCTTGGGAGGCTGAGGTGAGTGGATTGCCTGAGCCCGCGGGTTTGAGACCCGCCCGGGTAAATTGGCGAGACCTCATCTCAGGATCCCCGGAGCCCAGCAGTTCGAGGCTGCGGTACCCAGGAGTGGCCACTGCACTCCAGTCTGGGCGACAGAGTGAGACTCTAACTCAAAAAATAAAAAATAAAAATAAAATAAAGCAAAAGAAAACAAAAAAACTTACATATTTCTCTATGGATTAAGTGTATATATTGTTTTCTCTAATTGACATGTTGAATGTATAGGTTATAGAATGCAAAAGATATGGAATGCAAAAGATGTAGAATGCCTACCACATCTATTGGATTGGTTGCATATGTGATTTATTCTTAGTTTTGTTTAATAATTGTTCTCTTTCCTTGGTATTGATATTTCACAAATGTAGCTTAGAACATGAAATCCTACAGCATTTTTTCATCACGAACAAATACCTACTTATGAATTCTTGTCTCAGAAGCTAATTTAATTGGTGCATTCCAACTACTATTGCTTGTTTCACACTTCAGTAGGTAAAGATGCATTAATAATCGAAGTTTCAAACTGTAATTAACATTAGCTTTAGGCTCCTGACAATGAAATGGTTATATTTTAATGTATGGGTTGATAAACAAAGTTAATCTAACATATGAATAAACAGCAAAAATAACTTACATTTTCTCTTTCTCTGCAAATTGATACATGCATCTGTGTGTTATCTAAAACATGGGGAATAAGTGAATGTCAGAGAAAAAGTGAATGACAGCCAATACAACACCTAAATTCCATCAATTCAATGCACCAAACTAAATTTGAGACATTCTAACAAAACAATTTTTTAGCAAAAATTAAAAGATGATTTTCCTAGTTTACTTTTCTTTCAACTTTTTATAATTTAGTTGTAATTTTATCTTATTTCACTCTGTCCCTAATTGAGTTGATTACTTTATACAGACTCCTGAATGATGAATTTTATGCTAATACCTTGTTCTTAAGCACCATATTGTCTCAATGTATGTGCCTAGTATTATTATATTACTTTCATGTTGATAGCAATTGTTCTTGTGATATAACTTTGAATGAAAAAAATCTATTCTTGACTCAATCCTTTATTCAGTTATATTTTCTGGACTCTCCCAAATCTAGTTTTTAAGTACCAATATTTGAAATGGTGGAAATCTAAATACCAGGTTACTAATGGTGGTATTTTTGTTTTGGTAATATAATGCCTATTTTTTTTTTTTTTTTTGAGTTGGAGTCTCACTCGGTCACCCAGACTGGAGTGCAGTGGCCGCTTCTGGCCACCACAGTCTCGACCTGCTGGGCTCCAGCGATCCTTCCGCCTCAGCCTTCAAGTAGCTGGAACTACAGGCTCGCGCTACCACGCCCAGCTAATTTTTTGATTTATTGTAGAGATGAGGGCTCGCCAAGTTGCCCAGGCAGGTCTCGAACCCACGGGCTCAGGCAATTCACTCACCTCAGTCTTCCAAGGTGCAGGATTACAGGCTGAGCCACCAAGCCTAGCTTGGGACATGTATTTTATATGTACATAAAAGCAACAGATGAGAACCATCATCCGCCTCAGCCTTCCAAGTAGCTGGAATTACAGGCACGCACTACCTCACCCAGCTGATTTTTTTTTTTTTTTTTTTATTGTAAAGATGAGGTCTCACTGCCCAGGTGGGTCGGAACCCGCGGGCTCAGGCAATTCACTCACCTCAGCCTCCCGAAGGCGCGGGATTACAGGCTGAGCCACCGAGCCCGGTTATAATGCCTATTTTTTAAACTTAATTTTATTTTATTGAATTTCCTTTTTTTCTATTTTTCATTTGAGATTCAAGGGGTACATATGCATATTTGTTACATGGACATATTGTGTAGTGGTGGGGATATGGTCTCAGGTGGCCCATTCCCCAGACTATGAACATTGTACCCAGTAGGTAATTTCTAAATCTTAATCCCCCTCCCTGTCTCTCCCCTTCTTGGTGTCTCCAGTGCCATTATTGTCATCTTTGTGGCAATTTAGCTCCCGTATAAGTGAGAGCATGTGATGTTTGGTTTTCTGTTTCTGAGTCAGTTCACTTGGGATGATGAATGGTGATACTTTATTTATTTATTTATTTATTTATTTGAGTTGGTGTCTCACTCTGTTGCCCAGGCTGGAGTGCAGTGGCATGCTCACGGCCACCACAGCCTCGACCTGCTGGGCTCAGGCAATCCTTCTGCCTCACCCTTTCAAGTAGCTAGAACTACAGGCGTGCACCATCAAGCCCAGCTAATTATTATTATTTTTTATTTATTGTAGAGACGAGGTCTCATCAAGTTGCCCAGACTGGTCTTGAACCCTGGGATCAGGCAATCCTCTCACCTCAGCCTCCCAAAGTGCTGGGATTACAGACATGAGCCATCACACCCAGCTGAATAGTGGTACTTTAACATCCTCAAACACTTTATGTGTTCAGGTCCACAAGATAAAAAAAAAAAACATAACTCTTTTTCCAGGTGAGATTGATTGCTCAGAACTCCATATTCATTGGTTGTTTAGATATGTATAAATGTACATACTTAATGATATTAAAGAATATGATGACCTTTGAAACAAACAGAAATAGAACGATGTAACAAAAATATAGATTAAAGATCATACAACAGATCCAAGAAGGAAAACTTCTTATTTCTCACATCATGTTTTAGCCATTATGAATATAAGTTCAAAACAGTTTTTAATAACTAATGTTTTTAGTATTTTTTGATCCTTGCCTGTTAGAGATGGCAAGAATACTAAATCGAATTGGGGCTTAACAAAGAAACTAATGAGGCATCTACTATTTGTCAGAGACTCAATGGAGACTTTACAAAGGTAATTTTATTTAATCCTAATAACAAACTTGTAAAATAAATGAAAGTAAAATAATTAATAGAAGTAAAATAAATAATGGTCACCTCATTTTCCAACCAAAAAATATCCCAAACAAACAAAAAACTAAGTTTCAGAGAATTTAAGTGATTTGTACAGTACACAGAACCAAGATCTAAAGGTATTTTCTGATTGTGAATCAAGTGTTATTTATATAATACACCACAGGTTTTCAATTGCTAAAAATAAATTACAGGTAGTATTACAGGTAGTATATAAATATATGCTATATACCTAATCCAAATGTTTTACATGGATAATAATATTTTTGAATTGAGGACTCAAGTCCAAAAAAGATAATAACTTCCTCAGGACTCATAGCTAGAAAAGAACAGTTCTAGATTAAGACCTTGAATATTTGGCTCCAGGAATGTGTTGTTATTCACCACATTTTATTACTTTCTTTCTAGAAAGCATTTGGAGCAAGTACACATCTTACTTTTGTTTAAAAATATTTAAATATAATACAATTATGAGTATGATGCCTAAAATCATGGTTGAGGTCATAATAAGAGTCTCTCATCATCCCAAGATGATACTAAATGTGCACTGAATCTGACTGAGATGGTTTCTTCTTCCCACTTATCCTTTTTTTTGTTCTTTTAGCTATAATAATTGCATAATATCAATATTTCAGTATTATACTGTTTCAGATTTATTATTTGTTAAGTGTCAGATTAATCTCTTTTGTTAACTTTTAAGATAATCTGACCAGATGGCATGAAGAATATATTAATTAAATTAGAAGTTATAATAAAGATACACTCCTTTTGATCCTCAGGAAGGCTTAACATTTCATTTCCTTTCTTCTGTTTGTGTTCAGTAATCCCAAATGTCATGAATAATTCCATGCCGTTATTTAAAAAAATCTCTATTCAGATAGAAATTCTACCAGATGCTATTATAATCAGTTTCTTGCAGCTTAAATTTTAGACAATTGTTTGGAGACAAATTAAAAGAAAATGGACTTTTTTTATTGAAACTACTTGTTGAGTGCTATATTTGTGTTCAGATGTTTCATGTTATGGACCAACTGTCTTTCTTCAATCTTCATACAGGATAAGTAGCTATAATTTTAAACAAAATCAATCTTGGTTGTTAATCTTAACGACTAACTAGAAACATTTGAAACCTTGATTAGTCTCTGGCATAAAAATGCTATGTCCTGTTGTAGTAAAAGTATTATTTAACAGTCAAAATAATATATTAATTTCATGAATTAAATAACTCATCATATGGCATTTTAACCTGAATGCATAGTCTTTGAAATTGTCATAATGACAACTGAGTTGCCAACTGCTAGTTCTCCAACTTTGTTCCAGGGATTCTTATATTTGACAGTACTTCAGACTCACCTACAGATGATGTTAAAAGTGGGGGGAAAAAGTTCTTAGGCCTCACGCTCAGAAATTCTGAATTAGTAGGACCAAAGTAGGGTCTACAATCTGCATTTTCAATAGGCACTCCCCCTGTCTGTCCTAGTGCTTTCTCTAATATAGAGAGTGTACAGTACAGTGCTCACTTTGATAAATACCATAAAGGGTTTTGGGGTTAGCTGTGCATCAGAATTGCACAAGAAGCATGCCAAAACCCATGAATACCTTCACTGAATTCTGCATCAGAATTCTACAGCACATATCTGAATGAGAGCCACTAGTGCATACAATTGAAGTCCCTTAAGACCTTCACCAGAGATAATTCCATCCCTCCTTCCCCCTTTCCCTCCTTCCCTTTCCTCCTTCCCTCCCTCCCTTCCTTCCTTTGCCTTTTTTTCTTATTTAAAGACAATCTTGGTATACGAGCCTCATTCCTGCTTTTTCTTTTTTTGAATGAGACTCTAGAGAACACACAGACACCCCAATGTTTATATAAACAGATAAACAGTGATTGATGGTGGAATTGACAGGATCTTGAACACTGGAGTTGGCACAATATTTATAGAAGACAAGTGGCCTTTTGTCCGTCATTAATTCAGAGAACATTCAGTACAGTATTAAAATTCTGCATAGTCAATTCATGAAATGAATTTTTCAGGCAACAAAGATTATAACAAAATTATAAATCCAATCTCCAACTCCAACCCTCCCCACCAGTGAAACTACAATGTGAATTGAAAAGGGCACTTCTTCTCATTATGATCTTCAGACTGTCATTATTGGGGCTAATTCTAATGTCACACTATGGATGATGAGTAGTTGAAATCCAATTTGAATGCATAATACCACATTTAATTTACACTACCACCTGTCAATAGAAAATAGACGGAGGCATAGCTTCTGAGATATCCATAGGGAATATTCAATTATAATTAATCTTCCTATTTTTGTTAAATCTTTGTCCTGAAATGGATTGTTTGTGCCATCTCTTATTCTTATAACAATCTGTCACTAGAAAGAATTTGAATTTTAATCTAGTAGTCTCCAAGAAACACAATAGAAAATGTTTTCTTTAATCTCCTCGATACTACTATTGGTTGTCTATTTCATTTCTTTTCCATAGGTCAATTATGACTGAGGTTGTAATCTTAGTGCAGGTGTAGGATATCTTTTCAGACTTTGAAAAAAATATTTTCTACAAACTATATTGAAAACAATATATGACAAATGGGATATATAACATTTCTAACCCATTATTAGTAAGACAAAAAAGTATAATTTGAGTTCAAATGATGCAATTGATAGCATTTTAATTTTTGCCATCATGTAGATAACTTTGTAAAACTACAATAATTAACTGCTGTATATAACCTAAAAACTGTAAAAAGATAGTTTAGATGCTATCTGTAAACACTGTAATGATGAGAAAATACTTGTCATGGAAAATTACGCCTTCTATTTTAGAATGTAACTTATATTGAGTCAATTTATTGACAACTAAAAATGTTACACATTTTTCTTTATTTTCTCATTACAATTTGTAAAATTAATGTGTCTACAGCACTTGTCTAGGCTACACATTTTCAAGGTATATAAAAGTGTATTATGATTCTCTATTTATAAGGAAAAAAATACAGAAGGAGCAGAGGCTTTGCTTATATCAACCTTATGAAGATTTCTCTTCACAGGCCCATGGAGGACACTTAATTTTTATATTGGTTCAGGGAGTATAGAGCCAACTACCAAATATCAAAGAAATGGTTGGTGCTATTTATGTATTTAAAAATAAAATGAGTTAATACACAAATTTCATCACTAGAACAGTGTCTAGTACATTGTATGCAACCAACAATTGTAAGCTCCCCATAATTATTTTAAAAACACTTTTGATAAATGTTTTTTTAAATGTAAAGTTAACTCTTTTTAGGGAAAAATGTTCTTAACTATAAATAAGGAAACAATTGATGGTCTCCTTTTTCTTATCACAAGAAAAGAGAATATTGTCATGCTTTTATAGTCATTCACTTTAATGTGTACTTAGTCAAAGAAGAATTTAAAAGTGCAATACTTTTGTAGAAATGAATAAGTGGCAATAGATACTCAAATAATAAGGTATTTCAAGTAAAAATTGAAATTTTGTAATATCTAAAAGGAGACAGGATAGTTGAGCGCATGGTTTAAGTGTGTGCTGGAAACCAGCCGGCTTGTCGTTGGATGCAGGTACCATTATTTGCAAATTATTCTCTATGTCTCCTGACCTGTGAAATGTGGGGGAAAAGTAATTTATTAATAAGTTTGTTATAAAAATGTAATAACTTCATATTAATAAAGCACTGAAAAGAAGTGACAGGCATATTATAAACACTATGTGGGTAGCACTATGCTATTTAATATTGGGTAATTACTACATAAAATAAACATAGTTGACCCTTGAACAGCACAGTTTGAACCACAGGGGTCCAATTATACACAGATTTTTTTTCAATAAATATATTGGAAGACTTTTTGGAGATTAATGACGAAAAAACTCACAAACTGCACAGTCTAAAAATGTGAAGAAAAAAAGATTAGCTATGTCAGGAATGCATAAAATATATGTACATACTAGCGTATTTTATTATTTTCTGCTATAAAATATATACAAATCTATTATAAGAAGTTAAAATTTATCAAAACATATACACAAACACAGACCATAAACAGCACCATTCACGGTTAAGAGAAATGTAAAGATGCAGTATTAAATCATAACTGCATAAAATTCAATATAGTTCACATTGTATTGCTGTTATAATTTGTAATCACCTCCTGTTGCTGTTGCTGTGAGATCAAGTGTTGCGAGTATCAACTTAAAACACCGCTTGACATTAATCATCTCCATGGGAGCAGTTCATCTCTCCGGTAAATTGTCTATCACAGTAACAAGTGATCTCTCATGGTTCTTGCATGTTTCATCATGAAATATCATGAACCTTGAATAAAATCATGAGTCCCATACCAAGAGCCACTAATGATGCTCAAATTGCTCCCAAAAAGCAGAGAAAAGTCATGACATTATAAGAAAAAGTTGAATTGCTTGATTTGTACTGTAGATTGAGGTCTGCAGCTATAGTTGCTGCCATTTCAAGATAAATGATTCTGGCATAAGGACCATCAAAAAAAACAAAAAAAAAAAAAAGGAAAAAGAAAAGGGAAGCTATAAAGCTATTGCTTTAGCTATACCAGCAGGCACAAGAATCATGTACATTTTGTAATATACCTTTTTATCTCATATTGAATATGCAGCTTTTATGTATAAGAATTACTATAAGTAAAGCAAGCCTATAGACTCTTACATGATTTAACAAAAAGTGAAGTCATTAGATGACAACTTAAAGGTGAAGGATTTCAAGATTAAAAATTTCATTCCAGCAAAGGATGGTTTGATAATTTTAGAAAGAATTTTGGCTTAAAAAAAAAGTCAAGGTAACAGTAGAAACAGCTTCTGCTGACCAAGTTCCCAGACACCATTACAAAAATTACTGAGGAGAAAGAACATCTACCTGAACAGATTTTTAATGCAGATAAAAGTACTCAATTATGAAAAAGAGTGCCTCAAAGGACTTTTTCTTTTTAGTAAGGAAGATAAGTAAGTAACAGGATTTAAGGCAGGAAGTAATAGGCCAACTTTACTTTTTTGTGTAAATGCAGTCAGATTTATGATCAAGGCATCTTTTATTTATAAAACTGCTAACCTTGAAGAAAAAAGGTAAACACCAGCTGCCAGTCATTTGTTTGTACAAGAAGGCTTGGAAAATGAGAACCCTTTTTTTCTGGATTGGTTCCATTTATGCTTTTTCCCCTGAAGTCATGGAGTACTTCCTTTTTAGTTTCTTTTTTTTTTACTATATATTGGACAATGTCCCTGGCCACCTAGAACACCATTAACTCAACTTCAAAGGTACAAAGTTGTCTGCTTGTCACCATGCACAACACCTGTAATTCAGGCTCTAGATCAGGGGGTCAAAAGGACCTTTAAAGCTCATCATACATGAGATCATATTATGCAAGAATTGTCAATGCTATGGAAGAGAACCCTAATAGCAGGAACATCATGAAAGTCTGGAAGGATTACACACTGAAGATGCCATAATAGTTAGAGAAAACACACAAAGAAAAACATTGAAGCTATCAATCCCAAAACAATAAATTCCTGCTAAAAAAAACTCTGTTTAGACATTGTTCATAACGTCACAGGATTTATGACAGAGTCAGTCAAGGAAATCGTGAAAAAGATTGTGGATATGGTAAAAAAAAAAAAAAAAAAAGGTGAGAGTTGAAGGGTTTCAAGGTATAGACCTTGGAGAAATTCAAAAGCTAATAGACATCCCTCAGAAGAATTAAGAGAATATAATTGATGGAGATGGGTGTTTCCAAACCAGTTCCAGACAATGAGAAAAAATATGTAGCAGCATTCAGAAAACAAATTGACAAAATTCTGGTAGAAGAGTTTAAATTATTCAAGACTGCCATTGACTTCTTTTAATGACATGAACCCTTCTATGACATGAGCACTGAAACTAAGCAGACAATGGAAGGATTGGTACTGTATAGAAACATTTTTGGAGAAATAAAATAACAAAAACATGAGAGAAATTACAATGTATTTTCATAAAGTTTTATGGAGTCTCCTACCTTTCCTTTTACCTCCTTCATATCTTTCACCCTGCTCCCTGAGAACGCAAGATCAACCCCTCCTCTTTCTAACCTACTCATCATGAAGGCAGTATAAAGACCTTTGTGATGATACTTCCACTTAATGCATAGTAAATATATTTTCTCTTTTTAATAATTTTCTTACTAATGTTTTCTTTTCTCTTGCTTTTATTGTAAAAATATAGTATATACAACACATAACATACAAAATATTTATTAATCAACTGTTTTTGTTATTTGTAAAACTTCCAGTCAATAGTAGAGTATTAATAGTTAAGTTCTTGGGGATCCAAAAGTTAGACACAAATATTTGACTGTGCAAGGGGTCAGCAATTTTCACCCCTTTGTTGTTTAAGAATCAACTGTAAACTTACCTTTGTATTGTATTTTTTCAAATTAAAAAAAAATCTTTTTTTCAATGATACAAACCTATCTCTTTATACTCAAAGGCCAAAAATCATTACTTGACTGTACTTAAGGAAATTATAAATGCACACTTATGACAATATATGTAACTACTAATTTAATCTTTATAAAAATTTTTAAGGCATGTACGCATCACATTTTATAGATGATGAATGAGTGACTAACGGGTAGTACATTTTGTTTTGGAGTTCCCCTTGAATGACTTGTAATCATAGTCAAGCAGGAGACTAAGGGAAATTCAAACATTTTCAGATGATTGTCAGTACTTATTCATGTTGTCATTTGATCTTTGAAAGAAAAAGACACCATTTCTTGGATAAAATTGGAAGTTCATTTTCTACTTAGAAGTCGATTTTTTTATGGTTTCATCTTTTACCCTGAGGCTCTATTGTTATGATTACAGGTGAACTTCTTTGCCTTGCTTTAGTAATCCTGACGATTAAGTTCACAAAAGGGAGCTTTAGTCACCCAGGAGAAATTAATTTACTAATACAACTTCTATAATGACAAGTGTGACTTTACTCACTACCTACAGACACTGCAGTGGCTACACATGATATGTTTCAGTGTTTTTATTCTCCCAGAAGCCGTAACTACAATTTTCACATTATATTCATATAATAAATGGAAAATAGAAGACATCTTAGATGTTAACTATGTATATTCGATCCATAAAAGGCACACCTATACAATTTTCCACCAGTAACAATAAAAGGAGATAAATCTAAAAGATACTTTGGGTTTCTTGAGATCTTTTTAACCACTTGAAAGGATGTGAGTGTGAAGTGTTTATTTTTGTTGTTGTTATTGTTTGTTTGTTTTGTTTTGTTTTGATCTCGGAAAGAGGTTTAAAATTTTTTCCTTTGCATCATTGTCTATCAAATTTTTGTCACGTATCTTAATCTTACTTCTTCAAACATAACTCTTCTTTAAGATAGCATGTGATTTTCATTTTGAATAATTAATTTATTTAATCAGGATTACCAGTAGATAACTTATGATAGAAACAAGCTACACATCGAAGGAAGCAGACTCTTCTGTCTCTAAGGTGATCTATATTTATGAAAACTAACTTATTTCTATCTATATTCACTTTTCTTAAACCTGCCACCAAGCAAAATAAGATATTCTGCTATTCTCATTTCTTTTTGGTAGTGATTGATAGGAACATTTTAGCCTCTTAATAGAAACACATAGCACATAAAAACATTGACCCTATATTTATTTCTTGATGAAGTAAGTTAGTGATATGGAAAGATCATTCTACATACAGAATACAGATTTAAGAACAATCTCATTCACCTAATCAGATGTTAGTAAGTAAAAATATGTGTTTACATTTACTTCATAGCATTCAATGTATTTAAATAATTAATTATTGAAAATAATGGAAAACATGATAAATATGAATTAAACTTCTTAACATAAAGTCATATCATTTGACTATTTTTATAGGTATTTATATCAATTTTATTTTCAGACCCTGGGCATTAATTATATGTGATATTATTTGATAAATGCAATGTTTATAAACTGTAGTATATATTTATTTTATATTAGTGTGTATAGATATAGTGGACACATGCTACAAATGGTGGGACAGTTAAGTTCCCGATCTCATCCTAGAAAAAGTGCTACATACCTCATTGCTGAATATCATTATGGTCACCTTTGAAGTACTCCCCTTGGGAAGCTATACACCAAAGCCAGCGCCTAGTCTATCCATCAAAGCAATTTTGGCACTCTTTTTCTGGCATGGCCATCAGAGTTGTCATTGTATTAACCTTGATGTCCTGATTGTCATCAAAATTCCTTTATTTCAATACTTCCTTCATCTTTAGGTAAAGAAAAAAGTCATTGGAGACAGATCAGGTGAGTAGGGAGGGTGTTCCAATACAGTCATTTGTTTACTGGTTAAAAACTTATTCACAGACAGTGCTGTGTGAACTGGAGCATTGTCGTGACAAAAGAGCTCTTTTGGGACCATTTTTGCACACACTTTTCTCGTGCCAAGATTTTCAGTTAAGATTTTCCTAACTGTTTCTCTACCGATGTTTATTTGGTCTGCTGTGCTTCTCCCAGTCAGTTGACGACTTTGACGCACAGTTCAATAAATTTTTGCAATGTTTTTGTCAGTTCTGCTCATTCCTGGCTGTCCTCACCTCTCTTCATCAGTGATGCTTTCTCTCCCCTCAGAAAAAAATGTTTAGTCCATTTGAACACTGCCATATTCTTCATGGCATTCTCCCCATAAACTTGGACTGATATGTCCCTGATTTCTCTTCCACTATGGCCAAGTTTAACAAGAAATTTAATGTTTGTTTACTGCTCTAATTCAAGCTTTGACATTCTTGTGACAGAACACAAAAACATGCAACAACAATAATGAATTCCACTCAGCAAGACACTGCCTCACATTGAACACAGTTGTGAGACACTGATATACCAAGGTTGTGAAACCTTACTGAATTCTTTGTACAGTGCTGCCAACATAAGCACATGGTGGCAAATTCATAGACTTAATTGTCAGATCGCATATAATATTAGAATTTTGTATATAATATATCCAACTGAACAAATCTACATATTTTGCCTAAAACGTAAACTTTTTGAGAATTATGAAATTTATCTGTTACCTACTATTAAAGTGGTTCTGTCATTGTGCTGTTTTATGCAGTGACATAGTTGCTTGTGACAGTGTAAATATTTTTATTAGCTTTTAACTATTTGGTAATTTTAAATAAATATATCTATAGCAGGTAAGGGTTTTTTTTTTCCACCTTAATCCCTTTTAGTATTTTGAATGACATCTTTGCACAGAGACTTTTGAACAGGTCCCCAGATTTTCATCCTACACTGACCTCTGCAGATTACAAAGCTGACCCAAGGAAGAACACATTAAAGAAATTCCAACCAGAGGGAAGTGGTCAGGGAACAGATGGCTGCCAATTAGGTTTGGAGGACTTAGAAAGTCTTGTTCCCAAGCCAGAGCGGTCAGAGTAGTTTAAATCCCCTTTCATAAGTGGGAAAAACAAGGCTCAGCGAGAAAAGGGGCTCATTCCCTCCATGTGCCCTAACCCCTTTCAAGCTGCAGGCTGATACTTAGGGCATGATTTTTCCTGTCAACATCAGGTAAATTTTTAAATGTTTGAAAATTATTTTTTTTTCCTGCATTCAATGAAGGTTCCAAATGAACAATGGATATAGTGTATTCAGCCTAATTTTGTGGAATTCTATAACTGGGAAATCAAAAGGAAAAATTTCCAAAGTATTGTGTAGTGATTATGAAAGAAAATGACTCTCAATAATGTAGAATTCAATACTTTCTATTCACCTCTTCAGTACTGCTTTTTGGTGAAAGTTGATCACAGGCAGAACCAAATTCTGTGTTGACAAAAAGCTTTCTTATAAATCTAACCATTAATCAGTGAACCTAAATTAAAAACTGTAGAAGGACTTCTATAGGAGGTTTATACATAGTCTTATATTACTTTCAACTTTATATGATATCGTATACCAAAACAGAATGTTTATTCTAGGTCCCCAATTTATCAAATCTGTCTGTCTTCCCAGACTTTTTATCTTAGAAAATGGTTATCACTATTTGTTCAGTTGCTCAGGGGAAACATATAGGTCATCATTGATTAATTCCACTCTCATACTATCTGTATGCTCTACAGATTCTTCTTTTAAAATATGCTATGCTAGATCTTACCATTTTATCTCCAGCTAAAATGCTAGTTTAACCCACCATCATCTCTTTCAGGGAATACTGCAGTAACATCCAAACTAATCTCCCATTTTTAGTTTTAATCTCTAATATCTCTTTTTCATAGAGCATTTAGAATAATCCTTAACGTAATTTACACAAATGATGTTTCTTCCCTATGTAAGGCCTACCTATCAATAGCAGCCTAATATAGTTAGAATACAATCAAAATTCCCTATATGACCTACAAGAGCCTAAGTTATGTAGTCTCTCCTAACTCTCTGACACTTCAGAGAGCTTTTGACAATACATCTACCTCTTAAATTCCTTTCCATCTCAGAACCTCTGCACATTCAGTTTCACACTGCCGGGAATGCCCTTCCCCATCATCTTTGCATAGCTTACTCCTTCAGCACATGAAGATTCCAAATGAACTCTGTTCATGAATCACCTCTACAGAGGGATATCCCTTAACCACCATTTTCAAAGATGTGCTATTAAATTGGCTTTCAGAGAAGACAGGGAGCTCTGATTGATAAGCTTTGCCAATTTCCATGGTATATAAACTTCCACCATGATTTCATGACTTAAAAAGTTGGCTGCAAAATTCCTGACTATTTTACAATCAGCTCTCTTGAGCCAGTACAATGGCTCCAGCACACCAATGAATCAGAAATTTCCGCCCCCGTATTTCCCTCTATCTTATATTATCTACCTTATTTTATTGTTCTTGTATTTGGGTTCCCTGCAGTTATCTACTTCTCCATCTATTGTATTTCTTTTCAAGGGTATAAATGCCATTACAGTAGGAACCTTGTCTGTCTAATTTACTACTATATCCTTAATGTCTAGAATAATCCCTGGAACATGGTAGACATTCTATAATCATATCCTCAATAAATGAATAAATGAATGAGTCAAGTCTATCAGTCCCTTCAAGAAAGCTAGAGACTAGAGCTCACACCTTTGAATTCTTCATGCCAATGTCTCATTTTTCCTCTTCAAGTAAGAAATAATTTGAGGAAAAGGTTATTCTATGTTTTAAGAGAGCAGATGAGGACAGTTCTAATCCTTTATCTAGATCTTAAATTACCACACCTGAGAGCTTTCTGTTGTACCGATAGAATCACCCTAACTTTATTAGAAATTTTTTCGCATATGTTTGAAATACTGTTAAGATGCCTTAGTATTTAGATTGTTATTATTTAACCCAGTTTTTTATTACTTAAAGTCAACTAATAGTTTACACTTGCTCAATTGAATCTGATGATGATTAGCTTATTACTTCCATAATTATCCTCTCTACAATAGTTACACAGAAAGAGAATCTCCTTAACAAAATAAAGGACAATTTGAGATCATTTTCTGCAGAACCAACCCCAGTTTGACAATAAATTTTATTGCCTTTGAATACCTCTCCTGTAATAAAGCCAAATGGATTTTCCATTATTGCAATCTACTCACATAATACCAGCAGGGTAAAATGGTGACTCTGAAGAGAGAGAGTAAATAATCAGTGACTCAATGTCCCCATTTAAGTTAAGGAGGAAAACATTTATGTTCCACTACTTCCCTCCTGAGGCCAGGGAATGATCTATTTGATAGATTTGGAATTACTTGGAGGTAAGGAAAAAGTCCTCTGAGTATCTGGGATATCCAACCTCGTTTCATTAAGCATCTCCTGTTTGAGAGAGTGTTTTTTTGGGGTTTTTTTGGCAATTTACTCTACCTTCATGATTTGCCAACTTTGAGTCCTGGAGAATTCTGTTCTGAAACACGCTCTTTAGTGACATAAAAACAACCAGCTGTATGGTATGTGCTCATCCTGCCTAAGACAATGACCTTTCCAGAGGTATTTGAAACTTGGCTAGTTCTTTGCTATGTTGGATATTTTGAAATTGGCAAGGATATTAAATTGCTGCCCAGATTTTTTTCCTTCTATCTTGAAAAAATAAAGTCATTACAAAATTTTATTCTCAAGAAAATGATCCAACAGTGTTTCCCTGGTCCTAACTTGCTACTGCACTAATAGCATTATCACCAAGATAATTTCTTACTTGTTCTACAAATGTACAACCATTGAAACTGTGGATTGCTTGGAAATTCTGTTATTGAGGGTGCTATTTCCTGGAAATAACTGATTTGTGTCTGAATTTGCATATTTAAGCATGGCCACCTTGTACCCCAGTTATGCTTTGATATATTCATAGCCACATTTTGGATCCTAAAATGATTCACAGACAAGAGTCACAAGTTATATATCTTCATATTTATATCTACCAAGAAGAGAATTCTGCTTATGAGAGCTCATCATGGAAACTCAGGGTAAATCCAGCTTCAAACAGAGGATAAGGTTTGCTTCACTACAGGGATTCAGAAGCTGCTACTTCCACATTTACACAAAATAAACTACAGGCAAGTCAGAATTGCAATCCAAGCAGTGACCTCTATCTGAGCTCCTATAAACCAGATAATTCACCTCTGCCCCAAGCAGACTACAGACTTTGGAGATACCTGATGCTGACTGCATGCAGATCTCAGCAAATCTACTCGTAGCTGTGACTGTCCTCTCTGGAAAGAAAAATACTCTGTAGAAATATAAACAAACCCAACTTGGATATCCTAAAAGATCAGTTTGCTTTATAGAATTATCTGTTCATATGAGTTTTGAAATGTTGATGCTTATACTAAGATTATCTGGCTAATGATGGAAAGTTGAAATTCCTATGTAATCTGAAGTTTTTATTGAAGTATTGTTTTTCCTCCTAAAAAGTTGAAAACATATTTACACGTGTCAAAATATTTCTAATCAATAAATTATATTTTAATTGTATGATGTACTGACAGGGATACTTGCTTTCAAGCATCAGTTGGATAATTCAGTAGTGGAGTTATTCAGAATATGATGGTTTTTTGGTCTGTATACAAAGTATGCATACGCCTTCCTTACCATATACATCCTCTACCCACATAGAAAATATTTTGGTGGTGTACCAGCAATTCTGTTTTTTTAAAAAAGTTATGTTATTTCTGGTAAGCAGTTGACTCTGCCAGATTCATTGTGCTTCTTTTGTTTATAAAATGTAGAAATGTTTAAAATCTCTTTGTTTTTAAAGGAAAGTAGTAAAGTCTTTTAGACTTATAGTCTTTAAATAGATATGCTATTACTCAACTTAAATATAAAGGGAGATTAACTAGTCTTTAAATACTTCAAGGGAAGTGACTACGTCTTCCTCATAACACAGATGAAATGTCTTCTTCTCTGCTTTTCTATCCTCTGGGCACAATAAATAAAAAAAGTATGTGCTATGCATTTTTGAGGGATGAATAGACGGTTATGATGTGTTGCAACCTGCATCTGAGATTTGATCAACATTGTTAATTTGGATTCCATTTCCATGTAATGGGGCTAGAAAGATCCTGCCAATTTGGAAGTCAAATAAAATGAATAAATATCAGTTGATAAAGTGGACAAATCCTTCACAAATTAAAGTGAGACTGTTACTGAAGCCAGATGAGCAAACGTTGGATACACATGTGTATAACAAAAGCCAATTGGATCTTAAAGTTGAATGTCTTACAACAAGCTTGGCCAGGGCGGTTAAAACAGACCATCAATCCAAATGACCAATGCCAGACCTAGTTAGCTTTAAATAGATTATGCCTCCCCTTAATGTGATGAAAAGCCTGCTGGTAAACCTAAAACTACTTTAATATTATATATAGTTGGTCCCTAAGTTTGAAATATTGATTTAAAGGATAGAAATATTATTGTCTAAAAATAATGATAGTTGATATTTTTTCCAATGACAGCCTTTACATGGTACTTAAGTTATAGCATTAAGCTGAAATGCCACAAGTCTGAATAAGTTTTAATTCTACATAGGAAATTATGCAAACTAATTCTGTGTACCCAAATGTAGAAATATTTTATGGGAAAAGTCTTTGTGATACATTAGATGTACTCCCTTGATGAGGCTTAGGTGACTAATAGAAAATTAATGCTTATATTTGTGAAGAGGAAAACAATAATGCTTAGTAAATATTTGAAGTTCAAAAAACATTGGGAATTTTTAAAAATAAATTTGCCAATATTTCTGTAGATCGACTTAACTAATTTATCTAAAACTGCAAACAAGTACAAGGCTTATTTTGTACATTATAATCTAATGGATAATTCCAAGGTTTGTGATTCTGTTACATATAGTCTTGAGAGATTAATGTGTTTGTTCTTCACAAAAGAAAATAAAGTAAAAAAGTCAGAATGATTATATATAGATCACTGGTTGAAGGAGAAAGACAAAACTGGAAGAGGGAGAGATGTGTCAGTTTTGTGGTGACTATGAAGCATTTCAGAACGATTTATATCCTTGGGTTTTTCTCCTCTGATTTTGATTTTAAAAATGTTGGATGTGCCTAAAGAGAGTTATTTTGAGAAAATGATTCTGACATTTTCCTTCCTCCTTCAATTTAAGTAATAATCACTGATTTAGAAGATAATGATGATGATACAGTAACAGTAATAGTAGTAACATAATGAAATCTGATTGCTGTAAACAATGCTTCTGCTTTTATTTAATCAGATAATTTTTTTTTTTGAGTCAGAGTCTCACTCTGTTGCCCAGGCTGGAATGCAATGGCACACTTATGGCCATGGCAGCCTCGACCTGCTGGGCTCAGGCGATCCTTCCACCTCAGGCTTCCAAGCAGCTGGAACTACAGGCATGCAGCACCACGTCTGGCTATTTTTTGATTTATTGTATAGATGAGGTCTCGCAAGTCACCCAGGCTAATCTCCCACCAGCAGACTCAGGCAGTCCTCTCACCACAGTCTCCCAAAGTGCTGGAATTGAATTATAGGTGGGAGCCACCATGCCCGCCAGATCATTTTTCTATGAAAACAATTTCCAACTTTCCAAGGTAGCATATTATAAAATAATGTCTAAATAAAGCTATCTCAAAAATAAATAAATATAGAGATAAATTATCATATTTAAAGCTGGTTTGATAGTGTACATAAAATAAAATTAACCAGTTTATTTTTGGTACTACTTCTCAGAGGCTTTAATAGGCAAATGTGTATTGTGATTCTTTCAAAAAAAATAATAAGAAACAAACTTATTTAACCGGAAAATATATTTTATCTCCCCTGACACCCAACATTATTGTCATTCAGAATAATGTAAATTGAAATACTTTTTACAATTTTTGCAAAATATACTTTTTGCATGCATTCAATTTTCTATAACTTATATTGTCTCAGCAGGTAATTGTTCCGCATTTGAGAGGCATTGGTTCCAGGACCCTTGTGGATACCAAAGTCCATGGATCTCAAGTTCTTTAAATAAAACAGTCTAATATTTACACATATGAATGCACACATCCTTCCACATACTTGAAATCATCTCTAGATTACTTTTAATACCTAATACAAGTGATATATAATCAGTTCTTATCCTGAATTGGTATATTTATTTTTATTATTTTTTGTTGTTGTATTGTAATTTTGGGGGAAATTTTCAGTCTGTGATTGGTTGACTCTCTGGATGCAGAAGCCATGAATATGGAGGCAGGGCCAATTGTTCTTATGAATAACTGCACTATATGTATAATCATATAATACTTATACAGGTGCATACTTGTATCCAGTTATGCAATCTCTTGATTTCTAGAATGTGAAAATAAGTCTAATATTTTACACCTATCTAGTGTGGACAGTTTTGTAATCCTTTAAAGATGATTGCCTTGTTTGAGGAAAAGGTTCTAATGTTTGAATGGAAAAGACAGGAGTAGTTTTAGAAATTATTATCTTGTAAAATAGTCTGGACAAAACGAGACAGAATGGCAAGAAATGAAGTGTCTGACAGTTGTAGCAGAAACAGGCAATTACAAAAGTATTGCAAATTGTTGGTCATTCTTTCTGAGTTGGTGCCTCTGAAACTTGTAGCGAAATTTTGTAATCCATCTTTGGCCACAAGGTAAGAATTAATATTGCATATTTGGTTTAAAATTTACCGCAGCTTTATCTGAATAGAAATACCTTTAACTAAATAATTTCATTTATATAATTTAGATAAGGAAATTTTATCAGAAGAGATTCAGAATATACTTGTGAACTTAGTGGAAAGCAAGAATAGGAGATTTCTGAGAAGTTGAGAGAAGAGGGAATATGGAAACATCACCATTTAGTAAGAGAGCACAGATATTTAGATCACCAGTGACCTTGACCAGTGTGCCTCAATGCATCATGAGGGATAGAAACCAGATTGTCACAAGAAGTAGGCATGACAATATGAAAACTCTACTGTTTTTCTAAAATTCTCATTTAAATACCTGTAAATATACACATTTTAGTAAAAGCAATTATGGGAGATTTTTGAGAAAGGGGCCAGCAAAATGTTGGGTCGCCAAAATGTGAGGAACAAGGGATTCAGCATTGCATTTTAATACAAGGAATGTTTTTAAAGTACAAAATTGACTTGATCTTTGGGCAGTTTTTTATAATTGTTATTTTATTCATTAGAAATATATACACATACCCAAAATTATGTCCCAATGTACATTTTAACACCTTTAGTAAAATGCTTATTGTACTTTTGTGCAAGTAGTGATTCACATTGTCAGTATTAGCAGTGAACCAAGATTAAGATAGAAGAGAGTAGAGACAGAATATTGAAGAGGCGGCATTTGAGAGAGCATTGTGTGAATTGGTGTGCAGGTGGCTGAGAAAGCCTCTCTCTGTCACTCAGTTTCTTTATCTATACAATGGAAATGATAATAGTAATAATTATGTAAGGTTATTATGAAAAATGCTTTATTATGCATTAAAACCTGGGATAGTTCCTGGCTTGTAGCAAGTGCTCAGTAAGTGTTAGTGGCTATTTATGTTGCTGTTTTTCTTATAACTTCTGTTATGGGTAGTATATAAATGCATAAACAAATTTACAAACAACAGTATTTTATAAAGGCATAAGATCTATGCACATACATCTCACAAATTAAACAAAGTAATAAGGCAGAAAGTAGAAGGGAGGTGGTGGTACTTTAGAAAAGATGATATGGTCAGGATAGTCTGTGTGCATGGATGACATTTTAGTGGAGATCTGAATGATGAGAACTAGCATTGTGAGGATGAAGGAAGAGGGACTATGGCATCACAGCAATAAAACAGCAGATATACAAACTAGCGATGAAAAAGGGCGTGGTGAGTTATTGACACAGAAAGATAGAAAGGTCAAAATGCAAAGGTGAGAATAAAGACTGTGATTAAGGAAATGTGAGTATCTTTGTAGCCACACCAAAAATCTCAATCACTTAGGCAGGTTTTTTTTTTTAAGACACACAAAATGGAGATCTACCAAATATTACGTAACAATGATGAATATAGGTCTATGAACTCTTGAAGTAAAATTTAACTGGAATAAAAAATACAGCAATTAATTTCAACGTGTTTACTCTTTTAATATTTTAGTAGTATTGTAATGTGTTCTGGCATATAATTGGCAAAAATATTGAATAGTAATGTGAACAGGAATTAAAATATAGAAGAGTTTTATTTTTTATTTTGTTGTAAAGATATTTCATTTTATTTATTTTTAATTTTTATTTAAAGATGTGGGGTACAGTTCAGGGTTAGGTATACAAATGGCCATTGTACAGGTAGAGTTTGGGCCTCACTTTGGTTTCACTTCACCTGGTTTGAGATCAAGCACCCTTATTGGTGAAGTGTGTCACTCCCCTGGCAGTTTCACACTACTGCCAATTCCTTTCTTGTAGTATTATGATCATTGTTCAGTGTCTGCTTATGAGTGACAACATGTGGTACTCAGTTCTTTGCTTCTGTGATAGATAATTGAGTATTATAGACTCTGAATCTATCCAAGTTGCTGCGAAGTTCATAATTTTGTTCTTCTTTATGGCTGCATGATATTCCATCATATAAATATACTACATTTTTTAAATGCAGTCCACTTTTGATGGACTGTTGGTTCCATGTTTTTGCTATTGTGAATAATGTTGCAATAAATATGCATGTGCAGATAACTTTTTCATAGAGTGATTTGAGTTCTTCTGGGTATATTCTGAGAAGAAGGACAGATGGGTCATTTGGAAGGTTGACTTTTAGATCGTTTAGGAATTGCCACACTGTTTTTCACAGAGGTTGTACTAGTTTACACTCCCACCAACAGTGTAGAAGTGTTCCCTTTTCCCCACATCATTGCCAGCATCTGCTGTTTTTTGAGTTATTGATGATGGTCATCCTGACTGAAGATAGGTGGTATCTCAGTATGGTTTTAATTTGCATTTCTTTGAAAACTAGTGAGGCTGAGCATTTTTTCATGTATATGTTGGTTGCTTGTATGTCTTCTTCTGAGAAGTGTCTATTCACATATTTTGCCCATTTTTTACTAGAGTGGTTTGTTTGTATCCTTTCAGCATGTTTGAGTTCCTTGTAGATCCAAGATATTAGACCTTTGTCAGATATAACAGTCGGCAAATATTTTTTTCCCAGTCTGTGGGCTGTCTCCCCGCTCTCTTGATGGTTTCTTTTGCTTTGCAGAAACATTTCAGTTTGATGCATTCCCACTTGTCTATCTTATCTCCTATGGCCTGGGCATTTGAGGTTTTGATCAGGAATTGGTTGCTAGTTACAGTTTCCATAAGGGTGTCTTCTACATTTTCTAAGGTTCTTATAGTTTGAAGTTTCACATGTAGGTCTTTGTTTAAAGTTGATTTTTGTGTATAGTAATAGGTAGGGGTCTTGTTTTAATCTGCATGTGGTCAGCCAGTTTTCCTAGCACCATTTACGGAATAATTCTTCTCTCCCCAGTGTTTGTTAGTGGAGGCTTTGTCAAAGATGAGTTGGTTGAGAAATTTAGGTTTTGCTTCTGGAAGCTCTGTCCTGTTCCATTGGTCTATATGCCTTTTCTTGTACCAATATCAGGCTGTTTTAATTATTGTAGCCTTATAATAAAGTTTAAAGTCTGGAAGTGTGATACCTCCCATTTTCTTTCTTCTGCTGAGGATTGTTTTTGCTATTCATGGTTCTTTATGTTTCCAAATGAATTTCTGTATTGTCATTTCCAGGTCTGAGAAGAAAAATGAGTGTAATTTAATGGGTATTGCATTAAATCTGTAGATTGCCTTGGGTAGGATGAACATTTTAACAATGTTAAGTCTTTCAATCAATGAGCATAAAATATTTTTCCATTTGTGTCATCTTTGATTTCACAAAGATGTTCACAGTGTTCAAAAAGATTTCACAATGTTTTGTAGTTTTTGTAATAAAGGTCTTTCACTTATCTGGTTAGGAAGATGCCATGATATTTCTTTTTTTGTTGTTGCTACTGTGAATTGGGATTATGCTTTTTATTTGGTTATTTGTTTATTGCTGGTTTATAAGAATGCCACTGCCTTTTTCACATTGCTTTTTGTACATTGCCAAAATCCTTTATCAGTGCAAGAAGGTTTTTAACAGATTCTCTTAATTTTTGAGGTATAGAATCATATCATCAGCAAAGAAGGATGACTTTACTTCCTCTTTTCTGATTTGGATACCCCTGATTTCCTTTTGTTCTCTGGTGGTCTAGCTAGGACTTTCATCACTATGTTGAACAAGAGGTGTGAAAGTAGGAAGCCTTGTCTTGTTACAGAGGAAATACTTCCAATTTCAGTTTGTCTAGCAATGTGTTGGCTGTGAGTTTATCATAGATGACTCTTGCCACAGATGGCTCTTATAATTTTGAGGTATGTTCCCTCTATGCCTATGTGTTCAAGGGTTTTTATCAAGAAGGGATGTCGGATTTTATTGAAAGATTTTTACATCTAATGATATAATCATGTCATTTCTATTTTTATCTCTGTTGATGTATTTATTTATATTTATGATCTTTCAGATGTTGAACCAGCCCTGCATCCCAGGGATGAAGCCTACTAGGTCATGGTGGATGATTATTGAGACTGTTGTTGGATTTGATTTGCTAGAATCTGTTGAATATTTTTGCATCTATGCTCATCAGGGATATTGGCCTGTAGCTCTCTTTCTTTGCTGGATCTTTGCCCAGTTTGGGTACCAGTGTGATGTATATTCATGAAATGATTTGAGGAGAGTTTCGTCTTTTTTGACTGCTTGAAATACTTTCATTAGGATTGTTGTCAGCTCTTCCTTGTATGTTTTGTAGAACTCCACTGGAAAGCTAACTGGTCCAGGAATTTCTTTTTTTTTTTTGGTAGTTTTCTTATGATGGAGATGATTTCTTGGGTTGTTATTGGTCTATTTAATGTCTCAAGTTCTTCTTGTTTCAACCTTGGGAGATTGCGTGATGTCAAAAAACCTCCATTTCATTTAGGTTTTCAAGTTTGTTTCCATACATGTGTGTGTGGTAAACTCTCCCTTTTTTTTTGTATTTCTTTGAGGTCCACTGTGATTTGATCTTTTGCATTTCTGATTGTGTTTATTTCAGCTTTTTAACTCTTTTTCTTGGATAATCGAGTTAAGGATCTGTCAATTTTTTTTATCCTTTCAGAGAATCAGCTTTTTGTTTCATTGATTTTTTTCCTAGGTTATTTTTATCTTCTATGTCCTATATTCGGGCTTTTACTTTGGCTATTTGGGTTCTTCTGCTGAGGTTATGGTTTTAGTGATCTTGTCTTTCCAGCTCCCTTAGATGATTTATTAAGTTGTTAACTTGTGATCTTTCCATTTTCTTGATGTGGGTTCATAAATATTTGAATTCCCCTCTCAGTGCTGCTCTCATGACATCTCAGAGATTTTGATGGCATATGTTTTTATTTTTGTTTCCAGAAATTTTTAAATTTTTGCTTTGATATCCACATTGATCCAGGAGTTGTTCAGCATTATGCTGTTTAGTGTCCATGTCTTTGTGAGTTTGGGGGTAGCTTTTTTGGTCTTGATAATTATTTTTATTCCACTGTAGTCTGAGAAGATGCTTGGCAGTATTTCAATCTTATGAAATTTGTTTATGCTTGAATTACAGCCAAGGATGTGGTTGATCTTGCAGTACATTCCATATGGTAATGAGTAGAATGTATATTCTGTGGTTGTTGGATGGAGTGTTCTGTAGGTATCTATTAAGTCCATTTGGTCAAGTGTCAAGTTGAGGTTCTGGAGCTCTTTGTTGATTTTTCACCTCAATGATCTATCTAGGGTTGTTAGTGGGGTAGTTAAGTCCCCAACTATCATAGTGTTAGAGTCAAAATCTTTTTTAGTTTACCTAGAAGCTGCTTCATAAAAGTTGGTGCTCCTATGTTGGGTGCATATGTGTTTAGGATCAATATTTCTTATTGATGGATTGAACCTTTTATCATTATGTTGTGACCTTCTGCATCTTTAAAAATTTTTTTTGTCTGATATTAAGATCACAAGTCCTGCTTTACTTTGTATTCTGTTTGCCCGAAAATTTGTTTTCCATCCTTTTACTATGAGTCTGTGAGTGCCCATTCTGGTGAGATGGGTCTCCTAGAGACAGCATATTGTTGCCTCACATTTTTTTAATCCAGTTTGCCATTCTATATCTTTTCAGTGGTGCATTTATTTCATTCATATTCAGGCTAATTATTGAGATGTGAAAATTTGCTCCATTTGAGGTTCTTATAGGGTTTGTTGTTTGCTTATTTATTTGTTTGTTGGTTTTCTTTTGATGCTGGGGTTGATATATTGTTTATTTATTTGTTTGCTGGTTTTCTTTTGATTTGGGGGTTGATATATATATATGTGTTCAATCTTTTTCCTGCATTCCTGATAACATTGTGACCATTCTTTTTTTCTTCTTTCTTTCTTCTGTGTTTAATACTTTCTTAAGCATTTCTTGTAGAACTGGTCTGAATGTAATATAAACACTTAGGGATTGAATGTGGGAAGAAATTTATTTTATTTTATTTTGTTTTTTGCTGCTTATTTCCTTTTTATTATTATAAAGATGTGGTTTATTTTCAGGGTTAGGTATACAGATGTTGACCAGACAGGTACTCCTGTTGATGAGGTATGCCCTTTCCTCCCCTAACAGTTTCCCTCAACTGTCAATCCGACGCCCGTCCTCTGACAGTTTCCCACTGCTGCTAATCCCTTTCTTATAGTATTATAATTGTTCAAGGTCCACTTATGAGTGAGAACATATGGTACTCTGTTCTTTGTTTCTGTGATAGATCACTGAGTATGATCGACTTCATATCCATCCAAGTTGCTGCGAAGTCCATATGTTTGTCTTTCTTATGGCTGCATAATATTCCATTGGGAATATACTTGGAGAAACTCAAATCATTCTACAAAAGAATATACTTGCACACATATGTTTGTTGCAGCTCTCTTCACAATAGCAAAAACATGGAACCAACCATGTTGCCCACTGAAGCTGGACTGGATTAAAAAAATGTGGTACATATGCACGAGGAAAGAATTTTAATTATCTATCACTGACGAAGCTTAGCTTAGCTTGGTAGGAAATTCTTGGTTGAAATTGTTTGTCTTTGATAACTTTGATGATTGGACTCTAGTCTCTTCTAGCCTGTAGTGTTTTTGTAGATAAGTCTCCTGCTATTGTAATTGGTCTTCCATGGTAAGCTGACTTTTTTCTTGCTGCCCTTAGATTTTTTCTTTTGTACCTACTTTGTGTGAGTAAATTACTATGTGTCTAGGAGTTGGTCTTCTCATTTGATGTCTTGCAGGGGGTTCTCTGAATCTCCTGTGCTTTTATGGTCATGTCTCTGATGAGATGAGGGAAATTTTCTTGGATAATTTCATGAAATGTTTGTTTCACATTGGTCTCTGTCTCTCTATCTGCCTTAGGAGTGCCAATTAATCATAGGATCCACCTCTCCATATATCGCATATTTCTTGGAGGCTTTGTTCCAACTTTTTAAGCTTCTCTTGTATGTTTTTAACAGTTGGGTTGGTTCTATATTTTGATCCTCAAACTCTGAGATTCTTTCTTCTGCTTGGTTAATTCTACTTTCCATGCTTATCAGTGTGTTATTTATTTCATTTATTGTATTCTTTATTGGTGTCATCTTAGTTATTAACCCCTTCATTCTTTCCTCTTGTATCTCATTGCTATTCATCCTCTCTATTAATGTCTTTATATCTGGGTTTGCAGTTTGAGAGAAGTCATTCTGGGGGCTCTTCATTGTTTGAGTCCAAAATCTGTATCCTCAGGTGCTGTCTTCCCAGGAATTTGGATGGGACCTGTGCTCCTCCTTTGATTCTTCTTCATTTGTGATGGTTTTCTTCCCCCTTTTTTCTACCTTCTTTAATTCTATTGCTTAGTGATGGGAGGATAGCTTTCACTTCTGTTTGCTCAATCCCCTATTCTTTCTTATGTAGATCATCTGAATTTGTTCTACTGTGAAGCCAGACTGGGGATGGAGTAGTTGTGCTTTTTGCAGTTTTGAGATTTGATAAGGTGTGTTGGGGAGCTGTGGTTCAGAAGCTCTCTTCAGATCACAGTATCTGCTGACAGGTGTGAGGGCCCCCTGGAACCCACTTTCCACCACCTTACAATCTGTCCATGGATTGGGGCATTTGTATGCCCCCTGAAAGCAAAATGAGATAAGAAAAAGGAACAGAATGGAAAAAAGAAGAAAGGAGACAAAGGAAGATGAAGAGAGAGGAGTAGGAGAAGGAAAACAGACAGGCACACCACTTAATGAAAAACAAAGAAACAAACAAAAACCAAAAGAAAAGCCCAAAACATACAAACAAGCATACCAAAACAAACAAACAAACAAACAAACCTAATGATGCACTCACCCTCAAAAATACCTATATGTAAACAGAAAAACTAAAAAACAACCCGCCAAAAAACCTGAAAACAAAACTAGTACTAAAACATAAACAAAAACAGAGAGAGCGAAAAAAGACCTCCCTCTGTGGCCATTTTTGGAACTTCAGGTTCCTTTCCTAAGCATCGCTGCTGCTTCTGGCCTCCGCTGTGGTAGGGAGTAGGCTCCAGTGGGTCTCCAGTCCCTGCCCGCCATTCTCTGCGCAGGCCAACAGGTTGCTCTTAGTGTGGGACAGACACCCCAGGGACTGCTGTGGGAGGACGGTGAATCACATCCAGACTCACACAACTCATCCACTGCTGCCAATGCTACTGCCAAGTCCCCCCACTCAGATCAGATGTGTCTGTGCCTGGTCCAGCGTGAGGGTGGGACATCCATCTCTCCGTGTCTGCTTCTGAAGTTTCCTCTCTGGTTCAGCCATGGTCCAACCCAGAGCGGTGCAGAGATCTCCTCTGGGTCCCAGGTTGGAGGCTGAACAGAGCCAGGCAGGTCAATGCAGGTCTCTGCCTTTTACTGGGACAGAGAAAATGGTGGCGTCTGGTGTCTCCTCACCAGTGGAGGGGTTCAGCTCCAGATTTGCTCACTTGCCCTCTTCACTGTTCACTGTTCACTCTGCCAGTACCTGGCCTGCTGCCACAGGTTGTGGTGTGGGCCCGATGCCGAGGACCAGATGACCTCTGCTGCCTCCTCCCAAGAGACCTTTGAGAATGGCAGACAATCCTGCATGCTGAGGGCTCTGAATTCAGGGCAGAATTGGATTGCAGTCACCTCTGGAGAGAAACCCTGGGTACTTGATCCCGAGTATTCCCTTAGGCTGACTTTCACTCAGCCAGAGGCACACATCCACTAACACAGACTGTCTTTATGGACACTGGGCCTTGCAGAGACTCTCACACTCCCATTGGTTCTGTTGCCATCTTGCCTCCTTCTAGAAGAATTTTAAATTGACATGTTAGCTACCCACAAGAATGGAAAGAAGATTTTTTTCAATTTTCTTATAATCTTGATAAAAAGGGAACAATGAGGTTTCCCAGGCTATACAGGATGAAAGCATTTGGCTTACTCGCCATTCATAAACTCACATGAGGAGCTCATACTTTTATGATATCATTAGATACAAGTGAATAAGACATTTCCTATTTCACAGGCTAGCATGTTCCAGAGAGAATCCGCCTAAATTTGTGCTTATGCTGTACAAAGTTCAGTTGAGTTCCTCACAGTTAGATATTGTGGTGCCAAGTACACAGTCAAAAAAAAAAAAAGGTCTTTAAAAAATGACTTGAGGTTTGGATCCACTAAATTTGTTTTCTATGTTTAAGTTAATAATTTTGCAGTATGTCAATACAGCTAACTCAAAGTTGGAGAGATTCATACCGAATAGCCAATAAGTAATAAATAAACAATGACTTTTGAAAATATTTTAGAAATGGAACACGACAATAATGAACATACTCATAAGAAGGACGGTTTAATAAATCTATTCTACAATAAGCAGGCTTGTAGTTATTAAGTCAGAATAAAAATGTCTCAGTAGTTTAATTTGGAAATGGATATGTGCAGGTTCTTTCTTGTTGTTGTAAATAACTAGCTGTTATGACGGTTTGAAGACACAGTTATGTAATAATTGCATGTCTATCATGATTGAAAGCAAGAGTAAAATAAAATCTATGCAAGCAGAAGAAAATCCCCTACCCCAGAGAATAATTGCACGGTTTGTCATGTCTGATTGCTTGAGTAGTAAAAAAGGCAGGAACAAAAATGGACATCTTAAATCACTCATACTAATGAAAAAAAAAATCTGAAATTAAGTAAGTGCAAATAAATACTGCTAGTTTTTCATAAATTATAAAGACTAAACCATTTACTTGCTTTATCTATTAGCTAGTATATAATTGATACTAGACCAAAATCTTAAAAAGCTACCAATAATACATCTTATCCAACACTACATTGTAAGTTCACGCTACAAAAAATTTTAGAGAACAATTTCTGATTTCAAGGAGTTTATAGTTAATTTAAAATGCAATTTTAGTCTTCAATATTACATGAATGCTTTTTAAGTAAACAGAGTGTGACATTAGGCTAATTAAAAAATAATTATCATTACTGAGAGCTTAGAAACTACTGCAACAAGTGTTTTGGAATTGAAAAAAAACATGCATACACATGTGCACATGGACATAAGTGTACTTTATCAGAACATTAATATTATTTATATCTGAAATCCAAATATAAAAAATATGGTATCTGCATTCTGTTATAACTATCTCCCTTCTATTTTCATGATTAAAGAAATGCAGGCATAAAGTATAATCTTGCTTAGTCTTTAAAGGCACATAGAGGAAAGAAACTCCTCTAATAATGTCATCCAAATAAGTTCAATTTTATCCATTTTATGCAATATCATTGATGTTTTCTAACAAGGAAAATGCCATCCATTATGTTTAGGAGCCAGAAAAGAAATTATTTGACTGAATTTCTTTTCTTATAAACTTGGCATGTGGGGAAATGTTCTAAATTTATATTCCAGTAGTGGAACTTGCATGATAGCATTTTTTTTTTAAGTACAATATGGAATGAATCAGAGTAAACTGAAAATCTCCCCCTGTACCTTTTTTGATCCTTTGCCAAAATGGAGTCAACCACCTAACAGTAGATTGCTGTGTTCACCTTTGTATTGGCATGGAGTCAATTCTTAGTATATACCTTCACAAGATGAAGTAATTGATATAAATCCTAATAGAAGACTTAACTCCTGATTTAAAATAATTTGTAATATGTTAGTATGAAAAAAGAGAGCTTTCGCTGGAAACTGAACCACCCATATATAGTTAAAAGTGGAAATGTACCCTAAAGAAATGAGGACTGAGGAAGAATGGAAAGTACAAGAGTGGAGATGAACAAAAGTCTTCCTGAAATTTCTGGATTTTAGATGCCTTTTAAAAAAGGAAGCGTCCCAGGTTCATCTGAGATGGAGGTTCACAATAGCCTAAGCCAAGGAAAAACTTCCAAGGTATAGACAGGGCAAGCAGTTTGCTCTAAAGATAACAAACTGGTCAGGATGGCTGCTACCAGTCATTGTAGAGAAGAGAAATAGGAATTAATGTGGAGATCTCTTAGAATGTGAATAATTGCTTTAGTTCTTGACAAGTGGAGCATGTTCATATGCAGTGTCCGCTTTGATACACACAAACCTTTTGAAACAGAAATTTGACTACCATTTCATCCCAGAGATGGAAACACTAACACGCTTTCCTTTTCTGTAAAATGAAAATAATATAGTACCTATCTCCCTGGGCTGCTATAAAAATTAAATTAGATTATGCATGTAAACAACTTATCAGGGTGCTGGCATATGAATAAAATTATAAAGACTGATAGCATCAATTGTTTCTATAAATGTAAAACCGCTGGAATTCTTATACAATACTGATGTGTATGTTACAGGGAAAACTACTTTGGAAAATAGTTTACAGATTTCTATAGAGTTAAACTTACATTTCTACTATGACAACAAATTTCCTACTAGAAATTTATTCAATAAAAATGAAAATGAATATTCACAAAAAACCATCCAACAAAAATGTCAAGGCAAGTTTGTTCCTAATAGCCAAAGACTACAGTAAAGAAAATGTTCACAAAGAAATGATGAAGAAAAATGTGATATACAATGGAATAATATTCAGCAATAATTATAAATGCATGCAAAACATGAATAAATCACAAAAAAGATTATATTGAGTAGAAAAAGCAAGATTCTAAATAATATGATTGCATTATATGAAGTTAAAGAATAGGAAGACTAACCTCTGTGTTTACAATAACTAAAATAGTGTTTGTTGAGTTCACAAACACTGATTACAAAAGGTACAAGGTAACTGTCTATGGTAAAGAGAATGTACTCTGTCTTTTACACAGATTTTTTTTTTCTTTTTTGGTTAGAGTCTCACTCTGTTGCCCAGACTGGAGTGCAGTGGCCGCTCCTGGCCACCGCAGCCTCGACCTGCTGGGATCCGGCGATCCTTCCACCTCAGCCTTCCGAGTAGCTGGAATTACAGGCGCGCGCTACCACGCCTGGCTGATGTTTTGATTTATTGTAGAGATGAGGTCTCGCTGCCCAAGCGGGTTTCGAACCCGTGGCCTCAGGCAATCCACTCACCTCAGCCTCCCAAAGGCGCGGGATTACAGGCTGAGCCACCCAGCCCAGCTAGATTTTTTTTTTTTAATTGGTAAAAAAAAATCCGTGAGTCTGGGTAGCCATAAAGTAGATATATTTGTGTAAACCTGGGAGTGGTATTCAGTAATTTATTTAGTTATCAAACTTTTAATTGAAATGATTATGAAATTTTCTTGACATTTATGCCCTAAAATTGCTGTATAGTTTTTGAAGGTTGTCCATGTAAAAGAGGAATTAGACATTTCCATATAATGCAAAAAGTAAGACTGGAGTCAATGGTTGAAAGTGATATAATAGTTGAAGAAAACAAATTACATTAATTTAAAAATTGGTATTTAGTCAGGCTTGATGGTTCAGCCTGTAATCCCACGCCTTGGGAGGCTGAGGAGAGTGGATTGTCTGAACCCACGGGTTCGTGACCCGCCTAGGCAACTTGACGAGACCTCATCTCTACAAAAAAAAAAAAAAAAATTAGCCGGGTGTGGTAGTGCACGCCTGTAGTTCCAGCTACTTGGAAGGCTGAGGCGAAAGGATCACCAGCAAGTGGAGTTTGCGGTGGCCGGGAGCAGCCACTGCACTCCAGTCTGGGCGACAGAGTGAGACTCCAACTGAAAAAAAAAAAAAAAATTGGTATTTAAAACTAAACCTTTACTTATTTAGTCTCCAGAATTTCCTTTTCCTGGAAGGGCTCTACTAAGAACTGGATATCCATTTTCCAGAGATGCTCTTGAGAAAGTTCTCATATTACATAGTACATCTAGATAAATTTTTAAAAAGGATTCAGAAATACATAGTCCTTAGGTGTATATGCAAAGGCCATTTGGATATAGTTCTCTGTATTAAAACCTAATATATTTATGTTTTTCAATACCATTGCATGATCAGCCATGAAATGTGGGCTCAAGAATACTAAAATCACCATCATATTGAGACAGAATATAATTTAAGTGTATTAATTAACAGTGGAATTGGTTTCAGACTATTTGCAATAGCTCAAATAACATACAAAGTAAAATAAGAAAAAAATTTAGTTAGTGCACCTGTAAATTTCAAGGTCAGAGATGCCTTAGGACATTCATGAACTCAAATAATGCTATAGGTCTAAATTCATTTTCTCCTTCTCTTCTTTTCCTTTTCATCCACTATCACAATTCATCTTGTTCATGTTTTTATCTTGGCTCAGATTTTCTGTTTTAGTTAGATTTTACTTCCCAAAGGCTAAGAAGCAGAAGGAAGGACTTTCATATTTTTAGTTTTGATAATTCAGGAGGAATAAGAAAATTTCTCACTTCCATTATGCAAAATATCCTATAGGAAAATTGTAATTGTCCTGGATTGGGTCACATGACCATCTTCGAATTACTAAATCTGGCCAGATAGGTGAAGTACTATAATTGATAAAGTCTGAGCCTCAGGTTAACCACATGGAGGGGAGACAGACTTGGGAGGAGAAGGTGAGATGGGAGTAGAATATGGGAGTAGTGTGATTGGTAGTTGCTCCAGGACCAGACCAAAAACATGGATGAGAAGGCAATTCACCAAGTTCACAAAGAAAATATTATTAAAATAATTGAGCAAGGAATGCTAAGTAGGTCAGAACAACAGTATATACACCAAGGTACTCTTGTGTATAATTTATATGCTTTAAGAAAATTATAGTAAGTTGACAAAAACAATGCCAGTAATAAGGGGGAATTTAATAAAGAAAATTATTCCCTAGGAACAGAGATTATATTCTAAAAGAGCTAAAGTCTAAAGAATGCAAGAAGAGTACATGCAAAGAACATTTGTTACCTCTAATGTTGTGATAGAGCATCTAAGGATGGGACCAAGTTGGAAAAGGTCACTGAACTCCCCCAAACTGAGATTCAGACTTTGTTGCAAAGGGTGTGGCTGTGGCTGATCCTCCAGGCTGTGGCCAACTCTCTAGATGGTGGAAAGGTTTCTTGAGGTGCTTAGACAAAGATTAGGGGCAAGAAACCCCACACTGGTGTGCTTGAGATACTTTTGGGTTGCTGGGGACATTAAAGAAGTGTCCCACCATGCTACTCGTGAAATTTACTGGGAAGCTTCCCTCTGGGCTGTTATAAAAACTTGCTGTGAAGCTTCCCCCTGGGCTGTTAGAAAAACTTGCTGTGAAGCTTCCTAGCAGGATGCTGGAGAAACTTACAGGAAGTTGTGTGCCACTGAATCTCCTGCATACCTCCACCTAAGGTGCAAGAGAGCAAGTATCAGATTAAGAAGAGAAGCCCCTTCATTTTGCATGACCTCTCCAGTACCCTCTGTTGGTCAAACACTATGACAGTTGGTAAAGGAGAAATGATTACAGAGTCCAGCTTCAGTTACACAAAGTTGAACCAAAAAAAGAGTATATTGGGAGCTAAGAGCCAATAAGTTGACAACTGACACATGACATTCTTGCCCGATCAATCTATCCCACTCCTCAACGTAATAATACTGTAATAACTTTTTTAGCCATTCATGGCAACTGAAGAGGCCATGCCATATGGGAAGGAGCAGTTGTTCCTCACTCTTGTGAAATGACCACACTACAAAATAAAACCACATCATCCTGACTTTTCAGTAAAGATAAAAAAAATAGAATGCTTCTGTGACATCTCCTGTGGTTGTTTAATGTTGGCAACGAATGAATATATTCTTAAGAGACACTAGGTAGCCGGGCTTGGTGGCTCAACCTGTAATCCTGTGCTTTGGGAGGCTGAAGTGAGTGGATTGCCTGAGCTCTCAGGTTCAAGACCCGCCTGGGCAACTTGGCGAGACCTCATCTCTACAATAAATCAAAAAATTAGCCGGTGTGGTAGCGCATGCCTGTAGTTCCAGCTACTTGGAAGGCTGAGGCAGAAGGATTGCCGGAGCCCAGCAGGTCGAGGCTGCGGTGGCCGGGAGCAGCCACTGCACTCCAGTCTGGGTGACAGAGTGAGACTCCAACTCAAAAAAAAAAAAAAGAGAGACACTAGGTATAACAAATAAAACCTGTGAGAAATGGCCTATACTCCGCCACTTTGATGCTTCTATGCTGTAGTTATCTCAGAATATAAACTATCTTATCATTGAGACAAGAAATATTCAATTTCTGGTGTTGAAGACTTCCTTCCCTCTTGTTAATGATTGGATGGACACTGCCAGGGTCTGCATCTCTAGCTACATTTCTAAACTCTCCAACCTTCTCAGAGTGCCATATTCTTTTGATCTGATAATTCATCCCATCGGGATATATGAGACTGTAGCTTGCCTGGAAACTATTTAGCCTTCTAGTGATATATTAAAACTTGAAACTGCTTCATTATATATTGTTCTTTCATCTTAGCTTCATTATTTTTTATTATGAAAAAAAATTAAAATGTTAACCGACTAGATCAACCCCTATATACTTATCACCTAAATTCAAAATTTTCATAACTTCATGTATTATCTTTCCTTATTTTGCTGAAGTATTTAAAAATAAATTCCAGACATCATGGCATTTAAATATCTCATTTGCTTTAGTATATATCTCTAAAAAATATTTTTTTTTTACAAAATTTATTACCCCAGTGCCAATGGCCAATCTATCAAACTTAGCAATATTTCATTCACCTCCAAATATCCCATAGTCTGTTGTTTTTTGTTTTTGTTTTTGCTTCCTTGTAGTGTTATTTACTGCATTCTCTTTCTCTCATATTTCTTGTTAATGGATGTTACCTCTAGAAACGTTGTTGGGTTCAGGTTTTAGTAAGAACACTTGAAGGAGGCGCTGGTGCCTTTTAGCTTTTTGAAATCATTCCTATTGCTCTCATCTCCTGGTTTGTGGTTCTGCGGTTCAGATCAGTCCCCCAATTACCAACAACCCTTTTAGTTTCTCACAACCCTGAGAGTGTCTTATTTGAAATCACAAGCAGATAAAACAGACTCAGTGGGCTGTTTACCTTTGACCCTTTCTTCTTTTCTGTGACCATCCCATCAGGCATCCAGTGTTTTTTCTGAGTCTCTTTCTAGGACTTACTCTCATCCTCCCTTCTGAAGGCTTTCAAAATTGTCTTTCTCTGTGGACAAGTAACAAGAGCCTAGGAGGAGATGAAACAAGTTTATATCAAAAAGCAAATAGAATTTGAAAAACCTACATCCTTCAAAACAAATCAATACCTCTTCATCTGCTTGATCTATACTCATTTTTGTTTTTATCATCATTATTATTAATTTTTTTTTTTTTTTTTTTGAGTTGGCGTCTCACTCTGTCACCCATACTGGAGTGAAGTGGCCGCTCCGGTCCACCGCAGCCTCGACCTGCTGGGTGGGCTCCAGCGATCCTTCCGCCTCAGCCTTCCGAGTAGCCGGAAGTACAGGCATGTGCTACCACGCCTGGCTGATTTTTTGATTTATTGTAGAGATGAGGTCTCACTGCCCAGGCGGGTCTCGAGCCCGCGGGCTCAGGCAGTGCACTCACCTCAGCCTCCCAAAAGCGCGGGATTACAGGCTGAGCCACCGAGCCCGGCTATTATTAATTTTTAAGAGACAGGATCTTGCTTTATCACCCAGGCTAATGTGCAGTGGTGTTATCATAGGTCACTGTGGCCTTGAACTCCTGGGCTCAAGCAATTCTCCTGCCTCAGCCTCCCAAGTAGCTGGGACTACAGGTACATGCCACTGTGTCTGCCTCATTTTTATGTTGTAGAGATAGGATCTCGAGCCCTGGCTGGTCTCAAACTCCTGTCCTCAAGTGATCCTTCTACCTCGACTTCCCAAAGTGCTGGGATTACAGTCATGGGCCACCATGCCTGGTTCACTTCTGCTTTTACATTTGCTAGTATCCGGGAAAGCACTGGTGTAAGGTCTTTCCTTTATCTTTTCTTTTTTTTAATTGAGAATTTTTTTAGATTGGAGATTATAGTATATTCAGAAAGTAAATTGGAGAGAGAGTGAGAGAGATGATTCATGTCCCCAAGTTAGAGGAGGAGGGCAAAGCTAGGAACCTCATGGCGGCCATAGCTCAAAGAGCCACGTGGACATACCAGAGTTTAACAAAGCAATGACCTTCCTTTTTTTTTTCTTTTTAAATCTAAATATTTTGAGAGAAAAGTCTGGGAGATTTATCTGAGTGTTTTAACAGCTGGGATGATATTAGCAGGTAAATACTAACTAATTATCATTAGTTTATAAGAGAGCGACTGCTGACTGGTATCTTTCAATCACCATGGAGGAGGGTCATTCCAATGATCTCTTCTGGGATTATTTTATTTCTCTGACTTTATCACTTTACAAGAACATTATTTTTGCCCTTGCTAAAAGTTGCATTACAATAATATTCTTCCATTAACTGACAAAAAGAATACTATGCATTTTTTCTCTTTTATCCTTAGCCCTTGATTTAGTCATAGTCCAATCCGTCATATTTGCTGTTCAGGGAAACAAACATAACATGCAGCCCAAGAAACAAACATAATTTTATGTTCAGCTGAAGAATTAGAATACACTTGTTTTGGGGAATAAGTTTTAGACCATCATGAAAAATAGATAAATATATACCATTTTCCCCTAGTTTTCAAGTATATATCACTTGATTCTTAAATTGCCAACTTGAACACCATTAAAAACCTGTATTTAATAAAAGACTTCATTTTTTCCCATTGTCCACCTCTGAGAATATCTGTTCTTCCTACCAGTCTATGTGTAACCTGAGCAAATGTACAGAAACTGTGCAAACTCTGATTTTGATGGTTCAATGAAGTAATTCCCTCTACATTCTGCCCCTACCCAGCATCAAAAACATTACTTAAGGACCTATCTTTATATCTGAAAATCTACTCTTTTATTTTTTTAGTTTAAGTTTATTAAAATGACACAACTCATCTAAAGAATAGAATTTTTTTGGCCATTTGCCTCTGTGTATAAATTTTAAATCTTTTTCTTAGTGCATACATCATGAGTTTAAAAATGGTTAGTAGTTTTAGTAGTTGATTGGGATTCTAGAAAAGGAAGGGTTAGGATATAACCAAGAAATTGAATCAAAGAGAGAGAGAGTGAGAGAGAGAGAGAAAGAGAGCAAGTGAGAGAGAAATTGTAATAACAGAAATAAAATAGGACAGTGTCTGGCATATAAAAGTCTGAGTGAAAAAAATGAATGAATTTTTGATTGAATTTTATCAAAATTATGTTCATTCCCTATAGGGGTGATTCTTAATTGAAAATATAGGCTAGAAGACCTTTTTTGAAATAATAGTCTTAAAGGTTTTTTAATGTTATAATACAGACTATGTATTATTCAGATGTTTCACTTTTTAAGTATGTCATATAAAAATTACTGTATTGTTCAGGGTCAAAACTGTATTTTTTGAAAAAAGTTTCTTTTTTATAAAATAATCTTGCAAAAGAAGACTCACATTAATAAATTCTGGTGATTTGTTCCAAATTCTCAACTTAGAACAAACTAAATCCTAAACTGTCTTCTGTCTACCATGAGTTAAGGCAATTAGCAACAATTTAGAGTAATAAAATTAGACACTACTTAGGATAAATTGATGTCTTTGGTTTGCATGACACGCTATGACTCACTGATGAGCATGAAAGTTTATGTGCCAGACAGAGGGGATTGTCACCTTGATTTTTTTTTTTTTTTTTGAAGTCTGTCCTAGGCCAGTTCAACTGTTAAATTTCAATTAAACTAAATTTGGTCAGGAAAAAAAAAAAGATTGGAAATTTAAGTATATTTCTTTTATCTAGCCTAAGCTGTTGGCAAAGCAAACTGGCTTTTCCATACTTGGTATTTATTAATAATATTTTGAATACCATTGCGCTTTTTAAGCTGAGTGTGGTGGAATTCTCTTGTGGGATTATTAAATGAGTCGATTTGCATTCTAATGAGAACAAATGTTTGGGATTGCATTGTTAAAATGCTAAAACGGTGTGTGTATAATTATTTTGCAGCTTAGATTTGCAGAACTCATTTCCCCAAACTCCTTTTTTTAAATAACTAAAGAGTCAGAGCCTACTGACGGCTGGAGGGGAGGTGATTAGGGTAATTTAAACTGTTCACAAATGACTTTGCCACGGAATGAAAGCATTTCTTTGGCTTTGCCTGGCTCCTTTCATTATCTTTAAGCGGCTGCAGTGTTGTGTCCCATAAGAAGTCTCACCAAGCTCTCTTTCCTTGTATAGTTTCTCATTTGTATTGATTAATCATTTTGTAATTCCATTCTAGGTTGACTTGCTCATCTTTAAGGCATTTGGTGCTTTTTCTTTGCTTGTCTATCCTGTAACCGTTATGTTGTCTGTTCTAATACCTTAGCTTTATCACTGCAAGTCAAGCTTTAAAACATTAATCCCTTCATGCTTTAATTTCATATTCTATTACCAGAATGAATGCAAATACTGTTTCCTTTTTCTCCTTTTTAATCATCTTTACTACAGCTTTTGCATATGGGCCAATAGTAAAGTAAGCTTTTATTATTTGGAGTGTAACTCCTTTTTTAAAAAATAGTTTTCAAATTCTCTTGTCTTTTAATAGTTTTCAAATTCTGTCGACAAAATACAAATGTTTACTGAAAATGTCTGTAGCCTTAAGACTTAATTTATTGTTACCAATTTGTAATAATAAATACAGATCTATATACATATATAGTGAGTGAAGAAAATTCTATATATGTATATATGTATATATGTATACAGTAAATGAAGAGTATTGCAGTACTGTTAATAATGGAAATGTTTTATTATTACATTTCCACATGTTTTGATTGTTGTAATTGACCTGAAGAGTTCATCCTAATGGCAAAGTTTGGAAAGATGGTTATTTTAGATTCCTGGCACACAGAACTGGAAGTTGGGAAAAGAAACAAGAGGAATATAGGCTATTCTATTCTTCTTCTTTTTTTTTTACATAGTTTCTATGAATTCCAGAAAAATTAAATAATTTTTTCTAAAGACAGCAAATAATTTTTTTCATACATGTTTGTTTCAAAAAATGAATAAACAGAATTTTCTTTATAAGTTTGTATTGTAACGATCAATGTATTATTCAACTAAATAATACTTTATGCTTGTTGCATAAAGTACCTGTTTACACATATATAATACAGATACAGTTGTGTGGAATACAGAAAAATACATTGCTGTGAAAAATATAGGAATGTGAAAATTGTGCACTAAAACAGAATTTTATGACAGTCACTAATTATTCCAATGGGATTAGGTGGCTTCAGTTAAAATTAAAATTTGATAATTTTCAAATACAAGAAAAATGTCTATTAATTAATGTGTTGATGGTTATTCCTTGTTTAAGACATTAATTAAAAAGATCATGGTAACTGATGTCAAAACTTTTCATACATTAAAAATTGGTATGTTTGTTCAAATTCAATTTTTGATGACTCAATAACTAAAAATTTTTACAAATATGCCATGGTTTAGAATACCAGTATAATTAGTTACAAATATAGAAATATTTAAATTCTCTCTTGACTTTAATTTACTTCTTGCTAGAGCAACACACTGAGAGATCAGGTAGGATTCATCTGGTTGCAGCTGGTAACATGCTTCAGACCAGTTTAAGAAGAACAGTGGCTTTTTCTTTTTCTCTCTTTTTTTTTTTTTTGCACAATAGATAAAAAGATGTGAAGTAAGACTGGTTTCAGATATGCAGATTAGTTTGATCCAGGTCAGTGATGTTTCCTTGGGTCTGAAGACAGTTTCCTTGGGTCTGAAGAACTGCTGGGACAAACAAATGAATGCTTGCAAAGAAGCCTACCTAATGAAATTATCAACAAAAGTTTCCAGATTGTAATATACTATCCAAATTATCATAGCAAACATAGATATAAAAATGAGGACTCTACTCTCTCATTCTCTCTCTCTCTCTTAATATTTTTTCATGTTTGTTCGCATCATGGGATTTAGACTGGGATGTTGAAGGAACAAGAACCTGATGAAATGAATTTAAGTGAAAGAAATTATTCCATATTTCTTTTTATTTGAGATTCATGGCAGATACATGCATCACACACAATATATCCTTTTGCGTTCAGAAAAATCACTAACTTTGTTCTCTACAACTTTGAATCCTTTAATCTTCCTGTGGTGAATAGTTCCCTCCTCCTGCCCCCTAAAGCCTTAGTCTGCCATGACCTTTCATACCTGTTTTGTCTTTAGAAACAGCTTTGTAAATGTCACAAGCTTAGGATTCTTTTCAGAGGCTTTGAGTCTCAGCTCTATAACCACTGAGTAATCAAATTCAGGTTGGTTGTGGTTCATGATATTTATTGACTGCTAGTTTGGCTTTAGGACCCTAATGCCATAGGTTGAAGTGCCATATTGTCCTATCATCAAAGAAAAGTCAGAGACTATGGATCTTGCTAGTTTCTTTAATTTCTAAATGTTTAATTTCCCTGAATTAGCTACAACCTTAATAGTTTTAACTTTATGATTTTTTTTCCATTGCTGTGAAACAAAACATAGGCTTTGGCCAGTTTGCACCAATATAATATCAACCAAATGCTGAATTCAGAAACTTATCAAAACTAGGTCTTCAAATTAAATTGGCAAGAGGAAAAAATAATTTGACATGTATGCAGGCATTAGAAAGCTCCTAACTTGCAGAGATCATAAACAAAGATAAAGCTAAAAATTAAAGGACTATTGATTGCAAAAATGTAATATTACAGATGAAAATGATATTTTAGAATGGCTTAGAAAAATTATTATTATTGAGAGCATTAATCTAAGTTTTGAAATACAATAAGTTAAGATAAAATCTTTGGTAATGCTGATAAGCCAGGTGAATTCGTGAGATGCATCAAAATACCTCATGGTGAGGAATTTTACTCAAGAGTGAGAACCTATCCATAACTGGCAAAAACCATGATTATACTGGAATAAATGCTATTGAAGTTGATTAAGTGGCTCAGTCACTAAATGAATGCAGGGAAATGAATTGCCTTGAATCTGTTTTGCTGGTGCTTGCTAACTGAGCGGGTGTGTTGTTCAAAAGGTTGTTCATTAACTGTATTTCATTGTGTGTGTTTGTGTGTGTGTGTGTGTGTGTGTGTGTGTGTGTGTGTGTGTTGTGTGTGTGTGTGTGTGTGTGTGTGTGTGTGTGTGTGTGTTTGAATCCATATTTCAAGTTTGCCAAATGGCTCTTGATATTTTTGTGTTTAAAAATAAACAAATTACCTGGAAAACATGCAAATCCTGTGGTATTTAGATGGAAGTATACATCTCTTTTACTTTACTTTTGCATCTAAGAAGAAAAAAGGAAAAAACATAGGGGAGCAAATTTGTCTTAAAAAATTCATACTCTTATTTTTTTCTTAGCTTTTGGGACTTTAAGAAAATTGAAATTTTGCCAAAGCAGTGCTAATCAATTTACCAAAATATGAAAGTGAATTCAGAGCTCTGACAAGATTGACTTGCATTGGGTATTAATCTTGACAAAGCCTATTTCTCTAGTTGTAATAAATCCAATTATTCAAAAATGTATTCATTGTGCTTTTCTATTTTTTGTATTTCTCTTTGCTTCTTTCTCCCAAGGATTAAAATGCTTGGTAACACTATAAAGGTAGTTAGCTAGCTTTGGGAATTTCCTACCCGTCTGTAAAACATGGAAAAAATAAAGCTTTGGTGAAGACAAGTAAATTAATATGGTTAAGAAAAATTAATCCCAAGTGGTTATATGCATTACTAGACCCAAACCTATAAATTATGAACTATGAGGGGATTTTCAAAACCATTGTGAACTACTGGCACAATGTTCAACTATAGTCAAAAGCCAAAATATATAGGCAGTATATTGAAAGCAAAACAGAAATATCAAAACCACATATTTTTTGAATTGCTTTTATGCCTTACAATTTAGAGAATGCTTTTACATATATTTGTTTATCGTGATTACACAATTTTCCTGTGGTTGAAATCTATGAATAGTTGTCTTCATTTTACAGATTAAGAAACAAAAATATAATGAGATTAAGTGATTACCTGAAACTGAACAGATTATCACAGGTGAAGCCATGAGTTGAACACATGTGTTTCTGTGTTATTTCTATTTTATTTAACTGTTTCCCAGATTATCATAATCATAGTAAATCAGATTAAAGGCAGGTAGAGCTAAAGAAAGTGTAGAAGCTGCAACAAAAAGAAATGGAATTAAAAAAAAGATGATCTGCAATAGTAAAAAAAAAAAAGATGAATTGGGAATTAACAAGATAACTGTTATCATGTTTATCAAGGTAACTATTATATCTATTAATATGTATTAATTAGCTAATAACTGTGCATTAAACACTGAATTAGGTGCCTGGTGTAAATAAACAAATAAATAAGCAAATATAAAATGGCATCGACTTTGCCTTTAAATAAATTGTGTGTAATTAGGAAGAAAATCCATGAGTATAGAGAAACAATTCAGGACATTTGAGCATAAAAGTTTAGGCACAGGACCTGGGAAAGATAAGTTGATTTGCAGGATGTATAATTGGTCTATCCAATGCAACAGTCATTTGCCACATGTTGTTATTGAAACTTGAAATGTGTTTAATGTAAATTTAGGTATGCTTTACCTATTAAATACATTGCAGATTTTAAAAACAGTATGGAAAATCCCTATATAATGTCTTAATAATTTCATATTGATGATGAATATTGAAATGTTAATATATTGAATATATTGGGTTAAATAAAATACATGATTAAAATGATTTTCACCTCTTTTAAAACTTTTAAAACATGGCTACTAGAAAGTTTAAAATGACCTAAGTGGTTCATATTCTAACCTTATTGGGCAGGGGCTGACAGAGAGAGAATACAGAACCATCAGAACTTCTGGGAAGTTGAGGTGAGAAGCAGATCTGAAATGAAGAAAAAACAAGGAGTCAATAGAAAACTCTTCTGTGATATCTCCCATGGATTTAAATCTTCAATTCAGAGTGCTAACCACAAAACTTGTCTTATAAAAAGAAAAAAGGTATTTCTGTCTAGGAGTATGATATGACTTCATGGAGAAGATGGCATTGTTACCATTCTTAAAGAAGAGTTTGAACATATTCAAATAATTTTTTAAGTATTTTATGCAAATTATCTTTGATAATCCTTCACAGCAACTTCATTATTTCCAGATACAGATGAAGATTAAGGACTCAGAAATGGTCTTTCAAACATTTTTGAAAAATTATATTCTACATAATTGATAAAGTTTATATAAAAGAGAAAACTTAGATGAAATGAATAGTTCAAGTTGATTACAGAGAAGAGGTTATTTAGTGTTTAATGTGGAAACATAAATTGTGACAGATTTTGGAAGCTCTACAGTAGTAAGGTAATGAGTTTAGATGAAGGATGTAGGATGGTATAAGAGAAATATTAAAATAATATAATGAAAATAATGAATTGGTTGCATTAATATAAAAATAAGTAAATAATATGAACCTATTCTGTGATTTCTAGACTAATTTAATAGAAGTAATAACAATAGCAAAATAGTAACAATAACAAAACAGTTTTGTCTGAAGATGCTTTATCATCTAGAAAATTTAAAATGACCGAGGTGGCTCACGTTCTAACCTTATTGGGCAGGGGCTGACATAGAGAGAATATAGAGCCATCAGAGCTTCTGGGAAGTGTGAGGTGAGAAGATAATTCCAGAAAGGTTACATTTTGAATGAAACATTCTCTAGAATTTCTCAGATTTCCTAGTGCTTTTTAATTGACCCTAACCCATGCTGGAACTTTCCTTCGCTAAGGTACTCTGTAGAGAATTCAAGTCACAAAACTTGAGATCTGACTTCCTAAACACCACCTGGACATGGAAAGCAAATGAGAAACAGGAAACTGATGGTATCTAAACAGATACATTTCTTTGCTTTCTCCCCCATGTGTCCAGTGTCCAGGTATGATTTTCCTTACGGTGAACCTTCTAGTGAAGTCCCATATGGAGAGGAAGCATGCTGACTGTGTGACCTTTTACATCGCTGAGGCTCCTTGGAAGCAGCAGGCATCCCAATAACACGACTCATGCTTTTCTTCTCCTAACCCTGTCCACTTGGGATTATGCTTTCCAAACTGATTGTCAACACTTTAATTTTTGCCTCACTCACTGTGTTACTGTTTGCTTTCTTGGAGGACTTTAGCTAAGAAAGACAGGGATATTGACAAATGTGAGTAAATCAAAAGGAGGGCAGAAACACTCATATTTTGTAAGTGCTTTCTTTGTTCCAGAAATTCTTTTTAAGAACTTTATGCAAATTATCTTTATAATCCATCACGGCAATTCTATTAATTTCATTATTCCATATTTTCATATCTTCACAGAAAGACATAAAGACTCAGAAATGGTAAATATCTTACTCAAAATTGAACAAGTAGCATGAGCGAGAACAAAGGTTCAGAGGTTTTGCCTTAAGTTGCTTAAATTAATAGGCATGACAGAAGAAATAAGACTCAGAAAGATAAAATTATCAGTTTGATACAAAAAAATATCAATGGGGCAGAAAAGGATTTCAAAGTCAGACAAGACTAACTCCAAAGATTGAGGTATCAACTGATTTACCTTATTCTTTTTCCCAATACAAAAAAAAGAAGATGGAGAAATTTTTAAAAAGTAAGATAATTAAAATTAGTATATCCCCAACATGAGATGATGTACACGTATCAAAATATCACATATACTCCATAAATGTGTACAATTATTATGTATCAATAAAATTTGAAAATAAAACAATTAAAATGCCTACATAGGAGAAAAGATAACTTAAATGTACAAAGGAGTTTTAAAATATTTGAAGCTTTTTTTTTAAATGAAAAAGTCACTTTGACTAGTTCTAGATAACCCCAATAGCAAAACAGGGAAATAGAAAAAGGACACATTTTGGCTTATTATAAGGAAAAATCTTTCTGAAAATTAGAGCTGCTTAAAAATGCCAAAGGCTTGTAATTTTCCAGGAATAGGAGGAATCAAACTGGGTCTAGAACATTTTAGAAAGACTGTGTTATAAAGAAAGTGTTGAGTTAAATTATCTTTTAATGTAATTCTTTCTAACAGAGATTATGTGATTTTGTGGGATTTTTTGTTTGACTAATATTTGGTTATACTAAAATTTTAAAAGCAAGACATTATAAATAGTTTCTATGAACAGATACCATGACCATTTGCCCCCAAATTTCAGCTAGGCAAAGAGTTTCTTTTAATCATGCAAATGAATACTGGAAAATAGACATCTCATTCACAGTGTCATGAGTTTTTAACCTTAAACTAATATAGTTCCTACATCATTGTATGACTATTTTGGAAAGCATTAATTCTTCATTTTATAAAAAATAATTGTACAAAGGTCAAGGTAAGGTTTTTATGCTTGATAAAATATGTGTTGGTGTCAACTTTAACCCAGTAGTTGGCCTCTGTTACCAAGAGTATTATCTCTAAAACTTCAGTGACAAGTGGAACATAAATCAGCCTTTGAGTAGGTGGTAGAAATACTCAGGGAGCAAATGTAGCTTTTGAGGTCAAGATTATATTAAAATATCTCATTATTTCAAGTGCAATCTTCAAATGTAGAGTTTCAATCTATTCTTATTATAACACTTATAGTAAAAAAACTCATAATTGTCAATATCAACAAATCTTTTTATATCTCCCTAAATAAGTTAAGGTCTGTTCAATATTAATTATTCTGCATATAACATAAAAACCTCACTTGGATGGGTTTGGAGTCGATCATACTCAGTGATTTATCACAGAAACAAAGAACAGAGTTCCATATGTTCTCACTCATAAATGGACCTTGAACAATTATAATGCTGTAAGAAAGTGATTGGCAGTGGTGGGAAACTGTCAGGGGAGAGGGGGGATGGATTGGCAGTTGAGGGAAACTGCTAGGGGAGGGAGGGGCATATCTCATCAACAAGGGTACCGGCATGATTAATGTTTATATACCTAACCCTGAAATGTACCCCATATCTTTATAATAAAAATTTTTAAAAATTAAAATTTCGTGAAATTGGCTATTCTTAGAGAAGCAGAATCCTTAGAAAAGATGTTTCAAGACGCTTTTCCAGAAAACAAAACAAGACAAAATAATCAGAACTGGAAATAGTTTTGCATGCACAAAATGTGATTTGGTTAAACGTTTTTATTAAGCTTTGAGGAAATACAAACACATTTTATATTAGTTCTAGATTTTCCCAGGCATGCTAGGATACCTTAAGAAAAGTAACCCTCTAAATTTACAAAGAAAAATTTCTACATACTACATTCTGTGTATATTTTAAACTTTCAATTTAATTGTCTTTCTTTAATGTCTCTGGAAAAGTCATTAAAACAACCATAGCCTCATCCTACAAGTTGTTGCTGTCTCCTCTACTTTTTAATTCAAATTATTCATGAACATAATGAAAAAGCTACAATTTTTCTCCAAAGGGATTACTTGTTTACTAAATAAATGTTTAAAGTTTCTTTTCAGCCTCTCTTTATTGAGTATTTATTGTTAGTATTTGCTCCAACTGGAATGCTTTTCTTTGAATCTTCACTTTCTGTTGATAGTCCAGCGGATGTGACTACCAGAGTGAAATGGACAGGAAATCCTACCTCAGGGCACTGCCTGAGTTTCTCCAAGTATTACTTGGCAACTGATTTATTATCTGGCTGCCATACCATTATAATCTTGTTTGGGATGTGGCAGGTTTGTTGCATAAGCCAGGATACTGTTGCCAGTTACTCGAGAAACTTTCTGAGTAATCTTTACTGTGTCTTGAAGATCTCTTTGTTTGAGATTTATATCACCAAGGAAATATAATAGAGACAGCCACTGGCTGATGAATAGATCTCCATACTGAGTTATCTTCTCTTATGGTCAAGTTTTATAAAATATACAAACCTGCAAATAACAAATATTCCTATAGCGCAAGGTACTATTTTCAGAAGGGTGTGGAACACAGAGATATTCTTTCATCCTGATTTTTGTTCAAGAAATTACCAATCAGGACATGGCCTTTTCCCACAATGACATCGCAATCTACTTAAGATATATTTAAGATGTTATTAGTCAAAGGAGATGAGAATGAATCCTTCCATTTCATTCCAGAGCATATGCTTCCTATTGTCAGTGAGAATAGAAGAGTTTAATAGAAATGAGTTGGACTAGGTGATTAAGAGTAATGTAATCCTTATCAAACTAACATTTTGGAAATCCACTTGGAAAATAAAATTTATTTTATCTAGCTCGTAAAGTTAAAGCTTTTTCTTTTGAGTAATTTACACTATGAAGAAGAAAGTGATAGTATCTTAACAATAAGAATATAATACTCTCATCGGTAGATAACATTTTGGTTTCTATGATCTACCTCCTCTCTCTCCACCTCTCCATCCTGAATTAAACTACCTCCTGTTACATTTCTTAGGAAAAGGGACTTGGTAGATGGAATGAGTGTTATGCACCTCGACATGGGAAGATGATTCTGGGTTATCCAGGTGGGTTAATGTAATCATATGAGCCAATAACAGCGAGAAAGAAGAGTCAGAGAGAAGGAGTATGTGTGTTAGAGAAATGTGTCTCAAGGAAGACACAACTTGCTGTTACTGGCTTTGGAGATGAAGGAAGGAATTATGAGCCAAGAGGTTCAGGCTGCCTCTAAAGCTGGGAAAGACCAACAGTCAGCAAACAACTTGGGTCTCAAATTCAAGGAACTGAAATCTGCCAGCAACCCAAATGAATAAGTAAATGAATTATCCACTAGAACCTCCAGAAAGAAATGCAGCCCTGCCAATACCTTGATTTCTGCCTTGTGAGACTCAAAGCAGAGACCCAGCTGAATCTGCTGGACTTCTGACATATGGAAAACGTGAGAACATAAATTGGGGTTGTTTTAAAATGCTAAATTTGCAGTAATTTGATAAGGGAGCAATAAAAACCTAATTATCTTCCCCTATAGTTTTAGGCAGTAGACCTCTGTTCCTCTACTTAAATGGTGTGTGTTGTGCATTGGAATTTCATTGAACTTAGACACTGTGGTCCCCATTTTTTGAGTGTGTACCAGTGATTAGAGAAATAATTACTACGACTTGCTTTTCAATTTGGATTACAATTGAAAACTTGTCCCATTTGAATCTTTTTGTTAAGCTATTTTGCAGATGGAGAAGACTCATAAAATTATCTTCTTCACTGTGATCTGACTTCATGTGATCCTTCAAAAATTAAGCAGATTCACCTAAATTGCCAAAATTCAACTTCATATTAGCAAGATAATGGCAAAGCAAAAACACTGAAATAATGCCTTTATTTCCTTTTATCTAGACTTAGTGCTCTCACATTTACTAAGACATTATTTTTAAGTGATTGAATGTGTTGTCATGAAATTGTTAGCCACACATCCAAATTTATAGATCTTGGTAGCAAATTTACTAATCTTTGCACTATTCATCAATCACGCTAACTACAAATTGCCATAACAATATTGGTACTGTTAATGCAAAATCGGTGTCTATTTTTGCCATAATTTTATATGGGTAACTTTTATGTGAATACTTCACCAGAAATCTTTTCACTTATTAAGAAAGAAGGAAAAACATAGCCGTCATGAAGCTGAGTTTGTCTCTGTTTAGAGCTGTTGCTATAAGCCAGAAATATTGTGACTATCTTTCCCTACATATCCCCAACTTGTTTCCTTAGAGTTTCTTACTACCAGAAGAGAGAAAAATATTTCTTCCTCACCTGTTTGGAAGCTCTGGGAGTTAGTCTTAAGAAGCTCTCGTTTTGCATTGCTTGATGTTCCCGACCACCCTGGTAACTCATCAAGAGTTCGAGATCTTGTATTTCATCTTGATGAGACTGTAATCCGTCACATCATTACACTAAACTGTGTTATTATGGTATACATTCAAGTAAAACATCAACACAATCAAGAGCTAAAGAACAAGTTAAATAAAAAATTGGGAAAAAATAACACTTGTGTCGTCCCCTCCCCCCGTAAACAATGGGTCGACTCAGACATCTTCCTCATTAGTAAACAACCTAAAACAGTAGGCTGTAATGAGATACGTTGGCAGCTTCTTATTGCAGCATAGTTTGGGGGCTGTATTCTTTTGGAAATGAGCGTATTTTTTATAGAAAAACATATATAAGTGCATCAAGTTAATATCTCAGTGCTAACTAGCACATGTCTGCATGTCACCGGAGGTGGCTGTGCCTGACATTTCCTGGAGGACAGCCTATAGTTAAGTAGTATTGAAAGGCACCACAGGCATTATAGCGAATGTATAGGGGACAATGAACAACAATGGGGCAAAATCAAGCTATTTGAGCTAATGGCTGATGCTGTGTTCACAGTATTATACTTGTGCCATTCATATCACTATGGCTAAGGTTGTGTCAGTGTTTTCATAATAGAGCTACTATTTTAGAGGTTTATAACCTGGCAATAAAAATTGGCTTCCGGCAAAATCTTGACATACAAGACAAGACCTCAGCAAGAAAGTGATTTTTGAGAAATCAGATTTTGTTGGGGGGAGCAGGAATGGAATATGTTTTGTTGTTTTAGACGTCCATTTAAGTTTCTGAAACTCAAAATATAACTCAGATTTGAAAATGGCATTTTGTAAGTTATTAGACAACAGAAAGGAATCAAACTTATGAAAGGCTGGTCAAACAATACTTATTTTTATGGGCTTAACTCAGAACATTTTTATCTTTAAAAATGGTCTTTCTAGACTTTTCAAAGTGGGAGTAGTTTTAATGATTCACAGTCCTTTATTTTGATATATGGAAAGACATGGTTGTGTGAAGATCAAGGAGTTAAAAGGAGTTTATTTTTAGAAGATAACATATTATGGAAAGTTGCTTATTTTTTTGAAGTTAAATTCCTTGATAGCACCTAGTTCATTAATCCTGTTATTAAATGTCATAGAGTCATTGCATCTAAATATCAGAAGAAATCCAACTTCCACAAAGAACAGAAAAGTGCATCATTCTTTCCATCATCATCATCTTCAACTTTTTGAGCAGTAGTGCGTTAGAATCCTGGTTGCACCAACCTAACGTTCATTATTTGACCTCATTAATCTTGACGCATATGTTGTCATAGAGAGATACATACACAAAGAAGAGATCAGGTAACAAGGTACAAAATTTCCAAATATATATTCTGTTGCACACTAAAAAAATTAATTTTTTTAGGTTTGAACTTTTAGAACTTTTAAACATTTACAATAAACATAGAAGCCATCAGGTTACAACAAGAACTAAGTTGTAGAATAGGAGAGAAGAGAAAGTTGTGAGAGATTTGCAAAAGGTGAATAATGTCAAAAAAGAAGAGAGGCAAGGATATTAGCAGAGCAGCAATCCCAGATGATAGGAGAGGTAGATAATATATTAGAAATGAGTATTATTTACTGATGATCAAATTAGCACTATGCATGGGGGTGCTTATAGGCATGACAGGATAGCAATTGATAAATCATTGCAGTTTTTATTCAAAAAATTAAATTGCATATTTATCCTTAGGCAATGGTTGTCAAGCTTCAAAGCAAAGTACAGAATAGCAATGACTAGGTCAAGTGAAAATTGGATACCTATGCTGTTAAATTACCTGTGCGTTTCTCAAAGGGAATGAAGGAACTGAAGTAGCCTTCAAAACCCCAGACCTCCTGAGTTTTTAATCAGATGAATGAAAGTTGTATTAGTTATCTCTGTTGTGTGATATGGTGTCATTGTGGACATGTTCGCTCAACTGGGTTTAAATAACAAACATTTATTATTCTACCTTATGTTACTAAAAATTTTGAAAACAGTAAAATCTTTCAAAAGCAGGATTGAAGAATTGAGATGGAAATGAAAAAAAAAGATTCCCTTTAATATTTATCCAGAGTGGTAACAAAGGCTAGATTAAATTAGAGAAAATACATTTGTAAATTATTTTCATGAAAGAGACAGAATCATCACTAAGTTACAGAACTTATTATTTTTTTTTCCGTTAATGAGAGCTATATCTTACCTTACTTTAAACTTTTCCACTTGTGTAAGTCTTTCAGTGTGACTCTTTGTTTAACACTGGATCTCATATCAGAGACTTGACAAGTTGAGAGGTGAGTTATCTGGAGCAAAAAAATTAAGCTTGTCAGAGGCAGTCCTCCCACACAGAATTAAGATAAGATGATCTCAGATTCTTAAGTTCTCAAGGTAATAGTTCTAAGGAGATATTTTTATCCATACCACCAATAATGATTAGATTGTGAAAAAAATATTTTATTATCTTCCATGTTTGAGTGCCACTGTTTTTACAGAGATTTTTAAAATTTTTTCTGAACTCTTTAAAAAAGAGCTGAGATTTACACTTGCTGGAAAATAAGAAGATACAAGGGCTTTTTTCTTTCTTTTTAATCATCTAATAGTGCTTGAGAAGTAAATATATGTATTTTTTAAAAGTTTGAGAGGAATGAGAGATTTATTTATAATGTTTGGAGTTGTACATGGAAATGTGCAATTTAAAATGTACAAAAGCAATAAAAGGTAGTCTCCAAGTTATAGAAATGAGAAAAAGTTCAAACCCATAGTAGTGGACCAGATTTGAAACTGAAAAATGCAGAATCAGTCACTGATCTGAAATCTGGCTTCTCAGTTTCAACATATGTACAATTATTATGTGTCAATTAGAATAATTTAAAATAAATATTTTAAAAGTCAAAAAGAAAAGAATTAGGAACTTTAGCAGGAAAAATAGGCGCTGTGCATAGCAAAAAATTGGAGCTGGGCTCCCTGTATGAAGTCTGACACCACATAGGAATTGTCCTTTCTGTTTAAAAAAAAAAACTCAACCATGGGACTGGGCACAAAAGCTAGTCACCTTGTGTGACCATTAAAAATAAAAACTGGTCATGTACTAGTAAATCCCTTAGTGCCCCAGAAATGGTGATTTTGAAACCATCCCAGTAAACAAGCCTCCATAATCCAAAGCAGAGAAAGTCAAATGGAAGCCAGGGTATAAAGAAACCCAGTAACTGTATTGTAGATTAAAAAGTATTTGCAAGGCTCTTCTTAAGTAAACAATCAGTTTATATCATGAGTCTTTCTGTCCCCCACCCCCCGAACCCAATTCCCTTCTCCAAAGCCAGGTAGTAAATAGGAAACACTCCAGCATCAATTCTAAAAACAAGAAGGAGCTGCCAACCATGTACTAGAGATTTTCATGAAAAATTGTCATATATAGTAAGGTTAGTATGATATTTTTAAAATACCAATTTAAAAAAAAATAGCAAATTAGTAAATCTCACTCAAAAAGTAATAGTCATCTCCAGGCCCAGATGGATTCACTGGTGAATTCTTTCACATATTTAATGAAGAATTAGGAGAATGCTATTTAAAATCACTCCCTCCCAAAATTTAAAGAACAAGACTATACTAGGTACTCAATGACTGTTTGGTAAGTGAGTGAATAGAAGGGACAAAAATGCGGGGGCCTGCCCCACAAGGGTCGTGAGATTTCCTGAAGGAGAGACGGATAGGCGAAAGATGAAGATAATATACTCGGACACCTGCTTCCTGAACAGATGACGTTTAATGTTAGTTAACACAGAGCTTTTATACCTTTTGTAAAGGGGCAAGACAAAGAAAATTCCTTCACGTACATATCTTCTGAAAGTTACCATCTAGTGTCCTTAGCAGCAAACAAACCAAGATTCCCATAAACATTCAGACAACGAGTCTTATTCATAAAGTCAACAATGATACTTTTAGTCCAAAGTCCTGAATTACAGTCCTTGAAATGTCTTAAGAAAGTTTCTAAGTGTACATTTTCTCATGTGTCAGGAGTTTTCCCATCTTAGACTTTTATGTCCTTCAGAGCCTTGTGATCGCCTCCCTTGTCCAGATGTCTGTTACTTTTCTCTTATCTTGCAGTGCTTATTTCTAAAGAGAACTCAAAAGAAGCTTTTAGTAATGTTTCCCAGGCCCCCAAGGTTGTTTTCTGTCTTTAGCTAATTTATCATAAAAGTGTCTGATTAGTATATTATGAGTTCAGTGAAAACCCATTCTATAAATGTTAACTTAGAGTTTTAACTATTGAATTAAGTAAAAACCTTAACATTAATCTTTATCCTAAGTCAGTGAAAACAGTGCTATAAGTCACCTACATAACTCCTAGATAAGTGTTAGAACTTAAAATGAATTCATAATGAACTTACTATAGACTTGTGCTTCTAAAAAACCTTATATCTAAACACTAAACTGCATAATCCTAGATCAAATGAGTGAATGTACTTATATCATTTTTTACTCAAGCAATATCTAGTAACTTATAACCAAGTGAAAGAAAGCATTCTTGATGTGCTTCAGAATTTAACCCTTGCATATGTTAGAAAAGGTCAAACAGCATAGTGGGAAATGGAAAAATACACCATGACATTTCCAGGTTAGCTGTGAGTACTTCACATAAACATGCCATTTTCTTCTTCCACGACTGCACAGAATTCTTCGGCAGTATCAAACAGCAAAGGTGGAAGACAGAAGGGCCTCACCTTCCCAGGCTCACCCTGTGCCCCGGGGTCTTCGGCCCACCAGACCCTGTCAATCAGGTGGACCTCCAAGGCTGGCTCCCAACACAAAAACTAAAGGATAAAATATTCTGTCTGAAATTGTCAGAGAAAGCTATTCTGGAATGACTTCTGTGCTAAGATTTTACTAATAAATGAAAATGTTACAGGCAAGAAAGTAGAAAAAAACTTTCCAGGCAGAGAAATGAACCAGAGCCTCTAAAACAAGAAAGCACAGTACAGTGTCTCTACAATTCTTCATCTATGCTCTCTACTTTGGAGGGTCCATCAATAACCACAACAGTTGTCTCCATGAAGATACTTCTCAGGTCTATATTCTACTTTCCATTACAAGACAGCTTGCTGTATATTTCCACTTACATTGTCTGATGTCATATTAAACAACACTTCTTAGATTTATTCCTATCTTTGTGGCTCAGATTTTGGAATTACCAGAAACTCCTCTTTTTGTTCACCTTCTTATCCGACCAGTTAATAACTTTTATTGATTATTTACTTATAACATCCTTTATTCTCTCATACCCACTACCACATCTATATCCTAATATGTCATGCTATGTTTACTTATTGACTGGTTTCTCTGACTCTAGGCTCCCTGTCTCATTTCATCCTGCACAGTTTTTCCAGATGAACAACTCTAAATTATATTTTCAGTGTCATTCAATAAACTCGTGGGGTTGTCTATGATGGTTAATTCCCAAATCATAGCCTCATGTTCAAGGCCTTCCAGAATTTGACATCAACCAGATTTCCGCTTAAGTTTATTTTTGCTTCTTTTCATGAAATCTCAACATCGCTCATATTTATTCTACTTTCACTTGTCACAGTTGAACTTTTGCTCAGTTTCCCACCATCCTGGAAATCATCTCATATCATTATTGTACATTTAAACTTTGAAGCCTGGCTCTTATTTCCCCTTTATGCACAACTGCCCTAACCAACCCATTGGAAAAGGGTTTCTAAGTATTTCTTAAGATAAATACTATTATATATATTTAAGACATGCAATGTGATTATAAAGATATCTGCCCTCCTATGTTTTCATTGCAGCATTATTCACAATAGCCAATATATGAAAACAGTCTAACTGTCCATTGATAAATAAATGGATACATATTTTTGAAAACTAAAAAAATCAGTATCTATAATTCACTTGGAAAATAGTCATTTATTTCCATGTAATATATTCCCATTCTTTTATTTTGAAATCTTATTTGAATTTATTATTTTCCTTTAATATTTAAATTTTTAACTTTTTGTTTCTCTAAAATAATTTTTTTTTTTTTTGAGTTGGAGTCTCACTCTGTTGCCCAGACTGGAGTGCAGTGGCCACTCCTGACCACCGCAGCCTTGACCTGCTGGGCTCCGGCGATCCTACCGCCTCAACCTTCCGAGTAGCCGGAATTACAGGCATGCGCTACCACACCCAGCTGATTTTTTGATTTATTGTAGAGATGAGGTCTCGCTGCCCAGGTGGGTCTCGAACCCACGGACTCAGGCAATCCACTCACCTCAGCCTCCCAAAGGCGCGGGATTACAGGCTGAGCCACCGAGCCCGGCTCTCTAAGAGAATTTTAACTGATCTTGAGGGCAGAGATCAAATTATAGTGTAGGAACCCACTGTCTGTTTTTTTTTCTGCTACAATTCACATTGTACAATATTGTCAAAGAAACATACTTAATAGGTTCTAACTCCACAACAACACAGGATAATTCATAAGATTAAACTTCATTAAATATTTATGTACATTTCCCTCTCTGACTAAAAGCTAATTTACCATTTTTTGATCTAAAAATTTTCTGCTTAGCCTTTAAGATTCACTCAACAACAGAGTCACGACAATTTAGACTTAGCTAGCTTTTCTTGACTGCTTTTGTTTCTACTTTCATTTTGTTGTCTAAGCATGATGAGTTTCCTTCTGTGTAGATTTAATTTTACGTAAAGTTAAGAATTTTGATTTGCAGGAATGAAGGAATAGGCTTCCAAGTCGGACGTGGAGTTGAACTTGACTCTTCCCCCCTTATTGTCTCTATGACCTAGTAAGCAGCTGCCATAGTGAGCAGTTTCAGGACAATTAGATGTGATCACATTTTTTGCTCACTTTAACTGCTAAAAATAGCTTTATGAGTGAATGTAGTCCAAATATTTTGTTTTTGTCATTCTAAAAACTCAGTATAGTAAAATGGATAGATCCAGTGGCTTTTGATTTTTTTTTTTTTTTTTTTGGTCACAGGTTTAAAGAATGTGTGTCATCATACATAAATTTTGGGAAGGAAATGGATGGAGAGGGTGTTGAAAATTGGGATAGCTATTCTAATTAATTCTTCAGGGAAAACACTCTCACTTTAGTTTTACATAATTTTATTCTGATGAATTTGAATAGCTCTTCTTTTTTTCTGATGCTTGCTTATCTGATAGAATTCGTGGTCTTTTTTTGCCTTTTGAGAGTTCTGGATGATATCTTGTTTCATTGCAAAACTTTTTTAGCAAAATATAGCATCAAAATACATATTCATATTTAATACAGGAAGAAACAAATGTGGGATATTGTTATTCACCTAGAAGTTATCTTGCAATTAAACATTTATTTTCCTAGAATATGCCAACAGAGATAATGTTATTTCATTTTATTTTATGTCATATGATCTCTTTATTTTTTGAAAAATAAACTGTCAACTTCTTTTATCCTAGGTAATACTTATTTTTTTCCAAAGCATGTACAGTTCTAAAAATATTTAGCAACGTAGCAAATATTACTAACAAAATGAGAAACTACTTCTTTGAGCAAAGATGACTTCAGAGATTTTATTATTTTTGTTAGTTCGAATGTTTCTTCCTACCAGTAACAGAAACTCTGGCTCAAAATGAGTTAAACAAGAAAGAAAGCAAATTATATAGCTGGTATAATAAGAAGTCTTGACTCATGATGATTTCTCAGTTGGTTGATGCATTGATACAGCAGTGTGATAAGTTATCCATGAATTTCTTATTTCTACTTTTCTGCCATCATAAATATTTGTTTCATTCAAGATGGATGCAGCATTTTCAAACATCAAATTCAGAGAAATCAAAGATATCATTTCTTCCTTTACTTCTCTGCTAAGGAATAAAAAAAAATCAGAGTTTACTGAGCAAATGTCTCCTCCCCAGCATTCTTCATTGAGAAGATTTTGGCATCATACCTTTTTAAGACCAATCAGGCACACTCCTGGGACTGAATCAGGCAACATTAGGCTAGTTTTATGGTTATTTGACTTGTGCAACAGCACAGGGTTCTGCACTTAGAATAAGCACCATTCTTAGTTTAATACTCTACTAGTGACATCTTGGAATTCTGAATAATTTTTAACAAGGGGCTTGCATTTTCATTTTATACTGGACCTCACAAAATTATGTAGCCAATTTCACATATTCCTCTGAGATAATTAGCTGTATGAGGCAGGGATGGGTATCAAAGCAGAACATATTGTTCTACCAAAAAGGATTGAAAGGCAGAATGCTGTGTAGCCAACCTACAGATTGTACTTCATTCATCATCTGAGTTTCGAACTTATTTGACTCCATCCAAAATCACCACGAGCAAAAACAGCTCATGAAATGACCTGTTGCATACACAGTAGGAAACCAATTCCTTGGGTTGAAGAAGCCGCTGAGTATGCACTGGAAATCAATGGTGTAGTGGGGGACTTTTTTTTTTTTTTTTTTTTGAGTTGGAGTCTCACTCTGTCGCCCAGACTGGAGTGCAGTGGCCACTCCCGGCCACCGCAGCCTCGACCTGCTGGGCTCCGGCGATCCTTCCGCCTCAGCCTTCCAAGCAGCCGGAATTACAGGCGGGCGCTACCACGCCCGGCTGATTTTTTGATTTAATGTAGAGATGAAGTCTCGCTGCCCAGGCGGGTCTTGAACCCGCGGGCTCAGGCAATCCACTCACCTCAGCCTCCCAAAGGCACGGAATTACAGGTTGAGCCACCGAGCCCAGCTTAGTGGGGGATTTTAAAGGGAAATGGTTTAGAGTAACGTGTTCGTTCCTATGTTATTGTTCCTGTTAGCACTGAAAAACCGCACATTTAACCTCTCAAACTGATTCTTTCCACTGATAGTTCTCTCCCAAACTTAACATATGACCCTCCTTCTCTTTACACACACACACACACACACACACACACACACACACACACACACACACACACACACGGTTTATTATTCATTGAAATAAGAGAAAAGCAGAAAATGCTTCAACAGTGTTACAAGGTTTAGCACAAACTTGCTCTTGCCTACCTCTCCTGCCTTATACAGCACTTTCTGCTATTTTGATCTCTGAGCTCTGACTACCTGAGCAGTTCCATTTCCTTAGAGCTCCATGTGTTCTGCAACCTAGGGATATTTGTCATGCTATTCTGTGTGCCTCCTCACCCTTTACTTTTTTTCCATCATATAGAGCTTAACTCATAATCAATATAATCAAATTTGGGGCCATTTCCTGAGAAAGTCTTTCCTATACCCAACACCGGATCTAGTTATTTTTTTAGGGAGCCTATAGGATTACATTGCTTTTCTTCAAAACTGATATCTCAGTTACTTTATGGACACTTTTAACAGGTGTCTGTAATTTGTAGTCTAATGCCAAAAGAACTTCAGCCTAGGGGATCAAAGATGGCAACCAAATATCAACTTTATAAAGCTTTTCAAATTTTGGCTCGAATCCATTATAAACTCTCAAGAATAATATGCAAAGATTGAATTTGGGTTATATCCCTAATTAGAGGTTTTGCTGTATAGAGGATGTGAGTTATGAACTAATCTACATAATGATATTTAATTGGTTTATCTATTATTGCATTCAAACTTTTGAGCTCATACATTTCATAAATTGGATCTATATAATCTGTTCTAAGCAAGAAAGCAACAAAAAATATTTAGGGCAACCTGAATAAGTGGCAGATCTGCCTATGTTTTTCTGGTTAAATAATCTCTAATGATCCTTGAGGATTCTTTTTAATCTATACACTTCAACATGACTACTTCCTTGAGCGCTTTTCATTTCATTGTTTGTTTGTTTGTTTGTTTTAAGCTTCTTGCATTGCACATCAAATTCCAATATAGAAGTACTTATAAATCTGATGGGTTTGAGATGCTTTCTAATGAAGTCTGGGGGACAGGTTTTTATATCTCTCTTGGCTTGTTGTCCTTCATTAAAGACATTAGAGACAACTTTGAATTTATATTTTCATTAGGCCTCTCTCCAAGTGTTAACAATATGGTTGGGGAGCTGATTGCTAATTAAAGTTCTGGAGTTAAAATAGAGTTACAGTTTTAAATATGCACTCTATGTGTGAATGACTACATATCTGTGTGTCTACCTGTACACACATACATAAGCACACATAGTAGTGACTCCAGTTTTTTTTCACAACTCAATGATTATGCTGAATCCATTCATTCATTTTATGTTTATTGAGTACCTACTGTGTTCTAGGCACTCATCTAAACATGAGGAAATTAGTAGCAATTCAAACAGATAAGGCAACGCTTTTATGTAACTTATATTTTAGTAATGGAGAGAGACAATGTCTTGTAATTAAATGAATGCATTCACATGTTGGTAAGCACTATATAGATAATAAATTGGGTTAATGCATCAGTTATGTGGAAGAGGGTGATTGAGATGAGGAAAATAGTGGCTATTTGATATAAAGGGTCAAGAAATATTCTTCAGAATATGTAATATTTGAGCTGTGACCAACCTGATTAGGAGGAAAAAGCAATGTTATGATTTCAGAAAAAATGCAAACTTAATTCAGTCATGAGGCAGAAATTGATTTCTCCTTTATATAGCTAGCAACTTTAATTGATGGAACATATTTTTTTAAGTTCTATAAGCTTTGATGTTACACTATTTTCATTTTCTGTTTTGTGATTACAAGAAAGAGGAACACATAGCTATTACTCACAGACATGTAGGCCTCTGCATTCTTTCAGCTGAAATGTCTGTCTTGGTTTGCCTTTCATTGACTATACCATCTTGAACAAATTATTTAATGTCTTGAATGCTATTTTTTGAATTTTCAAAAGAGAACAATTGTTATTTTATCAGAGGGCAAGTTTTTAAAAGAAACTGTACAGGGTCATGTTTAAGAGGAAAGGTTCAGGAATCAGATTTGTAACTCAATATCTATTAAAGCTTGAGAAAATTACTTAGCATTGCTGCTTCAACTCAGAGCTGTTGTGAGTAATAAAGGAGATAATTAATGTAAAGCACTTGGCACATAGTAAGCACTCTTGATAAATGAAGTATTATTATTAGTATCTTAATCAGAAAAGGGAGTGACCATGTAAGTTCTTTGCAACTGAAAGGAACTCTCTGAACAGAAGATATAATTATGTGTTTGGTAAGTATGTAGGCAGGCAATAATTATTGGGTAGTGGCTTGAAACAGTTTGCTAAGGAATTGTCTTTTTTTTTTCTTCATTTGTGACATATTTTGAGTCTACTCAAAATATGGGCTGTTTTGGATCATTATATTCTACCACAACCTATCACTATTTTTCAGAATTTTCTGTCCATAAATATTATTTTCACTTGGGATCCTACACATGGAATGTCAGCATTTTATTATCTCCAAGGAGGTATTTTTTTTGTCCTCCTATGAAGGAATGAATGTTTTCATTTGACTTTCTAGTCTTAAAGACACAAAGAAGTATTCCCTTCCTTATACAGTAGGTACGAGGTAAATGAAGATAGATGGAGACCGTTTTAGACACTCAGAGGAATAAGTATGGCAGAATAAAAGGGTCACTTCCATTTCTAAGCTTAAGAAAGCTCACGAGGCCACAATGAATAATTATATACTAAACGAAATGTGCAATTATTAATGGTACTGTCTTACTTTTAGCAATTTAATTGTCTACCAGAAAACTATCCAAAGATACTACATTATATTCTCTAGTTTTTTACTTCTTTGCCTACTGAAGCTTTTATGATGATTTACATTAGTAATAGGCTTTCTCCAGTTCACTTAATGTAATCATTCTCAATTTATTCTTCCTTTGATGGAAAGCAATTAAAGAGAGTATAGAGCACCCCTTACCCCCAAAATCAGAGCCCTCACTTTCACAGACACAGGTGTATGAAAGTACACCTTCTTAACTGTGCAGTTGTACCAGAAGTCCTGTCTGTAAAACAGAAATCATAGATTACAGCCCTACCTTACAGCAGGAAACACAATCCTGGACTATAATATTGAAAAAACTAATGACAAGAATACTAGCTAACATTCTTCAGCATTCACTATCTGCCAAGACTGCGTTCACCTGTTAATGTACATTTCCTCATTTAGTCCTCATTTTCAAACTATGAGAAGGAATGTGCATAATCCTTATCAGTGGAGAAACTGAGGCCCAGGGAGCTAAGGTAACTTGCCATGACTATATAGCCAGGATGTAGAGCCATCTTAAACCAAACTCAGACAGGCTGGCTTTAGAAATGCCTCTTAACCACCACTGATCAAATTATGTTTACCCTCCCATGCATGCCTCCCAATGTAATAATTTACACTATGGGTTTCAGTGCTTTAAATCTTGTTTTTCAAGTATTTGTGTATTTTGTTCCCTTATTTTGTTCAGGTTTGGGTTAAAATAGTGTGTCCCTTAAGAGATCTTCCCTAACTACTTCATTAAAAAGAGCAGTCCCTAACACTATCTCTTAACCTTCTTTCTCTTTCTTCATAAGTCTTATTATAACTTAACACCACATACTATCTATTTGTTTCATTAATATTTCTTCCACTGACCTGTAGAGACGTTGAGTTTTTTGTTTTCTTTTGTGCCCCCAACATTGTAGAAGCTCAACTTATATTTATTGAGTGAAAGAATGTATGGAATAATATTAAAATAATAAATTTTTAGAGTTAGCATTAAGCACAGTGCCTGGCAAAATGAAAGCACTTAACTAATATTGGTTCATTTATTTTATAATAAAATAACTAAAAATGATACAATTATCAAAAGTGATGAGAGTATCATAATAGGGGGCAAAGAAAAAAAGACTGAATTTCCCTGAAGGGACCTAAAAAAGCTGAGATAAAGTTAAAATCAAGATAATTTTGTTAAAGAATAGAAACACATGGATTATTAACCATTAACCTGGAAAAAATTCAAGTTGAAATATATAAAAATATTAGAGAGAGAGAGAGAGAGAGAGAGAGAGAGAGAGTTGACAGCTGCTTTGAAGTTCACATGATAAGCTCTAGGCACAAAAAGAGATTGAACACATGTAAACTATTTTTCCCAGTAGTAGAATAAGGATGTCTCTTATAATTTGACTGATGTCAGCCATAGTTAAAAATAGGCTATATACTGTATTTTGAAGCATGTATACATCTTAGAAATATGAGTAGACGATATAAAGTTATATAAACTAGAATATAAAATGATTTATATATATTGTGATATATATTCTTTTACAGACAGAACACTTGTGCTATATTCTTGAAGAACTGGATTAGTCAACTTGTAATATACATAGAAAAAGACAGCTAACTTACTAAATTTCTAAAAATAATGTACACATTTTGCAGTTTATGACAACTGCACTGATTTTTTACTTCATGTATCATTTTTTAAAGACTTTTTTTTTCTAAACACAGTGTTGGTCGGTTGTCCAGCATTACTTTTCATAGCTGTCCTAAAGTAAACCATAGAGAAGTCAGTACAAAACTAGAAAATTTCCTGAACTATAGAGATAATACTTTCTATTTCCTCAATTCAGAAATATAGATTCATTATCTAGAGAATGATGATAATTCAGTCTCTAATAACACCCTAAGTTGTGAGAAACAACTATATGATTCATATCCAGGCTTTGCAGATGCAGAGGTGGGCAATGCCAACAGTCCTTTCTATCATGGAGTGCACTTTTTTTGGTAACATAAATGAGTGTGGTGAATATACCTCCTTCTTTTTTGGGGAGCTGAGGAAGTCTCCAGTTGCCAGGTTTCTGCTACATTATCTTAATTCTTTTTAAACTGCCATTCTTAGAGATGGATTGCAAGAGTCATTCCCTGTAATCCTCGTAATTTTATATATTTATAAAATTAAACACAATTATTATGTATGATTTGAAGATATATTTCAACTTCGAGCTAAGCTAGAATTGTCTCACTGTCATCTCTGATAGTTACATTTAAGAGATGGGAAGCCTTTCAGTTGTTGGAAGTTAAATTTCCATTTATATGGATAAAGGTGATCCACAGTGCAAGAGAATGAAGCCAAGGCACATGGAAAATGAGGAGTTGTGACCCCCAGAAGCATTGAGGACCTGTGACCAGTTAAGCCTGAACCTCAGAAACTCCCCTGTCCTGAGATGCTCTAGTATTTTGAACCCAATATTCCTCCTTTTTTGCCTTGAGGTAGTTTGGAGTTTCTATTATTTGCAACCATGTAAGTTGTAACTAATATTATTCAACTTATTACATAACCTTCTCATGTCCAAAAGTATAATTAAAACATGTGAGCATTGTCAAGAAAGTAACTTAAAGTAAAAGAAACCAGTTTTCCCCAATTAGAGATTTGTTTAGTCTTGGTCAGTAGCCATAATGGAAATTGAAACTACCCTTTACTAATATAACTGGTAAAAATGAAGAAGAAAATATAAAAACTGAAGAAAATATGTAAAGCTCTTCAAGGAAGAAAAAAAGAAATAAGATTGAGATGGAAAGTAAATAACATTTTAAAATGTTTAAAGGAATGATATAAATTTCTACTAGCACAGAGTACATGGAGGGTGTTAACTTAAAAGAGGTATAACCATGAAAAAACATTCAAGATTATATCCATTTTGTATTATAACAGACTACTGTAACAGACTAGGCGTAGTTGATTAGGTATGTTGTGAAGAAGACTTGTACATGCTTGGCTCTAGAAGGTGAGGTGACAGTGTTTTGTACAGATGTGGTGGAGTCAAACGGAAGCAATTACAGGATAATAAAGACAAATTAGTATTAAGAACATAGAAAAAAGTCAAATAATTAAATTTGTATGAAATGAAATTATCTGGTGTGGCTTAAATAAAGAAATATGGACTTGAAGGCTGTATAACATTTGGAGAGGTGGAGGGCAGAATGTATGTAATTTAGGATAATGAAAGAATGGTGTGTTTGGGAATATCTAAGGAAGCAACTGGCTAGTGAGGATGTTATTGGTATAATAACATATAGTAAGAATGTCCTTATCCTTCTCTAGTCAGATCATTCTGCCTTCTTTCTTCTCTGGACAAAATAGTCACAATTCATTGTTTTCATTGTTTTCCTTATTACATTGCCTTTTTTCTATTCCCTCCCACCCCTAACAAGCCACTCTACTAAATTGATTTATTCTGAGATCACTTATGGACTGTCTAACTGCAAGACTAATGACTTTTCACATATCTTCTTCACTCTTCTATTGGTCTACAAATATGGACAGAATCTCACCTTTCAAGACAACCCTTTGAAAAGTGCAAGGTAACCTCTTCCAAAGAAATTACAAAGATTTTCCATGTCTGAAGTCTAGCTTTCACATCTTATATATCCTTTGATTCTCTGAAGTACAAACCTAAATTGACACACTGCTTCTCATGTTTGCCCACTTATGTGTTACTATTTCTTGGGTTGCTTCTAAGGAACTGATAGGGTTTCCCTTTCAGCAACTGATTCTAATGGAAAGGAATGGAAGGTTAGGAAAGTCTTCACGTGGGAGAGGAAAGTTTATCTACCTTTCTCTTCCAGTAGAATTACTTAGTCCCTAGTATAGGCACACCTCAGTCTAGGCTCTTAGCCATCATATTCAAATTATCTGCTTGTTCTCTTTGTTTGTTGTTTGTTTGTTTCTTAGACTGTGAGGAACTGGAGAACAATGTCCAAATCCATTCGTCTTTAAATTGTCAGACTAGCAGGCTACTTTCCACACTGTAGTTGCTCAGTAAATTTTGGTCAAACTGAACAGAATTTCACCTTTACAATTATTGCATTCTGCACAACTCACATAATATCTCATACAGTTATATTTTCCATTCATTTTTCAAGAAAGTTATACTTCTGTTTTTTGCCTAGAACACAGCACATATTAAGAACATTGTTGCATGCATGAATTAAATGAATAAATAAACTAATTCTCTAATTCACAAATTAGTGAATTATAAATATAATGAAGTCAAAATAATTACTAATATTTAGGACATGGGGAACTGAGAATGGCTGGTGGTTGGCAGAGGATATAGATCTTATTGGAAAATATTCAGTTAGTGATGCAATGGGAAGTCCAAATGGGCAGAAAATCTAGCCCCAAATCTTTTGTAGTCTATCCATAAGTTAAACTCTTCCCCTGGGCTATCCCCTGAGGCTCAGTCACATCATAAAATAGTTTGTGTCTAGGTCTTTACTTGTGTGATTCATCCACCTGGAATAACCCTACTTTTTAAATCTGTGTGTTCTTTCTTTTTTTCTTTCTCAAAGTTTTATTTTTCCTTTGGTAACCTATGTAGCCTATATCTTTCCCACATTGATCCCCAGTTTTACTCAATGGCATGCATCAGTACTATGCATCTTCCTTTTCTCTACTATTTTGCATTTCTGATAGGTATCCATAATAACCTTTAATACAATCTCAGCTGTATTATGCTTATTTCTAGATATTATGTTTATTTGCTAGCACCTGAAGTGCATTTTGAGAGCTTGGAAAGCAGAAGTAAGTTTCTAATTCTGTTGACAGTTCCTAGACTATTTTGCATGAAGGTACACTATGTATGTGTAGCCAAAGTATTATCTTAATGGTGATTAAAAATATAAGACTAGAGATTATGTGAAAGCTCAGCAATGCATACACATTAAAATACTGTTTATGTGTGTATAATATTATATATTAGAATAATATATGTAGTAGGTAAACACGTTTGAGAACAATCAGCTTTGGGAAGTAGTCTCAGTACAATAGACATACCTGTAATGTACCAAAATTAGTAACTATGTTGGAGTGATCAAAAATGGTATCACAGGTAATATAAATTTTATGACACGCTCATTGTTGGAAATTATTCAGTTAGTGATGCAATGGAAAATCAAAGTAGATGGAAAATCTAGCCATAAATCTTTTGTAGTCTATTTATAATCCAAACATTATCCCTGCTCTATCCTCTGTGGTTCAGGCACATCATAAAATAGTGTATATGGAGTCAAAATTATTTTCTTCTCTTTAGCATAAGGCTTCAGTCCTATGTGTGCTTGTGCTACTGACCAAGAGCTCAGAGAAATAGACTGTTTGCAAATGTCACTATTCGTGGCGTTTGCATAAATTACTTTCTAGATTTTTTCTTTCTTTCTTTCTTTCTTTTTGTTCCCAAATGGTTTATCAAGCTTGGGAGAAAATATTATGCATAATTGCTACACCTTAGATTTCAATATACTATACCAAACTAATCATAGATATTTATAGTCTGCATAAACTCTGTTTGCCCATCCATGGCAAGCATTTAATAAAGCTAGTTCATCTGGAAAGGAAGTTAAATTAAATAATCCAAAATGAATGTGATGCATATTCACAAAAATGTGGTGTTCAGATTGAGCTAACAAAAAGGAAGTCAGGCCCCAGCAAAGATAGACAAGCTAGAATTCAGTCTTTCTTTCTATATGAAACATTAGACCTTCACTCTGTCTTTTATATCCGTTCTTTTTAGACTGTGTATCTTAGCCCATTTTTATTATATTCTCAAAAATCCAATACATCTCTGTTATTTACTCCATAGATATAGTGTAAAATTATCCTACAGTTCCAATATACAAGCCCAACAAGAAGATTCAAATGAAATTTGCAAGGCAGATTTTACTTTTTCTACAGGAGAGCAAAATTAATTTAAGTATAAATGCACAATAAAGCAGAGCTAATGGAAGGATGGCAAAGTTAAATTCTGGTATTTTCTTTCTTAAGACACTGCAAAATTTTCTAAGACATGGGAAATAAATGCACTCTTTCATCAATCTATGAAAAAAGAAAAGACTTGGGCATTTAAATGAAATTCAATTTCCACCATTGTGCAAACTCAGGAAAGATTTACAGCAGCAAATATCTGTAATTGGCAGAGCTATTTTGGCTCATTGGTAGTCAGGCTATCAGGCCATGATACAGGTCCTCAATCTCTTATCTGCTATTCTGGAATCCAAAAAGCTCTACTTAGCAAAAATATTTTTGTGAATCTTTTGTTGTCAAAACCTCTCTTGACATAATAAGAAGTGACATATAGTCTTTTTCTTTTTATATGAGGAGCCATGCATATTGCCAAAGACAAATTAATGATGGTGTTATGTACTGTGTTTCCTTTCTAAAATGAAAAACATTTTGAATACTGAACCCCATCTGGACCCAGTAATTCCAAATAAGGGATTTTGAATATAATGAATTCAATTTTCTTTCAAACCAGCACCACTCCTTCCTCTTACCTCAAGCACACACAGAGACTCAAGTTTCTAGTTGCATTGAATGGTTTGATAATCATTTTGTTTAAGACAGGGTTTTTGAGACGGGTAGGGAAATAGAGACATCAAGAAAATATTTTTTTGCCTCTTTCTCTACTTGGATAAGAATCAATCTTGTATGTTTAGAAGTGTATGAACCAGAAGTTGAAAATCTTTTTTTTTTTTTTCTGAGTTATTGAGAGTTTTTCCCAAGGCAAATTTCTTTCATAATTTCCATGACAAAGTGTGGCATAGATCTGAGGAGAAGGCAAGTATCCTCAGAACTCCTCCACTCTGGCTGGCACTGTGAAATCTGGTAGCTTTGAAAGCACAAAGATATAACAATCCTGACACAACCACTGGTGTTCACTGCATAAGATGTATAAGAAGTGGCAGCCGTTGGTTTGGAAGTAATTTGCTTTTAAATGACTCAGAAGGCATTAAAAATCAATAAATGAATTCTAGATCAGGCAGAGTACCCTTGAGATAATGTGCTGACTCTGTGGCATTGATTTATAAGTCTCTAAGAAACATGGATTCAGAAAATTGAAGAAATAACAGGAGAACCTTTTTAGGGGAGCTAAGATCTTGAAAATATATAGGGCACAGAGCTATTCAAATAGGAACATAAATATAAAAGTGATCCTGCTAAAATCAGGTGATATTTGGATTTGATAAGTTGGCATTTTGTTGTTTATTTTTCCCATGAATATGCAACTACTAAGACTAAGGAACATGCTAAGATCATCAGTGCCCCTCAAAGTACCACAATTTCTCATCTACTTAAGCACTATTGTCGCTATTCGCTAGATAAAAAATTTAAACTTTAAAATTATTTATTGTGAAAGTCAATGTCTTTGCCTATAAACATACTCTGTCAAATAAGTACACTTGCTTCCAAATTCATTGTGTATATCCAAATCCAGGAATGCATTCTTGATTTTCCATAATGTGTCTACTTTCATTTCCAGTAACATATTTCAGACACTTATTAGCTCATGAGCAATCTATTGTGATGACTTCCTAACTGGCTTCTACTTTCTCATTCCCTCATCCCTCCAATTTCTTTCTGTGCCACAAAATTTTAACATTAAAGGCAAGTTTAATTAGTTAACTCTATTTCTTAAACTCTTCTATTGTGGATAGAAATATCTCAAATTTTCATCCTTTATGTGAGGATGCAATCAAAAGGCCCACACCTGATGCTGGTGTTTTGATCTTGGATTTCCCAGCCTCCAGAACTATAAGAAACAAAATTTCTGTTTTATATTTTTATTTTGAAAAATAAATTATCCAGTTTTGGTTGTTTTGTTATAGCAGCACAAAGTGGACAAAGACAGTATGTCTGAATTTCTAGCCTATTAGTGTTGCATGTCTAAACCTTAGTATGGGACCAAACAATTCTTATGGTTTATATGGATTTATTTTCTCTTTTAGAGTTTTGACAAAATGAAAGGAAACCTTTCCAACAGATTTCCTTAAATAAGAGGGTCCTTAGTACTTTTAAGTAAGAGGGGAATCATTACATAGAAATAGGATACATATCAGCAGAGGTTGGTCTCAGTTTGACTATTAACCACAACTTGTGTAACCATTTTTCTTGCCAAGTGCTGAATAAACTTTGATGAGTTTGGCATATGACTATTGAAATGTAGTCAAGAAATGGTATTCAGATGCTTGTGCTCTAATGGTGGGATGGCATATGGATGTGACTTTGGTGACTCCAAGACTTTTCTTTTGGAAAAATTTATAATTTCTGTAAAACTGGAAGAACACCACTCACAATACTTGGCCACTTATAAATTGTGTAGTTTAAGCAAGTGAATCAATTGCTTTTTCAATTGCTAGCAAGCAAAAAGAGAGTGGATAAATACTTATTAAATGTACTTCAGATAGCAAGAAAGTTCTGGAATTGGATGCTACCTTGAAAACATTGCTTGTTGACAGATGAGAGCATGAGAAGCATGCAGTTAAAGATATCCAAAACATCTGTTTACTTATTTATTTATTTATTTATTTATTTTAGTATTAGGGAAATATAGCCCAGATATTTAGCTTTTAGAAGCTATTCCTAGCTGGACTCGGTGGCTCAGCCTGTAATCCCGCGCCTTTGGGAGGCTGAGGTGAGTGGATTGCCTGAGCCCGCGGGTTCGAGACCCGCCTGGGCAGCGAGACCTCATCTCTACAATAAAAATCAAAAAATCAGCCAGGCGTGGTAGCGCATGCCTGTAATTTCGGCTACTTGGAAGACTGAGGCGGAAGGATCGCCAGAGCCCAGCAGGTCGAGGCTGCGGTGGCCGGGAGTGGCCACTGCACTCCAGTCTGGGCAACAGAGTGAGACTCCAACTAAAAAAAAAAAAAAAAAAAAAAGCTATTCCTACCCCTGTGTCTTTGATGTGAGAATTAGAACCATTTTCTGGATTACAAAGGACATCATGTGAGTGTGAGTGTGTGTGTGTGTGTGTGTGTGTGTGTGTGTGTGTGTGTGTAGCACTTTTGTGCTATTAAGTGCTATTAAGCACTTTGAAATAGGTTTTATAAATAACTTTCAATAATCCTCCCCCATCTATGTACTCTACTAAGCCTACAAATTATACCATGCCCTGTAGCTTCATTATTTCCTTGTTATCTTTATATGGCTCTTTTTGGTGGATTATTGTAGTCCTCTCTTAGATTTCATTCATTTTTTTCTCAAAGTAAAAGCTTTTACTCTCTTAGAATATTGAGACATTGGCTTCTTTTCTAATATTCTTTCTCTTTTTCTCACTCCTTCCCCAGAAAGAAGACGTAGAATCTATCTGGTGGCTTTGGAAAAGGGACAAATATGCATAACTTATTCATTATCAAGCCATTTATCTCAAACCAGTATGTTCACATGACAGTTTCTGTCTTCTCCTTTTCTCTTTTCTGTGTGGTAGGAAAATGTTGAATCAAGGATCTGTCTTCTAGCTTGAAATCTGGGGAATCATCTCTCTATCCCTACCTTTTAGCTCTTCATTGCGTGAGGCAGCAATTCTTACCACAACTGGTTAAATATTTAGTTTCAAGATGTCTCAGGAATTGTGAACCACAAGATCAAGAGATAGGGAAAGTACTGTGTTTGAAGCCAACTGTTCTTGCGATCCCAAACTGTTCAATTCGGCTGTGCCATGTTAAAGTCAATTTGTATTTTTAAATAGTTGTATTACCACAGAGTTCGGAAATATAATGAATATTACACCACTTATTTTCTAAGTTCTTCATTTAGTTTCTAACTTCAATTTGTTTAAATTTAAGTCTGAAAATTTTCTAAACTAGAAAGAATGAATTTATTAAAACTAAAATTGGAAAAAACTTCTTTTCCTAAATTTATTGTCACAGTACCTAAATATTTACCAGAATGTTAGTTTATTGCTAAAAAGTACCAAAACATTATTTTACTGTGCTTTTTTCTTGCCCTTAAGCTTTTCCCCTTTAAAGTGACTTGTGATATTATGACCACTAATATATTTGAAAATGTTTAATTATAAACTATTGTTAGCACTTCCCAAATTAGATGACTATTCAGTTCGAATCTACACATACCTATTTTCAACTTTAATAATTATAATATGTGGTTGTAATATATTATAATATAATACATATTATAGATTTTTTAACTATATCTACTTTTTTCATTTTTTATTATAAAGTAAAACCTACAGAGCACATGATTTTATCCATAAATAAATGAATGTATATTTTTAAAGTACAAGAATTAATATTAAAAAATAGTGTCATTTTTGTACTTCAAATGAATAATTATTTAATATGGTTAAGTATTCAGTGTTAAAATTTCAATTTTTTTTTTTTTTTTTGTCAGAGTCTCACTCTGTCACCTAGGCTGGAGTACAGTGACATACTCACGGCCATTGCAACCTTGACCTGCTGAGCTTAGGCAATCTTTCTGCCTCAGCCCTCCAAGTAGGTGAAACCACGGGCATGTGCCACCATGCCCAGCTAATTTTTTAATTTCTTGTAGAAACAAGGTCTTGGCAAGTTGCCCAGGCTGGTCTTGAATTCCCAGGCTCAGGCAATCCTCTTGCCTCTGCCTCCCAAACTGCTGGGATTACAGGTGTAAGCCACCATGCCTGGCATACATTTTGTTGTTTATATTTTACTTAATGTCCAAAACAAGTCCACGTATTTTGCTTCATTGATCTATTCCTTAGTTTTTCCTCAAATTCCTTTTTCTTCTCTCAAGACTTTATATCTTAGGAGATGTCAGCAGTTTCGATTTTGCTGATTATATACCTCATGGTCTCTTTGCATATGCTTCTTTTTCTGTAAATCAGTAAATTGACTACCCACTCCTCATGGTCTCTTTGCATATGCTTCTTTTTCTGTAAATCAGTAAATTGAATACCCACTCTAATACAGGAACCACTAGATACATGTGGCTATTTAAATTAAAATTAATTAAAACATTTTCATCAGAGTAGAAGGTTCTGTTGGACAGTGCTGATCTGGGGGTGTATCAGATTCAGATTCAGTGTTTGGCATTGGTACTTCACAGGTGATGCTGTGTTCTTTAGCCAGGAGCAATGTAGCATCTTGCCTTTTGTGATGTCAGCAACTATTGATGGTCAATATCTAGTTGCATCATTCATTAGGTGTTGCAAAAAGATTTTGTGATCTGTAATCCTTATATGAAAATAAAATTCTCTATGTTTTTTATACTACCAGTGGTACAGTTTATATAAGACAGGCAGAAAAAAATGCATTTTTTTTCTCCTTTATTTGGAAGTTTTCAAAATGATAGATTGGCCTCTGGTATGTTCCAACTAAAAATGTTTTGTGTAATTCAATGCATTGAATTTGTTATCTGTGTTGTTACTCCAAATGTCCACTTCCACAAGTAGAAGGCTCTGCAACTTGCCTCCTGAGTTTTCTTGGTGGGGTTTGGGGGCATGATTTTAGTAGTTCTTAGCAACTTTTTATTTTCTCCTGTGATAAAATATTCTAGTTCATCAAGTACATTTCCAGCCCTAGACATGGAACCAGCTATTTGTCCAAGGTACTCTGGTTATTTTTTTCCAGAAATTGTATTTTAAGATTATAATCTCAGTACTGGGTCTCATTCCTACTGGGTTTGACATTGTTTAGAACTTTTTGGTGGACATATGAAGGATTTTCTTTGTTTTTAAAGATAAAGTCCATGAGGCCGGGTGCAGTGACTCATGCCATTAGTCCTAGCTACTCCAGAGGCTGAGGAAGAATCTCTTGAGCCCAGGAGTTTGAGGTTACCAAGATCACACCACTGTACTCCAGACTAGGCAACCTGGCCTCTTAAGAAATGATGAAGTACATCATGTGAATTTTAAAAGCTAAAATACATGTCTACCTTTCATTTCCAATAAAATTCAGGTCCACAAAGTATTTATTTAACCTCTACTACCTTATAACTATATTTCTCTTTTTTTAATTGAAAAACCCAGTTATTAATAATTAAAATGCAACAAAAGAACTTCAAAAATCCATTATCAAGATTATGGTCAACAATATTATTACAGAAAAAATTTTTTAATTTTATCTTTTGTATTTCCTTTTGTCTTTAGAAAATATACCACAAAGACTGTTGCAGTCAAATTACTTTGTTTTTTAGGTCGCTTGGAATGTTTTTTTTCTAAGGGAATATTCCATCACAACATACATGTAAACAGTACATACAAATTTTGATAAAATTCTAAGAAACCTCCTAGAAATCCTAGAAACTTAGAATCAAGTTTTGAAATACCTTATATGGCATGCTAAGGTGGAGTCCTTCTATATTTACATGCAAAAAAAACACCCATCTCTAGTTGGTTTTAGCAAATAAAGAAATCTCTAACTACTATAAATAGAAAGCCTAAAAGAACTCCACCCCCCCCCCGTTTTTAGTCACTTGTCTCTTGCTCTTGCCCTCTCTCTTTTATTCTTTTTCATGATTGTCCAAGTTCTTAAGCTTGCTTCCTGTTGTGATCCTCAGAAGGTTCTGGCCTCTATCTTCAGTATTCCAAAACGAGTGGAAAGGAATCTTTCCTCTACCTACCAATTCCTCCAATATATGAAACCAGAATTTTATTGGTTTTTAATGTGTGACATGCGCTTCCCTAAAAATATCACTATTGACAGGAGATAAAATGCACCAATCTGCTCAAGCCTGGGTGAGTACACATATTAACTAAGAAGGGGAATAGAAGGCTTTTAATTAGGAACTGTCCTTAGTCTCATCAGATGATGGCAAATTAATGATTGGTGAGCAACAGCCTTAAATGCCATGATCATTTATAAAAGAGATAATTTGATAATTAAAATAAATTTATGTTAAAGATTTCATCATCATATCACACAGGTTCACAGCAACTATTGACACTGTATAATTGTAATTCCACAGAGTTTTAGAGCTGGAAGGAATGATGGAAATCACTTTGTCCAAGCTCTTTATTTGTAGAGAATGGAAGTAAATCCCAGAAATTTACCACCCCAAAGGCAAGAGGACTTCAATGCCTAGGAGTATAAATAGAAAGAAATATATTTTGGGGCTATGAGCAGATGGGCTTGCCTTAGAGAGATCCCAGAGAACCACATTTTCACTTTTATTCCTTTTTAAAAAACAAAACATATATTTTTGGACATAATTTGGGGTACCCTTTCAACTCACTGCCCCCTTCTCTGGCATGCACGCCTAATCTACCCACCATGCTTACTATAAGTACAAACCTGAGTGCCTCTGGCTATGCAGGCTTCTTCCTTCTGTGTACAAATCAGATGGAGATAAATATCATCTTATGACCAGCCAATAATCCAGGGGGAAAAAAATCACATTCTCAGATAGCAAACTTTTAAACAAGAAGACATATAAATTGAAGTCACTCAGGTATGAAGATTAGATTTGGATATTCATGAAGACTTGAGGTCAGAAAATTTGTTGAATCATGAACAGAGAAGCAAGATGAAAATAAGAAGAACAAGACAAAACTTTGGAGACAATAAAAAGACCAGTGGCTGCCAGGGGTAGGAGAGGAGAGTGTGATAACTAGATGGAGAACAAAGGATTTGAAGGGCAGTGATTATTCTAAATGATATAGGTATACTTCTTTTTTTATGTGCTCACTTTATTGCATTTTGGAGATATTGTGTTATTTACAAACTAGAGGTTTATGGTAACCATGCATCAAGCAAGGTCATCAACAGCATTTTTCCAACGAAATATGATCATTTGTGTCTCTGTCACATTTTGGTAATTCTCACAGTACTTCAGACTTTTTCATTGCTACATCTGTTATAGTATTTTATGATCAGTAAATTTTGAAGTTACAGCTGTAATTATTTGAGACAACACAAACTGCCCCTAAAGAAGATGCCAAATGTAATCTATTAATGTGTGTTCTGACTGATACACTGATTAGCTATTCCACTAGTCTCTCCCCCCCCACCCCTTTGGCCTCCCTACAATGACCCCTAAGTGTTCAAGTGATCAAGTGAAGAGAGGCGTCACATATTTTTCATTTTAAAACAAAAGCTAAACATGATTAAGCTTAGTGAGAAAGGCATGTCAAAAGTCAAGATAAGCAAAAGCTAGGCCTCTTTCACTGAATAGCTGACTTGTGATGCAAAGGAACAGTTCTTAAAGGAAATTAGAAGTGCTTCTCTAGCGTAGGCACAAAAGATAAGAAAGTTAAATGGCATTATTTAATGATATGAAAATGTTTGAGTGATCTGGATAAAATATCCAACCAGTCAAAACATTCCCTTAAGCCAAAGCCCAATACAGAGCAAGATCCTAATTTTCTTCAATTCTGTGAAAGCTGAGATAATTGAAGAAACTGCAGAAAGGAAAGTTTAAATCTAGTAGACATTGGTTCATGAAGTTTTTTTTTTTAAAAGAAGCCTTTCTTATAATATAAAAGTGCAAGATGAAGTAGTGAGAGTTGATGCAGCAATTATCCTAGAGATCTAACTAAGGTAACTGATGAAGGTAGCTACATGAAATAATAGATTTTCAATGCAGAAAAAAATCAGTCTTCCATTGGGAGAATACGTCATCTAAGATATTTATAGCTAAAAGGAAGTCATTGTCTGACTTCAAAGTTTCAAAGCAAAGTCTGAATCTCTTGTTAGAGACTAATGCAGCTGATAACTTTAGGTTAAAGTCAGTGCTCTTTTATCATTCTGAAAGCACTAAAGCCCTTATGAATGATGCTAAATCTCTGTCTGTGCTCTATCAATGGAAAAACAAAGCCAAGATGACAGTACATTTTTGTAAAACTTGGTTGACTGAATATTTTATGCCCACTGTTGAGATCCACATCTTAGAAAAAAAATTCAGAATATTACTTCTTATTGACAATGCATCTGGTTACTCAAGAGCTCTGATGAAGATGTACAAAAAGATTTATGTTGTTTTCACACACACTAACACAGAATCCATTCTATAGCCTATAAATCAAGAAGGAATTTTGACTGTTAAGTCTTATTTAAAAAATATATGTCTAGGGCTATGACCCCTATAGATAGCAATCCCTCTGATAGATCTGGATTAAGTAAATTGGAAAACCTTCTGGAATAGATTCACTATCCTAGATGCTGTTAAGAGCATTGATGATTCATGGGAAGGGGTTAAAATATCAACATTAGCTGGAATTAGGAAGAAGTTGATTTCAACCCTAATGAATAACTTTGAGCAGTTCAAGACTTTAGTTGAGGCCAGGCACGGTGACTCAGCCTGTAATTCCAGCACTTTGGGAGACCAAGGCAAGAGCCCTGGGGTTCGAGACCAGCCTGGGCAACCTGGTGAGACCTCATCTCTACAATAAATCACAAAAACTAGCCGGGCACGGGGGCATGCATCTGTTGTTCCAGCTACTTGGTAGGCCGAGATGAAAGGATTGCCTAAACCCAGCAGGTCAAGTCTGCAGTGGCTGTGAGCATGCCACTGCACTACAGCCTGGGCAGTAAGAGTGAGACTCCAACTAAAAAAAAGACTTCAGAATAGAACGTCACAGCAGATGCAGTGGAAATAGCCAGAGAACTAGAATTAGAAGTGGGGCCTGAATTTGTAACTGAATTGCTGCAGTCTCATGGTAACACTTTAACAAATAAAGAGTTGCTTTTGCAAAGAAAGTGGGTTTCTGTTTGTTTCTTCTTCTTCCTTTTTTTTTTTTTTTTTGTTTGTTTTGTTTTGTTTTTAGATGGAAACTACTCCTGGTGAAGATGTAGTGAACATTTTTGAAAAGTCGACAAAGAGTGTAACTATTACATACACATAGTTGATAAATCAGTAGCAGAGTTTAGGAGGATTGACTCAAATTTTGAAACAAGTTCCACTGTGGGTAAAATGCTATTCAACATCACCGCATGCTACAGAAAAAAATATGTAGTGAAAGAAAGAGTTAATCAACGCAGCAAACTTACTTGAAGAAATTGTCACAACCACTTAGTCCTCTGTAACCACCACCCTCATCCGCCAGCAGCTATCAAGATGGAGGCAAAACCCTTCACCAGCAAAAACATTACAACTCATTGAAGGCTCAGATGATCGTTAGCATTATTTAGCAATACAATATTTCAAATTAAGACATACTTTTTTTAGACACGATGCTATTATACATTCAATAAAATACAGTGTAGGGTATATATAACTTTTATATGTACTCAGGAATCATCTGGATAGAAGACTTCCTTTATTTATATGACTCCATTTATTGTAATATTCACTTTATTGTGGTGATCTGGAACAAAACCTACAATATCTCTGAGGTACACTTCACTTGTACAATAACAATGCCTATTGTGGCAAAAACTGGCTGAGTAACTAAAGTTTATATGAGAGGAAAGTGTCTGAGTTTAAACTTCAGCAATCTGGCTTTGGAATGCCTGCTCTTAACCATAAGACATTGTCTGGGATTTGTTAGAGGAAGGAGCACATGAAACTCTTTAGAGAAGGAGAAATTTTATTAACTCCATAGCAACTTTAATTCCAGATTTCATAAATTTACCTAAAATATGGTTTCTGAAACAATGAGGTTTCTTCACATAAGCTAACTGCTTCACCGAAATTGATCTTAGACTGAGACAACTTAACAGAATAAGTTTCATTGCGATTAAAAGCGGTCTGTATAGTATCTTCATCTTGCTAGAGCAGGAGAACAACTAGTACATTTTTTCTTTCTTCCTTTAAAAGAATTCCTGTTAGAAAACTACTGGGATCCCTATCCTATCTTAAGCAAATATTACAATGTGTATATCTGTTTTTTATTTGTTATTTTTAAAGGGCGTTGCAAAGTTTGTAGATAGGTTCCTGTCAAGTTTTCTTTATAGAGCATGATACACTAAGAACCACGTAATAGTAAGTAAATGTTTTGGGACTACATGGAAGTATAAATCTCCTCTTTTGAAAGTCAACAAAAGTTGTATTCATTAGCTCTCTGGGATCAACATCTAGAATGGGGTCAGTTTGCCCAATATAGTATAGATCAATATATGTTTACTTTGAAAATGGATAAAATTTTTAAACGACCAAGATAAATTTATTGAATTATACTCTCTGAATTGATCGTTTTATAATCATGACTGTTAACATTTTTTGGCTAGTAGAATACACTCTCAAGTAAGTGGAGGCAATAAATAATTAAAACAAAAAGTATGTAAGCTTTATGCTTTCAAAAATCGCTTCCTAAAGAAAATATCTAATATTGCATGCTTGAAATATAGCACCTATGTTCACTTGTTTTATAGGTTCTTTTATATTAAGGACGAGGCAACAGAAACTTTGAAGAAGAATTCAAAGAACAAAATATACATGTAGAAAAATGGTATTAAGACTGAGTTTTTTAATTACCTGTCTTTTGTCTGGCTTAGAAATGAAGTGTGTGCTCTGCTCTCCTGAGAACTCCCAGAGGTGTCTGAGAGTCAAGTTTTACTTGGCCTAACTTCTGAGACTGTTGGTTCCCTGTGAGCAATAGATTATCCAAGAGGACTTATGAGTACTTATTACAATTTATTAGTCAGAGCAGACGTTCTCTTTGTTAACTGTACATGGCCGTGGAGGCCTAAATTCAAAATCCTATATATGCAAGACTTAAAAACAAAACAACAAAATCTAGCCTATATGTCTCCACAGAAAACTTCAGAAAGGAGATGTACTGTGCACTGCTTTAACCAAAGGCCAAAGGAAGAGTTTACTGGTTCAAAATTCCAACAAAACATATTTCTTCCATGTATGAGTTGTGAAGAACAATATAAAACTGCTTGACTTCAAGAAGTGATACGCACTCTTTTGTGAAAAGGACAAATATTCCTTTAACAAATACTTCCATTGGCAGATTGTTAATGGGGCTATCATGAAGGGCTTATGTGATGATCCTGGAGATAATTGAGAAATTTGGGATGCTTGTTCTTCCCTACCAAATCTGGCTTATGTTATTTCTGAGCCAAGTTGTTGACCTTTTCTTACTTCTTTTGTTAAGCTGGGGCACCAAAAGGATTACATATTCAAACAATTTTAGAGAACCTTTTTACCAAGAGAAAAGTAGGGGGCTTAAATGTATTGAATACTGCTGCATTTAGCCTATTTAATTGGAACACGTTAATTAGATCTAATTGCAAAGTTTTTTTAATTGGAAAATCAAGCATTGCACGGATATTGGTGTGCATGATTAAACAAAGTAACTGAGGTCACCAGTAGACTGTGTAAGATTCATGCCTCTGATTGATTAAGTATGAAAGTTAATCAATTTAATTTATGTGATTGATGTTGATTCTATCCTTTTGAAATTGCCTCTTCGTATCTTATTTTTATCAAGATACTGTGTGTGGAATGTCAACTAAACTACAGTAGTACTTCAATTTGTTTATTTTGGTATAATGATGTGTTTATTTCTGATCTAAGTAATTTTAACATGGCTTTTGTGTCACTAATTAAGATTTTCAAGTTACTTGAGATAAAATTAGATTTTCTATTAAGAAAATTTAATTTTCTTGGGGAAATAATTCAGGCTACATGGGAAAATTAACCTATTAGTTCCATTAGTGGAGTTGATGGTTTATTGCCTTAAAACATATGCCATGCAGCTGAGGACAAAGGTGTCCCTTTTTTAATAATCTCCATGTCAATATGCTTTATGCTTCTTGATGACTATGATGATAATTGTAATAATAATGAGAAGATGAAGAACATTTTTATAGCACTTATTATATGCCAGACATTGTTCTAATTTCATTAAATATAATAACTAATTTGATAATTTAAATTATGTAAAACTATTTCCTTCTGGGAACTCTCTTTTATCAAAGTCACAGTTGTAATATCTTCTTATGTATTAGATGTTGTCTCCAGCACAGATGCTAACATATATGGTTAAATCACTGCAAGGAAAAATTATTTGCTCAGGTCTCATAGTTAGTAGGCACATGATACATTTTCATATTTAACATTGAAGAAATTGACCTAATTCATATATAATTGAATCTATGCATTATATCAGAGTTCTCCTGAGAAGCAGAACCAATAGAATATATATATATATATATATGCAATGTTAAGCCAACTTCCTAAAGGATAATGCTGAATTGTTTCTCTAAGCTAATACTCCCTGTCACTCCACTTCTTGATATGCAGGAAAAAACAAAAACAAAAAACTAATACCTGTTTTAAAGCTGTTGCAAGCTGTTTTTCCTAGGCTTTGTTTGTTTCCAGGTTTTCTGTTGATATCTGGATGCAATCCTAATGGAAAGTGTTTACTATATTTATTAGTAAAGGGAGAGTGAGTTTTTGTTTACTGTATATATAAAGCAAATTGTGACATAGAATTAAACCATCGTGATTCATAAACTGTACCCTTTGTATCAGGAGAGGCAATCCTAAAAGAATTTTAAAGCATTACAAGTTTTCCAGAACAAAATCAATGGCTTTTACCAGAATATGCAATGTTGGTTCTAAGGGACTACAAAATCTTCTACATATTTTTTAAAGCTGTCTTCCTATCCTTATTTCTTAGTCACTGGAATTACTTAAAGTCAATGTCTAATGCAAAAGATAATAAGACCTATTTTTTATGAATTCTTGGAGAGGAATACTCTAAATAGTTTAGGAAGAAGGAAAAAAGGAGATATAAGAAAAGGTAAATGTGAGAGTTGTATAAATCTTTTTAGAGTTAACGCTATCTTTTTTCAACTGAGTCCTGGATTATCTCCTCCACTGTGAGGAAGTAAGAGGTAATAGTAGTGATCACAAAAGCATAATCTCACCTTTGTCTTGCTATCATAAAATGTTTATTATCTGGCATGCAATCATAAAGAAATATGTATTGGATCATTGAATGAAGGAACAGAAAACTAGTTAAATATCCAATATACTAGAGATATTAATGTCTGAAGTACTTATAGGAGAACAGACAAAAATAACAAGAACATAGCCTGAAAAAAAGTGTCAAGAGAATATACATGAATTCAGTGAGATCTTGAAGTGCATAATAAATAAGGGGAAAACCAATTTATTTAGCAAAATTAAGACTATAAGAATGAGGACACTTTGCAATTTTAAGTACAAAAAGTTATATATAGGGATATCTCTTGCAGTTTTAAGATTTTAAGTTATACATACATGTGTGTATGTGTGTGTGTGTAGCTGTGTATGTGATGCAAAATAGGGAATAAGCTCTTTCACAATCTTGAGGCATAAATATGGGCAGATCGTGGTATCCCCACATGTTAGTGTTACCTTCTACGTGCTTGCAAAAACTTCCTCCATTCTTCAAAAGACCATGACCTCAGTGACAGCCATGTGACATGTAGACTGTCAGTACTCTATGTAGTGGAAACGTCTCTCATAAACATAAATCAGAATTTATAAATATCATGATTTTACATAAGTTTTCCAATTTTTTAGTTCTCTTGAATAATAGACAAAATATATCAGCATTGAATTTGCTGTCCAAGATGATATCAATAGCGTGAAGACGACAAAGGGATATGTTAATATATACTAAACAAAGCAATCAGAATTCACTATAGGTCTCACCATTCCCTGTTCTCTTCCCATCAGTGAAATGCCTAGTCAGGTATCATTAATCAAGGAATTTGAGTTGTTTTTTGAGGATAGAGAAATACAGAAATAGATCTCTATAGCCATGTCTCTGTTGAAAAAGAAAAACAAAATTCTGACCAAAATTGCCTCATGGTTTAAGAAAAATGGGATAAAGCATATTTTATTAAAAGACTATAGAATACTGTAATATGTTTAATTGCAAATTGACAATGTACTTAGAGTTATGATGCTCAGTATGGTAATCACTAGCCATATGCTGCTGTTGAGCATTTGAAATGTGGCTATGAAGTTGAAATGCACATTGACTTTTGAAATCTTAATAAAAAAAGAGAGAAAACATTTATTTAAAATAATTTTAATTGGTTAGCTGTTAAAATAAAATATTTGTATATCATGAGTTATATAACTTATTTAAACTAATTTTTATGTATATTTATTTTCTTAATGTGATTACTAGAAAATTAGAAATTTCATGGGAGGCTGGCAAATGCCACTTGATTTATATCAGACTGGGTCAATCTAGAGCCCACATCTAGCCTAGCTATCCAACTTCACTTCTTTTTATTGCATTTTGGCACCTAAAGACATATAAAATTTTAATCCCCTGTATATGATTGAATTTTTCAGAATTCCACCTCTTCATATGAAAAGTAAATAATTCAGATCTGCAGAAATGAGAATTATGTATATATTTAAAAATACCATGAAATTTTTTTGAAAAGTTGAAGTCATAAATAAGTCCCACAAATTGTTTCTTAGAACAATAGGTTTATTGAAATTTGCTGTTATGATTTAGAAGACTTGTTATAATCTCATGATGTATTTTGTGGTATTCAGGTGTTATATTTGATATGCAAAGCAAATCAAGATGATCAATTTATATCCAAATATTTAAAAATATGTAGCTGTAACTTTAAGAATATATACTGCAGATCCACAAACAATTATGCAATTTGGATTTTGGATTTTATGGATTTGTAAAGGTTATTACATTTCTGTATATTACTGTATGTTGCCTTATATACACAGTGAAATCTAGGGCAGTACTCTGAAAAAAATGACTATTCCTCCAGTAAATGTATAAACTTTCACAACAAATGGTATAAAAAGAGTGAGTAAGTTGTGTCATATTGGTTCAAGTTAGAGTTTATTACAGTTAAGTTCATGCCAGAATAAGTTTTGACATAAAATTAGTTCTGAAAAAAACCCTTTGGTTTTCAGACATTCTTGGATTTTGGAAGTGTGGTTAAGGGGTTGTGTAGCTGTATTGTGTTAATTCTGTTATTGAACTATATTTATTATTTTTAATCATCAGAAATGAACTATAACAATGTCTTTTTGTCCCTTTTTATATGTTGACCAATACAAAAGTGTCTACTTGATTGTATGATGCCATAAAGGCTAAAAATAAAAGAATTCTTGCAAAACAATACTGATGCCATTAAAATATTTGGTTACCTGGGTACTGACATTTAATCATTTCATATTTTCTATCAGTCAAATAGACCTAGTTCTTCAAGATCTTTAACCACTATTGTCACCAAAACCAAGAAAAGATGGAAAGAAACAAAATAGTAGAAGAAATCTGCAGCCTAAACTTAAGACAGAAAGGTTTTTTTTTAATAGGAATTATCCATTGTAATGTTATTATTTTAAAATAGCAAAAATTGTGCTTTTTGTTCTCTAAACCTGAGAACCAAGCTTTTAACTATCTCCTGAAAACCACTAGCTGCTGTTTAATTACTTAAAGTATGATAAAAAATAATGATGAGTTATCCTGCATCTCTTCTTTAGCATTTAAATATATGCTTTTTATGTCCATCCCTCCCCCCTGGGCTCCGCGATCCTTCCGCCTCAGCCTTCCAAGTAGCCGGAATTACAGGCATGCGCTACCACGCCCGGCTGATATTTTGATTTATTGTAGAGATGAGGTCTCGCTGCCCAGGCGGGTCTCGAACCCTCGGGCTCAGGCAATCCACTCACCTCAGCCTCCCAAAGGCATGGGATTACAGGCTGAGCCACCGAGTCCGGCTTCATTTTTTTTTTAAAGAACTTCTTTATCCCTGGTAACCACTTGATCTGAAATCAACTTTGATACTAGTATTGCAATTTTTGCTTCTTTTTTTATATTACAAGTACAACATATTTTTCATTCTTTTATTTTTAATCTATTTGAATTTCATATATAAGATGTATTACTTATAGGCAATAGCTGGCATTTTTTATTTAATCTGATAATCTTTATATTTTAATTGGGGGCATTTAGGATATTTTATTTTAATGCAAATATTAATATGTTTAGGTTTAAAGGCATTATTTTGCTACTTATTTTCCTGTCATCCCATCTGTTCTTTATTTCCTTTTTCTTTTTCTGACCTTGTCTGGATTAAATGGATTATGGTTCCATTTTATTTCCTTAAAAAATTCTTAGCTATAACTCATTGCTTTGTTATTTTAGTGTAGTGGGCATATCTTTATCAGAGACAAGTCAAGAGTGCCTGCTCTTAGTACTTTCTTTCTTTTTTTGAGTTGGAGTCTCACTCTGTCGCCCAGACTGGAGTGCAGTGGCCGCTCCCGGCCACCGCAGCCTCGACCTGCTGGACTCCAGCAATCCTTCCGCCTCAGCCTTCCAAGTAACTGGAACTACAGGTGTGTGCTACCACGCCCAGCTAATTTTTGATTTATTGTAGAGATGAAGTCTCGCCAAGTTGCCCAAGCGGGTCTCGAACCCTCGGGCTCAGGCAATTCTCGGCCTCCCAAAGGCACGGTATTACAGGCTGAGCCACCAAGCCCGGCCATTAGATTTATTTTTAGCCTAATTATTTAGCAAGTTGGGCTTGGTGGCTCAGCCTGTAATCCCGTGCCTTTGAGAGGCTGAGGTGAGTGGATTGCCTGAGCCCTCGGGTTTGAGACCCGCCTGGGAAACTTGGCAGGACCTCATCTCTACAATAAATCAAAAAATCAGCTGGGCATGGTAGTGCGCACCTGTAGTTCCAGCTACTCGGAAGGGTAAGGCAGAAGGATCGCCGAGCCCAGCAGGTAGAGGCTGCGGTGGCCAGGAGCAGCCACTGCACTCCAGTCTAGGCGACAGAGTGAGACTCCAACTCAAAAAAACCAAAAAAACCAAAAAACAATTATTTAACAAAAATCTATTGAATATCTATCATGTAAGTAAATAAATCATTAAGTAAATAAATCATTAACACATATTTCCTTTTTTATAATTTATGACTCGGTTGTACCTGATAAAAAACTTAACTCACTCTGACTTAAAAATAGAGATAATTATTTGGTCCACAGAACTGAAAAGTGCCAAAAAATAGGGATGGTTTTTAGAAGAACTTTGATTCAGCAACTCAGGTGAAATAAACTAGGCTCTGACTTTTCTCTGGTTTGACTGCAGTGATGTTGGATTCTCTACCAGATTCCAAGTAGTACACTCTCAGTCCTGCTTGTAGGATTTCCCTCACATGACAGTCTAGGTTTCATAGTCTGACATCATATCCCTTGTGAAAAAAGAAACCATCTCCTCTGCTAATAGAAAGTTATGAAGGAGAAAGTGAGAAGTTTTCTTTCCCGAAAATTCTAGCAAATATATATTATATATGTATATATTATATATATATTTTATATATATTATATAATAAATATATTATATATTTATATATATCACCAGTTCAGACACATGCTAAAATCCCAAATAGATTGTGATTTTAGCATGTGTCTGAACTGGTGATCTTTTATGTAATGATTGGAATAAGACTGGAAATTAGGGTGACTTTGACTATATCTAAACCTTACGACTGTTAATGACGGTTGAAAAAAGAGGGGTTTTGTAAAGATAATTCAGGAAACAATTAAGAATAAGGAAGGTGAATGGGGGTTGGGGAGAAAACACCTCCACATTCCATGCTATCATCCAGTAATTTACAAATTAAGAACTTTAATTTCTTTTTTCTTTTTTCTTTTTCTTAAGAGACAGGTTTTTACTCTGTTGCCCAGGCAGGAGTGCAAAGATGTGATCATTGCTCACTGTGGGTTCAAATTCCTGGGCTCAAGAAATCTTTCCACCTCAACCTCCCTGGCAGCTATAAATATAGATGAGCACCACCACACCCAGCTATATATTTAATGAAAATATTCTTTCAAATCAAATTTCTAAGAGACATGGTCTTACTATGTTGCCAGCGTGGTCTCAAACTTCTGATCTCAAGCAATTCTCCCACCTCAGCCTCCCAAAATGCTGGGATTACAAGCATGAGCCACTGCACCTAGCCTGAACCCAGAACTTCAAATCATTACTAAATATTATTGAACAATTGAGTGGTCAAATAAAATTTCAAATCTTAAACAACAAACTGATATTAGGCTAGACTTTTCTGACTGTACTTTCTTATGATATATATCTCTGCTTATTTGATGTAATCATAGGATTTAGATTTATCCCTACACATTTTTATAATGTTGATTTTTCAGTCATTCCAGCTTGTTGAACCTTTTTAAAAACTTGAGTTCGTCAATTGTCAAAATGATGTTCCCTTCTAGTCTGAGTTCACCTGAAAATCTGATAAACATGCCTTCTTTATCTCTATTCACCACATAGATTTTTTAAAAAAGGATTCACAGTCAAGGCCAAATAACCTGGTTGTACTTTTGTTTTTTTAAGTCTTAGACAACAATTTAAATAGGCAACCACTAGTACATGATAAAGTTAAGGTTAAAAAAGAATTAGGGTTTTTTTCTGTTGTTGTTAGTGTCCATGTGTGCTTAGGTTAGCAATGTTAATAATAAGCATTCGCAATAGCATATGATTATGGTCAGTGTTGAGTAAGGATAAGAAATAAGATGCAAGTAATTTTGATTTGTTGTATAGACTTTATTGTAAAGTAAAACAACAACAATAAAAAACACAATGATTTTGTATTTTGATGCCTCCATTTTGACCATGTCAAAACAGACAAAACACGTTAAAATGTTTATGTATGTGGTATGTGTCTGTTGGTTCTTGAGTTTTAATCTCCTGAATTATTGGCCATCTACAACAAATGCACTCATTTTCCCAATTGTTCTGGTGTTTTGATAGGCAGTTTCTGAGTTCTAATTCATTCACCTGATTAAGTTTATTTATAATTTGTAATACTGACAACTCTTAATTTCAATACAATTGTAGTTATTATATTTGTTATTGATTTTCCTTTACAAATTGTAGGAGATATGTAGCCATATTAATTTCCAAATATCAGGAATTCAGAGATTAAAGATAGTAAAGAAAATAAATTTTATAACCTTTGATTTTTGAAAATATTTCTCCTTCTATGAATTACTGCCCTCCTTAGTTTGGGTTATAGTATTAAATTTTTTATATATATATAATGCAAAATATATAAAATTTTAAGACACATTATTTATTTCATATGTATGTAGTCTGAATATTTCTAGCCCAAACAAGAAATGATGAATGTGAAAGGGAAAGATCACTAGCCACTATGAGCATCTCCTTCCACATTCATCAAAATAGAAATCTCTTATCAAAAGTACATTTTGATCATTTGCATGTTGATTTTTTTTCTTTTTGACAATTTGATGATAGTTTTTTTTTGTTTTTTTTTTTTTGAATTGGAATCTCACTCTGTCACCCAGACTGGAGTGCAGTGGCCGCTCCCGGCCACCGCAGCCTCGACCTGCTGGGCTCCGGCAATCCTTCCGCCTCAGCCTTCCAAGTAGCTAGAACTACAGGCGCGCGCTACCACGCCAGCTAATTTTTTTGATTTATTGTAGATATGAGGTCTCGCTGCCCAGGCGGTTCTCGAATCCACGGGCTCAGGCAATCCACTCACCTCAGCCTCCCAAAGGCGCAGGATTACAGGCTGAGCCACCGAGCCCAGCTTGATGATAGATTTAAACTCTTTTAAAAATAAACCAAATAATTCTCTCTCAAAACAGGAATATTGTTGGCAGGCATAAGGTCAATACCAACATAACTCCACACAATGTCTTTTTATAATTCGACTTGACCTTGAATGTGATTGCTTTTCTAGTAGTAAATGCTATTCTTAAATACATGATGCCTACTATGTTGTCAGATGGTTGGCAGATCTGAAATGTGAAAAAAAAAGAAAACATAAAGCCAGGTGCATAGAGTTTGTGAAGGCCAGATCCAGTCCTGTTGCAATGATGTGTTGCCTTGAAATGATTATTGTATTCAGCTATACCTAAATTCAGTTGGCTAAGGCAGACCCCACATCTTGCCTGAGGTAAAGTTTATATGAACTATAAATGCTTGATTAGGAACATTTCCCTGATTTTGCCTGTCAAGAGGAACTCAGTGAGAATAAAACCCTAGGCTAAAAGTATCCTGCTGACCAATCATTGCTAGTCTTCAGCTCAGAAATAAGAAAAGAAACAGCATCATGAGGCTGTTTGGAGAATTTTGGCTTCTTGACATTTATTTCCCTTTAAAGACCTCTTAACAGTGTTGGCTTATTGTACATTCATTTTCTACCAAAGAAAAGAGAACATCTTCTAAACTGGAGATAGTAATCTCCTTTCTCTGTTTTCCATTTAGAAAGCACTAATGTTAAATACCAGGCAATGTTGAAATTGATGTGATTATTTGCAGTGTCAGGACATAGGCATCAACAGGCTCTTATAAGTAGGGTTGCAACTTGAGTTAGAACAGGAACAACAGGAGAATAATTTGGGATAGACTTGAGAGAGAGTTAAAGACCTAGATCCAGATATGTGGGCCTAGTAGAGAACTGCGTGGTTTCTAAAAGACAAAACCAGCCAATAAAACTGAACACAGCATCTAGGAAAGATTGTAAAATTAGGGAGAAAATTTTTCCTCAATAAGAGATAACAAGATGTCATTAAATACAAAGACCAATGCTTGTTTATGCCTTTTTTGGTAAAACGGGAGTAAGACATAATTAAGCAGGTCAAAGAGAAAGATTAAATTAAGGCAAATGTAGTGACTGTGGCATATTAGATGGGTGGTTTAGAATCTATTTGTTCCCTCTACAAGTATAATCAGACTCTGATTTATCGACCCACTGTTTTTTGTTGTTGTTGTTGTTGTTGTTTTTGTTGTTGTTTCTGGAACCATTCAAAGATCTAGGGAGACAATGGTGTATTAAAAAAATCATAAAACATACAAAAAGAGAATTCCACACATACACACAAGATTAGATCTACATGATTGCAACTATTGCTAGAAAGAAAAGTGGGGGTGATAAGAGATTATAATAGAGAAACCATGCTTAATTATATATGGAGAACACTTCCTTGAGAGAATGAGTTTTGAACTGAGATGAAACAATAAAGTAGGAGTTTGTTAGGAAGGAAGGAGCTATGAAAGAAAGATCTGGGCGGAGAAAATGCCTGCCAAAAATCCCATGGCCAGAGGTACTAGATTATGAAGGATTAAAAATATCCAGGGTGACTACAGTTAAAGAATGAAAGTGAGTGTAAAAAGATATGTGGGTTCAGAGTCTGATTATTATACGTCACATAACAAAACTTTATCTGTATTTTAAGGGCGCTATCAGCTAAACTTCAAAGAAGGGACTGGATATCAGTAAGAACCAGATGTAGGCCTCCTGTAAGGTTGCTCTTTTAGGAGTAGAGAACCGTGATGATGATAGGTTGATCCAGGGTGCTACTGGAAGAGATGGAGAGAATGGGATAATATGAAAAACAATAGGGAGAAAAATTTCATATGCAAATAGATGCAACCACAACCAAGTGACACCTGTGTCTGTCACCCCCTCCCCCACCGCCACCAAATAGCAACATTTGTCAGAGGTTGTTCTCGGTGTATCTTAAGAATGTTCCCAGTACATCTTGAAAATAAATGTTTAATGTCACTTCTGGTTTAGCTTCAGAATTATTAAATGGTTCTTATTGTGATAAGAATAAATCTTAACATAGAAACTGCAGATGCAAGGAAGTCATTGCAAGTACCTGGGAAAGAGAAAAGTGGGTTGGAAAAAGTGAGTGGAAAGAACTTTGGTAGAAAATTATGTTATTTTCTTCCTTGATGTTTCTTTTCCTGGAGTGCCTATAAGTATTATTCCCTACCCAAGCTTCATGTGATTATGCGAATGGAGATGGAGAACAAAAGACAATCAAGAATGGTGGTGAAGGAAGGGAAACATCATAGACTCCTGCTACTCAATTTGTTTGGTCTAATCAGGAGGCTTATCAGAAATACAGAATTTCTGGTCCAAGTTCAATCTTGCTACATCAGAATGCTACATCAGAATCTGCATGTTAATAAATCTCCAGGTGATTTGGATGCACACTCAAGTTTGAAAATCATTGCTTGAAAAGCATTGAATGGAATCACAAATGACCACGAATAGCCAAAACAATCTTCAGTGAAAGAAACAAAGCAGAAGGTATCACACTCCCAGACATTAAACTTTATTATAAAGCTACAATAATCAAAACAGCCTGGTATTAGTACAAGAACAGAAATATAGACCAATGGAACAGGATAGAGATTCTGCAAGCATAACCTCAACCTCAATTAACCAACTCATCTTCAACAAAGCCTCCACTGACAAGCACTAGGTAGAGGAGAACTTATTCAGTAAATGGTGCTGGGAAACCAGCTGACCACATGCAGAGTATTAAAACAAGATCCCTGCCTATCACCATACACAAAAATCAACTCCAGATGGATCAAAGACTTAAACCTAAAATCTCAAATTATAAGAATCTTGGAAAATGCAGGAGACACCCTTATGGAAATTGGAACTGTCAACCAATTTCTGACCAAGACTCCAAATGCCCACGCCATAAGAGATAAGATAGAGTAGCACTTCATCATACTGAAAAGCTTCTGCAAAGCAAAAGAAACTATCAAGAGAGAGGGGAGACAGCCCACAGAATGAGAAAAAATATTTGCCCACTGTATACCTGGCAAAGGCCTGACATCTAGGATCTACACTGAACTCAAACATGCTGAAAAGAAAAAAATAAGCAGCCCTATTAAAAAGTGGGCAAAAGATAAAAATAGACACTTCTCAAAAGAATACATACAAGCACTCAAGAGATACTTGAAAAAATGCTCAGCCTCACTAGTCATCAAAGAAATGCAAATTAAAACGACACTGAGATACTACCTAACTCCAGTCAGGATGGCCATCATCAATAACTCAAAAAGCAACAGGTGCTGGAGAGGATACGGGGAAAATGGAACACTTCTACATTGTTGGTGGGAGTGTAAATTAGTACACTCTGTGGAAAACAGTGCGGCAATTCCTGAAAGATCTAAAAATCGACTTCCTATATGACTCAGCCATCCCCATACTGGGAATATACCCAGAGGAACTTAAATCATTCTACAAAAAAGATACTTATGCACGTGTGTTTATTGCAGCACTATTCGCAATAGCAAAATCATGGAACCAATTGTACTGCCCATCGAAAGTAGACTGGTTTAAAAAATGTGGTACATGGACATGATGGAATATTATGCAGCCATAAAGGACAAAATTATGAATTTTGCAGCAATTTGGATGGATTTAGAGTCTATAATACTCAGTGATCTATCACAGAAACAAAAACTGAGTTTGACATGTTCTCACTCATAAGCAGACCCTGAACAATTATCATAATACTATAAGAAAGGGATTGGCAGTAGCCAGAAACTGCTACGGGAAAATGGTGCATCTAACATCAATAAGGGTACCTGATCTCAAACCAGGTGATATGGGGACCAAAGTGAGGCCCAAACTTTGCCTGTACCGTGACCATTTGTATACTAACCTTGAATTGTGCCCCACATCTTTAAAATAAAAACAAAAAATAAAATAATTTTTTAAAAACATTGAATAAGTATTTTTGAGATGGGTTGTTGGAATCTATGCTCCTCTGCCAGTTTTAACAAATTGAGGTTTGTTGATACTTAGCCTCCTCCAAAAAACATATTTATACAAGACCAAAAGTTTATTTTAAAGTGTTATATGTATGCTCAAGTGATGCATTAGTCTCGGGTCTGTTGAATGCTATTCAGATTGCAATAAAAGAGTTTTCCAACATTTAAAAATGACAATGATAAAATTGATGGGAATGACAAATGAAGAAGAAACCTAAGTCAGAACTCACGTTTGATAGAAAGAAAACCTCATCTGAAAAGTTGAATAAAAAAATGTGGTGCTAACTATTATCAAAGGTCTCTTTCAGGTTAGCTGTCTATGGAGGGTCTTGCAATTTTTCCCTTTTACTTCAAAAACAAATCGACTACTATTCCAGTTATTTACAGCTGGATAACAAAACACACCAAAATCTAGTGGCTTAAAATAACAATTTATTATTATCTCTCAGTCAAATGGGATCAGGGCTGCTGGGTATTTTGGACTGACCCCTACGTCTCAAGTGGCTGATCAGGTGCCTGCCATTGGTGCTGGTTGTCTCCTGGTGGTGTGTTGACTGGAATGGTTACATATGCATGGTTTCTCCTTTCACTTGGTTTCTCATTGAGGGAGCAGGGAGAGAAGAGGTAAGCAGAGGAGGGGAGGAGAGGAGAGGGATCAGTAGAAAGGGGAAGAGGGGGAGTGGGAGGAAGAGAAGGAACAGGAGAGAGAACAGACAGGAAGAGAGAGATATATTTGTAAAGAGCACCAGACAAACTTAGGCAGAATTTCCACAGGTAGAACAGAATATATAATCACTCCAAATTAGATGCTGTTTTTCACCCCTCCCTAAATATAGATTCATTTGCATCATCATCTCGTCTGCTAAATGTCATTTTTAAAATGTGAATTTTTAAATGTCAACTAACAAGGAAATTTGACTACTCAGCCTCTCCTGTTATTCTGATTCCACCAGTCTATTATGAAGGACATTTTAGCAGTTGATTGCTGATATTCCTAATTAAGCCTTGGTTTGTATAAATTGATTTACAGTCACATAATTTTAAAAAAAGAAACAATAACAAAAAATAACATGTGGCTTATAACTTGCTGGTTAGTTTGTTTGTATCTCCCTTGCTTGGCCCAAATGTATTAAGTTGATTTGTACAAAGAAATATAATTGCAGTATAATTGCTGAAACTTCCACTGAGCCACAGATTACATGCTCTTTAAGATGACTGCTCAGGGGTTTTGTAGAATAAATTTCTTTGGTGGGAGACAAATCATACTAGAAACCTAAACAAACTAGAAAACCTCTAAAGGTTTATAACTTTGTGATCTGATCATTCTAATGTCCTTTCTCCATTTAACTTGAGCCAATCATAGTGGACTTTCTTCTCAACTCAAGCCCCTTATAAAAGAGCCTCAATTAATTGCTGTTTCCATTGTCACTATCAAATTATCTGTTCCGTGAAAAATCTGACTTTCTAATTAATGTTGTAGCATATGTGCATTAATCTGTCTGGTACTCCAGTTCTCTAATGAGACATAAACTCACTCCGAGATCTCTCTTAAGAAATAATAAACTGACTGACTCAGCATGACACCATCACCTAATTAATAAGATGGTGACAATTTTGAAATCCCTTTACTGTGAGTTTTCTTTAAAAAAACTGTTTTGCAGATTTGCAAAGGGACACAAGAAAGGATGTAAATTTAGCAGTTCATAACCTTTGACTAAGCAAACAAGGGATTAGATGGAATCAATACTGCCAGAAAGAATTTCCCCCAGTCTAGGAAATCTGGAAATGCAAGAAAATAAATCTGTATCAAAAAAAATGGTCTGTTTCTAGTGACATCTAGTGGTGTTCGTTTTCATGCTCTCCCATTCCTAAATGAATTCCTCAAGAAGATATCAAACACAGAAAATGTATTTTATTATTTTTATCATTACAGACACCACATAACTGATGTAACAATTAATGAGTAATAGGAATAAATATTTCAGAAAACCACATGAATTAGTATTAACTGAGGATGTAAAGAACCTATTTTTGAAGGTGATATAAGTTAAAAGATTGCAAATGTAATGATGACCACAAGACAAATAATAATGTATGGCTATACCTAACCCTGAATTGCACCCCATATTTTCAAAATCAAAAAAATTAAAAGCTTAAAAAATAATAATAATGCCTGGCACTCACATATAAAATGGTATATTTCTTGATGTTAATACATGTGACTATGGATTTTTTTCATATCTTTTTTTACCAATTAATCAGGAGAACACGGTAGAAATAACTGTAAAAAATGAATCATTTTGTGGCAGATTAATCTTGAATTAAGGTAACTAAAATGACTCCATTCTCAAACGGATGTCTTGCAAAAAAAATTGACAATTTCTATTGTCTGTCAGTTTAACTGGAAGAGTTTGACTCACTATGCTAAAAAATGTTGGGGGGGAAGCTCAAAATTTTTGCAAATTTATCCTTACTGTTAGAGTAGATTTTTTGTTTAGAATATATATCTTTAAATAGTGGAGATTAAAAGAGAAGTACAGTTTTGAAATAAAACCACAGGACTTTAAAATAGTAAGCAATTGTTATTATTATTATTATTATTTTTTGAGTTGGAGTCTCACTCTGTCGCCCAGACTGGAGTACAGTGGCCACTCCCGGCCACTGCAGCCTTGACTTGCTGGGCTCCAGCGATCCTTCCGCCTCAGCCTTCCTAGTAGCTGGAACTACAGGCACGCGCTACCACACCCGGCTAATTTTTTTATTTATTGTAGAGATGAGGTCTCACCAATTTGCCCAGGCGGTTCGCGAACCTGCGGACTCCGGCCATTCACTCACCTCAGCCTCCCAAGGCGCAAGATTGCAGGCTGAGCCACCGAGCCCGGCTGTAAGCAATTATTAAAAGTTATAGGCTTGTCACAATCAAGAGGTTTATGAAATCGATAAGTAATATCCCCCTTAGCTACTTCAGAAGAAAAGAAATTTTGACAAGCAACACTATTTTTTAGAGGAAAGTTTTGCTTTGCACCACTTCTAGCACAGGCCACAAAAAGATTCCTCCTCTGCTGGTGTTTTATAACCTCCAGATCACTTTAGTGCAGACTCCATTCATTCTGGACAGATAACTTTACTCGATTTATTCAACTAATATTTGTGGCCACTTAAGTGTCAATCGTGGTGAATGAGTTTAAATCAGCACAAGCTCTTGATTCTTGATCTTTATCTTGAATCCATATCTTTGCTATTTTACTAAAAAGAAGTTTTACCTTATGTCACACAATTTCTGTCTTCAGCACAGCCCATAGGACTTTCATTCTGCACTGGGCATCAATATTATATGACATTAAAGTTTCAGAGTGTCCTTGAAGTGTATGTCTGTCCACTTGTACCCCTGCACTTCAAGGCACTGAGAAACTGTTTTGACCTTTGAGGTCATCACTTCTCTTCACAAGACGTGTCCCTTCCAGCCTGACACAGTAAGCATTACTTTAAAAGCTCGTCACTCTACTTTATTCTCCCAAGTGATAACCATTTTGCCTGCAAGTGTCATGGGTGAATATTTTGAAGACCAAATGTGAACAATAATACCTCCAAGTTACACTGTGAGCATTTTGGAAAATACCTTCTCCCTTGAATATATAATAAAGTCAAATAACTTTACTTTTTCAGACAGTAAAATTTATCATTGAGACATAAATTAGTTATACTGAGGCATGATTTCAATACCACATTTGGCCCACAGAAGGGAATTACAGTAAACGGATTCATAGAATTTCTAGCCTAAAAATTTGTCTGGATGTTCTAGGGCATAGCCACAGGCAGATTTCAGAAGTCTTTTAAATACACGAATTGAAAGTGTTTCCTACATGTACCTAAGGATAGGAGAGAAATTTCACTTTTAACATCTATCCACAGGCTTGAATTTGACTGACTTTCAAAATCTTCCTGAAGGAACAGTATTAAAATTCAGTAAAAATAGTCAATGATACATCATGTCAAACACTTGGTGTACGTCTGCAACCTTAGGAGTACGTGTAGTACCCTTCTATCACCTTTAGTTTTTCTGTGTGCTGAAAAATGTAGCCACTGCCTGGCAAAGTGTCATCTTTTCCAGTCTGAGAAAAAAAAAGAAAAAAAGAAAAAACATATCAGTGAGATTTTGCTAGTTTGACAGTGGCCAGAGTTTCTAAAGTATTTTGCAAAAGCCATGTTGATATAGCATGTAGTCAATCACACTTAAAAGTGTGTACATGTATGCATTGAAGCTTGTAATTTTAAATAAGTAATGAGATATTTATCTTAACTATTATGTTACATAGAACATCACATACTCCTACATTAACAAATACTATAAATATTGAAAGTGTTTTATTGCTTTGCTCAGAGAATGGTCAGTCAGATGTATCTTTCCTATTTTTTCCTGTTTCTAGCTGTCTTATCCTGCTTTTATTTCATTTGGCTAGTTGCCCCAAGATCTGTAAGTACCATCTAAATTCAGTCAGTTGATAGTCATCTTTCTTGGGATAACCCAGTTTTCAAGTTCAGAATGAGTTTCAACTGGGCTTCAACTCAGCTAGCATATTACATATTATATTTAATTGTGTACCTATTACTTAACATATAATTTGATTATAGCTTGCATATATTTAAGTTTATATTGAATATTACATGCATACGTGTATGCATACATATATGAATGTGTATATGCATATATAAAATTAGACTCCCACCCAGATACTGTGACTTAATTGTTTTGGAGTGAAATTTGGGTGAATCTATTTTTAAAAGGTTGATTGTGATTTTAATTGTATAATCATGGTTGAGAATTCTGGTATCTTGTTTTTGCGCTAACCATAATACTTGTCTTTTTCTGGGAGAGTAGGAGAAGGAAATGGGTGATACATGCTAAGAATGTACAATCTAAAGGATATCAAGTATATATAGTTAAAAACAAAACAAAAACAAAAACAAAAAAAAAACTCCTTCTTGACCCTGATTTCTAGCCACTCAGCTGCCTTCCCCGGAGGCAACTCCTATCATCAGTGTCTTGTATCTCATCTCAGAGATAATGTATTTACAAACAGATACGAATAGAATATTTTTCTCCTATTCCTCCTCCCCCAACCATACAAAAGATAAAATACTTTACAAACTCTTAAGAATATATCTTTAAAAAATACTTGATAATACCTTTCTATATTGGAACACATCATTATGTTTTCTTCTTTTTAACAATGGCACAATATTCCACTCTGTAACTAGAACAGAATCTTAGTATCCAATTTTTGTTGCAATATTATTCTATATATTTGCTTACTTAACTCTAGCATGTGTATGAAAATATCTAAAGAATAAACTCTTAGAGTAGAAGTGCTAGATGCAAGATTTTGTGCAGCTCTCATTTTGCTAGTTAGCACTTACTTGATCACCCTCCAGATAGATTGGATCAGTTGACACTACAACTAACAATATGCAAGTGCCTTTTTGCTCTCCTGCCAATGCAGTATGTCAGCAACATTTTAATAATATCAATCTATAGATGAAAATAAAAATATTTCATTGTGGTGTTAAATTTCCAACTCTTTTGAGCAATGAGACTGAATACTTAAAATCCATTTGTATTTTATCCTTTGTGTACTGTTTTTACAAATCCTTAATCCACTTTTCTATTGTATTATTTATTTTTGATCCATTGATTTAAAGATTTATGTTATCTATTAATAAAATCATTCTTTAGTTTTGAGTCACAAATGGTGCTGTTTTTCCTCCCATGTAGAATTTTTCTTATTCTTCTGTGAGAAAATATTTTAATTTGTACTCTAAAATTATTTAAACAAAATTATTTAAATTATTTAAAGAAAATACTTTAAAATTACTTAAATACTATTGTATTTTTATAGTGTAACTTTTACATCCAAATAGTTGTCCAATCCAGTATTTACCCTAAATTTATAATTAGTGTTTATTAGTATTTCATTTTTGCGTTTTTATTGTTTTAATTATTTTACATAGTGTCTCTCTTGATTTTAGTTGGCATATAAAGATTAATACAGTATAATAGATAAGTTTAAAATGAATGAGAATGAGAAAATGAGGAAAAAAGTTAAAATAAGACAGATAAATATGTGAGTTTAGTATACAAATTGTACGTAATAAATAAAAAGATCCATCTAAAATTGATCACAAATTTAGTAAGAAATTGTTTGGTAGACAATGTGAGAAGGAACTATAATATGGCCAGTTATTAAATTCACAGTACCATTAAAATTATCATCCCAACAAATATCTATACTCACATACACATTCAATCCTAGTTTATCAAGGAAATCACAAGTGTGTTTTCTGAAAAACAAACTATGATTAAAATGCAACTCTTTGTTATTATAGACAGTGATTGACAGCAAATTTTACTTGTCATCACCATTAGGTGAGGGAGTTTGTCCTGTTCACACTTGTATTCCCAGCACTTTTAACTATGACTGGAACATTAACTATGTCTTGAATTAATGAATGAATAAAAACGTATGTTAGTGTTTGATATTAAGTAGTTTAACCGACTAAGGATACATGATAATACTTCTTTTTAAAAAATGAAACCTATAGAAGTTCTAGTATGATTAGCCATGAGATAATGCAATAACTGAGTAGAAAGTTTTTCTAGAAAGTGATAGATAGATAGTACTACTTTAAGCTAATTGCTAACTGTATTTTGTAAAATGTCTTGTCTAACAAGATCTTTGGTGAATAGAATTAGGAAGTACTTGGTTGGTTAGTATTATGTTTCTTTCCAAAAGAAAATATCATTTCACTTAATTTTTTTGTATCTTCATGTTCCAATATCTTATCTGAGTTGAATTTAGAACACTCATTGGACTTTCTGTTATTTACATGGTAACTGTTTGTCAATGTAATGCTTCTTCTCCCAGATAAATCATAATAGTAAGATTATTTTTCATCTTATTTCACATATTATACTTTCTGATTTTTTTTATTTTCTTTCTATTAGCTAGATTTATTATCTACTGATTTAGAAGTTAATGTAAACTGTGTCAGTTCTTCTGGTGGTTGTCATTTACACTCTTTTACACAGATTTTCACATATATTTACCTTTATTGATTTGTAGGATTAATATCTATAAAGTGTTTCTTCTTCAGTACTTTTTAAATATGTATTCCTTTCTTTTTCTTGTATTCAGTGCTAATAGTGAAAATTCTGATACCAATCAAGTGGTTCTATCTTTCTGTACAAGAGATTTTAGAATTATCTTTTTTGTCTTTGGTGTTCTTAAATGTCACTATAATGTAACTGTAGACATATTATACATAATTACGACTCTATTAATGGTTTATGTCTAAGGTCAGTAGTCTGTTATACTAGTGTATCCATCTGTTCAGGCTGTCAAAACAAAATACCATAGACTGAGTGACTTTAGCAACAGATTTTCTCACAGTTCTGGAAGCTAGTAACTCAAGCTCAAGATTCTAGCAAATTCACTTTCTGTGGGAGCACTTCTCCGGGCTTAGAGACTGCCACCTTCTGACTGTGTCTTCCCATGGACTTTCCTTGGTACCTGTGCATAGAGAGAGGGAGTCAACTTTCTGAAGTCTCTTCTTATAAAAATACTTATTCTATCAGATCTGAACCTTGTCCTTATAATCTCATTTAACCTTGGTTGCTTCCTTAGAAGCTCCACCTCAAATACAGCCACAATGGGCATCAGGTCTTCAACATACATATCTGGAAGGGAGCACAAATAGTCTATAAAAACATTTTTAAAAATCTCTCTCTTCCTCCTTCTCTTCTCTTCTCTTCTCTTCTCTTCTCTTCTCTTCTCTTCTCTTCTCTTCTCTTCTCTTCCTTCCCTCTACCCCCATCCCTATTCCTATCCCTATCCCTATCTCTCTCTCTTCTCCTTTCCCTTCTCCTTTCTTTTTCATTATGACTCATTTTCTTTTTCTTGGACTCCTACTATCCAGCATTTTAATTTCTAAACTCCTTATCTCTTTAACTTGGTTTTTAACCCCTTTACCATTTCCTGTTTTCTTCAAGTTTTATTAACTTGATCTTCCAACTAGTTATTCATCAGTTCTGTTTTTTGAGTGATGTATCTTATTTGTGGGTGTTTTAATTCAATTACTGTATTTTAAAGTTATCGTTTTTATTTGAATAAGTTTCTGTTCTTTCTTCACTTTGGTATTCTAATTTCTAACATTATTTTATGCTTATTTTCTAACATTTGTTCAATTCCATTAATTCTGCTACAGAAAGATTTTATTATTGTTTGTCATCTTTCTTTTATAGCAACAAGTATTGCTCTTAACTGTGCTTTGTAATCACCAGGAAAGTTTAAAAAACTAAAGTCTGGATACCATTGCTAGGATATTTATATAATTGATCTGTGATGCTGCCACTTTTGTCTTATGATTTTTTTTTTAAGTAGCTCAGTTCTACTGGCCAGCTGTTATTGATTAACACTGTCTATAATGATTGTGTTTCTCTTTTAGGTCAGGATTGGGTGGGGGCATGTTAATTGGGTACTTGGTTAATATGCATAAGGGAAGATGAGAAGACTAGGTTGGCTGTACCTGCCTGTTGATCTTAGGAAAGGGACAATGAGGGAGCACAATAAAAGGGAGCTCCTAGCCGGGCTCGGTGGCTCAGCCTGTAATCCCTTGCCTTTGGGAGGCTGAAGTGAGTGGATTGCCTGAGCCCGCGGGTTCGAGACCCGCCTGGGCAGCGAGACCTCATCTCTACAATAAATCGAAAAATCAGCCAGGCGTGGTAGCGTGCGCCTGTAATTCCAGCTACTCGGAAGGCTGAGGCGGAAGGATTGCTGGAGCCCAGCAGGTCGAGGCTGCGGTGGCTGGGAACGGCCACTGCACTCCAGTCTGAGCGACGGAGTGAGACTCCAACTCAAAAAAAGAAAAGGGAGCACCTAGGTACCACAGAACCATTGCTGTGCTCTCTGTTGCTGTCCTTTTCTCTGCTGGCCAATACATCTGATAAGGAATTTACCATTAAATTCTTAGAAATAAGAAACTTTGGGAGAAAGCCATCTCCTTAGATTGCAATTCACCATATCTAAGGAATGAGTGTGAGAGAGGAGGAAAAGTGGATATTGCTGTTTATTGCATGGGTACCACATCTAATCAAGTATAGCTTTTAACCTGCTTAGGGTAGGTTAATACATGAAGCAGGTGTTACTATAGAGCACTCTCGCAAAGAAAAAGACAATGATTCATTCCAGTACTGAGAATTTAAGAGTCTTCCTCAAAACAGGGATTTTCAAACATGAGTGTGCATAAGAATCAACTATAAGACTTGTTAAACACAGATTGCTGGGCCCTAACCCCAGAGTTTTTCCAGCAGTACAGTCTGGGTCAGGGTTATAAAATTTGCATTTCTTATAAGTACTCCTCTGATACTAATACTGTTTGTCAAGAGACTACGCTTGGAAAATCATTGCCTACATGGGCTACATTCTTCCCCATTCCTGCACCTAGGGACATACAATCTTTTTCACAATAGCTTTTTTTTTAATCTAGGTGTTTCTTATATTTATTCACATTTTTTAATTTTTATGTTTTAAATTAATTTTATATTGCTTTAGTTGTTAATTCGTATGCACATGCTTTTTTCTGACTTTTGTAAATTCCTTAAGGTTGACTTTCAAGAAAAAACCAGGGGCCTATCTTATTTTCACTCTCAATAAAAACAAGAAGCTCCTCCATGGCTTTTTATTATAATTTTGAATGTTGTTTATGTTTTTAAAAGTTACATACATTGTGGAAGTTATGAGTAACTCAAAAACTTTAAAGATAAAATTTCCCTATAATTCCTCGACTTTAAGATAGGAACCCCTAATTTTCTGTTTTTAAATCCTTCCAGTCTCTCTTTTCAAAAATATTTGCTTACCATACTGTGGATCATGTGCTAGGAGTTTTGACATGAATGTACATAGATTTTTTTTAACATTGTGTAACAAATATTAGAAAGAATTCTGAATGAAAACTCTGAATATGACTTGTGTTCTACTCGATAAAGACTTTGTCTTAAAGTTTTCCTTAAATGCAGAGCTTTGAAAAAGACTAATATGGTTGTAATTGGATGTACAGTCCAGGGTTTTTAAGTATGAGGTTTAGGAAATTCAAAATTATGCTATAAAAGCAAAACTAAATATCAAGAGCAAAACGGTTTTATTCATTCTTGAACTAAATGATCTGTTGATACGTTTGACTCTTGTAATGTAAATTTTAACAGTGTCTATTATCTTTTACTTAAACTTACTTATTCAAATTGTAGGATCATTCATGTCTGCATTCCTTAGGTAGAAAAAAACTATTTAAGATGCGTGCTTGAGTAGCGGTTGTTACTATCATGCTTACTGGTCGTAATAATTCCATCCTCCTGAAACACTAGAATCCACCAGGCTTACACCACTAATAAGTGATTCCTGAACACATATAAGTAGCATAGCTACGTAGCTTGAAGCAGTAGAAGGAGTACTATTTAATGATTGTGTGTCTCTCATTTACCACCTGTCTTCTTTCATGGTATAGCAACTTTTGGAATAAGCATTACATGGAACTTAGCTGGAGCCAGATATTTGGCAATAGATTAACGCATGGCCTATGCAAAAAGGCACTGACTTTTAAAATACAATTTACACTATTCTAAATGCTAAATAATAATAACAATATTAACTGATAGCATTTATCATACACTGCTCTATTAGAAGTACTATGTTGGCTGAGCGCGGTGGCTCAAGCCTGTAATCCCAGCACTTTGAGAGGCCGAAGCGAGAGGATTGCCTGAGTCCAGGGGTTCAAGACCAGCCTGGGCAACTCGGTGAGACCTGGTCTCTACAATATATCAAAACATTAGCCAGGCATGGTAGCGTGCCTGTAGCTCTGGCTACTTGGAAGGCTGAGATGGAAGGAACGCCTGAGCCCAGCAGGTCAACGCTGGGGTGGCCGTGAGCATGCCACTGCACTCTAGCCTGGGTGACAGAGTGAGACTCTGACTCAAAAAAACAAAATAAATAAATAAAAGAAGAAAGACTATGTTGTATGCTTTCTTTGCTTTATCTTCTATAATACTTATAACATAATAGAGTAGACCTATTACTAAAGTAAAGGTTATATACTTGAGTTAGTCCATTTTTTTTTTATTTAACAATTATTTATTAAGAGTCTAGAATTTACTAGAAAATGTTTGAAGGACTCAGATCCTGAGTTAGAGACATTTTCTTGTAGCTTACATACCAATGGACTGAAAGAAAACATACAGAAGCTATTAATAAATAATCTAGTTAATTATAGCTTATGAAAAGTGCTTTGAAGATAATATATATGATAAAGTGGAAAAAAGAGGTATGGTTAGAGAAGACCTCTTCTAAGAGGTCGTATTTAAACTAAGATTTAAAGGGTGAAAAATGCTAGTCACATGGTCACCAGTGTCCCAGGTGATCAAGTAAGGCCTTGAAATTAGAATGAACTTGGCATGTTTAGTTCCACTGTGATTAAAGAACACGCTTCCTTTTATTTCAGTTCTTCTTTTCATTATTATTATTATGATTATTACAGTTAATAAAAGTTTCTATTTTGGTGACTGTTCTATGTATACCTGTAAGGAAAATGTGCTCTCCTGCTTTAGGGTACTTTGTGTCAATTAGCTACACTTGATTGATGGTAATTCTCAATTCTTTTATATATTTGTTGATTTCCTTAACAGTTGTTGTATCAGTTATTGAGAAAAGAGAACTAAAGTCTTAAGCTATAATGGTGATTTTTTTCCTCTTCTTCTTTTGGTTCTATCAGTCTATGCCTCATGTATTTTGAAGGTCTGTTTTTGGGTACAGAAACATTTAGGATTAGTATGTTTTAGTGGTGTGTTGACCGTTTTTTTATTGTATAAAGTTTTTTCTTTATCCCAGGTAATATTTCTTGTTCTGAAGGCTGTTTTCACCGTTTACTACTTGTTTCCTAACTTTTCCCTCTATTTTCCATTCTTCTGTTTCTCTTTGGCTGTTTTCCTTTGGATTAAACAATTTTTAGTATTCCATTTCAGTTTATGTATTGAGTTTTAGAAAATATCACTTTGTGTGATATGTTTAGTGGTTTCTCTGTGTATATTATGACACATATGATTATTTTTTAACATTTTACTTAGAATTAACATTTAACTACTTTAAAGCATAAGCAGAAAACAACCAAAATATAGGTACATTCACTCTTTCTTTTATGTTGTAGTTTTTATATATTATGCCCACATATATTAAACATCTCATTAAATGTTATAATTTTTTTAATTTGAATTATCATGCATATTTAAATAACTGAGGGAAAAATAGTTTGTTATATTTAAAGAGATATTTACCATTTCTGTTACTCTTCCTTTATTCTTGGTGTTACAGGCTTCTTACTGATGACTAATGCTCTTAGTTTATTTTCACCTGAGAATAACTTTATTTCACTTTCAGTTCTAAAAAATATTTTTACTGAATAAAGAATATTGAATATAGAATTAGTTTTTCAATCACTTTAAAAATGTTCCACTTCCTCTTGACTGCTGTGATTTCTGATATCAATTATACAGTATTCAAACAGTTTTCTCCATTTGTCATGAGTTTCTGGCTGCATTCAATATTTTTTTCTTAATTTTTAGTTTCAGAAATTTGATTATGATATGTCTGTGTTTGAATTTTTTTTAGCGAATTTTGCTTGGAGTTTCTCTAGCCTCCTGTTGTTTCTGTAAGTTTATGTCTGTCACCAAATTAAAGAAGTTTCCAGTTATTTTACTTCAGATATTTTTTCATACTACATACATTTTTCTTTCCTTCTGAGACTAAGATGACACCAATTTAGGCCATTTGACATTGTCACACAAGACTCTGAGGCTCTGTTCATTTTTTTCCAATCTCTCTTTACTCTCTTCTTTCAAATAGTGAATATCTCATGATATATCTTCAACCTATTTAGTTCATCCAGTGAGTTTTCTATTTAGACTGTCATATTGTTCAGTTCTAAAATTTCCATTTGATTAGTATATGCTATCTCTTTGCTGAGACTTTCTATTTTTCTATTCATTACATGAGTGTTTGCCCTTGCCTATTGGAGCATGGTTATAATACATCTTTAATATCTTTATCTGATAAATACAACAATACTGTCATCTTGGTTGTGATATTTTTTATTGTCTTTTTCTTTAAGAGTTAAGATAAGATTGCCCTGGCTTACCATATGTCAAATATCTTGGGAATTTTGAATATTGTTTTATGAGACTCTGACTCTTATTTAAGTAATGAGAAGAGAGTTGATTTCTTCTTTTAATAGGCAATCAGCCTGTTCAGGTTTATGGAAAAAACTGTAATTTCCCTTCTTTTGATTCTGATACTAATGTCAGCACAGTTTCTTAAAATGTTTGCAATGCTACTTGAATCAGTTTGTGTGTACATTTTCAAGTAGCCATTCTAGGCCCAAGTTACTGTCTTTATTGTAGCTTAATTTTCAAATCCTTATTATCCTATTTATGGTCAGATCCTTACATGTTCAGTTCAGAGTTTATCTCAGGATAAACATTATGGAATTTCTCTCTCTCTCTCTCTCTCTCTCACTTTCTCTTCCCCTCTCTTTACAGCTCCCTCCTCTCTACAATCTCCATAATACTTCTCAGTTTCCTGAAACCTTCTTTGAAGATTCTCTGGTCAGATATCTGTTCTTGCATTTACTTCTCATAAGTGAGTCTCCATTTGGAGCCAAAGACTGGAAAAATAGCAAGAGATCGAAACATAGATCTTCCTATGTGCTTGGGATCATGACTCCCCTGTTGAAAAGAAAATTTTCCTCCCTAGTTTTAAGTACCTGTTTAATGACCATTGCTACAGTTTCCACTGTAGAATTCCCTAAAGGCTAGAGTGCAGGAGACAATGGAAGAGAGAAAGAAAAATAGTCCCTGGGATTTCTCCCATTCTCTTTTCATTGGAAGTCTGAAACTCTTGGAGCTTCTCTGTCTTCAGTATATATTTTGTGCGGTCGTTGCATCCTGACCAGGCAATACAAGGGAGAGTGGTAAATTCACCACCAGTTTAGTGATACTTTGACATATTGTTTTGTTTCCCAGTTAGCCTGCTGCTATTTATTTTTTAGAGTCTGCAAACATCTGTATTTAAAGTCTTGCATTCAGTGGAAGAAACCCCTGTACTTGAAAATTTTATTTTGGCCTGATTAAAAAAAACAGAATTTACAAAGGTTATCAGAAAAAAGTGTATGCTGGAGATTGAATAAAGGGAGTGTAGTGGGGGATTATAGACCAGGGCAAGATCATAAATAGAACGTGTTTGAATTTTATCCTAATAACAATTAGTTGTCTCTGAAGGATTTTAATTAGGGCAGAGATATAATATTTACATCACAAACAGATCACTTGTACTGCTGTGTGGAAAATTAATTATACAAATTTAAGGTATTTGTTAGTGGCATAAACATCAAATATTATTTGCAGAAAGGAAAAACATTTCAGAGGTGGGGCAAATAATTTGCTAGTTGATTACACATAGGGAAAGTGGAAAGCAAAGAGGTAAGGATGATGCTGATATTTTTAGGTTGAACTATTGGAACAGCGATAATAAAATTTACTGATATGAAAAAGATAGAGAAAAGGCAAGACTTGGGGCTAAATTTAAAGAGATTTTTTTTGTTCCTTTGGAGGTGCTATATTTGACTTGCTCATCATGAAAGAGGGGACCCCCCCAAAATTATGGATTTATCTTTTGGAAGGACAGTCTCTTGTAGTACACTTGGAATTTGTTCCTCCAGATCAGATGGTCAATGAAAGTTTTCATTTGGGACTTTTGAGAAGGTTGCATTATGATTTGCAGAAGAAACATCCTAATGTGGAAGATGTGGAACAAAAAATGGCAGAAGCACTAAAAGGTATCAAAATCGACAAGTTCAAAAACTGTTTTGAGCAGTGGAAAAAGTGTCTCAATAGGTGTATTGCATCAAATGGAGAGGACATTGAAGGTGACTGTAGTTTAAACATGTAAGCATAAATACACAATTTTTTATAATTCTGTTTCAGTTTTTTGGGGTCCCCCTTCGTACATCCAAGTGAGATGTCAACTGGACAGTTGGATTCATTCTATTCCATTATCACAGATGCTACTGATGGTCAACTATCTTGGATATATTTGTCATGGAGTCACAGAAACCTATATGCTAGAATATGCATTAAAAACTCAAGTGTATTTTTCTGCTTTGCACAGATACTCATGATCCTAGTAATTTTATGTGGCAATGCACACACACACAAAAATCCTATATTTTCCTTAAAGTTTTCAGGATCACATTTGATTGGCTGATTGGAGGTCATTTCATAACAAACCTAAAATACTTAATTTTTATATTCTATTATAGATGTCAAAAGAGAAAGAAAAATAGCCCCTGGGATTTCTCACACTCTCTTTGCATTTTAGAAGTCCCCTTTCCTATTCCTTGAAACTCTTAGATCTCCTTTGTCTTCATCCAGTATGTATTTTGTACTGCCATTGTGTATCGGCCAGGCAATATGGGATAAGGGAAAGTGATAAATTCACCACCAGTTTAGTTATACTTTGAATTATTTGTTTCTTTGTTCTCTTTTATAATCAGAGCAAAATATGGTATACTACATTTTTCAATGTCTAAGTTATGCAATCTAGAAAAACATCTTTCAGGATTTTTATTTTAACAGCTCATATTGTTCTTTCTCAGCCAATGTCACTTTGATATCTCTATGTCTCTGTGTGACAAATATATAATTCCTCATCCTTCATTTGGTCTTCTGGTCTCTAATAAGTAAGTACTATTTAAAAGGCCCATTTAATGAAAAATAGTTGTGCTTTCTGAATCTTTTTATCATCTGAAATTTAGGACTTGAAGACCACCTGGATTTCTACTTGCTAACAAATTATGACAATCTTAAAATTCCTTATTACATCAGAATTATTAGTGTAAATCAGGATATATAGAGAGATAGTTTATATAGATACACCCACAATATACCTATATGTGCATATTCACACATTCACTGAAGTGAGCAATATTGGAGGGCCCTATGCTTTTGACATTCTATCTGTATTTCTCAGGAGGTAGGCTGTAACAGGATCCATGTTTCTCCAGAAAATAAGAGACAGAAACAGAATGGTATCTAATTAAAATGTTTACAACATTTCTCATGAGATATAAGCCACTGACATTTTCCAGACTGCAAGCCAAGAAATGCTTAGGATTATACAAATGTACTTTGCAATCTACAGTTGCCATGCAGAGAAAATACAGCTTAGACACAGTTCAGGAAATATGGATTGGATAACCTTTCTTTAGAATTCAGAAATTAAAAGTGAGGTCCAATGAGGATTAATGATAAGTTGAGCAGCTTATCTCTTCTCAGAGTAAATCAAGAATCCATTTCTTTTGTTTCATTGACCAGATTCCTCTAGAATAAGTTTCTCTCATCTGTATCTAAGTCCACTCAAACCTCAGTGGCTTCCTTGTATCTCCTCTCTGTAGCTACTGGACTCTTTCCTCTGACTGTCAGAGTCTGGACTTCCTGCACTAACATATGTCCAAGATGTGAGCAATGGTGCTGGCCTCAGCTCTCTCAACAGCCCATGCCACAATTCCTCATAATATCAATCATTGGTGCATTCAAATGACAAATGTTTAATGAGTGACTACTTTGTTCCAGCACCCTTAGGGTAATGGGATATATCAATAATAAAAGCAGACAAGAACTCCTGTTCTTATGAAGCTTACATTCGGGTGGGTGGAAGAGAAAACCATGAATAAGAAATAATCAATCTGTGGAATTTTTTTGTGCTGATGAATACCATGAAGAAGATAAAATAAGCTAGGGGAGAAGGCAGTGCTCATGGGATGAGTAAATTGGGTCTTTACATTCAATTCCTCAGTATGGAGGAGGGCTGTACTTCCTTCTTTAAAGGATTCGTGTTGCCCTAGAATGGATTCCTTCACATATAGAAGCATGAGACCCCCAAATATTCCATTTATGTCCTATGGCCCATTTTATTAGTCTAAATAACTGTTTGTGGTATGACAAAGGAGAGTACACTTTGTCACTTCAGGCTTTCCTATATGCAATGAATATAGGTCTCTGCATTATTATGTAAGGCATCATCAGTTTCCTTCTTTCACTCTCTGAGCTTCAGACCATGCCAAGAAGTCTTTCAGTGCTTCTTCTAATAGAGATATCTATCTAATGCTTCCACCTATGATTTGTCCCCCAAATGCAACAGAGCCTTTCTGAGGACAAGATAAATTCCTGTATATTGAACTGGACTTTGTTCTTAAGCAAAGTTCTATTTTTTACTAATCACTGTAAGTGGAAAAGTGGCCGTAGGCACATACCCCTTATACCGAGAAAGGAATCGCAGTAGGATGGAATAGAGGGGATATTTTATTATTTCAGTGACATCAGCTAAAAGAATAGCTTAATGATTTGAAACTAAGGAAAGCATTTCAGATTTCTATTAAACTGAATTTTACCTAGGAAACTCACAGACACATTTAAAAGCTAATTATGAAATGTAGGTAAAGAGTGAATCTAAGAGAGCATTCTTAACTATTATAAACTTCCAAAATCTATTGCTAAGGGTTGACTTTAAGTGCCTGTTACTTTTGTTAGAAATATTTTCCAAAACTGTTTACACATATTTATTCTTACCCTCTTTCCATAAATATTCATAAAGCATAACTTCTGCATTTATTTTTTTATCTGTGATAATCACCACTCAGCTAACAGGCAATAGACACTCTTGTGGCCTTTCCACATTACCATTGCACAGCATTATATGTGCTCAAAAGCAGAATATAATGGTGATCACCTTGACAATTTACAATAGACCAAAGCAGAATGCTGCATATGTAAAGTACTGTTTCTTGGGTATCAGTAGCAAGATGAGCACAGGGGGCTGCTTTTGTTTTTTGGGGAGAAGGGGCTATGATAGATCTCTGCTTTATGTCCAGTGAAATACAAAGTCAGACAATTAAGTTCATGAACCTGCCACCATACACTTATTTTGGCAGCAGTGTACAAGTACAAACAACTCAGTAAAGTTTCATAACCTTGTTTTTGTTTTTGTTTTTGTTTTTGTTTTGAGTTGGAGTCTCACTCTGTCGCCTAGACTGGAGTGCAGTGGCCGCTCCCGGCCACCGCAGCCTCGACTTGCTGAGCTCCAGCGATCCTTCCGCCTCAGCCTTCCAAGTAGCCGGAATTACAGGCATGCGCTACCACGCCGGCTGATTTTTTTATTTATTGTAGAGATGAAGTCTCGCTGCCCAGGCAGGTCTCGAACCCACGGGCTCAGGAAATCCACTCACCTCAGCCTCCCAAAGGCACGGGTTACAGGCTGAGCCACCGAGTCCGACTGGTTTAACAACCTTGGCATATCAATGTCTCACATTTGTGTTGCGTTCTTGTGAAGAAGTGTCTTGTTGAGCGGCATTCATTATTGTTGTTGAATGTTTTTGTGAGCCATCTCGAGAATGTGGAAGTTTGAATTACAGCAATCAACAAACATTAAATTTCTTGTTAAATGTAGCAAGAGTGAAGGAGAAATCAGGGACATATTTATCCAAGTTTATGGGGATAATGCCATGAAGAAAAAGGTAGTGTACTGATGGATTAAACATTTTTTTCTGAGGGGAAAGAAAGCATCATTGATGAAGAGAGGTCAGAACAGCCAATAATGAGCAGAACTGATGAAAACATTGCAAAAATTCATCCAATTTTATGTCAAAATCATCAGCTGATTGTAAGAAGCTTAGCAGACCAAATAAACATTGATAGAAAAGCAGTGAGAAATCTCTTAACTGAAAATCTTGGTGTGAAGAAAGTGTGTGCAAAAATGGTCCTAAGGGAGCTCTTGTATCATGATAATGCATCAGCTCATACAGCACTGTCTGTGATGGAGTTTTTAAGTCAGGAAATAAATAACTGTATTGGAACATCCCCCCTCCCACTCACCTGATCTGGCCTCCAAAGACTTTTTTCTTTGCCCTAAGATAAAGGAAATATTGAAATGAAGACATTTTGATGACATTCAGGACATCAAAGTAATACGATGACAGCTCTGAAGGCCATTCCAGAAAAATAGTTCCAAAATTGCTTTGATGGTGGACTAGGCTCTGGCATCAGTTCATAGCTTCCCAAGGGGAGAACTTCAAAGGTGACCATAGTGATATTCATCAATGAGGTATGTAGCACTTTTTCTAGAATGAGTTCGCAAACTTAATTGTCGGTGCTTATATATTAGGCAAATGGCTAAAAAGGTTTATATATGCAATCTGGATTCAGGGACCAAAGGATTATATGAGGTTTCCAAACAATTTCAGAACAATGAAATTATTTGCCAAAAATAAAAACACATTCATTGACATAAATTAGAAATTATAGAAAATTAACTTTAAAATGACTTAGCATTTTTTATAACTTTCTTTTTTAACAACAAAAAAATGTGGTTTTATATTATCTCTGGTAGACGGAACTCTTTTCCTTTATGCCAGGCACTGTGCAAGTGTCAATGGTGAACAAAGATAATTAAGTTTCTGCTCTCTATATTGTATGCATCTTTACATGTTGATAAATATTCATTATCACATAAATCTGTATTTCATATATTATTCAACCTTGCCCTATTACCAGACATTTAGTTTGTTCTCTACCTTTTTCTATTATTTATAATAATTCTTCACCTGTGGATGCCCTCAGGTTCATCCCACCCACTTCAATTTGACCTCATACCTGTCATCCAGCTTACAGCCAGCTGTTGACATGATTGGATTGAAGTCATGTTCACTACTGCAAGAAATATTTTGCATGCAAACCAAAAGAAAAGTTTAATCCAAACTATGTAGTGGTTATCAATGCCAAAAAATTTTTAAAAGCCAATTCAGTAAAAATCAATTTACCATATACTGAATGTATGAAGTGACTTAATTTTATAACCTAGAATTTTCTCATTTTTGAACATTTTATGTGAATGGATGATTTTTTTCCCTTAATTACAGATTTGTTTATCTTTGGTTTCAAGGACCTACATGGACACTTCACTATTCTCTGACCATGATTATGTCTTCCAATCCCTCTACCCTTGCATTTGTACTCAAACCTCCTTTTGCCTTCTACCTGTTTTTGCCCTTGAACTTGCCTGATGATGATAAACAAAAACAACAAGCTAGGTTCTTCTGAACTTAACGTATCTTTCTAATAGTTTTCTGAGAATTGGTCATTTGACAAATTGACTTCAGACATATTGTTAACCCTCCCTCATCACTGAACCATTCCTGAAAACATGGCTTTCACTTGAGGGAGTTCAGGTAATAACACTTATTCAAGGTCAAGCCACCATCATTTATCTAAACTAATGAGGATTTATATACATGAATCAAAGCAATAACTTTATAGAGTGCAACTTCCTTTCTTACTGTGTCAGGTATATTCTAATAAAGAATGAGAATGATAAATATAAAAACTTCTAATCTCATGTCTATGAACAAAGAGGGCTTCCTAACTTTGATTTATAAGTGATCATTATACCTGGCATTTTTAGCCCCTATGATTTTTCAAAGAGATCAATTTTGCCTGCAAAGCATGAACACAATAAGCTGAGTCATCATCTCTAATATTTCACAAAATTGCTGAATTCAAGCATAGGTACTAGAAATGGTCTTCAGAAAGTTTTCTCTCGTCCTAAAACACTTGGATCCATAGTCACAACTGGACTTCACATGGTTTCAAAGCCACACAGCTGCTTGGGAAACCCCAAGACTCTGCCTTGATAAATAGTAGTTCCTCAAAAGGGTGAAAAGCCAGAAATGAAATCTTAATTTCACATAATAGAAATATAATTCAGAATCTTTTCTGTGCATTGCATTTCCATAGAATTTGATGGTAAATTTTCTTTTCTGTTTATCATTTCATCCTTTTATTTATTCACGGTTGATCACATGGAAGCTTCGGGCTGCCCATGAGTGCAAATATTTACTAGGTTTGAGAATAAGATGAAAAAAAATGTAGTACAAGGAAGTAAATACATTACACGATATAGAATTTAAAGTAAATATTACATAAAGAGGACATAATTCATCCTTTGTTTTCCTACTAGATAAGAAAAATCATATAGCAAAGCAAAATGTAAGATATAGTAGTTACTATACATTTAGCATAATGACTTAAACACATTTTCTCTGTAGGAAGTATTCCTACAATAATAGAGCAATATGAAAAATTGCCTGTGATAAAAATAAAATATGTATGCAAAAGATAGCTCAGTATCTATGATACCCCAAATACAATATAATATTCTGAAAATATTCATTTATTCAAAATATATACACATGATGAAATTGTATTAAGTAAATATCAATATGTAATTCCATAGAGCTCCCTATGATTATTTTCTATAATATTAAACTTAACATTTAATAAGTTCAAATTCTTTTGCCCAACTCTAGTGCCTCAGGTTTTAAATTTAAAAACCCTTATATTTTATAAGGCCAACATGCAAATAAGCACTATCCTGGACATTAAGACACATTAATCAAGTGTTTATACTGTCTGTACTCATCTCAGTTCTACAGATATCATTAACTCTTTCTTGACTGTAGATGAGATTGCAGCAAATAAAATTTGTGCTAACAGAAATGTGCAGATAAGACATGACTTACACACATTTACGTTGGGTGACAGACACTACTCTTTGCCCATTTAGTGTCTGTTTACTCCTTCTACCTTGCTTAGAGGTACCTTTCTACCTGCTTTGGTTTATGGTGGATGATGGATAATGATTGATGAACCCAACAATCAGAATTCTATTTCTTGTTTTGACATTCTTCCTTGCAATGCAATGCAATCTTGGGATCCAGTTGAGGTTAATGAGACTCAGGAAAAAGTCTATTGGGGAAAGTGAAGTAGCTTTCCTGGCAAATCAGAACAGACACAGCTGCCCATCTTTTCCCCATTCCTGCTATGAACATAGCAGTGGTATATGGATTTGTGACAGCCATCTTGAAACCAAAAAGAGATAAATATGTGAACTAGTGCAAGCATGCTAAAATGCAGAAAGATAGAAAGAAAAATTAATTCCTAACCCACATTTCACTTCGCTTACTTTAAGGATAATCTCTCTGACTCATGAGAACATTTTTTAATATTTCTTTCCCAAACTAAATTCTATGTCCTTAAATCTGCATAAGAGATCTCCTTTTTATAGCATAAGTTTGTGTGGACAACCTTACCATGTTTTAAACCCCCAAATCTAGATTTCAGGTATAAAAAAATTACAGTTTTTAATATATGCCAAATCTGCATTTTCTAGGACTGTTCATCTAGTTTTGTCACTCTCTTTTTATTCCCCTGGCCCAGTTTCTTCTCTCTCATATTCTCCCCCAAATATGAACTTAAAATACCAAAAATCTGTGACCAAGGGACCTTGAAAATATAGGACAGCACTATAGGAATTCAATTTTCAGGACATTTTAAGGATTCCATGATGCTGAGTTATTGACTGCCATGTGGTAATGGAAAATAAGGCTCTGTATGAGATGTAGGGGTGCTACAGTAGACACTGAAGATTGTTGACAGATATAAATGTATATGTTAACATTGGGCATGTACCAGATGAATATCAACATTGAATATAAACACAAATAAAATGTATTATTGATTGCTATAGTTATACATGTTTTATAAACAGATTATATGTTTTCCTTGGCATTGAAAGGAGATTAAAGAAGAATTTGAAGTAGAAGCAAAGGAGACATAAGAAAAATATGAATATAGATTTCAGTTGTCATTAACAAAATATTTAAATAACTAATTTGACCCAAAGTATAATTTAGCATGCTGAAATCAGCTCAAGGTTAAGAAAGACAAAAATAAAAAATCAGAAGAATAAAATTTAAAGAGACCAGGCTTTATATAGAGTTGTGTTAAAATTTGGGTTCTGCTCATTGTATTTATAATACATAGTACAAGCAAGGCATTTAGGGATTATTATATAAATGCAGGAATAACAATAGGTATTTGATAAGTGAATGAAAGAATAAACAGTAAATTAAGATGTTCACTTGAGAGTTGATTAGGATGTCCAACATGTTTATAAACAAAAAGTTGGAAGGGACATATACATACATGTCTAAAATTCCTTTTCAGCTCTAGTGCAATTTATACATACATTAAATATGAAACAAGAATGATTCTTGACTAACTCTGATGATCATCTACTAATTTTATCTATATACTAATGAGTGTCTAATCATATGCATTCATTGAGCACCTGTTCTGAGTAAGGCACTGGGCTTGGCATTTGGAAAATATACTGAAGTCACAGTCAAAGTCTCTGCCATTTAAAAATATGTAAACTATCTGGAGTTGAGGAGAGAGGCATATGCTTTAATCTAAGGCAGATAGAAATCAGTAAATACATGTATGAGTAACACAGTGAGAAAAAACAGAGAAAAGATTGATTTGTCTTGACTGGTAGAGCAGGAAAGTCTTCACTGTTTAAATAAAAGTTGAAATTTGGAACTAAATTTATTAACAAGATCTAGTTGTGGTGATTTTATTTTTCTTCTTGGTGAAATAGATATTAGGTAAATAAAGAGTTTATATATTATGGTCAATAGGCATTGGAAGTAAAATAGCCTTTGGTCCTTACACTTTGATTACTTAGGAGTAATTTTTTTTCTTACAAACTAGCATTTATCTCACCATCGACTCACACATTCTCCAAACCTGACTGTAAGATTCACTTTCCTTTTGAAAGAGCTGCTACTTCACTATGCAAAACTCTACTAAGAGGAATGAAAAATGTGAAGGCCAAAGATGCTATAAGTCACCATGTAAATAAACAGTCCCAACTCAAATATTGGAGAGGAAATCATAAATGTTGTGGGTGGCTCTTCAGATACTCAGCTTTGCAAGGACAAGAAGGGACAGATGTTGTTGTGGGATCCATTGCATTGGCTTTACTTATACCTTTGTATCCATGCCCTTACTGAGCTCTGTTTCTCTTTTTATTTAAATAAGGATGAACAATCTGCAGGGGGAAATTTTTATTTAGCTTGCTTAATCACTTATTTTTCCAAACTATTTGTCAATATGTACTTCAGAAAAATGGTAAAGTAAGAATTGAAGGACACAAAGAAAATAACACTTTTGAAGAGTGTAACTGAGTTTGTGTTGAAGGGTACTTAGGCTGATATAAGGCAGAGTTCTGAAAAATGAATAGATATGTCACTTCAGTACAAAAGCCAAAACCTTTTTATTTACCAATTCCCTTGTGTTTAGTTAGGAGTTCAGATATTTTTGAAGGCACTTTGCTGTAAGTTAAAATACTCTCCAGATGTTTTGGCATGGTAAATGGCCAGGCTAAAATTCACTTTTAATGAACTGTATTTTAATGTCAGTCTCTCCTGTCTCCTTAAATGACAAAGAACTCATCTGACTTTGTAATGAATGCTCAACTGTTCCATTACCAATTCTGCCATTTATTGTGCCGCTGTCCTTTTCTTTGAAATCATGGTGATTTCAGATGTGTCGGGAAGGAGAAAGGTTAGGAGATTTAGAAAGCCTAGAGTCAGTGGGACCTGGACTCTCTGAGTAGAATACAGAATTCTACTTGTGACAATTTCCTTACAGGAAACAAGGTTTGGAGGCCAGAGAAAACATAAATAAATACAGAGGATATTGAACAGAATAAATAACCTGAGACTATAAGCTCAGAATCCATGACTTTGAGTCAGTGTAATTCCTGTGTCACTTTCTTGATATTTAGAATCAAAGGTTTAAGGAGAATTGTGTTCAAAGGTTTCATAGAACTCAGCTTCAGGATTATTTGAATCAATGTATTTGTAATTGCTTTTGTTTTGTAAACTTACATATATGATATTTTTGTCAACTGTGCTGCTTGTTGAATTATAACATCATTGACATTATGACTAGACGAAATGATATATAACTTTCTACATAAGTTTCTTTTCTCAGAAGTCCTTATATATTAATTATTTGTATTATTTTGCCACATAAAATTGTTGAAGGATGTTATATGTTTTGATATTTTGGATTTTGTAACAATGCTATTTTTTATTGAGTTCCTAATGTATTGTCGTCAACACTAGGCTCTTTATGTATCTTATATATGTAACAATTCTTATAATAATCTTGATAAATGAGCTTTATTATCTCCTTCTACATATAAGACATAAAGCTTTGAGAGATAATTGACTAAGGTCACAGAGCTAAGAAAGAAAAGAGCTCCGAGATTTAAATCTTGTTGAGCCTGACTCCAAAATTCATGCTCTTTTCTCTCTGGAAACTCACTTCACTGTGTGGAAATGAAAACCATGAATAAACCAGTAAAGCAAGAGTCAAGTGTCTCACAGAGTATTCAAGTATTCCAGTTTGGCCAGGACTGAGGATTTTCCTGGGTCATAGAACTTTGAGTGTTAAAACTGGGAGAGTCATGGGCAAACCCTCCAACCCATATGCCTGGAAAAGCTCCCAGCGAAGAATAAAATAAAACACTGAAGAAATTGTTATTGACAGAGTGGATATGTAAAGTACAATTTATCAAACATTTCCTTCTAGATGATAAAACATGACCTAGGATCTTAGAAGAATCAAGCCATAGAACTATATGTTGATTTACATACAAATATAGTAATATAAATATACCAACATGTATGTAAATTTATAAATAAGTGAAATCATATATAGAATAGTGAGACTCAGCAGATTTCATGTTACTTATGAATTCTAGGTCCTGTGCTAAATGTTGTAGAAATAATCAATCATATTAATTTGACTGTTATAATCACCAACCAAGTAAATAATTTCAAATAAAAATGACTTTATTAAATCATATTCTTTTCCACTGAAACAATAGGAAAGGAGATATTTTAGCTTAATAAATGTATGTTAGAATCTGAAGCAAGGAAGAAATATGTATGCTGTTATCAAAAGACCTCTTTACTTATAATATGTAAAGAAGTTAATGAACTTGACATATTTCTTTGTGAACATACTTTTCAACCTTGTTCCCTGAAACTCACTGTTAAAGTAGATAAAACTGCCATTCTGTTTGTAGTCATAAACTACTCAAGAATATCATGTTGAAAGCTGTTATCTTTGAGACTTTAAATTTCTTTCATCAATTCTATTATTTAATTTGAATTTATGAATATCAAAAGAAGGTTTTGAAAATGGATTGTGGAAAAGCTTCAAATCAATGGGCTCTTTGAAATGCACTTGGTTTTACTGTATTGCTACTTCATTTGCTTCCTGCATTATACCACTATTTTGTTAAATTTTGCATTTGAAATGTAATTGCCTATTCAGTAATTCCAGGCATTAGTCAGATTTCTTGGATGACATAAATATTGATTTACTTTTACTTTGAGTGATAAAAAGAATCACTATCACTGAAGCATGCAAAAAAAAAAAAGCTTCTGTTGAGAAGTCTATTCAGAATGCTCTCATATGAGCAATTTGTGTTTATAATTTTTTAAATATGCCAACTTTATTACAAAAACAAGTGAACCTGAATTGCTTGAGTAAAATTCAGAAAGTTGCTTTTGTGGATTTTTGACTGTCAGTTGTTATAACACCATCCAAAAGGCAGTCATTAGTATCACCACCAACAGGATACATTAAAAGCCAGCTAGAGTCTTTTGTACTTGATAACAATTAATACCTATTACAATGACTATGACAAAGAAATAGGTAAAGTATGATCTATGTTAGATAGGAATGTTTTTTAGTAGTCTGATGTATTCATTTCATGTGTAAGGCTGCAAGATGCCTATTCAATAACCAGGTTGTCAGATTAGTGAGTGAACACATTTCTGGAGGGATTCTCTTATCCTGTACTACAGTCTAATCACATTTCTTTTGCACCTGAGACAAAACATGTGAACAGGTAGATTCTCTTCTGTTCACTCATGTCCTGCGTATAAATCAGAGTTTCTCAATTTTGGCACTATTGTCATTTTAAGCTGGAAATTTCTTTGTTGTGTAGGGCTGTCCAGTATATACTGTAGGATGTTTAGCAGCATCATTTGTCTCTACCCATTAGATGCCCATAACCATCCCCAATTGTGATCCTCAAAAATGTCTTCAGACATTGACAAATGTTCTCAGGGGAGCAAAGATTCCCCAGTTGAGAGCTACTGGTGTAAGCTATAGTATCTTCTTCTAATACTTCAAGTATATCACATTTTAAAATCAGATTGTCTATTCAAATAACTTGTAGCTATATAAGAAGTGGTTTGACATCTATAAGTGGGAAGATGGATATGTAGGAAATAACTGAAAAGAAACTTATGGAAAGGTTAGGGCAAAAACTTTGTCCTTTAACTCTGTGAATGGTAGAAGGTATGTCACCATTTTACATGACCTCTGCCTCTATTATCATCAGCTGTATTTTATTTGCACGTATTCTGCCAACAGCTAAAGACTTTATGAACTTGACTCACTGAAGAGGTCAGACTACCATGCCCATGAATTGTTCTTAAACAAATTCTCCATTGCATTAGGCACGAATAAGCTTTTCTTTAATGTCAGGCATGCTTATCATCTTATTCCTTTTCATTTTCTTCTAAAATATGTGTGGGCACTGAAAAGACAATTATGCTCTATGGATTCAGTTTTTTTTTTTTTTTTTAATATACCTTGCACTTACTGGATACAACAACTATTCCATGTAGTTCTTTTTCTTTCTTTTTTTTTTTAAGGTTTAAGTTCACTTGCAGTGTTTATATCACCTGATGACCAAAATATTCTTAAAACTAAACCTTACAGTAATGTTTATAGCAGTGGTTCCTAAACTGTGGTCTCCTGATCAGTACTTAGAACATATTTTAAACGCAAATTGTCAGAATCTATATCAGACCTTTCTGTGCTTTAGCAAGCCCTCTAGATAAATCTAACATACACTAAAGTTTGAGACACACTAGTGTATAGGCTTCATTTTGAGGTAAGTTACAATTTACTCACAAACTGGAATGTGGACATCAAATACCTATTAATATTTTTCCTTTAGCAATCAGTGTGATAACAAATTTTTACAAGTCAGAGAGCTCTACAAATTAACTAAAGGCAAAGTAAAACATGCATGTTGATAGCATTGCCCAAGCTTATATACACCCCTCTTTTTTTCTCTTTTTTCTTTCTCAGCTTCAAAAGGTCATAAACCTTTTCTTGTAGCCCTGTAAATTGGCAGTAATTGACAGCCAGACTTGGAGTTGGGCTATAGTCCCAAGTTTGAAGGAGCCAGGGACATGAACTCCTGCTTGACCTTTTAAGATGGATGTTGGGTCAGGAGCCAGAAGCAATGGGCTAAAGGTTTCCCTGGAAGCTTGGACTCAAGCTGATTACCAGTAGCCTTTGCTTTCAGTATACGGAGTTCAGGATAAGGGCTGCCAGTTGAATATATGTCTCACTGGTATTAAAGTCATTTTTCTTCTTAACCTGCATCTGAATGACCCAGGAAGGGTTATACCCAATAACAAATTTTTCCAAGCTGGCTGACAGACTCCAAATGTTCTCGCCACCCTACAGAAAATAGTGTGAGAGATTCTAAGGCAAACTAGTGCTCATTTTAGCAAATAATAACATCATTCCAACAATTACAAGCTGTTTCATACTCCTAACATGCCAGCAACAGGAACAGAATATATAAAATTTCTAATGCTATAAGGTGTCAATCTGTGCTTCATCCTGTCAACAAATGCTTCATGAACATCTATTATATCCTGAATAGTATATATTAAATTAAATATTATAGTCCTTGGCATCAGGATGCTCACAGTCTCATCAAGGAAACAATAAAACAACAGTTACTTAAGAACTAGTGCTAGACCACCTCTACAGGAGGTGCTTGAAAAGGTGCTGTGCACAGAAGAAAAAAGAAACAAAAGAAAGACCATATACTTCACAAGATCACAAACCCAAAAGCAGCAGAACAGACAGTATACCCACAAAAATGAACATATACACATATAAAAACACAAAAGCTCAATGAAAACAAAACAGTCTTATAAAAGCATTATGTCAAGCACAAACTCTTATATTTCAATAATCAGCCTGAACGTGAATGGACTAAATGCACCACTGAAAAGACATAGAATAGCAAACTGGATAAAAAAAAAAAAACACATGACCTGGTTATTTGTTGTCTCCAGGAAACTCATCTCACCACAAAGGGTGTCCACAGACTCAGAGTTACAGGATGGAAAACAAATTTTCAGGTGAATGGGTTACAAAAGAAGGCAGGAGTTGTGATCTTAATATCAAACAAAACAACTCTTAAGCTATCCAAAATTTTAAAAGACACAAAACTACATCATGATAAAAGGTTCAATCCATCAACAAGAAATATCTATCCTAAACATATATGCACCCAACATAGGAGCACCAACTTTTATAAAGCAGCTTCTAGGTAAACTAAAAAATGATATTTACTCTAACACAATAATAGCTGGGGACTTAAATACACTATTAACAACCATAGATAGATCATTGGGACAAAAAAAAAATCAACAAAGAGAACAAGAAGCTCAAATTAACACTTGACCAAATGGACTTAGTAGATACTTACAAAACATTCCACCCAACAAACACAGAATATGCATTTCACTCATCACCACATGGAATGTACTCCAAGATAAACCACACCCTCAACCGTAAATCAAGCATAAACAAGTTTCATAAGATTGAAATCCTGCCATGCAACTTTTCAGACCACAGTGGAACAAAAACAAATATTCCACAAAAAAAACTTCCCCCAAACCAACAAAGACATGGACACTTAACAGTATGATGCTGAATGACTCCTGGGTCAACACAGAAATTAAAATATTCCTGGAAACAAATTAAAACAAAGAAACATCTTACCAAAACCTCTGGGATTCCATGAAAACAGTAATAAGAGGGCAATTTATATCTCTATGAATACACATCAAGAAAATAGAAAGAGAACAAGTTGACAGCCTAACAAATCACCTAAGGAAGCTGGAAAGGCAAGACCAGTAAAACCCTAACTTCAGCAGAAGAATACACATCACCGGAGTAAAAGGTCAAATACAAGACATAGAAGACAAAAATACCATAGACAAATTGAGCAAAACGAAAAGCTGGTTCTTGGAAAGGACAAACAAACTGATGGACCCCTAGCCAAAATGACCAAGAAAAAGCCCAAATAAACACAATCAGAACTGCAAAAGGTCAAGTCACAACTGACACCAAAGAGATACAAAAGATTATCAGAGATTACTAGGCATACCTGTATGGAAGCAAACTCGACAACCTAAGTGAAATGGAGGACTTTCTAACATCACACAACCTCCCAAGGTTGAAAGAAGAACTTGAAATCCTAAATAGATCAAAAACAAGCCAGAAAACTGACTCCATCATAAGAAAACTACCTACAAAAAAAAAAAGTCCCTGCCAGGCTCGAAGGCTCAGCCTGTAATCCCGCGCCTTTGGGAGGCTGAAATGAGTGGATTGCCTGAGCCCGCGGGTTTGAGACCCGCCTGGGCAGTGAGACCTCATCTCTACAATAAATCAAAAAATCAGCTGGGCGTGGTAGCGCATGCCTGTAACTCCGGCTACTTGGAAGGCTGAGGCGGAAGGATTGCTGGACCCCAGCAGTTCGAGGCTGCAGTGGCCGGGAGCAGCCACTGCACTCCAGTCCGGGCGACAGAGTGAGACTCCAACTCAAAAAAAAAAAAGTCCTGGACCAGATGGAGTTCCAGCTAAATTCTACAAAACACACAAGGAAAAGATGATATAAATTCTATTGAAAATATTCCAGGCAATCAAGAAAGATGAAACTCTTCCCAAATCATTTTATGAAGCTAACATCACATTGATACACAAACTGGGTAAAGATCCAACAAAGAAAGAGAACTACAGGCCAATATCCCTGATAAACATAGAAGCAAAAATTTTCAACAAGATTCTAGCAAATTGGATCCAACAACACATCTCAAAAGTCATCCACCATGACCAAATAGCCTTCATCCCTGGGATGCAGGCTGGTTCAACATCCGCAAGACCATAAATGTAATTAAATACATCAACAGTTGTAAAAACAAGAGTCACATGATTATATCATTAGATGCAGAAAAAGCTTTAGATAAAATCCAGCATCCCTTCTTAATAAAAACCCTCAAATGCCTAGGCATACAAAGAACATGCTCAAAATATTAAGAGCCATCTATAATAAATCCACAGTCAAAATATTGCTAAATGGACAGAAATTGGAAGCATTTCCCCTGAAAACTGGAACATGACAAAGTTATTGACTCTCACCCCTCCTGTTCAACATAGTGTTGGAAGTCCTAGCTAGAGCAATCAGACAAGAAAAAGAAATCAGTGGTATCCAAATAGGAAAAGAAGAAGTCAAGTTATCCCTCTGTACTGATGATATGATTCTTTACCTCTAAAAGCCAAGATAATCTGTCAAAAACATCCTTACACTGATAAAGGACTTTGGCAATTTTTCAGGGTACAAAATCAACGTGCAAAAGACATTCACATTCTTATACTCCAACAACAAATAGGCAGAGAGCCAACTGTAAAGCACAATTCCATTCACAATAACCACAAAAAAAAAAAGAAAAGAAATACCTCAGCATCTTCCTAACCACAGAAGTGAAAGATCTTTAAAATGAAAATGACAAAACACCACTCAAAGAAATCAATGATGACACAAACAGATCAAAAAATATTCGGTGCTAATGGTTTGGAAGAATCAACTTTGTTAAAGTGTCCATTCTACCAAAGTCAATCTACAAGTTGAATTCTATATCCACTAAATTACCAACATCATTCTTCTCAGACTGGAAACAACAGTACTGAAATTCATTTGGAAACATAACCACAAATAGCCAAAACAATCCTTAGCAAAAGAAACAAAGCAGGAGGTGTCCTACTTCCAGCCTTTGAGCATTATTAGAAGGCTGTAATAATCAAAACAACCTGGTATTGGTACAAGAATAAGCATGTAGACCAATGGTACAGGATAGAGATTCTGGAAACAAAACTTCAATTTCTCAACCAACTCATCTTCTACAAAATCTCCAACAACAACAACTATGTAGAGGAGAATCTATCAGTAAATGGTGCGGGGAAAACTGGCTGACCACATGCAGAAGAATGATATCGGATTCCTGCTTATCATCATATACAACAATCAACTCCAAATGGATCAAAGACCTAAATGTGAAACCCCAAACTTTAAGAATCTTGGAAAATGTAGGAGACACATTGGAATATGGAGCAATTCCTGATCAATATCCCCAAATCCCCCAGTAGACAAGTGGGACCTCATCAAACTGAAAATCTTCTGCAAAGCAAAAGAAACCATCAAGAGGGTGGAGAGACAGCCCACAGAATGGGAAAAATAATTTGCCAACTGCATATCTGTCTAAGGCCTAATATCCAGGATCTATAAATAAGTCAAATGTGCCGAAAGGAAAAAGACAAACAGCCCCATTATAAAGTGGGCAAATGCCTATAGTTCCAGCTACTTGGAAGGCTGAGGCATAAGGATCGCCGGAGCCCAGCAGGTCGAGGCTGCAGTAGCCAGGAGCAGTCCCTGCACTCCAGTCTAGGTGACAGAGTGAGACTCCAACTCAAAAAAAAAAAAAAAGTGAGCAAATGACATGAACTGATCCTTCTCAAAAAAACACATATGAGCAGCCATCAGATATATGAAAAAATGCTCAGCCTCACTAATCATCAGACAAATGCAAATCAAAACCACAGTGAGGTACCAGTTAACTCCAGTCAGGATGACCATCAATAATAAAACAAAAAATAACACATGCTGGTGAGGATGCAGAGAAAAGGGAATGCTTCTATACTGTTGATGGGAATGCAACCTAGTTCAACCTCTATGGAAAACAGTGTAGCAATTCCTAAAAGAACTAGAAATTGACCTTCCATAACATCCAGCAATCCCCCTTCTGAAAATATACTCAGAGGAACTTAAATCACTCTACAAAAGAAAAAGAAAAAAATAACTGCACATGCATATTTATTGCATCACTATTTACAATACCAAAAACATGGAACCAAAGGAACCAACCATGCTGTCCATAAAAACTGGACTAGATTTTTTAAAATGTGGTACATATACATGGTGGAATATTATGCAGCCATAAAGAAGAACAAAATTATGGAATTTGCAGCAACTTGGATGGATTTAAAGTTTATAATACTCAGTGATTTATCACAGAATCAAAGAACTGAATACCATATATTCTCACTCATAAGTAGATTCTGAATATTTATCAAATACTACAAGAGAAGGATTGGTAGTAGCCAGAAACTGCCAGAGGAGCATCATGGGTAGGAGCACATAATATTAATAAGGGTACCTGATCTCAAACCAGGCAAAGTGGGGACCAAAAGTAGACCCAAACTTTACCTGTATGAAAACCACTTATATACCTAATCCTCAATTGTGCTTCACATTATTAAAATAAAATAACATTTAAAAATAACAAAAAAGAACTAAGTGCTATGATTAAACACATATTAAGTGCTAAAATAAACTTACATCTGGATTTTTTGACATAGTGTGATATTTTGTATTTTATCCTTAGGACTTCTTGTTTGATGTTATATTTCACAAGTCATGTATATTTCCTGATTTGGGGCTCCCTAATAATAGGTAAGAATGTCTATGGACTTTGTATTGTCGAATTTTCCCACCAGTTTCTATATATTCTTTTCATATCATATTGTTTGCTGTTTTTGAGTCTATGAAGGAACCTTGAAATGTTTCTATAGGCAACATTTATAGTTATTTGTAGTTATGAGAGTAACCCAAACACTTGCACATTTTAGGATATCCAGAATGTTTTTGCAGAAGTGACTGGGGTGATAAGAAACTACCTAGGAGGGGGAAATATATTCCATAACCTAGAATTTGAGCAGCAACCAAACTAGGTGAATAAAAGCAAAGTTGAAACAGAGTATTCATCATTCTTTCACATAGAAAACTGTCCAAGCTCTTTTTAATAGGGTTGATATTTAAAATAATAGAACTGGGTCACTGCAGAAGTATTTCTATTGAGATCCTGAAAGAAATTAATAATAAACTAGGCAGCAACATAAATAAAATTTTTAAAAAGTAGGTATCCAATAAAAAGAATTATTTTGGTAAATATATGAGCATCTATTAAAATAGTTATCCCATAATATTCGATTTACTAGTCTATTCTGCTAGACTTGAAAAATAAAGATAAACGCTCATAAAAATTGAAGCAGAAAAATGAAATTCATATTCTAGGGAGCAATAGAAGATAAGTAAGAAAGTTTATTTTTGTGTACCCTTCTCACCACCACCATCACCACTGCCAAAAGATGTTCCTTTTTTAGCCCTTACCTTCTCAATTTATTGACCCCATTGCTTAATTCAGAAATCTGGGAAGCTTTCTTAACTTCTTTCCCTTACTCTTCCCTGACAACTAAGTCCTGTGAATTCTCATACTAAACCCTAATTGCATTGACACCATCCTAGTTGAAGGTACAACCACTTCTCCCCTGAATATGTAATAACCTGCTGTTTTCTTTTCTTACCTCCACTTTTGCCTCAATTACCCATTGTTTACACAGAAAACCAGAGCAATCATTTAAAAGAGTAAATAGGAATTCTTCTTCTCAAAAGACTTCAGTGACTTCCCTTTGCTGTTATTATTATGTCCAGATTATAGATGAGAGAAGTAAAGCTTTTAAGGAAGCTTTATCAAGGACATATGATTGGCAAGTGGCTAAGCCCAGCAATCTAAATCTAAATAATTGATTTCCTACACATTTGGTGCCCTCTGGGGTGCTCGGTTTACAGTATTATTGAATAGACATGACAAGGCACATAAAGCTGATTATGGGACATTCATGCCAAGATCTGTTAGATAAAAATATTAATAATGATAATCATAACATCAACAACTAAAATTTGCCAAGCATACATATTGGAGATCTGTAATTTTAAGGTTCTATGCAATGTTGCCTTTGATTCTCACAGCAGAACTCATTAATTTACTCTGAATAATAATGTAGTATTTTGAACATAAATGAGCAGCATATACAATTAAAAATCCTGTATTAAATGTGTCCTGTCATTTACTTGCTATGTGATTTGCAAAGAAGTGAAAGATTCTAAGCCCCAGTTTTTTCATTCTGTAAAATGGGCTTAATAATAATATTTATTTATTATAATTGCCCTGAAACAAAATATTATTATGAAATATATAGTTTTAAAATTGTGACAGTATCATTAGAGATATATTTACATATGACTATGTGTTTAGATATATTTACGAAGTTGGCTTAAGTAAATTTAAGGCATTGGCAATTTTATTATTATTATTTTTAATCAATATTTTTATTATGATATTGTGGGGTACAGTTAAGGGTTAGGTATACAAATATGCTTCGTTCAGGCACCTTTGTTGATAAGAGGTTTCTCCTCATCCCCAGACAGATATTTACTACCATTAATCCCATCTTCCTTCCCCTCTCCCCCATAGTTTCCAACCACTGTCAGTCATTTTCTTATAGTATTATGTTGGATGTTCAAGGTCCACTATGTGAGTGATAACATGTGATACTCAGATCCTTGTTTCTGTGAGAGATCACTCAGTATTATAGAGTCTAGTTCCATCCAGGTTGCTGCAAAATTCATGATTTTGTTCTTTTTTATGGCTGCATAGTAATCCATCGTGTATATTTACCACATTTTTTAAATCTGGTCCTCCTTTGATGGACAGCGCGGTTGGTTCCAGGTTCTTGCTATTGTGAACAATGCTGCAATAAACATACGTGTGCAGGTATCTTTTTTATAGAGTGATTTGAGTTCGTCAGGGTATATTCCCAGTAGAGGGATTGCAGGGTCATATGGGAGGTTGATATTTAGAGCTTTTAGGAATCGCAACACTGTTTTCCACAGAGGTTGCACTAGTTTGCACACCCACCAACAGTGTATAAGTGTTCCCTTTTCGCCACACCCTCTCCAGCAACTGTTATTTTTTGAGTTATTGATAATTGCCATTCTGACTGGAGTTAGGTGGTATCTCAGTGTGGTTTTGATTTTCATCTCCCTGATGATTAGTGAGGTTGAACTCTTTTTCATGTGTCAGTTGGCTGTTTGGATGTCTTCCTTTTAGAAGTGTCTGTTCATATCTTTTGCCCATTTTATAATGGGGTTGCTTGTTTTTTTCTTTTCAGCATGTTTGAGTTCCTTGTAGATCCAAGATATTAAGCCTTTGTCAGACTTGGAGTTAGCAAATACTTTTTCCCAGTCTGTAGTCTGTCTCCCTGCTCTCTTGATGGTTTCTTTGCCTTTGCAGAAGCTTCTCAGTTTAATGAGGTCCCACTTGTCTATCTTATCTCTTATGGCCTGTGGGTTTCGGATTTTGTTCAGGAATTGGATGCCAGTTCCAATTTCGATGAGGGTATGTCCTTCATTTTCTAAGGTTCTTATGTTTTGAGGTTTTACATTTAGGTCTCTGATCCATTTAGAGTTAATTTTTGTGTATGGGGATAGATAGGGGTCCTGTTTCAATCTTCTGCATGCAGTCAGCCAGTTTTCCCAGCACCATTTACTGAATAGGTTCTCCTCTCCCCAATGGTAGGTGGTGGAGGCTTTGTTGAAGATGAGTTGGTTGAGAAATTGAGGTTTTGCTTCTGGAATCTCAATTCTATTCCATTGGTCTGTTCCTATAACAATACCAAACTGTTTTGATTATTGTAGCTTTATAGTAAAGTTTGAAGTCTGGTAAAGTGAGACCACTGGCTTTTTTTTTTTTTTTTTTTTTTTTTTTGCTGAGGATTGTTCTGGCTATTCTTGGTCGTTTGTGTTTCCATATGAATCCCTGTGTTGTTTTTTTTCTAGGTCTGAGAAGAATGTTGCTGGTAATTTGATGGGTATTGCATTAAATCTGTAGATTGCCTTAGGTAAGATGGACATCTTCACAATGTTGATTCTTTCAATCCATGAACATGGGATATTTTTCCACTTGTTTGTGTCATCTTTGATTTCTTTGAGCCGTGTTTTGTAGTTTTCATTGTAAAGGTCTTTCACGTTTCTGTTTAGGAAGATGCCAAGGTATTTCATTTTTTTTTTTTTTTTTGTGGCTATTGTCAATGGAATTGTGCTTTTTATTTGGGTTTCTGTTTGTTTATTATTGGTGTAAAGAAATGCTAATGTCTTTTGCACAATTATTTTATATCCTGAGACTTTGCCCAAGGCCTTTATCAGTGCAAGGAGGTTTTTGACAGATTATCTTGGGTTTTCAAGGTACACAATCATGTCATCTACAAAGAGAGATAGCTTGACTTCCTCTTCTCCTATTTGAATACCCCTGATTGCCTTCTCTTCTCTGATTGTTCTAGCCAGGAACTTCCAATACTATATTGAACAGGAGGGGTGAGAGTGGGCATACTTGTCTTGTTCCAGTTTTCAGGGGAAATGGTTCCAGTTTTTGTCCATTTAGGAGTATGCTGGCTGTGGGTTTCTCGTAGATGGCTTTTACTATTTTGAGGTATGTTCCCCGTATGCCTAGCTGTTCGAGGGTTTTTATCAAGAAGGGGTACTGGATTTTATCAAAAGCTTTTTCTGCATCTAATGATATAATCATGTGGTTTTTGTTATGACATCTGTTGATGTATTTAATTACATTTATGGTTTTACGAATGTTGAACCAGCCTTGCATCCCAGGGATGAAGCCCACTTGGTCATGATGGATGATTTTTGAGATGTGTTGTTGAATCCAGTTCGCTAGGATCTTGTTGAGAATTTTAGCATCTATTTTCATCAAAGATATTGGCCTGTAGTTCTCTTTCTTTGTTGGGTCTTTACCTGGCTTGGGTATCAATATGATGTTAGCTTCGTAAAATGATTTAGGGAAAGTTCCATCTTTCTCAACCGCCTGGAATACCTTCAGTAGAATTGGTATCATCTCCTCCTTAAATGTGTTGTAGAATTCTGCTGGAAAGCCATCTTGTCCAGGGCTTTTTTTTTTTTTTTTTTGGTAGGTAGTTTTCTTATTACAAAGTCAATTTCCTTGATTGTTATTGGTCTATTTAGAGTCTCAATTTCTTCTTGTTTCAACCTAGGCAGGTTGTGTGATGACAGAAAGTCCTCCATTTCCTTGAGGTTTTCAAGTTTGTTTCCATTAAAGTGTACATGGTAATCTCTAATGAGCTTTTGTATTTCTTCAGGATCAGATGTGACTTAATCTTTTGTGTTTCTGTTGTGTTTATTTGGGCTTTTTCTCTCTTTTTCTTGGTCAGTCTAGCCAGGGGACCATTGATCTTGCTTATCCTTTCGAGAACCAGCTTTTTGTTTCATGATTTTTTGTATTATCTTTTTGTCTTCTATGTCCTGGTTTTGGGCTTTTATTCTTCTGCTGAAATTAGGGTTTTTGTGGTCTTGCTTTTCCAGCTTTTTTAGGTGGCTTCCTAGGCTGTTAATTTGTGATCCTTCCATTTTCTTCTTGTGCATTTGTAGGGATCTAAATTCCCTTCTTACCACAGCTTTCATGGCGTCCCAGAGATTTTGGTAACATGTTTCTTCATTTTCATTTGTTTCCAGGTATCTTTTAATCCATGTTTTGATTTCATCAACAACCCAGGAGTTGTTTAGCATCATGCTGTTTAGTGTCCATGTCTTTGTGGGTTTTGGGGGGACCTTGTTGGTGTTAATGATTATTTTTATTCCACTGTGGTCTGAGAAGGTGCATGGTAAAATTTCAGTTCTTTTAAATTTGCTTATGCTTGATTTATGGCCCAGTATGTGGTTGATCTTAGAGTATGTCCCATGTGGTGATGAGTAGAAAATGTATTCTGTGGTCTTTGAATGGAGGGTTCTATAGGTATCAATTAAGCCCATTTGATGAATAGTCACATTGAGGTTTTGGATCTCGCTGCTGGTTTTTTGTCCTGATGATCTGTCTAGGGTTGTGAGTGGGGTATCAAAGTCCCCAGCAATGATGGTATTGGAGTCAATATCTTTTTTTAGTTTACCTAGGAGCTGCTTTATGAAAGTTGGTGCTCCTATGTTCGGTGCATATATGTTTAGGATGGATATTTCTTGTTGATGGATTGAACCTTTTATCATTATGTAGTGGCCTTCTGTATCTTAATTTTTGATAGCTTAAAGGGTATTTTGTCTGAGATTAAGATTGTGACTCCTCCTTTCTTTTGTGTTCCATTTGCCTGAAAATTTGTTTCCCATTCTTTTACTTTGAGTCTGTGAGTGTCCTCTCTAGTGAGGTGAGTCTCTTGAAGGCAATAGATTATTGCCTGGTGATATTTTATCCATTTGCCATTCTATGTCTTTTCAGTGGTGCATTTAGTCCATTCATATTCAAACTAATTATTGAAATGTGAGACTTGATCCCTATCATAATGTTCTTACAGAGTTGTTGTTCTTCCTGTTTGTGTGTTGTCTTTCTTTTGGTTTTAGAGTTGGATCATGTGTGGTTTTAATCTTTTGCCTGTACTCTTGTGAAGAACGTTGTTCTTCTTTTTTCCTTTTTTTCTGTGTTCAATACTTTCTTAAGTGTTTCTTGTAGAGATGGTCTTGTGGCAGCGTAGGTTCTTAGGAATTGGATATCTGGGAAAGATTTCAATTCTCCCTCACTGATGAAGCTTAGCTTGGCTGGGTTATTCTTGGTTGAAATTGTTTATCTTTTAGAACTCTGAAGATAGGGCTCCAAGCTCTCATAGCCTGGAGGGTTTCTGTAGATAAATCTACTGCTATTCTAATTGGTCTTCCCTGGTACGTAGTCTGACCTTTTTCTCTTGCAGCCTTTAGGATTTTTTTCTTTTATGCCTACTTTGTTTAGGCAAATTATTATATGTCTGGGAGTTGGTCTTCTCATTTATTGTCTTGCAGGGGTTCTCTGAATCTCTTGTGTTTGAATTTTTTCATCCTTGATGAGAAGAGGGAAGTTTTCCTGAATGATTTCATGAAATGTTTGTTCCAGTGTGACCTCTGTTTCTCTCTCTGCCTCAGGAAGGCCAATTACTCTTAGGTTCGGTCTCTTGAAGTGATCATTCATCTCTTGAAGGTTTTGTTCTGTCTTTTTGAGCTTCTTTTCTACACTTTTGACAGTTTGGGTTAGTTCTGTGTTTTGGTCTTCGAGCTCTGAAATTCTTTCTTCTGCTTGGCTAATTCTGCTTTCCATGCTTATTAGTTTGTTATTTATTTCCATCACAGTATTCTTTACTGTTGTTATTTCTAACATCAGCTCCTTCCTATTTTCCTTTTGTCTCTCCTCAATTTTTAAAATTTTCTCTATTAATGTCTTGATATCTGGGTTTGTTGTATGTGACCAGTCATTCTGGGGGCTCTTCATTGTTTGTGTTTCAGAATCAGTTTTCACAGTGTGTGATCTCCCAGGGATCTATGTGAGACCTATCTTCTTCTTTTGGTTTTTCTTCATTTGTACGGTTTTTCCCCCTTTCCTACTTTTTCCTTCCCTTCACATCACTGTCTTCTTTAATTCTGTTATTCAGGGGTAGAGGGATTGCTTTTACTTCTGCTTGTTCAATCTCCTATTCTTTATGTTTGCCCTCTTATTTTGTTCAATTCTGGAGTTGCACTGTAGGTTGGGGGTGGTCCTTTCTGCAGTTTTGAGATTTACTTAAGGGGGAGTTATGATTCAAATCTATCTGCAGGTCCTGGTATTTGCTGACAGCTGTATGGATAATCCGAAACCCACTTCCTATTACCTTGGAATCTGTCTGTGCAGTGGGGCTGTAGATTTATTCCCTGAAATAAAATGTGGTCAGCAGAGGGAAGAAAATGGAGCAGACAGTTGGAGAAAGAGAGGGGTAGAGAGAGAGAGGAGTAAGGGGGGAAACAGATGAGTGTACCAACAAATGGAGAGAGAGACCTAAACTGAAACAGATAAAAACAATAGACCACGGCTACTGACTAACCAACTCCCATACAAAAAAATAAATAAATAAAACATACAATAATGCTAACATACAAGCTAACCAACCACCTTATTGTAGTGCTGTTCCTCTATACAAAGATATGGTTTACAGAGAGTAGAAAAGAGAAGAAAAGGAAGAGGAAAAGAAAAAAAAAGGAACAAAACAGTAGGAATAGAATTAAGTCATTAAACTAACAGAACCAATCGAGCATACTCTGAGACCTTTCATTTAAGTTCAATGTCTTTTCACCTCTGATTTCTAGCTGTCTTTTCAAGCTGGTAAATTCGTTCGTAGCTAGGGTCAGTTGCCCCTGGCCTGCTGTGAAGGACAGTTCAGATCACCCTCAGTTCACCATTCAAATCTGGCCTGTGTCTGTGTTTCAAGCTTGTTTCTCCCATTTTGGTGTTGTTACCTTGAATCGCCAGCAGGTGGTTCTATTTCAGCTGCTTGCCCCAGAGCGGTGGAGCCAGACAGGAGTCGGGCAGAGGCGGGAGATGGGAGCCTGCTTCAGGGCATACGGGAGACCCACAGCCAGCAGGACGTCACGGTGGCAACAGAGGTGGCAGTGATCCCAGCAGATCTTGCCTGCAGGGGCTTCAAGGACTGAAGTTGTGGATCGCCTCAGGCACGGGTGGTGCAATGCACTATGGCCACCACCAAGGCCACGGCGGTGCGGTGGCTGCTGTGTCTGCGGCTGCAGTGGTTGTCCAGACCACTGCGATGCCCCAGTGGTGGTGACAGCCAAGCTCCATGTGAAGAGCAGGCTGCCAACGTTGGGATCCGCAGCCCCTGGGGAGAGAGTCAGAGACCCTCTGCATTATCCTTTGCAGAGGGTTTCATAGACCAGGCTGCTCTGTTGCCATCTTGCTGGAAGTCCTCAGCATTGACAATTTTAAACATGCTTCTCAAATCAGTAGACCTGCGTTGACAAACAGACTATGTAGATGTAGTGGAATATAACCATATTGGCCAAATAATGTATATTTTCGTTTTCTTTAGTGTTGACAATTGTATGGCAATGTTTCATGAAGGCAGTTTAATTGAATGTAGTTTATTTATAGTCCATTTGTAGCAGTCAGAATTCAATCAGAGTAGCAGAACCAGAGGAGATAGAAAGATGGATGGATGGCTAGATATATAGATTTGTTATATGGATTTGACATTAGTTAATTGTGAAGAGTTGGTTAAGTAGTCTCTGCAAGACTTTGGCCTTTGCTTCTTATGCTGAAGTTTGAAGTCCACAGGGAAAATAGTTGAAAAACAAAGATGAAAGTAAAGTGGGGAGATCAAAAACAATCTAGAACTCAAAACCACAAGATGGAGCCACAAAGGGATGACCTGAAATATATGCCGTTTCTTGTGGTCTCTGACTTTGATAGTCTAGTAGCCCTGCAGGAGGTGAGTCCCTTCACCAAGGAGCTAAACACAAACACTTGACCCAAGAAAAGTGAAGGGAATATCCAAGGGAATGTGCACTAGTCATAAGTAAGCAAACCAACAACATACATATAATACAAAATAGTTGCCTTACTTTCACCCTCCAAATCACCTGCAGAAATCTTTCCCGACCCACTCTGAGTACAACATTCAAGGCAGGGAATTCTGGGAAATGTAGTTTAGTATAGCTAAGGGTATCCATTACAGAACTAACACAATCCACTCCTTATCAATTTTGCACCCATAAGCATCTCCTTTAATGATACTTAGCCTCAAATAATAATAATAATAATTATTATAAAGTCAAACTTCCACCTAACATAATATATTTCTTCTAAGCAGAACTGAAAATAAGCTCCCCTTTTCCTCCAACTAGGAAGGAATATTTGTTACTATTGTAGCCTTGTTTCTACAACTGGCTACGTGGTTATAACTGGTATTTATAGCTACCTTCTTCCATTCATATTTTCATTCTCATTCATATTTTCTTTACCCTCTCCCCCCACCCCCAATTTCTCCTTAGTGGTTAGGATCAATCACTCCAGTCAGCACAATAGCTTTCTTCTTTGACTGGTGGTTCAGAGAAAGAAGGAGCCCAAAGCAGTGAGGTGGCAGCATAATCATCCAATTCAATTGAATAATTGTTGCGTCTTCTGGCAGAAGCATTCTTCCCTTGGAATTCAGACCTCTAGAACAGCAGAAGAACCTAAAGTGGTGTGAATGGAACACAAATCTTGTTAGTGGATTGCTAGGAAAAAGTGAGCCGTTCTTATTTCTACCTCTTGATTCCTGGACATATGAATCCTGGTTATCAAAGAAAGCACATCATATACCATATGCTGACTGAATGTATATATTTTATCCTGGAGGACATTTTTTCAAGCCCTGCACTGTGTCATTACCTAGATGATATCATAAATAAGATTTCAAAGGGCTATCCCATCATTCCACCAAGCTAGCTGCTTCAGCACGATGGAGAACATGATTAGACATGATAGACCAGTAAATTCTATTGCTGTGAAATGAGTTTCTTGGTCAGGAGTGATGCTACATGGAATACAGTGAATAAGATATCCTGTAAATTCATGGGCAGTAATTTGGAGATGCACTGCAAGTAAGAAGGCAAATCTATATCCAGAGCAGTGTCTATTCCAATAAGAACAAAGTGCTGCCGGGCACAGTGGCTCATGCCTATAATCCCAGCACTTTGGGAGTCCAAGGTGAGAGGATTGCCTGAGTCCACGGGTTCAAGACCAGCCTTGGCAACTTAGTGAGACCTCATCTCTATATTATATCAAAAAATTAGCTGGGTATGGTGGCACATGCCTGTAGTTCAACTACTTGGAAAGCTGAGATAGAAGGATCACCTGAGTTCAGCAGGTGGAGGCTGTGGTGGCCATGAGCATGCCAATGCACTCCAGCCTGGGTGACAGTGAGATTCTGACTCAAAAAAAGAACAAAGTGCTGTGCCTACCATAATAGAAGTGGTCTAATATAATCAACCGGGCAAAAGGTAGCTGGCTGACCTTTCAGAAAATGGGGCCATATTGGAGGTATGGTATTAGTTTCCGCTGTTGACAAAAGAGATACTCAACAGTAGCTGTAGTCAGATTGGCATGGGTGAGTGGAAATTCATGTTGCTGATCCCATGGATAATCTCAGTTTCTGTCATGATGACCACTTTATTCATTAGCCCATTATACAATGATAGGAATGGCTGAGGAGATGGTCAGGAATAAAAGACACATGTAAAACCAGGGAGATTTAGAACAAGCTGGAACATATAAGCATGAGCTGGAGCCCATGCCTCAGTGGTATTTTCTCACTGAAGAACACACTGAAACCTGTGTTAAGTCTTATGACCTCTGAAATTTTGGATACAGATGCCCTTAAGAAGTGGAAGTTTCTTGTCATGGAGTTAAACATACACACCTGGCCTGGTAGTCAAAGAAACTGAAGAACACTCTAAGGAAATGTGTAGTAATTGTAGGCCCAACTGTAGCCTCATGCCAATGAGGTCAGTTGAAAGATTATCAAAAACAAATATGAGCTATAAAATGGTCACTGCATTGCTTCCTTTCTCTAAGTCTGTAAAGAATATCCTGTGGTCCACCCTAACCAGAAACATACGAGGAAAGGAATTCTAGAAAATGAAATTCAGACTAGCCAAGTTGAACATTGCAAATCCACTTTAAATTTAAAATACATTAGACCCCTAGATGATTGAAGTCACTATACATTTTTGGTTTGGGAGACTTTTAAAATTATAGATACATTCGGAAAAGTTCAGAATTAGAAATCTGGAGATTGTCATAGTTCAATCATTAACCAGTCAGGTGACCTTTTTTAGTAATTTGGTCTCACCCAGCCTTCATTTCTTCAGTTGTGAGATAAATTAGATACACTCTATTATAATTGTGAGGACTTACTGGATAATAGGCAAAATAATTGATTTTCAGGCTGTTGAGACTCAAATTATACTTTTACCACCTGTGTGATTCTATGCAAGATCTTGGACTTTCTGTGCCTCAGTTTCCTCATCTATAAATAGAGATGGTAATATGTGACTTATAAAAAGTTGTAAAAATTGAGTGAGTTAAAATATTTAAAGCTCTTAAAATCCTGAGGGGCATATAATAAGCACACATTAAATGTTAGCCAATATAGTAGCAGCAATTTGCCTGTTAATTGTGTGATTCTTCATCTATCATAGAAGTCTAAAATCCATATTGATTGTCTCAAAATTGGTGCTTTGGCTTAGAAATTAATAGGAAATTACCACAGGTCTTTATAAATTTGTTTTGTCATTTGTAAATTATATGATATTTTTCCTCTTTTTGATACTGATGCTATTAATAAGTATGCATTGAATATCCATAATGAGGTAGACATGGTAAAAATATGCAAATAAAGCAATTATTCAGTAGCCTTAAACAAAGGAGAGTGTTACCAGGGTATGGATGGCTATTAATGGTATAAAAATTGCTTACATAGCAGCCTTTTCTCTTTAATAACAGTTCCCAAAAAAGTGGAGTTAAAGTAAATTAAATAAATAATTATGATATGTTTTCGGAGAACTAGCAAAAATGATCTTTTATAGACACAAAATCTGATTCTAGCAGAATCTTTGCTTTCCTTTTATACCCTCACCAATCTCTCTTGTTTTAGTAGTTTTTTTTTTTTTTTTTTGAGTTGGAGTCTCACTCTGTCACCCAGACTGGAGTGCAGTGGCCGCTCCCAGCCACTGCAGCCACGACCTGCTGGGCTCCGGTGATCCTTCTGCCTCAGCCTTTCAAGTAGCTGGAACCACAGGCGCGTGCTATCACACCTGGTTAATTTTTGATTTATTGTAGAGATGAGGTCTCTCCAAGTTGACCAGGCAGGTCTCGAGCCCGCAGGCTCAGACAATCCACTCACCTCGGCCTCCCAAAGCGCTGAGATTACAGGCTGAGCCACCGAGCTGGCCTGCTTCAGTAATTCTAAACATCAGGTAAGAATGTGTTATGAAGTTCACTCCTCCATCCTTCTCAAATAGCTGTCTACTGCTGTTGCTCTTGCTCTTGTGAACTCATTATCTGCTTTTACTCCCTATTCTTAGCAAGGGTATTCAAGGAGGGCCTGGCTAAAACAGAGTCACTGTATATTGAAAGAAGGAAGATGGGAAGGGAAGGGAAGGGAAGGGAAGGGAAGGGAAGGGAAGGGAAGGGAAGGGAAGGGAAGGGAAGGGAAAGGGAAGGGAAGGGAAGGGAAGGGAAGGGAAGGGAAGGGAAGGGAAGGGAAGGGAAGGGAAGGGAAGGGAAGGGAAGGGAAGGGAAGGGAAGGGAAGGGAAGGGAAGGGAAGGGAAGGGAAAGGGAGGAAAGAGAAGGGAAGGGAAGGGAAGGGAAAGGGAGGAAAGAGAAGGGAAGGGAAGGAGAACTTATTGCCTCACTCAATTAAAAAATCCAGTGGGTGTTGTGGCTTCTGAAATGGCCTCTAGAATTTCAAATAATGCCTCTGCATCTGTCTCTAACTTTCTGCTCCTTGCCGCCTCCCTCTCCTGCTAGTCATCACTCAGCTCTTACATATTAGTAGGCTTTCTCTATGTACCAGGAATAGGGACTTCTAGCAGCTCTAGAATTTGGTTCTTAGAGCTGGTGGTTCTGAAAAAATAGAATTACCCTATCTCCCTCAATGTTCATATACTCTAATATAGTCTACACTGGTTTCATGCCCATGCATGTCAGTCTGCTTTTACTGCCATAACTGAATGCCCAGTATTGATGGTTTAAACAACACAAATTATTTTCTCGCAGCTCTGGGCACTCAAAGTCCAATAAGTCCAATGGATTTCCTATAAAGTATTTCTTCCTGACTTGTAGACAACAGTCTTCTCATGACCTGGAGTCCCTGGTCTAGTTCTATTTCTTGATCAGGGTGTGTTTACAAGAGTTTTTGCCTTATCCACGTACTTTCATTTTGTATGTTTTCTGTGTCTGTATTTTACCTTACAATAAAAAGTGACACAAGAGATAAGTCATGGGAAAGTGAGCTTTTAATCTAAAGTCACATATATCATTTCTCCTTACATTAACCAAAGCTAGCCAAGTTGCCAAGGCTAAGGTTAATGTTGTGGGAATTGTAATGATTTTACAAGAAAGACAACAAATGGGAACAAAAATAAATCTATTACAAATATAATGACATAATGCTAACAAGAAGTGGTAGTCACCTCAACTAAGAGAGCAGTCACGGTACTGCTGAAAAGTAACTGACCTCTAGATATGAGGATGACCAAAAGAAATTTATTTATTAAATTTATTTATTAAATTTATTTATTAAAAAATGTGTTCGCCGGAGCCCAGCAGGTCGAGGCTGCGGTGGCCGGAAGCGGCCACTGCACTCCAGTCTGGGCGACAGAGTGAGACTCCAACTCAAAAAAAAAAAAAAAAAAAGTGTTTTTATTCATACATGTTTAAATGTCTATCACATTCAAAGTACTCTCTGTTTGATGCAAAACACCTAGCAGGATGCTTTTTACACTGCATAAAACAGTTTTTGACCTGGTCAATATTTATGCCTTTTAGTGCTCCTGATGTTTTTTGTTTCATCTCTTCCACATTGGCAAAGCATTTCCCTTTGAGGACGTTTTTTCATCTGAGGCAACAAAAACAAAGTCTCTCTAGGTGCAACCATTTGAATAGAAAGAGTGGGGTGTGGGGGTCATGCTGTTTTTGGTCAAAAACTGCTGAACACTCAGCACAGTGTGAGCAGGTGCATTGTCATGGTAGAAGTACTAGTTATCTGTTTGTCACAACTTGGAATGTTTCTTCCACAAATTGTAATGTAACCATCTCAAAACTTCCAGATAAACTCTTTGGCTGATGATTTGATACAGAGGAACAAATTCTGAGTGTCCTACAAGAGACCATAATATAATTCCATATTTGGGGATCCCCTCATATATTAAGAAGGTGAGACCTAGGAGAACTTTATGATTAATTCCATAGGGGTGATGGAAGAAGAGACTCTAGGTTTCTGAACTGAACGCCTTATTCAGTAGAGGTATCTTACAAATACAGGAAACAACTGAATATGTAAAACAAGCTGAAAAAAATTTGGGAAGAGAGGATCATGAGTTCAGTTAGACTATTGTCACTGATGCACCAGTTATATGTTCAACTCAAATATACAAGTAATTTTTATAAACCTAGGTTAACAATAAAAGGGAGAAGTCTCAGGTATAAATAAATATTTGGAAGTCATAACATAAAAAGAACTACTGAAGTCATTCCCAGGAGATAGTATAGAGCAAAGAGGGAGAAGTAGAATTCTGAGGATTAACAACATTTTAGGACTGGGCAAAGAAATAAGAAATCCCCTCCTTTAAAAAAGGAATCTAAGACGAAGTAACCAGAATGGTATATGAAAAATCAAATTTTTTTGACAGAAAAGTAAAATAAAATCCAGGCAAAAAAACTATAATTTAATATTCAGATAATTCAATTACATAAATCCTAAGCAATATGTTTTGGCTGAAGCAAGAAGTTTGCCATTGGTATGTCCATGTACTTTGATAGAGGAAGCAGACAGATGTCATTGATGTTGAGGAGATGGTAAAATAAAAGTTTGGGTATTGGTTAGGCCTTCTACGTTGGTGGTGAGGTCACCTAGGATGATAGTAGAACATTAGAAAGAGAAGTCTCTCAGCCAAGACCAGAGTAATCAGTATCTGGAAGGAAATAGAAGAAAATAGAAGAAAAACATGCCTAGTTGCCTGGATTCCTCTTACTTCTGCTAACAGCTCTCAACTTAAGCATCACTTCTTTAGGGAAGTCTCGCCTGACCTCCACAGCACTAAATCAGGTGTCCCCTAAAAGTCTCTGTAGTGTCACTTAATTACCCCATTATATCCCTTAACAACTCTGCAATAAAATTGAACAGTTGGCTTTCTCTCCATGAGACTATTAACTCCTTTAGCTAATTTCAAGACTATGCCTGTTATGTCTCATCTGTTTAGCACTGTAATTGGCACATAAAAGTCTCTTTATAAATGTTTGTTGATAGAATGAATAAATGAAAAGATAAATAAACAGGAGAAGTGGGAAGATATCAAGAAAGCAGTAGGGTTTACTAAGGCTAGAGGAGTACTGAGAGAAAACAGATTGCAACTTTTGACTCCTGTATAAGAAGTCCAAAACAATGCCAGGATCGCTGGTGCTTCTGGAAACACCCTAGTTTAGAGTTGTGACGTTCAGTTATTTCTGTGTACAAAAAAATCTAGGACAACTTCAAGACTCAAAAAAAAAAGAAAGATGCTATTGGAAAATTCATTTTTTCAGGAAATATAATATGTTCAACTCATAAACTTCTAATATTCAAGAGTATATGTTTAAAACAAGCTATCATCAATTAAGTAAATAAGAAAAATTGGTTTTAGTCATACTATTTTATATATTAGGGGAAATTATTGTTTTAGGAAAAGATGTAAGATAGTAGAAAAGGGTCAAATAATAGAGGGAGATAAAGACTCATATTAAAATAATATTGTCTAATTAGTGAGCTAAAATTAGATATGACAATATTTACTGGTATTCTATACTCTGTCCTATAGTCTGTATTTTCACTGGAAAAAAAGTGATTTATTTGTTCTTTATATCAGTTCTGCAGAGCAGGCATTATTATGCATGAGGAAAAAATTTAGAGAATTTGTAATTTGTTCAAACTTATAAATGCATGCAACTGGGGTGCCGATCCAGTAGACTCTACCACAGTTTACAGTGTATGAGTGTCACAGTGAGTCACCCCAAGAATTTTAAATGAATGGCAATGTCTAGAAATCAAACTTTATGATGACAGACTACATATGTGTGTGTGTATATGTGTATGCATTCACACAGAGAGAGAGAGACAGAGACAAAGAGACATACACAGAGAGAGAAAGAGAGACCGACTTAGGGAGAAAGGGTGAAAGAAAGTGTGTCACTATAATAAGAGGTGGGTTTTTTGGTTAGCAAAACATTTTCTAGATATTTATATTATGTTGTTACATGGACTGAGCAGGTTCTAGGATTATTGTAAGTTAAAGTTCCCAGTGCCAGGTTGCAAGCACCATTTTCAGAATTGAATCTGTATAGAATAAATTATCACAAGCAGTAGGATTGTACTTTCAGCTGCTGGTATGGGATTTTTTAAAGGTCATAGTATAACTTGAGGACATAATCTCATTATGGGGCAATATTTCAGCCTCATATTTATGGAACAAATACATAAAATTTCTTTCCTATTTCAACTCTACATACGTTAGGTAGTAATATTTTGAGGCCAATGAATTATACTCTTAAAAAAATAGCAGTCTTTAGGATCAGTAGAAATTCCAAATTTAGATTTGAATGTACTTTAAATAAAAGGATCTTTTTTGAGGATGAATAACTTTTTAGCGTACAAGATGTGTTGTTGTGTTAGCTGCTACTTGGGTAAGAAATAAAGGAGATAGCCACAAAGCCATGTAAAATTAAATTTATGATGAAGCAGAATTTTAATTTTATTATGTAGCATGTTTGTATCTTATTTTAGTTTTAATACTGAGTTTTTATTATTCACACTGACATTTTTGAATACAAATTAAGAGACTATATAGGTATGATCTGCTAAAAAGTTTGAGAGGTTTGTGATATCTTGGGGTCCTTTGCTGTGTGGAAACTTCCCCTTTGACATTTGAAGAGAGGCAAGTTGACTCGCTAATAGGATCACCAGTTCTGGTTTTCCAATGTGGTTTTGGAGGTCACGGGGTTACAGAATTCGATTTCCTTGATGTCAGTCTCAGTCCATCAGTGCCCACATGGACTAACTCCTTGTTCTGTTGTTCCAGACTTTTTTGTTGTTGTTTTCTTTTCTGCAAAGGGAGAGAGCTACACTACTTAAGTTAATTGGTTTTAGTGAATGTCTTTACATTTATGTTAGCCAGAATGGGAATAACATAGGGATATCTATGTTTGTAAAAGTACAGAAGTCAATACTAAAACATCACCAATTTTTTATACATTTATCCAGTGTGCTAATATTTGAACTTTTTCCAGGTTTGAATGGCTCTAGAATTAATTACACTTAGTCATAAGAATGCATTAATGATATTTGCTCATGGATTTGCTTCTTAATTTTAACTGGGTTTTAGTTTAATACCCACTGCAATAAATATTTATAATAATTATCTATTTTGTGAAATATACTGTGGGTAAGTTCAGTTTGGAAATCAAGATACATGAGCTAGGTACTTAGGAGTGACTAATTTCAATTTAGAAATCATAGGGGGAAGGAGAAAACAGATTTTTTCGTAAAAGATTCACAGGATTAGAAAAGGATTAGGTAATAGCAGGAGGCTATACGCAGAGTCTTTGGGGACTTTTCAGAGTATGATGTGCCTGAAAGATAGGGCAGTGGGCAGGGAGACAGGATAGAGATAGTGTAGATATTAGAGAGGAACGGACCAAAGACTGGGGCTAAAATTGGATAGATTTGTTATTGCTAGAAATTCTTTCTCTTTGGCTTACCTCTGAATGCAACTAAATACAAGATACTTGTCATAGATACATTCATTTAAAACAAATTTACCCAGTGTGAACCTAAGGTGTTGAACTACTTGCTTAAAGAGTAAATCACGCATCCACGATATATGCCTCTCAGGAGAATTGTATTTAAGACTTTTTTTTTTTTTTTAGTCTCTAGTGACATCTATCTTCTTTGGATGTATATATGGAATTTTTTGTTTGGTTTTCACTTTTAGTTTTTAATCTCATAACACATATCAAGGTCAATTTTTGGTTTTATTACAAGGTGTTGAGAGATTGAATTGGTGATTTCAGATATTATTGGTTTGGGAAAGTCCATTCTAAACTGTAAAAATATATATAATGCTTTGCTGACACGGTTAAGTGAGCTACAGAGTCAATGCCTCAAATCCTCCTCACTCTTCATCTATCCTCCCATCTCTGAGGTCAGGTGGCTGATTGTATGATTGAAATCAAAGAAACTTCAGGTAATATATATTTGGAGGCAGGTGTTTTATTTAACCCAGGATGATTCAATCTTATATGACTTGGTTAGATGACAAACACTGAACCATGAAATGTCGTGTATCTCTGTGGCTATTGTTTTATAAATAAAATCATCGAAGAGAGTTTCATTATAGTAAGAGCCACCATGTGAGATGTATCAGGAATATAAGCTGATAGACCATAGACAGGCAACTTTTGTTTTAAAATAACAACAACAAAACAAACAAAATCCCTTATTAATATTCATCTAAATTTTTTTGAAGTTTCTGCTATCATACTTATTATTTTATTTTATAAAAGCATAAGCTAGAACCAAATAGTTCTTTGTACCACAACCATGAAATGTAAAGGTATATGGAATATTCATTTTATTAGCAAATAGTGCCACATAGAGAACAAATAAACTTCTTTTACTTGCAGAACCCTTTATTTTTAAATAGTTTGAGAACTGAGTTCATGCAACAGTAATTCAAAGTGCTGGACTTTGGGAAAGACTGGAGTGACATTTTGGGTGAATGTGGCTTAAAAAGGAACTCAAGCAGCAAAGACAAATTACCTTTGTCTTGATGTGCAGGTTAAGAGAATACATTAAATATTGAAAATATGGCCATGCTGTTTTAATGATAGAGAAAAAGGAAGGAAGGAAAGAAGGAAGGGAAGGAAGGAAGGAAGGAGGGAAGGAAGGAAGGAAGGAGGGAGGGAAAGAAAGAAAACAGAGTACTGATTACCTAGATGACAGTAAGATATGGACATCTTCACATCTTTCTCTAGGGTGTAATCGTTAGAAGAAAAAATAAGGCAAAATTGTGTCAGGATTGATTGGTATTATATGCAGAAATACCAGAAGAATTTATAATGAGACTGAGAATATGGAACTAATGAAGAAGTATTACAACAAGAAAGAAAAAGGAAGATTGGTGTGAGAAACTGGAGGTGAAGTAAGGTGTAGTCAGTGAGGAGATCAGACAATTTCACTAACCCTCCAGGACTTGAACACACAAAGGAGCCCAATTAGAAATAAATGAGCTAGAAGAAACATTTCATAGTAAATTGGGGATTATCAGTTTGCTTAAAGGGAATGAAATCAGAGCATTGAAGCCTCCTCGTTTCAGAACCACTTGCTTTTTTGTTTAGATTGACATCAGTGTTCTTGCTTTTTATATTACAAATTTTTAAAAAATCATTTATAAAACAAATTAACAAATAACTCACCTTTCTGATTTCTGAGAGTGGAATCAGATTCGATTGAATCACAGACGCAAGGAGAGTTGATAAGTATTTGTCCCATGTTTCATTATCTTTACCCATACTGGGACACTGCCATGTCCTCTGGGTATTCATGAATTTCAGGGAGACTTTTTACCCCTGATTTAGCCTACAGCTTCTCCAGATACAGGAAATATATATATAGCATGCATAGAGACAAGAGACTTGGTTTTAAGTTGGCAGAATATAAGCAAACAATTTAAGGTCATTCTCGGATGCTTGAATAAATTAGTCAGAAACACAACAATGACAAAATAAAAACAGGATATTTTTAAAAATAAAAAATGGATAACAGAGTCAGATGTTTCTGTTCTAGGGTCTTTTGGTATATCAGTTCTGGCCTCTGGTCCATCACTAGGTAAGCCTAGGAGAAAAAATGTTTATTATTTTCGTCAGATGAAGGGCCTCATGAATAGGAGCAGTGTAGTTTCTCATTCTCCCCCGAAATATTTTTTGTTTGCTTTTTCTTTACAATATATTTCAAAGGGGAAGTTTATTCTGGCCATCTATTCTGGAGTCAGTGGAATTTTCACAGTACCCAAGGCACACAAAAATGCCCATTCCTTTCATGACTATCTTTGCTTTTCTGGAGGTAAGACTGGCATCTCCCTTTTGAAGATTTATCGTTGTCTACCCTTTACACACCAGAGGGCAATCTAGGCAGGATTTGGAGGATTAGTTGTAAGGCATTAAAACAATTAGTTGGGCAAATTTATTTATTCATTCCACAAATATTTGTTGAGCACCTGGTACTTGGCTGGGTGCTTAGGGACAAAAACCCCAAATACAATATATTATCTGCCCTCCAGGAAATCACAAATAAGCAAATAATTACAGTAGAATGTGATAAAGGTATGAAGAAAGAAGCATGGAGGAGGGGCAACTAAGTAATTTGGAGGGAAAAGAGGAAGTCAGAACAGGATTTCTAGAAAAATAGAGTTTGTGAACTTAGCCTTAGAAAGCAAACAGAAAATTAAAATTGACTACTTGAAGGTGAGTTTTTTGGGGGGAAGTAGGGTAAGAATTGGTATTTAGAAAAGAATTCCTGGAAGAAATATATTTTATTCATCATTTCACTTTCAAATACATATTAAGCAACTATTACTTTCCTTTGCTGAGCTCCTGGGAAACAAACAAAGAACAGGACAAGAAATATTTGATACTGTGTGCAACTCTTATTCTTGTGGGAGAACAGGCAATATGCAAGTAATTACAATGGGCACTAACCAATAAAGTGCATGTTATGTCCTCAACAATGTTCCCAGGCATTATTTAAAGGCACTAATTTAAATCCTGCAGAAACTCACTGAGAAGTTTCTTTTATGATTGAGTAAATTGGGAAACAGTTATATATCACTAGTAGAATGATAGGTTTGAGCTCAAAACTAGGCAGCCTGGCTTTGAAATTTATGTTTTCAAGTACTGTGATATACTGGCTATCAAAGTAAGTAAATGGATATGTAATAAAATACAAGGTATTGGTAAGCGTATTATTCCATTGTGTGTTGCTATAAAGGCATTCCCAAGACTAGGTGATTTAGTAAGAAAAATATTTATTTGCCTCATGGTTCTATAGGCTATCAGAAGAACAGTGCTTCTAATGAGGCCACAAGAAGCTTACCATCATGGTGGGTGGTGAAAGGGGAACGGGGGTATCATATGGTGAGAGCAGAAGCAAGAGAGAGAAGGAAGATATCCACACCTCATTTAGAGCAAGAATTCACTCATTACCACTGGAATGGCACCAAGCCATTCATGAGGGATCTATCCTGTGACCCCCAACATCTCCCACTAGGCCCCACCTCCAACCCTGGGAGCCACATTTCAACATGAGATTTGGAGGGGACAACAATCCAGACCACATCAGGAAGCGATATGGGGAAAAATAAAACAGTAAACAGAGAAAAAAATTGAGGAAAAGGTATTGTTCTGAAGAGCAGAGCAGAGATTGTCAGTACCTTGCCCATGCCCCTTGGTTTGACCACTCTGTAGACTCAAATCTAACATCACTTGCCAGGACTTGTGTGTCTTTGTGGGCTTTTTCTGGAGTCAAAAGGAAGATGACTTTAACCTCGAACACAGCAGAGCTGAAGTGAAAAGGAATTAACACCGCCCGCTCCCCCTGCCCCCCCCCAAACAATTTTCTTTTCTTTTCTTTTCTTTTTTTTTTTTTTGAGTTGGAGTCTCACTCGGTCGCCCAGATTGGAGTGCAGTGGCCGCTCCCGGCCACCCGCAGCCTCGCCTGCTGGGCTCCAGCGATCCTTCCACCAGTGGTTTTCTGGACTTGTTTTAAAGATATCCCCAGCTGCCTCAATCCTTATGAAAGATCACTCCAAAGCATGTTTTAGATTATTTTCCAGAGTTTTCCTGCAGGATTGGGCTCCCCTGGCCCACAATGTTGGTGACTGTCTTCATCCTGTGTTCTTCATTGGCTCCTGTATCTCTTCCTCACGTCTCTACCAGTTTTTCCTTTGACTTTCCAAATGAGCTGTTTATACTTAAATCCTCGCCTCTGAGTCTGTCTTTGGAAAAACCTAAACCAAGGCAGGTTGGTCAGGAAATACATCTCCGAAGGAAATTTGTGGGAAGAGCATTCTAGATAGAGAAAACTACACATGCCAAGAACGAAGGAATGAAGTCCATTGAGGTTGCCCAGAATGAAGTGAGGAGAAGAAATTAGTAGGCCAAGAGCTCATCCAGGGGGCAGGCAGAGACTGAGTAGGAAAGGTCTTTTTAGGTTATGGAGAGTAGTTTGGGAAGTGAAAAGAATAGCACACTGTTCTATATGAAACAAGAAGAAAAAAAACTGGTAGAGAATTAACTCTAAAAGCAGACTTTAGAGTAGATCTAATCTAAGCCTTTCTTTTTATAGATGAGGAAAATGAGTCCCAAGGGGTTTTAATGACTTACCCCAGGTCACCTTGATAGGAACAGAAAAAGAAAAAGACAGTTCTCCCCCAAATATGAGTCCCAATCTGTCAGATTTCCAATCCACACTTGAAAGAGGCACGTTCATTTTAGAAGCTTGCCATGAGCATAAGCATAACAAATAAACGAGAAATGAATGAAAGAGAAATAATAATATTGAGGGCCTATTAGAATGAACCAGCAATATCTGGGGGTTGTTCTGGTTGTGTGTTTTTGACTGTTGCTGATTTTTTTTTTACTACTGCTTCTTCAAGTTCATCGCTTCTAAACCCCACCATGTAAGATATTGCAGCTCTTTCCACTTTCCCCAGCAAGGGGCGAGTGGGCAGAGCTGCAGGTGCTATCTCTCCTACTGAATTCCACGTGGGCACAAGCAAGGCAGGTCTGGAAGCCAGGCCAGATTTCACATGGGCATCTGCATTCAGGAGTTTCTGCTCTGTGAGCTCCCTAGCTCAAACCCTGTCATTATTTTGAATTCTAACACCTGCCAGTAAATGGGTACTTGATGACACTAGGTAACTCAATCATTAGCTTAAAGCACTCTATCCAAATAATAAGTTTGGTGGATTGAATCTCTGTACAACTCTCCTTTCAGAGCTAAGCAATCACATGGTGAATTCATTTGGTGTGTTTGTTGTTTACTGCATAAGACAAAATGAATTCTAGTAATGCCAAAGGGAGAGATTGAATCGTTTATTAAGTACAGTCTTGGACAGGTGTCTCAAATGTCAATTCTAGGAGTTAATCTAAACTAATCTTCAGAAAAGTTAGATTTAATGGAAATGAGAACTCAGAGGAATTCAAAGTGGAGGTAGCTGGATGCTTAAATCTCAAACACTGCTGCTTATGACAATCTTTTAAAGAAACTCTCTACATGGCTATTATCCTTCTGTGTTCTGAGGTGGAAAGTATTTGCAAAACTAATGTTAGCTCATCGGTAGGAAGAATTTGTACAAAAGTTGTTTTCTCTTTATTTTTGACCTTGGCATGTAGTCAATTATTTGCAAATAAAGCTACATGATCATATCTTAAATCAGACTCCAGAACTTTTGGCCTCTATCAGTGTCCCTGCAGAGTTAGTATATATAGGATGTTCTTATAACCTGCTAATGTAGGTCATATTTTCTGATCACAAAATACAAAGCTACAAGACAGAGTTTGAAGTTAATAAGGAAATACTGCCTAAATGGTGGCCACATATCATATCTAAATATTGACAGAAAAAAATAGGACTTATCCGTCATTGGTTACAATTTGAAAAATAAACTCTGGTATTTGTCTTCTCTTCAAGGCACTGCATTTCCCACCAAATAATGAAAATATTTTAGTTGTGTTTAATATTTTGATTTTTTCTATACATGTGCATTTACAAACATACTAACTAGAAAACCTTGGCTTTTCAACAGCACAGAGTTAAATTAAAATATGCACTAACAAATACTGAAAAACCAGAAAGAATTCATGGTGTACTTGGTAAATGTATTAATCAAACTTGATTTACCAGAGATGGTGGACATGGTATTTGGGGGCTTTTACTGGTGGCTCTTACGATGATGGGAATATCTTAATAGCATATTTCGTTTTTAAAATTAGGGAGAAAAGGACTGACACAAAAACAACTGCTACTAATGACCTGCTCCATGCTATAAAATCCGAGGACTATTTAAAGAAACAAATCTTTACCAAGAAGTTCAAGTAGAAAGAGTACAGCTGAGGCAAATTAAAAAGTAAAAAAAAGGAAACGAGCACAATTCAGAAAAGGAAGCAGATTGAGGCGATAGAGCATTACATAAAACAGTGAAGTATATGCAGTTACCAGATAAATTTCTAGGCTCTGTGGAATTCAAAAAATTTAAATTTTCTCTCCCTCCCTCCTTCCCTCTTTCTTCTTTCTTTTTTTTCCTTCCCTCTCCTTTCTTTCTTTCTTTCTTTCTTTCTTTCTTTCTTTCTTTCTTTCTTTCTTTCTTTCTTCTTTCTTTCTTTCTTTTTCTTTTTTCTTTCCTTCTTTCCTTCTTTCTTTCCTTTCTTCTTTCTTTCTTTTTCTTTCTTTCTCTCTTTCTTTCCTTCCTTCCTTTTTTCCTTTCATTTCAGATATACACATTCTGATAAAATACTCTTCTAGAATGCAAGCTGATAAGCTTTGTCTATAAAGATCCAGAGAGTAAATTTTTCAGCTTTGTAGACCTTAAAGTCTCCTTTGCAACTATTCACCTCTGCCACTGTATTCTAAAAGCAGCCATAGACAATGGTAAATGAATGTGCATGGCTGTGTTCCAATAAAATTTTATTTTCAAAAATAGGCAGTAAGCGGGATTGGGTCTGAGGTCTACAGTTTTCCAGTTCTTCTTCTAGAAAGTGATCTACTACATTTACATCAGTATAACTCTTCCATGAGCAACAGGCATATGAATATTATTTTCTGATGGAAGATTCAACTAATGGACTTATTTATTGTGGTCACTAAAAATATTTAAATACAGGCTGATATTAATTATTTATGAATATGTAGTATGTTTTAAGTACTGTGTTTAGTGTTTCATATGTGTATTCTTACCTATCCTGAGGACAGCACTCTAAGTTTGGTGTAATTTCTTCCATTTTATAGAGATTCAACACTGTTCAGAAACTTGGATGAATATGTGTAGATTTTAAACGTCCATGTTGGAATTTAAAGGTTTTTACGTTTTTCAAATATTTGTACATGTGTAGATGCAAAAAAATCACTGTATGATGAAAAAAGAGTATCTCAAAGGCCTCATAACAATGAGAATATAGATAAGCATGCCATAAAATATAACAATACAAGAATAGCTACACCTTGTTTTCAAACTCTGTGATTTTCTATCTTAAAAAAATTATTAATTTCCAAGCCAGTTCCCCTTTCTTCAAAACATACACAGAATTCAAATAACAAAATATAAAATACCAGTGGTTCTTTTTTTTAATTTATTTTTAACTGACAAATAATAACTGTACTTATTTATGAAGTACAATGTGATGTTTTGATCTATGTTATATGTTGTGGAACATTCAGCCAAGTTAATTATCATATCGATTCCCTCACCAGCTTACTGTTTTTCTGTGGTGAGAATGTTAACCTTTTTTTTTTTTTTTTTTTTTTTTGAGTCAGAGTCTCACTCTGTCGTCCAGGCTGGAGTGGCACACGCACAGCCATCCCGGAGTTGACCTGCTGGACTCCGGCAATCCTTCCACTTCAGCCTTCCAAGTAGAAGGAACTATAGGCATGTGCTACCATGCCCAGCTAATTTTTTAATTTGTTGTGAAAATGAGGTCTCACCAAGTTGCCCAGGCTGTTCTCAAACCTGTGAGCTCAAGCAATCTGTTCACCTCGGCCTCCCAAAGTGCTGGGATTACAGGTTCAAGTCACCATGTCCAACCAACAATTTTTAACTGAGGAGAGTGCCACCACCCAGGGAACATTTGGAAGAGTGTGGTGCTTTGAGGCTGCAGTAAAGACTAGGAAAGGTGATGACACTGGGGGGTGGAGGGCAAGGTCATAGATGCTGAAGATATTTCAGTAAGAGGGACAGTCCCATGCAATGAAGAATTGTCTTACCCATAATGCTTAAAGTCTCCCACCCTTCTGTATTCATTACAAACAATATAAAACAAAATGACAACAACAAAAAAACAGAGATATTGGCTTGTGGTAGATCATGTTGATCCCCTGCCTGACAGTCACTTCTTGCTTCTTCCTTGGTAGCAGTTAGCTATTAATGAGCTCAGGGAATGCTGACTTCTCCCCACCTGCTGTGATAACCCTGACTCTGCTTTTCCTTTTTTCTTTTCTTTTTTTCCTTAAAGACAGGTTCTCTGTTGGTCAGACTAGAGTACAGTGGTACAAACATAGCTCACTACAGCCTCAAGCTCCTGTGCTCAAGTGACCCTTCCACCTCAGCCTCCCAAGTAGCTAGGACTATAGGCATATGCCACCACAACCTACTGTTTTTTTTTCTTTTTTAATCTAGTATTCCCTCTCCCTTCTGCCATTAGGTTTAGACAGGGCATTTTACTCTGTTTGGGCTTAATAGATATAAGAGAAAGTCCTTTGGCAACCTGAGGCTGGATGGTCACTTGAGGCCTGGAGTTTGAGACCAGTCTGGGCAACAAAGTAAGACCTCACCTCTATGAAACATAGAAAAATTTAGTGTGGTGGCACATGCCTGTAGTTTCAGCTTCTTGGGAGGCTGAGGCAGGGGGATCACTTGAACCCCTGAGTTTGAGGCTGAGGTAAGCTGTGATCATGCCACTGTACTCTAGCCTGGGTGACAAAGTAAGACCCTCCCTAAAATAAATTAATAAAATAAAATAAAATACAAAAAAGAGAAAGTCTACTTAACACCTTCTTGGACAAGTGTCCCTCTATGATAGAAAGAGAAAGCTGCATGAGGAAACATTTCTTCCCATTCCCTTTTTTTCTGATTTGGAGACAGTAATGTGAGAATTTCATGCTTGGAATTGCTACAGATATTTTTCAACTGTGAGAGAAAAGCTAAAAGAATCTTAGAGAAAACAAACTAGTACCTGACATTATATAGAAGGGCCTACATTTGAGTTTTTGTTATATATGAAAATGCCCCTACATTGTAGGTCACTTTTAGTTGTGTTCTCTTAGTTTCATTCAAAGATATTTGAATTGCTACATGAAAACTGTAATTTCCATTTGCCTGGGGCCAAAGAGTTATATAACAGAATCAGGACCCAGATAAATATTTGTTATCTTTGGCTAAAAAATTATTGAACAGAACTTAGAGAACCTCTAATCAACCACACTCGTGTTCAAGTACAAAGCAAAATACATATCTATTACTGCAATATGGAAAAGTATATTCAATCTCAAAAAGAAATTGATAATTTTATGACCAGAAAAACCAAAACTGCAAAATGAAGTATATTACTTGTTTTAGAAAACAATACTTTGGCAGTAAGTAAACTGTGTTCTTCTGTGTTCTTCTTCATAAATTAGAAGTTTTTATTACTATAATTTTTAGGAAGAACAACCCTGAAGAAGTATAGTATGAAACAATAACAACTCTTTCTAAAGGATTTGCTAACTCTTATTGGTTACACTCAAATAATTGAGTTTACTGAAATACAATTTTATGGTGAATAGTATTTTGTAACTGAGACAATCAGTAATTGGAAGTCTTATAAATGTAAGTGGGGGCAAGAAGGTAGAGGGTGAAGAAGGGAGATATCATTTGTCATAAAGCTATTAAAAATGAAATGATCATAACGTAAAATCATTCTGTTCCATGCATTCCCACCAAAATGAATATTCTTTCTTTATATGGAATGAAATCTTAAATATGTTGATACTTTAAATTAAATTTTGTGTTCCATAGATTATATCTACAGAAGGAACCTTTTTAAAAGGCTATGCTAAACTCATCAATGCAGTAAAGGCAAGTTAGTAAAAGAGAGTTTGAAGAAAGTATGAATTGTGTTAGGTTGAATTTGGAGATCTTCAATGCCTCATCTTTGTTACAAAACTAAGTATGAAACATATCTGAATTGTAATTATCTTCTTTTGTCTTTTTTGAATGTCAGTCCTTTTGGTGGTATATGGCATTACATGCTTGGTTAATGCTATTAGAGCTTTTTTGGACATTTGGGTGTGGGAGGGACAATAAGCCTTTGCAACACAATATTTTGTCTTCGTGACTTTTCTAGTGCCATCTGGATTTCTGCATATTTTCTACTTGTCTCTTCGGAAGGAGAATTAGATAAAAAGTAGAAAAAAGGGTGTAAACATGTAAAGGAAAAGGAAACACTCTTGTTCAACTCCCCCAGTTGAGCTACTTCCTGATTATAGTCCTAATACATGATAACTGGCCTGTGAAGTTCATGCCGATGCATGAGAGAGTTTGGCATGATCAAACGAGTGTATCATTTCTGCCTCCTTCTGTCAGCAATAACTGAGCAATCCATTCTGGTGATTGGAAGAGCAAATTTTCTTTGTCCTGCACATGCTGTATTTATCCTTCATGAATATCCGCAAAACTCAGCAGAGATTTGGCTGAAAGAGTAGGCTCACTCCTTGCAGAAAAACTGGTAATAAATCTGGGAGGCTTTGTACAAGATCTGAAAGCTGCCTTCACAATTTGCCGGAGGAGGCATGTATAGCCAGGAGTAAGGAGATTATGTAAACTACAGAGGAGAACCGGGGGAACTTGGCAAGGCAAGGCCGAAGTCAGAATGCCCTCCGAATATTCTCTTAGCAAGAGGGAATTAGAGGTTCAGAGTATTGTCTGGACATATAACTTTTTTCTTCTATCACTGGAAGTCAAACTGGAGTTTTGCTTGCTCTTTTTTTTTCTTAAAACACAATAGAAATTTAAAGGACCTATTCTATCTCTAACTTGGACAGCATGCTTCAAAGAGCAATTTCTATTTTGCACTCTTACCTCAAGGACTGCTCTGTGATAATTATCTGCCGTGCCTTCTAATTACTCTTTGTTATTTTTTTTTCTATTTCTCCTAATGTTTCTGAAAATATGCTTTGGAAATGGGCTCTGGAAATGCGAATTTAGAGTGTGTTCAGAGGAACCTCTTCATTTGTGTCACTTGGAATGCTTATTTTAAAATATCAGAAGCCTAGCCACCACTCTCTTTCCTCCACTTACAGAGAATTTGAATCCACTTTTTTAATGGGTTATCTGATGGTCCTGATATACGCTAACACTTGGACATCACTGGTTTGGGAAGTTAGTAGAAGGAGAGACTGAGAATGAGAAAACAAGTGACACAGAGCTGAGAAAATAAATGTCAGGTGATTTTTTTTCTCATCTGGCTCTGGCATATTTTGAATATCACTAAATACAAGCCATGTTTTCACTAGGATGCTTTACCCAAAATATATACACTTGATAGTTTTATTTATTTATTTATCTTTTTTTGAGTTGGAATCTCACTCTGTCGCACAGACTGGAGTACAGTGGCTGCTCCCAATCACCGCAGCCTCGACCTGCTGGGCTCCGGCGATCCTTCCGCCTCAGCCTTCCGAGTACCTGGAACTAAGGGCGCACACTACCACGCCTGGCTAATTTTTTGATTTATTGTAGAGATGAGGTCTCGCCAATTTGCCCAGGTGGGTCTCAAACCCGTGAGCTCAGGCAATCCACTCACCTTGGCCTCCCAAAGCGCAGGAAAACAGGCTGAGCCACCGAGCCTGGCCAATCATTTTCTTAACAAAGTTTATTTTCATAAATCAAAATGAAAAATTTATAAATCTAACGTGGCTGAGTCTGAGAAATAGAACATGAGATTTTGAGGGAAACATTTTTCTGTATAACCTTACAAAGAGAATCATTGTTTTCTATTTACCTCCCTCTTTATGAAACACCTCTTCTAATATTGCATTCTTGTAAAACAGATCAAGGAACCAAACCATGCCCTCAGGGAGAGAGGAAAGCTAGGCCTAGATATTCTCAAATAAAATACAATAATATAATAATTATAAAGGTGTTTTGTAGAGAGAAATACATCATTGGAGTTTTGGTGGGTAGACCTCAATAACTTTTATTAAGTTACTTGAAAGAATATTTGTTAGTAACTATAATGTTTACTCAAAGCATGCATTTCTAAGTTCTACAATGCATTTGTTTCCAAAAACTACATTAATTTCATCAGACTTTTATCTCTTTTGAGGAACATAATTTTTGGCTATAACAAACACAAAAATGAATACAATAGTAGAGAAATGAGATTTCAGCAAATTAGAGAAAGTTTCCTCCAGGTCAATTTTAAGGCAATAAATTAAGATTCTCAGATTGCCAGTGTGAATGTGGTCTTCAGTCTACCAGAAATGAGGCTTATTCTGAAATTCCACTACTCATTCGTAAAGATAGCTCTCATCTTTCTTTTGGAGAGTCTGTAGCATAGCAATGTTTCAGATTGAAAATGATAGGGGAAATATATTATTAGATTAATTAGATAATTAGCAAAATTCGCAGCTGCACCCTTTGACAGCACACGCAGTGCCTCTGTCTTAATGAGGCAGACCATAAACTTTCCAAAAAATGAAATTTATAGAAACATTTATTTATATGATATTTATTGTAAAGGCTGATTTTTAAAAAGGCCTTATAGTCTAAGAACTAAGCCATTGTAGATGGTAATCAAAGGCCTGTTTTCATAGTCTTGATTTTGGATTTATTCACAAGCACACACAAAAATGTATTGTATATTACTACTTTTATATGCATATCTGTAGTTCAATTGTAAGATATTTACTACTGGCTTTCATAATTGTACCACTAATGAGGTGGTAGAATTGTGACCATGTGTCTCCATCAGGCAAAATACAAATCAAAAATCTTGTTACTTTCAAAGGAAGTAGTTATTTCTACATTTTTTTTCTTTTTCTTTATTAGAGCATACAAATTTAGTTTCTACCAGAGTAGATATTATTTTCGGGCTTTTAAAGATTTTTTCAAATATCTTCCTAATAAGGAAGTGAATATTTTCTCCTGTTGTCAAAAAGTGCAGCTGTGGGTTTTTCTAATTGCTCAATTAATCTAATGATACACTTTCTCTATCATTATCAAACGAATAAGTTTCAGCATCCACATTGCATTCTTTACTGGAGATGTCTTGTTTGTTTTTAATAATATTGACTTGTAAAATTGTCTACATGCTTATGATAATTTATTAATATACACTCCATATTTCCCCTTTTGAATGGATTGACTTTTGAAGCTGGAAAAATGTTGCTTTATGCAAAAATATCTTATATAACTAACTTTAGCATTTTCACCTTGATTTGAATTTCAGCTATCACTTTCCTGAATTACATAATGTCCAAAGGAATTTTAAAAATCTAAAAGATCCGAGTATCACATGTTCTCACTCATATAATGGACCTTGAACATCCAATGTAATACTATAAGAAAATGACTGACGGTACTGGGAAACTCTGGGGAGAGGGAGATGGGATTAACAGTAGCAGATATCTGTCTGGGGATGGGGAAACACCTCTTATCAACAGTGTGCCTGAATGAAACGTAATTGTACACCTAACCCTTAACTGTACCCCACAAAACCATAATAAAAATAATTGATAAAAAAAGAAACATTATCACCATTAGAATGGAGAATAAGTATAAGAACAAATATACATAGAAAGTCTTTCTGCTAATTTAATATTTTATTCTGAACATTCACACAAAGCTCACTTATTTATTTTTTTTTTATTTTTTTTTTTAATAATCAGTATTTTTTATTATCATTTTGTAGGGTACAGTTAAGGGTTAGGTGTACAATTACGTTTCATTCAGGCACCCTATTGATAAGAGGTGTTTTCCCAGTCCCAGATAGATATTAGCTACTGTTAATCCCATCCCCCCCCCATAATTTCCCAGTACCATCAGTCATTTTCTTATAGTATTACATTGGATGTTCAAGGTCCATTATATGAGTGAAAACATGTGATATTCTGATCTTTGTTTCTGTGAGAGGTCACTCAGTATTATAGACTCTAGTTCCATCCAGGTAGCTGCGAAATCCATGATTTTGTTCTTTTTCATGGCTGCGTAGTATTCCATCGTGTATATGTACCACATTTTTTTAATCCAGTCCTCTTTTGATGGGCAGCATGGTTGTTTCCAGGTTCTTGCTATTGTGAACAACGTTGCGATAAACATACGTGTGCAGGTATCTTTTTTATAGAGTGATTTGTGTTCTTCAGGGTATATTCCCAGTAGGGGGATTGCAGAGTCATAAGGAAGGTCAATATTTAGAGCTTTCAGGAATCGCCACACTGCTTTCCACAGAGGTTGCACTAGCTTACACTCCCACCAACAGTGTAGAAGTGTTCCCTTTTCACCACAGCCTCTCCAGCAGCTGTTATTTTTTGAGTTGTTGATAATTGCCATTCTGACTGGAGTTAGGTGATATCTCAGTGTGGTTTTGATTTGCATCTCCCTGATGATTAGTGAGGTTGAGCATTTCTTCATGTGTTTGTTGGCTGCTCGAATGTCTTCTTTTGTGAAGTGTCTGTTCATATCTTTTGCCCATTTTATAATGGGGTTGCTTGTTTTCTTCTTTTCAGTACGTTTCAGTTCCTTGTAGATCCAGGATGTTAAGCCTTTGTCAGACCTAGAGTTGGCAAATACTTTTTCCCAGTCTGTAGGCTGTCTCCCTACTCTCTTGATGGTTTCTTTGGCTTTGCAGAAGCTTGTCAGTTTAATAAGGTCCCATTTGTCTATCTTCTCTCTTAAGTCCTGTGGGTTTCGGGTTTTGTACAGGAATTGGATGCCCGTTCCGATTTCCATGAGAGTATTTCCTTCCTTTTCTAATGTTCTTATGGTTTGAGGTTTTACATTTAGGTCTCTGATCCATTTGGAGTTAACCTTTGTGCATGGGGATAGATAGGGGTCCTGTTTCAATCTTCTACATGTGGTCAACCAGTTTTCCCAGCACCATTTACTGAATAGGTTCTCCTCACCCCATTGGTAGGTGGTGGGGGCTTTGTCGAAGATGAGTTGGTTGAGGAATTGAGGTTTTGCTTCTGGAATCTCAATTCTGTTCCATTGATCTATATGCCTGTTCTTGTACCAATACCAAGCTGTTTTGATGATTGTAGCCTTATAGTAAAGTTTGAAGTCTGGTATTGTGATACCACCTGCTTTGTTTTTTTTGCTGAGGATTGTTCTGGCTATTCTTGGACGTTTGTGTTTCCATATGAATTCCTGTGTTGTTTTTTCTAGGTCAGAGAAGAATGTTATTGGTAATTTAATGGGTATTGCATTGAATTTGTAGATTGCCTTAGGTAAGATGGACATCTTCACAATGTTGATTCTTCCGATCCATGAGCATGGGATATTTTTCCACTTGTTCATATCAGCTTTGATTTCTTTGAGCAGTGTTTTGTAATTTGCATTGTAAAGGTCTTTCACGTCTCTGGTTAGGAAGATGCCAAGGTATTTCATTTTTTTTGTGGCTATTGTGAATGGAATTGTGTTTTTTATTTGGGTTTCTGTTTGTTTATTATTGGTGTAGAGAAATGCGATTGTCTTTTGTACATTTATTTTGTATCCTGAGACTTTGCCAAAGGCCTTTATCAATGTAAGTAGGCCTTTAACAGATTCTCTTGGGTTTTCAAGGTACACCATCATATCATCTGCATAGAGAGATAACTTGACTTCCTCTTTTCCTATTTGAATACCTCTGATTGCCTCGTCTTCTCTGATTGCTCTAGCCAGGACTTCCAATACTATGTTGAACAGGAGGGGAGAGAGTGGGCATCCTTGTCTAGTTCCAGTTTTCAGGGGAATTGGTTCCAATTTTTGTCCATTTAGGAGTATGCAGGCTGTAGGTTTCTCGTAGATGGCTTTTATTATTTTGAGGTATGTTCCCCGTATGCCTAGATGTTCAAGGGTTTTTATCAAGAAGGGGTGCTGGATTTTATCAAAAGCTTTTTCTGCATCTAATGATATGATCATGTGGTTTTTGTTTTGACATCTGTTGATGTATTTAATTACATTTATGGTTTTACGAATGTTGAACCAGCCTTGCATGCCAGGAATGAAGCCTACTTGGTCATGGTGAATGATTTTTGAGATGTATTGTTGAATCCTGTTTGCTAGGATTTTGTTGAGAATTTTAGCATCTATGTTCATCAAAGATATTGGCCTGTAGTTCTCTTTCTTTGTTGGATCTTTACCTGGCTTGGGTATCAGTGTGATGTTGGCTTCATAAAATGATTTGGGGAGGGTTCCATCTTTTTCTATCGCCTGGAATACCTTCAGTAGGATTGGTATCAGCCCCTCCTTGAATGTCTTGTAGAATTCTGCTGGAAAGCCATCTGGACCAGGGCTTTTTTTTGTAGGAAGTTTTCTTATTACGTAGTCGATTTCCTTGATTGTAATTGGTCTATTTAGGGACTCAATTTCTTCTTGTTCCAACCTAGGTAGATTGTGTGATGTCAGAAAGTCCTCCATTTCCTTGTGGTTTTCAAGTTTGTTTCCATACAAGTGTACATAGTAGTCTCTAATGATCTTTTGTATTTCTTCAGGGTCAGATGTGACTTCATCTTTTGTGTTTCTGATTATGCTTATTTGTTTTTTTTCTCGTTTTTTCTTGGTCAGTCTAGCTAGGGGACCATCGATCTTGTTTATTTTTTCGAAGAACCAGCTTTTTGTTTCATTGATTTTTTCAATTATCTTTTTGTCTTCTATGTCCTGGATTTGGGCTTTTATTTTGGTGATCTGGATTCTTCTGCTGAAATTAGGGTTTTTGTGGTCTTGCTTTTCCAGCTTCTTTAGGTGGCTTGTTAGATTGTGAATTTCTGTTCCTTCCATTTTCTTCATGTGTGTTTGTAGGGATATAAATTCCCCTCTTACTACAGCTTTCAGGGCATCCCAGAGATTTTGGTAAGATGTTTCTTCATTTTCATTTGTTTCCAGGTATCTTTTGATCCCTGTTTTGATTTCGTCATTGACCCAGGAGTTGTTTAGCATCATGCTGTTTAGTGTCCATGTCTTTGTGGGTTTTGGGGGACTTTGTTGGTGTCAATCTTTATTTTTATTCCACTGTGGTCCGAGAAGGTGTTTGGTAGAATTTCGGTCCTTTTAAATTTGCTTATACTTGATTTATGGCCGAGTATGTGATCGATCTTAGAATATGTTCCATGTGGTGATGAGTAAAATGTGTATTCTGTGGTCTTTGGATGGAGTGTTCTGTAAGTATCAATTAAGTCCATTTGGTCCAAGGTCACATTGAGGTTCCGGATCTCCTTGCTGATTTTTTGTCCTGTTGATCTGTCTAGGGTTGTGAGTGGGGTATTAAAGTCCCCAGTTATGATAGTGGTAGAGTCAATATCTTTCTTTAGTTTTCCAAGAAGTTGCTTTAAGAAGGTTGGTGCACCTATGTTGGGTGCATATATGTTTAGGATAGATATTTCTTGTTGATGGATTGAACCTTTTATCATTATGTAGTGACCTTCTGTATCTTTTTTGATTTTTAATAGTTTGAAGGATATTTTGTCTGAAATTAAGATGGCTACTCCTCCTTTCTTTTGTATTCCGTTCACCTGAAAGACTGTTTCCCATCCTCTTACCTTGAGTCTGTGGGTGTCCTTTCTAGTGAGGTGAGTCTCTTGAAGGCAATAGATTGTTGCCTGGTGATATTTTATCCATTTTGCCAATCTATGTCTTTTCAGTGGTGCATTTAGTCCGTTCACATTTAGGCTAATAATTGAAATGCAAGAGTTGATCCCTGTCATAAAGTTCTTACAGAGTTGTTACTGTTTATTTGTTGTCTTTCTTTGGGTTTTGGAGTTGGTTCAGGTGTGTTTTTAATCTTTTGCCTGTACTCTTGTGAAGAATGCTGATGTTCTTTTTTCTTTTTCTTCTGTGTTCAGTACTTTCTTGAGTGTTTCTTGTAGCGGTGGTCTGGTGGCAGCGTAGGTTCTTAGGGATTGGATGTCTGGAAAAGATTTTAATTCTCCCTCACTAATGAAGCTTAGTTTAGCTGGGTAGGTTATTCTTGGTTGAAATTGTTTCTCTTTTAGTACTTTGAAGATAGGGCTCCAGGCTCTCCTGGCCTGAAGGGTTTCTGTGGATAAATCTGCTGCTATTCGGATTGGTTTTCCCTGGTAGGTAGTCTGGCCTTTTTCTCTTGCTGCCTTTAGGATTTTTCCTTTCATAGCTACTTTGTTTAGGCGAATTATTATGTGTCTGGGAGTTGGTCTTCTCGTTTGTTGTCTTGCAGGGGTTCTCTGAATCTCTTGTGTTTGAATTTTTTCATCTTTACTGAGATGAGGGAAGTTTTCTTGAATGATTTCGTGGAATGTTTGTTCCAGTGTGGCTTCTGTTTCTCTTTCTGCCTCAGGAAGCCCAATTATTCTCAGGTTTGGTCTCTTGAAGTGATCATTCATCTCTTGCAGGTTTTGTTCTGTCTTTTTGAGCTTCTTTTCTATGTTTTTGACAGTTTGGGTTAGTTCTGTGTTTTGGTCTTCGAGCTCTGAGATTCTTTCTTCTGCTTGGCTGATTCTGCTTTCCATGCTTATTAGTCTGTTGTTCATTTCCATCACAGTATTCTTTACTGCTGTCATTTCTGACAACAGCTCCTTCCTATTTTCCTCTTGTCTCTCCTCAATTTTTTTAATTCTCTCCATTAATGTTTTGATGTCTGGGTTTGTTGCATGTAGCCAGTCATTCTGGGGACTCTTCATTGTCTGTGTTCCAGAATCTGTTTTCTCATTGTCTGATCTCCCAGGGGTCTGTGTAAGCCCTATATTCTTCTTTTGGTTTTTCTTCATTTGTGCGGTTTTTCCACTTCCCTACTTCTTCCTTCCCTCCACGTCACCGTCTTCTTTAATTTTGTTTTTCAGGGGTAAAGGGACTGGTTTTACTTCTGTTCATTCAATCTCCCATTCTTTATGTATGTCGTCTTACTTTGTTCAATTTTGAAGTTGTACTGTAGGTTGGAGGTGGTCCTTTTTGCAGTTTTGAGATGTATTTAAGGGGGGAGCTGTGATTCAAAATCTGTCTGCAGGTCCTGCTGTTCGCTGACAGGCGTGTGGATAATGTGGAACCCACTTCCCACTGCCCTGGAGTCTGTCCGTGCAGTGGGGCTGTAGGTTTACTCCCTGTAATAAAATGTGGTTAGCAGGGGGAGAGAATGGAGCAGATAGTGGGTTGAAGAGGGGAGTGGAGAGATAGAGAAGTAAGGGAGGAAACTAACGAGTGTGCCAACAAATAGAGAGAGAGGTCTATACTAAAACAGCTAAAAATGATGGACCACAGCTACAGTCGAACCAACTCTCATACAACCACAAATAAAACATATTGTGATGCTAACATACCGGCTATCCAACCACCTTATTGGTGTGTTGTTCCTCTATATAAAGACATAGTTTACAGACAGAAGAAAAGAGAAGAAAAGGAAAAGGAAAAGAGAAAAAAGGGGAACAATACTGTAGGAATAGAATTAAGTCATTAAACTAATAGAATCAATGAAGCACACTCTGAGACCTTTCGTTTAAGTCCAATGTCCTTTCAGGTCTGGTTTGTAGTTTTCTTTTCAAGCCGGTGAATTAGTTTGCAGTTAGAGTCAATTGCCCCTGATATGTTGTGAAGGACAGCTCAGGTCAGCTTTCCTTCAGCAGTTTGGTCTATGTCTTTATCAGGCTTATTTCTCCCGTTTCGGTGTTGTTACCTTGAGTCGCCAGCAGGTGGTGCTATCTCATCTGCTCGCCCCAGAGGGGGTGGGGCCGGACAGGAACAAGATGGCTGCCTGCCTCCGAGCAGGCAACAGAAGCCCCATGCGAGCCAGCAGCACAATCTCAGACACAGGAGATTTGGCAGAAATCCCTGCAGACCTTCCTTGAAGCCGACCTGTGTGGATCTCCTCTCAGGCCGGGCTGTGATGAGCTGTGCGGGCCGAGCGCCGGGGCGCCGGGAGCGCCGGGGCGCCGGGAGCGCCGGGGCCGCGGGAGGCGGGAGCCTATTTATTTTTAATTAAATAATTTGCATCAGAAAATAAATTTCTGTGTGTTGTCATAATTGATTTTCATTAGTGTTTTCTTTTTTCATTTTATGAGTTTTCAGAGAAAACTTAGAATGTAGGTACTCCTGGCAAATTGACAAACTTCTGCAAAAATGGAATTAGTTCACAAGTGTCTTTCAATATTATTTTATATTATCCCCTATTCCAAATCTCTAAAGCTTTGTCACTTCTTCAAATTCTAGTTTTGGTGGTAGGATTGCTTCACTGTCCTTGCGTGTTGGTTGTTTGTTTACCTGATCATTGTAATCACTGTCGCCTTCACTGATGTCAGAACAAACATTAATTAAGTGCCTATCAAAGGTGGGACACTGCCAGGCCTTTGACATACATTACTATTTGAACATTCTTGTTGACCTATGAGGGTGCATTTTTGTCATTTGCTCTTTATGGGGAAGAAAACTAGGAATTAGATAAGAAAATTGATAGAACACAGAGTTATAAGTAGTGGAACCAAGGTGCCACTACTTACTTGTTCCAAAGTCAGTGTAGTTCATCTTTAAGCTGTATTGGCAAGGATCTTTTTGGATTTGTTATCCACAATGTTGAATTTGTGACTGATTTAACATAACTTCTGTAATACGAACCTCAACTCTCTGTCTCGTAGTCCTAGAGAACTCCAAGTCTTATTAAAGTACAGGTTTTGATCAGCTTCTTAAGTTCCTTTTGAAATTTGTTCAGTGTTCCTTTTTTGGTTCCTGTCACATCATTACAATTTAGTATGTCTGATCTTTGTTCAAGTTACAAAGATGAATTTATGAGCAAGTCTTTTTAAAGGTTCTATGTCCTTTCTTTTTTACTTGCATTAAAAAAACTTCCTATATAACATGCTTCATTTCTAGAATTAAGGTGTTTTGAGTATGGAAAATTAATACTTAGACATGTCATTACAGTGGTACGTTGATCAATATTAAAATCTAAAAAGAATGCACTTCCAAATAAATACCCTAAACATTTTCTCCTTTGTTTTAACAAATAAAATAAATTTAAAGGTTAAAAAAAGACCTTTAAAATGCTTTACTAACAATTTCCTCTTATTAGAATTAGTTAATAGAACTTCCATTTTTGTTATTGTTTTCAGCTTTGCTTTACCGGTGAAAAGAATATTTATGGGATAAAAAAATTTGCTGAAAATATTTTTTTCTTGCTTTTCTTAAACAGTTTTGTAATTTGTTCATTTATATACCTTTCTTAATATTTTTAGTATTTCTGATTTTATCTCTGTAATGTACCTATACAACTAACATATTTAAGACTGATTCACTATATTATATTATATTATATTATATTATATTATATTATATTATATTATATTATATACTTGAGGCAGATCATGTAGGATGGTACACTCTACACACACACACACGCAACACACACACACACCCCAAACCCTAAAACTTGGTTTCCTGCTTTGTATCAATATTTGTGCAAAGCATCCACAGGACAAAAGGAGTATCCAGCTAAGCAATGTATCAATTGCACTTCTAGAAGTCATAATTGGACTGCAGCATGTTTCAAGGTCATTTTGAATAGTGCACTTGATAGGATAATGTACCTTTGGTCTCTGACCTCAATTGTCAAAAAACTATTTTGCTACATCAAGGAAGCATTATCTGAGGAGAGAAATCAAAGCTAACTCAGCCAAGAAAAATTAAAATTAAATGCTTATGCATAACCTATGTAAGTTTATAGAAGTATTTTACTCCTTTAGCTGCTTTGGATGACATGATAGTTAAAAGCCCATCAACCTGAACTTGAAGTTATGTCTTGACCACTGTCAGTATTTTCAGGAAGATATTATTCACATGCCATTCAAGGCCTAAACATGTTTTTATCATCACTGCCAAGAAAGTCATAAATAACAAATGTCATGTGTCAAATTTTAGGTTTCTATTAGAAGAATAGCAATAGCTAGGAAAAAAAAGAAGGATACAAATCAAAATCTGGTCTCATTGAATTAAGAATTTTTGAGTTGGCCTTGTCTTTGTGGGCTGGGTTTCTCTGAAGAAATAAAATTTTTCTGTGACTCAGTTTCTTCAACTAAAAAATGGAGGCTTTGGGTCAAACAGTATTTCAAGTCACTCAAGCTTTAGAATTTTTTTTTTAAACTGATATGTGTGAAAACCATTCCAAAAGTTATCTTTGTTCTCCAAAAATGAGGATTTTTTTCTCTAAACACTGATAGCAGACATGGCCTATACAAAGCTTCCTTTCTTCATATTATATTTCAATACAAGAAATATTATCTCAAAAAACCACCCCTCTGCCTTTATTTGTTTTGCAACTCATGCTCTTGCTCTTATTCAGCAAAGTAAACAAACATTCTGGTGGGGTTAAGGATTAATGGCAAGGAATTGCATGACTGTACAGCATGTAACCTTGAGGGAAGAGATCAAGGGAAATGTCAGTCAAACACCTGCCCTTAGTGCAGTTGCTAATTAATTCGTGAACATTGACTAGGGTTGCAGATTTGCTAGTGTACAAGGGAATGAAGTCCCATCCTATAAATACTGCCTTGATTTAATGAGGCTTTAATAGGATTAAATGGTTTTAACTTTATGACTTCATGTTTTTGATTATGGTTGTGTAGTGCTTTTCAATATGGAGAGATATGAATTTCGTTGAGTTTTAACAGTAGACTCTTAATGAAAGGTAAGGAAATAAAAAGGGGAGAGTGCGTCATTAGCTCAGAATTTAGGTTTTTGAAATTTTGGAATAAATTTAAAGGTTAAAATGATCTTTGGCTACCTATAAGTAAACATGATAAGTTACTCAGTGTCTTCCTTTAAATTAATTACCATCTAGTTAAATAGACCACTTTCTGTTACTCTGAATCTGAGCTATTTTGCCATACCAATATCTCAAAATCATGCAGAGCTTGATTCTAAATCATTTTTAAATTATATTTTTGCTGTCTTTTATATTTGAAAATGACATGCTGATGGTAATTTATCCTATAAATATTTTTGTGTAAAATAAGAATATCATTTGGATATGCTATTGGTTGCTAGAGGTTTCTATTATTAAAATTTATTTTTGAATGCTCATAGAAACTGAAAAGTGATTTTGTTGTGCTGCTACTTTAGATGTTAAAATAACATTGTTATATAATTTATCCAGTAAAGTTTTAGACTCAACTCAGGCTTCTTTATTATTGCTATTATTATTATTATTATTTATTATTATTATTATTATTTTAGCCAAGAGTATTAGAAATCTATTACTTAAAAATATGCATTCAAATATAACTGAAATATATGGTATCTTTGTAAAAATAAGATTTTTAAAAATGAATAGCTACTATAAAATAGAGGAAATGTGTAAATCAAATTGTGTCATTCTCTGGCTATAAAACATTTCAAACACTTTCTTTTTAGCTTAAGATAAAGAACAAAATTCTTAATTATGACCTATGTTTTTAATCCATTTTATCTTTCCAACACACACTGTTCTATGCTTTCTAGTTACTGCAATAAATAAGACAAACAAAATCCTTGCTTTGGAGACAAAACTTATAGCATAATAAGGAAGACAGACAATAAATGAGCAAATAAAAAATGCAATTTCATACAGTGATGATGTCAAGAAGTAAGTAATACCAGCTACTTAATAGGGAGTGACTAAGGCAGAGATAATCAGTTTAGATCTGATAGACAGCAAAATCTTCTCCAAGTAGCTGCTATTTGAACTGTGCACTGACAATACAGAGAAGCCAGCCTTGCAAAGTTCTGGGAGCTGAGTGTTGGACAGGGTGTGCAGCTAACGCATTAGACTCCATAGAAGGAATAAGCTTGTCAGTTTCAAGGGCTTGCCTGGAGCATGGTCAGAATGAAGAGAGAGTCAAAGCCATAAATCAGTCAAGGGCAGATTATGTCATATATTTCCAATGTATTGAGATAGAATTGCCTCCTATGATCCGATCCCTTTGCCCTGTTCTCAATTCCTTATGTGAGGCATGTTTGCCTCAAATCCACAGATATAATTCTTGTTTCTCCTCATGATTGTTTCCTCAACTTCTAATAATGACAAGCCCATCTTTAAATACTTTTTAAAGAAAAATGTTATTATGCTTCCCACCTTTTTTCCTCCCTGAGATACATATTTTTGATTGGTTTCCAAATAGCCTCAATCTCCCTTTTTCTTTACTCTTGTTCACTTTTCACTCTAGGACTTGAAAATGCAATATATTCATTTTATGAGCTTTTCTTGCAGTTGAGGTCAGGAAAGCCCATTCTGATCAAGAAGACGGAGAAACGAGGAATATAACTCTTTTTCTTCTTGATAAAAAGAAAGACCTGAATTTTATTTTCCTGACTGCTCATGTGTTCCCTGCCTTTGGACAGGGCTGTGAAAACATTACACCTGGAGTTGGGGCAGCCATATTGCTACTATAAAAGCAAAACGAATACCATAACAATAACAACAACAACAACAAAGGAGATTTACAAAGCTGCCACACAGTACCCTGATATTATACCCTGAACCAACCCATGATAGTACCCACTATCAGGCTTCTAATTAAGCAGACAATAAATGCTCAAACCACTGATAATTGAGGTTTCTATAATTTACTACACAATAATTCCCTACCTCATTGCTCTGTGCACATTTTTCCAAGGACTTATCTCACAGAGAAATAAAACTGGAAGTATGAAAGACTTTTCTCTTACAAGAACTGTTGGTTGTTGGGTTCATTATCAAATTCTGTATCTTTAGAAGGCAAGCTTATTACACAGTATCTTTCCTGATACTGGCTATTTATCCATGGAATTATATGTTTCTACATGACTTTCTTGGCTTGACTCTCTTTTTATTTATAGCTTTTCTATGCACAGCAAAGAGGTGTGACTTATTTTATGGATTATTTCTTGTTGTAAGGTAGATAATTAGTTAACTAGTTTATTTGTATGCTCAGTGGAGGACAATTTGCTTCTTAAAACAGAAAAGACCTCCTTGTTTCTAGCTTTTACCAAATAAGGTGAAGGTATTTATCTTTTTTTGTTCTTTCTTGTATTATTCTATTTTATAGTTTAGCTTCCTAGCTAAATTTATCTATTAATCATTGAATTTGTAGCTATAATTCCATAGAGCATCAGAGTAATATGAGAGATTTAAAACTATTGGAGTTGCATGTGTACAGGTGTTTTTAAACTCTCCAGTACCTACCAGAATCACAGACTCTAGCTATGTAAGCTCTGTTTCAAGCAGGACTCAGAAGACTGATATTTTTCCAGTAAGGAATTTCACTTTATAATACTATTTTCCATCTCCTACCAATTCAAAACCCTCTTCTCTTGTCATTACTCGCCAGGTTTTAATAGTTGTGTTTATTAATAACAATGATGACAGAATACATTTATGTTTGTCTTTGAGTGGTGTTCTTCAAATTTTATCTTTTTTGTAGAATGTTATAGGTCATTTCTGTAACTTCTCAGTGAGTCATAGAAATTTTGTCTGTGTATGTATGTATGTGAGTGTGTTATTAAAGTGTTTGCCACATTGTATTGCTTTTGTTTCCCTTTGTCTCTTTCACAAGAACATCTGTTCCTTGTGAGCAGGGATCTCATTCCATTCTTTATAGTGTCTTTAATTTCTAGAACAAAGACTGGCACAGAGCAAGAAAATAATAAATGAAAATTACTGAATGAATGAAAATATAAAAATTACTTCCCACATCTCATGCATATAGTAACTTTGTTTCTGTGTGGGTGAGGGTTCACTTATCAAGTTTGTGAAATCAACTGAAAACTATTACCACAGGCGTAGTTTATGATACTTTTTAATATGATCGAACAGTTTTGTAACTCAGTTTCCACATAAAAAGTAACAAATGTTTTTTCTTGGTGAAATCAAAATTGAATTTATGTAATACAATATGCTTATGCAAACCATACTATAATCAAGTAACTCAAGCCTTCTGTGGTCACAAATGCTGTTGATGAATGCTAGATGAACTCCAGGGTCTTTTTTTAGAAGAGTTTATATTATATGAGATTTTCTTTGGCAAATTCATAGACTAAAGACCTTGGCTAAGCTTTAAGAATCATAATTGCTATATAACTTATTTTCTATCTTTTGTATCCACTTGTGCTGGTAGAAAATATATAGAATTCACCAAAATTAAAAACTAGTGATATTGTCTTCTCTGAAAGCACGTTTTCATAAGTGTGAAAGCCAAATATTAAGAAAAGGGGTTACTAGGTAAAGAGGCAGCAAATAGAAGTGATCAAGGTGGGCTGTGGGGTACCTAGGCCCCTCCTGTCTGGGGCACATCCCCTCCCCTTTAAAGATTTTATCAAAATAAATATAATTTACCCTTGGCACTTTATAGATACATATTATGAGATACATAGAGTAGTTCATACTCACAGGTAAATATGTACTTTCCAGGCCAAAATAATTAGTCACCTAGAAGTATAAAGAGGTAAAAGAAGGTATAAAAGTTAACAAAAACAGAGGCATAGTTATTGAAACTTATGACAGAATTTAAAACAGCCTGCTGGCTATATAAAGAGGATGAGAATAGATAATAGCAATATGAAATAAGGAAAACAAATTATAAAAAGTTATCAAGGAAGAATATAAAAATATAATAATTACAATAAGGGACACAATTGTTGACCTGCACAGCTGAATGGATACAGCTGAGAAATTAATTAGTGTGTTGAAAGATCTAATTGAGTACTTTTCCAGAAAGCAACAATTAAGGATAACAAGATTAGTTTTAAATCAGCAGAAATACTGTGCATATAAATAGGTTACATTCTCCAAATAAAAGACTTAGTCTCTCAGATTAGATAAAAATATATAAATAAAAAACTAAAACATATTGTCTACAAAGATATACTTAAAACAAACAAAAAAAGACACAGAAAAGATGGACAAAGATATACTAAGTATATGACTATTGGAAAACTATAGTATTAATAACAATCTAACATGACAAATAAGACAAGAAAAATAATTCAAAAGGTCAAAGAAGGATATAATATTCTGGTAAAAAAGGTTAAAAGAATAATAGGCTATAATCAGCATGAACTTGTATGTGCCCAATAATATTGCCTCAAAATATGTAAAGCCACAACTGTCAGAACTGAAGAGAGGTACGTATAAACATACAATGATAATTCAAAATTTTAACATGCTACTCACAGAAACTAGCAGATCAAATAGAAAATTATAGAAAGATATACTACAGTTTAAATATTGTACTTTATATGTATATGTTAACATGAAAGTAGATATATAAGTAGACATATAAGATTTGAATCATGATTTGTGTATATGTGTGGACAAAAGTATGGAAAAAGAGGGGAGAGAGAGAGAGAGAAATATACTCAAAATTCAAATAATATGTTCCTTATGAGGACAAATGCAACATTTACAAAATAGCATGTGTATTAGACCAAAAAGATTGCAGATAGTGGAATTTGTATAGTCCTAAAGCCATTAAGTCTCCATCATTATAGAACTATCTATTACATTCTGTTTTACAAAATATAATGATTGTAATGTATAATGATATAGGAACAATTAAATTGCCTTGACAAAAAAAGCATTGCTGTAGAATAACAGCCATTTTCTCTTCTAATGTCTTACATACAAACATACAATAGATTCCTATGGTTTATCATTTAACTAGTACTCTGATTTTATGGCATTTTTCTAAAACAAGCGTTTGTTTTAGTAATACTTATTACTTATGGGGCATTGTGTACAAGTTGCACATACAGTGTTAACAGTTACATTTTCAATATCTCAGTAAGCACTCCATTCAATAAGCAATATTGTGCTAATTTAATGAATAAAGAAATCAGGGCATAAAGAAATTAAACACCTTTTCAACAACTGAGCAGAGCTAGATTGGTTCTAGATGCTGGGAATTTCCCAGAGACCAGGCATGTTACTTGTGAATAAGGCCAGATTCATAAGACATGTCCAGTAGATACCTATTGAATTGAATTAAATTCCCTTCACTATAATAAAATTATAAGCGTAAGAAACAGAGGTTAAATATCAATTCCATTATGGGTGTGTAGCTGATACAAAATCATTTAAAATAGAGCAAAATAAATCTCAACACCAGCCTTCATGCAGCAGTGTACAGAATCACCATCCTGGCAAGGAACCACATATATCCTTATGCGCACTGTTTCATGAGTGCATGTGGTAATTACAGCCATAAGATCTGAATAAATCAATTCCTTAATGTAGTAATGGCATTGCAAGGGTAGTAATGGTAACATTAATAACAATAACCATAATTCTATGAAAGTTTAGAAACATAAAGTCTTACAGAGACTATGCAGCTATTTGCTAAATGTAATTTTTAAAGGAGAAATAATTTATTTTTATTGGCTTTGACCCAACAAAGGATTAATATCTTTACATCATTTTTATCTTGCTAATAAAGAAGTTCAGAATTTTTAACATATTCTTCCTAGGCAATGCTTCAAATCTCGCCCTCTATTTGGTATTACAGTATCAGTAATTGGTGTCTCACGTTAACATTTATTTAAAGCTGCTGATTTAACATTTAAAAATTCTGGGGTTAATGGATCTGCATTCACAGATCCATTAACCTCAATAAAAACAAATGGAACCTCTTGTGAACTAAAATCAGTTCAGATCATGGATATGCTTTCTCTAATACTCACAACATTTAGATGGGTCCTGCTAAAATGTCAGGTCATAAAAAGGTCTACTAACATGGTAATATTCAAGGTGATTTTTCAGTCTTTTGCCACTGTTGTCCTATGCATCAGAAGCACAGCTTCTCTATAAGGTGTGGTCCATACAAAAATTAATTCTGACAAAATACATTTCCTAAAGCTCATGGATTCTTACAATACTCTAGAGTTTCCTCTTCTAAAACGTCAGTAACCTGCTAAAGACCACGTTCTTCCTCAGTACATGCTGGAGACCCCTAAATCTTAGGGACTTCAAAATCTGATCTAAGTTATATAGTCAAATAACCAGTAGAAAACTTACATAGTATGGGCACTACTGGGCTTGTAACAAATATTGCAGAATGGGAGAAAAGGCACCAGAACCACTTTTACTACTTTCTATCAGTGTGAGTTTAGAAAAATCACCTGAACTCTCTGATCTTAAGTTAACTCATAGTAATATTTAGGTAAAGAAATTCTTTGTGTGTTTGTGTTTGTTTGTTTGGTGTTTTGATGTTTAAAACAGTTTTTTTTTTCCTAAATTAATCAGACTTAACATCTAGGATCATTTATAAACATCAAATGTACAATTAAATTGAAGAATTAGAACACTTTCAACTCTTAAAAGTTTCCCAAATGCTTTTCACAGTAAATACCCCATACCATAGTGAAAACCATTATTCTAACTTCTAATGTGATTGAATAAATTAAAATGCAGGGCTCTATATCTGACTTCTTTTACTCATGGCTGTGTCTGTGAGATTCATTCTCTGTTTCTGAATGTAGCAGCAGTTTATTATATTGCTATAAAGTATTATATAGACAAAAGGGTGGACCTAAAAAAAAACCCTGGAATTTATTTATCAAAAAAATGTGTATCTATTATTACATGTTTAAACTCAGTCACCTTCAAAGTACCCTCCATTTGATGCAATACACCTATTGAGACACTTTTTCCACTGCTCAAAACAGTTTTTGAACTTGTCAACTTTGATGCCTTTTATTGCTTCTGCCGTTTTTTGTTTCACCTCTTCCATACTGGCAAAACGTTTCCCTTTGAGGATTTTTTTTTTTCATTTAGGGGAAACAGAGAGTCACTCAGAGATAGAGATCAGGTGAATAGAGAAGGTGAGGCATGAGGGTCATGCTGTTTTGGGTAAAAATATGCTGAATACAGCACAGTGTGGGCAGGTTTTTCATGTAAATTACGCACCATAAAATGGACACACAGATTGAAAGAATCTCCAAAAGAGAATATTAATTAAAGACAAATGCAGTCTCTCACAACAATGCTAGATGATATACTGGTTCTGATGGATTCCTAGAACACTTACCTAGCAGGGAAAGCCTGTACCACAAGGGACCCACCCTTCAAAAAAATAATTCTGGGTTTGTTTGGGTATCTCCTCACATACCACCTTTATTTATCCATTCTTCTGTTGGTGAGGATATGGACCATTTTCAATTTTGAGCAAGAATAAAGGATGGCTTTTTAAAAATGAAAGCTTCTCATGATTATGGTTATATCCTTTAAAAGAGAAAATCCATAAAACCACAAAGCTATTCTGAATAATCCCCATACCTTTAAAAACCATTTTAGCTATCTATGACTAAATAACAATCTCCTTACTACTTAGTACTTTAAAACAACAATATTTTATTATACTTAACAACTTTCTAGATTAGAACTTGGTATTGGCTAGGATGGACAATTCTGACCCACAGGCTCTTGGCTGGGGTCACTCTCTCAGCTGGTTTTAACTAGCAGGTCAGCTAAGCTGGAAGATTCAAGAAGGTCTCAATTAGACATCAAGATTTCTCCCCTCAATGTTTTTTTTACATGATTAGCTTGGAATTTCTCACAGAATTGTGGACTCATGGTCATTGTGTCTATAGAACAAAAGCAGAAGCTGCTACACTAAAAGTCTAAGTATAGTACTGAAATAGGGCCACTTCTACTGCATACTATCGCATTCTGTTTCAAGGGAAGACATCAGTTTTTCATGGGCAGAACATATCACAATACAGACAAAAATATATTAATGGTGTCCATCTTTGAAGATATCTAGCATCCATAATTCACATACCTGCAAAATATTTTCATCCCCACTTCCAAAATTCTTATTAACTTATGGCACAGTCTCAAAGTGGTCTAAATAAAGTCCATGCATGTATGAGGCTTCTTGTTGCAGTTCCTGAAGTGTGTCTCCTCTGGTGCAGTTCTTGGCTACAGAGTCTTATGAATTAAAAGACAAGTTATCTGCCCTTCTATATGCCCAACATGAAGTGGAGAAAGAGGGAAAAGATAACCATGACAGAAACTCCTGTTCAAATACCAGTGTGAGCACACAGCGGTGTCTGGTCCACAGCAGTCATGAAATCAACTGCCCACATGTCTTCGCTCACCTTGGAGCTGTTCCTTTCTGGGGCCCAGTTGTTCTTTTCCTCTGAATAGTTCTCTATAGCTACATGCTATTGAGTTTTCCCTCTGAGCCTTCCATCTTTTAAAAAAAAAAATTAAGAATCATCAAATTTTGTTTGCAGCTAAATATTTTTTTAGCCTGATTCCTACCTTTAGATAGATGAGGCACTGGTGTTCTATTTTTAAAAAATTATCTCTTTCTTTTAGTCTAAACTATTGGTGATTTCATCAATATATTTTTGTTTTAAATGTGGGTTGCCTATGAATCTTACTGTGGTTCACGTCATTTGGCAAAAACCATATATACACATGTCTTTGTGACAAATTCTTCTGTTCTTTGAGCTGTAAATCAGGGAGCTGTAACACAATTCCCTTAAGATCCTTAGATATCTTTTGTCTACTTGTCTAGCTGAGAGGATCTATGACATGTGGCTTAAATATTTTGGAGGTCTTAACAAAGCACCTTGCAATGACAACCTTTATCTGAACTTCATCGTAAGACTGGTTTTACCTTTTAGTATCTTCTGCTCTTTGGCCTTTCTCAGAATGAGAGAGAGTTTTGTTTTCTAACACAGCAAGTCCTGGGTTAGAAATAATTTGTCTAAATTTTACTTGAAAACTAAGCATTTACCTTTTTTAGCTCATTCTTCTCTTTCAAAACCTTGTCATAGGCAGTTAAAATAAGCCAACTGGCATAGCCAGTTGCCTACATCCATGGTTTTCTATGTTGCACATTACCTCAAGCAATAGCCGCACAAAATTCTCCACCATACATAACACAAGTTTTTTCTTCTGCATTCTCCATAGCACACTGCCCTTCCAGCCTCTACTAATAATCTCCTCATATCTATTTCTCAATCTTAAAGTCAGTTTTATATGTTTTACATTTTGTTATTACAGCAACTCAGTTTTAGGTACCAATTTCTGTTTTAGTTATATGCAAGTGAGTAGCAAACCATCCAGAAGTTTTTAAAACATTATTGATAACTTATTCTTTCTCAACACTCTATGGGTCAGGAATTTGGACAAGGTTCCGGGGGATGAGTCTTCTGTTCCATGTGGTATCTTGGGTGGTTATTCACCTGTCAGCATTCCAACTGGGCTTCAAAGTATGAGAAGAATTCTCTATGTGTAATCTTACACATGACCTTTTCACAGGCTTTTATCACAGCATGCTGGTTTCAAGGGAGTTGGATTTATAAGTCAGTTGATTTCTCCAGAGTGAAAATGGAAACGGCCAGGTGTTTCTAAGTCTAACTAGTGCAGTGCCACTTTTACCACATTCTATGGATCAAGGAAAGTCCTGGGACATGTGGAGATTCAAGAGGGAGAAAATAAATTTTACCTTTTTATTGGAGAGTGGCATACACATTCAGAAACTGAAGAATGTGTATAATGGTGGTCTTCTTTAGATACTACATGTCACAAAAGGTTTTGTATTTTTATCAGTCATTCAATTTATATTCTTATTGGTTGAACTAAATTATCGTCATCTTCTAAGTATATAATGTGCTTTTACTAGTCTTTATCATCACTGTTTGCTGGCATCAAACTATGGCATAACCATAGTTACACTGAAGGACTTCCTCCAGGAAACTTTTTTCTCACAAGTCTCAGGTAGATTCTTATTTATGTTCTATGTCACATTGTGTTTAATTTTACCACAGTATTTATAATGTTCTATTCTTCTACGAGCTTCCTGAGACCAGGACTGTGTCTTATTCCCCTCTGTGCTTTGCACTGTGACAGGTATAGAGCATATTTACATAAAATATTTGTTGGATAAGAAGACTTGCATCACCAAATATATTTTAATAGTCGGAGAGATGTGTGAGACTAATTCATTCATTCTATACATAATAATAATTAACATAAATAATATTGAGTACATATTTACTATATGCAAGGCTATATGCCTAGTGTGAATTAATCTTCACAAAGCCCTCATTATCCTCTTTTTAGATATGAAAAGACTAAAATTTGCTGAGCGAAGTCACTTTTTCATTGTGCCTCAAATTTTAACTGACAAAACTTAAATGCAAAACTTGCATCAGCTGTAAGCCAATGTTTCTAATTGCTAGATTACCTACAGAGGAACAATAGTACACATTTTTATTTCTAGATTTTAAAAATACCTCTGAAATTCCCTTGGAGGACTTATTCCTCAGATTTAAACCATGGACATAATTAACAGTCATGTAATAGTCACCTTACCTACTTTACACATAGGATTTAAGACATGGCTACCACATGTCTACAGACTAACTACAGCCTGGTCACCAATTATTAACCCATTTGGATTGATAAACAATACATTTTGTTGTGGTACATGTCTGTAGAATGAGATAAGGCCATGGGAAGCCATGTTTACCCAAAAATATGATCATGTTACTTTCACGTTCCAAAATCTTCTACAGGTATACTGAGAATTAGACATCATATATATTGATGATATAGTCATGTCATACTACTCTACAAAACATACCAAACTCATTCATATCACAGTGGTTTTGCACTTGTCACTATTTCTTCTTGGAAATTTCTTCCCTCATATTAGCATTGCTGATTCATCCTATCTTTTTCATAGATGCTTATATGTCAGTTTCTCTGAGTTGACTATCTAAAATAGCCTGTTTGTCCAGCTTTATCCCTTTTGCCAATATCAAAGGATAGTTACTTGGAATCTTTATCTGATATTATTATATACACTTATTTGTATAATATTTCTTGTCTATCTTCTTCACTATCCTTTATATGCCTCATAAGGAAAAGTAATTTTTTCACTCTTGTATATCTACAAATCCATCAATTTCTAAAACTCAGTAGGTGGTTATTATATAATAGTTGGATGTGTGAATGAATAACTGGTCATATTTTTTAAGTCCCATTCATGTGACACAATTCAAGCTCTTTCTTTTGTTAAGTGTATCACATTATACTCCCTTGGGCATATCTCCCTTGATTATACAGTATCTTGAGTATATCTCTATTATCGCCTTTGCCACATTTACTATCAGTGTTGCTTTACTTGTCCACGTCTTCTAAAAGACTGTGAGGTCAGAGTTCGTGTCTTACTCATGTGCCAATTCCTGGCATTTTTCACATTGCATGATATATTGTAGTTACTAAAACGTTTGCTGAATGAACACAAAATAACCTTTCTCTTCATTAAAGCCAAAGCTATACCACTTAGCTTAGTCTACTGTTGACACAATGCAGTAGTTTAACATCAAATTGGTATTTTAATTATAAAATACACTATAATTACCTATAAGATTGTACGTTGGGAAGATTGGCTGAAAATGACAATGTATATTGAATCCATGTAATTTAATGAGCAAGATATGCTACTCTAATTAAATTTCTAAAGAGTTTCTACTATTTTAAACCTTGTTTATAATCCAGAGAAAATATAGCCTTCAAATTGGAAAGCCATTTGTGAGGCACATTTACCATGCAGCAATTTAAACTAATCTTCAGCTCAGCTGAAATTTCTTCGGTGATCACAGAAAGTCAGTTAACCATTTTCACTTGAAATCACCCAATCTGTAAAATGGAGGTGATGCCTGTGGTGGGTTGGATGACTAAATAATGTAATTTTTTTTAGAGTGAAATGTTCTGAATGGTATTGTATAACTGCACACCTAAGGGACTTTGGCTATCCTTTTCATCATGACTTTTCATGTGACAGATGGATGAAAGAAATCAGAGGTTCATCTAGCCCCTCTAGCCTCCAGGCAAAATAAATTAGCTTTCAAGAAAAAAAGGATAGAAATATTTAAATGTTAAAATCTTTATCTACCCTCCCTCTGACCCAATTGTATCTTTCAACGCAAAGATGAACATCAAGACTGATGCAGGAACCCATCTTGCCCTTTCCGCAGATTTTATGAAGTTTTTCTTATTGTCATTTCTTTTGTTTGTTTGATTGCTTTGTGTTTCTATTTTTCTTCCTCAGGAGAATACATGAACTAATTTACCAGTACCAGAATCATGTAAATTCAGATTCTTTTTTAACTCCCAGGAAATCACTGGCCAACTTATTAATTTTTGTGTGTTTACATTTTTAACCTGAAAAATAGGAATTTCTTATGAAAATAATAATTCCCAAGAATAATCTGACGATTAATGCAAAACTAATATGAATCAAGAAAAGATATAAAATAATGACTCTGAAGATTAAATACTTGATGGTAAATCAAACTTAAAAATTTATGGCAACATTTAATAATTGAAATAATATGTGATGGTGTATTTCCAGAAGAGGCTTCCAATACTGGTAAGTCAGTTGTTAATGGAAAACATTAAACTGGTTTCCAGAAGCCTCACATATTTGATAATAATTAGATTTTCAAAACTGTTTCAGAAATCGTCTGCTCCAGCTAAATATCAGAAGCTGACTCTTAACCAGATTTAATTATTATGAAAATAGGTGAAGACTTCAAACATCAAAGACTCTTGTTTACATCGTGAGTAGCATAGGCCTATTGTTACAATATATAGTTTGGTAAATAAGGCACAGTCAACCTTTAAAAATTACTGAAAAAAATATTTAAAGTATTTCTCTATTTAGCAAAATAGACATTGTCAGTTTTCTGGTGCTGTGAGTTTGTTTCAACTCTACTAAGCATCAACTAGATTGGATTCTCATGTTGGAGACTAGAATGCATCACTGTGTGAATTGAAATGCATTACTCTGTGAATTGGAATGAATTAGGCACACTCTATTGCACTTCTATCCTGTCATATTTCTGCTGTTCTAAAAATGGTTTCTATAGGAGTTTGCTATCAGATTCAGGACAACACTTTATAAACAAAATTTAATGGAAGCTTTCATCTGTTAAATTTTATTACAACTCACATTAGTTTTTTATGCTATAAACATGCTTATGCTGTAAGTTACAAATGCATCGTCCACAACTATCTAGGCAATGCAATAGTTTAAGTATCCTAGAAAGACAGAAAAAAGGAAGATTTTTGTATTAAATATTCATCACTTTCAACGCTTTTAAAAATAAAATTGTCAGTATATTTTTTTCTTTTAAAACATGATTTCATTATACTTTGGAGAAAAATTTAATTTGATCAGGGGTTAGGATAATAATAATTCACACGACACAAAAAGACAAATATTAAAGCTTAATTTTTTTTTTTTTTGGTCACACAGGCTAGAGTGCAGTGGCAGGCTCATGGCTCCCACAGCCTTTACCTGCTGGATTCAGTGAATCCTTCCACTTCAGATTTCCAAGTAGCTGGAACAATAGGCACACACGACCATGCCCGGCTAATTTTTTAATTGTTTTGTAGAGACAAGGTCTCACCAAGTTTCCCAGACTATTCTCGAACTTCTAGTTTCAGGCAACCCCCTCACCTCTGCCTCCCAAAGTTCTGGGATTACAGGCATTAGCCAGCACACCTTGAAGCTTGATGCTTTTAATTGGAGTTTAAATATTTAAACTGTGAGACAGAGAGATGTTTGAAGAAGGTGATCTAAATACTCTTTCTTACTCTATTTATTTCCAGAATTAGACATATGTTCTTGTTGCCACAAGATGGCTATATTTAGATCTGTATGTGTCCTTAATAATTCACCCTCAAGTTTGACTTGGTGACCTTTGAAATTTTATTCAAAGAATACATTTGATAATACAGAATTATGATTCCCATTGTTCTAATTCTGTAAAAGTTTAACTTATATGCAGAAGTAATATGGGTCTGGTTTCAATAATTTTACAGGTTATGTGTTCACATGTATTTTTTATTTAAACTTCATGGTCTAAGAGAATGACATACTGTGTGTTAATGGGTGTGAGTGCCTATGCTTGTATGAGTGCTTTAAATATAAACATGTTAGTTTTGATAGTACATCCTTGCAAAATTTTAATATTGTCTCTGGGTTTTTTGTTTTCTTATGATTTTGTTCAGAGCACCATAGTGCTTTTATGCCCATGGATTTTTCATTTTACTCAAATAACTCATTGATCATTAAGTTGAACTCTTTTCCCAATTACTACATCATACCAAATGTCACGTCTTAGCAGGGGGAGGCCGCTGTGATGTTGCTTAAAATCATTGCTTGACAACAACTTATTTAACACATAATTCAATAAATACAGAAAGTGCACTGGGAAATTGACAATCTAATTGTTTGGAGATAGCAATGACACAGCATTAATATGCTAGTTTTTTATTAGAACACATGTTACATTGTTATATTGATAGCTAGCTAGGGATAGAAATATAGCACCATCAATCCCATTTTACAGATGAAGAAACTATAACTAATTTGAATAGTTCTGCTCTAGATAAAAAGAAATTTTTATTACAAATAAAGAGTCATCTTATCTGAAGAAATGAATGGATTTAACAACATATACGGGGTGCCAAAAAACGCATACACCTTTTAAAAGATGTTATTTATAATGTACTATTTCTTACTTTGCTTCTTAAATGTATAATTAAACTTTTCAAAGTTTAATTACAGTAGCAGTGTGTAGTATGATATTCACTCAATCATGCATCTGCTACTTTCTTTCACTCTACAGCCTGTCACATGGTGACACTAGCATTCATTTGATTAATGCCATCTTTTGAGCGAACGTCATACTTAAATGTATTTATGTTTTGTTGGTAACCTCCGTATGTAATAAAGCACCTCATGAGTCTAAAATTTAAAAATGTACTATTTCTTATTTTGCTTCTTAATGTCTCTATTTTATAAAGTAAATATTTGCCCATATGCTATGCAGTATTTAATGTTAAGTTGCTGAAGTCACATAAACATCAAAATTCAAGTGATAATCAAGAGACAATATACTACGTATTTGGGGTTTTGAATCACACTATTCTTGCTGTATAATCTGCTTTTTTCTGTTTTAAAAAATCAAGAAATTGATAAAATTGGCCTTCTGATTTATTTTGAAAATGACTGACCTGGTTAAAATAATGAAATACTAACCTCTACATTTCTGTGTCCTAATCTAGTTTCTGACACTTGCTTATTATATTACTCCAAATAAATTCTTTAAAATTTCTTGTCTCTAATTTTCTCAACTTAAAAATTAAAATAATAATTATCCTACAAAGATTTATGGATATCAAAGAAGTTAATATAATATAAAGTAGCCATCACAATACCTGAAACACACAATACTTGTCAAATTATTTTCATTTCCTTATTTCTGTCTTTCCTTTTTACCTATGCAATCCCTGGGATTTCTTTTTCTCACCTTATCCCAACCACTCAGTCTGATTGTAATTCATACCTTTGGACTGCACTGTGGATGGTGCCTTGGTCACATAAATTATTGGAATGCAGGAATATTGTTTGGCCCTGTCCATTACATTATTTCATTTGGTTTTGTGACTACATAGTGGAAACATATCTTCTGGATACAAGAAAATTTTCTAGTTTTCTAATCAATGACTTTATTCTCTTTGAATGGACTCTATAAAGTTTTATAACAGGAGGTCACAAATTCATCCCTGCTCTTCTCACTCTTAAATTTATACTATTTGGTGAGATATTTTGATACATTCAATGTACATCTGCCTAACCTCAGCCACGTCAGATATACTTACCCATGTTTAAACTTCTTCCCATTCCCATCTATGTTACGATTTTGTCTAGATGTATTGTCCATATTTGAACACCTTCAACATGTTTGATGAGTAATGAAATTACATATGAATTCATATGTGTGCCCACATTTATATTTAAAATCATGACAGATAATATCTCCAGTTTTGTTTTTTATGGAAGCATACACGATGGAATACTATGCAGCCATAAAAAAGGACAAAATCATGAACTTTGCAGCAACCTGGATGGAACTAGAGTCTATAATACTGAGTGACCTCTCACAAAAACAAAGGTCCGAGTATCACATATTCTCACTCATATAATGGACCTTGAACATCCAACCTAATACTATAAGAAAATGACCGACAGTAGTGGGAAACTATGGGTGGGGAGGGAGATGGGATTAACGGTAGCAAATATCTGTCTGGGGATAGGGAAGCACCTCTTATCAATAGGGTGCCTGAATGAAACGTATTTGTATACCTAACCCTTAACTGTACCCCACAACATCATAATAAAAAATATTGATTATTAAAAAAAAGATAATACGAAAACAAAGAGACTGGAAAAAAGAAATCTGTTGGTGAAGCTGATAAACCTCACAAAACCAGTGATGTTTTGCTATATCTTGACACGTGAATGACGAGTGACTCAAAAGATAAGTACAAAATGATTTCTCTGTCTCCCAACAAAAAAAACAGGAAAAATAAAAGGAAAAGAACAGAGGCAAGATTTAAAAACTACACCAAGTGCCTGAGGGAAAGGTGCCAATGTGTTATGGCTGTCCCAGCAAGCTCACAGGTGGTTATTTACTTTAGTATGAGTTTTAATATCTTCTGCATATTTGCAAGAGAGCAATTTGAAAATCACCATGTCTTTAATATATCAAATACATTAAAATCTTAATCTTAGCAGATAAATGTGAATACTTAAAGCACAAATAGCAATCTATTAAATTTCTTTTACCTGATTTACTGTAACACAGCCGACTTACTGAGTTGAAGATTATGTACAAATTACTACAATTATGCACAAACTCTATACAAGTAAGAATCTAAAGATTTTCTTTGGTTTATAGTTTATTTAATAATGGCTGTTTATTCCTCACCATTAATATCTGTCTCTTATAATAGAGCATGCTATCATAATGTGAAAGTAAAGGCTTATCTTACTCTATATTTTCTGTTTATTTACATTCTGCCAATAGTATTATAGTAATGATAATGATAATAATAAACACTAAAATGTGAATATTACAATCAGTTATTCAACAGGCATGGCACATATTGTAGAGGGATGCTAATCCTCCTTTTCTTTTCTTTTCTTTTTTTTTTTTTTTTTGAGTTGGAGTCTCACTCTGTCGCCCAGACTGGAGTTCAGTGGCCGCTCCCGGCCACTGCAGCCTCGACCTGCTGGGCTCCGGCGATCCTTCCACCTCAGCCTTCCAAGTAGCCGGAATTACAGGCATGCGCTACCACGGCTGGCTGATTTTTTTATTTATTGTAGAGATGAGGTCTCGCTGCCCAGGCGGGTTTCGAACCCGCGGGCTCAGGCAATCCACTCACCTCAGCCTCCCAAAGGCGCGGGATTACAGGCTGAGCCACTGAGCCCGGCATAATCTTCCTTTTCTTAAATAATAACAAATAAAATAGACCATTCATCATCTGGAAGTAAAAAAACATTTTAAAGGTACCCCAAAGAAGAAGATCCTTTATTTTATTCTAGCATGAAAGAAAGGTGGATGGTTAAAAATGCCTAAATGATGTAAACAACTTGAGCCAACTTTTCAGTACTTTTCAGGGCCAAGCATCAACAGATGGACAGATCTCTCTCTCTGTCTCTCTGTCTCTCTCTCTCTCTCTCTCTCTCTCTCTCTCTCTCACACACACACACACACACACACACACACACACACTTTTTAAAACTATCAGATAAGAACTTTTGGTGATGTTCCACAGAACTGAATAAAAGAATCAGTGCTTTATGAGAGAAGTGTACACAACAATGCATGAGACAAGACAACAATGAAAAGAAAGTTTGATAATGCTTACAAAGTTTAATTCATGAAAGATTCTTCTAGTGAAATTTCTCAAATACACTTCCAAAGACCACATTTTAGAAAAACCAGTGGTCCACTGGACATCCACTAAGATACAGTGTGCTTTTGCACAAACATGGAGCTAGGAGAGAAAATCAGGGCCCTAGTCTACCTGAGAGATTTTAGCATAGTAATCATAACATTCTGAAGATAGTGGCATAAGCAACTATACTTGAATATGAATCTGGATTGAAATACATTTTGAAATTTATTTATTATAAAAGAGAAAATGAAATTACAGGAAAACAAAGATGTGTGATTGCATACTTGAGAGCATGCTGTATATATAACTTTAGATCCTGCTTATTTCTCTAAACATTATCGCATGAGGTTCTCAGGTATTTTAAGAATGTTCAACTTTTGATGAAGTTTCAGAAAAGTTTCTGATGCAACTGGTATGTTTCATGAAATGCTAAGTCCAATTATATTTTTACAATAAGAAAGAGGACAAATCTTAGTTTCGTGTTTGTAAAAGGTAGGATTGACAGCAAAACTTCTCTGGTTGACATATGGTGCCAATTCACTTTCAGTATGATGCTTCTGCTGCTTTAGCAAGAGATCAAGCAATCCACAGAATTGGAGCATTAGACACTGATAGTTGCAGGATTTCAATAGAGTAGGGTGACCTAGGATGATACAAAACTGAGCTTGCCTCTTAATTTCCTAGAGTGGAAATTGATAACATTTTCTGTAAAGGTTCAGATAGTAAATGTTCCTGAATGTGAGCCAAGAGGCAAAATCAAAGCTAGTATGTAGTTAATTATGAATCAAGAACCAACCGAATTTCCACAAATATTTTATCGATGACACTCAAAGAATGATAATTGAGTATAAGGTTCTATAATCCTGGTATTCATTGGAGTTCAAAGTTAGTGTTACTTATCATCATGGTAGAAATGTGACCTCTAAAACTTTCCATTGCCTGTCTGGAACACTGATATCTTCGCTGTAGGGAACTCAGCAGAAAGTATTATGTGAGTCACTCTTTTGACATTCTTATACCAACCTTATAATGTAGAAGAACTTTGCATGAGATCCAGGTCCAAAGGACAGGCTCTTAGACTCCCTGGGAGTGAATTCCAAGTAAACTCATTGACTGTGTTGTCTTTGATTTCTTAACCCTTTCTAGGTTTCCTTACCTATAATGTTTGTAATAATACCTATAAGGACTGTCTAAAGATAAAATAAGTTCATACGATGCAAAAATTTAGAACAATATATGAGATGTTGTAAAGCATTAGCTATAAATATTATTTTGTATGTATTTTCATTTATTTAATAATGTTAAACTATTTTTAGCTTGCATACTCTCAAAAAAAAAAAAAAATGACTGTGAGCCACAGTTTGCTATCCCTGACTTAATGTGAACCTTGTGTGCTGGTCCACCCACATTCTTACCCTCACCACTGAGGCACTCATTCCCCTGTCCACTTGGAGTGCTGGTTACTAATAAGCAGCTCTTTGGGAATCAGGAACTGTCTTACTCTAAAGGGATCTATCTCACTGTCATACCTCTTCTCCCGGGCAGTTTTTATCCAATAACTAATCAAAGGAGGATTAAAAAGGTCCTGTTCTCAAAATGGGACAACTTTAAAGGGCTGTCCTAGCTCCTGAGCTCTTCCTGGAATCCCCGAGATCTCTGTTGCAACCATAATGCAGTACAACTCTCTCAGTTCTGTTCTATGTCCTTTGACAGATGAGGTTTCTGAGACTACACTTCAAAGGACTTCAGTTACCCCACCTCAAACCCTACTTTAGATCATTTGTATCCCCACCCCCCTTATTGCTGGGTATACACAGCTGTGTCTAATACTCTTCAGTCTTAAGCTGTTCCAATTATTCTTTACTGTCCTTTACATGATTTTTACAAGCCTCACAAAATGGTCCTTATAAAGCATTTTTTAGACGCAAGGTAAAACTAGGGCACTGTGTTATTTTCACATGATGCTCTTGCTCTAATATGATTCACTGCTTTCCCCCCAAATGAAATTGAGTTAAATATAAAATATCACAAATATTTAAAGTCAATGGATATTCTGCATAATAACAAGATCTTCTATATTACAACCAAGGTACTTTTCTCTGCATTGGGTTTGTTTTATTCAAATCTCCACCCACCACCGTCTTACCTTGCTGTCATTACAAAGTCAGAGAAAAGGCTCAACTGAGGGAAATATTTGCAGTTTGGCTTACACAAATACAAATGTGAGCTACAAAGTTGTGGAACCTTAGGCATAATGCAACATTACTGCTACTTATTTGGTGAATAAAGTGGAATGTGGAGGGTATTGTGATAGATTATGATTATAAAAAGATGTAAACTACTCAGGTTTATGACTTTATATGAATGTAATGAAATGCTGGTATATAGTAGTACTTCCAGCCTACCATAAGTCCCCTTCGCTAATAGAAGACATAAATGGAAAATGGTTTTTAAGAAAATGAGCTTCTTTTAGGGTTAAATGAGACTTATTCCTCTTGCAACATGGAACAGGTAACTTTAGAACAAAAGAAAATATCACTTCATATGAATCAACAATGAACAGATGAAATTTTATTTCTAGAGGTAGAATGATGCTGATAAAATAGTTAGATTTAAACAGGGGTTAAATAAATGCATAATTAATTGATCCATCTAAGTCTGAATATTAAATCAGAGTTGGCATCAGAGTTCTATCCTCTATTTATTGATTTTTTTAAATTTATTTGTTTTTTCTGTGTCTTGGAATTAACTCCTAAAGAGCCCTGTCTTCTTCGGAGATGATCACTAAAGGGAACTTTCTGCACCATTCTTTGGATATAATGTAGAGATTATATTAAGCTTCCAAGAATGAAAGTTGATTTTAGTTTTATGTCACTGAGATGGTCATTTTCTTCCACTGTTCAAAACAATTCCAGGATATTCTTAGATAGCTTGGATATTGACACATCAGTCTCAAGATTCCTTAACATATAAAATTGTGTCCACTCAGCAGCATCTGCATCACCTGGGAACTTGTTAGAAAGGCAGATTCTTGGGCACTACCCAACATTTGTCGAGTCAGAAACTAGGAGCGAGGCCACGTCATCTCAGTTGTAACAAGTGCTCAAGGTAATTCTGATGCCCGTTAAAATGAGAAGTACCGCAACAAAAAATAAACTGACAAAAAAACTGAAATGAAACGAAGCAAAACAAAACAAAACAAAATATATACAACAGAACACATGATGCTTATTAGGGCAACAAGTGATGACATAGAGGTCAAAAATTTTGCACATCAAGAAATATTTTTAAGATTAAACTCTAATATGAAATTATACTCTCTGTTAAAAAGATAGGCTTCTATGGCAATAAACTCTCCTGGCATTGGCAATAAGGAGTAGATTAGAGAAATGTACAATAATAGTATAAAGAAGCCATTTCAAACCAGAAGTGAGTAAAATAACAATGCAGTGTCTAAATGAGAGAGGAAACATCTTTAGTTTCAGGTACTATAGTTCCTGAGATTTTTGAGCCCAGATAGACTCAATTATTAAATATTAAACAATGAATAATTAATGCTAAGGTTCTGATTTAAAAAAAATTATTTTATAAATGTCAGGCATAAAGGACCAAATTTTGGAGCATTGTTAAATTAACATATATCCTTGATATCTACATTTTCAAAAACTATGAGTGATACAAATGAAAAAAATCTCATTTTTTTTTCTATCACTCAATTCTCTTTTACTCTAGAAGTTTCAGGCCCTCATATTTATTCTCCCAAACTTTCCTCCAGTGTCCAGATCTAAGAATTTTCTTCATGGTCCTCCATTCTTTTGGTACATATATTAGTCATATCCTGAATTAGGAGTAAAACATTCTTCCTCTTTGAGAAAGAAGAGAATTGGGAAATAGCCATTACTGTATGGTTTTGGGGAAGCCAATGTAAAAAGAAAAAAAAAATGAAAGCATTCCCCTGTTAAATTTTTCTATTCCCTTATCCCTGGAACTGCCTGGCATGGGACTTAGAAAAGAGGATTAGGGAACTGGAGAAATGAAAGAAAAGCATGTTCTAAACTCTTCCTGACCCATATATGGTCAAGAATTTTACCCAGATAGATGTCTTCAGGGATGACTGACTTGAGGCACCCAGAGCTCAATTCCTCTGCAAAGAAGGACTAAAACAGCCAGTAGGTAACCACATGTGGAATAGAGTGTCTCAGGAAGAACGCTGGAATCCATCAGGGAAGCAACAGAGAACTTCTGAGGTTAGAAGCTCAAGACGGCAGCATAGTGAGAAAAACAGGGCAACTGACCAGATCTGTTCAGAGCCAGGAGGGTCTCCCTATTGCCAGGAAAGTAAGCAAGAGATCCTCAACAGTTCACATTCCCACCATTGATACCAACAGTTTTAGCTATAGGAAACCGTTTGATGCTCACTGGCACAGAGCCTAGTATTGGAGCTGCCTGAAGTCCACAAAACTGCATTGTTCCAGAGAGGGAATTTGCCCTTAGTTACCACCACTAGGACCCAAGGTACTGAATCACAACACCATTTTGAGATTGGAGTCAACAATGTACTACATCCTGCCCTTAAGGCCCAGTCACCCAATCACCGCAGCATCTCTTCATCTTTCCCACCCATGCCCTTCTACACTCACCTAGAGTGCTGGGGCATCACATACCAAATGAATCCAGTGGTATGGCCAAGTCACTAGTACCTGAACCCATGCAAAGCACTATACACTAAAAAGAGGCAGTCTAGCACACTAGGGAAACTGCCTCGAGGACAGAGACAAGTGAAGCATGTGCTCCCTAGAAACAAAAACCAGGGCCACCAACACCAACAGCAACTCTGCCCTCTTTAACAGTGGGCCCACTGCACACATGTGGACTTGGCCCAGGAACCCAGAGTCCAGTGCCACCTGTGACCACAACTGGTACCTGTGTGTTCTGCCTGGAGGCCCAGGAAACTGTCCATATGTTCCACCATAAATACCACTGATGCATATATGGCCTGTTCTGAGGGCCAGAGAGTGGAATGTCTGGTCTACCAGTGCCTGTGTACCCTGGCCTGGAGTCTCAAAACTGGTCCTCCCAGACTAGCACCACCACTGCCAACATCTGCAAATTCCTCCTAGGGCCCAAAGACTGACTCACCTAGTGAGTGCCTCTGTCATCATTGATACCAACATCTGGTACCACCTTAGGGGCCTAAGTACCAGTTTGTTCTGTACTCCCATTCCCATCTAAGCCATATCACAGTCTTCACAAACAACTGCAACTTCAGTCACTAACAAACACTACTGATATTGATTATAGATAAAGTAATCATATGGAGACTAAACAAGAGTGCACAACCAAAATCAAAGCCTCTACTCAACTTATATTATATACACACCTACAGGAAAAATCTTCCCGTGTGAAAGTTAATGCATAAAAGTGGAAGAAGTGACAGTTACACCAGATGCACAGATATCAGTTTAAAAACACAAGACACATAAAATAAACAAAGAAACATGATATCCCCAAAGGACTACAATAATTCTCCAGTATCAGATCTCAAGAAAAGGAAGTCTATGAAATGAAAGAAATTAGAAATGGCAATCATTAGAGAACTCGGCAAGATCTAAGAACTCAGCAAGATCTGAGAAAATACAGATAAACAATACAAAGAAGTCAGGGGGAAAAATCATGATCTGAATGAGAAATTCAACAAAGATATGGATAGCATAAAAAAGACCCAAGCAGAAGTCTTAAAAATGAAGAATTCAATGAGTACAAAAAAAAAAAAATACAACCAAGAACTTCAACAGTAGACCAGACCAGAATAAAGAATTTCTGAACTTAAAGATGAGTGTTTTGAAATAACTCAGACAACAAAAAAAGAAGGAAAAAAGAATTTTAAAAGCCTATATAGCACAGTGCAAAAGCTTAAACAGACAAATGGGATTGCATCAAGCTAAAAAGTTTCTGGAATGCAAAGAAAACAACAGAGTAAAATGAAACCTGCAAAATGTGAGAAAATATGTGTAAGCTATTCATCCAACAAAGGATTAATAATCAAAATCTATTAGGAACTCAAAAAGCTACAAAAATATATATTTGATTGATAAATAAATTATCTGAATAAACATTTCTGAAAAGAAAATATTAAAATGGCAATAAGTTTATGATAAAATGATCAGCATCACTAATCATCAGAAAAATGTGAATCAAAACCATACTAAAATATCATCTCTTACTAGATAAAATGACTTTATCAAAAAGAAAAAAAATAATTAGATGCTGGCAAGAGAGAAAGGGGTACCCTGTTACGCTCTTGGTGAGAATATAAATTAGTACTACGGCCATTTTGGAAAAAAGTTTGTAAGTGCCTCAGAAAATTAAAAATAGAACTATCACATGGCCCAACTATTCCACTACTCAGTTTATCTCTAAGAGAAAGAAAATTAGTATATTAAAGAGATATCTGCATTCCCCTATTTATCTCAGCACTATTCACAATAGTCAAGAGATGAAATCAATTTAAGTGTTCATCAACATATGAATGGATAAAGAATATGTGGTGTATATAATAGACTATTATTTAGCCATAAAAAAAGAATTAATTTCTATCATTTACAGCAACATGAATGGTACTGGAAGACATTAAGATAAATGAAATAAACCAAGCACAGAAAGACAAATATTGCATGTTCTTAATCCCATGTGGGAGTTAAAAAAGTGAATCTCATGAAGGTAGAGAGTAGAATGGTGGTTACAAGTGTGGGTACTGTAGTGGGAGAAGGGTAATAAAGAATGGTTGGTTCATGGGTTCAAAAGTACACTTAGTTAGAAAGGATATGGCCTATTGTTCAAAACCACATATAAGGCTTATAGTTATCAATAATTTATTGTGTATTTTGAAATATCTAGGAGAAAAGATTTGTTATATTCTCAACAAAAAGAAATGATAAATGTTTAAGATGATGGCTATCACAATTATTCTGATTTATCATTATACATTGTATGCATTTATCATACTATCACATGTACTTTATATATATTATATTCTAATATACTTTATTATGCATAATAATACAAAAGGAATTTTACCAATTCTTTGATGCTTTTAATTCATTCTAATTTATTCTTAATTGAATTGGGACTAAATTCATGCTTTGTTTTGTTATTGTTCTAAGTGTAATTATATTTCTTAGGTGTGTAGTAAACACAGTAATGTTATTGCAGATGGCAATCAGGCATTACCAATTTTTGTGACATTTTTAATACATCTGAATTATGCATTCTATTCTGATATTGTTATTGATAGATACCTTACCTGTTAAACCTTAACTAACAATGGAAGTAAATGTTGCATCTATATATGCCAGATTATACTGTTTAAAAGTTAAAAATAAGCCAATTGACCATGGTAATTTTTCTTAACATGGTATCAAATAATAGCCACTTTTTTTCTCACCAAATCACATTGATTTTGAAAATTGGTAGCTGAAAATTATATTTGAAAATTTTCTTTGTCATTCAAACAGGAAAATCAGTACATTATGTATAGCTGGCATTTATGAGTGTGCATTTAGTATTGGGTTCTTCATAATGAATATGTTGCATGTCGTTATCTTATTTAATTTTCTCAACATCCATATGAACCAGTTTTTATTCTTTCATGCTGTAGACTCACTTATTAGTTCAATAGGTACTGGCTGAGTGCCACCTATATAGCAGTCACTCATCTATGTGTGGATAATATAGCATGAACCAAATTTCTTGCTCTCATGTTGCTTTGCTTCAGTGGGAACTATTGCTCAGACACATTAAATAATATGTTCACAGTCACATACTTTGTTAAGTGCTGTAAACAAATAGTTCAAGTCTGTGTGACATCAAAAGTTATGCTTTTAAATGTAATATATTATATACAGGACTCTGAAAGTCAATAATTCTCTGATTTATCTTATCTTCTTTATCACAGAATATCTTCTGCTGTTGATAATAAAATCAAAGATATGTATCTATTTCATTTGTGAATTACATTTTACTTTAGGCAACTCAGATAGAATATGATATAATGCAGTGGCACTGAGAAGCAGAAGGGATAGAATTTCAACACCAGTTCAGAAATACATGAGGAGTAAGTAGCTTTAAAGGCTATATGCTAGTGTGCCCTAAGACCAAAAGAAAGAGTGAAAGAGAGAGAAAATAATATACTAAACAGATAAGCAAATTGTATGCTTTATAGCAATATAATAAAATATTACTTCTTTGGAAAAATTAACATAATTAAATAGTTCATAGTATCTAGTTGTTTTCAGACATTCATGAATATATTAACATTCAGGAAAGGGCTTATGAAACTACATACCATCTTATATTTTTTTCCTTTTTTGAACCACCTATTATTTTAAATGTCTTTTAAGATGAAGAATCAGCTAAACATGATATTGTGCTTATTCTTATGTTTAATTCCAGAGCGAACATTACCTATAACAAGCATTCTGGTGATAAATTCCTAGTTGAAAGAGCATTCTTTTGGCATTATGCAAGTTGTTTATAATCTTCAATTCAATGAACATGCTGGGTTGTACTATTTCATGTAAAGAGAATAATAGATTATAAGCTTAACTATTACCATTTCATATTTTATGGTCTCCCCAGCATACTTCGAGGCTCATTTTTCAACTTGACCCCCAGTGAGCACACATAAGTAAACAGAATCTTGAACTTGTTTGTAAAATAAGAGCAAAAATGGTTTGAATTAAATCGTATTCAGCCAAAGTGGTTAGGGATGGAAATGTGACAAGCTCTCAAGTGAACATGAAGAAGCATCATGGGATTATTATTATCCCTAACCCATCTCACTGAACTCACAGTGTGTACTGCATCTGCACATGTTTAGTTGCTTACGGATGACAGCGACCCAACTTTGATGAGAGACTGAACAAAGAAAAAAAATTACGCTTGTTCAAATTTGACTTAAAATGTAAGAATGTTCACTCAATATTAGTATTCACTCAAAATGTTAGAAAGGGGAAAGTATGTTTATTTGTTTTTGCTAGAAACTTATAAATGTTCTAAGTTTCAGATGTATCTACACAGTGTCATACACCCAAGTGAAAAGCTGCAAGTCAAAAGCCTGATTAAACATGTGGTTGTTATGTAGACGGAATAGAAAAATACTAGATTGGAGTTTGTCACTTTCCTACAGATATTTTGATATTGTATAAGTCAGTTTTGGCAAATCAAAAGATAGCTATTTTTATTAAAAAGGAACTATGAAATCAACTTAACCTTCCAGCCATGGCAAAGTAACTGATACTATATTAACTCCTTCCTTTAAAAAACAAAAGTATAAAATTGGACACAGTATATAATGTAACTTTTCAGACAGACAGCTGATAACACATTACTGTGACATCTGAGAGAAGGTAAGATTAGAGTTTAGCTCCACATTTGCCCTAGCTTTCTGCAGGCATCACCTTCTTGACTGCGGTGAGGAACAGAAAGGAGCAATCAAAATTAAGCCCAGTGGTCTTCCTAAACTGAAGTGATAGAATTAGCTAGAAATTGCAGGACAGAGTATCAAAGAAAAGTGATCTATTCAGAAAAGAAGCTCCTAAAATCTACATAGGGATATCCTTGGGCCTTTGGCCACATACAAAGATGCACATGTACAGGGGACAATCAAACAAAGGCTGAACAAACAACAGTGAAAGAACTATTATTCGGGGTAAAGAACTATTATTCGGGGTAAGAAACAATTACCAGAGCACTATAGGCTGAATCACCTGCACTTGCACAGGTCTGGAAAACAATGCATGACGAAATAAAATAAATAAAACTCATCTAACACCATAGGTATTCAGTAGAGACCCAGAAAGGAAATACTTTTGAAAGAGAACTAACTTAGCGTTTAGAGAAAATGTCGCTCTGGATCCATGATAACAAAGCTGAAAAATAAGTCTTGAAAGTAACCAACATATGCTCAAGTAAATTAATAGCCTGACGGAACATAATTCAAACCTCCGCTAAGGAGTATAACGAAGGCCAGAAAACAACGTAGCTTTCAATAAAGAAGTCCAAGAAGCAAAAAATGAGGCCCAAACCAGATTAAAAATCAACCAACATAAACCAGAAAATGACAACAGTGATGGAATTAGAGTGAAGTACTTTAAAACAACGATTATCAACATATAAAAGAATTTTAAGATAATCATGAGCATAACAGGAGGGGTACAAATAAGGAATATCAACAGAGAAATGGAAACTAAAGAAATAAATAAACTAGTAATTATAATTCTTCTCGCTAGGAAAATTCCAAATCTATATGATTTTCCTGGTAAATTTTATAAAATACTTAAAGAAAAATAATGCTAACTATACACAAATTCTATCACATAGTAGAAGAATATGGAATATATATCTTAATTTTATAAAGATAGTGTGTGTGTGTGTGTGTGTGTGTGTGTGTGTGTGTGTGTGTGTGTGTGTGTAATTTTTCTGGTAATTGTTTTCTTAATATGTATGTATATTAAGAAAACAAAGACACTACCAGAAGAAAAGTAGATGCAGAAGTCTTTAACAAAATTCTAGCAAATAGATGAAAACATATACATTTAAAAAAAGTTTGTTCAGGAAATGAACTGTTGGTTTGTTCAGGAAAGGAAATGTTTGCTTGTAAAGTAAGAAAAGTAGATGCAGAAGTCTTTAACAAAATTCTAGCACTGAGGTTTGTTCAGGAAATGAAATGTTGATTGACACATAAAATCCACTCAATGTAAGGTACCACAGTTACAGCACAAAACCAAAAAATAGTAATGTCGCTTCAATAAATGCTGAAAAATTTGAAATACTTTAAGGCCACTTATATGATAAATATTTTTGGTAATGAGGAATTAAGAAAACTTCCTCCAACTTAAAAGGCATCTATTAAATAAAACTTTCGGTAAACACCATGCCTAGGTTTAACAGTAAATGTCTTTCACATAAAATAATGAACAAGACAAGGGTTTCTTATATCATTTCTATTCAACATTTTGTTAGTGGCCTTAGCCAATGCAATAATGCAAGAAAAATAAGTAAAAAGTATGAATAACAACAAAAAATAAAACTCATTACTCAAGACATCATGACCATGTGTGTAAAAAATTCCTTTAGTATCAACAGAGCAAAAATAGAATTTATATGTTCATTTAGCAAGGTTATAGAATACAGGATCAGTGGGCAAAAATTGACTACAATTCTGTATAAAAGCAATACAAAAACCATAACAAAATTACTATTTACAAAAAGCATGAACATTAAAATACATAGGAATAAATCTAATAAAGTTGTTTAAGACTGCTGTAATGAAAACATTAAAACATACCTGAGAAAAATTAATAGATACCTTAATTAATCAGGAGATTCACTATGCTTAAAGATAGGAATACTAAATATTATATAGGTGTCATTTTCCCTTGATTGATCTATAGATTTAAGATAATCTCAATCAAAATTCTAGAAGACTTTTTTGTAGAAATTGACAAGCTGATTCTAAAATGTATAGATAAATTTTAAAAAACAAAGCAACCAGAAAACATCTTTTAAAAAGAAAAAAGTTGGAGAACTTAAATTTCTTTATTTCATTTATCGAGCTATGATAATTATGACTGTTAAACTGGCATAAAAATAGATAAATTGATCAATGTCATAGAATCAAGAGTCCAGACATAGATCCACACATCTATTTGCAATTGATCTTGAACCAAGGTGCTAAAGTAATTCAATGGGGAATGAAAATATTTTCAACAAATATAGTGGAATAACTAATATATTGGGGCAGGGGAGTGAGAGTAAACACTAAACCTTACCTCATTCCACACACTAAAATTAATTAAAAATGCATCACAGTTCTTTTTTTTATTTTTTTATTTTTTTTAGATGCAGGATACAATTCTGTGTTAGGTGTACAAATGGTTATTATGCAGGTATCCTTGTTGATGAGGTGTGATGTACCATAGTTCTAAGTGTAAATGTTTAAAACTTATTGTATATAGCGTTCTCTAAAGTAAAATTAAGAGAATATCTTCGTGACCTTGGAATATTCAAAGATTTATTATACAAGGCCCATAAGTCACTAATCAGAAAAGTAAAAGCTTAATTGAAGGTAAAGCTTAATGTAGATCATCAAAGTTTAAAACTGTTTCTCATTTTAAAAAACCTGAGAAAATAGATCAACAAGTCACATTCTGAGAGAAAATATTGTATATATATATATATATATATATATCCAATAAAAGACTTATATATAGACAATCAAGTTTTGCCACCCAATAATTAGAGTAAAAATGGTATCTTGAAATGGGCAAAAGCTTTGAACAAGCATTTTCAAAGTTCATTTTAGAATTTGCCAATAAGTATATTTAAAATGTGCCAATAAGCACACAAACACATTGTGTAACATCAATAGTCATCACAGAAATGGAAATTAAAATGACAATATAACACAACTACACGCCTATCCAAATGACAAAAATTAAAGGCACCAATCATATCGAATATTGGTGAAAATGTGAAACATTTGAAAATCTTATACATTACTTGAGGAGTATAACAAAATACAACCTCTTTGGAAATGATTTTAGAATTTCCTTTTAAAATTCTAGATTTAAAAAAAATTTATTTTTTATTTTAAACATATTTTGTATTTTATTTTAAAATTATGGGGTACAGTTAAGGGTTAGGTATAGAAATATGCATCGTTCAGGCACCCTTGTTGATAAGGGGTGTCCCCTCATCCCCAAACAGATATTGACTACCATTAATCCCACCACCCTTGCCCTCCCTGTTCCCCTCCCATAGATTCCCACCACTGTCGACCCTTTTCTTACAGTGTTATGGTAGATGTTCAAGGTCCACTTATGAGTGAGAACATGTGATACTCAGATCTTTGTTGCTGTGAAAGATCACTCAGTATTATAGACTCTAGTTCCATCCAGGTTGCTGCGAAATTCATGATTTTGTTCTTTTTTATGGCTGCATAGTATTCCATCGTATATATGTACCACATTTTTAAAATCCAGTCCTCTTTTGATGGCAGCATGGTTGGTTCCAGGTTCTTGCTATTGTGAACAATGCTGCGATAATCGTACATGTGCAGGTATCTTTTTGATAGAGTGATTTGAGTTCTTCAGGGTATATTTCCAGTAGGGAGATTGCAGGGTCATGTGGGAGGTCGATATTTAGAGCTTTTAGGAATCGCCACACGGTTTTCCACAGAGATTGCACTAGCTTACACTCCCACCAACAGTGTATAAGTGTTCCCTTTCCACCACATCCTCTCCCACATCTACTATTTTTTGAGTTATTGATAATGGCCATTCTGACTGGAGTTAGGTGTTATCTCAGTGTAGTTTTAATTTGCATCTTCTTGATGATTAATGAGGTTGAACATTTCTTCATGTGTCTGTTGGCCGCTCGTATGTCTTCTTTTGTGAAGTGTCTGTTCATATCTTTTGTCCACTTTGTAATGGGGTTGTTTTTTTTGTTGTTTTTTTTTTCTTTTCAGCATGTTTGAGTTCCTTGTAGATCCAAGATGTTAGGCCTTTGTCAGACATGGAGTTGACAAATACATTTTCCCAGTCTGTGGGCTGTCTCCCTGCTCTCTTGATGATTTATTTGGCTTTGCAGAAGCTTGTCAGTTTAATGAGGTCCCACTTGTCTATTTTCTCTCTTATGGACTGTGCCTTTTGGATTTTGTTTAGGAATTGGATGCCAGTTCCAATTTCCATAAGGGTGTGTCCTGCATTTTCTAAGGTTCTTATGGTTTGAGGTTTTATATTTAGGTTTCTGATCCATTTAGAGTTAATTTTTGTGTATGGGAACAGATAGGGGTCTTGTTTGAGTCTTCTGCAAGTGGTCAGCCAGTTTTCCCAGCATCATTTACTGAATAGGTTCTCCTCTCCCCATTGGTAGGTGGTGGAGGCTTTGTCGAAGATGAGTTGGTTGAGAAATTGAGGTTTTGCTTCTGGAATCTCAATTCTATTCCATTGGTCTATATGCCTGTTCCTGTACCAATACCAAGCTGTTTTGATTATTGTAGCTTTATAGTAAAGTTGAAGTCCGGTAATGTGATACCACCTGCTTTGTTTTTTTGCTGAGGATTGTTCTGGCTATTCTTGGTTGTTTGTGTTTCCATATGAATTTCTGTATTGTTTTTTCTAGGTCTGAGAAGAATGTTGCTGGTAATTTGATGGTATTGCATTAAATCTGTAGATTGCCTTAGGTAAGATGGTCATCTTCACGGTGTTGATTCTTCCAATCCATGAGTATGGGATATTTTTCTACTTGCTTGTGTCGTCTTTGATTCTTTGAGCAGTGTTTTGTAGTTTTCATTGTAAAGGTCTTTCACGTCCCTGGTTAGGAAGATGCCAAGATATTTCATTTTTTTTGTGGCTATTGTAAATGGGATTGTGTTTCTTATTTGGGTTTCTGTTTGTTTGTTATTGGTGTAAAGAAATGCAATTGTCTTTTGTACATTTATTTTATACCCTTAGACTTTGCCAAAGTCCTTTATCAGTGCAAGGAGGCTTTTGACGGATTCTCTTGGGTTTTCAAGGTCCAAATTTTAGATTTTTTTTTGCCCTTTTTATTTTCTAGTGTAACTAATTACCATAAACTTGACTCAAAACAACACATATTTGTTTTTTCACAGTTCTGTAGGTCATAAGTCTAACAAGAATCTCACCAGGTTGAAATCAATGTGTCATCAGGGTTGCATTCCTTTATGGAGACTCTAGAGAATAATCTGTTGGAGGTTTCCTGTGTTCCTTAGATCATGGTCCCCTTCCTCCATCCTTAATACCAGAGATGCTGCTTTTTAAAATTCTGCTTTTATCATCACATCTCTCTCTCTCTCTCTGACTAATGCCAGGAATTGTTCTCCACTTTTAAGGATTTATGTGATTATATTAGGCCCATCCAGGTAATCCAGAATAATCTTCCCATCCTCTCTTGCACATGTGCATATTAATATCAAGCCAGACTCAAAGGAATGCCTATGCAGATTTCAGAAACTCTTTGCCTAAACAGCTCTTTTCTCTTTCACACGTGATCTTTAATCACATCTGCAAAGTCCCTTTTGCCCTGTAATGTGACATATCCACAGGTTAAAGCAATTAGGATGTGGACTTATTGGAGGAGACATTTTTCTTATGATCATAGTTTTCTTCAAATTTACTACTAAGTATTTACTAAAGAGAAAAAGGTGTATAAAGTTGTATGTATGAAAAGGAAATGCAAATGTGTTCCAAACAGGCTTATTTATACTAACCAAATATTAGAAACATCCCAAATGTCACAATTTGAATGGATAAATGAATTGTGGTATATTTTATGTAATCTTATACTATTCATCATTATAAAAAAAAAACCTACTATACATGTCAGCAATATTAATGAAACTCAAAAATGTGCTGGGTGAAAAAAACAGGTAGCAAGCTAATGCATACTATATCATTCTATTTATAAGAATTTTAAAAACAGAAGATAGACATTATAACAGTGATTGCCTCTAAGGGGAGCAGGGCTAGAAACTAAGAAGGGGTATGAGAGACCATTCTGGAGTGGTAGGAATGTTCTATAAAATGATAGAGGTGCTGGGTTCAGTGGCTCAGCCTGTAATCCTGCGCCTTTGGGAGGCTGAGGTGAGTGAATTGCCTGAGTCCACGGGTTCGAGACCCGCCTGGACAGCGATACCTTATCTCTACAATAAATAAAAAAATCAGCTGGGCGTGGTAGTGCATGCCTGTAATTCCAGCTACTCGGAAGGCTGAGGCGGAAGGATCGCCAGAGCCCAGCAGGTGAGGCTGTGGTGGCCGGGAGCGGCCACTGCACTCCAGTCTGCACAATAGAGTGAGAATCCAACTCAAAAAAAAAAAAAAAAAAATGATAGAGGTATGGGATATGCAAGTGTATACATTTATCAAAACTTGTGCAGTTATAAGGTGAAAAACTGCATTTTCACTGAATGTGAAGTATAACTCAATTTTGATGAGTTTTTAAAAGTTCAAAAAATTTTATAAGTGTATTTCTTATTCCTATAAAGATTTGTCTCCTAACTTGATGCCCACATTGTACACAATATGTGCAAGATGGTTTGGATTTATATAATTCATTAACTATTGTGTACTATAAAATAAATCAAAGCGCATATATCTTTCCTCCGTCTTTAATGTAATTTTTAGAAACATACATACGAATAAAGATCTTTTCTTAGGTTTATATTTTCTGGTGACAAAAAATTTCAGGTGAAGATTTCAGATTCTTCAAATCAAATCTTCAGTGAATTTTAGAATTTATGTTCTCATCTGTTAAATAGAATTGGATAAACATCACAAAAGTATAAGTGCACTGCCACTATGTATGGTCATTTGAAAAATAAGTCATGAACAAATGATCAGAAACATTAACAACTACTATACTTTTTTACATGTGAAAACAAAGCATGCAGCATATTTATCTCTCTTCTAGCTTTTTCTAGATGAGGATATTGGAACATTGAACTGATTTTTTTCTGAAAAATTCATACTTGTGATTTTTTTCATTCTGAAAGAGTCAAAATTATTTTACAAATATTATATGGATTTTTTAATGTGAAGAATATATTCCAAGTCATATCTTTGATATAGCTGTTTATATACCTCTGTTTGATGGTTATTTGTATTTAAATGTGAAAATACACAATTGTAATGCTTTGCCTGGCCTTGTATAAAGACTATTATGTACATGTACATTTAAAAATGAAGCATTTAAATGGATGTCTTTTCTCTGCCATTGTGCTAAGCTGTAATTTTGATAAATGTGTAAGAGATTCTGCAAAACATATATGGTAATTCATTTTGGAAAAATTGGGATGCCATTTGTTTGAACTCATCATAAGTAGAAACTTGATAATGTATTTTTTGGTACCAGTACTTTGTGAAGATTATGCAATTTTTCTTCCATAATTTTTAAGAGAGAAAATAAAAATAGAATAAATTCGAATTAAACAACACAAACTCACTTCAGTAAAAATTGCTTCAAAAGCATGCTTTTGTTACTGAGCTTTTATTCTTCCAGTAAATATCATTATTGAAATGAATTAGGCATTAGAGATAAAATAACTAAAATACAATCACCAATGACAAAACTTCCATTATTAGATTGACTAATGTATTAAGAATAAAATAAACTAAAAATAATAAAAATATAAAAGGATATACATACAAACTGAAAGGCAAATTGTAGCATAATACAGTACTAAAATTTTATTTCTTTAAAGGTCTTGCTGTTACTGAGATTAGTAATTATAGCTAACATTAACAGCTATTGTTTGTCAGATACTAGCAAGACATGTCACATTAATCATGTTAATATTGAATATGACCTTATACAGTAAGTATTATACCCATTGTATAAATGTTTAAAAAAAACAAATATATAATCTATCACAGAAACGAAGAACTGAGTATTACATGTTCTCACTCATAAGGGGACCCTGAACAATTATCATAATACTATAAGAAAGGGATTGGCAGTAGTGGGAAACTGCCAGGGAGGTGGGGCACACCTCATCATCGGCAAGGGTACCTGCATAATGAACATTTGTATACCTAGCACCGAAATGTACCCCACATCTTTAACATAAAACTTTTTTAAAAAACCCGAATATTATAGATTATAAGCAGCTCACCCAAGTCTACTCAACTCTTAAATGGCGGAACTAAGGGCATAGAAAATATTTGTCTGATTTCAAACATTACCTAGAACCAGCAACAAAATACATTTTCTTCAACTACTTCCCTGGTGAACTTCTAAATAAGACCAGCATGTCATTGTGAAAAGGAAACTAGGTATGGCAAGGGTGAGAAACTCATGTTATGTTCTCAGCTATGTTAACTTTCTTCACCAAAGTCTTTGGAAAAGACACTTTACTTGTCTAGCCTTCAGTATCTCTGGACTATATAGTGTTCAAAATTATAAAATATTAAGACCACAGTGACACTGTTCTTTGAAAGTTATTGTGTGTCCACGGTGGACATTGGTCTATAATTATGAATTAAATATTATGAAAGAACAATTGCACTGGAAAAGTTAAACAAAGAAGACTTTATTCATAACTGTTGCAACAAGGGAGTCTATTGCAATAAGAGAGAGACTGAACCAGACTATGCTGAAACAAAAGGCAGGAGCATTTTTAAGCACTGACGTGAGCTAGTGGAAAAGTGTTGGAAGGCTTAGTTAAGGAATACATTAATCAACGTAATTAAACTGTCTGAATTTGCTAGTTGGCACTTATGGGAGTTAGGTACCTATCCCCCCACAGACACTGAAAGACAGGATTTTTGTCTGTCTTTCTTGATGACAACATTTTAAATGGATGGATTGTAGGTCTTTGAGAAAGTCATTTTCGGATTGTAGAAAATTTACTTCTCAAAGGGACAAAAACTAATTTATAATTTCAAGTTTTCTAAAGTAAATGCTTTAAGGAAAGAGAGAAGAAGGATCTGTTAGTCAAGATGCCTGTCTAAAATTTAGTTAAGCTGAGAGTAATATTAATACTATCTGGGTCGATATCAAGAAAGTTGCTGGGCGCATTGGCTCATGCCTGTAATCCTAGCACTTTGGGAGGCTGAGGTGGAAGGGTTGCTTGAGGCCAGGAGTTCAAGAGCAACCTGAACAACACAGAAAGATAACTTCTCTACAAGAAAGAGAAAAAAGAAAGTTAAATGCGGGTGGATTTCTAAACATGGCTTAAGTTTGCTTTAATTGTAAACAAGATATTCACTGAGAGACTGGACAGAATTCATCACATTTACTTCAAGACAATCACTATCCTAATGATACCTTCTTAAACCTCTTGTAGACTATTAGATTTTTAAGACTTTCCTTTTTAGTGCTGAACACAGTGGTTTCTCTACATATGGTGGATAAATAGACAAGATAATTAATTAAATAATGTATACTAAAAGGATGAATGATAGCACTTTAGGGTGGGTGGCATTCATTGGTTAAAACTGTATGTCAAAGTGCATTGATATTTTGGGTATGACAGGAAATGTGCCAACTGAAAGTATGGAAACTAAGAGTGGTTTTTCAAACTGGGTCTGCTTATACCTTTGAGGACAGTAGAGAGACAAAAATTTGGTGATTTTTAAATATTAATTCTACCCTTCATTTAAGCAAATATTTTCAACAAAAGCCCATAGCTGTAAAATACTCTCACAGCATAAATTTTAGTTTCCAAAATCAGAGAACCCTGTTAGGACCTAAAATTCAAATTCAATTTCTTTAAAAAGTGTGTGTGTGTGTGTGTGTGTGTGTGTGTGTGTGTGTGTGTGTGTGTAACTCAAGTTTAATGAAAACTTTAGATTTATTTATAAATCATCAAGCCAATATACTTACAGCAAAACTTCTGACGGAATTTTTACCTCCCTTTTAAAAACACTCATTATACTTATTCTTACTTACTACTTGGCTAGCATTTATTTTCCCCACTGGAATATAACCTGCTAGAGGTAAGGGATCATTTCTGACTTATCCAACACTATATCCTTTATACATAAAACAGTGCCTGACACATAATGGGAACTTAATAAATATTTGTTGAGTATAAGAGTACTTAATAATAATTAATTAATAATTATTCAATTATTAATAATATTATTAAATTATTTCCAAAGTTATAAAAAACAAAGCCACTCCTGTTTTAGGAGAAGGTTCGTTTTACTGCCTATATCTTTGCCTTTCAAATGGATCTCAGAAAATTCTCAAACCCTCTATTTTCTAACTGGCACTTTCTAACAGGTTCATTGTCTTGCTGAATCTGTCAGTTAAAGACAGAATTAATTCAACAGTTACATTTGAATAGACATAATGGTTCCCTGATTTCATATAGGGTTAATCTAGCACTGTGATTAATTTTTTTATTTCAGTCATTAGAAATATATTCAAAGGATATGTTTTTAGAATAAGGACATTGGATTTCAGGAACATGAGATTTATTAATTCATCCAAAGATAGAAAATGATTTGGTCGAGAACTTACATTGCTTCCTATCCATTCATTTTCTGTCCATTAGAAAACTCCATTGTGATGTCAGTTCTCTTCAAACTTACGTATTATGACAAAAAACTTATTATTTATTTTTGTTTTATTAAAGGAAATCTTTTATTTGCATGAGTCAATATCAGTTTTGTCTCCCTTTTGTAAAAGATAACCACTGTTTAACCTAAAAAAAACCTTTTATTTTAATTACATGTGTTTTTATGTGTGGTTTTGGAGTTTGTGAGGTACTCTAAATGCTTAACTGAGCCCCAAAATTTGTATTAACAAAACATAATATTTTCACTCACATATTTACCTAGTGTACAGATTTATTAGTCATTAATAACAAACTTTGATGATTCCTCTTATTTTTGGAATACATTAACAATATTATTTCTCTTTCTAAAATAAAGACTTTTTCCTCACTTTTGTTGGTTATGTATATACATGGAATACTTTGTGGCAAACAAGAAATGTATGTTTATATATAAGTACAAGAAATTTCACTATTTAAGTATAAAAAGTAGCAGAAAAAAACTCAGTTAAAGTGATTCTACCTAACACTAAAATATAATAAAGGGAGGAAAGAAATTTAACTGGGCTTTTTTAAAATGTTTTTTCTTTTCCATTTAGGAAGTACTTTTTTTTCTTTACTTTTTCTTTTATTTTCTTTTTTTTTAAAGAATCACTGGAGTACATACATGTGAGGATTTGGTAAACAGATATATTACGTGAAAGCGAGGTTGAGCTTCTGACATACCCACATGTATCCCAGTAGTAAGCATGGTATTCCAAGTGTGGTTTTGTATTCCTTATTTTTCCTCCCTCTTTTCCTCCTTTAGCAGTGCCCCGTGTCTGTTGTTCCCATTCTTGCGCCCATGTATGCCCAGTGTTTAGTACCTACTTATGAGTGAGAACACGTGGTATTATTTTTTGTTTCTGTGAGAATTCACTTAGAATGATGGTTACCAGCTGCATCCATGTTGCTGCAAAGGACACAATTTTGTTCTTTCTTATGTCTTAGTAGTATTCCATAGTGTATATGTTCCACATTCTCTTTATCCAGTCCACCGTCAATAGGTATCTGGGTAGGTTTTACATTTTTGCTATTATGAATAGTGTTGCAATAAACATACAAGTGCAGGAGTACCTGTGTTTTTTTGGTATAACAATGTCTGCTCCTTTGGGAATAGTCCCAGAAGTGAGATCGCTGGGTCAAATGGCAACTTTATTTTTAGTTCTTTGAGAAATATCCAAAATGCTTTCCATAGAGGTTGAACTAGTTTACCTTCCCACCAACAGTGAGTATTCCCTTTTCTCTGCATCCTTGCTCACATCTGCTGTTTTTTGACTTTTTTGTTTTGTTTTAGCAACTTTATTGTTTGTTTGTTTCAGAGTTGTGGGGTACAAAGTGAGACCCTGTCTCTACAAAAAATCAAAAACCTAGCTGAGGATTTTGTACTTATCCTGACCAGTATGAGGTAGTTAGTATCTTGTAGTTTTGATTTTATTTCTCTGCCAATTAGCAATTCTGAGCATTTTTTCTTATGTTTGTTGGCTTCTTCTGTCTTCCTTTGAAAATTGTCTGTTCATGTCCTTTGCCCACTTTTTAATGGGGCTATTTGTTTTCTACATGTCAATAACTTGATTTACTTATAGACTATGGATGTTAGGCCTTTGTCAGACGTGTAACTTGCAAATATTTTCTCCCTACTATGGGTTCTCTCTTTACTCTTTTCTTGGTTTCTATGCTTGATATACAGAGCTTTGTAGCTTGATAAGTTTCCACCTATCAATCATAGATTTTGTTGCACTTGCTTTCGAGGACCTGGCCCTGAATCAATTGCCTCAGTAAAGGAGGGTTTTCCCCAGATTTTCTTCTAAGATTCTTATAGTTTGAGGTTTTATGTTTAAGTCCTTGATCTATTTTTAAATTATAAACTAATTTTATAACTTGTGTACTAGTGGATGTGTGCATCTTATGACAACCTATGCTTTTTTTTGAACCTTGAAAATATGGAGACTCTAACAAATAATATTTAGTAACAAGTTCCCACCACACCCATAAATAATTATATTTATCGATGTACAAATATATTCATGTGTTGACTGATAGGGAAACAGAAAGAAGGTACAGATGAGACAAGTATCCTAGCATTCAGACCTGTGGCACCTATTTGTTGAGCTGATTGAATCATGGAAAGAGAGTAAACTCTATCTCTTCTTGTTCAAACCCTTCACATGGCCCATATGTACTAGTCCACATTAATGATTCCTAAAGAAGAGAGGGAGGATAATTTTGAATTTCAGTAGAATTTCTTTTTTCAGAGAAAATTCCTTGTAAGAAGTTATCTTTCAAGTCTCTCACTATTAAAGTAAATGAGGTAAAATTTAACCTTCGAAATTCATGCTATTGATTAGTTAAGTACTAAAATCTTGACAATGATTTTTCTAGTATCATTTTTCATTCAATTCTCAAACCTCTGGACTATCTGGGTTATCTACTTGTCTGCAGAGTCTACATCCCCTGAGTTATTGACACCTGTTTTATGTAAAACAGGAGACAGATATTTTGCCCAACAGCATTCACGTTTCTTCAATTTAGATTCTGGACACTTTCACAGTTTTGTTGAATGTCAGGAAATATCACCCTGTATAACTTTTAATTTTTCCCTCTAATTGTCAATGATCACTTTTTCACAAATTGTAATCTATGGAAACACCAAGATCAAAGTGAACACTAATCCTGGAAAGTGAGGTTGTTTTGTATTTTTCACTATGAGCCGGGTGCATCTATATTTTGATCATTGCTGATTTATAAAACTGCTCTAATCCTGTCCATGATTCACTTTCTCTATATCTCTTCCAAAGACAAGAAGGCTTTATGTTGCTTTCTGTAAATCCTAACTGCTGACTTTCTTTTTTTTTTTTTTTTTTTGAGTTGGAGTCTCACTCTGTCACCCAGACTGGAGTGCAGTGGCCGCTCCCGGCCACCTCAGCCTCGACCCGCTGGGCTCCGGCGATCCTTCCGCCTCAGCCTTCCTAGTAGCCAGAATTATAGGCGCGCGCTACCACGCCCGGCTAATTTTTTGATTTATTGTAGAGATGAGGTCTTGCCTGTCCAGGCGGGTCTCGAACCCATGGGCTCAGGCAATCCACTCACCTCGGCCTCCCAAAGGCGCGGGATTATAGGCTGAGCCACCGAGCCCAGCTTGCTGACTTTCAATTCTCTAGGAGAACAAATCTTATTTCAAAAAATAAGAAAAATTGAGTAATGAACTTTTTCAAATTGTAGGATGGTAACTAATAAAGTATTTCTCCATAGTGTCCTTAATTTTTTTCTACCCAGGATAAATAAGAATAATACAATCTTTTATTTTCTGTGCATATAGCACCTCATAGTGAATTCTCAATATTTCTGGCCATATGGCTCTTTGCTAGAAGTAAACAGTCACTGGTTAAAAAAAAAAAAAAACCTTCATTAATTTTGCAGTTTTGAAATTGTAAATAGACAGTGTTATAATCCAGCATAGCAATGCATTTTGCACCTCTCACGAGGGAGGGCCATGTGTAAACCCAATGAATGGTGATCTCTCTTGCATCCACATGATTTAACCCATTACTGCATTATCTTATCCTTTAATAGTTTACTTCTTACTATTTTCTTTATTTTCTAACAGTGACATAATTCTTTTAGACTGGGGATTACAGCACCTTATTTTTCTAACCTCTCCATTTTCTCCTCTGCCTATAACCCTAATACATAATGCTTGCACTTGAAATTCAATAACATTTATTGTTTAATAATTCATGTCTAAGTCGATATGATTTTTTAAAGTAACTTCCCTTCCTACAAACAGAATGGGTGAACTTCATAAATCTGTTAAAGTTAGCTTTGGCAAAAATTGTGAAAATGCTTTTATTAGGTCATGTTCTTTACCTATGTTCCATTTTTATGCACTTAAAATGCTTCTTTTCCCCCCCAATTCCAATAATGTGTAATTTTATTTTGCTTCTTCCTAATAAATAATGTTAAATCAGGAAAAATCAAATAAACAATAATAAAATGACATTTCTTATATAAATGAAAATTGAAAAGAGATTTTAACAAGATAAATTCAAGTTTCTTTCTGGAAGCATAAACTTTTAGAAGTATGAGTAAGAAAATTATAGAATTTTTTTAGCTGTAAGTGCATCCGTTTATGATTTGGTGGGGCAGGGATCCTGGACTCAAGGACCAAGAACACATTACAGACCCTTAAGAATACATTCATCCCTGTATGTCTCTGCATTTTCAGGAAGAAATATGTTTAGCACTGGTCCTTCGATCCTGCTCTGAATTTAAGTTTTCTTATCACACAAAGGCAGCATTTTAATCCATGAATGTCTGAGCATCATCTATAGTTGATGGTATTTGGAGAAACTCCCCATGGAATACTTCTCTTTAGAAAGCTCTCTGCATCATGCTTATTAAGTTATATCACACCCAACAAGATTTCCCTGCAAATCTCCTCAGAGAACCCACTGAGATTCTAAATAGAGAGAACCACTGATTAACTGGAAAACTCAATTAATCAGCATTGTTTTCTTTTTCTTCTTGGGCTGCAGTTGAAGGATAAAGAATTTAATAGCAACAACAATAGCAACAATAAAAGAATTATATCATAAGTGAATAAAATGTTTTCTGCAATGTGACTAGGATCAGTCAAGATTAATTCTGATCTCTGGTGAACCAATTTTTAGCCCTGAGGCAGCTCATGAATCATGGGAAAAATAAATTAGGTTTTCTACAATGTAGTTTCCAAGGTATACATGGTCTAACACATTTAAGAAATGTTTCAACCTGCTGGTAGGAAAAAGACAAAAAAAAAAAAAAGACACTCAATAAACAGGAAACTTTATTTTGTGTGACTGTGCTATTGTTAAACTATTTTATTTAGTCAAAGTTTATAATCTTTATATGCATTGTCTTCAATATCTTTTGAAAAATCTTGTCAGTTGTCAGTGTTCCCCTGACTCTGAGAACTTCTGCATCTACACACAAGAGTAGGGCCCCAAGTGCCTGAACCTTTTGGTATAACTCAGGAGTGGAATTCTTAGTTCTAGCTGGATAATCAGCTTTTCTCGCCATCTATCAGTCTGCATGTGACTAGTACCAAGGCCACATGTGCTCAGGAGCTGTGTGGACCCCATACACAGAGAAAATCTGGGAAAGTAGTCTGGAAATTGAAACATGTGAGATAAGAATAGCCTATGTTACAGTCAAGAAAAGCTTATGGGACCCCAGAGAGCAATAAACTGAGACAGCAGCAGTCTTGGTATCTAATAGATTTTCACAACCGGATTCTAGCCTCTTCTCACTCTACCTTCCACTATTGATTTGTAGCATATTCACTTTTAATCTTTGAATGTACTTTGCTAGTACCAGTAAACTTCAAATATTTGCAGCCAGAAAAATCTTAACTGACACACTTAGTAGCAGTTAAGTCCTTTCCAACAATATTTCTTGTATTACTTATAACTATCATTATGATTAGCTTCTTACACACACCAAACTATGTGTTATCAGATTCTCACAACTTTGAAGGTACTATTGTGATTCTCCCCTTGACAAATAGGGAAACTGAGACACAAAGTGGTTGCAGATATTGCAAGAGCAGTTGTGATGAAATGGGGTGTGGTTCCAAGCAGTCTGGTGCAGAGCCCATGTTTATGAACCTCAACTGAGTTTTGAAAATACGTGACATTGATGGAGTTTATTTCCAATATATAGAATCGAGACTGAAACATTTATGTAAACATTTGTGAGAATACATGTGTGTATGTGAGCATGCTTGTGCACAAGTACATATATATGTGTTTGTGTGTGTGTGTGTGTTCCTTATTATATATATATATATGGAACATTTATCTATCCCAATTGCGTTAAGGTGTCAGTTGCATGTGAAAAACTTTCTATGTGAAATGATTAAAAAAATCCATATATATTTTAGTTTCTTGTTATGTTTCTTCAGAATGCTTACATCTCTGAGTAAAAAAATGAGACATTGTACACTGTACAATGGCCATCATCGGGCCATCGATGCCTAGTGTTGCTTCGCCTGCTCACACAGACCTCTGAACTGAATCCCCAATTTAGGCTGCTGCCTTCTGTAAGCAGTCATCACCTTTGCATAATATCTCCACTCTGAGCTCTATCCAGGCAAAACTAGTGAGACAGGGTGAATTTAAAAGGCCACCATAAACTGAGCCACGAATTACCAACAGATCCAGTGGTTCAAGAGTAATTTCCTCTTCAGCTTGAAATGTAAGTATGGCTCACTGAGAAGCCGTATTACCTCCTGATTCCAAGGAAGGCCTGTCAAAGCAGAACTCACGGAGTGTAAAGTTTTTAAAGTGCATTTGTTATAGCTTGCTAGTCTGACTATTAAAGTGAAACACTACACACCGTTAAACCTTCAAACCAGCACTGCAAAAATACTTATCAAAAATACAGCCTCTGGGAGATTTGTTTACTCTAGAAATATGCTGTCTTTGCAGTTACTTTTTCCTTAATGAGATGGCAGTGCAGGATTTGTCTTTTTCATTGGAGGGCAAAAAGCCAAATAAAGGGAATTGCCCTTAAAGTGACATGGCAATACCCAATTCCTACGCAGGGCTCAGAAATCTTTCAGAGAGCACTTTACATTCTGAAATAAAGTTTCACAGTTGAAAAACATTTGTTTTGCCTCAAAATTTTGTATTCAGTAAGTTACTGATATATAATATGACAGTTGAAAACGTCAACCTGGAAATAATCCCCTTCACGTAAGAAGTATTGTTTTTCTAAAAGCAAGAAGCTATATATTCCTTTGCATTTGAAATAACCTAAAATTATCAGGAGCTTAGAAAATGATAATCAGCTGAATCAGTACTGCTTTACAGCACTGTAGAAGTTTCCTTTAAAACTTTAAAAGTAGAGCTATCTCCAGTTACAAGGGAATTCTGGTCTCTCTTTGTAAACCTGGACATGCATTCTGTTTTTTGGTTTGTTTCTTGGGTATGGCATTTGCTTGGAGAATGTGTGACCTGCCTTGTCAAACAATACAGGGTAGAGTAAAGGTGGAGAAAAAAAATAAATAAGTAAACCTTCAGAGGCATTTTCTTGCTTTTCCCATTTAATTTTTCATTTGGGTTATAAATGGCATCTCAGACAGAAGGAAGCCTCCTGGGTTTGTCAGGATTCTCTGCTGCCTAATCGTGAGCATGACACATGTAGAAGTGAGGCACTGAGAGAATTAGTGATTGCATCAAGAAGAAGGGAAGAATGATCAATTATTCACCACATGCCACCAAACACAAGAAGCATGACCACTGCTTGTCTCTCACCTTCTCTCCTCTGTGCACACAAAGCTTTCCACACAGCATACATGCCATTGAGAGAAATATTCCCTTCAAGCAATTCTCACTTTCACCAATACACTTACATTTGACTTTATAACTGGACAGCCATAATTAAGGAAATAAATTAATGAACTCCACTTCCTTTGCTTCCTTCATTCCTTTCTCTCCATTTATTAAAACAGAAAATTTAAAAGAACTAGGTGAGTGACCGTGAGAATAAATTTATTATATAAAGTCATCTAGCAAATACCTGTAACACCCTGAAGATAATATAAAGAACTTGGTAAATTTCTTCTGATTTCCTGTGTTTAAAAGAGACACTTTTCATCATATAAAGGCACAAAAATTATCCTGATATTAAAGAGCATTCCACTCACTTGTTTTCTTTACCTATTCCGGGAGCTGTCATCTTATTACTATATAGATATTCTTGAGTAAAAGAATACAAGAAGTAGGTAACTGTGCGATGGTAATCATTACTTTGTAACATCTCATTTACAAAGTATGTTATTTTGGGCATGCTTAAAATGATATCACTTAAACTTGTGATACCTACAGTTTCCTTATTCCAATAAATTCCTCATTCTTTGAGAGTAATACATACTTCACAGGATTGTTAAAAGATTTAGATGAGAAGATATTTGTAAAAACATCCAAATAATGTTACTTCCCACATACCTCTTTATAGCTGTTGCAAAATTATTCTGCATATTTGCTGGTTATTAAAATTTACAGTGGATGCCATCAGAGGCCAACAAATGGTACTTGCTTTCTCTCAGATTTTAATATTCTCTGCATTGCTTCTGCTTCTGAAAAACATACTTATGGATATGTTCAAAATATCTTTGTTTTACTGAATTCTATATTTATTATGTGGATTTATCATTTGCTGAAACTCGCTATGCAACAGGAATTATGTTAACCTGTCTTTGGTTTTTATGATCTCTTTGTATTTTCATAGTAATCCTCAGAAAAATGTATTATAATTTCCATTTTACAGATGAATACATTGAGACTTAGTAGGGTTAAGCACCTTCAATCCTAGACCTCTGTAAATCTATTGGATGCTCTCTAATAATATTTCTCAAATATTTATTGTACAACAAATTACCTGGGGAATCTTATTAAGATGCATACTAAGTAGATCTGAGATGAAGTCTGAGCATCTGCATTTCTAACAAGCTCTTTGGTGCCAATGCTATTGGTCCCTACACCATGCTTAGTGTAGCAAGACTCTAAAATACCATGTCATACAACTTTAAACTTAGGTAATGAACACTCTGTAAATATCAATTAAATTTTAAAAAATACTAGTCAAAGAATAAAGAAAAAAATTGATGAAAAATGATAGCTACTCATTCAAGTGGAATTTTCTGGAATTAGTGACTAATTTTTTCCTTGGGTCCCTGTCATAATAAGAGTAGGTATTTGACTCTGGAAAATGACCTTTGTCATATACACATGATTCCCTTCACTGAGCCAGTTCACTTGACCCTACTGAGTCCCAATCCATATTTGTCCTACCAAAGATACTTGACCACCCTGTATACTAGGGGACATCGCCTTTGCCAACTGACCACTTTCCAGATCCTTCTCTCATTTGTCATGTCTCACTCTTCCTGACTGGATACCAATACTAAAGCTTATCTTGGGCTCAGATGAGAAAAGAGTGGAGTGAATTTTGATTAAACTAATAATAGCCTAATGTTAAAGTAGGAAAAGACGGCAAAGAGGGGAGAAAGTAGGAAACAGAATGGCAGAGAAGAGGAAGAAAGATAAACACAAGGACCACAGACATTAGAGTTATAGAATCCAAGAGATAAGAATGGTTCACAGGAGAAGAGAACAAATCCTAGGAGCTAATCTTTCATTTGTTTTCCTCTCAGAAATAATATTTGTCATCTATCACTGTTGTCAGACTTAGTCTGGGGACACTTTTTTCCCTTTGGCCCATTTTTCCCATGTGATTTTGTTTCCAAAACATTTGTTCTCAGATCCCCTCTTCAGAAGAAATATTAAAAGAGTCAGCAAAATACATTAATGGGGATCTAAAAGCGTTAGACTCCATGATAAAGAAGAAATTTAGACCCTGATCTCATGAAGCAGAGGATCTAATCAATGGGGAATTCAGGGGCACAGCCAAATGCAGTTACCTCCACTGAGGATCTGCCTATCTAACAGGCTATAAACCTCTGGTTTCTAGTTTACAATTCCCCAAGTTCCCTTTTCCAATTTTTACTAATAATTCTTTGGTACTGAAACACTAACTGTTTTTTATAAGTATGCAATTTGCCTAATAGAAAAAAAAAATGAAGTGACTTTTCATCATTGTGTTCAAGCTGATGGACAGAGTTATGTGTTTGCCTGTGTATTTCTTTCAACATTGTACAATATTGCATATATTGTACAACTGCAGTTACTGTACATTCTGAAGAGCCATGTAAATATCACTGGGTGTGCTAGTAGACACATCTAAGCCAAATAAAGTCAGTAGGGACCAGGCACAGTGACTCATGCCTGAAATCCCAGCACTTTGGGAGGCCAATGCAGAAGGAATGATTGAGCACAGGAATTTGAGACCAGCCTAGGCAACATAGTGAGACTTCATCTCTACAAAGAATCAAAAATTAGCAGGGTATGGTGGCATGCTTCTATAGTCCCAGCTACTCAGGAGGCTGAGGAGGAAGAACTGCTTGAGCCCAGGAATCTGCGACTGCAGTGAGCCATGATCATGCCAGCATACTCCAGCCTGGTGACAAAATGAGACCCTGACTCAAAAATAAATAAATAAATAAATAAAAAGTCGATAGGATTGTGTTTGTATGTGATAAGATAGATCACCTAAGTAAACTACACTATGACACTATGTTCTTTCTCTTTCAGTCTTAATGGTTGATACAGATGATATAAATACATGCTCATATAGATATATGTTCATGGCCTCAGTCAATCCTCAGGTATGGTTCTAGGAAAAGGAAGCAGACATAAATGCAGGTCTTCCATTTACGATGTTTATAGTCTAGTTAAGAATAATGCAAATAAATGTACAAACACTAACAAAGAACATGTTAAGAAATAGAGTTACCACACTCGAGTATATAACAAAGGAATCTAGAGTAAGAGTTTTTGGAGAAAGAAACTTTGCCTAGGTGGTGACTTGAGCTGAGCTTTCAAAGTTGACTCAGGTATTTCATTTTTTTTGTAGCAATTGTGAATGGGATTGTGCTTTTTATTTGGTTCTCTGCTTGCTTGTTGTTGTATATAAGAATGTGACTGTCTTTTACACATTTGTTTTGTACCCTGAGACTTTGCCAGAGTCCTTGATCAGTGCAAGGAGGTTTTCGGCAGATTCTCTTGAGTTTTCCAGGTATAGAATCATGTTGTCCACAAAGAAGGATAACTTGATTTCCTCTTTTCCTATTTGACTACCCCTGATTTCCTTCTCTTGTCTGATTGCTCTAGCTTGGACTTTCAACACAATGTTGAACAGGAGGGGTGAGAGTGGGCAACTTTATCTTGTTCTGTTTTCAGGGGAATTGCTTCCAATTTCTGTCCGTTTAGCAATATGTTGGCTGTGGGTTTAATATAGATGACTCTTACTATTTTGAGCTATGGTCCCTCTATGCCTAGGAGTTCGAGGTATTCATCAAGAAGGGATGCTGGATTTTTTTTTTTTTTTGAATTGGAGTGTCACTCTGTCACCCAGACTAGAGTGCAGTGGCCACTCCTGGCCACCGCAGCCTCGACCTGCTGGGCTCCGGCGATCCTTCTGCCTCAGCCTTCCAAGTAGCTGGAACTACAGGCACGTTCTACCACACCCAGCTAATTTTTTGATTTATTGTAGAGATGAGTCTTCACCAAGTTGCCCAGGTGGATCTCGAACCCGCGGGCTCAGGCAATCCACTCACCTCAGCCTACCAAAGCGCTGGAATTACAGGCTGAGCCACCGAGCCCGACTGGATGCTGGATTTTATCAAAAGCTTCCTCTGCATCTTGCGGTATACTCATGTGGTTCTTGTTTTTACATCTGTTGATGTATTTAATTACATTTGTGGTTTTTCAGATGTTGAACCAGATCTTCATCCAAGGGATAAACCCTACTTGGTCATTGGGGATGATTTTTGAGATGTGTTGTTGGATCCTATTTACTAGGATCTTGTTGAGAAATTTTGTATCTATGTTAATCAGGATAACTAACCTATAGTTCTCTTTCTTTATTGGATCTTTAATTGGTTTGGTTATCAATGTGGTGTTAGCTTCATAAAATTATGTAGGGAGAGTTCTGTCTTTCTCGATTGCCTAGAATATTTTCAATAGGATTAGTATCAGCTCCTCCTTGTATGTTTTATAGAATTCTACAGGAAATTCATCTGGTCCAGGGCTTTTTTTTGGGGGGGGGGGAGGTAGTTTTCTTATGATGGAGTCAATTTCCTGGTTTGTTATTGGCCTATTTAGTGTCTCAATTTCTTCTTATTTCAACCTTAACCTCGGCATCTTCCTAACCAGAGAAGTGAAGGACCTTTACAATGAAAACTGCAAAACACTTCTCAAAGGAATCAAAGAAGACATGAACAAAAGGCAAAATATTCCATGCTTATGGATTGGAAGAATCAACATTGCTAAGATATCCCTTCTTCCCAAGGCAATCTACACATTCAAAGCAATACCCATTAAATTTCCAACATCATTCTTCTCAGACCTGGAAATGTCAATACATAAATTCATATGAAAACATAAATGGCCATGAATTTCCAAAACAATTCTCAGAAAAAAAAAAAGTGGGAGGTATCACACTTGCAATCTTTAAACATTATTATTAGGCTACAATAATCAAAACAGCCTGTGTTTTGAGACACAGATCAATGGAACAGGATAGAGAGTCTAGAATAAAACCACAATTTCTCAACCAACTCATCTTCAACAAAGCATCCACAACAACCACTAGGGAGAGGAGAACCTATTCAGTAAATAGTGAAGGGAAAACTGACTGACCACATGCAGAAGTATGAAACAGGACCCCTACCTATCACCATAAGCAAAAATTAGCTAACTGAATCAACGACCTAAACATAAAACCTCAAACTATAAGAATCTTAGAAAATGCAGGAGACAACATTACGAAGACTGGAATAGGCAAACAATTCCTGATCAAAACCCCAGATGATCATGCCATGAGAGATAAGATAGACACGTGGGACCTCATCAAGCTGAAAAGTTTCTGCAAAGTGAAAGAAACCATTGAGAGAGCAGGGAGACAACCCATAGAATGAGAAAAAATATTTGCCAAGTGTACATCTGACAGAAGCCTAACTAACATCCAGCCTCTACAAGGAATTCAAATGTGCCGAAAGGAAAAAAACAGGTAGCCCCATTTAAATGTGGGCAAGAGATATGAATAGACACTTCTCAAAAGAAGACACACAAGCCGGCAAAAGATACATGAAAAAATGCTCAGCTTCACTAATTACCAAAGAAATGCAAATCAAAATCATACTGAGCTACCACCTAACTCCAGTCAGGATGGCCATCATCAATGACTCCATAAACAACAGATACTGGCGAGGATGTGGAGAAAAGAGAATGCTTCTACACTGTTGGTAGGAGTGTAAACTAGTACAGCCTCTGTGGAAAACAGTGTGATGATTCCTAAAAGAACTAAAAATTGGCCTTTTATATGACCCAGCAATCCCCCTTCCGGGAATATACCCTGAGGAACTCAAATCATTCTATGAAAAAGGTGCGTACACATTATGTTTATCACAGCATTTTTCATAATAGCAAAAATATTGGACCAACCGTGCTGACCATCAAAAGTTGTCTGGTTAAAAAAATGTGGTACTTATGTATGATAAGAGTATTACACAGCCATAAAGAAGGACAAAATTATGAACTTTTTAGCAACTTGGATGGATTTAGAATCTATAAAACTCAGTGATCTATCACAGGAACGAAAAACCAAGGACCACATGTTCTCATTCATAATGGCCCTGGACATTAATCATAATACTTTAAGAAAGGGAATGGCAGCCATGAGACCCTGCCAAGGAAGGGAGGGGGGCACATAATATCAATAAGGGTACCTGATCTCAAATCAGGGGAAGTGGGAACCAAAGGGAGGCTCAAACTTTACCTCTATCTTGACCACTTATCTACCTAATCTTTAATTGTACTCCATATCTTTAAAAAAAAATTGATTGAGTAAAAGCTGCAAATGAGAGCAACCCTGTTGAGAAAGAGCTCATAACTTGTTCCAGGAACTCAACAGCCACTATGTTTAGAGTGCAGAAAATGTAGCTGGAGAGCAGGCAGAGGCCATAGTAACCCTTGGTCTTTTAGATGCAGCATAGAAGGGCAATAAGCTTATGAAAAGTTATGACATAGTATTTATTTGATTCATCCCTAACCGTAATATTGTGGTTATGTGAGGAAAGGGTATGATACAGGTACTGGGGAACACAGTTCCCATTTCTTTGTCTCTCAACCACTTGGTCCTGAGCTTCCTTACTGCATTTGCACATGTTGTCCACGTGCTTAGGTTCCCAGGCCAAAGTGACCTTCTCTTGGTTTTGAATTTGTCTACAGAGATGTCCTTTGCTACTTTCTACATCCTTTTATGCTACAGCAGAAATTGGGATAAAGGGAACAGAAAACTATTTTCAACTGGATTTGCATTATAATTCCTTGTATAACAAAAATGGCATTTTGAGTAGAATTTAAAGTGTTATCTATAGGGACTGGGATGGAGTAACATATTGTACTAGGACCATTGCAAATGTTTGTGCAAGTTGTGCAAGGGCTAACTCATATGACAGATCTGGTGAACAACAACGATCACCATTGCCATTGCCTCAGGCTTGCCCACCCTCATTCTCTCACAGTTTTCCAGGAATTTGTGGTCCCACGAGGATCCTTGGTCCCACCATCTCACATAAACAGACTTCTAGTCAAATCATTAACCCAAACATATCCCCATCCCCAGGACATCTCCTGTGGTGTATATCCATTGCTCAACTTCCAGATTCTAGGAACATGTGCTATGGTTTAAGTTCCAATTAAATTAAAATTAGTTGAGATTTTATTGAGCACTTACTATAACACATGTAACATTAATATTAATATCAATTTGTCCTATCCTTTTAACATAATATATCAATGTAGCAATTAGATGTGTTAAAAATTGAGAGGTCCAGGAAATGGGCTTGTATTCTGGTTGCCTCCTCGATCAAGCATGTGACCTCAGGAAATTCACTAAACCTCCAAGTGTTTTGGTTTCTTTTAAAAAAAAAATTAAACAAAAGTAGAGATATTACCTCATTCATTCATTTATTTAATTCATTTATTTATTTGATTTATTCATTCATTTCATATCTCTTGAATGCCTGTTTATATATAAGTTAATAATAAGCCCCAGGGATATAGGAGGAGAAAAAAAAAACAACAACAAACTTGTGTTCCACATTTGTGGAAATCATCATCTGTGGCACAGGGTTGTTCTGAGAATCAATGAGGTAATGACTGTGAAAGAACCTAGAAAATGGCAAATATTACCTGTTCATTAATTTTACTCATCACCCTCATGCTTAAGAAATGTATATTTTCAGGGCAACAATGCTAACATGAATAAAACGTGTAGAAATTAATTTTACAGGAAAGGATAGATCTGGGTAGTGTATTTTATAGTCTAGTCCACCAACTCAGTAAAATTTCAAAGTCTAGACAGTTGAAGTTGGTAAGGAAGGATCAGAGACACTTCTTGGAAGAGATAAAACTTGAATTGATCCCTTGACAGATGAGTTTCCATAAATGATTACCAGAACCTTTCTGCCTTCTTGATTATTAGGATGCTTAATGAATGTCTATAGTAAACTGGTGTACTGTGTTGGCATATTTAACATAGAAATCCCATTGTATCAGTACCATAATTACCACAGGACTGAATATAATTACTTCTCTTCTAACAGCATGAATTTGAAGCAGATTTAGAGATATCACTTTTCCTTAAAACTAAATGGAAAAGAAACTGATGGCTTTACAAAAGAAATAGAAAAGCTGATTTATTTCTGCTACTGAAAATGTAGCAGATACTCTGTGTTTCCTCTGACTCTGTTGAATTATAGTATGGTCAGTAAAATTGATATTCAGGTCAATATCATTCTATAAGGTGGGTAGTTCTTTGTGGATATAATCGGTTCCTTATATGTTACTAAGTTATATTTTGCTAAGGAACTTGAAACTCTTCCAGATATCTTGGGTACTTCAACAATCATGAAATAATAAAATTAAAATAAAACTACTCGTGAAATTGATGATGAAATGCTTCAATATTTATTGAAATACAAAGCAGTGATATACTTCATTAAAAAATGCATAAGAAACAAAAATCATTCCAGCTGGGTTTCTGATTCAGTATTTTCTTGTCAAGTAGGCTCTTTAATACACGATATTAAGTATAGAGTAAATATGAATGTCCCTCAGAAGCCAAATGCCTTTAAAGAGAAATGTGAATATATATGTTAAGGGTTTGTATGATAGAGCCGTTTTGATTTAGAACTTTTTTTTGTATAACCATAGTAGTTACAAAAATCTAACTACCTATTAAGTTTATTTTGTTTCTGTATTTAACCCCAATTACCCTGTGCAGGGGAATTCTTTTAAAATTTAATTTCTCCTCTCACTTTTTTTTCCTGCTTCTGCAAGCCTTTTTCCCCTCATGTAAATTGCAGCAGGTGCACAAAATTGAAGACATCACAATTAAATGTAATCAAATATTTTAGGCACTAATGAACAGCTCCAGGAAAACAAGTCAAAAGAAAAAAAAAAAAGCCTTTAAGTGAGTGGATTTCCAAACACCCCAGCCACCATAGGACCAATTAAGAGAGTCAGATACCAGGACACATACTGACATTAATTATCTTTGAGTTCAGGGAAATAAAAAATAAAAGCAACAATTATCATAATAAATCTCCACACAGTGCTTGTAAGTTGTGCTAATCTACAACACACCTGGGTTTCAGATATTTAAGGCGAATACTCAATCAGTTGGTAACAACCTCACAGAGGGGCTCATGGGACATTTTTTCCTTCCTGTGATCTGCCAATCAGATAGAGGGGCTAAAATGATGTCCAACAGCTATGTCTGCTTTATTTCGCATCACTCACATAAGTTACAGACAGAAGCACTGCATAATTTATTCAATAAAGTAAGTCACAAAGCCAGTATTCTCTTTAGGGGATGTTTATTCAAAAAGCAAGAAAAGTCAAGAATAGATATTCAAGGTAAAAATTTGAATTGTTGGAGTCCCAAAGTCCCAGGATGTCTCTGTAAATTTATTCTCCCTGAAGCCAGAAAGAATCTTACTAAAGAGAACAAATATTTCAGTTTGGGAATATGGGTTTTCATTTTTAAAAAATGCACAGGAGGGGTCAGAGAAAGAAAGTTCAATGCTATAAGCAAAGAAGAATAGAAATAAAAAAACTTATTAAAATTGATCTTAAATTCTATTGATAATTTGAAACAAGACATTATACTTTAACAAAAAAGAAGGGTATTTAAAAGTTGGAGCGTTGCAAAATTTCTTCAATTAGGGGAGATATTAACATAAATATTAATTATTAGAAAAAAACAATGCAAACGTTTTCGTGTTGAGTGCCCTTACTATGATCCTGGTAGTGATAGATCTTCCTATAATTCTTATTAATAGCTTAATATATTAATATTTGTCAGTGGATTGCTGTCAATATTAGATGAAAAAGAAAACAAATAAATGTTTTGAGTTTTTTGTTTTTGTTTTTGAGTTTGAGACTCATTATTTTGCCCAGGCTGGAGTGCGGAGGCATGATCATAGCTCATCGCAGCCTCAGTCTCCTAGACTCAGGTGATCCTCCTGCCTCAACATCCCAAGTAGCTGAGACTACAGGTGTGTACCACCATGCCCAGCTAATTTTTTTGATTTTTGTAGAGATGTGGGCAAACTAATTTGCCTACACTAGTCTTGAACTTCTGGGCTCAAGCAATCCTTATGCCTTGGCCTCCCAAAATGCTGGGATTACATGTGAGCCATTGCACCTGACCCAAATATGTGTTTTTAATCTTCTTGTTCCCTCTTTGAACCCACAGGGATCATTTGTCTTGAGGAAAGATACATTCAATTTACAGTTGCTTTTCAATTGGACAGAATCTTTCAATTTTAAGTAAATTTCATAATATATGACTGAAAGGAGAATGCATATGTAAATATAATTATGGTTGTTTCTTACACAATTTTAGTGGACTAAAATAAGTTGCAAAAGATAAGAAAAATAAACAAATATTTTTATCATTATGCCATCCTTAAAGCAGATTAAGTTATCCTAATCTGAACATTAGAGGAAACAAAGTGGACAGTTGTTTAACTCCTACTGTTTATTGATACACTAGTTTTAGTACACTGTGGAAATTCATTTTTAAAACATGCTATTTATAGCAAAATTTTGATTCTTGTATATTATATACCTTTAGATTAAATGCCACCATTTACTGAAAAACTTTAGTTATTTTATTGTACATCTGAACATAGCTATGGCATGGCCTAATGTTTAGTCCAACATTTTTAAAATAGATAAATATTTTAGAAATGTATCCTTGGCTTCTGAGAAAGTGACTTTTGTTTTATTTATTTGTTTTTAATGTTTTATCAAATCTAAAGAACTTAAAGACATTTTGGCTTATTTTGTTCTATTAAAATTTGAAATGTACTTATACAAAAAGTCATGATTTTTTTTAAAGATGTAAGACATATAAAAATGTAAAAAAAAAATTGCAAACACTTATGTAGTAAATGGTCACTGCCTTAGTAAGATATGTTTCTATAAAGCAGGGAGCTGCAACACCCAGGGCCAAGGACTGGTAAAATCCTTGACCTGTTAGGAACTGAACTCCACAGTAGGAGGTGAGCGGCACGGGAGCAGAGGTCTGCATTCTGTCAGATCAGCGGTGGCATTAGATTCTCATAGGAGCCCTAAACCTATTGTGAACAGCAGATACAAGGGATCTAGGTTGCATGCTCCTTATGAGAATCAAATGCCTGATGACGCCCATCTCTGACAACTCCCTACCCACCACCTCCTGCTGCTCATCTCCTCTCCTTGTCTGTGGAAAAATTGTCATCCTTGAACCCAGACCCTGATGCAAAAAGATCGGGGACCACCGCTATAAAGGAACACCTAGCCTTGGATAACTTATAAGGAAAAGATTTTTATTCGGCTCACAGTTCTGCAGGCTGTACAAGAAGCCTGAACCAGCAACTGCTTCTGGTGAGGGCCTCAGGCTGCTTCTACTAGAGTGGAAGACAAAGGGGAGTTGGCCTGTGCACCCATCACATGGCTATAGAGAAAGCGACAGAGAGGCAGGGAGGTGCCAGGCTCTTTTTAACAACCATCTCTTGGGGATACTCTCACAGGGACTAATAAGACAAGAACTTACTCACTACAGCCAGGACAGTAAGCCATTTATGAGAAATTTGCCCCCATGACCCAAAAGCCTCCCATCAAGGCCCATCTCCTATACTGAGGATCAAATTCCAGCATGAGGCTTGGATGGTCAAATATTTATTAATCTTAGTAAATAAAAGTTCTTATAAATCTTTTAAAAATTATTTACATGGTCATCTTCAGCTCTTCCAGTCAGTGTGAGTGTGTCTCCGAGTGTACCAACTACATGAGGCCCTTTCTCAGTGCAGCTGCTTTACAAAAAAAAAATATATATATATATATATATACATATATATATATACACACACACACACACACAAACACACATATATATGTGTGTGTAATGAAAAATTTTGAAAATGTCCAATAATAAAACGTTAGATTAAAATAAACATATTAAATGGTGCTAATATTTATAATTTTATTTTATTTTTTGGCAAAGTCTCACTCTATTCCCCAGCCTGGAGTGCAGTAGCACACTCATGGCTCCCACAGGCTGGGCCTGCTAAACTCAGGCCATCCTTCTGCAACTGCCCTCCAAATAGCTAGGACTGCTGGCTTACACCTACCACACCCGGCTAATTTTTTTTTTAATTTATCATAGAAATGAGGTCTAGTCAAATTGCCCAGGCTGGTCTCAAAACCTTGGGCTTAGGCATTCCTCTTGCCTCAGTTTCCCAGAGATCTGGGATTACAGATGTGAGCAACCAGGCCTAGTTTGAGAAATTTTGTAAATGCACATTATAAGCGCATTAAGTGCTTAAGTGTGAAAACAATGATATTTTTCAAATATCAGATTTATAAAAAATAAGTCAACTAATAATATATATAATCGTCATCATAATTAATAAATAAGTGAATATAAAATAGCTTTATTAAAACTTTTTAACATATAATATATTTTATTAATAAAAAATTAGAGCCAGTGCATATGTCACTTAGAGATTGAGTAAATAATGTTCCATCTACAAACAGATCTTATTAACCGTTAAAACTTAGAATATTAAAAGTATTGAGGTGAACGAATTCTGTAGCATATATTTGAGTGAAAGATACAAGTACTTAAATATTTTATATTATACTATTAACTATATAGCATATTTAATAGGACAATATATGTATATACTGTATAGAAATATGGAATACATATATTATATGTAATAAGCTGTTAAGATAAGAGTAGTTGTATTGGAAACTGTGTTTAAAGACACTATTCCTTTGTATGTTTCTGTATTTTTATGTCAAAGGAATTGTTGACATTTTTACATTTATTCAGATTTTTTTTACCATAGTTACATTATTAATTTGCATGTTTGTCTCTCTCTCTCTCTTGCTCTCTCTCCTGCTGTTTTGTTTTTCTGCTATAATTAATATTGTAATAATGTCTTGTAATAATATTATTATTTGCACAATGTTTTTTCTCAGTTTGGCATCATTATTTTAGAAGAGAGATTCTAAAATGAAAAACTGGGCCAAACAAAAATATTTTGGGGTTCTTTAATAATATTTATTTACATGACCCTAAAACAAAGAGCATAGCAAAGCACTCATTTGTGCTATTGTTTTATCTTCAAGGGGAGAAAAGCCATCCTTTTAAGTATAACTAGTGCATTCTATATGCCAAAGAGAACAAAGACTAAGGAACCAGAATACTTTATTCAGTTCTCCCATCAAGCAAAACACATGATTTATGCACAACTTGATTTTTCACAAATGTCTGGACTAAGAATACCACAGGTCACTTCCAAATTAAACTCTGATGGTTTAAAGTAAAATGTATTCTATTTTTCCCCCTGCTTTCGCTCAGACTGGCAGCAGACATATTTTGTTTTATTGAAAATTCTTTTTGCTTTTAATTGAGTAAGCATTTAGATCACAATCAGGAATTTCCACATAAAAATTTAGATTTCTAACTTCTTAGGAATCTAAAGGTAAGGCACCACACAAATGGCTTCCCCTTTCAGAAAGGGAGCATAAACTAGGACTCTAATAGACAAAATGGGCAGAAACTCTCTAGTTGGCCGTGGTCCTCGCCATTCCCTGTCACTTTGTCTGACAGGAAGAGGAGTTACAATAGGCACATTCATCTCTTTTCCATGGTCTTATTTTTCATGGTTTCAGTTACCCACAATCAACTGCTGTCTGAAAATATCCCATTACTACTACTCTTGTGATTTGGAGTACACTTGGTAAAATAAGGGTTCCATGAACAAAAACACTGCAATGCTTCAACAGTCAATCTGCTAACTGAGATGACCACTAAGTGACTTAGGAACAGGGAGCCTAGGCAGTGTGGAGACACTGGACAAAGGGAAGATCCACACATATCCCCAGAAGGATGAAGCAGGATAGTGTCAGCTTTTATTGCATGTCTCAGAATGGTGCTCAATTTAAAACTTATGAATTGTTTACTTCTGGAAATTTCTATTTATATCACAATGCCTCCATCATTCACCTCACTTCATTTCATGATAACAAGAAAGGTGATTACAGTACATAATAAGATATTTGAGAGACCACATTTCCATGACTTTTATTACAGTATATATTGTTATAATCATTTTATTTTCTTTTCAGGTATTGTTACTTATATTTTAGTGTGTCTAGTTTATAAATTAAACTTAATCATAATCACATGCATGTACATAAGAAAAACCATAGTGTAGGAGGTCTGACAGTTAAGTCCAAAAACTCATCCTAGAAAAAGTGCTACATATCACATTGCTGAATATCACTACTTTCACCTTCTAAGTATTACCCTTGGGAAGCCATACACCAACAACAGAGCCTATTCCACCAGTCAAATCAATTTTGCAACTCTTTTTTCTGGAATAGCCATCAGAGCTGTCATCGTATTACTCTTAATATCCTGATTGTCGTCAAAATGTCTTCCTTTCAATATTTCCTTTATCTTTGGGTAAAGAAAAACGTCATTGGAGGCCAGATCAGGAGAGTAGGGAGGGTGTTCCAACACAGTTATTTATTTACTGGCTAAAAACTCCCTCACAGACAGTGCAGTGTGAGCTGGAGCATTATCATGATGAAGGAGTTCCTTCGGGACCATTTTTGCACACACTTTTCTTGTGCTCATATTTTCAGTTAATATTTTCCCATTTCTCTATCAATGTTTATTTGATCTGCTATGCTTCTCATAGGCAGCCAACAATTTTGACACACGATGCAACAAATTTTTACAATGTTTTTGTCAGTTCTGCTCGATACTTGTTCTGACCTCTATTCATCAGTGATGCCTTCTCTCCCCTCAGAAAAACGTTCATTCGATTTGTACACTGCTGTTTTCTTCATGACATATCCCCATAAACTTGGATTAGCATATCCCTGATTTTACATCCACTCTTGCCACGTTTAACAAGAAATTTAATGTTTGTTCATTGCTCTTATTCAAGCTCTGACATTCTCGTGATAGCACACAAAAACATGCAAAAATAATTAATGCCACTAAGCAAGACACAGCCACACATTGACAGGAACACAGCTGTGAGACTCTGATATACCAAGGTTATGTCACCTTACTGAGTTGTTTGTACAGTGCTACCAGTGTAAGTACACTGTGGCAAGTTCGTGAACTTAATTGTCAGGCCTCATATAGAGGATTCAGTGATATGCATGGTTTCAAGTACCCACTGGTGATCTTGGAGTGAATCCTCCAAGGATAAGAGCGGATAACTATAATTACATTTATGTTGCATTTGAATGCTTGTTTTCCTTTGGCAGCAAAATATGTCTTGTACTATTTGCCCTCCCTCCTTTGCAAGCCCTGCAAGTGTTTGTTTGCATCCTTGATCTGCTCTTCTCAAACTACTTCAGTTTCAGGAAACAAGAAAATAGAGAGTACATTCATTAAACTTCACTTCGCCCTGACATGTTACAAACAAATATCCAAATCTTCTGACTAGACTTGGCGTTTAACCTTTAACTTCAATGCTGTCCTTTGCAAACTCACACTCTGTCCCAGTACTTCCCAACTAGGAATTCCCATTTGGGTCTATGTAATTTTTCCGATGAATATGTTTTTTTCTTTATTAGTCAGGATCACTTTAATTGCTGTCATGGCTATTTTAAAGGCTTATATTATATGACCATATGTAGTGTCATTTTCATTATCCATTCTAAGAAGTTTATCAGAATTGCAACTGTATTAATAAGGGTTTGTGGTTTTTTTGACCTTATTAAGATAGGAAACTTAGAGAACTATTTGTAATTGAAGAAAGTTGAAAGACAATAAAATTTTTAAAAAAGATAAGCCTTTAAAAAAAGATTATTTAATATATTTCACAAAATGCTGCTATATTTTTCTCAATAAACATAGAAAGAATATTGGGACATCACACATCATTAAAGCCACATGCGTCTCTTTTGCCTTATTTAATTGAGGTTTAAAACAATGCAGCAATTATATATTTTAAGAGCCTAAAAAGTGTTGTTTTTAATTTTTTTTTTAACAATTAACCATGCACCTTATTTTAAGGGAAAAACTATTAAATACTTTTTATGACTTTCTACTTTGCTTTTTTGTTTTAATTTTACTCTCCAGTGGGCCACATCCACAATCAGTGCTAGGAGGGGAAGAGGAATAAGGATTAAAAAATAAAGGATTAGAGGGAAGTATAGGGGGAAAGAAAGGATGAGTGATGTGCTTCCCTTGAATATTTTATTTTCCTAATTGAAAAAAAATGCTTAAGGCCCGGGGACACCAGATATTAAATCGTTTTTTGTATATATAAAGGAGATCAATGAACCTGTTTATTTATTCCTAAAACTATTTACCCTGCCATGTGGAGGAATAACCAAAAATGTCTATTTCATTATTCTTTTATATATACCTCAGCACAAAGGGACATATATAAGATATCATCCTCAGTAAGATCTTGTTATAATAAAAGTCAGGGGGAAAATGAAGAACTTAGTTTCTTCAAGTAAGAAAAGATGAACTAAATTTGTTTTTTTTTAAAGTTATTAGGGTATATAACATTATTGGATAATTTGCTTATAGGAAATAAAGTTTATCCACCTTGATTTTTCTCTTCTTTCTCTTTTCTCTTCCTTTCTCTGTATTTTATAGCAAGCTCCATAATATACTCTATATACTCAAAGAGAAAATGTTTTTTCTTTTTGTCCTGACAAAACCTAAGACAGTTATCTTAGCGGGCTGAGAGGTTTTCCCAGAAGATGTATTATAACAGTTTGTTGTCAGGCTCATGATTGCAACAATTAATCTAATAATTTTAAAGTCAAAAGAATACACAAACTTTTGTCTTATATCTTCTTATTCTTGTATCTTTATTTACCTTGTGTGTACATTCTCAGATATTGACTTTCCAGAGAGGAATTATTAACTCCTGAATTTTACATTTAGATGTCTTAAAAAATATTTGAAATGCATAGCTTGGCAGATACATGTACATACATGTCTTGACTTTTTATGAAAGGCTCTTTACCTCCTCAACTCTTAATTCATTTTTTGCTACCTAGTTGAACAAATTTAATAATGTACTCCAGCTTACTCAAATTCATATCACTGCTAACACCTGGGAAAAAAAAGTGATGGTCCCTAATTCATTGATCTCAGTTTCTAGCTAAAAATATTTTCTCCTCTATAAATTGAGAATATTAAAAGAAACTATAGATTCATTTCTTTATTTACCTAAAATAAAATGACTTTTTCTTTCTTTTTTTACAACTCTTACAAAAAACATGTAATAAGGTATCTTGTATTAGAATTCATCTGATTATTTTGATTAAAATCTGTTACACCTGACATGAGTAAAATAAATAAAAGATAACTTTGATTTATAAGAAAAAAAACTACAGAAGTGTAGGCTTTAGAGATTTCTAACTTTTTCTTTATTACATTAATTGAATTTTGTGAGAAGCCCCCTTCTGGAATGTCACTCTATTCAATTTGTTATCACTTGGCCTTAAAAGTGAAAATGAATTGAGGACATAACCCATGTGGTATACAAATCATATCAGTTCAGAGAACCTTAATGACAACTAGGTAATGTATTCAAGTTTATTTAACCATTCAACAAATATTATGCAACTAAGAAGATGGGAAAAGCCCTTGCTCTCATGTAGCTCATGTTCCATTTAGGGAGTCACAAAATAAAAACATAACAATAATCACTGCAGGTTGTGATGACTACTGTGAAGGAAATAACTATGGTGTTGTGATTGACAATGGAGGAAAGATTTTATCTAAGGTGGGGAGAGGAGGCATCGCTGAGAAAATAATATTTAAGGTAAACTGAGGACCCAGATGAAGACAGAGTCGTCTTTATAGAAGGAACAGAATGCAAATGCCCTAGATTGGAAAAAAGTTAGACTATTTTGAAACTGGATAGAAAGCTGGTATGGCTAAAACCAAGTTGCAGAGGGTGTGTGAAACTTTGGGTCATTTGGGAAAGAGAATTTCAGTGCCAGATTTAGCAATCTTTTAGACCATGGTTACAGTTTTTATTTTTTAATATTTTTAATTTTGAGTATTACTTAATACTTTTGTATGATATACAGAGAAAAAGGTACTATATGAAGGATGGCAGAAGTGAAGGATGTTAGTCAAGCTTATTTAGTGAAAAAAAATCATTTACTAAAATCCCACTGTTTTTACCCAGTTATTGACAGAGGTCTTTATGGTTAGAAATAATCTGCAAAGTTACAAATACAATCCAAAAATATTTTTAAATAGTGTAAGATTGGCCACATATAACCATATTACTAGATTTTCAGGACACTCAGTAAAATTTCACCTGCAGTGAAAGAATATAGAAAATACACCAATCAACTCATATAGCATGAGTGGAAATATTAAGATATTTTCCCCCATCATACTTCAATGTGTAAGATAATTTTACATAGTGGACACTTTCAAAATGCTTTAAAAGGAAATGTTTTAAAAACATGCAATCAGATGAAGCATAACCTAACAATGATAACTTAGTATCTTTATGAAAGAAAAAAAACAGATTATATCATAAATTCCATGATTAATTATTCCAAAGTGATATATGTCATGTACGTCTTGAAAACATTCAAAGCAACAAACCTCACACACTCAACGAAGAGTTTCTTCTTTTACTTACAGAACTGCCTTTTGAATTAATATACTTGATATTAAAAAGACTTTATAGTATTGCTGGTATTTATTCTTCTACTAAATAATAAGGACAATTTTTGTCATATTTTGTCACAATGTACTGTTTCATCGTTAGGTAAAGCTGCTTTTGATTTTTTGTACTTACTTGAGGACTTTTAGACTGTCCATCACTGGAGATTAATTCTTTGTATTCATCCAGATGTTGTACAAAGAAATTAAATATACTTCAACCAACTAATTATTTTAAATAAACACAATTCCTGCTGCCATTTTCTCCAAATATGTCAATGGTAATTTTTTATTGAAAGCATGTGGATATGTATTGCTGAATTGAATCTATTATTTTTTAACAGACATTTGGGAAAAAAGAATACACGTACTATATAACAATGAGAACATCCAAACTAGAATCCATAATCTTTATCATGACTCTAGAAAATGAGAACTAAATTAGACTAAAAATGAGATTGTTGAAAAAATATGCTTGGTATATTTTGAAAAATGCCATAATAGCAGAATTTTAAGGATCTCTCTTCCTTAGTTGAGAAAGAGAAGTGAAACATTTCACTAAACTACATAAATATTTGCTGCTGTTGCTTTAAAAATCACATTCACTTACTTCACATTCTTACGTTAGGTCACCTATTTATTTTCTAACTTATATTTATATCCAGTTGTAGGGCTAAGTCAAAATAACTAAAAGTCAAAAATTCTATAGCAATAGTTTTTAAAAATTATACTGAATGTTGCTTCTTTAAATGCATATTTTTATAAATTTTTACAAAATGCTTAATTTATTCTGGTTCCCAAGTCTGAGCACAATGTGTACCCAATCACCAATTTGTGCAATTCAAAATTGTCACATTTTGAATTTTACTTTTTATTTAAAAAAATAAATCATGATTTTGTTACACATGTCTTTTAAAAGATTATGAAGTGCATTTTCTGTTTTTGTGCTAATCGTTCATTTTATATATGCAAAGGAATATCTGGAAGAGGGGAATTGAAAAGAAATATATCAGACATTTTCACTTCTTTTCTGTATTGTTGGATAAAATTGTTTTGATTGATAATTATGCTCAAGAAATTTCCTTGGCTTTTCATTAATTATGATAATAATTAAATGAGTATATGCATTTGAATTGTGTTTGTACTTCTATTTCTGGCAAAGTTTATTTCAAGTACTTCCACTATATACAGTATCTATATTTATCAATTTCTGTACTAAAAATACCATTTTTATCTTAAAAAATAACTCATTTTCCTTCTGGTCAATTAAAAGGTATCAATAGCTCATTTTCACTCAAGAAAATGTAGAAGTGCTGCTTGTGTTCATTATCCATGTCCAACATCATTAGTTGTTAATGAAACTAAAATTAAAACCACAATGAGATTCCACTTCCCACTCACTAAAATGGCAAATTTCAAAAGACAGATAATAACAAGTTTTGGCAAGGATGTGGAAAAATTGGAATCATTATACACTGCTGGTGGGAGTGTAAGATGGTTCAGACTCTTTGGAAAACAGTCTGGCAGTTCCTCAAAAAGTTAAACATAGAGTTACCATATGATCCAGCAATTCCGTTCCTAGGCATATACCCAAGAGAAATGAAAGCATATGTCCACACAAAAACTTATAAATGAATATTCATAGCAGCATTATTCACAATAGCTGAAAGTAGAAATAAGTCAAATATCTATCAACTGATGAGTGGCTAAACAAAATATTGCATATCATACAGCGAAATATTATTTGGTAATAAAAATAAATGAAATAGTAATACAAGCTATGATGTGGAGGAACATTAAAGCTATTATAAGTTTAGCCAGGCACGGTGACTCACCCCTGTAAACCCACCACTTCGGGAGGTGGAGGCAAGAGAATCGCCTGAGTCCAGGGGTTTGAGACCAGTCTGGGCAACTTGGCAAGACCTCGTCTCTACAATAAATAAAAATAAAAAATTAGCCAAGAATGATGGCGTACGCCTTTGGTTCCAGCTATTTGGAAGCCTGAGATGGAAGGATTGCCTGAAACCAGCCGGTTGAGGCTGCGGTGGCCATGAGTATGCCACTGCACTCCAGGCTGAGTGACAGAATGAGACTTCTCAAAAAAAAAAAAAAATTTTTTTTAGAAGTTTAATAAGTGAGTCACAAAGACCACATATATTATTATTCCATTTATATGTATTGCCCAATATAGGCAAATGTATAGAGACAAAGGAAGATCAGTGGCTGCCTAGGCCTAAGAAGTAGAAAGAGACAGGTGGGTTGTGGGGAGGGGAAGTGGCTACTGTTAGGTAAAGGTTTAGTTTTGGGATGATGAGAACATTCTAAAATTAGATAATGGCAATTGCTGCACAACTTTGTAAATACACTTAGAAACATTGACTTGGACACTTTAAACTGGCAAATTTTATGACAGGTAATTATATCCCCAAAATGTTGCAATTAAAAAAAAATCAACATTTATCTTACTTTTTGTTTGTTTGGAATTTGGACTGGCTGAGCAACCTGTTTCTAGTTTAGGATTTCCCAAGATGTAGTTAAGATGTCAGCTGGGACTACAGCCACTGGAAGTCTTGATGGGGCTGGAGGATTTACTTCAAATGTGACTTGCTCACATGGCTGTTAGCAGGAGGCCTCACTTCCTTGCCATATGGGTCTTTCTTCAGGACTGCTTGAGTACACTCATGCCTTGGAAGCTGGCTTTCCCCAGAGCAAGTAGTACTGAAGAGGAAGGCAGAAGTTACAGTGTCTTTCATGACCAACCTCAGTTATCACACACTCTCATTTCCACAATATCCTAATGGGAGGATACTACACATGACTGAATTTTAGGAGGTAAAAATAATTGAAGTACAACTTTTACCACACTTTTAAAATTTAAACTGTAAACAAGTTGTATAATTAAACAACATTTAAAATAGGGAGTCTGCAATATTACTAATGACTTTTTAAGCTGTACTTCTCGAATTAACTAACTCCTTAGAGGGAATCCGTTAGAACATTATCTTATTGGTTCTACCTGTCATAAAGGGCTCTCATGTTATTGCTCCCACATTCCTAAGGAATTTCACAAAGACATTTTTTGATGGCAATTTAGATGAGCAGACAATATTAACTACTAAGGATTTGTTTAATTGGACACGATAACAAGGTTACTTAAAATACTAGTTTTTAAATTTCAATGCTCTAAGAAATTCAATTATTTAGCAGGATTTTATTTACATATTTTCCTCTGTGGTTTGCAGACTGAGAAGCTGCTGACATTTGTATTTTTACTGATTTTTTTTAATGTTACTGTATTTAGTTTAGAGTAACTAAATACATAGAATTAAAAGGCAATTGTAGCATAAACAATGTATATTCTTAAGTCTTCCTCTTGCCTCTATACTTATCCTTATAAAATATGCTTATATTTTATCCTTATATTTTATTTTTATAAAATAAGAATGCTTTATAGTTATATGTGGAACTGAGTGACAGAATATCTATTTTCCTCATTTTTTCTCCTTCTATTTTCTAAATTTCTTTCAGGATTTACCACTCTACTTTCCTTCGTATCTCCCAAGATTTTGGTCCACTTTTATGCCCTCATTCTGTATATCATTCTATCATTTTTGAATTTCCCTGAATGATCTGGCTTCACAACTATCCTGAAGTTCTTTGTAAGCTTGTGACCTTTCTCTCTCCATCTCCAAATGCCTTGCAAATTATAGAAACTCAGTAAATGTGGGTTGTTTACTTAAAGTTGGAAACGATACACAATGCTATCTCTTCCAACTTCCTGCACTGATGCAGAAATGTCTTCTACAGCTATATTGGCAGATGGCATCCAGCTTCTGTTTGGATAAATTCATTGATGAGGAAGATGCTTGGCACCTTATTAAAGGGCTCATGAGAAAGTTTTTTTTTTTTCTTAATTTAAAAAATGATGTTGAAGTGAAATGTGTCTCTTTAACTTGCAGTTATCGATCGTATTTACAATGTTGGCAGCAATATATGTTTAAGACTTTTGAGTAGTAGTATTTCAAATATATGAGAGACTCTGTTATGACCCAACATTATATTAGTCTCATCATTCCCAAGTTTTTCCTTACTTTCTTCTTATGAATGAAAGAGTACTTATACTTCTTCACATGTTATTTTTCTCCTCTAGATTCAATCTAATTCAACTATGGTGTGACTTCTTGGACTGATAACAAAGAACTCACATACATTGCATAAAAGACTAGATAAAAATAGTAAACATCTATTGAAGGACTTTGATATTATTAAAATTTGTCTATCACAGTCAAGATTATATGGGCAACTAACCCGCCACCAGAGATTTCTCAAACACACTATTAGGAAGTTTTATGTATTTTTTAATGCTTTTACAACTGCCTTTTCAACTAATTCTAACACTCTTTAAAAATAAGTTTAGTTCTTATTGATGGTATCAAGGGACAGGCAGATCAATCGATATAATAGGGCACCACAGCCAGAACACAATACAATTCTTAAAAACCATCACACCAAGCCAGGCTTGGTGGCTCAGCCTGTAATCCCGCGCCTTTGGGAGGCGGAGGTGAGTGGATTGCCTGAGCCCTCGGGTTCGAGACCCGCCTGGGCAACTTGGCGAGACCTCATCTCTACCATAAATCAAAAATTATCCGGGCGTGGTAGCGCGCGCCTGTAGTTCCAGTTACTTGGAAGCCTGAGGCGGAAGGATCGCCAGAGTCCAGCAGGCGAGGCTGCTGTGGCCAGGAGCGGCCATTGCACTCCAGTCTAGGCGATGACAGAGTGAGACTCCAACTCAAAAAACAAAACAAAGCAAAACAAAAAAACCATCACACCAGAGTAATGGGTTTTACCTAATCTTATTCCTACGGTTTCCTTCCATGCTGCAACAGTTCCACACTGGAAAAGTAGTGTCCATTTAAAGAGGGTATCCATGAACTTAAAACTTTTTTCTTGGAAAATATATTAGATAGTCCTCCTGCCAAATATGGAGTTATAAATAATATAGAAGAAAAACTGTATTTCTTTGATTTAATGTTGAGACTAACATGACATACTGTTCTAAAATTTAAAAAGAATAATAGTAGTTAACATTTATGAGCACTTAATATGAGCTAGGCACTTTGTTATGTGCATCACATGTCTTAACTCGCTGTGTTCTCACAAGAACTCACATGGGGAGCTCCAGTATCATTCTATTATATAAGTGACAAAATTAAGGCTGGCATATTGAGGCCACATTCCAACCAGTGGAATCTGACTCCAGAGCATCTATTATTAGTAACCTATGTAAAAACTTTTGCCCCATCACCTATTTTTTAATGTTGTTTCAACTGCAAATATGATGAGCATAAAAATAAGATTACTATAAAAATGTGATATATAATTTTTAAATTCATTGATAAAAATAATTCAAAAAATGGCTCAAAGCAGAAACGTATGTAGAAAATCTTCAGCAAGTTACACTGAGCCCCTTTCACCATTGAGCAACATAAATTATTCATGATCTAAATTCTATTAGTAAGAAGAAAATGTATTGTCATATTTAACAAGAATTACAGCTCTGTGAACATCATGATTCGTGGGTCACTCTGTTTTTAGCATTTCTTGTGATTTTGTTCTTCTTTGCTATTTTTTTTCACACCTCAAGTTAAAAAGGAGATGACTGCAGTAGTTTTAAAAGTCACGTCTTAACATGACAATATTCAGAAAGCCGTTTCTGTGTGTCTTTTCTAGCAGGACGAAACACTTTCCCTGAAGTTCCCCACTCATGTCTTTGTTGAGAAAAATAGGAATAAAATCATTGAAGTAGAATAAATCATCTGAGGAGAATTAGATGTTAAGTAGTCAAAAAATAATATAATAATTGGTAAGGTACACATTATATTTCATCAAATCTAAGACACCATCAATTCTAAGACACGTTATTTTAAGTACCACTAAGAAAGAAAATATTGTGTCAACTAAACTATGTCACGGCACTGACTGTTAGACATGTTCTTATTTTAAAGATTTAAAATGTGAGAAAGTACATCTTACAATCAATGAACTACATTATTATTTTACTTTTTTAACAAATGAGAAAACTAAGCTCAGAAATACCATCTTCGACAATGCCATAGGCTCAGCACTTGAACCCGTATTTTTTTTTTTTTTTTTAGCTGTACAAAGTTTTTGCCTCAAAGTGTTTCTTTTTTCTTGGTGTATTTTTTTCTCTTTAATTCTAAACCAAAATATCACTTTAATCCTTATTAGGTGGTCCTATGTGTCTTATGTCAGTCATATGAGTGAAAACAGCCACTAGGAGCTGCATAGAGATGTACACTGTCTGAAACTAAACCAACTCCAGGCTCTCAGAGAAACTCTGGGTGGGAGTATAAAAACACCTCCTTCCTGCATGGGAAGTTCAAGATAATGAGCTATAACAACAGGAGGGAATATATCCAAGTGACTTAACAAAGTTGAAAATTTCTATTATCAATTCTGAGGTGAAAAATCTTTAAAAACAAATATAGTATACAAAACAGAACTTAAAACAAATATATAGTAGATTTATATGAATGTTGGTTGAATGAGATTTTAAAATAATAATTGAGAAAATGAGTCCTGGAGTCACCCTATTTTGATAAAGGAATAACAATTACATAACTGCTGAGGGTCTTAGCTTCCTCACTGTGAAATAGGCATACTAGTTGAATCTATTTCATAGACTTGTTTAGAAGATCAAACAAGATAATATATGTAGAAAACATTGTGTAGTGTTCTGAACGTAGTAAGCCCTCAATAATGAAAGATGATAAAAATGATGCTGACAGATCTTCCTTTGACAGTCCAGGGCAATGCATACCTCCTTTATTGTCCTCTGACAGTGTTTCTGATCCACTATCACGGAAAAAACTGGTATTCAGAAGTGAAATTAATTTTTGTAAATATCTAGAATTCTAAACTTCTAACAATCTGAAAATCTCTAAGTCTGGAGAATAAACAATGGACAGACCTGGCATAAAGCCTATATATGCAACTTATGAGCAATGTAACTAAAGACAATTACTTAACTTTAATATACCTCATGGTCTCATTTTTATAATGATATAAAATATGTAGCTCTTGGAGTTAACCTGAGGTCTAATTTAGGTAACATATATAAATCTTCTAAAATAGTAGTTTTGACACATAGTAGGCACATAGAAAAGAGTCCTCTCAATTTTTCTTTAGAATAGCCACAGAAACCCTCAGACATTCTTTATTTATCTAACTGAACCTACCCTGCCTTAAGCCCTGAAGATCAAAATGAATAAAAAGTTAAATTCTATTTTAAAATGTCTGTTTCCAGGTTAACAGCAGTATTTGTTGTACTGTCTCCACAAAATCATGTAATATATAGATAATATTGTAGGTTAAACCTAATTTGGGAGACATATCTCAAAAGCTAAAAATTGTTTATAACATTCTTTAGTAGGTAAAATTTTATCCTAAATCCTAATAACCTATTTTCAGATAAAATGTCAAAGCACTGCCTGTTTATAACTTGGAATCTTCCTATACAGTATATAATTTCAAATGAAATACAGGTTATTTGATTTTAATCATGTTATTGTAATTTTTATTTCATATTCTGAGACCTAATCCCCTGTATTACAGTACTCTGTAGAATTAAATGACCCTCTTAAGAATTCAGTTTGATCCCAACAAAAGAATATTATAATAAAGATATCGCCATTGAAGAAAATAAATCAGGTGAGGTAAAATGAATTTTCCATTTTGTGGATTTAAATGAGTTAGAAGTCCTTTTTTTGAATCATTCAGTAAGAAGTAAAATAGAATCGTGTAGAAGTGCTAGACATCAGACTAACCTTCCTCCTTAAACATCTGTGGTTGGAAGTACTTGGTAATTACTTGGGGATTTAAAATGTCGGACACTCACTTTTCTTCTCAGAAGTTTCCTACTTACATCTTTATATAAAGGGTTTTCTACTGAACTTTTAATTGGTAAGAAAAACACAGGCATTTTGGATGGGAACCTCTTAATTCTTATTCTGGTTCCTGGAAAGTGTGCTCACGCGTGTGCACGCGCGCACACACACACACACACACACAACACACAATACACACACACACACACACAATTATGGCACATAGAGTCACAGGCCATCTGTGTAACTAATTACCTAATGAAAAGCCATAGTTCTTTATAAGCAGTTTTGAAATTGTGATCACAGTTTCATTGCTAGTGGCATTGATATTGGAAGGTGAGTATTAATAGATATGACACCACAATGGATTTACCAGAGAGAAAGCTTTGTTAATAGCATACCCAAACATACTGAAAACTCATAAACTTTACCCTCTATGCTGTTTCTGTTCATCTGATCACTGCAAAGCTAGAGTGAAATGTTATGCCTAAATGAATATTTTGATATAAATTTTTTCTTTCTCCCAAAAGTCTGGTAAAAATTCTGGCTGGTAAAAATCTAATCAGATAAATCAGAAATTTTTTCTTTGAAGCTCTTTAAAATACACGGGTTCTAATAAAATGCTTTTGTACAATTATCTGACACCATCAAGAAAGTCTTCAGGTGAAACTAGCATCTAGATTACTGAATATGAAATAAAGGGTATTATCTCTAAACACTTGTGAGAATGTGTTTGTGCATATATTTCTTCTAGTTTTGAGTATCCTTTTTCTACTGCCTTTCACCAGTTAGAATCTTGCCAGCTTCAGTCTTACTATGACCATTATGCTTTTTTTTGTGACATCTTTCCTCCATTCATCACTTATTCTTCCATCCACCAGTTGCTTGTTGCTTGCTCAACATGTGGCTTGCCCAGGTTTTACGGTATTGCAGATAGGGTGCATAACACAGAAAGTGTAAATAGAAAAGGATTCAAACTGAAAACACCCAAGGACTTTTGCTGGCAATTCCTGCTACCAGAGTGAAAATGTCTCTGTGGTTCAATACCAATCTCATTTTCATCTTTTGTCTTCTCTGTTCAAATAGCTTCTACACTCAACCTCAACTGTCCGTCTTCAACATATGTGAATGTTCTCGTCTTAGTTCCAGCCCATTTTGCTATCTCCCTTTCAAGTCTAATTTTTCACATTTGCAGCCAGTGTCATGGCCTATATTTCACAAAAGTCTAAGATTTTAAATTAAGCTTCAGACACTGTCTCTATGCATCCTCAAGCTCACTGGCTTCTCATCAACAGTAATGGGCTTTTTCTGTCTCTTCCAGAGACCAGCCAAAGTATGTCCCAGTCTCCCCTCATATAATATAATCACAGCTCAACATTTATATATTAACAGTCTGAATAGCTGGGATATTTAATTTGTCTTTTGATATTGTTTGTTAAAGAACAATTCTTAGTCTTTACATGGGCTTTGATGGAGCTCTTGATATGAGTCGTATGGAACAGACATTTTTTTTTTCTTGGTTTTACTTTTGATCCTTCAAAAAGTTAAAAACTACCAAGGATGTTTTGTATTAGGTTTAATAGTAGATTTCCTTTTAAGAATTTTTTGAAATGTTCTTTGCGGTTATCTAGTATCCTGATATGAACTACAAAATATTCTTCACAGAAACCTCATGAATGTCCAATAATGTAATATCTATGGGTTTCTCACTAACTGAATTCCTATGAATTACTAAATTGTAATATACAAATGCTAAAATTCATATTTCTAACTTAATTTTCTCGAGCAGACTGACTAGGCTCCATGTCTTGTCAAAATTACAAAGTTGCTACTGCTTTTTTACAAAAGCAGATAATGAGAATTCCCACAAAGTTTCTGTTTCCATGAAAAGCATTTGACCATATATATTCATCTTCAGTATTGTTTTAGGTTGAACATGATTTTCAACTAAGATAGTTATAAAATTAGGATTCTGTTAGTTAAGTTTATTCCTTCTCATTTTATTTTGTTGCTCTGTACTCCATCACCTCTTGGGACATATTTGTATTAATAAATAATAATATGCTAGCTTAAAAGCAATAACAACCATAAACTAGCATTTTCTTAAGGACTCACCATGTAGCAGGTATAATGTTAAGCATTTGGTATGGCATTCCAGAATGTGATTTCACAAAACCCATCTGAAAACAGTACTCTCACTATCCCCAGTTTAGGGGTATAAATAACTGAGGTTTAAAGACTAAATTATAAGTCTGAACACACACAGAGAGGAAATACTAGTGGCTAAGGAGTCTGATTTCCAGAGTCACTGCTCTTAATCATTATATTATAATAAAGGGTTGAGACATGTAGGCATTACTGTTCAAAAATTAACCACAGGTTATTACTAATCTCTGTTGTTAGCGCAGATATAACCACACCCCCTCCCAGTCTGTTTGTACCAGTACAGTGATAATTTATTGCAAAACATTCCTTCTCTACTGTAAGAAGCACACTACCCAATACATGTTCTGTTAGCCTAAGTTTCTGGTTGTTGAGTATTGAATGAACTGGAAAGCAGAAATGGATGGGACATGAAGTGTTTTGTCTACCTAAGGTCAAAAGAGTTTAAGACTACAGTATCTTCCATGATAGAATGTAACAATTAACAGATGTTACGTGTACCTGTTTATGACTTGACCCATCTTTCCTAAACACTTCTGTCACCCTAACCCTCAATATTGAAATGCATTGGAGCACAAACCCAGTCCGTCTCTAGATCATCTTTACATCCTCAGCCTATTTTGTCTTTATAGTAAAATGGGTATGCGCCCTGAGAGCAGGGATGGCTATTTAAAAATTTATGTTCAGTGTTTTTCATAGAGCAAATAATCTAAAATGTCTATTAATATATAGATTAATTGAAAGATAGTATCTAGAAGCTGTAATACTACTAATAATAGTAGCAGTAAGAATAATAATAAATCATGGAGTAACTACATATCTAGAAAAAATAAGTACTACTGAAACATACTGTCATCCATCCCCAGGCAAGCCTTATTCTCATCTGAAAGAAAATTCTTTCAAACAATTGTATTTTTTTTTTCAGATGTCTTCAAGCATTCTTTTGAAGGTACAGGTGTCAGTCTGTTCAATGTTTCTCAATCCTGGCAGCATATAGACCCAGCTGGGGAAACACCAATACATGCTAATGCTCCACAGAAAGCAGATTTTTTTGGTGCTAGTCCCCAGCAGTGGTAAGTTTCAGAGTCCCTCAGTGAGTCTGATACGCAGCTAGGTTTGAGGAACTGTGCTAACTATATATATGTGAACAGATAGACAGAATGACAGAGAGAAAAAGAGCTTTTGTTTGATAACTGTGTAAAACTGAAAATAGCTAGTTCCTCCTCCTTTCTTTTTTAACTAGTGCTGTTGATATTCTTAACACTGTGGTTATGAAAGAATGGTCACAAATATTCTTAACATTACCCTCAAGACTACTTTATTTCACATGACATTTTGTTCTCTACTTACAAGACCTCTGTTCACAAAAGCTTAATTAGAAAACAGTTTTATGGTAGAAGTTTAAAAACTGTTTAGAGACTGCAAAGTATTTTTTCCAGAACCCTTCATTACAACCTTACTGAGAGCCCTAGATTTGGTAAGGGGTAAGAGAGTAGATTAATCAGTCTATAGAATCATTTATTTTTCATCCTTTCTCTGGAGGATATCAGCAAGGGCACCTACGTAGGAGACATTTTTGTAATGTGAACAATTGTTCTTTAGGAATGAAATTCTGTTCCACTGACAAAAGATGTGAGAAAGCTCGGGGTGCCCCCTTGAACTGTCTGACACTTTGCACAAAAGGTAAATCTGCTAAAAATATTTTTTTAAATACTTGAAATTCTCTCCCAACATTTCCTAAAGTGCCGAAGAATGAGAAATCAACTTCTGGAAAAAGGCAGAAAGAACAGAGAGGCTAACAAGCCTCACAAGAAAGCAATTTTCTGAAAGAGAATAAAAAAAAAAGGTAGTTTTCTAAAATTGAAGAACATTATTCTTTCAAAGAAAATGTCTCAAAGTGTCCTTAAAAAATATCAGTCCCTGTTAAAATCAAATTGTGTCATTTTTATCGAAGTAATCATAGATTTGTCAATTTTGTAATTGGCTTTGTTGGGTCACCCAATTTGACACCTATGGAGATTTCACCACCAGGCGTTCTTATCAATTTTTTAATAAATTCCACAGATTGAGAATGGTAAATAATAAATGATATAGAGCTTACAAAGTCAATATTTAATTTAATATAGACTCAGGGAAACAAATACTATATACACATATATAAAGAATTAAGGGGTTTATCATAAAAACTGAAAATAATTTTTAAAAGATAAATGTATTAAAATCATGTGATAACAAATCACATAATTCATAAGACTCTAAGTGCAATTAATCTACTCACTCATCTAAACAGGAAAACACCTAGATGCCAAAAACAAGTCCCTTAATTTCTTGTTAGAATTGGAACATACTACTAAAAAGCAATATTAATATTTAACCAAGGTGGCTTTTCCAAACAGGGTATTCAAGTGGCATAGGATTTAAATAACTAAGTAAAAACTTATTTGCAAACAAGTGGAAATAATGCTAATTATTGGATTTGGAGACACAGAGTTTGAAATGAAGCATTCTGGGTAAGATTATAGTAACTGCAATTTAAGAATGCTGGTTTTTACCCATTTTTGGTGTTGTTGTTGTTGTTGTTGTTTTTGAGTTGGAGTCTCACTCTGTCGCTCAGACTGGAGTGCAGTGGCCGCTCCCGGGCACCGCAGCCTCGACCTGCTGGACTCGGCGATCCTTCCGCCTCAGCCTTCCAAGTAGCCGGAATTACAGGCATGCGCTACCACGCCCGGCTGATTTTTCGATTTATTGTAGAAATGAGGTCTCGCTGCCCAGGAGGGTCTCGAACCTGCGGGCTCAGGCAATCCACTCACCTCAGCCTCCCAAAGGCGTGGGATTACAGGCTGAGCCATTGAGCCCGGTCCCATTTTTGATAAAAACTTAATATATTTAATTTAGTGTGCTATTTAATCTATAAAATTAGGATTTTTTCAAGTGTAAAATTTAGTATTTCACTACCCAGTTTTACTGGAAAACAGAGTTGGCATCAATTTAAAAATTACATATTTGACTATTATGATTAATAACTTCAACCAATCAGCAAATTATGGCCAAAACTTTAAAGACATCTAGGCAAACGAGAAATATATATATGGACATAATTTGCTGATATGGCTGTATGTTTCAGTAGTATTTATTTTTTCTAGATATGTAATTACTCCATGATTTATTATTATTCTTACTGTCACTATTATTAGTAGTATTACAGCTTCTAGATACTATCTTTCAATTAATCTATACATTAATAGACATATTTTACATATACATATAAAGCTGCAGAAATTTTAATAAAATTAAGACATTGAGTCTGAAAGAAATTGTATTATTAGCTCCTGGGGAGAAGAGACTCTATCTCAATGTCCCTTGCTAGGCTTATCACATATTTTGCACAACGGTTTGTTTGAATTGAATTGTTTTTCTCATAAATCTCAATTTTGAGGAGTATAACTCTTTTCCTAAAGCTACTATATGTATCTCTTTTGTTATTGCAGATTGTTTTTAAAGTTTTGAAAATGTAGAAAAAAGAGTGGCACTGGTAGAAATTGTTACAATAGAATGGGGAAAATAGACTTGTAAAAATTAACAGTGTTGAAAAAATAATTGTAAATGCAAAAAGTATTGATTATTGACCTGTTGGTTCAAATCATGTGTAGATGAAGGCAGAGTATATATGTCATGCACCATGTAATGTCAATTTGGTCAACTGTAAGTAGGACAGTGGTCCCAAACGATTATAATAAAGGTGAAAATTTTCCATCACCTAGTGGCTTCATAGCTGTTGTAACTCATTGTACAAGGCATTACTCATGTGTTTGTGGTAATGCTGGTGTAAACAAACCTACTAGACTGCCAGTCTTATAAACGTATAGCACAGTACAATTATGTAGAGTACATAAAGCTTGATAATTATCATGACTTTGTTACTGTATTTACCATTCTATACTTTTTATGCTATTGTAGTGTGTACTCCTTCTATTTTTTTTAAATAAAGTTAACTGTAAATAGCCTCAGGCAGGTCCTTCAGGAAGTATTCCAGAAAAAGGCAATTGTTATCACAGAAGATGACAGTTCCATGTGTGTATATTGCCCCTGAAGACATTTCAGTAGGGCAAGATGCAAAGGTGGAAGACAGTGATATTGATGATCCTGACCCTGTGTAGTCCTAGGCTAATTTGCGTGTTTGTGCCTTCGTTTTTAACAACGACAAAAACAAAAAATGTAAACAGTTAAAAACAAATTTAAAAAGAAAAAAGCCTAGAAGGTATAAAGGCAATATTTTTGTTCAGCTGTACAATGTTTGTGTTTTAAGTTAAATGTTACTACAAGATTGAAAAGTTGGAAAAGTAAAAGTTTTTAAAGTAAAAAAGCTACAGTAGGCTGTTTATTATTAAGTAAATATAATTAAAAATAAAGTTGATGTATATAGCCTAAGTGTACAGTGGTTATAAAGCCTACAGTAGTATATAGCAATGTCCTAGACCTTCAGAATAACTCACCACTCACTCCCTGACTCACCTAGAGCAACTTCAGTTTTGCAAGCTCTTTTCATGGTAAGTGCCCTATATACATGCACCTTTTTTTATTATTATTATTTCAATACCTTTTTGGATACAAATAGTTTTTGGTCTGGGCTTTAAGAGTACCCATCACCTTTACCTGTGCACATTGTATCCAGTAGGTGATTTTCCATCCCTCCTCCTTTCTCCCCCCTCTCTTCTGGGTTTTCCGTGTCCATTATATTATACTCTATGTCTTGCATATCCTTAATTTAGTTCCCATTTATAAGTGAGAACATGCAGTGATTACTTTTGTTTCTGAGTTAGTTGCTTAGGATGATGTTCTCCAATTTCATCTAATTTGTTTCAATCTTTTATACCATATTTTACTGTACTTTTTCTGTATTTAGATGTGTTTAGATATACAAATACTCACCATTGTGTTACGATTGCCTACAGTGTTCAGTACAGTAACATGCTGTACAGGTTTATAACCTAGGAGCAATAGGCTGTACCATATAGCCTGGGTGTGTAGTAGGCTGTACCATCTAGGTTTGTGTAAGTATACTCTATAATGTTCACACAAGAAAATCTCCTAATGATAAATTCCTTAGAACGTATCCCCATCATTAAGTGACACATGGCTTAAATACACATCAAACTGGATAGGACCTTTGTGGGATAGTAGCCATGGCTTAGAACTCATCTGTCAAAGCTCATCTGTTCCCTAGTTCATTGATCCAGGCCCCTATCCTCTGATAATGATTTTTTTTCTCACTTCCGTAGGATGTGCATTCTCTGAGTACTCTGACTTTTAACCTTTTCATCCCAATGCCGTAAATCTAAGGTTAAAAATTTTAAGTACCACAATAGGCTAATACTAAAGAAAGTCTTTATCGTGTAAATGTGTTTAGTGTATCATATGACATATAAATGTAGGCGGGTGCCTTTAGCCTATGAGTATGGCTGGTTCTGTCCAGGGTTTACGGCAGAAAGCTATAAAGGAATTACCATCTAGAATTTGGATGAGTGAGATATGGTGAGAGAAAAGGTTTATAACTACATTTATGTGCAACTACATAAATGTAGCTACCAAACAATTTGGAAGTAAAATCTGTTAGTGCAGATGTACATTTACTTTCCAACTAGGATCTTCTGCATGTATTGACTCAATAGCAAGATACAATTTAGAGTTAAAGCACCAAGGTAATGTGCTTTTAAATCCTGCAATGGTTTTTCATTGCATTTAAAGTAAAAGCCAAACTCTAAGACCTGACCAACAGGCTCCCATTTCTTTTCTGACATAATGCCCTGCCATCTCCTTCCTTCTCTAATTCCAAGCCCAGGTCTCCTATCTGTTCCAGAGCAAGGCCATAATTCTACTTGCTGAGTTCTGATAGCTCTTGTTTCTTATTCCTGGACGGTCTTCCCATTTTTCAGGTCTCACCTCAAATTCCAGTTGCCAGAAGAGCCTTCTCAAATCAGAACTCCCCTATTGCTATCACTTATAGTCATTTCCTTATGGAATTTATCCCCATCTAAAATTTTCTTGTTTGTTTGCATGATTACTCGAATCACTTTTCTCTAGAATGTAAGTTCAAGAAGTCCAAAGATTTGACCTATTTTGCCTTGTTCTTTATTGTAACATGGCTTGAAGCAGTGCTGGTACCCGAATAATACTCACTGATTTAATCCTTTTTACTTCATATATGTATTTATCAAACATTTATATTGCATTACTCTGCCCTAGGCATTTTCTAAACCTTTTATCTCTAACATAACAGTCTTATGAGGTAAACATGGGGATTATTCTATAGATGAAAAAAATTATTTACGATGAAGAAATTGTAGCTTAGGGAAATTAAGTTACCTGCCAAATATCAAAAAACTTGTAAAAGGAAGAGCATCGTTTCGAATTCAATCCATACAGTTATGTATGTGCTAGGGCCAATGTTTGGTCACTGTAAGTTATTAAGGAAGACAAAGATAGACATAAAGAAAGTCTGCAAACTGTGGAAGCGAGCCACAACTCGGTGTCTAGGTGGAAAAGTAGCTGGTTTTCAAAAAGTTTCAGAATGTGAAAAGATATTAATTTTGTGGCTCCACTTAGAACACTTTTTTCTTGCATTTTATCTCTAGCTTATAGACTAATTCCGGTTTGTCTTATATACCCTGCTTCCCTGACCAAGTATTTGAGTGATAGGGTTTTATTTAAGAAGGGGAAAAATACCTTAAGTTAGAATTTCATAGATTATGCTTAATGAAATCTAGTGTCCATGAGACTTAGATAGGTGTTCCAAAAAAAATCTTTGGTTAAAAAAAAAAAAAAAAAAATATATATATATATATATATATATATATATATATATATATATATATATTACTACAAAGAAGTAAAGGGTAGAAATAAAGAAATATTTTGTAACACATACAAAATGTAATATGACTAAATTGTCCTCAAATTGTGAAGCCATATTATGCTTACAAAATTTTATTTTCATATACTTTCAGGTCTTTTATGTTTATTAGAATGCTTTAGGCTAAATTGAATTTTGAGCCTTAAATTAGACAAGTGACTAATTCTCTAAATTTTTGAAGATATGTGAACTGTATTTAAATAATATTTTTAAAACATTTTCATTCACATGTCATTGTACTATTTTTTCCCTACTCCATCCAAATAACCAACGATGATTTTCAGGGTTCTCCCAATCCAAGAGTCCACTTCTTCATTAAGAAAATGCAAACAAGCTGGGCTCGGTGGCTCAGTCTGTAATCCCGCGCCTTTTGGAGGTTGAGGTGAGTGGATTGCCTGAGCCTGCGGGTTCGAGACCTGCCTGGGTAGCGAGACCTCATCTCTACAATAAATCAAAAAATCAGCCGGGCGTGGTAGCGCGCGCCTGCAATTCAGGCTACTTGGAAGGCTGAGGCGGAAGGATCGCTGGAGACCAGCAGGTCGAGGCTGCGGTGCCCGGGAGCGGCCACTGCACTCCAGTCTGGGCGACAGAGTGAGACTCCAACTAAAAAAAAAAAAAAAAGAAAGAAAGAAAGAAAATGCAAACATCTCCCATGCCATTTTCTTTGTGCTCTGGCTTTGCCAGAACTCCTAAAGAAATTCGGCTACAGCCTAAGATAAACACTATCAACCCTGCAGGCTGCAGAGCTGACATCTCATATGAGAAAGATTTATGTAGTCTATCATCATAATTTAGCTTTTCCACACAGTTATTAATCAGCCTGTTATGATTCTAATATTTCTGAATGACACAATTTTCTGTAAGCCAAGAAACCTACACCAAATTAGGAGTGAAGGGGCAGGAGGTAGACAAGACATCAAACATGACCAGAAAATGTAAAACCCCTAGAAAAATGGGCTAACCTATTTTGTGTATTTTGTTTTTAATTTCTGCTATTCTCCTTCCTCTCCTTTTCCTTCTCCTCTGTTCTTTACTTGCCAAGCATTCTGTCTGCTCTAGCTAATTTTCCATACAAATGAGTATGTTGCTATCTGTTTTAATATCATCTGCCACTGATTATTTAAATACTCTCTTCCTAAGGAGGCAAGGGACATATTTATTTGTGTCTATACTGTGAACCAAACAAGAAATTGGAATTTTCTGCTCACAAAGTTTAAATGTTGATAAGTAAAATGGATTGTAAGCAAATGTCAAATATGTCATCATTGTAGCTGTTTTTAGAGGAGAAAAATACTTTAAGCAAACATTTAGAGCTTATTTGCCCTATTAAAATTTCTCCATTGTTTTTATATTTGAATGCCTCAGGGTAGAATCTAAATTATTTTTAATTTTGTTTCCCTTTTGGTGTCCTTTTGTAGTTTGTCCAACAGTAATATTTTTTGACAGTCTTTATTTTTCCTTCTAATTCCCATTAGTGTTGTGTTTGTTTGTTTTCCCGTTTATATCAGTCTCCTTTTTTATTTTATTTTTTAAACTTTTTGGTCTGTGTCTGTTGAAATAGTTGGGCTACAATCATATTCTGTAGCACAATCATTATTTGATAGGTATTTCTAGATGAACATTTATATGTGAGAAATGCTTAGGATTCAAACAAAATGTACCAGCCAGACCTATGACAGACATTTGGACTTTCATTTTGGGCTTAAGGGTGAGAGTAATACATATGGTTCAGCTTAATCAAGTGAAAGAGATGAGGAGAGTATCATGTGATCTGTATTAAATAAACCTTTCTATTTAAATGACACATATTGTCAGGAATAGCTTGCAAATGCAGAGAGAGGAAATATGTGGAATTCTATCATCATAAACAGATTAATGGTTGATTCCCAGAAGGAAGAGGAAGAGATATAAAGCCATGAAAATACTATTCATTTGTATTCTCTGAGAACATTATAACCAATAGCCTACTGGCCAGATACTTGTTCATTCCTCTCTAAAATATAAGAAAATTAATCAATTAGTAATAAGTGAACAAGTGGCTTCATTGTGACATATTTAGGTTTTCTCATCTGCAAAATAATAATTAGGCTTTTTACATAGATTCTGTACAAGGATTAAATGAAATTATACATGTAAAGCTCTTAGTGCAGTTCCTTGAACATGGTAAGCATTGAATATGCATTTATTATTATTACTAATTCATATTTATATCACAAATATGCTAGATAATTTGAAAGATACAGAAATATATGGCATTGGCCCTGTCCTCAAGATGTTTTCTATCTAGTTGGGAAACGAAATATAATTTAAAACACAGAGTACTGGTCAGCATGCAATTAAATGCTCATTTATATGATAGGAATTTAAATAATAAAGTAGATCAGAGGTTGAAATATGTATTAAGGACAATGTTATTATGGAAGGCAGTTGTTAATATAACTGATATTTTCAGAGGTTCTAAATCAGATACTGAATAATTTCTAAAGCCTTTATTGTGCTGATATTTAATTTCTCCCACTGTTTCTGCCATCATACGCCCAGCTTGATCTCTCCCACATCTTCATCACCTAAATCTAACTCATCATTTAAGATGAATCGCCCACCTGCATAGCCATGAAATTGATCTTCATAAAGGGTAAATCACTTCCTTATAAATTTAAAATAAAATCCCAATTCCTCTCTCGTGCATAAAAAACCTAAAGAAACAGGTCTGCCTGTTTCTCCAGCATCATCTTATAACATACACTTTCTTGCTCACCTTGCTGGAGTCTCTTCAATCAATGCTGAGAACAAGTCAAATTCTTCTCTGTCCCAAGGGCATCTGCATCATCTGTTCCTTGGTCTGGTATGATCCATTCCTGTCATTGGCTCATACTTTTTAGCTAAACTATCACATAATTCTTAGCTAAAATAGCACAACCTTTCCTTAGCTCCCCTACTCACCCTACCATCCATGCTGTATATTTTAGCTCCTTGTTTTTCTCACAGAACTTATTGCATTTTTAAAGTATTTTATTTGTTTGTTCTAGAATTTTTTTGTTAGTAATTTGTCTCTCTCCTCCAGGGGAATGTAAGTTTTTGAAGGTAGGAAACATGTCTGAATTATTTATCATTACATCACAGAACCACAGTAAATATTTATTTAAAATAAGCAAACCGTTCTTCCCAATCTTTCCTCCCACATTTTTCTACATTCCCTGAATATATGGGGAAGTGGGGTTATTCCTAACCATTGATCTCATCTTGAATTTGTCCTCCCTTGATCACATTGGTGGTGTTTCTCCTATCCTTCTCATCTCCTCTGAAAATTCTATTCATATTTTTGTTTCCTTCATAAAACCTTTTTTAATTTTAACTAACATGAGCAAGCTCCCTCTGCTTTATTATACCTCTCATAATGTGTTGTTTGTTTCTCTCTGATGGTCCTTATGTTTTTGCCTTGTAATCCATTTCTTTCGGCATTTATCTCTATGAATTTTGCTATCACTCTTTTAGTATCAGTTAGAGTCTTTTGGTTACAAGTAAAAGAAACCATGTATGGCTAACTTAAGAGGAAAAAATGAAAAAAAGAAAGAAATAAGGAAAGAAGTAAGGAAGGAAGGGGAATAAAATAGAAACTTTTAAAGTATTTTTGGGAGCTCATAGAATGGATGGAAAACTAGAATAATTGGAATTTGAGAAAGACAGAAATAGAATAACTCCTCGGATTTGGGGATTTAGGATAAAATAAGAGAATCATCAAGTTCCCACTATCAGAATGAGAAAACTCCATTCGTTCATTTTCCTCAGGATTCAGACTCCTGAGAGATTTTGTTTGGCTTATTTTGGGTTATTTGCCATCCTTTTGTCAATATGTGTTCCATTAAAATTATATTGAAATGAAGGAAATTTGTGGTCTCTAACAATTAATTGAGGTCATCTGTTTACAAAAGATGGGGTGATTGCTCCGGGAGGCAAACAACACATTTCTACTAAAGCAGGCTTCAGCAAAAGAAAAAAAGAATTACTTTCCCTGGCCAATTAATAGAACATAATAAAATATACCATATGTGTAATGTTACATGTTGGTTACATGCATGACTGAAACCATAAAAAATAAATAAATGAAAAAATTTTTTAAATCTCATTCTTTAAATTATTTCTTTTGGAATTTTTAGACTGAGAAGCAGAGATTGTTTTTCTCTTGGATTCTATAACATATGCTATTAGTAATAGCATTTGAAATATACCACTATACGATTATGTCATTTCTATATATTATCAAATACAAGGGATTCATAGCAACTGATTTTAACTTCAAATGTGTTGTCCTAAAATGAGGTATTTTCATCTTGTTCAGCAGAACTATTATTTAGTTAACCCAGTAATTCTGTTTTTAAACCAATAAGCAGGTCCTGAAATGCACGTAATTTAGTCTAATGCAAGCTGATGACAAAGTAGCTTACATCTAGTGCACAAAGTTCGTTCATGAGAACAAAACCTACCTATAGGCCCAGCAATTATATTTATGATAAGGAAAACACATTATCCACTTGCATTCACCACCTACAGTATCTTGTCTTTAACAATTCTTTTTTTCCAGAGTTTAAGGCAAAAGATAACTGGATTTGAACTCTGAAACTATCAAGGAGAGAAACGGGTCCACGTGGTGACTAGTGTTCTCTCTGTTTGTGAGGGCTAAAATCTGAAGAGTTAGCATTACGCTTATGCATTTCAAACATGGATCTCGCTTACTTTTCAAGAAACTTAGTTAAAACTCCCCTTTACCTAGATGCTGAAATTCTACTTTTTAGGCCAATAAGTAAGTTGATATGCTTTAATGACTTTGTTTCAGAACTTTAAATCAAATAGTTTAAATACTCAAAATATACTACTACTTTTAATATGCTGATATATTGACTGCTGCATATGTTCATTAGATAAAAATAAGATAACTTATTTCACAAAAGTATTACACATTTCTAAATGTATTTAGGTTTGTCAGCAAGAGCAAGACAGAATGAATACATGTGCATACATATATGAATGCATATTTATATGAGAGCCTATATAATATATGTATATATGTATATATATATATATATATATATATATATATATATATATATATATAACTCTGTGGACACAAACTAATTCATTTGCAAACAGTCATCTTATCATCATCCCTGCTTAGCCAAATCCAAGGAAAAACTTGTATCTTTGTTCAGTCTTTAAAAAATAAAAGCTGGTTTCTTTGAAAAAATTACATACGTTACATATGTTCATTTGACTTAGATCCCAAAACACATTAAATTGAAACCACTTAAAATTAGCTTTAGAAAAATTTTTATTAATTAGTTAAAAGTAAGTTGGTTAATACAATCCAGCTATTCTTTCCTGTTCCTCTTATTCCTCCGGTGAAACCTGACACTCTGCTAGCCATTGCTCTTCTTCCTCAAAATCTGATTGTGATTTTTAGGTTCAGGTCCCTTCTCTTAAATAAGACGTAGAGTCAGGGTGAGTTTTGTCTCCTCATTTTTTCAGATGTGGCTCTTTCTTACAACTTTACACGCTTGCTTTTCCACCTTCTTATGTGTACTTCTCTGCCCTGTGTCTCCAGCCTTCTAACTTGGTTAACCACAATATTTCTTCAGCTCCTTGAGAGTGACTTTTGTACTGGGAAGACTTCCCTGACCCTCTTCTCTCCTCTCAAGTATACAGAGCATGTAGTCTCCATTATAATCATATCCATCACCCACCATCATATTTATCTCATCATGTTATAATTGCATATTTGGTTACCTTTAATCCAGTTGCACTATAAACCCTAGAAATGCAGAATCCATAGCTATCTTGTTGATCATTGTCATGTTGAGGACATTCCACACATTTATTTTGAATAACTACATTGCTCAGGATTTTTTCTCCATTTCCTCCTACTCCTGTCAATCCCATTCTCAAAGTGCAGCAACTTTCTTTGCAAAAGTGATTCTCAAAACCAAACTAGCCTTGCACACAGTGAAAGTGTGTTTTGTTTTGTGTTTTCTGGCCTCTTTTACCTTTTCCCCATATTGTGTAAGTTGACTGCTATAACAAGGTTTTTCTGTTTTATATTCCTGAATGTGCAACAACTGAAGTAAGTACAAGGTGACTTTTCTGTAACTCAGCAATCTTTTAAAAATGTATTTTTCCCCCTTTCTTAGATCCCCAGAACACTGTCATTAAGAACTGCAGACACATTAGATTCGAAAAAATAGCAGACAGGGACCTTGAAGACACCTTAAGACACCTCGGTCGGCAGGAAACTCTCATCTTGACTCCAATCTTCAGAAAATCTTGATCTTTACCACAGGTAGGTCCATCGAGTTACTTTTCTTTTAGGATTTTTTTTTTTTTTTGAGTTGGAGTCTCACTCTGTTGCCCAGACTGGAGTGCAGTGCCCGCTCCCGGCCACTGCAGCCTCAACCTGCTGGGCTCCAGCGATCCTTCCGCCTCAGCCTTCCAAGTAGCTGGAACTACAGGCGTGCACTACCACACCCGGATAATTTTTAATTTATTGTAGAGATGAGGTCTCGCCAAGTTGCCCAGGCGGGTCTCGAACCAGTGGGCTCAGATAATCCACTCACCTCAGCCTCCCAAAGTGCGGGATTACAGGCTGAGCCACAGAGCCCGGCTCTTTTTAAAGATTTTTTATAGATGCCCTTTATAAAAAAAAAAGTCTTATTTTTCACTGATTTCTAAAATTTAAAAATCAAATTAACTTTCAGTATGGGAAAGATCTTTACTAAAATCCTTCTAAATTGGAATGATTATATTCAGTAGAAAATGTAGTTACTTCTGTATTGCCTCTTCTCCAGGAGTTCCACAGATGCCTTATGATTTCATCAAAGGCAGACACTTTATTTTTTATTTTTTTAAAACAATATTTTTAATTATGATATTGTGGGGTACAATAAGGGTTAGGTATACAAATATGCTTCATTCAGGCACCCTTGTTGATAAGAGGTGTCTCCCCGTCCCCAGACAGATGTTTACTACCATTAGTCCCATCTCCCTTCCCCTCCCTCCTCCATAGTTTCCCACCACTGTCGGTCATTTTCTTATGGTTGTACGTTGGATGATCAAAGTCCACTATATGAGTGAGAACATGTGATACTCAAATCTTTGTTTTTGTGAGAGGTCACTCAGTATTATAGACTCCAGTTCCATCCAGGTTGCTGCAAAATTCATGATTTTGTTCTTTTTTATGGCTGCATAGTATTCCATCGTGTATATGTACCACATTTTTTTAATCCAGTCCTCTTTTGATGGACAGCATGGTTGGTTCCAGGTTTTTGCTATTGTGAACAATGCTGCGATAAACATTCGTGTGCAGGTATCTTTTTGATAGAGTGATTTGAGTTCTTCAGGGTATATTCCCAGTAGGGGGATTGCGGGGTCATATGGGAGGTTGATATTTAGAGCTTTTAGGAATTGCCACACTGCTTTCCACAGAGGTTGCCCTAGTTTACACTCCCACCAACAGTGTAGAAGTATTCCCTTTTTGCCACACCCTCTCCAGCAACTGTTATTTTTTGAGTTATTGATAATTGCCATTCTGACCTGAGTTAGGTGGTATCTCAGTGTGGTTTTGATTTGCATCTCCCTGATGGTTAGTGAGGTTGAACATTTCTTCATGTGTCTGTTGGCCACTCGGATGTCTTCCTTTGTGAAGTGTCTGTTCATATCTTTAAACTGTAGTCTGCTGGCAGTCATTTTGATACATCTGCATGCCTCTTAACCACTGACTCTCTATAGACATACAAATTCCATCTGTCTAAAAAAAGGGAGCATTCAGTTTGTGAAAGAGGATAGTGAGGTATTTTAGGTCTTAGTAACATGAATATAAACTATTTTAGTTACTCTAGTCTCATCATCTCCTCAAGGGAGATAAGCTCACAGAAGGTTAGGCTTTTGTTTTGTTTGGGGATTTTTTGTTTGTTTGTTTGTTTGTGATTTGCAGACTTTCAAGAATGTCACTCCAGTTTAATAGTACTTTCCCTAAGGGTCTGTTTAAACTATCCTGAATATAATTTGACTGTGTTGTGTTTGTTTTTGTTTTTCTCTTCTGGGGTGTTTCCCAGTAAGTTTGCCAATCTCCAGAAGGGGTTATAGATCTCTGATAACCTGAAAAGAAGTGAGACTGATTGAGTTCAAGGTGACACTGAATCCTCAGGATGTAGGACCCTAACCAACCGAAGTCATTAGTTCAAGCCTTTATTAAAAGTTACAACATGGGAGGCAGTTTAAAGATTGTACAAGAGAGATTGGGGAAGATCATTCAAAGTTCAGTTTTGTTCCAAGAATAGTTCAATGTTCAATTTCTTGGAAGACATGGGGAAAAATTTGATTTTATTAATCACAGGGTTTCTTACAGTATCAAGGATTGAGATGCTTAAAAATCACAGAAATATTGTCAACATAATCCTATTACTTGAAAAATCGATTGGCATAGTTTATAAAGTTTAATAATAGATAATTTCCTGAATTGATAGATGTATCCTATATTTTTACTATCATATTTGCTTCATATCTCTTTAGAAGACAGAGCACTCTCTTTAGTTCCTGGAATACTGAGGAATAAATCTATAACTGTATTTCTCTTCCTACGTTCACTCATTCTCACATATAAATGTCTAGAAATGTAGGTCTCTGAATGTTAAACAAATATAACTATGTCATTGATTTAGCATACCTCAAGGGGAGCTAATTATCTTCCACTTCATTTCTTTTCTTTCCCAATTTTGTTGTTCTTTCAGTTTCCCAGAATTTATACCACTATCACTATGTTTTTGATTCCTTAACTCTTTTTTATCCTGATTATATAATTAGTCATTTATGCTAATGTTTCTACTGTCAGATCAAGTCTTTTACCCACTCTTTGCTGAGTTCCAATGCAACCTCACAGTTTTCAAGCTTTCATGCTCTCTTTTCTGAGCTAACACATTTTATTCCTAACAGGTCTCCACCTCAACTCCCCCAAACTGAAATTCAGCTTGTACGCAAGTAAAATAATTGGATTTCTTAAATAGCACTTCTATTGTTTCCACCAGTTCATAAAATTTTAGATGCATCTCATTACCTTAATTTTAAATTTGAGGTGAATAGCATTTTATTTCTAAAACCCCATACCATAAGTGCATGACTTTATACTCAGAGAGTATGCAGTTGACTGTGTCAGGAATAAAATTATTGTACTTTTTAAAGGCCATGTATTACAGAAATTTATTAATACACATCACATTTATTAATTAGAATTTGTAAGCAAATAACAAGGCCTTATAATCCTCAAGACTATGGAAGAAGTGTAGGAAAACAGAGGTAGAGGTTTAGAGGCAGTTGGTTGTAAATTACTCATTAGAAATTTAATAAAGCAGCCCCTCCCCCACTGAAACTTTTCTCTCTGAAAATTTGACATATGGTAGTGCGATGGAGGGGACAAGGGAAGAACAGTTTTCAGATAACTTGGCACTGATAAAATGGTAACAATATCCTTTTTTTCTTTTTAATTCAAAGTATAAAATTTCTTAGTGGGTCTTTCTCCTAAAGGGAATAAAGCTGTCTACTTATACAGTTTTACCACTGGCCTGAGGGCATTATAGTTTATTTCAGCCAATTAAAATTACAATTACTGCAGGAGATGCTTATGGGACCACCATTCTGCTGGTTGAGTCCTCACCACTCCTGGTATGATGAAAACTCCTCAACTTCAAATTTTCTTATTGCAATGACTACTTCTACTTCAAAAAAAAAAACCAACTTGTACAGTAATTTGGAAAAGCACATCCTATGTAGTCCCTTTATTTTCAAATTTTGTTATTTTTAATTTTTTAACAGACTCTTTTCTATAGGTGAGTCTTTACCTCTCCCTATTCCTGTTGGAAACAGTTTGTACCTGCCAAATTATTATAGAAAAGCCAGCACCCCTGTTAAATAAAATTTATAGTGAGCTTCAAGGCAGTGACAAAAATAGTAAGATAGATAAACAAATTAAATTTATAGTAGGCTATTCATTTGTACTGAGATCCTACACTAGGCACAACCGACCAATCCAAATGGAGTTACTCATACTGAAGTAGAAAACAAGTGGTTTATCTGACCTTCTGAGGAATCCAAAGAGAAATAATAACCAAATCTCCTAACAAGCTGACATGATAAGAAAGTCCCCTCTGCTTAAACCTTTACAAAGAAAATAATTTTGAAGTCCCCAAAAGCTTTTTGTTCTCTGTTTTTGCTTATCTCAGCCCTTTTCTCTCTACAATACCAACCTCCTCTGTCCAGCTCATTGGGACACTCTTTCTGTTATGTAGGATAAGGTGTTGCCTGATTCTAGATTGGCAAATAGCCAATTAAGATCTTTAAAGAAAATTTGTTGTAATTTTGTCTTTTGACACCATGCTTGCCTTAGTCTGTCAAGGGCTCTCCGAGTTCCATTTATTGAGTTTGTTGAGATGTTTTTATAATGGATTTCCTGTGTAAGCGGCTTTATTGCTGACAGCAAAATGATAATTCCAAGCATCCGAACTTGACATATGAAAAATCTCAATGATAATGCTGATTAACATATCTTTTGCATTTAAATTACTATGTTTTTTAAGAAGAGAAAATTGTACATTTGGTGGGTTGTTTGCATAGTCAAATAAACATACATCAGGATGTGCAATCTAGTAATTAGGTGCATTTATCTGTTTGTGACACCACTGGAAAATACTCTGAATGAAGACTTTAAGGGCAAAATACTCCCCCTCGGATTGTCATTTCAAAAAGCATGACCTCCTATTGCAAAATCAGTGTTTATGCCTAAACACAGGATGCGTATGCCTACTGCTCGGTTATGTTGGTTAAATGTATTTATAATAAATCTTTTTTAAAAACAATATATATTTTACATTTAATGGATTTGTTTGTGTTACATGTCACCATCTTAGTAGAGTTTCCACTTTATTTATTTAGAAAAAAGAGCTATAAGATTCAGACATTTCTATTTTCTTGAGAATTTAGGTATTTAGAAACCATATAGCATTTAGAAGTACCCACATTGACCAAAATTCAAAGGAAAGAAGACTGAAGCATGCAAGATGTTTCAAAGTGATATGATGGTCTACATATAAACATGGCAGTTCAGATGCGGAAGTTTTCAGCAAGTATTCTAGTCATGATTAAGTAAAGTTAGTTTTGTTTGTTGGGGGCTGTTTTTTAGTGAAAATTTCTAAGTGATCATAGTGTCTGCTTTTTTTTCTCAAAAAATGTTTAAATCTTATTATGAATATTTATCAGTTCAGTCACCACAGATTCATTTTACTTTGTCAACCAACTTGGTAGTAATGTTTGAGATTGAGAAATAAATAAAACTGCAAGTCGTCCTTCGTTCTTCTCCCCCCAGACCACACTCCCCATCCATCTTGGAAACATGAGACATTACCATCCTCATTATTTTGACCCCAACATATTTAAGTGTTCTAGATAATTCGTGGGAAATTTTTTCTCTCTGAAGCTCCAATTTTCTTATCATCTTTTATTTAACAACTTCCTTATCTTGATATCATCTAACTTTAAATACACTAACATAATTGGCTACACTATGTTCAGGTCAGATGTATGTTTCAGTTGACTCCATTTTCCTGAAATGACAGGAAAGAAAAACGAATTTATTCTTGTAAAGAGGAAGGTAAATCTGAAGAAGAGTAGCTTTTGTTATTATGAAATGGGAATGAAAGGGATATCGGGCTGAGAGTTCAATTACTACCCATAAGAATGGCATGCCAAGATGTGGGGTGAAAGATTGTGTGCCTTAGAATAAAGGAGGCTGTAATTCCGGCTACTTGGAAGGCTGAGGCGGAGGCGGAAGGATCGCCAGAGCCCAGCAGGTCGAGGCTGCGGTGGCCGGGAGCGGCTACTGCACTCCAGTCTGGGTGACAGAGTAGACTCCAACTCAGGAAAAAAAAAAAAAAAAAAGAATAAAGGAGGCATTTCACTAAAAGAGAGGGAAAGGGAAAGAGCAAGCAAGAGAATGATGAGAGAGACAGAGACAGAGAGAGAGTCAGAAAAAAACTTCAAAAAGAAAACAATTAGAATGAAGAAATATTGCTCTGTAAGGTATAATACTCTCCTACATTCATGTCTTCATGAAACTATCAATAAAATTACTCAACAGGACTATTGGAGAATTTGGAATTTTGGTTATTAGTTTGATTATAAATGCATGCAGATTTGATTGTAGGAGCTGGTTCAAAGAAGATTAATAATTTTATTGTAGTCATTTACATTTTGGGGATGACCTCTTCTCACCACCTAGATAGCTTTGGTTTTCAATTTAATTGAGGGGTCAAGAGGTATAAATCTAAAATGCCTAGAAAATACTTTTAAAATTAATACTAGAGAACACCACCAATAAGATTTCATTCTACTAGAGTAGATAGGCCTGTGAATTTTGAAACTAGTTTTTTAGTGATTTTCATATGCATCAGTTATGGAGAAAGAGAGCGAATTATTATGATAAGAAGAAAGAAGAAATACTAATGATAACTGTTATATTTATTATACCAAAACAACCCATTTTCTTCTGGACATTGGTGAAGCAATAGATATTTTAATATGTTAATATATTTTAAATAAAATATAAAATTTTGCAATATCCTCAATATTTGATTTTTAAAAATATTGTAATATTTCATAAAGTAGTCCTCCCTTATCCATGGTTTTACTCTCTGAAATTTCAGTTACCTGCAGTCAATTGCAGCCCAGAAATGTCTCACAAAATAAGAATATTTTGAGAAAATGATGGAGGCTACATTCACATATCTTTTGTTATAGTATATTGTTATAAATATTCGATTGTGTTATTAGCTATTGTTGACAATCTCTTGCTGTGCCTAATTTATAAATTGAACTTTATCATAGGTGTGCATGTAAAAAAAAAAAAGCATAGTATATATAGCGCTTGGAATTTTCTGTGGTTTCAGACATCCACTGTAGGTTTCAAAATATACCTCCTACAAATAAGGGGGAACTACTATGGCCAGTTCTATGTCACTTATTAAAGGTAAGAACATAAAATTAAATGCAATTTAATGAACATATTTGGAGTGGGGTATGGAGTTAGGGTGCAAAACAGATATTGCCTAAAGATAGTTATATATTTTATAATAAATATGCAATGTTTATTATATGACCTAAGAATGGCCAGCTAAAAAGATGTGTGTTACTTATTTAAAATGCAGATTCTAAGTCCTTGTTGATTTAGTCTTATGGAATTAGACTGTCCAAGTATGGAATGTAGGGGATTCAAATTATTATAAGTTCTGGGTTAGAATTATGCATAATAAAGTTTGATAGCCAACCTGCACCTTTGCAACCTCTATGCAGTTTTAGACAGGTACTCAGAAGCAGGCAATTCAAGATATTATCTTTTACTATGAGCAGGAAATGTTGGCATTCAATACTGTTGATTGACGGAGAGCAAACCTCTTACTTTGATTTCCCCTCATTTGGAACTATTCCACCTTGGCATAGTACTCTCCACTAAAATAAGAATAACAACAACAGAAAAAAAAAACAATAACAAAGAAAGAAAGCAAAACAAAACCATAACCATTGCCATATACACATTCATTCAACAGTTATCTATTGAGTGACAAAAATGCACATAATGACTTCTTGACATTGGAGTCGCATTATTGAAGGTGAAATGGCTAGTATTCTACAGCACTTTGTTAATAATAAAGCTTGAAAGTAATTCATTCAATAAACACATACAGAGTCCTTAATTTTCTTGATAGTTTGGACTAAAATACCGTTTTCATTGATTCTTCTGCAAAATCACCTCAGTAATCTTCTTTTCTGAGGTAAAAAACTAAAGAGGCTATTCGGATGTCTTGGGATAATGGGATGAAAATATAATTTAAGAACTATTTGGTAATTTGAATCTTGTTTAGCTATAAAAATATGTAAAACAATTTGTTGTTACTTCACTTTCTATTAAATAACAATTAAATTAAGACTTGGCAAAAGCTATTTTGAAACTGAATTTTCTAAGTAATTGCAGTTTTGTAGAACTTGTTTCTAGATGCACAACTTTATGTTTTAAATTATTAGAGTGATGAAGTTGGTATTCATAAAATAGCAAAAAACATGACATGACAATTATCTATGAAAATTATCACTTGAAATACAGTATATATGAGCTTGCTATTTTTATTTTACAAAACTCTAACTTAATACTATAACTAGAGACCCACTTTTTGATTTATTAAAATTAAATTGACTGTATATTGTGATACAGTATATAAAACCTTCTTGATACTTACTATAAATGCTATTTAGAATTAACTAAGTTATGTAAATTGGAGGTGTTTTTTCCTACAAATACTTATAATAAATCAGCTTAAAGTGTTTGAATATTTTATTCAAATTAAATATATCAGTATATATGAGTAAACAGCAGGATATTATCAAATATAAAAAACTCTGTAAAATAGCTCTAAAAGCAAATGAATACCTAAGAACTGATTGGAAAGCAATTACCAGGAGTAATAAATTCCAGTCAGATGAAACTGAACTTCTTTTTTTTTTCTTCTAAATATATGTGATACAATTCAGGATTAGGTATACAAATGTTCATCATGCAGGTACCCTTGTTGCTGAGGTGTGTCCCCGTCTCTGGCAGTTTCCCACTACTGTCAATCCCTTTTTTATAATATTATGATAGTTGTTCAAGGTCCACTTATGAGTGAGAACATGTGTTACTCGGTTCTTTGTTTCTGGAATAGATCACTCAGTATTATAGACTCTAAGTCCATCCAAGTTGCTGTAAAGCTCATAATTTTGTCCTTCTTTATGGCTATGTAATATTCCATCGTGTATATGTACCACATTTTTTTTTTTTTTTATCCAGTCCTCTTTCAGTGGGCAGCACTTTGGGTTCCTTGTTTTTGCTATTGTGAATAATGCTGCAAGAAACATGAGTGTGCAGGTATCTTTTTCATAGAATGATTTGGTTCCTCTGGGTATATTCCCAGTAGGGGGATTGCAGGGTCATATGGGAGGTCAATTTTTAGATCTTTTAAGAATTGCCACACTGTTTTCCACAGAGGCTGTACTAGGTTACACTCCCATCAACAGTGCAGAAGTGTTCCCTTTCCGCCGCATCCTCTCCAGCATCTGTTGTTTTTTGAGTTATTGCTGATGGCCATACTGACTAGAGTTAGGCAGTATCTCAGTGTGTGAACTCGAACTTTTAAGACTAGGTGTCAATTATGACACAAAACACATACACTTGATATTTATTTAATTTTTTTTATGCTTTAAAAATGTTAGCAAAAATAAGTGATTATGTACATGCTAGGTAATTGTAGAATACACATTGAGTTAAAATTAAAATCAAGCATTCAGAAATAAAGTTAGTAAAAAAATTTAGTTACCTGAAAATAGTACAATAGAGATTTATATGAAGTGATCATAATAGCTAATTAGTGAGACAGACTGCTTAACTAACAGCCCAAACATTAGGACAAATTGTTCAATGTTATAAGAAACAACCTATAGATTGATTTTTTTTCCTGCTTTCCAGCCAGTTATATTGTGAATTTTTAAGTTTTAGGTTTTTTGGAAGAATTTGCCTACTGGTGTCTGCATGATGTTAACAAAAAAAAGTATTCATCACACTTGTAAAATTGCTATGGCAGAACATTCAAGATTATTAGGATAGGTATAACAACTACTGTCATGGAGTTTTGCAGTAGGGTAGAGAGACTGGGTTCAACTCTGAATACAGCAAGCAAAAGTGGGCATTAATAGCCAAGGTTCAGAGTCAAGGGAGGCAGGGGTTGGTGGATGGAAAACTACTAAAAGGGTAGGATCATTATTAACTTAATTTACCCAACAGGATTCTTGCTCAAAGAGGAGCAGGGTAGATAGATATTACTTGAGGGATAAGGGAGGATGACAAACTTGGGCAAATAGCAAATGGGATACCTAGTAAAGCTGGATTCTACATGACCATTTAAGTATAGTAAATGAGTAAGAGGTAAGATGGATAAGGCAAGGGAGGATAATGGAGTCTCTGGTAAACAGGAGAACAAACACTCCATCTCAAGGAAACAGCAGGTACTTAGCTAAGTTTGCTATGCAGGTGTTCTGATCAAACACTGCCATATTTTCATGTTTTTCAAAAGAAACTCAAAATTCAAATCACTACTTCCTGGTACTCCTTAAATATTAGCATAGCAACCCAGACCTTTTAAAAATGTTTGCCAGCAAAAGTACCTCTGTGGGTTGGATCTGTGACACAGGCCACCCAAATACAACCCAAGGTATTCCTTTCTAGATATCTCCTTCTTTGTTTTAGAATTTTATTCCAGTTATTGATGAGGAAAATGTAAGATAAAGCTGCATATTAGCCCTACAAAATAGTAATCATCTAAAAAGAAAGCCACGGGAATTCGAAGATTCTGGCAATCCTTTACTTATTAAACCTGCTACTCTCTGTAATTAGGAGATAGCATTAATCATTAATTAGAAGAGAAACCCTAAGTGAACAGTGTGCCATATCTCCATGGGAACATCACTGGCTCAATCTCAGCCAGAGTGAAAGATATGAGAGTACAAAAACAGATTTACTGCACATCTGGATAAGTGTGGTTTAGGTAACTAATAATCTATGTAAAAACAAACACATTTTTCCTTCTGTGTATAGTTATATTTCCTCTTTCATCCATTTTCTTTAAACCTTTGGTGACATGTTTCTGTTTGAATGAGGAAGTCCGACCTATAGTACTCATAGGAGTGAAATATCTTCTCTACCTCTAACATCAAACATTGAAACAAAAGAGCAGTTGCACCGAGTTCATTGAAATTCACTGAAAAGTGTTGCTTGCCTGCAGAGCAGGTGAAAGTTCCCTGCCAGCTTCTCATTTAGATAAAACCTCTTGGTATATGCCTCAAGAACTGTACAATCCTCTAAAGAGTGATAGTGAGAACTGGATATGTATTTGCCTATAAAGATAGTTGCTAAGTTATACAATGGAATGAGGATCAGGGAATTAATGAGGAAAAAAAAGGGAGCTGTGATGGACTTAACAGTCTGGGTTTTTTTCTAACAAGCTGCCCGCATGTTTATTGGCATTTTTTTTTTTTCCCCATCTGCTGGGGCATTTGAAATACCACCTTGCTGGAGGAGTGCATAAAGAGTATATTGCTGCTAGTCTCATTCTCACAAGCCAGCTACATTTCACCTTAAAAATATTTGCAGTCATTCCTATAACATGATTTAGTTGTTTCAGATCTTTGCATCAAAACTAAGAGAAAACCCCATATAAAATGTGGACAACCAGGGATTATCTGGATGTACTCAAGGAAAAGATAGCTGATTTTTGTGGAATTCTTGAATTTTGAAGTTTGGAAAACACAAGCAAATTCTACTTATTTGGATAGATTGATTTTTGTATTTCTGTGTGATTTTAGAAATATTTGTATTATGACTATAAGAATTAAACTTGCTCTGTGCCAGACACAGTAGTAGCTTACCACATGTGGTCTCACCTACTTTTCCCAACCTGGGGAAGATATTGTCACTGTTCCCATTTACAGAGTCTTGCAATTGCATACCATCACCCAACTAGCAATTTGTTGTCCAGGACTAGAATTCAATCTCCTTTGACTCTATTATTAATTCTTGTGAATAACAATAACATAAGAATTGTAGCAACCACTTGTATCACATTTACTATAATCCAGGAACTGTTCTAAGCACTGTACTATATATCAACTATGTAATAATCACAGCAACCCTCTTAGGTAGGTTTTATTATTATTAATCCTTATTTTGCAGGTGAGGGAAAGTGAGTCACATAACACAAACTTGCTCAATTGCCTCCAATAATTTACTAATATAACATATAATGCACATAGTAAAATAAATCTTTCTGAAACTAAAAGCATTACATTTATAAGCTACATAATAATCCCAAAATGGTATTTCCAACAAATATTGGCAAGGGAATTTTTTTTGCTTTCATTTCAGCCATATAATTAACTTGCTCATAATCAACGTTTCTTGCTTTTAAACTTGTATCCTAGAGATAGTGACTTTAGTCACTGTTACTTTGCTGTAATGTAAGAGACTCCCCTTATCAAGGTCTAATATAATTAATAGGCAAGCTCTACCTTTATTATTGTTAAATCCTGAGATTCTCTTTTGACAAACTGTTGTTTTGTCTTTCTGGTGCTGCTGGTTTCTGTTCTGGCCTTAAGTTCCATCTGTTACTAAGCTGTAAATATTTAGCACCTTTTACATCCAACTATATGTGTATGTGTGTATATGTGTGTGAGTGCATGTATTTATATCAGATTTATAATTACTAACAAATGACAGAAACTTTTTGTTCAAATTATACAAGTTCACACTTTCTAGAAGCCTGCAGAATAAGAAATAAATGATCCAAAGAATTCCAACCAAAAAAATGTAAAATACGGATCTTATGATATCTGATCGAATAGCTTGAAGTTTATAGATCCCTTTTCATGAAAATAAATAAGTCAGCTGAAGGCTAGAACCAGAGTGGCTAATGTAGTACAGCGATGGAATTGTGTCCTTTCCCCCTACTTAAAAATAATGATAGGTTCTTCTGGAACCTTCTTAAATAAGTGACACTCAGAGAGATGAATTGCGACGCTGTGACATATGGAGCGCTGGTATTGCGGTTGTATTGTAGAGATTATTACTAGCAGCAAGATTTTATAGTTATTGCCCTGTCAAGCTGGTGTTTTAATCACTATCATCAACACCGCCTTCATGTTTTACCTCATCTTCTATCCGGCAAACCAGTCCAGTGTGTTATCTAAAGAGAAACTCATTTGTTTGGACCGATTATTTCATTAAGATATATATTTCAGAGGGACATGTGAAAGATGACTTTATGAGGAGGGGGAAAGTATCCATCATGTTGAGTAGAATATAAGGACTGTAATTACTGATTCATAGAAGCATAAGACTAGTGACTGCTAAGAATCCCACAAGGCCACCTTAGAAATGAGGAAGGACTGAGGGTGCAGGTGTTTCCTCTTGTTTCTGAGAGCAGTTAGAGAACCAAATCATTTCCACTGTTACCTAACAAGGCAACAAGTGTCACCTGATGAAGTTGATGCCAGGCACTATTATTGTAAACATAACTCAGCTGCTTTCAGCTCACTAACATTTTGTAAATTTTGCAGACTCAGAGAGGAAAGGCAAAGAATGTAAACCACCAATGCTTTTCAAAAATCACAAGTAAAGAAGAAAATAAAAAGGGGCTATGCATTCATTTATTATTTGATCTTTATTTAACTTTATTTTGAAAAGTAAAATCAAATAACTTTTTATATAAACCAGATCCCACTTTCACCCATCCCTGAGGTTTTCAAAGGTAACTGATTCCAGTGTGGGTTGTCAGTTCTCCATGGCGAACGCACCATAATATTTTCATTTTGTCTTGTTTAGAAGGAAGATAGACTATTTCCTCAAACCTTTCTCTGCTTCCCATTTGAAATATAAATCTGGTTGAGGAGCTTTGATGGTGAAAGTTACAGCTGTGGGGCTCTTTTCCCCTCTGTTTGTTTCAATTGACCTCTTTCCCAGCACATTAGATTCAGTTTCAAACTTAAATTGCAAGGTGTTGTGAATAACACGAGCATCACTTCAGGCTTTGCTGGTAGAGCTGTTCTTTCCCAGTGTCTCAGCACATAGCACCTCCTAAAAAGCCAAGAGAGACAAATTTCTCATTTGTGGAGCACAGCAGGTCAGCCCCTTCCATATGCTCAAGATTTGTGGCTCGTGTCATAGGCAGCCCATTCTCATCTTTCAAGTCCTAACAGTTCAAGAGCCTCAAATCCCTTTGAACCCAGATTAAATGAGTCCTGGAAAACATGCTATTATGTGCGGAGACTTAATGTTTTCCTGAAATACAATGCATCCTGAGCCCTCCTAGACTACTCTTTGACTATCCAAAGAGCTCAGTACCAATCTTTGGTCTATTTATCACCCAAACATGGCGTGTGGGGGTGGCTATGTATATATGCATATTTATGTATAATTCAGCAAGCATATTTGTATCATTTCACTCTCTTGGCAGGCACATTTCAAGACCTGGTTTTCTCAGCCAAAATGAGTTTCATGATTTAAGTACGTTATAATGTCACATCTCTTTCTTGCCAAGTACGCGGGACACATTGGGATGATTTCTCCCCATTGAGCTTAATCTGCAAGTATTATAAGACATTCCCACTGCAATGTGATCCTAAAAGAAGAAATGCTTAATCTATCTAACCATTTCTGATGGCATATCAGGAAACATGAGGTCCGTTTAGTCTCCTTTCCATTATTATCAGCATTTTAGGAAGGCATCCCAAACATTCTAGCTTACCTTAATGATACTGTGTGTTCTTTAACTGATAAACTTAATCCCTTTTGCTATTTTGAGAGTAATTTGAAATGATTTTTGTTTAAGGTCATATTTTTTTGGTCACTGTTAAACATTCCTATTTAAAATAATTTTTTTTGTTCCAATAACTTAAAAACAAAGTGAACGAGTCTGTTCTGAACATTATTGTTTTTATAGAACCAGCACCTCATCCTCACTTCTTTTAAGAACCCCTCCTCCTTCCATCTCTCCTCTCCATGGGAAACTTTTCTTCTGTTAGTGCCTGTGTCTCTGGTGCCATCATAATAGTGGAGACAATTTTTTCATTATCATTGCTTTTGAAAATGTTCCTGGAATTGCTTATTCACATGTACTTCTGGTTGAAATGTAGAATACACTTTGTAAATTCCATACCTCGACCCAACACCCAACAAAAAAGTAAGATTTTGATTCACATTGATTTCTGTTTAAATAAGAGAGAATTGAAATATCACATCTTGATTATTACTGTTACTTACTTTGTAAGACTCTCCATTAATTCAATTGTGTCTATTACTTTTCTCAAGTTTTATCATTTCCTATTTTGCACATCACTGACTCAGTTTGTTTCTATAATTTTTTGAACTCTGTTGCTATTGTGAGTTAGATCTTTTCCTTATACTACATTTTTAAATTAGTTATTAATAGTTTCTAAGAAAGCTATGGATGTGTACCTTTTTTAACCTTCTATTTAATTAAATTGTTTTATTAGTTATAAAACATTTGGGTTTAATATTTGTTATTGTTTAAGTAGACAACCATATTATTTGGATAAAGATGATAATAAAAACCAAGGACAAAATTGATTTTTTTCTTAGTATTTACATTTATTATATATTTTTAATCATTATATTTTGCCAAAATGCCCTCTAGATAGTCCCAGTATAAATATATTTTATGTATCCTGTAACATCCAGGTCAAATAGTTCTTTTAGCATGAATAATACTCTACTTCTCTTGACAGTCAGTGATATACTCTAAAGAAAAAACTGTTTCTCACACATTCTGACACTAAATGTGTGGGTTTTATTCCTCATCAACAGCCAGTTATTTAACTGTCTTTACACCAGTTGGGTGCGTGATGATTCAATTCAATTCTGATACTAACTACCCAAAGTTAGCACAGGTCCACAGGTTAAGGGCACGTTCTGCAAGACTGCCCCCTACTTCAGTTTCTAGTTCCAAGTAGTGGGTTCCCAGGTTACACACACTTGTGTCCTTTTGGCTACAAATTGAACATTCCCACAACTTGCTGAATCACTCACAGAACTAAAGGAAACATTTTTCTTACTGTTACTAGTTTATTATGAAGGATACAATTTACAAATTCCCAAATAAGAGATGAATAGAAAAGATATGGGTGGTGGGAAATGTGTGGAGTTCCCGTGCCCTTTCAGATGAACTACCCTCCCAGTACCATGATGTGTTCCCCAACTCAGAAGTTCATTAAATCCCATTGTTCAAGAATTATTAAGAGAGTTTAATATCCAGCACCCACTCCTCCTTCCCAGAGGTAGGTGGGTGGAGCTGAAATTTTCTATATTCGAATCATTTGCTCATTCTGCCAACCAGCATCATCTTTGGACTATCTGGAGGTTCCACCCTAATTTATCATATTAGCATAAATTCATAAAATCAGGTGTAATTAAAAGTTTTTTTCCCCCAAAAGGTTTTTTTAGTGAATAATAAAAGACCCTCCTATCAGGAAATTCCAAGGGTTTTAGGAGCCTCCTGCCTGGAACAAGGAACAATGAAAATGTTTTCCTTATTAAACCACATCCTACTTCTATAATTCTCCATACTATGTTACAAATCCCTCTTTTATAGATTATAATACTTCTTTTATTTGTATTATACTATTTAATTTTTATGTATTGGAGAAGAGACAGAGATCATAGCTTTGACTTCAATATATTCCTGAAATATTTGCGTAATAAATACATGTTTTACTTAGTATGTAGAATTTTCTCTCAACAAAATGAGGATAATTGTACTTACTTGTAATGTTGTTGCTAGAATAAAATTATTACTATATAAATGGATTAATATAATCAAATTATTATGACTAATAGACATACATAATTTTTTTTATAAAACTTTCTCACTAGGTTTTCCACAATTTTTAAAACTGCAGATGACACCAGTTTGCCTTGTGTGAAGGAATCTCTGGCATGGAGGAGTCATTCCAGAGCTATTTTTAAAAATTAGGTTTATACTGGCAATGCATGTTTCTCCGGCTTGTTAGACTGGTCATAAGTGTAACTGAAAACAAGTTCAATCACTCACCACTCAAAACCAAATTCAAGACAGGAGAGATGGTGAAAGAAAAGTGATTTTATTTCAAAAGTCAGGAGTTAGGGTAATGGCCAGGCTCATGCCTCCAACAGGTCAACTTTTGAGCTGTGCACAGGGGTTTAAAATAGGGAACATTCAGGAGTGACCATGAATGCTGCTCTATATGGCTTGTTCTGATGACTATTTTGAGTCATTGCCAATCTAGCATAAACGTTGCCATTATCTTCAAGTTATAGATTAACTTCATTTTAAAGGTAATCTCCAGGTGGTGATTACCGCCATTGAGTTTGCTTCAAGATTAGCCCCCAGAACTTCTAAGCAAGCACATAATTAGAGAATTGAACACAATGCTGGTGGCTGGTAGGAAGAGGGAGGAGAGAAACTTCTCAAACATGTCTTAATGAAAGAGAGAAAGCAAAAACAACAACAACAACAACAACAAACTTTAAAAATGCGTTTTGAAATGAGGTTCTCAGTTACATAAGTACAAGCCACACAGTTAAAATTTTACCCTTGAATTTCCTCAAAATGGTTGAGTGTGTTCATCTACATGTAGTAATTCATCTACTTCAAGTATATCCACTTCATCTTCTGTGCATTTAGCATAATTTGATCTATCATCTCTAAGCTGCCTAGCTCAGAAGACATTCTTTTTTGCTTAACTCAATCTTTTTACTGTAGACAGAGAAATAATTTTTTTTTTTGCTATACCTTTTTATCCATTAGCACCCCTTTTTTTCAGGATCACTAAATGATCCCACTGTTTCTTCACATCATCTACATAAAGAACATTGTGTTGCTGACTTTGAAGTCTTTGTAAAAGTATTTACCACTTGGTTTGCTTTATTGACCATTTTTCATTTCTAATTTGTATTTACCTATGACACAATATGTGTTTTTATTTTTTTGTTTGTTTGTTTGTTTTTTGGGTTTTTTTGAGTTGGAGTCTCACTCTGTCGCCCAGACTGGAGTGCAGTGGCCGCTCCCGGCCACCACAGCCTCAACCTGTTGGGCTCCGGCGATCCTTCCACCTCAGCCTTCCAAGTAGCTGGAATTACAGGCATGTGTTACCACGCCCGGCGGATTTTTTTGATTTATTATAGAGATGAGGTCTTGCTGCCCAGGTGGGTATCGAACCCGCAGGCTCAGGCAATCCACTCACCTCAGCCTCCCAAAGGCACGGGATTACAGGCTGAGCCACCGAACCCGGCAATATGTGTTTTTATAATCACCTCATTTGACCACCCTTGCCATTAAAATAATGTATTTTTACTTCCCATAATCATGTGGAAACTTTTTCATCTTTCCAAGTTCTTGGTGACTAGTGGTTCTTCTTTTTGCGGTTTCAAAAAGGTTTTCAAATATTTTGTAGGTTTCCTGTTTTTCTCTGCATTTACATTTAAAAAATTATATTCTTCCTCTAACTAATGTGCTTATTAGTCTTAATCTATAGTTCATCCTTAAATCCCCAGAATCACCTGTGACTCAATTACTTACTATTCACATGTTGGGGGAAAAGTTTCTTTCTCAATGCTTTGCTTCTATTCCTCCTATCAGGCTCAGTGAGAATAGTTATCTGGTTGTGTCCTGCACTTGGGCACTCAGATGAGGGGGTATGCATCTGAATTTAGTCTGTTTTCTACCTGCAGAAATGACTGCTTGTGTCCCTCAGAGAAAAGATTGCCCTTTGCTAATATGCAAAAGTCATTGTATGTGCTAAATGTGATCTGTCCCTCATCTAGAGGCAATATTTTTTAACCAAAAGATCAAAGATGAAAGAAAAGAAGAATGAAAGGAGGGAAGGAAGGCAAGAAGAAAGAAGAAGGAAGGAAAATGAGAAAAAGGAAACAATAACAAATGAACTTCTAGATATTATCATATTCAAAGAAATTAGTTGGGGGTGGTGATAGAAAAGTGTACTTTTCCTCCCTTTCTTCACAAGATCCATTATAATAGAAATTATAAGGAAAGTTCTGCATTTACCCTGAGTAGATATTTGAGTTGTAAGAAGTGTCTCTGCAACTTTAAAACTATTTTTTAGTATATAGGTATTCAATATTTTTTACTTTATCACTGTTCTATAGGAATTTGTGAAGTAATGTGATTTGTTTAATCTAAAATACAGTTTAAAAACAAAATTATTAAATATATCAATTTAAAGAAAATTGATGTTGTAATTAAGCAAGCTATAATGTATAAAATATCTGATGAGGCATTCAAACTTTTGTAAACTTTTGTAAACTTTAAACATAGCTTAATGTAGATATACTAATGGTAATAAGACCAAAAAGTTAATTATTTGTTGTGCCATAGCATTTTCACAGACATTAAAACATAATTAATTCTGAGATTTTTTAAAAAGAGATTGATAAGAAAAATAATAATTTTTAAAAAGCTTGAATGTATAATATACTGTTGAGGGAAAACAAATCAGAGAGACCATGACACCAAGGGTGACAATCAGGAAGCTGTGTTTATTACTGGAACACCAGTGTTTGCCCCAGCAGACTCCAGTCACAAAGGCTAGGCCCCGGTCGCAGTCAGGTCTCAGCTTATATAGGTTTTACATTGGCTTTTGGAGGAAAGGGCTTTTCATGGTGTAAGATTTTGTACTTTTTGTAAAATGAGCACAAGCTTGTGGTCTTGACTGCAGGCACTGAGCACATCATTACAGGAAGGGGCTTGTGGTGTTAGCTGCAGATACTGAGCATTAACAAGCTGGATCATTTTAATTGTGATATATGTTTCGAAGTGTTTTCTAGAAGCCCCCTCCCACAATACAAGTGGATATATTTAATCACTTCACCTTATTTTTATCAGTGAATTTTAATGACATGTAACATGCACAAAATAATTAACTCACCATAAATTAAATGAATTTTGACAGGGTGAACATACCATGCAGCTACTGATCAGACAGAATTACACCATTAACAAAATATCAGGGTCCACAGTTACACATTGTCTCAGTCTCGATTAACCTATCCGATTAACCTAAAAGGAAATCACTATCCTGACTTCTGATGTTGCTTTCTGTAGATTAGTTCTGCATTTTTATTAACTTCATTGGGGGGGGGACTTTTATCACTCAATATTATGTTTAGAATTGTTGACTCTGTTGCACGAAGAAAGTAGTTCTTTCATCCTTGTACTGTGGCATACTCTTTATAAACCTGCAGCATTTTATCTACACTTCCTACCACATAGGCTCTTGGATATTTTGAAGTTTTACTATTAGAAATAGCACAGCTATGAATATTCTTGTATATGCCTTTTAGGCACATATATACATATTTCTAATAAGTACTCTCCTATAGTGAACTTGATGAGCCATAGTATATTTCTAGAAAGTCTCCTCCCTGCCACCTTTTACCATTCTTTCTGATTACACTGACTCTTAACTCATTAAAAAACTAATTAAAACATACTAGTATTTATCATTTTTCAAAGAATGCTAAGGTCTTAGAACATGTTAACTACATCTCATTCCTAATATTTATCATACAGTACCATGCACTCTTTTAAACTCTACAGTTTGAGGCATTTTGACAAAATTTATATACCTGTCAAATCACCACAATAATCAAAATATAGAAAATTTCCATTATCTCAAAAATTACCCTTATGCCCTTTTAAATCAATCTACCCCTTTCATTCCTGGCATCAAGAAACTGTGAGATGCTTTTTTGTTTTTTCACTGAATACTGTATATTAATTTTTAAGGGGTTTAGTATAAATGGAATTAAGTCAGTGTTTTAAGGTAGAAGGCTAGATTACTGATTTGAAATGTCTTTTTCTTTTTTTTTTAAATCTAGGCATTTCTAGCTATAAATTTTCCTAAGTATTGCTATAGCTACATATATTTTGGTGTGTTTTATCTTATTTTTAATTCATCTCTAATTATGTTTCAGTTACTCTGGTGGTTTCATCTTTGACACTTTGGTTGTTTAACATTGTGATATTTAATTTCTACATATTTGTTAATTTACTTTTGTTATTAATTTCTAATTGCATTATGTTTGGGGAATATATAGCATAATTTCAGTCCTTTAAAATTTATTAGGACTTGTTATATAACCTAGACACTGATGTATCCTAAAAAATGTTTCATCTTTGTTCACTCTAGTTTTTGTAAGGTGGCTATTTTTATGATACATCATTTTCAAACCTTTAACTTTTAATATCGTTGCATATTTGAACCTAAAGTATGTCTCTTGTAGACAGCATATAGTTAGATCCTTCCTTTCTTTATTTTGACAATCCTACTTTTATTGAATTATTATTCAATTTATGTTTTATTGTTATAATTGGTATGATTGGATTTACACTTGTCATTCTCTCTCTCTCTGAAACAAAGTTTATATCCTGGTTATAGGAGCTGGCCGTATGAAGAAAACACTCAAACTTCAGCCATTTTTATGACAAATTTAGCCTGTTTAATTTGGAGTTTGAAGAGACAAGAAATTCTGGTAGCCTGTTGCTCCCAGTGAGAGTTAACCCTGATTGGGAGCTGAGGAATTCAGTCTTGTGTGTCACATCTACCTAGAATGGAGCTTTTAATCAAATTGATTTGGGGTGAGGGTATAGGAGTCATGCTTTACGGAGGCTGTCGCCTTTTTAAAACCAAATTTTAGTAGATTTTTTATTAATAAGTGTTTCATCTTTTGCTCCATGCCTTTAAAACAATTCCAGTGACATTAAATGGTTAGGTTTTTGTTTTGTTTTTGCTTTTTATAGTTTTCTATTAGCTAGCATGTTTTACCAGAAAGTATGTCCGCATAGCTCCTCATACTATTTCCCAGAAATTGAGCCACTTACCTTTATTTTGGAAGGCCATTTTTGCTGCTATAGAGTTCTATGTTAGTTATTTGTTTCAGCACTTTAAATATCCTTTACATAATCAAGAGTCTGAGGCAGAAGGATCACCTGAACCCAGGAGGTTGAGGTTGCAGTGAACCATGATCATGCCACTGCACTCCAGCCTGGGAGACAGAGTGAGAACCTAACTCTAAATAAATAAATATTCTCACAGTGAAGATTTTAGACTGCTGGCTTCACTTCTATATCCTCCCTGGTACCTTCAGCTCTTTGTTTTTGCCTGCCTCTGCTGTGCTTCAGAGCATCAAAAGAGATTTAAAAATACATGTATCCAGCTTTTCAATTTGTTCTCAGAAAAGTTTTGTCTTCTTACAAATGGTTTCATTATATGCAGAATTTTTTAAATGTACTAAAAGCCAGAGTCTATTAAAGTAACCGACAAATTTTTTAAAATATAAATATCAAAGAATTAAGAAGAGTAAAGCTAAAGGTATGTTTTAAATGACTCAATAATGACTGATTTGGGTACTGTTTAAACAGTAAGTAAGTAAAGCTTAAGGAAATTGAGAGACATAACTTTCTGTAACTCTTTTCTGTTTCTCTCCAAGTCCAAATTGAATCATTTTGTATTATCTCTGTGGTGCAAACAGTTGGTGGAGTGAACACTTGAACAAAGGAAGAAGGAAATGTCTCTGCCTACTGATATGGGATAAATACTTGTCTAAATCATCCTGATAGACTTCACGTCCTCATGTTTAAACTCAGGTGTTAAAATAATGATGAAGTTCATTATCACATATAAATTACAAAACTTCCTGACAAAGCAAAAATAAGAGGGCTAAATAAGAGCTTAAAATTTTAAGATACCATAAAAAAACCCCACAATTTTATATTCTGTGTCAGTCACTCACACTCTGCAATTGTTTTAAAGCTCAATCATGTATAAAAAAAAGGTATATGTTTGACTTTTTATGCAGTCATTTGAAGGTACTGAAAAACTTTAGACATTATTAGTTTAGTATCCATTGATACTATTTAGAAGGAAAGAGAACAATAAAAAGAACATAATCACAATCAAAAGACCCAGTCAACATGAATTTAACTATAATGCATAGTTTGACTTTCTATAATAGGAGGTCAGCTACTGTGTAAGTTTCTGTATTATAATTTATGATAATAAAGATTTCCTGATCCTAAATTCTACATTTCTCTGATCAACTATAACTTAACTTGCAATTTAAAAGATCACAAAATAAAGGAGTTGATGTCTCCATTGACTTGCTAATCAATTGTTTATTTGTTTTACAAATTCAGTATTTTTCCAAATGCTGATCTAATTTTCAGTCTTGATTAAACTGAGAATCAAATTAGACAGTTTGTTTTCTTGCTTAATGCTCTACATTACATTGGTTTAGAGGTGAACAACAACATACAGAAAACCAGTCCATCTTTGGGTGAGATTTCTTTGCCAGGTTTAAGTATTTGTCAAAACAAGATGTGCTTAAAGCTTATCAAACTTATCTATTATTTTTACTGTAAATTGTGGAATGAAAAGGGCTTAATAGATGCAAGTAAAATAATCATAGCTAATATTTATTCAGTGCTTATTATTTTCATTATGTTAACATGCTTTGTGTACTTTGTCTCTTTTAACTCTCATCCAACCCTATGCAATAAGTTCTATTGTTATCTCTATTTTACAGACAGGATAAAAAATAATGGTTTATTGAGGTTAGAGAAGTTGCCTAAAGACATGTGGCTTTTAGAAGGTAAATCAAAACTCTTATTCACGTAATTTGACTTCAAAACTAGTGTGCATCAGCAGTCCATAATTCCATCTTCATTCATTTTTCAGTTTTTAAAAAATATTTTTATTTCTGCTTCATTGCTGAAGACATACATGAGTCATCTAAAATATGTGATTTGTGCTCAGCATATTTAAGTTTACAGTTTCTCTTGTTCATATTTTAAGTGCTTAGAATAATCAGAAATTGTTATTGAATCCATATAAGACAACATGGCAAATTGGAAATATAGTCGATATTTTCTAACTATTGTATACATTAATCTAAGAAAATGGATTAGATACCACCTATTGGTCTGGTTGAGATAGTAAGATAATCTAGATCACAACCCCTCAGCACAACTGGTGTATTTATTTTGTTTGCTGTAGAAAATAAATCAAATTGACCATGGAAGAAGTGAATCAGTTCTATCATGGCATCTAATCTACTGTGCAGCCTCAGAAACTGACCCTTGTCTATAAAATGTAGCAAGTTCAAAATGATAATGAAGAATATATATTTGGATTCCAAATAAACTACCTATTTTTGTAGGTATCCATATAAATCACTGCTCTCTGTGGGACTTCCCGTCTTCTCTTTCAATTAGATATCCTAAGTTGCTGCATGAACTGTGAATTCTTTTAAATTTCAGTAAGAATGCTTAATCACCCTGGTTTATCTTAATAAAATCTGAGGTGAATATCAATCATCTACATATGCATCTAAATGAAATAATATACAAGACCAACGCTGAGATGCAATAATTATTTTTGGGGGGTTGCCCCCTTCAAATGACCAAGCTTTTACTCTTCAGAACTTTCAGTATAGAACCTCATACAATAGATATTTCTTAGTCTCTAAATCCAGTGAAATGTAGCTATATGCTACCCACATTTTCCCGAACATTTCCTCTAAACTAACAGCCAAATTGGTATTCTGAATTGTTAAAATCTTGTTAGATACATGTTCACCAGTTGCCATAGTTAATGCATGTATATACTATGGGGTAGACTATCACTTCTCAAGCAGATACTATGCAAAAAAACTTTTTAAATATTTTACATATAGTATCTCTAACAAATCTGTGATAAAACTATGATCATATTTATTAAAAACAAGATAATTCTCCCTCAGAACAGTTAACTCACTTGCCCGTGGTTGCATGGCTACTCCAAGTATTATAAGAGGATACACACACACACACACACACACACACACACACACACACATATATTCCTTAACTTTTTAAATTGGTGCTCTTTCTATGATTTCTGAAATCCTGCAACTCAGAGAAATGACCCTAATGCCATGTTTGGTTGTACCATTCATTCAGAGGCAGTGACTATACGAAGCACAATAGGAGTCCCAGGGCACTTGTCAACATGTTTGGAGAAATTATCCCAGTTAAACTAGCTAGCTGGTTTAAAGTCTTAGTTCCTTTCCATAGAAAGCTTTGAATAGCAGAGATACTTTTTCCTGGACTGAAAGAAGAGAGAAAAATACTCTTCATCTAGCAAACCAACTTTACTATTAGTGGTTAGGGACTCAGGGACCTTCATGGCCAGAAGTCAAACTACTAGCACATTTATATTTAACAGCAGTCCTGTGGTTCACTCATAGTCACCAAAAGCACAATGTGGTAAATAGAAATAGCACCACAAAATAGGTGAACATAGAATCACAGATATAAATATTAATGCATAACCAAAAATTAACAAGCACTTGAAGTAAATTGATGGCATGAAAGATAAAAAATCACATTGAAATATGGAAAAATAATGTTCAAAGCCATAATGTTAATGAAGCAAATGCAAATTTTAAAAAATATATATGTTCTAAGAGAGTGGTTGTGGATAGTATATCCTTGGAGGAATGATAATGTCTGTGTTAGAAAGAGGCTAATGAATATCTTCAAAATGGAAAAATACTATCAAAGAGGAAAACATTTAAATAGAAACATGGATAGAATAGATTAATTTTAAAAAAATTGAAAATAAGAAGAAACTTACTGAAAATAGAAAAGGACAGTTATGAAAAATGTAAAAGATAATTTAAAGTGCTTAGATTAAAAAAGGAAAAAAAATCTTTCATCTAATATGATTTTCAAAAAGAGAAAATAATACAGAAAAATAAATAATTAGAGGTAACACAAAGACATATTACAAGCAGATGAAGTCATGATCATTCACAGAGGAAGGTACTGCAAATTTTCCCGAAGGACATCTGGAAAAAGAACTACATCGTGTATGTTGTGCAGAATTGTAATTAAACCAAGGCTGATAGGAAAGCTTTAACATTTTGAAAAGAATTAAAGAACATTGCATTACAAGGAATAAGTGTCAGTGTCTCAAAAGAATCATGAAAACCTATGAAAGTTAAATGATAATGAAATTCTATACTGAGCTATAGTAGCATTCAAGAGAGGCGGAAAAATCAGGATAGTTTCAATAATACAAGAACTGAGAATTCTTACCACCAATGACATATCATAAAACATTTTTCAGAAAATACAAGTTAGCAGGATAGATTTAAAAACTCAAAAGACAGATAAGAAAAATAACACAAAGCAGAGAAATGAATGATATGATTAAATATAAAAAACTTTCAATAGTAAAATATAATGATTTAGAAAATATCTCAACAAAATAAAATGGTGGGCAAGGAAGTTCTAGAATCTTGCTAGAACTCTATATCTTTTTTTTTTTTTTGAGTTGGAGTCTCACTCTGTCCCGGCCACCGCAGCCTCGACCTGCTGGGCTCCGGTGATCCTTCAGCCTCAGCCTTCCAAGTAGCTGGAAATACAGGCGCGCGCTACCACACCCGGCTAATTTTTTGATTTATTGTGGAGATAAGGTCTCACCAAGTTGCCCAGGCAGGTCTCGAACCCGCAACCTCAGGCAATTCACTCACCTCAGCCTCCCAAGGTGCGGGATTACAGGCTGAGCCACCGAGTCCGGCTGAACTCTATATCTTAATGTAAAGTTTAAAAGCATAAATAATTCCACAATTTATTGTTTGTGGCTACATACACATACAAAAAAAATGTTATCAGATGAATGGAAGTGATGCACAGCAACTTCAAGAGAGTAACAATTTCTAAAGAGAGCTAGAAATAACCTTAAGAATGAAAGGAACTGCCCTGATTTTTTCCCTTTACTCTCAAGCACAAAATATGATTAAAAATATAGCTGGATGGTGTCTACCTAAATGGATGCTATAGCATTCATTGTGATTTTCTAGCTTTCTGAAACTTTTCACAATGGCATAGTTCTGTCAAAGTATGAATTTATGAATAAGGAAAAATGAGCTAAAAAATAATACGGGGCAGCCAAACTTTTATTTAGGAAACAAAGACATAACCCCAAATCATAATATAAACAAAAATACTTTCCCAGATGGGCTAAAGGATTAAATTTAAGGCCAAAATATGAAAGCATTTAAAAGATGATTTGAATAATTGTTATTATAATCATCTGATAAAAACATCTGATATAATCATTGATAAAAACAAGCCAGCCTAAGCTTTAGAATACACCTGAAAAGTTTAAGAAAAAGACTGATGTTTAACTATATGAAAATTAAATATTGTTTAGAAATGAAATATGGCAAAGATATAATTTAAATGGGCAAGTTTGGGTAAAATATCTATTTCCCCTCCACAAAATAGATAAAAATATCAAGAATATAAAAAGTGTAGGCTGGATGCGGTAATTCATGCCTGTAATCTCAGTACTTTGGAGGCTGAGGTGGAAGAGCTGCTTGAGCCCAAGAGTTTGAGACCAGCCTGGGCAACATAGCAAGACTCCATCTCCACACATACACACACAAAAATTTAACTAATTAGGTGTGATGGTATATGCCTGTAGTTCCTTATACAAAAGAGGCTAAAGTAATAGGATCACCTGAGCCCAGAAGATTGAGGCTGCATGCGGTAATCCATGGTTATGTCACTGCACTCCAGCCTGGGCGACAGGGCGAAACCCTGACTCAAAATAATAATAATAATAATAATAATAATAATAATAATAATAATAATAATATGAAAAGTACTATTTAAAGAAATATTTGAGGCAGAGAACAAACACATTTTTAAAAGTACTGTTTAAATCTAGTAAAAAGACAGTTATATAGAAAAAAGACATTATAATAGGCTATGCACAAAATAAAACATGTATTTTAATGAATGTATGATGAAATAATAACCAACAAAAGCAAATTAAAATAGATTCAATTTGTTTATGACATTTGAAAGAATAACAAAAAATGGCAATATCATTTTGGTTAAGGTATGGGAAACCACAATATTTCATTTATTAATACATATATACATGTATAAAGATTCTTATAAAGTCAATTTGACAGTAACTATAAAGATTTAGAATTTGCTTATCTGTTCACCCACTTAGCTAGGTATTTAGCCCAAAGAATTACACATATATACAAAAAATTTATGTGCGTCAATGTTTAAAATAGCAGCATTTTCAACAGCAAAAACATTGAATATCACCTAAATTCCATTCAATAAGATGGAATAAGGGTTACAATATAGAAAATAAAGAATGAAATGAAGCTTATATGGACACATGTGGAAAGACTTTCATGTCACATTGATAAGTAATGAAGAAGTGTTTCAAATACACACAGTATCATTTATGGCTAACTCATATAAAACTAACCCATATGTTTATATATGCTACATATATGTGTGTAAATACTTAAATAGAGGTCTTGATAAATAGCAAGCTATTTACAATGATTTCCTTTGAAAATGGAAATTGCATCTGGGGGTGAGGAAAGTTGTATGGTGTATATTTTTCACTTAATATACTTTTTGATATTATTTGAATGTTTATCATGAGAACACATTCACATATTTTGTTTAATTAAGTAAATATATTAATTATTTATTAGATAAAATATTTTAGCACCAGCTGGAGACCCTCTACTTTCCCTTTGAGGCACTTATCGAAACTATCACTCTTGAAATTACTTGAGCAAATCTCTGTTTAATATTTGCAATCCCCTTGGCCCTTCCCTTCTGGCAGCTGAAAAAGCTCCAGGCATCATATCTGTGTTTGAGGCAAGAAGAATGTAGGAAGGGATAGTGCTGGCTATGTCTGTCCCTTATGATCAGAGAAGCAAAAATTCCCAGAATTCCACCAGGAAACTTCTGCTTACATCTCATTGTATGTGACTGTGTTGCATAGTCAACGCAGCTGCAAGGAAGCTGTAAAAATCAGTATTTCATTTTCTAGACTTTGTACTTCTAAGGAATAGAAAGAAAAATCTTGCAAAAGGCTGTCGGGTCAGCATCTGTCACATCGGGTTTTAAAATTTTTACCTGTTAATGTAAATTTTACACAAATTCTGTCAATTGCATTTAACTGATAGCATAAAGTATCTGCCCTCCAGACATGCTAGAGGATATAATTTCCAACTCAGTCTCTAAATAAGTATTCATAATTATACATAATTGAGGCCAAGAGAACTAATGTTTAGGATGGCTTTACTGCAGGATGTGGCCTGTCCATTCTGAATACTTTAAGTTCTATTCTGTACATATATCCAGCTGAACACCATATACTCTCTCCTACCTCCCTCCATTTGTTTTAAAGTGTCTTTAAATTGTTTTTCACAAATTGGTCTTGGCAGTGATAACCATCATTCATTCATGAAGAATATAATAAGAAACCACTGTGTGAAACTAATTACTATGTTTTCTGACAAATTATATCTCTGTCGTATAGCAGATTACACCATTCCATCAGTTAAACAATTACTATGTTTTAAAACCTTTTAAAATTTTAAGAATAAACACTAAATATGCTTACTGTGAGGTCACAGCGTCACCTAAAACATGATATTTAATGTCTGCTTTAGTGTTGCTGTACTGATGTGCCATAATTCATTTAACTTACTTTCCCCTAATCACACAGCTGTTTCTGACATTGTTTCCATTATAAACCAAGTTCCAATGAACATCTTTGTCATTAAATCTTTTTGACCCTCACTTACTATTCCCAGAAAAGGACCCATAGAAGGATAAGGAGGGGGTTAAGTTTTCTAATTTGTAATGAAGTGATATTTTAAGAAAAGTGAGTGACATGAACTGTTTAAGAGGAGGAGAAAAAAAAAAAAAAAAAAACAGCAGTAAGCCTAATATGTTATTTGACCAGGAAACATATTGATTTGGTGGAAGTGAGGGTAATACTGAGAATTTGAGATTGGAAATGCATTCCTAAAACACACTGAGAAGCAAGAAAGGGCTCTGACAGGGATAATAAACAAAATTTTCCATCATAGTTTCAATGAGTTGGACTTGATTTGCAGAAGGTATAGCACTTCTGATGCCATTTGAGTAGGAGGAAGATGATAATGTGAAAATAGGTTTGGAGGAAACTTAACCTGCAGTGCATGCAATGAAATTAAGTGGGAAGTGATTGAGTGCAAAAAGTTGTGCTAGAGGGCAACTGGAATAATAGAAGCATGAAATGATCATAAATGGGATTGTATTAAATTGCATATTAATATTGTGTTTGTGTTTTCCTTTTAATTTTTTATCCAGTAAAAATATGAACCAAGTTTATATGAATGCAAAAAGTGCTCACATATTTGTGTTCTTAGAGTAATCTTATTTCCTTTGACTCCCTCCATCATAATTCCTAGTGTATATCAGTCTATATATTTTTTTCTATAAATACACTCACGCATCACATAACAGAAATGCATTCTGAGAAATGCATCATTAGGCAATTTAGTCATTGTATGAACATCATAGAATGTACTTACACAAGCCTAGGTGGCAGAGCCTACTACTCACCTAAGTTATTTAAATTTGGTTTTAATCTATCCATAATATTTAATTTTGTCAATGTAAGAATCAGGGCATTTATTTCTCCACAAGGATGGCTAGCTTTGTCAGCATTATTTTTCATTTAATAACTACCTAAGTTTTATATATATATATAATATATATGTATATTATATATATATATATACTTTCTTTGTACAGAGGTCTAATTCAGGATTCTTAACTTAGTTCCACTGATCTATATGTATTTTCCTATACTAATACCATATTAACTTGATAACATAGGCTTTATAGTATATATTGCTGTCTGTAAAGGTACCTTTTCCCCTCACGGTTCTTTGAACTACTTTATTTAGCATTTTCTCTTTCTTTGGACTTTAAAATTATTTTATCCAATTCTTCACAAAAATATCCTTTGATATTCTCATAGGAATGCACTGAATTTATATACTAATTTTGTGAGAATTGCTGTTTTATGATATACCTATGTATAGTTTTTTATGACATATATCTTTCTTTTTTTTTACTATTTTTGAGTTGGAGGTCTCACTCTGTTATCCAGACTGGAGTACAGTGGCACAATCATGACTCACTGCAGCCTCAAACTCCCAGGATCAAGCACTGCTCTCTGTCTTAAGTTTGTCAAGCAGCTAGAAATACAGGCACGTGGCACCACACCTATTTTTAATTTTTTTTTTTACTTTTTTTAGAGACAAGGTCTCACATGTTGCCCAGACTGTTCTTGAACTCCTGGCCTCAAGCGATCCTCCCGCCTCAGTCTTTCAAAGTGCTACGATTACAGATGTGAGCCTCTATGCTCATTTATTTTAATAGATTCTTAAATTTTATAGTCTGTCCTATAACAGTAAAACAATTATTCTCTCTTTGATTTATAGTACTTATTATAAGAGTTAAGAAAACCTCTCAATGCTCCTACTTCTCACATACTTCCAGCTTATAAAATTTCTTAATTAAATCTATTAAATTTTACTGAAGTCATTGGGTCATCAGCAAAAAATAAATAATTTGCTGTTTCCCAGTTGTTAATTTTCCTGTCTTACTACATTTATTAAAATATTTGATAAAATATAGAATAAAAGTTATATTAGCAGGTTTCACTCTCTAATGTCTGATTTAAATTAAGATGGGTTTAATGTCTAATCAAATATTAGAAAAATTTTTACTTAAAGTTAGTATAATTGGTATTTTCTTTCTTTAAATATTAAATCCAGTTACCTCTATTCCCCCTTTAGAGTTTGCACAAAGAATGACTCATAATTTTTCTTGATAATTTTCTAACATTTAATATAACATGATTCACATTTTTTCACATTTCTATTATACAATTTTTCAATTATACAATGAACACTTGAATAATTTCCAAATAGTTTAACAACTATTACTATTTTATCCTATTTACTTTACACACGTGTGCGACATATTGCTGAACCACTTGAAAGCAGTTGGCAAACATCACAATACTTCATTTTATGCATCTCTAAAGAATAGACAGTCTGCTGAGATGGGAAGATTGCCTTAGCCCAGAAGACTGAGGCTGTGGTGAACTGTGATTCTGCCACTGTACGCCTGCTGGGCCACAGAGTGAGAACCTGAATCAAAAACAAACAAACAATAACAACAAAAAGAACAAAACTTTATCATATAAACCCATAATATAATTATTGGGCCTAAGAAAATTAATAATATTTTTGAATATCTGAGATTTAACACATAACCAATTTTCCTGTGTTGTATATACGTCCCTTTAAACAATTTTACTGATGTTTAATTTATAGCCAATGAAATTTACTCATTTTAAGTATACTATTATATTTTTAATACATATACTGAGTTGTATAGCACTAGCACAATCTAATTTTAAAACATTTCTATCCTGCCAAAGAAAACGCTCCCGCCCAATAACAGGCACTCCCCAACCCTTCACCAGCTCTCAGCCCAGACAACTCTCATATAATATCCATTTCTATAGATTGCCAATGTTTGACTGTTGCAAATTATGCTGATATGAACATTCACATCAAGTCTTTGTGTGAGCATATATTTTCATTTCTGGTGGCATATACCTAAAAGAGGAACAGCTGGGTTTTATGGTAAATTTATATTTAAATTTTTATGAAACTACCAAACTGATTTCCAAAGCTGCTGCATTATTTTACCAGTAATGTATGAGATTCCAGTTTCTTCACATCCTTGCAAGCACTTGTTACCATCTGTTTTTTTTTTTAATTTATTTTTAACTTTTCTTAAAGTTGAAACTATTCTATTGGTTGTGAACTGGGATCCCATTGTTATATTAATTTGTATTTCCTTGACCAATTAACATTGTTGGGCATTTTTTCATGTGTGTGTGGGCTTTAGCAAAATGTCTATTCAAATATTTAAACATTTTAAAATTAGTTATTTGTCTTACTGTTGAACTATAAGAATTTATATTTGTGTTTGTTTTCTAGTTTGGATACAAGTTCTTTATTAGAAATGCATTTTGTATATTTCTTTTTTCTCCAGTTGGAGGTTTGTGTTTTTACTTTCTCAATGGTGAATTTGAAATGCAAATGTTGTTTTTCTGATGAAATTCAATTTATCCTTTTTTCCTTTTATCACTTCTTCTTTGGTTGTCATATCTAAGAAATCTAAAACAAGTAGATGGAGGATTTGCATGGAAAACTTGAAAAAATCAAACAATATGACCTAATTGAATATTATACAACACTGCAGTCAATACCAATATAAAATACATTTTAATCGAGTACATAGAAAATATTTTATCAAATTAGATGCATTCTGAGTCATAAAACAATTCTCAAATTGAAATTTATTCAACTTACAAAACTGGGTTATCTGACTTTAAAAAATTAAGAAATCAACACTCAAAAAATATCTATAAAATTTCTAAATACCTGAAAACTAAATAACATATTTTTAAATATTCTACAAGGCAAATAAAAATGTTAGAAGGAAACAAAATTTTTTTATTGACTGAAAATGAAACTATAACATATTAAAACTAATGAAATGCTATAAAAACAGTATTTAGAAGGAAGTGCATAGAACTGGATACCTATTTTAGAAACTAGGAAAAGTCTCAAGTTGGTGGCCTTTTCTTTTCCTTTAAGAAGCTGGAAAAAAGAAGAGCAAATGAAACCCAAAGTAAATAGAAGAAAGGACATTATAAAGACCATGGAAAGCCATGAATTCTAAATCAGGGGAAAAAAAGTAATAGAAGGAAACCAATGATATTAAACATGTTTCATTGAGATCATTATAATTGATAAAATTCTAAATTGATCATTTGATAAGTTAGGAAAAAAGGAGATAAGATATAAATTTCCAATATCAGGAAAAATAATATTGCTATAAAATCTACAGATGTTCAAATGACAATAAGAGAATATTATGAACAGTCTCATGCTAATAAATTTTATGAGCCAGATGAAATAGACAATGTTATTGAAAGACACAAAGTAGTAAAGTTCACACAAGTATATATGGATAATTGGAATAGCTTTATATCTATTTTAAAAACTGAATTTGTAGTAAAAATTGTTTTTACAATGACAATCCAAGGTCCAGATGGCTTCCCTGGGAAATTCTTCCAAGCATTTAAAGAAGAAGAAGAAAAGAATTTTAGGTGAACTCTTCCATGAAATCTTATAGGAAATGTCGTCTCCTCTTCTATAAGGCCAACATTACTGTTACATGAAAACTAGATGAAGAAATTATAAGAAAAAAATGACAAATTAATACTCTTTATAAACAAAGATAGCATTCTTAAAATTTTAGCAAATTGAATCTAACATTATATGAAAATCATATTACATTAATAATCAAGTAGTATTTTTTTACAAAGCAAATTTTTCTGGCATTTAAATATTAATCAGTGTCCATTTTTTTATGTATGAACTATGCATAGTGACTTTCTTCCAAAGAGTACAGCATGGAACTAGGAAAAAAATGAGTAACCTTATAGTAGAGATATTGACAAACAATACCTTAGCCTGCTGATCAAGGTCAATATCAAGAGTTATAAACCATTGATGGATAATATGCACTGTTAATATGATGTTATGAAAATGGCACTTTTCCTCAGTAATTTTACTACCTGAAACCGATAATCATAATCTAATCAGTAAAAACAACTGCAGAAAAATCCGGTAGGGGGCAGTCTATAAAATATCTGAGCAGTACTTTTCAAACTCTCAAGTTGATTAAAAAAACAAGGAAGTCAGAGAAACTGTCACAGCCAAGAGGTGCCTAAGGTGAAATGTATAAATGTAATGTGGTACCCTAGATAAAATCTAGTCAGAAAAAGGACATTAAATAAAATCGAAGGAGATTTGAATAAACTATGGCTTTTAGTTAATAATAATACTATATCTTTATTGTAATTTAAGATATAATGGGGACATTGGGTATAGAAAATATGAGAACACTTTTCAATATTTTCTCAAGTATTCTTTAAAACTAAAACTGTTCTAAAACTGAAACCTATTTTAAATGAATCAATGTAATTCCAGCTACTTGGAAGGCTGAGGCGGAAGGATCGCTGGAGCCCAGCTGGTGGAGGCTGCGGTGGCTGGGAGCGGCCACTGCACTCCAGTCTGGACGACAGAGTGAGACTCCAACTCAAAAATAAATAAATAAATAATAAATAATAAATAAATAAATAAAAAATGCAATTCACCAAATGCATTTAAAAAGATGGTCATCTCATTAGATGGGAGAAAATACATTGACAAATTTCATCATCCACTTCAATAAAAATTCTCAGCAAACTATAAATACATAAGGGAACTTCTTTGCGCTGATAAAGGATATCTAGATAAAATGTACAGTCAACATATTATTTAATGAGTAATTGAGTGTTTTTCACCTAAGATCATAAACAAGGCAAAAAGTTCTCTCCTTACACTCCTTCACAATGTATGGAATGCTCTAGAGAGTATCATAATTTTTAAAAAAGGGGAAAAAAAAGACAAACAAAAGGCATCCCAGTTAGAAAAGAATAAATAAAACTGCCTTATTCACACGATATATGATCATCAATGTATAAAGTTCTGTGGAATCTTTTTTTTCAAAAAGCTACTAGAACTTAATGAATTTCCCAATAAAGTTAGCATAGATGCCTAATTTTTTTTTTTTTTGAGTTGGAGTCTCACTCTGTCACCCAGACTGGAGTGCAGTGGCCGCTCCCGGCCACCGCAGCCTCGACCTGCTGGGCTCCGACGATCCTTCTGCCTCAGCCTTCCAAGTAGCTGGAACTACAGGCACGCTACCATGCCTGGCTAATTTTTGATTTATTGTAGAGATGAGGTCTCGCCAAGTTGCCCAGGTGGGTCTTGAACCCGCGGGCTCAGGCAATTCACTCACCTCAGCCTCCCAAAGCGTGGGATTACAGGCTGAGCCACCGAGCCCGGTTTAGATGTCTAATATTAAAAAAATCTGTCGTATTTCTATATACGGGCAACCATAGATTGCAAATTATAATAAAAAATATTTCTAATAACATAGGAAACAAAAAAGACTTAGAGATTGATATAATAACAAAAGGTAAGACTTGTGTACAAAAATTTGCAAGCAATTGCTGAGATAAATTAAAGATAAATTAAATGAACTGATTTGGTGTGCTTACAAATAATAGACTGAATATTATTTAATAAGTCAGATATTTTAAAATTGATATATAGATTCATTAAAATTCCAATTAACATCCTAGTACCCTTTATGTAAAAATGACAAGCCATTTTTAATAGTCATGTGGAGATGCAAAGAACCTAGCACAAACAGCTTTGAAAAACTAAAGCAACGTTAGAGAATTAAATATCATTTTAAACTTGTATTGATGGCTGGGTGCAATGACTCAAGTCTGTAATCCCAGCACTTTGGGAGGCCAAGGCAAGAGAATTGCCTCAGCCTGAGGGTTCAAGACTAACCTGGGCAACATGGCGAGACCTCGTCTCTACAATAAATAAAAACTTAGCTGGACATGGCAGCACACGCCTGTGGTTCTGGCTACTTGGAAGTCTGACGTGTAAGGATCGCTGGAGCTCAGCAGGTCGATGCTTGAGTGGCCATGACCATGCCACTGCACTCCAACCTGGGTGATAGAGTGAGACTCCAACTCAAAAATAAAATAAAATAAAAATATATAAAATTTTATTGATAAAGGCTATGCTGGCAACAATATAGACAAATACCTCACTGGAACAGAAGAAAAAGTCCATAGATTCTTACACACATATGGTCAATTAGTTGTTGTCAAAGATACAATGGCAATCCAGTTTAAAAAGCATACACAACAAATGATCTGGGACAATTATATCTATAAGCAAAAAAAAAAAAAGAACTTTGGTCCACACTGTGATCTATATGCATACATTAACTACAAATAAATCATAATTTCAAATTATAATTTACAAGTATATTTTTAAAAAGTATAAAATTTATGTCAGAAAACATAGGAGAAAAATCTGTTGACCTTGTTTTAGGCAAAGATTTATTTAGTGCAGCATGAAGAGTATGTTCTTTAACATTTTTTTTCTTTCAGTTGGACCTATCAAAATTAAAAAACATGCACTCTTCAAAAAAAAAGAATAAAAAGAGAAGGCACAAATTTGGACTTCTATCTAAAATATATAAAGGATCTCAAAACTCACAATAACAAATTAAATAAACAAATTTTAAAGTGTTGAACAGACAGATAACCACTGAAAATGTATGAATAATAAGTAAGCACTTGCAATGATGCTCAACATTATTAATCATTAAGAAAATGCTAATTAAACCACAATGAAATAGTATTAAATATCTATTAGAATGCCTGAAATGTAAAAAGAATGACCATACTCAATGATGGCAAGAAAATGAAGCAACTGGTAATCCCACATATTGAAGGTCAGAATGTAAAATGATAAAACTATTTGGGAAGCAATTTAGGAGTTTCATAGAAAGTTAAGTGTAGATCTTTCATATTGACTCTTCAATCCTACTCTTTGCAATTTAATAAATGAAAGCAAGATTTTATTTAGAACAAATATTAAGAGAAGCTTTATTTGTAATTTATTTGAAATTATGGAAATGGCTGAAATGTTCTTTAGGAGGTGAATGGATTTTTAAAATTGTGATAGTGACACCAGAACACAGCATTAAAAAAAGAACCCAGATCAAATAGCTGATAAAATGTGCCCAACAGATGTCTCTTCCTACAAGGAGAACTTGAAGTAAGTAGAAAACTAAACTTTAATTAGAGTATCTAAGGGAGAACACTGAAATTTAGCAAGGAGGGTTATGAACATTCTCTGAAATACAAAAAGTCAGGATGGCAGCATAGAGAGGAAAACAAAGTATCCAGGGAGAATTGGCTTGGAGCCAAGGGGCACTTCTCATTATGGGGATAGGTAAGTAGGAGATCCCCAGCAGTCCTCATTATCACCATGGATGTCTGCCACAGAAAAGTCCCACAGGCTTCAGAAGCTCTGGACTGAGTACAGAAAGTTGCCTAGCATGCACATAGCCATAATGATCCAAAGAAACTTACAGTCGGTCCCCTTATTCCAGGACCCAAGCTGCTATGGTATGATGCCATTTGGAGAACAGAATCATTGCTAGAATGAGTTCTTTCCTGGAGACCATTAGCTTCTTTGGCTCCACATCTTAGAGCTCTTGATGTTATCCACTACACCCACAGAAAAGGCTACAGTGCGACAATCCTAACTGGATCCAGTAATAAAACTATAAACCTGGCACCTGTGCCCACACAGTGCTCTGCCTCCCCCCACAAAAAACGACCAACAAACCAAAACTGGGAAATCAGTACAATAGGGGACGTTCCCAAGACTGAGAAAACTGATACCTGCATACCCCCAGGCCTAAGAACCAGCTACTCAGTGCACATGTTACCAGAAAGTCCACCCCCTTGATTGGTAGGGCTGTCGTGTACCACATGCATCCCCAGGGCCTAAAGACTGACCTGACCTTTGTCTACTGCTAGGAAAACTGTCTCTGCAAGCAGCAGAGATGACGTATCCAGTGGGTTTTTCCTGTAGAGACTGAAAAATCATCTCACTCAGCAGCCCATGCCCACATAACACCACACCACCATTACCACAAACACTAGGAGTCTAGGCCACTGAGTCACTTGCATACATGGCTAATGCTGATTTTAGCCAAATAAATCACACAAGACTACACTACCATGCTGACCCAGAACCAATGCATCCTACCCAACTGACATTATAGGGTACAACAACAAAAAGTCTTCACTTACAAAAGTGGAACAGAGGTGACTATTCCACCAGATGTATAGATATCAACACAGGGATACACACACACACACACACACACACACACACACACACACACACACGCACAACTATTAAGAAGCAAAAAAAAAAAAAATGACACTTCCAAAGACACATAATAATTCTCCAGTAACAGATTCTGAAGAAGAGAAAATCTATAAAATGTTGAAAAAGTCAAAATAATGATTATAAGGAAACTTCTTGAGGATATAGACTGATAATTCAAGAAAATTAAGAAAATAATTCATGATCTGAATGAGAAATTCAACAATAAGATAGAGATTTAAAAGAGAAAAGTAGAACTGTTGGAGCTAAAGAATTCAATGAATAAAATTTAAAAAGTACAATTAAGACTGCAAAAACAGACTAGGTCAAGTAGAAGAAAGAATTTCTGAACTTTAAGACAGGTCTTTTGAATTAAACCAGTGAGACAAAAATAGAAAATAAAAAGAATAAAACATAATGAAGAATACTGACAGAATTATAAGACACCATTAAGAGAACAAATATGCACATTATAGGAGTACCAAAAGGAGAAGTGTGAAATGTCATAGAAAACCTATTTAATTAAATAATAGCTAAAAACTCAAGTCCTTGGAGAGGTGTAGGCATCCAAATCCAGTAAATTCCAAGTTCTCAAATATATTTAACCCAAAAAAATCCTCTCCTAGGCATATTATAGTGAAAATGCCAAAAGGCAAAGACAGAATGCTAAGAACAGTAAAAGAAAAGTGTCAAGTAACATAAAATAATACATATTAGACTAACAGCAGATTTCTCAGCAGAAATTTTACCTTGCAGATGAGGAGAGAATGTCATGATACATTCAAAAACTGAAAAGAAAACTATAAGTCAAGGATATTATACCCAGTAAAGCTATCATTTAGAGATGAAGAAGTAAAGTCTTTCCCAAACAAGCAAAAACTAAAGGAATACATCACTACTAATCCAGATTTACAAAAAATCCTTAAGGAAGTTTTGTATTTAGAAGGGAAAGAAGGATAATTGCCATTATAAAAACATAGGAAAAAAAAAAAAGCTCACTGGTAGAGCAGATGGACAAATGAGAAAGATAAAGAAATCAAACTTTATCACTATAGAAAATGACCAAAATACAAGAGAAATTTTTTTAAAACTAACCATAAAAACAACCAGAAAACAATTAACAAAATGAACAGAAGTCCTCACTAATAAATAATAACCTTGAATGTACATAATATAAATTCCCCTAATTAAAAGATGTATATTAGCTAAATGGATAAGAAAAACAAGAACCAACTGTATGCCACCAACAATAAACTCACCTATAAAGACACATGTAGAATGGAAGTCAATGAATGGAAAAAGATATTCTACATAAATGGAAACCAAAAGCAAGCAGGAGTAGCCTTACTTATATTCAACAAAACAGACTTTAAGTCAAAAACTGTTAAAAACAAAACAAAATAAAGCAAAAAAAGTAATTACATAGTAGTAAAGTACCAAATATAAAATGCAAATATTATTAAATCCAAATTGCGAGATAAACTCCAATACAATAATAGTTGGGAATTTCACCATTCTAGTCTCAGCATTTCACCGATTATCAGGACAGAAGATCAACAAAGAAACATCCAATTTAAAGTGTACTATACACAAAATGGATCTAACAGATATTTATAGAACATTTCATCCAACAGCTGCAGAATATACATTCTTTCATTAGCACATGGAACATTCTCTAGGATAGAAGGTATGTTAGGCCACAGAACATAAATCAACAAATATTAAAAACTGGAAATCATATCAATTATCTTCCTAGACCACAATGGAAGAAAACTAGGAATAAATAGCAAGAGAAACATTGGGAAACTGTAGTAATACATGGAAATTAAACAACATGCTCGTGAAAGGGCAAATGGGTGAGTGAAAAAATAAAAAAGAAACTTAATTTTTTGCTGAAACAAATGAAAACAGAATCACCACATGCCAAAATCTATCAAATACAACAAAAGCAGTGCTAAAAGGGAAATTTTTTTAGCAATAAATGCCATCATCAGGAAAGCAGAAAGACTTGAAATAAACAACCTAACAATTCATCAAGGCCTAGAAACTGGAAAAGTTCCCCAAAGAAATAGCAAAGCAAGAACAAACTAAACCCAAAATTAGAAGGAGCAAAACTGAACAAAATAGAGTTTAAAAAGTTTACCAAAAAAATCCTTGAAACAAAAAGTACTTTTTGAAGATAATTGAAATCTACAAAACATTAGCTAGACTAAGGGGAAAAAAAGATAAAACCCACATATAAAATCAGAAACATAAAAGGAGATATTACAACTGATACCACAGAAATACAAAGGATAGTTAGAATTATTGTGAACAACTCTACACCAACAAAATGGAAAACTTAAAGTAAATGAATAAATTCATGGACACACACAAACTACCAAGATTAAATCAGGAAGAAACAAAATCTGAATAGACAGATAATAAGTAACAAGGTTGAAACAGTAATACAAAGACTCCAAACAATGAAAAGCCAAGCACTGGATAGCTTCACTGCTATATTAACCAAACTTTTGAAGAAATAAAACAGATTATTCTCAAATTCTTCCAAAAATATGAGTAGGAATTTCTTCCAAACTCATTCTATAGTGTAACATTATCCTGATACCAAAAGCAGACAAGGACACAACAGAAAAATAAAACTACAGACCAATATCTTTGATAAATAGAGATGCAAAAATTTTCAACAAAATACTAGCAAAACCAATCCAATAGGACATCAAAAAGAAAATTCGCCATGGTGAAGTAAGATTTATACCAGGGATGGAAGGATGGTGCAACAAAAGTAAGTCAATAGATATAATATAACACATCAATCAAATGAAGGACAATAACTATATGATAATCTCAGTAGATACAGGTAAAGCACTTGATAAAAGTTAATGTTCATTTGTGATGACAACTCAACAAATTATATATAGAAGAAATGTACCTCAACAAAATAAAGGTCATATATGACAGACTTATAGCTAACATCATACTGAACTGGATAAAGTTGAGAGCTTTTCTTCTAAGAATTAGAACAAGATAAGCATGCCCACTCTCACCACTTTCATTTGACATAGTACTAGGAGTACAAGAGAGAGCAATCATGTATAGAAAAAACTAAAGATTCTACCCCAAAACTTTTAGAACTGATCCATAAATTCAGTAACATTGCAGGATGCAGTATCAATATATAAATTTCAGTAGCATTTCTATGCAGCAATTGTAAATAAGCTAAAAAATAAATCAATAAATCCAATTTATAGTAACTACCCCCTAAAAGAAGAGCTAGGAATATATTTAATCAATAAGGTGAAATAGATCTACAGTAAAAATCATAAATATTGATGAAAGAAATTAAAGAGTACACACTAAAAAAATAGATATATGAGTGACTCAGTGTCGGTTCAAGGATTGGAAGAAATAATATTGTTAAAATGATCATGCTGCTCAAAAATGATCTACAAATTCAATGTTATTCCTAACAAACTACCAGTGGCATTATCCATGCGCGGGGGGTGGGGGGAGGCGCAGTGGCTCACACCTGTAATCCCAACACTTTGGGAGGCAGAAGCGAAAAGATTGCCCGAGCTCAGGGTTTCAAGATCAACCTGTGTAACTTGATGTTCTATTTTTTTTTTTTTTTTTTTTTTTTTTTTGAGTTGGAGTCTTACTCTGATGCCCAGACTGGAGTGCAGTGACTGCTCCCGGCCACCGCAGCCTCGACCTGCTGGGCTCCGGCGATCCTTCCACCTCAGCCTTCCAAGTAGCTGGAACTACAGGCGTGCGCTACCACGCCCGGCTAATTTTTTGAATTATTGTAGAGATGAGGTCTCGCCAAGTTGTCCAGGCAGGTCTCGAACCCTCGGGCTCAGGCAATCCACTCATCTCAGCCTCCCGAAGCACAGGATTACAGGCTGAGTTACCGAGCCCAGCTGAGATCTCGTTTCTACAATAAATATAAGAAAGGGAAAAAAAATTAGCCAAGTGTGGTGGCATACATGTGTAAGCTGAGGCGGATGGATCAAGATTGAGACTGTGGTAGCCATGAGTGTGCCACTGTACTCCAGCATGGGTAACAGAATGAGAGACTCAAAAAAGAAAGAAAGAAAGAAAAAGAAAGAAGGAAGGAAGGAAGGAAGGAAGGAAGGAAGGAAGGAAGGAAGGAAGGAGGGAAAGAAAAGAGAAATCCAAAATTTATGTGGAACCACAAAAGATTCCGGCTAGCCAAAGCAATTCTGAAAATTCTGAAGAATAAAGTTGACAGCAAAATGTGCTACAGAGCTATAGTAACAAAAACAGCACGGTATTAGCATTAAAAACAGACACATAGACCAATAGGACAAAATAGAGGATCAATAAATAAATCCAACTATTTTTGGCTAACATTTGAAAAAGCTACCAAGAACATATATTGGGAGAAAAACAGACTCTTCAATAAATGTTGTTGGGCAAACTGGTTATCCATATGCAGAAGACCGAGACTAGATCCCTATCTCACATCATATGCAAAAATCACCTCTAAATAGGTTAGAGTCTTACATGATAGACACAATCTATGAAATTACTAGGAAAAAAATAAGGGAAAACACTTCAGGACATTGGTTTGGGCAAATATTTTATGGATAAGGCTTCAAAAGCATAGGCAACTAAAGCAAAAAATAGACAAATGAGATTATATCAAACTAAAAAGCTTTTGTATAGTGAAAGAAATGATCAAGATAGTGAAAAGATAACCTACAGAATGCAAGAATATTTACAAACTATCCAGAATATACAAGGAACTCAAATTAACAAACAGACAATCCAAATTACAAATGAACAAATGATCTAAATAGACTTTTCTCAAAATAAGACATATCGATGGTCAACTGGTTCATAAAAAAAAAATTCTTAGCAGCACTAATTATCAGGGAAATGCAAATGAAAACTACAATGAGATATATCATCATCATGTCAATTAAAATAGTTATTATAAAAAAGTAACAAATGCTGTCGAGAACGTGGATAAGAGAAAACGTTATACACTATTGGTGGAAATGCGAACAGTTTTGAGAGTCTTCTAAAAATTAAACATAGAACTACGATATGATCCAGGATTTCACTATTGAGTATATATTCAAAGGAAAGGAAATCACTGTATCAGAGAGATATCTGCACTCTCTTGTTTATCACAATACTGTTTACAATAGCTAAGATATGAAATCATCTTAAGTGTCCATCAACAGATTAATGAATGAATAAAGAAAATGTGGGGGGACTCCAAGAAAACAGAATTGCCTTTTGGAAAACAGACCCTTTGTGTTACAGGCTTACCCCCCAAGTAATATTCTAGGAACCTATCAGCATCATTGTAACAGCTCACATTGTGAGAGTCTGCCTTCAGCTTCAGTGAAATTTTTTTTTCATTCTTTGAACACATTTGCCCATTTCATGATGGGTGATTTACATGAACAAAGTGCACCAGTGAATCTTTGTTTTCTGTTTTTGAACAGAAACAGCATGATCCCTATGCCGCCCCCCCCATTCACCTGATCTAGCTCACAATGACTTTATTTTTGTTTTCCTAAATGAAAAAATTCATTAGGGGAAACATTTTCCCGATGTGAAAGATGAAACAAGAAAAACACAACAGACGCACTAAAAAGCATCAAAATCTCTAAGTTCAAAAACTGAGCAGTAGAAAAAGCGTCTCGATAAGTGTGTTGCATCAAACAGAATACTTTGAAGGTAACTGAGGTTTAAACATGTAAGGATAAATACTCAATTTTTTAATAAATGAATTCAGGGTATCTTTATGTCTCGATTCCTATATACACAATGAAATACTATTCAGTCATAAGAAAGCATGAAATCCTGTTAGTCATGGCAACATGAATGAATCTAGATAATATTATGTTACGTGACATAAGTCAATAACAGAGAGAGAAATCCTGCATGTGTTCACTCTTATGTAGAAGCCAAAAAGTTGATCTTATAGAAGTAGTGAGTAAAATATTGGTTACTAGAAGCTGGGAATGGTAAGGGGAAGAGGAGAACAGGAAGACGTTGGCTTTAATAGATGCAAAATTAAAGCTAAATAGGAGGAATAGGTTCTAGCATTCTGTAGCACTATAATGTGACTACAGTTAAAAATCATAACTTATGTATACTTGCAAATAACTAGAAGAATATTTTGAATGTTCCTAACAGAAAGAAATGATACAAGTTATGAATATGCTAATTAACCTGATTTGAATTTTTTGCATTGTAGACATGTATCCAAATATCACCTTCTACCCGATAAATATGTACAGCTATTATGTGTCAATTTAAAATGTTAATAAAGAATCTTCACCTCTAAACAACTAAAATTTTTTAATTAAAAAAATTATAAAGCAATGAGCATCAACTATTGATACACACAACATGAATGGATCTAAAAATAATTATGCTGAATTTTTAAAAAGCCAAGAAAAAAAAGTACATGATGTCTAATTACATTTATTTTAAAAATGCTAGCATTCAAACTAACCTACAGTGATTTTATTGATTCTATAATCTATAAAAAGTAGATCACTGGTTTCATGGGAATGGATTGTGGAGGGTAGAAATGTTTGAAAAGATTGAGATGTAGACACTACCAAGGGGCATGATGAAACTTTGGATATGACAGCAATGTTTATTTCCTTGATTATAATGATGAATTTTCTTGATTATAGAAATTATACTTCTAAATATATGCAGTTAACTCTATATTTACACCTCAATAAATATGATTTTAAAAATAAAAGAAAGGGGAACGAGACAGGGCGGCTACATACATATGTAGTTGTTGTTGTTGTGTTACTCCTCCAGAACCTCAGCAGTTCTATTTGACTAGGCATTGTGATTATTCTTATTTTTATCTTGCTATCAAGATTCCTCAGATAGACTGTTGTTCTGTTGTTTACTAAGCTAATACTTGTTGTAGGAATGCCCTACATGTATGGTGAAAGGTAAAATGTTACTTTAGGAATAAGTTTTGTCATACCTTAGCTTGGCAGCCTTCTATGCTACAGATCAGAGAGACAGGGCAGTCTTGGCCTTTTGGAGTCCAGGGAGATTCTTTATCATTTTGGAGGCAAAGTATACTCATGTACGTTCAATGGTCACCATACTGTAAGAGGCCCTGTATGAATCTATGAAAAATGGAAAATTTTTACCTGGATATGTTGCCTTTTTGTCTTTGCCTTTGTCACCTGATATGCTCTAGTCCGTTTCAATAATTTCTGAGAGAAAGCCCCCTACCACTTTTTCTGCCATGATCTCAACAGAGCCTAAGGTATCACCATACCAAGATATCTACATATCCAAACAGCTGTTTGATTCTAAAGTGTGACAGAGTTAGAAGTGCAGATAATTGCAATGTTGTCATGATTTATCAGCTATTTCAAGAGACTTGTTTTCAAAGAAAAGCAGTGGCCATATTTATGATTGTCTAAATGATGTACAAATTTCTCCCGAGACTGACTTAGATTGCACAAAGCCCTGCTGTTCATAAGAAAAGTATTCATAAGACTTTTCATTAGAGTTTTATTTTTTTAAATAATTGGTTCTTTTAATCTGTAATTGAACATAGATTCACAGGCTGTCAGTGATTAAAATTAAACCTTATTTGTCTTTTAATATAGTGCTATGTTCTTGTGTAATTGGGTAGGGATCGATGCCAGTTGTGTGATGGACAGTAAGCTTATACAACATGACGGAGACAGATTTTCAAGAAGACAGAATGTGAAGTTTTTGTGTGCAAGGGGGATGACTAGACCATATCAGCAACATTTAATTATTCTGTAGGTAATTATTCATTTGAGGTACACAACTTTTCAGAGAAGCAGGATAGAAGACAGGCCAATAAAATTACTATTTGTTTAAGTACAGTGGTGGAAAACCATAATTAGTTTTTCATTAAATTTGCATGGGTATTTGTTTTAAAATAACAAATTAAATGCATGCATTTAAGAACAGGAAGTTTGAATGTGAGTTAATATTATAATGTAGGCTGAATTTTTTTAGGCAAAAATGCAACAAGTAATAATTTCTCAGATTTAAGTTGAAAGCTAATCAGAACTTTAAGAAGGAAGTCACTTAAAATTCAAAGTTTCATGAAACATATTCTGATAACCTAGTAGAAAATTCCATTATGGATATTTTTCAGTCTTGTAGGCGAAATGTTAAGGATTTATTTATGAAATTTAATTACGAGAGATCAGTTTCTATGTTTATTATTGTACCTCCAGAATCATACATAATTATCGATAGGTTGTTTGCTAAACCAAACTTCTTAATATGTTCCTACTATTATTAATAGGAAAGAAAAATTAGTATTATTTGTGAAATGTAAGAACTATGCTCAAACATGTGCCCTTAAGCAGAAAGATTGCCACTACTTAATTTTACAAAGTCGAGGATCTCTTCCAAGAAGTCGATTGAATAATTGAAATGGAAAGATGGATTAGTCCACTTAAACAACTCAATTTTGGCTTGAATTAACTGCTTTCTAGGTTAAAAATATTTTATTTCTTAACAGTAATAATTTTATGAAACACAAACTGCAGACCAAAGATTGTTCCCGTTGAACCACAGACATTTGAACTCAATCATAATCACTTGATAAAAATCATATCCTTAGTTAAATATAACTTGCTGTCTGTACCACACCTGCACTGCGCAACTGAACACAAATGGAGAGACACTCACAGCCTGTGTTCTCCCACATTCCCCAAAATTTTAAATCTCCTTTTCTCAAATCTCAATCCTTACTTCCAATGGAAGCACTCAGAAGAGATTGTCCATAAACGCTTACCACTAGGTACCCCATACTACCTACTTAGTGCCAAACATATTGCCTTCCTGGAATAATCTGGTCAGCAGTCCCCCACCTTTTTGGCATCAGGGACTGGTTTTGTGGAAGACATTTTTGCAATGGACCTGAAGTGGGAGGAATGGGAGTGGGGAGTGGTTTCAAGATGATTCCAGTACATTACATTTATTGTGCACTTTATTTCTGTTATTATTCTATTGTATTATATAATGAAATAATTATACAACACACCATAATGCTTCAAAGAAGCTCTCGAGTGATGTTTGTTTTTTACTCATTTTTTGCTAGGGTTAGCTTGTAGGATTACCAAAATTGTGACGGAGACAAGTATGCAGTGTGGGAAAGAAGTGCTGACAGAACTGATAAATAAAATAATGGGAGGGCCATGCCCAGACTGAAACAAGTGTTGGATTCTGACTTCAAGCCTGTCACCAGATGCAGCTGTACAATTGAAGTGCATCAACTCACTTGCCATTCACCGATACAGTTCTGATATAAGTCTGCAACCAATTGATGTTTTATGGTCTCTGTGCAGTCAAACCTCATGGTTAATGTTCATCTGTATTTGTAGCCGCTCTCCAGAACTAGAATTACTGCCTCAGTTCCACTTCCAATTATCAGGCATTGGATTTTCATAAGGAGCACACAACCTAGTTCCCTTACATATGAAGTTCACAACAGGGTTTGTATGCCTATGAGAATCTAATGATGCAGCTGATCTGACAGAATGCAGAGCTCAGGCAGTAAAGAGAGCAATGGGGAGCAGCTGTAAATACAGATGAAGCTTTGCTAACTGAACCACTGCTTACCTCCTGCTGTGCAGCCCTATTCCAGTTCGTGGCCCAGGGATTGGGGATCCATGCTCTGAATAACCTGTGGTACTGGCTAAGGCATAGAATCCCCGTGCATAGAATCCCTTCTCCTCTTGCTTACCATAGGCCATTAGTCCAGCGGTTCTCACCTCATTGTTCTATGTTATCAGTTTTCTCTATTAAAAAAAACAGTCCAAACTTGGAGATAAGGCAAAAAGTTACTTTGTGTTTCTCTAAACTAATAATCGAAGATTTTCTAAGACTCTTACTTAGAAACACTTGGTATTTTCCCCAAACCTCTTGGTATTTTTCCAAAAAAAATCATCATACAGACTGAATGAGATGAATTATACCTGTTATCTCACACTTTGGGAAGCTGAGGTGAGAGGATTGCTTGAGGTTAGGAGTTCAAGACCAGACTGGTCAACATAGTGAGACCCTGTCTCTACAAAAAATTTAAAAAATTAGCCAGACATTGTAGTACCAGCTACTTGAGAGGTTGAGGTAGGAGGATTGCATGAGTCCAGAAGTTCAAGGTTGCAGTGAGTTTTACACTGAACAACTTTTACATTGAACAACTATATACTTATGACCAAAACTTTATAATATTTTACTATTCTTGTTTTGTCACATATCAATCCATCATTCTACTCTGCTTTTCATCCATTAATTTATCTTATCTTTGGTCCTTTTTAAAATAAGTTTTAAAATCAGTATACTTTGGCAGGTAATTTTGTATGATTTACTATATACATTGATTACATACCTAACTTATAAAGTTAGATGCTAATTTGTAGATTGATTAACTGTAAATTATTTCATCTAGAAAGATACAAGTTATTTTTGTCCAACAGGAAAAAAAGACTCCAAAGATTATAACTTAATTTCTATAAAATATTAAACAGTTTTGTAGATAATTTTGCAACGTTAGTCCACGTTTTTATTTCCAATCTCCTACCTTTTTCTGACTTTTCTTTGCCATCCTGCTGTTTTCTCATTAATAAGTTAAGCAGAGACAATCATTATATATTTGTATAAAACTAACATTTTTTAACCCTTTGAAATTTGTATTTTCTCACCCTATATCAAATCTTTCCCATTATCACATAACTATGCTATTATTTTTCCCACCTTAAATTACCTCATAGTGAACGCACTTTCATTTTTAGCTGCCACTACATTTATTTGTTTTATAGCAGAATTTATCAAAAGAATTAATCCTCTCCCATACTCTCTAGAATTTCTACCAATCAGGTTATTTCCCTCAACTTTTCATCAAATTATCGCATCAAGATCACCAGTCTCTCCACAATGTTTAATCCATTATTGCATTTCACATTTCCCTTTTCAGCAGCATTTCACATCAATTATCATTTATTCTCTTTGAAACTCTTATCCTTGACTTCTAGAGTACCACTTTCTCCTTTTTTTCTTTCATTCTCTCCGGATGCTCTTCTTAATTTCCTCTTCTGTTTTTTCTCATTTTTCAGACCTCTCGTGATTATTGCTCCAGGATAAATCTGGGGTCCATGGATCTTAATGAATTTGGCTTAGGTTACACATCAAATCTGCATATATTCAAATATAATGATTCTTTTAAAAAAAAACTGGCTACTGGCTATTGTAGAAATATACTGCTGATCCTTTGCATTCTGCATGTGTAAGTATTGATTCCTACAGAAACCTTAGACAAGCAGCAGTGAATTTCAATTAATTATATTAAGCCATAAGGTATATGTATTATACTACAATTTCTAACATAACTGAGTAGTATGCTGAGAAATGAAATTTAGCCTTTATTTTAACCATATCCTCATTATACTCACAAGTCATATAATTATTATTACAATTTCAGTAGACATTGATTTGTAATTTGATACTATAATAATTCAAACACATTTTAATTGTATTTTCAAAATGTAGAAATATTTAAAAAACTTACTCTTTAATATATTTTGTTTAAAAACTACAGTAATTTTAGTAGAGTATCTCAAAATTCAGCAGGAGGATATTTACATACTTGTGGAAATTCTGAAAAGGAAACTTAATTGTAGTATTTAATTCTGTGACCTTCTAGCTGGACAGAAGTTTATCTAAGGTAAACAGTAATTACTATCTTGCATCTGAATACCTACTTAAAGTCTTTATGCCATTCATCTGAACTCACTGCTGTATATTGTTGATTATGGATGGGTAACTTCCAGTTAATACAATAGTTCCACTCTGGTTATTTTCACCAGAGTTCAAAATTCCTGCAGGAAATATCTGGTTGGTTTAGGAGCATGTAGCCTCTTGGTAAATCAGAATTCTCTTGAAAACTTCACAAGAAATAGGAGAAGTTTCTACTTCAGTATGCCCATGATGACATTAGCAGACTTTATGAACATTTTCCTATATAACTTTAAATTAATGAGGGATGTTTAGGTTTGCATGGACAAATGAATCATGTGTTTTAGAAAATTATTATTATAGGTTATAGATATTTTTAGACATTGTTGTCATTATGCCATGTATTTATGAAATTCCTCTTGTGTAGTTGTCTTGATTTTCTTGAATGTCTTATTTATGAACTTAATAAAATAGTCTTACTGTAAATAATCTTGCTTTTTTTTTTAACCTCTACATGCCATGTTTTCTATACCATTCACCTTCTGGCTCTGTCTGGATATCATTAGATTGTTTTTTTTTTTTTAAATGAAATACTAAAAAAAAATGTATTTAGAAAATTTAAAAATATTTAAATAACCTGCTGTGAAAGCCAACTTTCTAACAAGAATGACAAATGTATTTTGACCAAACACAACATTGTAGGGAAACATAATCTCTTGATATAATTCTTAAAATAGTCATATACTTGGATTTTTAGCCTTTAATATATTCTAAGAATAATCACTTCTCACATATATTCAATAGATGTTCTGTGTATCTGGTTTTTAGACTGAGTTCAAGCATATATTACACTCCCCGAATTTTTTTCTTTTTTTTTTTTTTTGAGTTGGAATCTCACTCTGTCGCCCAGACTGGAGTGCAGTGGCCGCTCTCAGCCACCACAACCTTGACCTGCTGGGCTCCGGCGATTCTTCCGCCTCAGCCTTCCAAGTAGGCTGACTTACAGGCGCGCGCTACCACGCCCAGCTAATTTTTTTTTTTTTTTAATTTTATTGTAGAGATGAGGTCTCGCCTACCCAGGCAGGTCTCGAACCCGCGGGCTCAGGCAATCCACTCACCTCAGCTTCCCAAAGGTGCGGGATTACAGGCTGAGCCACCGAGCCCAGCTACACTCCCTGAATTTGAGACTGGATAATGGGCTCATTTTTTTACTTAATTCTTTCTAGGCCAAGGAAAACTCTTAGTTTATTGGGGAAGTTAAGTCAATTTACATAATTTAATCCCTAAAGTGGAGGGTTTCTAGATTAGGAATGTACTTAATCTCATCCCTATAAGAATCCACTGCAAACCCTGTCAGTTAATATGTGAATGTGAAAGATGGAAGAAAAAAAGAAAGATAATCAATCTCAATGTCATCTGAAGAACTGTAGAATTTAGAAAAATTTCAAAGAAAGTTGATAATTCGGGCTCCCTGACATCAGTCATATATATATATATATATATGTTTGTTTGGTTTTTTTTTAGTCAGAGTCTCACTCTGTCTCTCAGGCTGGAGTGCAGTGGCACATTTACAACCACGGTAGCCTCGATCTACTGGGCTCAGTGATCTTTCTGCCTCAGCCTTCAAAGTAGCTGGAACCACAAGCATGTGCCACCACATCCAGCTAATTTCTTTTATTTATTGTAGAGACACTGGTCTCAAACCCCTGAGCTCAGGCGATCCTCTGGCCTCCACCTCCCAAAGTGCTGGGATTACAGGCTTGATTACAGACTGTGCCCAGCCTAACCATATTCTTTAAAAGTAGCTATGTGAAATGTTAAGGAAGATTAGAACTTTCAACTTGTTATAGTTACCTTCATAGCATCTTTAACTTCAGTTTTATGCATCCATGTGAACTTTAATTTAATACATCATTTTATAATAATAATAATCACTTTAGGCAATACAATTTTAAAAGAATACTGTTCTTAAAGGGTAAAGTCTCTTGTCTTTACCTGACTGCTTTCAAACATACCTGAGGCGTGAAATAATTATCCAGAAATACACTATCTCCTTGTCCTAATACTCAATATTCACTGATTCTGCTCACATATATTTAACTGGGACAAGTCATTTGTATCAGCTTCAAGAGAATGCCACTGACAATGTAAAGAAATATATCCTGGTCAGGTCAAAGAACTCATCTTGATTAAAGTTCCATATTTTATTTTTCCTACAGATGCTTCCTTGTGCTGTATTTAAGTAAATGAACCACCACAATACACAATCCATGGAACCAGCTCTCTTACTGATACAAACACCACTCCCATTTGGGAGATTTACATCTTGAAATCTTTTATTCTAAATTTTATTTTAGAATTTAGAATAAAAGATTTAGAGAGTAGTTCCTTCCCTGGCACCAGCTACAAGAAATAATTCATTAAAGCAACCATAGAGAATTTTTTTTAACTTTTTAAAATTTTTTTTATATTTTAAGTGCATATTTTATCTTTCTTTTTCAGTAATTACATAGTATGCGATCAAAAGCAGATGTCTTTTGAAAGAGCTCATTCCTGAATTCATATTTTTTTAAAAACCAAGAATGACTATGAAATAAAAATTAATAATAAAAAGAAAAGCCCTCATTGATTTTAGCATGCACATTCAGACTGTGAAGGACCATATAGTCAGGAAAAAAAAAAAAACACTCAATTTTTCTTTGTTGTTTTAGGACTTGATTTTAAGTAAACTGGTGAATATTGAGTTGATTTGAAAACTCAAAACTGATCAGCTTTTGTCAGAAGTAAGACTTCCTCTAAATTCCTGTCTTTTAATCATTCAACTTCCTGTAACAGATAGGCTGGACAGAAATTTTACAGTATAATGAGAGCACCATAATCAGCTTATGGGTGAGTATTCTAGAGTCAGCAGTCAGTGGAGCGAGGAATGGAAAAGATCCCAGGGGGCCTGATGAATTACCAAAAATCTGGATTCAAATTCAGGAAACTATTTTATTCTCTCCAGGATCACTTACCCAACTACAAAATAGATGAGAGCCAAGCAATCACTTTTTTCAGTTGTCACATAGTTTTGTGAACCATAAAATATTGTTACTTTTTTGTGATGTAGTCCTTGCATATACAAATATCAATTTGTTTTTTCAGTGATAAGGTTTATTTTTCTTTCCTTCCAAAGAAATTTTTGGATTTTGTTTGTTTGTTTGTTTTTTACTGCATTATGGAATGTGCAATATTCATTACTAGAATTTATTTACTTTTCTGATATCCATCCTCTTTTCCCAAACATAGTCCACTAGCTGCTGTCAATATAAGAATTATTTATTGCTTATCTGCATTGAGATGCGTACAGAAAGAATGCTTAGAAACTTTTATAGCAATTTGACATAGTTGTTACATTCATTTATTTGTGTGATCATTTTTTTTAGTAATTCATTTGTGTACAAAACCATCATTTTGTAACTGATAGGAAATTAAACAACACCAACAACATGTTGGTGCTTCTCACAGTAGTCTTAAGAACCGCCCTGTAGACTTCAAATGATGCTGAATCTTATCTATACACATGATACAGAATCTGATCTATACATGAATATTAGGCTTCTGCATCTTTTTGCTTTCCTTTTTTGTGTCCTACTCTATAATGTTGTGATCAGGGCAACACAGAAAAAAATAAAAGCACAGGGAAGAATCGTGTTCTTTCCATTTTAGTTAATAATTACATTATTAGCAATTACATCCCCTGCTTAAAAAAACATAGCTTCTAATCCTTCTAATTATAGTTCTTTCAGGTTTCCACAAAAAAAGAGCTTCAGTTTGTTAGATTATATTTTTTCACAATGGGTATTCAATAAATCAATGTCATGTAACATTTTAAGTTAAAATTCTTTAAGTATTAATTTAATATAACTTTATTGAACTTGTCTCATGTTTGAAAATCTTTGCTAAAATATAAAATATTTTGGGATTTGATAGACACCTATGCTTTGGTATTTTCTGACTCTACTGGAAGAAGGACTATATTTGATCTGATGGTCTTTGACATGGAGGCCTTAGTGAATGCCAGTGTATAACCTGTAATGTCTCCTGGGAGAAAAGAAAATAAGAGTTCAATAACCATAAACAATTAAAATACATCGAAGGAAATTTTTAAAAAGAGATTCCTGACAGCATTTCTGTAGACATGCAAAACACTGTGCTGGACAATTGTGTCCCTGCCCCTCCCTGTTGCCTCCCAAACTCTAACAGATAAAATCACACTAAAAAACATATATTAACTTGTATAAGAAAGCCAAGGAAAATGGAACAAAAGGGAAACTTCAATCTAGGGAATGCAGGAAGGTGAATTAAGTGATAGATTGTAACAGGTTGCAGCACCTCTTTTCACCTGAAATAGACTTTAAATTAATCCTGAAGATAAATGTTAGCTAAAACTATTTTCTTGAAAGTTCCATATGGTGTTCTCCATGTTCATGTTCTTTCATAACTATAATTGTGTGAATTAAGCTACTTCAAACCCATTTTTGTAAAATTATGCAGAGAATAACCAAATAAATAAAATATTAATTGTTAACTTAAACTGTGCCCAATGCTGTTTCTCAAAATGTATGTCATCATTTGCATCTATAATTTTTTGATGGCTTCATTAGTGAACATCACCATTTAACTTAAATCCAATAAAGGAAAATGTCTGTAGCAAACAATCTCATAGTTACCAGGGACATGTTATCTATCACCATTATGAATAAAAGGAGTCCATAGATGAGTCTATCTGTCTATCTAGGTAATAAAAAACAAAAAAAGCCCTTCGTCTTTGTAGAATGGCTATTGACGATTCATTATTAACTACCTAAGAAAATATAGTTAATCAACTCCAACATTAATTTTTCAGTACATTTAATGTAATAACAGCAAATTCTCTGACTCAATCTTTTTTTGTGAAAAAATCTAACATCTATTGGTGTCTCCAATTATATATCTATGAATTTTAATAGCAATATAATAATAATGAATTAAATTAATAAAAATAATATTAATAGACATTGGTTTCTGAACATTTATTATAAACCCAGTCCTTTGCTGATCTATCCACACATATATATAATGTGTATATAAAATTTCATTTAATCATTGGAACAACTCTATGACCAAAAACCTACTTTTATAATAATTTTACAAATGAGGAAACTATGGTCTAGAGAAATTAAATATCTTTCTGAAAATGATACATATAGAAAAAGGCATATCTAAGAGGCTGCCATATTCTGGCCAGAGATGACTTATGTGTTTAACCTATTCAGTTTGCAAAGGAATGATGAATTTTCAAAGGAATACTATAAAAAGGGAAAGAAATGAAAATGGAAAAAAGGAAGGAAGGAGGGTGAGAAGCTAGGAAGGAAGGATAGGAAGAAAAAGCATGCAGAAAGGAAGGGAGGGAACATGAAAGGAAAGAGAAGAGAGAAAGGAAAAAAGGAAGGTAGAGGGAGGGAGAAAAGAAAAAAAGTCACTTGGAATACACTTTTATCATTTAATGTTTCTCTTATGAATTGCTTGACAGAACTGAACATAATATGTAAGAAAGAGTCTACCGGTAGATACTTTAGTGTTGCTATCCCATCATCTTGATACCATATCTCTATCAGGATAGTCAAGATCCTGTTGGATTTTTAATCATTTCAGCAAATGTTTACTGAATATCAACCTTTTAGACGTAGTGACAAATAGAGACTAGGCATGAAACATTGCATTTAAAATTCATTTTGTTAAACTTACTGTACTTTTTCTAATTTATTTAGAAGCAGAAACTCACCATTAGCTGCACTCTTAATTTTTAAAAAGTTGCACAGTATATTTATACAGGTTGAATTAATTAAAGCTAGATAAGAGATGTCATAGTGAATTAATTATCCAAAGTGTTTGTGGATAAAATCAACCAACCATGGTAAACATAGTTAAATGTTCCAGTGAATACAAACATTTTTCTACAACAAATATTTTAACAAGTTTAGTTTCTTATTACAAGCAGTCATACCAAACTAGGAGAATAAAGAAAAACACTTTTTTCAATATTTCAGTAAAATTTTGACCTTCTAAACAAATAAACTTTTACAGAAATTTAATTTTATGATAAAATGGTATCTAATAAGAACAGACTTTAAATAAGTTGCAGAGTAACTAGAATGTGAATATTTGCTAAGCATCCCCACCCTTGTTAATCTATCTAATGTTCTATAATGGGTATTTCACAATTTGTCACTTCAAAGCACTTGTCCTTAAGAGCTTATTCTCTTAAGCTTCTCCATTACTCTAGAGATCATTATTGTTCTTAGTTTACTTACTGACTAGACAAACTCCCCCCAGTCAACTTAATTAGTGACTTTTGTTATAGGAAATGCCTCAAGAATACTTTTCTGAATGAATCCTTAATCCATTGATATTTATTTTTAAGTGTATCCTGTTGTACTGATCAATACTATATACCCAGTTTTAGCCTATCTATGAATTTAAATGTAAAAAATACTAACATAGAACATCAACTTAAATTCTACTGTGGTGCCCTTGCAAATTATTACTGAATCAATTTTTTTAAACAAAAATAGCAATTCACTGGACAAATTCTCCCACAATTATGTTTGGTTGGTCTATGCAGTGTTTAAAACATGATTCATTATATATACTGTTGGTGAGAGTGGAGTGCAAATTAGTACAACTTCTGTGGAAATCAATATGGAGATTTCTCAAAGAACTAAAAGTAGATCTACCATTCAATCCAGCAATCCTAGTACTTGGTATTTACCCAAAGGAGCAGAGGTCATTAACCAAAAAAGATACCGGCAATTGTATGTTTATCACAGCACAATTTCCAGTTGCAAAGATGTGGAATCAACCTTAATGCTTATCAACTGATTAGTAGTTAATGAAAATGTGGAATACACACACACACACACACACACACACACACACACACACACACACACACATATACATGTCATGGAATACTATTCAGCCATAAAAAGTAATGAAATAATGTATTTTGCAGCAACTTAGATGGAAATAATTGGGAAATATCATCCTAAGTGAACTAACACAGGAACGGAAAATCAAACACCGCAAATTCTCACTTATAAATGGGAAGTGAAAAAAGGATCGGCAAAAGCATATAGAATGGTATAATAGATACCGAAGACTCATAGAATAGAAAGGAGTAGAGGGATGAAAACTTATCTAACAGGTACGATGTGCACAGGTTGAGGTGGTGGGTACACTTAAAGTCCAGAATTCTTCCCCATTATAGAAAGCATCCATGTAGCTAAAAACTATTTTGCCCTCTTAAGGCTATTGAAATAAATGAAGAAATAAATAAAAACAAAACATGAATTAGTTGCCAACATGTAAGCATTGCCTGATTTAATATAAAATGAAAACATCTGGCTTCTCTTGAAGAAACTGTAGATGACACTAAAGTAGACTTGCATTCCATTTTCTTGTTCTTGCAGATATTGACCAACACTAGGTTGTAACTGCTGCTTTTATGTGAATATAGACACCATCTCTTACATTCCTTTTCCCAACCTCTCCCCTGTGGTAATCACTCTTTACCCATTTATGATACCTGCTTGGTCCCTGTAAACATTTGGGTTTGTAATCATTGTTTTAAATATGTAAAACATTTGTTCAAACAACAGCAAAGTTTGTGAATAACACATGAGAAATGGTACACCTTATACACATAAAAATTTTGAGAAACAGTAACTATTCTGCAAAATAAAGCTATCCTATATTAGGCACATCTGCGCATCATTTTAGACCTTCCCAAGTATGCATAACAATTGAAATTTACCTAAATTTTCTACATGCTTTTAGCTCTTAATGAAAACAAAGTGCTAACACACTATAAAGAAAATGACTAGTAAGGAAGATAGAAAAAACAAGAAATCAAAATTTTCTAAGGTGCAGGATTAACATTTGATAACTGATGATTTTAAAAGGCAAAGAACCATTTCATTCTATGCATATTTCTAGTATTCAAGGTAATGTATAAAACTTCTTGAATAACTCTAAATATCATTCGAAATATGGACATAGCAGATTTTTAGTGTGTAGCATACCAGTATACACATGGGCATAGTGCACTAAATCACCAAAGTGAAACAATCTTCAATGTACGGAGGAAGAAAATAAGCCCATTTGTGAATTCTTGGTTTTAATATTATTTTGTCAAGTTTGATCTGTTAAAGTGAAACTTTTCTTTCTATCTTAAGTTTCAGTATATCCCCATTTTTGCATGCTAAGCACTGCAAAATTTATGAAAGGCATACATATGGCAATTTAAATTTATTGTCATTCACTGTTAAGCAACAATGAAGACAGAAGGCAATAATAAACAATAATAATAAAAGTAAAATTGAGAAATAAAGCATAATCAAGATTAAACTTGCAAATTACTTTATTCACTTATTTTTGCTGTTACTTTTGCCTGCTGCAGAATTTGATCAATCTCATACTTGCATAATCATGTTTATAAGAACATGTGACCCACACTATATAAGCATCTTACTATTTGTTAAAATTGACTATACAATCTTTATACAATGAATTGTTCATCCAATCTGCATTTAAAAATGCAGATCCAGAATTCTTCTCTAGGTTTAATGCAAAATTAATATCAGCAACACCAGTGTCCAGTGTGGTAAAATTATTTAAAACTAAAAGCTGCATAACCCAAACGTGGTGGCTCATGCCCGTAATACCAGCACTTGGAGGCAAGAGGATTGCCCGAGTCCAAGGGTTCAAGACCAGCCTGGGCAACTTGGCGAGACCTCATCTTTACAATAAGTAAAAAAATTAGCCAGATGTGGTGGCTCACACCTGTCATTCCAGCTACTTGGAAGACTGAGGTGGAGGGATCACCTGAGCCCAGCAGGTCAAGGTTGGCAGTGGTTGTGAGTATGCCACTGCAAAAAATGATTCCCACTCAAAAAATAAATAAAGTTGCATATATACCATTGGACTGAAAACATTGAGTTGATGAAGCATCATAAGATATAAAAATGTCTGTAATATTGATGAGACATGCACTAAGAGGATTCACAAATGTAAATCCTACATAAAATTATTAAGAATGTGGGACAATAAGCACAGCTACTCTCTTAGCTAAGTAATTTATTTGCGTTATTATTCATTAGGAAAAAATATTGGGTTTTGTTATGATTTTGTTCTTCCCTCTACGATATATGTTCAATTAATTTATTCTACTTAAAAATAAGTTCTTATCCCTTATGATAGGTTTTTCTTATTCTACAAAGAAGTTTAGCATAGGACTCAAGAGGGCAGATAGACATGAGTTGAATCCTAACTTAATACCATAGTTAGGTAACCTTGAGCAAATTAATTAACTTCCTCAAGCTTCTGTTTTTCTGCCTCCAGGGATAATGTATATAAAACATTTGGCCTGGTCTACACACACTAAAACTGTATCTCTCTACATTTAAAACTATACAAAAAGAGAATATATTCTATGCATATATGCTGTTTTTGAAATCTAATAAAGTTTAGAAAATTACAAGATATTTTTATTCAATGTGCTTTTGTTGACTGCCTAATCTTTCATTGTACGAATTTATCATAATATTTTGTGAATCTCCTGTTGTTAAATGGTTAAGCTATTTTCAATGATTTACTCTGATAAACAAAGCTGTGATAATTTTTAAAGTATACTTACCAGCTAGCTTGATTTAAAAATTTAATACTGTGCCATGTTCATGTTTAGAGGTACTAAAGAGTGTAATGTTTCCTTTTCCACAAAGTGGATTTTTTTTTAAATTAGAAGAACACAGAAGGATTATTAAAAATGATTCTTGAAGAAGTATCATTTACTATATTATTGTTTTACCTCCTAGTTAACTGGCCTATGTCTTTTTTATGCAGACAACATTTTGCTCAATGTGATGAGACTGCTGAAATGTTTAATTCTTTTATACCAGTTGGGGTTAAAGTAATTTTGTGTTTGGTGGAGGACAACAACAACTCATTAATCCTCAAGAAATGTAGTCATTGTTGGTTTTCTAGTGAGAATCCATTTTAAAGTTGTCTCTACTGCATTAATGTACTGTTAGAATTTCTAGAGTAACTGTATTTCAAAATATTGAAGGAAATATTTTTTTTCTACAGAGAGAACAATTTTGTGGAAAGAAACTGACATGGCATTTTTATATTTTAGCATTATATCAGGCATTAGAAAAATATGGAAATCCCTGCATAATTTTAAATAGGGCATGTCAAACTTATCAGTTATTTGAGAACAAGAAACTAACCAAGCATAAGGAAAATACCAGAAATTGGATCTCGAGTTGGAAAAAAATAAAAAGGTTCCACAAATGTTGACAGTTCAATGATAAAACGAAGTGATTAATTATATAATCTAAGAAAACTTTTAAAATACACACATATATTATGTCAACTTATTGCAAATGCAAATTTTTGCCATTTTTTGTTGATAATAATGACAAAAGCTTAAGGAGCTTGGGGATGATAAAAGAAATGCATATTCCAGCATTTTGGGCTTACAGGGTTTTGTAATAAATGATCCACAATTATGGAGCCATAGTCTATTAATAGTAATATTTCTGGATATAAGTAATAGAATAATTGTATTTCTAAAATTGTGTCAATATTGACATATAACTTTAGTAGCAATTATAAAGGAAAAATATTTTTAACTTGAAAAGAGTTTATTTAAAGAAGGCAAATGTAATTAATGCCCAATTAACAGCTAACACTTTTATAGCACTTATTGTGTGCCAGGTATAATTCTTAGTACCGTAACAAAATAACCCAATAAATGTACACATGTCATCACAAAATACAAAATAACCATATGAGGTAGATGCTATAATGATACCCAAGCACTATCTCCACTTAACAGATAGGAAAACTGAGGGATGGAAAAGGTAAAATATCTTCCTCAACACCTCATGAATTGGAGGTGAAAGAGCTGGAATCTGAACTCAAGTAGCACACGGTTCCAGATTATATACTCTTAACAGCTATATCATATAGCCTCTTTCAACAAGTCACCATGTTGATCTGGATGAAACTGTAGATCCTAAATATGGGTAATATTTGGATTCTCCTTTAATAAAGGAAACTCAGGTCAAATAAACTTATGAAATGCAACATTCTTACATCCTATTTGTAAGTTCTGGTTTTGGATATTTATCTACTTTTCGGAAAAAGTTTTGATGCAGTACAACTCAAAAGTACTTGATTCCATCCAAAAATAGTCAACCTTTTTGAGTGAACTAACTAGAAAGTTTTAACCAGTTGTTTAATCAAGAGAGAGAACATGTCATTAAGTCAGTGGTAGGATCTTTTTGTAATCTCCTTAGGCTGATATGTCATGGCTCAGTCAACAACAAGCACAATTATCCTTAACCTGAGGACATATATTAATAAGAATTCATCTACTTCAGGTTTTAGGTCCTCTTCTGCATGTGCCTGTGAAAAAAATTACAGCTATGAATAATGAAGATTATTGGAGTTATAGAGATAATCATTATATATTCTAAGTTATTGAGGATGTTAGGGAAAATAGAGAGAAAGTAATGAAAGTTGCCAAGCTTCAGGACATTCAACTTGTCAGCCAATGCATTCCAAATGGTGATCTTACTGGCACATTCACAGTTATGCTTCTGATTTTCTCACTCTTCCCTTACGTGTTAACATTTCTCATGATGCAGTTCAGTCAGATATATGTACCAAAGTGAAATAGGGGAAAAAATGGCGGTAATATTCTAAATTGTAGAAAATAAAATATTGTTACATTAATCTTCTAGGTCAGGAGAACTTAACTTGTGATCTATGGATGTTTAAGAAATACTGTGTAAGCCGGGCTCGGTGGCTCAGCCTGTAATCCCACGCTTTGGGAGGCTGAGGTGAGTGGATTGCCTGAGCCCGAGGGTTCGAGACCCGCCTGGGCAACTTGGCGAGACCTCATCTATACAATAAATCAAAAAATCAGCCAGGCAGGTAGCACATGCCTGTAATTCTGGCTACCTGGAAGGCTGAGGTGGAAGGATCGCCAGAGCCCAGCAGGTCGAGGCTGCGGTGGCTGGGAGCAGCCACTGCACTCCAGTCTGGATGACAGAGTGAGCCTCCAACTCAAAAAAAATAAATAAATAAAATAAAATAAAAAATACTGTGTGCATTGTGTGGGTAAGCATGTGCATTTATGTGTGTATGCATCGATATGCAGGGATTATCATTTTCCCGTAAGAAAGATTATAGCTTTTAAGAGATTTTTCTAGTGCCTATGGCTGCCAAAGTTTTTGCTATTTCATATATTCAAGAGAAAAATATAGCCTGATTTAGGCAGATGATTTTAAACAAAAACTTAATATTTTTCAAAGACATAGTCTAAACTTAGAACCAAACAGAAAAAAGTCACATTTGAAAGAGTATAAATACAATAAATAGCAAATGTTTTTTATTAAAAAAATGAGTTGTTTTATTTAGGGAATACTTTTTTAAGATTCCACGAACTGAATTATTTTATACATTATTGTGAAGAAATCTACAACCAATAAATTTGTCTTTCTGTATAAAGTATTTTTTATTAAAATATATAAAAAGTTTTGCATCTATATTTTATTAGCAGTAGGTATAGATGTACCAATTCATTGTAGAGCTGTTTTCAAATATATATAATTATTTTATATTTTTGGTCTTTACGATGTATTTGGAAATATAGGATTATTTTGTTGTCAGTCATTCATGAGAGTAAAGTAAATGAAACTTGCCTAGAGTGTACTTAAAGCTGCATAAATGCTTTATAAAATTCACATGCAAAACCATCTGGACAAGTGGATGCAGCAGTTTAGTGATGTTTTATAAACTCACCATTTGTATTAAAGTCACATGATCTCTTCCTAAGGGCTTCTGTAGATGTCAAGAGGATAAAAAGCTTGAAAGGGTGAGGAAAATAGGATGCTTTCATTAGAAGGGGGTACTTAAGGCTCTTGTATAGTCACATTAATAGACATTTTAAAAGCTCATTTGTCTGTCTAGAGCATGTGAGCATAGTTCCTGAGTTGTTTGAAATTGCCACACTTGTGAAAGAACCATTGTCCTAAAAAGGAACTTGAATAAAAACCTGTCAGGTTAAAGTTTCCTTGGAACTACTTTGGAGTTTTATAACCCACAGAACTTTCTAAAATTCTGGTTAAATATTTTCCTTGTGAAGGTCAATTTTTCAGTAGTAACAGATATACAGTTATGGAAAGATCTGTTAGCTGACTTTCTAAACATGCAGTTTTTAGTTGAATTTTATTATCCATATTCTTTCTTCTTTTTATCCCCCACTCCCTCCTCCTTCTTTCCTCCTTCCTTCCCTCCTCCCTCAAATGTAAAAAAAAAAAAAAAGATTGAAATACTAATAAAACCTTTTACAGCATTCCACAAAGGGTTAGCCAAATCATCAAATGAGGAATCAATGAAGAGAAAATACTGTTGTTGCCTAATATATTTTTTATTCCCTTTATATTTTTCCTTTCAAGTAAATTATTAAACATCCACATTTAATTAAAGTAAGGAAATCTTGTAAGGAGGAGAAAGAACAATAGAACAGCAAATAAGAATAGCAAACTGGTGTGGTCAGCAAAATACCTTTGAATTCCAGAAAGCTCTTGGCAAAATAAGAAACTAGGAGACAAATAATATTCAGCAAGAGATGTGCTGAATACTGTCAAATATTTTAGAAATGAGTTAGTCAATGTTATGACCAGTAGTGACACTTATATAACGGATATCAACTTTAAAATAGATCTTTATATTTGATGTTACAATGACACTTTTTCTAAGTGGTCTTGGTGGTGAAAGACTGAAAATCAGTGACATGGATAATAACTATGTTACAAAATTGAATTTTAAAATATAAAAAATAAAATTTCTGAATATCTATTGAGTCAGTGGCCCTGTTTAAATTAGTGGTTTTCAAGCTGAATTGTTGAGACATCATTTATCATACCTCTACTTAAATTTATATTGAGAGGTTGAAAATCACTTTTAAAAAATTTCTTAGAAATGGTTTAATACTTGCAGTGATACATGATTTTTTGGAGGTGTAATACTGCATTATTTGATAGTTTTATAGTAAATTTATTATATTGTAATGTTTGACAAATTCCAGCAAATCAGTTAGACATTTACTTAATTATTGCCCATATACCGTTCTTTAATGGAAATTAAGGTAGAACATTTTATGAAGTGTATCCGATACATAACTGACTCCTTAAAAAAAAAAAACCTATAAATATTTTTGGTTATCTTCTATCAATGTTTTTAAAAAACAGGTTGCCACCAAAATGAAAACAAATATATTTTCATTTATTTTTGAATAATCATTATTAGTTTTATGGGGACCCAAGAAGAGGATTAAATATTCTACTATTGAATAGAGTGTGTGTGTGTGTGTGTGTGTGTGTGTGTGTGTGAGTGCATATGTGTGTGCGTGTGCATGCTCCTATGAATGGGATGGGGAAAAAAGAAAACTGAGTCCAAAGTGGAAAATCTGTGTGCGGATGTCTGGGAGGAAAGACAGAGAATATTTACTAATAGGCTAGTTTTGTTAACTCAGTATACTTTCATCAGTCAGAAAGAGTGCTATAAATAAAAACTGAGGTAGCTAGTTTTCTTAAGGACTCTGTAAAAGCAGGTGCCCGAACTGAGATATTTGGGAGTCCAGGAGTCAAAAATACAGAATTACACAGTTGATCAAACTTCCCATCACCTCTTCATCCTTCCTCTTTTAATGGGCTATGTCATGGTTCTGTCTCTGTGAGAACTAAGAAGAAACTAGTAAGCCCATATATGCAGTGAAAATAATGGTAGTAAACAGAACAAGATCATATTCTTAAATAAGGCAAATGATTTAGCCATTGATTATAAAAATGAAGTCATGTTTTTCAACATGAACATGGGCTGGTGGTAATGCATGTGCTGGAAACTTTATATTAAAAGGAATGAAGTCTGAATCTTCTACAGTCTTTATTTAGAAGAAATTGATTTTTGCTTGAATAAAGATCCAACCCTCTTTTCGCACAACAGCATAAGTTCTGTAGTGGGTAAAGAGAATCAGTGAAAACACCTCACTTTAAAATGTGATAAGGTTTTCAATAAGACAGTGACTTTATTAGATGCACTGTGTCATTGACAATGAAATAGCAGAGCTGGATGTCCCCAACAATATTTCATAGTTTTATTTTGAAAAAGTATCATCTCCAGTGTTCTGCCAGGATTGTATGATTTACTGTTCTACGCTCAATTTTGAAATATCCATCCCCATCTCAGTTATTCTATTCTTGGCATGAGGAAAGATTTTGCTTCAGGTTTTATTTATTCAGAGTCTGTTAATGTTGTAATTTTTATATCACTGTCATGTCACTTTGCCTCTAATGTCATATATCTGATAAAAGAGCACGGGGAGAGAAACTGTGTTCTTATTAATTAGAGAGGTCTGATAAATGGATTATGTTATTTAGTAAGCAAGTCCTTGACAAGCAAGTGAATACAGATGGGCATATTAATGTTGGTTTCTCAACTTACTGCTGTGTTGACACTAGTCTTCACTCTTAATAGCAAAGCTGAATATCTCCCTAAAACCTGCTTTAATAATAATAGCTAAACATTATTGAATGACTACTATGATGAAATGTATATGCTATATTCACTTGAATTATTTCATTGAATTCTTTCATTAACCCTATGAGAGATGACCACTATTATAGTCTCCACTGTAAGATGAGAACACAAAGAAGAGCAAGATTATAGTAATATAAGATCTCACAGCTAATAAAGTTAGAATTGCAATGAATGCTGGTAATTCATCTTTAGAGATGCTTTCATAACAATGTTGTCTTAGATAAGGTTCACTTTCTATAACTCTTGTGCTGACCCTCTTATAGAGACATAAATATTTATATAGGATATAAATTCACATAAAATATATGGTAAGATTGTCATCTGGATTTTTATCTTATATTATTGTTTGCTCTTTGAGAAAATATCGTTTCTATTTGTATCCTATAACTTGCTAAATACACCCTTGGCTGGGGTTACTGAGTAGTGCTGTACTTTAAAATGTAAAATAATATTATCAATACATGTCTTGTTTTTAATAGGAAAAAGGTGTTTTTTGGTTTTTTTTCTGTGCCATCATTAAAAAAATTTACACTTTGAAGATGAGAAATGGAGTCTACTTTCTTCTTAGGGTCGCCATTATTTTCAGTGGCTCCATTTACTGTCTTTTTCTTGTTCAGAAGGTCTGTAGAGGTGAAGAGTTTCTTATTCTTGCATTATAACATTGCTATTTGAATATTTAACTGCTGGAATTTTCACACACACACACACACACACACACACACACACACACGCATTGGGTTTTTAGCTTTCACTTTAGGGAAATCTATGTGAAATCGTAGGAAAAGTATCAAAATCCCTGGATAACTATTCATTATTCTTATGTATAAAGCCCATTCATGAGAAATTTAGGAAGAAAAGTGTATTTATTTTAAAAGCAAGACAAGAGAAATTGGATTCATATAAACTCAATTGTGTTTCTCTCATCTGTTGAGTGATTCTTGCTCATCTAGCAAAATTCTGTTCATTGCCATGTCTTGACCTGGCTTTGTAGGACATTAATGTGAATCCCGGTAGGCCTAAAACTTTAGGTCCCTCAAATCTGATACTTGTATTCCAGTTTGTAAGACTGCTCTTCTACTTTGACTTCCTTTATAACATTCTTTCAAGGGGGTTTATGTCATTCCCAAAGCCTTAACTTCCTTGGTTGGGGCTCTGATACGTGCCTATATCCTGTCAATCCCCTCTTCAGATGCTTTCCCCCATTACTCTCAATGTCCCTTCCTGTCCCAAAAGATGGATCATCTGGGGCTGAGACTTAGATACCTTTGACTTTGAGGATCATCACTTTCAGAAAACCTTTGTCGTCTCTCTACCATATGAATCGTCTTGGACACAGGTCCTGGCCTAGATCAAATCTGGGTGTACTGAGGGTAAACACTGTGTTAAACTGTTACATATGGAGCTCAGCCCTAGGGATGATTTATAGTTGCTCTTATCCTTACTACCATAGCTTGATAATCTCTCCCCAAAACTTTTCAGGCCACAAGGTCCCAGCAAGTCTATAAACTGAGCCAACTGAGAAGTAACAATAAACATATGACTTTTTTTCTTACCCACTTTCTGACTGTATCTCAGATAAAATATAGCTGACCCTTGAAAGACACAGGTTTGAACTGCACCGGTCCACTTATATGTGGATATTCTTCTGCATCTGCCACCACTGAGACAGCAGGGTCAGCCCCTCTTCTCATTTCTCCTTCCTGGCCTATTCAACATGAGGATTGTGAAGATGGCCTTTATGATCACTCACTTCCACTTAACGAATAGTAAATATATTTTCTCCTCCTTCCAGTTTTCTTAACATCTTTTTTCTCTAGCTCACTTTATTGTAACCATATAGTATATATTATACATATCACATATAAAATATATGTTAATCTACTATATTATCATTAAGGCTTCTGGGCAACAGTAGGCTATTAGTAATTAGGTTTTGAGGAAGTTAAAATTTATATGTGGATTTTGGGCTATGTGGGTGTCAGTGCCCCTAATTCCTGCATTGTTCAAGGGACAACTCTACTTACAAATGCATTATGGGGCCAGGTTCAGTGGCTCAGCCTATAATCCCAGCACTTTGGGAGGCCAAGGTGAGTGGATTGCCTGAGCCCGTGGGTTTGAGACCAGCCCGGGCAAATGGTGAGATCTCACCTCTACAATGAAATAAAAAATAGTCGGGCATGGTAGCGTGTGTGTGTAATTCCAGCTACACAGAAGACTGAGGCAAAAGGATCACTGGAGCCCAGAAGGTCGACGCTGGGGTGGCCATGCGCATGCCGCCACTGCACTCAAGCCTGGGCCAAGGAGTAAGACTCCAACTCAGAACAAGAAAATGCATTATGGGTATTGAATACTACTTCACTTTTGTTTTTGTAATGTACAGGGATAAATAAGCTGGAAAAGAGCAATATGATCAGTAAGTTTTGACTGATATGGATGCTGGAAACTAACTTGTTAAGATGTTCCTGGATATGAATTAACATTGTGACACACCACACAATCCACTGCTTATAAAATCTGTGAGTGATGGAGCTGGAATTTCAACCCTGAGGTGCATGATTGGGAGGCCCTGTTCTTTGTACTTCCTCTCACTGTCTCACTTTCAATAATGTTGCAAAATTAGCAGTCACTTACTTCTCTGAGCCTGATAGTATTTTTCGCGAAATCAGAAGGGTAGACAAGATCTTAACTACTTTCGGTCTCTGAGATAAGATGTTATATTAGGTGTCAAATCATAATTCCATTGAGCAGCACCCTGAAAACAGCTTCTAAAAACTGGAAGAATGGCAAAAAGAGTAATCACCTCTGCCCAGTTGCCTGGTTCTGCTGGGGACTAGCTCAGGTTTGAGTCTGTTTCATTGTGATATGGCATTTTGTATGCATTGCTACCCTGTCTCTTATACTGAATGGCTTTATTTAGATTTATACTTGGGACATTTTCAAATTTCTATCCAAACTTACTGAAAAATATGATTTTTCTACCATCTAAGTTTTACTCATGAAGGCCTTTAGAATGTCTTACAATAGAAAAAAGCCTTATTTTCCTTACCATTTGCATAAGTCACTTTCCTAAGTTTTCATTTTTTGCTTTGCTTATTAATAATGCACATATTGGAAATCTCTCTACCGAACAAAGACAAAAAAGAAAAAAATAAAACTTTTAATTTACATGGATTCTGTCTTATTCTTTAAAGTTTTGAAGGTGTAGACATATGGTAGATAGAAATATTCTGAGGTAAATTCCTAGAATTCTGAATTATTTTGGTAATATTAAAGTATTCCATCAGTTTCTTATGGATTCAGCTGACTAATTACTACAGATTTGGTTGCAATCCAAATCACTTTAGTACCTTACAAAAAGTGAGATGCTTTGGGCAAGATTATCAGCATGAGAATAAATGACTTAGCAAGCATTAATAAACCTGGAAAACAACAGTGTTAAATGTTTTATGCCTCATTTGAGTATGTGCCACTGCAGAAAACTGAATGAGCAGCTTTTTGGTTATGAATACTAGAAGTATTTTTTTTAGCATTGTTTTGCATTTCTGTTAGTGACAGACTTATCAAATTGAACATTTTCTGATTGAGAATGGCTTCTAGGCATTTCCTCACTTAGAGTTTAGCAGTGTGCATAAAAATTCCAGTCACCCTTTATATCTACCTTTCTTCTCTCATGATAAACTACTCAACTGTTCGGCATGTACTGAGTGCTGAGTCTGTGCTAGAGTAGAGTTACACTCGGCCTTGTGGTTACAACAGTAGAAGGGAATTAGTCATATACTCTAGAAAGTCACCAAGTCCACCATTGGTTCTGAAACAATATTTAGCTTTAGCATTTCATCAGATTCTTGAACTATAAATGATCAAATAATATCATAATTTTCTTAACAGTAAAAGTTTGCCGAATAGCTACCATGTTCTTAATGCTCGGTATTTCAGATATAACTGGTATTATTTTTACCCTCAGGAAAGGCATTTGTGTGAGTTTACATATAGATTTTCTGCTTTCCCATAATGCCATGAATAGAAGACAAGAGGAGGAAGAGAAGCGTGAGAAGGAGAAGGAACAGGAAGAGGGACAATATTTTTAAAATATGACTACAAATTCCTCAGATTTCAAATGAAATATAATGTGATTTCTTAAAAATTACTTCTCATCTAACTAGAGGAGAAACTAACATTCATTGTATTCTTGCTATATATCAGAGACTTTATACAATAGTCAAGATTTATTGAGAAGTAAATAGATAACTTACATAGATTATCTTTGCGTATGTTTTTTTTTTTATTCTAATCCTTTTTTTTTTTGAGTTGGAGTCTCACTCTGTCACTCAGACTGGAATGCAGTGGCACACTCATGGTCACCGCAGCCTCGATCTACTGGACTCAGTCAATCCTTCTGCCTCAGCTTTCCAAGTATCTGTGACTACAGGCATGCACTACAATGCCCAGCTAATTTTTTTCTTTTTTTTTTCTTTTTTTTTTTTTTTTTTTAGATATGAGGTCTTGCCAACTTGCCCAGGCAGGTCTCAAACCAGTAGGCTCAGGCAATCCTCTCACCTCTGCCTCCCAAACTGCTGGGATTATAGGCATGAGCCACTGTGCCCGGTTTAAAAAAAATCTAATCCTTTATGTGACTTTTTCCAATCCTGTTCTATAAGGATTATTTTTCCTAGTCATCTCAAAATTCAATGAAACTTCTAGCTGTCCCCCATTTTATAGATGAGAAAACCTAGGCATGGAGAGATTGAAAAATTGACCAAATTTACACAGCTAATAAAATATGGAACCAGGATTTAGTTTCAGGCAAAGCAATTTCTCGTGACACAAATAAAATTTAAAATTCATGAACACTCACTTCTACAGCTCCTTCCAAGTACTTAAATTGTGTTTGTAATTTTGAATTATTTATCTTCAAAAGGATCCTAAAAAGTTGATAAGCTTCAGATCCTAGATAATTGTACCTTATACAACAAATTCAACGTCCGATTAATAAAAGTACCCATCTGCTTCTTGAGTCAACTTCTCATATTTTTCTCCTCTAACTTTGGAGGAAATGGATCCCCTGGAAGCAAAGGACAATCTGTCTATTTCTCCTCTGGCACCTGTTTCCTTTTTATTTCTCAAGGAATGTGATATACCAGTTATATTTATTTTTCTTCTTTCTCCTTCATCTCTATTATCAGTCTATTTATCTCTATTATATTAATCCCATCAGCATTCAGACATGTCCTAATTTCACTGTTAAAAAAGAGATTTATAAAAGAACAAACATTTTAAGGCTCCTTGTATCCATTCCAGCTATTTTCATATTTCTCTAATCCCTTTACCCACTAACAAAAAGAACTATTGACATGGTCTGTCATCACTACATTCATTTCTTTATTTACTCAACAAATATATTTGGACGCCTGCTAGGTGTCCAACACTATGCTAAACCACAGGATATAAACAAAGAACAATACAGACTTCATAGGTATAATAGCTTATAACTGAAGTTTGTATCTGGTATATCCTATTATCTCAGATGCATTCAACAGATAATAATAAAGATCTTCGTTTTCTGGTTTTAGTCTTAACTCTTATCAAATATATACAGATTTGGAGGACTCGGTGCATTCATACTTAAGTAAAATGTATACTTTAAAAACGATTAAAAATTTCAAAAGGAATCTGTAGATTTCAAACATGGCATTTGTATGTAAATTTATTGTGTTGCATTCATCATCATCCAAGGGAATTACTCTGCTTTTAATTTAAGACCTTAGCTTTACCTAATTATTTAGATCTTTTGGTGATCAAAGTGGATAAATATTCTCATTACCATATGCCAAAAACAAGAGTGGTACTAGCCCAGAAAATTGGATTTTTCCTGGCATTTCTATTAATATAGGTACATTTGATTGATCCATTTTTCTAGACAAAATAAGTAAATGTTAGGGATAAATTAATAATTTGCCAGTCTCAAAATCAATTATACACAATCACATGATTTTATACAGTTCTCTTAATTACACAACCCAAAGCCTTTCAAATACATTTTTTGAATATAGCAGAAACAAGACACAGGATGGATGAGATTAGATGAGGACAAAAGAATCATACAGGAGAGCATTTTGTAAGAGACAAGAAAAACATCTGTATAGGAAAACATAGGTAGAAAATGTACAGTTGTTTATGCCTGGTAAAGACAAAACCCAAAAGGAGTGGCAACAGATTTTGTATCCTGTGGTGTCTTTCCAAATCTGCCCCTTGTCCCTAATGATGGAAGGAAGACTTTAAAAAAATTCCATCAAAGAGACTTCAATAGACAAATAACTGAACTATGTTTCACCATCATGTTCTATGTAATACGATTCATAGTGTTTTTGCAGAATACTCACAAGCTCTTATTATTTTTGCTTCCAAATATTGGGGTTTTTTTTGTTTTTTGCTGTTTTAGGAGAAACATTTTAACTGAAAGATTTGTTTCTAGATTTTTTAAAACTAAATTTAAGTTTATTTGAATTTTGCATGATTTAGTGTTCAGCAGAGAGTTTTGCTGTATTTTTTTCTCTCTTTAATTTTAACTTGAACAGCTTGATGAGAGTTTAATAGAATTTGCTTTAAAGTTATTGCTGACCTTGAATTAAATAGGAGCCAATATATCTTCATGCAGGTGTGGGCTTCAATTTATGGCAAATATGTTTGTCTTTACAGTCATGCATAATTTCCAAATTCCAGAAATTACTTCTGTTTTATAGCTGCACCTTCTAAACCCGTCATAAGCAGGGCTCTGTCAGCATTTCTATTACATTCTTTACTTTACAGAGGTTTATAACATAGTCATAAAACTCACTGTAGGATTAGTTTTGGCAGATAAACTCTCATCTAGAGAAGGAAGGTGTTTCTTTCCAACAATTTGAAAATAATATACTGGCTTGTCTGTTCTCATATACTCTTTTTTGCTACAAAATCTTTCTTTCTCTAAAAAAAAAAAATGCCCTAATTAGCCTTTATATATTTGTCTATTAGAAGCTTTCCTTTCTCCTCAGAAGGGAAAATTGCACAGTAATTCAAAGTTTGGACACTGGAGTTCAGCTGATATTAGCCAAATCCCTGTTCTATGACTTTAATAGGTGTGAGGTTGTGAATAAGTTACTTGTTGTATAAAATAAGCACTTTATAAGTGATAGTTGCAGAGATATATACTACTTCATTATTTTTAATCTTGTTATCACTGAGGAACTTAAAGAACTCATTCATCAGATGGATATCTCTAGATAATGAATTAAATTTGTTCTTTCATTTTGTTGTAATGTTGATTATCAGACTGGATGTTAGAATTACAAAGGTAATAAAATATGGTCCCTGCCCTCAAGGGATACGTAGTTCAGTAGGAAAGAGTCAGACTTATAAAAAGACAATTCAAATTAAAAATTGCAATGCTCCCCTAGAGGCTTGGACAATTCAGAGCAGCCCAACACACATCAGTGCATACAGAACTGTACACAGACAGGCAGACACACTGGGCTGCATCTTCCCCTGGCCACCACCAAAGATAAAGTGATACACACTGATACCCACACTGTTAAAGACACACAGACAGACAAAGATGCCTTACTCAAACTAGGACCTCAGTGGAGGATTTTTTACATGATAGGTGAAGGAGTGGGAATTCTGTGTGGAATATTAAAGGATAGTTAGGAGATAGTTAGCTCAACAACCTAAGCATAAAGAGGAAAAGCATGGTGTAAAGTGACATCTAGAATATGACTGGAGTTGAGCCTGGGAAGATGGTGGGAGAGTGGTAGTAATGAAATGCTGTAATGAAAAGGTATTTCTATTCCTTCTCCAACATGGGATATGTGCTTGGCTCTCTCTGTCAGGTATTCTGTATGCCATACATTCTTGTATTTTGTTTTTCACCTTTATTTTGGTGGAAATGTTCTGTAGTGGCTATTACAAAAGAGAGAGAGAGAGAGAGAGAGAGAGAGAGAGAGAGAGAGAGAGAGAGAGAGAGAGAGAAAGAAAGAAAGAAAGAAAGAAAGAGAAAGAAAGAAAGAAAGAAAGAAAGAAAGAGAAAGAAAGAAAGAAAGAGAAAGGAAGGAAGGAAGGAAGGAAGGAAGGAAGAAAAATGTGGGAGGTATTTTTTAAAACATCTTGCATGCCTTAAAATGGCTATATTCTGCCCTTGCTCTAGACATATAATTTAGGAGAATATATAATTTTTAAGTTAGAAAGTATTTCCCTTCAGCATTTTGAAGGCATTACTCCGTTGTCTTCAAGCATCTGATGGTGCTGTTGAGAAATTGAAAGCCCTTCTTCCTTCTAGTGTTTTGCATATGACCTATACTTTCTTTCTTGGATGATTCCAGAATATTCTTTTTGCCAGTCTTTCTGGAATTTAACCTATTTGTGTGTGTGTGTGTGTTGGAGTCTCACTCTGTCGCCCAGACTGGAGTGCAGTGGCCGCTCCCTGCCACCGCAGCCTCGACCTGCTGGGATCCGGCGATCCTTCCCCCTCAGCCTTCCAAGTAGCTGGAATTACAGGCATGCGCCACCACACCCGGCTGATTTTTTATTTTTATTGTAGAGATGAAGTCTCGCCTGCCCAGGCGGGTCTCGAACCCGCGGGCTCAGGCAATCCGTTCACCTCAGCCTCCCAAATGCGCGGGATTACAGGCTGAGCCACCGAGCCTGGCTATTTAATCTGTTTTTACTAGCTTGTCTAGACAATCTATTGGACCTATATTTCAGAAGCTCATGTACTTCAGGGCTGGGAAATTTCTTTCAAAATATTCTATTGACTATTTTTTTCATTCTTTCTTTTTTCTTTTTCTTTTCTAATTTTTTTTAATTCTTCTTATTCAGATATGAGGTAATATTGCCATGTACTATGATTTTCTTCTTACTCTATTCCATTATTTTGTCTTTTTGATCTACTTCCTAGGTTATTTTCTTAACTTTATCTTTTAGTTTCTTTATTTCTTTTTCCTTTTCATTGTGGCCTTTATGTTTTTAATTATCAAAGGCCACTTGTATTTCTGAAGAATACTTAAAATTATATTCTATGTTTCCCAGATTTATGTAGGCATAACTGACAGATAATATTATATATAGTTAAGGCATATGACATGAATTATTGTGATGCATATACATTATGAAATGATCACTAAAATCTAGTTAGATCCCACATCTGTTAATTCAGTTATGGGTGTGTGTGTGTGTGTGTGTGTGTGTGTGTGTGTGTGTGTGTGTGTGTTGAGAAAACTTAAGTACTCCTCAGCAAATTTCAAGTATATAATACAGAGTTATTCTGTAGATTAGATCTTCAGAACTTATTTGCCTTATAAATGAAAGTTTGTATCCTTTGACCAACATGTTCCCGTTTCGCCCACTCTCTAGTCCTGGCAACCACCATTCTACTCTCTATTTCTTTGAGTTAAACATTTTTAGATGTTGCCTTCGTATGTTAAATCATTCAGTATTTGTCTTTCTGTGTTTTGTTTGTTTCACTCAGCAAAATTCCCCCAGTTTCATCCATGTTTTCTCAAATGGCAATATTTCCTTCTTATTGTTATAACTAAATAATATTACACATCCCCTCATATCTATCCATCCTTTGAAAGACACTTCTTTGATTGTTTCCATGTCTTGGTTATTGTGAATTATGCTGCCATGAGCATAAGAGTATACGTATCTCTTCAAGGTACTGATTTTATTTCTTTCACCTGTATACCGACAAGTGGCAGTTCCAAATCATATAGTAGTTCTATTATTAATGTTTTGAGGAATTATCATACTGTTTTTCATAATGACTGTATATTCCCACCAATAGTACACAACAGTTCCCTTTTCCCCACATTTTTGATAATGCTAAATATCTTTCGTCTTTTTGAACATCAATTCTAACGGTTGTGAGGTGATATATGACTCTGGTTTTGATTTTTGTTTCCCTGATGATTAGTGGTGTTGAAACGTTTTTATATACTCACTGGCTATTTGCATGTCTTCTTTGGAAAAAATATCTATCCAGATCCTTTGCCCATTCTTTAATCAGGTTATTTGTTTCTGTTTGTTTGTTTGTTTTGGGTAGTGCTATTGAATTTTGTGAGTTATTTATGTATTTTAGATATCAAATCCTTACCAGATACATGATTTGAAAATGTTTTCTCCCATTTCATAGTTTACTTTTTCACTTTGTTGTTTCCTTTGCTATGCAGAAACTTTTGAGTTTGGAATAGTTCAACTCATCTATATTTTATTTTGTTGTCTATGTTTTTGGTGTCATATCCAATTAGCAGTGATCACTATCAAAAAGCTTTTTACCTATGTTCTTGCCTAAGAGTTTTATAGTTTCATGTCTTGAATGTGGTCCCTCCTCTTCATTTTTTAGAAGAGATTGAGAAGAATTGGTGTTAATTCTTCTTTAAATGTTTAGTGGAATTCACCAGTGAATCTGTCAGAACTTGAGCTTTTCTTTGAAGACATTTTATTATTAATCAAACTTTTTACTAAGTATTGCTCTGTTCACCTTCTATTTTTTGGGGGGGGGAGTTGGAGTCTCACTCCATCGCCCAGGCTGTAGTGCAGTGACATGCTCACAGCCACCCCAGCGTTGACCTGCTGGGCTCCAGCGATCCTTCTGCATCAGCCTTTCAGGTAGCTGGAGCTACACGCTACCACACCATTTTTTTTTTTTTTTTTTTTTTTTTTTTGTAGAGATGAGGTCTCACCATGTTGCCCGGGCTAGTCTCAAACCCGTGGGCTCAGGAAATCCACTCGCCTCGACCTCCCAAAGTGCTGGGATTATAGGCTGAGCCACTGAGCCCAACCATCAGCTTTTCATTTATTCATGATTCAGTCTTGGTAGGGTCTATGATTCCAGAAATTTTGCTGTTTCTTCTAGGTTATACGGATTTTTCACATGCAATTTTTCATTTTAGTATCATGGTTCTTTATATTTTTGTAGTGACAGTTATAATGCCTTCTCTTTCATTTCTGATTGTATTTATTTGAAATTTTTCTCTTTTTTCTTAGTCTAGCCAAAGATTTATCAATTTTTCTATCTTTTCAAAAAGCTAACTCTAGATTTCACTGATTTTTTCTTATGTTATTATTTCAAAATCTATGTTATTTTCTTCTGCTCTGATCTTTACTTCCTTCTATCTGGTAACGTTGTGCTTCGTCTGTTCTTTTTCTAGATCCTTGGGATGTAGAGCTAGGTTATTTGAGATATTTTCTTCTCTATTTAGTCATTTATCTCAATAAATTTTCTACTTTGAACTGCTTTTGCTGTAACTTGTAAGTTTTGGTATGTTATGTTTCTATTTTTGTTTGACTCAAGGTATTTTTTGGATTTCCCTTTTATCTTTGGTTCATTTGTTGTTCAGGAATGTGTTGCTTAATTTAGACATATTTATGATTTTTCAGTTTTCCTTTGTTATTGATTTATATCCCATACCATTGTGATCAGAAAAGATACTTGATATGATTTAAGTGTTCTTGAATTTGTTAAGACTTGTTTTGGGGCATAACATATGATTCGTTCCAGAGAATATTTCATGTGTGTTTGAGAAGAATGTGTATTCTACTGTTGTTGGATGAAATGCTTTGTAAATAACTTTAGATCCTCTTGGTCTGTAGTGTTGTTAAAGTCTACTGTTTCCTTATAGATTTCTGTCTGGATAAGATAGTCCAGCAGTTCCCAACCTTTTTGGCATTAGGGACTGGTTACACGGAAGACAATTTTTCCACAAACTGGTACAGCGGGGGGTGGAATGATTCAAGCATATAACGTTTATTGTGTACTTGATTGCTATTATAATTACATTGTAATATAAGATAAAATAATTATACAACACACCATTAAAAAGGCATGGACAAAAATCGTAAATAAAATAGTGGACAGGCCACACACACTAAGATAACTATTAGATTCTGAAGTAAAACCTGCCGCTAGATACAGCTGTATAATTGAAGTACATGGACTAGCTTGCCACTCACTGATAGTGTTTTGATATGTCTGCAAACAATTGATTAATTACAATCTCTGTGCAGTCAAACCTCACTGCTAATGCTAATCTGTATTTGCAGCCACTCCCCAGCGCTGGCATCATTGCCTCAGCTTCATTCAGATAATCAGTCATTAGATTTTCATAAGGAGAGCACAATGTAGATCCCTTGTATGCACAGTTTATAATAGAGTTCACATTCCTATGATAATCTATACTGCCAGCTGATCTGACAGGAGGAAGAACTCAGGCAGTAATGTGAGTGATGAGGAGCAGCTGTAAATACAGATGAACCTTTGATTGCTTACCTGTAGCTCACCTCCTGTGGTGTGACCATTTCTTTTCTTTTTTTTTTTCTTTGTTCCGTTTTTTATGTCTTTGTTTTTGTTTTTTTGAGTTTTGGGGAACCTGTCAGGATTGCATCCAGTCTCAAAAGGGTACTGGTTCATGAGCCAGGGGTTGAGAACTCCTGTTATATTCACTGTTGAGACTCGTTTGTTAAAGTCTTTGACTATTATTATTCTTCATTTGTCCTTTCAATTATGTTAATATTTGCTTTGTATATTTAGGTGCTATAATGTTAGTTCCATAAATATTTGCAATTGTATCTTCTTGATAAATTGACCCTTTTTATCATTATATGACTTTCCTTATCTCTTGTGATAGGTTTTAACTTAAAGTCTATTGTGTCTGATATAAGGAGAGGCCTTACTGATCTCTTTATGTTTCCATTTATGAAAAATATCCTTTTTCATCTCTTCAATGTTATCCAATTTATATTTTAAAGCTAAAGCAAGAGAAGTATGTAGTTAGATCTTGTTTGTTTTTATTTTTAAATCTATCCAGCCACTGTATGTCTTTTGTTAGAGAATTTAGTCCACTTATATTTAAAGTAATTATTAATAGGTAAAAACTTATTGCCATTTTGCTCAGTGTATTATGACTGTTTTGTATTTCTTCTGTTCCTTTTTTCCTCTCTTGATATTCTTTCTTATTTGATGACTCTTTGTGTTTGTATGTGTTGATTCTTTCTGTTAGTCTTTTGTACATTTATTATAGGGTTTTTTATGATTATCATAGGTTTACATAAAATATCTTACAGTTATAACATGTCACTTTAAGAAATAAAAAATTGACTTTGATTAAACACAAAATATCTATACTTTTAATTCTCCTCCACACCATTTAAGGTTTTTGCTGTCAATATATTTTTATATTGTATATTTGCTAGCAAATTATTAGAGTAATTTTTAATATGTTTGACTTTTAGCTTTTATATACAAATTGAAAATAATGTATGTACCACATTTAAATATTAGATAATTTTGAGTTTGGTTACATATTTATCTTTATTAGTGAATTGTACACATTCCCATGCTTTTACAATGTTAATCAACATCCTTTCATTTCAGCTTGACGAACTTCCTTTAGAATTTCTTGTAAGGCAGATCTATTGTTCATTAACTCTCTTAGCTTTTGTTTCTTTGGGAAAGTCTTTAGCACTCTCATATCTAAAAATTATATTTTGCTAGGTATATTATTCTTGGCTGTCAGATTTTTTTTCTTTCATTATTTTTAATATATCACCTCACTCTATTATATATCCTTCCAAATTTTTACTGGGAAATCTACTGATAGTTTTATTATGGCTCCCTTGTATGTGATGTCACTCTTATCTTGCTGCTTTCAAAATTTTCTTTGCCTTGGACTTTTGACAATAAGACTATAGTGTGTCTCAGTGTAGGCTTTTTTGAATTCTATGTACTTGAAAATCTGGGTTTTATGAATCTGGTTGTCCATATCCCTTTCCAAAATTGGGAAGTTTTCAGCCGTTATTTATTTAAATAGACAATCTACCTTTTCCTCTTTCTTCTGTCATTTTGTTTATGCATTGAATTTTAATTCAATTTATTTTTTTGTTTTGTTTTGTTTCTAGTTCACTGAACTTTTTAAGAGAATTATTAGAACTTCTCTGTTGGTCAGTTCATAGATCTCCATTTCTTGAGAGTCAGTTACTACAGGTTTATTAGTTTCCTTTGAAGGTGTCATGTTTTTCGGATATTTTTAGTGATCTTTGTGGGTTTTCATTTGTATTTGTGCATTTCGGGAAGTGGTCACCTCTTTTAGCATTTAGAGATTTGTTTCTTCAGGAAAAAGTCTTCAGCCATCATTCTAGCCCGGGATTCTGGATGGGCCAATTGGTAGCATCTGCAGTCAGGCAGGGCTTTCTGTTGGGTCTCTAGTAAGGAGGGATGATTGACTATCCTCTGGGGTCAGGTAGAATTGTTGGCTGGGATTTGTGGCAGGGTAGATTTTCTGGTTAGAATGTGTTCAGGTGGGTTGCTAGATGGGCTATTTAAAAATCTGTGATCTTATAGAGTCACAAACTGTGTTTCTTGGCCAGTAAGTTCTACTGATAGACCCAGAATTGGTGGGAGCTTCAGGGTAGATTCCACAATTGCCCCTGATAAGATGAGTCCACAAACCATATTTCCTGTCTGGTGGTGCCATTGGCTGTGCTTTTCATTCATATAGGGCCACAAGCTGGTCTTTACAATCAGACAGGGCCAAGGCCATGATATGAAATAGGGTCCAAGTGCTTAATGCACAGACTCCAGCACCGAAAGTACAAGTTATAAAAAGGAGAAGTCTTTATTAGTCAAGAGCTGGGCCGGCGACTACTTGCCTGCTGGACATAACAGTCCCACAGCAAGAGGCCCTGATTAGCTGTAGGGGCTTGCTTAAGAAAGGCTAAACCACATTGAGACTTTTCAAGTGGGCTAAACCGCAACATACTGGAGGCCTAGGTCCCTTTCAAGCAATGCAAGCGTGGTTTATAGAAGAAAAAAAAAAGCTGTTAGACAGTTTAACCTAGCCAGCAAGTGCTGTTGTCAGTTTCCAGGAAGGGAAACTTTTAACTGTGTAAAGGCTGAGTACATGTTTAGCCTAATTTTTGACATTGTAGGTGTCTTTTTAAGCCCCCTTTCACAGATACACAGTTGGATAGAATCATTTTTGGACTCTATGATTGAGCAGGGTCACAGGCTGTGCTTCCTGGTTAGGTAAGATGACTAGCTGCACAACATGACCAGGCAAGGCCAGCAGTATGGTTCTACAAGTGTGCAAAGCTATTGACTGGGCTCTCTGATTGGGTGAGGTCACAAGAAGGTATGCAGTGCCACTGTTAAGATTCATATGCTGGTTGGTGTGAGTCATGTCCCACCTTCTTTGTTCCTAACTGACCCCAGGTTTTCTAGCCTTGCTAATTCCCGCAGTGTTTCCCATGAGACAAGATAGAAATGGGTCTCCCAAGAAGCTTCCTGAAACACTAGGGAAGCTGGATGTCCACCTTGACCTCTTTTTTTCCCCAAAAGAGAAACCACAGATGCAGGGCATTCCTTTTGATGTGCCACTGTGCCAGTCCAGGGGAAGGACAATATGGTCAAATGGAAACCACTCATTTTTACCTTTCTAATGTAGCTTTCTAATTTATTTTTGTTCCAGGATGTACTTTAGCCTTACTAGTCAGTATTTTTGTAAGGTGGACTAGACTTGATGGCCCCTTTTCTGCCATATTGCTAATTTCATTTTCTCATTCATTTTTTTGCTATGGGGGTAGATACAACCTCTTACCTGAAGGTAATGATGATAATTTTTTTGAATAATTTCTACTTTATTCATGTTTTATTGTATTGACTATTTTTTTATTAATCTATTTTCTGTATTAGAGACTTTATTCATATACTTGGTAGTAGTATTGGCTATCTTCTTATGACTAAGATTAAGAAAGCTAAGAGATAATATAAAGCTATGAAATCTTAGGTGGTGTTTATTTACTTGTGTTTTACCATATACTTTACTGTGCTGGTCATTTATTGGAGATTCCTTATGTCAGTATTTATTTATTATTATTATTTATTTATTTATTTTGGTATTTCTTCTGAGATTGGTCAGGTTCCCCAGAGAAAACTCCTTTAAACTTCTACTAGAATGTATAAGTCTGGGTGTTGATATTTTGGGTGCTATCATTAGGAAAAAGTATTTAGATTCTCTGAGTTCAATATTCCAAATATATATACACTTCAAATAAATATAAAAATTTGTGGTATAAATCAGGTTAGTTTCTAGATTTTCTACTGCTGGTTTGCAATTTTTCTGTCAAGGATTCAGTAAATCTATCTCTCCTAAACTATGATATTTCCATATTCCACAATGCTATTGTTGGTTTATTTTCTCCTGTTCTTCCTACTCTATCAGTCTATGTTTAAATAGAAAACAGACAAACAAGAACTCCATTGTAGTTGTAATGGTGTTTGGAAGGAAGAAAATTTACAGACATCTATTCATTCTGCATTTTTAATTTAAAACCATTTCTTTCTTGAATACACATGATTCCAGCTTTTCCCTTTTCCCTCTACCATATAAAATGCATTTATTGAGGATACTAATGAATCTGTATAGTTAGATTCTGTAGTATTTTCTCAGTCTTCATTATATTTGGCCAGTCTGCAGCAGTGACACAGTTTCATACTCCCTCTTCCTTAAAACACTTTCTAAAATTGGCATTCAGGAAAACACAGTATCATGTTTTGTTTTGTTTTGTTTTGTCACTCTATTGCTACACATTTCCAGTCCCTTTTTCAGCTTTCTTATTTCTTCATTCATTAAACAGTGGAGTTTCCCAAGATTTAGTCCTTGGACCTCTGTTTTTTAGTCCCACTCTTTCTCTTCATGCTTCTGTTTTCAATTCTGATATCCCTCTTGAACACCAAATTCCTATATCTAATGTCTGCTCTTAGATGTGTAAAGACATCTTAAAGTAACATTAAAAAATGAGTTTCTGATTTCCTTTACATATTACTTTCTTCAGAAATCTTCCTTATTATAGTAAACATAAATCTTTTAAGCCAGTCACCCAAGCAAAAGTAGAGTTGACCTTGACTTTTCTTTATACATGTTCTTTATCAATCAGGAAATCTGGTTAATTCTAACTTAAAAATATATCAGGAATCTGATCACCTCTCATTACTTCTGTTGCCATCATTTTCATTTAAACTACCATTTTCTCTGGCATTATTATGATTTCTCTCTGAATGGTCCTCCTGTTACTTTTCTTGCCTTTCTGTCAACACAGTATTCCAAGTGATTATATTCAGAACACTCCAGTGGCTTCCCATTTTGCTCAATGTAAAAAAAATGCTTATGGTAAAAAAAAAAAAAAAGCCAATAAACTCCTATATAGCCTATTTTACCCTCGCCTTCCAGTCCACACTACCTTTCTGACATTTTCTGCATTTGTTTGTATATTGCATCATTCCACCATGTCGCTAATTTTAGCTTCTTGAACATCCTCTCTGTTGTACCATTTAGAAAAATACTTCAAAAAGAATGGGTATGTTACAAATACAATTTGTTTTTTTAAGCACAACTCTGCTTTATTTCTGCTCACATTTTCAATTGTTCTCTGTAATTCCTTAGGTGTTCCCATAAAGGTGGAAAAGTTTCTTGAATAAAAGAAGGTATATCAAAAGAAATATATGGGATGGTGAGAACCACTGCTGACATACAAAAACAATAGCCAGTAATGAGTAATGTGCTAGATATCTCTTTTCTACACATAATTAGTGCTAGGTTTATCCTAATATATATATATATTATATATATATAATATATATATTCATATATCTGATTATGTAGACACATATATATGCTCAGTTAGGCTATTGCCAAGTATATATAGAATCCTAAGTGGGGTAAACCTAAGTGATCCGTTATTTTCAACTCAGTGTGGTTCATTTGAATGCCTTTCATATCTATTTGCTTCAAGAAACAACTTGAGTTTAAATGGAAACAGATGCCAGTTATTAAACAAAATTCAAAGTTTGGGGTTCTCTGATCCTCAAACATCAATACTTGCTTCATACTCCAGTGATGTTTGCTGGAACATCAATATGCAGAATAGCATACTACAAATGGTAAAATGGATTTTTTTTCTGCTCTGTGGCAAAGACCCAAATATACTGGCCTTTTTAAAAATCATATCAGACATTAGTGCCAAAACAAGAAGTCTATTAAAGATATTTGCCATACCCATAGAGCGATTTGAACCCTTTTAAAATTTGCTCATCGTTGACTTAATGCATAATAAGTAGCCGATTAAAATGATTTTAGAATTGGCATATAAAATATGTGGCCATTACAGTCATCTTTTCAGAAGTTGAAAAAACTCCTGCTGAAGCTACAGCTGGAAAATAATTTGCTGAAAAATCGGCTGAAGCGGGAGGTTCCAGCTCATTGAAACTCAATTTATTATATGCTTAAATGACTCCTGGAACAGTGGAATATGTAGGCAGTACAACTAGACAAGGCAAATTCTGTGCTGATAACAAATGTGTAAAACTCCAATACCTATTGGAGAAGTGATAGCAGCCAAAACCCCATACTTGCCAACTGGTATAAAATGTGAACATGTTGTTAGATAATTAACATTCTTATTATTATGCAGGATTGAGTAGTGAATATGTAACCCAACTTTTCCCCCCCCTCTGAGTAAGTTGCAGCTTGAAAAAGCATATGATCAAAGCAAAGCAGTTTTCTGAGGATATTTGTGATATATGCTGTAAAGTCGTGATCTATTAGCCTGTGGTTTGGGAGATTGGGCAGCTATTTAACATCCTGGTTCACATTTGTTGAAAGTATAGGTGACTGCAGTTCTTGAAAACAGATCTGTATTCAGGGACCTTGGTTGATAAAGTGGTAGCTTAGACATTTTATCTTGCCCAAGTTATGAAACTTGAACTTAATACTATTGAAGTACTGGCTATGCTGATGCTGTAAAGTCCCTTGCCTTATCTTACCATTATCTATATATAGATAACACTTGAATAGGAATTGTCAAAGCTATAAAATGTAATGCAGACTTCAAAATGGCCACAGATAATAATTAATAATATTATGACTTTGAGAACTTCTATGCTTTTAGATGAAACATTTTTGTAGTTGATTTTACTTTCTAATATTTGTATATAAAATAAAATTTAACCATTTCCTAATGTTGACCAAACTATGACAAAGTGATATGATCTAAAGCTTTCTAGATATTATAAGTGCAATGAATATTTACCAATGATATTCTGTACATGGATAATAAAAATTTATTTGCAAACAAGAATTTTATTTTACCTTTACCTTTACCCCAGAAGATATTGTAATTTTGAAGACAATTATTTGCCTTCAGAAAGGTACTTTTATGATACAATTTATTTGGTTATCACCCAAAGGGTTGTCATAGAATTTAGTATATATTTTTTGAAAGCAGTTACACTTGTATTATTTTCTTTTAATCAGTTTATGAAGATTGAAATACTTCCCTGAACAGATCCTGTTATTCTCTCTCTCTCTCTCTCTCTCTCTCTCTCTCTCTCTCTCTCTCTCTCTCTCTCCCTCCCTCTCTCTCACGTTTCCACTAAACTTAAACACATAGCGAAGAATATCTTCAAAATGACCAATGACTAACTAGCCACCATGGCCTTAAGTACAACCATTGATATAATCAGTTCCCTCCATGATAATGGTAATAATGGTTAGAATTGCCCTCATTATACTTTTAGAAAGCAAAGATAAGCATGTTAAGTAGCTAGACAAACATATAAACCACAGGTTAATGAATTATAACTCTATGCCACATATCCTATAGAATGATTCTTTTTTTTTTCAGAAAGCTGTTTTATCATCAGCATCGTCATTCTCCTCTTCCTCTTTATAGCTTACTTTGCATCTATCATACACTGGATTTTCTATCCAGAGAAATCTAACCCCTACCTACTCATCTTTCTTCTTAAGAGTCCTAAATCTAGTCCCTACCTACTCATCTTTCTTCTTAAGAGTCCGTTAGCTTCAGTGACCATTTTTCGGTTCCTCGGTCTCCCATCCTCTCGCATAACCCTAAGGATGCCATACCTCCAGTATGCATTGTTCTCTTCTATGCCACCTGATATTCTTTTAACAAACTTCACTCATACTTTGTGTTTTGGCCTTTCATTTTATATTGTTACAGAAACATCTTCTCCATCCATTGACAAATTTAGATTCACTGAGCTTTCTCTTTGCAACTGATTATATAATCATTTACTCAATGTCCATTTTCTTCATGAGAATGAGGCACCTAAGGTGGGGACTATCTAACTTGGGCACTTGCATATCCCCTTTGTCTATAATATCATATACATGGTTTATTAATCAGCTTATATATACAAACTCATTTAATCACCTTATTTAATTCTAACAACTCCCTGTCTTATAAGTATGATTTTATTTAGTTAACAGATGAGAAAGTGTATAGACAGGTTACATAAATCGCTTGTAGCATACTTTCTAAATAGTAAGACAAAGACACTAATGTCACTCTTTTGGCTCCAAATTCCAATATTAGCTTTATTGTTATGGAATCTGCTAAGACATTGATTCACCTAATATAGAAGTATCAGACATTATGCTAAACTTGAGATTCAAAGATGGCTAAGACATCATCCTTGCCTTCAAGAGGTGCAGGGACTAATGGATAAAATAGAAAAGTTTAAACATTTTCCTATAGGGAAATACAAATTTCAATTGAAATTCCAAATCCAGCCGGGCTCGGTGGCTCAGCCTGTAATCCCGCGCCTTTGGGAGGCTGAGGTAAGTGGATTGCCTGAGCCCGCGGGTTCGAGACCCGCCTGGGCAGCGAGACCTCATCTCTACAATAAATCAAAAAATCAGTCGGGCGTGGTAGCACATGCCTGTAATTCCAGCTACTCAGAAGGCTGAGGCGGAAGGATCGCCAGAGCCCAGCAGGTCGAGGCTGCGGTGGCCGGGAGCGGCCACTGCACTCCAGTCTGGGCGACAGAGTGAGACTCCAACTCAAAAAAAAAAAAAAAAAAAAAAAAGAAATTCCAAATCCATTTTCTCTTCAAAATAGAAGAGGAAGTTCATCTTCAGAGCATTTCTGTAGAAATGGAGCCAACAAAACCAATAGATGTTATCAGACATGTGAAAAGAGGATTTTGATCACAATCATACATGATTAAGAAACAGACATTTTCCACTTTCATAATACTGATCAGAAACTAAAATTTGCCAACTAAAGGATATAGTCAATATAAAAATAAATTATACAATTTCAAAGTAATTTCAAAATTATAATAACAATTATTAGCAATATATGTAATAAAATAGCATATTTTATACTATACATACAGTAAAAAGATAATGAGGTATGTCATTATTTTATAGCCTCTTACAATAATAATAGAGGATAATAATAAAAGGTCACTAACATTTTTTCTTAATTTTCAATATAGCTTTATATTCCAAAGTGTTTTATTTATTTGAAAAATGGGAAGTGAAACACAAAAATGTTAAGTACGATGAATAAGTTTTGAGATTCATGAATCATGTCTGAGCTCAGTCTAGTCTAACATTTAGAACTATCCACTTTTGGGTTATTTTCTCTCAACATTACAGCAACTCCAGAAATATTGCAAGTATATTTTTTAAATAATGAAAGTATTACTTAATAGTCTTTTAACATTGGTTAGGGTAAAAATGAAATACCTTTTCACTTTTATCACCCCAGGTTTTCCTGTTTTTCCCAGGAGTTGTGTTTGTTTTTTGTGTATTTTTCCAGGACTTTTAAATTTTTTTTTATTTTTTACTTTTTTGAGTTGGAGTCTCACTCCATTGCCCAGGCTGGAGTGCAGTGGCATGTTCATAGCCACCTCAGCATCGACCTGCTGGGCTCAGGGTATTCTTCCGCCTCAGCCTTCCAGGTAGCTGGAAGTACAGATGCACGCTACCATGTCCAGCTAATTTGTTGTTTTATTGTAGAGCTAAGGTCTCGCCAAATTGCCCAGGTTGTTCTTGAACCCATGGGCTCAGGCAGTCCCCTCACCTCGGCCTCCCAAAGTGCTGGGATTACAAGTTTGAGCCACCGCACCAGGCCCCAAAGGCTTTTTTCACAATGTATTTACAAAAATATAGAATACATAGTCTAGGGTTTTATGTGTAGGTATGTGTAAATCAATGAATGGTTTTACATAAATGCTCTTGTACTTTATGTTTCAGTTTTGTACTTTTGTTTCAGTTTAAATTATCTCTTGGAGAAATTTATATATAATATATAATAATATACAAATTATATATTATGTATAACATTACGCATATTATATATGATACATAATATAGTTTATATTCATAGAATGTATTCAATATTATATTATACATAATTTATTATATATTATATAATACATACTATATGTCTTGAAAATCTATGAATAGATTTTGTTATACATCTTTCAAGTCCCTTAATACTATCTTGCTTTATAGACAATAGTTATTAAAGCAATATTCTATTTATGGAATTCATTATATATCCTTTGTTATATAATAATATGAATGATGAACATCTTTGTACTTGCCGCAAGTGTAGGTTCATCTCACTTAAAAATCTACAAACAGAATTGCTGAGTAAATAAAATGTACTTTTAAAACTCTTGATAGATACTTAAAAAATGGGTTCCAAGTATGTATGAGAATTGATTTTCTTATGTCATGGCCAACTTTAGGTATTTTCACTTTTTCAGATATTTCATTGTTTTAATTTGTATTTTTCAGATCATTTGTACTTGTTAGGCATTTGAATTTTTCCTTTTATAAATTTCCTGTTCATATATTTTTCCCATATTTTTATTAGATCAATTGTCATTATTCTGTTGAATTTTAAAAGTTTTTTATGTACTCTGAATATGTGTGTATATGTGAGAGAGATAGAGCCTATATACATGTATAAAAGAGGCTGAGAGAAATGTTGCAAATATTTTATTTTATACACTTTCTGTCATTAAGCTTAGTGCTACATTGCTCAGTGGAAGGTTGGTAAATATAATTTATCAAAAAATATTATTTATCAGATATTAAATTTTGCAAAGATAATAGATGTTGAACTATGTTTTTATATCTCTATTGTGTATTAAATTCTACCAACCAGAAGCTGATATTTATATTTTACAATCATAAAAACTGAGACTTGGTGGGATGATATGATTTGCTTAAAGTCAGACAGAAAAAAAAAGATTCAGAATTCTGGACAGGTTATGCTGGCTCTCCTAATTACATTGTGCTACTGATACTAACATATATGTTATCTATATCTTACAGCAATGTATTTGCGTGTGTGTATTAAATGGCTATTGTTATAGCTGCTTTATCTCTATCTATGAATTCATTATGTCCCAATAATTTGTTTCTTCTCCTAAAACACTTTATTCCTATTTTGTGTAATGTAAACTGATGTGTCTTTAAAATTTCTATGTTTTATCTATCTATGCTTGCTTTGGGACCACTACTTCTCTTAAGCTCAAACTATTTCTACAGCCTAAAAAAACCTCCTTACTTTTCCCTAGAATCCATAATAATCCCTTCAACCTCCTTCCAATATAACACGTCATGATAGAGTACATTCTCATTCACCTGCTTTTCTAGGCCATAATACCACAATCCCAGACTTGCATAAATTTACAACCCTTCTAAACAATCAGTGCAAAAGCCAAAGTAGTGTCATGCTTGGTTGTACAGGGTAGCTCAATATTGTGACCCTTTCAATAAAGGACAGTTGTAAAGAGTGAAAATGGTGGGCTTGGGGTTTATTCAGACCTTGACTTGAAATTCTGCGTTAGCTTTGTGACTTTTGACACATAATCCTATAATCTTTCTTCTTCTGTGCTCTCATCTGTAAACATAAAGATTGTTATAATTCATTTTGGCAATTGAAGAAAATAGCTTGTATATTAGGTCCATAGAAGAGCACAATCAATATTTATGATGATTATTATTGATAGTTTGAAAAGTTACAAAAGTCTTCACTGTCATTTTTTCCCTCTCCATTTACCTCTGCCCCCTTTGACTCGGTTCCTGTGTAACCATCTTCTTGGTCTCATCTTAGACTTCTTTACATCAAGAAGTTCTACTCAGGATCTTCAGACTGTCTCTTATACAATCGTTAACGCCCTGTAGATCTCATTTTATTGAACATGTCACGTTATAATTATTTAATACTTGAATTTTTCCTAGACTTTGAATTCCATGAAAGCAGGACTTGGGGAGTTTTTTGTTTTTTTGTTGTTATTACTTTCATGCTGTAGCTCTCATCATACTAGCATACTATGCAAATTTGGTTGAATTAAAAATGAATATATGCATAAAGAGATGTTCTCAAGCATAAATGCTATGTATATCTGAATGAGTGGATGATGAATGAATGAATGGTTATATGGTTGGAAACATGAGTGAATGGATAGGTAAACAACTTAGTACAAAGACTGAAGAATGCTTGCAATGTCAATTACAATGGCAGCAAGTGAAGAATATATTTTTGGATTGGCTTTTAAAATCCTTTAAACCATAGCAAATGTCATGCCTTCACATGGTGCTGACCCCAACTGCTTCAGTGAGAGAAAATTCAAGGAAGTTGGCAATATAGTGAATTTTACTTGGCGTGTGGCAGACAGTCTCTAGGGAATAAATAATATGTCACACTATGCCTACATTTTTCTCTCAATGCATTAGGAAAACACTTTTATAAACACAGTTCTACCTCTACCTGCTATTTTCACTTAGTATAAAGGTTAAACTATGAAATGTTTTACTTCATATATTGTACATTTCATTATTCTACATTACAAACTCAGTGGATTCTTTGGAGGTGATTCATTATGCAATTTAATCTGATACTGAAAATCCCAGCACAACAACCTACAAACTTGCAATGAATTTTAAGTAATACATCTTGCTTAATGTGTGTACTGATTTACCCAGTTCACTGAAATAAAGTTTGTCAGGCATTTATTTGATTGTTAGAAAAAATGTAAATAGAACACAGCGTTTAGCATATTTCCAGATATTAAAACTCTTGTTCCGCCTTACTTTACACAATTTTGATTCGACAGTGGGCCATGTCTGCATCAGAGTTGCTAGCTTAGTAGATACAAGAGCAAAAGGAAATGTTATCTACCACAGCTGTGGTACTAAGACCTATCTGCTAAAGTTAAGAACACTGAAAAGAAAACTTTTTTTTTCCGAAAACTGACCTTTCCCAGATTAATTACTCACATGCAATCTTGATTACATTTCATCTGTCATTCATCAGTAATTATTCCCTGTACAACATGGTTGAATGCATGTGAACTTGTCAGCCTCATTGTGTAGAATTAATTAATGGTGCTTGGACCTATGAATTTTAACACTTTTGAAATGTGTCTACTGATTTAAAATAATTTCTTTAATCTACTCTGTTTCTATTGAGACAATGTTTTACATTTCTCTCAAGAGAAGCTTCCAAATTATGCATATCTCCGGTAGGAACATAAAGATATATGTGTATGTGCATCATGTGTCCTGCAAACAAAAAGCACTAAATCTGAAGTGTATAAAAAGAAGAAAACCACTTGTCTCAAACCAAGTACTACAGGACAGATTTGATATTATCTATTTTTAAAAGGAAGCCAGTTCAAATTAAACGTCAAACATAATTTTGTATTTGAAATATGTGATTGTCCTTAGAGGAAATTATAGAACACATGCTTTGCCAAATTTGTATTTACATAATAGTAAGCTATAAGGTCATAGATCACTTTGTGGCAGACTGCCAACCCATAAACTGCTTGGTAAAGCTACTAAAAGCTTCAATCTGAAATACATTTAACTCAGGAGTTTGGGTCCTCTATAATAAATATAATGCACTGGAATCTCTTAGTTCTTAAAAAAAAAAAAAAAGAGGGAGAGAAAATACTAAATTCTGCTGTTTTCACATTTCTTCCTTTAACTGCTGCAGATATAAATGCAAAATGAATGTTGACATATTTGTTTAGCATCCCTGAACAGATTAAACTACTTTAGAAGTTCCTCTGTAATCAGGCTTGAAAAATAGAAACCAACATACACATCCATTGGTAGATTAAATTGTTTCAAAAGTTTCTCATTAATTAGAAGTGAAAAATAGTTTTTAAATGTATGAATAGTTCCTTTGAAAAGTACTTGAAATCTTTCTTGCAACAATATTTTTTCAAAGTTACTATATCATTCCATTTTTGCCACACACATATGAAACAATAAGTATAACTGTATACCTTGTCTTTGTCTTCTATTGGTGAGCTGCTAAATAGGAATGGATATTGATCCATTGTGGAGTGCAGTGTGTATACAGAAAGAACACTGCACCTGGATTGTGGCGCTGACTGACAATTACTTATGATGTGTCTTCAGGCAAAAAAATATATAGGTTATTTTTTGTTTTTCAGTTTGAACTTTTTCCCAAGTAAATTGCAAGTGTTTGAGTGTTGTTCTTCATAATAACTCTGTAAGTTTAACAATGTTATACACATTGTAGAGATGAGGAAACTGAACATCAGTGATATTAATTGACTTGTCTGATCCAACATAGCTAGTAAGTAGTGCAGTCAACATTCTGTATTATAACTATCTCGCCCCAAAGTTGTTCTTCCTATTCTGTGTCTCTCTGATACTACTTTTCTCCTTGGTAAAACAAAGAGGTTGGATCATATATTACTATTTTCTTTTCTTGAGAGAGGATTTCAGTCTGTCACCCCAGCTGGAGGTCTGTGGCACAATCCCAGCTAACTGCAGTCTCGAACTCCTAGGCTTAGGTGATCTTTCTGCTTCAGCCTCCCGAGTAGCTGGGACTATAGGTGTACACTACACTGCCTGACTAATTTTTCTGCTTTTCTAGAGACAGGGTCTTGCTTTGTTAACCAGGCGTGTCTCAAACTCCTGGCTTCAAGGGATCCTCTCATCTCAGCTTCCTAAAATGCTGATTACAAATGTGAGCCACGCCTAGCTTATTGTTAGATTCTTCTATAGCTCTCATGTATTCATTTGTGATTCTATTTTTTTTTTTTAAGATGTGGGGTACAATTCAGGATTAGGTATACAAGTAGTCATTGTACAGGTAAAGTTTGCCCCTCGCTTTGGTCCCCATTTCGCCTGGTTTGCAATCAGGTACCTTTACTGTTATGTGCCCTACCTCCCCGTCACTCCCCTGGCAGTTTCTAGCTACTGCCAATTCCTTTCTTATAGTATTATGGTAAATATTCAGTGTCCGCTTATGAGTATCACAGAAACAAGAAACTGAATACCATACGTTTGTGATTCTTGATTTGATTTAGACTTTCCTTTCAAAACAAGGATATGTTACCTGAGTATTTCATAATACATAGATTTTACTCCATCACCCACTCAGATTCTCTAAATTCTTGTTGAGAAGGCACTGACACTTGGGATAAGGAGTGATTTATCTGTTATAGAAATGGGTATCATTTCAACTATGTGAGCTCTTGGCCTTATTTCCATCACTCAGTCAATGAGTATCAATGATTCTTGAATTGTGCTAGGCATCAGGGCAGACAATACAGACAAATACACCATTAGCTTTTTATTTTATTTGATAAATTTATGCCATAAGTTTCAAGGTTGCTAAAAGTGATCCCCACCAGTTAATTTAGTTTCCTTAAAGATCTTGCCATGCACATATATTATTTATAAAATTGTATGACATAGAGTTGTTTCAATTGCCAAATTGTGATTAGAAAGGACAGTTATAATTTTCTCAATTTTGGGGATTTTTGTAAATAAAAAAATTGTTTGAATACATTTAATTTTAATATGTTTTTTCCATACATGAAAAAAGTATCAGATTCATCTTATGTGTTGAGAAAGACTTTTAGTATGCATTTTGCTTTTCATTGGCTTAAGCAGAACGCTGAGCTTTATTTCAAAGAGGCAGTTGTACCAAAGAGCAGCTTGAATAGTCAAAGAAGAGGACAGAATTTTAGTCAAATGTCTCATGACACAAATAACACCAAAACTGTTATGATGTCATGAATGAATTTCTGGTTTCAACCATGATGGAGTGATGGATATCAGTCTTCCCTCCATAAACCCTGTAAAATTGGATGAAATATGTGAAGCCAGCATATTTAGATATTGGATAATAGGCTGCACATGGACAACATCTTTGTGAAAGGGAAATGCACAAAATGTGTTCAATTTTCATTCCAGCTTTTTAGGTGGAAATATTTTCTAAAATGTGACTCGGGAAAATGGAGTTCAAACAGAAACCAGGGATCACACTGGGTAGAGAAAATAGAAATCAGAGTTTGAGGCCACTGGGATGCTACAATCTGTGGGACAGTGTCCTGGAAGAAAGGGATCTGTTCAGAGAAGGAGTCTTAGAAATTTTCACAGGATTCTACTTGAGTCTTTAGCCAGATACTAATATGTGCATGTGTCTGGTGAAACACTACAAGACTTGGCAGAGAAGGTATGTGAATGGAAAAAAAAGATTTTTAAAATTATGTAGTGCTGAAAGACATTGGTGTTCAATTATTGAAAGTAAAAAAAAGACTTTTCTAAACTCACCAAACATTCAGTTGATTCTACAGGAAGGTTAAATCTTACCACTAAATCTATTTTAAACTCACTCTAACAAAGCTTAAACTCTGTCTTTAACAGGATAAAACTGTACAACCCAATAACTGTTAAAGAAAAACATAACTCAAACTAAAAAAATATAGTATCCACAATATTGTAAGTACCTCTAAAATGAGTAATCATACCCTCTCTCAAAAGGAAAAAAATGACCAAAACTATGAGAAAAAGTAGAGATAGCCTCAAGATTCCATGTGTTTGAATAAACAGTCAAGAACTTTAAAATAGCTGTAATGAAAATATTTAATGTTTTAATAAAAAGGTGTACAAAATGAATGACCAGTAGAGAAACTTGAGAGAAATGAAAAATATGAAACAATACCAAATGAGCATTCAAGAACTGAAAATTAAAATATTGGAAATGAAAAATTTTTTGTGCAACTCAAATGAAAATTAGATATTATAAAAATAATTAAGAAAACATGAAGGCAGATCAAAATAATTGAGGCTTACACAATCACAAAGAGAAAGAAAACTAGAGAAAATATGTATGCATTAATGACTTAGCAGAAAATTCTATGCTATCTACTCTATATGTAATTGAAGAAACAGAAACAAAAAAGGAGAATCTTCAAAACCTGGTAGAATATAAAATACAGGTCCAATGATTATATGCTATACTAAGAAAAACAAAAGAAAATTTAAAACTTACCTATTGTCAAATTTTGAAAAATCAGAGACAAAAAGAAAATATTAAAAAGAAGCCAGAGAATAAGGTCAGGTGTGGTGGCTCAAACCTGTAATCCCAGCACTTTGGGAGGCCAAGGTGAGCAGATTGCCTGAGCCCAGGAGTTAGATACCAGCCTGGGCAACATGGTGAGACCTCATGTGTACAATAAATCAAAAACTTAATTGAGACGCACTTGTAGTCTCAGCTACTTAGAAGGCTACGATGGAAGGATTGACCGAGTCCTGCAGGCAGAGGCTGTGGTAGCTATGATTGTGCTACACTGCACTCCAGCCTGGACTACAGAGTGAGAATCCAGCTCAAAAAAATAAGAAGCCAGAGATTTATATATATATATGGTGAGCATATGTTTAAACAGGTAAAAAACTGTCAAATTTCTTGCCAAAATGACTGTATCTTACTCTATTTTAAATGACTTTTGTATTATTTTAAATTTCCTTCAGTGCAGGGAAATATATATATATATATATATATATATATATATATATATATATATACATATTATACCTATATATATATATATAATTTCCTTCAGTGCAGGGAAATACATATATATATTTACATATATACATATTATACCTACATATAAAAATACATATATACTCCTATATATATGCCATATATAGGAGAAAAATAAAAATACTAATTTTTGATTTCTTATTAGGAATATTATAAATAAGAAAATGGAATGACTTTTGTAAATGGCCAAAGAGGAAAAAGTCACCTAGAAATGTAAGCCTGAGCGCTATATTCTTTAAAATAATGATAAATTGAAGACGTTTCATATAATCTAAAGCTGAGAAAACTTTAAATATCTATACTAAGGAAATGTTAAAGGTGTTTTCTCAACATTCCTCGGGGTGAGTGATAGGATATAAGAAGGAACTTCAGTTTATTTGAAAAGATAGAGAGTATAGGAAAAAATAACAATGTGAATAATTTTTTAAATTGTTCATTTTAAAATGTTATATCTGATATGATAGCAAAGTGATTTAAAACATGAAAAATAAAACTCAAATTTAAACCACATATAGACAGTACTACAGACCCTCTAGAATGCTAAAAACACTAACCATACCAAGTGTTGGAAAGTATGTGAGAAAACTGCACCGAAGGAAATTTAAAATAATACAAAAATCAGTTAAAATAGAATAAGATACAGTCACTTTGGCAAGAAATTTGACAGTTTCCTCCCTGTTTAAACATATGCTCACCATATGACCCAGCAATGTCAGGGTATGCGTCTAGGTATTTTCCCCAAAAGAAATAGAAACATAGATACATCAACTGAACATGCATATATGACTTGATCAAAAGTATTAATAACAGACGTATTCTCAATAACTCAAAACTGGAAAAAAAAACACAGTAAAATGGAAACATAAATTCTATATTACTCCAGTTGAAAATATAGCACAATAGTGATTAATCCAATATTACAGTGCATAAAATCTGTATAATCTTACAAACATTGAGTGAAAGAATGTATATTTCCTTTTTATATAAACTGTGTTGTTATGTTTATGTAAAATGTAAACTATCTATGTGTGAGGAGTAACGATGTTGGTTCTTCTGTGGGACAGTTAGTGATAAGGCATGATGGTATTTCAGGAGGTCCAATGATTTGGAAGCTGGTTAGATTGCTTTCTTCACTTTTGAAAAATCACTATGTGTAAACCAATTATGTTTTTGCTCCTTTTTTTGCATTTATTTTATATTTCAAAAATTTGCTTTAAAAAACTTTAGAATTTCATAAAGAAATCAGAGTTGGTCATATGAGATTGAAATATAATGGAGATTTAATCCTGTTTTTGAAAGTTGGTTAGAAATACATTATTATTTTTATTCAAGTTGTCATAATTTTATATACAGCATATATCATGCAGCTTGGAAAACAGTAGGCATGCAATCAATCTTGTTTGAATGTAAAATTCTAAGGGAGTGACTACTATATATGAAACCAAGTGTGATATTCATGATTATTTCACAAAAAATGAAAATATAAGAATAAAATCACTTTACAGTGATCAGTGATGTAATTGTCCTAATGTTCTAATATAGCAGAATATATAATCAATCAAATATGTAGCAACTTATTTTACGCAATTATTTTTCAGTTAATTATTTATTGCCATGGCGACTTTTATGAACTAAACCACTTATTGAAAATGGATCCTCTTCAATATGACTTTTTTTTATCCTCAAACATACTGAATACACTATAAGAAGTGATATTTTGACATGAAGATTTTAGGCAATGAAACACTTATCAATTTCTATGACACAATAGTTATGATTCAGAACACTTCAAATGGAGCAAAATTGCATTGTACACTGTTCAATTCTGAATGAACCCTAAATGCTTTTCTTCGTTTATGTATGACAAGAAGGAAGCATGAAGAGATAGCATCTCCCATAAATATTTGTGTGTTGTCTATTTGTGTTCTTCTCTCTAGTTCTGAAGTGCTCTGGTGTTTGTCTTTAATTTCCCTACAAAGGTGCTTTACCTTTATATAAAAGATAATGTTGAGTTCAAGATAACAATGGATCTTTAAAGTCTGAAAAACTGGTGAAGAAAATCTGTCAAAAAGAAGAATGAATTTATTTTTCAAAGGATGATTTCCTCACCTAACTTCTCTGCCAGCCACCAATTATGTCTTCTTTTTTGGAAAGTACAAAAATATTTATTACATGTTATGTACCAAATACTGTGTTTATTTCAAATTATTGCTTACTATTTGTAGAAACATTCTGTTGATTTTTTTCTATCTATAAAAATTATGTATCTTGGGTGAGGATAGACTACATCATATTTTTTTCTTATTAAAATTAGTGAAAGATCATTTTTTAATGTCATGACTTTTTTTACTTAGGAGCAGGATTTCCAGAAATAAATTGAAGTGACTAAGCAAGAGACGGGTATGTATGATCTCCTGAGACCAGTGATTTGATTACAAACAAAATTCTTAAGTAATTAACAATCTACAGACAAGGTACATTTTTCTTAAAATTGAAATGTCAAGTATTACAGACTGGTGGTTCTTATCTTCTACATTTGTCTACTTAAATTCTCTTTAGGTTCCCATATTCAACATTTATAAAACAAACTCATGGTGCACCATGCCTCAAAAAGCAGAGACTCCCTTTTTTGAATTTCCTATCTTATTAAATTACCTCAAACTCATTTAATACCTCAAAAACTACAATTGATTCTCACTTTCTCTTCTGGGAAATGCTTTCCTCAAAATAATGTTTTAAAAAACATCCCACCAGCAGTTCATGCATCAGGAAGAATGAGTCTGGTTTTCATCACTGTATTGTGAATGCACATTTTGTATGCACATACTCAACAGTCAGTATTTATCTGTGATTATATTTTCTGTTTTTTGTGAAGTTACCACCTAGCAAGGTAGAATGGTCTTTTGCTTTCTTTCTTTCTTTCAGCATATTATTTTTTCTTCCATTAGCATTTACTCATCAGTAGAAAAGTTAGAATTATGGATCTCTTGTCACCATTATAAATCTGGGAATATGTCCAGAAAAGGCCAGGATTCCCTTTAATTTATATATTTATTTCAAAACATGGACTATTTTTTCTTGTCAGGTTCTGTGTTACTTGTGGGAGAAATACAGTAATAAATAATACCCAGGATCTATCTTTAAGAAATGAATTGTTCACTAGAAGAAAAAATTAGTAGACAAATAATTAAATAAAATATAGTAGGGTGAACACATTATTTTGTGGTAGTATTGTAGAGAAACCTTTAAACCTGTCTTTGGGAGGAGAGAGAAGTCATTCTGGAGAAAATAAATTTTAAAGGTATAGATAACATTAGCTATCTGGAAAAATTAAAGAGAATATATCTCATTTGAAAATTGTAGAGAATAAATGAAATAAAAAGACAATTATTTCTCTTCTCTTCCTTATGGAGAACTATAGATGCTAGTTATTACCTGCCCAGTATTCAACATCCATTCATCCTCTCTTTTTTATAGTGACTAGAATTTCATTTGGCTGTCCTTCCCTCTCTTAGTACAACCCAATAGAAGTGACCACCTCAAGCTTCTGGGGTGGGCATTCATTTGTATAAACCAGTTAATACTTTTCAATCTACTATGTTATGAGCTGTGCAGTCCAGTCACAGTGAAGTTTATTTGGAATCTCATCCTGGATGGGGTGATGTGCAAATGTGATGGCCAGAAATACTGTAACAATTTTCCACTATTGCAAGAAATCTGCCATGGAATTAAGCTGGCCCTAAAAAGCAGACCATAAAACAGAAGGAAATCAAGTTCTAGTCTGTTAATCAAATAAACTTTGAAGACAAACTTGCCTGTGAACTTCCAGCTGTGTGAGCCAGAAAAATTCCCTTTGTTGTGCACTGCAAGGTGACTTCCCTGGGAAGCATATTTTGAGGTCAAGAAATTTATCATGGACTGTGTATTAGTCCATTTTGCATTGCTCTAAGGGAATACCTGAGCGTGGGTAATTTATAAAGAAAGAAAAGTTTATTTGACTCACAGTTCTGCATGATACTGGCATCTGCCGGGCTTCTGGTGAGACCTCAGGAAACTTCTACTTGTGGTGGAAGGGAAGGAAACCCAGGAGGGTAGCAGACTTGTACATGGTGAGAGCAGAAATAAGTGAGAGAGAGAAAAGAGGTGCCAGGATCTTTTTAAACAACTAGCTCTTGTGAGAACTAATAGAGTGAGAATGCATTCATCTCTGAGAGATTGGCACATTCATGAGGGATCTGCCCCCTTCACCCCTTAATCCAATCACCTTCCACTAGGCCCCACCTCCAACATTGGGATCACATTTCAACATGCTATTTGGGAAGGACGACAGACTATATCACAGTGTTTAGGGCATCAACACCTGTGTAAGGAAAACAATATGTGATAAGGCAGAGGAAGAAATTAGGTTGCTATGCACTCTCAAGAAAGACCTCAGCCTAACCACAGAGAACTCCGAATCAGGGATGTTCCTCCAGAGTAGTTTATAACCCTGTATTTATAACATTAACTGGGTATGGACTGCCCTGCACAGTGATAGGACCTTGGGTATGGCAAGTCTATAAGCCAAGTGAGTCCCAAAGGGAGCTGGCAGATAAGGCTGTTGGAAGCATTCCTAGTGATTGGTAGACTAAGTCCTTCAGTTCTGAAGAGTGTAGTGGGATGCATCAAAATGACATTAGTTGTTTAGCATTCTTTTACTAGCCAAAAACCAATGGTATCTCCTACTGCTACAAGGGGATACAATTAAGTGCAAGAAAGAGCATGTATGTATATCCTCCTGTGTGAAGCGATAAGGTATAATAATATACGCTATTGTTAGGATATGTGGGGGGTATTTGTGTGAGATGTTAGACTGAAAGACTGATAGATTCAGTAGCTATATCGCCTAGGAACAAAACCCTTATCTACCATTTACTCTGTCACCCTGGCTTTGCTACCTACCTCTCTGTGACACAATCTCTTCTTCTTTAAAAAATAGTACCAAACCTCTTTAACGCTTATGGCTATTGATTAGTTAATACATGTAATGCACACTACCTGGAACACAGTATGCTCATTATAAGCATCTACTATTGTTAATTTTATGTTATACACGAAGTATTTTTTGTGATTCACTTTCCCCTACCTACATAGCTTCAATAAATCATTAACATAATAGGCAGTTAACTAATAGTCACATTTTAAGTATTGTTCCAAAGAGGGTGTCTAAGGGATTTTAATTAATCACATGATGAACCATTAAATATTAATACATTCAACTCCAGTAATTTTTGGTAGCTGTTGCAAAGCTGAATATGGAAATGGATCCTAAGGGGATGGGAGAGGCTGAAGAGAAAAAGAAATGAGCCCATGATATCCATTATTTCAAGTGTGAACTTCTAGATTTTTCCGTGGCAAAGTATTGATCTTGTTCTTTAATAGTACTTAAAATATCAACTTATGAATATGTAACTAAACATTCACTGCATTGACAGGCAGGGGAAGAAATAAGAGAAATTTACATGTGGGTAAAATTTTTCTTAAATAAGTCACAAAGCAATTTCTTCACATTTATTAAAACTCTTGACAGTGCTAATTTAAAGTTAGCACTTTATCAAAAACTTAATGAATAGTGATATATGAATATATGAACAGTGATATATATGTATATACATCACATTGCTAACATTATGATTTAAAACTGACATTGTACTACTAACAGAAAGTAGACTACATCATTAAGTTGATGAGAACATATATTTTTTGTTAACAAACGAGGATAATATGTTTTATCTTATGCTTGTCTAAAAGGTTTGAAACATAATTAATTGAGATTATTTTTGCCTTAGTTCTTATTTTAAAGATTAAAACTTCTCCTAAAAATACCCTTATTATAGCTCCTAGATCTGTAAGGGATTAAGTCTCCTATGCCTCTTAATTTTTAAAAATTTGATTTAAATTTGACTTTGGTATAAAATATAATTGTCAGAAGGAGATGCTGCAGAAAGTTCTTTGAACAAGATTAATGCAATTCTATATTTATTATTCCTGCCTTAAGCATAAAATCCAGAACTCCATGATGACATGTACTATCTCAGAACACTACTTTTTAATACATCTATTTTGAGTTATTTTAAAGTTTTGGAAGTATGCGTATTAAAGTAGGAATCTGATTCAAAGTGAAAGTGTCTGAAGTAAGAATCTAAACCATTTTCTTAGAAGACAAAGATCAGATAAACTTGGATTACACTAAAAATGTTTGAGTTTTCTAAAACAAATGTTATTAAGAAAATACTTGACAGGACAGCACAGTATAAAAATAAAATGCATTTTATTTTCCAGTTTCCATTCCTCTTTTGAAACCTACTTGGACTAATTATTCTGCTTGTTATCTCTTTTATTGAGAGTAGTTAGGTTTTAATTTGTCTTCCTCTTGCCTGCTACATTAGATGAGATTCTTTTGGTTACAAGTAGCAGACACCTCAATCAGACTAACTTGTGCTAAAGCATAAAAAAAAAAAACCAGAAAGTAGAATTTACTGGAAGAATACAGGGCATCTCAATCAAAGATGAGGAAATATAGTCCTTCCTCCAAAAAGGAATGAACAAAGAACTGAAACAGCAAAAAAAAAAAGGGGGGGGGAATCTTTGTCTCTCTGATACTCTTCTGTCTCTCCTTTTCCTGTGGAAATATGCTCACTTCAGTCTCTACACGGTGCCTTTTTCTGCCTCTGTGCCCTAGTTTTGGGGGAACCACTTTCATCGCTACATAGATTCTTTGAACTATAATTCTAAATCCTAGGTAGAGAGAATGTGAGTGATCGGTTTGGATGAGGTGTCCGCCTTTAGTTCACTGGTAAGGATCTGGCTGGAGTTGTAAAATCAGAATGAAAGCAACAGACATAGTAGAAGTGGACATGGGGATAAAGCAGTTCTAAGTACAGGAGACAGAGTCAATGGGCTCATGAAGTACTGCCAACATCCATAGTGACAATGGTCAGATATCTACAAAGTTTAATTTCCAAAAATTGCTTAATCAATTTGTACTTATAATGAAAATCTACCATATATACATTGGGAGGAGAACACTCTCATTTGTGTCAATAATCCTTACGGAATTTTAAGATTATAAATTTTGTTGTAATCTTATAATTTAATTCTATAGAATTTAAGGATTTTGAAATCTGCTAACACAAATTCCATAAGATAGTTTAAATCATTAACAGGTAACTCTGATACACATAAGGGAATCTTAAATATATTTTAAATAATTAAGAAAAGATAACTTTAAGGCCACTGACAACAATATATAATTATAAGAATAAAAATGATGGAAGTAATATACTGGATATTTTATGTAATTAATTGAAGTTAGTTTTTATTTGTATCAACTTATTTTTTATTTGGCATTTAGGGATACTTTAAACATTTGTTTTTCCAAGCTGAATTCAGATGTTTTGGCATGCTTTGCTTGGAAAAAACTTTCCATTTCTCCTTACTGGAAGGTAAAGAGCAAAAAATCCAACCTGAATTTGTTCAACTCCCTCTTCACCTCCTGAGACAATCAAAATGCTTCCAGGATCTCAGCAACAGGCAGAATGTTGCCAAATGAAAATGTCCACAGGATCCTACTTTCTCATTTTAGTTGTCAGCCCTGAGGATACAGCCCCAGTATAAACCTCCCATTGCCTGCCCTGTAAGTTTCTCTTTCTGAGGGAGTTGTGGGTCAAATGTGAAGCCATCCCTCAGTGATAACAAAGGCAGCATAGTCTTTGAATGATTTAATCAGAGGCCCCATAATGCAGATTATATTGTCTTCCCCAACTATTCAATTTAAATTTTGAATCAAGAAATAAAAAGATAATACCATGTTCTTTATTTTTTCTTTTAATATGAAGTAGCCAGGACCAAATGTACCTTAATGGTTTCAACTTAAAATACCATCAAATAAGCAACAGGCTTCTGGCACAGTAGTTGTCCAACGATAAGAGATACTTCTCAAAAATGAAATTCTAAGTCCTACTGACAGGAAAGAATATGATTGCATAGAGTACTTTATTTTTTTCCCTTTCCTGACACCTGCAAATAATTTTGAGTAGCATTTTAATCTAATTTGAATGAAGTGTTTTGTCCTTTTTAAAAATAAACACATTTATCACCTGAAAATGGTAAGATAGTACCAAGATGGTCTCTGGCTGACACAATTCCTCAGCTCTGCTTGTCATTTAAGAGCATGGAGTGACTTCCTGTATGATGTGTATATTGTAGTGAGTATAATTCAGCAAGTGGAGGAAATTTGAGCAAACATTTGGCTGTATAAAAAAACTAAGTTCCATTATCAAGACAATGCAAACCCGCTACATGGAGTTATTTTCTAACCATGAAAAATTCCTTTGTATTATATGAAAGTAAACCTATTTTGGACAACTAATAGGGGACTTGAGAGGGAAACATACAAACAAACAAAAGCTTTTCGAGTTCTTCTTTAATTAGATTTCCCCAAATCTATATAGTATTGGGCCTTTACTTTAAAAAAAGAAAAAGACACACTAGTAATATTAAAGTTGAACCTTAATGTCATGAATAAACAAGCTTCGCTGCTCTTGAGCTATATGAAAAGGAAGTTTGATAAACAGAATCACCTTGTCCTCATGGTGACACTTTAAACTTTTCTTTTAGTGAAGCTTTTATGAAAGACCAATTTATCTTTCTGTTTCTACAGCATGTATAACAACTAAATCAACAAGCATTCATTTAATTCAAACTAGAGTTTGTTTTTCCTTTTAGGTGACCTCTATTTGAATAATTGTATTATATTGCTAAATCTGTGTTCATTTCTTTAAATTGAAAAAGTAAATAAAATTAGTTATTTTAAAGATGCATGACTATTCATTCTCAAGAACTATAAATCAAAAATGAACATCTCTTAGATTAGACATTTGAATTCATTACAGAGATTTTAAACCTTGATAATTGATTTTTTAAAATCAGCATTTACTAAGACCAATCACATCGTCAATACTAGTCTTACTAGTTAAAATAGTCCTGAAAATTTGTGAACCTTTATTAAAATTTATGTTTCTCGCCTCCTGAAAAAGAAACTATTGAAAAACTGTTGGGCATTCATAATACATTCTATAAGCTAACCATTATAGATTGTCTCATTCTAATCGTGACTGTTTTCACATAAAAGCACTCTCCAAATGTACTAAAGGAAACAGTAATCAAACCCAAGCTTTACTATCTCTAATATATGCTACTCCACTTGGAGTTTTTTCCTTTGAATTCTTAATTAAAAAAACCTTTTAATGAGAGGCAGCCTGAGTGTGAAGCTGTCAGTTCTACCCTTGTCCTTGATGCATACCAAAAAAAGGAGAGATTTCACTTTTAAAAGAAGCTCCAGTTTCTTGAGACATTTGTATTCAAACATGACTCTCTCTCTCTCTCTCCTTCTTTCTCCTGGGAGAACAGCTCTACTCTTCAAATGAAAAAGAAATAATAAAACACATCAGGAACAGCGGACCTCAGACCTAACGTTTCTCTCCTTGTCTTGGAATGTTATTTCCATATAGAAAGCTACTCTAATGGGACACTTGTAAATGGCAGGGAATTTAGCCCTTGTGGAGTCCTTTCCAGAAATTGGATTTTTGCTTAAGCAAACAGCAAACCATGCAGCGGGGGAAAAGCTATTTATTTGGCTGCCTGTTGAAGAGCCTTACAAAAATACAATTCTGTCTGCTCTGACCGTTGAGTCAATTGGCATACATTGGAAAACAAAATCCAGTTACTTGTGTAAGGTATCAAGCAGGCTCTTTCATGTAACAGTTAATCTCAAATACACTTTAATGATATTTTTCTTGATTACCCTTTCTTAGACATAACGGCTTTTGCAGTTTACTTTCACATTAAGGAAGGGTAAAAAGGCTTATACAAGCTGCCAACTTCTACTCAGTCTTTTGAAGGATTATTTAGAATCTTTGCTATTCAAATACAAGCAAATTTTTACTAAGGAAAGTTAATCTTCAGTTTACGACATTTAATAATGTCATTCAAAACGCCTTATGACAACAAGTTTAACTTCTTAAATCAGATTTAGTTTTGAAAAGGTTCTTATGATTTATATAAGAAATGTTTCGAAATCTCATTTGCTTCATAATGTGACATCCTTCTGCATACAGTGATACTTTTCTTCTTTAAGTAATAATTCCTCCCCACCACTTCCCACCCCCCAAAAAGATATCTTCCAATGTCTCCAAAGTTTCATTCTAAAGGATAAGAGGAAATATCTCTTCTAGAGTATCTTCTTTTAGGGATAAGACAGATAAAGGTAATTCTTCAGAGGTGACAGACCTACTAATTTAAGCTTTGTGAATACTCACTTATACTTGCTGACATTTTGGTGTGTCCTTTGCAGAGAATAGAACTGCTTTTACTGTATTTCTCTGAAACAGCTTTTGTACACTAAAATGATTTCTTCCTTTCTGGTAACAAGTTTTATAATTAAATATCAATGAAGAAAACAAATATTTATTACTAAGTTTTCTTCCTGCTTACCCCCTGATCTACAAAAACTTGATATTTCACTGCAACCAGCATTCTGTACCCTGAGGGAGACCATTAAACAATGGAAGCTTTCTAATCCAATATGTCCATGATTTAAGAAAATAGAAGAGCCAGCTCTAACCCATAATTCCATGAATGATGTACTCAGGCAGAGATCCTTGTTGTTGTAAAGAGTTGGAACTTAGGTCGTTTAGAACTATTGTAGCTGGACATTACCTAGGAATCATGGATATAATAAATTTATATAAAAATATATTCCAGACAAATATTTTGCATAAATTCACTGGTCATATTATATGATAAGCAAGTTTTAAATATTTGGTATTATCTGTGAACATATAAGTAATTTGTATAGATATTTGTAATAATTCAGAACACACTCATTTCAAAACCCTTTTTTATTGAAATAGTCATAAACACTGCACAAAGAATGCATTGGAATACACATTTTATTAACGTTTTAGAAAGAGTCATGGTTTGAATTGAATTAGGAAAAGAAAAAGCTTAGTCTACTTCTTTTTTTCTCCATAAAAAAATAAATGATTTCTGTCCTAAGCCTTTGCACCAAGAGTAAGAAATTTACACAGATTATATTGTTAGCTGGCATTTCCACATTACAAATATTTTGTTCTAAGATTTATAGACCATAGTAAATATTATCTTTATTTTACAAGTTGCCATTTTATTTCTGAGATAAAATGTGCCAGCCACAACTGACTTCAAGAAAATCATATGGTAATACAGCAATACATGCACATTTGTTTAGAAATTTCTATTTATAATTACTGGATTTATATTTGTTCATAATACAGATTTTTAAAAATACAAAACAATAAAAAGAAGAAAATTGAAATCTTAGTATGGTCCCATTGCACTAATCATCAAAATATGCTATCACTTGCCCACCAGATTGGCTGAAATAAATGCCAAAGAATGCCAAGTTTTGACAAGGATGTGGAGAAACAAGATTCCTATTGATGGTTGTATAAATTGGTGAATAACACTTTCAAAACTCTTTATAGTATTTACTAAGGCTGATTGTAGCTGTGCCCTATGTCTCTATAACTCCCTCCTAAGCTTATAACCAACAGAAATGCATAAACATGTATTGGAAGACGCTAACATCACAGCAATATTTGTAATAGCTAATGCTGCAACTACCCAAATGTTCATCAACAGTAGAATGGATACATATTGTAGTGTATTCATATCATGAAATATGATAAAGCAATGGAAATTATGAATTACAATCTCACACAAAAACACAGGCGCATTGTATGAACATGACACAGTGCCAAAGTAGCAAGTCATAAACAGTACATATGGCACTACTCCATTTGTATAAAATTCAAAACCAGGCAAAAGTTTTCAGAGTGTTAGAAGTCAGGATAATAACTACCTTTTTTTTGACTTGGCAGTGACTAAAAGAGGGCACAAATTGGCGCCTGGAGTTTATCAAGCGCCACACATAAGATTTGAGCAAGTTCTTATGTGTGTTAATTTATTTTAATAACATTTACAAAATAAATTACAATCAAACAAAAGAGTTTATGTGTATTTTTTGGCAACCACATAAAATGCATATTTTAATGTCAAAATTGAAATCAAAAGCATAGATAAATTTTATTTTTTAAATTGAGCAATATAATGTTTATTTTTTTTTTGATGACAGTACTTTTAAAGGGTTACATAGTGTTGAATTGTATAATTAAAATTGGTTAATTTATTTATCTCTTTAATTTTTTTTTTTTAATCAGAGTCTCATTCTGTCGCCCTAGCTGGAGTACAGTGGTAAGATAATGGCTCACTGAAGCCTCAACCTCCTGGGCTCAGGTGATTCTTCCACCTCAGTCTCCAGAGTAGCTAGGACAACAGGTATGCATCTCCACACACAACTGACTTTTGTATTTTTTTGTAGAAACTGGGTCTTTCTATGGTTGACCAGGCTGGTCTCAAAATTCCGGGTTCAGGAAATCCTCCCACTTTAGCCTCCCAAAGCACTGGGATTATACGCATGAGCTTCCATGCCTAAACAAACAAACAAACAAAATTCATTTAAAATTATTTAGCTCTTTCTGAATATTGGGTTTTCTTTACAGTTTTAATAGTATACAAAAATTTTTTCACAAACATCTTTTGATATAACTAATTTTTTCTTTAGGGTTAAATCTAAGCAGTATGATAACTGAGTTTAAAAATATGATCATATTTTGGACTTTTAATAATGTTGTCAAATTAAGTTCAAGAAATATTCCACTAATTGATACTTCCATCAGACTGTTTGGAACAAAGAACAAAAAGCTTAAAAACTTTTACCAAATGGTTTGAATAATTTCATCATTCTATTAATTTGAATTATTTTAATTTTTATGTAGTTTAAGATGTTAGTATGTTTAATTGATACTTTTATTATTTTCTTTAGCTAGTTTCCATACATGATTCATTTCCATTTTAGTTGGGAGATTTTTTCTTTTCTTTTTTGTTTCCCTTTTTTCCTTTCTGTATTTGAAAACATTTGATTTATCTATCAATCATAATAGCATATTACTTTGTCCATTTTTAAACTTCTTTATTGCTATTTCATCTTATTTTTTATAAGTAGAGAAGCTTGAAATGTGTATTTAAGAATCTGACTGAGATTTTCTTTTAAAATTTCTTTATATGGAATTTATTTTAGAAGCATTTGCAATAATTTCATCAGTTACAGTAATTTCCCATTTGCATGTTATTTGAATTAACACAATGGCCACAATGTTGAAGTTTATTGAATATTAAAATGAATTTAAAAAATAATGTATAGCCGGGCTCGGTGGCTAAGCCTGTAATCCCGCGCCTTTGGGAGGCTGAGGTGAGTGGATTGCCTGAGCCCTCGGGTTCGAGACCCGCCTGGGCAGCAAGACCTCATCTCTACAATAAATCAAAAAATCAGCCGGGCATGGTAGCGCGGGCCTGTAATTCCGGCTACTCGGAAGGCTGAGGCAGAAGGATCGCCGGAGCCCAGCAGGTAGAGGCTGCAGTGGCCGGGAGCGGCCACTGCACTCCAGTCTGGGCAACCGAGTGAGACTCCAACTCAAAAAAAAAAAAAAAATGTACTAAGAGCCCATCAGAATTGTATAGAGGAGCAAATACAATTCTCATTCAGAAGTACAGAAGCTGGGTTTAAATGGTCATTGCATAATGATACATTTCAATAATAAAATCATTTTTAAGGTTGAACACAAACTTTAGCATTTATCTGGGTAAACCAATCACAAGATGACTGAATTCACTATGTACTTTTCTCCGTTTGCTTTTGCTTGCATTTGGAATCCCCAACTCAGAATTGTAAATAATACTCCAAAAAATGACCCTTCCTTTAGGCAGGTCTAGATTCTATTTTCAGGCAGAGCCATTAGTAATCCATATTTTCCCAAACTCCTCTTTTGCTTTCATTTTTCTTGGCTTGGTTCTCAGGCAGGGTCTTCCCATAATATGCTAAGATACATGCCAAAAATTCCAGGTATATTTTTCTACAGCTGAGCAACCCTAGAAAATAAGCAGTCTCCTTCCCAGTAGTTCTAGTATAAGTCTTGGAGATTGACTTACTCATCTTGTGTTAGATTCCTACAGCGAACCAATCTCTGTAACTACAGGAGTTCAGATTACTCATTGTCCATCGCTGATCACATGCCCACATCCAGGAATCAGAAAATGCTATTGAACATTCAGAGTCAGATATTGGTCTGAGCTGAGCAAACTGATTCCCCAAAGGCAAACCATGGTGCTATTACATGAAGAATAAATACATTTGGGGCATGCAAAAAGAATATATATTTCCGACCGGGTTCCGTAGCTCAGCCTGTAATCCCAGTCCTTTGGGAGGCCGAAGTGAGTGGATTGCCTGAGGCTGAGGGTTCGAGACCCACCCGGGCAACTTGGTGAGACCTCATCTCTACAATAAATCAAAAATTAGCCGGGCGTGATAGCACACGCCTGTAGTTCCGGCTACTCGGAAGGCTGAGGTGGAAGGATCATGGAGCCCAGCAGGTCGAGGCTGCAGTGGCCGAGAGAGGCCACTGCACTCCAGTCTGGGTGACAGAGTGAGACTCCAACTCAAACAAACAAACAAACAAAAGAATATATATTTCCTACACATATATGTATGTGTATATTTGTGCATGTGTGTGTGTGTGTGTGTGTGTGTGTTATTTAAATTTACCCAAACTTCATCTGCTTTCCATTTATACAGTTGCTTATTAAATAGATCACAGTATAGGAGTTACATTTGCTTATGTTAAGTATCATTAGACTTCTACCATTGTCACCATTTTAGATCTTTATGGGTCATATCTTCTAAATTAGGGCTACATATGAATCTAATCACCATTGGATTAATGTCTTCATGCAATTCTTCCAGAAAATGTTAAATGGTATAGAAATAAGTTTATACAAATTTCAAAGTGTAGCTGTACATCACACTTCTAGAGAATTTTGCCCAGATTGTCACATATACTTTCATTATGAACCTCATGATACAGATTTAGTATTCTTAGTTTTAAATAATCTAATTATGTCATCAACAAAGCTTGCTTCTCCGTCATGTCCTGTAAGAATATTATGAAATAGGTTGCTAAATGATTTCTAAACTTTAAGTACTCTGTGTACATAATGTTATCAGTCTAGTTTCATTGTCAAAATATAAGCTAGTCTTGGTGCAAGCATTCTGGTATTGGGTACTATTTCTTGCTTTTCTGAACACTCATACATCATGCTTTTTGACATTTTTGCAGAGTCAATTACAAGGTCTCGGATCCACAGTTTATTTAATCCCACCTTCTTCAAGTTTTAGAAAATATTGTTTTATATAAAGTTCTTTAAAAAATTGACTATCTGCCAACAATTATATTTATAAGTTTTTTCAAAACCCTGGAATGCAACTCATCTGAATCTAAAGACTTGAATTCATTTGGATAGGATTTTAAAAAAATAATTTATTCACTTAATTGGGCTTCAATTGTTGCTCTACATTTTCTCATCTGAAGTGCAGTTTCTTGACACATAATATTGAACAAAAATGGTATTGACTTTATTATATCATTTGCACTTCATCAAGCATCAGTTCTTTGCTGGGTGGTTGTTCCTATACTGAATATTACAAAATTGCATTGTTACTTTTAGCATTATTCACCAGCTTAATTCATTTTAAACTTTTGTCTTCCTCTTACCATTTTTGCAGTCCAATCAGCCATTTATCTTCATCCCTGAAAGTTCTTATTTTTTTGTATCCCAGTGTGGAATTCTTTTTCAATGTTTTTTTTTCTGATTTCTTCTTACTCGGACTCTCCTAATTGTACCGTCAGATGTTATTTTTATGAATCTCTGAAAACTTTTGCAGTAGCTTCCACATCTGAAATAATGGATTATTCCTATAGTTTTTTTTCTCTGATTTTGTAAAACCAGATTTAGCTATGTTCCAAATTTCCTACTCAAATGTTATAATCTTAAAATAACAAGTTTATACTCTAATTTAGACTAGAAGAAAGCATTATTAGTATAGCATTTCAAGACTTGAATTTAACTTCTTAGTTGGTTCTCTGTTACCTCAATGTTCAGGGGCATATCATATAGTTACTACGGATTTCATTTTGTTTCATTTGTAAGACCTGTAAAATTTAGTCACATGAGAAACATAGTAAGTTAAAGATCCTATAAGTAATAAATTAAGATAGATTGAAAATGAGGAAGAAAAGGGATGAGAGATGGAAAAAGAACTTTCCCTTACATTTGTTTCTCCAGGTAGTTCTATATTGCTCAGAATAGAAGTCAGTTTGTCATTTTCCCCATATTCCAAAAGATAGAGTTGTTGGCAAGGCAATAATTTATCGTAAGCGGTGTTTTTAAGTTTAAAAAACTTTATTTTTAATTTCCAAAGTAACACATTCATATTACAAAGTGAATTCAGATATTTTAGAAATATACCTCAGAAATTTAAAAACCTCCATAATTTCTCTCTCAGAGATAATCATTACTAATTACTGTTAACAAATCCCATATATATTTTGCTAGTTTTTTGTTCTATAGATTGACTAATAAACAGATATAAAATGAGACCATGTTAAGCAGTGTGCTTATTTGCTTTACTTTAATACATTTTCGATATCTTTCCATATCATTACTTGTTGATTTGTTCATTCTTTTAAATAGGATATACCGCTGCCAGTGGAATGAAGTAATGTGTAACAAAATATCTTGAAAGTTATAGTGTACCACTCCACTGGTTCCCACCCCATGCCAATTTAGTGGCATGTCCTATAATATATCCCCACAAAAATATCGTTTCTGGTTCCCTATCCTTTATTCTGAGCTTCCTTTTTAGGTTAAACTAAATGCAATTGACAATAATCAACAAATTTGGATCCACTAAATAGCAGTTTCTTATATTTCTCTCTCTCTCTCTCTCTCTCTCTCCTCTCTCTCTCTCTCTCTCTCTCTCTTTCTTGGAGGGGTCTCACTTTGTGGCCCACACTGGAGTGCAGTGGCACAATCACAGTTCATTGTTGCTGCTAACTCGTGGGCTAAAGCAATTCTCTGTTCATGCTACCATCCCTGGCTGATTTTTTTATTTTTTATTTTATTTTGCAAAGATGAGGTCTTACTATATTGCCCAGCTGATCTCAAATTTCTGGACTCAAACAATCTTTCCACCTTGGTCTTCCAAGGTGCTGGGACTACAGGTATAAGCCTGCACGCCTTATGTTTGAAACTTATATTTAAACTGTTAATTTTATAGGCCAGCCTCTGAGTCCCTAACACAATGCTTGACGAGTCCCTCATGTTTCATTGCATGGTGATAGGATAAGATATAGGAAGAGAGGGTGCTAACCTCTCTAGTGCTGAAAGGAAGATATTTTTTTTTTTTTTTTTTTGAGTTGGAGTCTCACTCTGTCGCCCAGACTGGAGTGCAAGTGGCCGCTTCCGGCCACCGCAGCCTCGCCTGCTGGGCTCCGGCAATCCTTCCGCCTCCGCCTTCCGAGTAGCCGGAATTACAGGCGCGCGCTACCACGCCCGGCTGATTTTTTTTTTTTTTGTAGAGGTGAGGTCTCGCTGCCCAGGCGGGTCTCGAACCCGCGGGCTCAGGCAATCCACTCACCTCAGCCTCCCAAAGGCGCGGGATTACAGGCTGAGCCACCGAGCCCGGCTTGAAAGGAAGATATTTATATGAAAAATGACTCAGTTGATTCTCTACCCCAAGTTGAGATAATTGCTCCCTCAACAGTGAAGCTCACCAATTCAAAGTCATGAAGCTATATTTGTTCTTTCTTCTATTTTCTGCTGTGTCTCTCCCCTCCTACAATAAGCAGATTTTTTTACTTCAACAAGCCGTGCAACTTCAAAGTCTAAGGCTATCGGTTCAGAAGCTCTGTTCATCCTCAAAGGTCACGGATACTTCCACTCTGTCCAAGCTTTTACAGATCAGCTTCTTCGTAGGATTCCCTTGCTTTGATCTTTGATGGATTACTGGCCGGATCAGGATTTTCCATGGAAGCAGATTTGAGAGCTTTTTGCTGTGTGGAGAAATTTTGGCAAGGTGTTTTTTAAAACCTTGTTAGGTATAGAAGGACAATTTCTCAGTCAATAAAATATTATTGAGTATATTGTTAGCTTCAATGCATATTATCTAGATTATAATTTAATAATAGTAATGAAAATGATTTCTACATATTTAGAGACAAAATATGGTATGTCTATACCATCATGCTTTGCTAGTGTAACTGATATAAAAGCTGAGTGCTACACAATACTTCCTGAGTGGAATAACTATACTTATTTTTCTCTATTAATCTCATCAACACTCAAATGTCCTATGTGTATAGTTTGCTAATTCTTTTATACTAAAAAATAGATTTAATCCTTCTAGAATACGTCTGTTTACTTCAGTCAAAAAAGTAATTGACATTTTATTTGACTTTAAGTTGCATTTCTTTTTCTTTTATAATTCTAGTGTTGTCATGTTTTCTTTTAATTTTCTGGTGATCTTTTAATTTGTTTTTAAGGTAGCAGAAAAACTTCTTTTTATATTATATTAGTTTGAAAAACATAATGAAAAATTAATTTCATATATTTTTCATTGCTTTATATTAAGCATCCCCTTGTGAATTTTCACTTTGTGTTTCAAAACAGATTAATGGAAGGAGAACAATAACAAAAATCTTGTTTTATTTCCAAATGTTCTTAAATCACTTAGATTTCTTCTTTAAACATTTGTTACTGTGGTAGGAAAGCATGTCATCCTTTATATGTTGACAGGAGTTAAAACAGAAAGCATTTTAATGGGGGGATAGAAAAAAAATCTCTCCAAAGACTTCTGTGCTGTTGTGGTATTTAAGTACTGATTCAAGTAAACCTAAGTGAATATTCACCAAGAGAGAAAGTGGGCTTTATACATTTAACCAAACGGCAGGTGATGATTAATTTCTTGACTTCTTTCTTTACCACTTGATATTGAATTGACTCAAATACATTATAGAAAAATGAAACATTCAATTAGACTTTTCTTTCTTTATGGAGGATATGAACACAAAATAGTATTCTCAAACCAACAGAGTCAAAATCACAGCTTTTGGTTGTTCTCAATATACATTAGAGGTCTGGAAGGTAGGTAACTCACAAGAGGTCACTGAGAACACATTAATTTAAAGGCTGAACTTGTGAACCACTGATATTTTCCCAGTACCTACAATATGGAATATGGGAAAATCTTTTTTTAAATAACTGTTAAAAAATATTTATGGAGAAATGTAAATTCACATATGATCCTTAATAAATAAAGTGTTCCTAATGAGGAGAGTTGTATTTATTTTCTTTACCAACTAGTTTCCCCAGTTCTTTCCCATGTAGGATGGTGCTATGTATTATAACTTAACCTATAAAGCTGTACTCACATGAAAGTTCCCTATTAACCATGACAATAACAATGAATATTGATCGGATGCTTAATATTTGCCAGGCCCCTTTTCTAATTGTTGAGAATATATCATCTAATTTAATTCTTACAGCAGACTTATGTACTTGCTATTTTACACTCACATTTTACAAGTAAGGAACTAAAATATAAAAAGATTACAAAATTTTTCAAAGGTCATAAGGCTAGTTAATGAAGGACATGAGATTAAAATTCAAGAAACATTAGTTTAGATCTGGGATTTTTTTCTTTTTTTTCTTTTTTTTTTTTGAGTTGGAGTCTCACTCTTGTTGCCCAGGCTGGAGTGCAGTGGCACACTCATGGCTGCCACAGCCTCGACCTGCTGGGCTTAGGCGATCCTTCCGCCTCAGTCTTCCAAGTAGCTGGAACTACAGATACATGCCACCATGCCAGGCTAGGTTTTTTGTTTTTGGTTTTTTGTTTTTGTATGTATGTGATTTATTGTAGAGACGAGGTCTCACCAAGTTGCCCAGGTTGGTCCTGAACCCCGGGCTCAGGCAATCCTCTCGCCTTGGCCTTCCAAAGTGCTGGGATTATAGACTGAGCCACCATGCCTGGCTTAGATCCAGGATTTTTAACTACTTTTTAAAGAGAGGCCTTCCTTGCCCATTCCATATGAAATAGCAATCACTCCTTCCACTATACTACCATCAGATTGGCTTTCTACATCCTCTTATACTATCTTTTTATCCACAACTCTGGAGGGGGGGACCCAAAAATCTCTGGAATTTATTTATTAAAAATTGTGTATTTATTCTTACATGTTTAAATTTCAGTCACCTTCAAAGTACTCTCCATTTGATGCAATACACCTACTGACACTTTTTCCACTGCTCAAAACAGTTTTTGAACCTGTCAACTTTGATGTCTTTTAGTTCTTCTGCCATTTTCAGTTTCACCTCTTCCACATGGGCAAAATGGTTCTTTTTGAGAGCTCTTTTAATCCAGGGAAATGAAAAAAAAGTCACTCAGGTTGTGATCCGGTGAATAGGGAGGGTGAGGAATGGGGGTCATGCCAGTTTTGGTCAAAAACTGCTGAAACTCAGTGTAATGTGGGCAGGTATGCTCATAAATCACCCAATATGAAATGGCCAAATGCTTGAAAGAATCTCCAAAAAATTTCACTGAAACTGCTCTGCTTCTCACAACAACGCTAGCTAGTGTGCTGATGCTGATGGGTTCCTAGAACAATTACCTAGTGGAAGAAGCATATACTAAAACGGGACTGATCTCCAAAATATAAGTTTAGTTTTTTGGGACGCTTTTCCCTGTATTTATATTTTTAATGGTTTGTTTGCTTATTTTGGTTCTTTTCTATTTGAGTCGTCAGTATTCTCTGTTTTTTTTTCTTTCTTTTTTTTCTCCCAATTTTATTTACATACAGGGGGTCCATACATATGCATTTTGTTACATGGACATATTGCGTAGTGGTGGAGATTCGGTCCCAAGTGGCCTATTCCCCAGATAGTGAAAATTATAGGTAATTTCTGAACACTAACATCCCTCCTCACCTTCCTCCTTATTGGCGTCCCCACTGTCTGTTATTTCCATCTTTGTGACCATTTAGTTACTGTATATGCATGAGAACATGCAGTGTTTGGTTGAAAATGATCTCCAACTCTATCTATGTTGCTGCAAAGGACATGATATTGCATTCTTTTAATGGCTTCATAATATTCCATATTTACCACATTTCCTTTATCCAGTCAATTGTTGGTGGGTCCATAATTTTGCTATTGTGAATAGTGCTGCAATGTACATACAAGTGCAGGTATTTTAAAAATATATTGATTCTTTTCCTTTGGGTAGATCCCCATGAGTGGGAGCTGGGCCAAATGGTAATTCAATGTTTAGTTCTCTTAGAAATGTTTATACTGTTTTCCATAGCAGTTGAAGTAACTTACAATCCCATTAACAGGGAATGAGTGTTCCCTTTTTTCTGCAACCATATCAACATCTGTTGTTCCTTGAATTTCTAATAATAGCCATTCTGACTGGTGTGAAGTGATATCTCATTGTAGTTTTAATTTGCATTTTTCCGATGATTCGTGATGTTGCGCAGTTTTTCATGTTTCTTGCCCACTTATGTGTCTTCTTTTGAGACATGTCTACTTATGACCTTTGCCCACTTTTTGATTTGGTTATTTTGTGTTTTGTCATTGTTGCCATTTTTACATGTTAAGTTGTTTGAGTTCCTTTTAGATTCTAGATATTAGCCCTTTGTCTAATATCATAGGCATAATTTGCAAATATTTTCTACCATTCAGTAGATTTTCTTTTCACTCTGTCAATTATTTATTTTGTTGTGCAGAAGCTTCTAGTTTAATCAAGTTCCATTTGTCTGTTTTTATTTTTGTTGCAATTGCTTTTTGGCTCTTTGTTATACATTCTTTGCCTAGACCAATGTCCAGAAGAGTGTTTCCTGGGTTTTCTTCTAAGACTTCTACAGTTTCAGGTCTCACATTTAAATCTTTAATCCATCTTGAGTTATTTTTTGTGGGTGTGCATGGTGAGAGATAGAGGTTCAGTTTTATTCTTCTGCATATTGCTAGCAAATATTCCCAGCTCCATTTATTGAATAGGGGACCCTTTCTTCATTGTTTATTTATTTATTTATTTATTTTGGCTTTGTTATAGATCAGTTAGTTGTAGGAAGATGGCTTTATTTCTGGGTTCTCTATTCTGTTCCATTGGTTTGTGTGTCTATTCTTATACTAATATCATACTGGTTTAGTTATGATAGCCTTGTAGCCTAATTTGAAGTCAGGCAGTATGATGTCTCCTTGATTGTTCTTTTTGCTTAGAATTTCTTTGGCTGTTCAGGCTCTTTTTTTGTTTCCATATACACTTTAATATTGTTTATTCTAGTTCTGTGAAGAATGAAGTTGGTATTTTGATTGGGATTGCATTGAATCTGTATATGGCTTTGGGCAGTATGGTCAATTTAACAATATTGCTTCTTCTAATCTATAAACATGGGATATTCTTCTATTTGTCTGTGTCAACTATGATCTTTTCATCAGTGTTTTATAGTTATCCTTGCAGAAATCTTTCACCTCCTCAGTTAGGTGTATTCTAGGTTTTGTTTGTTTTGTTTTGCTTTTTTGTATCCTGAGACTTTATTGAAGTAATTCATCAGGTCTAGAAAGTTCTTGGAGGAGTCATTAGGGTGTTCTAGTTAAACAATCATGTTATCCCCAAACAGGGATAGCTTCATTTTCTCCCTACCAATTTGGGAATGTTTCGGGCATATCAAAGGCTATATCTTCAGCACCAGACACTTCTTGCTTTCTATTTCTTTGCCTTGGGAAAATTGGCATTTTAGTTTTCAGTATCCTCTGGTTCTTATTGAAGTCCTCTTTTACCAATGATCAGCCATGCCTCCAGTAATATATTTGGGTCACTCTCATTCTTCGATGAATAAAAATATTAATTGTCTATACAAAAATAATCTAGAAACCATTTATGGCAATAGACCATTAGGTTAAGATCTTTGTTGAAGATACAGATTAAAAGATGGCTCATTAATCAATTAAAATGCTTTCCACATTTTATTTCAAGACACTGATAGACATTTGAAGAAAAACACAAGAGAAATCTTGGTCTTTGTCCTCAAGAATGTCATGGCTTAAATTTTAAAAAACCTAAGTAATGTGTAGCTCTACAAGAAAAAAGACCATAATTGCTATAGCATTACTCAATAAAAAACTCATTTGGGCTCAACACTGCATTCCAAGGAAGGCATCAGTAAATCTTTTGAGTTTGAGTTAGGCCTTGAAAAACAGGTTAGAAAACAATAGTTATTCAATGAGAAAGAAGGCATCCCAAATGAGAGAAAGAAAGAACATACTATGGGTATGTGGACATTGATTGGTATTCTTTATTAATAGCTGCTTTCCCTCTACACTGTAACATACATAAAGGGAGGGTTCCTTTTCTGTTCTGCATACCACTAAATGAGCTGTGCACATTGCTCAAGTTAAACACTTTGAAAGCTGTTGAAAGTATTCACAAGAAAATGAAGGTTTAAAAAGCTTAAGAAATATTTCAGGATACTGAATAGATGTGTTTGACTGAAACAGAGACAATCATTAATAGTTAATAATAATAACTTTTACTGAGCCTTTATTATGTGTCAGTAGCAAATCTAAACATTTTACGTGTGTTAACTCTTTTTGTCCTCAGAACATCCCAGTGTGGTAGGCACTTTGATTATCTCCATTTTATAGTTGAAAAAAATGAAAGGCAGAAAAGTGAAGTAACTTCTCCACGGTCATAGAGCAATCACCAGTAAAGCACTAATTCCACCCCATCCATCTGCAGTCAGCTTATAAGCACAGTCTGCTTTTAACCCTGTATTATATCTCCTCCTATAGAAGCATTTTGAAAAATAAATTTGAAAATTTATTAAGGTCATTGGCTGCCAAAGTGAAAGGGCTTGAAAGGTTTTTTTTGTTTCCCATTTTTGATGAGAGGCATTACTATAGTCTATAAAAATGTACAGCTATAGAAAGATATCTTGCAGTAGTGTGTAAAATGGATGAGAGGGGAGAGAAATGGAACTGAAGATAACACACATCAAAGGATAAGGACATGGACTCAAAAGATGGAGTAGCTGGATATGCATGAAGAAAAGTGTGATATGATAAAAGCTGGAGAAATGTGATTCAAAGATGACTCTTGCTTTCAGACTTGAGCATTAGGGAAAATTATGGTAGCCTAATTATGAATCTAAAGAATGCATACCCTGGGGCTGACTTCAAAAAAAATATTATTAATGTATAAGACTTGTTGAGTCTGCAATAACTTTGTGAAATCTAAACAGATGTGAATAGCAGGTAGTACAGATTATTCCCATGATTAAAAAAGGAAATGCCTGTCCCTTCAGGGAGCTTAACTCTTACTTTAGGAAACTTATAATTAGACCTCAGACATAGGAAATGCAAATTAACTAAATATTTGTTAGTGCAGAGAAAATACATTCTAGGGAGAAAATTTTGAACTTTGAATCATAATTGTAAACACTGAAATCCACCTTAGAGATAATCTGGCCCAGGCAGCATTTTACTAATGCGATACGTGAGACTTAGAAAGGTTAAGAAACATTCTGGAAAGGATAACATTAATGGTAGATTGAGAGAAACCAGTCTCATTCTCCAGGTCAGTGGTATTTCTACTGGGAAACCAAATACACTGATGACGTCATCTTTTCACTAACATTCTACTCTCTCTTTCTATCAATAATGGATGCTGTTGTTGCTTTTCCGAGACCTTTTTTGTTTGATAAGATACCTATCCTCCTGCTGCTATGTATAGAGATGCAAAGTAGCTCACAAAAGCACTTTTTTCTCTGGAAAATAGTTCTTGCTTTATGGGAATCACCTCGCACAGAAACATTTGAGAGTTTATGCCCTTCCCTGCACCCGTACCATAATAGACAATAGTCAACATATGGTTGATAATGCCTGCTCCCCTCATGCCAAGATTGGATAACTCTGTAGTATTTTTCATGCTCCAGAGCTTTCTGTGTGATCAGGCTGAGGTTAGATTTTAGTGAATACTGCCTGCTTGCTTGGATTTTCCCTTTGTGCTTTTTGCTCCTCTCACATTCATAGGCATTTTTGTTTCTGAGAGTATTCCCCTCAATAAATTGATGCACGAGCATCCTCATTTTAGATGCCACTTGCCCAGAATCCAGTCTAAGATAGTAACTAATCCTGACACATAGAGCTTCACTTTGGCTGCTCATTTCTAACACAGAACTGTTTGGTGCTATAGTCTGTTCTGGTTTTGTTGGAGTCTGAGCAGTTGATCATGGATTCTTCAGAGGCAAGCTTGCCAAGGAGTTGACGAAGATCTCGGGATCTGGAGTTGAAAGGTCTGAGTTTAAATCCCAATGTGGAAGGGAATGGGCAAGATGATGATGAAACCAGTGAAAGTGTGAGAGTCTCTGCAAGGGTGAGTGTCCATAAAGACTGTCTGTGTGCATGGGTTTGTGACAGAGGTTGAGTGAAAGTCTCTCTTAGGGGAGACTTGGAATCAAACACCTTGGGCTCTCCTTCGAAGGCAGCTGCAATACATCATTGCCCTAAGATCAGTACCCCAGGCATGCAGAATTGTTTGCCATCCTCAGGTGTTGCTCAGGAGAAGGCAGCAGAGATCAGCTGTACCTCAGCACCTGGCACCTGGTCCATACCACCACTTGTAGCAATGGGCTGAACACTAGCAGTAGGAACTGTGGAATAGATGCAGTGAGGAAATCTGGAACTGATCCCTGCTGCTGGTGAAGAGACACTGACTACCATCATTTTCTCTATACCAAGACTGGGCAGAGACCTGCATTGGCCCACCCAGCTCTATTCACCTCCTGAGACCCAAAGGGGATCTCCACACCCCTCTGGGATCGACTGTTGACCCAGAGGGGAAAGATTAGGAGCAGGCACGGAGAGACAGATACTCCACCCTTACACTGGACCAGGTATGGACTCGTCTGATCTGAATGGGAGACTTGGCGGCAGCAGCAGTGGATGAGTTGGGTGAGTCTGGATCTGATTCACCTTCTTCCTACAGCAGTTCATGGAGCATCTGACCCATGCTAAGAGCAAACCGATTGGCTTGCACTGAGAGCAGAGGGGAGGGGTTGGAGACCAGATCATGCTCTCTACCTTGGTGGCAGTCAAAAGTGGTGGTGGTACTTGGGTAAGGAACCTGAAATTTCATAAATGGTTACAGAGAGGTCTCTTTTTTTTTTATTCCTTTCTTTCTGTAAGCATTTTTTTTTTGTTATTCTTTTTTCATTTTTCTATTTCTATATGGGTATTTTTGAGGGTAAGTGCATCATCAGAGTTTTTTTGTTTGTATTTTTCTTTGTTTCTTTGTTTAGTCATTAGTTAGCATGCCTGTGTGTTTTCCTTCTTCTACTTCTTTCTCTTGTCACCTTCCTTTCATCTCCCTTCTTTTTTCCATTGATTTTCTTTTTCTTATCTCATTTTGCTTTCAGGGAGCATACATATGTCCCCACGGCATGGACATGTTAAGGAGGGTGGGAATTGAATTCTAGGGGGCTCACGCATCTGTCAGTGGATACTATGATCTGCAAATAGCTTCTGAACCACAGCTCCCCTTATCACACCTTAATCAAATCTCAAAACTACAAAATCACAATCCCCCATCCCTCTTCAGCTTCAAAATTGAGCAAATCCAGAGGATCTACATAAGCAATCATATAGGAGATTGAACAAACAGAAGTGAAAGTTATCCCCCCATTATTGAGCAACAAAATTTAAAAGGGGGGGAAGAGGGAGAAAAATCATCACAAATGAAGAAAAACCAAAGGAGGACCACAGGTCCCATCTAGACCCTGGAAGACAGCACCTGAGAATACAGTCTTTGGAATTCAAACAATGAAGAGCCCCCAGAATGACTTGTGTCAAACCACGAAAACAGATATTAAGATAGTAATAGAGATAATTAATAGAAATGAGAAAAAACAAGAAGAAAGAATGAAGGAGTTGACAACTGAGATGATAGCAATGAAGAATAAAGTAAACAAAATAAAAAACAAACTGACACACATGGGAAGCAGAATTAACCAAGCAGATGAAAGAATCTCAGAGCGTGAGGATCAAAATATGGAACTAAGCCAAACTGTTAAAAACATAGAAAAGAAGCTTAGAAAGACAGAGCAAAACCACCAAGAGATGTGGGATTATATCAGGAGGCCAAACTTTTGATTAATTCATATTACTAACACAGATAGAGAGACAGAGACCACCCTGAAACAAACATTCCATGAAATTATGCAAGAAAACTTCCCTCATCTCATCAGAGACATGACCGTTCAACACAAGAGATTCAGAGAACCCCTGCAATACATCAAATGAGAAGAGAAACTCCCAGACACACAGTAATCCACTTGTACAAAGTAGATATAAAAGAAAAAAATCCTAAAGGCAGCAAGAGAGAAAGATCAGACTACTTACTGGGGAAGACCAATTAGAATAGCAGTAGACGTATCTACAGAAACACTACAGGCTAGCAGAGACTGGAGTCCAATCTTCAAAATTCTCAAAGATAAATAATTCCAACCATGAATTTTCTACCTAGCTAAGCTAAGTTTCATCAGTGATGAAGAATTAAAATCCTTTCCAGACATTTCAATCCTTAAGAGTTTATTCTGCCTCCAGGCCAGTTCTACAAGAAAATATTAAAAACAGAAGAAAGAGAAAAAAGTACAACCACACCCTTCCCAGAATGCAGGAATGAGATTGAAAATACAAATATGGCCTGTAATCCCGCACCTTTGGGAGGCTGAGGTGAATGGATTGCCTGAGCCCGCAGGTTCAAGACTCTCCTGGGCAACTTGGCGAGACCTCATCTCTACAATAAATCAAAAATTAGCCGGGCATGGTAGCGCACGCCTGTAGTTCCAGTTACTTGGAAGGCTGAGGCGGAAGGACCGCCGGAGCCCAGCAGGTCGAGGCTGCAGTGGCCAAGAGCAGCCATTGCACTCCAGTCTGGGCGATAGAGTGAGACTCCAACTCAAAAAAAAAGAAAGAAAGAAAGAAAGAAAATACACATATGTCAACCCCAAAATCCAAAGAAAACCAACAAACAGCCACCAACAACAAACTCTATAAGAACTTCATGACAGGGATAAACTCACATCTCAATAATTAGCCTGAACATGAATGGACTAAATGCACCACTGAAAGACATGGAATAGCAAACGAAGTGGAAAAATATGACACAAAAATATGCTGTTTCCAGGAGACTCATCTCACCAGAATGGACACACATAGACTCAAAGCAAGAGAATGGAAAACAAATTTTCACGTAAATAAAACACAATTGACCCTGAAGAAATACAAAAGATTATCAGAGATTGCTATGTACACTTACATGGAAAGAAACTTGAGAACCTAAATGAAATGGAGGAATGTCTGACATCACACAACCTCCTCAGGTTGGAATAAGAAGAAATTGTGACCCTAAATAGACCAATAACAACCCAGAAAATTGACTATGTCATAAGAAAACTACCTACAAGCCGGGCTCGGTGGCTCAGCCTGTAATCCCGCGCTTTGGGAGGCTGAGGTGTGTAGGCCAGTTACTAACAGGCTACAAACTGATACTGATCTATGACCTGCAGGTTGGGAACCCATGTTTTAAAACATACTTAGGGCCGGGCTTGGTGGCTCAACCTGTGATCCTGCGCCTTGGGAGGCTGAGGTGAGTGAATTGCCTGAGCCTGCGGGTTCGAGACCCACCTGAAGGACCGCTGGAGCCCAGCAGGTCGAGGCTGCGGTGGCCGGGAGCGGCCACTGAACTACAGACTGGGCGACAGAGTGAGACTCCAACTCAAAAAAAAAAAAAAGAAAAGAAAACTACCTACAAAAAAAAGCCCTGGACCAGCAGAATTCTACAAAACATACAAGGAGGAACTGATACCAATCCTACTGAAAGTATTCCAAGCAATTGAGAAAGAAAGAACTCTCCCTAATTCATTTTATGTAGCTAACACCACATTGATATCCAAACCGGGTAAAGATCCAACAAAGAAAAAGAATTACAGACAAATATTCATGATGAATATAGATGCAAAAATTCTCAGCAAGAATCTAGCTAACCGAATCTAACAACACACCTCAAAAATCATCCACCACGACCAAGTAGACTTCATACCCAGTATGCAGGGCTGCTTCAATATCTGAAAGACCATAAACATAATTAAATAAATCAACAGATATAAAAACAAGAGCCACATGATTATATCATTAGATGCAGAAAAAGCTTTAGGTAAAATCAAGCATCCTTTGTTGGTAAAAATTCTTGAACACCTATGTATAGATGAAACATACCTCAAAATAGTGAGAGCCATCTACAATGAACTCACAGCCAACATACTGCTAAACAGACAGAAATTGAAATAATTTCCACTGAAAACCAGAACAAGACAAGGCTGCCCACTCCCATCCCTCCCATTTGACATTGTGTTTGAAGTCCTAGCTAGAGCAATCAGATAAGAGAAGGAAATCAAGGGTTTCCAAATAGTAAAAGAAGAAGTTAAGTTTTCCCTCTTTGCAGATGACATGATCCTATACCTTGAAAATCCAAGGGAATCTGTTAGAAACCTCCTTGCATTGATGAAGGACTTTGGCAAATTCTCAGGGCATAAAATAAATGTGCAAAAGACAGTCATATTCCTATACACCAACAATAAACAAAAACCCAAATAAAAAGCACAACTGTATTCACAAAAGAAAAAAAGAAATACATTGGCATTTTCCTAACCAGAGAAGTGAAAGACCTTTATGAAACATTGCTCAAAGAGATCAAAGAAGACACAAACAAATGGAAAAATATTCCATGTCCATGGAGTGGAAGATTAACATTGTGTAGATGTCCATCTTACCCAAGACAATCTACAGATTTAACACAATACCCATTAAATTACCAACATCATTCTTCTCAGACCTGAAAATGATGACACAGAAATTCATATGGAAATATGAAACATTACAAATAGTTAAAAGAATACTTAGCAAAAGAAGCAAAGCAGGAAGTATCACACTTCCAGACTTCAAACTCTGCTATAAAGCTACAATAATCAAAACAGCATTGTATTAGTACAAGAACAGGCCTATAGACCAATGGAACAGAATAGAAATTCTGTTCCTTTTCTACAAAGCCTCCACCAACAGCCACTGAGAAGAAAAGATTCAGTAAATGGTGCTGAGAAAATTGGCTGACCACATGTTTATTGCAGTATTATTCACAATAGCAAAAACATAGAACCAACTGTGCTGCCCATCAAAAGTGAAGTAGATAAAGAAAACGTGGTACATTTACATGATGGAATATTATGCAGCCATAAAGAAAAACAAAATTATGAACTTTGCAGCAACTTAGATGGAATTCGAGTCTATGATACTCAGTGATTTATCACACGAACAAAGATCTAAGTACTACATGTACTCATTCATAAGTGGACCCTGAACACTTATCGTAATACCTTAAGAAAGGAATTGACAGATGAGGGAAACTGTTGGTGTTTAGGGAGCACATAACATCAATAAGAGTACCAAACTTTACTTGTACAATGACCATTTATGCACCTAACCATGAATTGGACGTCACATCGTTAAAATAAAACAAAGCAAAACAAAATAAAATAAATATCAGTGCGGGACAACTCAACTTTCTATGCTTTTAAAATTACCTCATGGAATTTTCCTGAAGGTAAATAACAATAAAAAAGAAGCCAAGCTTAGCCAAAGTGATTTTGAGGGAATAAAAACAAATAATATTCCTATATAGATTATGTTAATAGTAAAATAAGTATAGTATATTTACTTAACACTTAAGAATAATTTAAATCAATGATTCAACCCTCTAATTTACTAGTCAATGATTTTATTTTTAAGCTTTTACTCTGTTCTGTGTGGAGTAGAGAATTTGACAATTAGCATGGGCAATAACAAAAATTATATCAATTATTTTATCACTCACCCCACAAATATCTTTGCTTACCTTTGATAGGTGAGTAGGTGGGTAATTTCACAGATGACATAGTAACATTTCTGAAAAGTTACTCAAATGAAAACAAAAATATTTCTAACAGTCAAGGCCAGGTTTTATGAATGTTAGTGCATGCACATTGTGCTTTATTGATATTTCTCAATCAAATACATTTTCATCATTTTTACTCACAAATAATAAATATTTCTGTGTTTGAGATCTGGAGATGAGAAAACAAAATAATAGGCAGTAAGTGACCTAAAATGTGTTCACCTTTTATTTGTATATTGTGCTACCATGATGATTTTTAGTCATGAATAACTTCTAGTAATAACTTCTAGTTATTCTAGTTATTCTAGTAATAACTTACAGTGAATAACTTCTAGTATGAATAAAAATGAGCAAATATATATTTTAAAAAGGAAAAACTCAAGGAAATAGTGTCAGTAAAAATAATATAAACACCCACAGTGTTAAAAGATTGCATCAAACCAATTTAGAAAAAGAAAAAACTTCTAATCAGTTCTCCTGGGTGATTTATTTTTAGTCATTTCTATTCCTTTACTATATGATACTTGGTGTCTGGTCAATTATTAGTTTGAACATGGAGTGCTGCTTTTTAGGGAGCTATCAACCCCCTTGAAGTAAATTGTATCCCGTGGCTAAAATTTGACATGGTTCAGGAAACACATACATCGTACATTCTTCAGCGGTGGGTTGCTATTTCTCAGACCCCTCAGAGGCATTTACATCTTCAGTGTTTGAGCCAAACTTTTCAGGGCTTGGATTCTTTGAAAACTTCAAATGCTCTGTAGTGTTATCAGACCAGTGGTAAAGCTGATCTCAAAGTCCACTATTAAAACTCCCCTCAAAGACATTTTCATTAGAACTTTGTACATGGGCAGTTCAAAAGATCCAGCTATTGATTTTTGTTCAGAAGTCCTGTCTCCACTTTTATATTACGCAACTTTTTTGACAGACTTTCAAAAACCACAAACTGTGGGCTGCCTGAGATTCCATCCAGGATTTTATGCTGCTCATTTGATTTCCTCGGGCCACATCCTTCTCCTGTCCTTGTCAACATTGCAAGGAGAATAGCCGTCTTAGAAGACTTGCTAAAAAGTAGAAGCAATTTCACAGTGATGGAAGGAAAAAAAAAAAAAAAAAAACCTGACCTTTCCATGCACACACACACAAAAAATTCACTTAAGTAAATAACATTTTTAGCTGTAAAATTTTGTTGAGGCATTCATTTATTAGACACATAGATAATCAGAGTGTTTATTTCTTTTCACTACTTAAAATTTCATAAAAGGAGTCAGGAACCAATGTGTGTAAATTGCAGCAAAGGGCCTCTAGCATATGCGCTCAGCACATATTTAATGGAATTATCTATTGGCGAGTAGGTGGCAGAAGCAGCTGAGGAATTAATTATTGGGATAGATATTTTCTATCTGTCTGTCAGTGCAATGTGAAATAAGACTTGTTTCCATATTATTTCTGTCACTTTGTGTGGCCTTTCGAAAGTGCCAGTTTCTGAAAAGATAGAGAATCAAATCATGTGTTTGGCGTGATCTACTGTGTGAGCATCTCAAGGCCCATCAGTTCATCCTAAACAGCACAATTTGGGTATAGTGTGTGGAGTTCAATTGTGAGATGATTAAGTGGTAGTTTAATCAGTTTACACAAGTGGGGATCACACTAATGTCAAACTTAGAGATAGAAATATACCTTAGATTACAGAGTAAAAAGCAAATGCCATAGAAAACCCTGTGTTGTTTTTTAAATTTTCATCTGTATGACTTTTCTGGGCATATTATTATTTCTTATTATTTGGTTGAACATTTTACTGAGTGGTTACTATGTGATAGGCACTGTATTATAGATTTCATTTGCATTCTCTAATTTCATTTTGATAACAACCTCTTGAGGTAGATGATATTAATATTTCCATTTTATAGATGAGAAAAAAATAGCTGAGAGAAATAAGAAAAATATCCAGGAGCCATAACTAGTAAATTTTGAAAGTAGGACAGGGTGAAAGTATTACTCACACTGTTAAAAAAAAATAAGCTAGAAGATATGCAAGCTCTAATGTTTGACACAGCAAAAATAATTGTGGAATTCCAAATCCAACATATAGCTCAGGCTATAATATTGCAGTCCTTTGGAAAGCAATATAGGCTGTCTTCCATCTACTTCTACTCATTTGTTTCCAAAATATCAAAAACACCCATGGAAGAAAAAAGACGATCGGTAAAAGTACATAAGCCAAACTCCTCAATATTTAAAGTAGAAACAACGTTTTACTAAAATATTAGTTGTCTCTTGTTAAGTTTAAAAATTACCTCATTTATCAAAGAAAATATAATTTAATTCCCTTATAACTTAATTATGCTTTAATTACATGTTTCATCTTTTCCTTTCCCTATTCCACATTCCCCCAAGCTTAACTTGTACTCTACTATACGATGACAACCAGACAGTGAAACAGAGTCTCATTTGGATTTTCTTGTCAACCTTTTCAAGGAAGCATTGGGAGCGCAGTAGGTTTACCTCGCTCAAAGCATTGTATCCAAGGCCAGTTTTCAAATGTCAGATAGTGAAGAGTTCCATGCTGCCACAATTCAGGATGCAAGTGGACACTGGTGAACCCTCAGATGTGTCTCTTTCAGATCAAATGTAGAAAACATACTGTTCCTATAAAAAGCTGTTAGCAAGATCGTGAACTTGACAGCACAGGGCAACAGTTTCCTATTGTAGGACGAAATGAAAGCATACTATAACTAGTTTTCCTAATGCTTCCCTCTTATTTGATCCTTTTGAAAGCATGTTCATACTCCCCCTGCTGGACTTAATCAGGCCTAAACAAATGAGTTTGGGTGGTTGCAGCCTGTTGACCTGTGGATGACACATATTACATCAAGTTGCCCAGGAGTTCTATTCCTTTCTGCCTTGTTAAGTAGAAATCAGTCATTTGAGGCCAACAACAATCTCACCCTTTTGGTACTGTGTGTTGAAACTTATAAAAGAAGGGCTATATTCAGGACTGTGTCAATTAAGTAGTGTCACTTCTGTTAAAAATATCAGAAACAAATGAAGTGCTCTATAAAAATAGTATAACACGTCAGATTCAAGAAATTTACAGAACTATTAGTTTTGTTTGACTTTGGGTTACCAAAAATTAATACAGAATATATTTGATATAAAAATATATACTGTTATTCAAGAGAAGTAGTATTCAGAGTACATTTCCTTTTAACTACCATAAAATTAATGTGTACATAAATATGTATTTTCAATGTTCAAATAAAATAAACACAAAAGTTCTCTTAATTATTAGATTATTAAAATTACTAACTATTTATTGAATGGCCTATGTGAGTCAGGCTCTGAACTATGCTCTTTGAAAAAATAATAATGGTAATAATAATAATAACAGTAGATACAACTATTATGAACAATCACTTGGGTCCTGGGAAATATAAAAAGAAACTTGGATTATTTTACTGATTACACACTTCTATGGACATCTCTTGTCCAGGATCAAGAGTAGAATTATCAATAATTTACATGTAAATTATAGGAGATTCTGTTTCTATTGTCACATTTTAATCTCTTCTAGTTCCTGCAGCTTCCTAGCAATATAATAACACAAGCATTGGGGGTAGGGAGAGTTATCAGGTTTCCAGGCCTTATTTGGGGTCTTTATTCCTGGAAGTCTCCTGTCTTATCCTCATGAATTTGAGGAACTGTGGGACATTTATACCCTTATAAAATTTTGGATGGATTTTATCTTGTTTCTCACTCTTCCAGAGTGTTTTAGAAGGTCCTTGTTCAGTTTCAACAGATAGAATAAAAGCCAAAATCCCTCAGATCCTACAGATCAACTAACAAAATATTGGAAAACAGTGCCGTTCATTCAGGTTTTTCTATTTAAAAAACTAAAATTACACTGATACGGTGCTTAACTTTCGGAGAAAAAGGAGTTATAGGAGCAACTTAAACTTCATACTCCTTGTACACAAATGAAGTTCAGAGCATCCGTCTCCATCTCTCTGCCACAACCAACATTCATTACTTTATGCAACCTTTAAGATGATCCTATGATATTCATATGTATCCTAATACTAATTAATTTATTTATTTGAGTCAGAATCTCACTCACTCAGACTAGAGTGCAGTGGCATGCTCATGGCCACCACAGCCTTGATCTGCTGGGCTCAGGCTATCCATTCACTTCAGCCCTCCAAGTGGCTGGAACTACAAGCGTGCACTACCATGCCTGGCTAATTTTTTTATTTATTGTAGAGATGAGGTCTTGCCAAGATATCTGCCAAGTCTGGTCTCGAAACCCTGGGCTTAGACAATACTCTCACCTTTGCCTCCCAACATGCTGGGATTACAGGCGTGGACTACTGTGCCATGCTCCAGTTTTCTAGCATGTTGGAGGACATAATAGATTCAGACTTTTAGCAAGATCTACTGTTTAGGTCTATCAGACATTGAACACTAGCATATTAACCTCGGCATTACATTTAATTTTTTTTTTTTGAGTTGGAGTCTCACTCTGTCGCTCAGGCTGGAGTGCAGTGGCATGCTCAGCCACTGCATCCTTGACATGCTGGGCTCAGGCAATCCTTCTGCCTCAGCCTTCCAAGTAACTGGAACTACAGGCATGAGCCACCACTCCCAGCTAATTTATTTTTGTTTTTGTTTTTTATTGTTGAGATGAGGTCTCACCATGTTGCCACACTAGTCTTGAACCCACGGACACAAGCAGTCCTCTCACCTCTGCTTCCCAAAGTACTGGGATTATAGACTTGAGCCACCGCACCCAGTCTGCATCCCAGTATTAATTCTTATCCTTTTCACAATGCCTCAATGAGATCCTCTCTGACTGCCTTGTTGAAAGCAGCACTATTTTTTTTCCTGTCTTCTGTTTGCTTTATATGTTTAAGGACTTGTTAGAGAAAGTTTGTTTGCTTAAATTTTGAAATAAAGTGGCTTTTGTATGTTGGGTTTTTTTTTTTTCTATTTAATAATTAGTTAGGAAAGTTCTGCCTTTTTAAATGTGGGTGCCATGAACACCTGGAAGCCTACAAGGTCTTTATTTGATAAAGAATTTAAAAACCCTGTATGTTGGGCCAACAAGGGAAGATAAGGAAGATTATTATGTCAACATCCAGAAACTCTTATCTATCCACTTGGAAAAGAAAAGCACCTTTGCAAAAAATAATAGGGAATCTTATAACTTTATATGAAACATTGATCTCTGAGTCAATAATGGGAATAATAACAGATTTCCTGAATATATTTGATATGACACAGTATAAAACCTTTGTAAGACATAATGTATTTAAACATATACAAAATTCAAATTTAAAAAACAAATGAAAGTGACTATGATAACTAGGTAGTCCAGCTCAGTTTCTGACCACTGAAATAAAGTGAATATTCCACAATTATTTTGGATTCTCAGTGAATATAAAAGTTTGGTTTCGATTATACTGTAGACTAGTCAGAATGCAATGGCATTATGTCTAAAAACACAGTGTACATACCTTAATTCAAAATATATTACTAAAATTCGAATCATCATCTGAGCATTCAGTGAATTGTCATCTTTTTCCTGGTAGAGGGTCTTATCTCAATATTGATGGCTTCAGACTGATCAACTTGGTTGTTGCTGAAGGTTGGTGTCTGTGACAACTTCTTAAAATAAGGTAGCAGTAAAGTTTGCCTCATCAGCAGACATTCCCTTTTGTGAAAGAGTCCTCTGTATCATGCCATGATGTTTGATAGCCTTTTACCCACAGCAGAACTTCTTTCAAAATTGGAGGCAATCTTCTCAAAACCTTCTGCTGCTTTATCAATGAAGTTGATATAATATTCTAAACATTTTGTTGTCATTTAAACAATGTTCACAGAATCTTCACTGAGAGCAGATTTTTATCTCAAGAAATCTCTTTCTTTGCCCTTCCTTTTTTTTTTTTTTTGAGTTGGAGTTTCACTCTGTCACCCAGACTGCAGTGCAGTGGCACGCTCCCGGTCACCACAGCCTCAACCTGCTGGGCTCTGGCGATCCTTCCACCTCAGCCCTCCAAGTAGCCGGAACTATAGGTGTGTGCTATCATGCCCGGCTAATTTTTGATTTATTGGAGAGACGAGGTCTCGCCAAGTTGTCCAGATGGGTCTCGAACCCCGGGGCTCAGGCAATTCACTTACCTTGGTCTCTCAAAGTGCTGGGATTACAGGCTGAGCCACCAAGCCCAGCCTCTTTGCCCTTTCACAAACAACTGCTCATCCATTAAAGTTTTATCATACAATTGCAGTAATTCAGTTACATCTTTAGGATCCACTTCTAATTCTAGTTTTCTTGCTATTTCCTTGACATCTGCAGTGACTTCCTCCACTGTAATCATGAAATCCTCCAGGGCATTCCTAAGGCAGGGTCAAACTTCTCCCAAACTCCTGTAAATTTTTATATCATTACCTCCTCTCATGAATTAAAAATATTCTTAATAGTATCTAGAATGGTGAATCATTTCCAGAAGGTTTTTAACTGACTTTGCCAGATCCATCCGAGGAATCACTATCTCTGGCAGCTATAGCCTTTAAGAAATGCATTTCTTGAATAATAAGACTTGAAAGTCAAAATTACTCCTTGGTGCCTAGGCTGTAGAATGACCATTGTGTTAGCAGGCATGAAAGCAACATTAATCTGGTACATCTCCATCAGAGCTCTTGGGTGACTGGGTATATTGTCAATGGAAAGTAATATTTTTAAAATAATCTTTTTTTCTGAGTTGAGGGTTTTACCAGTGGGCTTAAAATATTCAGTAAACCATGATGTCAACAGATATGCTGTCACCCAGACTTTATTGTCCCATCTATAGAGCACACAGGAGTAGTAGATTTAGCATAATTCTTAAGTGCCCTAGGAATTTCATAATAAGCGTTAACTTCAACTTTTTTGGGGGGTGGGGGCATTGATTGGTTACAGTGATAGCAACATACTATGAATGTAGCAGAGCAGCTCTGATGGAACGACAGCATTCTCTGCTTCCTGAACCAAACTTCAGTTACCTCATATCCACGACATACAAGTAACTTATCATTACTGCTATAAATCCCGGTGCACATACCATCCAGAGAGGAGTCTGTTCTAAGGAATTAGATTAAATGTTGATAAGAAGACAAAGTCCTTTATGGGGCTTTCTTCTCCTCCCTTTCAATCACTTTGCTTTAAAAGAGTCAAATTACTTAGACTAGTCTGAATCACAGCTGCAGCCAAGGAGTCATCAGTTGCCTTAACCCTGAACAAGAGAGTCTGCCTGTCCTTTGAAGCTAGATATTGACTTCTCCTCTCCAGTCATGAAAGTCTTAGTGGGCATACTTTTCCAACAGAGGGCTATTTTATCTCCATTCAAAATCTGTTACTTAGTGCAGCCACCTTTATCAATTATCTTAGCTAGATCTTCAAGATAATTTGCTGCAGCTTCTCCATCAGTACTTGCTGTTTCACCTTGCACTTCTTTCTTTAAACGTCATAAACGAAACCTTGCTAGCTTCACACTTCTCTTCTGGGGCTTATTCATTTCTCATAGCCTTCACAGAATTGAACAGAGTTAGGTCTTTGCTCTCGATTAGGCTTTGGCTTAAGGGAATGTTGTTGCTGGTTTGTTCTTCTATCCAGACCACTAAGACTTTCTCCATATTAGCAATAGGTTGTTTTGCTTCCTTATCACTTGTGTGTTCACTGGGGTAACACTTTTAATTTGCTTCAAGAACATTTTTGGCATTCCCAACTTAACTGTTTGACCTAAGAATCCTAGCTTTCAGCCTATCCCAACTTTCAACATGCCTTCCATTAAGCTTTATTATTTCTATCTTTTGATTTAAAGTGAGAGACATGTGACTCTTCCTTTCACTTGAACACTTGGAAAGTTATTCAATATTTTTCAATATTTCAAACTCAATATTTTTGTTTCTCAGAAAACAAGGAGCCCAAGAGGGCAAGAGATAGGGAAGCAGTCAGAATACACACAACATTTATCAGTTAAGATTATCATCTCATATGGGCACAGTTGTAGGTGCTTCAAAACAATTACCAAGTAATCTCAAAGATCACTGAGTCATACAGCACCATTATAAACATAATAATAATAAAAAAGTTTGAAATATTGTGAGAATTACCAAAATGTGACACAGAGATATAAATTGAAGATATGCTATTTGGAAAAATGGTGCTGATACTTTCTCTATGGGGAATTGGTTCTAGGAGACCTCTCGGGGATACCAAAATTATGCGTGCGTAAGTTCTTTATATAAAATGGTGCAATATTTGCCTATAACCTGTTTATATCTTTCCGTATACTTTAAATCATCTCTAGATTACTTGTAATACCTAATACAATGTAAATGTTGTATAAATATTTGCTATACTGTATTGTTTAGAGTATAATGACCAAAAAAAGATGTACATATTCAGTACAGGCACAATTTTTAAAAATATTTTTAATTTCTGGTTGATTGAATTCATGGATGTGGAACCCATGGATACAAAGGACTGGCTATATAACTTTTAAAAAATTGTTGGACAAGCCAGGCTCGGTGGCTCAGCCTGTAATCCCGTGCTTTGGGAGGCTGAGGTGAGTGGATGACCTGAGCCTGAGGGTTCGAGACCAGCCTGGGCAACTTGGCAAGACCTCATCTCTACAATAAATCAAAAATTAGCCGGCCATGGTAGCGCGTGCCTGTAGTTCCAGCTACTTGGAAGGCTGAGGCGGAAGGATCGCCGGAGCCCAGCAGGTCAAGGCTGCGGTGGCTGGGAGAGGCCACTGTACTCCATTCTGGGCGACAGAGTGAGACTCCAACTCAAAACAAACAGACAAACAAACAAACAAAAAATCGTTGGACCAAACAAAACACTGGATAGAAAAGATGTTCTACTTTAAAACAAACTACAACTTATTTAAGTAAATCCCATTGAGAAATGACTAGCATCAAGAAATTCTTCAGAAACCAAGAGTTATGGCTCTGATTTAAAAAAAAAAATTAAAGAAAAGAAAAAAAAGCAATTTATCATGTTCTTTTTTAAAAAGTCAAATGATAGAATTAATCCTATTGTCTTGATTTAATGGTAGCACTGGAAAGTTCTTTCATGTTAATCTCACTCTATTTCCTCTTTGGAAATGAGGAATTTGAGAAGGTTGATATATGCACATTTGTGAGGGCCTTGTGAATCTGTCTATTGGGGTATTCATGAGACAGATACATTACAAAAGGAATATGGGACTGTAAACTTAATCTTTCTTTTTGAGATTATCATTTATAGGAAGCAGGAAAATACAACACTTATCTCCTCTCACTTATCAAGCTCTTTTCACTTTCATTTCCATTAGGGTTATCAAAATGCACAAAGGTTTTTAGAAAGCAAACCACAGATTTTCTATTCATCTAACTACCATTTCTCCCATCGTAGGACAAACTGACAATCTGTGCAGGGTGTTACAGATTCCTCACTGCCACAATAACAAATGGCTCTAGAAAATGCCATACGGGTCTTCTTCCTGCTCCCCTTGTTGGGAACAAAACTGATACAGAAGGTTTGGGCTGTGAGTCAAGAAAGTAGATAAACAAACCGAACTAACAGTTGGGAGTGGGATTAGAGAAAATGTTCTCCCGAGATTTCTATTGTTAGGAGAATGGATAAGACTGCTAACAACGAAGGGAAATAAAGCAATACGCACATACAAAAAAACAAACTCTAAACACTTTGCCAGCAAATAGGGCAAGAGACAAAATTGGGTTCAGTGGGAAAGGACCGTTGTTTATTTCCCTGATTGAAAAGTATTGGCTCAGCTTGTATTTTTATCTTTTTCTTTTCCTCTTTTAAAGTTATATGTTAATTTGGTTTCCTGAGTAATTATTCATTCATGGCTTTCCCTAGGCATCTAGTTGTTTATGGAGTCACATATTGTTCAGACCCAATTTTTTCCTACTTTGGCCCATTTTGAGGCAGGTTAAATGAAGTGGGAAGTTGTCATTTGCTGGTGAGACTGATAAATATGAGAGCCAAAAAAGATAATTTGAGCTCAATGAACATTTTCTGCAAGATCTCTTTTAGAGGATAGAGCAATTGTTGACTCTTGATTTCTTTGACTATTGACTGCAAATTAGTCAACTCAAATAAGTAGTCAAATATGGAAAAATACATCAAATGAGATACTTAAAATTGTATAAATATCAATACAGGAAACTCTTTGATTGACATATAAACTGTGCTTAGCAGAAGATGAAGTTCAGACCCCTTGAAAGTCTTTGTTTCAGCCGGACTCAGTGGCTCAGCCTGTAATCCCGTGCTTTGGGAGGCTGAGGTGAGTGGATTGCCTGAGCCCGTGGGTTCAAGACCCACCTGGGCAACTTGACGAGACCGCCTCTCTACAATAAATAAAAAATTAGCCAGGAGTGGTAGCACAGGTCTGTAATTCCAGCTCCTTGTAAGGTTGAGGCAGAATAGCTGGAACCCAGCAGGTCAAGGCTGCAGTGGCCGGGAGCGTGCCACTGCACTCCAGTCTGGGTGACAGAGTGAGACTCCAACTCAAAAAAAAAAAAAAAAGAAAGAAAGTCTTCATTTCTCATAATGTAAAATGATGATAATGGATTGGATTATCTATAAGGTCTTTTTTGCTCCAAATTTTTAATATTTTTATTAAAACTTATGAAGAGGAACCAAAAAAACCCATAATTTATTTATAACAATGTAGATTCTTACATGTTTAAACTTCAATAACCTTCAAAGTACTCTTTGTTTGATGCAATATACCTATTGAGATGCTTTTTCCACTACTCAAAATAGTTTTTGAACTCATCAATTTGATGTCTCTCATTGCTTCTGCCACTTTTTTTGTTTCTCCTCTTCCACATTGGCAAAATGTTTTCCTTTGAGGACTTTTTTCAACCGGGGAAACAAACAAAAAAATTATCACTCAGAGTGAAATCAGGTGTATAGAGGAAGGTCATTTCATTTTTGGTCAAAAAACTGCTGAACACACAGCATGGTATGGGCAGATGCATTGTCATAGTGGAAGAACCAGTCACCCGTTTGCCACAACTTGGAATATTTCTTCTGCAAATCATGCTGCAACCATCTCAAAACTTACAGATAAAAACATTTGTTGGCTGTTTTGTCTAGAGGAACAAATTTCAAGTGTACTACAAGAGGTCCGCCCTCCAAAAGACAATTTTGGGTTTTTTGGGTCTCCTCTTATATTCTATTGACTATTGCTGAAGTAAAACAATAATTTGAACAGCTAAATTCACAGCAAGATTTGATATCTGTCCTACTAATAGGACTAAAATGGTTAAATTTGTAATTGATGATACTTTATTTCAGACTAAAACACTTTATTTTAAATTTAATCTAGTGCTTAACAGGCTGTTTTAAATTAAAGTTTGCATATCAATATTCATCAGATATCTTTATCTTCTTCCCTGAAAAAAGAGCAATTCAGTCAAATATCAGTTATATAATTTTTAAAAATTGAGAAATATGCTTAATCTTATTCTTCAGTGAAGTACTCTGTCGAGTCATAAGTTTATGTCTAAATGCTTAATATTTTAACTAAAGGTGACTTCAGAATAGCACAGTTATTCAACAATTTATAAGAAGTTAGAGAGATTCTAGACTCAAATTTATAGTCTAGGTCCCTGATTCTTAAAGCTCTAGGAAATCACTAAAGAACAAGCAGAAAATTGGAGAGTTTTAACTTCCAGCCTTGTAAAATTAAGCAACATCTTTTCCTTCCATGTCTTAATAGTTTCTAAAAGGAAGAAGAAACTTTCCAGGTTTCAGGGAATGGAAGGACACCAACAAAAGTAGTTGACGATGTTTAATCTAAACAGGAAGCCAGATATTTACTCTTTTTACTGGGATACTTTGTCATGAGACTGAAAGGAATGAATCAAGCATTCAGCTCTGAGAAGAGAATCGCTGTTTTTATAAAGATAAAGAAGACTGGTGGGTAGAAAAGTATGTACAATTACTTAGTAACTCTATAGATTATAGATTATGTTTATGTGTGTGCATGTGACCTTTCATCTCTTGATAATGTGGGGACTCATCTTTTTGAACTGAAAACAAGTCCTGAATTACTAATACCTAATGAAGTATTTTAACGTGTATTTTAAACTGTGATTTTTTTTCAGGCTTCTGAAGATTTTATCCAGATCCCTCACCTTTCTGCAATGTAGCTTTCAAAGTGTGAATATAATATAATTAACACTTCTCCAAAATAATTTTCTTACTATTGCCTAAATTATCATCCATTTACCACTTAAGTCATAGATATTATTTCTTGATCTCCTAATTGTCTTATCCTTTTTGTGATTTTTTTCCTTCAAATAAAGAAGGAAGTTGGTTCATTTTTATGAACTATTCCTTGCTTGTCAGAGTGATATCTCATTGGCATTTCTTCCTGTATTTTCCTTAGTGAAATTGTGAAATCTACCTGTCTCCTTTTTATTATATAGATATATCACCTGCTTTAATTTAACAAGATAAAAACGTGCCTCCCTCACCTATAAAAATATTATTTATTAATCCAAGTTCTTACACATTTTTTATCAGCCAATATGTGAGGCACCTGAATTAATTCTGATAGGTTAAGGTGTAAGTTCTTTTAAAAATTAGCATCTACTTCATAGCTAAAAGTAAGGTAATATGTTTCATAGTAAGTCTTTGAACACTTCTGAAATGAAAAACTTGCAGCTTGGAATTTTAATTTAATAATTTTTAGTAGTACATGCATTCTCCATTCTAGTCCCTGATCTTATCTGTCCTACCCACTTTTGGGGAAAAGGAAAGCTTTGTTGTAGGTCAAAACAAGGAAATTGATAAAAGGGATTTTCAGGGTCCATTTTCTATCAGTTATTTTCTGTTTTCCAGAACTGTATAATCCCCCTTTCTTATTCCATAGACATCCAAAGCACAAACACTCTGTTCTCTCTCTCTTCTCTTTTAGTCTTTAAAAAGCCACCAGTAATTGCATTTGCATAGAGAAGTAAGTAACTAGCAACGGCTTAAAATTTTCATTTCTCCAAATAAACATTTCATTTTGTAGAGAAAACTTTTTAAAATATATGAATGGCATCTAATGTTGAGTTCTTATCCATCAGTCTCTCAGCAAAGGGAGTCTTTCCATTGCCTTTGAAACTTGCTACAGATTCTGTTCTATTTAATATTACTAATATCATTAACACATAGCATCATTCATAGAAATGTGCTTAAATATCTAGTACTATCTAATAAAGGGTGGAAAAAACTACCTTTAAACATAGTGTATGACTCCAGATCCTACTGACACTTTACCTTTTTTTAACATTCTGTGTTCAGTCTTGTTTAATTCCTACTCATTATTTACTTTCTTCCTCAGGTATGCCTTTCCTGATTTAAGAGACTGGATCCAATCTCATGGATTATTCTTATAGCACCTTGTAACTCTTCTTTATGGTATCTGTCAAAATAAAAATTTTATATTTATTTGTATGTTATTTATGTAACATCCTTTTTTATTCAAGAGTTTTGTTTGTCAATAATGTTTAGTTCACTTTCATTTTGAAATTATTTTCAATGGTATGGCATTCTGGATGTATTTCATCTCCATTTTTAAAATTATTTTTACTGGTATAAAATTCTAGGCAGGCTATTATTTTCTCTCAGCATTAAAGATGGTATTTCCATTATCCTGTGACTTTAATTATTTTTGTTGAAAAGCTACATGTTAGTCTTATTGTTAGTCTTGTCAGTTATGTATCTTTTAAACTGGGAGTATTTTTTTTTTTTTTTTTTGAGTTGGAGTCTCACTCTGTCGCCCAGACTGGAGTGCAGTGGCCACTCCCGGCCACCGCAGCCTCGACCTGCTGGGCTCCGGCGATCCTTCTGCCTCAGCCTTCCAAGTAGCTGGGGCTACAGGTGTGCGCTACCACGCCCGGCTAGTTTTTTGATTTATTGTAGAGATGAGGTCTCGCTGCCCAGGCGGGTCTCGAACCCACGGGCTCAGGCAATCCACTCACCTCAGCCTCCCAAAGGCGCGGGATTACAGGCTGAGCCACCGAGCCCGGCAAACTGGGAGTATTTTAAAGATCATCTACTTGTTTTTGAATTCTACTAATTTGACTATGATGAGCATAGAGTTGGTTTTCTTTGTGCTTATCAACCTGGGGTTTGCAGAGCATTTTAAAGCGTTGGGTTGATGTCTTTCATTAGTTGTGGGAAATCATCTACCATTTTTAAATTATTATTGCTTCTACCTCACTTACTATTGTCTTTTATCCTAGAACCCCAACTAAGTATGTTTTATTTTTTATTTTTTTTTGAGTTGGAATCTCACTCAGTCACCCAGACTGGAGTGCAGCGGCCACTCCTGGCCACCGCAGCCTGGACCTGCTGGGCTCCAGCAATCCTTCCGCCTCAGCCTTCCAAGTAGCTGGAACTACAGGTGCACGCTACCACGCCCGGCTAATTTTTTTGATTTTTATTGTAGAGATGAGGTCTCACCAAGTTGCCCAAGTGGGTATCGAACCCGCAGGCTCAGGCAATTCACTCACCTCGGCCTCCCAAGCTGCGGGATTACAGGCTGAGCCACCAGGCCGCCCCTAAGTATGTTTTAAAACATGGGTTCCCAACCTGCAGGTCATGGACCAGTATCAGTTTGTAGCCTGTTAGTAACTGGCCTACACAGCGTGAGTTGAGTGATGGGCAAGCGGATGAAGCTGCATTTATAGTAGCTCCCCATCACCCATATTACCACCTGAGCTCCATGTCCTGTCAGATCAAAAGCAGCATTAGATTCTCATAGGAGCACAAACCCTATTGTAAATTGTACATGTGGGGGATCTAGCTTGTGTGCTCCTTATGCGACTCGAATGCCTGGTAATCTGAAGTAAAATTGAAGTGGTGATGCTAGCATTGTCTTCCATCACCCTCATATGGGATCATCTAGTTTCAGGAAAACAAGCTCAGGGATCCCACTGATTCTACATTATGGTGTGTTTTATAACTATTTCATTATATAGTGCAATATAAGAATAATAGAAATAAAACGCACAATAAATGTAATGCACTTGAATCATCCTGAAACCATTACCGCTGCCCAATCTGTGGAAAAATTGTCTTCCATGAAACTGATCCCTGATACCAAAAAGGTTGGGGACTACTGTTCTAAAACATCTGGACCAATTTCAACTGTATCTTATATTTTATCTTTTTAAATGTTATTTATTCTTTCTTTTCTCTCTCTCTCTCTCTGTCTCTCTTACTACCTGAATTTGTTTGAATCTTCCTATTTTTCTTTTGTTTTAATAATTCTGTTTTCTATTGTGTTCAATCTTCTGTTGAACTACCCATAGAGTTTGTAAATGCAGATATTGTATTTTTCCTTATTAGAATGATCATTTGATTCTGTTAATATATTTTAATTTTCTGGCATAATCCATTTTTTCTTACACTTTGATCATTTATTTTCTGTTTTTCTGAAATACTCATTTACTTACTTTAAAGTTTCTTATATTTCCTACAGTATCTGAGGATGGGTGTCTGTGAAAATGGTGGAATATGGATATCCAGAAATTCTCTACTTCATAATGGCAACAGAGAAAAATGGGAGAAAAAACTCTTAGAATCAACATTTCTTAGAATTTTGGAAATTAACAAAAGGCTTACAGCAGTCTCTGAAACACCTTTTCTAGAAAGAAATGTTGAATCTCAGTAAGAGCAGTGAGCTCTGAAGCAGTTGAACTTGTGTATATTCCCATTCCCCAATTCCCAGCTTCACAGTATTCTTGAAAATTAACAGCCTATAATAGCAGTGAAAACTAGGAGGATGACAGCCAGTGGAGAGACCAGAACAGGTTTGGCACTTCAACAAAGCCTCGTTCCCATGAAATTGTCATTATTTGACCTCCCCGATGGATCCTAGGAAAACCCCACTTCCCCAGTTACAAAACTGTCGATCTGGCCTAACTTAGAGCTCCCCCAGTGAAAAGACCTCGTACCTGGCAGTGTCAAAAAAAATTATAGGCAATCGTTTAATTTCATGACTGCCTAAGGCAGTGACTAACAGCTGGTACAAGCTATAAACTAACTAAAAAGCTTAAAAGGAAAAGCTAGAAAATTAAATAACCCTAGAGTCCTTGAAAAACTCTGACATATCTCTTACAATCTAGAAGGTCACATGCATGCCTAAGGTTGTGTACCTGCCCTAGGTTATGCACATGCTCAAAAAAGCACTGAGACATCCCTAAATTATCACATCTGTTTGACCATGACACTCTGTACAAACAGGAATTGAAGACCAAGACTGAATTTTCAACTTTCTGGTGAGTGTTGAAGGTATGCCTTCAGCAAAAACTGAGAGTCTTATTGGTTTCATACATTTAAGGATATCCCACTACTCATTATCTGACAACTAATTTAACCAAACAGGGACTTCAAGAACCACAAAAGATAAAGAATACAGCCTATACATATTTGGTTAAGAAAAATGAGTAAACAAATAAGCAACAAAAACAACAAACAGTAGCAACAACAACCAACTTTGTGGAGAGGAGAGAATCTGATTTCCAAAGTTATGTCATTATACTATGTATAATGTCCAGTGTTTAACAAAAAATAAAATAAGAAAAAATTAATAAAGTATGGCCTATACAGTGGGGGAACTGAAAGGGGAAGTGGGATCAACAGAAAGTTTTCTCAAGGAAATCTGAATATGGAACTACCAAACAAATATTTTAAATCAGCTATTTTAAGTTATGTTTAAAGAACTAAAGTAAACCACGTGTAAAGAATTAAAAGTATGAGAACAATATCCATCTGAACAGAGAATATCAGTAGAAAGATAAAAAATATAAAAAAAAAACTAAACAGTAGTTTCCAAGTTCAATAGTACCAGACAAAAAAATAGATAATATACTTTAGACTCTAAAATGCACATTTGATAAGTCAAAAGTTGAAATTTGCAATTATGAAGACAGGTTTATTGAGATTATTCAGTATTACTAACAGTAAGAGAGAAGAATGGAGAAAAAACATAGTGCTTCAGAAACCTAGGACTTCCTAAAGTGCATCTACATGTGCAATGTGAGTTATAGGAAAAGAGAAAAAAAAATAATTTTTGAAAGAATAATGATCCAAATTTCCTACATTTGATTTAAAACAACACATCCAAGAAGTTCAATAAAACATAAACAGAATAAACTGAAAAATACCTGCATCTAGTCATATCGTCAGGTTATTGAAAGCCAAAGATAGAATCTTGAAAGCAGCAAAAAAAATGAAATTAAGATTAACAACTCATTTCTAATCAAAGCATGGAGGCCAGAAGGCAGTGGGATCACATATTCAGAATGCTAAAAAAGAAAAAAAAAAAAAAGATGGTCAACAAAGAATTCTATATTCAGAACACTTATTTATCAAAGTAAATAATAAATTAAGACATTTACAGGAAAACATCTGTGAAACTGTTGATGTCATGTGGTATGGGGTTTAGTTGTTCTGTGGGTTCTGGATTTTGCTGCAGAAAATAATTTCAGAGTATGTCCAAAGTATAGTATAAAAGGAAAGGTTATTAAAAAGGAAAACACATTCAAGAAAGAACATGGGTGCCTCAAAGGAAAGGACACACATTTACCTTTAGCAAGAAGGTTTATATAATGTTTACAGCAATGATTAAGCAAACTATTCTTGTGCTAAGAGCAGAAGGCTGCAGGTCATGAGTTTTGGTTACTGTCTCTTAACATTTTCGGGTCACAGGGACCTTCTAAATAATGAAAGTTACTGCCTAACTAGATTTGGGCTTTTCTTAGAACACATGCAATGAGGTAATTCCTCATTGTTTCTATGATTACTGCCTTGGTAGTTTTGTCATTCATCCTATAAGTTGGTCAGGTCTGATATGCCTGGTCAGTCAGGTGAAAGTCATGTACCGATAAAAAAAGATACCAGAATGCTTAATCACCCTGTTTGTCAGTGACCTAAATAAGACCTGCCTAAGAAAACTTGTCTAACTACATCTAAACTATGTGCTGTGTGAACTAAGTCTACCTTACTGTCACTAGCATACCTGTTAGGAAATACTAACGGGAATTCTTCAGACTGAAATAAAAGGACATGAGACAATAACTCAAATCCACATAAAAAAGAACATGAATAAGAACAACAACATACAAGACAGTATAAGTATACTTTTTGTTTTTTACTTTTTTCTCATATCTGATCCAAAAGACAACTGTATGGAGCACTGTTTATAAATCTGTGTTGGTGGGTACACAATGTAGATGGTTTATATAATACTAATATAAACAAAGGAGAGTAGAGGAAATGATGCTATAAATTAGCAACATTTTTGTATACTATTTAAATTAAGTTGGTGTTAAGCCAAACTAGAATTGAAAGGGTACAATATATAATTCAGCAAATAGTTTGAAACTTTAAAGACCCTTATTCAATAATGGATATAATATACAGAAAATATTACAAAGAAAATAGGAAGTTTGAACAACACTATAAACCAACCATAGCTAACAGCTATCTAAGGAATAGTTCACCCACCAATAGCAGAATACACATTCCTCTCTAAAACATATGAAGAATTTCCAGGATAGACCATGAAACAAGTTTTAGCACATTTAAAAGAATGGAAATCATACAAAGTTTTTTCTCAGAAGTTTTCCACACAACAGAGTTAAAATCATTGACTAGTAAATTATAGGGTTGTATCATTTATTTAAATTATTCTTAAATGATAAGTAACTATACTATAATTATTTTGCTACTAACATAATCTGGTTAGGAATATTATTTTTTATCATTATTAATTATTCACTCAAAATCACCATGGCTAAGCTTTGCTATGTTTTCTTGTTATTTGCCCTCACGAAATTTTATGAAGTAATTTTAAAAGCATAGAAAGTTGAGTTGTAACACATTGGGATTCAAACACAGAATTTTTAACTCCAGAATTCAAGATCTTAGTCAACTCCTTGACCATACTGCCTCTGAAGAAAATCTGGAATACACATATAAATATGTGGAAATTAAACAACCCTTTTCTAGTTAACCAATGTGTTAAGGAAAAATTAACAAGAACAATTAGAAAATATATTGAAATGACTGAAAGCAAAAATATCCAGGATCTGAACCACTGGAGCATCTGCTTCTAACATCTATATTTTACTGTTGATAATCAAACATATTTCCTTGCTGTTTTGAATATCTGTTAAATGTTAATTGTATGCCAAAAATACTGTATAAAGAAAAAGTAGAAATTCCAGGTTATCCACCACTAGATTCCCCCCCCCCATTAAACAGAAAAGGTGAGACTAATGACCTTAATTCAATGAGAAATTAACCTGGTTTAAGACTACACTGCAATTTTACTAAGACTCAGTGTATCTCAGTTTTCTTTTGTTTAGCGATTAGCCGTTTAGGGCTTTCATTTGAGAGATTGGTTAGTATGTATCTCATCTACCCTGAAAGCCTGTGGTAAATTTCTTTCTTCCTTAAGAAGTTCCTAGCCCATCTCTCTCTGGTTCTGCCAAACAAAGCTTTAAAATCAAATAAGGAAAAGACAAACTGTATGTGTGAGATGGAGCCCTTCTCTCTAGTGGTTCTGTTTTGTAAGCACTATGAAGCAGCAGAACATTTTACTTTGCATTTAAGAAGTTTTTAATGTATAATATAGTTTCTTAGACTCAACTCCAACTCAACAAATGCTCCATGGAAGAAGCTGGCTATGCATCTGAGACCACTGGATTTTAATTGTTTTATTCCATCACCCTGTACCCACTAGAATTGTTGCAGATTCTTTTTCCATCAGCAAGGATCCACTGTCTGAGACTTTTCTGATCTTCATTCAGTTCATGTTCATAATCAGTAAATGTCACAAGGGGGAAAAATAGTTATCTTCTCTTTAGGCTTTTAGTTTATATGGTCCTTTTACTTCTATGGATCTCTAATGCTTTTAAAAAGCAGGATTTTAAAAATTGTACCCCAATTTTTTTCTAGCTGTTTCAGTAGGAGTATTGTTCTTCCATAAGTGTTTGGGATGTGAAAGCTGCATTTGTTGTTTTAGGAGTATTGCTTTTGTTGTCAAACAAAATGTTTCAGGAAAAAAAAAGGAGATGACAGAGAGAGAGGAGAGGAGAGGAGAGGAGAGGAGAGGAGAGGAGAGGAGAGGAGAGGAGAGGAGAGAGGGAGAGGAGAGAGAGAGAGGAGAGGAGAGGAGAGGAGAGGAGAGGAGAGGAGAGAGAGGAGAGAGAGGAGAGGAAGGAGAGGAGAGGAGAGGAGAGGAGAGGAGAGGAGAGGAGAGGAGAGGAGAGGAGAGGAGAGAGAGGAGAGGAAGGAGAGGAGAGGAGAGGAGAGGAGAGGAGAGGAGAGGAGAGGAGAGGAGAGGAGACGAGAGGAATCTATCTAATGAGAATGGCAAGTGATATATAAAATCAGATATGGTAATAATGACAATGAAATTAGTATCTGGGGCAACCCTTTCGGGTCCCCTCCCACTGTGGGAGCTTTTCTGTCCTCAATAAATCCTACTTTTAAAAAAAAAATTAGTATTGGATAATGTGAGTACCCTCATAGGTCTCAGGAAGGCTGGAGCTCTGCAGCTTTCTAAAATAAACTTAATCCAACCTGTCAATTTTATAGGTGGGTAGTGTAGACACTGAGAGGAAAATTGACCTGTAATGCACTATTTCTTCTAGGTTTTCATTATCTAAAAATTTTTGTACATGATTTATTCTACTTCCTAATGGAACTCCCAACAAAATAACCTATACTATTTATTTTAGTAAGGGCCTACTTTTAACTATTCAGATATTAATTTATCTGGCAATCTAGCTATAAGATATATTTGCTCTTGCCGGGCTCGGTGGCTCAGCCTGTAATCCCGCGCCTTTGGGAGGCTGAGGTGAGTGGATTGCCTGAGCCCGCGGGTTCGAGACCCGCCTGGGCAGGCGAGACCTCATCTCTACAATAAATCAAAAAATTAGCCGGGCGTGGTAGCGCGCGCCTGTAATTCTGGCTACTCGGAAGGCTGAGGAGGAAGGATCGCCGGAGCCCAACAGGTCGAGGCTGCGGTGGCCGGGAGCGGCCACTGCACTCCAGTCTGGGCGACAGAGTGAGACTCCAACTCAAAAAAAAAAAAAGATATATTTGCTCTTTGTACCTTATTTGAATTTTTAATATAATGACCATCTACAGCAAGAGCAAAACCATGAGCACAGTCTAATGAGCACTGATAAATATTACATTCTTTTACAGTGAGCAAATTATTGCCCCCTGCTGTTTCCCTAATAGCTTAAATTAGCAGGTCATGATTGCTGGAGTTTCACTAGTCTTCATCAGAGAAGTGGCTGTGATTGTCTTTTTCCCACACTGCATCCATTCATCACAGAGACTCTGAGCTGTAAATATAAACCATTTCTACTACTAATGATACAGCTTGTCTCATATTAAATGCCATCCATTCTAGTGGTATGTCTTAAAGTCTTTTTTTACCAATCTCATTGCCTATGCTGTTATATAATATGCCAGTCTCTATAATATATCACTTACATCCTTATTTTATTTAATTCTCACAACTGATCCATGGGTTATACATCATCATCTTAATTTTTCAGATGAAAAATAAAAGGTCATATAAATTTGATTTGCTAGAAAGTGGCAGAGCAAAGATTTTAGTTCAGTGCTGTCTCCAAATCTATATTCTCCGTGTCCTCCTGTCCATCATATTGTCTTCTTCCTGTTCAAGTCTCAAGATTTTCTTTTCTTTGCAGATCTTATAAATTTTTTTACAATAAGAAAAACCAATTTTGGAATATACAATTCACTGAATATCCTATAATTTTAAGATATAGCATTACTTTATGGGAAATATTTTCTACAGTGTTAGCTTTGCCTGTCATATGATTACTATATTAGGAAGGGGATTAATGTTTAAAAAGGAATTGATTGAAATTGATATTGACAACAAATTAGAATAATGACTACATTACCTTCATCACAGCTTTTTCCAACACTTTATTATGGAAACTTTTTTCCTTTTATTTTTTCATTTAAAACATTTTAGATTCAAGGGGTACTTCTGCAGGTTTATTATATATGTATATTATGTGATGATGATGTTTGGGCCTCTATGGAGCCCATCAGTCAGGTTTTTAAATTATACAGATCAGTTGAAAGGATAGAATAATAAAAATTCAAATACATACCAAATGGACCTAACAGGTTTTACTTTTCTTTTCTTTTCTTTTTTTTTTTTTACTATATTTCTTTTATAACACTATAGAGCTATGATTTATGTGTATGCTATTTTTCTGAACCATTGACATTAAGTCATAATCTTAGTCTGTTTGTGCTGCTATAGCAAAATGTTGGAGACTGGATAATTTTTAAAGAATGGAAATCTATTTCTTATAGTCTAAAGACTTGGAAGTCCAGGGTCAAGGCACTAACAAATTTGCTGTCTAGTGTGGGCTACTCTCTGCTTCCAAGATAGCATGTGTTCTTTTGTCCTCACATGGAGGAAGGCAGAAGGGCAAAAGCAGCCTAGTTCATTTCCTCCAAACTTCTTTCATCTATGAGGATGGAGCCCTTATAGCCTAATCACTGTCTAATGACACCACCTCTTAATACTGTTGCATTGAAGATTAAATTTAAACATGGATTTTGGAGGGGACACAGACATTCAAACCATAGCACAATCATAATAAACCTTCACTTCTAAATACTTCAGCATGAATCTCTTAAAATTAAATTTAGTTTTCCATATAGATATAACTTTATTATAATATCAAAAATAGTAATATCACTTAAAATACTTATATCATTTAAAATCTACTCCAATTTTCAAAAATGTATCTGATAGCTGTTTGTTTTACTCTTTTAAAAAGATATAATCATGTTTGCCTCTTTAGGTCATATCAATTTTAGCTTTGTTACTCTCCACAATCTTACTTACTCACCATTTTGTTGTCATTTCCCAGAACACTACCTTTTCAAAGACTCTAGAGTAATTGTCTCATGAAATGTCCTACATTTGGGATGTTCAGATTGTCTATTACAGCGCTGAGCCTGTGTTTTTATCTCTTGTAGTCTCTGTAGACTGGTTGTTAGATCTGAATAGATTTAAGTTAACAATTTCTAGCAAACATTTTTCTTCAGTGATGCTGTCAACTTCACATTGCATCTCCTTGGACTGCACACAATGTTAGGTTGCCCCACAATTAGTGAAAATATCATTGATCACTTGGTTCAGGGAGCAATCATCAAAACAGTATAGGTACTTTTTCCCTTTTGAATAAGCTTTTTGACTTACATTTGGCAACTAATGCTTTTTAACACCCATTAATAACCCTAATGTCAAACAAAAATTTCACTGAGAGTTGCAAAAAGTGATTTTCTAACTCCAACATCTATAGTTCAAAGAATAACCTAACACACCTGTTCAAAAAACATCAGGTAAAGCCTTATCTTTTTCCTATTAAATACCAATTTTCTTAGTAAGAACTTTATCCAATAGTTACCTCCAGTGGTGGTAAATGAATTTATCTTTTTTTCTCTGTTCTCTGTCTCCATTATTTTTTCCTTTTTGCTATTATGAACTAAAAGGTCTTTATTTATTGCATGTGTTACAAATTTCCAGGTCTCACTTTCTTTAACTTTGAACTGGAAGTAAAACATTTCTTCAAGAAGTTCTAGTTTCTTTTAATTATGTATGATATGCAGAATGCAAGATCTGGGCAGTAGGTGTGCTCATTGGAATGGAAGAGTCACTGCTTCTGGGCTCTTTCAGTTCATAGGGAGGAAAAAAAAACCAACTTTCTCAGTCTTTTTATCTCTTTCTCTATCTACATATAGTAAATGCCATTAATTTATATTGGTATGCCTATTTATTGTAACAAAATCATATAATAAGAAAAAATTTTAATTTTTTTATTTTGAAGATGTGGGATACAATTCAGGACAAAAAAAATTTTAAGTATGTCAAGGTCTAATTTAAAGCTTGACTTTCTGCGTTCTGTCTAAAAAGACACTATTACCAAGTCATGTAGATGTCCTAGAATATATTCTTTTAAGAGTTTATCATTTTAGTTTTTATGTTTAAGTCTATAAATAAATTATGTATGGTATGAAATAATAACTGAGGTTTATTTTCTTATAGATATGGTAGTTCTAGGACAATTTGTTGAGTAGAAATTTTTCTTCATGAATTGCTTTGGTACCTTTATCAAAAAATCAAATTACAGGGGAATGCTGTTTGAGCTCTTTGTTTTGTGTCATTGATATATTTGTTAAATTTTATGACAGTATTATAATGTCTCGATTACTATGACTACAGAGGAAGTCTCAAAACCTGATAGTGTAGATCCTCCAGTTTTGGTTTTCTTTTTAAGAGTACTTTGGATAGTCCAGTTTTTTGTATTTGTGTATACATTTTAACATGTTAATCATAAAGAGTTCCTCAGTTCATGAATGTACTATTTCTGTTCATTTAGATCTTCTTTAAAGTGTCTCAGGAAAGTTTTGCTGTTTCCATTATAAAGGTCTTGCATAACTTTTGTCAAATTTATAAGTAAAAAACATTTTTGTATTGATTATGTAAACAGCATATTTTTAATTTTTATTTTTCATATTGTTGCAAAATGAATTTGATTATATATATTAAATTTGTGTTCTGCAACTTTGCTAAATTCATGTGCTAGTTAATACTTAGGTATTGTTATAGCCAAAGTGAGAGAAAGAAGTTGCCAACATGCAGAGAATCAAATTTGAGTCTTTATTAACCAGTAGTCGAGAGCAGGCTAGTGCCATAAAGAACTCTCAGCCCCGAACAGAGTGAGCAGGGGATTTATAAAGGCAAAAACCACAAAAGCTGTACAGTTATGATTATGTTTTTGCCAGAACATTTGGTTGCAAAAGGGTACAGAGAGCTACAGAATTTGCAATTAGGGAGTTTCCAAGCACCGAGGGGAAAAAGAATGTGGGCTTGTGATTACAGGAAGGTTACGCAGGGGGTTCATCTCTGGGTTAAGATGGAGGATTTGCTACAAAATGGAGTTACTTATGCCAAGAAAGCTATTACAGGCTACTATAGGTTTTTTTATGCTATTACATTCCCCCCTTTTATTTGTTCATGAGTCAATGCATTGACTCATCTGTCATAGGTATGTTATTGTAGTGGGGTCCTATATGCATGAGTTTTACAGAACTGATCTGTTGTTTGATGAAACAAATAAACCAATTTATTATGCAAAGCCCTATGAGCGACCAAGGAGGAGAAGTACAAGGGGTCCAACTAGACCAGTAACAAGAGTTGTTAGCCATGGGTTCCAATCAAACAAGGACTGGAACCAGGATTTATTATTTTCCCTGTCTTTTTGTCATTTGTCCAAATTTTCTCAGACCCTCTGGAGGGTGTCTTTAATAACTTCTGATTTGTTGGCATAGAAGCAACAAGCTTCTCTGAGGGTTACACAGAGTCCTTCTTGGGATAGGAAAAGTAAGTCTAGGCCTCTATGATTTTGGAGGACAACATTAGCTAGGTATTCTACATGGTCATGGAATTGGTTCATGGCAAACTGTAGGTTTCCTAGGTCAGCATCGATATCTTATGCAAGGTTTTATAGACTAGTTCTCCACGAACCAGAGTGGCAGTGCCAATTGCAGCTGTACCAGCTATACTTAGCCCAACTAAGGCAGATACTAGCAAGGGAACAGCACATTTTTTTATGAGCAATGGGAAGACCATGGGGATTGAGTAGAAGGGCTCCTTGTAGACCACTATAAGCATAAACCTGAGGTAACATATGAACAGTAATACATAAGGTGGGCTAATTGACTAACTTTTTGGTAGTAGCACATTTTGTAAGCCTGTATAACTAGCTAACCAGATGTTGGCAGTGGATACATAGGCCATGGATTCAACCTTAGTTACAGTGAGAGATAAGTTACAAATATTAGAGAATGAAGAAACTGTTAGATTGAAACCTGGAGCTATAAGAAAGGAGACATTACCAGTTATATCTTCCAGAGTAATGTGAACATTTCCAGAGATCATAGTTTTCCAGATGATAGGAGTTTCAACTCCTAGACTCACATAGTAAGGGGGTTTTGGCTTTAAGCAAAGCCAGCAATCTGATGCCAACTGGGTCATAGTGGCATTAAGCAGACAGTGCATATTATCTAACATAGGAAAAAGACTAGGGGGTTGATGGGCCAGGTTTGGAAGCAGTCGAGGTGAACTCAGAAGCTGTTGAGGTGAAACTGTGGTAGTGACTTGGTTGGCAGAAGGCAGAGGCTGAGACAGAGGCTGGTGGTAACTGAACAAGGGATCCTTCAGCTCTGTCAATGGCCCTATTGGTTTGGCCATGGTTTTGTAGGCAAGTGTGCACCGTCAGATGGTGAATAAGGTGCCACGGTCATAACCATTCATGTAGAGTCATATACCCCAGGTATTTCCTGTACTCCAGGAATAATGGAGAGGATTAGTAAGCTTTATGTATAAAGGCCATTCTGGGCCAGCATCTGACCAAAGGGTGATTTCAGATGTGTCATTAGGCCTCCCACTGTAAGTTGCAATGGTGACACATCTCCAGTCTGCACAAAAGAAGTCATTTTCCCAATTATAATGGTGGTCAGTAGGGTTACTGGGGCAGAGATAAAAGTTTATGTTTTTTACATAATTGGGGGTTGCCCACTGTGTGCATGATTTAGTGTAGTAAGGATTTTGTCTATTGTACAGGCTTCCAGATAGACATTCTTTTTCTATTTGTAGCAGATCAGGAAGGCTCACCTCAAACTGAACTGAAGGTAAATTGTGGGTCTAGTTTTGGATAGCTAGAACCTTTCCTGATGTAAAAAGAGGTTAAGGAAAAGGTAGAGGCTGTACAATAAGCCATTCCAAAATGGGGAGAACAGACTAAGAGCCAACACCAGAACATAGTAGGGCAGTGATACATCCTACACATGAGAGACAGGATAATATTAACAGAGACTTTTCACCACATTTCAATTCTGTGGGGGCTACAGAGATTATGCCTATGCCTAAAGCTAAGGCAAGTGGGATAAATAAGGTAAGGGCTAAGGGGTGATAACAATATATTCAGGGAATTATTAACCAGTAAAACAGTCTATTCCACGCAGTCAGAATCTCACATTTCAGCTGTATGTTGTTGGTCAGCCTGTGGTGTGGTTAAACCAGGATGGTGGGCTTCGAAGGTGATTTTGAGAGAGTTTTCAGGGTCCCTGGCTGTTGTCCAGTCAGTTGAGCAGGTTGGTGGAGCAACGTCACTTGCTTTGGCTCTTTTGACTCGCAAGTGATGAATCCAAGCTGTTATTCCATCAAACTTGAGTGCTGTTGGTGTGGTGATGATGATGACGAAGGGTCCCTTCCAGGCAGGGGTCAGTCCTTCTTTCTGGAACTTTTTAACAAAGACCAGGTCCCCAGGCTGGAATGGATAGCTAGGCATGGAAGACGAAGTCAGCAAGACAGCATGGATGTCAGAGTGGACAGTAGCCTGGACCTGTTGGAGGGACTGGAGATACTTTAATAGAGATTGATTAGTAATTTCTTCAAGAATGGGATCCCTTAGCCAGGAATTTAGAGGAAGGGGTCTCCCAAACATGATTTCATATGGGATAAACTCAGCCTTGTATGGCATGCATCGGGACCGGAGAAGGACCAAAGGCAAAAGCTTACCTATTTTTCACTGGTTTCCATTTTTAATTTAGTTAAAGTGGTTTTAGAATTTGGTTCATGCATTCTACCTGTCCAGAGATCTGTGGTCAGTAAGCACAGTGTAATTTCCAGTCAATGTTTAGCACTTTACTAACCAGTTGAACTATATACAAAGTAAAGGCAGAACCATTATCAGAGCCAATAGAAAGAGGAAGCACAAACCAAGGAATAATTTCGTTTAATAAAAACTTGATAACTGTGAAAGCAGTTTCATTTCTTGTGGCAAAAGCTTCGACCCATCCAGAAAAAATATCTACAAATACTAACAGATAGGTGTATCCCGCGTGAGGGGCTTTACTTCAGTAAAATCTATTTCTCATTTTTTCCAGGGATTAGCCCTCAGGCACTGATATCATTTGATGATCTTGGGCCTTGTTTTGCATTGACTTGAGCACAGGCAGGGCACATTTCAGCTAACATGGCGGGTAGGCTTTTTAAGTCATTGATGTGATAATAATGATCTAATAACTCTGTCAATTTAGTGCCTCCCAAGTGGGGGATGAAATGCAATTTTTTTTTACCAAGGTATGTCTGAGAGCTGCAGGCAAAACAATTTTAGAATCTTTAGCTCACCATCCTGTAGGCTTTTTGTGAGCGCCTGGAAGGTCTGCTTGTTCCTCTTCTTCCTGGGTATAGTTGGGCTGTTTTGGGAGAGAAGGAACTGGAAAAGTTTTAGTTAATAAAATAGTTAGAGACTCAAGTGGAAGTTATACTGTCTCTCAAGCTTCCCGGGTCTGCCAGGCAGTTTCTGGTTGCTTCTGGAGTATCTGACTTTTGGTGTCCCCTATGATGGATGATGGCTATTTCCTTGGGGAGCTATATAGCCTCTAGAAGGGCTAAAATTTCTTCTTTGTTCTTTATCATCTTACCCACCATGGTAAAAAGTTCTCGTTCTTTGTAGATCATAGCATGGGCATGGAAAGTAGCGAAAGCATACCTGCTGTCAGTATAAATATTTACCCATTTCCCACTTTCCCAGCATAAAGTCTGAGTCAAAGTAATTAACTCACCCTTTTGAGCCTATGTGCCAATGGGCAAGGACTGTGACCAGGTTACATTGTGAGCCATGGTTACCACTACACCAGCCTTATGAACTCCCTCTATTACCAGACTGCTGCCATTATGAATTGGTTAGCATCAGCCTGACTTAAAGGAGTGTCCTGAAGATCAGGTCAGCTGGCTTGAGAGATGTCCAATACATCTTCGCAGTCATGAACTGGTGTTTCCAGATTGCCATCAGGCAGTAGGGTTGTTGGGTTGAGGCTCTGAGTGGGAGAAAAAATTAGTCAAGGTTGGTCAAGTAGGAGGCTCTGATATTGGGTGATACCAGTGTTTGACATCCAACAGCCAGAGGCTCCCTGGAGTAAATTCTCAACAGCAAGGGGACCTGTTAGGGCCAGGTTTGGGCCAGAAGACTGTTTATCTGTTTCCTTAACCAGTATAGCTGTAGCGAAGTGTGAGGATCCCAATCTGGGCAAGAAGAGGGAAACATCTCATCTAACATGTCCTGACTTTCTTCCTGTATACCTGCATTTAGCCCCAGTTCTGATGCACTCTCACTCCTCAGAGGTAAATAAGGTTAAAAGGAGCTGCTGAGAATCTTCCCATGTGGGAAGATGAGTGTGCATGACTGATTCCATTAAAGAAGTCAGAACCTGTGGCTTCTCTGAAAACTGTGGATTTTGGTATTTCCAGTTATACAGATCAGAGGTGGAGAAAGGAGTGTATATCAGGAAGGGCTGCTTGGTCAGATCTGCCCCCTGCAGAGGAGGGACTTCCTGGAGGGGAAGGAGGGGGCTGGATTGGTCCAAGATCAGAGATGGGTAGTCAAAGGCAGAGAAGGCAAAGGGGAAGTGGAAGAGGTGACAGTGGGTGAAGATGCCTGAGAATTATAAGGCAGAGGATTAGAGTTAGAGATAGCTGGGTCCTCAAGGGGATCTTCAGTAGAAGGGGGTAAAACAGGATACAATCCAGTGGAAGTAGGAGTTGGGGAGAATAGAAAAGGAGGAACACAGGCCAGAGATTTAGAAACAAGGATGCAACTAGGGGTTTCAAGGGAACATGTCTTTAACCATGGAGGTGGATTTTGAATCAAGCTTAACCATTGGTCGATATAGGGAAATTGGTCACGGTGACCAGGAGTCCCTGTACCAACCTTCCAAACAGACTCAGTAACGTGAACATCTAGAGACCTGTGGATGACCATCCAACATTAAACAAAGCCCAGTCAACTTTACAGAGGGTCTGGAGCCTGCCCTTTGAAAGACAGACACCATAGTACTCAGCAAATCCAACAGATAAATTCTTTTTCATGCAGTCCAGAGGACTGGAGGGTTTAGAAGTCTGAGACCCATGTTGTTAAAAACCAGTAAAGGCAAATCAAAACTGAAATCAGAAAATAGTAAAGGCAAATCAAAACAAATCAGAAAACCAGTAAAGGCAGATCAAATCTGAAATCAGAAACTGAACGGGGACTCAATTCAGCCAACAACTTGGCTTAATGAAAAGTGTCCAAGGGATGACCTCATCAGGCCGTGAATCCCTTTAAACAGAATTATGGCCACAAATGGAACAGACTCTTACCTCCTGGGAATGTACAGATGGAATCATGTTCTTTCGAGGTGATGGGAAGTCAGCAGTAGTTCCAACTCCCTCTGAGCCAGATGAGAGGTTATGGGGCCCTGGAATGTCTTCACGGAATGCCTCCCCTATAACTTCTCCACCAAGCCAGGGAGAGCCAGGGTGAGGCCACCTCCCACGTTTGGTGAATCTTGCTGGGGTCTCCAAATGTTATAGCTGAAGTACAAGAAAGAAGTTGCCAACATGCAGAGAGTTGAATTTGAGACCTTTATTATCCAACAGTCAAGAGCAGGCTAGTGCCATAAAGAACTCTTGACCCCGAACAGAGTGAGCAGGGGGTTTATAAAGGCAAAAACCACAAAAGCTGTACAGTTATGATTACATTTTTGGCAGAACATTTGGTTGCAAAAGGGTAGAGATAGCTACAGAATTTGCAATTAAGTAGTTTCCAAGTACCAAGGGAAACAAGAATGTGGGCTTGTGATTACAGGAAGGTTACTCAAAGGGGTCATCTCTGGGTTAAGATGGAAGTTTTGTTACTAAATGGAGTTACTTATGTCAAGCAAACTATTATAGGCTATTCTAGTTTTTTTTATGCTATTAGAGTATTCTGTAGGTTCCTTTACTACTTACTCTCTAAACTGATGTGTTTATCACCAGCCATACCATCCTTAGCATGCCTGATCTTGTCTAAACTGATTCCTTTTATTTCTTTATTTTGTTTTACTTTAACTGGCTATCACCTCCTACAATTTTGAATCAAAATAATGAAGGTAGGAATTCTAACCTTGTTTAGATCTTAAGATAAAACTGCGTTACATTAACTGTAAAGACACATTTTTGATACTTATTAGGGGATAATTTATTTTTAATATTTTAATGTTTGTTTCATGTTTCTTCTTTAAATGTTTAAAATAATTAGCCAGTTATACTGGATAAGCCTGTAATTTTCTTTTTTAGGTAATTTTGCTAGTTCTACTTTTTGAGGAATTTGTTTCTATAATATTAGTTGTCAAATACTTGGCATAAAATTCCATATTACCTCTTTAGTATTTAAAAGTTTTGTAGTAAAAACACCTTTTTCATTACTGTTACTCATCATTTGTGTTTCATATTTTTCTTGATCAATCTGGAGACTTACCAATTTTGTTGACATATTTAAAGAAATATAATTTGGCTTTGTTAATTTTTGTAGATTGTTGTATGTTTTCTTGATTCTTATTGTTATCTGTTGCCTACTGTGCTTTTGTTCTCTTTTTCTCTTTCTAGCCTCTTGTGGTAGAACCTTTGGTAATTGATTCTAGCTCTTTCATTTCTAATAAAACTCTTAGAACTATCTTTTCTAATTCCACTTTAAATGAATCTCCAACTTTTTGATGTGTTGTGTTTTCATTATTATCCAGTTCAAAATGTTTTCCAGGTCTTCTTGAGATTTACTTCATAGCTTTTATATTATTTAGAAATCTGTTACTTAATTTCTAAATATTTAGGTTCTTTTATTTTATTTATTTATTTTTAAATTTTTATTTTAAAGATGTGTGGTACTATTCAGAGTTAAGCATCTTTTAAAACTTCCTATTTTTATCTTATATTTAATTTCATTTTGCACTTAGGATTTTCTCTATGAAATCATTTTTAACAGCTTTATAAGGTATGATTGACATTCAATAAAACACTTATTGAAGTACACAATTTGATATTCTTTGACATAGACGTACTCGTGTAAGACCATCTGTTCCCTCAAGAAAATGAATGTATTTATGACTTTCAGAAATCTCCCTCTTTTCTTGTGTAATACATTCCTTCTTTTCCTCTCTGTTCTCAATCCCTATCCTCAAACCACTAATTATCCAAAGTAAACACTGACATAATTTCAGCCACTGTATGTCACTTTACACTTGTATAAATTTTATTAAAAACTAACACAATGTACACTGGCTATTTTTTCCATCTTATTTGGTGAAATATTTGCTCAGTTATTTTGCTCATATTTTATTGGTTGGTTGTTTTTGAGTTTTGATAGTCTTTTAAGTATAATCTAGATGGAGATTCTTTATTAGATATATGATGCAAATATTTTTCTTTGTCTGTCTTAATAAATCAAAAGAGTTGATGTATTTCAAAGAACAGAAGTTGTTTTTTGATTTTGGTAAGATTCATTAATCAATTTTTTATTTTAGCGATTGTGTTTTGGTGTATTATATGGGGCATATTTGCCTAACTCAAAGCCATCGTTTTTCAGTAATATATTTATATTATAATATGTCACATATTATAATATAAATATATAACCTTATAGTCTAGAAGTTTTATAGTTTTAGGTTTTATATCACAATTTTACTATGCTCAATTTTGAGTTACTTTTTCTTTTTGTTATGAAGTATGCATTAAAGTTCATATTTTGGTACATGACTATACCATTTACCTCGTACTATATGAACTCTATATTTTCTATCTCTTTCTCCTTTGATAAGAATAAGTATATATTAGACAGGTATAGATATATTATGTAGTCTATTTCTGGACTCTATTCTGTTTCATTAATTGATTTATATACCTTGGCACCAATTGTATAGTCTTGATTGCTGTGGTTTTAAAATAAGTTTTGAAATTATGTAGTAATAGTCCTTCAACTTTTTTTTGTTTTCTTTTTCAAAGTTGTTTTGGGTCTTCTAAGTCCTATGCTAATGAGTTATAAAATCAGACTTTCATTTTAAAACAAAAATGCTGCTGAGATACTCATTGTGATTTATTTACTCAATAATTTGATTTAAGGTGAATTAACATCTTAAGTATTCTAACCCATAAACATGGTATACCTCTTCACTTGCTTGGATCTATATGAGTTTCTCTTTGTCATGTGTTTTGTAGTTTTTAGTTTATAAATCTTGCATATCTTTTATCAGATTTATTCCTACACAGTTTACATTTTTTAGTTCTATGATTATGACATTTAAAAAATTTTAAATAGTTGATTGATCAATGGTAGTATAGAGAGAAATTATTTTTGTTCTTATATCCTACAACCTCGATATCCTTATTTTATTGATCTTGTAGCTTTCTAGCAAATGCCATGGGAATTTCTTCTTGCACAATTATGCAACTTATACAATGAGAGCTTTGATTCTTCTATTCTAATATAATTCTTTCATTTATTTTTGTTGTTTTATTACAATGACTGAACTGCCAGTACAATGTTAAATAAAAGTAATGACAGCACACATTCTTGTCTTATTTTTCATGTTAAAGATAAGATATTTAATTTTTCATCATTAAATATGATATTAACTCATTTGTGATCGCTGATGTGAATTTATGTCATTGCAAATTCTGCTCCTAGTTGCTGTTGATGTAAATTTATCTTTGCAAATGTTGTTTCTGAATGCTGCAACGTTGTCATATGTATATGTTATTATATATTTGCTTGAAAATGAATGGTGAGGCAGGGAGAGAGAAAGTTAATTGAGATTATTATCTGATATTGACTGCACAGTATTGTTATTGATTTAGGAAGTTGGTAAAAATTGCAAGTTAGTCATTATTTTGTTGTGATTAGTGTTGTGTATTTGTATTTTGATACTTCAGGGATTTCATACTTCAACATTAAAAGTAGTTTACCATAATTATGAAAAATGAAGTAATATATGCTGATGAGATTTCCAAGTTTGAAGGTGAATCTGGTGATGATGAGACAGATGGTGATGCAATGATGCAATGTAAGCAAAGAAATATATATTCAGTTTATAAACCAAATAAAAATACAAAGTAAGAATTCTAGTTAGAGTGGTGTCTGAGACAAATACCAGATATGTCTGCAACTTTCAGCTGTATTGTGAAAAAAGGTGACAATTTGGAAAAAACCATCCCACTTGGGCTTACCAACAGAAGTTTGCGGTCACAAGCTTTAGATTTTTTTTTTTTTTTTCAAGCGCACTCTGTATTAGGAAAGTGAAAAAGTTGTAGTGTTTTTTTTTTGTTAGCCTTTAACAATTTGAATATATTCTCTTTTATTTCTAGTTTTTTAAGTATTATACAAGAAATAAATGCTGAATTTTGTCACATGCTGTATCTATATCTATTGAGACAATCATATTGTTTTTCTTATTGTTTTTTACAATATGGTGACTTACGTTGTCAATCCAAATTTTAAATAATTCTTTTATTTCTGAGATAGAGTATATTTTGTTATCATGCATCACCTTTCTATACATTCTTGGATTAAATTCACTAACATTTTGCTTAAAAATGTACAACATGTTCATGAGGAATACTAGTTTGTCGTTTTCTTTTCTCTATTTTTTTCTGGTTTTAGTATCAGGATAATGTTGATCTTATAGAATGATTTGTGTAGTATTCTCTTTTCAATTAGTTGTTCTATATATTCCCAATTAAATATTTTTCAATTTATTAGTCAATTTAAAGGATGAATCTAACACCATCTGACATTATCTTCATATGCTCAATTTGTTATTCTTTTTTGCTTATTCTACATTTATTGAATTCTAACAGTGTCCCCAGGTACAGTTTCAAAGTCTGGAAACATAACTATTAAAAAGACCATAATTTCCTCTTCCTCTATGATACTTAGAGTCATATGATTGCTTGGCCTTTACATCTTCATGGTGAATGGTGACTTAATTTCCTTATAAAACTCTGTTAGAATATGGATCTTAAACAAAACTCTTCAGTCTACAAATTATGGTGGTCATCATGAAATAGGACCACAGAAAAATTAAATATCTTCTTCATTCCTATCAATCTTTATGCCTTTATTCCACAGACAAACATACAATCAGTTTTACAAAGTGGTAATTTTTTAAATGCATGATAAAGTACTATATGCTGAAATTTGGTGTTTGGACAATATTTTAGAAAATTCATTGTTTTTTAAAATTTTTGTCTTGAAGATGTGGGTTACAATTCAAGGTTAGGTATACAAATGGTCATTGTACTAGTAAAATTTGGGCCTCACTTGGTCCCTACTTCAACTAGTTTGAGATCAGGTACCCTTATTGATGAAGTGTGCCCTCCCCCCCAAGCAGTCTTACACTTCTGCCAGTCCCTTTCTTATAGTATTTTGATAATTGCTCAGGGCACACTTATGAGTAAGAACATGTGGTACTCAGTTCTTTGTTTCTGTGATAGAACACTGAGTATTATGGACTCTAAGTCTATCCAAGTTGTTGCAAAGTTCATAATTTTGTCCTTCTGGCTGCATAATACTCCATCATGTATATGTATCACATTGTTTTAATCCAGTCCATTTTGATGGGCAGCACAATTGGTTCCATGTTTTTGGTATTGTGGATAATGCTGAATAAACATGCGTGTGCAGGTATCTTTTTCATAGAGTGATTTGAGTTCCTCTGGGTATATTACCAGTATGGGGATTCCTGGGTCATATGGAAGTCGATTTTTAGGCTCTTTTAGGAATTGCCACACTGTTTTCCATAGAGGTTTTACTAGTTTAAAATCCTACCAACAGTGTAGAAGCATTCTCTTTTCCCTGCATTCTCTCCAGCATCTCTGTTGTTTTTTGAGTTATTGATGATGATCATCCTGACTGGAGTTAGGTGGTATCTCAGTGTGATTTTAATTTGCATTTCTTTGATGACTAGTGAGACTGAGCATTTTTTCATGTATCTGCTGTCTGCTCACGTTTTCTTTTGAGAAGTGTCTGCTCATATCTTTTGTCCACTTTTTAATAGGGCTGCTTAGTTTTTTTTCCTTTCGGCAAGTTTGAATTCTTTGTAGATCCTAGTTGTTAGGCCTTTGTCAGAAATACAGTTGGCAAATATTTTTTCCCCTTCTGTGGGCTGTCTTCCTGCTCTCTTCATAGTTTCTTTTGCTTTGAAGGAGATTGTTATTTGATGAGGTCCCACTTGTCTATCTTATCTTTGATGGCATGGGCATTTGGGTTTTGATCAGGAATTTGTTGCCAGTTCCAATTTTCATAAGTGTATCACCTGTATTTTCTGATGCTCTTATAGTTGAGGTTTTACGTTTAGGTCTTTGATCCATTAAGAGTTGATTTTGTGTATGATGATAGGTAGGGGTCTTGTTTTAATCTTCTGCTTGTGATCAGCCAGTTTTCCCAGCACTATTTACCGAATAAGTTCTCCTCTCCCAGTGATTGTTAACGGAGGCTTTGTTGAAAATGAGTTGGTTGAGAAATTGAGGTTTTGCTTCCAGAATCTCTATCCTGTTCAATAGGTCTATATGCCTGTTCTTGTAGCAATACTGTGCTGTTTTTATTATTGCAGCCTTATAAAAAACTTTAAAGTCTGGAAGTGAGATACCTCCTACTTTGTTTCTTTGCTGAGGATTGTTTTGGCTATTTGTGGTTGTTTTATTTTGTTTTGTTTTGTTTCCATATGAATTCCTGTATTGTTGTTTCCAGGTCTAAGAAGAATGCTGCTGGTAATTTAATGGTTATTGCATTAAATCTGTGGATTGCTTTGAGTAGGATGAATATCTTAACAGTGTTGATTCTTCTAATCCATGAGCATGGAATATTTTTCCACTTTTTTGTGTCATCTTTGATTTCTTTGAACATTTTTTTTTTTACTTTTTGTTGTAAAGATCTGTCACTTCTCTTGTTAGGAAGATGCAGAGGCTGAGGTACTTCTTTTTTTTTTTTTTTTTTGCTGCTATTGTGAATGGGCTTTTGCTTTTTATTTGATTATCTGCCTGGTGTATAAAAATGCAACTGTCTTTTGCACATTATTTTTTACCCTGAGACTTTGCCAAAGTCCCTTATCAGTGCAAGAAGATTTTTGACAGAGTCTCTTGGATTTTCAATGTATAGAATCATATCATCAATAAAGGGGAATAATTTGACTTCCTGTTTTCCTGTTTGGACGTTCCTGATTTTCTTTTCTTGTAATATTGCTCTGGCTAGGACATCCAACACTACTGAACAGTAGGGGTGCAAATTGGCAGACTTGTCTTGCTCCAGCTTTCAGGGGAAATGCTTCCAATTTTTGCCCATTTAACAATATGTTGGCTGTGGTTTATGGTAGATGGCCCTTTCTATTTTGAGTTATGTTCCCTCTATGCTTAGGTGTTTAAGAGCTTTGGTTAAGAAGAGATGCTGGATTTTATCAAAAGCTTTTTCTGTGTCTAATGATATAATCATGTGATTCCTATTTTTACATTTGTTGATGCATTTAGTTACATTTATGGTCATGCAGGTGTTGAACCAGCCCTGCATCCCAGGGGTGAAGCCTACTTGGACATTGTGGACGATTTTTGAGATGTGCTGTTGGAAACTATCTGCTAGAATTTTGTTGAATATTTTTGCATCTATGTTCATCAGGGATATTGACCTGTAGCTCTCTTTCTTTGTGGATGTTTTCCCAGTTGGGTATCAGTGTGACATTACCTTTAGAAAATAATTTGGGTAGAGTTCTGTCTTTTTCAATTTCTTGGAATACTTTCAATAGGATTTATATCAGTTCCTCCTTATATGTTTTGTGGAACTCTGCTAGAAAGCTGTCTGGTCCGGGACTTTTAGTTGTGGGTAGTTTTCTTATGATGGAGTCAATTTCCTGGGTTGCTATTGGTCTATTTAATGTCTCAATTTCATCTTGTTTCAACCTTGGGAGGTTGTGTGATATCAGAAAGTTCTCCATTTCAATAGGTTTTTGAGTTAAATTCATTGTTTTTTTAAAAAAATTTCCTTTTTTTGTTACAATTTATCTGTCCTATTTATTTATTGTGTTTTATGAGTGTTATACTACTACCAATAGGTACAAAAACTTTATCTAAAAACTCAGTGTAATGAGGGATGCTTCAATATGACACACAAGAGGGTATATAATTATCGTTGAATCAGTGGGCTATACCCCAGGTCACAGTTTGTTTTTGAAATATCATTTGATGCATCATGATGTTCTTATAATCATTGAACACCATACTGTATAATTAAATTAAAGAAAAAATATAATCATTATTTTCACCTTTAAACAACATCAGCACATCTAAATAATTCATAGACCTATAGTTTTTTAGATAATTTGATGATTCCTGTATTTGAAGCCAACAAGAAAAGATAGATATTAAGCACAACAACTCAGTTTAGTTGATTCAAAACAGACCTCAATTTCAAAGCTTCTTTCGCCTTATGATGTGGCACATCATGTTTGAACAGTCCAAAGCAGTTATCAATGTGGCAAGAAAATTAGACGTTACTGGTAAAAAATTTGGCTTTGGAATTTATTTTTGAAAATTTAAAAATAATTTTTAAATGTGTGCATGTGTATGTATGTGTTATTTAAGCATATTCCCACTTGGAATGTATGAACAGTTAATGCTCTGAGTGGTAAGTCCATAAATTTATCATTGAAGCCTCTTCTATCTAAAGATGAGTAGCCATGTAGCATGTCTAGATAATGTTAGTCTCTAATGAAAATTTCCAACTATTATAATTGTTCTCTAAATTTCCATTTGGTGACAACCTTTGTGAGATAATTACACATCATCAATGTTCTAATGAACTACGAGACACTTAATGCATGGACATGCGGCAAAGCAGCTAAGAAACATGTCACAGGCAGTTTCTCAGCAACTAACATACAAAAATGTAAGCTTCATTAACAGCGTTCAGAAAGACAGATGAGTCTCCCTACTGCCTAACCCAGTGGTTAATTTATTGACTGACTTTAACAGTGACGTCCCTTTGGAGAGATTTTAACAATTTCTAAGTTGCTTGCTGAGGTTTTAATAGACATTTGCCTCACTGAACTCAATAAATAAAGAGTGCAGTTTGAAATCTTGCAACCTAAAACGTAAGCGACTGACTGAATGAGGTTAGAAAGGATTTATATTTCTTCTAAATATACTTCTGAGCTGAAGTCCAAGTGGAAAAGATGTCCAAAATATCTACCTACTTTTGGAAAACTTTCTCTTATTTTATGTTAAGACCTTTGGTGCTATAAAACAGAGAAAAATGTGTCAGAGATAAAATTTAAAAAAAGACTAGGAAATTCCTCTTGGTTTGCTCCAGAGTAGATTTTGGAGAGCTATGCAATAATTGAAGACTCAGGTTGTAAACATTCAGGTTAAGTCATAGTAAGTACCAAATATTTCATTTCTTACACTCCACTTACTGTATTTGGAACCGAAGGCAACCTGATTTAGGACACCTAATCCTTTGTGCAACATCTGTGCAAATCTACAGCTTACTTATTTGGCCATCTGTAGGGGGTGTTGGTTTTGGTTTGGTTTTTTTGTTTTTGTTTTTTTGCTACTAAGTTAATGCATACAAATAACAATGGTTAAAGTGCTTGCTCTGCTAGGCAGACTACAATATTTTCATAAACTTAACATTGTAATGTTGATATGCATGGCTACAACTGTCTTTTGAAGTGCATACATATTGTGCTGAGTTTAAGGTTCAGAAGAAAGTCTGGTTTGTTATATGCCCTGGAGCTTCAGGTCACTTAATATGCTGATAAAGTATCACTTTATAGAAAAATATATAGGACATATTTGGTGCCATTGACCCCCATTTCATTTTTTTTATGTACGCTTTCTTAGAGATTTTATCATAAGGTAGTGCAGTGATCAAGAACACACACAGTAAACAGAGACTTTGGAGCTCTTTTCTTTCTTTCTTTTCTTTCTTTTTTTTTTTTTGAGTTGGAGTCTCACTGTCGCCCAGGCTGGAGTGTAGTGGCGCACTTATGGCCACCACAGTCTCGACCTGCTGACTCAGGCAATCCTTCCACTTCAGCCTTCCAAGTAGCTGGAACTATAAGCGTGTGCCACCATGCCCAGCTACTTTTTTGATTTTATTGTAGAGCTGAGGTCTCACCATGTTGCCCAGGCTTGTCTTGAACCCATGGACTCAGGCAATCCTCTCGCCTCAGCCTCCCAAAGTGCTGAGATTACAGGCATGAGCCACTGCACCCGGCAATTTTGGAGCTGTTTCTTCAGAGGTTTTTCTAAAGTACTGTTTATGTGCCTATTAAGTAAGATACTTAGCCTAATGGGACTATTGTGAAGAGTCAATGAGTTAATCCATGTAAGCTTGTTGGTCCAGTTCTGGCACACACTGGGTACTCAGGTATTGTTAAATATAAAGATTAGGAATCATGTTTTTGTTTTTGTTTTCTCATCCTTATTCCTTTACCTTACCTACCATGCATTCCTTAAACTCCAAAAGGTTGAGAAAATCTGTCTCCTCAAGTTTATTTACAAAGAGCAAATCATGTTACACATTTATGATGCAGATAACTTAAAGATATGATTATCTCTCACCTCTCAAGCAAAGAGAAAAATATCCCTTGTCAGTACTCTGGCTCATTCTCTGAGAGTATGTCTAAAAGTAGTAGAATTGGTGGTCATGTTCTAATTTTCAGGTCCATGAAACAGTCTTTTTCCTGTTTCCCTAGAGGACAGGTTAAATTAAGATATAAGAACACAGATGTTTAATCTTTCTCATCTTTTGTGAAATATTTTTATTTGTTTTTACTTCTTATATTTTTCATAACTACCACCAAACTGTGTAGTTTTGTCCCACTTTGCATGAATGGCTGAACAAAGTAGAAAGGGAAGCTGAGATGGATGAGCTAAGGTATTCAATCACACAGATGAACACACAGTACCAGAGTGTTCACTCTATACTGAAGCATTTAAAACAATGTTTGGAGCCTAGACATTACTCATTAAATGGTTGCTAAATAACTTGAACTCTAATGAAAGGGAGTAATTATGTTGTCATTGTATACCTAGACGAATACTTATCTAGGTTTACAAAAATTCTGGAAATGTGAGAATATAGTAATCATTGTGAAACACCTTTTTGGGTGCTTATACAAAGAACACAAAGTCCTAAAAACAACCAGTGACAAAGGGACACTAAGGTTACCAACATGATAAACTCAGCCTAAATGGCTACAGTACCTATGTTTCCAGAGCAGCCATTCACAGCAACATTCACAAAACCATCTCTGGTCAGAACTTGCACGGTGCTGGAAGTTTGCTATATGATGAAACTATGTATTCCTGAGTTCTTATCCTCAGATCCTTTCCTTCTGTGGCATGTGGTGATGATATCACTGGGCACACTCTCCATGCTATGCAATCCTTGCATAATTTGTCACTTTCTTCTAAATGCTAATATGCATACACCCACTGCTGACACAAATCCTCTATATATCTCTCTCATTTTACATCTCACATTGTCTACAGGCACACCCGTGCTTAATGCCCACACCAAATTTTGCGATATGCTGAATAATTTTAGCAAAGACTATAAACCAGACAAAATCTCTTGCTCTCTAATATATTAATAGAATTTTCTTTGGTCTCTCTAATACTTGTCTGACCCCTATAGTTTATAAAGTACTTTGAACAATAAAAATAATCATTACAAACATATAGGATTTTTTAATTTGTTTGAATCTGTTTTTCCCTAACAAGAGAAGAGTGTTTCATACAACTTTGGCCTCCAGGGATAATTATCTTGAACATTATACCTGAAGTAGCATGAGCTAGTGACCACATTGACCAATAACCAGAAAACACTTCTTCCTTATCAAATGGTACACATAATCAGGTTGACAAAGAAGAACAATTATCTTTCATACTAATTGGCAGTACATGTTTAACCTTTAATTGGCTATAAATTAATAATGGTTCCAAATGGTGTTTTCCCTTCTTATATAAGGTCATGGAAACATTCTCTATTCTTTTTCTATCCATACCCACAGCCTTCTGAGATGATATGAGTACCATTTAAAATAGAAAACAGAGGCTCTGCAGTGTGAGGTTGCAGCCCTTATGTTTGCACTGAGCTGGCATACGCATGAAAATTGAAATTGTTGAAAGGCAGGAATCCCTTGTTACTTCTGCTTCAAAAGGAAATTCAAATAGATTTTGCTTTTTCTCTTTTTAAAGAAATTTGTTTCTCTTGGCACAGTTTGATGCAATCAAGCTTTTTGTTTTTGTTTTTTCCACTTGAAAGGTGTAGGACTGATTAGGAAAAGCAATGTTTTCTTAGAGGGACATTCTCTTCTTGGTTTGGCAACGATTACTTTGCTGGAAAGACACAGGATAGCATTTCCTCCTTCTGTGATGAACACTTCAAATATTGTGTAGAGTATCTGCTTTCTTTTGGGGTGAATAATTCATCCTTTGATGTCCTGGGTCTTGCAAAAAAGGAACTTTGTGATGATGAGTGCACTATTTTTTTTTCCTGGTTAAAATGTTTATAAGTTGGAAAACACTTCAGTTCTTACAGCAAAAAGTCACCAAAAATTCTCAAAAAGGGGAAATATTCTTCAATCTGCTTGCTGTAGTGACCCTATAAGATACACTTGCCATTATATGATTGAAGATTGTTTATTTCTGGCTTAACATTTTATGCTGGTTAAACCACTGTGTGATTGAATAACTGAATAATATGAAAAGTAAAAGGAATTAGAAAAATGCATGCCTTAAAATAAGCAAAAACTACTAAGTAAAATCCACACAAAAAATATACTATAATAAAGAGAAATGGACGAATTCATGTTTTCCACCAGAGAGTACTAGCTTTACTCACAGACTATAAGGAAAGGATTGTTATTTACAAAGACAAGCCATAGTTCTAGTGAAATTTATAAATAGTCCTAAGATAGTCCTATGAATGTAGTCTTCCTTTTGTTTTCCTTCCAGATCCCCCTGTTCACTTCCATGCTGCACATGCTACAAACAAGATACCTCTGCTCCCATAGTGCCATCAGCTCTTAGCTGTAGTATTGAACAAAGATCTCTGTAGCAGGCATTGGTGATGCCCTTCCTATAGCCCTAGCTCTTCACATTTCAGACCATATTGACCAGACCTCTCACTACCAGGACCTGAATTTCTTTGATAAAGGATTTTGTCTGGCTACTTTGCAGCCTGTATGGCAAGCTGAAGATGACAGTTTTAACACCTCTCAGGAGTAGCCCTCAACCAATGACAAGGAGAACCGAGATTTAACTACCCAAATCCTCACCCCCTTGGATAGGAGAAGCCTGATATGTGGAGTTTATACTGGTTCCCAGATTATCTCTAGCAGAACAGAGCTTCCTTCACTCACAATGATAGCTGACTTGATAACACATTTATCTGTATTCTCAGCTGTATTTTATTTTCTCATTAAACTAACTGTAGCTTCTTCACCTTCCAATAAACCACCTGAATTAGAATCTTTCCTCAGGGTGTGATCCTCTGGAAACTCAAAGCTGTTATCCTACTCATCTTTACAATAATCTCCCCACTAAGATTGAGAGGCAGAATTATGAACTATTCATCCAATGCTTAAAAATATGGGACAGAATTAACTTAAATACCAACTTAAAACTGTGCAGCCTTTGGTAAGTTATTTATCTTTTCTGAACCTCAGTTAATCTGTAAAATGGTGATAATCATAGGACTCTTTTAGTAGGGGCTTTGTGGTAATTATATGAGATAAAATATAGATGCCTAGAACATTGCAAAAAGTCAACAAATACTAGACTGATAAAGTTTGTAACCAAATGAGCCATGAAGAATGACAGCAGACTATGTACTGTTGTCCCATCCCACAGGTCTTTACCAGGACCCTGAAACAGAGACAGGATATCTACTCACTATTTCCCTGTGCCCTATTCAAAAGTATACAACATGTATTTGTGGAAGAAAAGTTCTAATGTTTAAATCATCAGCTATTGCAGTTTGAAAGAGCTTTTAAGGGAATACTATTTCTTTCCCTTTGCCTGTCCATATGAATATACATTGAGAGTAAATGCAAAGTTAGAAGGTTATGCTCATTTTAAAATATGCATTATGGTTTCCAGGATGCTATCAAGAGTTTTAAAAATAAGTTCTTGGTTATACTAATGTGAGAACTCCAAGCTGATTAAGAGTTTCCTATGAAAGGTTTGCTTCCCCCTCTTTTTTCTTTTCCTGTTTTTTGCAGAAAAAGCAAATTTACTTGATTACATCTGCAAAAACTATATTTTCAAATAAAATTACATATACATATTCCAGGTGGACATTAATGTTTTAGGGGGCACATTATTCATCCTACTGCAGTCTTTTGTCATTGTTGCAGTGATTTTTGTCTGGCTTAAGACAAAGAAAAAAAGAAGAGAATAATGAAAAGATCACAGACTTTGGATAAAGAGATACCTGGGCTAAAATTCCAATACTGCCACTTTCTAGCACTGTGATCTTCTACTTAATCACTCTTAGTATATATTTTTCACTTTGTAAAATTTGAGCCTGCATTATACCTGCATAATACCCACATTATATAGTTATTATCATATCAAATTAAATCATGTATATGAAGTGCCTGGAACACAGCCAAGAACATAGACATGCTCAGGAAATGGAAGACATTGTTATCTGTTAAAAATATGGAGGAAAATGATTAATTAATATAAAAGACTATTTTGTCAACGTGGACATTGATAACATCTGCAGAAATGAGCAAAAGAAAAATCAATGGAAGCTTAAGGAATTACGTTTTTCTTATGGAACATATTCTTGCCTCCCTGGAGGAAAACAACACAAAAATGCCAAATCAACTAAAAAAAAAAGTAAACACAATTAGTTTAAGCAAATATTAACCACTTATTAATTGTAGACATGTAAAACAGTGTGTTCTATAGTCATCTGTGTTTGTTTGTGTGGAAGGGCATTGGAGGAGGGTGGGGGAGATGGTAAAGTAAAATTATCATTTGTTCAGTTAGGAGTGTTAACTGTAGGTTAGTCACAATGCCATATTATCTTATTATCATATTATGAAATGTTCCTATTCAAAGGTGAGAAAACTGAGGCAAAAAATAGAAAAGCCAGCCGGGCTCGGTGGCTCAGCCTGTAATCCCGCGCCTTTGGGAGGCTGAGGTGAGTGGATTGCCTGAGCCCGCAGGTTCGAGACCCGCCTGGGCAGCGAGACCTCATCTCTACAATAAATAAAAAAATCAGTCGGGCGTGGTAGCGCATGCCTGTAATTCTGGCTACTCGGAAGGCTGAGGAGGAAGGATCGCCGGAGCCCAGCAGGTCGAGGCTGCGGTGGCCGGGAGCGGCCACTGCACTCCAGTCTGGGCAACAGAGTGAGACTCCAACTCAAAAAAAAAAAAAAAAAATAGAAAAGCCAAAAGTTGTTCTAAAATATGCGCCAGTTAAGAGAAAGATAGAAAGATTATTTAATCATTGTGCAGGCTGTCCAAGCATATTATGTGTGTGCGTGTGTGTGTGTGTGTGTGTGTGTGTGTGTGTGTGTGTGTGATCCACATGCACACGAGTATGTGTTTGTGTGTGTATGTGTGCGTGTGTTTATGTTATATTAGAGGCAAATCATCTTTGAATATATATATATATTTTTGAGTCGGAGTCTCACTGTCACTTGGGCTGGAATGAAGTGGCACGCTCACTGCCACTGCACTACAGCCTCGACCTGCTGGACTCAGACGATCCTTTCACCTTGCCCTTTCAAGTAGCTGGAACTACAGCCATGCACCACCATGCCTGGCTATTTTTTAAAAAAATTTATTGTACGAATGAGGTCTCGCCAAGTTGCCCAAGCTGGTCGCAAACCCCAGACTCAAGCAATCCTCTCGTCTCAACCTCTCAAAGTGCTGGGATTACAGGCTTGAGCCACTGCACCCAGCCATATTTGGACATATTGATGCAACAAACGATCAATGAAATTCTAGAAACTATTTCTGAACAACTTTTTGCAAATCCCCAAAGAGAAACCAACAATGAGGAAAACGTAGTCATTTCCCTCCAAGACATTTAAAAAAAAAAAAATTAGGCAGATTGCATTAACTAGGTTGGGAATAATATTCATTGAGAACCTGTTATAAAATAGCAATTTTTGGAGACAAAAATGAATGTGTAGGAGCAGGAGGCAGTATTGGGGGTTCTGGAGAAGATTTTGTTAGAGATGTGCTGCTAGGTCCAAATTGTGCCCTCCCCCCAATTTATATGTTGAAGTTTTAACTCACAGTTCTTCAGAATGTGAACTTAGAAATATGGTATTTAAAGAGATAATGAATGTAAAATGAAGTCATTGGGGTGAGCTCTAATCCAGTATAAGTGGCATTCTCATAAGTAGAAGAAATTAGAACACAGACATGTACAGATGGAAGACCTTGTGAAGACCCATGGAGAATAGATTCATCTACATCAATAAGAGAGGTCTTTGGAAATACCAATCCTACCAACACCTTGATCCTACACTTCTAGACTCCAAAATTTTGAGAAAATATATTTACATTATTTAAGCTGTTCAGTCTGTGGTACTTGGTTACAGAAGCCTTAGAAAACTAATATAGTGACGTTTAAGGATGAATATCTAAGCAAAGGGGATGATTTATAAGGATTCTTAATAAAAAGGTTTCTCTAGAGTAACTAAAATATTAAGAGAATTTATATGATTAATCAAATGTAGTTAAACATGGAAATTTCCAATGTCTTCCATAATGCTACAGAGATGCTTTTGCTACTATCTATAATTTATAGCTCTGATTCAATTTTCTGGACCCCAGAGATGACTAAGCCAAGGTAGTAAGTCATGTTGCGATAGAAATATAAATAGCTAGTTAATATTCATATAATTCTTTTCAGACAATTCATAGGCATTCTATATCTGCACTAATATCCCAGGAATCATAGATGGCATGAGGATGAAGATGGAATAGAATTTGCTCTTTCATCCAGAGAACTAGAAGCAGAGTCTTGGGGGGGTGGATGCATATGGAAACCAAAACCATATAGTTCCCAGACAACAAATACAAACAAGAAATAAATTAATGTGTAAAGCAAAGAGATGGTAGATGTGTTTTTTTTTAATTTTAATGGTATTTATCAAGAATGAAGCATAGTTGGCTCTTCATTTCCATGGATCCTGTACCTATAGATTCAACTGACTGCTAATCAAAAATTTTTAAATATTGTCTGTACTGAACCTGTATAGACTTTTACATTTCTTATCATTATTCCCTAAGTAATGCAATATAATAACTGTTTACATAACAGCTACATTGTATTAGGTATTATGAACAATCTAGAGATGATTTAAAGTATTTAGGAGGTTGTTTGTCGGTTATATGTAAATACTGTGCCAATTTAAGTAGGAACTTGAGCATCTGTGGGGTCCTGGAACAAATTCCCCATAGATACTGAGGTGCGTACTTTTTTTTTTTGTAATGCACTTTTATTGCAATATTCTTTATTGGTCCATATTTCACAGTAGCATCTGGCACTTAATTTTAGGGGCAAATAAGTATTTATTAAATTAATAATCCATTTTTTGTTGTTTTAATTATTTATTATTAGACAGGAGTTGTTTCCAGGAACCACTTTATCTACTCAGCCTGATCTACTTGTCTTCCACAGACAATGGAATTGGATAAATTAAAAAACAAAAACAAAAAGGAAGGACAGATTCATTCAGATTTAAAATTATAGCTTTTCTGTGACTTTCACAATTACACTACAGTCGTTGATTTATGTATTTACTCCTAATAATATTATAATCATTGGTGGCAGATCAATGATGGATTCTTGTTTGCATACCCAGACCCTAAACTTACCCCATGTATGTTGGAAGACACAATAACTTTAGGTGGAGATCTGTCTTTGGAGTTAGCAAATCATGAATGAAACTTGATCCTGTCTTTTTTTTTTTTTTTTTTGCCTTGAGGTAAATATTCAACTTCTAAGCCTCAGCTTCCTTATGAGAAAAGTAAGCATAACAGCATTATCTTCTTCTTCAAAGAGCTGCATCTAAAGGAAGCCCTCCCAAAAGCAAATTCTGAAAAGAGATTTCAGGCAGGTTGCTTATCTTGTGATACAACCCTGAGGAGCCTAAGTTGGATTCAGAAAGACACTATGAAGAGTAAAACCAAGCAAAAAGGATTATTTTCAGGCTGGACTTCACTATGATCAACTGGGTTCAATCTGCTGAAAGTCCTAATTGTCTGAACCTGAAGATTGAAATAAGTATCTACCTATGTGTTCTTGTTGCTCATTGGCTAAGGGTTGCCCTTGAGGTGTTAGCTGTGATGTTTATACATGTGCACATGCATCAGAATGACTGAATGGGTTGCTGCAACAGTATCCCAAAACGGTGGCAGAGAGCCCTGGGTTAGAAAGAAAGAGACATACAGTAGTGTTGCAGTGAGTTGCCATCAAGTTTCTCCTGTAGGAGACTGGTTGTGGCAGCAATGGCTGGAGTAAAAGGAAAGTCGATAGGAGTAGAGACATAGTCCAAGAAATATTAATTTGGGGCTTTTTAAGGAGAAAATATGATAATGATTGATAAGTAGAGACACTCAAAACTGATTATTAATTTTTTAATAAAATGTGAGTCAAATGAAGTCTAGTGTTGTTATTTTTCTATTATATCAGTGAACTCTATGAATCAAATGTATTAACTTTTAATGAAAAATTTTTCACACACCTGGAATGTAACCTTGAATAACAAAAGAGTTTAACTCGGTGAAATTTGGTGTCAGACAGATCTTGGTTTGTGTTCAGACTTTACGTTTTATAACTCATAGAACAAGCTATTTCAGTGATTCTTATATTTTTCATCTGTAAAGGTAAATAAATAAGTACATGAAATAAAAACTAAAGAACAAACAAAACAAATTCTATTTAGAAAACTGGAAGTTTCTTTTAAAGTTAAGAATATATCAACACCATAGTTCAGCAATTCCACTTTGGGAAATATATCTAAGAGAAATTGATGCATATCCCCCAAAATATTGGTATATGAATCTTATGTTGAAAATTATTTTCTGTATTTTATATTCACTTCATTATAGCATTGTTAGCATAAGATACAAAATATACAAAACTAAACAAAAATAAATTTTAAAAAGTTAATACATTATAAAGCTGTATGATGAATAAATAAATAATGGATATAAAATGCTTAACACATAATCAGCATTTAGTAAAAGTTAGTTATTACATTCTCAGTGTGAACATCAACTGCAAAGGAACAAATATAAAGGTTTTCAGAAATTCTATAATGGCCTAATTTCTTGTAAATATATTTTTAAATTTTTTCTCTATTAGCAATGGGTCAAAATCTCTCTCTCTCTCTCTCTGTGTGTGTGTGTGTGTGTGTGTGTGTGTGTGTGTGTGTGTATTTCAGTTATTTATTACTCGCACGCACAGACACATTTTTTTTTTTTTTTTTTTGCCTAACTTGTTGAATCAAAATCTCAGGGATGGAGCTTGGATTGAATCTCTGTATTTGGACAAGATCTTGTGTTGTTTCTTATGTGCATTTGCACAAGGAACTTAGTTACATATGAGTCAAACATCAAATATTAACCAACAAAATAAAGTGAGGACCCCAAGCTCATTTTTAACCTTTAACTTATTTTAAGATAATGGGTCTTAATTACAATCATTTTCTTAGAGTTTAAGTCACAATAAAGGTAATCTAATCTTGGAGCTTGATAGATTTTTATTCTTTTTCACCCTATGCAAATTGCTTAATCCAGAGTAATTATGTTTCTTTCTATTGCATTTTTTCATGCATTTTTCATGATGCTTCAGTTTAATATAGATTTATCTTTTGAGGACTGGTCTTTTGCAGTTTATTATTATTGTTATAAGTAGAGTATACTTAAAATTATAATTTTATTCATACAAATGTGTTTAGATTATGCAGTTTATTAAAAATTTAAAGTTATTTATAATTTATAACCAGTATAACAATTTTGAGAAAAATTAGAAAGGAAAAATATACAAACTTTTTAGTACTCTTAAAAAAGAATACTTAAATATTGCTTAATGTCTGGTATGACTAACAATAAATCTCTGATGGCAGGAATTAATGATTCTTGCCCGAGTATTTAATAACATTCTTCATATTAATATTTGGAGAATTAACAAAAGGACAAGTCTCTCTCAAGATATACCAATTAAGAGTACTTTATAAATATACTTCTTCTAACATAAGTGACAGTGAAAAACACACTGATTTATTAGTAGCTATTTAGAAACAAAGTTTTAAGTAAATAGAAATGTCAGAAATCAGATAACAAATTTTATTCATTCACCAAGCATTCATTAAATGTCTACATTTACCTTCCATTTATAGAAGGTATTGGTGTAGGCAATGGAAGATATCAGAAAGGAATTCTGCTCCTGAAGACCATTTATTCTAGTAGGGAAAATAAGATATGTATAAGTACACACCCATGTCCACACACACACATACTTCCGAAGAAAGAAAATGCTAAATTTAATACAAAGAAGGCTTTATTAAACATTTAGTTGTTAATGCTACCAAAGTTCTAATAATAAACCTTTGTGGCATTTGTAGTGGATATTTTTATTATGAAAAATTTTTACTTTAAAAGAGGGAGTAGGGTCAGATCACAATGGAAGAAGCAGTGATATAGTTATTTATAACCATGAATGAGTGTCTTTTAAGTTCACCCTCCTAAATACCAGAGTATGAGTGTGTGTATTCGGGGAGGGTGGAGGGTGGTAGTGGGGAGATCTTCAATTCTAATTTAATAACTGAAAGAAATAAAGAAAAAACTTTTGCTAACTGAAGGGAAAAAATAGTGTAGGTCATATCTAATTATTATTTAATACCAACCTGAAAAGAAAATATAATAGTTTTAATTAACTAACAGACCCAGTGACTAATGGCTATCTTTTGGATATTTGAACCCTGTACTCACTGCCTTATAAAATAAACTTGTTAAGTAAATTGAATGCAGCTAAGAAAATAGATCTCTATTTTGATGTTTGACCAATAATTTTTCTAAAACAGTGTTTGTATTGTCAACACTATTAGTTTCACTGTAATGGAAATCATAGCTAATGTAATTTTAAAAATAGATGTGAATAATAGAAGAGTAAAATTGTCTTTTCTGTTATACACATCAGATTTGATTATAAGAATTAATAGGGACTATTCAGTATAATGGCTGGATGCAAAACTAATAACATAATTAAGCACCAGGAAACATATACAAAGCTATATACAATCTTTATATGAAGAGCTCCAAACATTATTGAAAGACTGAGAGAAGATAAATATATACATAAATTCAAAATGAATTGATAGATATACTTCAGTATTGAATATAATGTAATATTCTTGAGATATACTCAATAAATTGAAAGCAAAATTTTCCCCCAATTAAAACTTTACCTGTACAGTGTAAATCTAATCCTGAGGTGTACCTACATCTTTGTATATCTAATCCTGAGGTGTACCTACATCTTTAAAATAAATAAAGAAAGAAAAAAATTGTAGATTGTTCAATTATAAACAAATTATCAGTATAACTTTTCAGAATTTGATAGCCTAATTCAAAAGCATATCTCAAATATAAATTTTTAAGGAGTCAGTATTTTTAAAATTTTTTAATTTTAAAAATTTTTGTTTTAAAGATCTGGAGTACAATTAAGGGTTAGGTATACAAATGGTCATTGAACAGGTAAAATTTGGGCCTCAATTTAGTCCCATGTCACCTGGTTTGAGATCAGGTAACCGCTCCCTTCCCTGGCAGTTTTCCACTCCTGCCAATTCCTTTCTTACAGTATTATGATAATTGTTCAGGGTCTGCTTATGAGTGAGAATATGTGGTAGTCAGTTCCTTATTTCTGTGACAGATCACAGAGTATAATAGACTCTAAATCCATCCAAGTTGTAAAATTATGAAATTCACAATTTTGTCCCTCTTTATGACTGCATAATATTTCATTGTGTAAATATACCACATTTTTTAATCTGGTCTGCTTTCAATGGGCAGCCCAGTTGGTTTCATGTTTTTGCTATTTTGAATAGTGCTGCAATGAAAAAAATGTGTGCACAGGTTGGTATTTTTTTGTAGAATGATTTGAGTTCTCCTAGGTATACTCCCAGAAGGGAGGTTGTTGGGCCACATAGAAGATCAATTTTCAGATCTTTTAGGAATTGCCGCGCTGTTTTCCATAGAGGTTGTCCTAGTTTATACTCACACCAGTAGTGTAGAAGTTTTCCCCAGTGGTTGTTAGTGGAGGCTTTGTTGAAGATGAGTTGGTTGAGAAATTGAGGTTTTGCTTTCAGAATCTCTGTCCTGTCCCATTGGTCTATATGTCTGTTCTTTTACCAATACCAGACTGTTTTGATTATTGTAACCTTATAATGGAGTCTAATGGCCGACAGTGATACCTCCCACTTTCTTTCTTTTGCTGAAGATTGTTTTGGCTATTTGTGGCCATTTATGATTCCATATAAATTTCTGTATTGTTGTTTCCAGGTCTGAGAAGAGTGATGCTGGTAATTTAATGGGTATTGCATTAAATCTGTAGATTGCCTTGGGTAGGATGAACATCTTAATCAGTGTTGATTCTTCCAATCCACGAACATGGAGTCTTTTTCCATTTGTTTGTGTCATCTTTGATTTCTTGAGAAGTGTTCTGTAGTTTTCATTGTAAAGGTCTTTCATTTCTCTGGTTAGGAAGATGCTGAGGTATTTCATTTGTGTGTGTGGGGGGGGTTATTGTGAATGGGATTGTGCTTTTTATTTGGTTCTCTGTCCATATGTTGTTGGTATACGAGAATGCTGTTGTCTTTTGCACATTGATTTTGAACACTGAGTCTTTGCCAAAGTCTTAGTGCGAGAATATTTTTGACAGATTCTCTAGGATTTTTGAGGTGTAGAATCATATCGTCAGAAAAGTGGCATGTCTTGACTTCCTCGTTTCTACTTGGACACCCCTGATTTCCTTCTCTTGTCTGATTGCTCTAGTTAGGATTTCCAACACTATGTTGAACAAGAGGGGTGAAAGCAGGCAGTATTGTCTTGTTCCAGTTTAGAGGGGAAATGCTTCTAATTTTTGTCTTTTTAGCAATATGTTTACTATGGGATTATTGTAGATGGTTCCTACTATTTTGAGGTATGTTCCTTCTATGCCCAGTGTTCAAGGATATTTTTCAAGAAGGGGTGCTGGATTTTATCAAATGCTTTTTCTGCTTCTAGTGATATAATCACATGAGTCCTATATTTACATCTGTTGATGTATTTAATTACATTTATGGTCTTGTTGATGTTGAACCAGCCCTGCATCCCAGGGATGAAGCCACTTGGTGGATGATTTTTTTCAGATGGGTTGTTGGACCCAATTTGCTACAATCTTGTTGAGTATTTTTGCATCTATATTCATCAGGGATATTGACCTGTAGCTCTCTTTCTTTGTTGAATCTTTGCTGGTTTGGGTATCAGTGTGATGTTAGCTTCATAAAATGATTTGGGGAGAGTTCCGCCTATCTTGATTGCTTGAAATATTTTCAATAGAATTAGTATAAGCTCCTCCTTGTACATTTTGTAGAACTCCACTGGAAATCTGTCTGGTCCAGGACTTTTTGTTGGGGGTAGTTTTCTTATGATGGAGTCGATTTCCTTGGTTGTTATTGGTCTATTTAATGTCTCAATTTCTTCATGTTTCAACCTTGGGAGGTTGTGTGATGTCAGAAAGTCCTCCATTTCATTTAGGTTTTCAAGTGTGTTTCCATACAGGTGTGCATAGTAATCTCTGATAAATTTTTGTATTTCTTCAGGGTCTGCTGTGATTTGATCTTTTGTATTGCAGATTGTGTTTATTTGGGCTTTTTCTTTCTTTTTCTTGGTCAATCTGGCTAGGGGTCTGTCAGTCTTGTTTATCCTTTCAAAGAACCAGCTTTTTGTTGTTTTTTTTCTATGATATTTTGTATCCTATGTTCTGTATTTAGGCTTTTACGTTGGTGATCTGGATTCTTCTGCTGAAGTTGGGGTTTTGGTGGTCTGGTCTTCCAGCTCTCTTAGGTGATCTGTTAGGCTATTAATGTGTAACCTTTCCATTTCCTTGATGTTTATTCATAAAGAAATGAATTCCCCTCTCATTACTGATTTCATGGTATCCCAGAAGTTTTGGTAAGATGTGTCTTTATTTTCATTTGTTTCTAGAAATCTTTAAATTTCTATTTTGATTTCCTTTCTGTGTTGGCCCAGGAGTTGTTTAGTATCATGCTATTTAGTGTCCATGTCTTGGTGGGTTTTGGGGTAGCTTTGTTGGTGTTGATATTTATTTTTATTCCACTGTGGTCTGAGAAGGTGCATGGCAGTGTTTCAATCTTATGGACTTGTTTATGCTTGCTTTATGTCTGAGGATATGGTTGATCTTGGAGTATGTTCCACATGGTGATAAGTAGAATGTATATTTCATGGTTGTTAGGTGAAGTGTTCAGTAGGTATACATTAAGTTCATTTGGTCAAGCATCAAGTTGAGATTCTGGATCTCCTTATTGATTTTTTGCCTCAATGAGCTATTTAGTGTTGTTAGTGAGGTATTTAAGTCCACAGTTATGATAGTGTTTGGATCAATGTCTTTTTTTAGTTCATCTAGAAGCTACGTTATAAGGTTGGTACTCCCCTGTTGGGTGCATATATGTTTAGGATGAATATTTCTTGTTGATGGATTAAACCTCTGTGGCCATTTTTGGAACTTCAGTTTCCTTTCCCAAGCACCACCACTGCTTTTGGCCACAGTTTAGGTATGGAGCCAGCTCCGGTCTCCAGTCCCTCCCCTCCACTCTCAGTGCAGGCCCAGCCCTGTGGACTGCTATGGGTGGAGGATGACTCAGATTCCGACTCACCCAACTCATCCACTGCTGCTACTGGGGCCAAGTCCACACTCAGATCTGATGTGTCTGTGCCTGATCCAGCATGGGGTGGGGAGTCCATCTCTCTGTGTCGGCTCCTGAAGTTTCCTCTTGGGATCAGCAATGGTGGATCCCAGGGGGGTGCGACAATCACCTCTGGGTCCCAGGTTTGAGGGTGAACAGAGTTGACAAGGTCAGTGCAGGTCTCCACTCAAGCATACTGTCTTTATGGATGCTCACCCTTAAAGAAATTCAAGTTCTTACCAGTTCCTTCACCATCTTGCCTCCTCAGTGCTAAGTCCCAGTACTTTTTTAAATTAAAAAAGTAAGAAAAGGAGATTGTATCAACCAATATTTTTAAAATATGGTAAGATTATTTCATAACTAATAAATTGAGAAACATAATTATTTATAAGAATTTATTACATGTTTTTTCTTTCTTTTTTTTTAAAGCAGGATTTATTGAGAGGACAGAAAAGTTCCCAAAGTGGGAGGGGACCCAAAGGGGTTGCCCATTTTGTAATTTATTGAATAAAAAAATATATTAAGGATATTAAAGCAATTGTGTATTTATTCATAAGGGAGAAAGACTAGACGTTTTGCTCTTATGCTATATTAGTTTGTGAGGGCTAGCCTAAGTATCACAGACTGAGTAGCTTAAACAACAGAAATGTTTTTCCCCACAGATTTGGAGACTATCCAAGATCAAGGTGTTGACAGGGTTGTTTTCCTCCGAAGTCTCTTTCCTTGACTTGTGTTCTCCTGTGTCTTCACATGATCTTCCCTCTGTCCATATCTGTGTCCTAATCTCTTCTTAGAAAGTCAGCAGTCTTTACTGGATTGAGGCTTATACATATAACTTGATCTTATTTTTCCCTTTTAAAGACTCTATCTCTAAATGCAGTCACATTTTGAGGTACTGGGCCTTAGAATTTCAATATGTGGATTTTGAGAGGATGCAATTCAGCCATAACATCCTATGAGCTAAACAAACAAACAAACAAATTCATGATAAAGAGTAAAATATGAAAAAAAATCGCATAAAACTATTAAATAACCCAGAAATAAAAATAGGTAAATATTGAACCAATGGTGAAGTCTACAAGTATTTATAAATATAAATTAAAAGGCAGAAAATATAAGTAATTTAATATATGAGTTTATGAATAATTAAAATTTCTGGTAATGAAACCAATACCATATGAGTATATACTATTGAAATAGCAAAGTAAAATATAAAAATATTTGTAACTCATTTTCTAGGCTGTATTTTTTAAAATTATGATGGTTCTTAAGATAATTTAAGAAAATTATTATAATGTAAGAAGCAAAAAAAGGGCAAAAATGTATTAAAAGCAATTTTTAAGTAAAGAAAAACAAATGACATATGCATATAGATAAATTGTTTAGTCTCATTACTAACAAAAATATTTGAAACAATATTGGGAAAACATTTTAAGCTATGAAATTGAGAAATATCTTAATACTGAAAGGTTTATCATTTTAATAGTCATCGCCATACATTGGTGAGGTATTATTAATTTATATAATATTTTGAACATCAATTTGACAATAATAGCAAAAGTTTTAAAAATGTTTCAAATATTTTTATCTAGTAATTCTACACATATATCCTCAAATTATCAGATAGACATGCGTATAAAAGACAATATATATTGTGCAGCCTTGTTCCTCTAGGGGCACACAGGTCTAAATATTAGCAATGAACTTTGCATGCGGAATTTTAAGTGATTTTAATTTATTATATGATTTAATATATTTTCCAAATTTTGAACAGCATATATTACAATAGGAAAATGAAGTTATTCTGGAATTGACAATTCAAAGAATTAGTTTACTTGAAGCGGAAGAGAACTGGAAATACTTTATGTAGGAAATGGGTATTGTCCTTTGAGTTAAGTGAAATTTTCAGGAATGAAGCAAGAGACTATCTGAGACAAACAATACAGAGAAGAGATTTGTAGGGCATCGTTAATAGTTTTCTGGCGAGCATATCACATGACAGAGATTAGAAGAGCCCAAGCAGAATAGTTGGTTGGGATGAAATTATAGAAATCCTCGGAAGTCTAGTATGGACCGAGAGAAGCTTGCTAGTTCATAGAAGCAGGTAAGATTAGAAGGCCAGTGGAGAAGTTTCAATTGAGTGTTGTGAGGGTCGTGGGATTGGAGAAGAGAGGATACACTGAAGAGGACTTGGGTGTGCATGGTGTAGATGTGGAACAAAGGGCAAGGCAGGAGTCAAAGATAATAGTTTTAGGAACACAAAAAAAGAAAATGCAGATGTAAGAGAGAAGTAGTGTTAGCATTCACTGACCAATTGCGTCAAGGGCTGTGATTCATGCCCTCAAATACTACTATGTAGACATTATTTTTGTCCATATTATGCAAGAGCTCAGGATTACTACTAGTAACTGGAAAAGAGAGGATTCAAATCCATGTCTATATTTTTACTCCATGATGAGTTATCTATGGACTTTATGATTTAGAGTTTTAAAAATCTGAAACAATTTTGGTGTATTTCAGCCTGAATATGTTATTTCTCTTTCTGTACTTTTCATGATTTTTGCTTCAAAATTATATTTTGAAATGCAGAATTTGAAGTCCAAGGGCATTTCTGAAGTTTCAAATGTTTAAAACTGTCCAGTTCTTTACTTTGTCCTTGCAATATAGATCATGTGGATTGTTTTTATCTGTTTCTTTTCACATGATAAATGCAGAGCAGAATGCTAACATCTTTAGGCAAGGCCTTACTTTAAAAATGTATATAACGAATTATTGCCTATAAAAGCTTTTGAAGAACCTAAAAGGCATAATTGACATCAGACTCAATAAACTATATAACTAATTACATCATATGTGGAACTTTATTAAGCTTGCTTTTTTCAGTTTGAATTACTGTTGGTTCCTAAAAACAACATTCTGCACATGTAATTTTTATTATATGTGAAAATAATTTATAACACATTCTGACATTGTTTTTTCTTATACAATTAGATAGCTACAGTATGAAAACTAGTGGACTTTTCAGAAAGACCCAGTTGTTTACTTTGCCTTTATTTAAAAAAAGAACTGCATAACCTAAAATTTATTTCTCATAACACTAAAATTGCTCATTATAAAAATTGCAAAAAACAACAGAAAGCAAGACTATCCTAGTAATTGAAATGTATAGTCAAGGTTGCATTTGAACTTTTAATTTGATTAGTGTCACATGAAAAAAGTGAAAAACAATGTTCTGATACGCCCTATTTTCTGTGCCTTTTTCATATGATAATCTCTTCAAATCCCTATTATTAATCCTTGCAAAGGACACAAAGCAATGCAGTCCTACAATATAATAACCATTTTAATACAATCTGAGCCATATTAACAATTGTAATAATGATAATAGTTCTTAACAAATTACATAGCAAGGTCTGGCCTTTCTTGTGATTCATCTACTATGAACAATTGATTGAATAAAACTCCCTCTAGAAGTTAACCAATATTTGTTGTGAAAATTTTACCCTGACTTGTTTGTAATATGATTTGACCCTTGAGGAATTTACACTTAAAAAAATTAAGACAAAACTACCCAAAAACTCTGGTTCCTATTTTATATCTTTCCTTTAAAATGGAGTCATAAGAAATTCATTGTAATTAATTTTAACTGCAGGAATTTAAAAATTAAATGTCTAAATGTAATCAAGTGCTAAGACTGTGGGTGTTGGTTTATTGATAATGCCTTTGTAGTTTGGGGCTCTCCATATTTAAGGTATAAACTGGACAATGTTAAATACAGAAGACCTTTAAATCTGTCCACCTTACTTTCAATAAGGGACAATACTATGCAGTCTAGATATGTGAAATTAGCTAGACCTTGGCTCATAATCTGAGCTTCATCAATTAATTTCTGTATAAAATTCCCCCTTTTTAATGGATTTATCAGTATTATTATTATTAATTATGATTATGATTATTATGATTATTTGAGTCAGGGTCTCATTCTGTCACCCAAGCTGGAGTGCAAGTGGTGCAATTGCAGCTCACCGCAGTCGTGATCTCCTGGGCTTAAAAGATCCTCCTGCCCCAACCTCCCCAGGTAGCTGGAACTTCAGGTGCGCAAAATCACAATTGGCTAAATTTTGGATTTTTTTGTAAAAATAAAGTTTTGCTATTTTGCCTAGCCTGGTTTTGACTTCCTGGGCTCAGGAGATCCTCCTGCCTCAGCTTCCCAAAGTTCTGGGATTACAGGTGTTGACCACTGCACCCAGCCTATTTTTTATTTTTAAAATGGTATTATTAATGTCCACCTTGCAGGAATGTGGTGAGAATTAATTGAGATAATGTGTATAAAAGTATATATAAAAAGTATGGCATTTATAAATGCCCATTAAATGATAGTTTTAGTTGCACCTGGTAACTTGATGGTGGATAATCTAGAAAGCCACACTATAGAACAGAATTAATGATTCAAGAGATTTGTGGAGTTTTTAAAAATTTAACTTTATAAAAAACACTATTGGATCCTGGGATAAGCTGATCTTTCTATTCTCGCTGATCTAGGCCTGCCTTCTGCATTGACTTTTTTCCTTAATTCATAATTTGATTCATAAACCATAGGGTCAACTTCAAACTGTGTTTAAAGCCATTTTATTTTGGGTTTTGATTCGCATGCATGCAGTGTGTATATAGTGTTTCCCCTTCTTTGAATATTTAGAATTTTATATGGACAGTAGAAATCCCACAGACATTCTTAAAAGCCCACTAACTATGGCACAAAAGTCCTGTGGGATACCACCTTACAGGTTGAGATTTACTTGCTTTATGTATTACAAAAACAAATTAAACATAAAGAAAAACCCATGTAAAAGGCAAAATGTTGCTTTAACAGAGTGGTACTCTATGACACTGCAAGTTGTATATGAAAATTAAAACTGAGATTTCTATTGGTTACCTAATATTCTCATTATCAGTTGCAACAGATTATCTAGAAATCACCAACTGAATGTGGCTATCAGCCTAATAGAGACACTGTTTCCTCCTGTTTGTGATACTGCAGTCTGTTGCTCCTCCGGTGCTTAGCTTTGGAATCCTTTCTCCCAGGTTATTCATTCACTCCATTAATCCTGTTGTCATTTCTTCCATATTTCATTATTGTTGTTTCTGTATATTGAGAAAGATTAGAGATAGACTATTGGGCTTTCACGAGTTTAGCAAATGAGTTTCTTAAAATGTTCTGCCAAAAGTATTTCCAAAATGTCGGCATTTAAAGAAGAATGTTAAGTTGCTTAAATCATCTAAGCAAAGGAAATTAAAATGTGCAAATATATTGCAATGCCATTGGTATACCCTAAAAGTTTAGTAAACTTGAATATCCAATTAAGATTTAATATGTTCATGTTTTCTTAATGTATTCCTTATACATAGTGGAGTTTTTGACAAGTATATGTTGTTCTTCTTGGTCACCACATTAATACTAGGCTTCACCATGTGACTTGCTCTGGCCAGTAAGTATAAGTTCAGATGACATACTATTGTACAGAAGTTTAGAGTGCCATTCCTTGATTTTACCACTTTCTTTTCCCTCCATGCATACCCATTTTCTTAGTGAGGAATCTAGTTTTAGACTTGATCCTAGAATAAATAGGATGTAGGATAAAGTCGTAACCACTCCACAAATCATATGTAATAAAAGTGAGAAGTAAATCTCTATAAATAGACGCTACTAAGATTTTGAAACCACTTGTTACTGTAGTATAACTTAGACCAATTTAAGATTGTCATTAAATTTTCTGATGAGATTGGCCTAAAGCCAGTGAATAAAAAGATTTTATTAAATGCCTAAACAACAAATATGTTCTACATGTAGTAGGTAAGACTATTTTCTTCTCTTTATTTCATATATACAAATATCAATCATCCTTCATATCCTATCTTAAAAACTACTATCTTCACAAAACCTTATTGATTCTCCTGTATAATCTTTTCCTATTTCAAATATTCAAAACCACTTCATGTCTATGTCTCTAATATTCTTAAGCAGTTTAATCTTATTGAGTTTTATTTGTGTCCTCACTAAGTTAGGATCTTGTGCCCCACTTTGGGGCTTAGCATAGTGCTTTACATACAATAATTGCTAAGTAAATAATTGTGAAAGAAGATTGAATAGAACTCTCAGTGGAGAGATGTGAGTTCTAGCATTCTATGTGTTTAATGAACACCAATGGAAATATAAATTTTTTAACATTTTTAAAATCCCTATGGTGCTCTACAGATTGTGCCATTGAAGGAAAAAACATCATTCAGGATGGTCAGACTGTATCTATTCTTTTTAATACACTATTTCATTTTGTTTTGTTTGCAGGTGAAATATTTCAGTCTTATCTGAAACTGACATAGTAATTTGGAAGGATGATTTTCAAGACAAAATTTTGGAGAAAGAAAAAGAGGAGAGAAAATAAAATCTTCAAAAATAAAACAAAAAACTGAGGAGCTTTTGATACGTAGTTGATGAGATTGCTTAATACTCTAAAGAAGTGGTAAAGGAAACAGAAATGAAGAATGAGGGAGAGAGGGACGAAGAGGAAAAGAGGGAAAGGAAGAAGATCTACCGGTCAAGATGGGATATCCAGTCCTAAAGTCAGAGGTATATTGTCTACTATACCTCTACAGAGGTGGATGGATAAAGTGGTTAACATAACTGCAGGATATATAGACAGATTTAATTACAAAATCTAAAGCTAGCCATATGGATGAAGAGGATGTAGTATAAAAATGTCTGTCAAGCATTGGTTGTAGTATCAGTGGACATATACAGCCTTCCAAAGGGCTCTTTAGAAATACCATGCTTTATTTATTTTTCCCCCCACAGAAATATTATTACAAGAATATATCCTGCAAATACATTATCCTTTCACAAGAATATTATCAGGCAGTTGTGAAAAAACTTATCAACTATTGATTACTCATTCTTTATCAAGTATATCACTATGTATACTGTGAGCATTATTTTATTTACTATCCCTGATAATCCTTTGAAGTATGTACTAATTTTTCATTCATAAATGAGAAAATTTTAATATATTTATTTTTAAATAAGTCTTAAATATTTATGGAATATATCCCATTGCAAGAGGCACTGTAAAGTGATCAGTATGTATTGATGTGTGAACCAGACAAGGACCCTACCCTCAAGTGCCTACCAGAATGATGGCAAAGGCAAAAATCAAAGATATGAATAAATAGATAAACACATTTTGTGTAAGGGAGGTCTGTAGGGTAAGGAGTCTTTTTGGATAAATGGACAAAATGGCTTCTCTGAGAAGATGAGAGCTGAAGGATGAAAAAAGGTCAGCTTTGCAGAAAGTCAGAAAAATGATGAGCAAAGTAATTGAGACAAGAAAACAATTGTTGTCTTAGAACACTTGAAAGAAAATCAACGTGGCTGGAACATAGTGTAAGTTGAAGAGAATGGCAAGAGATGAAGTGGTAGAGATAGGTGAGGTCCACAGAGTCGTGTTTTTTAAGCACATAGGACATAGTAAAGAGTTTTTATTTTCTTCATGGTACAATGTAGCAAAAGTCATCAAAGTAGCATTGCTAGGTAAAATGCAGAATATTATTTAAAATTGAATTTCAGATAATCACTGGATACTTTATTAGTATATGAATGTTCCAATATTTAATAGAAACAAACTTATACAAAGAAAGTATTCCTTGTCTATATGAAATTCAAATCCAACTTGTTATTCTGTATTTTAATTTGCCAAACATGCCAACCCCACACCACATTTTTTTTTTATTAATCAATATTTTTATTATGGTTTTGTGGGGTACAGTTAAGGGTTAGCTGTACAATTACGTTTCATTCAGGCACCCTGTTGATAGGTGTTTCCCCGTCCCCAGACAGATATTTGCTACTGTTAATCCCATCCCCTCCCCCCACCATAGTTTCCCAGTACTGTCAGTCATTTTCTCATAGTATTACATTGGATGTTCAAGGTCCATTATATGAGTGAGAACATGTGATACTCAGATCTTTGTTTCTGTGATAGGTCACTCAGTATTATAGACTCTAGTTCCATCCAGGTTGCTGCGAAATTCATGATTTTGTTCTTTTTTATGGCTGCGTAGTATTCCATCATGTATATGTACCACATTTTTTAAATCAGTTCCTCTTTTGATGGGCAGCACGGTTGTTTCCATGTTCTTGCTATTGTGAACAATGCTGTGATAAACATACATGTGCACGTATCTTTTTTATAGAGTGATTTGAGTTCTTCAGGGTATATTCCCAGTAGGGGGATTGTGGGGTCATATGGAAGGTCGATTTTTAGAGCTTTTAGGAATCGCCACACTGCTTTCCACAGAAGTTGCACTAGTTTACACTCCCACCAACAGTGTAGAAGTGTTCCCTTTTCACCACACCCTCTCCGCAGCTGTTATTTTTTGAGTTGTTGATAATTGCCATTCTGACTGGAGTTAGGTGGTATCTCAGTGTGGTTTTGATTTGCATCTCCCTGATGATTAGTGAGGTTGAACATTTCTTCATGTGTTTGTTGGCTGCTCGGATGTCTTCTTTTGTGAAGTGTCTGTTCATATCTTTTGCCCATTTTATAATGAGGTTGTTTGTTTTCTTCTTTTCAGTACGCTTCAGTTCCTTGTAGATCCAGGATGTTAAGCCTTTGTCAGACCTAGAGTTGGCAAATACTTTTTCCCAGTCTGTAGGCTGTCTCCCTGCTCTCTTGATGGTTTCTTTGGCTTTGCAGAAGCTTGTCAGTTTAATAAGGTCCCACTTGTCTATCTTCTCTCTTATGACCTGTGGGTTTCGGGTTTTGTTCAGGAATTGGATGCCAGTTCCGATTTCTATGAGGGTATTTCCTTCCTTTTCTAAGGTTCTTATGGTTTTAGGTTTTACATTTAGGTCTCTGATCCATTTGGAGTTAACCTTTGTGCATGGGGATAGATAGGGGTCCTGTTTCAATCTTCTGCACCACATCAAAATTTTTAAGCGAGAGAGAAATATAATCAGATATATACTTGGGAAACTTCAGAAAACTTCCTAAGTTTATAAAACTAATAAATGTCAGAGTCAAGATCTGAATCCAGATCACTGGACTTCAGAGAATATCTAAATAACATTATCTTGATATTAATCAGTAGTATTTTATTTTCCAGATTTCTCTGAGAACATATTCCTGCATAACACCACCTACAAGGGTAGAATCAGGCTGGCTTTATATTTTATTTATATTTTGTGCAAATAATATTATCCAGATAGTAATCACTGCTATATTATTACTTATAAATATTTTCTAGCATATAAGTGATATTGTGGAGAGCAGCGGATGAATAGTCTGTCATTTAGCAGAAAACTAAAATTTAAGACAGAAGTGGGATGCTAGAACAAGCAGATTTATTAATATGAAGTATAAGAAGCAAAAAGCCTTAGGCACTTGTATTTCCAGAGAATGGGATAGAGATAGAACTGAAGTTGGAGGTGAGAGGCTGAGAATTGTGCAATCAGAACACGATCTCTCTCCATCCAATTTGGAAGACTCTAAAAGTCGAAGCAATTCTGAATGTGGAGATACGAGGCACAGGTAAGGCCTGGCTGGCATGCATGGCAAACAAAAAATTAACATAAAACAAAAAAAATAAACTGTGAAAAAATATATTTGTAACTCAGATTACAAAGTGTTACTGTCTTAGTTGATTTAGACTGCTATCACAGATTACCAATAGACTGGGTGGCTTATAAACAACAGAAATATTATTTCTCATAGTTCTGGAAGCTGAGAGGTCTAAGATCAAGGGTTCATTAGATTCAGTGACTGGTGAGAGCCTGCTTTCCAGTTCATAAATAGCCATCTTTTCACTCTCTCTTTGGCCTCTTTTATAGGGGGACAAATCCCATTGCTAAGGGCACTGCCTACATGACATAATCACCTTCCAAAGGCCCATCTCCTCATACTCTCAGATTGGGAATGAGGTCACAAATATGAATTTGAGGGAGAGACACAGATATCCAGTCTCTTGTGGTTACTTCCATAAATTCTTAAACTTTGAACAGCCTGTTTTTGAAAAATAAAAAAGTATGATTTAAGCCAATCCATTCATATAGAAATACAAATAGTCTTTTAGCATCTGAAAACATTCTCAATTTCATTAGATGACAGTTGCAAATTAAAACTAAACTAAACTGAGATAGATTATTTCCTTTCTCAGATTGACAAGGATGAAAATGTTTGATAACATTCTGTATTATTGTGGGTATAAAAATCAGAAATTTGCATCTTTTTGGCAAGAGTATTCATCTCCATATCTCTATAGATGACAATCATGTATCAAAATTATTAACATATTATATTAATATAAAATTATTAACATTATAAACTTGTCAAATTCACTTGAACTTATGAAAAATGACTTATGAATGAAAATATATTTATTGAAGTTTATTTTGGCAAAAAATAGAAACAACTTAAAGGTCAACTATAAAAAACTATTTACATAAATTATGGTAATGAAATATAGTCATAACATATAACTATTAAAAAGATAGGGAATTTTTTTATATGTTGACATAAAATAATCCACTTGAGGGCAACCCCTCAGGTCCCTTCCCACTGTGGGAGCTTTTTTGTCCTCTCAATAAATCCTGCTTTAAAAATAATAATAATAAAAAATCCACTTGATGTAAATCTAAGAGAACACAAAACAAGATGCTAAATGCCCAAAGATACAATCATTTACCTTTTTCATAGTAAAGAGGAAATATATGTATATAACATATACATATATTTGTAATCCCAGCGCTTTGGGAGGCCAAGGTGAGTGGATTGCCTGAGCCTGCGGGTTCGAGACCCACCTGGGTAACTTGGTGAGACCTCATCTCTACAATAAATCAAAAATTAGCGTGGCGTGGTAGCGCGTGCCTGTAGTTCCGGCTACTTGGAAGACTGAGGCGAAAGGATCGCCGGAGCCCAGCAGGTTGAGGCTGCGGTGATAGGGAGCATGCTGCTGCACTGCAGTCTGGGGGACAGAGTGAGATTCCAACTCAAAAACAAAAAAAACAAAACAAAAAAAAACCAAAAAAAAACAAATGCATATATATTTACTTATATAAGTATAAAATATCAAAGGTCTGGCCAGCTTTTCATGTAATTGATGACACTATATTCTTGAAGCAGGAGAAATTTTGTTGGCACGTGGCAAAATTTAGAGGGAAACTCAACAAAATCATTTTTATACTTTTTTAGTTTGAAACCATGTGTCATTCTCTATTCAAACAAATGAGAGTTTTAAATGGTATCTGATTATTATTTTAACCTCAGTAAAAATAATCTCAAAGGCATCACTTTAAGTCCCAGTTTTTCTTTATGCATTCACATTTTTAAAAAAACTAAAGAATTGGTGAATATTGTGCTGTTATGATGCTTTCCAAGTCTACAGGGGAAACACACATATACACACCCAGTAACACCAAAACCCTTTTTCTAAGTGACATAATTCAGGCAGATAAGAATTTAAATAGTACAGGTAGGATCACACTGGGAAAAATAAATCAAGATCATGACAGGGAATTGCTTATTCTATGGGATCATACATTATTGAATTTGAGTCTCAGCTTTACATCTTACTAGCCACGTGATTTTGTGCAAGTTACTTATCTCTCAGAGCTTTAATATCTTTATCTGTAAAATGGATATTGAATTAAATTCCCTATATTATGGCCATGATGAAATATCTAATCAAGTGCTCATAATAGGCACTTTATAAGTGGAACAATGTATTTTGCATTGTCATAAGTTCTCTCCCTGTTGCTAACACATATCAGTGTTCACTGAGCAAATGAAAGAAGTAGAATTTGGCTCTTATGAGATATAGTCTGACTTACTCTCTCTTTCTACTAGTTTTCCAAAATATTTCCAAACTTTAAGATTATCAGAAAAAAACATATAGCATATTGACTATGGCTTTGAGAGTAACAGATTAACACATTGAGCACAATTTTCAATTCTATTTTTTTCCAGATTGCTCTGGGAACATATTCCTGCATAACAGTACCTATAAGGTAGAATCAGGGTGGCTTTATTAAATTTGCAAGTAGAAATGTTTTATCTTTTGATATTTTCCCACCTTCACTTCTATATCCTGTAAATCTCTACCTCTCTTCAAAGAATTCCCTTCTGAACAATAGGTCAAACATTTACAGGTGACTGGTTTTGTTTTCTGCGTTTACAGTCTGAATGTTATGAACTTGGGTAGAGCTCATTAAAGCTTCCTTCTGCCTTTTATTATAAAAAGCTCAAATGACAGTACTTGAAGAACAGCCTCTGGCTAAATATTATTAAAATCCAAAGGCCAACAAGAAGAAGCATTTGCTGGTCAAATCTATATTAATCTAACTTGTTATATTGTCTTAACAGCATTCTCGAGAGTGTTTTTTCCGATACTGAAAAGATTCATTTCAATAAACCAAACATACTCTATCTACTTAAATTAGTGTACTTATGCTAGGCCAATTTCATAATTGTTCTAGAGAAAATAATCTCTCAATAGTTCATCTTGGCCAGACGGTTGTTTATCAAATAGAGTAGTAGAGTCTATTTAACTCTGAATATTACTTGATTTGAAAATCACAACCCTTCCATTAATTAGCCCTGACATGGTGGCAGAGGTGACAGTGATTTAATATGAGTCAAAATCTCATTATATAAAACAAATCATGATGAAATCCTAGAATTGTAGGAAGCTATCCAAACTCCACTTAAATTATGACTATTGATATTTGATATAACCAAAACCCAGTGACAGTCAAGGAATCATTTTGAATCCAATGATCTCTATTGCAGTTCATGGGCAGTGAACATGGAATTGGTGCCACGAATGACCTCAGTTTAGTAAAACAGTGATTTTTTTCTCACCACACACTCCCCCACAACACCTTCATTTCAACTTGGTTAGCTTCCTACTCATTCTTCGTGTCCCAGCTTAAATCATACCTCTAAGAACCTCCTAATTACACTTGAAGTGTATTTTCCCCCGTTCTTTTAACACCCTGAAATTCTGCTCTCTAGCCTTCACTAAAAGGAAAAATTAAACATATTTTATGTAATTATTTAAATCTATACCTTCCATTTTTTAAGATCTTTGAAGAAAGAACTGAATCAGTATTTTGTCCTGAAATCTCTCATAAAACATTTCCATGTGAAGCTGGTAAGATTTTTGAATCAGAGCCTTTTGAATAATTTTGTTTTAAGTATAACATTGAGTGTCTTTTTCTTTGTGTCAGTCACACTGGAGGAGTGAGACATTCTCTGTGCCTGTTCTTATCTGAGTTCACATGGTAGCTTAATTCTCAAGATTCATCAGGTCAAAAATAGAAGTATGCCTTTCTGACCTCCTTTTTGTTGTTGTTGTTGTTGTTGTTGGTAATGATTTCTACTTCTGGCAACCAAAGATCCTGAAAATGCATGTCCTTCCCTTTTAAGGGTACTTGACATAGACATATTGGGTCCTTCTATTTAAACCCATGATCTAATATGATCTTAATTTAAAGTTGATCTGCATTAAGAGCTCGTAAAATAATGTAATCTTAGATTAGGAAATAACTATCCATAAACTCACGTCTATTTGTCCATCTGCCCATCCATCCATCTGTTCTTCCATCCATCCATCCTTTCTTTTTGGCTCTGCCCATAGAATTCCCCTTGTCATGCAGTCTTATTTTAAGGCATTTCTCCCACAAGCATTTAAAACATCATCATAGATTTGAACATGGCATTAAAAAGCAACACATTTTAAAACAATTTCCCAAGTGATTTCCCTAAAGGAGCCATACATTATAACGCTTGGAAGAGGGACATGTCATAATGAAAATGGTTATTTTAGAAAGCTATCTTTGCCAGTAGGACTGGAATAGATTGAAGCAGAGTGAGTCTGAAATCAGAAATCTGCTGAAGTAATCCAGACATGAAGTAGCTTAGGGATTGGGAGGAGTGGAAATGGAGGGAAAGGAATGAAGCCTGGAGGTATTTTAGAAAGTAGTCAAAACAGTTCATGTTGATAAATTAGATATAAAGAAGGAAGGCACAACGCTTTCCATGATTTTAATAATCTTTAACTTTTCAAAATGATAGAATCACACTATAGATCATTGGAAAGTTTTCTAATAAGCAATTTGTTGGAGGGGTGTGTGTGTGTATGTGTGTGTGTGTGTGTGTGTGTGTGTGTGCGCGCGCGCGCGCGTGTGTGTGTGTGTGTGTGTGTGTGTTTGCATGTGTCATGCATACATGTAAGAAACAAAAAGGTAATTTTCATTGCCTTATCCTAAAATCTGGGTGAATAAACTCATCTTCCATTTTGTTTTGTTTTTTAACTTTAAGAACATGTCATAATACTAACAAATTCAAAAGAGACCTCAGCATATCTGGTGGGTTTAATTTGGTGTCAGGAAATAAATTACCAACCCCTTCAGTTTTCATATGCTCTCTGTATTTATCACAAAGATATCACAACCTTGTTTATTATTCCAACCTGCATCTTTTTTTGTCCCTAGTGTATCTTTCCTGTCTTCTGAAGGCTGACAGGAACAGATTGAAAGAAACTCACACTGGCAGACCACAACACTGCATTTCACTGATTTCCATGATACTCTAATAACAACTACAACAAGGCAATGATCCTAATGTGGGTATCACTCAGAGACTGTGTTCAAAACATATTTAAAGCCATCTTTTGGGTGAAAAATACAGGTAATCACATTTTACTCAAAGCTGGATTTGTAGTTTAAAATATCCATTCATCAATTACCTTGTGAACCTAAAGATATTATTTCTCTCTAGAAAACATTTATAAGAATTTAGGTGCTCAAAATTAGAGGTCATAATTGCATCCCATTCTGTTTATTTCATGGAGTCTTATTCTAAGTTTTCGCTAATGTAACAGGGTTCTTTTTTCATTAAGTGAATTATTCCTGTTGTACGGAATTTGCGTCTAAAAATAGATAGACTAATCTTGCAAGAGTGTAGAAGGGAGACAGGAAAGAGGAATCTGAGATTCAGCCTCTGCCCTCCCTTCTACCCAAGTCACAGAGCTCCAGAGTAGAGGGAGTGGGTAGAGGAAAAGAGCCTTGAGTCAAATATAAGACAAGCTATCATGAACATATTACTACTTTCTATGACAGATAAACCTGAAATCTTGTTTCAACACAACTAACCTTTTCTTGCTTTCACAAAGTCTTGTTTACACGGGGTAGATGGTGGGAAGAATAAATTGCTCCAACCACAATCCAAAGAACTAGGCTGGGGTGTGTGTGTGTGTGTGTGTGTGTGTGTGTGTGTGTGTGTGTGTGTGTGTTATCATGTGATTTCTAAGATTACCCTAAGTGTCGATATCATGCTGGCATTAAGGAGCCTGCATGGGTGATTTTATTTACTTAAAATATTTGTTTGTTTGTTTGTTTGTTGTGTAGAGAGGTGGTCTTGCTATGTTGGACAGGCTGATTTTGAACTCCTGGCCTCAAGTGATCCTCCCACCTCAGCCTCCCAAATTGCTGGGATTGCAAGTGTGAGCCACCACTCCTGGCCCTACATGGTTGATTTAAAAGGGCGTATCCTGTAAAAGGAACACATTATTTCCAGTGGTCAGAAATCGCAAGTTTTTTCACATCTATCTGCATGGGAGTCTGAAGTATTTATTCTACTACCCATGTGCCTAAAGAAACAGTGTATGCGTTTCACAAAGAGACATAGCCTGTGCTACAAAGACTGAGTCTTCCCTTTTGTTCCTTCCATCCCTTCCTTCCCTTATCTTACTTTTCTTTTCTTCCTTTTCTCTCTCTCCCTCGCTCTCTCCATCCCTTTCTTTGTTCTTCCTTCTATTTTTCTTCTTTTGGTTTCATTTTCCTTTCTTTTCTCAGCTTCCTAAGATGAAACCATGAACCACTGATGTTTGAACTGTATTTTTTTTCAAGAATCTACGCATTTACCATTATACCTTATTCCACTGAGGACTTTTTTACCTGTATCCTACAGGTTTGATACACTGTACTTTCAGTATTGTTCAATCAAAAATTTTTTTTATTTCTATTGTGATTTATAATATATTGATTTTTTATTTGTAATTTAATTTATTGTTATTTGGAGCTGTGTTGTTTATTTTCCAAACCTTTGTGACTTTTCTGGTTATTTTGTTGCTAAACTTAGTGCAATTCCTCTCTGAACATATGTTGTGTGATTTCAATCATTTGAATTTTCTTGAGACTTTTATGGCTAAGCATATCTCTATATTTATTTTCCAAATACACCTGAAAATTGTATGTATGTTGTAGTTACATCTGATGTTCCATTGTTAAGATGTGATATTCAATTTTTTTATAGTCTTAGTTTTCTCTGCCTTTTCTGTTATTCAGAAACAAGCTTCAACATTTGCTATAGAATTATGAATTTGCCTGTCTCATCATTAGTTCTGATATTTTTGTCTTTATTTCTTTTAAAGCTATGTAATCAGGTACACATATATTTAGAATTAGCATGTCTTCCTTTCCAGCTGACCTTTTATCATTAAAAATATTTCTTTTTATGACTTTTACTGCACTTCTTGCTTTAAAGTCTACTTTGTCTATATTAATATTGCTATCCTAGCTTTTTGTGTTTAATGTTTACAGGAATATAATCTTTTCATCTTAATATTTTCAATTTGTACCATATTTAATGTGTATTTCTCATTAACAGGATATAAAGTCTTGTTTTAAATCCAGTCTTATAATTTCTACTGTTTATTTAATTAATAAATACATCTATATTTGTTGCCATTATTGATATAACTGGAATTGTTTTCTATATATCCCATTTGTTTTCTACTCCTTTATTTTTCTTTCTTGCCTCCTTTTATAATTGATAAACTGTTTTTCATTATTTTATTTTATGTATTGTATTAGCTTGTAGTTGTATAAGTTGAATTGATTCTGTAATTGATTATTCTAGAAATTGTCAGATGCAATTTTAACTTATAATAGTCTGTTCTAAATTAGTATTTTCAATATTTCCACACAATACAAGAACCTCGCAATCATTTAACACTTTTACCTTATTTTGTTATATGTGCTATCATATTATTTCACTACTGCATATATTATAGCTCTGCAATGGGTTGCTGTCATTATCATTTTAAATATTAATATTACTTTAAGTGTTTTTACAGTTCTACCCATTTGGGTACTATTCATTTCTCCTTGTAGTTTCATGCTCTTCATCGTATTGTTTCAATCTGGAGAACTCGTTTTATTATTTTTTTATAGGATTTTATAGGACTGTTGGTGACAAATTATCCCAGATTATTATTATGTTAAAGTATCTTTATTGCTTAAACTTTTATTTATTTATTTATTTATTTATTTACTTATTTACTTATTTATTTATTTTTGAGTTGGAGTCTCACTCTGTCACCTAGACTGGAGTGCAGTGGCCACTCCCGGCCACTGCAGCCTCTAACTGCAAGATGCCCAGGCGGGTCTCTAACCCGTGAACTCAGGCGATCCACTCACCTCAGTCTCCCAAAGGCACGGGATTACAGGCTGAGCCACCGAGCCTGACTGTGTTTAAACTTTTCAAGAATAATTTAGCATGAGGCAGAAATCTAGATTGACATTATTTTTCTTTCATTTTTAAAAATTTCTTTCTTCACTCTACACATGCATTTTATTGTTTTTTGGCATTTGCAATCCCTTTTGAAAAGCTGGGCAAAGGTCATATTATTGATTCTTTGAACAAAAAGAAGCAATCTTTTTTGTCTTTTTTCTAGAGCTGCTAGTATTTCACTTTGCCTTTGGTTTTCAGCAGTTTGACTACGATGCATATTTGTATGATTTTCTAATTTTTTGTTGTTCTGATTGGAGTTTGATGAGTTTCTTGAATCTATGTGTTGATATCTTTTGCCAGTTGATCAAAATATTTATCAGCCATTATCTTTTCACATTATGATTCTATCAAATTCTATTCCCGCTGGGCTCGTTGGCTCAGCCTGTAATCCCACGCCTTTGGGAGGCTGAGGTGAGTTGATTGCCTGAGCCCGCGGGTTCGAGACCCGCCTGGGCAGCGAGACCTCATCTCTACAATAAATCAAAAAATCAGCTGGGCGTGATAGCGCATGCCTGTAATTCCGGCTGCTTGGAAGGCTGAGGCGGAAGGATCGCCGGAGCCCAGCAGGTCGAGGCTGCGGTGGCCGGGAGCGGCCACTGCACTCCAGTCTGGGCGACCGAGTGAGACTCCAACTCAAAAAAAAAAAAAAAATTCTATTCCCTCCACTCTTTCTGTGAGTGCAGGCATATGTATGGAGATAATTTATTATGTTCCACAAGTTTTTTACACTCTTTTACTCTATTTCTATCTGAATCTTTTTATTTGGATTTTCTTTTTCCTTGGATTTTCTTTTTCCTTGAGGTCACTAGTCCTACTTCACTGTGAATTTTTTCTTTCAGTTCTAGAATGTTATTTTCAATCTTTCTTATAGATTCAAATTTTATCACTATTTTTATTCATTTTATTCTTGATTTCCTTGCATTGTTTACCACGTTAATAATAGATATTTTAAGTCCACGAGTAAAATCTAATATCTGAACTAATTTTGTGTCTTCTTTGTAGTTTATTTTAACATTTTAAAAACTTACCAGTCACATTTTTATTCCTTTTTGTATGTCTTACAGTTTTTTGCATTCTGGAAGTTGTGTGAAAGAACCATAGAAGCTGTAGTTTTTGTTTGTTTCTTTGTTTGTTTTTTCCTCTCCAAGAGGGTGTATTCTCATCTGCTATGTAGGTAGTGTGAAGGTCTAGTCACTCAATGCAATCAGGTGGGTTAGGTCTAAGCAGATTTAGTAAGCCTGAATTCATGACTGGTGTGTCTCTGATTTCTTGGGCATATTCCTCCTAGACTCTTGATTGAGAGGTTACCAGTCTTTGTTTCTTCATCTCTGAAAAATGGGAAGTTAATCAGTTCTTCTTTTAAGAGGTCTTGAATCAAGCTCCCACCCAACACTGTTTATATTTTGGCAAATAGATATTCAGGGAGATCTAGCTTCAGGCATACTTTCTCTTTCTATCAGGACTTGGTTTCCTAAGTACTATTAAAGTGGTGGAGAGTTCCTTCTGGCTTTTAGCTGTTTCTGCATAGGACCTCTAAGTTTTAATGTTGTCTTAGAACTCAGAAATTTTAAATTAGGAAAAACTGACCATGCTTTGGGGGCTTTTCTAGGTTCCAACATGTCATACTAGCCCACCAGACATCTGTACTTTCCTGATTTTTCTTTCTTCCAGTTTAGTTGTCATGCCCAGCCCAAACCTATCTTCAGCCTATAACCAGAATTAGCAAAGGTCAACAACAATTTTCAGATTTCCTAGCAAGGGCTAGGTCTTCTCTCAAATTACTATACGTAAAGTTCACCCCTCCCTTAGTAATCTGATCTATTTAAAAATATGATTACAAATTATCCAGTTTTCTTTCTGGTTCTTACAGGGAAAATGTTAGCCTCCATTTACCTAGTCAGAGAGACAAATCTCAGAATGATCACTTTTTAGACATACAACTTTTCTTTTTCTTAATCTTCAATTGTCCATTTACCAAGTATTTCAATTTAGGTTTTGAAACATTTATTCTTATCTAGGTACAGTTTGCTTCTTATGTTTATCTAGATACTGTTTGGAATTTACACATATAGGAACATAAGTCTTTTATCTTGACATTCACTCCAGATTTTCTGTTATATTATGCCCATATAACACATTCCATTTTGTATAAAATATAAGTTTCTGGAAAGTTTATCATTCATCTTATTATCCTTAGTGAGAACCATATGAAGTTTTACAAGAACAAAAGTCCATAAAAAGAGCAGGGGAAATGCCCAGTGAAAAGAGGCCTGGTGACATCGACTTTAAATGTGCAATTGTTCTGATGCCAGATTTCCTCCCAAGCAGTGCCAATTGGCAGACACAGAAATCCTCACCTCCTCCCAGTGTTAAACTCAGCAGTCAAAAACTAGATGTAGTGGGAAGTGTTGATTTAACACTAGGGAAGAAACATGGTCTGATGCTAGCTTTAGTAAACATTTAAAAGAAGGTTTTTAAGAGTGTTAGCTTAAAAGGCAGACAGCAGGACAGAGAATAAGAGCAGAGGAGCAAAAATGACAGAATTGTAGAAAGTGAGAAGTTCCCTGACTGATGGCAGGAGGAATGAAGCTTGGAATAATCTAGAGTAAAACTCCACTTTAAATAATGTTTGCATTTGATTGAGTCAAATGAGATTATCTATATATCCACATAAATGTATACAAATATACATACATGTGAACAAATATTTGTTTAATGTATTAAATGAATGTATATGGATATACATATATATATATAACTTGTATAGAAAAATATGTATATTTGTATATATACATGCAAATTGTATGTAGAAAACTATTTGTGTCTAGACATGTTTTTGTTGTTTTTCTCATTCTTAAAAATACAGAGAGGGAATTCATGATTATTTCCCTTGAAGAATGACCTCTGCGTTCACAATTATATTTGTTTTAATAAAATATATTGCATCTGACACTTTGATTAGCACAGATGATTTTGGTAAATTAGATGATATAAATAAATATTAATATGCCATAGATATTGCCCTAGTAAACTGTTAGTCTATAAGGAAGAAAGATAGGTAAGGACATAATTAAAATGCAGCATGTGAACTATAATAATAGGATTACAAAAAGTAAGAAGTTTTGAAATCTACTGAGAGAAGTATGAGACTGCTTCAAACAAGAGGTGATATCCAGATGAGGACTGAATGATACCAATTAATTTCTATGTATCCATTGTTTCTCCCTTCTGAAACATTGCTTCTAACATATATTACGTATTTGATATACTGACTGTAAATATATGGGAAACTTATAACATGATCCGCATGAGTACATTTATTTTGACCTAATATTAGAATTACTATGGTAGACCTATGTAATAAGTTTTTGTATCTAGTCATGTGAACTACTACTGCATACTATATTCTCCCACAAAATTATCTTTGTTACTTTGCAGCCTTTTCTACACTATAACATTTTAGGAAAATGTGGTACCCTGTGAAAAATTCTGAGGACAATGTTAGTTAAATTGTCTTGAATTTATAGATTGACCCATGAAATTGAACATCTGTAATTTGGGTCATAAAATCCAAGAAGGTAGTATACGTTTTTATTTATCCAATTGAATATTTAGTTACATTTATTCATAAGTTCATTATTGTTTTGGAGCTCTATAATTATAAAAGTATTTTCTAATTGTTGTGCTAAAATAAATAATTCTACTGACTTTTCAATATATTAGTTATATATCCAGAATCTGCAATGACAACTCTTGTTATTTGTAATGTCATATGTGTAATTTTTCTATACAGCTATTAAGTAATCATGAACTACTATATGTGAATAACTATATGTGAATTACTATAAGTGATTATTTTATTTCTTAGTTTATTTCAGAATAACATTAAATTCAAAGAGATATAGTGACATTCTTGCATTATATTAGAGTTTGAGTGTACTAATTCTAGTCTTTTTTATTATATGTTTGCTTCAGTTTTTTGGTGGATGTCCTTTATAAAATTTAATACATTTGCTCTATTTCTGGTTTTTCTATAGCCGTTGTGTTCATCTTAAATGATTAAAATATATCAAGATTTTTTTTTTAACATCCATGGTACTAATTATGATACTAGACTTTTTCCCAGGACAGATGTTCCCATCTACACATGAGTATAATGTAAAATACTTCTGTATTTCTTACCTCTCATCTCCAGATAGGGAAGAAATGTCTATTGTGACTTAAGTCATGTTATATTATACAACATTACAGGGTTAGCAAGCAATGACCAGGAGTTGAAAGTTTTACTTGAACTGAGCTTATAGCACAAGAAGTTTTAAGCTTTATAACAAATTTATTAATTAAAAACAATATTTATTTATTTCCTAGGCAATAAAATATAGCAAATTCAATAGAAGAAAGATAAATACAATTTTATTCTTCTAAACTGTGTCACATGAATCACAGAGAGTTGAAATTACTTATTTTACTGTGAATTTTATTTTAACCCTTTGAAGAACCAGTGTTTGGTTGTAAATATCAATACAGGTATCAACGCTCCCAGAATTAAGTCTTTTTCATTTTCCCTGAAAGGAGTTATTCATTAACCAAAAGGAAGTGCTTTTTCCTCATTTTATATGAGTTATATTGTAAGGCCTTTATTAATTTGTGGTTCAAATTTGACTCCTCAAAAGGATACTTTAGCCCTTTGGTGTTTTCGTATTTGGAGAGAGGTCAAATGTAATCTTTGAAATCTTTTGCAACTTGGACTATTTCTATGAATAGGATTTCACCTGGGAATTTCATAAAAACATCTCCACAGTATTCTAACTCCCTATTGTTTCCATCTCTTTAAGTGGTTGCCTTTCTGTAGTCATAAGAAAACTGAGGGGCTTTTTTGAGAAGTACTTGGAGTAAATAGATTTTAAAAAATATAAGATGTAAGATATCTGTATGAAACAATTGATTAAAACACACTACCATCTGAAAATCCTTAATCAAATTTCTCACCCCTTATTTTGGGATAATAAAACAAACCTGGTTAAAGTGTATAGTAAAATTGGTTATTGATATTTCTAAATATTATCTGAGATAAATTCTGGAAAAATCAAAAGAACAATCATGACGCAAATAGTTTATTTACAGCAATCTTTTGCTGTTTTAGGTTATTTAATTTTATAATATTGCATATTATTCCAGAATATAAGCTCCTTGGGCATAATGGCCTTGTTGATTTTGTTTTTATTGCTGCATTATCCTCAGCATCCAAAAGAGTGGCTGGCATGCAAGAGGGTCTTAATAAATGTTTTTTAAAAAGTGAAATAAAGAGCTAGGCACAGGGGCTCACGCCTGGAATCCCAGCACTTTGGGAGGCTGAGGAAGGAGGATCACTTGAGTCTAGGAGTTGGAGACTATCCTGAGCAACGATGCAAAGCCCTGCATCTAGAAAAAATTTTTAAAAACGAATAAGTGAAATAATAAATTATCTTATCTTTTCATTTATATTACCCACTAGATTCTAAGTTAATTTAAAATTTTTGTGTTGCTTCATGTCTTACTTACCTAAGGTTTTCACTAATAGTATAACCATTTTTCTTTCACATTATAATCATGAGTGGGAGCTTTCTATGTGATAGACACCAAGGGTAAGCACTTAACACATATTGTCTCATTTAATCTTCACAACAACACTATACTAGATACTACTGTTGTCATTATATTACAGAAAGGTAAGATTAAGAGAACTTATGAACTTCGTATATAGTAAGTGAAAAAGCAACAGGGCCATGCCCTGTATACTTCTTTCTCTACTTTTTAAAACAGAGCTCTTTAATCTATGGCTATACTACCTCCCCATATCATCATTATTATATTATTATCCTGATAATCTATTTACTATCATTTCTCAATGTCAGGGAGAATAATTAAGTTTACTGAAAAGAAAAGGCTCATGGTTTTTTTCATATAGCAGCACTCAATTTGGAATGTTTAGCTGTTTTTAAAAGCATCCATGAATGTATGCCAATTATCCAGAAGATAACATCATCAATAGCAAAACACATTTTTAATTCTAAGAAGTAAATTTTTTCTCCATTTTTACTACAGGAAGGAACCTGAAAAAGATATAAATTTCCACTTAAAAGTTATTGTCTCTAAATTTATCTCTCATGCATCCGCATGTTTGTTATTCATTCTTCAGTTGTAAAATTGTAGCAGTTTAGGGGAGCGATGAAGATTATTTTGAGATAAAAGATATGATTCACAGAAAATAACATAACAGAGAGTCAGAATTGGGTAGAAGAGCAGAATGATAATACTCTTTTATTTCATTATAGCATTTATTTCTGGCAAGAAGTTGGGTGGTTAATTAAGCCCTTGGTCTTTTTCATCTTGAGAAGATCACACAGCCTCAAACCTACCCTTACATGTGCTGTGGCATGTGTTTCGCCTCTCTGTTCCTTCAGATTGCAATTTCTTTAATGGAATTTCTGTTGAGCAATCACTGCACTCTGATATTTTATTCTCTTTTTAAATCAAAGTTTTAATTCTGGGCAGGTGGCTGTTCTTGGCAAGAAGAGGAAGGAGGCAGGCTTGGTTGTCGAGGCCCTTCTCTGAGAGCTTTAATTGACAAGGGAACTCTTTACAGGTGATTGAAGGAGTTCACTTTGTACGGGAATCTGTAATATCTCTATCACTTTCTGCATGCAGATGACAAGCTTCTGCCAGGTTCAGAGCTTCATTTTCTCCAGCTTCAGGGACTTTTGTGATTTCCATCCATTCAAGTCAATCGGTCCAAGCCAGTGAAGTATTCCCATTTCTCCAGCATTTCTTCAGCCAGACCAATCTGCCCTTATTGCAACAGAGGTGCTGGAAGCTTTGTGAATTACAATCTGTTTCTCATGTTAATTGATGGATTGATATTTGGGAAAGGACTAAGTTTTTTTTTTCCTAATGTTCAGTTCATTTCTGTAGAAACTGAACATCACCCCTCCCAAGTTCTCCCTTCCACACAGAGCTCAGTTTCTGAGTGTGAAGCCTCTGGGAGAGCGAACTGAAGTAATTGAATCGGATTAGACAAACCAGCAGAACAAAGTCACATTCCACGAGGTGTTTCCAGCATTGAGTAGATGAATTGTAATTATTTAAGGATTAGTGCAAGCCTGAGATGAGGTCCATTCTGAATACTCTTCACTGTGTATAAACAAAAGCAAGAAGTAGTAATATAGGCTGTTTAAGCTTCTTTTTTATCTCTAATAGATTTCTGTTAGAGCTATGTGAACTTGAAAAACTACTGCCATAGTGAACAAACTCATTCATTGTTTTTCAATAAAAATTTAGGCCAAGCTAAGCCCTCAAGTCTAGGGAGAGAGCTTAATTAAGGCAACTCACTTTACTGAAGTTTACTGGGGCAACACTTTGCTATATGCCACAGGCAAGGGGAATTAGGCCCATTAAAAAATAAAGTTATTATACTAAAAGAATTATAGATTTACATACATGTTGAAAATATAGCACAGAGAATTTTTGTATGCCTGCATCTTTCCCCTATTGTTAATAGAGTATCCTGCTGTATTTGTTACAATTAATGGACATTAACTAAATATAATCAATGTATGTACAAATGTTAACTAAACTCAACATATGACTGTCCTAATAATTATTAGTACAATAGTTATTGTCCCTTTTCTAGTTAATGATCCCATCCAGGATACCATCTGATATTTAGTCATATGTCTCCTTAGGCTCCTTTTTAGCTGGGATAGTTTTTTATACTTTTCTTGTTTTTTGATGGCCTTATTAATTTACCATACTCCTCAGGTGTTTTATAGATTGTCCCTCAAGTTGAGTTTGGCTCCTATTTTTCTTATGGTTAGACTGGGGTTATGGGTTATCAGAAAGGAACAGAGAGGTAGAATGCACTTCTCAAAACATTAGGCATAATATAGTATATATTTTATCAGCATGACTTATCAATCACTGATGATGTCAACCTTGCCTGCCTGGCTAAGACAATTTTTGCAAGGATTCTCCACAGTAAATTTTTTCTTTTTATTTACTGTACTCTTTGAAAGCAACTAAGTGTAGCCCACACTTAAGATGTGGAGAGATATCCTCAATTTTCTTGACTGAGAAATTTCTGCAGCAAACCGTTTGAAATTCTTCCATACCTAGATATATCTTGTCTTCTCTGTTTATTAATTGATTCAGTCACTTTTTTGTATCAGTTTGGACTCATGGATCTTTACATTATATTTTGGGTTATAATCTAATTATTCTGCTGCTATTTTGTTGCTGTTTTGTCATCAGTTCTTTCAGTTGGCTTCTCTGTTCCTTTGATATAACTCCATATTTGTTTTTGGTTGTTTGTTGTTTTATCATTTAATTACCCTCTGGCACTAATAGATGCACCAGATTCATATTGTATATTTCTTTCCCAGTCCTAGAATCAGCCATTTCTTATATGAACCCAGAATCCTTTTATTGGAGAATAGTATTACAAACAAACTTGGACAACTGCTTATTGCTGCTAGGATTTAATTGCTTCTGGGCTCTCTCAGACAAAACTAGAAAATATACATATGTATTGTAACTTATGTATATATACATATATAATTATTTCTACATATATTAATAGACACATTATTATCCATCAGAATATCTATATCTGTCTGTCTGCTTATCTATATACACACACATTTGTTCATCAATGTCCACTAGTATCTGTACTGTGCTAAATCTGAGTTCTTGCTGACATCTCTGATTCTAAACCAGTACCTCATAGTTCATCTTGGTTCATTTGAATAATAATTAAGTAAATGGATGACAGCTAGTGGTATCCCAGTAGGATGGAAGGTTACACCCACTTGGTATCTACAACCTTTCATCCCACTTGGGTACCAGTAGCAGTCATCCATTTACTTAATTATTCAATCCTTGTTTACATTTATAGCAGTTTCAGAATTGTTATCTCATACTCTTGTGAAAAACAACTTTACCAACTAAAATGCAGTGTTTACATACAGCTCCCTTTGTCTTTCACTTTACAGTATCTATTAATTTCCAAAGTTATTTAGGTCAACTCCTTTTCTCCCCTCTTCAGAAGGATTGTGTCATATGATTGTGAAACTTTTTTTTTTTGTCATGGTCTGCATTCCAACTTGGGACCAATGGATCTCTTGGTTAGTTTTATTTATTTTTTATATATGTTGAATTTAGTGCTATATCACTCCATAGGTTTTGACAAATAGAATGTAATGGATCCTCAATAGAGTACCATACAGAATAATTTTGTAGCACTGAAATATCCTCTGTGCTTCATCTGTTCGGCACTCCTCCAGATACCTGTTGACTGATGATCTGTTTTCAGTCTTTATAGTTTTGCCCTTTTTAGAATGGCATAGGAAGGGAATCATATAATATGAAGCTTTCTCACACTAGCTTCCTTTCCTCAGCACCACACATTTAAAATTCATTTATGCTTTTGTGTGAATTAATAGATTGTTTCTACTGGTTGCTGAATAGTATGGAAATACCACAGTTGGTTTATCCATTCACTTATTGAAGGGCATCTTGGTTGCTCCAGTTTTTGGCAGTTGTGAACAAAATTGTTATTAATTAATATCCATTTGAAGACTTTTGTATGGAAATAAGTTTCCAAATCATTTTTGGTAAATATAGGGGATGTCTATATAGATATATGTGTGTGTATATATATAAATATTTAAGTATGACTTTTGCTCAGAAGATATTAGTCAAATGAATGCTAGCATCACCATGTAACAGGCAGGACAGTCAAAGAAAATGGCAGAAGCACAGCTGAGCAAACATCATACTAAACATTGCTACGTAACTTCATTCAACTTTGAAAAGCAATACATAGATAACATCTCTTAAAATATGTATACATTTTTGGCACCCCCTGTATATAAGATAGTGATTGTTGGGTTGTACGTTAAGTCTAAGTTTAGCTTATAAGAAAGAGCCAAATTATCTTCCAAAGTGTACCATTTTGTTTTTCCTCCACTAACGAATGTGAGTTTTTGTGCTGTGCATCCTTGTCAGCACTTGGTATTGCCAGCATTTTGGGGGAGGAAGGGGGCATTTTAGCCATTTCAAATATGTTTCTACTGTTTTATTGTTGTTTTAGTTTGTGTCCTCTAGTGACATTATGCAGAACAATGTTATTTTCCATCTGTGTATCTTTATGGTTGTGTCTACAGAGGCATTTTGTCCATTTTTAAATTGAGACATTTGTTCACTTATGGTTGGATTTTACCTCTTCTTTTTAATGAGCATACTAATCTTTTTGTGTATGTGTGTGTAGATCAATATTTCAGAATACATGATCACATGCATGAAAAATCCTCTGTGGTGTTTTTTAATTACAGAAACTTAAAACCGATTCCAGATCTACTGAATTGGGATATCTTGGAGGTATAGCTCAGAATGCTATGCAGGATATTTCACAAGTTCCACAAGTCATTCTTATGCACCCTGATGTTTGTGAACTACTGGCATATTATTTGGTGAGCCATTTCAGAGTTGTAATCAGGTATTGATGTGACTATTTGAAATCAGTGGTTTTCAAACATAGCTGCACATTTGAGTCATCTTGGAAAATTTTAAATTCAAATGCCCAGACCCCCAGTCAACCTATTCAGTTAGATCTTCTAAAGGGGGATGCATGCGTCATTCTTGTTTAAATTTCCCCAAGTGATTCTTGCGTACAGTCAAGATTGAGAACCACATTTCAACTTCATGTGGAAATTTAGCAAATCCATTCATTTCACCATACCTATTTTTACCTAATAGGTTAAAAAATATATTATCCATTTTATTCATTGAGTTTTATTGATGTGAAATTAAACAATCATTTACCACATGACAGGCATGGCAGAACTGTAACTCACATATCAGGAGTTATAGAAATATTTAATTTTGATGTTGTATGGCAAAGAGATCTTAAGAAGTCCTACTGGAAGGTCATGTACAGGTTTAAAAAAATCAATCTTTTATTTTAAGAAACATTTGAAAGATGAAGCAATATTCTTCAATTAGCCTACTCTAATGTATATTATTAGTAGTAATATCATCCCTTAAAATAACCAAAATCTTCCCTTCATATGAATGTATTTGTGCATAATTATATTTCTCTCTATGTAATAATATATAACATTACTAAAAGGAATATACAGATATTTGCTACACTATTTGAGTGTTATTTGAAGGACCTGCATTAGTTAGCTGTCGCTATATAACAAACTTTTCCTCCAAATTTAGTGCCCTAAAACAACAAATATTTATTACCTCATAATTTCTAGGGATAAGAAACTCATAAGTGACTAATCTGGGTGGTTCTAACTGAGGGTCTATCATGAAGTTGCATTCAGCATGTCAGCAGAGCCTTTTGTTATTTGAAGGCTTCAACAGGACTGGAGATTCAATTCCTGGATGGCTCACTCCCATGGCTGTTGACAGAAGTTGTAGTTCCTTGTCATATGTGTCTCTTCATAGGTTGCTTGAGTGATCTCATGGCATGGCAAGTAACTTCCTTCAGAGCAAGTAATTCAAACAGAGCAAAGAAGGAAACCACAATGCCTAGGTAACTTAGTCTTGGAAGTCCACACTGCCATTCCCACCATACATTTTTTATCAGATTAAGTTTTTAAATCCAGCTCATGCTCAAGGGGAGAGGAATTAAGCTTCACTTGTTGAAAACATATTATGAAATAATTTCCAGAAGTTAAAAAAGCCTACCACATATGAATTATTTGCTTGTTGCAATTATCACCACAATGTAAGATTTTATGCACTAAAAAATAAGTAAACAACACTTAACAAAAAACTAAATGTTACCTAAAAATAACGTTAATGTAAAAGCCTCAGCCATTACTTTAGCAATATTTATTGAGTGCCTCCTGTATATCAGGTATTGTGCTGGATTTGAAGATAAACAAGAGATCAACAAGACGCAGAAGTCAAAATGTCGCGGAAATTAGATAGGAGATGATAGAGAAAAGAGCCAAACCTACATTTCTGCGCCACATATCCTATAATGGATACAGCTATACAGGGGCATCCATTAAGGACAGAAGGAAGGAGACAATCATACCAGAGGGGCTTATTGGGGACTTGGTCAGAAGAGGCTTCCAAAAATAGTGATAGCTGATATGTCTTGAAAGTTGACTTAATAATATTTCTTCAGGGTCATCCTGATAAAAATGGGAAGTACAAAGGAATAATGCTTTGGGGAACTCTAAATTATTTTATTTAATAAAATAAAAATTTAATATCAAGGTGTGGAAGGAGATTAGCTAGAAATAAAGGCAGGGTCAGATCTGTAGATATGCCATGGTAAAGAACTCTATTCTTTTTATTTACAAAGTAGTTAATAATCAAGTCTCTGCAACATTATTGCTATCATAAGCAAAAAGCACCACAAGGAACTCTGTAATCATTGTGGCAAACTAATCCTATTCTTTAATTAAGTGAATACATTCTACCAAGAGTATGCTAAAAATTATAATCTATTAGATGGATGATTTCTAATTTCATTTTGTTCATCTAGATACAGCTTATTGTAATTGTAGCCATTTCAAATATATGGAAATCTGGAATACTAAAACATGTTTATGCTAAAAAGAATCTACTTTTTCTTTCTCTACGGTAGTCCTCACTGAGTTTGTTAACCTGTTTGGTGTTTAGAATATGGAACAAATTTTAAAATATTAAATGACTTATTGTTCAGTTATACATGTTTGACTAGACAAGTGGAGGAAGGTTAGGTGGGATGAGATGTAAACCAGTCAAGTAGGCTGGCACAGGGGTGGGGTCTTGGGTGCCAGGGCTTCCATTATGTGACCTGCTTCCCAGAGCATGCAGACTAAGGATGAGTCAGAGGATGATTCAAAGGGAAAAATAGGCATGCCAAAATCAAGGAAATTTAAGCCAAGATAAAAAATCAGGTTTATACAGGATTTGACGTGAGTATTAAGGACAGTGATGGAGCTTGCCCAAGTGGTTAAAAAAAATAATTTTATGAAATGGAACTGTGACCTTGAAGTGCACTGGTGGGCATCAATATAATGTGTTAATGAATGGGACTGGTATAATGATTATAGGACCTCCAGTTTTGTAGTATCTTATCCCAAATCCTTAGGACAAACTAAACTTTATCTTTCTTTGTTTAATTTTGGGCATCATGAAGCCTAAGATGCCAATATTCAAAGGAAAATATGCTTTCTTTGTGAATGTTCTCATTTTTATTTGTTTTCATCAACTTAAAAAAAATCATTAATTTAAGCAATAACTCAGAAAGAACAGAGGAAAAAAAGACATTTAGAAGAGATGATGATGAAAATAACAAAAATGAAAACCTGGAGGAACTCGTTAAGAGGAATGAATTAGTGCCCCCCCAACTTATTTTCTTTAAGTGTTTGGGGACTGTTTCAATTTTCTTGCCAGATAATGCTTCTTATAACAAAAATAGGAAACTGTTCCAGCATCACAAGCAGGGAATGGCCATGATTCATTTCCAACAAGAAGGGAAGTATGTTTTTTTTCCAAGCCTCCTCAGAAGTTGGTCTAGCATCAGGTGCATCTGTCTGACTCCTCCAATCACAGATGCACCCTCTTGCTTAGCTTTGTGGAAGCTTTTCTCTTTCCAATATGTCCTGAATCTCTATCTGCATTTCAAAATAGATGTTATAATTTTTGCCCAGCGTTTAAATTAGGCAAGAGTGTAGAGCAGGGATTTTTTTTGTTTTTTTTTTTTTGTTGTTTTTTTTGCAGAGAGAGAGAGAGAACAGGAGTAAGTGAGAGAGATATGTTCTCAGTTGGGTATAGTAGAAAGAAAGATTCTGAGCCATTTTTATGAAAATACCTGTCACTCTCCCAAGCTTCTGGGCACTGATATCTTAGAATCTCACACTGCTTCTCTCCAGATGATGGTCTTCAACATTATCAATGCCAAGCAATTTCCAAAATCAAAGTGGAAGCAGACTCAGTATTCCCATTAAATAGGATTTGGGCCAACTCATCTAGATTTGAAATATGTGTCCACTTACCAAAAAGCTACAGATTTCAAGACCCTGGGTGAGAGATCTGTAGTTAATCTGGCAAGGAGACAAGGGCAACTGCAAAAAGAAGGAAGCAGAAAGCAGAACTGGCAGGACTTTTTAGTGCTAGATGAACACCACTGCTTTCTTTGTTTTATACTGTAAAATTTTCCTTATCACCCACTTTTTTTTCAAAATTTGCAACTGTACCCCCAAGTACCTAAAACCAGCATTATATTTTAATTTCTACCATGTCATAGAGGAGATTCTGCATGGCTCATAAAATGTATAGCTTGTTGCTATAGTTCATTCTATCCTCAGCATTTATTGCAATAACAGTAATGCTATATGGAACTATCTAATAAGGCATCTCAATTCCCGATGTATTCCACAGGAAAACAAGATACATCAGGCATTGACTATTTCTTTCTTGTTCACATTTTTTATAACAGAGTTCATCACCTGATAATTACTCAATAAACATTGCTGAATGAATTGAGAATATTTCAAAAAATTCAATGTTTAGCCTTCATTGTTTATATATACCTGATTTCATAACTTGGGAGCTTAAGATACAAAGGTCTGTTGTACTGCAACGATTGTATAAAACACATCAAAACTATCAGCAGAATAATAAAAATGTGAATTTTTCCTGAATGCATCCTTTTAAAGGTACAGAAATAAATATAACAAATTTTTGTTGTTTCCAAAGAGAATTGTGACTTTATTTTCAGATACTTCACATTTTTACACCTATATCATTGCCATTGTTCATGCAGAGGAAGGATACCAAAAAATGAGAGATTAGGCAAGAAAGTTTTAAGCATCCTTTTAATTATGAAAGCCTATGATAATCCTATTGAGGAATTAATTATTTTTAAAGTGAATAAGATTCAAAGTTAGCTCAATATATTAAAGAAAGAGATTATTCACATGGCAATAAGTAAATTTCTGATGTTTTCTATTTTGCTTATTTCAATATGAATTCATTGATGTTATCTGCATCTAAGTAAAAATGAATTTATCGGAAGTATTATGGAAGCTAAGGCAATCAATAGGATCCTGGAAAACCAGACATGAAAATTAGTAGAAAACAAGAAGAATGATGTACAGTAACCTTCTTGTTACTGAAGCAATTTGATCAGGAAGTTGGATGACTTATCCAGGTGAATGACCTACAAATAATTCCTCTTCTTTGCTTCAGCAGAGTATTAGAGATCGACAGTGTTTAAATCACAACCTTGCCTCCTAGATCTCTTTGAGCAGGAAAGGATTAAAAGATCTCTTGCATCACAAAAACTTCAGCCATTTTATTTTCCAATCTGGGAACTACCAGCAGAAATAACCCTTCTGCCAAGCCTACACCAAGGGATGAAGAGGTATTCTCCAAAAAAAAAATGGAGATGATAAAAAGAGAGATTGAAAATGAGTGACTCCAAATGAGAAATTCCCACAACATTATGAAATATTTCTAAAAAGGACATGTGCGGTACTTCTGAGCCACACAGAACACTTCTATTTTCTCCTTTGCATTTATACCTGAAGTGCATCCGTTTAAACAACTAATCAGGCATCTCTCAAACTTTTAAGTTAAGAACCTCAGTTTAAGTCACATTCCATTTCATTCTGTCTTAATCCCTAGATATGTACTGATTGTGCATGCAGGACTCTAGTTTCTCCTTGACTAATGGAAGGAAGGTGAACCTCTATGTCACCTATTAACTATTGTATAAGCTAAACTCCTGGTAGAATAAGATGAGATGTTGCAACAGTGATTTGAAATGGACTAAGTCAACATTCCCTATAGTCAACATCCAAAATCCCATTATCATCAGGTCTCCAAGGAGTCTTGCTTGATAAATACTGTTGAAATAACTATTTTGTCATTACTTGTAAAGTGATAAGACTCGTAAGTATGAATAGTGTGTTTTTAAATGTGGTTGCACTATTTGAACTTTGGCAACGATGGCTGTGTCTGAAAGAATATGCTCATTAATCTTTACAAACAAGTTTTAGGTTTATTTCTTTGTAACATTTGATATAAAAAATAAGAAGCTGGCTTTGTTAGCATTTTAACACAAATGCCAGTAGTTATTTTTCTCGTCTGACTCAGTAGTTCATGCCCTGAATCCATAAGAACATTAAAAACACAAGTGATTTTAATGTTCTATTATCTCTTTTGGATGGTGCTATGGTTGCTTCTGAAAGGAGTACTTATTTCTTTAGAAGTCTCTTGATAAACCGGGCTCGGTGGCTCAGCCTGTAATCCTGCGCCTTTGGGAGGCTGAGGTGAGTGGATTGTCTGAGCCCGCTGGTTCGAGACCCGCCTGGGCAGCGAGACCTCATCTCTATAGTAAATCAAAAAATCAGCCGGGCGTGGTAGTGCATGCCTGTAATTCCGGCTACTCAGAAGGCTGAGGTGGAAGGATCACCGGAGCCCAGCAGGTCGAGACTGCGGTGGCCGGGAGCGGCCACTGCACTCCAGTCTGGGTGACAGAGTGAGACTCCAACTCAAAAAAAAAAAAAAGAAGTCTCTTGATATTATCTTGCATTTTAACAGATGGAATAAATGTTCTACATTTTGAAAATATGACCTGTGTGTTTTCCATGCATTTTCTTTCTCTCTTGTTTTCTCATTTTTCTTTTTTTTTGTTTTCATTAGTTTATGTCTATTTTCCTTTCTAATCGAACCCATGCCCAATATAATTACCCATTTATATTTTATTCTGTGTCAATTTAGAGCATTTATGTTATTTTAAAAACTCCAATAAACCCATTTGCACTAAATAATCTTTGAAAGATATGATACATCTTTATGAATGAGAAAACATAATAATCTGAAACACTTAAATATGTAACTTCTAATTTGGAATGACTGACACATTAAATAATATAATGCAACTATCCCATTGTGCTCTAAGAGATTCTCAAAAGTAACAAAATTAATAGTTGTGTGGTATAAGACTATAATATTTAGTTTGGTTGCAACAGAAAAGCACATTTGGAAAAACATTTACTGGAATTCAAAGAAGATGGATAAAAATCAATTTTGCCTGTTGTCTACATTGCTGTTTCATTCTCCAGTTGCCAACACACCATAAATTTGTACTCAAATTAGAATTTTGACATATCATTAATCAGAGAAATAAATATGAAACAGCTTGGTGAACCTTGGTATAAGAAACAAAATTTCAAATAAGAAGTCATCCCATATGTGTTGTTTCTTGCAGGAGCTTAATATAATTTAGTAAATCATGTAATAAATTTCTACAACGGCTATAATCTCACTTGTCCTTGTTTTTCCATAGAAATCTTTCTAAGATATAATATATTAGCTTAATATTATTAAAATATGTTTTCACATATTTTTGGTACTATTTCTTAAGATGTTCACATCTAAGTTCTAGTTCATTTTAATTTCAGGATAGTTGTTTATATTAGACTTGGAAATTTTTCCCTTTCTATATGTAAGATATCACTAGGTATTTCTTGTTAAATTGTTTGAAAATATGACCACTTCAGTTTGTTAAACTGTACTACATACATTGAACTTTTAATATATCAATAAAGGATAGACAGTGCTTCAATCTCAGTGTCCATAAGCAGGCTCTTAAAATAGTCCTGGCAAGAGATATTCATAGCATAGAAAAGGCAGTGTAGCTGATAGAGGGATTTGAGAACTATTTTAAAGCTAACATCAACAGTTCAGGTGGTTAGATTGGATATGGAGACTGAGAGGGATCAAGATGACAAGTGCCATCTTTAGGTTTCTGTTTCAAAACATTGGGTATATGTTGGTTCCATCAGCAAAGAAAACCTGGATTGAGTTTCTAGACTATTGTTTCCACTTTTGTTCTACTTCTTTCCATTTGATCTATTCTGTCATCAAATTCTACCTTTATTCTAAGAAGTTCCTGTCTAGTGTCTTAACAAGGATATGTAACCTTTCAAAACTACCCCCTTTTCAAGAACTAAGCTTTTACTTTTTTTCTTTTTTGTGATCTTTAGTTTCTAGCTTTGGGGTAATTGTATTGCCTGGTCAGATTTTTGAGGCAATCTCAAGTATACCAAAATCCCATGCTCTGCACCCTTACTCACTTGGGTATCTAACCCTAGGCTTAGCTTGCCTGGGATGAAAATTCAGGCAAATCATTTTTATTCTTCTTGAGGAAACTGTTGAAAAGTCCTTTATTAAACTCTATTGCTCAATCTGTTCTACCAACCACAGGATAATAGCATCTCCAGTCCTTATCCTTACTTCCTTTCTAACTAACTGAAAAAATATGACTGTAATTTATATTATGAAAGTCTTAAATTGAATATACATACAGCATATAAGAGAGATTATTTTGTGTGGTAGGCCATATAATGCCTCCCAAAGGTATTAGGTCTTAATCTTTGGAATCTGTGAATGTTACTTTACATGGAAATATGATCTTTGCAGATGTGCTAAAGTTAATTATTTTGATATAGGTAGATTATCCAAATTATCTGGGCATGACCTAAATGTAATCACAAGTGTCCTTATAGAAGGGAGGTAGTGGGGTGGGGAATTCACAGTCAGAAGAGGAGAAGTTAATGTGGCCATGCAGGCAGAAGTAGGAGTGATGTCACACAGAATGATGGCCACAGAGGAATGCCAGTAGCCAGTAGAAACTGTACGAGTCAAGGAACAGAGTCTCCTCTACAGCCTCCAGAGATAGTGCAGACCTGCTGACACCTTAATTTCAGCCCAGGGAAATTGATTTTGGACTTCTAGTCTCCAGAATTGTGAAAGAATAAATAACTGTTGTTTTAAGCCACAAAGTTTGTGATAATCTGTTACAGCAGCTCCAGAGAGTTAATGCATAGAGGATGATGTTTATAAGAGTAGGCTTTAGAGTCAGTTTAAGTTTGAAAACTAACTATTTTTATGACTATGAAAATTGGACAAATTTTACTTTTTCCTGTAATTCAGTGGGTCTTTTTTTGTAAGACGAGTATAATAGTAGTAGTATCCCATGTCATAGAATTGTGTGAACAGTAAAGAGAATGATTCAGATAAAGTGACTAGCAGATCTCATACTGATATTAACTACTGTTATTTATGTAATATTATAATCTTCTTCACTAACAAGGCTAGGAAACGTTTATCTTTGAAAGTCCTATAGACACTAAATCATGTTCTTGTGCCTAGAAATGAACAAATTTCTATTCTGAATTGTGTCAATCCTGATGTAAAATATACATATTATCCAAGATTTTATAATTGTATATTCAAAATGGGATGAGCAGTAGATAGACAAAATGATTCTGTTAGTTGATTCTATCTGATTTGATAGGACAAAACTTTCTTAGTAACAGCAAGGACTGGGAAAATAATTAAGAAAGAAGGCTGCCATAAATGCTGGTAACTTAAGCCATTTTATAGAAGTCACAGCAGTGGTTGGTCCTGGAATTTCCTCAGAGACAGGAGGTGAAACAACATGGAATTATTAAAATATTTACTTATTTACACTGATGACAGGCACATTAGCAGATACAGGTCTGCAATGCTCAAGAGGTTGGTGAGTTTACAGGCTCTGTACAATTAATTCCTTTATAAACCAAAACATATTCTTTCCTTTATGTGAAACTCTTTCAAACTTTATCTCAGAGGTTCCTTGAAACTTGAACCTGTTCACTTAGATATATTTTCAGTTTAATCATTTTATTTGATGTAGCATTTTAAATTGCTCTATCATTAATGTGAAAAGTGTGAACCTGCTAATTGAGGTAACTAGAAGTATCATATTTGCAAGTTTTATTTAAGTTTACTGCTCTATTGGTCCATTTGAAGATCTACACTTGAATCATTTATGTTTAAAAGAATGTTGGCACACTCTTGTCTTTTTTGTGTGTGTGTGTTCTTATCTGCCATAATATCATCCCAGAATTCAATGAATAAATGCATTTTACTTCTACCATATAAACTCAATAGCTTAAACTTTTCGAATATAATAGATATAATTTATTTTAATATAAAATTTTATATGCTCCCTAACATTTAAAATAATAGAGAAATTAGTAAAAAGAAGACTTCTGAGTGATTGTATGCAATAAGAGAAGTATTTCTTTAATATAATATATTACCTAATTAAGGAACACTGAAGTTTTAACCTACATTATTTTGCTGTTATTGATGTGTTTAAATACTCCTGTAATCATGGTTAAGGGAATATCCTGAGTATCAATTTTCTTATCTGTTACTCTGGGTATGATTTTAGGTCAGTATTTACCCAACCATGAACCACCAAATTAGTTCCACAGTTGCTATTTGATGGTGCATGAAAAATATGTTCCACGATCAAAAAGGCTTGTCAAATACTGGGATAAAGTTGAAAGTTTGTCTGTTTTCTTTTTCTTTCTTTTGTAGGTTTCAAAAAACAAAATCTTTAATGTAGTGAAATATCATATATTCGGAATCTTCTAAAGTGGGCAGAATTTACTGATTTCAAAATCTATTTAAAAAGAGAAACTTAATTTTGGCTGTTTTATTTGTTGTCAACAATCTAGTACTCTGTTATGAAGCTAGTTGTCTTTAGAAAGTGATTTGGAATATAATGGGACACATGGTATTTCAACTCCACTCCAATTGTAACAATCTTAATTTTTATTTCTTAATTATAGAATGAATACATGAATTCATTGAAAAACATTAACTAAACACTGCTAACCTTTTATTAATATATTCCTTCTCTAATTTCTTCTCATAAAATCCTGATGTAAAATATAATATACATATTATCCAATTTATATCCAATGTCTTATTTTTCCATGTACTCTTCCCTTCCTTTTATCACTATTTCACCTGAATCATTTACCTTAGTAAATTGTGCGCAATCCTTCTTTTTTAGCTTTTATTTTTTGACAGAAATGCTCAGGGATACCTAAGGATAGGTCTTGCATCAAAAATAAATGTATTCCTGACCAGAAAGAAAAGAGTATGACTGAGCATTATTTCATGAGTACAAAGTCATAACAGATTATTTTTGCAATTTTTAGTACAGAGACTTAAGGAACACCTGCCGTATACCTCTAAAATTTTGAGAAATGAACATGGATAATTTTTACTTCTGAGTCTCCAAGAACCCCTGGGGCATGCTCTGTGTGAGGCAGTTGAAAATGTCATTTTTAAGAGTATGGGAATGATAGCTTTTCTTCCATAATTGATCGAACCCAAGGTAGCAATTTTATATATGTAAGTATTTTCTTAGTAGTAGTTTTAGAACTATTTGGGCAGGTAGAAATCACCATGTAAAGGCAATTTTTGGTTTTAGAAAAGAGTAAAAAGAGGAAAAAACGTATAAAATTCTAACCTATTCCAAATATAGTTTCCCCTGCTAAGAAAGATCATTCTGTTTCAACGGACTCTAAGTTACTGTATAAAGAGGGAAGGGAAATATTGAAGTAGTTTCTTAGTTATACTTAGCATCTTCTCCCTTTTCTGATGAAGATATTTTGATAACACTGTAGTTTATTAGTTTTCAAGGGTTTTTATTCACAAGGTAGCTAACATCAGTCACAATACAAAATATTTACTGGAGGAGTTTCACCTGTTCAGCAAAGCTAATACTAATGTGATCACATATTAATAGAGAGGAGCCCACTCTGTAGAGACTCAGCACTCTGTTAAAGTGCACCAGAGGTCCAAGAGAAATATAAGGGGCACTTCCTCAAAGATGAAAAACACATCCTCGTTAGCCACTGTAAAATGCAGGCACACGTGATCTTCCAGCATTTTCAAAGATCCCTAGGGCTGCCAAATTAGGGCTGTTGTGGATCCTTCCTACCCACTCCCATCTCCAGCTCCACCAGCCACAGTGGTTCTTCTTTGCAAGTGCCTTCCTTCTTGTTTCTGATTCTTCTTAACATTCAGAGAAGAAAGCAAGAAGTTAGAGGGAAATCAGCTACATCTTTTTCTTTTTTGTCTGTGTTAACTTTGAGAGGGTTAGTTGTGAAATATAAAATTATTTTTCCTCTTGTAGCCTCATTTTTCATATAAAGACTAGCTACATGATAGAGAAGGTAGCAGAAGGGAATCAGGTCTGACTCCTACCTGCTTAAAAATACAATCATTAAGATTCTCTGTTTATTTTTTAAAGATAGGAAATTGGGAAAGTGTCTCTTTTTTCCCCCCTGCAAATCCATGCTAATGTTAAGTATCAAAGCAATATATTTTCACTTGGCAACAGATTTCTTTTATGCAGGATGGTTTACTCTCTATTACATGACTAAATCTCCCCAAATTTAGTTTTATAATTGTTTTGGTTTTATCTCCTAATGTAGCATTATAAAATACGGAATTAAAATTTTTGCATATTTTATTATATACAATATTAATTCTTATATCAGGTAGTGAAGAAGGACCTGAGGAACATTGCTTGGCAAATAGTGAGCCAAATTAATAGGCATTTTGGCTTTTTATTATTATTACTATTTTAAAATGGAAACATCTGTTATATCCAACCATAGGGGACAGATTAAACATATACATTATATACCTTTGGAGGATTAGAACATAGCCATTATGAAAGACTTCAATAAAAATTATCCAGTTAAATGGTGTAAATGCTTATAAAAATCTATTCACAATATATAAAATATAAATAGCTTTTATATGCTATGCTAGAAAACATTTCTCACATATACTACAAATAATCTAGAGGAACTACAAAAAGCAATGAGCATATATATTTGAAAGATGAGACTACAAATACTTTGTATTTATTTTTCTTTATTTCTACCTTTATGTTTCTAAATTTAAAAAAAGTACAGATGTTACTTTAACATCAAAAAATATAAATATTGGCACTTGAAAGTAAATTGCTAATTCTACTTTTTAGAGAAAGATCCAAACACAATTTGCCATCATATCATCATGAGAACAATTTTGCAAAAGTGTCACTGATCCCTTTCCTGGAGCTTAAAATGTATCGTAAGGGAGTTTAAAATGTATTGTGAGGTTGGTGTTCCAAATTTCAACTTTAGCAGTAACCTTTGTAATTCTTGTAACCTTTGTGCTTACCATATACATCATTTAATGTTTCTTTTGATTCCTTTCTCCAATTAAGTGGCAGGATTTTCAGTATCTATTTTCTCTCATAAATCAATTAGACAAATAAATGAAAACCAGACACAGTGAGCCCAAGCCACTTCTCTCTGCTTGAGAGAAAGGGGACTTGCATCTCACAAAACTCTCCTTTTAAGAGCCAACCTTGCTGGTTCAGATTTGCTACCAAAAAAATAAAAAAATGCTCCCTTGCAATTTCTCTTTATTGGCATATTCAATTTCTGGATGATTGATTATTGCCTAGAGTCTAGAGGAAGCCTGGGGAAGTGAAGTCAGCTCTCCCTTGACGTTTTAGTTCAACCAAGCCCTAGGCAAGAAGGCATCTGTTGAGGGACTCTATGTTAGAATCCTTCAGGTGTAATAAAAGAAGTTAACATCTACATTACTCCAAAGCAGTGTTATATAAAATGTGACCCCTGGAACACCTGCAACAGAATAATCTGGAGTGGCTGCTAAAAATGCAAATCACTTGACTCCACCCAAAAACAAACAAAATTATTTGAGAATGGAGATCAAGTACAGCCATTTAAAAAAAAAAAATTCCTCAATAACTTCTTTATGTTAAGATTTTAGAACCAGTAATGTGAATTTTCCTTGTTTCTAAGCAAGAGCCATTAAGTCCTTTGTAGATTAATTGAATGCTAATGACTGGGATAGTCTTGACTCTTATGTACTTCTTTTCTCCAATAATTATCTGCTTTAAATCCAAAATGTACTTCTCTGGTGGAAGCTTTAACCAGTTTGACAATTTTCTTTCTTTGTTTCTGGGAAAATAGGAACATAGTCATAATCTGATCACTTTTCATCAAAATAAACTAACAATAGATCTTTAAACTTATCAATCATTTCTTTGGATTGCCCTTTCTTCTAAATCAAGAAAAAGAAAATACAATTTTTGTACAAAATACAATTTCTTATGCCATCTCCAAACAGCTGCAAATGGCATGGAGCCTAACATGAAACTTTCCATGACAGGTAACAGAAAATCGAACCCTGGCTTAAACACCAAGTGGAATTCACTGAAAAGTACAGAGTTGGCTCCTAGTGAAGCTAAATCCAGTGACACAATAAAATCTGCAAAACAAAACAAATAAAAAACTGATGTTATCATATTAGCTGTTTGTGTTGATAGCATTCCACAGATTCTGGTGACTATATTCTTCTTCCTTGTTTACATCCAGATGTTAGTCTTGGTAGATGTAACACAAAAATGAGAAGTTATTTTTCCTTAAAGCTCCAAGCAAATGTTTCACACCTGATTTGCCCCAAAATCTAGTCAAATACTCATCTCTGAACCATTTATTGGGTACTGAGTGTAATCGCCTTGGGCCAGTTGGCTCCTCTCCTGGAGTTGGAGACATAGATGCCTCTTCCTAGAGAATATGGAGAAAAGCAAATAACAAATGGAAGCCAAAATGAAAATCAGTTTACTGCCTACAAAAGTAAAGGTAGGCCACAGCCAACAGATAATCCTGTTAGTGAAGGAGACACAAATATCTCCTATTTAACTTCCACATTGTATCATACTTAGACCCTAAGTCTTCTGGATACATGAATTAAAGACCCTATCCATCAAGAAATAAAACAACTTTGACAAAATATATGATTAATGCATAAGTCCATCTACTTTCAAAAATATTTATATAAACTTATGAATTAGGTTGTATATTTTATTATTTGCTTAAACTTGTGGAAAATCTATATGAAGATAATGTAGAAGAAATATCATCAGAAGAATAATCGGTACCTGTTTTCAGATGCTTATTTTCACTGGATTTGCATATGTGGGCAATACAATTCTCTCTAACTTTTTTGCTATTTGGGCTAGAATTGGAAACATTGGTGTATCATTTTAGTTTTCTGATAAGATGAAATACACGTACAGAAAACTTGTTTTTTGTTAATAAACTCAAACAAGAATTTGTCTTATGAGTCCCTTTAAAATGATTTCAGAGGTAGTGGAGGAAAAACCTGCAACTGTGATTTCATAAAAGATGATTTAGCAACATCTAGTATGATTGTACATAAGGATTAACTGACAAGGTGTACTGGAATATTTGATTCACAATAGTCTACATATCGCTTTTATAATTTACATAGTCGTATGTGATATGCAGAGCAGAATCCCCAAATGTCCAAGGAACAGTGTCAACTGGTTCTCTCTGTGACTACCAAAATTTCCCTCAGTAAAGAATATAAACTCCCTACCCCAAATTGTTAACTTAGAAAGGATTTAAGTCTGGATTTGCTTTTCTCTTCCACCTTCAGAGAACAGGACGTCAGGAAGACTGATCTAATCAGTTAAACAAGAAAAATATAGCAAACTTTTAGATGAGAGAAAATGTGTAGAGCAGTTGTCATGCAGTCACCCCTTGGTATCAGCAAGGAATTGTTTCTAGGGCCCCTGCAGATACCAAAAACCTGTGATGCTCAAGTCTCTGATATAAAATGACAGGGTATTTACATATAACCTAGGCACTTACTCCCATATGCTTAAATCGTCTCTAGATTACTTATAATACTTAATACAATATAAATGCTGTGTAAAGAGTTGTAACACTGTATTGATTTTTTCTTTGTATTTTTTTTCCTGAATATTTTCCACCTCCAATTGGTTGAATCCCTGATGTGAAACCTGCAGATCTGGAAGATATTTGTCCGTATTTGCAATAATGACAAGAGTAGAAAGGGATAGGCCAGAAACCACAAAGGTAAAGAATATTACTGAAGGCCTATTTGTAATGAGTCAAGGATCCTTATGATTTAAAGGTGAGGGATTACTGTCTGAAAATCCACCACCTTCCCCATGTCTTGCTTAGCATCAGGAAATAAAGGAAACATTGAAAAGGGGAGCTAATATTTGTTCTGTATATATTATGTGGCAGGGCATAAGAAAAACAAATTAGCTGTGTTCTAGAGTTTTGTTACCCATAATTTACAAATTAATTTGTCCTCTAGTCAAGAGACCAGTCATACTGAAACTAGAATCACCTAATTTCAAGTCTAAATTCTGAGCTAGGATTCTGGTTTGTCATTCCAGGGTCAGCAGCAGACCTTTTGAAAAATTAACCATGTGGTACTTATACACAATGGAGTATTATGCAGTGATAAAGAAGGACAAACATATGGACTTCTCAGCAACTTGGATGAATTTAGAGTCTATCATACTCAGTGATCTATCACAGAAACAAAGAACAGAGTACCAAATGTTCTCACTCATAAACAGACCTTGAACAATTATAATACTATAAGAAAGAGATTGGCAGTGGTGGGAAACTGCCCGGGATGGGGGGTGGGGGTAGGATTGGGAGTTGAGGGAAACTGCCAGGAGAGGGGGTGGGTGGCACACCTCATCAACAAGGGTAACTGCATAATGAACATTTGTATACCTAACCCTGAATTGTACCCCACATCTTTAAAATAAAGAAAAAAGAAAGAAAAAAAAGAATAATTTAAAAAAGAGAAAAATTAGCCGGTGGCATCTGTTTAGATGACATTAATTAGCCAGGTTAGGTCATGTGTTCCTGTGTAGACTAATAACAGTGGCCATTTTGTCAGTGTCCCAGTAGGAAAATAACATTTCTGAGAAATTAGCAGAAGAGGATAGGGCTGAGAAGATGAAAACTGGTATCTGCAGGAGCCATTTGGAAAGTGCTCTCTCTGACCATTTCTAGGACAATCTGTGTGTCAAAATAAATAATGATAGTGGTAGATTATAACTAATTGAATAAATAAATATTGTGAGGTAATATTAATATATATAAATAAGTAGTTTTTTATACTTCAGTAGAATGCCAGATAATAAATTTAGAAAGTATAATGGAGATAAAACATTAATTTTTGCCTGAATATTGGGTTTGAAGAATAGAATGTTATATAATCTCAAATAATTTTCCCACATATTTCTCATTTATAATTATAAATAGCAGAACTGTATTTATTTATTTATCAATTTGTTTATATCTCATTTACAATTACAAAGAGCAGAAATTTGTGGAACCCACATTAACCAAGGAATCAAAGTTAACATCCCAAATTCTGGCACAGACATCATGGATATCCTAATATAGAATGTTTAAAGGGGCATGCTATCACTTCTGTCATATTTCTGTACACATGCATAATATGACTCTAACTGTGAGTTACAGCAGACAAACTCAATTTAAGAAACATTCTATAAAATAACTGGCCTATATGCTTCAAAAATATCAAGCTTAAAATAAACAAAGACATGCTGAGATACTTTTCTACAATAAAACTAATGAATCATGAGACAGAAATGCAGTACAACCGGGCTCGGTGGCTCAGCCTGTAATCCCGCGCCTTTGGGAGGCTGAGGTGAGTGGATTGCCTGAGCCCGCGGGTTCAAGACCCGCCTGGGCAGCGAGACCTCATCTCTACAATAAATCAAAAAATCAGCCGGGTGTGGTAGCACATGCCTGTAATTCCGGCTACTTGGAAGGCTGAGGTGGAAGGATCGCCGGAGCCCAGTGGGTCGAGGCTGCGGTGGCCGGGAACGGCCACTGCACTACAGTCTGGGCGAGAGTGAGACTCCAACTCAAAAAAAAAAAAAAAAAAAAAAAAATGCAGTACCTGATCTCAGACTTGTTCATAAACAGGAAAATAATAATTCTTAAAACAATTAAAAATAGTTTGTGGATTAGATGTTATGATGTTTTTATTAAAGTTCTTTATTTTGATAATCATACTGTGATATGAATTAGAATGTCCTAGTTCTTATGAAAGTCAAACTGGAGGATTTAGGGGTAAAAGGACCAGTACCATAATTCACTTTTAAATATCAGACAGTGGATATTGACTGTAGGTGAATGCATACATCAAAGATGTCAGATTTGGAAAGAGTGAAGATAAAAACTGTTGCCATTACAACCAGTGTTCAAACATGCATTCCGTGATTCATTGTAAGATTAACATTTAAAATATATATATGCTGTTGATGCTTTTTATTTTGTTCTTCAATGACTCTAAAAAAATAACTGTCCTAAAGATGGATCAAAGACATTTTCAAAAATATTTAATTACTGACGCAAGCTCTTGTTCCCACATTATGTGAATAAACTTTAAATATGTTGCACAGATATCCAGTCTTAAACTCTCTGGGGAAGTCATAAGATTAGAAAAAAATACTGGAAAAAGCTAAGTTTCTTGTTTGTCATTTTAAAACTGGATAGATGACAAATTCACACTCTCAGACACACTTTTTTCTAAACAATATAAAAAGGAACAGCTTTGCTTGAAGAAATTCTACTAAGGTGGACATTTTAAATTGCTATTTGAGGTAATATGTTTTACTGTTTTTTTCACATTTTTAATATTTTCAGGTTGACTGAAGCTTTACTTGATAAACTGAAATTTATGAGGCTGATAATGGGAGTGGACAATCAGGTTTATAATTAGGCAATTTTTATTATTCAAAGGTATATATTATTTTTAACATATTCCAAATAATATAAGTTTTTTTAAATTAAATGAGTTTTAAAAAATTCAACTGTAGAGTATGTTTAATAATGATTCAAGGACTCATTATATATTTTAATATTAGTTAGAAGCAAGTACTGTCTGAAATGAAGAATAGTAGACACTATATAGTTGAAATAAAACTGATGCCCAGAGAAGTTAAGTAAATTGCCTAGTAAACATGTATGTCCTGAGTTTCTCTTAAAATATTCTTAATTATTCTACTTTTGCTATATTACTCATTATGAATGGGTGTCCTAAAAAATGACAAAAGAGAGAAATAGTAATATTTTAAAGCAAAGAAAGCCTGCTAAAATATTCAGTAGAAAAATAAGATCTTTTAGCTACCATTAAAGTATTATTCTATAACTTCTTTCTTCATGTTGTATCTGAACTTACTTTGCATTACTTAGTGGCTGGTTGATCAATGAAGGCATTTGTCAAATATTACCTTCGGGGCTAGAATGAACTAATAGAGATTTTGGAAGTGGAGAATATAGTACAAAATAGTGTATTCTGAAACATAATCATTAATAAACTAATTCACTTACAAAAAACATTTAGGAAAGCTCTTCTAGACATTTTGTTACAGAGTAGTAAAGACGAAAAAAGCTTCCTTCCTTCTTTATTCCTGGCCTTTCTCACTCTTTTCTTTTCTTTTTCTTTATTATATTATAAAGATGTGAGGTGCCTGTCAATGTTAGGTATATTTAGTAGTCTACCTGCAGGTGAAGTTTAGGCCTCTAAGTTGTCCTCACTTCACCTGACTAGGATCAGATCTTATGCAGGCCCCTCCTCTCCTGGCAGTGTCCTACTACAGTCAATCCCTCTTGACATAATTGTGATGAATATTCAGGACCTACTTATAAAGGAGAACACGTGGTATTCAGTTTCTTGTTTCTGTGATAGATCACTGAGTATGATGGACTCTAAATCCATCCAAGTTGCTGCAACATTTTGTTCTTTATGGTTGCATAATATAGCATCATCTATATGTACCACATTTTCTTTATCCAGTCCAATTTCCATCGGCATCAGGGTTGGTTCCACGTTTTGCTATTGTGAATAGTGCTGCAATAAACATGTGTATGCAAGTATCTTTTTTGTAGAATTATTTGTGTTCCTCCTGGTGTATTCCCAGGAGGGAGATTGCTGGGCCTTATGAAAGTTCAATTTCTAGTTCTTTTAAAAATCACCACACTGTTTTTCATAGCGGTTTAACTAGTTTGCACTAACACCAACAGTGTAGAAGAGTTCATTTTTCTCCATACCCTTGTCAGCATCTGTTGTTTTTAAAATTTATTAATAATGGCCACCTTACTGGATTAGGTGACATCTCAATGTGGTTTTGATTGAATTTCTCTGATGATTAATGAGGCTGAGCGTTTTTTCATGTGTCTGTTGGCTGCTCGTGTCTTCTTTTGAGAAGTGTCTATTCATTTCCTTTGCCCACTTTGTAATAGGGCTGTTTGGTTTTTTTTTTATTTTTAGCATGCTTGAGTTCCTGGTAGATTCCAGATGTTAGGCCTTTGTTAGATATACACGTGGCAAATATTTTTTTCCCATTCTGTGACTGTCTCCCCACAATTTTGATGATTTATTTTGGAAGTCAAGTTATTCCTCTTGGCTGACGATATGATTCTATACCTTGAAAACCCTGGAGCCAAAAATTTTCTTGCACTGATAAAGGACTTTGGCAAAGTCTTAGGGTACAAAATCAAAATGGAAAAGACAGCCGCATTCTTAAATGCCTACAACAAACAGTGAACCAAATAAAAGGCAGAATAGCCACACACACACACACACACACACACACACAAAGAAAGAAAGAAAAAAAAATAAAGAAATACCTTGGCATGTTCCTAACCAGAAAAATAAAATACCTTTACAATGAAAACGACAGAACACAGCTCAAAGAAATCAAAGATAACACAAACAAATGGAAACATATTCCATACTCATGGATTGAGAGAATAAACATTACTAAGATGTTCTTCCTACTCAAGGCAATCTACATATTTAACAGAATACCCATTAAGTTACCAACATCATTCTTCTCACACCTAGAAACAACAATACAGAAATTCATATGGTAACATAAACAACCGCAAGTAACCAAAACAATCCTCAGCAAAAGAAACAAAGTAGGAGTTATCACACTTCCAGACTTTAAACTTTATTATAAGACTACAATAATCAAAGCAGCCTGGTATTAGTACAAGAACAGACATACAGACCAATCGAACAGGATAGAGATTCTGGAAGCAAAATCTCAATTTCTCAATCAATTTACCTTCTTCAAACCGTCCACTAACAACAACTGGGGAAAGAAGAACTTATTCAATAAATGGTACTGGGAAACCTGCTGACCACACGCAGAAGATTAACACAAGAACTCTATCACCATACACAAAATTCAACTCTAAATTGATCAAAGACCTATATGTGAAACCTCAAACTATAAAAAATTCAAGAGACGCCCTTATGAAAATTGGAACTGGAAACCAATTCCTGATCAAAACTCTAAATGCCCATGCCATAAGAGATAAGATTGAGCCGGGCTCAGTGGCTCAGCCTGTAATCCTGCGCCTTTGGGAGGCTGAGGTGAATGGATTGCCTGAGCCCGCGGGTTCGAGACCCGCCTGGGCAGCGAGACCTCATCTCTACAATAAATCAAAAAATCAGCCGGGCATGGTAGCACATGCCTGTAATTCCAGCTACTTGGAAGGCTGAGGCGGAAGGATCACCAGAGCACAGCAGGTGAGGCTGCGGTGGCCGGGAGCAGCCACTGCACTCCAGTCTGGGCGACAGAGTGAGACTCCAACTCAAAAAAAAAAAAAAAGAGAGAGAGATAAGATTGACAAGAGGACCTCGTTAAGCTGAAAAGCTTCTGTGAGCTCTCTACCCTCTTGATGCTTTCTTTTGCTGTGCAAAAGCTTTTCAGTTTGTTGAGGTCCCACTTGTCTATCATCTTTTGTGATGTATGCTTTTGAAGTTGTGATCAAGAATTGGTAGCCTACACCAATGTACATAAGAGTGTTTCCAGTGTTTTCTTCTAATATTATTATAGTTTGAAGTTTTATGTTTAGGTCTTTGATCAATTTAGAGTTGATTTTTGTATATGCTTATAGGGAGCACTCCTGTTTCATTCTTCTGCATGTGGTCAGCCAGTTTTCCCAACACCATTTGCCTAATAAGGTCTCCTCTCCCCAGTGGTTGTTTTTGATGACTTTGTCAAAGATGTGTTGGTTGAAAGAGCTTTTTCTTCCAGAATCTCTATGCTATATGTCTATATGTTTACTTTTGGACCTTTACCAGGCTGTTCTGATTATTATAGCTTTATAGTAAGGTTTAAAGTTTGGAATGGTGATACCTCCCACTTTGTTTCTTTTGTGAGGATAGTTTGGCTATTTGTATTTTTTTTATATGAATTTTTGTATTGTTGTTTCCGGGTCTGAGAGGAATTATGTTGGTAATTTGATCAATATTCCATTGAATCTGTAAATTGCTTTGGGTAAGATGGACATCTTGACAATATTAACTTTTCCAAGCCATGAGCTTGTCATTGTTTCCATTTATTTGTGTCCTCTTTTATTTCTTTGGACAGAGTTTTGCAGTGTTCATTGTAAAGGCTTTTTAATTCTCTGGTTAGGAAGATGCCAAGGTATTTCATTTTTCAATTTTTTGCGTGTGTCTATTGTGAATGGGATTGTGCTTTTTATTTGATTCTCTGCCTGCTTGTTGATAGTGCATAGAAATGCAACTGTCTTTTGCCTGTTGATTTTATACCCTGAGACTTTGCCAAAATCATGAATCAGTGCAAGGGAAGGTTTTTGACGCTATTCCTCGGGGTTTCAAGATATAGAATCACATTGTCTACAAAGAGCAATAGCTTAACTTCTTTTTCTCTTTGGATATCCCCGATTTCCTTCTCTTGGCCTTTCTCTGGCTAAGTATATGACTATGGATTCTGCATTTACTTTTTGTTCATAACAAAACTAGCTATAGTTATAAATCTGCATTTGAGAGAATAGAACACATAAAGGAAGAATGCTGTTACTGTAGGGCGATCTGCAAAACTACAGGAATAAAAAGAAAAAGAAGGGAGGAAGGAAGGGGAGAGGAGAGAGGAAGAAAAGAAAAGAAGAAGAAAGTAAGAAAGGACAAAAATAAACTTTAAAAAAGCCTTACAATTTGTAAAGGGCAAAGAACCTCCTCTTAAAATGTGTTGTTTTAGGATCCAGAATTCTGACTTCTGCTTGTTCTGTTTGTTATACCCAGACTTCTTCCATGTAGGATGACCCGCACATTAAAACCTGCAAAAATAGAAATAGATAGCTGTGTATATGTGTGTGTGGCTATGTATGTATATGCTTATGTATGAGTTGCAATTTTAGAAAAAGAATCATCAAATTGTGCTTTAAATTAAAATAAGATCCCAAGATCTAAAGATGAAGAAGACAACGAAGCCAAAGACCTGAGTACCACATTCTCACTCATAAGTGGACCTTAAACAACTACCATAATACTATAAGAAATGAATTGATAGTAGTGGGAAACTACGGGGGAGGGGGAACAGGGAGGTGGGATTAACAGAAGTCGATATTTGCTTGGGAAGGGGGGGCATGCCTCATCAACAAGAGTACTTGCACAATGAATATTTGTATGCCTAACCCTTAATTGTACCCCACAATTTTAAAATAAAATAAAAATAAAAAATAAAAATTTAAAATTAAAAAAAAAAATTAACAGCCGGGCTCGGTGACTCAGCCTGTAATCCCGCGCCTTTGGGAGGCTGAGGTGAGTGGATAGCCTGAGCCCGCGGGTTTGAGACCTGCCTGGGCAACTTGGCGAGCCCTCATCTCTACAATAAATCAAAATGAGCCGGGTGTGGTAGTGCGCGCCTGTAGTTCCAGCTACTCGGAAGGCTGAAGCGGAAGGATCGCCAGAGCCCAGCAGGTCGATCGCCAGAGCCCAGCAGGATGCGGTGACCGGGAGCATCCACTGCACTCCAGTCTGGGTGACAGAGTGAGACTCCAACTCAAAAAAAAAAATTAACAATGAATAGAGTACTTACTCTTTATTATCAAAGCAGAAAGGAGAACCTAATCAATCACTTAAATATAATTTCTCACAGGCTGAACAAGTCTTTTTTTGGTTTTAAAGAAAATTTTTCTACTCGTCCTCATAGCTAGGACACTATAGTAGTACGTGGAAGAGAGGACAGTGCTATCCCTAACAGTATTTACACAACACATTAAACTGCAGGTTCATGGTGTTTTCATGTTAGAGTCTCTCAATATAAATAGAGTTCATAATGCCAACTGGTAGAGCCTGCAGGACAATTCTGAAGAAAACAAAAAAAGTAGGATACTTTCTTTCAGTTTTCTGATTGTTAGACATAAAACGGCCCCAAATTAAAATATATCCCCTTTACTAACAAAACTGTTGTATTAGTCTGCAATCTTGCATAAGGGATTATTTAACTTAACCTTATACAAAGGTTCTAAAATGAAAATTTCATACTTCATAGAAGAGAGAGAGAGAAAGGAGAGAAAATAGATTCACTAAAATTTTAAAATCCTTTAAATTGTGAACTTTCTGTCAGTCTGTGTTATATTTGATTAAATGTGATTTTTTGTTTGTTTTTTGTAACAAATGATCCTTTGCCCTTGGATCCTACATAGTTTAAGCAGCCCTAGTGAAAATGTTATGTTGATGTGTTGATTTGCAGTTTTCATACAAAAGATAATTAATTGCTCCTTGGAGGTTTGGGTTTGAGAAGAATTTCTGTGAATAAGTTAATCTCCTGAAACTTTTACTGCTGCAGAGGAAGGAATCTCAGAGGTCAGGACAAACTCTAGCATTACAAACAAGATGTACTTTTCTTCTATATGATTGCATCCTTTAAGAAAATGATTAGAAAGATTAACATGTAAGTAACAGACTAAATCAGTTCTTATAAGGGGAAATAAAATAGCTAAAATATATTCGGAAAATCGCTAAGACCAAAATCTATTTCTATAAACGTCACTTAGTTTTATGATAATCAGAATACATTGTTTGGAGAAAAATATTAATTTAGGTAGGTCTGAAGAGTTGTCACCCAGTTAATTAAACCCATCTGCTATTTTTACTGTCAGATTTGCTGCAATCTGTTTGCCAGGAATTCAAAACCAGAAAAAAGGCCCCATGAGCCCCACTCACAATCTTTGTCTACAACGTCTTTCCCTAATATACATGAAGTCAAATTTGAAAAGGTGATGAAGAAAAAAAAATATCAGGATAATCTGCTTTATTTCATTTGTGTTCATGGAAATTTAGAAAATTAACTTTAAATATCATGACATTCAAAAAAACAAAACTGTGAAATTGCAAGGAAAAAAAAAGAAGGGAAGTGTAGGAATATGATTAAAAATTTTACCTTTGTTCCTAAAATAACACAAGTGCTTTCACTTGCTGTTAAAATGTGTACTTTATTCCTTATAATCTCCTCCTTGATTTCTTGTGTCAAAAATCGCTGTTCATTCTCTTATGTTAACTTTGGAGTCAAACTTGAAAAGTTGAATTTTTCATACTTATTAATGTAGCTAGTCTTTATTGTTCGGGAATTCTGTATTTTGAGATTCCTAATATTAGAGTTGTTGAAAAATAACTCACATGTAACAATGTAATATAAGTAATTATCTGCATTATAAATTTCCAAAATAGGCATATGGTATCTTGTTTTCCCCAGTGAGTTTATTACTCAGGTACTTAGGAAAATGCATTAATTCTTCAAGATACCCATTTCCCTAAGCCTTTAGATGATGCCAGAGCATCAAATATAAATAAAAAGTATTTATCAATAAAGAAATTTTAAAAAAATCTATTATATCTACCTATATGATCACTGAACTCATAGATTAAATTTATACTTTTTCCTTTCATAGGTGTTTATTGGATTTAAAGGCTACCATAAAAGTTACCAGGAAGTGATTAACCAACAAAATTAACATGCTATTTATGATTTTGATTTGATTTGATTTCACAGTCTGACATTATATTCTTCCCCTTAAACCTGATTATAATTCTACCTTTATGATTAGCTCTTCTCTTTCAGAAGCATCTCTTATAATCCTTATATTTTTTTCCTCTGTGATTTCACCAAGAACAATCCTATGCATACCATGAGCAGAAGTATCCTCTATTCAAGTGTGTCTGGATTTCACATTATATTTTCACTGCTAGATTACTCTACCTAGATGAAATTTATACTTAATCCACCAAAATCTGATCACATTTTACTTTCCCTTAAACTTGTCTTCTCAATTATTTTATTATAATGACACTATTAATGTTCTGATTTACTGTGCCCAGTTAATTCAGAATCTTTCTTCCTCTCTTTCTTCTTCTTCTTCTTCTTCTTCTTCTTCTTCTTCTTTTTCTTCTTCTTTTCTCTCTCTCTCTCTCTCTCTCTCTCTCTCTCTCTCTCTCTCTCTCTCTCTCTCCTCTCAATAGCTGTTATTTACAAAGTTATATGCCTGTCCCAAAATATAAGTTCTTGGAGGGTGTGGAGGGTGGAAACCAAGAATATGCACATTGTTTTCCCAATATTACCTTGTTCTGAATGTATATTAGGTACACAGCAAATATTTACTAATGTGCATACAATTCCAAAGAACTGTTAAACATCATCCATATTATTTGGTTGCACTGGAATCTTGTTGTTAGTCTATTGCGTGGCATTGGTGGGTTATGGCAGGATTTAAGATTGTTTCTTTAATAAGTTCAATTTTCATTATCTTATCTATCAGAGGAAGATTTTATCTTCTTACATTTCATTCTTCCATATGTAGGGAAAATCTGGAACCCCAAGGAAAATCTGGTGTTTTTATACACCCGTTTAAGAAAAAATGTTATTAAAACCTTCTCACTGATTCCAGGCCACTCCTGTAACATTCACTGATTTATCCATACTTTTGACAATAAGGGATATGAACCTCCTTATACTAGTGTCATGTGTGCACTTACGTAATTTTAAGAAAGATTTATACTTTCTACACATATCTATTGAGTTCCTACTGATGCAAGGAACTGTCTTAAGCACTTGGGTACATCAATAAACAAAATAGACATTGATCCTTACCCTTAAGGAACTTAAATTCTAGTGGGGAAAGCAGACAATAAACACTAATCGCAATATATAATATATATATATATATATATACATACATATATATATATATATAGTGCTAAGTTGCAGATGAAAAAGAGAACAAATGAAAAAAAGGTGGGTGGTGAATATGTGAGAGAAAGTTTACAGTTTTAAAGACAGAGGGAGAGAGAGAACAAATGGAATCTTACTATTATTATTTTGTTGTTGTTGTTCCTTTAGAAATTGTGACTGAAGAAGATAGATTACAATCCTTTTCTCCTTTCACTATTGGGAGTTGTATTTCTTTTTCTTTTCTTTTTTTTTCTTTTGTTCCCAATCAACTCCCAGCCTAAGTAGTGTGAGAGAAAATCTAATGTGCTGAAGAAATAAACTCTGAAATAGCCAATGAAAGAAGCCATTCCTGAAGAGTGAAGAGTTAATGAAGAATTTTTAACAGCCTATCGACTCAACTTCACTCTGTTACCATTTAAATGGCCTCAAATGGGATGTGAAGCTTAACATATCATGAAATAGCATGTAGTTTCTGGTGGCTGCAAACATTTTCTCATTAATTTTGGTTGCTCGATACATCAGCAATAACAAGGGGTTTGGAGACAGTTTATAGCCTAGGCTCACATTTCTTTCTTTCTTTTTGTTTTATAGATGAAATAAGATAATTTAGCAAAAAGTAAAACATTTATGAACATTTATCTCATTTGTATTAAAAGTTATCTTTTTAAACAAAAGAAAATAATTAACATTCTGTCAATATTGATGATATGACTAGACCCAGTATCCTATTTCCAAAAAATAAAAATAAAAAGAGACTCATACATAATTCACATGCCTATATCTTATATTTCCTGTTCATGCTATGTTATAAATGCTCACATATCTTAGGTTTCATGTTTTTATCTTGTTATTCAATTAATCTAAAGTTCTGAAAATGCTATTTCACTCATTATATTGGCAGTTGTAACTTTTAAAATAAATTATGAATCTCTATTGTGTATATCTTCAGATCTTATTCCCAGAGGTAACACCCTATTTATGATTTATTTGCAAGATGCCATGCGGAACAATTTTTTTTTCTTTTTCTATTGGCATGGATATTGACAAAATATTATGTTTTATGCAAGTGATAAAATTTGCCTAGATTCTATTTATAAATTTTAAAGTGTTGATAGGTAAACAAATCTTCAATTTCTCAACATCTTAACTGGATGATCCCTTTATTCTGTGACTAGGGTGAACAAACATCCTGATTTGTCCAAGATAGTTCTAATCTATGCTTGGTATCTCCACATACAATTAATAATTTCCTTTTCACTCTAGAAGCCATCTCTAGGTGAATGATAAATTAAATGGTCACCATTATCTATGACGGATATGAAAGCTGGCTATCATTAAGAACATTTTTCTTTAATGTGACTTCCAAGACATTATTCATCTAATTCTCTACCCTCTGGAACATCCCAGCTCTTCTGAGAATTATTGCCATCATCTTTTCTCTCTTCAACAAGGGCATGGACATTTATTCTCATTAGTTGAAGGCTTTTGCAATTGGTCTTACTCCCTATTCAAATCTAGCTCTCAACCTTTTGTACTTTATGCTTTTGAACAAACATATGCTGTGGTGCCTCATTCATTCCTATGCTCATCTCAAATAATATTCACCACCATCCAATTTTGCATCAATAAGGATTCCTAGATCTTGTCTGCTTTATCACTGAAATATGATATTCAGATATTCCTTTCTTTGACCAACACTCCTATTTTCGTATACCCTTAGCTTCATCATTAATTATTTGCCCAAAATCTGTTCTTTAATCCCATCAGTACCTCAAAGATTTGACCCCCGAACTATTTTCCTTTCAGTGTTTTTGCTAACCCCTTTGAGCCTGAAGTTTATACTTGTTTAAAATATGTTTTCTTTTTATATAAGCTTGACTTTTCCTTTGTCCTCTCCCCGCAAAGGACATGCATTCTGGAAGAATGGAGACTTACGTGTTTTGTTTACTGCTGTTTCCCTAGCATCTACTAGAGTGTCTGACATATGGCAGACCCTCTAAAGATATTTGTTGGATGACTATTTGTATCAGACAGATTGCAAACCTACTGTCATTCAGAGATATCTATTCTGATGACCCAAATTTAGAAAAACTCCATTTCATTCTCATTTGTACTTTGGAAACATCCATATTTTTTTGTTTTTAGCAAGTAGCAGTTCCAGATATTTTCTCTCTCATTTATTCATACCTTTTCACCTTAAAAACAGAAACTCACCTTGTCTTATTCACTACTCTACTCTTTGTATCTTAGAGTAATGCACAGTATATCATAGGTCTTCAGTAAATTATTTGTTTATTTGGTATTCTTTTCTATGAAATGTGGGTAGTAACATCATTTAGTTCACAGTGCTGCTGTAAGGATCAAGAGATATAATATATAAAGAGGCTGGTGTATTGCCTAGCGAAAGTTGGCATGCAAGATTTAAATATCTTCATTGTTCAACACAAAACAACATTAAGAGTAGTCTAAAAAGCAAATGGATCTATTGTCTATTTATCACTCTTTTTTTATTTTTATTTTTTGAGTGGGAGTCTCACTCTGAACTGTAGTGGTACACTCACGACCTGCTGGGCTCATGTGATCCTTCCGCCTCAGCCTTCCAAGTAACTGGGACTGCAGCCCCGCGCTAACATACCTAGCTTATTTTGCTATTTATTGTAGAGACGAGGTCTTACCAAGTTGCCCAGGTTTGTCTCGAACACCTGAGCTTAGGCAGTTCTCTTGCCTCGACCTCCCAAAGTGCTGGGATTACAGGTTTGAGCCACCGTGCCCGGCTGCTTATCACTCTTTTAAATGTCCAACCACTGGTCTTTAAAATGATGGTCAAATCTTTAATGTGGTAGAGAAAGATACTATCTGACCTTTATCTTTCTCTCTTATCTCACGCCCTGTTCAAATCATGTCTGTGCCATGTTCTCACCATACTGAGCTGCATTCAATTCCTCACCATATGTTCTCCTTTCAGGCCTTTGCCAAGTGTTACTTTGCCACCATGTCTTAACTTCGCTTATGCCTCCATGGGTTCAAGATCTCAGTTGTGATTATTCTTCCCTTGCAGAGCATTCTCTGATTCACAAAGCAACATTCTGAGTATTAAAATGGCCTTTTTTTCTTGGTCTTCTTTTCTAGACTGCAAAGTCTTCAAGGACAAGCATTATTCCTTGTTCATGTTAATATCTTTGCACCTGATAAAGTAGTTGATGTACAGTAGGGACTGAACTCTCATCAACTTCCGTCAGCACATCTATACACACATAAGCTTCTCCCTTCCCCATTTTCCCACCAATGAAACATACGTGTTCATAGCTAATCCCCATCCCCACCTACACAATAAATTCCACCCTTTCATGTCTATTCAAGGACTTTAATCCACTAGCTTTCTTTTGCTTCCTTGTATTACTAATTTTTAATTATCAAAATAAGTCATTCTCATCTCTCTATATCACATATATGCATATGTGTGTATGTATATAACAGAAGCATATATGCATGCACACACATGTTGCTTTTATTCTCATTTTTGATGAAAACTTCTCTTTACTTCCTCCCACCAGCTAAAATCTTTTTCCATGCTATATTTTGCATAAAACTTCCTAAAAGATGTATTTATATTTAAGGTTTCTACTTCCTTAGCTTTCATTATTAAAATATGTACTTCTGTCTGGCTTTTAGCCTATAACAACCATCAAAAATGACCATAAAGAGGTCATCAATAATTTCTATGTTGCCAAATGGTGAATTGTTTTCACTTTTTATTTGGAAATGTTTCAAACTTACTAAAGTAGTGCAAATAAAATCATCACCCTTTACTCATATTCATTTATTAATTTTTTATTATTTTTTAATCGCTTTATCTCCCAATCTCTCTTTCTCTCTCTCTGTCACACACACACACACACACACACACACACACACACACACACACACCACACAGGTCCTTAATTTTTTCTCTGAAACATTAGAGGGTAACTTATATGTGTAATGTATGGTCACCCAACCCTAGATACTTCAATGCATACTTCCTAAAAATAAAATTAATTTCAGCACAATTATGATCTTCATAAATTTACATGGATATCATAATTTTATGTAATCTACGGTCTATATTTTAAATATGTCAGTTGGTCTAACAATGTCTTTTATGCTCCCCATCTTTGCCCATGTACAAGAACTCATCTAGAGTTGATTATTTCATCTTCTTGGCACATCTCTTTAGCCTATTCATTCTGAAACATTTCCAACCCTCTTTGACTTTTATGACGTTGATATGTCTGGAAAATAAAATGTACTTCACATACACTGTTTTTAATGTAACATTCTTCCATCTTGTCTAAAATAGGCAGTATGTGTCCATCCTGAGGTATTACCTAAAGAGGCACGCATTGTCCATCTGTCTGTCATTGATGATATTAATTTTAATCACACATTCAAGGTGTCACTTGATTTATCCACTTTATTATTACTGTTATTTTTTCTCCTTCACAACTAGTAAATGATTTGTAAAGAAAAACAATTAATGGAAATATCTTGTTCCCATTTAAAATGTTCTGGCCAGAATTAGTGCCCATATATTCTTTCCTGATCTAAACGTCACAATTGCTGCAAAATGTCTTCCTTCCACATTTACCACTTGACCTTCAGTATTTTACTCTAAGAGCCCTCTCTACTCCCTCACTTATTTACTTAGCATTATTGTCATATGGACTCAGCATTTCTTATGTTTTCATTGGTTGATAATTTATTACTGTATTTCCCCATTTTGGATACCTAAATTGTCTAGATTTGACCAATATGGCTCCTGTGTTCTTTTGACATGCCCTCATCCGTTTTTTAGCACTGTCGTAACAAGATGTTACAGGCTCATTTTATACCTATTCTGTTCTTCCTTGAGAATCAGCCATTTCTCCTGGGAGTTCTGGTTCTTTTCAGTGATGAATGGTAATAGAGATAAAAATTTGAGCACAAAATATGCTTTAGGTATCCACTCCTTAGCCCTTTCAGCAATTAGATTTAGGAAATATATGTATACATATACTAGTATACATACATAGACATACACACATACATACAAATGTAAAGGATTATATTAAGTTGCATGCATTCATACGCACATAAATGTGAAATCATATGTTCACAGCAATACTTTTGGTTCCAATCCATTCTTACAGAGTTTTTTCTTCCTTCCCTTATTCCATATTTGTTTCACCATTCCTCCACAGTCAGAATTCTGCCTCCCAACAACCTCAGCACATTTACTCATTAGCTCAATCGTATACTATATCTAAAATATTTAGAATTCTAAAACAGTTTTAGAATTTTTATGAACATACTACTAAAATAAACAAATCTATTTTTTTAAAGGCTTAAGATTTGTCTGCCATTCTCCCTCTGCTTTCTCCTTGCCTGTCCAACAGAGAAGATATGTAGAAAAATAGTGTTTGTAACTTATTTTGATGAGACTAGCCTTTCTTCCTCCCTTTCTTTCTCCTTCCCTTTCTTCCTCCCTTTCCCCATCTGCGTGATTATGATATTCCTTGCAAGAATGTTAAATCAGGTTAATTTACTTCCATTTTTCTTCTTTCTCTTTTAGATTATCTCCCATCTTCTCATTCTTATAGGATGTGAGGTAAGCTAATATTTTAAATAATTTAATTTATTTTATTTTGAAGATGTAGAATTATAACATGTCTTCAAGAGAAAAAAATAACTATTGAAAAAAAAGTGTGAATCACAGAAGTATTTTTCCTATCCTGCTCCTTCTGATATATTCTCCCACCCCTTGCAGATAATCAGTCTTCCTGTTTTGTTTTGCCTTTTGCTTTGTGGGTTTTTGATTGTTGTTGTTGTTGTTTATTAATCCTCTGCTGTGTTTTGTAATCATAAGCAGATTTTTGCACGCCTTCTTCTTTCTTACACAAAATGTAACAAATGATTTGTTTTTTGTACTCTTTTATCCCACACATAGATCATCTGGAAATCATACCATGTCATAAAGTTATTTGTCATTCAATTTCATATTGCAAAACACTCCATTGTATGTAACATAATTTGTTTAACTAATCTTGTATCCTTGAAAATTTTAAGTAACACAAGTCCTCAAATAGTGTTATTTTGTTCGATCGCCTTTTGTTGTAATGTTAATGAGGGGGAAAAAAAAAACAACCTTTCTGAGGTCACAGAACATCCTCCCAAAGATGCACAAGTGATGTCCATTGGCATGTCTACATGGTCCCAGTGTGAGTGGTAGTAAGTGCGTCCTGCAATGGGATGGTGTCCTAGTCAGAACTGCTTCCTGCCTTGGCTCTGAGCTGCCAGGAGGGGCTCTGGCCACCCAGGGCCTGGAACTGGTATAAGCAGGTTGGAAAATGAATAATGAATGAATGAATACAAATGATTGCAAAATTAAAATTTTTAATGTTTTGAACTGTGGAACGGGAGGTGGTATTCTGACAATGTTCTCTTTGCAGACATTTACTCCTTGATTTAAAATACCACCACTACAACTGGCATCACTCACTGATTCACCAAAAATTGGGCAAATCATTCTCCTACTTGTTTTTATTAATTTTTCCTAAGTGTATCACTCACATTTATTTCAGTGGTTAGTATTAGAAGCACTTTGGGGCTCTGTTTAAAGGTTTAGTGATGCTTTTGTTATCTGAATATGCTGCAGAAACTAAATTCTTATTCATATCAATTAGCTCATTTTTAAAATGGTTTTATTATCTGTGGTTTCTCTTAAAATAACAGTTTCCAAGAACCTGTCATCCACATTGAGTGAGACCTTACCGTATTTCCAGCATTTTGCAATTACAAATAATACTGCAATGAATAACTTTGTATGTACATTTCATATTTTTGGATGTGTATCTTTAGGATAAATTTCTAGAATTGGGACTGATGGATTAAAGAGGAAATGCAGATGTAACATTTTGCTAGATATTGCTAAATTCTTATGTATAGAAGTTATGACATTTACATTCCTATCATCAGTGTATGAAAGTGCCTGTTTCCCCACAGTCTTGCCAACAGCTTTTATTGTCAGGGTTTGATTTTTTTTTTTTTTTTTTTTGCCAATCTTATAGTAGAGAAATGGTACCAAAGGATTATTTCAAGTTACGTTTATCTTTTATGAGTGTTACAGTATATTTAATGGTAATTTTCATATCTCTTTTGGGAATAGTAGTGTTTATGTATTTTGCCCATTCCACAATAGGATTATTTGTCTTATTAACCTCAATTTTATTTTATTTTCTCTTATTTTTATATTTTTTTGAGACAAGGTCTCACTCTGCTCACCAAGGCTGGAGTGCAGTAGCACAAGTATAGTTCACTGAAGTTTTGAACTCCTGAATTAGTAGCCTCGATTTGTGTGTGTGTGTGTGTGTGTGTGTGTGTGTGTGTGTGTGTGTGTGTGTGTAAAATGTGTCTCTATGTTGGCGAATGATGTCTGAAAAGTGTGTTTAACTGTTTTGCATTGTTTTGGGGTGTTTTCAAAAATGGGTGCATGCTGCCTGAGATGTGTCTCTCACAGCAGCCTGTGGAATGAGATTAATTCTTGTTTGGTGCATTTTTAGATAAAGTATGTTTGTCACTGTTGCACATTGTATGAAATGAGTCTCTAACTTGGGGCATTTTGTGTGAAATGTGTGTTTAACAGTTTCTCAATGTGGGGGGTGTTTTTGAAACTGGGTGCATAAGTAGCCTTCAATTTTTGAAAGTTCCCTACAAATTAGGAGAATTAGTCCTTTATCTGTGATATACATTACATATTTTTTCTAGCCTGTCATTTATCTTTTGATAATACTTATTATTTTATGTTTACCATATCTAAAAATATTCATGTGGTAATATTTATTGATATATCCTTTTATTGAATTTGGTTTCTTAGTAGTAAAGTTAGAAAGTCTTATCTTACACTCAAACTAATAGAAGCATTTACCCATTTTTCTAGTCCTTACGTAGTTGATTTATTTTTACATTTAGGTCTCTAATATGTTTCAAATTTATGCTGCTTAAGATATGATATATTTATATATTTTACTAAATAACTATCCAATTGTTTCAACACTATTTTTTTTAAATGAACTGTTTACTTTCTTTGTGTTTTTGAAAATATGGTGCCAGTCTAATTCTCAAAGATAAGTGATAAGTGATAAGGATTTTTCTCTGTCTTTAAAGTCTAATGCTTTTACTAGAATATGTTTGGAATTGATCATTCAAGGTTAATTTTCCCTTGTACTCAGTAGGCTCTTTCAATGAGTATATTAAGATCTTTAATTTCTGGACTCTCTTCTTGAATTATAGTTTTAAATATTAGTTTATGTTTGTTATTTTCAAGCAAATGTTTGATTTCCTTTATATATATGTTTATCTATCCATCTATCTATCTAGTTTTCCATTTCAATCACTTTCTCTCTGACTCTTTTCACTTCTTTCTTGATCTCATTCATTCTCTTGATGGTTTTTCTAATTTTCTTCAGTCCCTTAAGGTGTGTCATTTAATTCTAGTTTCTCATGTGTACCTTAAAATGAGACTTTATTTTTTATGAGTTTTTGTCCATTTTTTTTTTTTTGACTCTATTGCCTAAGTTGGAGTGCAGTGACTCTCTTGGCTTACTACAGCCTCAAACTCCTAGGCTCCAATGAACCTCCAGCATCAGCCTCCCAAGTAGCTGCGACTACAGGCATGTGCCCCCATGCCTGGCTAATGTTTTTCTTTTTTTTAAATAGAGATGGGGGTCTCACTTTGTTGCCCAGAGTCTCTAATACCTGGCCTCAAGCAATCCTCCTGCCTTGGCCTCCCAAACTGCTAGGAATACAGGACTGAGCTACCACACCTGTCCAAATTTTTGTCCTCTTAAAAATTTATTTCAGCCGGATTCGGTGGCTCAGCCTGTAATCCCGCGCCTTTGGGAGGCTGAGGTGAGTGGATTGCCTGAGCCCGCGGATTTGAGATCCGCCTGGGCAGCAAGACCTCATCTCTACAATAAATCAAAAAAAAAAAAAAATCAGCTGGGCATGGTAACGCATGCCTGTAATTCCGGCTACTTGGAAGGCTGAAGTGGAAGGATCGCCGGAGCCCAGCAGGTCGAGGCTGCGGTGGCCAGGAGCGGCCACTGCACTCCAATCTGGGTGACAGAGTGAGACTCCAACTCAAAAAAAAAAAAAAATTATTTCATTTGCTCAATTAGCATTTATTTTAAATCTCCCTATTTTCCATTTTCCCTTTGGTTTTTATATTTCTGAAGCAAAGTGTGCTTTTTTTAATCCCCCAAATGCTGATTTGACAATTATTAATTCAATATTGGGTGCTGTATTTCAATTTTCATCAGATGACTTTGTTAGTGTTTGGTTTGATTTTTAAAAGAGCTTTTTCATCAAAAGACAAATCATTTGCATTTTAAGCATTTTACAACAGCTCAGTGTATATGTGGTCCCCTTTCTTCTATTTTTATTTATTCAATGATCAGTTTTCTAGCTCAAGATTATTCTTTTGTATCAGTCCTGCTTTTTCCTATGGAGTTTCTTATATAAATATGTTGTTATTGGTGGGAGTTGAGATATGGTTTAGCATATTAATTTTCTGTCTATTCTTCAAGATCTCAAATTTTCTCCTCTTATGTCCTTATTGCCTCTCCCTACCTTGTATTATGGTGGATCCCTCATTCTCTTAGAGCTAATTCTGCCCAAGATGCAATGCTTCTCTAAGATTGTTATTTCCAGTTCTGCTCACTTCAAGGCCATTTCTCTATAGTTGGGATTATGATGTTCAGTATTTGTATATTTTTTTCTCACAGTGATTTTAACTGAACTTCCCAAGACTTCCAGTTCCCTTTGCTAATTTTCATGGAGTCTCTTTAGCTTTTCCTCATCCACTCACCACATTCACAGGCTTGTGATAGTGACCACAGGTTGGGGTTGTAGGAGTTTTTTTTCTTCTGCTAAACAGGTAATTTGAAGGTACTTCTCTCTGTCTCCTAGTAATGTTAAAAATATTTGTCTTGTGTGTTTTATGTGTTTGCTGTGTTGATTTTTTTTATTGTTTTGTGAGAATGTAGGGAAGATTTAGAATCATGCTGCTGTTATTTTGCAAAACTCCTTCAGCCAATCCTCAGTCCTCATTTTACTTATTTCTCAGTAGTACCAAATAGTTAATAATAACCTCTTCCTTTTAATATATTTCTTTTGTTTGACTTTTAGGAAGTTACATTCTTAATTATCTTTATACCTTTCTCAATGTTCCTTCAGTTTATTTTGCTGGATCTTTTTCTTCTTCCATATTTCTCAGTTTTATATCTATTGCTTAGGCCTACCTCTGAAATTTCAGACTCACATATACAGTTGCTACTCAGCATCTGAACTTAGATTTCTAAAAGATACTTCAAACTGAACTGTTCAAACTGGACTTCTGTCTCCTCCTTTAAGGCTTCTGTATTCTACTCAATGGCAATTACATTATTTTCATTACTAAGGCCCCACACAATGGCATCTTTCTTGACTTTTCTTTTTCTTGTAAACTGCACACCCAATTCATCAAGAAATTCTACTGATTCTAATTCTAAAATATTTCTAATTTGTATATTTCCAGCTACCCCCACCATGCTGGTAAGAGGTTGTCAATAGTCCAGATATGAATGTGCTACTGACAGCCTCTTAACTTAGTCTCCCTGCTTCCTCCCTTCAATACCTGCAGAGACTAGAGTAATTCTTTTCAAACTTAAAGTACATATGATAATATATACTCTTCTCTAAGTCCTCTAATGATTCTCTATTTCCATCCGAGCAAACACTAAATTCGTTATAATAGTCTCCAAAATCTTACACAATTTGCCATTCATCACTTCTCTGACATCATCACCTGTAAGTCCATTGTTTGATTATTCCACTTCAGTTTTCCTGGTGTCTCTTTCCACAAACATACTAGATATTCTCCTGAATATTTTGCACCAGCAGCTCTTACTGCTTAGAACACTTTTCACCTAGCTATCTAAATGGCTAATTCTCTTGCTTCTTTCAAGTATATGCTCAAATATTATCTTCTCAATTAAGCATACTGTGACCTTCCTATTAATATAATTTACCCTATCCACACGTTGATCTTCTAATCCACTCATTTTGTTTTATATTTTAATTTATATAATATTTATCATCAGCAAAAGCAAACCTTAGCTCCACAGGGATTGGATATTTTTGTTCCTCATGTGTTGCATGTGCTTAAGAAGAGTGCCTATAGTAGACATACAGTAGGTGCTCAATAAAGGTCTACCAAATAAATTCAGACTGAATAAGTCCTGCAATTTTCAACTCTTTATGTTTAGATAGATGCCTTATTTGCATTTCTATTTATTGTCAATTCATAGTAAATATCTACAGTTATAGGTCAGATTTAGAGTCCATATTTTCTAATAATTTCTTCCAAAAACTGTATATTTAATAAGCAGACTCAATATTTGAAGAACATAGACTATTAAAGACAATTCTAATTGTAATCACTTGAGAATGTATTCCAAGTTTTAAATGCCATATCAAATGTTGAATTTTGTCTGTCAAGTTTATGGGAGGTGCAATTTGCAAGCTTCCATATATATAGTAACTCTCTTATTATTTTGAAATTATTAAGAAATATGAAAGCACTCAAAATTGATGCTAAATATGGTCTTTTAAAGTTTTACCCAGTTTCACTTCATGGTATTATTGCTATGCCCGTCTTTTTTTCCTCTTTAAATCTGTTAAAGAAGACATACAAGAATCACAATGTTAACATATTTCATTCAGCATTTAGTGTTAATTAAAATAGCTTCAAAATCATATTCTAACAAAGCAGAAAAGGACTTTGGGAAAATATATTTTGAGTCCCTCAATTTATTGAAACATTCACTCAGGTAGGAAAAACTTATACCAATTACCAATACTTATACAGTTAGTTAATGACAAAGTGAAGACAAGAATTCAGATCCCCTCCCCCAGATGTAAAGGTGATCTTGCTGGGACATCTGTCACTCCTTTAATCACCAGAGGTGACTGCTGATTTGACTGGCTAACTGGTGTTCTCTTCTCCCTTATTGCATTCTTCCAGAAGCCAAGCAGTTAGTCAATAGGATGACCCTCTCCTGTAAAGGAGGGCCATTCCTCTGTCAAAGGTAGCTGCACTCCACTGCTAGAAAACCCAAACAAGCTCTCAAGGTCCATTTGCAAGAGAACATACAGTAGTCAACCCTCCAAGACTCCAGACACATCCAAGTGAGGTACTGCATGTGACTGTCTGCCTTACTTTTAAAAGAAAGAAAGAAAGAAAGAAAAGAATAAAAGATTTCAGGTCCCTCAATTTCCAGATTAAAGTTCTTTGTACTATCATCCCATATTGTATTATCATTTGAAAACATCACTAATATTTTTGGTTGAATATAGTGTATTTTTTCCTCATTTTATTTTATTTTATTATTTTATTTTAAAGATGTAGGGTACAATTCAGGGTTAGGTATTCAAGTGATCATCGTCCAGGTAAAGTTTGGGTCTCCCTTTGGTCCCCACTTTGCCTGGATGAGATCAGGTACCCTTATTGATGTTGTGTGCCCCTCCTCCCCCACCCACCCCAGCAGTATCCCACTATTGACAATCCCTTTCTTATAGCATTATGGTAAATATTTAGGGTCCAGTAATGAGTGAGAACATGTGGTACTCTGTTCTTTGTTTCTGTGATACGATTGAGTATGATAGACTCTAAATCCATCCAGGGAGCTATGAAGTCCATATGTGCGTTTTTCTTTATGGCCGTATAATATTCTACTGTGTATATATATCACATTTTTTTTATCCAGTCCAGTTTCTATGGGCAGCACAATAGGTTCCATGTATTTGCTATTGTGAATAGTGTCGCAATAAACATGCGTTTGTGCAGGTATCTTTTTTGTAGAATGATTTGCGTTCCTCTGGGTATGTTCCCAGTAGGGGAATTGCTGGGTCATATGGAAGTTCAATGTCTAGTTATTTCAGAAATTGCCACACTGTTTTCCAAAGAGGTTGAACTAGTTTGAATTCTTACCAGCAGTGTAGAAGCATTCCTTTATTTTTCCTTTTTTTAAGAAACCAGTTTCCTTTTCTTCATCCATGATTAGAACAGATTTATAGATATTTAGATCCAAATAAAAATGTTGAGATGCCATATATTTTAGTGTCCTTATCCAAAATGTAGAAAAGGATTGATAGATTATTACAGAAAATAAATGCCTATATCATTTGGAACATTTTTTGTCCAGTTATTTTAAGTCCAACAAAAACTTGCAAAACCATAGGGCATTTATATCTTACATACCAAAAGGTTTAGTCAGAAAGTTTCCAGATTTGATTAATTATGTAGTTCAGTAATGTTATAAAATTTTCTTCCACATTTCCAATATATTGCCTTCAGCTCTGGACTTTTGCTTTTAGTCTGCCACTAAGCATAATTCAATAACGGTTGACACTTTTTGAGACATCACATGTGCATGTCAATATCTACATGAAGTAAGAGAGGGCTGTTCTTGTCTTATGTTCCATTTTTAAAGAAGAGAAAAAAAATCACTTCCTTAAGTCTTCTAGCTGGCATCCTTTCATGCCTCTATGGCAAATCCTGTGTCATACTTGTGCCTAGATTAATCAATTGACAAGGTGATGAGGCTTACATGCATGTAATGAATCTAACATCCTTGGAAAGCATGATCCTTCTTTAATAAAAATGCAGGTAAATAAGTGAGCTATATTTAGGCAAATAGTGCTAGCTATTCCAGCATTCTAGAAAACAGAAGAGTGAATATTTTGTTGTTCATATCTATAAGTTGGTGAAATACACACTTTTTGCTAATTTAGGTAATAGTGAAACCAACCAAACTTCAATTATAATTGATCTCCTATAGTCATTGGTTCTTTGTTCTTTTTATTTGACTACTATAAAGATGTGTTTGTTCTACTATATAAGTCCTTTGTTTTAATACAGTCGTAAAGGTCAATAGCCCATCATATAATCCTAGGATCAATTCTTTCTTTCCCCTATTACTTGAAAAAGATTGTATAGAATTGGTGTTATTTACTCTTTCAATGTTAGATAGAATTCCTCAGGGAAGCCATCTAAACCTGCAAATTTATCTTTCAGAAGGGTTTAAACGATTAATTCTATTTCTTTAATATTCATAGGACTATTCCTATTTTTTTCATCTTGCATGAGTGCTAGTAGTTTCCAGTTTATCTTCTCTCTCTTTAGTTTGTCAGTTATGTCAGAGGCTTATCAATTTTATTTATCTATTCAAATAATGAGCTTTTGTTTCATTAACTTAATTTTTTCCCACTTTTTAGTTTCGTTCATGTGTGCTTTCAGCTTCATTATTTCTGTCTTTTTGCATGCTTTCAGTTTATTTTACTCTTTTATCAATTTTTTTTTTTTTTTTGAGTTGGAGTCTCACTCTGTCGCCCAGACTGGAGTACAGTGGCCGCTCCCGGCCACCGCAGCCTCGACCTGCTGGGCTCCACGATCCTTCTGCCTCAGCCTTCCAAGTAGCTGGGCAATCCACTTACCTCAGCCTCTCAAAGGCGCGGGATTATAGGCTGAGCCACAGAGCCCGGCCTAGCTTGCATTCTTGTGAGAGCCTGCGTTTGACTTCAGTGAATATTTTTGGAGATTCTTCTATGTTTGCCCATTTCATGATGAATGGTTTATGAGTGCACCTACCCAGGCATTGTTGAGTGTTCTGCGATTTTTCATAAAAAATGGTATGACTTCATGCCCCGCCCCCCCATACACCCAATCTCATCCTGAGAGACTTTGTTTCCCTGCATGAGGAAAAGTCCTCAAAGGGAAATGTTTTGCTGATGTGGAAGAGGGGAAACAAACAAACAAACAAAAATGGCAGAGGAACTAAAAGGCATCAAAATTGACAAGTTCAAAACTTGTTTTCACAGTAGTAAAAGCACCTCAATAGGTGTACTGCATCAAATGGAGTGTACTTTGAAGGTGACTGAAGTTTAAAAATGAAAGGATAAATACACAATTTTTATAAGTGTTTTAGTGTCCTCCCCTTGTACATTAAGTTTATCTATTTCTTCTTGCCATTTTCTTTTTTTTCCGAACACTCCTTGTTAGATGTGTGGACATTTTAAATTATGAAGATTTCTTGGTGTTTTGACCCTCTTATCATTATGTAATGTCCACCTCTGCTCCTGATAATTTTCTTTGCTCTGAAGTCAACTTTGCCTGATATCACTATCGTCACCCTCACTTTTAAAAATTAGTGACATTTTAGTGTTCAAACATAGTCTAAAGAAATCAAAGAAGAAAATTAGTCTATTATGTTTACTGAGACATTTATCACTCTTGTTGCTGTTTCTTCATTCCATCTAGTATTATTTCCCTTCTGCCTGATAACATTCCTTTAGAAATGCTGTTTAGGAGGTCTGCTGTCTAGGATTCTCTACATTTTTCTTCATATTAGAATGTTATTTCACTTTAATGCCTTGAGAATACTGTCACTGAGTATAGGATTGGGGGTGAGAGATTTTCTATCATTTAAAGAAAAGGTGCCACTTTATGTGGGGACTCCATAGTTTCTGATGAGTAATCTGCAATAATCCAAATGACTATTCCCTGTTAGGAAGTGATTGGTCCCAACCTCTTGGAGCCACAGCTCCACCAACTGGATAAGAAGATTCCTTACCCTCAGGAGTCTGGCTCCTGCAGGCTTCTACTACTGGTAAATGCAGCTACCCCTATGGGATTGCTTGAATCCTGGGGCAAAGGAGAACAGAGAAAACAAACAAACAAACAAAAGGTGGTGAATTTTCACATTCCCTGTGAGAATTAGATGCTCACTTTCTCACTCCCTGAGTCAGAACTAGAAGGTTTTTCCTGGAGCTTCCTCTGGTCCCTAGTACCCACTTTTGGTGAATTGAATTTAGCCAAGAGGATACTAGAGGGAAAACATGCTAACTTCACTGCCAGTTTAGTGGTATTTTGAATTTTGGCCTTTCACTCCAAATTTAGCAGCTACTGTTTACTTTTCCGAGACCTCAAGTATCTGCTGCATGCATTTTATTCAAGTTTTGTCGCTGAGCAGGGTAGGAAAAACAGTATGAAGCATGCATACTCCATCTTACCCAGAACTAGAGCCAGAGCATTTTTATGCTAATTAATTGTATTCTTATTCCAGTCAGAGAGCCATCATTCTCCTCCTGTAAAGTGACTATTTCCATTCGGATCTTATATGCACTGCTATTGTGATTTCACATTCAAAGGACATTTTATTCTCTAGGTTACTGGTGAATACCTTCATGATTTCTTCAATATTGTAACAACTACCATATTTAGCAAAATTTGTACTGTATTTTCTAACTATTGTCTAGTGCACTGTTACAGTTGTTAGTTTATGAATTCCAACACTTTTTTGTACACTTTATATTTTGTACCTGTATTTCCAAAGTTAAAATAAAATGATTTGCATACATTAGATTTGAAAATATATATTTGATAGGTAAATGAATAGGTAGTGAGTAGAGTGTTAGTTCAGTAGATGAATAAATATACACACTGTTTTCTAAAGCAAACAGTGTTTGACCTTTTCCTACATAAGAATAGACATGTCATGTGGACAGAGACAGGTTCTTTTTTTTTTAATTTTAAAGATGTGGGGTACAATTCAGGCTTAGATATATAAGTGGTCATTGTATAGGTAAGGTTTGGGCCTCACTTTGGTCTCCACTTTTCCTGGTTTGAGATCAGATATCTCTCTTGAAGTTGTGTTCCCCCACACCATGGCAGTTTCCCACTACTGCCAATCCCTTTCTTATAGTATTATGGAAAATGTTCAGGGTCCACTTATGAGTGAGAACATGTACTCTGTTCTTTGTTTCTATGATAGATCACTGAGTATGATAGACTCTGAATCCATTCAAGTTGTTGTGAAATCCATAGTGTCCTTCTTTATGGTCATGTAATATTCCATAGTGTACATGTACCACATTTTCTTTATCCAGTCACTTCTATGGGCAGCACAGTTGGTTCAATTGTTTGCTGTTGTGAATAGTGCTGCAATAAACATGTGTGTGTAGGTATCTTTTTTGTAGAATGATTTGAGTTCCTCTGGATATAGTCCCAGTAGGGGGATTGCTGGAAGGTCAATGTCTAGTTCTTTTAGAAATCACCATACGCTTTTCCAACGAGATTGTACTAGTTTGCATTCCCACTAGCAGTGTAGAAGCATTCTTTTTTCTCAGCATCCTCGCCAGCATCTGCTGTTGTTTGTTTTATTAATGATGCCCATTCTTACTGGGAATAGGTGGTATCTCAATGTGGTTTTGATTTACATTTCTCTGATGATTAGTGTGGCTGAGCACTTTTTCCTATGTCTGTTGGCTGCCCATAGATCTTCTTTTCAGAAGTGTCTATTCATGTCTTTTGTCCACTTTTTAATGAGGCCGTTTTTTTCCTTTAGGCACAGTTGAGTTCCTTGTAGATCTTGAATGTTAGGCCTTTGTCAGATACACAGTTGGCAAAAATTTTTTCCCATTTTGTGGGTTGTCTCACTACTATCTTGATGATTTCATGCTCTTTCTCAGTCCAGTATTTTTGGGGAAAGAGATGTACCCTAAACATACCTTAGTATCTTTTTAAAAGACAGGAGTAATAAATGCTGGAAAAGCTAGTGGTTCGCTTTTCTGGTCTTTTATTCCCTTCCAGCCCCAAATTACAGCATTAAAATTAAACACTTTGTGCTAGAGACCCACATCTGTTCAGGCAATAACTCACAGGTGGTATAAGTTGGATACTTAGAAAGGACTGGAAATTCATTTGGCTACCAGGAGACAATTCAGAACCTTATAGCAGAGTGGGCTTCTGAAGGAATTTTCTCTAATCCCTTAGTTCTTGTAAGCTGCATTGGAGTATGCCACAATTTTTACTGAAATTTTGAGGTTTGGGGAAGGGATAAAATGCAATATAATAGGTATTTATCTTTAAATCCCTGCTACTCTTAGCATAACTCAAGGAACAGCAACAATTTACAATGTGAGAAATGATTGGGAGTAAAGTTAAAGAATTTAGAGAATTATTTATTGCTTTGTGACACCCAATTATACATTAACCAAAAGATCTCCTAAAAACTTGACAGAATTGTTGGGTCACCCAAAATGTGATTTGTGCCCAGAAGAAGCTTCATAATCGGAAAGTGGTTTTTTTTTTGTTGTTGTTTGTTTGTTTACTAGGTAAATGTCTCTGGAAAAGCTAATTAAAAAAATCAAAGTCTCCATTCCCATGTTTGTAAAATGAAAATAATAATGTTAATTTTGTTGACTGATGTGCGAATTAAATGAAAAACTTGTCAGAAAGACTGTATTAGTTTTACATGGCAGCTGTGAAAAATTGCCATAAATTCATGGCTTAAAACAACATACATTTATTATTTCACAGTTCTACAGAGCAGAAGTTTGATATGTAGCTTACAGGTAAGATCAAGGTTTTGGCAGGGTGCCTTCTTTTTTGGAAGCTCTAAGGGGTAATTCATGTTCTTGCCTTCTCCAGCTTCTAGAAACTACCCACTTTGTATGGCTCATGGCCTCCTTCTTCCATTTTAAAAATCAACAATTTAAGATCAAGTCCTTCTTATACTGACATCTCTACAGTTGTCTGTTTAGATTTTTCACTTCCACTTTCAAAAACACTTATGCTTACATTGAACACACGTAGATAATTCAGGATAGTCTAACTATTTTAAGGTCATCTGATTAGCAACCTTAATTTCATCTGCAACCTTAATTTTTCTTTGCCAGGTAACCTAACATATTCACCTGTTCTGGGGAATCAGCTATAGACATCTTTGGGGTGGGAGCTTTATTTGCCAACTGTAAGAGCTAATTATTTTTGGCAAATTTTTCAGTTTTTATTTTTAATCTTTTGTGGACATAAATATAATATCAACTTCATAGTGCATCTATGATAATTAAATAAACCAGTAGAAATAAGACGTCAAGGACAGCTTGAGGTGAATAATGACTTGTCCTTGGAGCTTAGTTTTTCTCACCAGTAAAATAAAACTTAATGTATTAGTGCATTTCACATTGTAAAAACGAAAGACAATATATGTATAGTTCCTAACACTTGTTGGTTGTGTAAACTCAGCTTAGTTACTTAATATCTCTAAACCTTGTACTTCTCATCTATAGAATGTGGTCAATTAATGTTTATACCTCAGAAAAATTTTGAAAATATTAAATTAAAAATTGTACATAAAATATTTAGCATAGTATCTGATACCTAGTAAATGTTCAATAGCAAGTTAGCCATATGTATAATTTGTAATAACACAAGTTATTAATCATCTCTACATGTTCTATGATGTCTAGCTCGTTCTAAAATAACTTCCTCTTGAAAGAGTTCTCAATTTTCTTAGAATAATCAATGATCTATGAGAAAAGTGGGAAAATGTTTGTCATGGACAGATGGATTCAATCTCTCCAGCCAAATCAGATTACTCCCTACTTGCAGAATTCCTCCCTTTTCCAGAGACCTATTGCGGTTTAGTGAATAGCAAAGATAAATGGGCATTCATAGGCTGACCATAAGCCAAAAGTAGAGGCTATATCTTTGCCAAATCTGCATGTACTAGATGTGATGCACAGCCGGCTTGTGCAAGCCATAGGAGTTCTAACAATCTGCAGAAGATCCTCAGACGCCTCCGGGTATCTGAAGACTCCTGAGGCCATGCCTATTCAAAAGTCTCTGTAACTAACCTGAAGTTATCACTTGAGATACCATCATTTGGAGCATTTTTCTTAGCAGTGAGGATAATCTGGTCCATATGTCCATAAGTTATCTATTAAAATGTAACCAAAGTCCAAGTAGTTTAGAATGCTTTCTTTACTTTTTTCCATTGACAGACATTTTATGTGTGCCAATATCAGCAAATGACTTCTTTTGTTTTTGTCGAATACATACTATCATCTTAGGCCTCTTTGTGTTATATCTTCTGTTCCTTCTACCAAGAATTCTCTTAGCCTCCTTTAACCACCTAGAAAACCTGTCTCAGATACTACCTCTGTCTCCGTATCTCTTGTCTAAATTGTTCATCTATCCATTTTCTAAACTACTTCCAGGTCTTGTGTTGGCTCTTTCATTTTACTTAGAAAATAGTGTTGTATTTGTTGCTTTTCTTTGTGTCCTGTCAAATACTTAATGATCTACCTGAGGCAGGAAATGTGTCTTTTCTATCTCCATGACCCAGGTAGCAGCACAGTGTCTAGAATATTGCTGAACATTTGTCAATTTTTTTTTTAAGTTGGAGTTTCAAGTCCATCGCCCAGTCTGAAGTGCAGTGGCATGCTCACGGCCACCCACATCTACCTGCTAGGTTCTGCCGATCCTTCTGCCTCAGTCTTCCAAGTAGCCGGAACTACAAATGTGTACTACCATGCCTGGCTAATTTTTAATTTATTGTCAAGACCGGGTCTCGCCAAATCATCCAGGTTGATCTTGAATCTGCAGTCACAGGCAATCCACTCAATTCGGCCTCCCAAAGTGCTGGGATTATAGGCTAAGCCACCTTGCCCAGCCATCAAATTTTTAACAAGAGAGGCAACGAACTCAAGAATAATTGAGTTCCAGGAATCACTCAAGCTAGTTTAAGAAAAAAATAAAAATAAATGAAACAAATATGGAAGTATTTCATGAATCAGAGGGTGAGAAAGGAGAGCCAGAGCTCAAAGGAGCAATTGTCAGTATCATGGCTGATTCTTTCTCTGTCTCTCACCATCAGAAATTCTTTGCAGGGAGGTGGAATTGACAGTAGTGGGATTCTGCCTGGGGAAGGGGAGGCACACATCATCAACAAAGATACCAGAATATTTGTATACCTAACCCTGAATTGTATGCCACATCTTTAAAATAAAAAATTTAAAGGTTTTTTTTTTAAAGTAAGTCTTTGATCTCTTCTTTGTGACTCTGGACACATCTGTTTCACCCTTTCTTCCTTCATTCTAGTTTCTCTGTAGCTCAAGAAAAAAAGGGAAGAGGATCAGCACCTCAAAATGACAGCCTCTTTGTCTCCCCCTCAAATTAAATGGCATATTCGTTAAATCATGTTGCAAAGAAGAAGTAGGCTTCTTGAATATTAATAACAGTTTTTTAGAGAGAGAATTTTGATCGGCCTATTAGGTTAGAGGGCTCTCATAAGCCAGTTAACAATGGTCAGGAATTTGGGGTCATAAGGTAGAATTATCAACTGAGGAAACACTATGGGGCTTATAAATAGTCTTGGCTAAGGAGATGAGGGAGAGTTGGATGGGGCAGCGTCTGTCTACCACATCTAGGCAGGAGAAGCAACTGAATTCTTAACATCTCAAAGTGAATAATTTTAGTGAAATACATTCTTCCTTGAAAGAACAGCCTAAGATCATGTGAATCGCACCAATCGCCTGGCAAAAAGACCCCCTTTAATGTCACTGGAAAAACCACACTTATTCTCATCTTTATTAGGCTGAGCCTACTTCCTTCTATCATCCAGAAGCATCAGGGACTTTGTGGGTGTCTTTTACACACAGAGCCACTCTTAGGGGCGGCTGTGTATTTATTAAACACCACCAGTACTCATTACAATGTGTTAAAAATTCAGATCCTTAGAGAACACAGTAGATCGAATTATTGACTCCTGTTTCACTTTCCCCATCTGTCCAGACATCAATAACAACAGTGTATGGGGGGCTGGAAGCACTGGACTAATGTACCTTCCTTCGATCATAATTCCAGAGTTTGCCTTAATTAAGATTGATTTTTGCCCCATGTTGTACATCTCTTAACTAACAGAAAAGTCACCAGGGCACAGTTTAAGCATTAAGAATGTGAGGGTTGAGGAAGGGGGCATAGAATCATATCTTGTGCTTATGGAGTCTAGAAACTGCATAGCTAGTATGCTTAAAATAAATCCTCACACAGATTCCTGAGGCATTGGAGGAGTCACATAAGGGCACTGGAAAAATGAATTGCTCTTCTGACTCACTTTCCTACATATGTGCTGCCTGGGTGCTTTATTGTTTATAGAATGAAGAAAAGGTACTTTAGATTAAGCAAGTGAAGGCCACTGCAGGTCAGAATTGTCTGCTTTTTTCTTAGACACTTTCAGAAACATCACTATCATCAACAAAATTCTATTGAGTGCTCACAATACTGCAGGCTCTTTCAAAATACTTGTGCTCAACAAAGAGAAAGTGCAGCCTCTGCCCTCAAGCAAATTACAATCTAGAGTAGAAAGCAGACATGGCATTAAGAAAAAGAGAAAGTGAAACCATTCAATACACAGAATGAAAAACACTACACAAAGGAGTTTTGATTAGTTGTGACTCTGTAACTTCATCCAGCTACTGAAAGACAGGCATCTTGAAGGGAAATAACTTTAAAGACATTGGCTTTTGTTTTTGTTTTTAAAGAAGAGTCTGAACAGGAGCTCACTGGACAGGGAGAAAGAGGCTACTCTAAAGATTCTTCATATTGTATGCTAGAATTTGTAGCTTTCCATTTATTGAAGTAAATTATAAGAATGAAAGAGCATGGAAGTGTGTGTGTGTGTGTGTGTGTGTGTGTGCGTGTGTGTGTGTGTGTGTGTGTGTGTACAGTGTAGAGAATACCATACTTGCTTCTAAGAAAGGCAGATTTTTTTTTTTTTTTTTTTTTTTTTTTTTGAGTGAGTCTCACTCTGTCGCCCAGACTGGAGTGCAGTGGCCGCTCCCGGCCACCGCAGCCTCGACCTGCTGGGCTCCGGTGATCCTTCCGCCTCAGCCTTCCAAGTAGCCAGAATTACAGGCATGAGCTACCACGCCCAGCTGATTTTTTGATTTACTGTAGAGATGAAGTCTCGCTGCCCAGGCGGGTCTTGAACCTGCAGGGTCAGGCAATCCACTCACCTTAGCCTCCCAAAGGCGCGGGATTACCGGCTGAGCCATCGAGCTTGGCTCGAAAGGCAGCTTTTAATTGTTATCTTCTTTCATGGATGTTACTCTGTCATACCAACTAATGCAACAAACTTCAAATGTGTATTTTTATAAATATTTAAGTAAACACTATTATAATTGCATTTGGCCTGTTTGGTTTTTTTTTCAACTTTTGCCTCAAATCAGCTCTGGAAAATATAAATGGTGATCCCTTTTTCTCCGTAAGGGATGTATTACAAGACACCTAGTGGATACCTTTAAAATATATATTCTGTGTTTTTTTCCATGCATGCACTCCTATGATAAACACTAATTTGTAAAATTGGCACAGTAAAATAATGAATAATAAACAACTAATAATAAAATAGAATAATATTATGGCAGGTAGCAGCATCAATGCCCTGGAATAAGGGATGGTTCATGTCCAGAGAGGGACAGCACTAGATCTCATTAATATACTCAGAATGGTGTATAAATTAAAACTTATGAATTGTTTATTGCTGAAATTTTCCCTTTAATATTTCAGATTATAGTTGACTGCAGGTGACTAAAATTGACAAAGGGAAACTGTGGACAAGAGGAGACTAATGTATTACATATTTATATGACTTAAATTTTGGGTAGATGTGAGAAACATCTGGAGATTTCTTAGGATTATTTGGTGGTCAAAATTAGGAAACCCTCGTGCTGGTTATTATAGAAAAGTAAGTTTCTATGACTTGATTTTTGTCCCCTCAAATTCCTTTGTTGAAATACTAACTGCCAAGGTGATATCATTTGAATATGGAGCTTTCATGAGGTCATGAGGGTGGGGTCTTCATGATGTGATTCCTTGCTTTGTTAGATGCACTGTTTGAATCTCAATATCTCCATGGTTGCTGCTTCAGCAGTGAGCAGCGCAAGTGGAAGTTTTAGGGTCACATGTTGGCTGTTAAATTATTTAGCCTGGAAATACAACATACCACTTTCTCTAATTCTGCTAACTGCAAGTAATCACATGGACTCTTATCTGCCTCTCTGTATATGGTTTTCCAGTGAGACATAAAATCATCTACTATAGGATCTTAAATTAAAAGAACTTATTTGGGGAATACTATAATACAAGATGATTGATCATGAAAATTCATGTCAAGTTGTATAGTCCAGACCAGGGTCTCTCAAAGTGCCCAAGTGTGATCTCTGAATCAGCAGCATAATTTGGATACTTGTTAGAAATGCAAATTCTCAGCCCTACCCCACTTTGAAGGTAGGGCTCAGAAATCTGCCTAAATATGTTTCTAAATTATACTCAAGTTTGAGGAACATTGTCTAGTCTCGGGGTAACATGGAGCTATAAAAAGCTCTACAAATGCAAATTGAATTATAACTATGAATCACTCTTTACTAGTGTATTCCTGATAGTTCATTAGCTAGATCTAATACTAACAATAATAATAGCTTACCTCGTGCGAGACACTGTGCTCATTGCCTGACATGGTATAACTCTTATAATAATTCTATGACACAGATCTTCTTGTTATTCTACTTTACAGAATAATCTTTCTAAGCTTCGAGAGGATAGATCACTGAGTTTGTGAGAAAGAAGCTGATATACATATCCAAAAATTAGGGTTTCAGAGCAGACATTTTATTTGACTCTACCTCATCAATATATTTGTGTTACTAATAATTTTTTCAGTCTGATTTTTTTTTTCTTGCAAATTCTCTACATACAGGAGTTGAGCACTATTCTCTGAAAGGAACAAAGGCCCTATTCTGCATGTTTTTTTCCATTTGCCTTTCTCACTGGGTTACATCCTTATCCCCACCATTTGCATATCCTATGCATTTCATTACTGCATCCTTCTGCTATTGCTTCTATAAGTTCTCGTTGCTACTTTTAGGGCCAATCTCTCTGGTTGCACTTTGCCAAAATTATCTGCCTCAATTCTGTGACTTACGGACCACTATAAGCACACCATGGGAGAGTCTGATTGTGCATTCCCCTGGGAAGCCTATCCTTGAGGACATCAGTAGATCTCTTAGGTAGACAGAACCTACCTCAACTCTTAGCAATTAAAATGGACATCTCTGCTTTAATTCTGTCTCCTTTATTTTTTAAATGCCTTCTAGATGTTTTGCTACAACTGCACTTCAATGGTGAGGGCTTTCTGCATTCACCCTTCTAGAAATAGAATGATTGGCTGTATTAGTTTCCTATTGCTGTGGTAACAAATTAGCACAAACTCAGTGGCTAAAAACAACACAAATTTATCTTACAGTTTGGAAGTCAGAAATTTGACACAGGTATCAATGGATTAAAATAAAAATGTTGATAGGGTTTCATTCTCTTCTGAAGACTCCAGAAAGAAATCTACTTTCTTATCCTTTCCAGCTTCTGAAGACTGCCCACCATTCCTTGGCTTATTGTTCTCTTTTATCTTCAAAGCCAGCAATATCCGATTTCTCAAATCGCATCACTCTGACACTAGTTTTTCCGCCTTTCTATTCCCTTATAATTACATTGGGCCTATCAGATAACCCAAAATAATATAGCCATAAGGGTGAGCTGATTAGCAAACTTAATTCCATCTGCAACCTTAATCCCCACTTGCCATGTAGCATAACATATTCACAGGTTCTGGGGATTAGAATGTGGGCATCTTTTCCAGGAGCCAGTATTCTGACTACCACATTCACAAAATCTAAACTTTAAATTGCATCTCATTACTGCTCACAGTGTCTGGTTTACAAAAGCAATATCTATGTGAGTATGGAATTCCAGGTCAAATGAACTTATTTATTGCTCCCTCAAGTAACCTACTGGCCACCATAAATGTTAGGTTGGTGGGCTGAGTCAGTGCTGTGGATATATACAAAGAATTGCACAGAAATCAGATTAGAAGAGAAAGTTTATATAGAAAGTGGATCAGAGAAAAGGATGGATCTACCACTCCAAGACTGGAGAGAGGACCAAATGCTTAAGAAACATTTGACAGTGAATGCTTGAGGTTGAAAGCTTTTAAAGCTTCTTTATCTGGGTGGGAGGAGGCAAACATTCACAGGACTGACATCATGGCAATGGGATCCGTTTCTCTTCTCCCTGACAATTGGATAGATGGGTGGGTCAGGCATGAGCATATAGACATAGGTGAGCTGATAGCTGGATGGGTGGGTAAGTCATGGATGGTTAATCACAGAGATAAGAAGGGCTGGGCTGGTAGCTGAAACATGCATTCTTGGGAGATGTTAATCTTAATGTCCTGTGACTCGCCCAGAGTTCTGGGAAATGATTATTGTCATGTAAGAGCTCAAGGTAACCAGAGAAACTACATTTTGGACTCTGTCCTTCCTTTTGCACAGTAAACATGAGTTACTTTTCCAGATTTCCCAAATAACCTTTGATCTTTTCTCTTCCAATCCCTATGACACTTCTGGTTTCAAAGTTTCCATCCTGTGAGATGCCCTTGCCACCTGCACCCAACTCCATTATTCTGGATTTTTCTGTCTTTAACATCCTCGACTTAGTATCCAGAACTTATTACATATTTCTTTCTGCCCAACAGCAACTGTTTTATAGATTGCTTAATTTCCTCTGTGATGTGGGCATTTTGCTAGTTTGTTATGTGTTTTTCCTCATTCCCTTAATAATGTTATTGACTTCCTAAGGGCAATGAACAGGCTGTGCATTTCCAGCTTATCTTAGTCTCTAATGCAAAATTTTGTTCATTTTTGCCTAAATATTTTTCTCAAGCTCATGTTATATACAAAATTTGTTTTAAAAAGGAAGTTCATCAGAGTACTTTATAATTAGTGGAATAATCTATAATCCTTGGTCAATTACCTCTGTTCTCATTATTTTCCCATCCTTTCCAAGTGAGGCCTTTGATGGAAGTCTTTCTTGATCAAAATTTCAGCTCCTCAACCTAGCATCCACAAATTGCCAGGATTCATCAAGTGCTTGTAATACTGTCCCTAACCCTGTGCTAAGAATGAGACATATCTTATTATCATCAGAAAATTCAAAATTGTATACCATTCCTACTTTTCCCAACTTGCAGTCAGGAAAATAGTTCCAGAGAAGTTAGGTAACTTTCCTGTTGATCCAGGAAGTCAGGATTGGAAATGGTTTGACCTGAGCTCCTAATCACAAACCCCAAGGTTTTTAGCACAAAGCTACAGGTCTTGGCTCTCAGGTTCTCACTTGAGTTACTCAACAAGCTATCTCAAGAATCATGCAAATCACACCTAGTAGACCACAGTCTGCCTTCTAATTCAGTTCAATAAGTATTTATTGAATGTACTCTACACCTCAGGTGTCACTTACCTGTGATTCTGTAATGTTTATGTCAACTCAGCCTTAGAGCATCATTTACTTTCTTCAGAAGGGGTTGTGTCCCAAATATATAAATCATTAATGTCAAAGACATTCTTAAAATCGCTATCAATGCAAATGCTTTTGATATAGATGTTGATAAAAAGAAAAAAAAACTTGGTTTAAATGAAAAGAAACTCAACAGCAGTTGTTTTGTCAGTTCTTCTCAGAAAGCAGTTGTACTTAATGTGTAGCAATATGCTATACGGATGTTTGCATAGAGGGGAAATTAATACAGTAGAAGCTACTTGGCTTCTTGATAATGGAGACCTAAGATGTAAGAAAAGGGTAGAGGGGAAAGAAGGGAAAGGGAAAGGAACCAATGTTGGAAATTTTCTTGAGATATGGTTGATTTTTTTGTCTGTCTTTCTCACATATATATGCATATAGCACTTATGTTCTGGGGCTCATATTTCTCAGAGACAGTGTTGCTTCTGCTTTAAAGGAATCATATAATATTAACTCAATCCTTTGGCTTCTGGTCATGTCTCTTTAGAAAGACAGCACAGGGAAGACAGTGAATATAAACTAACAAGGGCTCCTCTGAAGTGCTGAGGACAGACATTCTGTTACAAGCCTGGGAGGGCAGGTGGGGTTAACCCTATGGTCAAGGACTAGGGTCCACCATTCAGGATTTGCTTTTCTGCTGTATGTGGGCCTTAAGAACTCTTGGCAGGGTAGGGTGGCTATCAGACACCAAAAGCTGAATACATTTGTCTGTTTGCACTTTTAGGAAAATTCCAAGAATTAGTTTTCACTTGTTAGTTCTATTAATTCCGTCCTCTGACTTGTCTCTCTTCATACCTAACAGCATCCTCTAGAAGCTATAAAAATCTCTAGAGGTCCTTGAAGTAATGAGAAAGCTGATGGTTTTTTCCCCTCTCTAATAATTATACTTTGATTTCTCCATAACCGTCTTCAGTTTACAGCCAGTTGTCAGTACAACTTTTTGCAGCTTTAACCTCTCTGTGATGTATCCAGACAGCCCTCTTGTCTGCAAGATACATCCTCAGCGGGCTGCGTCTGCTTTGTAATTCCCCTCTGTGTGAATTTGTCCACTAGGTGGAGCTGTAACAATTTAGCTCACAAGATCAGTGTGAGACAGATTAAATTCACTGACCACTGCTCAGTACTCTGGGGAAGCATATTGCTATGGCCCAGAATTGCAAATCAAGTGCAGAGTCAGAAAACAGGACGACAAATCCCATAACAGGAACACAACTGGAGATAACAAATTCCATGGGACAAATGCACACTGATTCCACAAGCGAACCCTGCGTTAGGCTTTCGAAGAATCACTAGCCTAATTCCTGTTTGGTTGGTGATGGGTAAAAAAATACTCTTCACCGAGGGCCAGGAAGCTAGGGTTCCAGACTCAACTCTGCCACTCAGCTGCTTTGAACTTTCATCTTTTGGATACTCTGGTGCTCATCTCTGTAGAATGAGGGGAATAGAGGAAGCGACTTTGAAGTTCGCTTCCAATTGAAACTCTGAATTTGACTATACAAATGTAATCAAATCATAACTTTAAAAAAACAGAAACAAGAAGGTGCAAATTTAAGTATCTGCTCTTTAAATTTTGCTTTGAGTTAAAAATCTATGTCCACATCTGAATCAATACATAGGTGCAAAATAAATATGTGAATTATTTTCCCCCATTTTAATTTAATATTTTAAGAAAAGGATCAAGTAAGGAATTGAACTAAGTGAGAGATGTTAATTTTGTAAACTTAGAGGCGGAACAGTGGCCCTCCAGGAGGAAATTCACTCAGCGACTGCTCTCCTTCAAATAAACTTGCCCAGCAAATTTAATTCATTTAGTTAAATGTCTACAACTTTATTTATATAGGATTTGCACGTCAATATTCCTTTCTATTGTGGTGAATTAATACCACTGGACTGCATATCTGGCACAAAGAGTTTTCTTCTTATTGAGAAATGTGAATATTCCCTGTTTACAGTTTATTTGAGATTTATGTTTTGCACTTGTACCTCAATTTTACATCCTGAAACAAATTGTTTTATTTTAAAATCATCTAGTTTTCTTTGGAGAAAGACTTTCCTAACACCAGAAATGGACACATCCTTTGTCAGCACAGATTAGAAAATGGCACTTGCCTTCCTCTGCTGCCTAAATTCTTTTGTTCTTCTCCCTATCTCATGGCAGTGAAAATTGATCATTTTAATCTGCCCTTTGTAAAACATTAATTGGATACCCGAAAGCACAGAAAACCTAATAGACATTTTTTTAATGATATAAGGACATCAGAGATCATTCAGTTAAACCATTTTATTACACCAAAAAGGAACTGAAGACCCAAAGGTTAAGTGACTTACCCAATGATATTCAGTGAATAAGTGAAAATAAAGATTGTTCTAGAAAGAATCTCAGATTGAGCAAAAGGAGAGCTAAATCTACTCTTTCTTTTTCTACCCATACAATCTTAATATTCTGACAAAGGACTTTGTGTCTATAGATTGAGATAATCTATTCTGTGATTAGCAAGTAGAATTAATGAAGAGCAATTTCTAGGGTCTGCCTAGTGGTATGACAAATGAACTAGAACACAAAGAATGGAAAAGGACAGTTCTGTGTCAACTAGTCCAATGAAACAACCCACCAAAGGGCTCTCCATCAAGTAAGTTAACAAAGTCTCTCTCCTTGACCAAACTTTACTCAGGCTTCTCTGAGCCCTCTTCTCAAGTAGACCTAGACCTTGGTTCCACTCCTGTCATCTGCTCAACTCGTCAAATTGTAGCGAGAATTCTGCTAAGTCAATTTAGGGAGGATTTCCCACCTTGATAGCTGATTTCAGCAAGAATCTTGCTACGTCAATTTAGACTCTCCCTATCTTTGGTGTCCCCTCTTAGTAATTTTGCATCCTAACTGCCTCATTCTGCTCATTGGCTATACATTTTTAATTCCCTTTGCTATATTAGAAGTTGAACTCAATCTCAGTCCCCTATTGCAATGTCCCCATTGCAGTAGTCTTGAATTTAGTCTTCTTTATCATGTTGACAAATGTGAGCATTTTTTTCGTTAACAAAATACAATGATATACCACATATTATACATTGTAGGGAATCCATTATACATACATGCAGCACATCAAAGTCTCTTAGAACTTCCACAATGGAGAAAACAGTTTAACACAATTTAAACCATGATTACCAATCATCTGCATTTTTTAAGGACTATGTATTAACATGCATGTGATTTAGTTCCCACACAATTTTGTGCTCAAAACTAGTTCAAAGTCTTGTATCATTATCTTGTTTTCTAAGTTTGCATACTTGTAAATGAATTGACAGAAAGCACAGGTAGGAAGATGGTGGGAGAATGGTCAAGACATTCCTCTATTTGTGAGGAGGTATGATGTCAGAGCTGCTTACATGTTCACACTAAAGCATGTCTCATGACAGATAATGAATCTGTACCAGTGGTCTATGTTTGTAAATTGAAGAAAGAAGTCTTGTTTAACTATTATATATAATTAGTTAAACAAAATGAATGCTTTGAATATATATATACATATATATGATAAGTTTTGCATTCCTCTCTCTCGTGTATGTATGCATTTTTTTTTAGCCAAAAATTATGTTTCTTTTCAAAAACTTGGAGAAAATAAAGAATTCATGGAAATGCACAATGTTGATTCAAAGACTTCTTGTATTTTCTGGCTTATAGAGCTACATATTTTGAGGTCATGCAAACTCAGAGGAGGAAAGAGAATAGATTTATTCAGAAATCTGTGGTGTGGTTTTCTACTCTGGTTCCTTTTAGCTGTATAATCTTGGTCAAGTCATTTGCCTCATCTGAGGCCCCACAACATCAGCAAAATGGGGACATTTTTATCTGATCTCCTTGTCACAGTGTCTTTATTACTTCAAAGGATGTAGAGGATGGGAAAGTTGTTCACAGTGCTGCATGATCATAAAGCATTCTGCTTATTGTGAAGGATGGATGGCAAAATTATAGTCTCATCCTTTTCCAAGTTTGAGTTCTGGTGGAAATTTTGCCTCATGATATTTAAGGAGAATAATTATCAGTGGAGTTATAAGATAGAAAGAATACTTCCTTGAAATTAAATCAGATAAGACAAGGGAGTCAGAGGGATATATATTAGACTAGCTTCGCTAAATTAGAAGAGCTGCTAAGAGTTGTATAAAACACTATATACTCATCTCATGATATTTTCTTCCCAGCTTGTGAATGAAAAATTCACATTATACTGAAAACCATTCTAGGACAGAAATGTCCTCCAGATGTATCTTCAAAAAGATCACATAAATTGCATTTAAAAATCTTAGAATTAAATGACATTTTTCGTTGAAGTTGATAATGCCTTCTTAGGTGTTCTTTCCATCAATGTTGCCTTCCACCAGAGAGTTGTTGGTTTCCTCTCTGGGGAAAAAGAAAAGCCTATTGATTCAAAAGAAAAGCAAACTTATTATCTAATACCCTACAGTGGCGGGAGGAAGAGTATGTGGCCATCAGATTGTTTTACTCAATATAATATCATGTATAAGTGCAAAGGAAGACAGTTTGTGAAGGGAAAGTGCTAGACTGGGCATCAGGATTTGAAAGCATTTTCATTCAATTAATTCATTATTAGTCAGGCATGGTGGCTCACTCCTGTAATCCTAGCACTTTGGGAAGACTCTGACTCAAAAAAAATTCTTATTGAGCCCTTTCTATCTTGCTAGATTAAAAATGCAGAACATAGAAGATATAGGCCCATGCCTTATAGAGCTTCCATCAGATGGCAGGAGTGGGGAAGAGATAATTAGCTAAAATAAACTTAATCCAAGAATGAGAAAATATGATTGGTTGGGATTCGTCAAGATGTGGAAGAATAATGCTTTGAATAGAATTGCTTATAGATTTATCACAGAGTATGACGCAGCACAGCTGCAACCTGGGAAGAAAATCAAAATTCTTTCTATGAAATTTTCTTCATTTTAAAGAAATTCCAGAGCACACTGAAAAGTTACCATGGAAAGAACATTGAAAGAAGAAATAAAGTCTAGACTCAGTTTTGCTCCTGATAAAACTAACCTTAGATATGTTCTAGACTTTAGTATTTTTCATCAAAGATTGATTGGACTAGACAATTTTGAGACTCCTATCTATATTTTATATTCTATAAATTGATTATTCTAATGACTATTAGTTATTTCTGATATTTCACTCAAATTAAATATCTACATCTTTCTTCACTAGAACTCGTTATGAAACATGATTAAATATTAAAATCTACTGATTGACATGATGAATTAAAATAATTGGAGAAAATAAAGTTTTTATTTTTTTCAATATAATATCACTCCTGTCCTAAACAGGATACCCTCCCACTAGTCCCATTCAGGATTGATTGTTTGTTTGTTTGTTTTTTGAGTGTGAATCTCACTTTCTTGTCCAGGCAAGAGTGCTGTGAAACACTCATCGCCACCTCAGCGTTGGCCTGCTGGGCTCTGGCCATCTTTCTGCCTCAGCATTCCAAGTACTTGGAACTATAGTCGCACACTACCACGCCTGACTAATTTTTGATTTATTGTAGGGACGAGGGCTCACCAAGTCGCCTCGGCTGGCCTCAGACCCGCGGGCTCGGGCAATCCACTCCTCTCAGTCTCCCTAAGTGCTGGGATTACAGGCTGAGCCACCGAACCTGACCCCATACAGGTTTTGTATTGTGCACTGAGGTTAGTTCTGTGTAATACCCTGCAAGTTACAATTAGTCAACGATGCTGAACAATTGCTTATTGGGCCAGGAGCTTTGCTTTGACATTGAATTTTGCTGCAGAGCAGCAGCATCTGAATTTGTTTGTTTGTTTGCTTGTTTGTTTTTGTATCCATACAACTGGCTCAACTTGCTTGAAAAAACAATCCAAACACAATATTGTTTTCGCCTTAAATAATGAATAACGTGTGCTCTGCTTACTGTAACTATTGTACCGATATTCTATTTTTTAATTTTATTTTTATTTTTATTTTGTTGAGTTGGAGTCTCACTCAATCACCCAGACTGGAGTGCAGTGACCTCTCCCGGCCATCGCAGCCTCGACCTGCTGGGCTCTGGAGATCCTTCCGCCTCAGCCTTCCAAGTAGCTGGAACTACAGGCGCGCTACCACGCCTGGCTAATTTTTTAATTTATTGTAGAGATGAGGTCTCGCCAAATTGCCCAGGTGGGTCTCGAACCTGAGGGTTCAGGCAATCCACTCACCTCAGCCTCCCAAAGGCGGGGATTATAGGCTGAGCCACCGAGCCCGGCTTGTACCGATATTTTATTTTTTTATTTATTTATTTTTTATTTTTTTGTTTGTTTTATTTTGAGTTGGAGTCTCACTCTGTCGCGCAGGCTGGAGTGCAGTGGCCGCTCCCGGCCACCACAGCCTCGGCTTGCTGGGCTCCGGCGATCCTTCCGCCTCAGCCTTCCACATAGCTGGAACTACAGGCGCGCGCTACCACGCCCAGCTAATTTTTTTTTTTTTCTTCTTGATTTATTGTAGAGATGAGGTCTCGCTGCCCAGGCGGGTCTCGAACCCTCGGGTTCAGGCAATCTACTCACCTCAGCCTCCCAAAGGTGCGGGATTACAGGCTGAGCCACCGAGCCCGGCTTGTACCGATATTTTAAACTAAACTTGTCAAGCACCAGTAATTAAGGCTGAGGCAAAGAGGTGCAAGGTTTGATCTATTACTATAGAGAAGTGGATGGTTTCTGTAGAAGAAAGGCAGCTAGTATTGAAAAGACGGGAAGTTTGGGGCTACCTGGAGATGCATAGTATTATTGACAACTCAGAAAGACAAGCTCTTAGTGTGTGTGTGGGTTTGCAAAATAAAATCATTATTAGACACTCCACAACAAAGTAGTCTTTAATCCATAGATCTCCAAGCATCTTAAACACATTGATTTATTAAATGTGGCTTCTATAATAGTAATGTCTTCAAAATTAAATCATTTAACCTCTGTATTCAATATTGTTACTATCTGCTGCTATATCTACATGACACTGAAACAAGTAAAGGTAGTCAATTTGTTAAAAAAAAAGTCAAACTTGTTAATTGCATTGTGTCAGATTAGTTAATTGGCATTGTGTCCATCAAACAATGAACTTCCTGCCTGTATTATTCTTTTCTCAGCTAATTGATTTGGTATGAAACAGAGTCTGCATGTAAGCATCTCATTGTAATTTTTTTGTTGTTGTTATAAATTTTCTAGAACCAGGACAGTCTCTTTTCTTTTTATTATTTATGTTTTACAATAATTAATAAAAACTGGCCTTTTATACATCAAGAATGATAATAATTCGTGCTGAAATAGGTGGGTTTTATGATGCATTAGTTAAAATTCTAGACCTAATTTAAAGTCTCAGAATTCCAAATGATAAAAGAGGTAATGCTCCCTAACCCAGCATTTTATTTTGTAATTTAACTGAAATTTACATTTGAATAAAGCAAGTATAAACTTTCAAACAAACTCTCAACCTCAAGTTTTCAGGAGGCACTGCAATTTCCCAATAGGCCTAAGACATTTTTTCTTATTAAATTGCAGTTGAAATTATTACAGAAAAAGTAAAATTAAGGCAATTCCATATTTCTCTTTTTTTCAATCAACATATCTTTCTATGTGTGTATACACATAATTTCAATGAACCTATTAAATCTTAATAGAGACAAGAAATGATCAGTGGCAATTGATCTGTGAGTAGAAGGGTACCCTCCAGGAAGAATTTATTTTTGATCAAGTGAAATAATAAATAACATATCCTAGGCTTCTGATGAGGCCCTAGGAGCCCCAGGATGAAATTCTTTGCATTAACTTAATATTAATATAACTAATATTTAATGAAGAGGGGCTTTGATATTGCCACCATCAGTGATCCTTCCAAGTAAAGTTGTGAGCATATATGCCCATGTATTATGAACTGACAACCTTCAAAGAATATGCTTACTGAAACTTGCTTAATATAACTAAAAGAGATCACATGCAATTGTATCTTCCATTTTAGATCAGGAAACTCAGGTCCACAGAGTTCATGACTTGAGGCTTCTATTGTACTCTGATCATCAGTTGTTTATTTGTTATTTAAAAACCTTCCTGCATCTACCAATGAGCTGAAGTACATTAATATAAGAATAACCATAAAGTAAGAACTATTATCATAATAGAAAGAACAAATTATCACATAATAATGGTGATGCTGATCATGGTGGTGATGATGATAATAATTTACATTTTTGGAGAATCTGCTATATGTCATGCAACATAATGTTTAAAAATATAAGCCCAGAGTCAGACTACCTTTGTTCAAATCCTAGGTTTATATGCATGGCCTAAGTGAGAGCCAACTGTCTTACATGTAAAAAGGAGATAGAAAAAGTACATACCTAATTTGAATGTTGAGAGGATTAAATAACATAATGCATGGCTATAGAAAAGTATCTTATATAGAACATACAATAAAACATTAACAGTTATTTTGTACCCAGTCTATCAATGACTAAGAAAGTGGGTAATATTATTTTCATTTTATAACCGTAGACAGCTGTCCGTGATAACACTTTGAATGCAAAATCTCGAATATATGTGTAGTTATCAGTGGATTCAGACAAATCACAACCTAGCACTATTGGAATGCATTGGTGTGTGTGTGTGTGTGTGTGTGTGTGTGTGTGTGTGTGTGTGTGTGTGTGTGTTTGTGTATTCACCATATGTTTTAAAATATTGAAATCTATCTTATAAACATGCTGCCTTTGTCTGGGTTGATCTTCAAAATCATTTTTCAAAGTTGTTCTGGAATTTGATTCTTGTCAAGGGTATAGAAGAAAAGAGTCAAATGTTGAAAAAAAAATTACATCACCTTGAACGAGATCTACCTCAAATTAGGTCATTATAGGTATTCAAGAAGGGGGGGTAGATTATTTCCTCAGATAGGGAAGGAAAGGGGACTTCTTTTGCCAGTAAAGACAGTTAATGAGATTTAGAGAGCCAAGGTACTCATATTCATCTACATTTACTTTAATATTTCTATTCCAATCCTCAGAGTCATACTGTTTTCCAAACAGTGGCATAGTTTGCATATGAAACCTAGTATGTCTCTGAATTCAATTGGTTCTCTAACTTGAAGAGTCAAATACTGGTACTATGTTTCAGATAGATCAACCCTACCGCAATAAAAGGGAAGAATTTATTTCAGGTAATTATAGAAGTTCTACAGTTTTCTGACCATATCTTGAACCAGAAATAAAAGCCCTATTCTTGACGTGTTCTTCCTAAAAAGATCTCAATACCATCAGAATTGGCCATACTGCTTTGCAGTCTTTGAATGCCTCACAATTTGCATATTGTGCTGTAGAAGCAACTTGATCTATTGCATGGAAGGAATCTACAATAATGGTATAAAGGGTTGGTACTGGATGCTTTGGAACACTAGTATCCTATTTTCTGTTCTACAGTTTTATGGTTACTTCTTTTACCTCTAACCATTGAAGAGTAACTGTCTTTTATCGCCATTTTTTAGTTCTTTTTCCCTGGAATTAATTCCGATAACAAATACTGTATTCATGTATGATCAGAACAAAACTGTAAACATCTCTATGTATTCTAAACAGGATGGAATATAACAGAGGTAGTTAGGTGCTATAGAACCATCGGTAAGACTGGCGAATATAAGTTCAGGGAAACTGGTAATATACTATATTTGCTACCAAATTTTATTTTTTTCAGAAGTCAAGAAAATGCAAAAGTTATGGAAATGATCATTAAACTTTACAACTTAGTATCGGGTGATTTGCTAGGAACTACTAATAGGTTCCTGAATTTTGACAAAATTTGAATCTACCTTACTGTTTATTGTTGTTATAGTAGCAAAAATATCCCTTCTAACTGTCCCTCACCTTTCAACCTGATTTGTGTGATTTTCATTGGTGGTAGATAACCCAGACACCTGCAGGCAAAGTCGTATGGGAATTATGGTTTCCAGGTTTTCACTCACCATGATTTGATAGACAAAAGGTAATTTTTCTGAGTTGTTGACAGACAATCTCACAAGGATTTTGTGTATTTGAGGACAGCTTAAATTGCAGATGAAGACAATTAAATGGATAAAAACTGAATTGTTTTTTAAGAAAAAAAGAGAAAATTTAGTTGTAATTAACTTCAGATCTGACCCTAGGATTTAAGTAATGTGATGAGGATATCTCATGGTTCTGCCTTCTTATGGACAGTCTTCATTGGGTATCTCTCTTGTGGTGGCCTCCAGTAGCTCCAGGTAACATCATTATAATGTTCTCAGAATCAAAAAAATATAGAATATGCATCTATTACAATAGTTCTAGCCAAATTCACAATCTCAGTGGGTTCATAAGTCTCTTTCTTTTCTATTCAGTTTGGCCACAGTAATGTTATGTTCTACGTTGTCAAACTTTGTCCTGTATTCCTCTTTACCTCCCAACAGTTGGGAAGTAAGAACTGTGATAGTAAAAGTAACATCATCAAAAGCATGAGGTAAAAGTGTGGTGTGCAGGGAAGTGGTATTTTCCAGAGTCCTATTACAAAGATAGAGCTAAATATAAACAAAGGAGCAACAATCATAGAGTTCAGTAAAGATTCCGTGGATGGGGTGAGAGAGCAAAAATCACTTCCCTCTATCCTTACCTTTTTTCCTGCCTCTTTAACACTGAAAGCTCTTTCACCTATATTTCGTATGGGGTAACTAGCATCTACTTAGCAGAAGAAACCCATTCTATTTTAGAGACATATTAAAATAGATATGAATCCTGAATAAAATCCTGCCATAAAGGGGATATTGACCATTACCCAAGAGTAGGACAGTCTTCTTGGCAAATATCCATTGCTTCCCTCTCACCCTCTTGTGCTTTTTCTGTTTTGGAGCTGGAAGCACAAGGAAATGGTTTGGAATACCACCTTTCCCGTCCAGTCTGTCCATGATGCACTGCATCTGCCACTTAACTATGCGACTCTGGGAAGGATACTTCATTTTTGTCAATTGGGGTAAAACTGACACCTACTCACATAGATTAAAGTTACATAATGCATGTAGTCTTTTACTCATGATATACTGCCTGGCACTTGATAAATGCTCAGTAATTATAAGCTCTTGCTATTGTAAATTTTCATCAGCAAAATCGCATGTAGCTAACTATCACTCTGACTGTTGTAAAAACATTTAACTGTTATAGTATAAAGATTCAGGAAGCAGACTGGTTAATTAAAGCCCCTCCTCTTGTAGCAGTAAAGTCCTAACTGCCCTCAGGCTAAGACATGTTCTTGTCTGATTTATCATTCTAATTTAAGGCAGTACCCATCTTTTATTTTCTTCTGAAGACGTAGGAAGGAGAATTCTTTATAACTGTTTTTTTGAGGATACAATCATGGAAAAACTACTACATAATCACTTTTAATTTAATATAATACTCTGAGGTAGATATTTCAAGTATCTGTTTTACATTTTAGACCACAAAAACTGGGTAGCAAGCCCAAACTTACACTTATTTGCAGTACAACTGCAGAATCTCAATTCCCAACTGCTACATGATATTATTTCTCAGAGAACAGATAGGATTATCTCTCTAGGCTCCTACCACTAAACCTTTGTTTTTCCCAGAACCTAGATACCCAGATCGCTAGATAGCTCTCTCTTGGGTCTCTCTCTCTCTTCTCTCTTCTCTTTATTTTCAAATTTTTTCCTAGTCTAATACTTAACTTTGTAAAGCCTTCTCATATCTGAAAAATCTTTTTCTTCTTTGCCCAATTCTTCAGCTTTTCATATTTTACTAGATTTCCTGTCCATTCTTCTCCTGCCCAAACAACATGATTGCTACTTTATTACCTATTTCTATTGTCCTCACACATAACATTTGTTTACCAACAAAATGGCAATAATAAACACATTTAAAAACTATTTGTCACTTAGGAGAAAAATGTTGTTTTATAGGACTTATCTGTACATTATAAAGAAATGGCTGAGAGTTGCAAGTTAGTTCTATCTATGTAAGACAGAATCTGAACTTGAAAGTAATATATTGAAATTTTAAAGTTGTATTTCATAGCTCAGATTACACTTACACATTAATCTAGATGAAGTTTTTCTCAATTAATATAAATCAATCACATCATGCTTAACACTCTCAATAGGTACTTACACACATGCACACACACACACACACACACATACATACACACTAATGAACAGATTTCTTTTTTTTATTATTTATTTTATTTTATTTTATTTTATTTTTGAGTTGGAGTCTCACTCGGTCACCCAGACTGGAGTGCAGCGGCCACTCCCAGCCACTGCAGCCTCGAACCGCTGGGCTCCGGTGATCCTTCCCCCTCAGCCTTCCAAGTAGCTGGAACTACAGGCGCGCGCTACCACGCCCGGCTAATTTTTTGATTTATTGTAGAGATGAGGTCTCGCCAAGTTGCCCAGGCGGGTCTCGAACCCATGGGCTCAGGCAATTCACTCACCTTGGCCTCCCAAGGTGTGGGATTACAGGCTAAGCCACCGAGCCCGGTCAATGAACAGATTTCATGAGGCTATAATTGCAACCGTTTTTCGTATTTTAATCTTTCTTCTGGCTATATGGCCCATTCTTCCATTCGAAAATTATAAAATCACAATACCAGAACCTCTTTGCCTAGGCAATGTTGGTTTCATTCAACAAATTAATTGGAGAAAGTCACGAATATTTTTTTCAAATGATGCCCAATTACTTATTCAAGTTATTGCTCAAAAGCTATATTTTTTCTTTCCTAGCTACCTCTACAATTTCCTCCCAAAGGATATAACTCAAATTACTCAGCTCCAAAGGGTTAACACAGCCCCATCAAGCCACTCCTTTACCTGGCAAATTATATCACTCTTCAGCATGTGTCACTTGCACAACTTTTCAACTCTTTCCTTCCTAAGGTAATAGGCTCAGAAGCTGGATGCTGCTGTGCTTCGGCACCTGTCATTTTGACATTTCATGCTTTCTTTAGAAAAGAGAAGTTGGTAGAATGTGAGAAAAGTGGAACTTTGACAGGTTGTCAGAATATCTTGCAGCACAAACCAACCTGCCAGCCAGCCTGTTTTCTGGTACATTTCAAAGTCTCCTAGCAAACGAACTGCAGTTACTGACTGAAGAACTTCTTAAGTAGGAAGATTCCTTACTTTTTCAAGATTGAAATTAAATAATTTTCACCTGAAATTGGTTTAAATTTTTGGTGGCTTATTCTCTGTTGCATATCAAATAAAATATAACTTGGTAAGCCAAAATTGATAGACGTATCTTAACTGATTGGGATTTTTTAATTCATTGGAATGTAATACTCTTTGATCAAGAGTGGACATCTACTAGTCCAAAAAACCTCATGAAATGATCTTGAGTTTGCAACAATTAATAGTTCGTGTCTAGTTCAAAAGTTGAAGGTTCTGGCATGCAGACAGAGGCAAAGGAACAGAAAAAATAAGCAGGAACCATGGCTTTAAGAATACTACCAATAAATGGAATAAGAATGTAGTTTAGTTATTATAAGCTGTGAAAAAATGGTCATGTAGACAAATGGCCTGTATAAAATATGTTAGTGAGGCTAGATCCCAGCAACCCCTGTTCAATTCTGAACATGTTTCTAGATGCACACACTTCCCCAGAAGGAAAAACAAATGTTGCCATACAATGGATTCAAATTATTGATGGAAAATTATTTTATTTCTTTCATTTAAACTTGATACCAAAAAAAGTAAAAAGGAGAAAAGAAAATTTTATGAAATTCTTCTAGAATTCCTATCATTGTTTCAGAGTTAAGTCAGACTCCTAACACCCTGTTTTTCAGATCCTCTTTCTTGTCACTAGATAATAACTATAATTCAACACATAGTTCATTTTATATTATTTATATGCCTTTTCATGTATACCTTTGAAACTGTACTTTAAAAAAGGGAAAAATTATTTGGTTTTTGTTTAATTGAGATTTCATGGTCTCTGAGGGGAAATGCTAATGGTTAACGTTCATCTGACTTCTGAAATTAACCTTTATCTGTGTCTATTTTTTGATGACACATATTGCTAATATCATTGCATTGTATGACACAATGTACTCTCCTAGATGTTACATGTTTCTACCCAAAACAAGGTTTAAGAGATAAAATAAGCCGGGCTCGGTGGCTCAGCCTGTGATCCTGTGCCTTTGGGAGGCTGAGGTGAGTGGATTGCCTGAGCCCGCGGGTTCGAGACCCGCCTGGGCAGCGAGACCTCATCTCTACAATAAATCAAAAAATCAGCTGGGCGTGGTAGCGCATGCCTGTAATTCCGGCTACTTGGAAGGCTGAGGCGGAAGGATCGCCAGAGCCCAGCAGGTCGAGGCTGCGGTGGCCGGAAGCGGCCACTGCACTCCAGTCTGGGTGACAGAGTGAGACTCCAACTCAAAAAAAAAAAAAAAAAAAGAGATAAAATAATCTATCCCACATACTCTGGTACTCTGGCTCCTAAGAAAATCTTTTTTGGTTCTTTTTAAATTGTTTTTTTGAAAATGTAGGAGGTGCAAGTAGAGTTTTATTACGCGAATATATTGAGTAGTGGTAAAGTCTGGGCTTTTAGTGTAACCATCACCCAAATAGTATGAGTCTACCTATTAAGTAATTTCTCATCCCTCAGCACCTCTTTACCTCCCATTTTTTGGGGGTCTCCGATGGCTGTTATTGGTCACGTCTAAATGACCATGTTCAGCACTGTGTAACTTTCCCAACACAATTGTCTAGAAAAGTGGCTGATCACTTGCTTCAACTTAGGCCACTCAGTCCAAAGGCTAGCCAAAAAAACTCCTTAACACTTCCCCACCAAAAAAAAAAAAAATGCATAGTCGTAAAAGGCTTTGAGTTGGAGTAGTTTGGGACATGTAAATCAAAATCAAATTTGCATATGAAATAGACTAGGCATAGGAGATGAGCTAACTAGTCAATCGGAAAATAGATGTGCAGAAGAAAGAAGAAATGCTTGGACCAAAAAAGTCTGCTCTCCAAAGTGCTGACAATTTTTAAGACATGTTCATTATTAGAGCACATTTTCCTGAAGCAACTTTAAGTGGATCTGTTCCTAATACTACTAAACCCTTGATTATAACAGACCTTTTAAGCAAATGTGAGCCTATCCATAAATGTCATCATTCTTTCCATTTGAAGATTATATTTCTGAGGATTCTGCTGTTCACATGATGGCAAAATCTCATGCATTCCCTAAGTTCTTCAATACTATATGGGTTAACCCGCCACCTGGGGAGTCTTTTTCCTTGTTTTTTTCCTCTTTATTTTTTGCATTACCTATCTGTTTTGTAACTTGTCTTTCTATATTGGTGGTTGTACATGGTATTTTTTTTAAGGATAATTCTATGTCTTGCATCTATATGTTTTTTGTTATTTTGTTTGTTTGTTACTTGTTTCTCTAATAAGCAGTATATATGTCCAAAAACTCCCTACGCTTGATACAGAGAACCCAGATTCTAATCCCTCTTACAAATATGGGACTTGAGAAAAAAAATGCTTCAGTTTTCTGAGTGATAGTTTTCTCATCTATAAAATTGTAATCAAATTAAAGACTCATAATTTCTTTCCAATTTAAATAAAATTATATGCATGAAATCTCATGATACAATACCTGGAAACATGCAAATGAGATAAATTTAAATCTGGGAGATTTTACTCACTCTTTGAGCATTTTTCAAGAGACAGCAACTTAACAGGATAACTTACAAGTGAAAATGGATATGATAATTCATTATTGGTGCTCAGCAAATATTTGTTGAGAGCATTCTCTTAGAAATTGGAGGAATAAAGAAAGTCTCTTGAAAAATACTGGCCTCTTAAATGATGGCAGTTAACTTACAGTAAACACTTCTCATGAGATAGAAACTTTGTAAATTCTCTCAAAATCTGTGAAGATAAGATCAGGTTGTTACTAGAGAAATAATGTGACATAAAGTAGGAATGTATGATGAGGTCAATCAGGGAGAATGTTAAAAGACTCCAAAGAAGCTCATTTTAGTAGAATTTTACAAGTCTCTATTATATGTTTATTATCTTATTAGAATTATGGAGGTGGAAAGTGAATGACCCCTCTTCACTGTCTTGTTTCTGTTGCTGTCATGTCCTGTCTCTGTATCTCGATCTCCCTCTACTTCTTTTCAGCCAGTGTATATTTCAGGTGTGCTCAAGTTCTCCATCGCCTTGCCTCTGCAATTTGTCTCTTTACATTTAGTAGATTCGCATGCTTCAAGTGATTGTGTATGTGTGCATCAATATGGGTCTCTTACAGCAGGATAAGAACTAAATACATCCAAAACAACTACAAAAACATAGTTTGGAAAATACATGGAACCTAAAGACAGGTAAAATGTAGGCAATTATGATGTCTCAAAGTTTAGCCGATGGGTGAAAAATGACCATGAATTCTTCCAGTCACAACTGTAACCCAGAAAGTGTAGTAGACCCTGTAGAACTACTTATCTGGTTCTACCAGTTAATACAAGGATTCTAGTCTTCAGAGGATAAGAGCTGATATGAGGTGGATAGAAAAGCAGGGTTTCCAGTTACCACAGAGATTCAGAGAAAGGAAGGGCGGTATCTGGGGAAGGATTATGGAAAAGAGGCATGTTAATCAGGTGAAGCTAATGAGTTTAATGCATCAAGTCAAACGGGCAGGGGCAGTTCTGGTGTCCAATACAGTATAGGAACCACTGCTCATACAGGGCATCCAGAGTGAAGGGGAAAAGATGTGAGAAGGAGATGCTGTATGGAGAAGAGGTATGAGAAGTCATTTAAGTATTCATAGGTAGTCTTCTTTTAATCTTAGGTCTAGAGCACATGACAATCTCATGTTTCTCAAAATAGTGGGGCTGGAGACAACTTATACAATTTCTTTCTCAGAGAGCTAAATAACTCTTTATTTAGATGGGATCACCAGTGACTTAGCTCTATGAGGTAGAGCAGGAGAAAGTAGCAAGACCGCTCACATGGAAAATCCAGCTAAAGTCCCCAGGGTATCTTGCAGCCTCTAAAGCAGCTTTCAGTAGAGAGGAGGTTGACATCCTTTAAAAGTTTTCTTTTTCTCTTTTTTATAAAGCATGCTAAAAAATTGTGAAAAATTTGTATTAAGTATTTAAAGCTACAAGATGCAGATTTGGAAAAAAATCATTTCTGTATGATATTATAGAATTATATACTATGATTTATGCCCATGATTGCAAAAGAAAGAAAATCAACTGAATAATTGTCCAAGAGGATAGATAGATAGATAGATAGATAGATAGAAGACATTTTAAGGAGATCACAGTAATTATCCAATCAGTTTTACCTCCATGATTGTATTATCATGACATTAAAATGTTAAAGAATTCTGACTTGAAATTTCTACAGTGCAAGTCGTCACACTCCTCATCAACCCAAGTGCAAGCTTGATAAGCCTTGCCATTTCTTATTGTATTGTCATAGGATCTATAATTCCCAAACTGTCTCTCTCCCTCACTTTCCTCTCTGGAGACAAATGGTATGCCTTGACCTTAATGTAAAATTCATTTAAACTACATTATCCCAAGTCTTTTACTTTCATTTAAAATTTTTGTATCTCGTTGTATCTATTTGACTCACCACAAAAAAAGCTTTTAAAAATCAAGTTTTAAAAAAATTTTCTGTGGTTCTTTATGAAAGCATAATTATTTTTGGCAGCATGTCTTTCATCCAAATTCCTGCTTCAAATAAAGCTTGTTTTTTCCTATTCCTCTGTTTTCTTGGAGGAGGAGACCAAAGGTGAGAGGTAATTGTTTTGGGAATGATTCTGTGGTATCTAAAAAGAGACCAGTCAAACAAATTTTTGGCTTAGAAAGCAGTTGTACTCAAATCAATTATAACTCCCTCAGAAATCTCAGATGATTTTACTCTATTCTATAATTACAGTATTTGTCTCACCAACTAACATTGAACTTATTAAGAGATAGTTCTACATACATAATTCCTCAATACCTTGTTTGTTACACCTTTGTCATGTGATAAGAACATAATAAGATATAATAGAATAAGTGAATTGTGTGTTGGCCTGAGGGGCTCACTTAGTTCTTGAGTGTCTGTGACTCTGTTACTCACTCAAGGGGATGATGGGATATTTCTGAATGTTGCTCTAACTTTTTCGTATCTTGTTCTCTGAACCCCTGGTTTTACCTCTTCATTATTATCTTTCCAGCATGCCTCATTCTCCATTCTCCCAGTTTGTCAATTTTACCTAGATTTCCAGAGAGCAGAAATCACTTTTTCTGTCAGGATGGATATTTCTCTTTGTCTTTTCACCTTACACATAAACTTCTGCTTTTGGAACTTAGTAGTCAAATTTTGACTTCCCATTTCTTTGGCTTCACTGTCTGGCAATAGGTTCAACTTGACTAATTTCTTAGAGGGGAACAGGTCACCAAGTGATAAGGAATTGAGTAGAAGTGAGGAGGTTGAGAGATATGAATACATAAAAAACCACTATATATTGAGTGAATAAATTTTTACAATTTAAAAAATAAGATTGCATAATATACTGTTAAAGAGTTTATTTATATAAATTCTTGAAAATTCATTAGATATTATAATCAAATAAATGATCAATACTTCAGTGTTGATCTCCAACAACCAAGTCCTAAAAAATTCATTGCAGACTTTGGCAATCTGCAAAAGAAAAAAATAAAAAGTACAGCAGTCTAGTGACTGTGTTTGGGATTCCTGACCTTCATTTGCTCATAGTGTCCTCTTCCACATCTTTCAGTACCTTCAACTGGGTTATCTTTGGGGCAGGAAGCCTTCAGTGGTGGAATTTCCCCTGGTATCAGAGTCTGACTATAGACCTCCTATAGGAGAGATCAAGCTACCTTTCACCTACAAAATGTGTTTGTTCCAGTCTGAGAGGGCTGGAGTCTCTCTGATGGGGACATCATTAAAAAGCACAGGGAAGTTAGAGTCAACTTTGGAGGGACTCATAGTAAGTAAAAACAGTTTTTTTTGTTAATAAAGTTCATTTTATTCTGAAGGATTCCAGAGACCAGGCAAACGACATGGACTTAGCAACAGTAAAATATTAGTAACTGAAGTAGTCTACCCAACCACATTAGGAAAGAAGGAAATTTAGGCCAAGGACACAGGGGTGGTCCCCATTCCTCTATAGTGCTATGTGGTCTTTAATGTTCACACAGAATTTGCTTTCTAAGGCATTATCTGAAAGACGCACACATTCTAAATTGTGCAACATTCAATTTATCTACCTTGGAAGGATGAATGGTCGAGTGAGTCCTGCTGAGATCTGAGCCTTTGCATCCAGGGATTCTAAACGTTTGAACCAGCTGCTGAGCTCACTAAGCCATCACTCCACCCTCCAACAGGACAGCTTCTCTGCAAAAGAGTTTAACTTCACCAATCATTTCCCCTTCCACCCACATAATCTTCCAGAAATTAAACACCAGTCAATAGAAAAAAGCAAATAAGTTACCTTCTCATAATTTTCTATAGATCAAAAGTGCTATTAAAATGTGAGTGCTATTTGTGGAAACATGACAGAGGCTGTGGAAGGGAACTCAGGACTAATTTAATGCCACCGATTCAATTTATGGATGAAGGGATGGAGGCTCAGGATGTTCATCTATCAATGCCCAAAATGCAAGTTCTGTTGATTTTACCTCAATAATGTACACAAATCTATCCACTTTTCTCCATTTCTACTGCCACCAGCATAATGCAAGCCACGGCATATCTCAATGAATTATATTTCCTGAACAGATTGTTTTACTCCTCTTTTTAAAGCTTCGTAATGGTTTTATTCTATTTCATTTAGAATAAAACACAAATTTCTTTACATATTCCCCAAGTTCCTATGTGACTGTTTCAGCCTCTTTCTCTAACTACATCTTCTAAAGCTCTTTCCTCTTTTTATACTTGAACCATCACCAGATTCTTGTGTTTCTCGATCACTCTAAGCTGTCCCCACTGCAGGACCCAGACCCTAGTGATTCTCTCTGCCTGGAAAACTCTCTTGCCAATATTACAAGATTAGCTTTATCTCATCATCAAGTTCAGGTTCAATTCTCACTTTCTCAAAGAACTCTTTCCTAACCCTTTCCTTTCTTAACTCTTTCCTTTTCCTATCCTCTCCTATCCTGTACTGTCTCTTCCCATTTTGCTATTATTATCACACAATCATATTTGTTTTCCTGATACTGTTTATCCTATCTGGATTTATTTTTGTTGTTGTTTGTTTTTTTGTTTACCATCAGTCTTAGCTAACAAAATAAAATGTTCCTATAAAGAGAACCTCTGTCTCTCTTGTTTATTGCTATAGCTCCATTTCATAAGACAATTTCTGGCACCTCAAAGAAAGAAAGGAAAGAAAGTGGAATTAAGAGTAAGTCTTTGTTGTATAGTAAGTTCTGCTGCAAAAAACTGTATGTCACACATGATAAATTACTAAGTGAATATGATCATTATTTAATGAACCAAAAGAGTTTTAAAAACTTGTATAATAATGTTGTTTGGGATGTTTATTGTATGTTTGGGTTTTGTTTAAAAAAAAAATACTGAAAGGGAATACATCAGCATTTTGACCCATGATTAGAATAATTATTTTCTGTCCCTGTATTGTCTTAATTTTCAACAATAAAAACTGATTACTTCTGTTATAAAAAGCTATTTTAAGTATATATGCCTACTCAAATTAGCCTAAGCAAATCAGGGTTTATTGGATTGGGTAGTTGTTTTGGCAAGAGGCCAAGGGTATGAGAGACCCTTCTCCCTCTTGTTTTTTCATGTAGTTTAGAAAACAACTTTCTTCAAGAGTTGAAGAACATGACCAACATGACTGCTAAAAGCCTCTAGAATTATATTTTTTCTTCTTAAAATTGAACTTAAAATACAAAAGGAAATCTCTTCTTCACTAGCTGCAACAACAACATAAATCTCTGGGAATGGCTCTTGACCATGCAGGCCTGGCTTGTGTATCCATCTCTGTGCAAATAATGGTAATTTTCCAGGGTCACATGCCCATCTTCAAGTGAGAGGTGGGTGAGTGTATTACCAGAAAAGGAAGAAAATGATAGCCATTAAACTTGTAACTAATTTAAACTACTTCTATTAGTTTTTAGTCACCTTTGTAAAGAGATTCCCTGGGGTTGCTTTTGTTTTCAGACAAGGACCTGTGACAGGAATCAGCCAATCATGGTGTATAGTAAGAAGGGAAATACAATATATTGAAATTAGAAAAGCCAGTTCTGACTCCTGGAGTAGGAATTTCCTGTACAATTTGGAGAGGTCACTAAATTCCCTGAAGGTTCTCCATGGATCCCCTAGGTGGGATTTTATAGGCCCATAAACATCTTCTTTTTCCTCTTTACATTCAACTTAGAAATAGGCATAAAATTCAGAAAGAAAATCAACCTATCATCCCTACTATTGATAAGACTGGAAGATTAAAACTAAAGGATATGACTGATGTGCGAGGTCATATGGGGTTAATTATTCTCCCCTAAGTTAGACATACCCTCCCAGCCCTCCACAGTTTACAGCCTCCCTCACTAGCATGGGAGTCTGTCCTGCCAAGATTCTTCATAGGTGAGAGACAAATTAGAATGTGTGTTCTTTGTACCAGGCATCTTTAAAAAGAGAACTCAGAATGGGTTGAAACATTCATGACCAATTCATACTCTCAAGCAGAAAATTTTCCAATCAGAAAATTATTTCAAGTTTTCCGTGTGTGTGTGTGTGTGTGTGTGTGTATCAGAAATACAATAAAACATTTTAGTTTAATAACAATGTCCCCAAATAGAAATAGAAGGCTGGGTATGAAGGTGTTTGCCTTTTTTAACACCATAGTTTTTATTCCCAGAACAGATTCTCCTATTATTGCTACATTTCTGATTATTTTTTTCTTTATGCTATTCTGAAGTATAATTTTCATCACACACTACAGTGCTCCAAGAGCATCCACTGAATTTTGAATCAGAAATGAAAATTGAATCTGTTTGAAATGTTCAAAGCCATCTCCAATGGTGCCCTTGTAGATCCATATAATAAATTGAATATAGGAGCAGAAGCCCTATTAAGCTGATGAAATCATTGATTTTTTTCTATGTGTAATGGTCACATTAAAAGCTGAGATTCTAAAAAGATATAATACTAAGTAACTCCATGCCTTATCAAATTAACAAAGAACCTCTTAACCCTAAGACCTTTAGTATAAGATGTTTATTGGAAAATGCTATGAATATAAATATTTTCAAAACATGGTGGCAATGTGTACTATGCTGCTAATCAAAATAACGTAACTGTGTTTTCTGCTATTCCTGCCTAAGAAAGATAAGAAAACTTAGTGCAGAAACAATAAATCAATCAAATGCTTCCTTATTTTTTCTACTTATTTTTCTAACTCTAAGATAGAAATATATTTGAAACATCCAGCATTGGCTAGCGGTTCTCAAACACTAGTTTTCAGTTTTGCTGTATCAAAACTGCTTTGGGTGCTCAAAATATAAACATTTAAATCCAAGATCAGATGTATGGAATGAGAAAAAACAATTGGACTAATTTTAACAAATGCCCCTGATGGTTTGGATGGACAGACACATTTGGAAGCCATTGCAATAAAATTGGTGTCTAAGTTACAGATTATTCTTTTTTTTTCCATTCCAGTCTTTTTCTCCATTTGATGTACATTATCTCCCATCATTGTCATGAAATGGCTATGCAGGCAAGGTCTTCTAAGAAAATTTAGTCTCATCTTATTCTTGAGAAAGAAACTGAGTTCAGGGAGATACAGAGATTCTACTGGTTTGGACTCAATGCTCTCCCTGTCTTCCTCTGTTTTGATCCTTTCTTTGGAAATATTCTGGGGAACTCATTTTTATTAATATATATTAACTAAATACAAAATAACTTTATGCCACTCATATTTGGATTTTAACACAATAAATGACATTAGATAAAGAAAAGTCTATAAATCTGTGGAGCTTTAAAGATGTGGAAGAAAAGTAGAAGGAGAAAAAGAGGATGACATATTGAAGAACAGATCCTTAAAATTCAAAAGCTCATGTAACTCGCAATCTTTTCTTCCTCAGACTTGCCATATTTGCACAATTTCATGACTAGACCAAACTCATTTCAGATAGAATTTAGAAAATAGTCAACCATCTTAGTGCATGCCATTCAAAAATAAATCATGGGCATACTTCCAGTCTATCACATGACTTTAAACAAGTACATAGTATTCCATTACATAAAAGTTTCCATAATACATTTACTTGATCTTCTATTGTTGCACATGTATTTTTCAATAGTTTTTGGAAGAAATAATGCTGTATTAGATATTCTTCCAGCAAAACCCGGTCATATAGCCAATGAGAGTTTTTAAAGATTAGATGTTAAATTGGGAATCACTTGTTACATGTCTATACTCTGAATGTAGAAAGAATTCTATAAGTATGATAAAAAATTTAAATGAGTATTTCTTAAAGAACAATAAGTTTCAGATAATTTGGTTACTATAGAAGAGAAGATGAAGTATAGAGTCATATTTTTGTGTGGAAAATTGCATTTGGAATAAAAATGAACATGTCAAATGTTTACAAATGACTAATATTTTATACAGAATTAATGGCAGTAGATTATGCACTAAACATAATAGATTTTTTTCTGTTTACCCATCTATCATCTATCTGTTTAACAATCAAATTATCTTTCTGTCTACTATTTAACTATTTCTCAGACAAATAATTCTTAAATGGAGTCTACAAAGAGTGATGATCTCCAGAAAATAAATATTTATTATAGAAAAGACACCTATATGAACTTCAATCTACCTTTTTATGGGAGAAAAATATAAGTCTATAATAGAATCTAAAGAATCACAAAAAAAGATATTTTACCTAATGGTTCCTTCTAAAAATTTTTAAATGAAATCTTCTGTTTACATTTAAGCACAGAAAAAGAAACACAAAACAAAACTGAAGAGATAATAAGTGTAAAGGTCAGGAAAAAAATATTTGATTGAGACATTTTGTTAGAAGGAACAAAAGGAATCTCCATCATCTGAAATGATGGTGATTAGGAAGTAGACTGAATTGACTGGCAGAAAAGTTGTAATTCCATATGAATGATTCAAGTAATTTAGTGCAATTTTTTTCTGCACAGACTAAAACTATATGGGTTGTAAAGGAAAAAAAGAGTAATTGGTTAAGCACTTGGGGAGATTTGTAATTCCGCCAGAGAATCTAATAATACAGCTGAGACATTCTGTCACTGATCAAAGCCTCAGTGTTGTGTACCTGGACTTTCCAAAACCTGGACTTTGAAATTAGACACTGAGATGTAAGTTGAGTGTTGAAGTAGAGTGGAAATTGGATGGGGAATAAGCTTTGGTTGCAATCTTGGCCCTGTGGTTCAATTAGCTTAGCAACCCTGGAAAAGTTAATTAATTTCTCAGGGTGCAGAGTTCTCATTTGAAAGGAAATAGTTAATGAAATTTAATTTAAATTTAGGACTGCAACTTAACTCTCAGTGCACAATTTGGCATAGGCTAGGTGCTTGGTAAATATTTTTTCTGAATCAAAATGATTTTAGTGAATGTTTTCATTTCAGAATATGTAAGAAAATTTTTTTCCCTCTCTTTCATGTATTCTTGAGTTTCTGCCATTTCCCTCAATGCTATATTTGCTTAATAATTTATCAGTTTTGCTGAGTGAAATGCAGAGCTGACCACATAAAAATAAAAAGTGTCTTTAGAGTGAGCCTGTAGGGTTTTGGAGTCTCATATATGGATCTGTATTCAGGCCGAAAGCTAGACACATACAAGATTGGAGTTGGTATAGAATATTAAGGATGAAACTGAGAATGAGAGAATCTATACTGAGTTTGTTTGAATGCTAATAAATCATGAAATCACTGTTTCCTGGCTACTGGGATTTGCTGCATAAGAAGACTGCAATTCAACAAAGAACGGGTTCCCTACAGAACTCTTTAGTCTGGCTTGAACCAATACACTCTAGGCAAAAAAAAAAAAAAAAAAAAAAAAAAAGAAAGAGTAGGTGTCAGGAAAGAAAACCAGGGAGATTTCAGAAATGGAGAGGATCTTTTGTTCCAGAATCTTACATATGTATAATTGTTATTTTCATACTAATCAAGACTTGGTGGCAGAATTGTGCCGGCTCTGTGAACACAGCTCCTAACCACACAGCTGGTTGTTGAGTTAATTTATTTCTTTTAAGGGTCCCCTTGCTCTCACTTGATATTGTTTTCTGTGTGAAGCCTCCCTACTGTGTCTCTAGCTAAGTCAATCTACCTCTCTGAATTTAATGTACTCTGACATGGGCATGTTCAGGAGAAGAGAGACTGTACTCAGACACATGAAACATGCTCCACATGAGACAGTGCCTTCATTGCCTTCCCCCTGCCAGGAGGCTGTGGGAAAACCTCCCCAGAAAGAGTTGATGAAGAGGGAATGTGCACAGGCCACCTGGGCTGAATGTAAGGAGAAACTGAATCCAGAAACAATTCTTCCTGAGCAAACGTCTCTGGCTCTGCCTTCTCCCCACAAATCCTCACTGCAGAGAGAAACTAATTTAACAAGATTTCCCCATTCCCTCTGAACAGTGGTAAAAATATTCCTATAGGACTTTATTAAGATAGACCCCAAAGTACTCATCAGACCAGTGAAAGGGAAAAATCCTGCTGTGGCCTTTTTACCCACAACACCACTGCAATTAAAGAAGAAGCCAGTATCAAAGCAGACAGGTAACTTTATAAGCACACCAGGCATCTGCCCATGCCCAAGGCCACATTTTTAAAGGATAGAACCATTATTTTTCCAATGGTACAGGAAAGGAGCTGCAGGACACGTAGGTTAAATTGAAAAGGCCTTACAAGTACCTTAGGTGGTTAACGGTATCACCTGAAGCCAGGTTCCTATCAGTTATGGATTCAATATTTTGTTGAAATTTGATGAGGTCCATGGGGAAGTTTGCAAAGGCAAAATGTGATTGGCCCTCTAACTTGGCAGCTGTTTGGCATCCCATGCAGAGGCTGTGAGAAGTTCTTTATTTTCCATGTGGATCTGGCATTCCAAAAGCAGTATGTGCTCTGTGCCAATATGAACTGGGATGTTAATCACAGCACTTTCATTTCAGTAATGGGTTGAGTGGAAGATGACTGTGGAGGATGATGTAGGGGCTAGGTTATTATTAGAAAACAAAATATGGACTTGATTTTCTCTTTTCATTTAAAAAGTGACGTTTTGGCAAAAGTTTTAGATTTCAAAAGAAGCAAAGTCTAGCAAATTATTGTACTACATGATTATGGGCTGGAAAGGTAATTATTTCCATGCCTGCTCTTAGGCTCTCCCATTATTCCCCATTCTTAAATCTCCCTTACAATGTTCCTGATGGAAAATCTTCTTAATCCTCATTTGTGCATTCCATTTGTAAACCCTGATGAGAGTTAGGTGATTTAAGACTATTGTTGTTCTTCAAATAGGTTAGTTTCTCACAAAGGAAAATGAAAGAAAAGGGGAAGTTCACCTATAGTTCCCCCTGATCTTGGGAAGTGTTATGACAAATTTTTTCTGTTGCTCACAGTTCAATTTCACACTCTAAACAAGGCTATTTTAGTGCTTTGGGGTTCAGCAGATCAGTTTAAACTGTGTATTTTTCTGTCTTTGTTTGCATTGTTCTTTTATCCAGCTGCAAGACCGCTTTTCTTTTAGCAAAATGTCAAATGGTGGTGAATTTGCTCAATTAGCTTTGCAAATGTGTGTTTGACTTCCTAGGCATTTTTCTTCTCCTTTCTTTGTTGCATTTTTCTTATATTTCAAAGGGGGGACATCAAATAAATTCTTCTTTTGAAAGAAATTAGCATTTTAATTCATAGGTGATAGTCTGCAGTTGTGTTTCTGATTATGTTTTTAATTAAAGAACAAATACACAATGCATGTGCAATCTTTTCCCACTTGATTCAGTTATTTTGGAGGTGAGGAAAATACTTAAATCCCAGCTGCATTGAAGGTAATATTTTGACATAAATAACTTTATCATATAAAGTAGCTTAATCAATGGATTGTATGCGGCCTGAGAACTATAAAACAACTCCTTTTCCTTCTTGTTTGCATAAGCCTTTACAATTTAAGTTATGGAATCTGAAAATACATAAAAATAAATTTAAAAAAGAAAAATGTAATTTTTTTGTTCTAAGTATCAGAAATTGGAAAGGTATATTTGTTCACTAATAAGATAAAACCAATAAAGCTATTATTTAAACAGCCTATAGGGATTTGAGATTTTTATCTAAAGAGAAGGGAAAGAAGGGATAGACTACGATCATAGTAGTGAAGGTAAAATAGTGAAATGTTTGATGATATACATCCCTAGTCACTCTTTTCTCTGGAATATTTTTCATTTAAGTAAGTTTTGCAAACCACAAACAATAGTTTATTATCCTCATGAATACCTTAGCAGTCCTTTTAGTCTTCTATCTAATTCAAGTAAAAAAAATTTTATCTTTGCCCCTTTTTTTTCTTTCCCCAAGTAGAAAAGAGGTGGATACAGCACATGAAATACAATTAAAGGTCTTCAAAGGCCACTAGGCTGCTGAAGCTAAGCGCCTCTTATCTGCATCAGAATTCCAGTTTCTTTGAAGTTAATTCAGAGATTATACTTCATGCCTTTAAACATTCTTTAAATAAGAATGTGTATTATAGTTTTTTTCTAAAATCCTCTGCAACATCGGGTTGAAATGAAGCTGAGTGTTCTTTTAGTTTCTGTTCCAACCTTGCGGCAGAGAAGAATCACAGCTTCTGAGGTTCCTCCCTCTGTTACTTATCGACAGGATGATGGAACCATCAAAAATAATTCTTTAGTCTTTTAAAAAAAATTTCTCTTCATTACCTTTCAATTTTTCTTCAGCTGAAAAATAATTTTTCAGTACAACATGGCTTATAAAGTTATAAAATACATCTGATGTGCACCGCTATCAGTATGTAGCTAATTGACAATTGACTAGTATCTTCAGGTATTATGTATAAAGTGTCTGTGAAGTCTTATAATAAAGGTGTTTTCCCCAGCTTCAGAAGGAAGGTGCTGGTCACAGACCAACTGTTGAAGGTAAATTTACTTACGCTTAGTAGCTTGTCTATCAACTTTGGTTTGGAAGAACTTCAGTTTCCTGAATAAAGCAGTATGTTTTCCACAGTAGAGAGGATTGGTATGCAGAGAAAAAGTATTTGACAGACTAATGTATAGAGCATGCTGGCATGAGCAAGTCTTATTTGAGCTCAGACTAGTCAGGGTGAGAGGCTAGACGTAACGCAAAAGAAATGGGAATAAAACAATCTTTTGTATTTGGCTCAAGAAAGCCAATAATCTGTTGAGGAATGTATGAAACTATCATCATCTGAGTAGTAGGCTGGACATATAAGAGTAGATAAACAAGACTGAAATCTGGGGGTTCAGCAACAAGGTTTTGAGGTGACTTCTTTAATTCACTACAATCTTATGTGAAGTTACTTTTTTATAAAAAAGTAATTAAACAATATTAAAGCATTCAACATAGGTAAAACATTTTAAATTATTTATACTTAATTTAATAAGGTTTTTATTTTGAATCACATATAAAATTGGAGGAGTGACGAGGCCATAATTTTTCATTGCTTGGGGCCTCTACATATTTTCAAGTCTTCCTGTGTGAGATGTTATGAATTTTATGTAGATATAATTGTAATAAAGTTTGCCATGCAAAAGAGTTTCAACTTAAGTTCATTGCGTTATAAAAATAATGGTCTAAGAATGAATAGGTATCCATTTTTATCTTGAAGGGCAAACAATGCCTAAATTAATTAAAGATAATTAACTGTCAAAAGTCTCACCCAAGAGTGCATTAATTTATCAGCTCAAGTCTTCCCTGCTGATTTCTTACTGTGTCTATAGAGCTGTAAGATGTAATTTTGTTTATTTTTCTTAAACTGCTTAGTAACTCCTATAACAAAACAACTAGAGAAACCTCTTATTATAGAAAACATGATAATTTTTTTTTCACTTTGATTTGTGTCCTCTTTTAATATCTGAGGTAATTAGCTGTTGACTTAGAGATCTGTAGTTTTTTTTTTTTTTTTTTTTCTGCTCTATGGAAACTGACAATTTCTGCCAGTAGTTTTAAGGGTACTATTGACCATTAAATATGGATATTGTCAAGGATTACTATGCTATATGCTTACTTCGGTAATATTGGTTTCGCCTATAGAAAATTCGATTGCTCAATATAGTACTAAAGAAAATAGCAAGTAGTCAAATGTTTAAAAATGTATTCAAATATATTTATTGAGGTCTTACTATGAGTCAGTTTTTGTTCTAGTGTCTGGAAGTATAGCAGCTTGGAAAAAGGTAAAGATTTCTGCTCTTCTTGAATATACATTATAGGGATGGGGAGACAATAATAGACTATGAATGTGATATATAAGTAAATCATATAGTATTTTAGGAATTGATAAATGCTATGGAAATAAAAAAGTAGGTCACAGAAGAGAATTTGAGAGTTCTAGAAGATGAGGAGAGGCTGGAGGGCAAGTTAGAGTATAAAACATAAAACAGGTGAGAGTAGTCCTCATGGAGTGAGTCAGAGTTGAGTAAAGGACAGGAGTGGTGAGGTAGGTAGCCAAGCAAATAATCTGGGAGATGAACATTTCTGAGAAAGAATTGGCTAGTGCAAAAGCCCTATGGGAAGAGGTACTTTGCACGTTCTTGCAAAGACAAGATTATTGTGGCCCAAGCAGCATGAGCTGGTGGAATTCCAACACATGAGGGTATATCTGTGATAGGACTAGATCCTGTAGACTCCAGAACACCATTTGACTTGTATTTTGAGAGAAGTGGGGAATCTATTGCCAGGTTGGACCAATGAGTTAAAGGATTTAAGCTGTAAAAGTCATAGATTGTTGGTGGATGGGAGAAGAGAGAAATGGTGAAGACCAAAAGGAGACTATGATGTTGAAAAACAAATTAGGCCTCATGATGGAGGTGAAATGTTGCTCAATTCTGTGGCTATTTTAAAGTTAGAAGAACCGAGTCTTCTGATGGATTGGATGTACATGTACAATGGGACACAAACAAGGGAAGGATGACATTGTCTATTTCCTGAGATAGGGATGGCTAAGAGTAGAACAGACTTTTATATAACTTCGGAAATTTAACTTTGGAATCATTTTATTAGTGTCCATGGACAGACAATGCCAAAATTTAAATGGAAAGTCAGAGCTAGAGATGTAAATCTAGGAGTTTTGGTCATATTGATGGCATTAAAAACTCCAGGAAAATGAGTGAGTTCACCAAGAAAGTGAATGTAGGAAGAGAGTTCCAGAACCAAGTCCAGGAGCTCTCCAATGTTAAGAGGTTGGTGAAAAGAGGAACAGAAAGCCAAAGGAAGGAATACATGAGGAAGAAAACAAGCAAAAACAAAAACAAAAGTTATTTTAGTGTTCTAGAAGTCATATGAATAAATTGTATTCAGCAAAAGCAAGTAAGCATCTGTGTCAAATGCTCTGGTTGTTCAAATAAGATCAATTTTGAGTAAAAAGCATTTGAGAGACCATGAAAAGGAATTTTCTTTGGAAATGAGATCACAGAAATTGGGTTTGTATTAGGTTCTGTTTGCTGTTATAAAATATTGCCACAGATTTAGTGACTTAAAACAGCATGCATTTAATGTATTACTGTATTGGATGTCAGAAGTCCAAAATGAGTCTCATTAAACTAAAATCAAAATGTCAGCAAAGTTGTATTCCTTCTGAAGATTCTAGGAGAAAATCCATATCCTTGTCTTTTCTAGCTTCTGGAGGTTACCTCCATTCATTGACTTGTAGCCTCATTCCTCCATCTTCAAATTCAGCATTGTTAGGTTTGGTTTTTCTCATGTGGCTGCTTTGTTCTGTTCTAACTCTCTCTTCCTTTCTTAAGGACACATGCGGCTACAATACAGGATAATTTCCCTATGGTAAGGTAAATTAAGTAGCAACCTTAATTCCTTCTACAATTTTAATTTCATGTAACCTAATATATTTGTGGGTTGTGTGACATGGATATTTGAGGAGTGTGGATTTTTCTGTCCACCACAGGATGGTAGCTGGAAGAGAAAGGATCAAGAGAAAATTTTTATTTATTTTTTGAGTTGGAGTCTCTCTCTGTCGCCCAGACTGGAGTGCAGTGGCCGCTTCCAGCCTTCACAGCCTCAACCTGCTGGCCTCTGGAGATCCTTCCGCCTCAGCCTTCCAAGTAGCTGGAACTACAGGCGTGCGCTACCATGCCTGGCTAGTTTTTGATTTATTGTAGAGATGAGGTCTCGCCAAGTTGCCCAGGCGGGTCTCGAACCCACGGGCTCAGGCAATCCACTCACCTCAGCCTCTCAAAGCGCTGGGATTACAGGCTGAGCCACCGAGCCCGGCAAATTTTTATCTTAAGATGGTAAAAATAATAGCATGTCTGTATGCTAGTGGGAGTCATCTTGCAAATTGATGCAAGAAAAATCACAATAGAAGACACATGAATTGTTGGCATGATATCCTTGAATAGGCCTAAGTAGGTGACTTCTGTGCATGAGTAGAGAATTGACTTTAGCAAGGAGCATAGCTATTTTATCTGTGACAAGGGGCAAAAAAAATAGTAGAGTATAAGGATGTAGATGCAAGTAGATTGATGGACGTGATGGTGATAGTCTGTGGAAGTTCGCCTTGCTCTAACTCTGTGAAATATTGAGCAAGACCATTGGTGGAGAATGAGACTAGAGGAGACAATGATAAGAGTTTAAGGAAGAAAGGTGGAAAATAGTCTTAACAGAGAAGGAGAATGACTGGACTGAGGAGGTATTCTATGTTTGCCTGGCACCATTCAGTTTTTCACTATAAGAATCTTGGATATGAATTTAAAGTGAAACCAACTAGTGAGCTTTCTTTAAGGTTCTTTCAGCTACATGGTTGCATATGTGGAGTGGGTAGAGTATTGAATTTTTCCAGGATGTGTTTTTTTGTCATGCATGAGTATCAAAGTTGGAGAAAGTGACAGAAGGCATATGCAAGGGAGAGGTGATGTTGACCTTGACTTCTTAACTGGGAAGTTGGGAATTTGAGGTCTTCTAGGTCTTGAAGCTTCCTGGGGTGGGGACAAAATTTTGAAATTTGGAAATTACAGGTTAAGAACACTTTAAGGAAGAACATATTGAGTCAACATTAAGTTACTGGTTGCATTGTGCGCTGAGTGATTCTAGCATATTTTCAATTTGTCCTTGCAAATTTATATGCAGGAGGACTTAATGCCATTTCTCATATAAGAGTGTGATGCAATATAGGTTCAAACTTGTCCCAAATAGCTAGGAAATTCAAAATTCTCAGCTCAATTTAAATTTCTCATTTTTAACCCCTCAAAGTATTTCATATATTCAGGTCTAAAGAAGTGTCTTTTGTTATAACTTTTTGGGCCTTATGATTTTTTACTGATTTTTAAAAAAAATACTAACTTGAACTTGAGTGATTACTACTCATTATTTTGTCACACGTAAATTTTTTTTTAGTTTCCACTTATGAATTTGAGGATAAAATTAACTGAGAAATTAATATGCTTTATGTTTAGAAAATATTACTAACACTGAAATTTTTTAGGTCTTATATAATGTCATACTGTAAAAAAATAGTATCATTCCTCTTGAAACTAGCAAAAATCCACTCAGATTAATAATCTGAAAAAAAACATGATAAGGGGACAATTCAAAACTTGTTGTGTATTAGATGATGTTATGATTTTTTGTTTGTTTTTTTGGATTGAAATATTTTGGTTTAATTTTTGTCTTTTAGAGATACATACAATAGTAGAAGTAAAATTTATAGGATATCTGAGATTTGCTTTCACATGTCAGCAAGAAGCAAACAAATGCTGCTACGGTGTGTGTGTGTGTGTGTGTGTGTGTGTGCATGTGCGTGGTGGCTGGTGGTGGCGAAGGGGAAAGGTGTGGCCAGTGGAAGAATATATGCAGTAGAGGAGCAGAAAATTGTTGGTTGTTGAAGTTGGGTGATGTGTACATAGTGATTCTTCTAGTTATTTATAAGTATGTTTGAATTTTTTGTAATCAAAAGATTAAAAACCTATTCCTGAAATATTTCACACAGACATGTTTGTTTTCATTAGCTAACTGTCCTCAGGAATGCCCCAATTTAAACAATTTCTTGCCATGGTAGGTGATGCTAGTGTCTGAATTTAGACAAAATTGTTCAGGTGGGTGGAGTTAAACACCATAGACACCCCCAACTGACTATGAAAGGACAATTATTTGCTATAAATTAAACTATTACAAATGTCTCAACTCCACAAATGCCTTTTCTTCTTTGTTTTTGTCCCCTTTGAAATATTTGAAGAACAAGTCTGAGAGCCCCTCAGTCTATCAACGATTCTCTGTCACTTCAGTGCTAAGACTTAAAAATACATCACCTTTTGTGTGGAGGAAGAAACGTATCTCAAGATGGATGCCATTATTTGGACTTTGATTGATTTTTTAAAATAACAGTCATCATTTTTGGTGCTCCTTTAATTTGATGGTGGATTAATATTGTTTGACCTGATGATAGCAGCCATCAATCTACCTTGCCTCCTATGACTGAAATGCTTTCTCACCTGCAGTAAGTTGGTGTCAATACTTGACCTACATAATCAGACCCAAGTCATTAAGCTAAACAATACTCTCAATTAAAATGTATTTTTGACTTAGAGGAGAAGAAGAGGAAAACAAACCCATAAATAAGCCTTCTGGCTCAGTATTCCATTTGTTCAAAGTATGACTTCCACGAGCTTAATAGCCAGTCGTGGTACTTAAAAGCCCGAGGAAGCAGCTTATTGATTTGGAAATTAAGCATCTGCCAATAACGTGAGTGAATTTTATGTAACAAAATAATAAAAATATGTTTTGGTCATTTAATTTGAAATCACCTCTCAAGGCATATTGCTCATTGTATAAATTTTAATCTACTCAGTAAAAATCACAAAAAATGTAAATGAGATCTGTAGGACATGGGTCATTATTTAAAAAAAATAGGTTTACAAACACATTTGTCTCTATTATTGTAAGCATAATTTTGACGGTCAGAGAGTATGGTATATTTAGTGTTGCATTTCATAAACATGTGGAATACGTAATCTATACCAGTAAATTATTAGAACTCATTAGTGTCTTTTGTAAATCATCACAATATTAACATTTATTTCTCTAACAGTGGCCCTTTCAAATTTAGTGAGTGTTCATTCATCTTTGAGGCTGAGGGGATATGGTATGATGGACAAATATTTCCATGACCAGGGGAAGTACTTTGACAAGAGTCTAAGATACCCACTGGAATGAAGCAGCAGATAGAATGAGAAATGTGAACCTAACATTTATAATTCTCTATTGCATTTTCATTTAAATGATGCACAGAAAAATGCTCACAGGGTTAGATGTGAATCCAAGAAAGTACTGATTTACACAGTCTCAATGGACTTCAGAATCTTTAGTCATTGAGGAAATAATTGTTGGGTGCATTGGATTATTTTTTTTCTTCTCTCATATCTCCACTATTTCTGTAATTGGAAGTTATCTATGTATAATTGCATCTTTAATGAAAAGTAATTATAATTCTTATCATTGACTTTTTAAATAAGCTTTTTTCTTTAATAAATAGTATTTTTTACATCTAATCTAGCCACCCTGGGCATAGCAAAAAGAAAATCAAAGCAAGATTTCAAACTTTAAAACTAGTTAAGTGGGGAAAAATAAAATTAGTAAACATAAAAGGTTATGAAAAAAACACAAAGATCTTTATCCAAATTTAGAAAAGCAAGAATTCTGAAACTACTCTTGGTAAGAACCAAGCAGAAAAGGGAAAATAATAATTTTAGAATTCTCTTCTCTCTTTCTCTCTTTCTTCTCTCTTTCCTCTTGCTTCTACCAAAGGCTTTGTTGATTTATGATAACCTATAAATCTATTTTTTACTCACCAAATAAAATGGCTTTTTCTACTATCATGTGACTTGGAACAACTCAGTAATCTCCCATCCTCCCATTATCTTTGTAACATTACAAAAGCATAAAAATTTCTGCTAAGTACTCTCTAATGGCAAATTAAAAAATTGAAGAAAGGTGTTATTTAGAAAACATTTGCTTAAAATATACATGTAGGCATTCCCCCTCAGATCCCCTCCCACTGTGGGAGCTTTTCTGTCCTCTCAACAAATTCTGCTTTCAAAAAAAAAAAAAAAAGATATACATGTAGTTCAAAGTATTCCCAGTAAAGATAGACTGAAACTGTTCGGCAGCAGACAGTAGATACTCTTGTTGTTGTTCTCCCTGTTGTGCCCCTCATAAGGTATCTTTCCTTAATAAATTTACCTTTCTTAGTTAAAAAGAAAAGAAAAGAATAAAAGAAACTGTTTAAGATCAACAAAATAAAGGCATTAACCCTGGTTGTATAAATGTATTCACTGGACTGATGACTTACATGGAAATTGTATAATTAGCATTTGCTACTGGTTGATAGGTTTTATACTAGAGACACCATGATTGGCCCTTTATCATGGGAAATAGCAACATTTCACGGCAGGCAGCAATGGCATTTGAGAGGTATTTGTGTCCTGGGTCTCGGTCATGCTTTAAGTGTATAGACCTACATCTTCTGAGGACATTTTAAGCTATGACCCCTATTTTATAAGCTGGAATGGAAGTTATGGATTGTATTAATTGAGGATTGGTTTACTCATGGCCTCATTTTAGTGCTGCCTTGAGAAAGGCATATTGTGTTTCATTTTCTCTTATTAAAAAATCAAACAAACAAAAACTCTGACATTTTAAAAATTATTTGTACTGCTAAAATGAGTATATTTTTACTAAAATAGTTAAAATTTAAAAGTTTAGACAGGTTTGGGTATGAATTACAAAGTTCTTCCTTCATTTTTATATATTCTTGGGCAAAGTGTGAAATTTCTGACAACCTTTGTTTCTTCTCTTCAAAGTGATGACAATGATCATAAGATAATAATTATAACCATTGCATTGAGTTATTATAAGGATTAAATGAGACAAGACCTATACAGGCCGGGCTCTGTGGCTCAGCCTGTAATCCCACGCTCTGGGAAGTCGAGGTGAGTGAATTGCCTGAGCCCGCGAGTTCGAGACCCACCTCTACAATAGATATAGGGCAACTTGATGAGACCTCATCTCTACAGTAAATACAAAAAATTAGCCAGGTGTGGTAGTGCACGCCTGTAGTTCCAGCTACTTGGAAGGCTGAGGCAGAAGGATCGCCAGAGCCCAGCCGGGTGAGGCTGCGGTGGCCGGGAGTGGCCACTGCACTCCAGTCTGGGCAACAGAATGAGACTCCAACTCAAAAAAAACAAAAAACAAAAAACCTGGATCATGGAAATGCTGTAAAAATATTACATATTATATTATATATATGTATATTATATTATACATGTTTTATATTATATATATAAAACAGCATTTTTAACTCAAGGAATATCCTATTTTCCAGCCCTCTAGGCTCACTGTTAACTTTCCTTTTTCTATAGAATTATTGGAATCATCACTCTATATGCCTTCTAGAAGTGTGGCCTCCTCTTGAGTGTTCAGAGGGCCCTGGGATGACACTCAAGTCTTAGCAGAAGTTCTTTGAACATCTCAGACCGCTCTAGCCCTGTACACTCCAATTTACTCCTAAATGTGTTCACAGTCCCTCCTTTTCTACCTCAATAATAGCTAAGACAAGGCTGATTTTAACTTGTACTGATGCGCAAACTTTATTCGAGATTTGGAGAATAGAGAAAGCAAACTTGAATTTGGATATATGCATAGAGTACATTGCCAAGACCCTGCTACAGAGGTTCTACCTTATTGCCTCTCAACCCACACCCAGCCTTTCAAATGCCATTAATTCTTTTCCTCATCAGATAGCAGTAGCATCTTTCTTCAACCAAGTACCTCTTTCTCCTTACAATAAAAATGATGTACAAGGCATCCTTAGTATCTGTGTGTTCCGCATCTTTAAATTCAACCAACTATGGGACAACAATATTGGGGTGGAGGGAAAGGTTGATTTTTATCTGTACTGAATATGTATAGACTTTTCTCCTTGTTATAATGTATTAGGGAATAATGATAACTATTTATATAACATTTACATCATTTAGCTATTACAAGTAATATAGAGATGATTTAAAGTATAAGGGAGAATATGCGTAGGTTATATGCAATTATTACACCATTTTATACGGCATTTGAGCTTCCATGAATTTTGGAATCTTCAGGGGCTCCTGAAACCATTCCCTCATGAATAAAAAGGGTCAAAAACACCTGCAGAGATTTAGCCCTAAACCCTTAATTGATCACTCCAGATAGTTGCTAATAGAATAGATAGTTCTGGCTGTTGTTGAAAACAATAGATATTATTTGTACAAATGGAAGGTTACCTGCGTGATCTTCCTAAGCTAAGTATCAAAAGCTACTTCCTAAGCTACTCAAAGTGACCTCCTATTACCTTCATTAAAAACTGCTAGCAACTGAAGTTTTCTTTTTTTCCTATAAAGATTTCTGTCCTGGCTGGGATTCCAGTATTCTTAGTAGTACTAATAGTAGTAATATTTTTTTAATGTATAAATTAACTTTTGATGCTGAGAAGTCTGTCAAGAATTTACAGGGAAAGACTGCACCAGCGGCAGGTAGCACTTGCCAAGGAGGTGAGATACAGCCCCCCCCCACTGACCCCTAGTGCCACCAAGCTGTATATCAAAGCCAAATTTAAAAAGCTAACTTTTGAGATCAAGAATAACTAACAGGTTTAGAGTAACAATGAGTCTCAGCTGTATACATTTCAGAAAGAACAGCCCTCTAGCAATTCTAGCTTGTCCTACGCAGTGTAGTCCACTACTCAAAATTAGAAACTCCAACACCACTGCTGCCTGCATTTTTCTCTTCTTGGATAACTAGACTCCTGTTTTGGAAGAGATAATGCTGATGGAATATCTGCCATCATAACTGAGTGTGAATTAAGGAAAAAACAGACAGATCATCTGTTTCAACAGATGATGACTTGTGCTGGGTTGGAAAGGTAGATCGTTCTGATTGCTTTGGGGGAGATAAAAATGCCTGGGCACTAAAAAGGAAGGGGAACAATTTCTTCTTTTTTCCTAGCTATACGATTGACCTGTAGCAAAATTGTGAAGTAGGCGAGTTTTGGGATATCCTCTCACTGCCTCATCAGCATTCAACTTTTAGTACCCTCCTTTGCTATATCATCTACCTCTAATATCTCCCTTTTCTCATTTCCATCTCTTCTTTATAGCATAACTTACTATTTAGAACCTGAATAACTCACTAGCCTTAATAGAAACCTTTCTAGAAAATAAATGATATCTCATTTCTACTGTGCTGTCTGACTGTTGAATTAGCACCCATGTCCAAGTTTAAGGCAGTCTATACTTCTCTTGGAAAATTCTTACAGTTTTTAATATGATGCTAAGTAAGCCTCATTTCTATTGCTAGGCTAGAAGTGGTAGTGCACCTCTAGATGAACAAAAAATTTGGAAATTGGGCTTATCCAAGGCACACAGGCAGAGACTGATGTTATCAGGCCCTTGGGCTGCGTCTTCCTTTTTTGTGTCTCATTTTATGATTCTTTCTCACTGGTCCCACTCTAATCTCATATATATTGGTCAGAAATATGACCACTTCAACTTTAGTACCTTGAGAATCTATTCTTCCAAACAGAAATTTGCATGACAAAAATACTGCAAGGTTTTTATTTTTTTAAACAAATGTATAAATCTTTCAAAATAGAGATGCTGACTGCTTTAAAACAGTGGAACACACATCAGACATATTTGATATAATTAAAACAAGTGAAATCCATAGTATAAGGATGTAAGCCAGTCCCCTTGACAAGTCACTAGCTTTCATTTAAGGCCTTTCCATTTTAATGTCAGTCTTATAAGAAAGATGTATTAGTGAGAAATGTGAGAAAAAAAGTCACAATCAAGAACAAAAGCAGTGAAATGATTGAAGACGCGTTCTTCAATCTGTAGGGTTTACTAGGATTACTTAGACTAGACAAAAATCCATGAAGGTCATAATGACATTTTTATCATTTTAGACTGATGTATGCCATTTTTTATATTGTCTTTGCAATGCACATTAAAATTTTAAAGAGTGAGCAGTTACATTAAAAAGCAATGGTTTAAAAATTTATCAGTTCTACCTTTCTGTAACTTAACAAGAATTTTTACCTCCATTGTTTAGAAATCAACCAAGAGTTTATTTTTTAAATTGCTAATGCAGTGCTTTCTACAGGTAAAAAAGAGCTGGGTTGAACCAATGTATTATAGTTTCTAAGAATCTATAACTAATCAGCAATAACAAAAAGAAATTTTAAAAACAAGCAGATGTGACCGGCATACAACATATTAAGTAAGCTAAGCAATCAAACAGTCTCTTTTTTAAAAGCTATAGAAGTGTTTAATTGGGAAATTGTTTGATTAACCATCATGAGCAATGATAATAAAACAACTGACTTTTATTGGGTGCTTATTCTGTGCCGAGCACTGGACCCAGTACCTCATACATCTCATTTAAACTTCACAGTCAGATTGTTGGCTAGTCAGTATCTATCTAGCACTCAATACTTTTTGAAGCAAAGAAAGAAAGCAGCAGACAAGCCAGTCAGGGGTCTCAAGGAAATATTCAATATGCAAATTATAGAAGGAATTTCATAAATTCAGGGAGAAAAAAGCTTGTGGAGGTCAGGAAAACTGCCCAAAGTGACAAAACTGGTAAGTGATAGATATGGAATTTATCTGCAAATCAATCCAAGACCTAAGTCTATGCTCTTTTGACCAGATATCCATACTTCTCTCTTTGTATGTGTGTTAGCACATCTTCTTCTGCTTCTTCTTCTTTTTTTTTTTTTTTGAGTTGGAGTCTCACTCTGTCGCCCAGACTGGAGTGCAGTGGCTGCTCCCAGCCACCGCAGCCTCGACCTGCTGGGCTCTGGCAATCCTTCTGCCTCAGCCTTCTAAGTAGCTGGAATTACAGGCACGTGCTAACGCGCCCGGCTGACTTTTTTTTTTTCTTTTTTGAGTTGGAGTCTCACTCTGTTGCCCAGACTGGAGTGCAGAGGCCGCTCCCGGCCACCGCAGCCTCAACCTGCTGGGCTCTGGCCATCCTTCCGCCTCAGCCTTCCATGTCGCTGGAAGTACAGGCGCGCACTAGCACGCCCGGCTAATTTTTGATTTATTATAGAGATGAGTTCTTGCCAAGTTGCCCAGGAGGGTCTCGAATGATTTTTATTTATTTATTATAGAGATGAGGTCTTGCCAAGTTGCCTAGGCGGGTCTCGAACCCTCGAGCTCAGGCAATTCACTCACCTCGGCTTCCCAAAGCGAGGGATTACAGGCTGAGCCACCGAACCCAGCTAGCACAGCTTTAGAATATAGGCAGCTTCATGCAGGATTCAGTCATAAAAATATTACAGCACATCAAACATTATACATTAAAACAGTGATTCTGACCCATATGTCATGAGGATATATATTTGGAGTGAATTTGGGATTTAGAAACACATTAAAATTGGCATCTCTTTTAAAGATGGGTAGAGAGGCCATTTGTAACTCATCACTGATTATGCTTAAATACACATCGGTTGCTTGTTATTAAAGTTGAGAGAAGCCACAGAACATTGGGAAGGTTTTTTTTTCTTTTTTGTTTTTCCCTTTCTTTTGGTCTACATTAAAAATCAGTGCAAAGCCACATTCAATATAAATGTCATTTGGTTGACTGGTTGAGTTTTTATTTTTTTGAAAAATGTTTAGGTAAACATCATTTTTAGCCCCCCAAAGAAACTTGGGAATATTGATGTGTGCTTTTAACAAGTAAAGAATTCTTAGGTAGTGTGAGTGACTGAAGGGAGAAGATGATACAGAGAAATCAGAGCTGGGAGGTAGGAGGAATAAGAATAGAGTAAAGGAGACCATAAGAAAGAAAAGACAGGAAGGGAGTCACATGGGTCAGCTGGGTCAGCGTGGGAAAGGATGGTTCAGTCTGACCCTCTGACCCCACTTTTTGTCCATTCCAGTGTCCTCATGGTTTTCCTTGGGTCCCAGGCTGTGCTATGACTAAGTCTGAATCTCTGAGAGGGCTTCTGGAGAGGAAGCTGCTCTCTGATTGTTGCAAGCTGTAAGATTGCTTGTTTAACTTTCAGTCTCACTAAACTTCTTTCACCCTCACCCCCCTTGCCAGTTCTGCGCTATTCTTTCTGCCTATAATATTCTTGCCTACGTGACTTTTAACCCAAAGCACAAAAGTCCAACTCAAAGACTCCCCAGGCCTCTCCCTTGTAACACCCAAACCACTGCAAAATTAGCTCTTCACTATTTTCACATAGCCTTTGACCTTCCTTCAGGCCCTAGTCATAGTGTTTTATAATAATTTATAGACTTGTCTATATCAAATAATAAATTCTAAGCCCCAGAAAGGGCATGGACTATGTCTGGTTTGTTTTTTGTTTTTTTCTGTTCTTATCCTCCAAAGTACCTTCCTCACCACAAAATTGGTGGTCGGAAAATATTTATTAAATATAGAATTCTTAAGATTTGAACTTAGGGGATAGGAGGGAAAGGCCAGGGCAAGAGATGGCTCCTGTTAGGCTAGCTACTTTTCACGAACTCCTTCTTTTCCTATCTCCCTTCCTCTCTCATGGTCCTCCCCTTAGTACTTACGTCTTGAAAAAAGATGTTGTCCTTGTGTTCAAGTCTAGTCTACTTAGCCAACTCTCAAGGTCTTAAATGGTTTTACTTTGATTTTCTCAGATTCATCTCTAGATTTCCTATTCACTTTAGCTAGTATCCTATGCTCCATTTATCATGAACTCTTTGGAGTTCCTAGAATGGGGCTGTGTATACTCTGTCCAGGACCCCTGTTTTTCCATATTCTGTTTCTATCTGTAATACTCATATCATCATTCTCTCCATCCAACCTTTTGCCATCCAGCATCTACCTAATCTTCAATACTCCCATCTAGATTCTCCCACCACGTCTAGACTATCACTGTAGCTCTCAATGTATCCATCATTGGTTTGTAATTTTCCTCCCAACCAAGCTGAGTAGTGCATGAGACTGGACTATCATTTTCCTATTCCCACAGCTAAAGATAGCCTCTGTATTCCCAGTTGTTACTCTATAATTGCCTGTGGAATGCTTTTCTTATGCTACTCCTGTCTTCTTTGGTAGAAAGTACTTCCGATATCTGAATCTGCTATCCCTGGAGCAAAAGACTATGGAGATCATTTAGAGATGTGTGTTCAACTATATTTGTTCATTTTAATTAATAGCCCTGGGATGCCAGCATGAGGGCTGGTGCATCTGGAACGGAGGGAGAAGTGAAGGGAGGGCCTACACATCTATTTTTAGTAAAATTGCCATTGCAAGGATGGAATTAAAGTCTGGGTGCCTAGAGGCCAGATGTGCTAAAGATTAGTTACAATCTCTTTCAGTTTTTGTTAAAAGTTCCAAATGAGATATGGAATACAAACTGGATCAAACTGTATTCATTTCACCCTAGAGCTGCAGTTCGAAAGGTGACCTTCAATGTGAATAAAACACAAATAAAATATATATAAATGCTATTAGCAACCACTCCATAGTTCTATATTATTAAAATTTGCCTTTCCATGTAACTTCCTGAATTTCTAATTTTTACTTGTTTTGTAATAAGAAAAAGTATAATTTTTAGAAGATACAATTTGAGACTTCAAATGATAAGTTTTACATATTAAACAGAGTTGTAGTATCTTTTCCTTCAGAAAAAAAAATGACTTTGGAAATTTCAAGAGACTTTAGAAAATTTTATGTAAAGAATTAGATGATTAGTAGCATGTGATAATGATTAGAATCCCAGATTTAAAATGTATAGGTTTGGCCTATTGGAAATTAGACTTTACACTGTTTCACTCTTGAATCTATAAACTTGCACAGACACATCAAAATGTAGGATACCATAGACAGCACTAGCTCATGACCAGGCACCCAGAAATCTCAGCTGAAGGATAGATTAAGTAGCCTTGTAAACTGGGCTCGGAGGCTCAGCCTGTAATCCCGCACCTTTGGGAGGCTGAGGTGAGTGGATTGCCTGAGCCCGCAGGTTCGAGACCCACCTGGGCAGCAAGACCTCATCTCACAATAAATCAAAAAATCAGCCGGGCATAGTAGCACATGCCTGTAATTCCAGCTACTTGGAAGGCTGAGGCGGAAGGATCACCAGAGCCCAGCAGGTCCAGGCTGCGGTGGCCGGGAGCGGCCACTGCACTCCAGTCTGGGCGACAGAGTGAGACTCCAACTCAAAAAAAAAAGTAGCCTTGTAAAGGATGGCTATGTATTTACATATACTGCAACCTTCAATTTTTACAATTTGTAGAATACCATTGAATTAATAGCTGCCTTTAAGATATCTTTAATATCTTTGGAGGGTGGTGATAACTTGAACCAATGAAATAAACTTGTGAGACGTCAGACATTTAAGAAATGACCACCAATGATAATATGACTTACATTTAAAATTTTAAAGTTAGATTTGTCCCGTTGCTTGATATGAGTGGGAAATTAAAGAGAGGGAAAGATACCTTATTTATCAGTCAGTACATTAGCTGATGAATATTCTGTTAAGTCAGCTTCCATGTTTTCTCATTAGGTTCACATAAATCAGTGGGGGTATGTGCCAGTATTCCCACTGACACACTGGAAAAACAGACATATATACACCTGTTTGAGATAAAGCTAATTTTCAAAGGTATATGTGTATATAAAGTATGTCTCTCCTCACCTACTATGTAATCCATTCCTTAAAGACAAATTATACATCATAGTTACCAACAAATAGTAGGAGCCAACATTCTTATATAATCTGAATATACTTATTTGTGGATAAAAGGTTGAATGGGTGATGTACTGATGGCCTGTTTTGGCTTTTGAAATTGGCTTTATCTCAAAGCATCAAAATCACATTTCCGTGAGGTTTTTTCTTTTTAATTGAGGTAAATTTCACATTACATAAAATTAACCATTTTAAGAGTGAACTTTCCAGTGGCGTTTAGGACATGCACCACAACTTCTATCTAGTTCTAAAACATTTTTATCACCCTGAAAAGAAAACTGTGTGCTCATTAAGCAGTTGCTCTCAACTTCCCCCTGCCCTTGATGACTACCAATCCACATTCTGTCTTCCTATTGATTTACCTATTCTGGATGTTCTAAATATAAGTGCAATTATACGATATATGACATTTTGTGTTTAGTTGCTTTCACCTATCATAATGTTTCTGAGTTCCATCCACAATGTAGCATCTAACAGTTCTTCACTCTTTTTATGGCTGAATAGCATCTCATTGCATGTTTTTACCAGTTGACCTGCTCATAAATTTATTAATGGACATCTGGGCTATTTTAACTTTTTGTCTATTGTGAAAACAGCTGCTATCAACATGTGTGTATATGTATTTGTTTTGGTACCTGTTTTGTATTATTTGGGGTGTATTCTCGGGTGTAGATTTGCTGCATCATATGGTAAACCTATGTTCAACTTTTGAAGGAGCTACTAAACTTTTTTCCACAAGTGGCTGAAAAATTTTACTTCCGCACCAGTCATGTCTAAGGGTTCTGATTTCTCCGTATCCTTGCCAATACATGCTAGTTTCCTTGTTTGTTTGTTTTTTAACTGTAGCTATCCTTGATGGTATAAAGTGATGATACCTCATTGTGGTTTATTGAGGTTTTGATCTATATTTCCCTAATGACTAATCATTGGTTAATCAATCACCTTGAGTATCTTTTCAATTGCTGGTTGGCCATTTTCATGAGATTTTATAGAGAAAAAAATAAGTCATAGAGAAAACTGAGAAAACAAATTCTTTTTAATATAATGACCTTTACTGCTATGTTAGGAAGTGGCGTCACTGCAGACCCCATGCTTAAAAGCAGAATCCTGGGATTCTACTGGAATTTCTTTCTACTGAATTCTCACCACCCAAATCATCAGCAAGTCCTGTTATGTATAATGCCTACATTACCTTAAATACACTTTAAAAAAAAAACATTTCTACTGTTGCCAACCTAACCCAGACTAACATAATCTACCTGTCTGCTACTTCAAATTCCATTATTTGGCTTTTATATTCATATTCCATACAAAAGCCATAATTTTGATAATAAGTTTGATTATGATAGTCCACTGCTTAAAACTCCACTTTATTTACATTGCAATTAGAAGGCAACTATTTTTAAAAGCTGTGTGTCACAGCTTATTATTTGGTATTGCCTATCATCCCACCTGTATATAAAGCTACTCTTCATGGAAACTGCTTTCTGTCAAGTTTGGCCTTTTATCAATTTCTAGAATATTCCTTAGAGGATTTTTAAATGCTGTTACATTGGCTTGGAAAACAGCTCCCAGATATTACATAGGTAGATCCTTTTATTTTCTCTTAAATATTACTATTTCAGGCAAGTTTTACTGGTCAGGCTATCTAAGATATGTTATTCTCTATTGCAACAACACATAAATCACCTTAACAGTACTTTCTTCCCTTCAAATTATACTTGAGTATATGTATGTAGTTATGTTCTGCCGTTACATATGAGACAAGTTCATTTATGGTGACAACAATTTTTTTGACCTTGCTTAGAATATGGTTGATACTCATGGTATCTTTAATGAATGTATAACTGTTAGCTTTTTATAAGAACAGGAACACTTGAGGTTCAATGGGCATTGTGTAGAAATGCCTGTATTTTTTTTTCAGAAAAATATTGAAAAAAATGATAATATAGTGTCAGTAAAGAATAGTACTATATTCTGAGTATTATGTTTCTGTAGAAGAATATGAGCCTCCTATTTTCTTGTCAACAATAAAATAATCCTCTTTGAATTCCATGGGCTGTATTTAGTGGCAGTGAAGTGCCAGGTAGACAGAGGGGAGGATAAAGAAGAGGAATAGAACTGGTTAAATAGAGAATGAAAGCTCATTCTCTCTTATCATGGTCTTTGCACAGCTTGTGTCTTGCCATTCAAGAGTCAGTACTTTATTTCCACCTCTGTATCTGGTGAGCAGGCTCTAGACTTGTTGACATGAAAATCATCCATAGAGCTGTGGAAGGAAAGTGATTAAATTGTGTTAGAATAGCTCAGCCTCTTTCTGACTAATAGAAAAGAAATAGACTGGAGGCCATCATGGATCTCTGAAACGCCTGTAATGGAAATGCCGCATTGCTACCAATGTAAATGGAAAACTAAGTTTATGCAAGCAAGTAAAACTTGAGATTTCATGATGTCGAATTGGATGCATTCATTAGTTGAAAATACAGACTTTTTTTACTCTGTGGATGAAAGCATTGCTTGAACTGTAGTCACTTGATCATTAATTTTCATCATATGTATTAATATATTATAAAATCAGGGTTCTGATTCTACTGCTTTCTTTTATAATAATGACCACTTGAAAGAAAGAATGTTAAAAAAAGGTATTTTAAAAAGAGTAAGCATACTAAATTTTCATGTAACCTACTCAATTCATATTTCAACAAATTAATTAAATACATTTTTTTTTTACCAAATGTTTTCAAGTCTCACCTCAACTGATGCTCCCAACCACAGCCATGTGATATAGAATGGGAAGGTTTAAATTAGAATGGTAGAATTTTTGGTTTTATATTGGTATTATAATATAGGTATTATATATATAGTCCAGTACTTGAAGAAACTGCAGGGACAGAAGCACTTGCCTAAGTTCACATAGGCCAATTACAGGTAGATACTGAAAACAAAAATCTATGAAGATCTCTGATGAAGAGTATTTTCAGAAGAATGTGTGCATATAGGTAGACATAGACACATGTATTGAAGACTTCTGAGAAACAGTCATCTTTTTAAGGCCCGAAAAAACACATATGTAGAAATGTACAGAGGTATGATTTTCTAGGACTTGGGTTAAATGGTAGCATCTAGGTTACTGTATTCAACTAAATAAATGCTTATATATTTTTAATAACATAAGTTAGGTAATTCTATGCATTAAAATAGCTCCATAATTTGACTTCTATTTTCTTGACATTCTATTTACCTTTCAAAGCATCGAAGAAACTCTGTAAACTTCCAAAGGTGCAATATCATACGCAGACCTGGTGATATGTTTTTATCTTAAGTGATCATCCTTAATGACTTGCCTTTAGGTATGGAAGCAACTTTCTTAAGGATGTATTTTTTCCTTTTTAAAATTTTATCCAAGTTTCTTAATCTCAGAAGTGACTTTAGATTGCATAATTATAACAGCAACTTTATAGGAACACAGGTAAATTTTATAGATCTTCCAATCCCCTAAATCAATAATAACTGGCTTACTTAATATTTGATTTTTCTTTTTTTTGCCACTTAATATTTGACTTTTTTTTGCCAATGTAGGTCAGTTTGTACTTCATTAGCAACTGTTTTTAAACAATGTTATATATATATATATATATATATATATTTATTTATTTATTTATTTATTTTTTTTTCTGAGTTGGAGTATCACTCCGTCGCCCAGACTAGAGTGCAGTGGCCGCTCCCGGCCACCACAGCCTCGCCTGCTGGGCTCCAGCAATCCTGGGCTCCAGCAATCCTTCCGCCTCAGCCTTCCGAGTAGCTGGAATTACAGGTATGCGTTACCACGCCCAGCTGATTTTTTGATTTTATTGTAGAGATGAGGTCTCGCTGACCAGGCAGGTCTTGAACCCTCCGGCTCGGGCAATCCACTCACCTCAGCCTCCCAAAGGCGCGGGATTACAGGCTGAGCCACCGAGCCCGGCTACAATGTTATATTTTTAACCTTTCACTTTCATATGATTTCAGATGTAGTAAAAAAGTTGCTAATATAGTATAAATATGTTCCAATACCTTTATCCAGATTCCCCGAATTTTAGCATTTTGCATAACTACTACATAATTAAACTATCAAAATCAGGAAATTAACATTGACAATATTCTCTTTATTTATCTCTATACCTTAGTCAAATTTTACAAGTTGCCTCCTTAATGTCTCTTTTCTGTTCTAATATCAAATCTGGAGTCCTGCATCGTATCTTGTTCTTATGTTGCCTTACTATTGTCTATTCTAGGGCAGTTTCTCAGTCTTCATTTTTCTTGGGCTTTACAATTTAGACAAATATTAGCTAGTTTATAGAATATTCTGCAATTTGGGGTTGTCTAATTTTCCTTGATTAAAATAAGATAATGTAACTTAGGGCAAGGGTATCACAGAAGTGATGTTGTATCATTTCTGTTTATCTGTTAACTCCTTTCTCCAATATTGACATCCAAAATTACATTGCTCATAGCCTTTGTTATTCTATTTTTTACATAAGTAGTATTTTAAATGATCACTCTGAGTTTTTATATAACATTTATTTTTTATCAGAGGAGAGAAGTGCTAGAGTTCTTAACAACATTATTAAGAAATAATTTTTATATCATAAATTAACAAAGTAAGACAATTCACTGATATTTTAGTACATTTAGAGTTGTGCAGCCATCAAAACAATTTAATTTTATAATTATTTTAAAGCCCAAAACCCCACTTATTAGTGTGACTCCCAATTCCTATCCCCTCTTCCAACCATCAACCCCATAAATAACTAATTACTTTCTATTATAATAGATTTATCTGTCTGTAAAATAGATTTGCCTATTTTGCACATTTTTATATAAAGGAAAATATGCAATGTGTAGTCTTTGGTGACTTGATTCTTTCAATTGGAATAATGTTTCCAGCATTCGTTCATGTTATATAATATGTGTCATTAGTTCATTCTTTTTTGTTGTTGAAGAATATTACATTGTATAGCTATCCCACATTTTAACTATTCCACAGTTGATATTTAGATTATTTAAACTTTTTGGCTCTTGTGAATAATGCTGCTATGAGCATTCATGTGCCAGGTTTTCCGCCCCTCCCCCCATGCTTAAAAACAAATTGTGGCAGAATATGCATAACGCTTAATGTCTTAATTGTTTTTAAATACCATCAGCTCTCTGTATCCACAAGTTCTTGATCAGGAATATTTGAAAATAAACAGTAAAAAACAAGTTGAAAGATAGAATGGCAATTATTTACATAGCATTTGCATTATATTAAGTACTGTAAGTAATCTGAGATGATTTAAATTACAGATGAGAATAAGTGTAAAACATATGAAAGTATGGCATTTTATATAAGGCACATGAGCATTCATTCATGAATTTTGATATGTAGGGGATCCTGAAACCAGTACCTCGTGGATACCAAGGGACAATTGTATACATGTCAGGGATATTGAGTACAATTGTATTGTTGTGAAACTGTCATCACCATCCATCTCTTGAACTCCTTTAATCTTGCAGAACTGAAACTCTGTACCCATTAAAAAATAACTCAACACTCCCCCAACTCCTTGTAACTACCATTCTACTATCTGTCTCTATGATTTTTGAATATTCTAAGTAACTCATTTAAGCAAAATCAAATGGTATTTGTTTTTTTTGTGACAGGCTTATTTTACTTAGCATAATGTCTTCAAGTTTCATTCATGCTAGTATTTCCTCCCTTTTTAAGACTGAGTAATAACCTATTCTATTCTATTTTGCTTATCCACTTAGTTGTCAATGGACACGAATTGCTTACATATTTTAGCTTTGGGGAATACCATAGCTATGAATGTACATGCACCAATCTGTTTTTGAGATCCTGCATTCAATTATTTTGTGGATGTACCCAGAAGTGGAATTGCTGGATCATATGGTAATTCTGCTTTTAATAACTAAATAATTGCCTATCCCTTCTCTCTTTTGGTTATCATTTGTGTGGAATTTCTTTTTCATCCTTTCATACTCAACGTATTTGTGTCTTTGGATCTAAAATGTGTTGCTTTATAAACAGTATGTAGCTGAATCACAATTTTTTTTTGTATCCATTCTGCCAATCTTTGTCTTTTAGAGTCTCACTCTGTCACCCAGATTGGAGTGCAGTGGCCGATTCCAGCCACTGCAGCCTCCACCTGCTGGGCTCCGGCAATCCTTCCACCGCAGTCTTCCGAGTAGCCGGAATTACAGGCACACGCTACCATGCCCGGCTGATTTTTTTGATTTATTGTAGAGATGAGATCTCGCCAAGTTGCCCAGTCGGGTCTCAAACCTGTGGGCTCAGGCAATCCACTCACCTCAGCCTCCCAAAGGTGCGGGATTACAGGCTGAGCCACCGAGGCTGGCTCAATTTCCATCTTTTGATTAGAGAGTCTAATTCATTTCCGTTTAGAAGAATTGCCGATATGGAAGGACTTTTTTGATATTTGTGTTTTATATGTGTTATAGCTTGGTTGTGCCTCCTTTCTTTTATCACTGACTTTTATGTTTATTTTTCTGATGGTGAATAACTTAAATTCCTCTTCTATTTTCTTTTGTGTATATTATTTTTCTGTATTTTTTGGTGGCTACCATGAGAATTACACTTACTTTCTAGAGTTATAGCACTCTATTTTGACTTTATGCCAGATAAACTACAATTATATATAAAACAAAACTGAGCTCTTTGAACAATTCTGTCTCCACCACTTGCAGTTGTCACAAAATTGCATCTTTATAAACTGTGTCCCAAAACATTAATTAATGTTTTAATGTATTCATTGCTTAGCTATTACAGAAAACAAAATTTATATTTACAAGTCAAAATTATAATAATACTAGTTTTTAGACTTTTTTTGAGTTACTGTTTAGTGGCCTTTTATTTTAACCTGCAGAAATATTTATAGAATTGGTTTTTTTTTCTGAGCAGGTCTAAAGGTAAAAAACTCCTTTAGCTTTTGTGCATCTGTGGATGTTTTAATAGATCTCTCACTTGTAAAGAGTAGATTTTGCTGGATGTAGTATTATTGGTAGACAGTTTTTTGTTTTGCTTTGTTTTTCAGCATTTTGACTATATCAGCCCACTGCATTCTGGCCTCCAGAAGTTCTAATGAGATATCTGCTAGAGATATCATATACAAAGAATTGAGAATTCCTTGTTCCTGATGAATCTTTTTTCTCTTACTGCTTTCAAAATTCTCTTTGACATTTGGTGTGAATATTATTGTCTTAGTGTCTCTGAGTTCATCTTAATTGAAATTGTTGAGCTTTCAGGTGTTTAAATTCATGTTTTTCAGCAAACGTAGAAGTTTTCAACCCCCTTTTTTTTTCCTAAGGTATTCTCTCTTCCCCTCTCTCTTTCTTTTTACCTTATGGTAGTTCTCTAATAGATATGTTGATCACTTGATGGTGTATCACAGATTTCTTTGATTCTGTTCGTTTTTCTACAGTCTCTTTCTGATTCTTAGACTTGATAATTTCCAAGTCCTAGCTTCATTGACTCATCTGTCTGCTCAATTATTCACTTGAATTCTTTTTTTTTTTTTTTTTTTTGAGTTGGAACTCACTCTGTCGCCCAGACTGGAGTGCAATGGCCGCTCCTGGCCACCGCAGCCTCATCCTGCTGGGCTCCGGTGATCCGTCTGCCTCAGCCTTCCAAGTAGCTGGAACTACAGGCACGCGCTACCACACTTGACTAATTTTTGATTTATTGTAGAGATGAGGTCTCGGCAAGTTGCCCAGGTGGGTCTGGAACCCGCAGGCTCAGGCAATCCACTCACCTCGGCCTCCCAAAGTGCTGGGATTACAGACTGAGCCACCGAGCCCGGCCTCCCTTGAATTCTTCTAGTGAATTATTTCACTTCAGTTGTACTTTTCAGCTTCAGAATTTCTTTTATTTTCTTTTAATTTTAAAGATTTTTTATTCTATTTGTTGAAACTTTCATTTTATTTAAACACTGTTTTTATTTTCTCCACATCTTCCTTTGGTTCATGGAGTATCTTTCAGATCGTTGTTTTAAAGTCTTTATTTAGTTGAACCACCATCAGGTCTTTCTCAGAGACCATACCTTGTTCATTTCTCACTTTTAGTGATTTAGACTTTTCTATTTCTTTGTATGCCTTATGATTTTTTGTTTAAAACTTAACATTCAATTCTAATAACATGATAATTCTGGAAATCAAATTATCCTCTTTTTTTCAAGATTTGCTGTATTTTTTGTTTTGTTTCATTTTTGTTTTTCTGATTGTTGTCATCTGTCTCCAGGCTGAGATCACATGAGGTGTCTTTTGGGGTCTTTTCTAAACTGTACCTTTCCTGGATGTGGCAGAGACTTTCTTATTTTCCTTGTGTACATAGTTGCTTTTAAAAGTTCTGCCTTCTAAAAGGGGAAAAAAGAAAAATGAAGAAGGAGAGGAAGAGCACTGGCAGCTTAAGTCCCATAGGAGTTTCATCAGTCAGAAGTGTGTGTGGGAGGAGAGTTTGACAAGGTAGTATGCAACAATGGCTGCCTACCTGTTTTCACCTCCATGACTGGAAGTAGCATTCAGTGGTCAGAACACAGAGCCACACTTTTTTTTTTTTTTTTTTTTTTTTTAACGAGAAGGACTTAATTGTCCTCTCTGGCTCATGCAAACTGACCCAGGAAAATATGCATACTATTTAACACTGGACTAACGGGTGGGGATTGGTAGCAGCTACTGAACTAAGAGCTAAAATTGACCAAACTTTATTGAAATTTAACCTCTATCTCTTCCCTTGGGAATTACAAGTATCTATAGACTCCAGATTTCCAAAATACCTGCATCAGCAGATTGTGTAAGTGTCATTCTTGCCTAGATAGAAATACAGATTTCTTAGTACTTCCTATTCTTTTATCTTCCCTGGATATTCCTGCAGTCATATATTTTTATTTGTTCACTTAATTCACATAAAGTAATTTCAGAATTGTTAGAAAATTTGATAATTGCTAACCTAGACCTCTGTGACAGACAGATTAAGTTGAATATAGCATTTCTGTATAGTTCTTTTTGTCTTTAGACTCGCTACTAAGGCTCAACATACTGGTTTTAAAAGTTATCTGGGGATGTTTCTCCACCCTCCCTTACAAGTGTGGCAATGTTTTTTATTTGCAATATAGGCAGACTCACTTGTCAATTTTTGTGTTTTGTTTTGGGTCCCTTCACATTCTGGTTGATTTTCAGTTTTATGTTTCTAGTGTGTAAAATATTAATATGTTTCTAAACTCATGATTATACAAAAAGGTAAATTAAGGAAGTGTCATTCCTCTCTCATCCATTTTACCCAGTTCCCCAATTCCCATCCTTTCTTCTTTCTCCCCATTTTCCACCCTCTTTTAGTTTTTTTATTTAGTTTTATTATTAGGTTTTGGTTTAACCTCTCTAAGGATTTTTTTTAACTAACTGGCAGATTAATATACATTTTATCTCTTTCTTTCAAACCCAAGAGTTGCTATTCAATAGATAGTCTTTGGTTTGCCCTTATAAAAACAAACAAACAAACTTTAAACATATCTTGTAAATTATTCTCTACAGTCCACTGAGGCTCTTTGCATTTTTGTACTGTTCTATCATAATCTATTTTGTAAATGTACTATCTATTATTAACCACTCATGTATGGTGATCTGGAAGATTTTTACATTTTTACAATTACAAAAATGCTGCAATAAATAACCTTGTGCATATATACTTATGTAATTAGAATGTATCATCAGGATAACTTTCTAGAGGTGGGATTGCTGTGTCAAAAACTAAGTGCATATGTACTTATATTAAGTATTGCCTTTTTCTTTTACCAAAGGAGTAGTACCATTTTGCATTTGTACCAGCAATGTATAAAAAATGCCTGATTCTCCATCGTCATCCCACAGAATGTGTTTTCACATTTTTTATTGCCACTTCAATAGTTAAAATATACTATTTGTGTTAATCTATATTTCTCTATTAGTCAGTTTGAGCATGTTTTCCTAAGTCTCAGGGGCTATTTTAAAACTCTTTGGTCAGTGGTCTGTTTATATCTTTCATTTTACTGTTGGGTTTTGTTGACCTTTCCTCATAGATTAAAAATTACTTGTATATTTCAGATGTTAACATTTTATGGAATATATATGACAAATATTTTCTCCCATATCTTCAGTTGTCTTTTGAATTTCTTCATGGTGTTTTAGCAATGCAAAATATTTATTTTTGTGTAGTCAAATGTATCAGTTTGTTCTATCTTTTCCTCTGGATTTGGAGGTCATAATTTAAAAACATTTTTCTACAATAATGTTAAAGATGAATATATAATTTCTTTATTTTGGGATTTACATTTTTTTAAAACATTTAGATCCCGCATTCATTTGTAATTGATTCTTACATGTGGTGTGGAGTAGGAGCTTTATTTTTCTCCATTTGGCAAATTATATAGTTTTGTTTATAGAATTGTTTTTGGAAAGATACCCGGATGTTCTGGCAATATTTATTACAGAATTTATCTCAGTCCTAGTAATTTGAGACACCATCTTTTTTATATATTAAAAGTGTCATATACCTAGTTTGATCTGTATTTGGATATTTTTACTCTTTCACTGGTTTATTTATTAATATACTACTAATATACTGCTTTATATATAAGGACTTTATAGTATGTTTTATTAACTGATAGAATTGCTACATCCTTGAATGTAGCAGTTTTTTTAGTCTTTTCTAAAATTTAACATATAACTTTGTAAAAATATTTTTTGATATTTTTACTGGGATTGTATAAAGTTTACAAACTTAGGTAAAACTCATGTTTTTGATGTGATAGTCATTCTATCTCAGGATAGGCAATGCCTTTCCATTATTTAGAACTATTATGTTGTCTTTCAGAAATATATTAAAGTTCTACTTCAATATATTTAGTACATTTCTTGTTAAATCTATTTTAAAGTATTTCCCTTTTTAATATTTTTATCATTATAAACATAACTTTAGTTGACTTTTTCAGGTTGTCTGTTTAAATACTCCAAAACAACAAATTCTTTTCATTCTTTACTTTCTAAAATTTTTTTATTTTTAAGATGAGGGGTACAGTTCACGGATTAACTATACAAATACTCATTATGCAGGGTGCCTTTGTTGATGAGATGTGCCTCTACTCCCGGGGCAGAATCCCACTACTGCCAATCCTGCCCCCCTCCCACTGACAATTTCCCATTATTGACAATCCTTATTTTAGAGTGTTAGAATAATTTTTCAAAGTCCACTTATGAATGAGAACATGTGATACTCAGTTCTTTGTTTCTGTGACAGATCACTCAGTATTATAGACTTTAACTTCATCCAACTTGTTGTGAAGTTTATAATTTTGTTCTTTTTTATAACTGTGTAACATTCCATCATGTATATGTATCACATTTTTTTTATCCAGTCCTCTTTCAATGGGCGTCACGGTTGGTTCCATGTTTTTGCTATTGTGAACAAGGCTGCAATAAACATGTGCGTGCAGGTATCTTTTTCATAGAGTGATTTGAGTTCCTTTGGGTATATTCCCAGTAAGTGGGGGGGTGATACGAGATTATATGGAAGCGGAAGCACAATTTTTAGACCTTTTAGGAATCGCCAAACTTTTTTCCATAGAGGTTGTACTAGTTTTTGTTTGTTTGTTTGTTGTTGTTGTTTTGAGTTGGAGTCTCACTCTGTCGCCCAGACTGGAGTGCAGTGGCTGCTCCCGACCTGCTGGGCTCCAGTGATCCTTCCGCCTCAGCCTTCCCGCCCCAGCCATCCAAGTAGCCGCAATAATAGGTGCGCGCTACCACGCCCCACTAATTTTTTGATTTTTTATTGTAGAGATGAGGTCTCGCCTGCCCAGGTGGATCTCGAACCCTCAGGTGGTTGTACTAGTTTACACTCCCACCAATAGTGTAGAAGTGTTATCTTTTCCCGCATCCTCTCTAGCATCTGCTGTTTTTTGAGTTGATGATGACCATCCTGACATCCTGACTGGAGTTAGGTGGTTTCTCAGTGTGGTTTTAATTTGCATTTTTTTAATGACTAGTGAGGCTGAACATTTTTTCATGTATCTGTTGGCTCTTTGTATGTCCTCTTTTGAGAAGTGCCCATTCATATCTTTTGCCCACTGTTTGCTTTCCTTCTTTTTGGCACGTTTGAGTTCCTTGTAGATCCTAGATCTTAGGACTTTGTCAGATATACAGTTGGCAAATGTTTTTTCCTAGTCTGTGGGCTGTCTCCCTGCTCTGATGGTTTCTTTGGCTTTGCAGTAGCTTGGCAGTTTGATGAGGTCCAACTTGTCTATCTTTTCTCTTATGGCATGGGCACTTAGGGTTTTGATCAGGAATTAGCTGCCAGCTACAATTTCCATAAGGATGTCTCCTGCATTTTCTTTTTATTATTATTTTTTAATATATATTTTTATTTTAAAATTGTGGGGTACAGTTAAGGGCTAGGTATACAAGTATTCATTGTGCAGGTATCCTTGTTGATGAAGTGTGCCCCCCTTGCCCCAGACAGATACTGACTACCGTTAATCCCACCTCCCTTCCCCTCCCTGACCCTGCCCCCATAGTTTCCCACTGCTGTCAATCCTTTTCTTATAGTATTACAATAGTTGTTCAAGGTCCACTTATGAGAGAATATGTGATGCTCAGATCTTTGTTTCTATGAGAGATCACTCAGGACTATAAACTGTAATTCTATCCAGGTTGCTGTGAAATTCATGATTTGGTTCTTATAGTTTGAGATTTTATGTTTAGTTCTTTGTGATACATTTAGTGTTGACTTTTGTGTATGGTGATAGGTAGGGGTCTTGTTTTAATCTTCTGCATTCACATGTCAGTCAGTTTTCCCAGCACCATTTACTGAGTAGGTTCTCCTCTCTCCAGTGGTTGGCGGTGGAGGATTTGTTGAAGATCAGTTGGTTGAGAAATTGAGGTTTTGCTTCTAGAATCTCTATCCTGTTCCATTGGTCTATATGCCTGTTTTTGTACCAATACCAGAATGTTTTGATTATCATAGCTTTATAATAAAATGTAAAGTCTGGGAGTGTGATACCTCTAGCTTTGTTTTATTTTTTCCTGAGGATTGTTTTGACTATTTGTTGTTGTTTATGTTTCCGTATGACTTCCTGTATTGTTATTTCTGAGTCTGAGAAGAATGCTTCTGGTAATTTAATGGGCATTGCATTAAATCTATAGATTGCCTTAGGTAGGATGGGCATCGTAACAATGTTGATTCTTCCAGTCCATGAGCATGGAATTTTTTTCCATTTGTTTGTGTCATCTTTGATTTATTTGAATAGTGTTTTGTAGTATTCGTTGTAAAAGTCTTTCACATTTCTCGTTAGGAAGATACCAAGGTATTTCATTTTTTTGTGGCTATTGTGAATGGGATTGTGCTTTTTCATTTGTGTTTCTGTTTGTTTATTGTTGGTGTATAGAAATGTGACTCTCTTTTGCACATTTATTTTATACCCTGAGACTTTGCCAAAGTCCTTTAACAGTGCAAGGAGGTTTTTGTCACATTGTCTTGGGTTTTTGAGGAATAGAATCATGTTGTCTGCCAAAAGGGATAACTTAACATCCTCTTTTCCTATTTGGATACCCCTGATTTCCACTCTTGTGTGATTGCTCTAACTAGGGCGTCCAATATTATGTTGAACAGGAGGGTTGAAAGTGGGCATCCTTGTCTTCTTCCAGTTTTCAGGGGAAGTGTTTCCAGGTATGTCCGTTTAGTGGTATGTTGGCTGTGGGTTTCTCATGGCTGACTCTGTCTTTTTTAAGGTATGTTCCAGCCATGCCTAGATATTCAAGGGTTTTATAAGAAAGGGGTGCTGGATTTTACCAAAAGCTTTTCCACATCTAATGGTAAAAGTATGTTGTTTTTGTCTTTACATCTGTTGATGGATTTCATTACATTTATGGTATTGCAGATGTTGAACCAACCCTGCATCCTGGGGATGTAGCCTACTTGGTCATGGTGAATAATGTTTGAGATGTGTTGTTGGATCCAGTTTGCTAGAATCTTGTTAAGAATTTTAGCATCTATGTTCATCATGGTTATTGGCCTGTAGTTCTCTTTCTTTGTTTGATCTTACATGGTTTGGGTATAAATGTGATGTTAGCTTATAAAATGATTTGGGGATAGTTCCATCTTTCTTAATTGCCTAGAATACTTTCAGTAGGATTGGTGTCATCTCCTCCTCATATGTTTTGTAGAATTCTGCTGGAAAGCCACCTGGTCCAGAGCTTTTTGGGAAGCCATCTGGTCCAGGACTTTTTTTTGTAGGTAGTTTTCTAATGACATAATTGATTTTCTGGGTTGTTATTACCTATTTAGTGTGTCAATTTCTTCTTGTTTCAACTTGGGAAGGTTGTGTGCTGTCAGAAATTCTTCCATTTTATTTGGGTTTTCAAGTTTGTTTCCATACAGGGGTATACCTAGTAATCTCTGATAATCTTTTGTATTTCTTTGGGGTCAGTTGTGACTTGATCTTTTGCATTTCTGATTGTGTTCATTTGGGCTTCTTTTCTCTTTTACTTGGTCAGTTTACCAAGGGGTCCATTGATCTTGCTTGTCCCTTCAAAAAAACAGCTTTTGGTTTCATTTTTTTGGGTATTGTCTTTTTGTCTTCTGTGTCCCAAATTTGGGCTATTATGTTAGTGATCTGATTCTTCTGCTGAAGTTAGGGTTTTGGTGGTCTTGCTTTTCCAGCTTCTTTTGGTGATTTCTTAGGCTGTTAACTTGTGATCCTTCCATTTTCTTCAAGTGTGTTCATAGAGATATTAATTCCCCTCTTATTACTGATTTCATGGCATCCCAGAAGTTTGGGTAAGATGTTTCTTCATTTTCACTTGTTTCCAGGTATCTTTTAATCTCTGTTTTGACTTCCATGTTGACCCACAAGTTGTTTAGCATCATAGTGTTTAGTGTCCATGTCTTTGTGGGTTTTCGGGAAACTCTGTTGGTGTTGATATTTATTTTTATTCCACTGTGGTCTGAGAAGTTGCATCATAGAATTTCAGTCTGATGGAATTTATTTATGCTAGATTATGGCTGAGGATGTAGTCAATCTTAGAGTACATTCCATGTAATGATGAGTAGAAAATGTATATCTGTGGTTGTTGGGTGGGGTGTTCTGTATGTATTTATTAAGTCCATTTGGTCAAGCATCACCTTAAGGTTCCAGATCTCCTAGTTGACTTTTTGTCTTGATTATCTGTCTAGGGTTGTTAGTGGGGTGTTTAAGTTCCCAGCTATGATAGTGTTACAGACAATATCTTTTTTTAGTTTACCTAAAAGCTGCTTTATGAAAGTTGATGCTCCTATGTTAGGCTCATATATGTTTAGGATAGATATTTCTTGTTGATGAATTGAACCTTTTATCATTATGTAGCAACCTTTCATATTGTTTTAAATTTTTGATAGCTTAAAGAGTATTTTGTCTGATATTAAGATCATACCTTCTGCTTTCTTTTGTGTTCCATTTGCCTGAAATTTTGTTTTCCATTCTCTTACTTTGAATCTGTGACTCTCCTTTCTGGTGAGATGGTCTCTGGTAGAAAATATATTATGGTCCCATGATATTTTATCCATTTGCCATTCTATGTCTTTTTAGTGGAGGTTTAGTCCATTCATATTCAGGCTAATTATTGAGATGTGAGAGTTTATCCCTGTCTTATAGAGTTTGTTGTTGTTGCTGCTGTTTGTTTGCTTGTTTGTTTGTTGCCTTTCTTTTGATTTTTGGGTTGATCCATGTGTGTTTCCAATCTTTTCCTGCATTCTTAAGAAGGGCATTATCATTGTCGTTTTCGTTTCTTCTTTGTTTAATACTTTCTGAAGTGCTTTTTTAGAGCTAGTCTGGAGGCAACACAAACTCTTAAGGATTGAATGTCTGAGATGGATTTTTAAGTCTCTATCACTGAAGAAACTTAGCTTAGCTGGGTAGGCAAGTCTTGGTTGAAATTGTTTATCTTTGAGAACGTTAAAGATTGGGCTCCAAACTCTTCTAACCTGAAGTGTTTCTGCAGATAAGTCTGTTGCTATTCCAATTGGTCTTCCCCGGTAGGAGTCTGACCTTTCTCTCTTGCTGCCTTTAGAATTTTTTCCTTTATACCTACTTCATGTGGGTGAGTTATGGTGTGTGTGGGTTTAGTCTTCTCATTTGTTTTCTTGCAGGGGTTTTCTGAATCTCTTATGTTTGAATGGTTGCATCACTAACGAGATGAGAGAAGTTTTCCTGGATAATTTCACGGGATGTTTATTCCAGGGTGGTCTCTGTCTCTCTGTCTTCCTCAGGGATTCCAATTAATTTTAGGTTTGGTCTCTGGAAATAATTGCTCATCTCTTGGAGGTTTTGTTCTGTCTTTTAAAGCTTATTTTCTATGTTGCAACCATTTGGGCTGCTTCCATATTTTGGCCCTCAAGTTCTGAGATTCTTTCTTCTGCTTGGTTAATTCTGCTTCCCATGCTTATCAATTAGTTGTTTATTTCATTCACTGTATTCTTTATTGCTGTTATCTCAGTTATTAGTTCCCTCATTCTTTCTTCTTATATCTCCTTATTTCTATTTATTCTTTCCATTAATATCTAATATCTGGGTTCGTGAACAGTCATTCTGGGGGCTCTTCATTATATGAGTTCCAGAGTCTGTGTTTTCAGTGGCTAACCTTCCAAGTTTGTGTAGATTTTCCTACCCCCTTTTTTAAACCTCTTCTTTAATTCTGTTGTTCAGTTAAGGGGGAATCATTTTTATTTCTGTTTGCTCAATCTCCTATTCTTTTTTATGTAGATCCTCTGGTTTTGTTCAATGCTGAAGTTGGACTGGGGTGGGAGCCTGTGCTTTTTGCAGTTTTGAGATTTAATTGAGGGGGAAGCAGTGATTCAGAAGCTATCTGCAGATCCCAGTATACACTGACAGATGTGTGAGACTCCTGGAACCCACTTCCCACCATCTTACAATCTGTCCATGCAGTGGGGGTGTCTATTTTCCCCCTGAAAGCAAAATGAGATAAGAAAAGGAGAAAGAATGGAAAAAGGAAAGGAGATGATGAAAGGGAAGTTGAGAAAGAGAAGAAGAAGAGAAAAAACAGACAGGCATACCAACTAATGAATAAACAGACAAACAAGACAGAAAAAACAAAGAAGACAAAAACATACAATTATACAAACAAACAAAAACCCTCCTGTTAATGTACCTCCATCAAAAATACCCATACATAAACAGAAAATCTATTAAAAAAATAAAATGACAGAAACAAAGCAAGTACAAAAATGTAAACACAAACAGAAAGAGAGAAGAAAGAAAACTAAAACTAAATAAACAACAGCAAAAAAAAATACTCGTTCTCTGGCAGTTTCTGTGAGTCCAGGTTCCTTTCAAGTTTCTGCCTTAGGGAGTGGCTCTGGTCTTCAGCTCCTTCCCTCTGCTCTCAGTGCAGGTTGATAGAGTTGCTCTCAGCATGTATCAGATTCCCCACAGTCTACTCTGGGAGGTGGATGGATCACATCTGGACTCACCCTACTTGCTGCTGCTGCTGTCAAGTCTCCCACTCAGATCTGATGTGTCTGTACCTCTTCCAGCATGGAGGAGGGGCTTTTGTCTCTATCTGATGAGGTAATAGCCTCTGGATCCCAATACGGAGGCTGGGCAGAGCTGGGTGGGGCAATGCAAGTCTCTGTCTGAGGAGTGAGAAGCTGGCACCTGTTGGTGTCTCATCACCGGCATTGCAGCTTTATTCCAGATTTCCATTACTGCCTTCTTGTGCCAGGTCTGCTGCTGCAGGTGATGGCATGGGCCAGGTGCCAGTGCTGAGGGACAGCTATTCTCTGCTGTCTCCTCTCAAGAGAGCCCCAGGAACAGCAGATGATCCTGTGCTTCTGAGTCTCCAATCTCAGAGCAGTGGGGTCTTGCAGTCACCTCCGGGGGAGAGCTCCGGGTACATGAGCCTGAGTCTCCCCTCAGACATATTTTCACTCACCCACCAGCACACACCTACTCATGCAGAGTCTTTATGGACACCCTCTTTTGTGGTGACTCTCACAGTCTGACCCTTTTTGTCGCCATCTTGCCCAGAACTTAAATCTATCTATTCTTTAATATATACTCTTCTTTACTGTTTGTCAAACAGGGTTTTCTCTGCTATCTCACTGCTTATTTTGTGTGTAAATGAAGATTATTTATTTCTGTATGCTAATTTTGTATTTTGCTACCATCATGGATTTTTTATTTAGTTAATTTCATCATTGTTTGATCTAAGTTTTCTAAGTATACAAGCATATGTCTACTAATAGAGATAGTTTTCTTCCTTATTAATCGACTTTACAGCCCATATTTTTCCAATGAAAGTTACTCATAATCATGAAACTATCTTGAGTATTGATGGAGCTAGTTAGCATTTTTGCTGCTTTTCTGATGTTAGCAGGAAAACACTTTAGTGTTTCCATATTAAGTAAATATTTAAGTTTTTAAGAATGTAATTAAAATACTGAACTTAGTGATAAAGATTAACTATCATTTATAAATATAGTATCATTCAATTCTATTATCTTGAATTTTTTAATCAGAAAAACATTGCATTTTTAATGCCTTTTACAGCATGTAGAGATATAATATCTTAAAATAGCTTAATAATTTAATATGCATTAATGTATACTATATAATATTAATACATTTGATAGTATCAAACCAATCTTGTACTTTTGGAGCAAATCTTCCTTGGTCATGTTGTATTGTTTTCTTTCTGTAATATACATTCTATTTATTGTTTTTTAAAAAACTGTTTTTACATTGATGTTCGTAAGCGATATTTGTTTGCTTTTTCAGCATTGTTTTTACAAAATCTAGGTATTAAAGTTGTATTAGGTTTATAAAAAGTGGTATGTTTTTCTTTCCTTCCTTCCTTCCTTCCTTCCTTCCTTCCTTCCTTCCTTCCTTCCTTCCTCCCTCCCTTCCTTTCTTTCTTTCGTTGGAGTCTCACTCTGTTGCCCAGACTGGAGTGCAGTGGCTGGGAGCGGCCACTGCAGCCTCAACCCGCTGGGCTCCGGGAATCCTTCTGCCTCAGCCTTCCAAGTAGCTAGAACTACAGGCATGCACTACCATGCCCAGCTAATTTTTTTATTTGTTGTAGGGATGAGGTCTCACCAAATTCCCCGGGCGGGTCTTGAACCCGCGTGCTCAGGCAATCCACTCACCTCAGCCTCTCAAGGTGCAGGATTACAGGCTGAGCCACCGAGCCCGGCCCTCTTTATTTTTTTACGTCCTGAAACAACAAAGCTTTGATACTCTCTAGTACATGGATAGTTGGTAGAATTTCTCTTTAAAAAATTCTAACCTGATATTTTAAAAAATTTTTCTTTGTGTGTGTGTGTGTGTGTGTGTGTGTGTGTGTAGAATAACTCCTTAATAACATTCTCTTTTTTTTAATAGAAGTTGGTCTGTTTAAGCTTCTTACATATAGTGGGATTATCTTTTTATAATATGTTTCTTTACTTTTAAAATTATAAATTTTGTCACTTTTTTCTTTGTTTCATTTTCTCTGAGCTGTCTGTTAAATTTTTAAAAATTTACCTTTTTCAATGATTATTTACCTCTTCTTTTTCCTATATATTAGTTCTTCTCTTTTTTTCTTGATCAAGTTCGTTATTTTTTTTTAAATAAACATGGTTTGGATTAAGTTACTGTCTTTGTAGTCGTTTCCTGATTAATCTTGATGCTATTATTTCCCTTCTTGTATTTTCTTTTGGCATACTTTGTATCCCTTGTTTTCCCTTTTAAAAAAAAACCTGGATATTTCATTCTTTTGGTCTTTAATTTATCCTACTAATGTTTAGCACTGTTGTTCTTCCTCTGACTACTATTTTAAATGAGTTAATAGATCCTAACACATAGTGTTTCTACTTTAGAAAGTCTATAATTTCTGTATTTTTCACTTTTTATTCAAATCCTTTAAAGGTTTCAAAAAATTTTATGTTTGTTTTATTAATGCTTTCTAATTGTATTGTATTATGATCTGATTGTTGTTTATAATATATCTACCTTGTAAAGTTTTAGTGTGACCTTGTATTTGATGATTTATTGTGAAAATTTCATTGGTACTCAAAAAGATGTATTCTTTATTATAAGAATGTAAATTTTAAAATACTTTTTTTTTTTTTTGAGTTGGAGTCTCACTCTGTCACCCAGACTGGAGTGCAGTGGCCGCTCCCGGCCACCGCAGCCTCGACCTGCTGGGCTCTAGCAATTCTTCCGCCTCAACCTTCCAAGTTGCTGGAACTACAGGCGGGCGCTACCACACCCAGCTAATTTTTTATTTATTGTAGACCCAGCTAATTTTTGATTTATTGTAGAGATGAGGTCTCGCCAAGTTGGCTAGGCTGGTCTCGAACCTGCAGGCTCAGGCAATCCACTTGTCTCGGCCTCCCAAAGCACTGGGATTACAGGCTGAGTCACCAAGCTGGGCCTTAAAATGCTTTTAAAAGAACTGTATTAATGACTATCACTATCGCTTTCCCCTCTTTTGTTATTATTGATGTTGTACGCTTTTTTGTTCACTTGGCCTATCTTGAGCTGAGATAGGTGTATTAAATTCTCCTATTATTAGTATGCTTTTACCATCTCCTTGCAGTCCCTGTCACTTTTGCTTCAGAATAGCTACAGTTTCATAAGTATTATATCTTAACTGTAAATTGCAACTCATTGTGTCTAATTCTATTTTACCTCATATCAGAGTTAGCACTTCTTTTTTATGGGCTAACAAATCCTTATTGAATGCTTACTTTGCTAAAAAGAAGGCATGCTAATTTGTATATAACAATGGTTTTGCCTCATTGAACTCTTGGTCTCCCTCTATCTCCCAGGGGATAGATGAATCCCTACCTAATTATGTAATAAAGGTAAAATCATGAAAGGTGTTATAAAAATAAAGGCATAAATAACACAACTGCAAAGGCTTCTGGCCATTAATGTAATATAGTAAATAACAAGAAACAAATTTTCTAATAATAGCAAATTAGATCACTTTTTAGGTTTTAAAGGAGGAAAGAGCATTGATTGACCCCCTCATAACTACAAAGGGGACCCCCCAAAAAACAGAATTTATTTGCAAAAAATTGTGCATTTATTCTATACGTTTAAACTTCAGTCACCATCAAAAGTACTCTCTGTTTAATGCAATACACCTATTGAGACACTTTTCTCACTACTCAAAACAGTTTTTGAACTCATCAATTTTGATGCCTTTTAGTGCTTCTGCCATTTTTTGTTTCACCTCTTCTATATCATCAAAACGTTTCCCTTTGAGAATTTTTTTTCATCCAGCGAAACAAAAAAAGTCACTCAGAGCAACATTGAATGAATAAGGAGGGTCATCCCATTTGGTAAAAAATTGCTGAACACTTAGCACAGTATGGGCAAGTGTGCTCATAATCACCTATCATGAAATGAGCAAATGTATAAAAAGAATCTCCAAAAAAAATTCACTGAAGCTATAATGCTGTTTGGTACACTGATGGCGATGGATTCCCAGAACACTCACCTAGCAAGAGAAGCCTGTGCTACAAGGGTCCCACATCCAAAAAATAATTCTGGGTTTCTTTGGGTCCCCCTTCATACAAAAAAAAAATGTTGAATAAAGATTGTCAGCAAAAACAAACAGAGTAAATTAATAAGTCAATAAGTCAATTTGCAATAGATCTGAACAGCGATGAGGAAATTGTGAACTAGAACCAAGATAATCAAATCATGAATTAGAGCAGAGAATTCAAAAATATCTGAAAGAGAATTGCCATTAAGTCAATAAGATTGACTGAACTTTTCAAATATGTCAAAAATATTGTATTGTTATGAAGTAGTCATTGAAGAGATAATTGGAAGAAATATGGGGAAGTTTGTGGTATATATGTTAGTTTTTATGTATGTTTATGATATATCTTTGAATTTTGTATATTTGTTTAGACATATAGAAATAAATCAATATAATATAAGGAATATATATATAAAATAAACATTCTATATAGAGATTCAAATTTATTCTACAAGATTATCACAAAGTTAATGTTACTTTTTAGGAACAGAAACAGAACCTAGTTAAAGAATATAAAATATCTTAAAGGTAAATATTCAAAAACTGTTACATCTAATGAAAGGCATGCATGCTCCAACATGGAGGAAGAGATTTCCCAGATTAAGGAAGAGCAAGAATGACAGTGGTCTTAACCCATCACTGTTTTGGAAAAATCTGCCTACATAATAGCAGACTCTTCTGTTGCAAATAACTGCTATATAACATTCCCAGCAAATCTCGTTTGCTGCAAGGGTAGGCAAACTGGAAGTAAACTACCTTATCATACCTTTCCCATAGCTGGACTTGTTTTCTTGTTTTGGATCTTAGTCAAGCAAATAGCTTAAAAAACAAGTGTATTAAGAGATTCCTTTTTTTGGAGTTGAAGTCTCAATCAATCTATTACCCAGGCTGGAGTGCAGTGGCACACTCATGGCCACCCCAGCGTCGACCTGCTGGGCTCTGGTAATCCTTCCACTTCAGCCTTCCAAGTAGCCAAAACTACAAGTGTGTACTACCATGCCCGGCTATTTTTTGATTTATTATAGAGATGAGGTCTCGCCAAGTTGCCTGGGCTGGTCTCAAACTCACAGGCTCAGGCAATCCACTCACCTTGGTCTCCCAAGGCGCGGGATTACAGGCTGAGCCACCGAGCCCGGCCAAGAGATTCTTTAAATGTATTTCTTAATATAATATATAAAGTTAGGGAATATAAAAATTGAACATGCTATGGATTGGAACTACAAAATTATGTTTAAGTGAACACATATATTAACATCTCCTATATTTAATATTTAAAAGAAAAAATCTTATCATTATGAATATGAAAAACAATGGAATGTTGTTTTCATTCTAACCATTTTAAAATGTTAAGTGGTATGAAGTAAATAAAGTTTATACATAAGTACAATTTACTCACTTTATTTTCCACTGAAAAATACATTCTGTATTATAAAAGAGGCTTAAATGTTAGAGTTTTGAGGTGAATCTAAAAGATGTCAGTGGTGGTTATTGTTAAATATTTATGAGCCCATGGGTAAGGACAAATCATTTTCTTAATCTATTTCACTAATAGAAATTATTTATAAGTACATCATTAATTATTTACATTTTCCTGGTATTATGTTTGCATTAATAATTTAAAATATATAATTATCTATTAAATCATCTAAATATGATTTAACTTCATTTATCTTTTGTAACACAAATAGCAAGTTGATCATTAACTATAGTCAGATAAAACAAGATATGCCACAATAACAAACTTGGATATTTAGAAAGAGTAGTGACAATAGCTTGCATATCTGTCTTTTTTCCTCAGTATTTGTGTGGCATAATTAATATTCTTAAGAAAGTTTCTTGTGTTTCTGACCTGTAAGCCCACTAGTTACTATATACCCTTGAGGTCCCTGGCATGTAGAAAGCAAGTTTCTTTCTACAGGTTGCCAATTAACTCAATGCCCTCAGAGTCAAATGCCTTTCATTACACAGCAGGTAAAGACTTTCTGTTGTTGTTCTCTGGGCAGCATTAAACATGCTCATTGAGAACAAGATTTACTGCTGAACAAAATGCTTATCATGACAACTTTGTCCTCTTCTCTCAGAAATATCATATCACCAAGAACTAGAGTTTTACAGTCTTGAAGCTATATCTGGAGTTGTAACCAGAAGAAAATATTGTGGCAATTTCTTGGTCTACAAAAAGTTTTTCCCTTGAGTAGCCTGTTTTAAAAAAAATCTCAATAGTTTAGAAAAGATTCAGTATTTAGAGAACTAGGGGGAAAAGGCCAAGTTATCAGCTAATTCTTTTTAAGTAGAAAAACACTTCACATATTATGTATTTGATAATGAGCCACAGTGGGGACAAAAAATAACATGAATTTTAAGAATCATCAGCATACAGTTTTGGAGGCTATAATCTTCAGTTACTACATTCCTCTTTTACAGGCTGTTATGAGCTTCATTGAATCCTTCCGAAATTCATAGCTTGATGCCTTAACCCCAGGACTGTGTTTAAAGATAGAGTATTTAATAAGGTAATTAAGATGGATCCTAATCCAATATGACTAGTGTCCTTATAAGAGGAATTTAGGACATAGACACACACAGAAGGCAGGCAACTGTCTATAAACCAAGACTAGAAGCCTCGGAAGACACCAACTCTGCTGACCCCTTGATCTAAGACTTCTACCTTTCAAAATTCTGGGAAAACCAGTTCCTGTTGGTTAAGTGACCCAGTCTGGTAGTACTTTGTTATGGCAGCCCTAGTAAACTAATATGTGGACTTTATCCTTATTGACGTCCTCATGCACAAATCCCAGCTGGTATTGTTGGGCTTACAATTCCACGTGTTCAGATCCAGTGTCCTCATATGGGACACTTGAAGCAAGAATTGAAGACAGCTATTTTTCTTTGTTTACAGAGTAGTAGCAGAGGGAATTTAGAGACCAAATTTTAATTGCTTACCATTTTGGCTTTGAACAACAATACCATTTTTAATGCTTAGTTAAAGGAAGACAGTTTATGCAAATAACCTTCTTAAATGCTTTGTTAACTGAATCTTTCTCCAACCTTTGCTGACATCCTGGATCCCATTGGGTATTTAAGCTAATCCGAAGGTTAAACCTCCCTGTGGGGTTTTAAAGAAAAGCTTCAACATGGCCCCAAACTCAAGAATCTTAGGGAAAGAACCTGCTATTTTCATATTTTCAGAAACTTGGCTTGATGTAAGAGATCTATACTTATATGTATTTTTCATATTTGCATCTATATGAATTACATAAATAAGCTCATGAACTACAGTGAGTAATAGAGTCCCAGTTTTGTTAATTTAATGGTTGGTTCTGTGACAATCTTGACCTTGATGCTTCTACAATTTTTGAACCTGTAATTAGGCTTAGTAAGTATGCAGAGCTATTTACTGATTTCCAGTTATGCAGTTTCAGGTTACAAATGTGAAAAAAAAATTAACTGCTTTCATAGCAAGATGACCCAAGGGGACACTTTAGGACAATGGGAGCTACTGTGCATAAGAAACAGGGCTGATGGCAACATGTATATCTTTTTAATTTGAGGATTATGTTGGAAATGAAACATAATCTCCAAGGTGAACAAGTGCTTTTGCTAGAGTACTTAACCCTAACTATGAAACTAGCATAAATTACCTGATTGTTATTAACTGGTATTTAACTTCTCTGCACTTTTAACACTTATTATATTGGAAAATATGTTTTTAAAAATTCTTGCTCATGGGTGATTAAAATGTTCTTTTATATTTAATGTTTTAAAATCATGTGGATTGAGTACCCACCAACATATCAATTATTTAGTCATTACAAATGTGGGTGAGAAGTCATTATAGCAGTAATTAGGATGCAGTCCAACAAGTGTAAAAGGAAGTTCCCTAAATTGCTGCAATGAACTATGGAAATGACATTAAATTCTTCATTTCAAAAAAAGATTTTCATAGCAATTCCCTAAACTAGATGGCAATACGGAGGATCCACAAGCAGCAAATGCTTGCAGAAAGCAGTAGCATTTGGGAAATTATTCTTTTGTATCAATAGTAAATTATTCTCTGAACTTTCATCCAATTTTTTGATTAATGACTGAAAGCTATTCAATTGGGTAAAATTCTTCATAAGAAGGTCATGTGACCCAAATTTTTGAGAGACTGAAGTGTTTCAGCTCTTCAGAATATTATTTCTAGATACAATTCTTAAGAGCAACGTGTAGTAAAGGTGAGACAGCTCCTAAATCTCTGGATTTGTTAGTGCTTAGGTAATACTACAAATATAATAAAATAAACCCTCTATCAAGAAAAAAAAGTATTTTGCTAAATAATCTGAAATTACTATGAACATTTCCAAGTCTAAGTTTTTTCTGAAAAAAGAAAAAGAAAAATAGACATAACTTAATCCCTGGGTGAGTTATAATGGCAGTATTTCATTGTCTACATAAACAGAGCATTTTCAATACAGTCAGTCCACTGGGCCATGGAGATAAGAGGCAATGACATTAGCATACAACCAAGTAACATTTTTTCAAAAGCTAATTATTTAAAAATGTTCTCCTGAAAATTACTGTCAGAATTGTAAGCAGATCATTTGAGTGGATAGTGGTGGAGGTGAGGGAGAAAGATAGGCACCTATCTACTTGGAGGCTGCAGAGGGAGGATCCCTGAAGACCAGGAGTCCGAGTCTAGGCTCACTAGCATAGCAAAATCCTGTCTCTTGAGAAAAAAAAACAAACAAAAAAGATAAAAATTGGCTTCCAAGTGCTTCAAGAATTTTGAGCCTCTCCTATTCCACTGAAGGAATGTAGAAAAGATTATGGCGGTAAATAAATACCATAAACTGGCAACAAACATTATCTAAAAGAGGGGTAACTGAGTGGTTGAGGAACACGAATGATTTGTTTTTTGTTGGACAGTACTTATGCCATTTGAACTTTGTTCCATGTGATATCTACATGAAAAATACTATTCTCTGGCTGGGCTCGGTGGCTCAGCCTGTAATCCCAGCACTTTGGGAGGCCGAGGCGAGTGGATTGCTTGAGCCTGCGAGTTCGAGACCCGCCTGGGCAAATTGGCAAGCCCTCATCTCTACAATAAATCAAGAAATTAGCCTGGCCTGGTGGCATGTGCCTGTGGTACCGGCTACTTGGAAGACTGAAGCGGAAGGATCGTCGGAGCCCAGCAGGTCGAGGCTGCGGTGGCTGGAGGCGCCCACTGTACTCCAGTCTGGGCGACAGAGTGAGACTCCAACTCAAAAAAAAAAAAAAAAGAAAAAGAAAAGAAAGAAAGAAAGAAAGAAAAATACTATTCTATTTAAAGCCGGCAATTAATACAATTAATACTTTTTTTTTTTGACTTGGAGTCTCACTCGTCACCCAGTCTGGAGTGCAGTGGCACGCTCACGGCCACCGCAGCCTCTACCTGCTGGACTCAGGCAAACCTTCCACCTCAGTCTTCCAAGTAGCTGGAACTACAGACACATGCAATCACGCTGGCTACTTTTTTTGTGATTTATTGTAGAGATGAGTTCTTGCCGAATAGGTAGGCTGGTCTCCAAGCCCTGGGCTCAGGCAATCCTCCCACCTCAGCTTCCCAATGTGCTGGGATTACAGGCTGAGCCACTGTATCCAGCTGCAATTAATACTTTAATGTGAAGTTCTCATTTTGCAAGTCTTGGCAACTAATCTTATTTATCTAGTATACGAGGGGGAATCCAAAAAAACCAGAATTATCTTTTGGAGGGTAGTCCCCTTGTAATACAGGCTCCCCTGCGAGGTAAGTGTTCTAGGAACCCTTGGTATCAGTGTACTAGCAAGTGTTGTCATGAAAGGCTACATTTGGCATCATTTTTTTTTAAGATTCTTTTAACATGTTTGCCCATTTCATGATGGATGATTTACAAGCGCACCTGCCCACACGGTGATGAATGTTTGTTTTTGACCCCTAGCGACTTTTTTGTGTTTCTCCAAATGAAACAGTCCTCAAAGGGAAACATTTTGCTGATGTGGAAGAGGTAAAACAAAAGACGGTGGAAGCACTATAAGATATGAAAATGGATGAGTTAAAAAATTGTTTTGAGCTGGAAAAACAGTCTCAGTAGGTGTACTGCATAAAACAGAGTACTTTGAAGGTGACTGACGTTTAAACATGTAAGAATAAATACACAACTTTTGTATAAATAAATTCTCTTTTGGGGAGTCTTCCCTCATAAAATGGTCGCAGCCAACATTGTGCTAACCAAATAAAACATCCAAAGATCAGTCGAATCTGGTCTATGGACTACCAGTTGGAGACTTCTGGTTTAGATTAATGAGATACATGTATTTCCATAAAGAGAGAATAAAAGATAATTTATAAATATTTCTTTTCTGTGTATATGGAGTTGGGAGAGTTTTTAAAGAGATCATTACCTTCTAAATTATATAAAATCATGGTGATTATAATCAGAAGAGTTCTAAATGATGTACTGATATTAATAATCCGTTTGAAAATTTACAAATTGGCAGGCGTGGGCAGATGCCAGGAGAACAAATAATTCCACAATTCAGTGGCTGTGAAATGTTTTATATATACATGTATATATATATATTTTTTTCTTCAAACTGGTATCCTATGGAAGCTACAGGTGTTGTAGTTGATCATTAGAAAAATTCTTAAACTTGTTTTTTTGAATTTCATTTGAGTAGACATGCACTCCTCAGGTCTTCGCTATCCATACCTCTTATGTTACATATCCTTTTAGCTTATGTTTTATGTACATCTTGGTTTACACATCAGTGTTACATGAGTTTCAAACCCTAATTCTTGCCTCTTTCTAATTTCCTCCAAAACTATAGCAGAAAACTAAATGATATAAAATAGTAAAAGCCTCTATCCTGTATATGACATCTGGTAGATAATAAGTTTAATAGCTCCTTCTTTCCTTGAAGTCATGATACTTCTAGACATTGTTACTCTGTAGGTGAAATTGAAGAATACACTTCAACTCTCTTAGGTCCTTTCTCTTTTAAACTGAACATTTGAGGACACACAATCCTGTACAAGTTCTAGAGAAGGTCAGTGATCCCATTACTAATATGGTGACATACATTTGGCTTGAACCTACAGTTTGGACTTGAATTTAAAGTAATCACAGGTTTTTGCACTATGATCTTTACAGCTAAATGGCATTCTCTCTCTCTCTCTCTCTCTCTCTCTCTATATATATATATATATATATATATACATATTTATATATATATATACACACACACATATGACATTTATGTTTATGCATACATGCCTTATATAGGTGCTTACAAATACCTTTCTGATGGTACAGTCTCCCTGTGCACCTACCTTTCAAACTGGAGTCAAGGGGTCTTAGAAGCTCATTGTGAGCTGGTACTGATGTACCAATTAGGAGAAAGATGATGGTTTTTTATTCTTAAGTTTTCATTTATTTTGATACTAGAGACAGCAAGCAGAAAACATAAGATTTTCAGACAGAAGAATTAAAACAGATATATTAGCTTTCTATTGCTGTGTAACAAATCATCAGAGGTTTAAAAATTTAAGCCCATTTATTACTGCCCATTTCTGTAGGTCAAAAGTCTGGATATGGGCTAACTGGGTCCTCTGCTCAGGATTTCATGAGACTGAAATCAATGTGCTGAATGAGGTTGCATTTTCATCTGAGGCTCAGTCTTTCTGCAGTCTCGTTGGTGACAGACAAAATCTATTTCCTTCCAGCTGTATCAGTGATAACCTCATTTGCTTGCTGGTTATTCTCAGCTACTAGAGGTAGCCCAGCCCACTCTGTGCCTCGTGAACTTCTCCACCATGTGGCACTTGGTACCTTTTAGGCCAACTAGAGAACGCCCATTACAACTTTGAATCTCTGACTCCAATCCTCTTTGACCTGCAGACCCTTTTTAAAAGGCACACTTTATTACATTAGGCCTACTCAAGGTACTCAAGGCAAGGGAATTATAAAAGGTGTGGACACCAAAGGGCTGGAATCTTGGGGACCATCTTACAATTCTCCCTATTACAACAGGAGAGTTAAGTGGAATGTTGCGATAGGAGCCCCAACAGTAATTATTCCTCCTATTTTTTGGTTACTTTTTCCAGGAGTGAAATGCAATAACGTGTTTGGGTTTCATTGATGTCCCTTAAAACTCGTTTACACTGACTTGAAACTCTAAAATTGCCGCTGTTTCATAGATCAGTGTATATAGACTTTAATTTTTTTTAAAATAACAAATTTATAAAATAAAAGTTTTTACCATGTTCAGGATAACCACTGAATTCAGTTATGTTTCTTTTCATCTTAAATTAATATTTACATTTGATGAGACAACACACAGAATTTCTTGGGAGGTAATATGCATTGTACATGGACTTAAAGTTAAATGTTTCATCTAACAAGCTAGTTATATTTTGCATCACACTTTCAATAACCACTATTGATTCTTGATTACAGTTATATCTATGTTTATTTTGCCATAAACAATGTTTATTGCACTATAATTGATAATATCAGTGGAAATGCTGGTTTGGGGTTCCTTGGTTATTCGTGAACAAAGAACTGGACACGATGCCAGAGTCAGGACAAAAAGACAGAATTTTATTGCAAGCAAGTAAAGCAGAGCAGAGCAGAATTTTTAATGCAAGCTAGTACATTCCTAAGAATCAAGAGGAGTGGGCTACAGGAAGTGAGACAACCCTGTTTATTTCTTTGGTTTGGTTTTTATAGTTTATTTTTCTTTGTCTTCATCTCTGGTCTTGTTTGGTTAGTTTCCTCTTGGGCTTGTTTTCCCTCTTTATGATTAGGTCATAAATCCTTCATGTGACCTTTGATATAAACTAATGTTTAGGTATTATTAATTCTATATTGTTAAAGTTACAAGCATCTTTAAACAATTTTGGGGCCACACATCTTTTATCTTTTTATGATTTATTACTCTAATGCTCTCTGGTTTACAAGACCAAGCCAATGATTAACATAAAACATAAATCTGAAACTAAATATCATAAAGGAAAGGAGTTTACATTTTTAGGATTTAAGGGAGTTTCAAAAGAGTCCAACAAGATTGCTTATCTAGGTTTGCAGACATTTCTTTAAAGACTTGTAGCTTCTCCACGCCTCTTGGTTATTAGGTGATCTAATATGGCAGGTTGTTCTCTATCAAACATTAGCAGTGATTTATTAGATATAGTTGACCTCCCTAACAGATTACATCAAGGAAGGGGGAAAAACCACATTCTTAAGGGCAGTGTAGGGAGAAAAAAAATATTCTTTAAATTCAAGCTGCTTTTGCATTTGGCCCTGCTCGTCATGAAAGAAAATTTCTAAAAAGAGAAAATAACTAAATGTCAGCTGGCATCCCGTTTCTTACACTTTTCCTTCTTCATCCCTTGCTCATGTCTTCCTAACTACCTAAACGATAACACTATTGGTGCTAACTACTTGTAGGATCTGCAATTATATTGCTGTGAAAATAATTTATAGTTACAGTAATTGTATCTAACATGCATCTTAAAGTTTAAATTCATAAAGCAATTTTTTTGACACCAAAACTGGTGGCTTAAGTAACTGTTAAAAATAATTTGTTTAATTGGCAAGGATAGTAACTGCATTGCTTATTGCCTCTTAGAACCTGGTCAACTTAAGCTTTTTGTTATTGTTCCCTCTGTTATTTTCAAGACTGTCTGGCATAAGTTGGCAAAAATGTGAAACTGATGTATTTCTTGGAAAATCCACGATTTGAGTGTTTCCGAAATTTTATCTGATAGATAAATAATTTTATCTGATAAGATATTTAATAGGTAATGTTTTAGGATTTCCCCTTGGTTCATTTGTAATGTAATTAGATAGATTGCCAACTTTGGATTTGATATTTAAATCTATTTTCTTGCTTAATTGGCTTTATTTTTAGAATATATTATTACAATAGAATAAATTATCAACAAAGAATACTTTAAAAAAAATTCTCTCCCTCAGTTTATAGAAGTCATTCTACCCTGGGCCAAAATTATAGTATGATTCTGATGAAACAAGTGTTTCAATAATGTAAGTAAAACTTCTGACTCTTCTTTATTTCAAAGGATAACAGCCGATCTGCGCATACTATCTTTCTGTGGAAAATATTTTTGAAAATTCTTCCTCTCACCTCACAAGTGATTTTATCCTCAGGAAAAAAATGCAATCCCTGAATTGTCTCTCCAAAACAATTTGAATATTTTACATTGCAGTGTGTTTATTAAATAACTATAGAAGTAGAAAATGCACTCCTCTCCTCCTCCCTCAATTAAAAAAAAGACACATTCTTTCTTTTGGAAATGAGTATATTCAATAGTATACCTTTTTAAAATCTTAGTTTTAGAAAGGGGTTTTTGTTTGTTTGTATTTTACTAACCAAAATAATGGCGGTCTCAAAACATGGAAGCTTAAAATTTTACACATATATATCCGTGTTACCTATTCAATTGGCAATTTCATTGGTTGGTTATTCAGTAGTTGACCACTTTGAGCAAATAATATTGCTGATTAGGAGTTTAGATTTTCTGATTGCACATAAAATATAAATTTATGCAAATTCAATTAATATATATATAATTGAAAAGCTTGACATGGTTTTCTTTTTCCTTTTTTTTTTTTTTTTGAGTTGGAGTCTCACTCTGTTGCCCAGACTGGAGTGCAGTGGCCGCTCCCGGCCACCGCAGCCTTGTCCTGCTGGGGCTCCGGCAATCCTTCTGTCTCAGCCTTCCAAGTAGCTGGAACTACAGGTGCGCGCTACCACACCCGGCTAGTTTTTTGATATATTGTAGAGATAAGGTCTCACCAAGCTGCCCAGGCGGGTCTCGAACCCACAGACTCAGGCAATTCACTCACCTCAACCTCCCAAGGCACGGGATTACAGGCTGAGCCACCGAGCCCGACTTGACATGCTTTTCATCTCACTTTTTTTAGTATGATAATTTTCTCACGCCTGAGATAAAGTTTAAAATTAATTGTTTATTTTATTTTGTTTTGTTTTATATTTTTTGTTTTGTTTTATTTTTAACAATTCCAGAGCAATAGCAAAAAAGTGGAGAAATTGGTCAGGAAAAAATTCCAGTCAATACCTTTAACTAGGATAAAAATCACATTTTGATTTGGTTTCACTTTAAAACTCTAACTTGTCAATTTCTGGGAAAAGCAGGGAAGGACAGTAAATGTTCGGAATCAAGTATAATCTCAGCATAAAAGTTACTAGCTGTCAGCATGAATGAAATGTGTGTGCTATGAAAATATATGAATATCTATTGCCGACTCTAAGAGTTTTCACAAATTATGGCAAAATTACAAGAAAGAACTTACCTAGAGAAAAGTTCAATGTTTATTTTCAGTAATGAACAATTTGCTAACAAAAATAGGGGATACAATAAATAAGAAATTAAATAAATGAACTTTTTCAAGAGCTATACAAGATATTGGTGAAGCTAAGTGCCTGGAACTGTCCGTTACTCCAAATTTATGTAGCAAGGGTTCATTAACTTCAAACAAGGGGATTCATACTCTATTTAATATGATATCACATGGAGTTCCCTTCCATTTACAGTATGTTCCTAAAGGTGAAAACAGCAGGAAAATGAAATTACTTCATTTACCGGAATTACAGCTTCTTTTGTATAAAACTTTAATCATTTTATATATGACAACCTTATGCTTAATGTTTTTAGAATATTCTCCATAAAACATTATTTAGCAAAAGCATATTCTCCCACTGAGCACATTGCTGCTTTCAATGGCTGTGCTAATCTAGTTTGAATATATGCAGCATTTAATCTTAATTATGATGCTGAAGTCTATACAATGTTAATTATTCATTTCACATGTTCCTTCCACTTTATTGTAACTCCTAATTTGCTTAACAAATACAGCTTTTAATTAGAACTGTGGAACTGTTGGGACAAGGTGGTGTTGTGAGTGTTTGTATGCAGGTGTGTATAAGTGTGCCCACTTTCCATTGGTTTGGAAAATGCATGTAGAGAGAGGGGTAGCATAAGAGTAAGATGAATTAAATGTTTTTAATTCAAAAGATAAAATCCTCAGGTATTTCCACTTTCTTTCTTACTTAACTGTTTTTTAGCTTCTTATAGTCAAAAAGACAAAATAAATAACCATTTTAATAATGAACAATAGTTGAGATGCAGTTATTGTTTATATCTCTTTAATTATTGGCATGAAGAGCTCACATGCAAAAAAATACATATTAAGAAAGTTAATTAGGCCTTTTTTTTGCCCACTGAAATCTTTGTTCAATTAGCAATTATTGTGTTTTTATTAAACTCATGAGATAGAGAAAATTACATAAGACAAAATAGTTTTGGGGGAAATTTGGATGTGATATATTTATTTAAAATTTAAATACTGGTATTTTCTAATGTTTTCCTAATTTCTGTCATTTGTGGATTTTAATATTCACTTAATTTCAATTTTTTTATTTAAAATGTAGTATAAGATTTAAAATTACTTATAGAAAAAACTTTATATTCCTGCTTTAAAAGGAAATCATTATTTTGAAAAATAAATAAATAACTACTAAAATTTTTTTTCACTTATCATCTATCACCATGCAACTATCAGAAGACCCATTCTACACCTATTTAGGACCACCTTTGTACATATCAACTAAGAATTCTAGGAATGAAGCCAAGTATCTCTAAATTATGCCTTGGGTAAACTGTATACAAAGACAAGGGTTTGTAAATGTTTTGCAAACATTACTATAAACTGAGAGAGATCATTTAAAAACTACAACAAAATACTTAAATCATAAAAAGCTCTATTGTTAATTTTGCATTCTAAAATTTTGTACACAAAAGTGAAGTTACTGTTAAATAAAATTTTCAACTGATTAACTGTATTTGGAAAGCTATTACCTTGCAAATTAATGGTCACATATCTCCTTTAAAAAAAAGGTGGGGGGCCAAACTCGGTGGCTCAGTCTGTAATCCCAGCACTTTGGTAGGCCGAGGCGAGTGCACTTCCAGAGCCCAAGGATTTGAGACCAGCCAGGGCAACTTGGTGCGACCTCGTCTCTACAATAAAACAAAAAATAGCTGGGTGTGCCAGCAGGCATCTGCAGTTCTGGCTACTAGGAAGATTGGGGCAGAAGGATCGCTGGAGCCCAGCGGGTCAATGCTGGGGTGGCTGTGAGTATGCGTGCCACTGCACTCCAGCTTGGGTGAAGGAGTGAGACTCCAACTCCAAAAATAAAAAAAAAAATGAAATGAAATAAAATAAAATAAAATAAATTGACTTATAGATTAAAAAGATACATACTATTCTAATTATTCTTATGCAACTTTATAATAAATTCAAGTACCTTTGGCAAATGAATTAACAAATTAGTTTTGTTCTTAATTAGGTTTAAATCATAGAGTTACCATTTGTGTTTGATTTTAGTGGTCATACCAACTCCCACAGTGGTCTTCAACTTTTTATAGGGCACTGTTTACTCATTGATTAACTTCCATTTTTAAAAAGTCAAGTGTAATTCTTTAATATTCCCTATTTCATTTCTAATTTATACAATATTAAAAACAGATACAATTTGAGCTGTCTCTTTTATTTTTTTACGAATGCCTGTAAGCTAGCTACCGTTATTATTCCCACTTTACAGATGAAGAATTCAATACTTAAGAGAAATTAATGACACCCAAGTTCACCTGAGATTTCACCCAGGTCTGTCTCCAGAGCCTGTGCCCTGAGCTGTCATTTTCTGCCTTCATTTGGTTATACAGTGATCTCACTTCTGTGACAAAGAATCTTCTAGGGCAATCAAAGCCCATTCTCAAAGGCAGCACTCTGATCTTGTTCCCCATTCCCATGTCCAATCTTCTTGGACTTCAATGTCCATGTATACATCGGTTAAATCTTAATTTTTATAAAAGGAATAGCTGGGTAAAAATAATGACTATGAATGGTTGTCAATATTGGTAATGGTTGGTAAAAATTCCAAAAATTAAAAAAAAACTATCTGAAAGGAGGGGATAAATTTTATATCCTAGTATAAGAATACTATGTGTAATCACATTTTAAGATTTTATTTTCTGATCAGCAGCAGACTTCTCCCTTTATTACTTTCTTTTTTCTGTGTGTTGAAACTTTGCTTTGGTACTTACTAGCCAATAATCTCCAGGAGTTTATATGACTTCTTCTATGCCTCAGTTTTTTCATCTTTACAGTGTGGGTAATATTTCCTACATTCACAGGACTGCTTGAGGATGAAATGTTTTAATATATGCAAAGTAGTATAAACAGTAAAGACAATGTCCTTTCTGTGTAAGTGTTTGCTTTTATTACTAGAGCTCACATTATCTGAGAATTTGATTTTAAGGGATGTCCAGATTTCAAGAGACTAAAGTATAGAGAAAAAGTATCCCTTAGATTCTATGAAATATATAATTTTTCATTTATTAAATGCTAAGAATATTTCCTATGCAATATCTCTTCTCTGCCTGAAAACTTGGAACTCAAAGTTCACATATTATAAGAAAGATCAACTTTTCTATCTTTTATCTGTTTTAAACATCTTAACAATATTTATCACATTAATCAGATAAAACTCCTGCTTTCAAGAAACATAAATAACAAGAAATGGTTGATGATATTGAGGAGCATTATCCAAGCTGACTTTTGAATGTATCCAAATCCCCTGGATAATTACAAAGCTTCCACTTATGTTTTCTCTTCATAAATCACATAAGCCTAGCATCACATACAATTTAAGATTCCTGGAAACAAAGCACAAAAGATAATAACTTTCCTCATTTTTATTTTTATTCTCCACGTGTTAATCACCTCATAACCTCGTGTTAATCACCTCATAACCTCGTCTTAAACAAGGAAGAGGGTCCTTTCAAATTCTGCTTATAATCTTCTCATCGTAAGTATTTCTGATTATATTCACTCATAAGCTTTTCTAGCTCCTTAACTATTGCGTTTTGTTTCTGATTCTTTCGCTATGGCCAGTCCAAGAGAGTGAAGGAGGAAGCAAAGTGGACTATCTAACTAATCTTGAGATGTTCACTTAGTGCTGCGTACTATAAGCCAATTTTCTTTTATTGAACTTTTGGACCCTGGGAAATTCCCAAAGATTGTGAAGCTCTATGGAGTTTTAGGAAACATAAGCCTGCCTACCCCTTCTGTCCCTCTCTTTGAAATGAAAAGCTCTGACTCTTGGTCTGAATTTAGTTCTATTCACTATCTCACCATCACACTAAGCTGCTTCTGAAGTTTGCCCCACACGCAGTTCTAAGTTCCAAAGCCACGTGGTCCATATTCTTTTCCCAGTCGCTTTTCATCTCTCCCCTTTCGTGTGTCTCAGCTTTGCCATTCTGTTTGGGTATCGCCCAGTTTGTCATATTTTTGTCTGATGTTTTCTCAGTTGACCTCCAAGCTTGGGAGGGCTTTGCAACATCTTTTTTCTTCTTCCCTGTTTTATTGCCACGGATGATTTGGTGGAGAGATTTGCAATTGTTTGAAATAGAAGACTTTGCTCTTTTGCAGCATATCAGAAGAAAGCAAGAAAATGATGTTTTGAAAATGTTTGGCTTATGTTTTATCTTATGTCATCCTCATAGTAATCTCTACCTCTATTCCTAATTGCTGCCCATTTTTGTAGATGAAGAGAAACACTTTACCTGTAGTCAAATATTATGTGACAGAGCCAGAATCTGAACTTCATTTTATGAGACTGAAATCCTGACTTTTTTTATTCTGGCAAATAGTATTGTTTCCTGAATATTTGTTCTGCTATTTCATTTATTCTTCACTTAAGTATAACAGTTTCTGATCATTGCTTGGTTACTGTGTCATATTGTGGTGTTTATAGTGTTTGGTTCAAGGGCTAAAGATAATTTAAATGAGTTAATGAGTGAATCTAAGAACTATAATACATTTTAATCTATCTAAGTAGAAATAGTCTTTGATATTTTGATATCCAGACTGTAATTCAGTCAATCTGATACAGGCTAAGGGATCCCAAATTTGGGTTCCACCAGAACTGCCAAGAAAGATGATGGAGGCAAACTCCAGAATTGGGATTTGGTTTGAGGGGCCAGAAGGGTTCTTGGCTTCATGCAGTAAAGAAGTTAAGTGTGAACCATAGTAGGAAACAAAAAGTAAGTTTATTAAAGAGGCAAATCCAGAGGCAGAGCCACCCATATGCATCACTAGGCTTTAATTAGAAAATGAAGGTAAGCTTGTTGAAATAACAGAGAACAGACTGCTTCAAAGGCAGAGTGGACTGGGCTGATCCATAGGAAGAACAACAACCATACATTGCTGGTGTTTTATTTGTATAGCAGTCTCTTGATTACATGGTAAGCAGAGGGTGGCTTATTCATGAGTTTTTCAGGAAAGGGGTGGGGATTTCTCAGCATTGAGGATTGTTCCTCCCTTTAGCTCATACAGGGTAAGTTCCAAGAGTTGCCATTGTAGTGTTAACTGGCATGACACTGGTGGGAGTGTCTTTTAACAAGCTGATGAATTATAATTATGGTACAATGAACAAGAAGGACAGGTAGAGGTTGTCTTCCATACTATCTTGGTCTTGGCTGGCCTTGGCCAGCCTTCTACCTTGTCAGTGAGGTCTGGACCTATGTAACCTTCATTTTAGAAATGAGTCCTGCCTTTATCTCAATTCAACATGTATATGTTTAATGTTTATACTCTTCTAGATTCTGAGGCTGCGGCAATGACTCAAACATAAAGTCTCTTGTTCTAATGGACATTACAGACTAGTAGGGGAGACAATAAACAAATGCATATCACTATAGGCTGTCTCCATTTGCAATACATGATTTGAAGGACAGGCAAGTAAGGCATGTTTGATATTTGAAACAGAGGAATTGGAGAATTGCTGACCAGTTTTACACCAACTAGGTGAGACTAAACTATGTGAAATAATTTTGTATCTAATATTTAGAAGCATAAGAATACAAAGAATGACTCTATATACTCAAAGTCCTTCTGCAAGTAGTCAAAGGATGGTGGTATAGTTAGGAATGTGAACCTAGACCATAGACAACTCTGTTCTACCTCCATGTAGCTGAATAGTATTCTTGGGTACATTACATAACTCGATGAGTCTAATTTTTCTCACCAATAAAATGGGGTGACAGAGCCTTTCCAAGGGTTCTGTAAATATTGAGAGACTACAGGTGAAGTGTTTTGCATAGTTCTTGGCACATAGTAAGTTTTATGTGTTAGTAAGTAGCAGTGTTAGTGACAGGGACAGTCGTTATTGTAGAAATTATTGTTATTATCTTTAGAGAACCACCGAGCATTTCTATGCTTTAGCTTTTTCACATGTTTCTTTTTTCCCAATGTCTCACAAATGTAGCAAGTGTAAATAATATATGTGAAGCACTTTGTATGAAGACAAATTTTTTCCATTGTTATCTAAGGTGTCAGAAATCAAGCCTAATTCTGGAGGTTTTCTAAGAGCAGAATTTCCATTTTACTATTCAGTGGGAGTTCTTGCTTAGTGGTGTTTTGCAAAGCCAGTCCTAACATATTTAACTTGCATTTGAATAGCTGCCAGGGACCACCTGAAGAGAGGAAGCACATCTCACAGCGTGGTAGCTCCAGGCGGTGCTCAGACCCTGCCACCTAGGCAGGGCTGTCACCAGCTGACATCCAGGAACAGAGATGATATGAACACACACAAGTCACCTCCCTCTTGTCTCAACAAAGTAATAACGGCCAGCTCTCTGCTGTGCTCAACTAGTTCACACACATAGATACCTCTCCCCATGCTCACAGGTTTGTTAGGTGATTTTGGTTGACTTTTGTGCAGGCTTAAGATGCTATTTTTCCAACAAAGAAGTTAAAAGATTCATTTTAATTCGCATTTCATATGTACCTGTTTGGTTGCCCCAGAATCCTTAAGGGAAGTTTTAATTAATGACCTTTTTAAAAATTATCACCCCTAAGTGTCTGGTCTAGTGTTCCTTATACACTAGAAACTCCGTAATTGTACATGGTTAACTGACTTGACTAACTGGGTACTCTATAATTGTTCTCTGTTAACTAACTGCAACTAATTGACTAATTAGAACACAATTTGTGATACTAACTCGTGTTATGATTATAGTAAAAATAATATCTTCATTAGGCTTTTACCAAAAAGGCTCTGAAATTTTTTTGTAATGATAAATATGTCCCTATATTCCAATTACAATAAGTAAAGGAGTTACATATGCAAAACCACATTAAAAATATGTTGAAGCAAGTAAAAACAAAAAAGATTGTTAGCCCTTCCTTTCCCCTCTCTTCCTCTCCCCTCTATCCTTCTTCCTTTCTCTCTCCCTCTCCCCTATTACAACAAATTTTCACATTAAGCAGTAGGTTAGTTTTAAGTATATCTGAGAAAGACAATCTTTGGACATGTGTTCTTTTGTTAAGAAAAACTAATTGGGCTTCTCTTATTGTAACTGAAAAGTAAAAGGAAATAGCCACAAACCTTATTCAAATGCTGGTTTCTTTTCAGATTTTTTTTTTTGAGTTATTATTGTTGAAGTGTTAACTAGGAAACACTCCAGGACTCACAGTTCAATATTACTAGGTCCAGGAGCACTAAAATTTGCTTAATAGCTTCTACTTAGTGGCTGGCTTGGTGGTGACACATCGTGTTACTTTGCGGGGGCTTGAGGCTTTAAGCCAGCTTTAGAGACATAAGCATTGCATTAGATAAAAATAGATACACTGTATAAGTGATATGCTCATTAACTTTGGAGGGATAATGTTAGCAAACCCAAGGAAGGGTATCGTGACTGACCAGAATGGAAAAATGTTTTAAGAAACTGCCAAGTTAAAAGTATTTTCTCATTTTTATGTATCATTAGAAGAAAAATGTATGATGAGACAATAATTTTTACATTTTTTGCTAACATTTCAAAGATAATTTTATATATTTTCATCATAATATATCATTCAAGTATCTGATGCATCTAAAAATGTTGGAAAAGGGCACATAATGCAAAAATAGTATGGATATCTCAATCATTGCTCTTTAGGATTCAAGTCACAGAAGTCTACTGGTGCTCTCATACACAAAGACAAGAAATTTGTTTTCAAATACAAAGCTAGTTCATAGATTTGAAGGAGAAGAATGACACTCTTACCTTAGGAGGGACAGAGACTGAGACCTAGACTGACTCTTGGACTTCTTTCAGTTGAACAGTCTTGCATATTTGCTTGATTTATTCTCTGCCTTCTGCATGGAACTTTAGTGGCAGAAGTCCACCCCATAGTCCCAAATAACATGCCTTTAGTTCATGGGCACAGCAGAATTTGACCTGTCTGTCTAACTCCAACTCCAGCTCTGAAAGAGCAAGTGTGATTGTTCTATCGTATGTCAGGTATCTATCCTTAGTCCAGTTGAGTACCTTCAGGAAGGCAAGGTCAAGTAGTAAAAAAAAAAAAAAGAGAGAGAGAGAGATTGTCGGAGCCTAGCTTATATGTAAAGCTGTAATTTTTGCTGAGAAAGGGGGCTTTATCTGGTAGTATACTCCAAAGCAGTTTCTACTACAAAAGAGACTAATTCCTACATGAGACAAAATTGAGAAGGAGAACATGAGTGATATCTTTAATTTTTGAAATATAATAGAATTAATTAAGATAGGGAGGGGAAGTTTGTTGGATACCATTGTGTTAAAAAGAGAACATTTAAAATGGTTTCTGTCTAAAATTTGATTTAAAGACCCTGTCAAACCCTTTGAGATGACTTATAAATATCTAATAAGATTGTTCTTTCCCTCAACTGTATAAATGACAAGAAACCTGTGGACATTTCTTAGAAATATAATTACTTTAGCACTATGAGATGTGTTCTAAGGTTAATGATCACTAGTTGAGATTTACTATCTCTGATTGTAAAGTTGAGTTATTTTTCCGCCACTGATAAATGAAAATAATCATATCCAAAGTGTCCAATTTCTCTTAAAATGATTAGTCAACTCAACAATATATAAAATATATATAAGGAAGAATATGGCTGTTTGTCAGCATAAGTATTATCCTTATTTATTTATAAGAAATATTTATTTTTTAATCAAATGTAAACTAAAGAACAGTAAGGAAACAGACTTAGGATGGTTTGGGAAGACAAGCAAATTATTCAAAAGTTTAAATTTGAAATGATCACTTTAAAACTTTTTGGCCATCATGTTTTCAACTAGCATTTTCAATATTATTAGTGATAATACCTAATTGAATTCCATCTCCTATATGTTATTTACAGTTGCTTGCTTCCATTTTCTCACTTCAAAAGATTTAAATTGAGATGTACATGTATTATTGATTTCTGCAGTGAATTTTTAAATACACTATTTAGAAATCCCAGAGAAATTTCTTTCTAATGAATCAGAATTCAACTTGTAAAAAGGAAAATCAATGATTAAAGATAGCTCATACTTTTATTCTCAGACATAGTATATAGTATACTCATTTTCATTCTTAAATTCATGTAAATAACTCAGTCTTCTCTTTTGTATAAATGAATAATAAGAAACTATATGATGAATTAGCAATTGCACCAATGACTTTGAAGCCTTTCAAGTAAAAGATATTGAATAATTATCAATATCTGCCACGTTTTTGTTTTAAGTCTAGCTTTAAGTTGCCGCAAAAAAATTGACATCCTTACTTGTAGAATTTCCATTTGTGAAAGTAGTAAGTGGCATTCAGTAGGGATAATAGTTCAGTAGTTTGTTAACAAGTTATTATATACTTCAGAAGAGTACATGTTAAGGACTTATTAAAGACAAGTTAGGAACACAAGTACCAGGTGATAACAAGCAACATATTGGAACTGGCACCAGTGTATAATAGGCTCCTTTTCATTAGCAGTAGTGGAACTACTGATTCACACAGAAGATGAGACAAAATTCTTAAGCATTTATTTCCCTTTTCAAAAGGACATATATTAAATATTACATTTAAAGATTTATGTCCAACTTTAACACTGTTGTGTCAAGAAAACAAACAAATAGGAAAAGAGAGACAGGAGATGGGTGGTTCATCAGCAACACAGGTTTATTCCAAAGAGGAGAATCTGCGGAGGGGACTCCAGAAAGCTGAAGCCCATTACCACTTACAGGCGACAGCAGTTATAGGGCTTGGGGGAAATATTTTTGTGGTTGACGTTGCTAGGGGTTAACTAAGACTTGTGGTTAAGTGAGTTGAGAGGAAGTCTTGTGGTTAGGCTAGGTGTTAGACAGGATGTATTGCAGCCTAGCCTGGTTGTTAATTTTCCATCCTGGGGCAGCTAGCAAAGTGGCAGGGGTATCTAAGATGGTGTTATCCAGGCTAACAAAAACCCTCTACAAAAAAATTATTTAAAATAGTCTCCAGACTTACTACTTCATTCTTCCATTCATTTGCTGTACATTATTTATTTTTATTTTTATTTCACATTCAGGGAGTACATAGGCAGGTTTGTTACATGGGTATATTGTGTGATGGTGAAATTTGGGCTTCTATTGAAACTGACACCCAAATTCTGAGCATGGTACCCAATAGGCAGTTCTTAATCCTTGTATCCCTCCCCTCTCCTCCCTATAGGAGTCCCCAGTGTCTGTTGTTTCCTCTTTATGCCTGTGTGTGATCAGTTTTAGCTCTCACTTACAAGTGAGAATGTGCATATTTTGGTTTTCTATTTCTGCAGCAATTTGCTTAGAATAATGGCTTCCAGATGCATCCATATTGCTTCAAAGAATGTGACGTCTTTTTTTTTATGCCACACATTACTTTAAATGTAGTTATTTTCCTGCCACATGGTTTAATAGCACAGTTTTGGTAGTTAGATTGAATTTGGATCTCAGCTTCATTTCTTGCTGTGGAATCTCTGTTACTTAGTTTCCTCATCTGTAAAGTTGAGAAAATATTAGCACCTATCTTATAGGATTGTTCTGAAGATTCAGTATGTAAAGTTCTTCAGATTGTGCCTGGTTAGTAAGTGCTGTATAAGTTTGTTGTTGTTGTTGTTGTTGTTATTTTCATTAGTCTTACTGACTTCAGATGTTTAGATGTTAATGGAACCAAAGTATTAGAAGGCAAGACAATCTCTAATTATGAAAATTGTTGATTTGGGAGCAGGAGACCAAAGTTGGATCTTAAACAAGGTCATTTTATGGAAATTTTTATTTCACATTCAGGGAGCACATAGGCAGGTTTGTTACATGGGTATACTGTATGATGGTGAGATTTGGGCTTCTATTGAAACTGACACCCAAATTCTGAGCCTGGTACCTAACAGGCAGTTCTTAACCCTTGCATCCCTCCCTTTAGGACCCCAGTATCCATTGTCCCCTCTTTATGCCTGCATGTGCTCAGTTTTAGCTCTCACTTATAAGTGAGAACATGTCGTTTTTGGTTTTCTATTGCCAGAAAGATGACACTCATAGAATTGCCAAGACTCAAGGGATACTGAACAAGTTATTTATGAGATATGCCAAGAAGGAACATCTAGAAACAGGGATAAGAAGTAACAGGCCCAGACAGATAATAAAGCAAGTTTCAAGAACATATGGAAGGTCAGCATTATTGAAGACAAATGGCCTGGTGATGAGAACCAATTATGCAGACCTTTAAAAAATTTGGACTTTATTCTAGAACCTGTAATGTCAAAGGTTGGGTTCCATGGAAAACTGACTCAGCGATTGAGTTTTTCAGTCAAGTGGTTTAGTGCTGAGTACTTTAAATAATAACGTTTAAATTGGAGTGAGGAAAACACCATTGAGGGAAAGGAGAAATTAAACTGCAATGCAGTCACCCAAATGTCTCACTTTAGTCATTCCCATGGGGGGGCTCTGGTGCTGGGATGACTCTGTAAGTTGTCTTGCATTTAAGCAAGGGGTTGGGCCTTTATACCCTCACATCAATGAGTCATTGCATCCCAGCTGTCCCTGGGAAGGGGACATATCCATGAAGGAAGTATGTCTTCTGCCCAGGGTAGTTCCTAGAGAGGGATCTTGCTCTCTGCCATTGCCTGTAGCTAGTAGAATGAGCACCCCTGTCCTGAAAGGTAACCTGGGAGAAGTAGCACAGTGTTCACTATATTTGGAAGTCACTGAAGGATTTAACATAGAGAAGTCAACTCCTAACTCATTCAAGAAATAATCCTTGAATACTTACTTTGAGCCAGATCCCATACCAGAGCCTGAAATATAAATATGAAAGTAAGACACACACACACACACACACACACACACACACACACTGAAAAGTAAGTCAACTAACCATCTGGTGAAGAATTCAGTCAGACAAATGGACAATGACTGTCATGATAAATGGAGTTTAAGATGCTATGGGAACAAAAAAGAAGCATTTAAGTCGGCATAGAGGGAAAGGGAGTTGGAATGTCTTTGAGAAAACAAATGTCATTTGAAATATAACCTAGAGAATGACTAGGGATTATTCTGGTAAAGGCCTGGGGTATGATCTGGAAATAAACGTTAGCACTCACAAAATCCCAGAGGTGCAACAAATATGAATGAACAAATATGTTCATTACGTCTGAAGCAAGAAGTGTGTTCCATAAACAATTCAGGAAACCCCACCTAACACCTCACAAAGGAGGAGGAGAATCATAGACTCTGACAGCTGCAAGTGATGTTAGACATCTTCTGGTTCAGTCTCTTCATTACATAGATGAGTAAAAGGAAGCAAATATGCTTAAGAAATTGTTCAAGGTTCAACACTTAATGAATGGCATATGAGGGATGAGAGTCCAGGCCTGCCTTGTAATCTGAGAATCTACAAGTTTTTACCCGAACTCTCTTAGCAGCATAAGACATACAGATGCAGCTATGTCACTTATGTAATGGGAGGCACACAGCAATGGTTTAATAACTACTTGATTAGGGATATATATCAGTTAGTATAACCCAAGGGCTTTTTATCAAGTCAGAGCATGACATTAGATGATTTACAATCTCAGTATAATGATAAAGGTGACTAAACTATTTATTTGTTAAGTATGAGAGAATACTCATTATGTAACTGTGTGTTTTCTATAGTGTCTTTTCTCTAGTTTAGAAGTCTGTAGAAACATTTTTTTTTTTTCCTGAAGGCACCTGGTGGGAGAGTTATAATTACTTACACTAGTAAAATTATTTACCTGTGGTTGTTAACTTCTTCAGTACGGCCCTAGATGGATTATCACAAGATATCTAAACTATGTTTGAGATCATTTGATTTTAAATAAGGGCTTTATGTCGTAATGAAAATTAACTTTTAGGGGATTCAAAAGATAGGTCAGCTTCCTTCAGAGTAGCTAAAATAGGTGCAGCTAGAGGCTCTGGAGACTTCCACAAGAGATTCCATAGTTATCAATGTGCCAAGGACAAAGAAACAGACTATAAAATATAGACTCCCCACACTGGAAGTCTCAGGGGCAGATGTTCTGAATTGCAGGTATGGTTTCCTGTGGTGCTGCTTCTCACCAACGCAGCTTGAGTGAGTGACTATGGAGATTTATTTACTTAAGACTGGTTAACAACCTCCTAAGCAGCAACAGCAACCATTATTTACTAGAATCCTCTCAATGTCAGCTACTCCAGTAGTCACTGTTCATTATTTCCTACCCTCGCAAGAGTTTTTATTAATAGGTTTTATTAGTAGGTTTTATTAATCCTGTATTACAGATGAGGAGATGGAGGGGCAGAGAGGTTAAAAAAAAACCTTGCTAAGGACTTATAGTGAATAAAAGGCATAAAACCCAGGTTTTTGTTTGACTCCAAAACTTTCTATTCAGACTGCAACATTGTGTACACACACACACATACACACACACACACACACACACCTCTCTCTATTTGTATCTTATATGATTTTCAAAGTACGATAATTTTATATTTATACATATTTCACTCTTAAGAAAAAATATAAGTTATAAAACTTGACCCATGCTGGTAAGCAGTACCAGCATTTTCAAATCACTCTACTCTTTCCAATAACACTTAGGTTATGCAGCTTTTGTATTTTATTTAAAAAATGACAATATTAGTTAATTGGACAGTAGAATATATATTTTACCAAGTCACTTATGTGCAGATATCTTCAAATACAAAGGCTTTGGGATTAAACAAATTTTGGGAAGTGATTGGTGAAATTTTACTTCAAAGATTTTTTTCTAAATAAAAGGGAGTTAAAACTTCTTTAAAAAAATGAAAAGCAAGCTTCCTTTCAATATTTTCCAGTCAAAAAATTCTTAGTAAACAAGGGAGACCATACATGAATCAGCTCAGTCTCAGTTGGAATTTTCTTTTAACAATAACCTGTATTTAATAAGCTGGTACCCAGAGTGCGTGCCATGCTGTTTCAAAGTGATAGCAAGACCATGAGGAAGATCAAAGAGAAATGGTCATGGGATCTGAACTGCTAGACTAAGAAAGAGAATTGTATCTGCATGCACACAGTTACTTTTGTTGTGCCTATATAGGAAAAGGATTCACTTTATTTTATATAACTGCTTAAAGATTTTAATCCAAACTTCCTTTCAGTAGTAGAGATCAAAAACTCTAGATATTGCTGGGTTATGGAAGAGAGAGACAATATATCTATTAGAAGAGAGGTAGAATCCTAGGGATTGTTCCAGAGAGGCTTTAGCACTGATGGGACTTTAAATATGATCAGAGTAATCCTAAAACAGCAATTGTAATGGTGAGGTGAGGTTGCCAGTGAGTTCAGTTATTCCACTGCTATGTAGTATTGATAATCACCTCTGTAGTCTCCAACATTTCTAATGAATAGATGCTTCAAAGATAGACATAGAAGACCTTTCCTCTTGTATAAAATTCTATGAGCCAACAGTGGATAATTAATACCATTCTCCCACAGTCTCATCAAGATGGGTTCAATATCATATACACAGAGTAGAGCATTGGCCCCGTAGTATGTTGGTTGTTTCGCTTTGCTGCTGTTCTTACTGCTGCTGCCATTATGTTTTTGGTTAGTGTCATAGTTGGAAAGGTCACCTGCCCTTAGTCCAGTTAATTAACATCTGTCATATGCCTTTGGTTTAAAATTAATAATTAAGTTTGGCCACATTCCATTTGGTTGACAATTATTCTTAAGAGTAAATACGTTTAAGAATTTGGACAGCTAAAACTTTAAGCAGTTTTTAACCACACATATTCTGGTAAGTATTAACTTCTCCAATTGTTTTCTAACACAATTATTAATTGAAAACATCTCACTGAGAAATGGAAGCCTTGTTTTGTAGGGAAGATGTACCAATGAGAATGAGAAGCAAATGTGAGGCATAGGCCAATGGGTTGTGATGCAGAAAAGGCTCCATGCTTCCAGTAAAATAGAAAGGGGCAAATCTGAAAAATATAAAGGGCAAATGTTCTATCCAACCTAAAATTTGCTATTGTTAAGAAATGATTCATCGCACCTGCTTTTATCTTTCATTTCAATTCCAAATTTTCAGATATGGGATTTCTTTAAGAGAAGTTGTCACTGTAATATTGACCAATTATTTATTATCATTTCTGTCAGCAATTGCCTTTATGGTGTCATTTAGTGAATATGTGAAAGTTCCTTTAATGAGTTCCTTAAGAGCTTGTCTATCACCTCCCCGATGTCTGAAATGTTTTACAAAAAGCTTTTATTTCACACTTTGAGATAATTCTTAGCATGAACCTAACCTAGATGAGGGAACAAACTAATTGTGCTCATCACAATGCATTCATGCTAAAGTGTAAATGACTGATAACTCTTCCAACAAATGAAAAAATGAAACAGAGACCATAACAGGTAGAGCCAGAAAGGATAGGGGACTATAAAGAAATAACACTAAGGACCCAGAAGATAAATTTCACTTACTTCACAATTGTGCCTCAGGCAAATTCTTCTATAAGTAGTTCCTAATGCTCCTGAGTCATAATAATAGTTATAAAATTTGGAGTGATCCTCTGACAGTGCAATTTGGCTTAAAATCTGAAAAATAGTCTTTATGTGAAGGGAGAGCCATTTGGATTCTGATATTAATACTACTTCTCTCTCTCTTCTGAAAAGACAAATGCAATTTAGCATAATGAATAATCTTCCCTTACAAATGTATTTTTCCTTATGAGTCTTCTGCCAATTTGTCAGTACACTGGAAGCACTGAATATGAGAAGGGGTCATTGGCTTGTACTTCCTCATTTAGGCAACAGCCTCCCAATATACTAAGCCCAATTGTGTGAACAGTAAGTAACACTGGTTTTCCCCACGGGTGTTTGTTGTGGTCAACAGCTTTATGATTTTTTTATTCTCTTGAAAACTGACCCCCACCCCCAATAAAATGAAGTGAAGGCTTCTGAAAACCTGTCTATTTGTTAAATTATCTGATTTAGTTGCTGCTGGTCTTTTCTGGGTTTTCATGATGATTTTTTTTAAGGCACACTATCCCATCCATCAAAGATGGTTATGTAACTTTATATATGTTTCAGAAAATACACTCTGGCTAGTGGAGGAAAGAATATAGACTTTTCAGCCAAACAGTTCTGGGTTGAATACTTACTTACTAGATGAGTAACCTGGAAGAACTTGTGTTATTTCTCTGAGCTTCAGTTTGAACATCTGTGAAAAACGAAGCAAATGAGTCCTATAAAGGAAGGAATAAGTAGAACATGTTACATTAAAAATGCAATGGTTGAGGGTTCCCAGATGAGCAGAGGAGTCTTACCCAGGTGACAGGGAGCCACTATGCCTCACTGAAGGATGTTGGCCCTAGTAACTGACCTGCCTGGTCTTCCGGCTGACTCAGAACTTGTTTTCTTTAACTTACTGGTTACGTGTGTGTTCACTCGTATTATTGGTTTAAACCTATGTGCCTTTAAAGACATAACTACAGAGATATGTCAACATGCCGGTGTATTAGCTTACTAAAACAGCTATCACATACATAAGATGCTCACATCAGTCAAACCTGCACGTATTCTCTTAAAAGAGAACTATATGGAGAAACAATTTATTATAAATTTGCTTATTAAATTAATATAGAATAAGAAAGATAAACTATGTCTCAAACTTATTGCCTTAGGATCTGATAACTATGAATTGATCTCTGCAGCAGGGAATCTCTGTCAACTGGATCACAATTCAAGTGGGCCTGTCATTGGCCTCTACTTCACTCAGATGGTACCTGACTAGGACCTGCCGATGTTTGCATGGTGGTAGAGGTTTGTTCACATATTTTTTTAAGCTCTGTGAATGAACAAACCCAATCTCTTTTCAGCCTGATTATAACTCTTCTCAGAATAGGATGTCATCTGCCTGATTTGATTTCTGCCTACTCAGTTGCAATAACATTCCTGTCCTGCATTCCTGAGATTCTTCCTTATTTCATTTGTATCTGTGTTATAAATGTTCCAGAATGTGCCTCTCATGCATTTATTAAAAAAAAAAATCTGTCATATCCATTTGGTATAGGTTTTACTAGTTTAATTATCGAAGATTAATTTTTATCTACAATTATTGGTAAGCTCTTACCATTGTCTCCGTATACCAGTTTTTTTTTTTTTTTAAAGGAAGTCAAAATGCTTAGGACAATGCAGACACATAGTAGATGTTCCATGATAATGGTTATCAGAAGAATTGTTGTTTTTCTATGGGGGACGATGAGACAGGATTTTAATTTCCTACACTGAAACAACCACATAAGACTGATCTCATATGCTGTGGACAAATTAGGAAGCAGCATAATATATATAATCTAGTATGAAAGTTTACTAGAATTTCTATTTATTTAAAACTCACCACTTTTCTGGTCTTCCATCATTACCAACACCTGTTCGACTTAAGATGCTCCTTCTAAACCAACACAGAGTCTCAAAGCCTCCATATAAATGGTAGTGGATTAACCTGCACGTGCGTTTGCTTAGTAATATCAAGCCTCGGATGCAGCACAGCTAAATGTACTGTGATAAAGCTGAGTGCAAGCAATCCTGGGCCAGACAGTCCTAACTATATTACCTCCTGAGAGATGTTTAACCTCTCTGCTTCTCAGTTTCCTTATCTGTAATGTAGGAAATATAATAGTACCTACTTTGCAGGGTTTTGTAGAAATTAAGCCAAATAATTCAGAGTGCTTAGCATAGTTCCAGAACACAGTATGTAGCCCAAAATGTTAATCTCTATTTTTATTCTAAAAATATTTGTTATGTTTAGTGATCATATTCTGATTATTATGCTAAGAAGGCAAGGAATACAATGAGGAAGCTAAATAATTAGAAAGGGGAGCCGAAAATACCTATTGCACAAATCTGAGTAGTATACACCTTGCTCCATGATCTAAGGACAAATGCATAAACATTTGATGGTTTTAATAGAAAGGACAGTTAATTGAGTGCTAATTTATTAACTGTAAGAAGATGAAATGAGGCAAGCTCAAGCAAGTCTGGACAACATGTCGAGGTCATATGCCATTGAGTTCATTATACTCCAAAATTTGGCCTTCTTTGAAATGCTTGCAGATTCAAAGACAAAGCCTTGCTAACCAAAGGGCACACATGAGAGGCAATTCTCAGAATGTCAGCATATTAACATACTATAGGATCTACAACGATGAACCTAAATATACGTAACCTTGATCAACATTGCCTCATTGTAATCAAACTAGGTGGGAAATTAATTTACAGAGGGAAGCCACTGTGCTAATTCTCCAGGACAAATCACTGCTGCAGGAACTAGAAACGACAAGTCTATTAGGGTCAGTACATTCTCACCTAAGTCCATTATTCAAAATCAATAGTGTACATGCCATCTTAGGACTTTTTCAAAATATTTTTATTAACCGTATGCTATCTGGATATGGACAATAGTTACAGAAGAAACCCCCATGTTCTAGATAGACTCATACGGGTCACCAAATAAAATGATAAAATTGCCAGGTGCAGTGATTTATGCCTGTAATCCTAGCACTCTGTTAGCCCAGGCAGGAGGACTGCTTGAGCCCAGGAATTCTAGACCAACCTGGGCAACATAGTAATACCTTGCCTCTATTAAAATAAAAAATTAGTTGAGCATGGTCGTATGCACCCGTATTACTAGAAACTTGGGGGAATGGGGCTAGAGAATTATCTGAGACTGTGAGGTCGAAGCTGGGGTGAGCTGTGATTGTGCCAATGCACTTCAGCCTGAGCAACAGAGTAAAACCCCAATGAGAAAGAGAGAGAGACACAGAGACAGAAAGATAGAGATGGAGGGAGAGAGGGAGGGAGGGAGGGAAGGAAGGAGACAAAGAAAGAAGGAAGGAAAGAAAGAGAAAGAAAATAAAATCAATTGATTGAGTCTTAGACAAGAATAAAGAGAACTAGACAAAACAAGAGTTAAATGACATGAGAAAAATGCGTTCTTTTGAGACTATTTTTCAGAAGAGACAATCTTGCCAATGTGTCTGAAACATTCAAAGACAATGGACTACTAAAACCTAGCAAGTATGCTGGGGATGTTTATTGTCTGATGTACCTGGCTCACTGAGAGACAATCAAAGGGTTCTTAATTTGAAAAGTCACAAAATATCTAGAAAACTTAATTGGAGGTGGAGGATGGGAGGAGCAGCACTGATAGGATTATGACCTATATTCATCTTGTACAATTCTATTTCGCTGTTTTTTTCTCTTTCTCTAACGCAAGCAGTGCTTTGGAAAACAGTGAGCAGAAACTGTTAACTACTAGCAGCTGCTCATCTCATGCATGCTTCTGATTGTACATTGTTACTTACCACCACTGTTTACGCTGTTTACTACTAATCACAACTTACAGATTGAAAAAAAAAATCTAGAAACAACCCCTTTTTGGAGAGTAAAGAGCGCCTAGCTCTTTCCTATCTTTGCAAAGAGTTGACTTCAAAAGTAGTAAGCTCATTTGTGAACCAAATGTACATATTCTGTCTTGGAAAGAAATGCCAATCTGTTGAAGAGGAGTCAAATTTGTACCCAAAGGGCTAGGCACATGCTATGCCCTTGTGGGCTCAACTAGAAAATAGGTCAACAGGTTTCACATCTTAAAATTTCCCTACGTATTTCATTAGAAAGCAATTTTCTTTGTCAAACTTTTTTTTTTTTTTTTTTGTAAATTATATAATAGGACACAGCTGGTTGTATACTCCCATATATGCTGATACAGTGTTGTATATAAATTGCTGCATAAAAACATGCCAAATGGGCAAAAAATACAACATGAGCAAAATTATCAGATTAGATTGGCAGATGCTTATATTAAACATGTCTGTTTACATTGTGTATAAAAGGTTTTCATGGCTTTGATTTTAGATTCAGTAGAGCATCTCTGTATCTTTTATGAGATCTAAATTACGCTAGTTATTACCAGTTTTAGGAAATGTAAGTTAAATTACAGAAATAATCATATGCTTTTGCTATTTATTTTTCTCATTATAAATCATATCACAAATGTAGTAATAATATACTCCAGGAGCCTATCACCAGTTACTCCTAACTAGAGGTAATATTACTGTTAGTCTAATTGCCCTGCTTTTGAAAATCAGACAAAGAAATAAAAAATAAATTAATAACACTAATAATATGTGACCCAGTATCAAAATTTATTTATATTTATTTATTTTTTTTTTTTGAGTTGGAGGTTTACTCTGTCGCCCAGACTGGAGGGCAGTGGCATGCTCCCGGCTACTGTAACCGCGACCTGCTGGGCTCCAGAGATCCTTCTGCCTCAGTCTTCCGAGTAGCTGGGACTACAGGCGGCGCTACCAAGCCCAGCTAATTTTTTTGATTTATTGTAGCGACGAGGTCTCGCCAAGTTGCCTGGGCGGGTCTCGAACCCGAGGGCTTTGGCAATCCACTTGCCTTGGCCTCCCAAAGTGCTGGGATTACAGGCTGAGCCTCCGAGCCCGGCCCCAGTACCACAATTTAAAAGGTTTTTATGGATAGAACAAGAAACAAAGAAGGCATATTTTAGGGTGTTCAACTGTAAAGTCTCAAAACCAGAATTAAAAAAATATTTTAATAATATAGCCTAGTATATCACAAGAAAGCATACTACGGGTATTTATATATACATATATATATAATATGTAATGAATGCACATGTACATATATAAATATATTTATATACATACATGAATATATATATACATATATCATCACTTTTTTCTTGACATAAAATGTGAACAACGCAAGAACTTATTAACTAAAGCATATCAACATCAGGCAGTGAGCACATATCTCTTGTTTCCTGTTAAGAAAGACATCCTCAGTGAAGAGTGAGCATGAAAGACTTTAATGTACCATCCTAGAATCATGTGCTCTGTAACATCCATTCAGATACTACCTCTAAAACTTCTCTGATTTATCATATTTTCGGGAGCCTAGACTACACTTTATGTCCAAGTGCTCAAGAGGAGAATCTGAATCCCTGTATTGTGTATAAACATGTAGGGCCAAGGAAAATTTGAAAAATCACAGGAATCTTGTAAAATCATTGTTTTGATTTATTATTTAGTCTATATAGACTAAAAGGAAAGTCCATATGCAGATATGTGAACATTCAAACCATTCTGTCTTCAGAAAGTTCAAATATTTCAGTGATAGGAAATAGGTTTCCTCCTGGATGTTCTCTGTTTACGTGCATAGATAATACCATTGCTTTTTTAATTAAAAGTTTTATTGAAATATATAAATATATATATATATAGGAAAATTGTATACTTAGCTCAGTGACTTTTAAAAAATGTGTACACACTTTCATAACTATAACCCCAATAAATAAATGGTGTATTCCCATAAGTCCAGAAACTTATATCCTTATCAGTCCTTATAATTCCCTCTTATGAGGTCTTTCAACATTGATTTGTTTTAGCATTAAATAAATGATTATACAGTAAGTACTCATTTGTGTTTGGCTTCTTTTACTTCACATGTTTTTTAGGATAATCAACATTCTAGTAGATAATAAGTTCATTCATTTCCATTTGTTCTTAGAATTCCATAAAATAAATATGAACAGTTTCTCTATTTCATTGTTAAGTAGCAACTAGGTTATTTCCATTTCTAATTTATGTGAATTGCACTGTTGTAGACATCTTTATACATTTTCATTATGTTCAAATGTATACATTTGTTTGTTATATACCTAAGAGTAGAGTTGCAGGGACACAGGATATACAACTATTGGTTTATACTAATTAACACTTGCACTAGCAAAGCACAAAAGTTCTATTTGAACCATTGAATCTAAACACAAAATTAATTGGTTTCATATACTCCTGACATACCCTTATACCATGTCCAGTTTATCCAATAGCTTGACTTTCTGTGGTATAGGTGAACATTAATGCTTCCCTCTCTGTTGTCCATAGGTGTATCTTCAGGTCTTTTTTGACATTTACAACAGTGTTTTTACACCACAGAACAGAGAATAAGTGGAAAAAAAAATACAATAAATAATGCACATAGGACTTGGCCCCATGTGGAACATTGTGGGGGACTTGGTGTATCTGGCCTGCACACTTGCCATCTCACTATCTTTTGTGGGTGTGCTTGTGTGGCCAAATCTGCACATGTGTAGAAGAGATATTTCACAGCTGAAGGAGGCTGGGTGGATCTTATTTTCCTTGGAGACACTGAATAAACTGTTTTGTATGCTTGCATTTTGACTGCAACCCATCAACACAGGTCAGGTATGAAAGTTTCCACTTGCTAATATATTGCCCCCCACCCAAAATTTTTGGATTTTGGAACATAAAGATTAGGATGCTCAACTTTTATTTTCTTTATGATCAATGACTTTTGTATCCAGATAAAGAAATATTTGCTCATCCACAATTATAAAGATAGTCTCTTATGTCATTTTCTGGAAATGTAATTGTTTTAGTTTCATATGTAAGTCTATACTCCCTAATTTATTCTTGTGTTTCACTTACAATGAGCAAGAAGATTCACTTTTTTATATTGATTTCAATTGATTCAGCATTACTTATTTAAAAAGACCATCCTTTTCCCACTGCACTGCCGTGACACCTTTGTAATAAATCTAGTGGCCACATTTGTATGGGTCTTTTTATGAAATTACTATTTAATATCCTTTTGTACAAATGACACTGCATTAGTTACTGTGACTATATAGTAAGGCAAGGCTTGGTATCTGACATTATAAGTTGTCCAATTGGGTCATCATTTTCAAAATTTTCCTAGTTAATGCTCTATTTTAGTCAGTTTTTTCACTGTGTTTTGCAGAAATCTATATAGGAGTCTTCCACATCTCTTACAGTTTTTTCCCCCTTCAGGCATTTGATGCTTTATGATCTCATTGTAAATGTTATTTTTCAATTTTTAATACTTTGTTGCCAGTATATAGAAAGGTTTGATTTTTTTTTTACAATGACATTTTTCCTAGAAAACTTGCTAAATTCACTTACTTATTGTTAGATTCCTTTGGATTTTTTCTGCTCATAAGGATATCATTTTAGAATAATGGCAGTGTTATTTATTTTCAATCCTTACATCTTGATTTCTCTTTGTCTTAATCAATTAGTAACTCCAGTACAATGTTGACTGGAAGTGGTACATCTGATATCATAAAATTCATTTCTAGATACTGTATATTAAAAAATTAGAGATTCTTGATTATTTTGTTTTCCTTGAGAAATAATTTAGTTTTCATCTATGAGTTTGAGATGGTATAAGTCTGGTGTTTTGAGAGCGTTTATACTTCTAGTTTGCACGTATTTCTCAAACATAGCCCTCAGAACTTTCAACTGAAAGATTGGGGAAGGGTTGCTTAGCAGGTTTCCTCCTTTATGGCATTTCTTAAAATCCAATTATGTGATCACTGGAAAGGGAGTCCACCAAAAGCACTACTAATTTTGTCTCCCTCTTACATGCACTTTTCTCATTGGATTCTTTTTTAGCATTATTTCAATAGCTTTATGGGTGACAAATAGTTTTGGTTACATGGATGTATTGTACAGTGGTTAAATCTGGACTTTAGGTGTGCCTAACCACCCCTCCCTCTACACCTGACAAGCGATTTTTCATCCTTCCTCTTCTTTTTACCCTACCCTTTCTCAGTATCGGGTGTCCATTATATAATTCTCGATGTCTTGTGGATCCTTAGTTTAGCTCCCACTCATGAGAACATGCAGTGTTTGATTTTCTGTTCCTGCATTCATTAGTTAATTTAGGATGACGCTCTCCAATTCCATCCGAGCCGCTGCAAAAGACATTATTTCCTTCTTTTTGATAGCTGAATAATATTACATGGTGTATGTGTTTGTGCGTGTGTGTGTGTGCATGCATGTGTGTATATGTAATGTGGTGTATATTTATGTGTGTGTATATATATATATATAAGAAAATGTAGTGTATATATGTACACACACACACACACACACACGTATGCTACATTTTCGTTATCCACTGATCAGTTGATGGGCATTTAGATTGATTCCACATCTTTGCAATTGTGAACTGTGCTGTGATAAACATACAAGCATAGGTGTCTTTTTAATAGAACAACCTCTGTTTCTTTGGGCTGATACCTAGTAGTGGGATTGCTGGATTAAATAGTAGATCTACTTTTAGTTCTTTGAGAAATCTTCATACCAATTTCCATAGGGGTTGTACTAATTTGCACTCCCATCAATAGTGTATAAGCATTCTCTTTTTACTGCATCCTTGGCATCTATTTTTTAATGATAGCTATTCTGATTGGTATAAGGTAGTATCTCATTGTGGTTTTAGAGTCTTAATGTCTCCCCCATTGACTTAAAACTGGCAAATAGCTTGAAGGGAAAAATGATGCAAAACTGCTACATTTCTTTATTTCTCTGGGATATTGCCCCCTTGAGACGTGGCCTCCTTGATAATCTTAAAATGCAATTTTTAATCTCTGTATCCCTGTGAGGTTACAGAAAATTCTAAACTGCTGCTTTTGGCTTGGTTTCTCATCATGAACAGTTTAGGGATATGCAAATGGTTCAATAGGAAAACTTGACTGTAATTTCACTGGTTTTTTATTTATTCTGGAAACTTGGCTCCTCAGGTCGTGACTGCCTTGGATGTCCTCCAGTGGCTTCGATTTTTATTTATCTGTTTGTTTTTTTATTTAATCCAGTTTTTAAAGTTGTTCTAAATTTTCACATTTGACTGATACAAGCCACTTTATCTTAGCTGAATATATATATGATGTCTCTTATCATTATTCTATTTCTTTATTCCCAATATAGTATTATAAAATCTTTTAAACACATACCAAAGTTGAAAAATTTTACAATGAATCTTTACATTTAAAATTTGTAGTGAATCATTACATTTACAATTTTACCATTAGCATTTACTTTTGCCTTCAATCACCTATTTATCTATCTATCCAGTGCTCTGTCCATTTATTAATTCATCTCAGTTTTAATGCATTTCGTACTAAATTTCAAATATAAGTACACTGTTCCTTAAGGGACAGGTTATTTACTAGAGTCCAAGATTCATGTATAGGATTCATATTATGAATGAAAACTAACATACAGTGAAATGAAAACTACAGTAAAATTAAGTATTGATGAATTTTAAGTACAAATTTACTAGTTTTGATAAGTACAGATAGACTGTTAACCAAACTCCTACAAACTATAGAAGCTTACCATCAACCTAGGAAATTTCCTCAGATCCTGTCCCTGTCAATACCAATCTACATATTTCAAATTTTAAATTGTTCAAAGATAATTTAAAAAACACACAGAACAATTTTTCTTGTTTTGGAATTTCATATAGATGAAAGTATACATTGGGTATTATTCTTTCATTCTACTACTATCATCTGGCATTTTATAAACACATACATGCGCATTTATTTCCCTCAACTCTTGGGTTTGTTAATGGTTAATATAAAACTATTAATAATTCTTTTCATTGCTAGGTAGTATTCCACTGTATTATAATACAATCAATTTTTAAACTCTGTATACCAATTAATGTATAACTAGGATATTTGCAGTATTTGATTATAATGTATAAGCCTACTATAATTGTTATTATACATCTTTTAATATACATTTTTATTTTCTTAAAAAACTAGAAATTTTACTTTAAGTTCCTATTAAAAAGACATGACAATTCTAGTTGTTCTATTTTCTTATCACGTTTGTTGCATGAGTCTTTGTAGTTTTAGCCATTCTGGTGGGTATAATAAAGTTTTTCTTTTTGACTTTTATTTGGATTTTCCTGATGACTGATGAGGTTGAGCCATTTTCATGTCCTTATTGGCTATTTATGTAGTTTCTTTTTTGAGGAATCTGTTAAAATATTTGGCTTATTTGGGAGGCTGGGGAGACATTGTCCTTTTATTATTGTGTCATAAGTGTTTTTCTTCATAGGTATGCTGACAAGCTGATACCTTGCAAATGGTTTCTCCAAAACTATAGCTTACTTATTCACATTCTTAACAGTATCTTTTGAGAAGCAGGTTTTCATTTGATAAAATCAACTCTTTTTTTTTTTCCTTCTGTATTTCTGGCATTTTGACTTGTATATATACCCTTGACAACTCAGAAGGCATAAAAACATTTTCCCATGGTTTTCTTTAAAAGATTTATGATTTTAGCTTCTGTGACTAGATCAAGGATAATTTTGAATTATTTTTATTTATAATGTGAGATAGAAATAACCATTTTTTAATGTGAGTATTCAGTTAATCTAGCACAAATTATTGGAATTTTTTTCTTTTACCCATTGGAATGATTTAGCACTTGTGTAAAAAAAAAAAAAGAAAGAAAGAAATAGAAAAAAGAAAGCCATGTGTACAACAATTTGGGGGCTTTCTATGTTCCATTGTTCTGTTCAGCAATATTCCCACACGACACTGTTTTGATTTTTTTTTTTTTTTTTGAGTCGGACTCTCACTCTGTCGCCCAGACTGGAGTGCAGTGGCTGCTCCCGGCCACTGCAGCCTCGACCTGCTGGGCTCCGGCTATCCTTCCGCCTCAGCCTTCCAGGTGGCTGGAACCACAGGCGCGCGCTACCACGCCCGGCTAATTTTTTGATTTATTGTAGAGATGAGGTCTCGCCACGTTGCCCAGGCGGGACTATAACCCGCGGGCTCAGGCAATCCACTCACTTCCCAAGGCACGGGATTACAGGCTGAGCCACTGAGCCTGGCCTGTTTTGATTTTAATAGCTGTATAGATAGTCTTCATGTTGGCTAGTATAAGCCCTTCCAACTTATTATTATTCTTTGTTTTTTATTTTCTAGTCCTTTACAATGTCATATAAATTTTAAAAGCAGAATGTCAAGTTTTACAAAGTAGTCATTTGGAATCATGACTGGAATTGCCTTGAATATGGATTAATTTGGGAAGTATTATATCTTAGTGATATTGCATCTCATAAACATGAATGAGATATATTTGTTTAGTCATTTAGGCCTTCTTTGTTTTTTGTGATTTTCAGAAAAGGAGTCTCTTAATTTATACCTAAATCATTTATATTTTTAGAAACTATTACAAAAGAAATCTTCACAATTTTATTTTCAAATAATTTCTTGATAACATATTGGAATAATTGGCTTTTATATATTACTCTTGGAATCTAAGATAATATTAATTTTAGTAATTGTTTTTTCAATTCCTTAGGATTGTCTATATAAACATTTACTTTTCATCAGAAAATAGAATTAGTTTGTTTAATTTTTGCAATTTGTGTTACTTTTCTTTTAATACATTATTTTAATCGTTAAGATTTCCTGTACAATGTTGACAAAATTGGTGATAGTGAGCATCTTTGCTTTGTTTCTGATTGTAGAAATGCTTGCTGTAGTCTTAAGTTTTATTTGATTGACAAATAATGATTGCACATATTTATGTGGTATATATGATGTTTTGATACGTGCATATATTTTCTAATGATCAAATCAGAATGATTAGCATATTTACCACCTCATGTGCTTATCATTTATTTGTGATGAGAACTTTCAAAGTCCTTTTCTAGATATTTTAAAATATACATGATTATTAACTATAGTTACTTTACTGTGCAAAAGAATACCAGAAATTATTCCAGCTGTCTAATTATAACTTTATGCCTGTTAACCAATGTCTCCCCTTCACCCTTTCACACCTACCCTGTCAGCAACTGGTAACCACCATTCTACTTTCTACATCTGTGAGTTTAACTGTTTTAGATTCCACATGTGAGTGAGACCATATGGTATTCATCTCCCAGTGCATGGCTTTTTCATTTAACATACATAATATCATGTAGCTTCATTCACGTTGTCACAAATGACATAATTCAATGTTTTTGTTTTATACTGTCTGATTAGCTGACCTTTTTTTTTCCTATAGATTTTGTTATCGAATTGAGAGAATAAGGAAGTTTTTTTATTACTAGTTGGCTGAGAAGTGCATTTTTTCTTATTGTTAAACATAAAAATGGCATTTATTTTTGTCAACATATTTTTGGCATTTGTTGCTCATGTATTCTTAAGCTCTTTATTCTGTTCACATTGTAAATTACATTGGATTTCAAAATTGAAACCAATTTTGTCTTCTTTATAAAGTCTATTGATTCTTACTTAATTATTCTGGTATATATTTCTATGTTTGATTTTTTTTCAGAATGTTGAAATAGTTTTCCTTCTATGATCATAAGAGCTATAGCTCTATAATTTTCTTCTAGGTTGTCAACATGTAGTCACAGAATTACTCTTTATTAACTCTATCTCCTTAATGTCTGTAACTTAGGTAATGATAATAACCCTGTTAGTCTTATAATTGAGATTTTTCTTCTCTCTTTTACTTGCTTAGTCTAATTAAAAGTTTATTAATGTTGCTTTTTAAAAATAACTGCTTTTGATTTTAAATTATCTCGACTTGCCTTTCATTTATTTATTTTCTTGGTTTCCTTTTATATGTTTTCTTCCTAAATTCCTAGGTAAATTCATAAGTCATTAATTCTTAGATCTTGATTATTTCCTAGATTAAGTCTTAAATGCTATAATTTTTCCTCTAAGCACTACTTAGCCAGCATCTCTAAAATTTTGACCTATTATACTTTTATTATAAGTCAATTCAAAATAACTTGTATTTTTGTTGTTTTATTTGTTTGTTTTCTGCTTGGGCTATTCAGGACTTTGCTATTTAATTTCAAAATAGTTGAGTCATTCACAAAATGTTAGTTTTAAAAAATATATTTCCATTGTGGCAGCATACTCTGTATAATTTCAATTTTTAAAGCTTAAATTTCTTATATAGGGCAACAGATTGCCTATTTAGAAAATGTGCCATGCACATTGAGAACATAATGTGTTTTCTACAGTTGTTGGCATATTGTTCTGTAATATTTTTTCTTAAAAAATTGGACAATATTGTTGATTGTATTATTGAAATCATCTATTTTGACTAATTTTTGGTCTAGTTCTTTTTATTGATGAGAAAGTTTCATTAAAATACCTGACCGTAAATTGGTATTATCTTTTCCTGTCTTCTGTTCAGTCCATTTGTGTTTCATGTATATTGAGGTTTCATTATAAGGTACTTGCATATTTAAAATTGTTATATCTCCTTGATAAATTGAACTTTTAAAATTTGAAAGGTCTTGCTTTTCTCTGGGAATATTCTTTATCTTAAAGTCTATTTTTTCTGATATTAATGTATACACTGTCACCTTCTTGCTTATTATTTGCACCGTATGCCTTCGCCATTCATTTGTTTTAACCTTTTTAATTTAGATTGCATTTATATTAAATAAACATTCTATCATTTGATCTTCATTTTGATTCCATGTTTACAATATATAACTTTTAGTTCGGGTGTGTCCATTAACATTTCATGTAATTTTTGACATGGTTGAATTTTGCCATTTTATGATGTGTTTTAGTGTGGTTCTTGAAGTTTTTTTCAGTTTCCTTTTGTCTTCTTTCTTTACAATTACTTAAGAATGTGTTAAGAATTCTATTTTAATTTATCGATTACTTTTTTTTTTTTTGAGTTGGAGTCTCACTCTGTCGTCCAGACTGGAGTGCAGTGGCCGCTTCCAGCCACCGCAGCCTCGCCAGCTGGGCTCTGGCGATCCTTCCGCCTCCGCCTTCCGAGTAGCCGGAATTACAGGCATGCGCTACCACACCCGGCTGATTTTTGATTTATTGTAGAGATGAGGTCTCGCTGCCCAGGCGGGTCTTGAACCCGCGGGCTCAGGCAATTCACTCACCTCAGCCTCCCAAAGGCGCGGGATTACAGATTGAGCCACCAAGCCCGGCTCTATTACTTTTTTCTATACAGTTTTACATTATGTTTTAAGGAATTACAGTATTCTTTCTTCACTTTTCATAGTCTCTATAGAATTAATAGTGTACCATTTCACATAAAATGAAAAAGCATTATAACTATATAGATCTATTTGATCACCAATTCTTTATGTTATGATTGTCATACATATAACATACATGTACATTAAAAATCTCACAAGATAATTTGATATTGTCTTTTAAAGCAACTGATAGGAAAAACAATCATATATTTTCCTAGATACTTATTATTTCTGATTCTTTATTTCTTTCTGAAGATCAAAGTATTGATAAATCTATCAATTTATAACTACTTTTAGTCTGCTGCCATGTTTGTATTTCATGTCTGCTGGCAATAAAAACTCAGTTTTTTCTAATATAAAAATTTCCTTATTTCTCCATTATTCTTAATATATATTTTTGCTAAGTGTAGACATCTGGGTTGACTGTTTTCTGATATCCTTAGTTTCTAATGAGAAGTTGGAAGTTAAAATACATTGAATCTTGAATAATATAGGTTTGAACTTCATAGTTCTACTTACATATGAATTTTCTTCTTCTTCTGCCTGTGACATCTCTGAGACAGCAAGACCAGCTTCTCCTCTTTTCCCTTCTTCTCAGACTACTCAATTTGAAAATGATGAGGATGAAAAACTTTATAATATCTACTTCCACTTAATGAATAGTAAATATATCTTCTCTTCCTTACAGTTTTCTTGATAACATTTTCTTTTCTCTAGCTTACTTTATTGTAAGAATACATTATAGAATACAAATACCACAAGCTATGTGTTATTCGACTAGTGATGTTATTGACCAATGGTGGGTTATTAATAGTTAAATTGCTGGGGAGTCAAAAGTTAATCATGAATTTTTGACTGTGTATGGAGTATAATCACCCTCACTGCTAGTGTTGTGTTCAAGGGTCAACTGTAATTGTTCTTCTGAAAGATGTGTTTTTCCATTATGCTTTTAAGATTTATCTTTGATTTTCAGCAGTTTGATTATGATATGCTTAGGAATTTTTGTTTATTTATTTACTTTTTTTCTGCTTAGAGTCCAATAGTATTTATAATCTGTAAATGTATACCTTTCATCAAAATAAAATATTTTTCTACTCTGTTTTCTTCTATGCTTCTAAACTTCCAAATACACATAACTTAGACCTTTCAATGCTTGACAACTATCTGAGAGACATTCTCTTTTATCTAATATTTTTCTGGTCTTTAAAATGATTTTTAATTAATTTATACATTTGTTAGTTTTCACTCTATTACTTTCACTATACTATTAAGCATACCCAATACATTTTAAAAGTCTGATTTTTAAAAATTTTTCTGTTGACTTTTTTGCTTTGTACATATTTTTATTTCCCTGATGAAATGTTCTAACATTTTATTAATTGCAGACATATTATCTTTTTACATTTTTGAATATCATGATTCCAATACCTGGGTTATACAAAGTTGGTCCCAGTGATTGATATTTGCTTGAGGATTGGAAATTTTTCCTGGTAATTTACATATCAAACAATTTTTGGACTATACCTTAGATATATAGGTTGCATTCTCTGGAAAGTTATTAATTTTGGTTTGGTTGATTGATTTTTGTAGGCAATTATTTTAGGTGGACATAACTGCAAATTCCATCTCTAGGAGAGCAAGTCAAATTTTATTTCAGCTAGTTTTTTCATAGGTAGGCTGCTTTGAGATTCCTCTAAGCCAACCCTATGCATGTGTTGTTCAAAAGTTAGCTATAAATTTTTGAAGATGTTGTATACAAAATGTAGTTCTCTTCTCTGAGGCTCTCCATCCCAGGATTTTCTTTTACTTGCTGTAGTTCCACAAACTCTTTCCACTGGTTCTGGAATCCAGAAAGTCTGAGTTTACTATTAGCATTTCTTCTATCTTGATCAGTATTGTGTGTGACCTGTCTCATTCTTACAGCTACAAAAATAGGAAACTTACTTCAAGTTTTACAACTTTTTTTCAAAGTGTAAGCTCTTCTCCAGATTTTTTCTTTTCATTCTGCAAGATCTTTACTTTATTATTTTTGTATTTTTTCCAGATTTTATAGTTGATATATGTAGGAAGGTAAGGTCTGGGAGGTGGTTGTTTGGCCATTCCAGAATCAGAACTCCTACCACTGCATATGTTTTTATGTTTAATTAACATTTAATAACTGAACATATTTATGGGATACAGAGTAATATTACATACATATATACAAGGTGTGAAGATTAAATCAGGGTAATTTACATATATATTGCCTCAAACATTTATTATGTCTTTTTTCTGTGAATATTCAAAATTTGTCTTCTAATTTTTCAAAATAAGCACAATTTTATCAACCATAGTCATTCTACAGTACTACAAAATAGTAGAACTTGTTTCTTTCATCTAGCTATAACTTTGAATTTGTTAACCAGCCTCTCTTATTCCTCTCCCCACTACCCTTACCATCCCAGTCTCTAATCACCACAATTCTACTCTCTATATTATACTTTCTCTTTTATATATAAGTAGAATATGTGGCATTTATCTTACTCCATGTGACTTATATCACTTAACATAATGTCCTCCAGACAAATTAATGGTGTCACAAATGACAGAATTGTATTCTTTCTTAAGACTGAATAGTATTTCACTGTGTAGGTAGACCACATTTTTCTTATCTACTCATCTATTCATGGACAATTGGGTTGATTTCATATCTTGACTATTATAAATAGAGTTGCAAAAAACATGAGGATGTACGTGTCTCTTTGATATGCTGGTTTCCTCTTCTTTGGATAAATGAAGTAGTAAAATTGCTGGATCATATGATAGTTATATTCTTAGTTTTTTGATAAATATCCATACTATTTTCCTTAATTCCCTTCAACAGTGTGTAAGAGTTCCCTTTTATTTTCTCTATCCTAACTGGCACTTTTTATGTTTTGTGTTTTTGATGACAACCTTTCTGTCTGAGATAATATCTCATTGTGTTTTGATGTGCATTTCCCTGATAATTAGTGTTGTTGAACTTTTTTTCATTTCCTTTTTGATTGTTTATATGTCTTTAGAGAAATGTCTATTCAGATCCTTTGCCCATTTTAAATAAAATTATTTGGGATTTCTTTTGTGGTTGAGTTTTCAGTTTCCTGGAAATTATGAATATTAATCCCTTGTCAGATGACTACTATGCAAATATGTTCTCCCATTTAACATGTTGTTTCTTCAGTCTGTTGATTGTTTCTCTTGTTGTACCGAAGGATTTTTGTTTAATATAGTCTCATTTGTCTATTTTTGTTATTGTCACCTCTGTTTTTTGAAGTCTTACTCATAAAATCTTTATTGAGACTAATATCCTGAAGAATTTCCCCTGTATGTTCTTCTAGTCATTTTTGAACTGATTTATGTATATGATGAAATATTGTAATCTAGTTTCATTCTACAGCATATGAATATCCAGTTTTCCCAACACAATACATTTAAGAGAGTGTCCTTTCCCCAATGTATGTTCTTGGCACCTTTGTTAAAAATGTGTTGGCTGTAAATACATGAACTTATTTCTGGGTTCTCTATTTTGTTCAATTTGTACATGTGTCATGTGCTTGCTTTTTTTATTTTAAAGGTGTGGGGTACAATTCAGGATTAGGTATACAAGTGGTCACTGTACAGGTAAAGTTTGGGTCTCCCTTTGGTCCTCACTTCAACTGGTTTGAGATCAGGTACCCTTATTGATGTTATATGCCCCTGCTCCCCTGGCGTTTCTGGCTACCGGCAATCCCTTTCTTATAGTATTATAGTAAATGTTCAGTGTCTGCTTGAGTGAGAACATGAGGTATTCAGTTCTTTGTTTCTGTGATAAATCACTGAGTATGGTAGACTAAATCTTTCCAAGGTGCTGCAAAGTCTATAATTTTGCTCTCTGTGGTTGTATAATATTCCATTTTGTATATGTACCACTTTTTAAAAAGTCCAGTCCCGTTTTGACAGACAGCACTGTTGGTTCCATGTTTTTGCTGTTGTAAATAGTGCTGCAATAAACATGCATGTACAGATATCTTTTTGTAGAGTGATTTAAGATCCCCCGAGTATATTCCTAGAGGAGGATTGCTGGGTCATATGGAAGGTCAATTAAGTTCTTTTAGGAATCACCACACTGTTTTCCATAGAGGTAGAACAAGTTTGCATTCCCACAAACAGTATAGAACCATTCCCTTTTCTCTGCATCCTTGCCAGCATTCATTGTTTGTTTTATTAAAGATGGCCATTCTTAATGGAGTTAGGTGGTATCTCAATGTGGTTTTGATTTGCATTTCTCTGAAGATTAGTGAAGCTGAGCATTTTTTTATGTTCTATTGGATTCCAATCCATAAGCATGGATGCCTTTCCTTTTTCTTTTTTCTTTTTTTTTTTTTTGGTGTCCTTTTCCATTTATTTCACTAGTGTTTTGTAGATCCTCTTGTAAGAGGTCTTTTACCTTTTTGGCTAAATTTATTCTTTGGAATTTTTTGTTGCTATTGTAACTAGGAATGCTTTCTAGATTTCTTTTTAAGCTAGTTTATTATTATAGAAACACTTATGTTTTTAATGTTGATTTTGTATCTTACAACTTTACTGGATCTATCAGTTCTAACAGTTTTTTATGAGGTATTTAGGTTTCGCTTAATATATAATTATGTATTCTGAAAAGAGATAAATTTGAATTCTTCTTTTTCTGTTTAAATGGCCTTTGTTTCTCTCTTGCCTAACTGCACTGGGTAGAACTTTCAGTATTATGTTGATTAAGAGTTTTCAAAGTGGGCATCCTTGTTTTGGTTCAGTTCTTAGAGATTTTTACGTTTTCCCCATTCAGTATGTTGGTAGCTATGGGTTTATCATATATGGGCTTTATTGTGTTAAACAATGTTCCTTATTTACTTAATTTATTAAAAGTTTTTTAAATCATGAAGCGATATTGAATTTTAGATAATTATTTTTTGCACTCATTGAGATGATCATATGATATTATCCTTCATTCTGTTGATGTGATGTATCTCATTTATTCCTTTGCTTATTATTATTATTGCAGTCCTGGGATAAATGCCACTTGATTACAATGTATTATCTTTTTGACGTGCTATTGGATTTGGTTTGCTAGTGTTTTGTTAGGAATTTTGCATCCATATTGGTCAGGGATGTTGACTGTCCTGTAGTCTTGTTTTTGCTGTGTCTTTATCTGTTTTTTGAATCAGGGTAAGTCTGGCCTCCTAAAATTAGAAAGAATGCTTTTCAATTTTCTGTAACAGTTGAGAAGAATTAGTGTTAGTTCTTCTTTAAAAGTTGGACATAATTCAGCAATAAAGTCATTTGTTTATGAGCTTGTCTTTGTTATTGGTCTATTCAGGTTTCCTTTTTTTTTTTTTTTGGTTCAATCTTGATAGCGTATATGTGCTGAGGAAATTACTCATTTTTTTCTAGGTATTCTAATTTGTTGGTATATAGTTGTCAATTTAGTCTCTAATAATCCTTTGTATTTCTGGAATATCACTTATTATGTCTTCTTTGTCATTTCAGATTTTTTTTTTGTCTTCTCTCTTTTTTTTTAATTATTATAGCTAGGTATGCCAATTTTGTTTATCTTATTAAATAAATTTTTGTTTTATTGATTTTTTTCTATTATTGTTCACTCTCTGTCTATTTTGTTTAGTTCTGCTCTGTTCTCTATTATTCCTTTCTTTCTACTAATTTTGGACTTGGTATGTTCTTGCTTTTTTAGTTTTTTGAGACTGACCATTTGGTTTTTTATTTGAAGTATTTCTACTTACTTGATGTAGGTGTTTATTGTTATAAACTTCCCTCTTAGTACTGTTTTTGCTGTATTCCATGAGTTTTGGTATTTTGTATTTTCATTTTTATTTGTGTCAAGACTTTTTAAAAATTTTTTTAAATGTCTTAATTGATCCAATGTACATTCAAGAGCATGTTATTGAGTTTTCACGTACTTTTGTATTTTCCAGAGCTATTCCTGTTATTGATTTCTGGTTTGAGCCGATTGTGATCTGAAAGGATACTTAGATAATTCTGGTTTTTAAAAATATTTGTCAAGGTTTATTTTGTGGCCTAATATATGGTTTACCTTGGATAATGTTTTATGGACTGATAAGAAGAAGTACATTTTGTTGATGTTGGATCAAATGCTCTTTAAATGTCTGTTAGACTATCTGGTCTATATTCCATGTTATACCCAAAGCTTCTTTGTTGATTTTCTGTGTAAATGACATGCTGAAAGTGGGTTGTTGAACTTCCTAATTATTGGGTTATATGTCTTTTTATCTCTAATTATATTTGCTTTATATATATAGGTTCTCCAATGTTGGTAGCATATATATTTGTAATCATTATATTCCCTTGCTTAATTGATTGTTTATTATTATATAATAACCTTCTTTGTCTCCTTTATGTTTTTTGAGTTAGTCTATTTGGTTTGGAAGTAAAAGAAAGATATCTATCATCTGGAAAACACAAAAATATAAAACTCTGGCATAACAGAAACTCAAATGAGAAAGAGAAAGGAACAAAATATTTTCACTACAGGAAAATATCAAAGAGAGTTATGACAAGTAAACAGTAAGAAAGAAAGAAAGAAAAGAAACACAAAGCAATCAGAAAAGTATAGCTATTTCTGCACAATTTTGATTTTAATTTTCAAAGAATATATTTTTTATCTCTTTCCTTTTGGTTAATGAATATTCTTATAGGCGAAGTGAGTTTCTTGTAGGTAGCATGTAGTTACTTATTTTTTTAATCCATTAAGCTAGTACATAATTTTTAATTGGAGGATTGAAGTTATTTTCATTCAAGTTTGTTGTTGATAGGTTAAGACTTACTCTTGTTATTTTGTCAATTGGCTTCTGATTGTTTTATATAATTTTTCTTTCTTTTTTCCTCTCTTATTGTTTATCTTTGTGATAGCTATTTGTGGTAGTTTTCTGTAGCAACAACATTTTATTCCTTCCTCTTTCTCATTTGAGTGTCTCTTCTACCAAAGTTTTATACTTTTGGTTGTTTTCCACATGGTTGGTATTACTCTTTTACTTTCAGATATTAGACTTTCCTAAGCATTTCTTGTAGGGTCAGTCTAGTGGGGATATATTTCATCAGTTGTAGCTTATCTTGGCAGACTTTATTTTACTTTACAAACTCTATTTCTCTAGAATAGCTTTGCTGAGTATAGTATTCTTGGTAGTAGATTTTTTTTCTTTTCTTTTTTTTTCTTTTAGCAGCTTCAATATATCATCCTATTTTTGCCTTCCCTGAAATGTTTCTACTGAGAAATATGCTGTTATTCTTGTGTCTCATGGGTATTTTCTTATATGTGACTCGACAGTTTTCTCTTGCTGTTTTTAGAATTTTCTCTTTGTCATTGACTTTTGACGGTTTGACCATAATGTGTCTCAGGGAGGATTTTTGGTGCTGAATCTATTTGGGAATCTTAGTTTCCTGTATCTAGATGTCCACATCTCTGCACAATTTTGATTTTGATTTTCAAAGACTATCTTTTTCAACCATTTCCTTTTAGTTAATATGTATCTCATTCACTAATCTCAGGGAAGACTTTTGGGGTTTAATCTATGGGGAAAACTTTTAGTTTCCTGTATCAAGACTGGACATTTTCATCTTTATTTAGTTAAATTAATTTTCTGTGCTTTTCTCATTTCTTCTTGTTTTGGACCACCTAAAATACTTGAAGGTATCCCATATGTCATATAGAATTTCATCACTTTCCTTCTTTCTTTCTTTCTTTCTTTCTTTCTTTCTTTTTCTTTCTTTCTTTCTTTCTTCCTTCCTTCCTTCCTTCCTTCCTTCCTACTTCCTTCCTTCCTTCCTTCCTTCCTTCCTTCCTTCCTTCCTTCCTTCCTTCCTTCCTTTCTTCTTTCTTTCCTTCCTTTCTTTCTTCCTTTCTTCCTTTCTGTCTGACTGAGTTATTTCAAAAGATTCATCAAGTTCAGAAATTTCTTTGCTTAACCTAGTCTATTGTTGAAGTTCTTAACTGTATTTTTATTTTATTCATTGAGTTCTCTAGGTTTTTTGTTTTCTTATAAGTACTATTTGTTGAATTTCTCAGATCATAAGTTGTTTGTATAATTTTTTTGTATAGTTTATCTGTGCTTTCTTGTATTTCTGAATTTCTTTAAGATCATTATTTTTCCTTGTTTTAGACATTTTAAACATTTTCTTTTCTTTTTGGTCAGTTATACTGAAGAATTACTATGTTTTTGTGGAAGTGTCATGTTTCCTTCATTTTTTAAGTTTCTTGCATCTTTATGTTAATATCTTTGTATCTGATTTAGCAGTCACCTCTTCCAGTTTTATGAGTAGCTACTGTAGTGCATTTATTTTTCTATAGATATGCCTGTATTAGTTGGTTAAGGTGCTTTGACTTTGGTTCTGGGTGGGCACAATAAGATATTCTCTATATCATTTATTTGGCTATAACCAATGTCAATGGTGGCCTCAAGTTTCTCAGTGGCTCAGGCTGTGGTTATTTGTGGAGCCAGTGGTTGAGGCATTGATGGAGATTGGGGAACTGGGTGAGTCATTCCTCAAGCCCCTGGGTGGCATGTGTGACCGCCAATTATGGTGACTGCAGCCCAGAACTGACCAGTTCTTGTGTCCCTGGGTAGGATCTGCATGAGCATTGACCATGCAGTCAAGATGATCCTCAGGATCCTGGAGGGCACACATGGGCACAAGGAGTGTTAGCAGAGAGCTTGTTGGACTGGATAAACTAGACTTAGAGCCCCTAGGCTGGTTACATGGGATGGCAACAGAGGCAGGCTGGTCCTCAGGCCCATTGATTTCCACACTGCCTATATAAATGCTGATAGTAGCAGGAAATACCTATATATGTTCTCAAGCCCCAGGGTGGTGCACATGGTAGTCCTGTTTTTGTAGGGGACATGGTCAATATTGGTGATGGTGGTCACCACAAACAGGCAGTCCTCAGGTTCTGGGTAGCACAGTCCTGTACTGGAGGTAGTCTCCCTATTATTCTGTGCTGCTTATTCCTTGAAATATAGGATACTGCTTGACTTTGGTGCAGGGGACACAGCTACACAGCTTGGTAAAAGTGGTATTCTAATGCTTCAACCCTACGTGGATGGAGGAAGATTTTGGCAAGGTCCCAGACATGTGATGATGGAGTGGTTATTTGTCATAAGGAAGCTTGTAATTTGGTGGTGTTTCCTATCACTGAGTTTAGTATTTGAACTCTATGAGTATAATGTGAGTGTATATTTATGTGTTTTTAAGGCACTCTGGTTTGATAAAATCATAACATGTTTTTTTTGCCTAAAAATTCTTTGTTTAAGAAATAAAAGTTAATAAGTTTTGACTATGTTACTACCTTGAGCTTCTATCCATAATGAAATCCATTAATAAATGTTTTCTATTCACTCAGTAATAACCTTAACTACATGATGTAAAATTTTTTTTACGGTACTATTTTAAATGACCAAGTATCATGGCATTAATCATAATCTGTATATTAACCATGCACATTGCACTGGGTAAAAAGTAAATGTAAGGCTCGGTTATATCACTAAACCATCTTCAAGCATCCTTAAGCCTAGTGTAGACAAAGGGAAGAGGCTATAAGAGATGTAAAAAGATATTATTTCTCATGTTGTAATGAAGTGGCAGAAAAAAAATAAATCAAATGTTAGGAAAGCTTGGTCAAGGCACTATTACAATCAAGAAAGCTTTATACATGATATTTTATTTGAGATGGCCCTTGAAGGATATGTGTTATTTTACACAGAAATATAATGATGAATACAGTTCAGAAAGACAATAAAATAAATGTGAGGAAGGTTTAGAGAAGAGATATGAATTATATTTCATTCGATGTTGAACTTTTGTATGAGAGTTGCAAAATGTAGAAATAGAGATTGGGACTAAATTTATAAAAGGCTTAAATTATAGGACCTTTGTAAGCTTGGAGGTTGTATTGATTAAGACAAGTGTTTTTGGAATATTGGAATATTGATGAATCTTCAATGTTCCAAGTGATTGGAGTAGGGAATTATTAGAAGGAAAGAAAATTAAGAGGTAATTGCAACTCTTGAGGCCTAGGTTGAGCATTTCCACTTGAGAGTGACTTTGCAAATGAAAAAGAGGGAACAGATATTCAAGATATATCAGCAGTAGATAGAGAATTTAATAACTGACTACGCTGATACATAGAGAAAATGGGGTATTAGCATGAAGTAGCTTAGTCTGAAAAGTTAAAAACAGGATGAGTCTAGTTTAAGAAATGTTGAATATGCAATGACAGTAAGATACAATCAGCAAAGAGCTGGAAATAAAGACTGGGTTAAGTATAAATACCATGGTTGGAGCTACATATTTAGAGTCATCTGACTAATTATAATTAATAATAATTGCAGCTAATATCGATATACTGTATGCCAGGCACTCTGCCAAGTGCTTTACCCAAATAACCTCATTTACTCATCAAAAACATCTATGTACGTCCTAATTTTTATTTTTGTATTATATATGAGGAATCTTTGTTTCAGATATGTTCATTTTTTTCAAGGTCATACAAATAATAACTGATAGATCTAAGATTTAATTCTAGGAAGTCCGATTTCCTTTCCAATTCAATAGGAAATAGATGTTAAGAAATTAATATTGATGTCAGGATTCTTTGACGTTATTGAGGGATGTGGAGTAAGGAAAAAAAAAATAGTAGGGAAAATAAATATCCCAATCATGATGGCCTGACCTTGTATGAATTCTTTTCTTCTCCTTTTTTGAGAAGGATAGAATGGGAGATTATTCTTTGTCCACATTTTTTGAAAGGTCACATATGCTAGCTGACAATTTTATCTGCTTCTTCACTCTTTCTTGCCCCTCATAGATCCTGCCCTTGAAACCCCTGTAAGCTTTCTCTTCTGACTGGTGACAACATCTGCTATGGTGGCAATGCTATTCTTCCACCTAGGCCCTTTCCCTTACAACCTATAGTTGTATTAGTTGTATTAGGATGCATTTAAATGTTTATTTCAAAAAGTTCAAACCAAACATAGGTTTAGATCTATGCCAAGTTCCCTAGTCTGACCAGTTATTAGCCTAGTTTCTGCATGATCAGGAGCAGCTTCATCCTCGTCACAAAAATCCTGCAGCCATCTCTGTTTCTCTATGCACTGATTCCTGATATCACAAAAAAGTGCTTTCTTGTCTTGTTGGTTTGTCTTTGGTTTCCTTTTTGTTGTTCAATAGCTTAGTCAAATGATATGAGGGGAGACCACCAAAAAACTGAACTTTATTTATAAAAACTGCATATTTTTACATGCTTAAGCTTCAGTCACCTTTAAAGTACTCTCCACTTGATGCAATATACCTATTGAGATGCTTTTTTCCATGGCTCAAAACAATTTTTGGACTTGTCAATTTTGATGCCTTTTAATGTTTCTGCCGTTTTTATTTCACCTCTTCTACATAGCCCAAAATGTTTCTCTTTGAGGACCTTTTTTCATTCAAGGAAGCAAAGAACAGTCACTCAGGGTGAGGTCAGGTGAACAGGGAGGGTGGGGGTGCCGTTTTTGGTCAAAAACTGCTGAACACTCAGCATGGTGTGGGCAGGTGCATTTTCATGGTGGAAGAACCAGTCACCTGTTTGCTACAACTCGAGATGTTTCTTCTGTAAGTTGTGATACAACCTTCTCAAAACTTCCAGATAAAAACTTTGCTTGTCTGTTTGATCTGGAGCAACAAATTCCAAGTGTATTACAAAGGACCTGCCCTCCAAAAAAGTAATTTCATGTTTTCGGGGGTCCTCTTCATATATCTTTTCCTACAAATTTATGTATAGCCTGAGGATTAACCTACCCAAAGATAATATTGAGAGGTTTTTCTCAGTTCTCTTAATGTGAGAATATAGGAAGAGCAAGACACTAGGCTTATGAGGTAAACAGTTAAATAATCAGTGTAACATTCCTCTTTTATTCACATCCTCTAACTTCCACCCAATGGGAGAGCAAGGGAGGGAGGACCTCTGCTGGTCTAATAAGTTTCATATAAACAATGACCGTATAAGTGCCTAGTATCCCCCCCAAAAGGACCATATTGAATTAAGACTCTAAAAAAAAAAGTCCTCCTTGTCATCTATAGTATGTCATTGTTAATAGCAGTTATTAGCAGTAGTCTTGAAGAAGTGAATGACATGTTGGATAAGTTTATGAATGGAGTGGTCAAGAGAGAAATAATTGTTGAGTCTTGTCATCTTCATGGCCATGTTTTGTTTCTGCCAAAAGGGTTTGCAACTACTGATTGTTAAATATAAGCATGAAGCTTCAAGAGCTTTTGAAAGAAAGTGCCAGATAATTAATGCCAAATCCAGGATATTAACTAACTGGATCTGAAAAACAGGGACCTTTTCTTCTCATAATAGTCATCAAATACAATAGGTGGCATTTTAAATATTTAATAAAATATGAATAATAAATAAGACTGTAAATAGAAGGTCAGAAGCTGGCCTAACAAGAGGGAACTCTAACACTCAAGGAAACAAAACACTGGCATATTTATTCTAGGCAACTGCCCTCTATGGTCTCCAGGGGATGGTTGTCTGACCTGAAAGGTCTTTCCCATTTTTGGTTAATTTGGTTTTATGAAAAATATGCTTTTAAGATGTTTGTACTCGGGAGGCCCAAGACTTCATTAAATAAGAAAAATATTAAATTGTTTAATCTCCAGGGTCATATTTATGTTTACCTTTGAAACTAAAATATTCAGGTCTCAAGCTCTGCTGGATTCAGCTCTTTGATTGTGAGTTTGTTCATTGCGTGAAAAATTGTATCCTTTATATCTTTTCACTAGGAGAGTCAGACTTTTAGCCCCTCTGGTATTTACAATTCTATTCCCAGATTGAAGTAATCCTAGATGAAATGACCTCAGGAAAGAAAAGAGGTGAATAGAATTTATGTAAGGCCAAGAAAGTTAGTGGAAAAGCAAAGCAAATGGCTTTACTGTCAAAGTTGAAAAAAACAAACAAACAAAAAATATCATCTGCTGTTAATTACCAGAGAGTTCAACAATGAGAGTTGATATTTGCAGTCCTATTTAATGCAATTGATGTCGTTTTTCTGCTATGGCTTGTTTAGTGCCATAGTCAAAGTATAAAACAAATACTGGTCTACTGAGAAAAAAGTTTCCTTTTAGCTTTTTCTTTTCTGTTGAAACTTCTTATTTTGGACTCCATCTTTGGACTTCTTTGACTTATTATGTGAAATAAAACATATACAGTCTTTTCTTAATTAATTTATTTGTTAAATGATGAAATGCAACCTGAAGTTGCAGGTAACCTCTGTAGTAAAAACAGAAACCTTACTCCATTGCACAGACTTTAGAAAATACAGAGTTTACTTTGTGCAAGAGGACTGCCAGCTAATGCCCAGTAAGGAAATTTCTAATGAGCTTTTCCTACCCATCTTACATTAAGCTTAATTTAACGCTATATGTATTATTAAAACCAATATCTTCTTCAAACCTCAAACACTGAATATTCAGAGTTCATGTCAAGGGAGTAAGAAATGCTGAGAGTTGACTAGTATATACAAATAAAATAAAAACAAAGTTAAAAAATATAAATACTCTTTACTTTTTAATCTATTATTTATTCTGTATTGTATTTTATAGCATAATGTTTGAGAAATCTGAAGCACAAACAACATATGGAGGACTAAATGTTTTGTAGGCTTAATGATGTATTAGTATTTTGCTTTGTATGAAATTCTAATCACCAGATATGTTTATCACTGCAGATGGAGTATGCAGGCCCCTGATACCTCAGGGGATTAGAGAATCCAAACATCTGTAACAGGGGAAGAAAAAAAATCCCATTGCAACACACAAAATGTAAAAAAAAGAAAAAAAAGAATTAATGAGAAAAATGAATGGAAATAAAAGTTTGTTATTAATACCATCTTGTATTTATAATTACCAAGGAGCTCTACGTGCCTCAGAGATCTTGATTCCATCCTTTAAAAATGTAATGAGATATTAAAATACAATCTAGATATAAGTTGGGGAAATGTGCAATAGTCTTCATTCCATTTTTAGTTGGATGGTTTGGAGCTGATATAAAGACATGCCATAATTAATGCAGTCCACATCTTAGGCTATTTATGCAATTGAAACACCTGGTTCATAATTGACTGTTTCTCTAAATTCAACCAGATATTTTCTAAACATATTAAAACCCTATTAATTGGAAAACAGAGGGGAGAGTTGTGTTGGTTATGCAAATTTACCAGTTTAACTGGAAGGAGTCAGTGATGATAGATCTGAAATGCATCTTGACTCTAGAACATTTATTTGTTTTTTTTTAAAGTTATATGTACTCTTGCTCTCATGATCTGTATCTTTCTGATAAAGCCCAGTGCCAGGGAATAATAGATTAGCATTTGATTCTGATGACTAATTTGCTGATTTATTCAAGTCGTTTTAGGAGATGGGGAGAATTGAAGAGAAGCTCACTTGTGTAGAAGATAGACATGTAAACAATAGACCTATTCCAGAACAAGATTTACATCATCATATTTTTTAATATATATGGAAGGACTTTCATAGGAACTTTTTTAAAACCTATATGATCTAGTTTAGGCAAATTTTGAGTATTATCTCTGAAAATAACATTTTTAATGAAATTAGAGTTTGGGAAAAAAAGTGATGCTTAATCAATGAAATTATGAAAAACGGTAATAACAGCATGAATTCTGAAGCTGGACTGCCTGTATTCTAATTCCAGATCTGCCCTTTAATAGCTCTCTGACTTGAGAAAAGTCAATGCTTAGTGACTCAGTTTTCACATCTATTGACACATATAGTAATAATATATATTTTTTAAATTGTTTATTCTTTATTTAGAGATAGAGTTTTGCTCTGTTGCCCAAGCTGGAATGCAGTAGCTGTAGCCTTAAACTCCTGAGCTTAAAAGAATCTACTATCTCAGCCTCTCAAGTAGCTAGGATTAGAGGTATGTTTTACCATGCCTGGCTAGTTGTTTTTTTGGTTTTTTTTTTGAGTTGGAGTCTCACTCTGTCGCCCAGACTGGAGTGCAGTGGCCGCTCCCGGCCACTGTAGCCTCGACCTGCTGGGCTCCAGCGATCCTTCCACCTCAGCCTTCCAAGTAGCCAGAATTATAGGCATACGCTACCACACCCGGTTGATTTTTTGATTTATTGTAGAGATGAGGTCTCGCTGCCCAGGTGGGTCTCGAACCCGCGGGCTCAGGCAATCCACTCACCTCAGCCTCCTAAAGGCGCGGGATTATAGGCTGAGCCACCGAGCCCGGCTTAATTTTTTTAATATAGTTTTGTAGAGACAGGGTCTTGCTATGTCTCCCAGGTTAATATTTTCTTTATAGAGCTGTTATGAGAATTAAAACAATTTACATAAAAACATGTTTGTATGAATATATGTATACATTTATATAAATTGATAAATAGATATAGTTATAATACTCTGTACTTATTTGTATCTGTCTATACTTCTATCTCCTAAAGCACAGCATCGCACAGTATAAGTGCTATATAAGTTTTACCCACTTTTTAAATCATTATTTCTATTGTTTTGGAATTAGTGCTTGTGTAAAGTATAAAATGTAAGAGATCAATATTTTATTCTTGAGAAGTTATATTATTTGATAACAGTTGATAACTTCTATTTGGCAGTGTTATACATCTTAATCTTTAGTTCATGTAAATTAGAGATAAAAGGAAAACTTAATTTCTTTAATATGAAAAGTTTCACTTTAAATTTGTAGAGAAACTATGCTTTGATTACGTTTCAACCAGTACCAGCCAATGTCTGGTTTGATGCACAAGTCAGGTGGCGGACACCTCCAAGAATCAGCATCAACAACTGGTCAGTGTAGAGGTCTTATTTTTACTTAGGGCTAATGACTGAATTCAGTGTATCAGCAAAGGCATAAAATATTTACTATTGGGTCCTTTGAAGAATAAGTTGGCTTATTAAAGTTGCCAAGTACATTATAATATGAACAAGTTTAGAAATAAATGATATTTATAAAATCTGTCTCCATTCAATATCATCTTATGGAATAATACCATTTATTACCTGAACACTTCTACATCTGTCTCTAATTTTAGGCTGAAATTTGTCAGAGCTATAGAAATATAGAGCATCGTCACTGCAAAGTGACATTGCAAATCTTGCAAAAAGTCGTAGATTTTTTGCCGTAGATGAGAATGACATTGGAGAACTTCTCTAATAACTTGTAAAGATATTGATTAATATAGGAACATCTGACAGTTAGACCAGTTACCAAAATAAAAAGTTAACTTCCTAAAGAAAAATTGACATGAACAGTGAAATGTTAGGTGCTTCAAAAGAGTATGACTTAAATATCAGGGCTAAGAGAGGCCCTTAGGAAAATTTACAAAGCCCTGAAAAATTTTTACATGAAGACCATTTTCGTGATTATAAAAAAGTTCATTGCAAAGTGAGAGAGGTCATTTCATGGCATCACAGTTTTTTACTAGAAAAGTTACACACTGAAAACAATTGATCTTTGGATTGATATTTCCAAGATTGGGTTCATGATTATATTTAAAATTTGCTAAGCAAATATTAAATGTTATTGTTTAGATTAAATTTTATTTTCACCTTTTACTGCATACTAGCAGATTCATAAGGTACCCATTACTGTTAAAAACAAAACAAAACAGGGAATCCTTATAGGTTCAAACATCATCTGATATTTAAGGAAAGTGCACATAACCATTCATATACCTTTTTGTATAAAGGCTTAAAATTTTACAAAGCTAGCCTTCTATCACACAATATTTCCAACAAACTAAAGTAAAAGTCTAAATTTGTCCAAATCCCCTCTTACTCTGAATATAGATTAATTTGGCTGAACCAACAGCTTTTCTGATAGATCTGAATCATAGTTCTTTTACATGTCACTTTAGAAATAGGATCCATGAGCAGAGGAGACATAAATATACATGAAAGTAATTTTTAGTATTTCATAAATGAGGGAAAAATGACTTTATCTTCCTGTAGGAAAGTATCCACAGGACAACATATTGCCAAAATTCTAATATGTAATTTTAGATGCAGTTACATTTGAAGTAGGATTTTGTTTTTATTTTCTATGTGGTATACACCAAATGATACTGGTACTTGATAACGCCAATTTTTTTCTAAATTATTTTTATAGCATCCATTTCATTCTTTTACCCTTATGCTACCTTTTTACCTTTGGAAAGACCAGTGGTAGCTGGCCAGTAATCAAGGAAACCCATCAGCTAACTGTGTAGACTGGAGACAACTTGACCAGGATGAATAGTGGTAAGATAGAAGGTTAGCATTATGTAAAAGAAAACGGCAGGCTTATATATTCACCTGAAAATAGGTAAGGGATCCAGAACTCTGAAGGTCTCTTTGGTTTAAATTGTATAGGTGGGGTGAGAAGTTTGTTTGAATTCATATATATGTTAATTATTATTTAAACAGCTCAATCCCAGACTTAGTTAAAAAAAAAAAAGAGAGAGAAAAAACTATCATTGGAAGGAAAACATACCTGACAGATTTTTTGACTTAATGATAGATAATGTCATAGATGTTTTCTTGTATCAAAGCCAACACATCATTTACTCCGCTTTCTAGTGTTATGAGTGGCATTTAGTTTAAAGTTTTCTATCTTTTCTAGCATTCCCAAGTGATTTAATTTTTTCATTTTGCAGTGAAAGTTGCAATCATGACAGAAAAGGTTATGTCCTTCAGAGACAAATTTCTATGAAAAGTAAGGTCTCACTAGGATTTTTATCAGCAGTCACTAAAATATGCTGTTCCATGTCAGATACATTTATCCATAATCTCCAAGTTAAGGTAAAAAATGTAAGTTAAAAGTAGGGTTTGTTTACAGTTAGCTTTGAACCTGATTGTTGAGCTGTTGCATTAAAAGTAGTTAACAAGAGAGGATTCACCACTGAACAGAGGTGTATTCTCCTATCAACATCCTGTCCATTTTAACTGTTATGCAAAGTGTAAGAACAATGTAAGATAGTGTAAGTAGACATCTTACTTGACTTTTAAAAATTAGACTTATAAATTACATTTCCTACTAAAATTTACCTACTTCTAGTGCCCAAAGCTTGACTCAGAGTCAGATCAGACCTCACACATACACACACACACACACACACACACACACACACACACACACACACACACACATCAGACACTGTTATTTACCTGAGTTGAAGGCTCATTTTTGTCGATTAACTATGAAACGTATTATGGCAAAATGCTATGCTGAAAACTGATTACATGGAATTCATGTGGTAATAAAACTGAACAGTTCAGTTACCTTAAGATATCACTGTTATTCTAAGTTAATGTTTCGTGTTATCTCCAATAAAAGACAGAGATCCTAGGTCTCTACTTATCAACCTTTAGCAGGATTAATGATTTCAAAAGATTTTGACAAATTATAATAATTTATTTTCTTTCTCCATAAAAAGGCGAATTTATTCTAGTGCTTATGTCTAAAAATTTCTGTCATAATACTTTTCATGTCAAGGCTCTTAAGTGACAAGGCAGTTATAAAGAGATTGAAAAAAAAAATGTCCAAGAGTTCACCTTAGTTATATTCATTATTAGAACTTGAGCCAATAATACAAGTCTCTCAGTTTCCAACTCCACCCAGGAACCCACTATAGTGCTTCCTGGCTCTCAAGAACAGTGGAGCAGTAACATTACTTAATGTTATCCAGGGTTTCAGGCCTAAATTCTTATCCAACATTTTAACATATTGTCTTTGGGCCACAGGAGGGTTTTCAAAAATGCTTTAAATCTTTTATATAGGATGAAACTTTTATATAGGATGAAATCTTTTATATAGAAAGATTTTTGAGAGGCAGTCCAACATGATAGTTAAATTATGAGCTTAATATCTGGCTCTGTCATGTCCATGCTGTTTAAATTACTTGAGTCCTATATGCTTTAGTTTCCCCTTTCATAAAATAAGAATGAAAGTAGTATCTACTTCATATTGATTAATGATTTAAATGAGTAAATGTAAATATTTTCACATAACTATCTTAGAAAAGAGTCTGACAAATGGCAGACATCTAATAAATAAAAGCCAGTGTTTTTGTTTCTGTTTTTTGGGCCAGGATCTCTGTCACCCAGGCTGGAGTGCAGTGGCATAATCATGGTTCACCCAGGCTCAGGCGATCCTCCTGCCTCAGCCTCCGGAGTAGATGGAACCATAGCCACAAGCCACTGAGCGTTGCTTAATTTTTATTTTTTTGTAGAGATGAGACCTCACTTTGTTGCCTAGGCTAGTCTCAAACTTCTGGCCTCATGCAATCCTGCCTCCCTAGCTTCCCAAAGTGCAGGCATTACAGGCGTGAGCCACCACGCTTGGCCCAGTGTTGTTACAAACTATTAAACTCCCTGATTATATCCCTCTTTGTTCTAGATTCCATGCTAGGTTTTCTTGGATTTTTTAATCTTATTAATTTTATAGGATGAACTAGAAGGAAGAAAGTCACATGAAAGAAAATAAACTTAATTCTCATTCCTACCACAGTATAAAACATCTTAGAAAAGGTAACTGGACCTACCAGTTATTTGTATCAGAAAACCAGTCATTTTTGATAGCTCCTTCACACCCTCAGCCCTTCCAATCAGAAACCAAAACCTATATATTTTACCTCTAGGGTATTTTAATTCCTTATCGATCTCCATCTCCTCTGCTACCACCATCCTACCCTAAGTTAGTCTCATTTTTCTTTTTCTTTTTTTTTTTTTTTTGAGTTGGAGTCTCACTCTGTCGCCCAGACTGGAGTACAGTGGCCGCTGCCGGCCACCGCTGCCTCCACCTGCTGGGCTCCGGTGATCCTTCCACCTCAGCCTTCCGAGTAGCCGGAATTACAGGCACGCGCTACCACGCCCAGCTAATTTTTTGATTTATTGTAGAGGTGAGGTCTCGCTGCCCAGGCGGGCCTCCAACCCGCGGGCTCAGGCAATCCACTCACCTCAGCCTCCCAAAGGCGCGGGATTACAGGCTGAGCCAGGGAGCCCGTAGTCTCATTTTTCACCGAGTCTGTTTTCAGATCATGTTCAATACTCCTTGGCAGGCCTTTGCCCTTAGAATAAACCACACATTCCTTATTATATTCTATCACACTTGAATGAACGGACCCCCATCTTCTCTATAGCCTTACCTTGCCCCTTTGTACCCTTCATTCACAAGGTGTCAGCCATATTGACTTTTCTTCTGCCTGTGAGATGACTTGAGTGCCTTACCACTTCTGAGTAACTAGAACATCCTCCCCTACCTTTTAGGACTGAGCTCAGTCTTCAGTTTTCATTCTTCTCATTTCCTTCTCAATAAAGTATTTCTTGAATCCTTAGACCTCATTATGTTCTCCTACTTCCCATCTCCTGGCATACTGTGCTTTTCTTTGGTGGAACTTAACATGGCTATAATGATACAGATAACAGTTTAATCATATGTAGAATGTGTATATTACTGACTAAATTAAAAGCTCATTGAAGGATGTAATGTGCCTTATTTTTATTTTATTTTATTTTATTTTTTTGAGTTGAAGTCTCACTCTGACTCCCAGACTGGAGTGCAGTGGCCACCGCAGCCTCGACCTGCTGGGCTCCGGCGATCCTTCCGCCTCAACCTTCCAAGTAGCTGAACTACAGGCGTGCGCTACCATGCCTGGCTAATTTTTTGATTTATTGTAGAGATGAAGTCTTGCCAAGTTGCCCAGGCGGGTCTTGAACCCGCAGGCTCAGGCAATCCACTCACCTCAGCCTCCCAAGGTGCGGGATTACAGGCTGAGCCACAGGCTGAGCCACCGAGCACGGCTGCCTTATCTTTTCTATCCTGAAAAAACATTAACAAGCACATTAGCATTAGGAGTGTAATAAGTATTATTGAATTACTAAAAGCCCTTTTTTTTCTTTCTATCAAAACCCCCTATATCTGCAATTACTGCCATTTTTTATATTTTATTTTCAAGATTTGGAGTACAATTCAGGATTAGGTATACAAGTAGACATCATACAGGTAAAGTTTGGACCTCCCTTTGATCCCTACTTTGCCTGGTTTGAGATAAGGTACCCTTATGATGTTTTGTCCCCTCCTCAACCACGGCAGTATCCTTCTACTGCCAATTCCTTTCTCGTAGTATTATGGTAAATCCTTGTCTCAGAATTCCTTTACCTTTAGTATGGAGGGATGTGGGCCCCAGGAGAATGAATCAGGGGATTTGGGTTATAACCCTAATTTGTAGCATCATGCAAATTTATCTGAGTTCTCATTTTATTTGCTATAAGATTTGCTGCATGATTGTGGTCATTTTTAATTCTAGATTTTCAATTTTAAACTTTTGACTCTGTAGTTCTTCAAATTATCTCGTATACACCAGTGATTACCTTCTTTTACTATCCATTATGAAAGTCTCCACATTAAGAATAATTAAGAGGGTTGTTTGAGAAATGCACTATAACAAAAAGTATGAAATCATAACTTGTTTAAATAAACTTGTTTTACTTAACTCAATAGAAACTATGTTTGCAAAATAATAGCCTCTATATTAAAAAATGAGACAGTTATTGAGTCAAGAAACAAGGTCTGTGGGCTGAGATATGTCATTCCCCTTGAAACTCCCTCTCTTTTCCCATTGCCCAATCCTTATCTAACAAACTCCCTTCTCACACTTCTCTACCCTTATCAGTCCTCATCTTTGTCCCAGCCTGTGCACCTTCCTTTTCCAAGGTGGATTTTGAAATCCAATTCTCACAAAAATTCAAAGAAATGGATATCATTACTATCCCGTTTCACAGCTGGCAATGCTTAGACATAGGGAGTTGGGCATGTGCCAAAGGTCACTCTTCTAGTAAGTGAAGGCAGGCAGGGTCTGACTTCTCCATTAGATAAGTTAGCACAATGCCTAGAGATCACAGCAATGTTTTAATTTATTTTAAAATCAGAAAAACAGCCGGGCTCGGTGGCTCAGCCTGTAATCCTGCGCCTTGGGAGGCTGAGGTGAGTGGATTGCCTGAGCGCGCAGGTTCGAGACCTGCCCGGGCAACTTGGCAAGACCTCATCTCTACAATAAATCAAAAAATTAGCCGGGCGTGGTAGCGCATGCCTGTAGTTCCAGCTACTTGGAAAGCTGAGGCGGAAGGATCGCCGGAGCCCAGCAGGTTGAGGCTGCACTCCAGTCTGGGTGACAGAGTGAGACTCCAACTCAAAAAAAAAAAAAAAAATCAGAAAAAAATGAAGTTTTAGGTTAATAAAAATGTCTTACATGTTAATGTTTATCTTTATATCACATGTTTGTATAATCCAATTATATTTTATGAAAAATGGTTTATTCATAGACAAAATCATTAAAAGTTTCCTAGTTTTATGTGGTCACCATGTGTTACCCTCAGACAGAAGTTTCTCAGTATTCTTACTTTTGTAAGTTTCAAAATGATTTCATTTAACTTTCTGTATTAGGATATCACATATTAGTCAAATAATAACTGTTATATATCAGTGTGCATGTGGTTTACAATTCATGTTTTCAGATACACGGGTACACGTTTCCACGCCCTTTTTAATCATACTCTTTTTGTATGATACCCTTTTTTTGCCTTTGAGGATATACACACAGTTCCCCCCGCCACCAAAGGTGTTTTCTTTGCTAAGGATACTTTTTGCCTTCCTTCTGCCTCCAGTATTACATTAAATTTTCACAGCTAACCGCTGGTATGAATTGATAAAGTGGCTGATTTTATATACGTGTTTAGTATTTGAACACATCTTTCAAATAATACCAAGAAATCATTAGTTTTTAAGGGATTCCATATAGGTGTCTTTCATAAGATATTGAATGTTGTGCTTTAGTTCCCAAATAAATAAATGAAATGGCTATTCAGGCTAGTGGGGAAAAATGAAAAATCTTTTGTTCCCAAGCAACACGTACCTGTTGGTATTCACCTTCCTGAGATCTGTTTCTAAGAGACCATTGCTACTGAGATTGTTAGCAAGTTCTTGAATGACAAATTGTTTCCTGTAATATGATCATAATACATTGGATGATGGGTTGATACAATATGGAATTTAATTAATATGAAACATTTTTTAAATCCCCCTTTCTCTTAGGGGCTTTACAAAAGTGATATCTTGAAAGACAGAGCTGCCATGTATAACAATGACTTAATTCTACCTTCTGTTATTGCTGTTTGAGGTGATTTCCCTTCTTTTCCCCTGTCTATTTCTTATCTGCCTACTAATATTATTTGTAGTGGTAGTCATTATGGAATCAGAGACTATATGAGATAAAAGGGACTTTGAGAGGTTACAGAGTGGAAGTACTTCATGCAGGCTCTCCTAAAAGATAGCTGTATTTTTAAATTTTATGAAAGCAAAAAGCCCATTTTTTCCCATTTGTTGTTCATTTGTAATTCATAAGGCAAGCCTTCTTCTTTTTTTTTTTTAACCTTCTCCTTGATTCTTTTTCACTTAAAACTAATATTCAACCATGTAACTAGAGGCACTTTTTCTTACCATTTTACAATCCCAAAATATGTAGATAAACAGTACCAAGATGACTATTGACTGTGAGACCTTCAGTAAGACTTACCACCAATTATTACTGTTTTTCTTTTTTTATCAAAACAAGGGTGGCTGCTACAATCAGTTTGAGATAATAGCTAAAGTCCCATTATGAATATAAATGAAAATAAACCAGAGATGATCATAAAAATTGTATTCACCTGCTGGGATTTTTATAAGCATTGACAACAGCATCATAAGCATGTCATAAGCATTAATAACCATTGATTAACCACATAGACTGATGGCTAACAAATTGTTTTATTCAATAACTATTTATCATCGGTAAACTATTCACTTGATTCATGAAACATAAAGTTTAATGCATTTAAAATATGAGAAAAACTATCTACTTGGCTATATGCACCTCAGTAATCTTAGATGCACTTGGGAGATGTATACAAAATGTCAGAATCCCTTTGTTCAATAGTTGTGTAGGATGTCAATTTACCAGTTACTTTCCTCTAACAGCACCAACATTAATTTTGGTGATTCTAAATTACTTTTACTTCTTAGGTTGTTGTGTTTGCTGTTGCTTATACTTTTTATTATATTAGACTTCAGTGAGTGCTTTGTGTTCCTTCAACTCTCAATGTATGGCACTATTTGAAGAATTGAATAAATATTACTTCTTAGGACTTGTGAGGTATGTCTTTGGGAAGACCACATTAACTTCTACTTCCACATATCAGTCTTTGGTAATCTCAGGTCTTAAAAAGAAACAAAAATCATTGTAAGTAAGCAACAACATCATTCAATAACTTAAAAAGCATGTAAATTACAAATACACACACATACACACACATATGTATTATGTGTATATATATATATATATATATATTTCTGCTACATTAACTGTTTACATGGATTAGATCAGAGCAGATGCTGCAAGACCTTAAACTGGTTTGGTCTCAGCCCAAAATAGAGGTGAAACAAATCATTTGAACACAGAGATTCAGTTCAAAATTAGTCCCTCCTCCTTCATTTGTTGGCAATACATTATTAGTACAATTTTACACTTAATCCCCTTCTTTCTTTCTCTTCTAACATACTACTTTTTCTTTCCCCTGCCAATTTATATACATTGTATATTACCAAAAGTCAATGGAAAATTTGCAGGTTTCCTGATCTTAGCCATTAATTTATGTGTCTTTTGTTTAAGGGATAGACATATGAAGAAAAAAGTTTTGGAAGAAAATATTTTTAGGCAAACTGAGCATGTCTTGCCACTGTTTGTCTTATGATTTCTAGTAATACTTTAAACAATTGTCTATAATTGATACAGAGGATCCACTTACTTGACCAAGAATCTAAAGACTGGGGAGAGGAGGCCATTTTCTTTAAAGGGAGCTCTGTTATCAGAAAAAAAGCTAGTTTTTACCTCAGATTCTCTTGGAAAGAGAATTTGAATTCAGAAGGAACAGATATAAAATGTGGGGATGTAGAGTTAGTGATCAGTGATGGCTAAACAAGTTGTTTTTATAATTTTTCATAGTTAAGGAGATGGTTGGATTTGTTGGAAATAATAGAACATGATGAAGACAGTGTTGAGAGATGATTGGAAGGGACACAAAATGGCAGAGCTAATACATTCCACAATTCCAGATACCAAGATTCAAGATCTCTGCCACTGTTTACAAGATAACTGGATTTTTATCCAATTTTTTCCAGGTTTTTCTAGTTGTCCCAATAAATGATAAAGAAAATGTCAAGTTCTCAGAAATCCCTTCAACTGTCTAACCTAAGGGAGAATATTTTGCCTATTGAATCACATTGAAGTAAATAATCCAGAGAGTAGAGTATAGTTTTCCAACTCTTGCTTATTGGAGAAACAAAAAATCAGTATTCCTTGATTGTGTCCTTCTAAATATGTTCTTTTGATTTTTCTGAATTTTTTGAGGTATGATTAATTCAAAACACAGGTAAGTCACAGAAAAAGCTTCCTTTTAAATTACAGTGATTTTGGAGTTACATTTGCATCCTTTTGTTTCCAAGAATCTTAGGCCTTCACATTTTTATTATCTTTTTGTTTCCTGTGAGAACAAATCCTACCTCTAAATAATAACAAGTTTCATTACTGAAAAATAGATAAGCTTAATGATAAAGTCATGCAAATAAGTCTTATTCAATGATTTTTCTTTTCAAGTAAAATATCATTTAAAATATGTGGTTGATATTTAAAGTAAACATATTTTATTATAGACAAAATTATTTTTAAAGAGTTTTTTAAATTCTACATGTTAAATAGTTCAGTAATCATAACACTGTATGTATTTTCCTAGTGCTTTATTAAATGTTTCTAAACACTTTAATGCCCATTATGTTATTTTGTTTTAACAACACACTTGAGTTATTTGAGGTCAGCATTTGCCTATTTGAATGTAATAATTATTTATGCTATTTTTATGGGTTAATTGACAAAATAATTTGCAAACCCACCATCTGTACAGAATTCAAATATGAAAACTTGACGGGGAGAAATAAAAGTAGTTAAGCAGTAGATATTTTGATTTCTAGTAGAAGTATTAGTAAAGCTGGTAGATACTTTTTAAGTAGCATATATAAAAAATTGTCTTATTTTAACGGAGCTTGTAGAGTATTTTATTTTACTTCCACAAATCAAATTTTGTAATAGGTTTTAAAATACGATAGATCTAAATATAATTAAAATTTGTTAATTAGTTTTCAAGTTACTGACTGCTGCTTGGTATTTTTCTATTCCATACACCATGAGATACAGTTTACACCTTGTGTCAGTTTCCTAGGGAGACGTTAGCAAAGTACCAAAAACTAGATGACTCAAAACAAGAGAAATGTGTTGTTTCACAGTTCTGGAGTCTAGAAGTCTGAAATGAAGGTTTCATCAGAGTCATACTCTCTCTAATGGCAATAGAAGATAATTGTTCTTTGAGACTTCTTACATCTAGTGTTTGCCAACAATCCTTGGCATTTCTTGTCTTGCAGAAGCATCACTCTAGTCACATTTCATCTTCTGCCTATGTCTTCACACTGTCTTCCCTCTTTGCATGTTGTTTTTGTATCCATTTTTTTCTTTTCATATTGCATGAGGACCCACCTGAATGTCCCCATTTAAACTTGATTACCTCTGTGAGGGTGAGGGTCTTTTGAAAGACCCTAATTCCATAGACGATCACATTCTGAGGCACTTGGGGCTCAGAATTCCACATATCTGTTTGAGTGGACATAATTCAACCCATAACGAGATTCACCCATTTTCAAATAGAAAAAACTACCCAAACATTTGTTTATCAACTATTTGTATCAATGTATGTCTTAAATACTCAACAGTTAAATTATTTTCTCTGTATACCTGTGATTCTTTGTTGCTCTGTGGCAATATTTATAACACGATGTTTTCTAATGTTGCTAGTTGAGGATATTTTAGCTCTTTCACTAGATTTGATGCTCTGTCAACAAAGTTTTATAGCTTTTTCATCTTTGTATTCCCTAAAATTACTTCTACGTCTTCAAAATAGTAGAAAAACAATAGGCATTAAAGTTGTACTAAATTTAGAAAAAAGAATTTCTATAAAGCATGAAAGGCCTGTAGTAGTACTTAAACAGAGAAAATAACTACCTGAAAAACAAAACCTTCAAATGGCCTTTTTTTATTCATAGAATAAATGGTAACAAAAGGGAAATAATTGTTCTCTACTAAAGGAATTTGCTTAGAAATATTGACCAGAATTCAGTAACAATAGTAACTATAGTAATATGACTTGTGAAAACAGTAGCTGAAATTTCTGATGGTATATCAGGTGCTGAGCCTCATGGCTTACATGCATCACCTCATTTAATCATTAAAGACAACTCAGTGAAATGAAAACATAAGGAAATGGAGGTACAGAGATTTTAAGAGAAATTCACAGCATCACCTAGTTAATAAATGACAAAGCTAAAATTTAAGCCTGTACTTTTAACTATTACATTGATATGTGTGTCAGTTGGATATTTAATTATGAAATGTCAATCTATAAATAAATTCTGTTCACAGTGTTATTAAATAATATGCATTAGCTATATATAAGGACAACATGGGTAGAAATATAGTTTGTATCTTTCTATAAATATATTTTGAGTAGTTTAAAAATAGCATTTAGCAAGGAAATAAAACTACAGCAGAAGAAATATTAATTTAGTTAAATGTACAAGTTAGAGCCAGGTACCACCTAAAATTATTCAATTGTAAGTTCCCACAACAAACTAAGAATTATAATAAAATACCAATGCATCCTTCCTAGGGTCAGTAATAAAAAATGATAGCATTATTTTATAAATCAGATATGAAATATATAATGAGAATACTATCCAACTCATAAAATATAGTGGATTATATTATATAATTAAAGCATCATTTGTCCTTTAATTTATTATAAATTATTATAACTCTTAGCAGATACTAATTTAAGATGCTGTGAAAACAATCTTAAAGTTAAAAGAAAGGTGTAGAGCTCCATATTTTATTGGTATATCACTAAATTTTCTCAGTAGTATTTAAGTGCTAGAATTATAATATGGCAAAACATTACAAAGTCAACTTATAATAGTACTGATATCAGGAATATTAACTATGTTAATATTTTTATTTTAAATGATATCTATATTTAAATATCTATTTTAAGTTGAGCTCTGTTGGAGTTTGAATTACATTTGGTCAAATTCATTGAAGTGTTGGCATATTAAAAGATGCAAGCACGAAGCTTAGTAATTACCTCATAAAAATATCATTCTATCTACTCTTATAGGTGAAATTTTCATCATTCATATTATAGGAAATAACATGAGCTTAGAAATATTTGCAGAATAATAACCAAGATTTGTCTTTACTATATAACAGATTCTTTAAATTGGTGAAAGAAGACAAAAAATTAATTTTGACTTAAGAGAAATAATAGAATGCACACTATTTAAATAAATTATTTTTTAAACTTTAGAGAAGATCAACATGCAAAATCTTTCAAAGATTGAAGTAGGGGAGGAAAGAAAGAGGAAAAGGAACTTAACTAAGTCATTCAAAGTTTATTGAGCGCTTTCTGTTTGTCTAAGTTAGGCTTAAAAGTCATGAGAAAACAGTGAAAAATACGAACAAGATTCCAGTCTTCCAAAAATGACATTCTAGTGATGAAGACAAAGAATTATAAAGAAGTCAAATAGAATTATAAAGAATTATAATTATAAAGAAGTCAAGTAGATAAGCAATGGGTTTATACATTGTGGTAAGTGTCATACATGAAATTAATAAAGAAGGTGATAAAATGGAATACCTTGTGAGAATGGTCAGTAAAAGCTTTTCTGAGGAGGTGACAATTGTGTGGAGACCTAATAAAAGAGGAGTTGAAAGAAGGATTTTTTTTAGACAAAAAAGAACAAGCGAAAATTCTAAAGTTAAAAAAAAAGAAAACCTGCTCCAAGAATCAAAGCCATTGCAGATTTGTCTCCTCTGAATCTAGTAACTTAAATTGTATGCTCCAAACCTAGTGACGCTTTTTAGGCCTCTGCCACTTTGAGCTATGCCTAAGAATGTGGTTGACAGTGCCCAGCTAATGCTGATCTCTCCCTTGTGCTAATGTGATTAATGCTCAGATCCCACTTATGAGTGAGAACATGCAGTATTAAGTTCTTTGTTTCTGTGATAGATCCGAAAGTATGATGATCTCTAATTCCATCCAATTTGTTACAATAGTCCATGATTTTGTTCTTCTTTATGACTGCATAATACTTCATTGTGTATATGTACCACATTTTCTTTATCCAGTCTACTTTTGTGGGCAGTAGGCTTGGTTCCATGTTTTTGCTATTATGAATAATGTGACAATAAACATGTGTATGCAAATGTCTTTTATGTAGAAAGATTTATGTTCCTCTGGGTATATTCTCAGGAGAGAGATTGCTGGATCATATGGAAGGTCAATTTTTACTTCATTTGGGAATCATCACACTGCTTTCTATAGAGTTTGAGCTAGTTTGCACTCCCAACAATAGCATAGAAGTATTCTCTTTTCACTGCACTCATGCCAGCATCTGTTGTTTTTTGACTTATTAATGATAGCCATCCTTACTGGAGTTAAGGGGTGTTTCCTTGTAGTTTTGATTTGCATTTCTCTGATGATAAGTGAAGCTGAACATTTTTTCATGTGTTTGTTGGCTGCTTGTATGTCATCTTTTGAGAAGTGTCTTTCATGTCCTTTGCCCACTTTTTAATGAGGTTGTTTTTGGGTTTTTTTGTTTTTCCTTTCAATTCATTTAAGTTCCTTATATACCCTGAATGTTAGTCCTTTGTGTGATGCATAATTTGCAAATATAGTTTCCTGTTCTGTGAATTGTCTCTTTATTGATGAGTTTCTTGTGCATGTGCTTGAATTTATGTAAAATATCTCCAACATTATAATTAAGAAACTTAACACTGGCTGTTTAGAGGGAAAACTGATGGTAGAGGTGAAAGTCAAGTTTATCAAGTATGTCCCTTTGCATATTTAAATCCTAAACCATGTCACTGTATTACCTTTACAAAAATTAAATAATTTTTTAAAAGCAAATATGTTACTGGAAAACAAATGGTTGACTGTGCAAAGAGGATATGGGAAGTAAACAGAGGTTGGAGAGACAAGAAAGGAAGATCCTGAAATCTGACAAAATCAGGATGACTTGATTGGAGAGCAAAGACTGAAAGAGAGAAGAAAAACAAAGCAAGTGGACAAAAAAGGAGGAGGTGGAGGAGAAAGAGGAGGAGGAGAAGGAGTTCAGTCCCAGGAAAAACCATCGGGGAGCCAAGTTTGTCAGAAAATTATAGGCAACCCCATGTGAAATTGAGGATTTACACAGAACATGCACTTTCTAAAGACAGTTTGAGTCTGCACTTAAAACAGACAGAGATATGAAATAAGAGACGATGCAGCCAGTTTCAGGCAATGTTATTCAGATAGAACTGAAGGTAAGAGGTGGTTTAAGGAATAGTCTCAACATTTCATTTGGAATGGCAAGTGAAAAAAACAGGATTATCTGCCTCCTACTCAAGTTAAGGTAAAAATCACAAAAACAAGATATCATCTAACAGTGGGAACTTCAAGGAGAGTGGAAAAGACTGCCTCTTGTGTGCGGCACGTAGCATAATCATTCAAGTGGTATAGATTAGGTTCTCTAAATATATGGTAAATACATACAAAAAACATATGTGTTTTAATACAACTTTAGCATTATATGTAGATGATTTTGATGTTTACTGTTAGCATTAGTTGTTACTGATTACAGTGGGTAAGTTTCATAGAATTATTTGGCAATGGTGTGGAGATACTGTGAGTTTTCAGGAAAAAGGAGGGGGTGGTTGGCTGAATTTGGTTCAGGTTACATGTTCAGGAATAAAGGTGAAATATTTGAGCGCTAACCAGACTGTACTCTAAGAGGTGAAAAATGGATGTGGGATCTAATCTAGATGCCCTCTGCTCATAAACTGTTTACTCAAGTCTTTCCTAAAATTGTGTGGTTGCATGGTGCTCCCATGCAAAGAACATAGTGGCTCCTTGGGTGCAAGCTGTGGGAAGGAAGCGAAAGACTTCCTTCATTCATTTATTCTCCACCTAGCTCTTCTGAAGCTCTTTGAAGCCCATGATTACCTAACACATTGGTGGAATTACTATAGTGCTGGGAGAATGTGAATGAATGAGTCTGGTAAGACAAACTGAAGACCTATGCTTGATCAAGTATCTAAAATTTATTTATTGAAAAAATACTTTTGAGCAGTTGGCACACACAAGACACTGTTGTAGGCACTGGGAAACCACCAATGAATAATAATAATAATAAAAAGGTTATTTAGAGCTTACATCCCAGGGTATAGAGGAAGAAAAGATGAAAAAGAATACGTAAAACGATATCAAGGGTTGATACCTGCTGAATAAATAATAATACAGTGATAGCAAAGGAATAGAGGTCCACAAGATAGGAGGGTGCTTTGTATGTATTACCTTTTTAGAGTCATCAAATTATGCATCTCTGATAGAATGGCATTTGAACAAATAGCAGAAGGAAAGGAAATAAGGGACCCCAAGGAATATATGTATTCAAAGAGATGAAGCAGTAAGAACAAGGTCCTGATGTGGAAATGTTTGTTGTGTTTAGGAAGTAGTAGGAAAGCCCAGATGTTTTTGAGTAGGGCTAATACAAGAAGAATGTGATGGCAGAAAGGATGAGACTGTAAGGATTCTTGTAGACTAATATCTAGACTTAGATTTTTCTCTGTATGAGGTGAAAAGTTAATGAAAGTTTTCATGTGGGAAAGTAATATGTTATTTATTTTTGAATAGGCATTGTATTTAAGTAGTTTATCAATAAAGATGGTATGTTACAGTTTTATACTAAGTGATCTTGTCTCCCTCTCTGTCTCCATTTACTTGGTTTACCTGCATTTTCAGAAATCTATTTTTATTAGCTATTGTATAATAAATCTTCCAGCAAATGCAAGGACTTCCAAATACATTTCTATCCCCACCACTTCACTTTTTTAATACACTTTTTGCATACATTATTAAATACTCCTTTTCTCCTTATTTTTATTGTATAGTATATTCTTTTTTTTTTTTTTTTTGAGTTGGAGTCTCACTCTGCCGCCCAGACTGGAGTGCAGTGGCCTCTCCCGGCCACCGCAGCCTCGACCTGCTGGGCTCCGGCGATCCTTCCACCTCAGTCTTCTGAGTAGCTGGAACTACAGGTGCGCGCTACCACGCCCGGCTGATTTTTTGATTTATTGTAGAGATGAGGTCTCGCTGCCCAGGCGGGTCTCGAACCCGCGGGCTCAGGCAATCCACTCACCTCAGCCTCCCAAAGGCGCGGGATTACAGGCTGAGCCACCGAGCCCGGCTTGAATAGTATATTCTAAAGAGCTCTGTGTCAATAAGCAGAGATTATCCTCATTTCTTTATGCAGATGCATATTATTCCATTATATGGCTATCCCATAATTTAATTAATCTTATTCTATTTCTGGCCACTCCAGTTTCCAATTCTTGCAATTATAAACAACATTGCAAGAAAAAAACAAAAACAACCAAAACACCTCTTTAGTATGATACATGTGAAGTAGTTATGTTCCCACAAATGAATACATACTTAGGGTTGAGGTTAATCGGAGAGATCATGTGTTTATATTTTTAATAAATATTGCCAGATTGCCCTCCTTAGACTTATAGCCTCTATGGTCTCACTAGTAAGAGAGACTATAATTTGAATGTATTTTTTATCATTATATCAAGCATCTTTTTATATAATTATTGGACATTTGCATTTAATTTATTTCCTGGTAAATGTCTGTTTCTCTTCTTTGATCATTTTAAAAGTCATATTGTTAGGGTTTTTTTCAACTTCAGTAATCTTTAATACATCAGGAAGAATAGTTTGTACTGTTGGAAAAATACATTTTCTTGTTTATTTTTTTTTTTAAACTCACCATTGTTATTTTAATGCTTATGTGTTAAAATTTGTGACTTTATAAAGATATTCTGGCTGCTTTGTTTGATATATATTCCAGGTAGATAAGGATAGAAGCAAGGTGTCAGATTAGGAGACAATTGTAAAAGCCACTGGGGAAATGATGTTGGCTTAAATTAACATGACAGTGGTAGAAATAATAAGTTTTTAGATCTGAAATATATTTTGAAGGTGGAGCCAATAGAATTTGCTAATGGATATTGCCTTTGAGGGGTGGGAAGGTGAAGAAGTTGAGGATGAAGCAAATGTTTCTGAACTGAGCAACTGAAAGATGGACTTGCCATTAACTGATTTCATGAAAGATACAGGTTTAGGATAAGACTTTCAAAGGAAGGTGTTGAGTGGGTGATCAGATAATCAACTCTGGGTTGAGCCATGGACTGGAAACATGAATTCAGGAGCTGCCAATATACAAATGATATTTAAAATTATAGGAGTAGACAAGAGCCCGTAGGAATAAATGTAGGCGGATGAGAGAAAAGAAACAAGAACTGAGTCCTGGAGAATAAGGAGGAAGCAAAAAACCCAAAGAATAATAGAAATGGTCACTGTGGACAGAGAGGAACAGAAGTCTCAAAAACCATGCAGAAAAACATTTCTAGAAATAAGTGATCATCTTTACAAAGCACTGCTTCTATGTTGAGCAAGAGAAAAGCTGAGAATAGTTCATTAAATTTAGGAATTTGAGTGCCATGACTTTTATAAGATCTGTATTAGCAGTATGATAAGGTAAAAGGAAAATCGGTGCTATGGTGAGCGGTTTTTAAATTACAGTATATTGCATGCTAATCAGAGTGATGTGGTATAGGAGACAAATTAATAGTACAGAAAAAAACAGAGAGGTGTTGAAATTGATGTCCTTAAATTAATGAGATAAGATTTAGTCTACCCCAAATTACACTGTTTGGCATTGGGTAGTTATATACAGTCAGCATGATGGTGTTTGCTTCAATATTAATCATCTGTCCAGTAAGAGCAGTAGATTAATCAGATAATTAAATTAAACAAGAATATAGGCATTTCCACGAAATCTTAATTGGGAGGATGGGAGGCACTGGAGCTGAGGATAGATGCAAGAGATGATAGACCATGGGATTTAAGCTGGCTAAGGATTGAAATTGGGACATAAATGGCTGTAAAACAGCAAGTATGTGTCTGGTTCAACGTCTTACAGGTCCCAGGAAGGAATAACAATCGTTGAAGTTGGGGAATTAATGGGAGGACCTTGAAAAATAAGAGGTGATGCCTAGAGGGTAGGAAATTTCAAATAAAGGTAATGGAGAAAATATAATAATTGACTAATAAAAGCTATTGGGTAATACCTCAGTGTACTAGGGGAAAAGAACAATCTTTCAAAAAGCGAAGTCAAGGAACTGAGAACCAAGATTTTGAAAGAATTGTCTATGTATATATTCAAATCATTCATGAACTAAGACAGGAGTACTATTGGAGAAAGTGAGTGGAGATATTGTATCATCCTGTAAATTACAACAAATTATTTATGTTAAAATTTGCTTCACATAATTTCAGTTTTATATCAAGGACATCATCTTATTAGTGTTTAATAAAAGCATTTTAAAAATATATGAATTATCTAATACTAAAAAAGCAACTTAAACCTGAATTTAATTTAAAGCGTCTTCTTTTAAGAAGTAGAAATAGACTGGGCATGGTGGCTTATACCTCTAATCCCAGCACTTTGGAAGGTGGAAGCAAGAGACCAGCCTAAGCAACCTGACCAGACTGCATCTCTACAATTAAAAAAAGAAAACAGTTAACCAAGTGTGGTGGTGTGTACCTGTAGTTCCAGTTACTTAGAAAGGTGAGGTGGAAAGATCACCTGAGACTAGTAGGTTGAGGCTGCAGTAGCCATGAGCATAAAACAGCACCCCAGGCTGGGTGACAGAGTGAGACTCTTACTCAAGGAATGAAGGAAGGTAGGAAAGAAGGAAAAAAGGAAGATAAATAGCTGCTTACTTTAACAAAATTGGATAATATGGATCAGTATTGTTTTTAATTAATTCTTGCCCTGCTTATCCTCCATCTTGTACTTTTTGATCAGTGCATATCTTTCCTCATAATAAATCACTTGGGTTTTTTTTTTTTAGTGTTAGATGATTTATATATTTTTTAGAATATAAAAGCTTTTATCAAGGTTGATTTCTGGTTTACACTGACCCTACTTAGTGATGTGGGAATAGGTCTGGTGAGATTGCTCTAAACATATAGCCAAATAAATCACATAGACTCAAGGATTTAGTTTTGACCTTCTCAGTCTACTCTACCATTAGAAAAAAAAAACTAACCAAATTATAACTTCTGAAAAGGGTATGAGCTATAAGCTTTTATTTTAAAAAAACATATCTGCTAAACCTGAGTACCTAAAGTAAATAAATTATACTTTCAACTTTGGTAGAATATTACATTTTAAAAAATATTCACAGAGTACTCATGCTGACATTCAGATTTTATGTACACTGACTACCATTTATTTTAATCAAGCAGTGGTCTCCACTATGTCAATCTTGGCTGTCAGAAAGCAGAAAAAAGAAATGCTGTCTGAACAGACCCCAGAGAAATTAAATAATGAGACTTAATTCAGTGAAATATGACTAATATATGACACATGGGTGGGACAATCCACTTGAAAATAAGTTTAGTAAAAATCAATGTGAAGCCGGGCTCGGTGGCTCAGCCTGTAATCCCAGCACTTTGGGAGGCTGAGGTGAGTGGATTGCCTGAGCCTGAGGGTTCAAGACCCACCTGGGCAACTTGGCGAGCCCTCATCTCTACAATAAATCAAAAAATCAGCCAGGCGTGGTAGCACGTGCCTGTAATTCCGGCCACTCAGAAGGCTGAGGCGGAAGGATCCCCGGAGCCCAGCAGGTCGAGGCTGCGGTGGCCGGGAGTGGCCACTGCACTCCAGTCTGGGCGACAGAGTGAAACTCCAACTCAAAAAAAAAAAAAAAAAACAATGTGAATATTGAATAGAAACAATTTTATTTTTCTAGTCAAAGCTATCTTGTTTCAAAAATGTATCTGTAACATACCTTATTTCTTATCTTAATGTGGTATGCAAATAGACAAAATCTAGTCTATACTGAAAAGGTACGGTTAAGAATATTTTCAAAATTCTACTTTGAGAAAGAAACAACTAAAAAAAGAAAATGACATAGTTTAGCAATGAAAGAGGCTCACAGTTGAGAAATATGTTGTTCACAATTCCCAGGACTGGCTCTCGGTTACATGCAATTATTGAAAGCACTGAGCTGCTGAACTCCTTAGCATAATATAAAATTAATCATTAAAATGTACAAGCATACAGAGAGAGGGAGAGAAAAAGGGAGAGAGAACCCAAACAATTGTAGGCACCAGAGAGAAGATACTTGGTGATTTTTTTTCAATGCACTATTCAAAGCATTTGCTATTTGGACCACACATTTAGGAATTTAATTTTATTTATGTCTCATGTTCTTAAATACATTATAGGATTTGAAAGTATTCTTAGATTTTGTATTCCTGCAGGAATGAGTGGAGTGTCGTGTACATTGGCAGCTCTTGATAGTTGTTAAACACGCATAACAAGACAAACCAGCATCTAATCTGTAAGGCACAAATTGAGAGTCACACTACATAGCCCCAGAATGATCATTACTCTTGAATTTACTTAAAATAATAAAGTACATACATTCATATTCAGAGAAAAATAATATTTAATAATGGATCGTGAATGAATAAGTTTAGCTCTTTGCTTCTAAACAATACAATTTGCTCTAAAAAGTCATTTTTAAAAAATATGAGACCTTAACGACAAAAAAAATTATACTAGGAGTTCTTTCAATCACATTGTCCTAAAACCATTTGGAATATGGTGAAATTTTTTTTATTTTCCTTCATTTTTTTTCTGTGTGGACTCTTGAGATCAAAAGAAATAATCTGTTTCAATTAACTTTAGAAAAAGAAAAATTTTAGAAAAGGATAAATGAAAAGGGTCTTTGTGGTATTCTCCGTTGCTCTGTCAGCAAATGGCTCAGGGAGGTGATATACAGAGGACATGAGCACTGTCTTCGGAATTAGGCAGGCCTGTGTTCTAGTCCATCTCCACCATTTTCTAAGTAACAAGAAAGTATTTGGAAAGTCATTAGCACTGTACCTCAAACATGCTAAGTACACAATAAGGTCAGCTATTATTTCTTCAAATTTCTGATATAGTGTGAAAATGTCTTCATATATTTAATAACTGTTTTCTATATTAGGATATGCTAGAGAGTTTGCTTTTTATTGATAGCATGATAACAATTCATAACTTTTCACAAAAACACTTTTGAAACCACTTCAAGCTGTACATTTAGAAGGTTCTTCTCCAGTCTCAACTCCCTCAATAAATATATATATATTTCTCCTCTTCCTTGCTTATATATTTTAACTTTTGTCTGCTAGAAATTTTAACTTTGTAACTTAACGTTCTAATTTTTTAGTCTTCAATTCTTCTCATATCATTATAAACATTCTATTTAATTTTACCCTTTATATCATTATATGTTCATTATAAATATAAGGAATTAGGCTTACTCTGTGAATGTCTTTTTTTTATTATAATTTTCTTCATAATGTAACTCAACTCAATGCAAATATTTTATAGCTAAAAATATTTGCATAATATAAAAGACAACATCAAGGCATTTGTGTTAACGAATATAACAAAAGAAATAGAGATGTGGAAATAGGGTAAAATGTAACAAGAATTAGTTTTGAAATTAGGTTTGGAAGTAAAACTAATAAGCTAGCTAATCATTTACTTGGCAACCACTTATAAAGATTCTTGTCTGTTCATGTCACTATGTTAAAAAAAAAGAGGGGTTGAAGTCTTCAATAATTTGATATTATATTAATATACACAAATGGAATGCGCTATATAAGAACTGTTAAGAAGAATACAGTTAAAAGTCTCACACTTTTTTACTACAAAACTTACTCACTGGCTGAACATGGTGGTTCACGTCAGTAATCCCAGCTCTGTGGGAGGCTGAGGTGGGAGGATTGCTTAAGCCCAGGAGTTTGAGACCAGCCTGGACAACATAGTGAGACCTTCTGCAAATAGTAAGAACTATTAAAAACTTCTGCAAAGAAACTATTAAGAGAGTGGTAAGACAGCCCACAGATTAGAAAAAATATTTGCCAACTATTTCTGATAAAGGCCTAACATCCAGAATCTATAAGGACTTCAAACATGCCAAAAGGAAAAAAAAAAAGCCCAATTAAAAAGTGGGCAAAAGATATAAATAGACACTTCTCAAAAGAAGACATACGAGCAGCCTCACATGAAAAAATGCTCAGCCTCACTAATCATCAAAGAAATGCGAATTAAAACCACACTGAGATACTACCTAACTCCAGTCAGGATGGCCATCATCAATAACTCAAAAAAAAACATGATGATAGGGAAGATGTAGGGAAAAGGAAGCACTTCTACACTGTTGGTGCAAGTGTAAACTAATACAACCTCTGTGGAAAACTGTGTGACGATTCCTAAAAGATCTAAAAATCGACCTTCCATATGACTCAGCAATCCCACTTCTGGGACTATACCCAGAGGACTCAAATCACTCTATAAAAAATATACCTGCACATGCATGTTTATTACTGCATTAGTAAAAACATGGAACCAACCATGCTGCCCACCAAAAGTGGACTGAATTAAAAAAAAAAGTGGTACATATACATGATGGAATATTATGCAGTCGCAGAGAAGGGCAAACATATGGATTTTGCAGCCTACTTGGATGGATTTGGAGTCTATCGTGCGTGGTGATCTATTGCAGAAACAAAGAACTGAGTATCACATGTTCTTACTCATAAGCAGATCCTAAACATTTATCATAATACTATAAGAAAGAATTTAGCAGTAGTGGAACACTGCCAGGGGAGGGAAGGTGGTAGTATAACAACATTAAGTATACCAAATAGCAAACTAGGTGAAGTGGGGACCAAAGGGAGGACTAAACTTTACCTGTATGATGACCACTTATCTACTTAGTCCTGAATTGTACCCCATATCTTTATTTATTTGTTTATTTAAAGATATGGGGTACAATTAAGGGTTAGGCAGGTATACAAATGGTCGTTATGCAGATATCCTTATTGCTAAGGTGTACCCACCTCTCTCTCCCCTGGCAGTTTCCCAATATCACCAATTCCCTTCTTATAGTATTATGATAACTGTTTAAGGTCTGCTTTTGAGTGAGAACATGTGGTACTCAGTTCTTTATTTCTGGGATAGATCACTGAGTATTATAGATTCTAAGTCCATCCAAGTTGCTGGGAAGTTCATAATTTTGTCCTTATTTATGGCTGCGTAATATTTCATCATGTATGTATATACCACATTTTTTTTATCCAGTCCTCTTTCAATAGGCAGCGTGTTTGGTTCCATGTTTTTGCTATTGTGAATAATGCTGCATTAAACATGCAAGTGCAGGTGTCTTTATTTATAGGGTGATTTGAGTTCCTCTGGGTATATTCCCAGAAGGGGAATTGCAGTGTCAATTTTTAGATCTTTTAGGAATCACCACACTGTATTTCACAGAGGTTATACTAGTTTACACTCTCACCAACAGTGTAGAAGTATTCCCTTTCCCCTGCATCCTCTCCAGCATCTGCTGTTTTTTGCATTTGTGATGATGGACATCCTGACCATTTTTGATGATTAGTGAGGTTGAACATTTTTTCATGTATTTGTTGGCTTTAAAATAAACAAAAATCTTACAAAGGTACAAGGAATCAAAACAGTACAGTACTGACGTAATGACATATATAAAGACAAATGGCATAGAGCTCCCAGAAATAAACTCACATATATGGTCAAGTTATTTTCAACAAGATTGTAAGGTCATTCAGTGGAAGAAAGGACAGTTTTTTTGACATATTGTGTTGGGAAAGGTAGATAGCTTAATGAGAAAAAAAAGTTGGACCTTAACATTATACCATATGCAAAAATTAATTCAAATTCATCAAATATCTAAATATAAGCATCAAAACTACAAAAATCTTAGGAGAAAACATAGTGGAAATGCTTCATGACATTATATTCGACAATAACTTTCCAGATCTCACCAAAAGCACAAGCAACAAGAGAAAGGAAAATATTGGGCATTAGACATTTCACCAAAGAAGATATATGAATGATCAATAAGCACACAAAAAGACACTCAACATCATTAATCATCAGAGAAAGGCAAGTTAAAACCACAGTAAGATCACCTAAAACATGTTAGAATGACTAGTATCAAAAAAGCAAGAGATAAGTGTGGTGAAGATATAGAGAAAAGAAAACACTTGTAACATTGTTGAAGGGACTGCAAATTAGCATAGCTTATGGAAAATCAGTATGGAGGTTTCTCAAAAATCTAAAAATAGAACTACTATATGATTAAGCAATCCAACTACTGGTTCTATATACAAAAACAATAAAGTCATTATGTCAAAGAAATAGCAACACTTCCACATTCATTGCGGTACTATGCACAATAGCCAAGATGTAGAGTAAACTTGAGTAGAATTGTGGTTGCCAGAACCTGGCAGGAAGGGAAATGAAAAGTTATTGTTTAATGGATATAAAGTTTCCGATTGAGAGGATGAAAAAGTTCTGGATATGGATTGTGGCGATGATTGCCAACAAAGGACATGTATTTAATGCCATTGAACTATATATTTAAACATAGTTAAAAGTGGAAATTTCTATGTTACATAAATATATTTCACCACAACAAAAAATTGTAAATCCGTAGAATAGACACAATTTAAACATAAGCATGTAGAATACACTATATGCAATCTTATAAGTAATCAGAAGAAAGCAAATTAAAATAACTATTCACCCATTAAATAGTGTGTGTGTATACACACACACAACACACACACAGGTTAATGACATGAAGTATCAGTGAGCATGTTAAATGTAAATTATTATGCTCAAGAGAGTGTTGACTTTCAAAGAACAATGTGTTAACTCTACCATCTCTGTAATGGCCCCTCCCATGGAGCTAGGTGGGAACCAAGAGCCAGGCTCAGCACAGCGCAGCACAGTACCACTACCCTTCCCACTTGTATACTGGACAAGAGGGACAATCCTGTCAAGAAACAAGATGGCCACTCCACATTCAGAAGAACATCTGAGACAGAAGAATCACTGGGCCACTCCTGGATGTCTCTCAATCCTGCTGATGAGAGGTACAGGACAAGGAGGAGGCTGCCATAGCCTCAGCTAGATCCCCTGGCACCTGTGCTGGAGGGAGGGGAAAGCCTCTGAACTAGAGGAAAGGACTTGCCCCACCCCTCCCAAATTACACCAGTGAAGCAGTGCCAGACAGTTTCCCCATAGTTCACACTTTCTGCCTCCACTGACTTCCCACAGGCAGACTAGAGGAGGGATTTCAGGTAGGGAAACAATACAAACCGCCACCCAGACAATAGCAATATTAACTAATTAAAAATTAAAATAAAAAGAGAAGATTCTATCTTCACAGACAAGGATGAATAACAACAATAAAACTCATTGGCAATCCACAAAGCCTAAATGTGGTGACACCCACAATGGAGCTTCCAAGATGCCAAGCACAGGAGCCCAATCAGAATGACCTGTCCCTGATAACAGACATAGAATTCAGATTATGGGTGGCAAAGACACTCAGTGAGAGCCACAAGAAGGTAGTCCCACAAATCATCCAGGCCACCAATACAGTTCAGGTAGTGAAAACTGACCTAACCATTCTAAGGATGAACCAAACTGATCTTCTGGAAATGAAGAATTCTCTCCTGGAATTTCAAAACACAATAGCAGTTCTCAACAGCGAAACTGACCAGGCAAATAAAAGAATCTTAGAGCTTGAGGATCAAATTATTGAACTAACACAGTCTGACAAAAACAAGAAGAGATTTAGGAAGAATGAGTAAGGCTATGAGAGTGTCGGGGTTATGTAAAAAGACCAAATCTACAGGTTATTGGAATTCTTAAGAGAGAAGAGGAAACTGAGAACACTCTGGACAAGCCTTCCAAGATGTCATGCAAGAATACTTCCCCTATCTTGCTAGAGTGGTGGCTATGCAGACACAAGAGATTCAGAGAACTCCTGAGATATTACATGGGAAGACCATCCCTGTGACACATAATAATCCATCTTGCCAAGGTAAGCATGAAAGAAAAAATTCTAAAGACAGCTATAGAGAAGGGACAGATCACCTACCAAGGAAGACCCATCAGAACTGCAGCAGTCTTCTCAGCAGAAACCCTCCAAGACAGAAGGGACTTGGGTCCCATTATAACATTCTTAAAGAGAAGCAATTCCAGCCAATAATGTCCTACCCTACCAAGCCAAGTTTCATTAATGAAGGAGAATTGAAATCCCAGAAATCCAATCCCTAAGAGAATATGTCACCTCCAGACCAGCCCTTCTTCAGAAAATGCTTAAGGAAGTTCTAAGCATAGAAACAAAAACAAAAACAAAACAAACAAACAAAAATGTTCCACCTATTTCTTTTTTATTATTTTATTTTAAAGGTGTGGGATATAATTCAGGATTAGGAATAGAAGTGGCCACTGTATAGGTAAAGTTTGGGTTTACCTTTTGTCCCCACTTCATCTGTTTTGAGATCAGGTACCCTTATTGATGTCATGTACCCCTACACCCCTTGCAGTATCCCACTACTGTCAATCTCTTTCTTATAGTATTGTGGTAAATGTTCAGGGTCTGCTTATGAGTGAGGACATATGATATTCTGTTCTTTGTTTCTTTGATAGATCACTGAGTATTACTGACACTAAATCCAACCAAGTCGCTGTGAAGTCCGTATGTTTGTCCTTCTTTATGGCTATGTAATATTCCATTGTGTATTTGTACCACATTTTTTCATCCAGTCCACTTTCAGTGGACAGCAAAATTGGTTCCATGTTTTTGCTATTGTGAACAGTGCTGCAGTAAATCGTATGTGCAGGTATATTTTTTGTAGAATGATCTGAGTTTCTCCAGGTATATTCCCAGTAGGGGGATTGCTGGATCATATAGAAGGTCAATTTCTAGTTCTTTTAGAAATCACAACACTGTTGTCCATAGAGGTTGAACTGGTTTGTATTCTCACCAGCAGTGTAGAAGCATTCCCTTTGTTCCACATCCTTACCAGCATCTGTTGTTTTTTGTTTAGTTAATGATGGCCATTCTTGCTGGAATTAGGTTCTATCTCGATGTGGTTTTGATCTGAATTTCTCTGATGATTAGTGAACCTGAACACTTTTGCATGTGTCGGTTGACTGCCTATATATCTTCTTTTGAGAAGTGTCTATTCATGTTTTCTGCCCACTTTTTGATGGGGCTGTTTGTTTGTTTGTTTTTTTCCTTTCAGCACATTTCAGTTCCTTGTAGGATAAGCACAGAGTTTACATACTATACAAATCAACCACAAAGCCTAGAATGCAAAGCAGCTTCTTAATAACAATATGACAGGCACAATCCCTACCATATCAATAGAATATGCCACTCAAAAGGCATAGAGTGACAACTTGGATAAAAAAGCATAATCCATCATTCAACCATCTTCAGGGCCCATCTCAGTGCAAATGACATCCACAGGCTCAAGATAAAGAAATGGATAAAGAACTTGCAGACAAATGGTAAACAAGAAGGAACATCAGTCACTATTCTTATATTAGACAAAACACTTTAAACTAATAAAAATTAAAAGGGACAGTGAAGGACACTACATAATGATAAAAGGGTTGCTCTACCAGTAAGAAATATTCGTCTTGAGTATATATATATACAACCAACATAGAAGCACCCAGATTTATAAAAAACTATTGCCAATTAAACTAAGGAGAGTACATAGACAGCCATACAATTATAGTCAGAGACTTTAATCCCCCACCAATAGCCTTAGATCATTGAGGCAAAATACTCACATGGAAATCCTAAACCTTAACCCAATACTTGACCAACTGGATCTAATAGACATTTACAAAACACATGACCCAATAACCACAGAATACATATTCTTCTCATCTGCATATGGGCTATACTCCAAGATCAACCATATACTTGGACTTAAATAAAGTGTGAATAAATTTCAAAATGTTGAAGTTATCCCAAGAATTTTCTCAGACCACAGTAGAATAAAAATCATATCATTACCAACAGGAATCCCCACAACACACAAATACATGAAAATTCAACAACTTGCTTTTGAATGATTTTTGAGTTAACAAAGAAATCAAGGCAGAAATAAAAGATTCCGAGAAACAGACAAAGACACAACATAGCAAGACCTCTAAAATACCATAAAATCAATGCTGAGAGGGAAGTTTATAACATTGCATACACATATAACGAAAATTGAAGTATCTTAAGCGAACAGTCCAACATTACACCTAAAGGAGTTGGAAAGAAAAAAGAAATTCCAGAATGTGTAGAAAAATTGAAATCATTGAAAATAAAGTTATAGATAAATGAAATAATGACCAAAATATTCATGCAAAAATATCAAGAAGGTTAATACCTGGGTCTTTGAAATGATAAGTAGGCTTTACAGAACCTTGGACAGCTTAACTAAAGAAAGAGAGAAAATTTTAATAAACACAATTAGCAACAAAAAAGTGATTTTATAATCAACCCTGAAAAATTACAAAAAATTATCAGAGATTATTATGAACATCTTGTATGTGAGTTAACTAGAAAATCTAGAGGATTTTCTAGAAATGGAGAAATTCCTGGCATCACATGACCTCCCAAGATTGAAACAGGAAGAAACAGAAACCCTAAACAGATAAATCCAAGAAATTGGCTCATTCTTAAGAAAACTTCTTGTTAACAAAAGCCCTGGATCAGACAGTTTCTCCACTAGATTCTACAAGATGTACAAGAAAGAGCTAATACCAATCCCACTGAAAGTATTCCAAGTAAATGAGAAGGAAGGCATCTCCCTAGCTCATTCTATGATACCAATATCATCCTGATACCCCAAAATGGCAAAGTCCCAACTAGGAAAGGAAATTTTCCGGTCAATTTCCCTGATGAATATAAATGCAAAAATTCTCAAGAAGATTCTAGCAAATCACATCCAGGAGTACATTGCAAAAATCATCCATCATGACCAAGTGCACTTCATTCCTGGGGATATAAGGCTGGTTCAACAGATGCAAAACAATATAATTCATCACATAAGCAAGTGTAAAACCAAGAGCCACGTGATTATCTCAATAGACACAGAAAAAGCATTTGATAAAACCCAATACTCATTTTTTATAAAAACCTGCAAACACCTAAGCATCAAAGGAATATTCCTCAAAATAATAGAACCATCTACAACAAACCTGCAGCCAACATCATATTTAATGGTCAAAAGCTGAAAGCATCCCCCCTAAGAACTGAAACAAGAAAAGGATGCCCACTCTCACCTCTCCTATTTAACATAGTACAGAATCATAGCCAGAACAATCAGATAGGAGAAAGAAATTATGGGTATCTAAATCAGAAAAGAGGAAGTTAAATTATTATTCTTCCCAGAGAATATGATTCTATACCTAGAAAACACTCAAGCATGTTAAAACCTCCTTTCACTTCATAGCAACTTCAGTAAAATCTCGGGATACAAAATCAAGGTAAAAAATGAGTTGCATTTCTATCCACCAACAATAAGCAAGCTGAGAACCAAATCAAAAACATAATCCCATTCACAATAGCCACAAAGAGAATAAAATACCTTAGCATCCATTTAACCAAAGAGGTGAAAGATCCTTGCAATGAAGGATGACACAAACAAATGGAAGAATATCCGAAGGTTAGGGTTAGGATTAGGATTAGGGTTAGGGTTAGGGTTGATTGGAAGAATCAATATTGTCAAGATGACAGTTCTACCTAAAGTGATAAACAGATTATTAAACTAGCAGCACCATTTTTTAAAGAATTTTTTTAAAAAGTCAATACAGAACTTCATATAGAAGCAAAAAAGAGCCCAAATATCTAAAGTAATCCTCAGCAAAAAGAACAAGGCTTCATACTCCTAGGCTTCAAACTTTACTACAAGTCTACAGTAACCAAGACACCATTGGTACTGGTACTAGACACATAGACCAGTAGAACATAACAGACAATGTGGAAATAAAGCCACACACCTAAACCAACTCATCTTCAACAAAGCTGGCAAAAACATTGGGGAAAGGAAACCATATTTAGCAAATTGTGCTGGGAAAACTGGCTAGCCACATGCAGAACAGTGACAACCCACAGAATGGGGAAAAAATATATTTGCAAGCCATCTATCTGACAAAGGTCTAACATCTAGGATCTGTAAGGAACTCAAATGAATTAACAGGAAAAACAAAACCAAAAATGATTAGCCCCATTAAAAAATGGGTGGGGGACATGAATAGACACTTCTTACAAGAAGACATTCAAGCAGCCAACAAACATACATGATACAATGCTCCAACAAACATACATGATAAAATGCTCAGCAATGCTAAACATCAGAGAAATCAGATCAAAACTACAATGAGATACCATTTTACACACACAGTTCTGTTGATCTTTGTTAACTTTGAATTATTTTTTTCTCATTTCAAATTTTAGATAAGTTCAGTGCCTTCAAATGTCAGATAAATACTCAGATTTACTTTCTACAGCTTTTAACGCTTGATTTTAGGGAATTTGGCAACTTGAATACATAAAATTTGGGAAATGTAGCTAAAGTAGTCATAGGACTACTTAAAATACTAATTTAATAAATGGATAAGCACTTGGGAATATATATTAAGATAACATTATTAAAAACATCATTAAAAAGTCAAAAAACTACAGGTGTTGGCAGGGCTATGGAGAAAAGGGAACACTTCCACACTGTTGGGGAATGTAAGCTCGTTCAAACTTTGTGGAAAGCCATGGTGATTTCTCAAAGAACTAAAAATTGATTTACCATTCAACCCAGCAATCCCACTCCTGGGACTATATCCAGAGGAACATAAATTGTTCTACCAAAAAGACATCACTTGCATACATATGTTTATTGCTACACTGTTCATAATAGCAAAAATAGGGAACCAACCCCGATATCCATCAGAAGTAGACCAGATAAAGAAAATGTGGAACATATATAGAATGGAATACTACACAGCCATAAAGAAGAACAAAAGCATGCCTTTGCAGTATCATGCATGCAACTGAAGACCATCTTTCCAAGTGAACTATCACAGAAACAAAAGCCAAATGCCACATGTTCTCACTCATAAGTGGGTAATAAACATAGGCATGTGTTCACAAAGGTGGGTACAACAGATACTGGACGCTGCTAAAGGAAGTAGAGAGGTAGGAGGAATAAGAGGCGCACAGCTATCCATTGGGTAACATGTTCACTGTTAGAGGGAAAAGGTCTCACTAGAAGCTCAAACCTCACTTTCAAACCATCAACTTATGTAAATTTTAAAATGTGTGTAATAAGTATATGTAGATAAAAAAATTTTAAATACTTTGTTAAATCACACTCCATTCATATTCTAGAAGCAAGAATGAGAATATTGATTATTTTCAACCAATTTAATTATCATTGGTTATGATTAATAACTTCTAAAACTTTTATTACATGAAAATTATAAATGCTCTACACTGTTGTATAAATTATCATACTATCAAAGGTGAAATAATGTTCAATATTGTAGTTTTCCAAGTATATATTCTTTGGACATTTTTATCTTCTATTCTTCTTTCTCCTCTTCTTCCTCTTTATTGAAGGAAATAGAAGTTTCTTAATATTATGTTATCAAGTTGTATGAATATAATAATTTTCTTTGAAACTTCTTTTAATATATGTATTACTATTATTATTATGTAGTCATAGTACTATTATTATTTTCAGTCCTTTTTGTCTTCCATTATTGAGTAAGGCTTTCACACAGACACACAAATCTTAACAACAATATAACCTGATGTATTTTCACAAAATGAAGACACTTTTGAAATCTGCATCAAAATATAAGACCAAATTATTGGCAATATCTGAAGTCCCAGTTTCTGTTTTCAGTTATCATTTGTTAAACTATAAATACATTTTACGCACACAGTTCTTACAAGAAGACATTCAAGCAGCCAACAAACATACATGATAAAATGCTCAGCAATGCTAAACATCAAAGAAATCAAATCAAAACTACAATGAGATACTATTTTATGCACACTCTTCTGTTGATCTTAGTTAACTTTGAATTATATTTTTCTCATTTCAAATTTTAGAAAAGTTCAGTGCCTTCAAATATCAGATAAATACTCAGATTTACTTTCTACAGCTTTTAATGCTTGATTTTAGGGAATTTGGCAACTTGAATACATAAAATTTGGGGAATGTAGCTAAGGTAGTCATTGGCCTACTTAAAATACTAATTTAATAAATAATAAGCACTTGGGAAATATATATTAAGATAACATTATCACATATAACATTAATTGAAAAATATTATATTTTTTCTCCCATTTCAAGTAATAGTTTGAAAACCTCACCTGTGTCTTTGATATCATGGTCTTTTAGCATCACAAAAAACAAGTTTTTGCCATCTATATACTTTCCTGAGCACCTCATTTTCACTGCTATTCACGTTCCTTAAAATATGCATCCTTTTAATTCACACAAGCCTCCCTTCCTAGTTTTATGATGATATATAAATTTCCATTTGTAAAATATTTAGACTGGTGTTAGTCATTTCTTTCTTTACTTACACTTTTTTTTGTCCTGGAGGTTTATTGTCATGATCTTAAGTGGTTAAATATTGTTAGTTACTCTATTATGCAGAGATATGCCGAGCCCCTAAAAGATTTGATAATAGCATCTAGTCTTACAATTGCAAAAAATTGTGAATTTCTGTGAAAATTGAAAAACTTATCTTTAAAAATCAAATCTACATAAAATATATTTTTCTTTTTCTTTGAACCAGTTTTATCTGATGACATCTAAATGTATCAAATGTTTTTATTTAGTGACATCATTTAAACCAAGATGTCTTCTAGACACAATGTTTTGTTGTTCAAAACAATAATTGAGATTATGCCTTATAACATATGGTGTTTGAAAGAGACTTGAATAGATGTTGACTTTAATTATTCAAGGGATAGTTTTGGGGAAAACACTTTGCTTTATATCCTGGAATATTTTATAACTCTTTTGTGTCTTATTACTAAGCTCCTACAGAAGACCAAGACACTAGTTAATTTGAGTCCTTCAAATGGAAACCTCTTGGTGCAAATATGTTTTAAATACTCTTTATTTAAAGTAGTTTAATTTTCTTCTAATCCACAGAGCTGTGAAACTTTCCTGTATTGTAAGTGCCTGTCAGAGGTTCATAAACACATAGCTCAAGTCAACACAAAGCTATTCTCAGACTCATGCCCAAGTCTCTATCACTCCAAGAGGTACGAAGATAGAGTTCCAAAGAGCAACCTTAGCTTTCTGGCTCTTTCCTGATATGCTTATGTTATGACAAAAGCACCTTTGCAGCTTGGGTTCCCAGATCATCTTCTCATTTTCTCTTTATAGCACTTGCTCATTTTTTAAATAATAATTAGTATGAAAACTTTTAATTCTATCTAATTTTGTTATTTGCCATGAGGTGTAGATGTAATTCCTGGGGCAAATAAGTTCTCCAACACTGGTTGTATAATCCTTTCTGCGTGTGTGTTTACCTCTCCATCTTAAATTTTCTATTAGAGATAAAAAGCTGAATTTTCATTTTATTCTGTAAATACAAATATCAATATTTATGCAAGTCCCTTATAACTTAAATTATTGGATGATAAAGTTAGTGGCTTTTTAAAACTCCACATAAAAAGAGATTTGCTAACCTTACTTTGCTATTATCCAAGGGGCATATTTAAATCTATTTGGTATGTTACTCAAAAATATCTTTTGGAATTTTAGTGAGAACACTTTAACTGTGTACATAAATTTGAGGAGCATATTTTATTTGTTTGTTATATGATGTCTGCCTTGTGACAGCTGAATTAAACTTCTCTGACATTTTTTTCAATGTTTTTCAACACTATATATTTTAAGAGAATTTTTGTCTGACTTATTAAAGGAAAAACTGATGTCTGGCTAAGAATAGGAGACCTCTGTCAACCAAAATTAGAAGGAAAACCCAAAAATACATGCACATTATTTTTATTTATAGTTGAAGCATTTTTGTGGTAGTCATTAAGAAAACGACTATTAATATGTGTGTGTGTGTGTATATATATATATATATATATATATATATATATATATATACAATAAGCAGCCTTCACAAGTGAAAAGCATGTGAAATCTCACTCTAAGCGCTGTGCTATTTTAACTACTAAGTCATACCTAAGTGACAGCACTTAAACGAAATTACAACCAAAATAGCAAGGTAGCATCATGTGGAGGACATCCTTGGTTGACAGTCTTTCAGAACTTGTTTATTTTTGTCTCTCTCTCTCTCTCTCTCTCTCTCTATATATATATATATGTATATAGCCACAGTAAATTTTCACATACACACATGCACAGTGCCAAAAATGTATACACATTTTAAGAAAGGAAACAACTGTATTAAAATGTAATACTCAATATCTGCCAATAACAAAAGATTACTACAAGTCACATTCGACTTCTGCAATTACAAGAGGTGCTCAAAGTGGTTACCATCAGCATCCGAACACTACTGATTATGGCAAGCTAAAAGCAATACATGGATAACATCTCTTAAAATGTATATATTGTGATGTTTGCTCAAAAGAAGGTGTTAATCAAATGAGTGCTATCGTCACCATATGACAGGTAGAAAAGTCAGAGAAAATGGCAGAAGCATGGTTGAGTGAACGTCATACTACACATTACTACTGTAATTTAATTCAACTTTGAAAGGTAATACATAGATAACATCTCTTAAAACATATATACATTTTTTGGCACCCCCTGTATATTCACAGTAAATTTAAGATTTAGCAAAATATTTCAGTGCTTGATATTCATTTTAGGTGAAGAAAGCCCTGGATGGAGGTGATGAGGGAGCTCCTTTCTTTGGTCTGCTTCTTGAAAATGCCAGGTTATTTTTAATGCTTCATCTTAACCACATAAAAAATAGAGATGATGATTATAACTGTGACCAATCTGTATTTGAGGCCTTAGGCAAATTAACCCAAATTTGAACTCTATCAGTCGAAGTAATGGTGCTAAAATTGCTCATCCTATCATGCTTATACTCTCTCATATTAGCACAGGTTTTACTTTTTTTTTTTTTTTAATCTATGCCATCCAGCCAACTTAATAAAGTATCAGGTCCAGGAAAACTACAAACTGTGTGAAACCATAAGTACAATTATTCTGATCTTCTGGGAAGCACACTGATGAAAGTAAGAAAAAGGTATTTCAAAGACCCAGAGGACTGCTGCCAGGCAGTGGTTACATTGTCCATGGCATAAGGCACAGTTTAAAAAAAATTTTTTTAAAGATTCTTCCTGGGACATCTCTACTCTGTTCAATTTCTAAATGGCTTTCAAGTTTTCTGTTCAATGTGCTGATCTGGAAACCCAGAATGAAGGAGAAAGGGAAAGAAGAGTTAGACTATAAAGTTGGTAATACATTAGTTAATTCTTTTATGGAACATTTTGAAGCATAGGCTATTAAATCACCTTTTTCTGTTCAGTTAGCTTTTGAGCCTGATAAGCATCAAAGCCCAGATGGAAAATTGACATCCAAAGAGACTGACATATAAGAACACAGTTTAAAAATTCAGCAAAAGAAGTAGTGTTGTACCTAAGATCTTTCTCATAGTTATTATGATACTCTAGCTTGTCTCTGTGATGTTGTAATAAAAACTAAAAATAACAAAAAAAAAAGAAAAGAAAAGAAAGAAAAAGCTGGACAGAATCAAGTTTTATGAAGTGACTGAAGTGTCCCTTTTGGAGATTTTAAAACAACTGCAAAAAAATTATTTTATTCTGTCCACGGCAGTAGCAAATCAAAGGTTCATTTCCTTATCATGATTCTGCAATTGTCAGTGATGACCCCAAACCCATGCCTTGTATTCAAATGTATGATCTATTAAATTTTCAAATGGGCTTCGTAGCCAATGGGAGACAATTTGGAAGAAGGCCAGCTCTGATTTTGGAGAGTGTTGAGCCAATAGCTCATGACTAGGTATTAGTCAAACTACTGACCTTATAGTTGATTCAGCTTTCAAAAGTGCTTAACTTAGTAGCAGAGAGTAGCTTACCTCCTGGTGAAATCAGGATCAATACTTATTAAATACTTCATGAACTCTATTCAGTTCTAAAATATCCACTTGTCTGCCCTTCCTGTCATGTTCTGAATTAATTGGATATGTGATACAATTCTTACATTTTATATTAGGTTACTTGTATGCCAAAAAGGAAAGTACAGAAGACTGGGGGATGTTCTCTTTGTTATTTTATTATTACCCATCTCTTCTTATTTTTCTAAGATACTTATTATAACATCTTCCTAGGCAATAATTTTCCATTACTTTCTGAATGCTTTCTTTTTAAAAAATTTAGACCCAAATCCACAAGCAAAATATTAAACTTTTGTTACATACTTTCTTCCTAGCTCTTTGAAAAAAGTGAGGTGATTTCTGTAAATGGAAATTAATAATTTTCTCCTCGAGTTACTCTATACATAGTAGGGAATTAATGTAGCAAAATATAGTGTGTCATAATACTTATAAATGTATTTATTCGAATTGTTTTGAGGAGGATTTATTTAATCTTTATTTTTTTCTCGTTAGAAAATTGTAATATAAAATATATAACTTAGAAAATAGCATCACATGCATCTCTTCTTGAGAGATAATTAGGTTTCTTGGAGAATTTTGATGTTTTTAAATGTGCTAAATATAACCTCATTGTGCTTTTAAAGTGAATCATTCCACCTTGAAAATATTTGGTTGAAATATTGAACAATTGTTTCCCCTTTATTGGTAAGAAAGAGTGGGTTAATTTTCCCAAGGGTGAAATGAACTTTCTCTATGGGCATAATAATTGTTGACTTAACTATCCATTTTTAAAGTATTTCAGTAGTTATTTTTGAATGCTGAAATATGGATTTATTGAAAGCACTTTCCTAAAGTAAGGATTTTTAAAGTAATAATAGCTTTAAGAACTGTTAATAATATAAGACAGTATTTATTTCATATACTATACTAATTTCAGGTGTTTAATCTGTTGCCAATTATCTTTACCATAACTTGCAAATAAGGCAGGCATTATTTTTAATTTTCCGAAAATTGTGAAAAACAGATACCCAAGAAAAATAATCGAGTACACAAGGCTCTAAAACTGATAAATGCCTGTTACACCAGAGTTTCCTTGAAAGTTAAACCTGAGAGAATATATATATATAATTTATATAAATAGCTGGGCTCGGTGGCTCAGCCTGTAATCCCGCGTCTTTGGGAGGCTGAGGTGAGTGCATTGCCTGAGCCCGCAGGTTCGAGACCCGCCTGGGCAGTGAGACCTCATCTCTACAATAAATCAAAAAATCAGCTGGGTGTGGTCGCGCATGCCTGTAATTCCAGCTACTTTGAAGGCTGAGGCAGAAGGATTGCCGGAGCCCAGCAGGTCAAGGCTGCGGTGGCCGGGAGCGGCCACTGCACTCCAGTCTGGGTGACAGAGTGAGAATCCAACTCAAAAAAAAAAAAATATATATATATATAATATATTGTAAAATATATTATATATATTTAACATATGTTAACATATGTTATATATATTTTATATATGTATATATACATATATATATATATACATGTATGTTCAGGCTAAGACAGACATTTGGGATGCTTGGAATAACCAAATTTTAAAATGCATTTCCTTAAGTGGAAAAAGTAAAGGCCAATTTGAAAAAAATAGGGATGTTATCAAAATTCAACAGAATCAAAGCAAAGTGAATATGGAGAAAAAGTAGACCAGAGAAGTGGATAGATAACTAATAGTTTTGAACTGGGTGAACGTAATTGTAATGTCAAATGAAATGATAACTTCAGTAAAATTTACTCAAGTTTAATCATAAGGTGAAAAGATTGAGTAAAAATGCCTGATAGGAAATTATTTGAATTGTTCCTTTACTATATTTACTTATGTCCCTGTGCTATATCCATTCGCCATTCTAGCATCAAGTCTTTCCACACATTCCTTCCTTACTTTCAATTATGTGTCCCATGACTCTGTTGCGTTATAAAAAACATATTTTTCTTGTTCACAGTTTCATAAACTTTGTTCAATACTTTTCCAAGACCTGAGATGCCCTCTTTCCCCATCAATGACTAAATCAAATAAATATTTTCAATGTTCTGAATGCCAAAAATGTTCTTCTGTATATCTCTTTACTCAATGTAATTCCCAAATAACTCTACCTACTATGAATTAACATAAAATAATAACAACTATTTCTCAGTGTTTATTTTTTGCCAAGGTGTTTTCAAAGTGCTTTGTTTGCAATAGCTCCTTCAATTTTCAGAACAACCCTATAGATGACTTATGATTTTATTTTCATCTCAAAAAGAGTAAACTGAGGCCAGAAATTTAAAATAGATTTCTGAAGATTGCTTACCAAGTTAGTGGCAGAGCCTGCGTCTCTTGACCCATGACCACCTTTTTTATATTACTGCCTTTTTTCATGCTCATAGACATTTAACAAACATGTTTCTTCCCAAAGAGATATATATTTCTTAAGGTCAACAATATACCTTGAATATGTTTATATTTGTCATACTACATAACAGAGCTGTGGAACATAGTAGGAACTTAGTACAACTTCATGGAAAACAATGAATAAGTTTTCAGTATTAAGAACTGTTGAGGCTTATTGTGAAGTTAGAAGGAAAAATTAAAATACAAGCTCATAGTGATGTGGAACATTCAAATCTAATTATGATCTTTATATGAAAAAGAAAAAAATGCATGTGACAGCTGTGATATCCATAAAACCTTTGTTTAAAAAATTCATTTCTTATGTCTCAATTTCTCTATTTACACTCAATCTTTTTGTTTGTTTATTTTCACGATTTAAAAAAAAATGCTAAAAAAGCTATTTTCACCCATTAGTTTCATTGATATGGTTTTAGTAGCTCCTATCTGAAATCATCATCAGGAAACATTTTTTTTTTTTTTTGGCTATTTCAAAAAAGAAAAATACTTAATATCAGTATGAATAACACATGTGCTCATTGCAGCATAATGTTGGTGCAATCTGTGCTTGATACAGTTATAAATAAGTCTTTGAAAGCATTTTTCTGTATTTTAAATAAAGGCTATAGAAAGCCACAAGAAGGATCTAGTCTTGTTAATATCACAAGCTGTTTCCCCACCTGCACTCAGAGCAGCTTTAGTACAGCAGCTGTCTGGGTTCGTGTTGGCACATCACTGTCTGCACAGGAACCCCATGGTTTACACAGAAAATGAATAGGCCACAGTTCCAATGGGGGTCTTTAATAATCCTTCCACTAATGCTACCATGTGTGAGCATAGGGCTTTGAAGGGGTGTGAGGTGTGAAGTTTCAGGAGGATTATTTAAAGCCACTCAATTTTGAAAGGTAGAAAAGAGCATTATAAAAACTAGAGAGTGTGTTTGCATTCTTCCTGCATGTTGATCAAATGCAACTTATATTGATATTAGAGCTTCATGTCCAGCATACAATAGCAAGTGAAGGGACTGGTATAATTATGTGATTCGTTCCATTCAGCCTCCTTGGCCATAGACAAACAAGACCCAGCATAGATGATTCATTGATTTTATTTACCAAATATTAGCTGTGAAAATATTAACCTTATGGGAACAAATATCTATGCTGTAGCACCTATGGAGATTAAAACCAAGGAGGAAGAAATTTTATACTTTGGACTTGCCTTTGTATAATTGGATGACTATTGGATATTCTACATGAATATTGTTTTTTTCTACATGAAATTGTAAAGTATCATCATGGTAGTCAATCAATCATGATGTTTTAGGTCACATGAATAAATTCCTTGTTAAAACCGAGAACTGTACTCCAAAACTCGTATTTTTCTTAAGGCACTTTAAAGAACCTGGAACTCTAATTTGTAATTATTCTGAGCAGTTTTTGGAGACCATGTTAAGTGTGATGGAGATGAGGTGGATTTAGTCAGTCACTTGGAGACATACTATATGCAATGGCAGAATCAAAATACTAGGACTTCCTCAGCTACCCATTGCTCCACATTTGGATTTAAGTTCAAAGTATCTTGACCATTGGGAATGCCCAGCATTGATGTAAAAAATTATCTCCTGTATTACAGAAAAAAAGCATGTGAAGACTGTATATTCATTCCAATATGCATTTCCACTTTAGATCAGGCATTGTATTATGCACTTCAGAACTGAAGACTAATTGTCTGGGTCTTAGACCAAAAGATTAATTTAAGTCAGTGTGATAGACATTTAGACAAGAACACTAACAGACAGAGCCAGGGAGGCATCTTAGAGAAGAGGGTCATTAGCTCTTTCTGGAGGTAAAATGGAAAATGTTTCTGAGAAGATGATATCTCAGAGGAGGGTTTAGAAGAGCAACAGGAACTTTTCTGGGTAGATGAAAAGGCCAACTAAACAATGTATGCCAAAAGTGAGTGGAGACTGTATGTAACTTGGTATTGCTGGAGCTCAAAATAAATTAGGAAAAGATAGAAACACTCGGAAGATGAATATGCAAAATAGGCCAACGTCAGATCATGAAGAATATTATTAAAGTTCTCAGAATGAGGAACTATTGATGTGACATAAGCTTAAAGATACAATGTTTATATTTGTGTTGTAAGAAGGTGCTTCCGACAGAGTGCAGTGTAGACTGGAGAGAGGCCTGAGGAAGGGCAGCCAGTTAGAAGGATTTTGCCAGTGAAAAGTCAGGTGACAAGGAAAATGGCAGGAAGTATACAATGGGAGAGGCAAACAAGGAGACATTTAGGAGGTAGATTTTCATGGCTTGTTGAAGTAATGGAGTGAGGAAAAAGTGTCAAACTTTTAGTTCTCTGAATTGATAAATCTATTTTAAGTGCCTTTTTAATAGGAATCATAGAACATCACCTCTTCTTAGGTTATGACAGACAATGGTGACTTCTCTGTCCACTGCTCTCAATATTTCTAACCCCTAAACGTTCTCCTGATTTGCCCAACAGAGTGTGTATAGCCTTGTCAGGAAGAACAACCAATGACTGGTTCCAATAAAGCTTGACAGGTATTTTGTGCCTGTCATTGCTTTATGACACAGTTTTAAGCCACAGACTAAAGATGACTGTAGTTACCACTACCCTCCTTACAGTTAAAACAGCTCACACAGTATTTTGCCCTAATATTGTCAAGAAGCACAATTCCTTTCCCAGAAAACTGCTCTAATTGGATTCGTTGGACCTTGACTGGCTTGTCACAGCTACGTTCAGGGTGAAGGTGAAATCTTTGAAGAGCTTGTTCCTGAAAATAAGTGCAGAATATCTCTGATGAAAGCATGTTAAGAGTACATATTTTTATGCAATTATTTTCATATTACTTTTCTATGATCTGTATTTTATTATATGTGACAAATGATCAGGAAAAATAAAAATAAAGGGTTGTAGGCTTGATTTATACTCCAAACCCTGTATTTCTACTTTTATATTTATATCCTACATTTATAATTTTAAAAGTTTACTGATATAGAATATAACATTTGAAAAATTTTTATTCTGAATTAGAAACAAAATTAATTTAAGATTTTTTAACAGGTAAGAAGTTGCTGTGGAAGCCGTACTGCTTATGAGGATTCACATAGGTGTCCTGAGTAATCACCTAATTGTGAGAGGAATCATAACAATATTGTAAGGTAAATACTTTCCTTAAGCTTTTAAAATCTGGACTATACAAAGCCATCATTTAAAGTAATTGTTGCTGAATTTTTCTATATAAGTGGAAATAAAGTTTATTTACATTTCTCAGCCAAATTTCAATTCATACTTGGTGGTAGGGCTATTACCATTTATGAGATTTGATACAACATACACATACAAACATACACATGCATACATAAAAGGCACACACATGTATATATATGAATATGCACACATATTTATCACTAAATATAGAAAAACCTTATCAAAAAACTTCATCTGCTTAGTTACCAAGTTGAAAGTATAACCTCTTTTTCAAAAATATGAATACACCAAGTCATCTCAATGTTTTGATGTCCCAGATAGTAGAACGAAGATATTCCAAAGTATGCAAATATTAAATTGTGAGAATCATTCTGGTTCAGTTTCAGTTAAGGAAGAGGATATTTCTCACTTGGCCTACTTCCGAAAGGAAGTCACAATGATGTTTTAATAAGTAATGAAATCTAGTTTGTCTCTTCGTTCATTTACCTGGAAGGAGGAATGTGGCAGGAAGGAACTTGAAAGTGGGACTTAAAGAGTGACAAGTAACAGGCATGAGAAACATAGCTTGCTTAAAGAGAAAGTAAGCGTTCTGGGAGGGGACCCAGTTGGCCGGTGAACCAATCAGAGTTGGTTCTGCTAAATAGAGAGGCTAAAGAGTAGGTGCCCCTGACTTCTCAGCTTCATATTAAAAGATTCTGCTGTTCACCCTTCATGAACTCAATTCCCTAACAAGCAAGTTGACATTAAATCTTCATTCTTGAGAAATTTTAATATTTGGAAAGTGTATGAAGTATGTCACCTGAAAATGTAAAAAGCAATTTTCAAGTTATGGCACTCTGTTCCATTTTGGTTTAGATAGAATTCTATTCTTTATAATGAGCTCTTTGATAATCTCTCTGGAACTGAGAACTTGGATTTTGAGGTATGGCACAGAAATGTGACTAAAAAGGCAGATGATGATCTTCATGTAGATCAACTTTTGGCAGTGTATCAATCACTGGCATTAAACTACTTATTGGTTCCTTTATCAAGAAAGAAGATAAGGGATTGGATTTTTACCAGATTTATAGTTACCCTTTAAGCTAACAACAGTACACAAAAAGTAAGAGCATGTTTATGACATTTTACTATGTTTAGTCTACTGTCTGAAAACTCTTATTCGGCAATGAACTATTACAATAATGCACTAAAATGGGTTCCGTGTGGGATTTGAATAAATGGTGCTCCTTTGAAAGAAACCAGACTTTATAAGAAAGTATTGTAACTCTGCATTGATAAGATAACTTTTAAAGCTCTCAATTGAACCTCATACGGAATCTCTTTTAACTGATCTTCATTTCAGTTTATGATTGGTGGGTAGGGGTGAGAGAGGAGGACATTCCTATTTTCTGCAACTCCTAAAATTTTTCTAAATTTTTCTTGTAATTTCTGATGAATGGCACCCTTGATTTTGATTTATATTATCCTATTATTCATTATATGGGAAAAAAGAAGTCACTTTTTTCAATTTAATTTTAAAAATTAGGGCTAGCAGTGATGGAATTTAAAATCAAATTATCTTGTCAGAGTGACAGATAAATCTCAAGAGTTTCTAATGAGATTTTCCACTGGCAGGATGCTGAATTTCTCCCTTTCCCAGACTCCTTCCTTCCAGGTTTTGACAGGGAGTGACAATGAGCATCTGTGTTTTCAAATGCAGTGCTATTTGTGGGATTTTGGTTCTAATGTAGGAATTTTGAGGTGACTGGCGTCTTTGTTCTAGATTAAAGGGGAAAGAGAATGCACAGATATCAAATGGGTACTTGCTTTACTATGGAAAGCCAAAGGTAATTATCATATATCTAAATTTGGTTAAGTATAGTAGATTCACAAAATTCTACCCTTGCCTTCACATGTTACTGTTCTTAGCTTGTATAAATATTACACAATAGTCTTACTGTGTTGTTCGTTTTTGTTTTGTTCTTTTTTTTCTTTTTCTAATTATCCTAAATAATATTTGAACTACTTGAACTAAGCGCTTTGGCAGTATTGTATAAACCTGTATATTTCTACATTCAGTTAAAAATTTTGTTTTATGCAGTCATGGACTTAGGGATTCTCTATTTCTTTTTTTTTTTTTTTTTTTGAGTTGGAGTCTCACTCTGTCGCCCAGACTGGAGTGCAGTGGCCGCTCCCGGCCACCGCAGCCTCGACCTGCTGGGCTCCGGCGATCCTTCCGCCTCAGCCTTCCGAGTAGCCGGAATTACAGGCATGCGCTACCACGCCCAGCTGATTTTTTGATTTATTGTAGAGATGAGGTCTCGCAGCCCAGGCGGGTCTTGAACCCACGGGCTCAGGCAATCCACTCTCCTCAGCCTCCCAAAGGCACGGGATTACAGGCTGAGCCACCGAGCCCGGCTGATTCTCTATTTCTAATAGCTAAAAATAAACTATTTTTTGCTGATCTCAAACATGTAACAAATAAGAATTCTAAAACCATGTAATAGATGTGTACTTTATTTCTCTATGAAAGAATATATCTAAGATAAACAAGCAATATATTCAATGATACTACCTAAGTAACTGAATGGCCAATTGATGATTTAAAATATCTTGTGGAAACAAAGAAAATACAGAAAAAGTGATTGGTGGTGATGGGACTTTCCAGATTCAGATTGCCTGGGAGTAGAAAGTACTGCAATATGAGGTTGATTCTAGACTGAGTCTGCTTCCTAACTCTGACTAGACAAAGAGTTCATGAAACATTTTGAAGCTTCAGTTTCTTTACATGCATGAAGATGGAATTTTTCCATTTTCTTTTCTCTTCTTTTTTATTAGCTAGAAGCTAGTCAAAAGCTACTGCTGTAATGTAAAACTTTGTTTCTTCATCTCATTTCTGTCTATGCATATTGTCACAATGCCTAAAACAGAGGATATTAACCAATAAGTGCCCCCTGAGAAGCCTGCTTTGGTTACTCAATTATTATTTCAAAATGAGGAATGGTGAATATATTAAGTAATAATTCAAAGAACAGATGATACTCAGAAGAAAATGTGGCAAGGCACCTATGTGTAGGCCCTGAAGAGCCGCACATACTGTACATTAGTTAAGAGTCTTAATAAAAGAACAGAAGGAAGGGAAAATAACACAAAATGAAGAATGAATTACTTAAGATTAAATAGTTTCTATTACAGAAATAGGCTTCATGTAGAGCTAATGGCAGGCATTTTCTACAGACAGATGGAATGCTCTCATCTCCCAATAGTATTGATATAAAGTCTCTGTTAAGATTCATTTTTCCTGAAACATTTGCATATAAATATAAACATCATTACTAGGGGCTAATTGCCCTGTAGGAACTAAAATGTGGGAATTAGCATCTTTAGTCGCTTTTATTATTATTTTTTAAAGTATCTCTAACACGCATCATATTTGGTACTGCATGGCTGCAACAGATAATTACCACCATTAAGAATCTCAAACGCAAAATCAAAACCATTTGGAATGGCTTCCAGGGCAACCCAGCACAGTGAGTAGCCACCAAAATGAGTATATGAGGTTTATGTTCATGCATATTTATAAGGGTACTTAATTCGACATTCATAGTAGGGGGCTTTTGAAAGCTTGTCAAAAGAGCAACCCCCAAACAAGACCAAACATCAAAGGTAAGAAGATGCAGTACATCTCGCTCCCACACACATACAAATATTGCTTGCGGGAGGCAATGAATAACACCAAAAGAATTATTTATTTTAACTACTCAGAGGAGATGGCAGTTTATACGAAGATGTAAACCACAGTCTTTGCCTTTATCATTCATCTTATTGATCACGAAGGTCAAGAGTATAAGTTATTCAAAGGACCGATCATAGGCAACAATTCTGGACAAATGGGCATGTAGATTTGTGTGATTAATGCCTTTTGCTTGTGCAGAATATGAGGAAGAGCTTGAGGGCATGTCTTAAGTACAGGAGAAAAAAAGGAAAGTGTGTGAAAGAATGGCACTGTGGGTGAGACGCTGACTGTATCTGAAACATTGCCCATTTTGTGCGTGGGTCTATGTGTTCGGCATACAGGTGCTGCCTTGTTCAAGTGTTGTGTTCGGAGGCGATCTTGCTGACACTTATACTTTTCAAAACCACTTCCATGACATTCAGCAAATGTTTGTTCTGGTGGAACAAATCTGTTAAATTATAGATTAGAAACAGTACAAAGAAACCTTTACAAATGTTTCAGTTTCAGTTTTGCACAAAGCAAACAGCATTATATTTAAATGCAGCACTCCTTGTTAGAATAAAACATCGACATAAGAGGGTACTGTGCTTGATTTTCTTATTCTCTCCCCCTCCCCTCTTTTGGGATAGGAATGCCTGAAGTTCTTTGAAAGACACAGAAAGTACTGAGGATGTCATTTCATCAGTTCCTTTCTAAACCCTTCCCTACAATTCACTTGTTTTCCTGCCATTTTTCTATCTTTTCCAACTCCCTTTTCTTCGTTTCTTTCCACACCCCTTCGATTATCCGTGGCAATATGAAACAATGATACTTTTCCCGTAATAGTGATCCCGTATTATTTAATAGGCATTTGGTTCTAGTCAATCTCTCCTTAAACACCTTCAGTAATCATATCGAAAAAATATTGTAGAGTGACATACTAGTAGTTTTAAAAGCATTATGGTGAATTCTGGGGCACTGCTAGACTTACCACAGGCTTTATAGGCATACTTTAGATTCATAAGTCAAATATTAAATCATTTTGTAAGTTAGAGAATACTAAAGTTTAATGTGGTGATTCTTCTAATATAGATTTTTTTCAATACCTTTTATAATGATAATCATTGTTTTAAAATTTGTCTAAAGAAGTTTTTTTTGGCAATTGCTTATATTTCTTAGTGATAATAATTTTAAAAATAGAAGATTTACTTGGGAGAATTGCCAAAAAGGTCAAATTATCTAAAATTCCAACTCTTTTAAAACCACCCTTTGAAAACATACCAAAATGGTAAAAAAGAGAAATATGAATTAGGTGGCTTTAAGCATGTTTGAAAATATATTTCAAAATACATTTAAGTAATATTGAAAGATATTATAAAGATACAATACATTAAGCAGCGGTATTGACAAAAATATCCCGAGAGATAAAATAAGTAGAAAATACAGAAACATAGGCTTGTGTGTGTACCTGTGAATTCCATATGTGTAGAATTAAGAAACAAGCCATTTGCAAAAGAAGAACTATTCCACAAATGAAGTTGAAAATATTGACTGTCATTAGGAATGACCATAATTTAGGGGTGGGGGGAAGATGTTAAAATAATAGATTAAAGGAAAGTCTGTTTATAGTAAATGTAAAACTAAAATCTTATAACAATGAAATGACAATTTAGATAATAACTTTTGTGATATCTGGATTTATTCTTTTTTTTTTTTTTTTTTTTTTGAGTTGGAGTCTCACTCTGTCACCCAGACTGGAGTGCAGTGGCCGCTCCCGGCCACCGCAGCCTCGACCTGCTAGGCTCCGGCGATTCTTCTGCCTCTGCCTTCTGAGTGGCCGGAATTACAGGCATGCGCTACCACGCCCAGCTGATTTTTTGATTTATTGTAGAGATGAAGTCTCGCTGCCCAGGCGGGTCTCAAACCCGCGGGCTCAGGCAATCCACTCACCTCAGCCTCCCAAAGGCACGGGATTACAGGCTGAGTCACCGAACCCAGCTGCACTTCTAAGCTTAAACACTTTTAAGCATGTAGGCAATGGAGGCAAGCACCAAGGTAAAGATCAATATATTTGAATTGAAACCTACAAATATTTTTACATCAAAACATCATTACTAGCAAAATTAAGTGATAACAAAAAGGACATATTTTTCAAAAATACAGATTTAAAGCAAAAAATGTAAAAGCACTAAAGTTCTTTTTAAAATGATCTACACGGTAAGTAGATTTTAAGGTGTAATAACTGCAAAGGCATAAGCATATGAAAAGAGTTAAATAATATAAGTAAATAAAATTAAAACATAAAAATACTTATCTTTGGTTTGTGTTTCTGTGGGAGTTTGTTTTTTCACATTCCAACACAGCAATATTTTATTTCTTATTTTTTGAGTCGGAATCTCACTCTGTCACCCAGGTTAGAGTATAGTGGCACGATCATGGCTCACTGCAAATTTGATTTCCTGGGCTCAGGCAATACTTCTGCTTCAGCCTCCTGAATAGCTGAACCACAGGCAGGTGCCACAATGCCCAGCTAATTACTTAATGTTTCTGTGGAGACAAGGTCTTGCTACGTTGCCTAAATTGGTCTCGAATTCCAGGGTTCGAGCAATACTCGTGCCTCAGCCTCCCAAAGTGCTAGGATTAGAGGCATGAACACTGTGCCCAACTGCAAATATCTTAAAAGGTTAAAATTCTCACTTTGTGTGGGGAAAATATAGGCAATCTCATAACAACTGGTGTGTATGTAAATAAGTATTAACTTTCTGAAAAGCAGTTTTAGGCCCACAAAACAAGAGCTTGAAAATCTTGTAGAAAACATTACTGGTTCATAAATTAAAGAATATTCCCTGCATAAATGATCAGAAATTCAGAGAATTATGTCTAAGGAAAATATGATCATTAGAAAGAAAAGTGTTAATTATTTTTGACCTAAGCATTTTAAAAAATTTTCTATTATTAGATAAAAGAGCCAGAGCAATACAAAGTGGTATATCTGTATATTTACACTGACTAGAATTTGCTGATCCCCAGTCTTTTTATAATGTGCCTTCACATTCTTATGTATGTGTCACAGAGATATTTTGAGAAACATGTCTATGTCTTCTGAATCAGTCAATACAGGAGAAGAACCAGAGGATAATCAGGCTTTTGTGCAGGCAGAGAATGGTGGAGAAGGCAGAAGAGCTTCTGCCCAAGCTCACCTTGGAGCACTGCAACCTTAGCAAGGCAGAAGGAAGATACTTAGTGAATGATTACTGCATGCATGTCTTCTGTTAGTGTTTGTGTATGTGCTATTAGTCACCTAATCAGGTAGTTCACTACAGATGGAAAGACTTCAAAGTGTATACATATGTGTGTGTATTAATATTAGAATTTCAGCAAGAAATGCTCAACAATTCCTGCTCCGGATCCATTGTAGTTGATACACATTTCTACTTCTACAATTATTTTTTCTCAGATAATGTCACTGCATTTATGTTTCTCCTTTGGAATAATCTGAGTTTGCTTAATTTACTTGCTGCCTGTTTTCACACCCACCACCTTGTCATTTTTGGAAAGCAAAATGAGTAGGAGACACACTTATTTGGTTCATTGGTGTGCTCTAAATACTTGGCACATAGTGACTACTCAATAACTATTTGGTGAATGATGAATGCTTACGTTTATTATGGACTGAGCTATTTTTAATGCATAGGTAGGACTTGTACATAGAGAAATGGAAAAATTAGCAGAAGGAAAAAATAAGAACAAAGAAGGAATAAGGAGCAACATAAGCAGAGGCAGAGAGGAGGCATTTGTTCTTAACTTTTTTGGAGGAAAAGAGGAAGGTGATATTAGCAAAATAAGTTGTACAGGGAGTCAAGTGCAGAAGTGCTTTGGTATATTTTAATGATGAGACTTTTGAGTCTTACTACATGAGTAACTTTAATTTTTCAAAATAACATCATATTATTTTTCAAAGTATTGGTATCAGTTTTCACTCTTGTCTGCAATATGCATATGAGTTATTTTGACACAAAACCTAACAGTACTTAGTATTGTTATATTTGCTAATTTTTACTAACATTATGGGCAAAAATAAGTACATATGGGTTTTTTTGCTTTGTTTTGTTTTATTTTTGAGTTGGATTCTTACTCTATCACCCAGGCTGGAGTGCAGTGGCATACTCACGAAGGCCATCCCAGTGTCAATACGTTGGGCTCTGGCAATCCTTCCGTCTCAGCCTTCCAAGTAGCCAGAACTACAGGTGCACACTACCACACCCGGCTAATTTTTTTTTTTTAATTGTAGAGATGAAGTCTCGCCAAGTGCCAGGGCTGGTCTCAAACCCGTGGGCTCAGGCAATACATTCACCTCGGCCTCCCAAAGTGCTGGGACTACAGGCTGAGTCACTGAGCCCAACCTGTTTTCATCTTAATTTGCATGTCATTTATTAAAATTGAGAAATATTTTTTACCATTTCTTTCTTTTCTGTAAGATCTCTGTTAATCATTTACCCTTTAAAAAATATTGACTTGCTGGGGTTTTTTTTATTACTGAATTCGAATTTTTTTTTGAATACCAGTAGTTTTCAGTTATACTTTTACAAATATATTCCAACATTGTGACTTTTTTTCTTTAAGGGATCTTTTGAGAAACACAAAGTTGTTTTTTGTTTTTTGTTTTTTTTTTTGCTGTAGCTACTTTTGCTGTTTTATTTTATTTGTTTATTTATTTTAGAAAGCAGGATTTATTGTGAGGACAGGAAAGCTCCCATAGTGGGAGGGGAACTGAGAGGGTTGCCAGCTTTATTGTTTTAACATGGTTGATACATATTTATTTTTTCTGATGTTATGGGTTTTGTTTGAGAATTTCTTTTTTCTCTAAGGTCATAAAGATATTCTCCTATATTTTTGTGAAGTTTTATAGTTTTGACTTTTGACATTTTAGAATTTTTATTTATCTAAAGTTGGTTTCTTTGTAGAGTAAGGAATCTGGATCTAAATTCTTTTTTTTTTTTTTACAGTATGGATAAACAAGAATTCTTATACTATGAATTGAGTAGAACTTCCTTTTGTCAGTGATGTACAATACTACTTGAAATATAAAGCAAATTCAAAATATCAATAGGTCAGTTTCTAGGGACTCTCTTTAGATCCATTAGCACTATACTTACACTTTTTAAATTCTAATTTTATAATTTTCTTGCTTTTTGGTAAGGCTAGTCTAGTCTCATTTTATCATTTTTCTTTAAAAATGTCTTAATAGTTTTGGATCATTGCACTACTAAGTTTTTCTTGCTGTCTGCGAAGTTATGTACGGGCTTAAAATAACACCCATTTATTAGCTCACAATTCTATCCACCAGAATTCCAGCATGGAGTATCTGGGTTTTCTGCTTAAAGATGAAATCAAGGGAACATCCAGACTGAGTTCTCATATGTAATCTTTGGGGGGAAATAAGTTTTTCTCAGCTCATAATTGTTGGCAGAATTCACTTATTTGTGGTTCTAAAACTGAGTTTCCAGTTTCTTTGCACTTGTGGTCTGGTGATTAATCTTAGCTCACAGTGGCTGTTCTTAGGTTTCACTTGAGCCTCTTTAATTTCAAGTTCAAGTTAGAAACAGTGTGTCAATTTCTGTCTCAGACCTCTTCTGCCACCAGCCAGATTTTTTTTTAATTGCTTTAAAAAGGCTGGTAAAATTAGATTATGTCTACCTTTTAAATTGGCTCAAAGTCAACAAATTGGTAGGCTTAATTACATCTTCAAAATCCCTTTGTCATGTAACATAATCACAGACATGATATCTCATCATATTCATAGTCTAAGAAAACTTGGGGAAACATCTTTAGAATTCTGCTTGCCACAATTTTGTATAATTTTTAGAAACAGAGTGCCACGTTCTTACAAAAAATTCTTATCTTTTAAACTGAATTATACAGGATATATAAAACAGTTGTAGAAATTTTATATCTTTATAATACTGAGTCTTCTAATTCATGAACATGGTGTGTCTTTCCATTTAACTTTTTATAATTTGATTTCTAATTGTTACATAATAGATATTTGGGGGGTACATGTGATAATTTAATACATTTATAAAATTTGTAAAGATCAAATCAGCACCATTGAGATATTCTGCACCTTAATTATTTGTCTTTTCTTTATGCTAGAAAAATTAGAATTTAGCTCCCACCTATGAATGAATTACCTTCTACATAAGTGAGAACATGCAGTATTTGTTCTTCTGTACTTGCTTGCTTGATTTTGCTTCACATAATGATCTCTGATTCCATCAATGTTGTTGCAAATAACAGTATTTAATTCTTTGTAATGTCTTAATAATTTTTAATTGAGTGTATTATTTATTCCATTAATAATATTCCATTGTGTATGTGTGTGTGTGCACATAACATTTTCTTTATCAATTGACGGGTATGAAACTTTATTCCATATTTGGCTTTTGTGACTAGGTGCTGCAATAAACATGGAAGCATAGATATGCCTTCAATATATTTATTTCCTTTATTTTGGATATACACCCAGTGGTGGAATTGTTGGATCATATGATAGTTCCTGTTAGTTTTTTCAGTATATATTCTCCATAGTAACTGTACTAATTGACATTCCTACAAAGAGTGGTCAAGGGTTCCCCTTTCCACACATCCTCATCAACATCTGTTATTCTGTGTCTTTGTGATAAAAGTCATTTTAACTGGAGTCAGATGATATCTCATTGTAGTTTTGACTTGCATTTCTCTGATGATGAATGATTCTGAGCATTTTTTAATATACTTGCTGCTAGTTGTATGTCTTCTTTTGAGAGATGTCTATTCAGATCTTTTACCGATTTTTAAATCAGATTACTTAGTTTTAGGTATTGAGATGTTTGAACTCTTTATGTATTCTGTTTATTAATCCCTTGTCAGATGAGCAGTTGCAAATGTGTTCTCCCATCTACAGGTTGTCTCTTCACTTTGTGTACTGTTTCCTTTGCTGTGCATAAACCTTGTGGGGTCATGTAATTCCAGTTGTCTATTTTTGTTTGGGTAGCCTGTGCTTTTGAGGTCTTACACAAAAAAATCTTTGCCCAGACCAATATCCTGTTTCTCCCAGGTTTTCTTTTAGTAATTTCATAATTTCAAGTTTTAGAGTTAAGTCTTTAATCCATTTTGATTTGATTTTTGTATGTATATGATTAAAGTTAGGGATCTCACTTTATCATTTTGCATATGATACCAAGTTTTCCCAGCACCATTTTTTAAAGAGATTGTCCTTTCTCCATTATGTGTTCTTGATGCCTTTGTCTAAATGAGTTGGCTGTAAATATATAGATTTATATCTCTGTTCTTTATTCTGTTCCATCGGTCTACATGTGTATCTTTATGCCAGTGCCATGCTCACTTAGATACTGTAGTTTTGTAGTATATTTTAACGTCAGTGCGATGCCCACAGCTTTATTATTTTTGCTCAGGATTATCTTATTTATTAAGGGTCTTTTTGGCTAGACATACATTTTAAGGCTTTTTTTTTTTCCATTTCTGTGAAGAAAGTCTTTGGTATTTCAAAAGGAATTGCAGTGAATCTGTAAATTGCTTTGGGTAAAATTCTCATTTTAACAACATTAACTCTTGCAGTCTGTGAGAAATATCATTCTATTTTTTTTGGTGTGTGTCTTCTTAATTTTCTTTTTCTTTTCTTTTTTCTTTTTTTCTTTTTTTTTTTTTTTTTGAGTTGGACTCTCACTCTGTTGTCCAGGCTGGAGTGCAGTGGCACACTCACAGCATTGACCTGCTGGGCTCCAACGAACTTTCTGCCTCAGTCTTCCAAGTAGCTGGAACTACAGGCATGGGCTACCATATCAGGCTAATTTTTGATTTATTGTAGAGACAAGGTTTCGCCAAGTTGTCCACTCACCTCAGCCTCTCAAAGTACTGAGATTACAGGCTGAGCCATCGAGCCTGGCCTCTTCATTTTCTTTTATTGATGTTTTATGTTTTCTTGTGTAAATCTTTTACTGCTTTGGATACTTTGATTTCTAGGTTATTTAAATTATTTGTAGCTATTATAAATGGGGTTGCTTTATTGATTTCTTTATCATATTATTCACTGTTGGCGTATGTAAATAATACTGATTTTTTGTATATGATTTTGTATCCTGCAACTTTATTGAATTTGCTTGTTAGCTCTAACAGTTTTTTTGTTTTGTTTTTTAGTAAAGTCTTTAGGTTTTTCTGGGTATAAGATCATGTCATCTACAAACAAGGCTAATTTTACTTCTTCCTTTCCAATCTGGATTCCCTTTCTTTCTTTCTCTTACTTAATTGTACTTGTCAAGACTTCCAATATTATGTTGCATAAAGGTGGTGAAAGTGAGTATCCTTGTCTTGTTTCAGATCTTAGAGGAAAGACTGAACTTTTCCCCATCCAATACAATGTTAGCTATAGGTTAGTTATATATGACTTTTATTATTTTGAGGTATGTACCTTCTATACCTGGTTTGTTGAAGGTTTTCTTATCATAAAGAAATGCTGAATTTTATCAAATGCTTTTTTGTGATATATTCAAATGATCATCTGGGCTTTGTTCTTGGTTATGCTAATATGATATAACACATTTATTAATTTGCATGTGTTGAACCATTCTTATATCTCTGGGATGGTTTCTCACCTGATCATGGTGAGTTGTTCTTTTTAATGTGTTGTTAAATTAGGTTTGCTAGGATTTTTTATCAGTGATGTTGACCTGTAGTTTTCCTTTTGTTATGGTGGTGTTCTTGTCTGGTTTTTACTGTCAGGGTAATACTAGTCGTGTGAAGTTTTGGAAGTTTTTCCTTAATTTTTTTTGAAGATTTTGAGAAGAATTGATATTCATTCTTCTGTAAATGTTTGGTAGAAATCAACAGTGAAGACATTAGGTCCTGGGCTTCTCTTTGATGGGAGATTTTTTTTTATTAAGGCTTCAATCTTGTCACTAATGATTGGTTTGTCAAGTTTTTCTATTTCCTCATGGTTCAATCTTGGTAGGCTTTTTTGTGTCCAGGAAATTATCCATTTCTTCTAGGTTTTCCAATTTCTTCCAATATAGTTGTGCATAGTAGTCTCGAATGATTCTTTGTATTTCTGAGGCCTCACTTTTTATGTCTGTCATTTCTGATTTTATTTACTTGAATCTTTTTTCTTTTTTTTTTAGTCTAGTTAAAGTTTTGTCAATTATGTTTATTTTTTTCTTTTTTGCTGATGTCCTGTATTTTTTGTCTTAATTTTATTTGTTTCTGTTCTTATTTTTATTATTTATTTCCTTCTACTAACTTTGGGTTTGCTTGTTCTTGCTATTCCAGTTTTGTGAGATGCATCACTAGGTTGTTTATTTGAAGTCTTTCTACCTATTTGATGTAGATGTGTAATGTTATAAGCTTCCATCATAGTACTAATTTTGCTGTGTTGCATGGATTTTGGTACCTTATATTTCCATTTTCATTTAGAAATTTGCAATTTCCTTCTTAATTTGTATATTGACCCATCTGTCATTCAAGAGCATGTTTAATTTTCATTTATTCTTGTAGTTTCTAGGATTCTTCTTGTTATTCATTTTACTTTTTTCTGTTGTAGTCAGAAAAGATACTTGATATGATTTCTACTTTTGTTGAATTTTTTCCTGAGCCTTGTTTTGTGGCCTGTAATATGAGGGAGAATGTTCCATGTGCTGAATATTCTACAAATGTCAGTTAGGACTATTTCACCTAATTATATTTTAATTCCAATATTTTTTGTTGCTAATCTGTCTGGATGAACTTTTCATTACTGAGAGTGGGATGCTGAAGTCCCCTACTATTATTACACTGTGGTTTATCTTTCCCTTTGACTCTATTAATATTTGTTTTATGTACTTGAGAGCTATGATTTGGGGGCATGAATATTTATAATTGTTATATCTTTTTGCTGAATTTACGCTTTTGGCATTATATAGTGACCTTTTTTGTCTCTGTTTATAATCATTAATGTATCGTCCATTTAATCTGATATACGTATAACTACTTCTGCTTTCATTTGGTTTCCAGTTGCATGGATTATCTTTTTCCACCCCTGAAGTTTATGTGTGCCTTTATATATAAGCGGGTCTCTTGTAGGCAGCATTTAGTTGGTTTTTGTTTCATTGTCCTTTCAGGTACTCTTTGCCTTTTAATTAGAGAATTCAGTCCATTTACATTCAGTGTTTTTATTGGTAATTAAGGACTTACTGTTTCCATTTTTTTTGGTTGTTTTCTGGTTGTTTGTAACTCCTCTCTTCTTTCTTTTTTGTGGTTAAGTGGTTTTGTATGGTAGTATGTTTTAATATACTGATTTTTTTTATTTTTAGTAAATCTTTTATGGGTCTTTGGATTATGGGTATCTTGAGCTTAACAAAAAGCATCTTATAGATATGTTATTTTTTTTAATGGCAATTTATTTTAGATCACAGATTGGAAACAAAAATTAAAAAACCTCTACACTTTAACTCCATTCTCCTCAAATTTTGACTTATGTTGTCTTAATTTGCATATTTTTAATTGCTTCTGAACAGACTGATTTAGGTATTATTTTTTCTTGTAGACTTATCTTTTGGGTTTCATGCTCATCACAACTACAGTGTTAGAGTATTCTAGATCTGTTCATGTACTTAATTTTACCAGTGAGTTTTATTCCTTCAAATGATTTCTATTTCCACGTTAGTGTTTTGTTTTTTTTTTTAATTTTTTTTTTTCATATGGATTGAAGAATTCTCAGTGGCATTTCTTGTAAAATGTGTTTGGTGGCAATGAATTATCTTAGCTTTTGTTTGTCTGGGAAAGACTTTTAATTTCTCTTTCATATTTGAATGATAGTTTTGCTGAGTACAATATTCTTTGTTGTTTTGTTTTTGTTTGGGTTTTTTTGTTGTTTTTTTGAGTTGGAGTCTCACTCAGTCGCCCAGACTGGAGTGCAGTGGCTGCTCCCGGCCACCGCAGCCTCACCTGCTGGGCTCTGGCCATCCTTCCGCCTCAGCCTTCCGAGTAGCCAGAATTACAGGTGCGCGCTACCACGCCCGGCTGATTTTTTGATTTATTGTAGAGATGAGGTATTGCTGCCCAGGCAGGTCTCGAACCCACAGGCTCAGGCAATCCACCCATCTCAGCCTCCCAAAGGCGCGGGATTAAAGGCTGAGCAACGGAGCCCGGCTTTGTTTTTGTTTTTGAGTGGGAGTCTTACTTTGTCACCAAGGCTGGAGTGCAGTGGCATGTTCATGGCCACCGCAGCCTCAATCTGCTGGGCTCAGTGGATCCTTCTGCCTCAGCCTTACAAGTAGCTAGAACCACAGGTGCGCACCCCAACACCGAGCTAATTTTTTGATTTATTGTGGAGACAAGGTCTCACCATGTTGCCAAGGCTGGGTTTGGACCTGTGGGCTCAAGCAATCCTCTCACCTCAGCCTCCTTAAGTGCTGGGATTACAGGTGTGAGCCACTGTGCCCAGTTTGGGTGCAGTATTTGCTGATGCAAGTTTTTTATTTGTTTGTTTTTTTCTTTGAACACTTTAAAAATGTTGTTCCTCTCTCTCATGGCTGTATGGTTTATACTGAGAAGTCTGTTGTGCAATGAACTTAAGCTCCTTTAAGCTATTCGTTTATTTTCTCTTGCTGATTTTAGGATCCTCTTTTTATTCTTGGCCTTTGAGAGTTTGATAATTATGTGTGTTGGGGTAGTCTTACTTGGGTCAACTCTGTTGGTGCTCTCTGCCTTCTTGTATTTGGATATTTATCTCTTTTTCAAGTGCTGTAATTAAACAAACTTTCTACCCCTTATTCTTGCTCAACTTCCTCTTGAACCAGGTGATTCTTAAATTTGGTCTTTGATATGTAATTTTCTATATCTGCCAGGTAATTTGTGTTTTGCTTTGTTTTTTATTTTTCTCTGCTGATTGTGTACTTTCAGATAGCCTTTCAAATTGCCTTTGATCTTACTGATTCTTTCCTCTGCTTGTTCGACTCTGCTATTGAGAAGCCTCTAATGAATTTTTCAGTTAAGCAAATGTATTTCTCATGTTAAGATCCTTGTTTGATTTTTGCTGGTGTGCAGTGGCATAATCATGACCTTGACCTCGACCTCCTGGCTCAGGCAATCCTGCCTCAGCCTCCCACATAGCTGGAACTAGAAGTGTGCTCCAACAAGCCTGGTAACTTTTTTGATTTTTTTTTTTTTCTGTACAAATGGGATATTGCTATGTTGCCTATGCTTAGGCTGGTCTTGAACTCCAGGGCTTAAGCAATCCCCTTACCTTGGCCTCCCAAAGTGCTGGGATTACAGGTGTGAGTCACCAAGCCTGGTCATGATTTTCTAAATCATTTTAATATGTCTGTTGAATTTCTCTGATAATGTTCTAAATTAATTTTCTGTGTTTTCTTGAAGATCACTGAGTTTCCTTAAAACTATTATTTTTAATGTTTGGTCATAGAGTTCACATATTGCCATCTTGTAAGGATCAGCCACTGCTTTTTGTTAATTTTATTTTTGTATGTGTGTCTATGCCTTTGTATTGAAGGGTTTGTTGTTTACTCCATTGTTCTCTGTCTTGCTTTTTTTTTAATTGGATATGTTTGCTCAGAGTTGACATTTAATTCACCTGTTGACTTTCTTTCCCTTTTTTCTTTCTCCCTTTCTGTCTCTGTCTCTCTCTCTCTTTTTCTCTCTGTCTCTCTCTGTCTCTCTCTCTCTCTGTCTCTCTCTGTCTCTCTCTCTCTCTCTTTCTCTCTCTCTCTGTCTCTCTCTCTGTCTCTAGCATGCGCGCGCGCACACATGTCTCTTTTTCTTTTATGTTTCCTGCTAGGCTGCTTCTTTCTTTTTGTACTAGATGGTGCATTAAACCCAAGTTTGCCTCAGTTCTAATAAACAATGGTAGTGCTGCCTCTCCAGGATAGGAAAGGTCCCAAAAGAAATATTCCAGTAGTGTGAGAAGTCTGGCTAAGGGAGTTGAGACAAGTGGACCAGTGGGAAAAATGTCCTACAGCATGATGCTACTGAGCCACCACTCTGATTTGGTGTTTCCTTTTTCCAAATTATAGAACAGAGTTTTCAGGGCTGGGAGTGGTAGTCCAGGAGTGGTAGTCCCACCCTTTGTCTCTGGTTATCCTTAGAGATATTATTCCCTGCAAGTACTCCAAATAATTCCTGTGGGTTCAAACTGGGACAGTTCTCTTGCTATAACCCAAGATGGTAGAGAGGCTAGTTGTCCACCTCAATCACACTTTTTTCAGTGTAGAAATTGTGAGTTTGGAGAAAATTTTCTATGCACTGGTGTTGGGCAAATTGGGGGTAGATTTGTTACAGATATGGAAGTTCCATTCTTTTACCATCTGCTCAAAGGTTTTTCACTTCTCTGTCACCCCAGGAAATGTCTCATCCTGCTGTTTCAGTTCAATGATATTGCTGGTGATAATCTCAGTGCTTTATGAGTATTTGTTTTTGGTTTTCTGTGCAGAAAAAGTGAAATCAACTTGTTTCTATGCTGCCAATCTGGAATGAGAAGTCTTCTTCCATTTGATTCTGTAGATATTTATTCAATATTTATATTTTTATTATCCCAAGCAGTAAAATTGATTTTTATATTCGTTTTGTATAGGTTATTTTGATATGCTCTAGTTATAACAATTTGTATTTTATACTGGGTTTTCTATTTATGTGCTTACATTGTTTAGTGGTTAATGTTTTACTATTATGGTATTATGTTTTACTTTATAATTCAAATACAAATTTATTTCTCTTCTTTCATGTTGAGTACTTGATCCAGAATATGATTAATAGAACTTTTGTCTTGTTTTGAGTAAAAAGGAAATATTTTCAAAAGTTTGTCATTCCAAAAATATTTACTATAGACTTGTCATAGATACTGTTTTTTGGCACCAGTTATTTGACACCAACTTGGTTGTTCTATGATTCCATCCAGTTCTGATACTAACTACCTAGCCTTATCTGAGACCCCACAAGTTAAAGGACAAGTTCTGGTTAAAGGACATAGGGCAAGATCTGGAAGTGTCTCAAGTACAAAGGATCTTATTCTTAGAGAATATGCTGTGCCATCCATTCAGTACATCAATAGTTCACCAACCAGGATGCTCCCAGACTTGCAGTGTTTAGGGTTTTTAATCAGCATTTTTATCAGCATAGTTGAATAAATTATTGGTCATATGAATAAACTTAACTTCCAGCTCTTCTACCATCTCTGGAGGTCAGGCGGCTTAAAGTTTCAGCCCTTTAATCACATGACTGATTTTTCTGGCAACTAGCATCCACCCTGAAGCTATCTAAGAGCTCTATCATGATTTGACATATTAGTATAACAAAGACATTACTGTCACTTAGGAAACCCCAAGGGTTTTGAAGCTCTGTGCCAGGAAAGTGGGACAAAGACTATATATATAATATGCTGCATATATATATGGTCTCAGACTTACAAGTGTTCAATTTCTGAATTTTTAACTTTATAATGGATACCTTAGGTTATTAAGTGAATTTCCAATCTAATATATTTTGACTTATGCTTGGTTTATCAGGAAGTAACCCATCAAAGGTCAAGGAACATCTATGTGTGTGTGTCCATATATGTGTGTGTATATATATATAAATGTGCATGTGTATGTATGTATATGAAATGCATAACATAAAATTTTCCATTTTAACCATTTTTAGCATATAGTTCAGTAATGGTAATTACATTCTTATTCTCATTGTGAAACCAATTTCCTTAACTCTTCATGTTGCAAAACTGAAACTCTATATACATGAACAACAACTCTCATTACCTCTTCTTCTCGTCTCTAAAGACCACCATTGTATATTTATAAACTTTACCATGCTAGGTACCTCACATAAGTGGGATAGTACAGTACTTTTGTATTTGTGATTGGCTTATTTTATTAGCACAATAATGTCCTTAAATTTCTTCCATGTTATACCATGTGCCACAATTTTTCTCCAGAAATAATTTTTATTATACCACATTATCAAGTTGAAGACATTTTCTTTTTTTGTAAATAATAATTTTAATCATAAAAGGCCATTAAATTTATCAACATTTACTCAATGCCTATATTATTATTATATTTTTTCTCCTTTAATTTATTAACAGTTAATTTTATTGATGTATTTTCTTATTAAAATTCATTCTTGCATTCTGGGATAAACTCAACTTACTTGTGATATAGTTTTTTTAATACAATGTTCCCTTTGATGTCTAATATTTTGATACAAATCTTCACATCTACATTCCTCAGTAAAATTAGATTGTAATTTTTTGTATCTCATTATCTAGTTTTTTTTATGGTTTTGTGGGGTACAGTTAAGGGTTAGGTATACAATTACGTTTCATTCAGGGACCCTGTTGATAAGAGGTGTTTCCCTGTCCGCAGACAGATATTTGCTACTGTTAATCCCATCTCCCCCCCCATAGTTTCCCAGTACCGTCAGTCATTTTCTTATAATATTACATTGGATGTTCAAGGTCCCTTATATGAGTGAGAACATGTGATACTCGGATCTTTGTTTCTGTGAGAGGTCACTCAGTATTATAGACTCTAGTTCCATCCAGGTTGCTGTAAAATTCATGATTTTGTTCTCTTTTATGTCTGCATAGTATTCCATCGTGTATATGTACCACATTTTTTTAATCCAGTCTTCTTTTGATGGGCAGCATGGTTGTTTCCAGGTTCTTGCTATTGTGAACTACGCTGTGATAAACATACGTGTGCAGGTATCTTTTTTATAGAGTGATTTGAGTTCTTCAGGGTATATTCCTAGTAGGGGGATTGCAGGGTCATATGGAAGGTCGATTTTTAGAGCTTTTAGGAATTACCACACTGCTTTCCACAGAGGTTGCACTAGTTTACACTCCCACCAACAGTGTATCTAGTTTTGAAACTAAGAACTGATCATAGAATAATTTGTGGATTTTTTCCTTTGCTCTCAAAGAATTGGTGAACTACTGTGTGAAAAAATAATCTGGGAATAGAATTCTTAGAAGATTGCAGAATAGAAAACTACCAAACGTTTGCCCTTATCTAGAGAATAATTGCACTTGCAAAATCTATCTGATATAACTATATTGGAACTCAAAAGTCTATTGAAAACTTTAAATATCCAGGGGAAATATTGAACAGTAAATTGTAATTACTTTTGGTTAGTCTTAGCTTTTAGCACTGTACCAGCAACTCATTTTGTACCACTCAACTCCATGGCAGTTAGCTCTGCATATGTTCCTGGATCAGCTTTTATACACAGCTTCTGGGAGCCAGAGTGAGCCAATGGGACCCTGTACTGACCGGAAAACTACTATCTGATTGCTGACACTGATTACGGAGCTGCAAAGATGTAGTGTTCTTTGTTTCTGTTTCTCCCCCTTTGTGGCACAAGCCCTTCCCCCCACAATTGAAATGACTTCCAGTATATTAAAAGTTCCCAGTACTCTTTTCCCTTCTTAATGTTTATATCTCACTTCTTTTGGAAGTCATGTATTAACAAATAGGACATTCCAAATCTACCATATATGTGTGAGGAATGAAATCACCACCACAACTGCTAAGGGGAAGACACAGACACAGAAACACCTAAGAAGATCTTAAGTGTACATTTGAACAACCTTGAACAATATCAGGCTACAACAATCAAAATAAGCTAAAAACAGCAAAGCTTGGTAACGGACAGGAATCTGATTTCCAGAGTCTCCATAATATTATATTCAAATGTCCAGTTTTCACAGAAGATCACAAGACATACAGGTAAATTGATAAATAGGGCCTATTTAAAAGAAATAAATAAAACATTTTCTAAAAAATGCCTGACAAAAGATATACTAGACAAAGACTTTAAATACTATTTTAATGACGCTCAAAAACTAAAGGAAGACATAAAGTCAAGAAAGTTATGTATGAACAAATGGAAATATCAATGAAGAGATAGAAAATATAAAGAGAAAACAATACATTATTCTGAAGCTGAAAAATACAGAAACTGAAGTGAAAAATTTACTAGAGGTATTGAAAGGCAGACTTGACCAAGGAAAAGAAAGAATCATTGAACTCAAAGATAAGGCAATGGAAATTATCAAATCAGAAAAACAGAAAGTAAATAGATGGAAGACAAGTGAACAGAGTCAAAGGAACTTGTGGGATATCAGATAAACCAACACTTATGGGAGTCCCAGATAAAAAATGAGACTGGGAAGAAAAAATATTTGAATAACAAGTAGTCAATAACTTCCTAAATTTGGTGAAAGACATAAATATGAACATTTTTAAAACATCAACAAGATTCCAAGCAGAATGAACTTCCAAAGTCCCACAGTGAAATACATTATAGTCAAACTGTTGAAAGCAAAAGACAGAAGTTTGAAAGAAGCAAGAGTGAAGTAACACATCATATACAAAAGATCTTCAATAAGATGATCAGCATATTTGTCTTTGGAATCTTAGGAGGCCTCTATGCAGTATACTGATATATTCAAAGAAACAAAACAAAACTTTCCACCAATAATACTTTTTTCAACAAAACTCCTGCAAAATAAGGGAGAAATTAAGAGTAAAATTAAGATATTCCTAAATAAGCAAAAGCTGAAGACATTTGTTACAACTAAACCTATCATTCAAGAAATGCTCAAGGGAGCCCTGCAGGTTGAAATTAAAGGACACTGAAAGTAACTGAAAACCATTTTTATAAATACATATCTCAGTAAAGGTAAATACATGGGCAAATATAAAAGCTAGTATTATTGTGACACTTCTGTGTAACTCCAATTTTTGTTTTCTTCATAATTAAAGAAATTAACACATTAAAAATTATAAATATAAAAGTTAGTATTGTTATAACTTTGCTTTGTAATGCCATATTTTATTTTTCATGTCATAAAGGACTAACACAATAAATAAGTTATTAGGCTATGTTTCTGGAGACAGAGTGTATATGTATTTGTAACACCAACAATTGAAAGTGATGAGGATGAAAGTGTCAAAAATGCAGAGATTTTGTATGTTATTTTATTTTATTTTATTTTTGAGTTGGAGTCTCACTCTGTTGCCCAGACTGGAGTGCAGTGGTCACTCCCGGCCACCACAGCCTTGACCTGCTGGGCTCCGGCGATCCTTCTGCCTTAGCCTTCCAAGTAGCTGGAATTACAGGCATGCACTACCATGCCTGGCTGATTTTTGATTTATTGTAGAGATGAGGTCTTGCTGCCCAGGTGGGTCTCGAACCCACGGGCTCAGGCAATCCACTCACCTCAGCCTCCCAAAGGCACGGGATTACAGGCTGAGCCACCGAGTCCGGTTTGTATGTTATTAAAGTGATATAAATTTAAATTTAGCTGCCATAATCTTAGGATGTTTAATGTAATTCTCATGGTAACCACAAAGAATAAGCTATAGAACATACATAAAAGGAAACAACACAGTAATATAAAAAATTCAACACAGAAATCAACCACTCAACATAGAATAAGGCATGAATGAAGTACAAAATAAATATGAGAATATTTAAAAATAGCAAAAAGTAAGAAGAAAAATTCCATTTACAATGGCATTAAAAAATAAGACTTAAAAATAAACCTAAAGTGAATGACTTGTACAATAAAAACGATGTAACATTTCTGAAATAAATTTAAAAAGACATAAATGGAAAGACATCCCATGTTCATGAATTGAGAGAGTTAATATAGTTTAGATATCTATACTGCCCAAAGCAATCCACAAAATTAATGCAATCATCAAAATTTGAATGATTTTTTTGCAGAAAAAATAAAAACTCGTTCTAATATTTCTGTGAAACTTCAAGGGACTCCAAATGGCCCAAAACAATCTTAGTAAAGTATACAAAATCTGGAAAACTCAAACTGCCTGATTTGAAAACTTACTACAAAGATAGAGGAATCTAAATAATGTGGTACTGTCATAAAGATAGACATATAGACCAGTATAAACAATAGAATAGATTTCAGAGACAAATCCTCACATATATAGTCAAACAATTTTCAACAAGAGTGCCAATATCATTAATGAATTGAAAGACTGTTCAATAAATGCTGATGGAGAAACTAGACATCTACATGTGAAACAATGAAGTTGAACACTTACCTAAAACCATGTACCAACTCAGAATGAATCTGTGACCTATAAGTCCTAAAACTATAATACTCTTAGAAGAAAGCAAAGGGCAAATGTTTCACAACACTGGGTTTTGCAATAATTTCTTAGATATTCATCAAAGCAGAAGAAACAAAAGAAAAAACAGTCCAGTTAGATTTCATTAAAGTTTTAAATTTGGAGTATCAACAGATAAAAGTACAAGGGTAAAAAGGCAAGCCACAAAGTGAAAAAAAAAAGTTAAAATTCTATATCTAATAAGGGATTAATATCCATGATAGTAAATTCTGAAAACTCAGCAACCAAAAACAAAGCAACCTAATTTTAAAATGAGCAAATAACTTGATTAGATATTTTTCCATAGAAGGCACACAAATGTTCAATAAGCACATGTAAGAAATTCAACATAACTAATCATTAGGGAAATACAAATCAAAATTACAGTGAGATACCACTTCATACTCATTAGGATGACCACTATCAAACACAAAATAACCGGTGTTAGTGATGCAGAGAAATTGATACACTTGTGCATTGTTGGTAGGAATGCAAAATGATACAGCTTTTGTAGAAAATAATATGCAGTTTCTTCCAAATTTAAAAATAAAATTACTATGTTATACAACAATTTCACATCTGGGTATATACTCACAAATACTGAACATATTGTCACTAAGATATTTGTACACCTGTGTTCATAGTAGCATTATCTACAACAGCTAAAATGTGGAAGCAACCAATGTGTCCATCAAAGAATGAGTAGATAAGAAAAATTTGCTGTATGCATATGAATATTTTTTAGCCTTAGTAAGGCAAGAAATACTGAATAAACCTTGAGAACATTATGCTAAAATAAAAACCAGTCACAAAGGGAAAAAATACTTCATGATATTACTTACATGAGGTTCGTAGAATACTCAAAACCATAAAGAGTAGAATGATTGTTGCCAGGCATCGCAGGGAGATGAGCAATGAGAAATTTTTGTTTAATTGGTACAGAGTTTCAGTTTTGCATGAGTGAAAATTCTTTTAGTGTGAGCTTGGTTTTTCTTCCTGAAGGATTTTTAAACTACTGATTTTTTTTTCTTTTCCATTTCAAGACAATTTTATTTCTTTTTTTTCAACATTCAATTTTGGAAAACTATGTTTCAATAATACTGTGTATTACATCTAAGTTTTCATATTTAGTGACATTGGTTGTTTATGTATTCTCTTCTGATCATTTTAAATACCTGAAGTAGGTACAATATAGCTCTGTTTTCATTCCTAATTTTGTTTATTGTTTTTTTTTCTCATTTGGTCAGTGTCTTCTAAGCTCTAACTTTTGGTATTGTTTATTCTCCATGTATGTTTGTTTTCCATCTTATCTATTCTGTTGTTTTTTTTAATGATCTTTCCATATCCTTTGGAAAAAAAAATCTTTTGATTTTTCAACATAAATTAGGCAATTTTTAAAATTTCAATCTTCCTTCATTTATAAGAACTTGTCTATACATTTTCTCACAGTTCTAGTTTACTGCCTTCTGAAACATTTAATATGTAAATTTTTATGATTAAATACTATATATTTTATGGTATGCATCATAATTTTTATTTGGTCTAAGAGATTTTACATGTTTTCAAATTTCCAATTATACCACTATTCTTATTTCTTATTTTGACTAAAAACTAAATTTCTATGTTATAAGGTAATGTGTTCTATAATATTTATATATTTCTATTTTATCATAGGAGCCTCACAACTTCTAATTTGCTCATATATTTATTTTTACTTTTTTAATGTACTTGGAGAAATGTATTTTCTGTAATAATTAGGTGTTGAGTGATATAGATATTAATTAAATCAAACTTTCTAATTATGTTGTACATTTTTTATTCTATCAATTTAAGCTTACTATGTTTTATGGTTTAGGTAGTTATCTTCTAAAAAGTTTACACCTGAATTATTTCCTTTTAATTCAGTTTAATATCTTTTAAAAAATATTTTATTTTACTTTATTTTTAAATTGTGGGGCACAATTCAGGGTTAGGTATACAAATATTCATTGTGCAGGTACTCTTGTTGATGAGGTGTGTCCCCCCCAGGGCAGATCTTGACTACTGTTAACTCCCCATCCCCATCCCCGCAGTTTTCCACTCTTGTCAATCCTTTTTGTTATAGTATTACAGTAGTTGTTCAAGGTCCACTTATGAATGAGAACACGTGATACTCAGATCTTTGTTTCTGTGAGAAATCACTCAGTATTATAAACTCCAATTCCATCCAGGTTGCTGCGAAGTTCATGATTTTGTTCTTCTTTATGACTGCACAATATTCCATTGTGTACATGTACCACATTTTTTTAACCCAGTCATCTTTTGATGGGCAGCATGGTTGGTTCCATGTTCTTGCTATTGTGAACAATGCTGCGATAAACATACATGTGCAGGTATCTTTTTTATAGAGTGATCTGAGTTCTTCCAGGTATATTCCCAGTAGGGGGATAGCAGGGTCATGTGGAAGGTTGATTTTTAGAATTTTTAGGAATCGCCACACTGTTTTCCCCATAGGCTGTAGTAGGTTACTATCCCACCAAGAGTGTAGAAGTGTTCCCTTTTCACCACATCCCATCCTGCATCTGTTATTTTTGGAGTTATTGATCATAGTAATTCTGACTGGAGTTAGGTGGTATCTCAGTACAGTTTTAATTTGCATCTCCTTGATGACTAGTGAAGATGAACATTTTTAAATATATCTGTTGATTACTTGTATATCTTCTTTTGAGAAGTGTCTATTCATATCTTTTGCACACTTCGTAACAGGGCTGTTTGTTTTTTCTTTTCGGCATGTTTGAGTTCCTTGTAGATCCTTGATGTTAGGCCTTTGTCAGACATGGAGTTGGCAAATATTTTTTCCCAATCTGTGGGCTGCCTCCCTGCTCTCTTGATGGTTTCTTTAGCTTTGCAGAAGCTTGTCAGTTTAATGAGGTCCCACTTGTGTATCTTATCTCTTTTGGCATGGGCACTTTAGGTTTTGATCAGGAATTGGTTGCCAGCTCCAATTTCTATAAGAGTGTCTCTTGCATTTTCTAAGGTTCTTATAGTTTGAGGTCTTACATTTAGGGCTCTGATCCATTTAGAGTTACTTTTGTGTATGGGGATAGGTAAGGGTCCTGTTTCAATCTTCTGCATGCAGTCAGCCAGTTTTCCCAGCACCATACTGAATAGATTCTCCTCTCCCCAGTAGTGGGTGGTGGAGATTTTGTCGAAGAAGAGTTGGTTGAGAAATTGAGGTTTTGCTTCTGTAATCTCAATTTCATTCCATTGGTCTATATTCCTGTTTTCATACCAATACCAGGCTGTTTTGATTATTGTAGCTTTATAATAAAGTATAAAGTCTGGGAGTGTGATACCTCCTTCTTTGTGTTTTTTGCTTAGAATTGTTTTGGCTATTCTTGGTCATTTATGTTTCCATATGAATTCTTGTATTGTTGTCTGAGAATAACGTTGCTGGTAATTTGATGGGTATTGCATTAAATCTGTAGATTGCCTTAAGTAGAATGGACATCTTAACAATGTTGATTTTTCCAATCCATGAACACGGAATATTTTTCCACTTGTTTGTGTCAACTTTGATTTCTTTGAGCAGTGTTTTATAGTTTTCTTTATAGGTTTTTCACATCTCTTGTTAGGAAGATACCAAGGTATTTAATTTTTTGTGTGGCTATTGTGAATGGAATTGTGCTTTTTATTTGGGTTTCTGTTTATTATTGGTGTATAGAAATGCAATTGTCTTTTGCACATTTATTTTATACCCTGAGACTTTGCCAAAGTCCTTTATCAGTGCAATGCAGTATTTGACTGATTCTCTTGGGTTTTGAAGGTATACAATCATGTCATCTGCAAAGAGAGATAACTTGACTTCCTCTTTTCCTATTTGGATAACCCTGATCAGCTTCTCTTCTCTGATTGCTCTAGCTAGGACCTCCAAAACTATATTGAACAGGAGGGATGAGAGGGGCTCCTTGTTTTGTTCCAGTTGTCAGGGGAAGTGGTTCCAATTTCTGTCTGTTTAGCAGTATACTGGCTGTGGGTTTCTTGTAAATGACTTACTATTTTGAGGTATGATCCATCTATGCCTAGATGTTTGAGTATTTTTATCAAGAAGGGGTGCTGGATCTTATCAAAAGTTTTGTCTGCATCTAATGATATAATTATGTGGTTTTTGTTTTTACATCTGATGATATGTTTAATTACGTTTGTGATCTTATGAATGTTGAATCATCCTTGCATTCCGGGGATGAAGCCTACATGGTCGTGGTAGGTGATTTTTGAGATGTGTTGTTGAAGCCAGTTTGCTAGGATCTTGTTGAGAATTTTAGCAACTATGTTCATCAAAGATATTGGCCTGTAGTTCTTTTTCTTTTTTGGATCTTTACCTGGCTTGGGTATCAATGTGATGTTAGCTTCATAAAATGTTTTGGGAAGAGTTCCATCTTTCTCAATCACCTGGAATACTTTGAATAGGATTGGTAACAGTTCCTCCTTGTATGTTTTGTAGAATTCTGCTGGAAAACCATCTGGTCCAGGACTTTTTTTTGTAGGTAGTTTTCTTGTGACATAGTCAATTTCCTGGATTGTTATTGGTTTATTTAGGGTCTCGATTTCTTTTTGTTTCAACGTAGGGAGGTGGTGTGATGTCAGAAAGTCCTCCATTTCCTTCAGGTTTTCAAGTTTGTTTCCATACAAGTGTACATAGTAGTCTCTGATTATCTTTTGCATTTCTTCAGGGTCAGATTTGACTTCATCTTTTGTGTTTCTGATTGTGTTTATTTGAGCTTTTTCTCTCTTCTTCTTGGTTAGTGTAGCTAAGGGACCATCTATCTTGTTTAACCTATCAAAGAACCAGCTTTTTGTTTTGTTGATTTTTTTGCATTATCTTTTTGTCTTCTGTATCCTGGATTTGGGCTTTTATTTTGGTGATCTGGATTCTTCTGCTGAAGTTAGGGTTTTGATGGTCTAACTTTTCCAGCTTCCTTAGGTAACTTGTTAGGCTGTTAACTTGTGACCTTTCCATTTTTTTCATGTGTGTTTATAGAGATATGAATTCCCCTCTTACTACTGCTTTCATGGCATCCCAGAGATTTTGGTAGGTTGTTTCTTCATTTTCATTTGTTTCCAAGTATCTTTTAATCTCTGTTTTGATTTCTGTGTTGACCCAGGAGTTGTTTAGTGTCCAAATCTTTGTGGGTTTTGGGGGACCTTGTTGGTGTTGATATTTATTTTTATTCCACTGTAGTCTGAGAAGGCGCATGGCAAAATTTCAATCTTATGAAATTTGTTTATGCTTGATTTATGACCAAGGATGTGGTTTCTTAGAGTACATTCCATGTGATGATGAGTACAATGTACATTCTGTGGTCGTTGGGTGGAGTATTATGTTAGGTACCAATTAAGTCCATTTTATCAAAAGTCATATTGGGGTTCCAGATCTCCTTGCTGATTTTAAGTCCTGATGATCTGTCTAGAGTTGTGGGTATTAAAGTCCCATGCTATGATAGTGTTAGAATCAATATCTTTTTTAAGTTTGCCTAGAAGCTGCTTTATGAAAGTTAGTGCTCCTATGTTGGGTGCAAATATGTTTAGGATGTTTATTTCTTGTTGATGGATTGAACCTTTTATCATTATGTAGTGACTTTCTGTTTCTTTTTTAATTTTTGACAGCATAAAGGTGTTTGTCTGAGATTAAGATTGCAACTCTGGCCTTCTTTTGTGTTTCATTCAACTGAAATTTTAATTCCCTTCCTCTCACTTTGAGTCTGTGAGTGTCCTTTCTGGTGGGATGATTCTCTTGGAGTCAATATATTGTTGTCTCATGATATTTTATCCATTTTGTCATTCTATGTCTTTTCAGTGGTGCATTTAGTCCATTCATATTCAGGCTAATTATTGAAATGTGAGGGTTTATCACTATCATGAGGTTCTTATAGTGTTGCTATAGTTCCTGTTTGTTTGTTGTCTTTCTTTTGGCTTTGGGGTAGATTCATGTGTGTTTTCAACCTTTTTCCTGTACTCTAGTGAAGAATCTTTTTCCTGTACTCTTGTGTACTCTTTTTTCCTTTTCTTCTGTGTTTAATATTTTCTTAAGTGTTTCTTGTAGAGGTGGTCTGGAGGCAGTGTAAGTTGTTAGGGATTGAATGTCTGAGAAAGACTTTAATTCTCCCTCACTGATGAAGCTTAGCTTAGTTTGGTAGGTTATTTTTGGTTGATATTGTTTATCTTTGAGAACCTTGAAGATTGGGCTCCAAGTTCTCCTTGCCTGAAGTGTTTCTGTAGATAAATCTGCTGCTATTGTAACTGGTCTTCCCGGTAGGTATTCTGACCTTTTTCTCTTGCTACCTTTAGGCTTTTTCTTTTATACCTTTGTTTAGGTGAATTATTATGTGTCTGGGAGTTGGTCTTCTCATTTGTTGTCTTGCTGGGATTCTCTGAATCTCTTGTGTTTAAATTTTCACATCACTGATAAGATGAGGGAAGTTTTCTTGAATAATTTCATGAAATGTTTGTTCCAGGGTAGCCTCTGTCTCTCTTTCTGCTTCAGGAAGTCCAGTTACTCTTAGGTTTGGTCTCTTGAAGTAGTTGCTCATCTCTTGAAGGTTTTGTTCTGTCTTTTTAAACCTTTTCTATGGTTTGGACAATTTGGGTTAGTTCTATATTTTGCTCTCAAGCTCTGAGATTTTTTTCTTCTGCTTGGCTAATTCTGCTTTCCATGCTTATTTGTTATTTATTTCAATCACAGTATTCTTTACTGCTGTTATCTCAGTTGTCAACTTCTTCCTATTTTCCTCTTGTTTCTCCTCAATTCTTTTTATTCTCTCTAGTAATGTCTTGATGTCTGGGTTTATAGTATGTGACCAGTCATTCTGGGGGCTCTTCATTGTTTGTCTTCTGAAATCTGTTTTCTCAGTGTCTGATCTTCCAGGGGTCTGAGTGAGACCTATATTTTTCTTTTGGTTTTTCTTCATCTGTGTAGATTTTCCTCCCCAATTTTTCCTTTTTTCCCCTTCTTCTTTAATTCTTTTGTTCAGGGGTAGTGGGGTTGCTTTTACTTTTGTTTGCTCAATCTCCTATACTTTCTCCTGTGAATCCTCTAGCTTTGTTCACTTCTGAAGCTGGACTGCGGGTTGGGGGCTGTATTTTTTGCACTTTTGAGATTTAATTGAGGGGGAAGCTGTGATTCAGAATCTATCTGTGGATCCCAGTATCCACCAACAGATTAATGGATACCCTGGAACCCAATTCCCACTGCCTTGCAATCTGTCCATGCAGTGGGGGAATAGGTTTGCTCCCTGAAAGCAAAATGGGGTAAGAAAAATGAAACGAATGGAACAGGGGAGGGGGGAAGAGGAAGGTGGAAAGTGAGAAGAATAAGAGGGAAAACAGACAAATGTACCAACTAGCATTTGTTACTCAAAGACAAAAAAGATTTTTTTAAAAAAACTAAAACATACCAATCATACAGGTACACAAGCCAATCAACTTCCCTATTGATACTATCCCCCTACACAAACATGAAGATATTATCAATAACAGTAAGAAGAGAGAGAAAAGAGAAAAAAAAAGATGAGTGAAACAAATGAAGAATAAAAAAAGGGGGGGAGGAAACCAAGCATGCTCTTAAGTCATTCCTCTAAGTTCAACTTCTTTTCAGCTCTGATCTCTAGCTCTCATTGCAGGCTGGTAGGGTTGTTCACAGCTAGGATCTGATGCTCCAGGTCTGCTGAAGGGGAGGGGTGGATCAGATCTGGCTTCTGTCAGCTTGCTGCCTAAGAAGTCTGCCACTCAGATCTGACCTGTGTCCTATCTGGCTTGGGAGAGGGTCTTCTGTCTCTCCCACTTTGATGCTATCACCTTAGGTGTCAGTTGGAGGCTGGCAGAACAGGGTGGGGCAATGCAGATCTCTGCCTGGTCTCAGGGCTCCAGCTGCTCTCTGGACCCCCTGGCTGGGACTGAGCTGGGGGAGGTGGAGTGCAAGACAGCTGAGAGCTGCAGGTTGGCATGGCACTGGGCATCTTGGGCAGGGTGTGGTGGTACAGTACACATGGCAGCCTGGAGCTCCATGGGCTTGGGAGCTGAGGGCCACCCCAGATGGGGGGAGGTAGTGGCTGCAGGAGGAAGCGGCAGTCACATCAGCAGCGCAGTGTGTTGGAGGAGTCCATGGGCCGGAAACCAAGGGCATCCCTGAGTTGGGGAGGGAGTGACTGCAGGAGGGAGCAGTGGTGACAGCGTCCACCTCAGCAGTGTGGGTGTGGAACCAAGGGCCTCCAGCCCACAGGCCAGTGTGTCTGGCATCTGCAGCGGTTGTGGCTGTGACGACAGCAGAGCGGTGTGTGAGCCGGTTTCTGCCTGTGTGGCTGGCTGAAGAGCAGACTGGCAGTAGCAGAAGCGGGAGCCTCAAGGGGAGAGCAAGAGTCCTTATGAAACTCGCTTTCATGGAGAATATCACGGACCAACCTGCCCCATCACTATCTTTACAGAAGTCCCCTAATATCATTTAATCAGTGTGTTTTCATATGTGTGTCTTTATTGTATTGCTAATATATTTACATTTGAATTTTTTTCCACCATCTTGTCTCTTATTTGTATATGTTTCATTTCTTCCATTTTTTATATTTATGCTCTTTACAAATTTAACTTTACATTTAAAAATGAACAATACTAGTAATAACAGCTTTTTATAAAGACAATGTTTATATTATTTTATTATGATGATTTATAAAGAACAAATAGCGTATGGGGCATACCTATACTAAGAAATAATTTGGTCAGGCTCGGTGGCTCAGCCTGTAATCCCATGCCTTTGGGAGTCTGAGGTGAGTGGATTGCCTGAGCCCACGGGTCTGAGACCCGCCTGGGCAGCAAGACCTCATCTCTACAATAAATCAAAAAATCAGCCGGGCGTGGTAGCACATGCCTGTAATTCCGGCTACTCAGAAGGCTGAGGCGGAAGGATCTCTGGAGCCCAGCAGGTCGAGGCTGCGGTGGCCGGGAGCGCCCATTGCACTCCAGTCTGGACAACAGAGTGAGACTCCAACTCAAAAAAAAAAAAAGAAATAATTTGTTTTTTTTGTTTACCTGAAATTAAAATTGTGCATCCTTGTACTTTATTTTGCTAAATTTTCCACTCTGTTGGTTTGGAGATTGTATCACTGGTGTCTCATGAGTAGGACAGGGGAAGTGAATGCATTTTATGACCAGAATTAAAATAATAATGTTCTTGATTTTCTAGCACATTGATCTATGAAAGGCCAACTTCTGTTTTATTTATTTATTTATTCACTAATTTATTCAGTTTTTCCAATTCTGCAATTCCATTTTCCTTTTCATCTGTCACATTCTAAGTTATTTCAAAAGTACTTGATTTTAACCTCTATGATTTACTTTTAAAATAAAACCCCACCTCCTCCAAATCTCTCAACTCTCTGTCCAAGCTTCTCTCAGTGTAGCCTACCATAATAACCTAGTTTAAGTGTAAGTAACTTTTTCAACATATTCCCATTCTCTCCCTAGCCCATTTAATTTTAAAAATAACATTTATCACCCACTACTTGCTTATTTGGATATTGTTTATAAGTTTTCTTTCCTCGGATACATTGTATTATTCATGAAGACAGGGAGCTTTGTTTCACTTTTAGCCTTTTTTTTCTTTTCTTTTCTTTTCTCATTGACATGTCAAGCGTCTAGGTCCAGACCTGGCACATTATGTGTGGTGAACATAATATAAGTTAAAGTAAATACATTGCTTCTTTCTCTTCACATATTGATGTTATAGGAGTGCTGTTTCTTTCAAACCTCTTTTTTGTCATTTTAGTCCCTGTTTTCTTTTTAGATAGATTGTGTACTTTTGATCTCCATATCTTTCTTTTACAAATTATTCTATTGCATTCACCCACCATATTTTATTTTTGTGTGCACTTAATCATAAACCTAGGATTGCAATCTTGTCTCTTTTGTATGTGTCATGCAATTTTGTCTTTTATACTCTTTTAATATTTTATTTTATCATAGTCTTAAAACCATTATGCTCCCTTTGTAAAAGTTTGTTAAAATTATTTGTTCATTTATTTGTTTTTATTATACTTCCTTTTAAAGAAAGATACTAAGTGAGAGGGACCTGTTACTTTACAGCTTTTCTACCTCTCAGCTCAGTTTCTGTTCTATACATTTTGTGAATGACATCATTTACCCATGAATACTGAAGTCCACTGCTAAGCATCTTGACACCCAGTGGTAGACTAAAAACAAACAACACTTAAAAATTAATTACACATAGTAGTTAGACACATATATGTAAGCTTTCTTAATGTGAAGCTTTGCTTGGGGACAGGGAGTAGATGTTAGGTGAGATACTCTCATTTTTAGGAGCAGAAGAATACTTGTGTAATAAAAATATTCTATTAGTTGAGCAGGGACGTTATTATTCATTTAAACACATTCTATATTAAGATGATTACCAGCAATGCAGTGAGGAAGGTATATAGTTTAAAATTTTTCTTTTCTTTCTAATATGCTGCTAATACACTGTTAACCTGAGATTTCTATAAGTCATTTATAACTCTTTTATTCTTTAATTAGCCACTATGTTCCATATACAGTTTTTTAAAATATTCTATAATAATTATGTTATAGCTTAATTATATCATATTATTAAGTAATTTTCAAATAACTATATCATGATCAAAGAGAAATAACTAGGAACTATTACTTTTTATACTCACTATAGCTCCCAGCATGGTTCTAAACACTTAGTAGGCAATTACAATGCTTATTTAATTTTCATACATGGATATAAACTAAAATAAAGCATATTAAAAGCAGATTTTAATTTGGATTACAATTCATTTGGTTAAAAGATGTATGACCTTAGACAAGTTGCCTAATTTACTTCAGTTTTATTTTTATTTTATTGCAAAGTTATCTTTCTTTACACATATGAATAACATATTGAGTTGTAATAAGGATTACATATAATGTTCTTAACACAAGCCCTAGTATTTGATAAGACCTCAATAAGTTTTACCTGCTGTTACTAATGATATTTGTCCTTCTTTTACTAACTCACAGACTTAATATTCATTTTCTTCCCCATTCAAGGACAATTTATTTTTTGTGGGTTGAAAAAAAAAAGAAGTGAATCACAGGTCTCACCCATGTAATAATCACATAAAATATTACTGAGCATTGCATTACATTGTATTTATTTTCATCTGAAAGATTGTATTGTTTATATTGCATAAACAACAAGGAACATGACTCTCCTTACTATGCATCTTAACAATATTTGAATCTGAAATATGATTGCTACCTTAGGAATAAAATGGATGACTGTGTACTTTCATGGCATTTAAACAAAAAAGAAGCTAAATGAAGCTATAAAAAGAAAGCTTGAGGTTGTCTACATGTATGTATAAATAGAGACATTCATAGAATAAATAAATGAAATACATAACTATGAAAGTATCTAAAGGGTAACATGTGATCTGTTTTATTCATCCTTTCGAAAATTGTTGGGGTGACTCCTTCGGGTTCCCTCCCACTGTGGGAACTTTTTCATTCCCTGATTTGGGAAAAGACACTTGACCTTCTATGTCTCGGTTTCCTCATCTGTAAAAGATGAGGTTACAATATGGCCTACTTGTAAGTAAAACCCCAGGGTACTGACAAATGAATAGACAAGTATGGAGAAGAAAGTCCAATACAGACCAACTACTTACGGAAATCTAGTTTATGGAAGTGGTGGAATCTCAAATAACCAGTACATGGTGTAATCTCTTTAATAAGAGACAACTGCATAGCCATTTGGAATAAAGATGAACTTAGATTCACTTCTAACAACATGTACAAGAATAAACTCCAAATGGATCTGGAATCTAAGTGTAAAAACTGAAGCCATATAAGTTCTTCAAGAAAAAAAAAATGGGTGAATTCCTCTATAACCTGGGTGAAGGAAAAGGTTTCTAAAAGAAATTCAAAATCCATGTGCAATAAAGTAAATATTAGCAAATTTGAAAATTTTGACTATTATAATTAAAGACAAACAACAAATAGTCACCCACAATATAGATTTCAGTAAAAAGTGAATTGTTCCTAATTTTTTTTACTTTAAAATTGGGGGAAAATACTCAATAGAAAAATGAACAAAAGACTCGAAGAGAAAATCCAGCAAAAAATGAGATATTTTTAAAAATCCTCCAACATATAAAAAGATGTTCACGTTTACTCAAGAGAAAAACATTAAAACTACACTGAGGATGTTATGATACTATACCTTGAAAATCCAAGAGAATCTGTCAAAAACCTGCTTGCACTGATAAAGGACTTTGGCAAAGTCTCAGGGTACAAAATAAACATGTAAAAGACAGTTGCATTCCTATACACCAACAACAAGCAGGCAGAGACCCAAATAAAAGGCACAGTCCCAGCCGGGCTCGTGGCTCAGCCTGTAATCCCGCGTCTTTGGGAGGCTGAGGTGAGTGGATTGCCTGAGTCCGCGGGTTCGAGACCCGCCTGGGCAGCAATACCTCATCTCTACAATAAATAAAAAAATCAGCCGGGCGTGGTAGCGCATGCCTGTAATTCCAGCTACTCGGAAGGCTGAGGCGGAAGGATCGCCGGAGCCCAGCAAGTCGAGGCTGCGGTGGCCGGGAGCGGCCACTGCACTCCAGTCTGGGTGACAGAGTGAGACTCCAACTCAAAAATAAAATAAAATAAAAGGCACAGTCCCATTCACAATAGCCACACACAAAAAATGAAATACTTTGGCATCTTCCTAACCAAAGAAGAGAAAAATCTTTACAATGAGAACTACAAAACGCTGCTCAAAGAAATCCAAGAAGATAGAAACAAATGGAAAAATATTCCATGCTCATAGATAGGAAGAATCAACATTGTTAAAATGTCCATCCTACCAAAGCCAATCTACAGATTCAATGCAATACCCATTAAGTTACCAATATCATTCTTCTCAAACCTGGAAATGACAATACAGAAATTCATATGGAAAAATAGACGACCACAAATGCCCAAAATAATTCTCAGCAAAAGAAACAAAGCAGGAGGTATCACACTTCCAGACTTCAAACTTTACTATAGGGCTACAGTAATCAAAACAGCCTGGTATTGGTACAAGAACAGGCACATAGACCAATGGAATATAGAGATTCCGGAAGCAAAGCCTCAATTCCTCAACCAACTCATCTTTGACAAAGTCTCCAACAACAACCACTGAGGAGATGAGAACCTATTCAGTAAATGGCGCTGGGAAAACTGGCTGACCACGTGCAGAAGATTGAAACAGGACCCCTACCTATCTCCATACACAAAAAGTAACTCTAAATGAATCAAAGACCTAAATGTAAAACCTCAAACTATAAGAATCTTAGAAGATGCAGGAGACACCCTTATGGAAATTGGAACTGACAACCAATTCCTATTCAGAACGCTAAAGGTCAGTGCCTTAACTGGGCAGCAAGACCTCATCTCTACAATAAATAATAATAAAAAAAAAAATCAGCCGGGCGTGGTAGCACATGCCTGTAATTCTGGCTACTTGGAAGGCTGAGGCGGAAGAATCGCTGGAGCCCAGCAGGTCAAGGCTGCGGTGGCCAAAAAAAGAAAAGAAAAGAAAAGAAAAGAAAAAGCTGGGCTCGGTGGCTAAGCCTGTAATCCTGTGCCTTTGGGAGGCTGAGGTGAGTAGATTGCCTGAGCCCGCGGGTTCGAGACCCGCCTCGGCAGGCGAGACCTCATCTCTACAATAAATCAAAAAAATCAGCCGGGCGTGGTAGCGCGCGCCTGTAATTCCGGCTACTCGTAAGGCTGAGGCGGAAGGATCGCCGGAGCCCAGCAAGTGAGGCTGCAGTGGTCGGGAGCGGCCACTTCACTCCAGTCTGGGCGACAGAGTGAGACTGCAACTCAAAAAAAAAAAAATCAAAACCACATTGAGATACCTCTAACCCCAGTAAGAATGGCCATCATTAATAAAACAAACAGCAACAGATGCTGGGAGGATGTCTAGAAAAAGGAACACTTCTACACTACTGGTGGGAATGCAAACTAGTGCAACCCCTCTGGAAGATTGGTGATTTCTGAAAGAACTAGAAATTGACCTTCCATATGACCCAGCAATTCCCCCTATGGGAATATACCAGGAGGAACTCAAATCATTCTACAAAAAAGATACCTGCACACGTATGTTTGTCAGCTCTATTCACAATAGCAAAGACATGGAACCAACCATGCTGCCCATTGAAGCTGGACTGCATTAAAAAATTGTGGTACATATATACAATGGAATATTATGCAGCCATAAAGAAGGACAAACACATGGACTTCACAGCAACTTGGATGGGTTTAGATTCAATCATACTCAGTGATCTATCACAGAAACACAGAACAGAGTACCATATGTTCTCACTCATAAGCAGATCTTAAACAATTATAATACTATATAAAGGTATTGCCAGTAGTAGGAAACTGTCAGGGAAGAGGGGATGGGATTGGCTGTTGAGGGAAACTGCTAGGGGAATGAGGGACACACCTCATCAACAAGGGTAACTGAATAATCAACGTGTGTATACCTAACCCTGAATTGTAGCCCATATCTTTATAATAATAAATAAACAAATAGAAAATTGTCATTCACTTTACATAATACAAATAACTACAACTTTTGGCACCATTTATCAAAAAATAATGTATAGTTGAAACATTTTCTTCAATGTTGAATATAGGAACTATATGCATTACTAGTCTTATTTGGAGACTTTTATTTCTATTGTGAATAATTTTAATATAAAGCAATATCCTATTTTTCCACTGTAATGAAACAAAATTCCCTAGTGTACTTGTTCTCATTCCCATAGGATGGTGAATATATGTGTGCTTACATTTATAAGGTAAATTATATGCTTAGAGATATAATAGCTCTTGCTTTTATGCAGTTTTTTCCCCTAAGGAATCCAAGACATTTCATATTAGTTTTGGAAAAATGAAAAACAAGTACTCATCTTGACCTACCATACAACCAGGAATAATCCCTTAATATTTCCCTATTACCAGGAATATTTCTTTATTTTCAATCTTATTTCTCCCTCAAAATTCTATATTGGTTTGTAAAAGAGCTAAGATGAGAAACAGAAAAAGAAAAAACAGACACACACACACACACACACACACACACACACACACACACACACACACGTAATTCATTTGGCCAAGATCTTGAAGATTTAAAATAATCAAAAAGATTTAAAAACTGTGGTAGAATTCTAGTCTTGTAGGCTACTGCTCTCTCTAATATAATAAAACAGCATTGAGATTTTAAATATATTTAAGTAAATGAAATTCTCAGAGGGTCAGTATTTCCTATTTGAAGAAATGGATGTGAGATACATCAAAATTTTATTTCATGACTTAGTTATTTGGGTTCTTTGAGAATTATCCCCATTAAGGTGGACATTTCAAATTGATATTTTGACAGAAGTGAATTTTATTAGTAAATATTCATCAACGCATCTCTGCCTTGTAAGTAAGGGCATGCCTTTGCAAGGTCTCCACAAAACTAACTGCTCCATGTGGTCATTGAATATATGACATTTGTAACTACTAAAATGTCCACCCAAAATATTAAGATAATTTAAATTCATTAATGTTTTCCCTATTTTGATGAGAAAGATGAAATAATTTGCAAAAAGGTATAAAGCACTATGGTTAGGAGTACTCTTCAGCATTATATTTACCATTTTAATCTTGAGCTCTAGCATGTACTCTCTGTGGAATTGTGGGCAAGGTGACTACTATAATCTTCGTAATTCAAAAACTGTTAAGTGCTATTATTAACTCCATTTTATATATAAGCAATCTCTAATTCATTTTGATGAAATAATTCCTATATAAGTTTTGTTAAAATTTTCTAGTCACTATTCAAGGCAGTACTCATAATGCCCACCATCACTTCATGTGGAGACAAAAGTGACTCCATCTTGGCTGCTAGTCCTCCATGTTGACTTCTGATGAGTCCCAATCCTGTGAATGCCTCCTAATTTCTACTTTGTTTACTGTCCCTAGTGTAAGAATATATATTATTCCTGCATTTAGATCAAAGCAACCTTGAAATCATCATACAAGTTATAGACTGCAATGCATATAGCATTCTTGCCTATTCTGGAGGGTACCTTTTCATGGTCTTGTTATAGCTGGTATACCCTATGGTATATAAGTCCTGTGTCAGGGGAGTAACAGTATGGGATCTACATGTCTGTGACCACTCAAAACTGTGCTTTTATCTGCAAGTTCCCTCGATACATTACCCAAAATTGACAAACTAGATTTTTCAGCCTCCTTCTTTGGTTTCTAGGCTCCTTCAGCTTTTGGATGTCGTTTTGCATATATAGTCATTTCATGGAACACTCCATCAAAAATTTAAACAATAACACAATCAAATATGTAATTACTTGTATAAAGGCATAAGTAAATATTGTCACAAGCATCCAGATTCTCAAAGAGAAGCTTGTGAGAATAATAAACATGACCAATTTCATCAAGGTACATTATGAAATTCCTCTATTTTAGGTCAAATGTGTGTTTTTTTTTTTTAATTACTGAAGTAAGTAATACATTTCTGCATGTTTCTATCTAAATTCTGTAATCACATCCAGATACAATTTCTCTAAAATAGAAATTCTACCCACATACTTCCTCACCAAGTGTTTGAGTTCACTTCTGCATGGCAAGGAAGCAAAAAGATTTTTGTGTTGTGTCATGGTAAATGAATAAATAGTCTTTCTATTCATTAGAGTGGACATAATAGAATAATTATGTATTCATGGTGGTCAGTTTACTATAAATATTGGAATCCAGTAATTGTTATAAAACTGCCTATTATTTACTCATTTGGAAGACTTAAAGGAGCATAAATATGCATGAAGTACTTCTATAAGTTTAAAGAAACCATACTTTTGTTTTGTTTTGCTCTTTGGGTTGCTATAGAGATATTTTTATTTTTTTTCCCCTCTATTATCCATCACCTTTGTCATCTTGGGCTAGGAGGTGTTTTAAGTATAATTTTAATACAGATACAATTTATAACTGTTCTCCTCCTCCCAAATATTATGGCTCTAGACCTTTCTTTCCTTCCTCTCATCTTCTTACTCATAAGGATGTGGAAGAAGTGTTTGAGGAAACAAACAAACAAACAAAATCACCTGTTCTTTATTTCCTGCTGTTATAATTTTGTGTTTGTTTTCTGAGATTATCACTAGTCAATATGAAAATTGAAAATATATATATAGGTATTGAAGAAATAAACTTTTCCTACCCATATTTTTTCAGTTTCCAGGTCGCTAGATAGATTTCTAGAGGTAAACCTCAGTTGTCTTCTCTTGCCAACTCGTTCTCCAACTCATTTTGAGAAAGTGAATCTAATATTCCAAATGCAGAGTTCAGTAATGAGAAATTTCATGTAAAATAGGAGCCATCTGTTGGCCCTCAAATTTACCCAGGTTGCTGTCTTTTCACTTTGTTTGCTTAAAAGACTGACTTTGCTTTCAGATGAATTGAATCTTCACTTTAGAAATCTAGAGGAGGAACCTTTTATTCTGAACTCACATCTCTACTTAGCATCATATTAAATTTACAAAGCATTTCTTGAAATAAATTGCTATGAAACTCAGAAGTGCAGGAGTAATACTATAATTATAGAAAGTTGAAGGTATAAGATAGTTTACCCAATAATCTACTGAAAATAAGGATAAAAATGCTCACAGCTTAAAAAAAAAACAGTAGTACTTGGCTCATTGTAATCTTATTTGTGTACATATTAACATTGAGTCAATCCTCTAAGTTGAAGATTTGCATTAGATATTTTTTTTTCTTCTGTGTAAATGCAGGACTCAGAATTGTCTCCCTAGTCAGTGTTTCCTACACATTTCTGATAACGGACTGGTACAAACCACCAACAAAATGTTCACAAAAATAAAATCTAATGCAAATGAGTATATCCAGAAATTTGGGAATAGAACAAGAAGACATGGCAATGATAATTAGCTCAGAAATGACCTGCTAATAGATGTGAATACAGTGGTTCCTAATCCAGTAAGAGTTAGGCTAACTTGTTGTCTGATTATCAAATGGTTATTTTAAAATCAGAGAAAATAGTGATCAGCATAAATGCCACAATGCTGAATATTGTATCTTGCCTTTTTATTACCAGAATTTTATGAATTCTGATTTATGACCAGCATTCTACAAATGCTGTCTGACTGTGGAACAGGTGAAAAAAATGGAAGTTACATCCTCTATGAAAACCAAAAGTAATTTTAGACATGCCAACATTCTTGATGGTATAGAAAGTAATATGTTCATTCTTGGAAGGAGAACTTTGGTGTTGGAAAACACAACTTCTTATTTAGTACTATCAGGATGTAAAGAATGATAATAGTGAGTAATCCTGATCATTCTCTTCTAGAAGAATCTGATACTTATTAACACTTATCATTCATATGTAATTTTCTCTGTAGATTGTACTTCCTGTGCAACACTAATTAATGCAAACAGTACTCAAAAAAACAGATAACTTTTTTTGCTATTACCAACATAGTATTCTCACTAACTCACTATTTATAATTTTAAAAACATTTTATATACAAAAACAATTTTATGATGAAGCACATTTCTTTCCAACATATTTGTTTAAAACATGGAATATATTGTATAAAATTCAGAAGAAAATGCATATTTTAAATGTAGGAACAAAAGGTTTTGTAGTCTTGTGTTTGAATCAATGTTTATGAATTTTTTGTCTTGGGAAGCAATATTGCTGTAGAAGACTTGAACTCTTTCCAAGACACTGTTTATACCATAATTTTAATACTATCTATAAAGAATAAAAGTCGATCATTTTACTCATAAACATCTGGAATAAAATAATTCTGTTCAAGCACCCTGATTGAAAAACAAACTACCACCGGGCTCGGTGGCTCAGCCTGTAATCCCGCGCTTTTGGGAGGCTGAGGTGAGTGGATTGCCTGAGCCCGTGGGTTCGAGACCCGCCTGGGCAGCGATACCTCATCTCTACAATAAATCAAAAAATCAGCCGGGCATGGTAGCGCGCGCCTGTAATTCCAGCTACTCGGAAAGCTGAGGCGGAAGGATCGCCGGAGCCCAGCAGGTCGAGGCTGCGGTGGCCGGGAGCGGCCACTGCACTCCAGTCTGGGCGACAGAGTGAGACTCCAACTCAAAAAAAAAAAAGAAAACAAAAAAAAAACTACAATAGGTAACTTCTTTGGGGCTTGTGATCAGAATTCATTGATATAGATAAAAATTAATGAGAAAATTTGGAGTCGTATGCAACTTCTTATACTAATCAGCTCTGGCCAATAAAAAAATCGCTTTGATTTGTAAAGGGGAATTATTCAATGAATACTTAAAAATCCACTGTCTCCTTTACCCAATCATTAACTGGAACTGAAAACAACAGGATAATATGTATTGCACAGTTTGAAATAAAAATCGTGCTTTATTTTTTTCCAAAATGCTCATAAACAGTGGTTTTCTTAGTCCATTTCTGTTACTATAAAGGAATACTTGAGGTGGGGTAATTTATTTTTTAATAAAAGGTTTATTTGGCTCATAGTGCTGCAGGCAGTGCAAAAAGTATGGCACCAACATCTGGCTCTAGCGAGGGCCTCAGGAAGCTTCCACTCAAGGTGGAAAATGAAGCGGAGCAGGGATCACATGGCAAAGAGGAAGGGAGAGAAGGATGTGCCAGACTCTTTCTATCAATTAATTCTTAAGGAATTAATGGAGTGAGAATTCAGTCAATACTGTGAGGATGGCACTAAACCATTCACGAATCTTTCACTCCTATGATCCAAACACCTCTCACCAGGCTCCACCTCCAATGTCCAGGATCAAATTTCAACATGAGATTTGGAAGAGATAAATATCCCAACTATATCAGTAGTTAAACATAAAATGTAATGAATGATAAAAAAGTAATTATGATTAAAAAATAAAGACAAAAGCACATTATATATGTTAAAAAGCCAAGCAAAACAGTTTGTTCTACAATATTTAAGTGAATGTTATGTTTAACATAGCCTTTCTCAGTAAAGGTTTATATGTCTGCTTCCTAAAAGCAAACAGCTCCCTCAAAACTGTGGATGTATATTGAAGTCAATAACTACAATTTTACCTTATATAATGAATGAATTATAATATTAAATTTCCATTTGCTCATTTGGTAACTATTTATTGAATGTCTACCACTGACAGATATTTTATTTTTTGCTTGTAAATGTTGTACTATAAAAAAGGATGATCCAGGCGGGTTTGGTGGCTCAGCCTGTAATCCTAGCGCTTTGGGAGGCTGAGGTGAGTGGATTGCCTGAGCCCGCGGGTTCGAGACCCACCAGGGCAACTTGGCAAGACCTCGTCTCTACAATAAATCAAAAATTAGCCAGGCGTGGTAGCGCGCTTGTAGTTCCAGCTACTTGGAAGGCTGAGCCGGAAGGATCGTCGGAGCCCAGCAGGTCGAGGCTGCGGTGGCCGGGAGCGGCCACTGCCCTCCAGTCTGGGCGACAGAGTGAGATTCCAACTCTTGAGTTTCAGTCCCTTGGGAAACTGATATGGAAGGATCAATTGGGCCTAGGAGGTTACAGTGGGCTATGTTTGTGCCACAGCACTCCAGTCTGGGTGGCAGAGGGAGACTTTGTCACCAAAAAATAAATAAGTAAATAAAAATAATTTTTTTTAAAAAAAGAATACAAAGCCAAGTTTTTAAAAAGAAGATGAATACAAAACACTTATGTACAATGAGATAAAATAAATTATATGTTACAAAGTTAAAAATCTAGCATTACCACAAACATCACATTACAAAATCAAAAAATTAATATGTATATTTCTTAACAAAATATCCTTTCTATATATTTTTGACAAAATGCTATTTGAGTGTCTTTTTGTATAACAAAATTTGCTATTTTTTTTCTATAACAATAATAGAAATGTGATAGTTTTCTTCTAGATGAAGTTAATTAATTCTTTTTTTTTAATCGAGTTTTAAGAAGTTTATTTTAGCATCACAACTCTTTCTTGGCAATGCCACTACGTATTTAGGATGTTATCAAAAATAAGAAAATCTTTCATATTTCAGATAAAAGATTTGGAAGAATTTTCCACAAGCTGGCTTCTTTTTTTTCCTTTTCAGACCTTGTTCCTTTGCCACCACCTACATACCTCAGGTGCTAGATTCTGTAGGACGTGTTTATTTCAGTATATATCTCGTCCTGTATTTTCAAGTCACAATGACACAGCACCCTGTAGGGGTATGACTGGAAGCCATTTTTTTCCCACAGGAACACAACAGCTGGGAATAACTGAACTATCAGGGAAGTGAAAGCAAACCGTGTAATTAAATTTCATTCAACCAACCTAAATGGATCCTCATAAAAATTCCTCTTATTGCACTCTTAACATGTTCTTTGTCATTTTGTTGCTATACTATAAAACGATATGAATGAGAAATGGGAAGTAACAGTGAAAAAAAGACAGTGGTCTTAATTGATTATGGTTAAAATATCCCACTTTTTCAAACTTTACAAAAACATATTACTGTGTAAGCACACTACTATGGTTCTTCCCAAGAGTTGTTGAGACTCGTAAGAATCTTGAAGCTGGAATTTCACAAGCTTCATGGTAAATTCACCTTTGCTTACAATCTTTAATTTTCTTGGAGTTTTCTGCAATTCAGAGTATATATTAAATCACTTTACAATCTATAATTATAATTGTTACAAATGTTATGGAGAAGTATGGGATGGCATGGGAATCATACAGTAAGAACACAAGATCTTGTTCTATAGGTCAGAAACAATTTTCCTAAGTAGTACTTGAGGCTGAAACTCAAATGAGAATCTCATCTTATTAACCAAGTAGAAGTAGTGAGAGAGGTGGAGAGGATTCCAAGCATATCGAAGAAAATGCACAAGGATTTTTGAAGCAGAAAAATATTATGATGAGTTAAAAAATTGAAAGAAAATTGAGTTTGGCTGGAGCTCAGAAAGTAAGGATAAAAGGGTCATCTGGTATGAGATTTTAGAGAAAGGAAGGGGAGCAGGTCATGTTTAGTGTAGGTAGGCCACGTTAAAGACTTTTGGCTTTATTCTAAAGGAAATAAAAGACCATAAAGAGTTGACGCTATGATTTATGTTGAAACCACTTTGAATTCAGTATAGAAAGTAGATTGGAATAGAGAGGTACAAGCTGTTGTAGCATTTCCACTAGGAAGCTATTACCCTCAATTAGGAAGTGAACAGTAAGAAATTTTGTTTTTGTTCACTCTTTCTCAGCAGGTATATTGAAATTAAATGGATAATAGGTTTATTATATATCCTTTTATAAGGTTGATAGACACTACTTTCTAATTGATATAAACTTAGTGAACATTATAGAAATGTTAGAAATTTATACTTTTAAAGTATTAAAATATTATTCTAGAATTTGGGTCTGAAATTTAGAGTTAAGCGAACTGTTTCCAATTTCGTTGAAACATCTAGAATTTAAGATCTAGGTAACAAATCAAGAATTATTGATTCTTCCAGGTTGGCTTGGGAGAATGCCATAAATGTTGGCTGTTTGTCATTATAGACTAGAAGGAGTTAGGTCTTTTGAATGAGAGCAGACAAAATTTATGTAACATGTGATTGCTAAATGTTTGGCACCTATACTATGGGAAGGATGTTATGTCTTGAAATGTGATAAAAGTAGAAATGTTAGTTGTTGTAACTAATTAGTGTTCATCATGCTAAATTCACGTATTACTATTTTTCTTCTTTCTTGTTTTACCTGCTTATTGTAGTGATACTTTCATGATAATTTATTTTCTCACATGTAGTCTTAAAAGAGAGATAGTTCTTTTCAACCTAGGCTTCAAAGACATTTCCTGGAACTAAATCAAACTACATTTGAAAAATCTTTGGACCTCATAAATTCCATATTTCGTTTGTTTCTATTTGTATTATCTCTGCACAAAGCGCTAAAATGCAAGTGTGTAAGTGGCATTAAAGAGCATACATTCTTCCTGGAATTCTTAGTTTCCAAATCTAGTAGCAGTGCCAAAAATAAGAGAGATGTCCTAGAGACCTTGTTTGTATGTGACCCCAGTGATGTTGATAAAAAGTTCTTTTCAAGGAGGTCCTAATAAGCATTCAACCTTGTGGATAATTAGAGCATCCAGGGATGGAGTAGTGCTGGGCCACCTGGCAATGTGCACAAGATATAATCTTATTTGCCTCATAGACACTTGTATTGTTCCTATATCCTTGTCTCAACATTATATTTTATTCTGTTCTATGTCTATGTCAGAAAATACAGTGAAATTCAAAAACTGATTTGACCTCTGTGTTGAGAAAGGTTGTGATTGATGTAAAGGTGTCTGAAATATTTCAGATCAGATCCCTTAGTGAGATCTTTGATGAGTCTTATGCCTATTGTTTGGCTAAAATACATGTAAAGATAATATTAAAAATAATACTGACATGGTATTATAATGTAATAAAAGTACCTGCTAATCAATTTACATATATTCACTCATTAAAACCTCTGAAAGTGATGCAACTATTTCCTCCAATTTAGGATGGAAACTGCAGTCTTGAAAGGCAATGTAAGACTTCATTAGGTCACTTTGAAAGGTGCTAGGGGAGATTATGTTACATGGCAAGCAACAGCAGTGCAAAGAATGTCCTCTTCCATCTGCCTTTTCAAAGGCCTGTTTATCCCAGAAGTTGATATGCAAGAATAGTTCTTACTCTCATTCATCCTATATTCACTTTAATGCAGTTTTATAATATGTAGATTGCATTTGACTTTCTAGTTAACATCTTCTTTTTAAAAATCTGTATACCTTTTTAGTATTTGTATCAAGTCTGAAGAGCCAATCAGTGGGTAGACATTGGGTTGTAGCCACATTTTGGCTATTATAAATAAAGCTGCTATAAATATTCATGTACAAGTTTTTGAGTGGACATATATTTTTTACTTATCTTGGGCATATATCTAGGGTGGATCTGCCTGGTATTCTAGAAACTTTCAACTTAACTTTTTGAGACACTGTCAGATTATTTTTGAAAGCAACTATACCATTTTATATTGCTACCAGCAACGTATGACGGTCCAATTTGTTCACATTGTTGCAACACTTATTTTCTGTCTTTTTGATTATGACCATTAATTGATAAATAAACAAAATATGGCATATCCATACAGTGGAAAATATTCAGCCATTAAAAAAACAAAATGTGGAAATATGTTATATTATAGGTGATCCTTGAAACATATGGAAAGTAAAAGAAGCCAGATACAAGAGTCCACATATTATATGATTTAATTTACATGAAATTCCTAGAACTTTTTTTATCCACAGAGAGAGAAAGCAGATTGGTGGTTGCCAGAGAATGAGGGAGAGGGGAATGCAGAGTGACTGCTCATGGGCATGAAACTTTTTATGAGATGATGAAAATGTTCTGGAAGTAGATAATGATAATGGTTCCACGATTTTGTAAATATCTGTAAAAAACACTGACTTGTGTACTTTAGAAGGTAAAATTTTTGTAATATGAAATATATCTCAATTTAGAAAAGTCACTTAGGCTTCTAATTCTAAAATGATGATGATAATGATAATCATAACAACAACTACTATCATAGAAGCTGGGAAAAGAAGGGAGATGAAAGAAAAGGGAAATGTGATGAATATTTATGCTTTAGTATGTATTCCTGACACATCTATATTTTCTGTTCTGGTTAATGGCTCTACCACCCACTAAGTACCTCAAATTAGAAATCTCAGAATGATGATGGGACCTTCTCTCACTCACCATTAGACTTTTTTTTCCCACAATTTTGTCTTCTGATATCAGATTTTTTCCCCCTTAATCGCCTTTCTCATTTCAACCTCTACTGTCATTGCTACTTAAAGTAGCTCATCTCTGATTAATCACTGTAGTATTTTCCTAATGATGCTCCTGCCCCCCATTTCCAGGGTCTCCTTTACTCTAATCTATTCTATAAGCTGCCTTTATTGTTGCCATCCCATAGTAAAAGCCTGGTCATCCCATTCGTCCTGTGATGGCATGAATGGCAGGTAACATGAAACAATTCCTTTGCAAAGGTGCCACAATTTACCTATCTAGACTCATTTTTAAACGAATTGGTCCTTCTCTGTCTACCTTCACACATCTACATATACAGAACCCTACACATTATTCTCTCTTTTATACTGTTTTACTTTGATCATACTGATTCTTCTGACTACTTTCTCATTCTAATTTGTATAATTCAGTACCTTTACAGATGCAGGGGAGAAAACACATCTCAAAAATTTTAAGGAAAAAAATGTATTATTGTGAAGGCCAAGAATAAAGATGCTTTTAGCCCTAGTTGGATGCCAGAATTTAAAGAGAGCTCTCTTCAATTCTTGTTTCTGTTTTCAATTAAAGATTTGAATGAAGACAGATAATAGACATGATATATTCATCTTTACAATTCGGCAATATCAAGAACTTGAGGACAATTTAGGAGGAAAGAAGAGACATTATTAGGTAAAGTTTTAGACACATGCTACTCCGTGAACCAATATCTCTGGGAATGTGTATTCTGAAATCTCAGTGGAGCTGTATGTTCACCCTTTCAGCAGGGTACTAGGGTATCATAAATGATGGAATGGCCCACCAAGCCAAATGGAAAGAGAAAGAGGCAGTTTTCTAACAGAAAACGACATTGATTCTATGCATTTCCTTTTTTTCGACTAGGCTCGTCACCCAGGGTGAACTAGCTTTTGTAGAGTATGTGATAGAAATTGAGGAATTTTTTTTTTCACTCACATAAATGTCCAGTTGCTTCAGTACCTTTTGGTGAAAGCACTTTCCATTCTTCATTGGATTTGTCTGTACTCTGTGAACAATCAAATTGGTGACTCTATATACTACTGCGACGACTTTAATTGTTTTGATGACTGAAGTTCTGTATTGTTTTGCAGTTAGATACTGAAAGTCCTAGGTTGTTCTTAATTGATTTTTCCATTTTTTTCTTTGTGGTAAATTATACTTAAAAATGTGCTATCTTAATTATTTGAAAATGTATAGTTCAATTGTTTACGTATATTTATATTATTGTGCAGCTTTCGCCATTCATATCTAGAACTTTTAATCTTGCAAAACTAAAATCCCATGCCCATCAAATAATAACACCTCATTTCTTCCTTCTCCGAGTCCCTGGTAACCATCATTCTACTTTGTGTCTCTATGATTGTGACTACTCTGGGTACCTCACATAATTACTTGGAGTTCTTGCATTTTGTGATTGGCTTTTCCAATTTTACATAATATCCTCAAGGTTCATTCATGTTATAGCCCATTTCAGAATTTTCATCCTTTTTAAGACTGAATAATATTTCATAGTACTTATACAGCACATTTTGCTTATCTGTTCATTTTTCTGTGGAAACAGGCTGCTTTCACATCTCACAGTTGTAAATAATGCTGCCATGAATGTGGATGTTCAAACATCTCTTTGTGACCCTGCTTTCAATTATTTTGAGACCATACTCAGAAGCAGAAGTGCTGGATCATGTGGTAATTGTTTCCTTTTTTGAGAAACTGGTAAATTACTTTACATAGCAGCTGTACCATTCTACATTCCCTCCTGCAGTGCACAAAGTTTACGATTTCTTTATAACCTCACCAACACTTGTTATTTTGTTTTCTTGCTAGCAGACATTTTAGTGAGTGGAAAGTAGTATCTCATTTTGATTTATATTTCCCTAATAATTAGTTATGTTGTATATCTTTGCATGTGTCTATTGGCCATTTTTATATCTTATTTGGTAAAAGGTCTATTTGAATGTTTTCCCCATTACTCAGTTGGATTGTTTACTGGTGTTGAGTTTTAGAAGTTCTCTCTATGGCCTGAATATAAGCCCTTTATCAGATGTATCATTTGCAGATACTTGCATATGGATATTCAGTTTTCTCATCACCATTTATTTTAAACTATCTTTTCCCCCATTGGCATCCTTGTCAAAAATCATTTGACCATATTTACAAGTTTATTTCTGGACTATCATTCTATTTCATTAGCCTATATGTTTGTCTTTATGCCAGTACCATACTGTTGTGATTACTGCAACTTTTTAGTAAGTTTTGAAATCGGGAAGTTAAGGTCTTCCAGAATTGTTCTTTTCTTTTTTCTTTTTTTCTTTTCAGCACTTTTTGGGGTCTCCAAAAATAGTCTCCAGACTATTTGGGGTCTCTTGAGACTCCATAGGAATTTTACGATGGTTTTTTTTTTATTTTGTCAAAAAGCATCATAGAGATTTCATTGAATTAGTAGATTGCTATGGGTAGCATTGACATCTTATCAATATTAACTTTTCCAGTCTACGAATATGAGATGTCTTTCCATTTATTTATGTCCTCTTTATTTCAGAAGTGTTGTGTGATTTTTATTGTGTCTTTCCCCTGCCTGGTTATATTTATTAGCATTTTGTTCTTTTTGATGCTGTTATAAACAAATTATTTTCTTATATATTTTCTTATATCTTACATATTTCTTATATTGTTAGTGTAAAGAAATGTAACCAATTTTTGTATGTTGACTTTGTATGTGTCTACTTTACTAAACTCATCTATTAATTCTAACTTTCTTTGTGATACTTTTAGAATTTTCCATATATATGTAATCATGTCATCCATAGACAAAAATAATTTTTTCCTTCCTTTCCAATTTGGATGACTTTTATCTTTCCTCTTGCCAAATTGCTTGCGATAAGACTTCTAATAGTATGTTGCATAGATGTGACAAAAACGGGTATCTTTGTCTTATTCCTATTTAAGAGGAAAAACTTTCAGTCTTTCACCATTGGATATGATGTTCACTGTAATTTTTTTCAAATGTGGCATTTATTATGTTGAGGTAGTATTCTCTTTTTCTAGATTGTTGAGTGATTTCATCATAGGTTTTAAAAAATGCTATATTTGCATCAATTGAGATGATCGTTTGTTCTTTTTCCTTTCTTTTCTATTAATGTGATATATTACATTGTTCAATTTTTATAAGTTAAAACATCTTTATATTCCAGAAATATATTCCACTTGGTCATGGTGTATAATTCTTTTAACATGTAGTTGAATTTGACTTGTTAGTACTATATTGAGAATCTTTTCAATACTCTTTCTAAGGAATGTTGGTCTGTAATTTTCTTTTTTGTAGTCACTTTGTCTGGCTTAGGTATTAGAGTGATGCTGGCTTCATTGAATGAGGGTAGGAAGTGTTCTTTCCTCTTAATTTTTTTTTTTTTTAATGTTCGAGAAGTATTGGTGTTCTTTCAATGTTTGGTATGACTCACTGGTGAATCATCGGGTCCAGTGCTTTTCTTGGTCAGAAGATTTTTGATTGCTGAATCAATCTACACACTAGTTATAGGTCTATTCAGACTTTGTATTTCTCCATGATTTATTCATGGTATATTGTATTTTTAGAGATTTGTTCAGTTCATCTAAGATAGCCAATTAGTTGGCATACAATTTCTCATTCTACTTCCTTACAATCCTCTTTTTTGTTGTAGATTTGGTAATAGTGACCCCACTTTTCTGTCTGATTTTGGTTATGTTAATCTTCTCTCTCTCTCTCTCTCTCTCTCCTTTTTTTTTTAACCACCCAGGTTTGTCAATTTGTTGAACTTTTCAAAGAACCAAATTTTTGTTTTGTTTATTTTTTTTCCAATTTTGTTTAGCTCTGCTTAATCTTTAATGTATTCTTCCTTCTGATAGCTTTCAGTTTAACTTGTATTTTATTTTTCTAGTTCCTTTAGATGTAAAATTAAATTTTTTATATAAGATCTTTATTGGGTTTTTAAATGTACATGTTTATAACTATTAATTTTCCCCATAGCACTACCTTTGATTTCCCCCTAAATTTTGTTCAGTTGTGTTTTTGTTTTTCATTTATTGCTAAGCATATTCGATTTCACTTTGGCTTTCTTTGACCCATTGATCGTTTAACAGCGTGTTGTTTAACATTCACAAATTTGTAAATTTTCTAGAGTTTCTTCTGTTATTGATTTTTAGTACCATCCTGTTATGGTTGGAGAAGATATTTATCTTTTAAAATTGATTTAGACATTTTTCAGCATAACATATGATCTATCCTGATAAATATCCCATGTACACATCAGAAAAATGTACATGCTATTGTTGTGGATAGTGTTTAATATATATCTGTTAAATCTTGTTGATTTATTGTGGAGTTTATATGTTCTATTTCCTTATTGTTTGTCAGGTTGTTCTATTCATTATTGAGTGTGGGATATTGAGGTCTCCAACTAGTATAAGGAACTATTTATTTTTTCTTCAATTCTGTCAGTTTTTGCTTTTTATATTTCAGTGGTCACTATTAGATGTATAGATGTTGATAACTGTGATATTTTCTTGCTCTATTGAAATTGTTAGTCATATGTCATTTTTTGTCTCTTATAACTATTTTTTATTTAAGTTTATTGTATCTGATATTAGTATAGCTACCTCTCTTCTCTTTAGGCAAATATTTGCATGGAATATCCTTTTCTATCTTTTCACTTCCAACCTATCTGTGTCTTAAATCTAAAGTAAGTTTCTGGTAGATGGTGTGTAGTTGGATCATGGCTTAAATCTGTTATTTTAATCTCTGTCGCTTGATTGGAGGGTTTCTTTTTTTTTTTTATTTAACTCATTATTTATTGTGGAGAATATTTAAAGTATTATAAATTCAAAAGAGAATCATAAAAAACACTCAAGGCGATTGATAATGCTGAAATAGTTTTACAAACAGATGCATATTTGGTTAATACCTACAGTCCAATAATCATTTGTATTTCACAGGGCCCAGTGTTCATTATTCAGATACCCTTGTTGATGAGGTGTGCCCCTCCTTCCCCTAGCAGTTTCCCTCAACTGCCAATCCCATACCCCCCCTCGCAGTTTCCCACTACTGCTAATCCCTTTCTTATAGTATTATGATAATTGTTCAAGGTCTGCTTAAGAGTGAGAACATATGGTATTCCGTTCTTTGCATCTATTACATTTAAATTAATTATCAATAAGGTAGATCTTCTGTTTTTGTTTGTCTGATCTTATTTCTCATAGTTTTCTTGTGCCTCATTTTTTTTACCTTAGAGTTTTCTTTTATGTTCACTGATTTTTTTCTGGGTGTATGTTCTGTTGCTATTTTCTTTGTAGTTAACATGAGGACAACACTTAGCAATCTAATTTATACTACTATAATTTTGACTCATATCAGAGTAAATTTAATAATATTTGAAAACTCTCTTCCTACTCCTTTTAGTTGTTTATATCATAAAATTGCATCTTTCCACATTCACTGTCATAAAACATATACATAACATTGTTTATTTAATACATTACTCACTTGAGTTATGTAGAAAACAAAGTATTTCTACATTTCACAGTTATAATACTAGCTCTTAGATTCATTATTGCTTTTCTTTAAATATATTAGTTTCTTAGTGTTTATGTATAAAACAAAAATGGAGTTATACACCATTGTTGCACAAATACTAGTTGCTATAGTTGCATGTGTATTTCCCTTTACTAAGTTGTTTATTTATTTATAGGGTTTCAAATTCCTCCCTTACCGTCCTTTCATTTTACCTACAGGACTCCCTTAAACATTTCTTACACACCAGGTCTACATTATCTACATTACTTGGTACTCCTCAACTGTGGCACTCTCCTTGGATTTTCTCACTTTCCAGGTGCTGTGGTTTCTCCAAATTAATTCTTTCATCTCTTCAAGTTTTAAGACTACAACTTTTATGTCCCCACATTAAGCACTAGACATGATGAAAACTGGAGGCTACTCTCAGAGTACAAGCCATACAAAATATGAAACTCAAACATGGTCATTTTTTTCTTCCTAAAGTAAATTCCTTTCCAGTATGTGCCTGCTTTTGTAAATTCACCAATACCTTAAATTCAGTGTTGACATATTGTCCTGAGTTTATAATCATTATCCATGGAAATATTATTACTATAAGTGCTACTCATAATTACTATTTGTTCTTGTTAAATTTTCCTCTCTTCTTATTTAATTTCCTAAAGGATTATATGCTCTGCAAAAATATATAAACATATAAAACTATATTAAAGAAATGAATGCCTCACTAAAAAATTATCCACACATATAAAATCACACACATATATACTCAAATGTATAATTCTAGCTTCACTCATTGATTAAATGCTATTAATAGGTTTGTGTGTATAGATATTGCTTTATAAAATAATGTTTATACATTCCTGTATGTAAATTTTAGATTAAATTAAATCTTATACTGAAATTTTTTGTTTTATTGTCTTTCAACTACAGAAAGCACTAAAAAAGTGTACACACACTTTAGGAAAGAAAAAAACTATATTAAAATTGTAAAACTCAATTTATACCAATAACAGAGATGACTACAAGTCACATTTGACTTCTAAAATTATGAGGTGCTCAAAGTGGTTACTAGCAGTGTCCAGACACTTCTGATTACAATGTACTATAAGTAATACGTAGATAATAGCTCATAGAATGTGTATACATTTTTTGGTACCCCCAGTACTTCATGGTCTTCTTTTCACATCATTTTCACCATCATTATTATCATCATTATAAAATCTAACATTTTTTTTACTCTATTCCATTTTTACACATACTTCATATGTTTACACACATTTTTATCATACATTATATCCAATAAGAATATAAAATTTTGACATTTTTTTCAATTTTATTAATGGAAAAATTAAGCTTAAAATCTAAAATATACCACCTAAAGTTCACAGAACATAAGTAGTAAATTCAGATATGTCAGCAGTCCATATTATATATCTCATTTTTGACAGTTTCAATAATATTGAATAGGATGAATAGATCAGAATTTATTCAAATATTTCTTTATTGCAGTATTAATAAAAATAAATCTTGTCAAAAGTCTATGGTGGGAAAATAGTATATGCAAAAAATTAAGCTATGCAATTAGAAAGATAAGGCCAGATCATTAAGAGTTATTAACACTATACTAGAGACTTTGTAAGTTATGCTTAAGCAATAAAGAACCACCCAATATCTCTAAATAGAAGAATGACATGATTACAGTGAGTTGATTAGCTGTTTTAGTGTGAATTGCAAGTTGCAGGCTGAGATGGCAGGAAGGCCAATGATCTAGCTATTACAAAAGTCATGAAAGAAGATAATGTGTACTTGAATTATGCAGTGGAAAGAGAAAGTTCTGTAAAGGGTGTGGATAAAGGAGAAAATCTATATAAAGAGGTAAGTGAATTTAACAAATTAACATCTTGGTTTCAAAACAAAAATAACATGCAAATGCCAAATCAAGTCCTGAAGTAAAGTAATATTAAAGATAAATCGGAGTAAAGCAATTGTTCTTTAAGTAGTTAGGTAATTGTAGTCCATCTGTTTTCTTCTAGCTTTTGCGAGGATGAGTGTACAGCTATGATTCTATCAATCTTTCATTAGCTTCTTTGTCAGAAGCAGTTCATATTTACTTATAAATAATTACAACATTTTGTTCAGGAAAATAGTATTGCAGGAAGCACTTAGACATACAGGCTATTATTTTAATATAGAGAACAAAGTTATCCAAATTGCTCAGAAGTTTCGTAAATTACACATGTGGGAGTAATAGTTAAATATCAATCAGCAGATTGTATAAATTATTTCATTTACTGTGTTGAATAAATTATGTATAATATATCAATTATGTAATTATGAAGGCCAATAAAAATGGGACTATGTTTTACACTGGTGTACATTTAACAGACTGTTAATGTTCTCTTCAATAATGCTTAAATATATAGTGGTTATGCAGATAAAACCTTCAATGTTTTACATATGTTCTCCGCAGATAATGATACATAGTATTTCTGTAATGAAAAGTTCTAAAATATGCTTTATGTTATTTTTGATTAAAAGGAACTAATTTTAAATGTATGATTATTACTGAAGATTACAAAGTAAAGCCCACTGAAGGTTTTAAACTGAAGATTATTCACATCTTTCTTAACTTTTTCTATTTAATTTTCACATGCATTACCTTTATTTTTGCTACAGTTGATGTTGTCACTGATGACTGGAAAAATATCTGTCTAGATATTTCTTCTTTCATAATATATCTACTTCCATTTATCTTGGCTTTTTTTTTTTTGTATGTGATTGAACTGAAAGTTCAAACAGGTGACTCACTGTCACGGAATAGGTTACTGGTTTATTAATATTTTATTTTTCCTTAGGCAAACATTAAAGCAATTGCCATTAAGTAAAGAATTTAGGAATAAACTGCTCCTGGATACAAGAAATATAATTGTTGTCTAGGAAAATAGCATTATGTTAAAAGCTTTTTAGTCAAATTTTTTATTATTTATCCTATTAGAAGTTCTTTGAAACATAAATCATAGATGATAAAGCTTTCTTTAAGGTAGATATATTTCACTTGAAATTAAAATACTTTGTATATTCCTATTAAAAAGTCATATCAATATAAATTATGTTTTTTGGTGATTTTGTGGGCAGAAAAAAGTTATGTTTTGAAGCATTTAATGAAAATTAAAATAATATGATTATTTTAAAATGAGGCAATGTCGATCATGAACATCGTTCTTATAGTTGATTTAATTATTTGACATACTTATAAAAAGTGTTAAAAATTATGCATGCATTCATGATATCAACCACATAAGCTGTGTACATAGAACCTTTCCCTGTCATAGAAATAATAAATCAGTTAAACACATATATTGCAGTAAGGTATATTTGTCATGTCTCATAATTTTAAACTTTGTTTAATGTCATACACAAAAGTAATTTTCTCTTAGGGTAAAATGATTACTTTAATTTTATTCTGTATACCTTGAGAGTTTCTGTTACTTTGACAGAAAGAGGTATTAAGAAAAAACAAACCCGGAGAAGTGATTGAAGACAGATGATCAACAATCTATAAAAAAAGGAAGGAGCAACCCTGCTTACAAAAACTACTTACATTATCCCATTTCACATCCAGATTACTTATACTATTTATGCTTCTGCTTTCCTATCTGTAAGTGGAGATATTCTTAGTGTCTATATATGAGTATATTCATGAGGATTCAGTGAGATAATATTTGTATAGCACTTAGCCTATGACTACCATGTTATACAGAGGACATTAAAGAGAGATTGACTAAGACAGCTATGTGGTCTATATTGTTTCATGTCTAAAAAACTTTGAAAGTGAAAAATATATAAAACTTTAATGATTGTGTTTATTTTATTGTTAGTTATTATAGCATTAGGATAAACGTAGAATTTTCTGGAACTTATAGGTGGGTGTGTGTCAAATCTAACTTTAGTGCTAAATAGTAGTGGTGAATGATTGATGGAAGTCAAGAAAATCTTCCTAGAGGAGTCAGCATGTGTGCTATGTTTCAATGAATGGATAAGCCAATAGGGAGAAATACAGGGATTGGAGAACTGGAACTGGAGAGAAGAATGAACAATGAGAGTGTAAAAGGCAGCGAGAGCAGCAGGTACAAAAGTCAGAGAAAAGGAAGAAAGGTCATTATAGGCATGCAGGTTTTTGTGCATGCTACTTGAGCAGAGCACTGGGAGAAATAAATTTGGGTGTCAGCAAAGCATGTTAACGAGGTATTAATTTTACAATCATTCATTTATTCATTCACCCAATGAACATTTACTGAGGGGTTCTTTCATGCCAAACTCTTTTTAGAAAGTGAACACAACATATATTGGTAAAAAGATTAAAGTGGCTTATAATAAAGGAAAAATACAGACAACAGGCAAGAAAAAAAAATACATAAGAAAAATATAGATCACCGAGTATGATAGACTCTAAATCCATCCAAATTGCTGCAAAGTCCATAATTTTCTCCTTCTTTATGGTTGCATGATATTCCATCATGTATATGTACCACATTTTTAAAAATCCAGTTCACATTCAATGGGCAGCTTGGTTGGTTCCATGTTTTTACTATTGTGAATCGTGCTGCAATAAGCATGCGTGCACAGGTATCTTTTCTGTAGAATGATTTGAGTTGTTCTGGGTAGTCCCAGAAAGAGGTTTGCTGGTTCATATGGAAGGTCAATTTCTAGATTTTTTCAAAATTGCCACACTGTTTTCCTTTTCTCTACGCCCTTACCAGCATCTGTTATTTTTTGATTTATTAATAATGGCCATCCTTACTGGCATTAAGTTGTATCTCAGTGTGGTTTTGATTTGCATTTCTCTGACGATTAGTGAGGCTGAGTATTTTTTCATGTGTCTGTTGGCTATTTGTAGATCTTCTTTTGAGAAGTGTCTATTCATGGCTTTTGTCCACTTTTTAGGAAGGCTGTTTGGTTTTTCCTTTTGGTTAATTTGAGTTCCTTATACATCCTGGATGTCAGGCCTTTGTTAGATATACAGTTACCAAATATATATATTTTTTCCATTCTGTGGGCTGTCTCCCTGCTCTCTTGATGATTTCTTTTCCTTTGGAAAAAGCTTTTCAGTTTAATGAGTTTCCACTTGTCTATCTTATCTCTTATGGCATACACTTTTGGGGTTATGATAAACAATTGGTTGCCTATTTCAAGGGTGTCTCCCGTATCTTCTAAGATTCTTTTTGTTTGTTTGTTTGTTTGTGTTTTTTTGAGTTGGAGTCTCACTCCATCACCCAGACTGGAGTGCAGTGGCCGTTCCCGGCCACCGCAGCCTCAACCTGCTGGGCTCTGGCGATCCTTCCACCTTAGCCTTCCAAGTAGCTGGAACTACAGGCACGTGCTACCACGCCCGGCTAATTTTTTTATTTATTGTAGAGATGAGGTCTCACCAAGTTGCCCAGGTGAGTCTTGAACCCATGGGCTCAGGCAATCCACTCACCTCAGCTTCCCAAGATGCGGGATTACAGGCTGAGCCCCCGAGCCGGCTTCTTCTAAGATTCTTATAGTTTGACATTTTACATTCAGGTCTTTGATCCATTTAGGTCTGATTTTTGTGTTTGGTGATAGGTAGGGGTCCTGTTTCATTCTTCTGCATGTGATAAGTCAGTTTTCTCAGCACCACTTACCAAATAGAGTCTGCTCTCCCTAGTGGTTGTTGGTGGAGGCTTTGTTGAAGATTCGTTGGTTGAGAACTCATGGTTTTGCTTCTGGAATCTCTATCCTGTTCCATTGGTCTATATGACTGTTCTTGTACCAATACCAGGCTGTTTTGATTATTTTTGCCTTATGATAAAGTTTAGTGTCCAGAAGTGTGATACCACCCACTTTATTTCTTTTGTTGAGGATTGTTTTGGCTATTCATGATCTTTTCTGTTTTCAAATTAATTTCTACATTATTGTTTCCAGGTCTGAAAATAATGATGTTGACAGTTTGATGGGTATTGCATCAAATATGTAGACTCCCTTGGGTAGGATGGCCATCTTAACATGTTCTCACTCACAAGTGGGTCCTGAATACTTGTCACAATACCACAAGAAAGGGATTGGCATTAGCAGGACACTTCCAGGGGAGGCAGTGGAGAAGAGTACATAACATCACTAAGGGTACCGAATTCTAAGCCAGGGGAAGTGAGGGCCCGTGGGAGGCCCAAACTTCACCTGTATGTAGACCACTTATGTACCTAATCCTTTCTTGTACTTCACAACTTTAAACTAAAATTAAATTAATTACAAAACAGAAATGAAATCCAGCTTATGGGTCATTTTGGGGAGAATTAACAGCCTTTATTTTTAAATATATTAATGTTTTAGGTGTACTAATTAAATATATTAATAGTTATCAAAAAGAAAAATATAGATTAGAGATAAATGCATATTATTAATATTAATGCAGAGGAAGGGAGTTAGAGAGTGCCATAGGTGGGGAATAGGGAGGTTACACTTTTAGAGATAGGGGTCAAAATAGACTTCATCAGGTAACACTGGAGCAAAGATTGAAAGACAGTTTACTGATAAATTAACATGACTGACATTAGGTGAAGGACCAGGAGGCTAACATCAAAAATAGCAAATACATAAAAGAGTAATAAAAATTATGTCAAAGAGACAACAGTAGTCAAGTTCTTGTAGGCCATCGAATGCATTTGGTCTCTTGCTCTGAGTGAAATGGAGAGAGATGAGATTATCCGAATACTATTTTTTTTTTTTTTTTGAGTTGGAGTCTCACTCTGTCGCCCAGACTGGAGTGCAGTGGCCGCTCCCGGCCACCGCAGCCTCGACCTGCTGGGCTCCGGCGATTCTTCCACCTCAGCCTTCCCAATAGCCGGAATTACAGGCGTGTGCTACCACGCCCGGCTGATTTTTTGATTTATTGTAGAGATGAGGTCTCGCTGCCCAGGCGGGTCTCGAACCCACGGGCTCAGGCAATCCACTCATCTCAGCCTCCCAAAGGCGCGGGATTACAGGCTGAGTCACCGAGCTCGGCTTCCGAATACTATTTTTAAAAGACTACCCTGGAAACTATAATGAGAAATGATGGGAGAAGGGGAGGTAGTAAACACAGTGAAACTAATTAGGAGTCCATTGCAATAATTAAGGCGTAGGTTATGCTGGCTTGAAAATAGGTGGTAAGAAGTGGTAAATTCAAAATATATTTAGGAGGTGCAGCCAAGATTTCTTGGTGATTAAGACTAAGATGAGAGAGAGAGAGGAGTTAAGCATGACTCAGAGGTTTTGATTTTGAGCAACTGAAACAATGGACTTTCCAATAACTGAAATATGAAGGTTATGAGCATAGAAATTTAGGGTTAAAGTTAATTCACTTTGAGAAAAAAAAAAAACATGTGTCCAAATCGGGAAGGAAGAAGTTAAATTGTCTCTGTTGCATGATTTTATATTTAGAAAACCCTAGAAAGTCCATAAAAAATCTGTTATAACATAAAGCAAATTTAGTAATGTTGCAGGACACAAAATCAACATACAAAAATCAACAAAATACTAGTTGAAAAAAACTTAAGAAAACAATTATATTTACAATAGCATCAAAAAGAATAAAATACTTAGGAACAAATTTAACTAAGGAGTGAAAGATCTATATACAAAGTTGTAAGACATTGATGAAAGAAGTTACCAAGAGAGTAAGTCTAGTTAGAAAAGAAAAGACAAGAAAGGTTTTATGAAATAATAAATCAAATTAGATGGTTATTTTAGGATATTATATCTGGTAACACAAGAGAATGGTTAAGCTTTTCTCAGTCCTAATTTTTAAATCTTTAACAGGTAAATCAATAGTAAACTTTTCCTGAGTCCTCTTTGCAAATTTTCTGGAGGAATGTGTAAGAATTATATGATCAAAAAATATATTTAGCCGGGCTCGGTGCCTCAGCCTGTAATCCCGCGCCTTTGGGAGGCTGAGGTGAGTGGATTGCCTGAGCCCGTAGGTTCGAGACCCGCCTGGGCAGCGAGACCTCATCTCTACAATAAATCAAAAAATCAGCCGGGCGTGGTAGCGCATGCCTATAATTCCAGCTACTCGGAAGGCTGAGGCGGAAGGATCCCCGGAGCCCAGCAGGTCGAGGCTGCGGTGGCCGGGAGCGGCCACTGCACTCCAGTCTGGGCGACAGAGTGAGACGCCACCTCAAAAAAAAAAAAAAATTAATTGTCTATTGCTGCATGACACATTGCCCCAAGACTCAGTGGCATGAAACAGCAGACATGTATTATTTCACAGTTTCTGTGAGACAGGTATAGCTTAGTGCTCTGCTTCAGGGAACCTCACAAGTCCACAATTATGGTATCAGCCAAGGTTCTCAGCAGAAGATCCAAATGAGCAAGAATCTTCCAATTTCCTCCACATGGTTCTTGGCAGAAATCAGTTCCTCAAAGGTGATTGTATTGAGGGCCTAATTTCTTCTCTGGTGGTCGGCTAGAGGTCATGATCCACTTCTTGGCACGCAGGTTTCCCAGATTGCTTTATTGGAGGAAGCATGTGAGAAGAGGGAGACAAAGAGGGGAAGAAAGACAGACAGAAGTCACAGTGTTTTGTAATCTAATCCAGGAAGTATTATCCTGTTACTTTTTCCCATATTCTATTTATTAGGAGCACGTCAATAAGCCCAACCCATGCTCAAGGGAGAGGATTGCACAGGGCATGAAAACCAGGAGATGGATCACTGGGGGCCATATCATAGCTGCCAACCACACAACCCATATTATTAAATAATTAGAACAGTAAATATGATTAATTATATTTACTAACAAGTTTGTATCCCTTCATTGATCTCCTTTATATACCCCTAGAAAAATTATCTTTCCTTTCCATAAACTTGCTTCTTGACACTATCCTTTAGTGTCATAATCTTTGGATGCTACATAGCAGTGTGTTACTAGGTGTTACTGTAGTATTTTCTACAGTTACTTCTTCCGTGTTATATAATGACCAATAATACTTCATCATTTTTAAAAAACTAATCTCTCAGAAATTTTGCCTACTTCAAAAGAAATGTCTGTATGTATATGAGTAAATGAAGTAAATGAAGCTTGAGTAAATGAAGGTAAAAAATTATCTGGGGTTGTGAACGAAAAATATCAGCTGTGATTACTTAGTAAGGATCATTTTCTCATTCTAATTCTCTGTCTCTCTCCTTTTTCTATCCCCTCTCTTTGTCTCTGTCTCCCATATTCACATACAGACTAACCACATTCACAACACAGATGAATATATATCTTCTATCAGGAGTTAAAAAAAAAACCTCTGAAGAACTTAAGTTACTATAACCAATATACTTTGTCAGTAACAGTTCTGTTCTTCAATACAAAGTTCCCCAAATCAGTTTAATTTATAGCATTGCTTTTTTCTCTTGATCTATTAGTTCTCTTCTCATTTCCATTTGTCATTTTACTGCTGCTCCCTTGTTTGATGCTCCCACCCCAACATCTGGTTTCTACCACCAAACTTTACCCTGTGCAACAGTCAAACACAGACAAGTCTAATGATCTCTAATTGCCGGGTCTGGTATGTATTTGCATCTCAGCTGGTGACAGTTGGAGGAAAATTTGAATAAAATACCTGCATTTATATAATGTTTTTCATCACGTCTATTTTAAATAAATACCTTTTAAAGTCTACTCTGAAGTTGATTCCTATTATTCTTTGCTGTGAGTTTCTAAACACTGCATAGTGGGATTTATACGTTTTCTATAAGAACATCAGGTAGGCAATTTAAAAATCATTGGTAAATTGTAAATTAAATGTATAATAATTTAAATTACAAAAAATTGTACAGTAGAGTAATTACAGAATTGTAGAGCTTGTATTTACTCTAATGATGGAGCTAGGTGAGGTTGCCGTGCCACACACTTATCTGAAGTAAGAGTGTTCCAAACAGAAGGAACATCTTGTACAAAGTAATATTTATATCCCACATAAATTGTTAATGCCTTAACAATACCATGGGCTTAAAAATGCCATTTTACTTTCACTATACTTATTTATTTGTTTGTTTTTATTTTTTTTTATATTTTGAGTCGGAGTCTCACTCTGTCACCCAGACTGGAGTGCAGTGGCCGCTCCCGGCCACCGCAGCCTCGACCTGCTGGGCTCCGGGGATCCTTCCACCTCAGCCTTCCAGTAGCTGGAACTACAGGTGCGCGCTACCACGCCCAGCTAATTTTTTTTTCATTTATTGTAGAGATGAGGTCTCGCCTGCCCAGGCGGGTCTCGAACCTGCAGGCTCAGGCAATTCACTCACCTCAGTCTCCCAAAGGCGAAGGATTACAGGTTGAGCCACTGAGTCCAGCTATACTTTTTTAAAGTATACTTTGAGTAATGACACACTGTATTTTGTTCCCAAACACCAATGGAAGTTACAATTCCAAGAAAGACTATGATTTGAGAGCCTATAATCAGTGCTTAAGGATTTCTTGATTAAAAATTCAAGAAAAATTAAATTATGAAAGTCCTTATAAATATTCCCATATTAATTAAAATTAAAATGTAGTATACAAAAATGTCAATTATAAATATTTTAAATATGCTGTAATTGATATTAGAAAATGCTATCCATATATAATTCCTGCTTCTTTTAAAAATAGTTTTTTCCCCTTTGGTTTCTACAAGATACTTGAAAACTCAAGTTGCTTTATGACTTATAATATTAATTTTAAGAGAACTTTTTCCAAATGGTATCTAAGTTTAGATTTCCACCTCCCTCCCTGATTGCATCACTATCCTGAAAATGAAACAGTTCCCCCACACATGCTATTGACTTTTCTTAAATACATCCTTGCTATTTCATGTTGGAATGTTTAAAGATTGTGAATACTCTGCTAACTTTCTAAAATTTTGCAGGGAAAACTTTCAGTCATTCCTTTCCATGTACTCCATCTCTCATTTCCATTGCCAACTCCTTTTTTTTTTTTTTTAATCTAATCTCTTTGCTTTACTTCTCTTTTTTCTAACCAGTGAGGCTCAGTGGCCATGACCAGAGATTTTGGAGTCAGATAAAATGCGTATTTATCTTGGCTCCAATATTTACAGATTATTTTTTTTTAAGTTTAGGCAAGTACTTAAACTCCCTGAACCTCAAAGTCCAAATTTGTATAATGGATTAATAACACCTTTTGGCATAGGACTGTGGTTTACCATTGAATAAAATGATGAAAGTATATAATTAGAGCAGAGGCTGGTATGTGGTAAGCAGTCAATAATAAATGTAGCTACTATGAAGAAGATGATAATAAAGAGAAAGAATGACATCCAACAGAATGACAGAATTCTCTTCTGTAATAAGCAACATTTTCTGTTTGTGAGAGAGAGAGAGAGAGAGAGAGAGAGAGAGAGAGAGAGAGAGAGGAGACAGGGACACAGACAATAGAAAGCAAAACACTAAAATACTAAACGGATGCTGTATCTTGATTGGGGTGAAAGTCTAAATATGAAAATATCCATTGAACAATACATTTAAAATTAGTATACTTTTTACATTTAAGTGTATGTTTTGACTCAAAATTTTTAAAAATATGTATTAGTGGTATCATCTCTAAATAAAGCTATGGATACAGTCCCAAAATTAGTGTAATAAGCTTGAGTTAAAGAAGGTATTTATCATAATGCCATGAACTTGTATATGTGACCTATGCTTCTCTCAGTATCTGTGACCTAGGCTTCTTTGTTTCTAACAGGTCCTATCCCTAGCTTAAAGTGAGCAATTGATGTTTGCTGATTAATTTAGTGACATGAGTAATACAATGTGCCTGCTTTGAGATTAATCTTTGTCCCCTTCCATTCCTTTTCTGAATCTCTAAGGTGTCCTTATTATTCACTTCCTATGGTAACTTTGGTGGATTGTGATCTCTAACCAGAGAATTTTGGAAGTTGAATTTTATTCTTCGTAGAAGACTGGAGTAGAAATAATGTGAGGCAGTTATTTTGTGTTATTTATCCGACTCCACTGTTATAGTGGTTAACAGCATGATCTTTGGGTTCAGATAACTGCAATAAAAGTAGCAAATTCTTGTATAGTTCTCACTATGTGCCAAACAGTGGTTTAGAACTTTCCAGATAATACACTCATTCAATCTTTTTGACAATCTTGAAAGATATTCAAATGGCATCCCTAGATGATTAATATCATACATGTAGAAGTCATTTGTCCAGGGTTCAAATCCTAGCTCCAAATACCAATCTGCTGAGTGACTGTGGACACATTACTTAATCTTACAGAGCCCCAGTTTCTTCTGCTAATTTCAGGTCATGTCAGCTAGAACTTGATTAGAGAAGCAGCACTACTTTGAGTGAGGGAGAAAACGAAATTTATAGGAATTAGACTCTAGGATTATAAGAATAATTTATGTAAGAATGTTGCATTCAGTTTTGGATCTGAAGTCAGCTGGGCAGGCAGAAAGGAAAGTTGACATGTAAAGGGGAAGTGAGAAGCTGAACTAGATCCCACAAGGACAGAGTAAAACCCATGAGAGCAAACTGGAATTTGCATGGTCGACTGACACCAGCATTGATCTCTCACCACCCAAATCTCAATGATGTGATTGTCTTTCCGGATAACCGGATAAATTGGTGCCTGTGAGCACATCACTGCACGCATACCTGGCCGAAAATTTGGAAAAGCTGGAGGATATTGATGAGAACTGGATTGTCACTCCAGATACTATCCTATGTCAACAAGGTTTGCCAGCAGATCAGAAACAACGTGCCTGGGCTATGAACGTGCACAGTCCCACATGGAATTCTGGAGTGTGGAAATAGTTGTAGTTTTATTTCCGTCTTCTAAGTCCACATATTATTTTTGTAGCCAGTCCTCACCCAAACTATGCATAGAACTTCAGAGATGACAATAATACCTTCTATTACCGTGTTTTTGTGAGGATGATGGGAATTAGTGAATATACTGCCCTTAGTACAGCTCTTGACCTGAAATAAAGTTCTCAATGTTTATTATACTATTCTGAGAAGGAATAAGATGATTAGAAAAAGTAGCTTTTTAAAACTGAAATGCAGTCGGGCTTGGTGGCTCAGCCAGTAATCCCGCGCCTTGGGAGGCTGAGGTAAGTGGATTGCTTGAGCCCGCGGGTTCGAGACCCGCCTGGGCAGGCGAGACCTCATCTCTACAATAAATCAAAAAATTAGCGGGCATGGTAGCGCGCGCCTGTAATTACGGCTACTCGGAAGGCTGAGGCGGAAGGATTGCCGGAGCCCAGTAGGTCGAGGCTGCAGTGACCGGAAGTGGCCACTGCACTCCAGTCTGGGCGACAGAGTGAGACTCCAACTCACAAAAAAACAAACAAAGAAACAAAAACTAAAATGCACCGTCCTTTCAAAGACAATATTTATCTTCAAGAAGATGGTTTCTTTGAAGAAAGCCTATTAAAGTGCTTTGGTTTCAGAAGGTCATTGTTCCCGACCCAGTTCAGGACTAGAAGAATGAAACAAAGAAAGAATACAATATTGATGAGCATAATAAAATGAGGGAATATTTAGCTCATATAAGAAGTATATGTAATAGGGGATGAGGATCCCTGGAATAGAGAGAGATTCTAGAAAGGATGAAGAATGCAAAGCAATATAAGCAGGGAAAAATATCCTGAGACCATGAAACTCTCTCCAGAAACATTGCTGTCTAATATTGAATTTGAAATTCTTTATTTTTAATCTGCTGTGCAGTTAATTTGTACTATCCCTAAACATCACAAAAATTATGCTACTTATGGGCATGTGTTATTATTTTGGAGACAATAAAGAAAGCAGTATGCTTCCATCATAGTCCTGAAACACTTCAGAACAGTCAAGGAATCATGTGAGACAAATAAAAGTCAGGTGTGATGACAAAGCAGGCTAGGACAAGGGTTGTCCAAAGAGAATCATAACCATTAGTGGAATCTTAGGCAGCCTTTCATAGTATGATGGGTGTGGGCATGAGTTTTGTTGTTGTGTTTGTTTGCTTATGTGTTACTTGTTTTCCTTCTCTTTTGTTATTGCAGAGTTAGGGTTTTTAATGAAGGCTATAGTCTACTACTTAGTTTCCCCCTTTTAGACTAAGACACCATTTTCCCAGTTGCCCAGGTCTCACAGTTAAGTCCATCTCTCAAATTTTCCCTGAGCAGAAAGGAGTTGACTCACCTAATTTATGCTTTCTCCTAGGGAGAATCTTGCATCCAATGGCTGGTCAATGTGGAGATATAAAAGTCGGCTACTTCTATTTCATTGTGGATTAACTCAAAAGTGGCATCTCAGATCAGTGTTTCCTGTGGAATCTGCTGAAGCCTCTGTTGAGGTGCATCAGAGTTTAACTTCTTGTATAATCTTACTTCCTTTAATCCCCAGTAGGGCTTGGTGCTGAAGGCACTTTTCAGTGACATTTCTGCTCCCAAGTTTCAGCCTTAGAGTCTTTCACCAAGAAATCTGATGTAGAAAAGGCTCATCTACAGGTGATTCAGGAATCAGAGGACTTGGGAACATCCATCATGGAGGCCAATGGGTGAAATCACCATCATCATCAATCACATCACCAATAGCATTACATCATCATTCAGGGAATCTTTTTTGTGTTACAGAATCAAAAATATTTTCTATGTATCACCAAGTCCAGAAACTTCTTGCTGACACAAAGGATAAACTCACAATATATTTTGTAAATCACCCAGAAATTGATAATGACTATGAAAAATGATCAATAATATTGTTTAGTAGTAGTAGTAGTAGCCAATACTCACGAAATGCTTTGTGTCAGTCACTGTTGTGAGATGATAAGCATAGAATCTTTTTTTTTTTCTCTATTTCTTTTTTCTCCTAGTTCTTTTTTTCTTTTTTCTTTTAAAGATGTAGGATACAATACAGGATCATGTATCCAAATGTTCATTATGCAGGTACCCTTCATGATGTGGTATGCCCCACTCTCCTGGCAGTTTCCCACTACTGCCAATCACTTTCTCCCCCCCCCTTTAATCTTTTTTATTTTAAAGATGTGGGGTATAATTGAGGGTTAGGTATATAAATGTCATTATGCAGACACCCTTGTTGATGAGGTGTGCCCCCTCCCCAGACAGATTCCCACTATTGCCAATCCTGCTTCCCCAATCAGGCTCAGTGGCTCAACTTGTAGTCCCGGCACTTTGGGAGGCTGAGGCAAGTGGATTACCTGAGTCTACAGGTTCTAGACCAGCCCGGGCAACTTGATAAGACCTTGTATCTACAATAATTTTTTTTTTAATTAGCTAGGTGTGGTAGCACGTGCCTATAGTTCCAGCTACTTTGAAGGCTGAGGTGGAAGGATCGCTGGAGCCCAGTAGGTCGACGCTGAGGTGGCCATGAGTGTGCCACTGCACTCCAGTCTGGGTGACAGAGATACCAACTCAAAAAAGAAAAATTGCCAATCACTTTCTTAAAGCATTCTGATAATTGTTCAAGGTCTGCTTATGATGAGAATATGTGGTACTCATTTCTTTGTTTCTGTGGTACATCACTCAGTATTATAGACTCTAAGTCCATATAAGATGCCACAAAGTTCATAATTTTGTCCTTCTTTATGACTGCATAATATTCCATCATGTATACGTACCACTTTTTTTAATCCAGTTCTCATTTGATGACCAACACTGTTAGTTCCATGTTTTTGCTATCATGAATAATAATATGCAAAAAACATGTGTGTGTAGATAACTTTTTCATAGAGTAATTTGAGTTCCTCCAGGTATATTTACAGCAGGGACACTGTGGGATCATATAGAAGATCAATTTTCAGATCTTTTAGGAATTACCACACTGTTTTCCACAGAGGTTGTACTAGTTTACATTCCCACCAACAGTGTAGAAGTTTTCCCTTTTCCCTGCATCTTCTCCAGCATCTGCTGTTTTTTGAGTTATTGATGATGGCCATCCTGACTGGGTGGTCTTAATTTGCATTTCTTTGATGAATAGTGAGACTGAGCATTTTTTCATGTATCTATTGGCTACTCATATGTCTTCTTTTGAGAAGCGTCTATTCATATCTTTTGCCCACTTTGTATTGGTACTGTTCATTGTTTTCTTTTCGACATGTTTGAGTTCCTTGTAGATCCTAGATGTTAGGCCTTTGTCAGACATACATTTGGCAAATATTTTTTCCCAATTCTGTGGGTTAGCGTCCTGTTCTCTTGATGGTTTCTTTGGCTTTACAGAAGCTTGTCAGTTTGATGAGGTCCCACTTGTCTATCTTATCTTTTATGGCATGGCACTTGGGGTTTTGATATGGAATTTGTAACAAGTGCCAATTTCCATAAGGGTGTCTCCTGCATTTTCTAAGGTTTTTACAGTTTGAGTTTTGTGTTTATGTTTTTGGTCCATTTAGAGTTGATTTTTGTATATGTGATAGGTAGGGGTCTTGTTTTCATCTTCTTTATGTTGTCAGCCAATTTTCCCAGCACCATTTACTGAATATGTTGTCCTCTCCCCAGGGGTTGATGGTGGAGGCTTTGTCAAAGATTAGTTGGTTGAGAAATTGAGGTTTTGCTTCCAGAATCTAAATCATGTTCCACTGGTCTATATGCCTGTTCTTGTACCAATACCAGGTTGTTTTGATTATTGTAGCTTTATTTCAAAGTTTAAAGTCTGGAACTGTGATATCTCCCACTTTTTTTTTTCCCTGAGTATTGTTTTGTCTATTTGTGGTCATTTATGTTTCCATATGAATTCCTGTCTTATCATTTCCAAGTCTGAGAAGAATGCTTCTAGTAATTTTTTTTTTTTTTTGAGTTAGAGTCTCACTCTGCCATCCAGACAGGAGTGCAGTGGCCGCTTCCGGCCACCGCAGCCTCGCCTGCTGGGCTTCGGCAATCCTTCCGCCTCCGCCTTCCGAGTAGCCGGAATTACAGGCATGCGCTACCACGCCCGGCTGATTTTTTGATTTATTGTAGAGATGAGGTCTCGCTGCCCAGGCGGGTCTCGAACCCGCGGGCTCAGGCAATCCACTCACCTCAGCCTCCCAAAGGCACGGGATTACAGGTTGAGCCACCGAGCCCGGCTGCTTCTAGTAATTTAATGGGTATTGCGTTAAATAAGTAGATTGCCTTGGGTAGGATGGACATGTTAGTAATGTTGATTCTTCTAATCCATGACCATGGAATATTTTCCATTTGTTTGTGTCATCTTTGATTTCTTTGATTGGTGATTTGTAGTTTTGTTGTCAAAGTCTTTGACTTCTATGGACAGGAAGATGCCAAGGTATTTCATTTTTTGTGTGTGGCTATTGTGAATACGATTGTGCTTTTTATTTGGTTTTCGGTTTGTTTATTTTTTACGGATAGGAATAAGACTATCATTTGCACATTTATTTTATACCCTGAGACTTTGCCAAAGTCCGTTATCAGTGCAAGGAGGTTTTTGACAGATTCTCTTGGGTTTTCAAGGTTTCCAATCATGTTGTCTGCAAAGAGGGATAACTAATTTACTCTTTTCCTATTTGGATACCCCTGATTTCCTTCCCTTGTCTGATTGCTCTAGTTAGGACTTCCAATACTATGTTGAACAAGAGGGGTGAGAGTGGGCATCCTTGTATTATTGCGGTGTTCAGGAAAAATTGTTCAAATTTCTATCTGTTTAGCAGTATGTTGGCTGTGGGTTTCTCAAAAATGGCTCTTATTATTTTGAGATATGTTCCATCTATGCCTAGATGTTTGAGAGTATTTATCCAAAAGGGGTGCTAGATTTTATCAAAAGTTTTTCCATGTGTAATGATATAATCATGTGGTTTTATCTTTATATCTGCTGATATGTTTAATTATGTTTATGGTCTTGAGGATGTTGAACCAGCTCTGCATCCTGTGAATGTAGCCTACTTGGTCATGGTGAATGATTTTTGAGATGCGTTGTTGAATCAGGTTTGCTAGAATCTTGTTGAGAATTTTAACATCTATGTTCATCAAGGATATTGACCTATAATTCTCTTTCTTTGTTGAATCTTTACCCAGTTTGGGAATCAATGTAATGCTAGTTTCATAAAATAATTTGGAGAGAGTTCCATCTTTCTTGATTGCCTGGAATACTTTCAGTAGGATTGGTATCAGCTTCTCCTTGTATGTTTTGTAAAATTCTGCTAGAAAGTCATCAGTTCCAGGACTTTTTTCTGTGGGTAGTTTTTTTTTTTGTTTTTTGTTTTTTTTTTTTAATGACATAGTCGATTTCCTGGATTGTTGTTAGTCTATTTAGCATCTCAATTTCTTCTTATTTCAAACTGGGGAGGTTGTATGATGTCAGAAAATCCTCTGTTTCATTTAGGTTTTCAAGTTTGTTTCTATACAGGTGTGCATAGTAATCTCTGATAACCTTTTGTGTTTCTTTGGGGTCAGTTGTGACTTGATATTTTGCATTTCTGATTGTGTTTATTTGGGCTTTTTCTCTCTTTTGCTTGGTCACTCTAGCAAGGAGACCATCAATCTTGTTCCTTTCAGAGAACCAGTTTTTTGTTTCATTGATTTTTTTCCTGATATTTTTGTCTTTTATGTCCTGAATGGCCTTTTATTTTGGTTATCTGGATTCTTCTGCTGATGTTAGGGTTTTGGTGGTCTTGCTTTTCCATTTTCTTTAGATGATTTGTTAGGCTGCTAACTTGTGATCTTTGCATTTTCTTCATGTGTTTCATAGAGATATGAATTCCCTTTTAGCACTATTTTTATGACATCCCATAGATTTTAGTAAGATGTTTCTTTGTTTTCATTTATTTCCAGGAATCTTTTAATTTCTATTTTGATTTCTGTGTTGATCCAGTAGTTGTTCAGCATCATGCTGTTTAGTATCCATGTCTTTGTGGGTTTGGGGGGGAACATTGTTGGTGCTGATATTTATTTTGATTTCACTGTGGTCTGAGAAGGTTCACGGCAATATTTCAATCTTATAAAATTTGTTTATGTTTGATTTATGATCAAGGATGTGGTTGATCTTAGTGTACCTTCCATGTGGTGAGGAGTAGAATGTATATTCTGTGGTTGTTTGATGGAGTGTTCTGTAGGTATCAATTAAGTCCATTTGTCAAGAATTACATTGAGGTTCTGGATCTCCTTGTGGAATTTTTGTCTTGATGATCTGTCTAGGGTTGTTAGTGGGACATTTAAGTCCCCAGCTATGATAGTGTGAGAGTCAATATCTTTTATTAGTTTACCTAGAAGATGCTTTATGAAAGTTGGTGCTCCTATGTTGAGTGTATATATGTTTAGGATGGATATTTCTTGCTGATTGATTGAACCTTTTATCATTATGTAGAGACCTTCCATATTTTCTTAATTTTTGATAACTTAAAGGGTATTTTGTCTGATATTAAGATTGAAACTCCTGCTTTTTTGTGGGTTCTGTTTGCCTGAAAATTTGTTTTTTATCCTGTTATTTTGAGTCTGAGAGTGTCATTTCTGGTGAGATGAGTCTCCTGGAGACAACATATTGTTGCATCATGATATTTCATCCAATTTGCCGTTATATGTCTTTTCAGTGGTGCATTTAGTCCATTTACATTCAGGCTAATTATTGAGATGTAAGAGTTTATCCCTGTCATGAGATTCTTATAGAGTTTGTTGTTCTTGCTGCTGTTTATTTATTTGATGTCTTTCTTTTGTTTTTTAGGTTGATTTATTTGTGTTTTCAATCTTTTTCCTGCATTCTTGGGAAAGGCATGTCATTCTTTTTCTTCTTCTTCTGTGTTTAATATTTTCTTAAGTGTTTCTTGTAGAGCTGGTCTGGAGGTGGCATAAACTCTTAGGGATTGAATATCTGGGAAGCATTTTAATTCTCCATGGCTGATGAAGCTTAGCTTAGATGGGTAAATAATTCTTGGTTGAAATTATTTATCTTCGAGAACTTTGAAGATTGTACTCCAGTCTTTTCTAGCCTGAAGTGTTTCTGTAGATAAGTATGCTAGTATTCTAATTGGTCCTCCCTGGTGTAGTCTGACCTTTCTCTCTTGCTGCCCTTAGGATTTTTTCTTTTATATCTACTTTGTGTAAGTGAATTCTGTGTCTAGGAGTTGGTCTTCTCATTTGTTGTCTTGCAGGGGTTCTTTGAATCTCTTGTGTTTGAGTGGTCATGTCTCTAATGAGATGAGAAAAGTTTTCTTGGAAAATTTCATGGAATATTTGTTCCAAGGTGGTCTATGTCTGTCTGCTTCAGGGATTCCAGTTAATCTTAGGCTCAGCCTCTTTATATAATCACTCATCTCTTGGAAGTGTTTGTCTTTTTAAGCTTCTTTTCTATGTTTTTAACAGTTTGGGTTAGCTCCATATTTTGGTCCTCAAGCTCTGAGACTCTTACTTCTGCTTGGTTAATTCTGCTTTGCATGCTTATCAGCTTGTTATTTATTTTATTCACTGTATTCTTTATTGCTGTTATCTCAGTTATTGACTTCTTAATTCTTTCCTCTTGTCTCTCCTTGTTTCTATTTATTCTTTCTATTAATATATTTTGGTATCTGGGTTTGTGGTTTGAGACCAGTCATTCTGGGGGTTCTTCATTGTTAGAGTATCAAAATCTGTGTTCTCAGTTGCTGACTTCCCAGGGATCTGTATGAGACCCATATTCTTCCTTTGGTTTTCCTCTCCCACACCCTTTTTATTACCTCTTCTTTAATTCTATTGTTCAGTAAGGAGGGGATAGCTTTTACTTCTGTTTCATCAATCTCCTACTCTTCTTTATGTAGATTCTCTGTCTTTGTTCAATTTTGAAGCTAAACTGGACATGTGGGGGGCTGTGCTTTTTGCAGTTTTAAGATTTATTTAAGAGAAGAGCTATGATTCAGAAGCATAAACAGATTGTAAGGTGTGTGTGCCCCCTAGAACCCATTTCCCACCACCTTACAATCTGTGCATGCAATGGGGGTATATGTTTGCCCCTTAAAGCAAAATGAAATAAGAAAAAGGAAGAGAATGGAAAAAAAAAGGAGGAAGAAAAAAGGAAGATGGAGAGAGAGAAGAAGAGAAAAAATAGGCAGGATGAACAATGAACAACTAATGAACAAACAAAGAAACAAAGACAGAGAAAACAAACAAACAAACAAAAAACCAAAATACACAGACCATCATACAAACAAGCAAAAAAACTCATTGATGTACTTGCCCTCAAAAATACACATACACAAACAGAAAGATCTGAAAAAAAAATTAAAATAACAGAAACAAAGCAAGTACAAAAACATAAACAAAAATAGAAAGAGAGAAGAAAAAAACAGAAACTAAAACAAAAAACAAACAAAGAACTTGCTCTATGGCATTTTCTATAATTCCAGGTTCCTTTTGGCTGCTGTTGCCACATTGAGGAGTGGCTCCAGTCTCCAGTCCGTCCCTTCTGCTCTCAGTGCAGGCTGACAGGGTTGCTCTCAGCATGGGTCACATGCCGCATGGACTACTCTGGGAGGAGGATGGATCAGATCCAGACTCATCTGACTTGTCTGCTGCTGTTGCTGCTGTCAAGTCTCCCACTCAGATTTGATGTATCTGTGCCTGTTCCAGTGTGGGGGAGGGGCACCTGTCTCTCTGAGTCTGATAAGGGGATAGCCTTTGGTCCCAGGTTGAAGGTTGGACAGAGCTGGAGGAGGCAATGCAGATTTCTACCCAGATCGGGGACAGAAAAGATGGTCAACATCTCCTCACCAGCAGCAGGGCTCCATTCCAGATTTCCATGCCCTGCCTTCTCCATAATTCCTGCTGCTTATGACTGGTTTGCTGTCGCAGGTGATGATGTGAACCAGGTACCAGGTAGTGAGAAGCAGCTGTTCTCTGCTGTCTCCTCTCAAGAGAGCCCTGAGAACAGCACAAGATCCTGTGCACTGGGAGCTCTAATCTCAGGGTGGTGGTGGGTTACAGTCATCTCCAGAGGAGAGTCTTAGGTGCATCAACCTGAGTCTCCCCTCAGACCGACATTCACTTACCCACTGGCACACATCCACTCTTGCAGAGTCTTTATGGACACTAGCTTTTGTGGAGACTCTCACACTCTGACCTGTTCTGTGGCCATCTTGCCTCTCTCCCTTGATAAGCATATAATCTCAAAGATACTTGTCCTTATCTCCACCTTCTTTCTTCCTGACTGGAAAGTATAATGACTGAAGCAACCAGGGAAGTCACATGCTGAGGATGATGTCAAAGCTATTCCACAGCCAAGGGCTCTGGATGACTTTATAGAGAAGAGTTCAGGTTCCTGTCATAGATTCCTACTTGAGAGATAAAATAAACCATTTATTTTAAATAAGTATCTCAGTTGAGACACTGGATTTTTTAATCTCATTGTTACAGGAGCCTGACATGATTTACCCACATCTAACACTCAAAACTATTAAGTAATTAAACCAGGATGAGAACTCAGGTTTACTTAGTGCAAAAAGTCGTACTTGTAAACATATGTTATGCTAGCTCTCCAGCTTTTGCAAGCGAGATAGAGATGCTCTCTAGATGAGAGCTCCCTTCCTTGACTTCAGACTGATGGAAATAAAAGAGAAGGATACTTAAGGGCAGAAAAGACAGCTAAAATTTTTAAATGACTTGCACTGGCCCTTTAAACAGATAAGCCATTTAAATGGAACAGTCAGTGTTCTGTTTAATATTTTATAACCAGAATAAGAAATGAAGATAGGATTCGGATGAACAAATGTGAGTTTTTTGATCACTGTGTCTTTGCATTTAGATGTGACTGCAGTATTTTCTATTATTCCATAGTGATGATCTCTGCAATACAAATATTATTACTTAGTAATAGGTGAGATACACAAGAAGTTGCATTAACATTTCTAGTTCATTAGGGGACTATTGAGAGAATGTAGAAGAGGTAGCTTATTTACAGGGAGTGATATCAAAAAAGAGCAACTAGGACCCTTCTCTGTCTTTACAGACATATACACACACAGGGCAGGCAGGCACTAAATGCTGTGGGGTTCATAATTTTAATATCCCTGACTTGCAGCTACTCATTGTCTTTCTTATTTAAAAGAAAACTGAGCCGGGCTCGGTGGCTCAGCCTGTAATCCCGCGCCTTTGGGAGGCTGAGGTGAGTGGATTGCCTGAGCCCGCGGGTTCGAGACCCGCCTGGGCAGCGAGACCTCATCTCTATAATAAATCAAAAAAAATCAGCCGGGCATGGTAGCGCACGCCTGTAATTCCGGCTACGTGGAAGGCTGAGGCGGAAGGATCGCCGGAGCCCACCAGGTCAAGGCTGCGGTGGCCGGAAGCGGCCACTGCACTCCAGTCTGGGCGACAGAGTGAGACTCCAACTCAAAAAAAAAAAAAAAAAAAAACAAAATAAAAGAAAACTGAAATATGAGACAACAGTGTGAGATGATAATTTAGAAAACAAACAATGTATGCAGAAGAAACACAGCAGACAGATACGAAGGCATATTTAGGCAAAGCCTGACAAATGTCAGCACCATAGACCTTCTAGCAGAAAGGAATAATGTGAGCCTTAAATGTAAGGCTTACTTGTAATTAAAAAAAAATAAGAAGTTATAACACCTGCCTTTTTTTCCCCACACCAAGTTTTGAGGATTTCTGATAGCATGTGTGCTTTGTTTCTTATAGAGATACTCTATATAAGCTGACATTTGGTTAGCTTGCAAACAACTTTTGGTTTCTTCTTGGCTCAAGAAATACTTTCTTACTCTGATCCCTCTATTCAAGTCCTAGTTTTTCTCTATGCTAATGTTATGAAAAAGTGAAAGGTTATTATAGTATATTTGATAAGTTAAGAGCTTTTATGTTTTGTACAAATTTACAGCTTAAAATATGGTTTTAAAGGAAAAAAGTGTAAGGTTTCTGGATAATTTAACATATACCAGTTTCAATTATCAGTCAGTTGCTGTGACGACTTGCCTTCTTTACAATCTTCAGATTCTCAGAGAAGCTTTCCAAGCACAATAAGTTACAAATATTTTATTACTTGATAACAATTAATGCATTAAAATGTTATGTCAATTTTTACTAAAAAATTAAAACATTTTTAGTAAAATAGTTCATCTTACTTGGATTTTTTTAAAAGCACATTGTTGGATATTATCCACTTTATTACTTCAAGCAATGGAACCATTCCCATGGTAGATTACCTTTTCTACTAATATATCCATGCTACCTAGCATGCGTATTCAGTCTTTTTAGAATAGTCTATCTCACTCTGTCAGAAAAACATGCATGTATTGTTTATTTCCATGATTTGTTAGAGAAGTATAATTATTAGTAACTGAAATGATAACACTGCACACATACGTTAGCTGTTGCAGAAATAATTTTATCACAATACCATTTAATCAATATAATTTTATTTTTATTGCTTAGTTTATATTGAAGATACACGAAAGTATTGGCATGCCTGGGATAGGTCATACATCGTACATTGGAATACAGTATTGTATTGGAAATAAAGAATTTTTTGTTATCTTTGGGAAGATCATGAAGATGAATGGTTCTTTATTTTGTAAAAACATACCATTATGAATACTGAGCTATGATCCTTATGGTACATTTTGCCAAAAACCTGAAGCAAAAACCTCAATTTGGACTCATGTAAAAACTGCAAAATCATTTTTAAATGCAACGAAGACAATTAAACATTTTCCAATTACTTCATGTCATATCAACAAAACATGTTCTCTTAAACATTTTACTTAAATCAAAAATATCTCTATATCCTCCCTGATGCTCTGGAATAAGAGAAAGTTATATCTTTATGTTGCCATTGTGACGTTCCTTTATTCTTAATCACAGTTGTAATTTTACATTTATTTTTATGGTTAATTAATGCCAGCATCCCTCATTAGACTATAAGTTCTGTGAGGGCAGGATTAGTGCTTTTTTAACTCATGATTTAGTCCTGTACTTCTAACACATTGTAGAACACATAGCAAAAATAAATAGTTGTTTAATTAATTTATATCATCCTGATATTTTACTCTACAGTTTTACTTTCCGACAGTTTAGAAACAGCATCATATGAACCCAAACCTATGAATATTTAAGAAAATTGATCAGCCTTCTATTTGATAAATAAAAACACATTGACTTAGGGCCCTAGTGAGACAGTGAAAAGAACTGTTCTCTACAATTCTTATTAGCCAGTAGCTGGGCCTCATTCTTTTTGGCAAGTCACTTAAATACACTGGATATCTACTTTGTCAAGTTTTCCCAAGGAGGCTAAAATAATTCTTAATTTTCAAGGTGAATTCCAAGAATTTTTTTCAGTGGTCCCCAAGAAGCATAGTGCCTAAGTGGGCAGGTCTCTGCTCCCTTGCCTCACACCATTCCTTTCTGATTTTGCTCTAATATACTCTGATTATATATAGAAATATCTATGGAATGACACTTTCTAGACTATGAGACTGGATGAAAATTGCCTTGTGCTCACCTTCATCATCTCCAATGTGATAAACATGACACAGTAGGATTTTATTCTTTTCTGTAACTTCTGTTCTAACATTAACAGTACTTGAACATTTGCAATGAAAACACACTTAGAATTTATTTGGATATTATGTGAACTGTACTAAAGTGTAAAAAAATCATTCTGAAAAGAATATTAAAATCATATTTTTTAAATGAGTGGGGAGGGTGTTGAACTATAAAACCCTAGGGAAGGAAAGGGCAAAAGACAGCTTATTCCTTCTAGCTTTATTCATTTAACACTTATTCTAAAAGGGATATAAAGGTTAACAAGTGATTATATATCATTTATACATAATCTGGACATACATATTCATGCCTTGGTCTTAATATTCGGTATTTCTTGGTAGTATCCCTTAAGGACATCAAAGGATCAGTATTTAAAGTCATTTAAATGTCTAAAAATATGCAGTTTGTGCCTCATTAATGTATACAAGAGGCTCTGTTTTCCCTTGCACAGGCAAAACAGGAGGTGGTACCCAGGCTCTGGCATGCTGATGGGAGAGCACATGCTACTTTTGATGAAGATGAAAGTTTCAGTTGGGTCCAGGAACAACATAATACAGATTCCACATTTCTGAAAGTGAGACAGTTCTAATTGTCTCAGCTATTTTAGCTTCCAACGGGAAGATTCATTGAAATATGTATATCCAAGAAAAACAACAACCAACCAAACAAAATGCATTTTTATCCTTTTCTCTTCACCTGTTGTTATTTCAAACAGGCTTAACATATTCAACTATAATGAACAAAATATCCTTTTACTACATTTACTTGGGAAGAAAGAAAAATAAATATTTGTTGACACTAATCTTCTCAGTATCTCTGATGTCATTTGGAGATAAATAACTCAGTCAAAAGGAATCTAACAATGGTGGAAGCTCTCACTCATATTATGTTTGAATTTTGACAGTCCCAGTACTTGCAACCTTTGTTTACATTATGTGAGAAACACTTAATATAGAGTTCATTGCTGGATGATTCTAAAAGGACATAGAAGTCGTATTTCCCTTTGATCAAGACTGGATAAAATGGTAGCTAAAGTCAAGGAAATGTAGCAGAGAAAGCAAACTAAGGCAGGTCTAGCAGGATAGTCACAGGAAGTAAGTTCATCCAGGCCATTGTGGAATCAAAATTCAGAAAACTGAGGGGGTAAAAAGTAGCAAGATATTGAAAATAGAACTTTGGATTTCTATGTAAAAGATATGTTTTCATCTTAGCTCTGGTGCCTGCTAGATGTGTGATCTTGGAAGTGTGTTTCACCTCTCTTAACTGAGTTCATCAACTGTAAATAGGAACATAATCTACCTTATCTGGTGGTGGAGGATGCTTACATATGTTAAAGAGTTTCAAATATGCTTTCTGGATCTTTTATTTATTAGTACCTAAAACATTTATGTTACTTAACTATGCAATATGTGCTGGGGTCTAATGGCAAAACAACACAAACATCACAGTTTTAATTCTCACAGATAGATATTAAATAACAATCACAAGGATAAATATATCATGACAGTTATAACTTAATTAGGATAGTTATAGAAAATTCTAGGGGAATGGCAGAATAGTTTCTATTTTTTTTTTTTTTTTTTTGAGTTGGAGTCTCACTCTGTTGCCCAGACTGGAGTGCAGTGGCCGCTCCCGGCCACCGCAGCCTCGACCTGCTGGGCTCCGGCGATCCTTCCGCCTCAGCCTTCCGAGTAGCCGGAATTACAGGCATGCGCTACCACACCCAAGCTGATTTTTTTTTTTTTTTTTGATTTATTGTAGAGATGAGGTCTCGCTGCCCAGGCGGGTCTCGAACCCGCGGGCTCAGGCAATCCACTCACCTCAGCCTCCCAAAGGCACGGGATTACAGGCTGAGCCACCGAGCCCGGCTTAGTTTCTATTTTAATATTGTGAAGAGAAGATACAGGATTCTGGGAAAGTGATGAACAGACATTTGAATTATTACGGAGCAAGGGTAAAGCAGGGGTGAAATGATGATGAAAGATTCTCCGGGATGGCATTGAGTTGAAATCTGAAGAGTTAACTTGAAAAAGTAGTGACAAGTTGCACTTGTCAAAGGAACAGCCCAAGCCCACATGAAGAAGAAGGGGGACAGAGCACATGCTTAGGCGTAGGAGAAAACCAGTACCTTCTTAAACTGCTTTGTCTATGTATATTTGGAAAAATAAATTCTGCCAAAAATGCCTGTGACATTTGAAAATGACAAGAGTAGATGCAGCAGATCTAGAAGGATTCAACGACAGGCGTTCCCTCTGAGGGATGAAGGTAGTGAAACAGTGGGGAAGGAACAAAGAAGAGAGAAGTTGCCAAGTTAGATTAGTGTGTAGTCGCTCCAATTCAGTGACATAGAAAGGATCATTATGATTTAAAGGACCTCTGCTCTCCCATATCCCATATTGTAGATTCCAGTGTTTGTAATTTGACATTCATTTTGATAGAGTCTTCTCTGGGCAAACACCCTATAGAGACATATATAACATATCAACTCTGTTACACTGTGTGAACTGATTTTGCCAAACTATATTATTAGTTTAGGAGTTTGGGGTTCATTGGGATGAAAGTAGTAGCAAAACTTGGGGGATGGGATATTAAACTTAGGAGAATAAGAAATCAACTTTACTTTAGAATTTACTTACAAATTTATGTCAAAAGGGAATATGAAAAAACAAAATTGCCGTGTATATATCTATATTTAAATTATACCATGTGAGGTAAAATATGAAGTATAATGATTTATTTAAAACGTGAATTGGAACAAGTAGTAACATAAACTTCTTTAAATATTTTGTTAGCTTGAAATGAGAATAGGTAACATCTTTTAGTACTTTCTATGCTGTAGGTATCATAATAAATATTTTACAAGCATTACTTCATGAGTTCTGACAAAACTCCAGTGAGTTACACATATTATCCTATTTTGCAGGCAAGGGAATAGACAGTTTCAGAGTTAAGGACTGATCCAAGAACTTAACTGATACCTAATGGAAATAGGACTGCTGGATAGTGTAAATCCAGAGCATTTGCTTTTTAACTTCTAGGTCACCCTCTCTACTTGTTTCAATATAAATGTACTTTCATTAAACCTGTCATTTAAAATATCATACATGACCAGCTGCTGACTTAATCTGGCTTTCTGCTTTCTTTCTTTAACTTTAAAACTCTCTCTTTCTTCTTCCTTCTTTTCTGTCTCCCTTGCTCTTTCCAATCCCATCTCTCTAGTTTTTCATTGCTCATTGAGGTTGATAAATTTAAAACCCTTGTTTCCTTTTTGTAGAACTTTTTTCTTTTCTTTTTTTTTTTTTTTTTTGCACATCACTTCCTTTGTCTCTCCTGATTGATCTCTCCTCTGATTACACTCCCATTATTTCTGGTTTGACTTTCTAAGCTAGATGCTTTAATCATAGGACTTCCTACTGATGATCACCTTCAGGAATCGTCCTATGGCCACCAGTAGCTACAGACTTAAGATTTACTCCATCTTTGTTCTGCATCAGTACCGTGAAATCTAGTCACCGTTTTGAATATTCTTGACAATGAGGATCAGGAATTAAACTAAACCCCAAGTAAAATTCTTAAAATACAGTCAAAATATTGTTTTCTAAATTATAGGAAGAGATATGTGAAAATTGGAAAAACACTATACTGTGAAATTGAAAGAAAATCATAAATGCTCAGTACTGAAGGGTCTTTCCTTTTCTTTTTTCATGATATATGCAGTATGAGTGATATTAACAAAGTTGCTTTAAAAGTACCCAGCTAATTTATTCTTAATGAAAAGTAAAATTATTACTCAAGTACTCTGCTTGCAAAGTCCAAGTTACAGAGTCTGTTTCCTTCCCATTCAAGATGGAGGCAGGTAATTCAAGAAAAAATTATAATGTACAAATGAACCCAAAATTTTAAGAATAGCTAAATTAAAAGTTCACCCCTGCTGTAAACTTGGTGCCACTTCATTTGACAGCTTTAGAAGTTTCAGTACAAAAGCAGTATCAGCAAAAAAGAATGTGAAACCAACCACAAACTCTGAGAGTTCAAGTGTGGCTTGGAAAAACATGTATAATAAATATATATCAGCCCTTTAAGGACTTGTAAACGTGTCTATAAGATTACAAACTGGGCTCGGTGGCTCAGCCTGTAATCCCACGCCTTGGGAGCTGAGGTGAGTGAATTGCCTGAGTCCATAGGTTTGAGACCCGCCTGGGCAAATTGGTGACACCTCATCTCTACAATACATCAAAAAATTAGCCGGGCATGTTAGCATGCGCCTGTAATTCCAGCTACTTGGAAAGCTGAGGCAGAAGGATCGCCGGAGCCCAGCAGATCGAGGCTGCGGTGGCCAGGAGCGGCCACTGCACTCCAGTCTAGGCGACAGAGTGAGATTCCAACGCAAAAAAAAAAAAAAAAAAGATTACAAGACTGTTATATTCAATATTAGCAAAATTTCCAGCTAGAATCATTTGTGTGTTTGTTGGTTTTTTGTGTGTGTTGATATTTTTCTTTATAGAAATACAAATTAAAAGATTTAAAAAGAAATCTTCATCTTGATACTATTTTTGAGATTCCTGTTAGAGGAAACTATAAGAAAAGGATAAGTTAGAGATATGGGAAGACACTGGATGGATAGGAAGGCAGAGTTAAACAAGCAAACAAACAAAAAGGCAACTAACAGTACTAATACCAAATAACTCTACTAAAGGAGCATTGAAATATGACTTGACACAGAGCCCTGATGTGAGGAATCTCTCCTTGCCTCCTGTGCCTCAGACACTTCTTCAACTTGAACATGGCAGTTTTTTCCTGTATAGAGTTTTGCGTGGCTATTTTAGCCCTGAAGATTCTTGTGCTTGAGTGCTATTTAGCTTGCTTCTTCAATGTCTTTAGAATAAATATAATTTTCCCATGGTTGTTCACTTTTTTCCACCCAATTCAAAACTATAACCTGTATACCCGCATCTCCTTCTTCCTCCCTTGAACTTATTGAACTTCTGATATATTTAACCTGTGCTGTTTTTATAATCTCTTTTGCCTTTCAAATTATTTATCTATGTATTATGTGGGAGGTGAAAAATATTCAAAAATAAATAAACAAAAATTGATAAGGAGAGTCATCATTTATGTGAACAAAGAAAGACAAAAGGGAAGGAAGGAAAGTTACTTTGTTTTTAATGAAAAAGAGATAAAACTAACAAAAATGTGGGAACATAAAAAGTATAGTACTAAGGGATTTTTAAAAAACGTTTTACATTTTGAAGAAAGGGTATTTGAAAGAATATTTGCTACTGCTTCCTAATGAAGCAGAGAATATCTATGAATAAAAAATATCTGTGAGACAAGAAGTGTTTCGTTTCTGAAAACATGGAGCACATCAAAGTTTGTATTTCTCACAATCTCTATATTTAATTCACAAAAATTAAATATAGTTCCCAGGTTCTGAACAGATGGCTCCTGGCTGAATCTCGCCACCAGATGTGTTTTATTAGGTGACGATAGCAATTTTAAATGTATAAAATGTAAAATACTTCGGCTGAGCTCTCAGTTCTCTACTCACTTGCAATTGTCCTATCACTGACTTCCTGCTTTTTGTCTGGTACCTTCAGAACCCCTCCCTCCAGGCAATTGAATCTGTCACTCTAATTCTCTGCCCTTTGAGTGTAATAAGATATTCCTGCCTTGCCAAGGATCAAAACACAAAGAGGAAGTCACAGCTCCAAAGAAGAGGTATTATACTTACATTTTACTTAATCATATTTAAAAAATGGGCTGTTGACAGATAGCTCAAAATTATTGCATATGCAAGAGTCCAGGGAAGAGTCTGCAGTTTGCAGACTGAATAAATACATTCCTAAGATTTAAGACAACTTCCCAAATAGCTACAAACATCAGTATACCAAGCCCCTTGCCTGAACTGATACATGATCATGTTGTGAGTTTTTCAATAGAATCCATCAGACCATGTAAGTTTAGGATCTCATGGAAACCCTATTCTTGTATCTTAGAAGAATTATCTGGGGGAGAGAGATCCCCCAGAGTATTTTAAAATTTTCCCAAATTGGACACTTTTTTGAGTTGATTTTTCCATAACATTATAACAGATGAAAATATATACAACTTTTTTTCTCACAATCTTTCACGAAGAGCCATCCCATGTATATTTCTCACTTTCTAATCCTCCACAAGCTGTTGCTGCCCATGTTTAAGATGTGTCACTAATAGGAGCATTTGATTGAATTTGGTCTTTTCAGAGCCAGATTGGGAGATTTTCTTGGCTTCCGAAGACAATTCATAATCGTTCAATCTATCTTCTACATTTATAATTTATGTCAAAGTGAACAATCCTACCTCAAGCCATACCTTAAATAAAGCATAACCATATGCTTGAAAAAAAAATCTTTCTTTCCTTGGGGAAAAAAAAAATCACTCTTTATACCTACATACAATTGAATTTCAAAGGAACAGTGAATGATAGTTAGGGAACTTCAGTAATGATGACACAGGTAGAGAAAAAAATCCAAGAGACAGCCAAAAGTTTACATTTTGACAGAAGTTTAGATTAGTCATTTTAAATGTCATTCTATAGAATGTCACTGAGAATGAATAAACAAGTTAATTAGTTAGGTTTTCTTTGTTTCTTCTTTTGCTGAATCCAGGCAAACAAAATGTGATTCCAAAAGCAGAAATAAAGAAAAAAGCTGTTTATCTCTCTTAATCCCAAGTTTCCTGACTTGGGGGTCTTTCAGTGTTTCTATGCTTCTGGTAACGTGTTCATTCAAACATAAATGCGATCAGCATCAAAGACTTAACATTCAGATTAACCACTTTTTGGCATCTCACCTCTTTTAGTTTGAACTTGGAATCTCCTCCATGTACAGACCACTAATGAGAAAATCCTTGCTTATGAATTCAGTTCAGAATGGGAGCAGTTTTCTCCCTCTCTCCTTTTGCATAATGTCTGCTTTGAAGTCAGGCAGTCCAAGAAAGTGATTGATCTCACCCAAGTTCATAACTTTTTCAAAGTACTGCCGATATCATTAAATTTTAATTAACCCTTTGAGCTCCTTCTATGATGTAAAGATGAGGGAACATCAAAGGCTCATGTGTTGGAACAGCAGTGGCATCTTTTGTGCTCGCATAGCTTTTTAGAAGATATCTAAGATGCAAATATTTCAATGGGGCCTTCAGCTTATTATTTTTTGTGTGACATTGTTATGCTGTTGTAGGGGTAGAGCTAAAGTCTATTGTTAGTCTTTCAAAGCTGGTTATTTAAGCATTGCTGTGTTAAGGGCTTAGAAGTGGTATAGCCTTCTACCTTTTCTGCACAAAGCATTGTAATCAAGAAGTCTGTTTAAAATGTCATTTGGTTTGTACCTTCCAGTGTTGTTGTCCTTCACTAGCTCTCATTTATGATTAGTCTTTACATCCATCTTATTACTTAATGTGAAACATTTTGCATATAGCTTGGGAAAGTGACACAGTTACATTTAAAATCTACTGCGTTAAGAAACTAAGGTAGAAAAGGGATTGTGTACTGCTAGAGGTTTTGAGATTTCAGGCTGCAAGTATAATGTGGAAAAAAGCTTTCCTTAAAACATTTAGTAAATATTTATTGAGTGTACAGACTGTGCCAGGCATTGTTTAAGAATATAGTCATTGCCCTCATTAAATGTAAATTCTAGTGAAGCAGAATCTGCAAACCCAGACACTCATGTTCTGTCTCTTGGTATTGCCAACAATCACTGTCAAGTTTTATGTTATGTGTGTTTTACCACAATTTTTGAAAAATATTTTTGAATGTTGTGTGAATGCTTCCTAGTCACTGATAACTATTAGGGCACCAGGCAATATTAGTAAGTGCAGAAGAACCCAGGTTCCTATCATTGCATACATGACATTTGTTTGAAAGCATTGCATGTGATACTTAGGAGTCAAGACACTTGTGTGGATGGATACAAGTAACTCACCACTAGTGCCTTGCTTTGTCTCCATTTCTATTTATTCTCTATTTCTTGATAAAGTTTAAATGAGGTAATATGTATAAGTGCATTTTAAAATATTACTATCTTAGGAGTTTTGAACTTGCTAGTTAGAAACAGGAAATTTTGACTAGAAAATATGTACTTTCTTCCGGTGACTTTTTCCTTGTTGTTTCTTTTTTAATGTGGGTATCCACTACCACAATTTTCTCTGTAAAGATCCATGGAGGGAGAAGAAGTGATAAAAGTCTTGATTGCTTCACTTTTCTTAGAAGTAATGATAAGCTCATCTCCAAAACCCAAATGCACATTTGCCCCTTTAGGGTCACTTTAATCAAGGCATTATCACAGATGATGCGTGTCTACCAAAATGAGATTTTGTGACCTACTGAAATGAACATGATCTGGGCTTGCATTTGGGGTGTCTGACTTAGTGTGCTTCATGTTTATAAGATTTAAATTAAACCTGCATATATTATTAGGAGAAAATTATTTTACCAATAATTAAAAAATAGTTAATCTTTTTTTCTCTTAAATAGAATTTAAGCCATTTGTAGTGAAGATGATTTAAATTCTGGACTGTTAAATGCCTTAATAGTTCTAAGATTCTTGAAAAAGACACATACCATAAAGATAATGTAGAATTATAAACAGTGAAATTGTTGTTTAGGGCTAAGGATATAGATTAATCTATGTGGCAGATGCCTGCAATGTAAACAATGTATTCTGACTATAATATAATTTTTTTTCTTCTTTACTCTATATTTGAAGAGGACACCAGATAAATTAATTTGAGAAGTGTATGTGTTCTGGAAATAAACAATAATGAAGGAAAAATAAAAATTTACGTTTTGGCTGGTAACAGATGAGAATTCATATGAAGACTTAAGTTTTTCTTGCATTTCATAGTTTTGAAAAGCAGCCACCTACTAAGTCACAGTGCCATTCAATATTTCACATTCTTTTGAAGTGTTACCTATATACTTTTGCATTGTTCATTATATGCAGACTCTTGTACATTTTTTTCACCATAGGATATAAGAATGATTATCTTGGAGAATTGGTCCAATTTTCTTGAAAATAATATTCCAAAGCCATGAATAAGAAAATTATGAAAAACAAAAGCAAAATCAAAATAAATAACTATACTTAGAGCAGTAAACTATACTTAGAGCAGTAAAAGGTTAAAGCTGTGGCCCCTAAAACATGTTTATTTTAAAACTATATTTTATATAGATATATAAGATGGAAATAATTTGGGGCACACATGCAAAATCAGTTTAAAAAAGGTTTTATATAGATGGTGAACATATGGTGATCTATGAATGTGGTGGCAAATGGGATTCACTAACTAATATGCCCATTCCTCCTTTTCTCTCCAATTTCTCTGTTGAATGAAGGCCAGAAGAGATTATGGTTATTCTGAGGAAAAACACAATTCTGAGTTGTGGATTATAAGTCCCCATTTGTTCTCTGAATTTTGTTCCCTAAATCTCTATTGCCACTAACAGGTGGTGCCATCCCAGAAGGAGAGAAAATCCACAATGACAGTCTTTAACGAGAATTAGTGGCAGGGTTGACTTTTTACTACTGCCTCCTTTTTCCCAAACAAACTCTTCTGATTTTGATCATCATCATCATCATCATCATCTTGTCATTTTTTTTTACTAAAGCTGCTAAATATTACATTTCAGATATTGCACCAGAAGTTTTAGATGTATTATCTATCAAAATGCTTCTATGCTATACATGATATTATCCCCATTTTATACATCTGAAAAACTGAGGTTCTGAACAGTTAAATATCTTGCCCAAGGAATAACAATCAGTAAATAGTAAAGATGAGATTTAAAGCAAATTTTACTCTGTCTAATTTCATAGTTCTTTTTTAGAAAGTTCTATCAAATTTGGCATTATATTTAAGTAGTTTTCTTAATGTTACATAAATAGATAAAGTTTGTTTTTCTTCCTCTCTCTGCATTTTGATTTGCTTTTCTTCCCATCTAAAACACTCTGCTTTCATTGCTATTCATTTTCTAAGACATGACACAGACTCTAAATAACGGTTCTCCAGTTTTGTCTTCTCAGTTCCCCTAACACTCCTCACGCTTCTGGTCATATGAGCCTACTTGTCACAACCTGCTTGGTACAACTCTCATATCTGTCAGAAGGCCTCAGAGATGCCTCCTCCCCCTGCCCCTTTGACCAGAGTAATCATTTCATAGATATTCATGTGACTGAAGCTGAATCAATTAGGCTCCTCCTCAACATTTTGGCATCATCAGAAAAACTTTTTCTTTCTAGTAAGGTGACTAAATTTTCAGCCATTCTTTCTGCCTTGTGGAACATCCCTTCTGAGTACATATTCATTCATGGGTGAGTACAGACATAGAAAAAGAGAAATCTGTGAGGTAAGATAAGATTGAGACCCTGGATTTAGCTGTGCCTGAAGCAGCCAATTGTCCTAGCTACATAAGGTAGATGAAATCAGCAATGCATATTTTTTGTATACATTTATACAGTGTCTGAAACTTCTATTGATTTTCATCAACACTTTCACCACCACTTACACCTTTTATAATCATCTTGGTTATTATTATATTGCATCTCTGAATGGCCACAATATTTCTCTGTACTTCAAAAAATGTCCCTTAACCCTCTTCTTAGAGTCATTTTGTCTGATTTGTATCAGTCCACAATCCCAATATCCTGTAACTTCCAAGACAGCATGGACCATGACTTATTCTAAGTACATAATATATCTGCACCAATAAATTTAATTCAGTAATATATAACTCCAGTCTTAGCACTGCCGTGGATTCTGAAATCAACATGATATGAAACTTCCAAGGCAATTCGAAACATTTTGTGGGGCAGGAGAAAGTCAGGGGGTAGGGATTGCATGATGCAAATGAGTTTACTACAGGCTAGAGCAAGAACAGGGGTGGGGGAAGGGAGTCTCAAGTTATGTGCAAAGCACACTGAGCTAAGAGCTTGATGTGCATTATCTCATGGAATCCTTAAAATCACACTACAAGGAATTTTACACATTTTATGATTGAGGGAACCAGAAAGGGAATCCGGGTAAGATGGAGTAAAATGTTACTTAGGTTTTCAAGCAGCAGTACTGGTGAATTCTACTTGGAATCAAAGAGGGAATGCAGTATAGATGAAGTGGTGTCCAGTGAGATCATGTCTAAAAAGTAAGATGGAGTCAAAGACTGGAAAAGGATTGTGGATGAAGAATTAAGTGAGACAATATGTGAGAAAATGTTAGCAGAGCAATTCAGACTTAAGACTACGGAGGAGTTGTAGGTATTGAGCTTACCTGATGTTCTGACTGTGGGACTCAGGGATAGTCTGGGAAGCTTAAAATAATCTTGAAGGCCTGGACATGCAAACACATTTTTTATAAGGGGAGGGAAGAGGACTGGCCACAGTCTGCCTCCAAAGTCCTCATTCTTTTCCTCTTACCCACATGCCTGGAGTGTCAAGGAGAATTTCCAAGTGCTTTGGGAGCTCAAAGGAAAGTGAGATACATTTAGAGATTCAGAATGAGGCACTTTACAAATGAATGTCAAGGGATGCTGGTGGATTCTTAACCGAAAGAGATACAGAGAATGGAGATTATTTGTGGCCAAGAAAAGAATAGCAAAAACTAAAGTAAGAAATGCACTGATTGACTGATGGATGAAATTACAGCGTGAGAGTTCGTTCACAAAAGCATTCCACAGTAGAAAAACAGGGCCTGTTTTTTAAAACTCTATGACCTTAATGGTTACTCCTGTCCAAAATCACATCTGTGACTCTAAAGCATGAGTCTTCATCTGAAAACTTATGATTTAAAAAAAATTCAATGTTTTTTTTTTTCAAATCACAAAAGCGTTGTTTAACTAGATCACAGTATAGGCATACAATTAAATATCCTCAGTTTTGAAGTTGCCTTTGAGAGTTCATCCTTATTTGAAAATCTATCCACATTAGAGACAGAAGAATAGTAAAATATGAATTATAATTTTGAATTGAGTTGGGATTTGGGATAAAATCACATGGGCTGAAATCCAGACTAAATCTGTAGACATGGGGAAGCTATTTACATTTTACTTTCTTTATCTATATCTTTGCAAGATAGTCATGAAAATCAAATATGAGAAGGTACACTCAACTGTTAAGCAGAATGTATGTTATATAATAAGGGCCTAATAATCATAAGCTATTATTATTTCTAAATTAATTATGGTTTAGAAAAATCAAATGTACTATCTGCTTCAAATTAGAGAAACTTACATTTCAAGAACCGGAAAAGCAAAGCTATATTAAAAAGCTTTATAACCCTGATATTAAAACAGAAGTAGTATCCTATGCTATAGATGAGAAACTGAGAACCAAAAATATATCAATGACTTACTCGGATCAGACTCATTGTTTTTGGTTTCACCATGAAATGACATGAGTCATCATCTTTCTAGTTTCCAGTATTTATTGTATTTTCTCATCAACTGCTAAGCCAATCCCAAATTTTTTATTTATGTATTTACTATTTAGAGCAGTACTTTACTTTAGGGTATCAGTGTGTATATCAGTTAACTTAAGGAAGGTTTTAGTGACGTAGCAAATACCTCCAAGTTATCAGTAGGTAAAAACCATAGTGGTTGATTTCATGCTCATGGTATATGCTGCAGATCTGCTATGGCTCTTCTCTGTGTGTCTTGTTTATTTCATGACCCATGATGATGAAGCAGCCTCCAGCTGGGATATACTCGTCTGTAACAGAAGGAAAAAAAAATTCTCAGACCAAACACACAAGGGCTTTCAATGCTTCTGCTAAGAAATGGTAATGTTAGTTCAGCTCATACTTCTTTGGCCATAGCAAGCCCCAATGGTGATGGCCTGGGGAAGTATAAACTGCTCACTAGGTTAGTAAGTATAGAATCACTGGCACTCATTTTCTCAGCAAGACCAGAGAATGAATACTTAAGGTAGGTAGAATTCTAAGTTGGCTCTTTAGACTCCCTATCCACTGTGATAACTCCAGGGACTATACATACAATGGTTTTTACTCCCATGATTAGGATTTTGTTATATGGTAAAGTTGATTTTAAGAAGGAAAATTGTCCAAGTACGTTTGACCTAATCATATAAACCTGTAATCTGGGTCTAGAGGTCAGAAATAAGGGAAGTGAAAAATTGGAAGAACAAGAGGCACTTGATGGGAGAAATCCTCAGTTTCTGGCTTGGAGATGGAAAGGTCTACCTGGCAAGAAATGCAGGCACTCTCTGGGAGCTGTGAGAGACTACTGGATAGCTGTCAGCAAGGAAATGGGGATCTCAGTTCTACAATCATAGGAAATCACCCCTTATTCCTACAACCATAAGCAACTGGTTATGGCCAACTACACAGTGAAAGATACTCCTTTCTATAGGTTCTGAAAAAAGAATGCAGCCTTGCTGACACTCTGATCTAAGCCTTGTGATACGTTGACCCAGAACCCAGTTACTCTGGGCCCAGAATTCTGACCTCCAGAACTGTGAGCTAATAGATAGGTATAGTTTTAAGTCACTCTATTTATGATAATTTGTTGTGCAGCAGTAGAAAATTAAATTCACATTAGTCCGCTATTTACTACTCTGTGACTTCAAGCCAATGTTATGGCATCCCCAAGCCTTAGTTTTCACATGTTTACAAATAAAATATCTATTCTATACATTCCATATTGTCATGATAATCAAATAAGATATGCAAAAGTGATTGTAAACAAAGTGCTGCAGACATGTAATAGATTGACATTGTAATGTATACCATAGTTGTTTAAGCATTTGCATTTATAAAACAATAAAGTATAGGAATCATTTATTCTCCTATACTGTTTCCCCAAATTTTGAGAAAACATTCATGGAGAAAGCGAAATTAAATAAGCATTAGAGCTAGGCAGACAAGGCTTTAATTTCAACTCTGCCACTGGAAAAGCTACAGAAATTTGAGTAATATACTTAATCTCCCTGAACCTCAGTTTCTTTAAGTATAAAACACATTTAATATTCAAGAAAGATTTGTGTTTGAAGATTAGTGGTAATACATGTACATCATTCCTAGAGCAGGCACATATGAAACACATAATATTCATATCATTTAGAGAAATTAATTAACATTTTCTATAACATATAAAAAATATTTTCAGCATAGCTCTGTATTCATTCCCTTTCTGCCCTGTCCTGAACCAGGTCAAATTATCTATTGATATAAACTCAAAATGGAATCTAGCAGATTATCATACTGGGTTTATTGGCTTCAGGCTTAATCTGGATGGAAACATTCCCCACTCAATATATTCTCAGCTTTCAATTATGGGTTTTACATTAAAGTTCAGTGAGCATCACAGATAAGCTCTCTTGATTAAGATCATTAAAGAATTCTTTATCTTTAGTTCAGTGGCATCTTGCCTACAGATTTATTAGACTGCTTTTTTGGTACACTGCCTGTTTGAAGGAGAAAATATTCCACTACTACATACGGGCAGGATAAAGATGAAACACAATTGCCAATTGCACATAAGGAGTCTCATGCGTTCCTATTACCAAACGGAATCTGTAGAGTCTGATATCCAAGAATAGGAAGGAACTTCAGAAAATCCTGAAACCCAGCCTCCTGAACTGAGTCAGGCCGGGTGGTGGTATCTATTTTACACGTGAAGGCACCAGAAATGTGGGTGCTTTGTTTAGGATCTTGTAACTAGACTGTGGTCTGATCGCCAGAGCCTGCATTCTTCCTATTGTGCCACAAGATTCATAATGCTTTTCTCTAGAGGAGGTCCTCCCACTCACTCTCTTGATGGATAATAAGAAACTTTATTCTCTTGATGCGTGTTTACTAAGTAGACAATTTACCAGTGAATCAAATATTTATTGTACACCTACAGGGGGTGAAAGATGTTGCCAGGCACTAAAAAGAAACCGAGACATCCAAGAAATGATTCTTTTCATGATGGAAATGACAATTTGGCTGAACCACAAAATATTTTAATGAAATTATAAGTAACATTATAAGGGAATACATCAATTTCTCAGTGGGTCCATCAGATCACTGGAATCAAAATCAACTGGTGACTGAAACAAACAGTACATTTTGAGAATTACTTTAATATGTGGTAAAAACCAGTTGTGTGATGAAAAGAAAAGATGCTATACAGAGCCAAATATGCAAGACCTTAATATGAAGAATTACTCGGTAAAAGACAAACATATGAATGAATATGTGAAGCAGAGATCTGAACAAACATCAAAATTAGCAAGGTGATCAGGGAAGGTAGTGATAGAAATATGAATAAGCAATTAATTAGATTGATTACCAGCAGAGGAAATAGCATAGAAATTGTATAATATAAATAATAATGTTATTATAGAGGGTCAATTTTATCTTTTACTGGGAGAATTTTGGTCAAAGCAGATAGCCTGAAAGCATTTTTTTTTAAGGACTTGTGGTCATAATCTGTTCCCCTCCAACTCTCCAGTGGATACATTAAAAGGAAATAGTGAAGGCTAAGTGATGACATGCGGTCACTTTAAAATATATTTTTCACAAATCAAATGAAAAGAAACATGATCTGTTATGTGCTACTCCAGGTTAACAATATAGCTATTTCCTTGGGATGAAAGGCAAAGGCAAGCAATCATCAGCAAGACAATTTCTTTAACACTAATATATTAGGAATCCAATTTAAAAGTGATACTTCTACAAGAATCTTTCACTCTAACTTCAGATTTTTTTATTTTAAATTTTTTAGTAAACACTTTTAACTAAGACAATAGCAACTGAACACTGCCTTGAAAAATATTGAAATTAAAAACATGTGAACTTCTTGTTTGTTTTGCTTTGTGTGTTTACATTTTGTGTTTTGTCAGAATAAAATAATACATTCTAAAAAATGAACATTTCACACACCACTGTACTTGAATTTGTTTACATGTGGTATCTAGATTTGATTTTTATTTTTATACGTGCATTATCTTGATTGTAAAAATAATGCATACACTTAATAAAAATAAACTCATATAATAATAATCTTGATTTTGTCATAATTCCATGACCCAGAAGTAGTTACTGTTAATCATTATTTTATAAATCAACATTTCTCTATGTAAACATATACTCATTAAGTAAAAGTGAGATATTTAACCACTTGCTCTTTTTTTTCCCCAAGCTTGCTAATATATACTGGATATTTTTCTAGAAATATTTTCTGGTCAGCGAGAACAAACACTTGAAAAAGGGCATGAAGTGAGAAGATACATTACTCTATTATGAATTATACCTAAATCAGATTGGCTGGAAAACAAATGGCGAGTTTGCAAACAACTGCTATTGTGCATCCCAATGACAGTTGGCTGCATTGTAGTGAATTCAGCACTGTTCCTATGAAAGCAGTTTACAGCCCCAAACATTCAATTCTAAATCTTTTTAATAGTGTTATTAGTTGCATTATTATAGGTTTCAGTTCAATTTTTAAGAAATATTAATAGGCTTATTAAAATAGTCATACCATTAAAATGATTCAATGTCTTTATTGTAACAGAAGACAAGAAAACACCTTATTCTGGAATTTCTCAGTGAGAAAATTGTTTATAGAGACTTATATCACCACTCTGTTACTCCTCTAAAAGAAAATTTTCCAAGGGAAACCCATTTTCCACACATGTAGACACAATATGGCACAGTGGTATGGTGTAGTCATTAAAGGCAGGTATAATTTAAAATACTGCTAAAAATAAAAGCATCTTATGTGCTCACTACATGATTGAAAGTATTAGATAAGAAAGAAAAACTAACAATATCTTTCTTTATGGTTTACATTGTTTTTTTCGAATTTTTTTTTATACTTAAGAGAATTTGGAAAAACATAGCTCGATGTTGGCATTGCTCCTGGATATTTCAAGGTTCATTACCTTGATTCACTTACCAAACATTTACTGAGCTCTTATAAAGTTCTAGACCCTGTGATACAAGAATTAATCCAGTGATTCTTAACCTTTGCTGTATATTGTAATCACCTGGAGAGGTTTTTTTTTAAAAATTGAATGCCAAGACCACAGCACAAACCAATTACATTAAAGTCTCTGGGGTTAGAATTTCATCATTGATAGTTTATTCAAAATTTTCAGGAAATTCTATCGTGTAGCTGAGGTTGAGAATCAGTCATTTTTAGCAGAAAAGCTTAACATAAAGATAAAGACAATATAATCTGCAGTTAAATGATATACTCAAACATAAGAAATGTAGATTGGAATAATTAGAAATACGGAGTAAAATACATTTTTATTATAATTATAGTGTAGAAATATATTTTACTTGATGAAATCTATAAAGTTATCTTTGCACTGCACTTGGTATCTAGAAAAATGAGGTAGTAGGTAGAGATAGATAAACCCAATGTAGGCAAGCCAATTGAGATCTGCTTACTGCTTTGTAAATTAAAAAAAAAAATCCAAATATGAAAAATCCATGAAAGATATAGATCTTTGCTACGTGATTCCCTAAGAAGTTAGTTCAGAGGCTACTGCATATCACAAAGGACCAATACTCATTTTCTCTAAATCTTCCACTTATACCACCACTAAAGAGCTTGTCCTCTTCCTGAAGAGTGGTCTTATTACTCTGTCTCTATTCCCAACTACATCTTTTTTTCTCTAAGCAATGCTATGCACCCATGTTATCATCGTGAAATCATATAATTATGCTGTCAGATACATTATCATATAATTCCAGAAATCTAATTATATTCTTGCCCTCGTTACTTTTATTTTTGATTATGATAAAAATGTATCCCTTTTGGATTTTGTGAATTGTTTCACTTTGGGTGTGGTTGATTGATAATAAGAAAGATGGACGATCATTTGATAATGACAGCTAAAAAGACAGAAAAGAGGGAGAAGGAAAGAAGAAAAAAGAGAAAAATAGATAACTAAACTATAATCCCACTCTTCTCAAAACCAATAATTGCCTTCTTTCAAATCAGAATAAAGTCCAACTTCTATCAGAACCCACACAACTGCGTGGTTGTGGCTCTGTCCACATCTCCTTCTCTGCTTTTTCTGGATACTTTAGCCACTTGACCTCTTTTCTTGGACATGGTGAGCTCATTATTGTCTCGAGGGCTTTGCATTTTCCATTCCCTCTGTCTAGACCAGTGCTTGCCCACAATTGGCAATATCTGCAGAAATTTTTATTTTTACAGGTAAAAGGATGTTACTGGCATCTAGTAAGCAGAGGCCAGGAAGGCTGGTAAACATCCTACAATGCCTAGGACAGCCCCCAACAACAAGAAGTGACCTCCCCAAATGTCAGGAGTACCGAGGGTGAGGAATTCTAGTTCAGACTTCTTTCCCCAGATCCTTTCTGCCTCTGTTCCCCTCTTTTTTTATGGACTTCTCTTAAATATTACCTACATAAAGAGGTATTTCCAGATTAATTTATCTAACATAGTACTCCTATCACACTGTCCCTACCCTGTCACACTGCTTTATGCTTAATTTATGACACATCAATTTAATGTTATTGATGCTAAAACCAATGCAGGAGACATCAAAAAATTAGCCAGGCATGATGGTGCTTGCCTTTATTCCCACCTACTCAGAAGGCTGAGGCAGGAGGATTGCCTGAGCCCAGGAGGTCAAGGCTGTAGTGAGCTGTGATCCTGCTAATGCACTCCGGACTGGACGACAGAGTAAGACCCTGACTCAAAAAATAAGTGATGCAGGAGACAGAGAAAATTGAATATTCACACTAAATGTCTCGTAAGTTCCAAGATGAATCATGCTTTCAATAATGTTACTGTGTGTTGGGGGGTGCCATGCATTTTTAAATTGAGGAAATGCAAAATTATCCAGAATAAAACAACTGAGGTTTCAAGAGGTTAAGGAACTTGCCCAAGATCACATAGCTCGTAAGTGGCAGATCTAGACATTGGATGGTTAGATTTCCTTGTTGAAGTCTTTTTGGTAAGTTATGTTGGAGCTGGGAATAGGATGATAAAGAAGCTGCAGGGGCAGGAAGAAAAGAAAAAGAAAGAGAAGGAAATGGAGAGAGAAAGCATGCATTACAAATAAAATATTTTCAAGCAACAAACAATTTTCACTACTCTGGGGCATAGCATTTAGCCCATCTTGAAGAAACACACACTAGTAGTATTGTTCAAGATGTAAAATAGCAAGGTCATTTGACACAACTACACTAAAGCAATCATAATACTTAAACCATAAAACGCTCTGCTGTAAAACACAGCCAACATTACACCACGCAGCTAAGTATCCTCTCTGGACTAATTATTTTTAAAAGTTAGACAGAAAACCGTTATAGTTTTAGGCACTCTTGTCGACCTAGAAGTGAATAAAGCATATTTCTGCCAACCAGGGGTTGTGGTTTAAGACGCCTGGCATTCTTTTGCTTTTTATTTTTACTGGTTTGATAATGCTTTCATTATTACCAAGCAAGAAAGCTCAGTGTAACAATACATGGCTGTGCTAAATGGAACTGGTGTACCATAATGGATGGTAGCATAGATACTAAACGATAACAAAATGTGCTCACTTATCAAAGTCCCAAAAGAAGGGGACAGGTTAGGCATTCCTAGACTTCGCTGAAAAGTACAATGTAAGTTTTGGAAGTAGAAATTAAGCCCTTTTAATGTTTACAACTGCAGATATACTAAACAATATAATTGGCAGGAATTCTGAAAGAAATCTCAACTTGAGTGTTAAATGGTTACTGGATAATTTGGGGCCTATCTAAACTAATTAGCCTAAGCCTAACTGAAACTAAATAGAGTTTTCAAGGAAGAAGCACCTAGTAATAAAAAGAGACAAATCACCAGGACTTGCAGGCACAACACAGAGAGGGTCTTGAGGCATGTGCAGCGTTTGGAAGATCCTAGCTGGAGTTGAATTCAGGCTCTGCCAGTTACTCATTGTGACCTTGTGTTCATTCTTCAACTTCTCTATGCTTCTATTTTTTTAAACAGTAAGGTGGCAATAATAGGAATGCCAGCTGCACAGGGTTTTGGTGAGGATTCAACACATACAAGGCACTTGAGAGCCGTGCTGGCACTTGATAAGCATTCATGAAATGGAAGTATGATTGCTTATTGACGGCTTCCACCCACTGTCGTGGGAGCACCTGAAGTGACACAGTACAGACCACTGAATTTTTTTGATCCTTGCCTGTAGATTTTCTTTCATTTTCTTCCCTTAAAAAAAAATCATTTAAACTACCAGTACTAGCCACACAAAAACCATTTAAACAAGTATATTTTACAAAATGAACCCCAAATGACAAATTCCTTCATTTGCCCACCAAAGAGCTTCATTCTTCTTTAAACTGCATTATATATTTGGGTTGTGAACAGGATTCTTTTTTTTTTTTTAACAAATTGTTGTGTTTTTTCCATGTACACTCAGTCCTCTACCTCCTCTGCCCGCATACAAAAGAGAGACCTCAAAATTCACAACGGCTTTTGCTTTTCCTCTGTCAGACGCAAGTTTTGAAGACTTCACAATTTATTGGTGGTCAGGTGGGAAAAGACAGTTTTCTAAAATGCAAACGTTTCTAAAAAGACCAGTGTCTCCTCTGGCAGCTCCAGCTTCAAATGATCTGCCCACTGAGAGCATCGCAGTTTGATACATTCCGTTTCATAAAAGCTGATTCAGGCTTTAGACTCCTACAGGGTCTTCATAAAGTAGGTATAAAATAATAATAATAAAAAAAGCTAAAGCTTAAAGATTAATCTAAAGGACATTTATCTCTGATCTCACCTCTCTCATTTTAGAAGAAAAATGTTGATTTTTTTCCTCCTAAAATGTGTTTTGTTTACTACAATAAATTTTCTTCAAGGAGGATCCAAAGAAGGACTAACTTGTACTTAGATTGACATTTATAATTATACATCTGCTTAAGCAAAGAAAACATTTAGAACTAAATTCCCAGACAAAGGGTCAGGTATTTCATTTATTTAGACCTGCAGATGGTCCTTAGGGTCATCATTTTCTCTCAAATGCTTTCTGGTTCTGGTAGCCATAACAATGCTATTCTGCAGTAATGAAGCTGTTTTTCCCTCATAGAATGCAAATGATATTTGTTTATATCATATGTCTGTGAAGCAAGTTAAGCTCAAACTTTTGAAAATGGTCATAATCAGACATCGAATGTATTGCATTAGGTAGTTATGTTTGGTGATTTCTAAATTGGGGCAAAAATATTTATTCAGTTTCTGGAAGGGAAGGCACAAGAATTCTAGAAAAAGAATTATAAAAGTTTGCTTCAACAGGACATGACCAGGAAGCTAAGACTTTCATGCTGGCCTTAGGCAGTTCACCATGCACAAATATATTTCTTCCATTTTGTTAGGATTTTAGAATTAGAATTGCATAGTTTTGGATTAAGCAATGATCTCTCCTAATCTCAAATAAAATAGTAGCTTGTTACTTCCCTTTTGTATTTATACCTACTGACTTCTTAAGGTCATTATGCCTGTTTTTAACTCTTCAAAATTTCTAATTTGTTTAGTGAAACATATCTACCTTTCATAGCCTTCCCTATGTCAGTCTTATAAATAAATCTGGACATATTTTCTTCAGGTGTTTATGACTTCTTTTTGTATGCTTAAAATTGATATGCTTAAGATTATTTTCATTCAATAAGTAATTTAGGGATCCAGATTCATTATATTCCAAATATTTTGCATTTAAAGCAATAACTTTTTTTTAATGTTCAAACTTTCCCTCAATTTGAAATCCTGTGCTTATTGTTGGGTTGTTACTCATATAGATATTTAGTTCCAATGTTTTAATCCTATATTGTGAAATTGGTTCCCTTCTATTTTTTGTTTTTATTTTTTTTCCACCACCAATAACCAGTCTGCTGTCCTGAGTTATACTCCAGTCTCTTAAGGCATTTTTATTACTGGCAGGTTTACATTCCTTGCCCACCACTTATGTTTCTTTCTTTCTATATTTTTATTTTGTTTTTAAGAAATATTTCTGGATATCTCTAGTTCCTATTTTTTGAACTTGAAATGTATTCTTACAACATATAGCTACATTGGAATAATAAGTTCTAGTGTTCTATAGCACTATAGGGTGACTATAGTTCAAAATAATTCATTGTGTATTTTCAAACAGGTAGAAGAAAGAATTTTGAATGATTCCAACATAAAGAAATTGCAAATGAGATGATAGACATTCTAATTACCCTGATTTGATCAATATACATTACATACGTGAATTGAAATATCTCACTGTACCCTATCCTCTGTAAATATATGTTATTTGTCCACTTAAAATAATAATTTAAAAACACATTCTTATATCATATTGCTATGTGCTTACAAATTTTGGCCTGGTGTTTTAATCAGGATTTTCACTGAATGTAAACGTTCTGTTGGAACTATTAAATCTGTGAAATCCATTCTATCAAGAAATAAGGTATGTTTTCTAATTTTTATTCTGTCCCATGGTAGAATTTTAACATTTCTTTCATGTGAGCAATATATTTTCATACACTTTTTGAAAATGTAATTACATGGGATTATTCTGTAGAACTTGTTTAAAAATCTATCAAAATTTGTGAGAATATACTTTGACTCCACTGATACACAGCTAGTAATTTACCTTGTGGAAGTATTTTCCAAAGTACATAAAGTTATTTGTAAGATTACATTGACTGAGCCGGGCTCGGTGGCTCAGCCTATAATCCCGCGCCTTTGGGAGGCTGAGGTGAGTGGATTGCCTGAGCCTGCGGGTTCGAGACCCGCCTGGGCAGCGAGACATCATCTCTACAATAAATCAAAAAATCAGCCGGGCGTGGTAGTGCATGCCTGTAATTCCGGCTACTCGGAAGGCTGAGGTGGAAGGATCGCCAGAGCCCAGCGGGTCGAGGCTGCGGTGGCCGGGAGCGGCCACTGCACTCCAGTCTGGGCGACAGAGTGAGACTCCAACTCAAAAAAAAAAAAAAAAAAAGATTACATTGACTGAAACATTGTTCATAACATTAAAAATTGGAAGCAATTTAAATGTATATCGCTTAGGGGCATCTAACATTATATGGTCCATAATTCCACATAATAAAATGCTTACATCTATGAAAAGATTACAGTAGATTTCTGTGCAATGATGTGGAAAGCTTTCCAAACTACATTATTAAATGAAAAAAATGCAAAGTGCACAACAATGTGTTAGTAGATTAATATTTGTATAAATTTTTTGTAAATTTTAGAAGGATAATTACACTGCAATATTTATAATTTTTCTAGAAGGACATATAAAACTACTAGAAGAATATATAATAATGACTTATTTCATAAGCATTCAGTAGATTTCAGACATTGTTCTAAGTAATTTTCATATAATAAGGCATCTAATCCTCATTACAATTCTATGTGTTGGTTCATATACTTACCCACAGTTTATAGATGAGGAAACTAGGGATCCCAGATGATAAATAAAGTGTAATAAGCTAAGAGCTAAGATTCAAATCCAGGAAGATCAGCTTTAGATTCAATATTTTGAATAAATGCATGCACTTCCTTTTAGAAGTGCTCATCTTTGCGGTAAAATCTAAGAAATGGGGTAAGAATCATTTCATTTTGCCTTTGTAGCTTTTTTCCTAATATGTACCTTGTGACTATCACACTTTTTCTTTTAATATCTTGTGACTGCAATACTTGTTAACATTAAGTTAAGTTTTATCTGAGTGGTCTTTTATTTTTTTCTTTATACTTGTTGAATTTATACAAAAGCTAGTAAATGCTATATGAACACAGTTGAGCATAATATAATAATGCAGATGCCCATATGAGGGACAATATCTTACAGAAAATGCACCCTCCCCTACATGAGGGGAATACTGGTAGTAAACATGATAAGCAGAGGAACATTACACTATAGAGTAGTTGGAAATGTAAGGCCTTTCTTCTCATGACCTTCTGACTTGAATATATTTTAATCTGCCTTTGAATTGATAAAAGTTATGGCAACCCATTACAAAGCACTAAGATGTGTAAAATATTTAAATCATTTAAACAGAAATATTTGACTGTTGAGGAAGATTATTATCCATTGCATGATTCATAACCTTTTTGCAACTTTTAATTCATTATTCCCTTCCTACAGGAGAAGGGGTGACATAGAAACATTGCAGAATTGTGTGTGATACATGGTAGAAATACAGCATGATGGAATGGCTGAGTCTTTACATTAAAATACATTTTATGAGTTACATAGAGTTTCATTGTTTCTGGTTGGTATGAAACAATGCTGTAATTGGGATTGATCCAAACAGAGATAGCACCAATGGCACAGATTCACTTCCAAAGAATCAATGCTTTCTTTTGCCAATTATTTACACATCCTTTAACTTTCCAAAGAAGATTTAGGTTGGATCTCCTGTGTGGCTTTTGTAGAGATTGGTGTGTTTGTGTGTGCAGCTGTATATATCTATGTGGTAACATATTTAATGGTACTTGAAATGATAACTAGTCTGTTGTTGCAAATTGTAGGCTAAGATTGCAAAGCTGAGGAAGATAAATGGCAAGACCTCACAGTCCAACTCTAAATATAAGTTCCAGATAATGTAGAAATTTCTGAGAGGTGGATGTAGTGAAGGTGGGGAAGGGATAGACGGGAAAGGTGGGAAAATAGGAAAATTAAAGGACAGCACCATGACAAGCTCACTTACTTTCTTTCTGTGAGTTCTCAAGACACTGGTCAGACCTAGGTTAAGGAAAAGTTAGTGTGAGATTGAACTTTGCACTGGATTTTGTACTATATAATCATAGCATGTTCTAGGCTAAGAATGACTATAAGCTGCCAATTGCTGCAATAGTACAAAAGGGAAATGTGATGGCTGATCTTACATGTCACCTTGGTTAGGCCATGGTGCCCAGGTATGTTACCAAATATTATTCTGTATGTTTTTATGAGAATGTCTTTAGATGAAATTAACATGTAAATTGGTGAACTGTGAGTAATACAAATTGCCCTCCATAATGTGGGTGGGCCTTATCCATTGGCTTTTTGCTAAGTCTTCAGTCTGATGACTTCAAAACTGTGTTTGTTTTTCTCTGGGATTCCAGTCTACTGGCCCACCCTGCAGATTTTGGACTTACTAGCCTCTGTAATTGCATGAGCCCATTCCTTAAAATAAATCTCTCTGTATATATACACACATCCTATTTGTTTTGTTTCTCTGTAGAACCCTAACACAAGAGACAAGAAAACATGTTTGAAAACAATGATGGGAGAGAAAATAAAGCTATTTTCTGCTTGTACCCTAAGAAGTCTTTCTCATTTAATACACTGGTTACATACTGGACAACCTTTCGTCCTGCACTGAAGACCAGAGAAAGACAGAAAATCAAAGAATATATAGTGAATTGTATCTCCTGCACATCTCTTTTGGATGACTCTCCTTTTTTCTCTCATCTCTTCCCTCTCAGGATGTCTTGCAGTTGGTCCTATATTTTGTGAATAAGGGTCAAATTGGGCTCATTATGTTATAGATTCTGTGTCATATCATTATCCAAAAATCCTTGTGTGTCAAATAGAAACAACCAACTGGTATGAAATTGTTGACAGATGAATAGAACCTCTCAAGTAAGTGAAACTTCTCCTCTTTAAACTGGATCTTGCAATTAACAGAATATTTTAAAGTGACATGATTATTGAATCAACTTTCAGTAGAGTGGCAAGCCTCTGTACTGCACATTCCATCATCAATTTGTACTCATTTACAGTGTCATCGAAGTCCTATGAAAATAAATCACCTTGGATTCCAAATACCAAGGTCTCATATCAATATGCCTTATATTTCAATGCCTTTTGTCTAATGACATGAATACCTTAGACATGCAAATTTATAATAGTGTATATACATTTGATGATGGTCTAAAAATAGTTTCATTCTCTTCTCTTTTTTATCTTCATTGCCTAAAGTAAAGCAAAAATGAATAATTAGATATAATTGAAAGAAGTAGATTTAACAGTTTATTTATCCTTTGAGGCAATGGTCATTTTTCCTATACCCTACAGCAGTCCTCAACTGTTTTGTCATCAGGGTCAGGTGAGGGGTGCTGGGGGAATCAGCAGACACTGGATTCTCATAGGAGCTAAGGAGTGCACAGACTAGATCCCTCACATGCACAGTTCACAATACGGTTCATGCTTTTATGAGAATCTAATGCTGTTGATGATCTGACCACAGTTGAAGCTCTACTCACCCTCCGCTTACCTACTGCTCTGTGGCCCAGTTCTTAACAGGCCACAAACTGGTACTGGTCTGAAACCTAGGGTTTGGGAACCCTGCTCTACAGAATAAGTTCTAAATCTCTTCCGTGATCTGACTAAAACCTGTTTTATTGCTTTGTGTTTTCTGCTACATATCCCCTGCATGAGTGAGTGCACTGTGGCAAAGAATGCCTTGCTCATCAAGATCTGGTTTCTTCTCTTGTCCTCAACATGCTCCATCAACCCACCTCTTTGCTGTTGAGTGAAATTATATTGTGAGTTCAAGTCAATGGGAGGTAGGTGAAAGCGATGTAAGCCACTTCCAGGAACGACCTTTCTAAGTTCTCATACAATCTTCCTTGTACTACTGTATATTTGCTTATAAGAAAGTTAGTTAGACATAGAGAAGTCAATGGAAGATTCAAGGCTCTTGAGCAGGGACAGGTGGCGTCACCACATGGAATGTACATAGGTCTTTGAAGGACTGCATGAAACAGAAATCCCATGGGAACCCATTTTAGACTGTGACTTGAAAAAGAAGGCTGGGCTCAGTGGCTCAGCCTGTAATCCCAGAACTTTGGGTGACTGAGGCGAGTGGATTGCCTGAGTTCGCGGGTTTGAGACCAGCCCGGGCAACTTGGCAAGACTTTGTCTCTCCAATAAATCAAAAATTTGCCGAGTGTGGTAGCACATGCCTGTAATTCCGGATACTTGGAAGGCTGAGGTGGAATATTTACTTGAGCCCAGCAGGTCGATGCTGGGTGTGGTCATGAATGTGCCACTGTACTCCAGTCTGGGTAATGGAGTGAGACTCCAACTCAAAAAAAAAAAAAAAAAAGGAAAAGAAAAGAAAAAGAAATAATCTTTATGGTGACAAGCTATTCAGATTTGGGGTTTATTACAGCAACTAACATTACTGTTATTAATATGGATAATCTAAATTTTGGCTATAGTAAATTATTTTCATACTTTGTCCATGCTATTCCTAATTCTAAAGCATTCTCCCCCCAACACCTATCTCTGTCAGCCACATCTCTTTTCTTTCTTCAAGAACCAGTTGAAGCTCCCCTCTCTCCCACGTGTTCATGATAATAATTTATTATTCCCACGAAACATATTAGTTGTCTTACAACATTTTGTATATCCTAATACCTTTAGTTATATATAGTACTCAATATATTTCTTTATTTCCCCTTTCAATCAGTACAATACCTGACACATATAGATGTGTAGAGCAAAATAGATAGATCACATGTGTCCTATTGCTCATAGCCATTCATAAATATATTAATATTTTATAACCTGTAGCTATGTTACATAACCATAGCAGTATATGTAATTACAGAATGTCTGTATTTTACTACATTTAAACCAAAATAATTAATGAGAATAGTTGATCACTTTAAAAATTGACAAACTGCTATATGTGTTCAGAAAAAAAAAATGAGGAACATCTAATACATACTAGCTATTGTGAGATACTTTGCAGGTGAATCTTCAGTGAGAGGTTAAGAGTTCCTCACATTTCAGAAACCATTAACATTTGAAGTTACAGAATCCTGAGGTCAGCAGTAAGCAGACTAAATGGGACCCAAGAGAAAGTCAGCACATGTCCCCAAAAGTAAATTTCTTATCCCCTTATCACAAGAAGCAGCCTATTAAGTAGTTATGGTTGTAAATTTTAAATTCCCCCAAAGAAAAGGTTGACAAAATTGAATTATGAAGAAGAGCAAAGAAGATTAAATTACCAGAAGAAGAGCAAAGTCTTGGGGAGTAACTTCATAGCAACCTTCAGGCCCAGGAGGTTTTAATAAGTATGGAGCAGGAAGGATACAATAAGATAACACTGCTGAATTTGCAAATGTTTGGGCTATCTGTGTGTAATGTCTGATGGGTGTAAACATTGCATGGGAGGATAAAGAGAATTTGTAAAAATTTGGCATTAGGGAGTTTAAGGACCAGCATATCCCCCATCCTAGAATCACATGGCTATCAAATTTATGCCTCTCAATTCTGAGATGAGCAAACGGAATTGTAGAGAGGTTATTTAAATAAAGTCAGAACATAACTTCAGATTTCAGAGTATGAAAATATTTATAAGTCCTGAACAAACACAAAATGTTATTATTGCAACTCCTCTGACTTTTTTTAAAAATAACAACTTTGAGCATAGGATGCCCACTTTTGGTATGTCTCTCCCTAGTTAAAGGACCCTATTGTGCAGGATCCTAAATAAACAATATAAACCAAGCAAAGGAGGGCAACCCTTAGAACCAGAGTCTCATGTTGTTCATGTATTTCATTCTGTAAATGTTGATAAAACTAGGATGTAGCTTAAAGTCATCACAATGTTGTTATCCTCAAGGAAATCAGAGTTATCCTATTCATTTGTAATGATATCTGAGGTAATTTTCCTCATTGGAAATTTTATGGTTCTTGTAGTGAAATATCATTATTGCCATAAGGAAAACTAAAATAATACAGGTTTAAAATAGCAAACACATTTTCTCTAATGTGATAAAGAGGAAGAAGATAATTGTGATGTGGTTGATATGACAGTATTCAAACAGTATATCGATTATTTTATATTTAGTCCTACAGAAACATCTTTAATTTATGAGTGCCAATTATATATGAATAGACAGGGGCACACCAAGCTGAAAGGAGTCTCATGAAGCCATGCAGCTTCTGTCTCTTAATCCAAGAATAAATGATCCTAATTCATTGTATGTATTCATTCATAAAATAAAATTAAGATGTCTGATGATGATAGTTGTGAAAAATGATAAGGTAAGGAAGAGGAAAGAGAATTCCACATATAGGAAGTCCACAGGGCAAAAAGGAAAGATTCACTTAGAAATAACATTTGAGCAATGACCCTCAAAAAGGAGAGTAAATGAGGCATGCAGAAAACATGGTGTGAAAAATGTCAGAAATGGCAACAGCATTGGTGATTCCCTGAATTGAGGAGCAGCCAAGTGGGAGGGGAATTAAGAGGAAATGAAGCCAGAGAGATAATGCACAGTCAGATGGTATAGGACTTTGTGACTTGATCATTACACATTCTATACATATGCCCAAATATAACATGGGCCCAAATATGCACGTGTACTAGTGAAAAAGAATTTATTTTTCTCTTAAAATGAGTGGAGAAGATGTTACAGGGCTTTAAAAAATGAATTAGACATCAATTTTTTTTTTTTTTTTTTTTGAGTTGGAGTCTCACTCGGTCGCCCGGACTGGAGAGCAGTGGCCGCTTCCGGCCACCGCAGCCTCGACCTGCTGGGCTCCGGCGATCCTTCCGCCTCAGCCTTCCGAGTAGCCGGAATTACAGGCGCGCGCTACCACGCCCGGCTGATTTTTTGATTTATTGTAGAGATGAGGTCTCCCTGCCCAGGCGGGTCTCGAACCCGCAGGCTCAGTCAATCCATTCACCTCAGCCTCCCAAAGGCGGGGGATTACAGGCTGAGCCACCGAGCCCGGCTGAATTAGACATCTTAAGAGGTAATTCTGGCACTGTGTGGAAAGTGGGCTAAAAGAAAGTAGACACAGGAGGGCAAATGTAGAAGCAGAACCAGTGGAGAGCCTCTTAAATAATCTAAATGAAGAGATGATATTGGATTGGAACAGAGTGGAACAGTAGACCTGCTGAGAAGGAGTGTATTTTAAAAGTAAAAGGCAATGAGTTTGTCTAGGGATTGAATGTGGGGTATGAGAAAGAGGAAACAGGAATGACTCCAAGGCTGTTTGGCCTGAACAGCTAGAAACTTATCGAGTTGTTGTCTACCGAAACTGGGAGAATTGTGAGGAATTGGTATAGGGAGGGGAAACCAGAAGTTGAATATTGAATGAGGTACATTTCAAATGCCAATTAGATTTCATAGAAATATATCGAGTAGATTGTTAGGAATGTGATTTGGGGAGAGGTTCAGGATAGAATTATAAATGTGAAAGATATTATTGCATAGAATACTTAAATCCATGAAGCTGGATGAGTGTGCCAAGGGAATGAGTGTGTAGATAGAGAAGAGATGAGGTTCAAGGTCTGAGCACTGGGGTCATGAAATTTTAGAGGCTGCAGAAATTGAAAAGAATGAGCAAATGGAGTGAAAAGGTGAGGCCAGTTATGGAAGAAATATAGGAGTGAGTAATGTCCTGAAAGGTAGTACTATTGTTGAAATGTCATTTTGTTTACTTACTTTACATCAACTCTACTTAACAATTTAAACCCAAACTCCCCAATCATTTTCTTCATGCTTTTATGAAGAATATACTATTCTTATTAGGACTTGCAAATGTAGTAATTCAAATAACCTGTCAAGTATTTGGTAACTTATCTTTCAAATTTAAAATTCACTAGTAATTTCATTAATTAAATCAATGAACTTCCCATGTACCTAATGAAGTTATCACTGACTTCTTAAACTTGATTGGGGTGTTATTCCAGACACAGAAATTCAGGCAAAATCTAACCCCACATACAAAAGAAGAAGAGACCTTTAAAAGTTTTTAAAAGGCTAAATTTTTATCAGATCTCCCATTTTAATGCCTAATGAATTTGGGGTAATTGAAATATTCACGTTAATGGTAGGTGTTGAGCAAATGTTAAGAACTGAAAATAAATTACCAGTCCTAGTCCTTATCTTCACCCCTCTCAGTTGCAATTAGTACAAGGTTGCAAAGTGAAAGGTAGCAAGTAGAGAGATGTACTTCTCTTTAACCTCTTCACCCAGTCAATCACCTGCTTTTACTCAGTTCTTTTAGTTCACCGCTCAACCTTTTCTACCTCCTTGGAGCTACCACTCTCATGTATGCATCAAAAATCACTTCTTTCCAAGACTTGGAAATAACTTCCTTGTTGTTTACTCTACCTCTGTTTTCTCTCTCTGTTTGTTCATCATAAATGTAGACATTAAAGTAGTTGTACTAAAATGTACTAGAATATTGTTTGTATTTATAAATTTATTTTTATATTACTCATTTATTTTCTGCTTTCTCTTTTTTGCTCATTTCAATAATATTTTTGACCTTTCAAAGAAAGTTTTGCTAATCAGCACTGTATTTTTTTAATTTATATTTTGTGTTTTCATCTCTGTTAATTTATGTTTTTTACTACTTTATTTTCTTTTTTATTGTTTTTTTTTTCAGCCTGTCAAGTCGTTTGATTTATTTTTCATATTTAAAATTTTTCTCCTAGTGTATTATTTTGAGATACCAGATTTACTTCTATAGCTGCTTTGGTTGCATTTCATAGAGTACTTTTATTGTCTTTCAATTTGTGAATTGTCTAAGATTACAATGATTTTTTCTCATTTTGATTGAGTTATTCTGATGGGTATTTTCAAGTTTCCACATGGATAGATTCATTTTTTACTGTTATGTTCAAGGTCATTTATTGTTAATTTCTATTTTTATGGCATTGTTTTTAGATAATGTAGCCTTTATGGTCTCTGCTCTTTGGGGTTCCCCAAAATAGTTCATTGTGGTTTAATACACAATCCATTTGTGTGACTGTTCCAGATATGCTTAAAACAAGTTATTTTAATGGTTTTAAAAACATTTGGATAAATCTGGTTTAATAACAATAAGCCAGTCCTCTATTCAAGAATGAAATATTTATCAGGTACCTACAGTGTGTCAAGCACTGTGCAAGGCAATGAAAATATTACAATAAACAAAATAAAAGAAGCTTCTGCTTTCATTGAATCTAGTCCGGAAGCAAACAATAAAAAGGCAAGTAAACATATTGTATGTCAATACATGATAATAAAGTAGACAAAGTAAATGGAGAGTACCAGAAAGGGCAGCCAGAAGTCTATTATTTTATGACAATCAGGGAACACTTCCCTGATTAGGTTACTCTTGAAGCAGAATCTGAAAGAAGTGGGGAGAATCATGTGAATAACCAGGAGTGCTTCACAGAAGGAAGGGCAAATGTAAGGACTTCAAGGCAAGGGCATTCTTCATGTAATTTAGGAAGAGCAAGGAGATTGAAGTGGCTGGAAGACTTTGAGAAAGGTATAGTGTGGTGGCCACCTAACAGTGGTAGACAGACCACAAAGCACAAAGTGGCTCAAGAGCCATGGAAGCAGCATCAGCTTTTATTCTGAGTGAGAAGGCAAACCTTTGGTGGGCTTTGAACATAAAAGTGCTGTGATCTGACAGGGATTTTTATTAGAAGAATTCTTCCATCTTATTGGGTTGAGAATGGGCTTGGATGGTGGTGGGATGTTGGGGAGAGAAGGAGGGAGAGTGAGCAAGGGTAATTCAACTAAAAGGCCAATTTGGAAATTAAGGGAGATTTAAAGGTGGCTTAGACCAGAGTGTAAAATTTAAGGTATAGTTAAATTCAGGGTATACTTTGAAAGCTGAGTCAGAATTTGCAAACAAACTGGGTGTGAGAGAAGGAGAGAATTCAAGGATGATGTCAATGATTTGGGTTGAACACTGAAGGGCAGAATTTCCCAAATATTGAACTCAGAAAAATCTGTATGGAGCAACTTTGCATGGGAGAAATCCGAAGTTCAGTTTTAGACATTTTAAATTTGAGTTGTTAATAACATGTATTAGAGTGAGGTTATGTAGCATGTTGATAAAAGGAGTCAGGAGAGACATCTCGATTCTATAAATATGTGAGATTTTTCTAGAAACTAACACAATGCCATGACACTATACAAGACCTTAGGAGAGGAAGTAGGAAAGGAAGAGACAAGAGTATAAAGTGAAACTTTTGGGCACTTTTACATTTAATTTGTGAGGAAAGAACAAAGAACCATTCAAAGAGACTGAGATGGAGTGTCCTATGAATAAAGGGAAAGATCACGGTATTGTGATTTCATGGAAGCCAAGGGATTCAAGGGGAGGTCTATCAAGCATTTTATTAAGCAATATGAAGACTGAAAGGCTTGCACTGAATTTAGCAAAGTGAAGACTTTGCTAAATGGTGATATTGACAAGGGTGACCATGGTAGTGATTAAAGCCTGATGTACAGTGGAGAAAAAGACATAGATATGACTCTTTCCAGAGATTTGCTATAACTCCTTGAGATGAGGCAATGCTTAGAATTAAGTTCTGAAAGATAATTGCAGGAACAATATCCTTAAGCAAGCAAAAGGGATAGGCTCTAGTCCATAAGTGAGGAGAGGAATTTGAAGAAAAGAAGACCATTATATTTCCGAAGAGGCAAGGTGCAACACCTTGCTGTAGTTGGAGAAGCATTGCCTATTTTCTGCAAGAAATAGGCTTGAGTCTTTGCAATCACGTTCCTTCTCCCTACATTCTTACTTCTCACAAGTAATACAGAAAAGGTCAAAGAAATTAAAATTTAATGTCTCCTTTACTTGTCAGTTAAGACCATTTTAAGGATACATGCTTATCAGTGAGGTACTGTTTTTCCCTTTTTAGTGATTTAAAGTACCTGTTCTGATTCTATCAATTTTATTTATTACAATTAATATAATTTTTTGATATTAATTTTTCCATTTGTAGATTTTTATGCCTCTGTTTTATGATTTGACTTTCCTCAAATATTTGAGAATCTTTAGTTTTCTATTCATTCCTATGTTTGAAAACCCCAGCGTTTACAAAAGCTGTGCTCAGGTGAGAATTGCTAGAAAAGTTTTTCTGGTGTTTCCAGCAGGATGTGGATCCCTATTCCTCCTGAGGCCTTTATTACGGCAGGACCCGACTTGTCTCTTCTGCCTCAGTGTGAATTCTCACCGTGTTGTGCTTGGGGCATGTGTTACCATGGCTAACTCCTTTGCTTGGGGCATGAGCTACAGGTGAAAGCTCTGTTTGTAGCTCTGTGGTTGGTCACGCTTATGTTTGTTTAGGGTTGCCTTTACCCCAATATTCATTTTCTGAGCCTGCTCCTCCTCAACCTTCACTTTGCCTGCACAGGAATCTGTTCCTTTTTGCATGTTGGGTCATAGTTGGCCCTGATCATTTGCTATACATATGACTAATTCGGTTGTCTGACTTTCAGAACGTACTCCAAATTTCTCCTTCACTAATGCCTTCCATATTCTTATTTTCCAATTTTATTATTCGCATCATTGAAAAATTATTCTCTAAATTTTAATAAACTCTAAGGTGGGGGAAATTTGGAAAAATACTGGCCAATGTCAGTTTTTATTGTTACCCTTTTAGTTTATTTTACTAACTTACAAAAAACCTGTAATGAATCTCTATTTTTTATATTTTTTTGACAACAAAAAAGAAAACGCATAAATTTTTTTTAATTAAGTGTTTATCATACAAAGTAGAATTTCCCTTTTAAGCTCACCTTAATCTTATTCCTTTTTTGTCTTCTCAGTGGTAACCACCCTTTGCTGGTTTTATTATATATTTGTACAGATATATAAATAAATACTTTTTATTTTACTTTTACATAAAATGCTATTGTACAAATTATCTCAAATATTTTCTTGATAACTTTTCATGTCTAGACACATAAATCTTCTAAAAAGAGCTAAAATTTCAAAAAACAACAAAAAGTACTATACTACTTTTTATTTTTATTGTTATTCCCTTGGTCTACTAGAAACAACTGACTTAATTCATAAACTTTAATTTTTTGTCTGCAAAAAATTGTAAGCATATATCAGATACTACATAGCAATTTTAAAAATTATCATTACTATCAATAATGTATATAAATCTTAGAATTATTACATGGAATGATAGAAGTAACTTTAAAAATTACAATTATAAAGTATGCCCTTTTCTAAAGTTAAAACTAACTAAAGTCAAACAATGTACTTGGTAAGTGATATGCTATATTAGGAGACACTGTGCTTACACACATTCCCCCTCAAGAGAATGCTCAACATAAGATTCGATTAATGGTTACCTCCATTTTGGTAAGGTAGGAAAATAGGATGGAAGACTTAATGAGTCCATTTAATTTATTGTCAAGGTTCTAGCATTTATAAGTATATATTTATATATAAAATATAAATATATAATGTATATAAATATTATATATAATATATATTATATACATATAAAACGATGCATAACAAAATACAGGAGAATCACTCTGGTTGATTCTGGTTCTTGTCATAAAACAAGCATTATAATTAATCTAGATCCCAGAAACATAAATACATATTTTTAAAAGAAATGTAAAACTTTGCGACATAGCTTATTATTTGGTGTTTACTCTCTCCCTGTGAACAAAGAGTCAAGTGAAATACTACATACATTTCTGTTTCTTCCAATTCCAAGATTATCTGACTTTTTACAAATGCCAGCAGTCACACAACTCCAGGAGAATCTTTTGATATTCACATTTATTATAATATAGAATAAAAATGTATTTTGATTCTGCTTCTTGAACTTAAAAAGCTTATACAGTTAAAATTGCAGACCCAGGAAGTAAAAGATCATTATTTTGCATCGCAAACTACAGTGATTTTATACAACGAAATATAAGGAATGGCTGGTTTGAAAAATGTTGGATGGGGAGAGGGTGCTGGAGAGAATGAAGTATGTTGAGGTGGTATGTAATGGAAGGGCCAAAAGGAAGACAGCTGATTCTATTTAGATTTTTTAATATATAGATGCCTATATTTAAGTGGCTACTGGAAACTCATCTCTCAGGGGCAGAGAAACAGATGGCTAGGATCATCAAGGTTCACTTATGTTTCACTTGTCTTCAAATCATTCAGAGTGATTCCCTTGCATTGCAAAAGGGTTAGATTGGACTGAAAAAATAAACTTTCTCTAATTTTTTAATGGTCTTAAAAAATAAAAACTAACTTTTGAAGCTAGAACAAGTTTATAACCAGCAACCCATTTCAAATTCTCATGATTACCAGAGATGAAACCTTTAATTTCAAAGATTCAATTGTATAGGTGTGACCATGTGCTACAGACCTCAAGGGTGGCCTGTGCATTTTGGTAATATATGATCTTGTTAATAGGTGGATTCTAAAAAGTCAAACTAAAAGAGTATACTAGTGGTTTCCGGGGGGAAATTGAGAGTTATTGGTCAAAGAGATACAAAATTTGAGTGATAGGACGAATAAGTTAAGATCTGGAGATCTAATGTACAACATGGTGATTATAGTTGACAATACTGTATTGTATACAAATATAACTTTTCAGATTTGGAAAGTAGCCAAGAATGGTGGCTTATGCCTGTCGTCTCAGCACTTTGGGAGACTGAGGTATGACGATCACTTGAGGCCAGGAGTTTGAGGCTGCCATGGGGAACATAGTGAGACCTCCATCTCTATAAAATAAATAATAATTAAAATGTTTTTTAAATATTTGGAAATCTTTTTTAAGTAGCAATCCCATAAAGTATTTTGACTTCCAGAAAGAATTATGAATATATTAAATATGTTCATTGAAAGTCATTAATAAGACTAAGGCACCTGGCTATTTATCATAAAACCAGTTGTACTTTAACTAAATCAATCAAGACATGAAAGCTTCTCAGAACTCATGCAAACATAGGTGGTATGTCTTTAGGTCCAGACAGCCCAACTGCATGTTTTATCTTTACTATTTTATAACCAGCAAACCAGGGGTAAGTTGTTCCAGGCAAGGTGCATGGGCACCTCAAACCTTCACCTCTATCCCCATAACAGCTTGAGGGAAGAACACATTCAGGCTTCCCATGGCTGCATTCAAGATTTTATTGGTGTGGGTAGCTTCCCAAATGAGTATTTCAAGTGACAGATGATTTTGTTGTGCTCCTTCTCCACAGCATCAATATCCACTATTCTATGGAGGATTAACTAGAGTAAGCACCCTGCAGTCACTAGTTATGAATTGTAAATGTGTGACAATTATGGCTCTTGAGGTACAAAACACATTTTTTATAGTGATTTGTAGGGCCTATTTTTATTGAGAATGAGCTTAAAACTGCCAGATTCATTAGCTACTTGAGCTACACTGGTCATATCCTTTGTGTGTTTGTGCATTAGGCTTTCTTAATCAGAGAAATAAGCTTACATAATTTCTTTTAAATTATGCGTAGTAGGGAAGGAGGTGTGCAACATGGGAAGGTTTGTGAGAAAAACTATAAAGTAGAAATGCCAAGAGCGGATTCACATTAAAAAATATTTAATGAGCAATAAAATGCTTCTGTAGTGATTCCAAGGGCTGCACAGCATGGTCCAGGGAAGAAACAGTGTGCGCCAATAATTTCTCTTGAGAATGGTACAATTTAGAGAGTCCAATTATTTTCTGCTGTTCAGGTCCCCTTGTCTGATTGTCTTTTCTTCCTGTTTGGAGTTAGGAACAGTAAACTGATATTGATATATTTTCCAACAAAGATGATTTGAAGGGCTGAGTACTACCTTATCTGTTGCAGAAAGAATGGAAGGGTAATCTCATCATATGTCAAAAAGTTATTGTCCCTGTAAAAGGTGTATCATATGCGAAAAAACAGAAAAACATAAAATATAAGCACAATTCTTCAAGAGATCCTACAAGTTATTTTTTTCATTTATTCATCAAAATACTAAAGTATTTGAGTATGTGTGTATGTGTATAAATATATAAATGTGGGTGTGTGTATTATATTTGTTATATTAATCCCACATCATTAATATATATTTATGATAAATGATGTGATTTATATATAACATATATAAATTTATACATAGAATTGTATTTATTGTATAATTAGTATATAATATATACAAATGAGATGATATGTATATTAATAGCTTAATGTCATTGGCTTTTACTAAATAAACAGCCATTGTGCCAGACATGCTGCTGTATTTTGGGAGATGGAGATAAAATCAGCCCTTCTCCTCCTGAAACCTGTATTCTAATTGTGTTGTGAGAAAGTGGTTAATTAAATAATGACCTGAATTGTTGTATAATTAATAATTGTTTGGTGAAAGAGAGGTACAAGGTGTTATGAAGGTGTGCAACAAGGGATATGAAGTGACTTGTTCCCTGGCTCTTGTAATAAAATATCACCAAGTGAGTCCATCAGCTTCTGTCTGGACGTTTGAAACTTTCAGTTGTTCAGCCTAATACTTCACAAAGGCCAAGGCAATAGAATAATACTGTTTTCCACTTCATCTGTCATCAGGTGCTCATAGTACCATCCAACATAGAGAAGAAAGATGAGGCACAGAATGAAACTATATATTATCCTGGAGCTCTTGTGGAATGGTGTACCCTGCTCAGGGCAGGGCTTATTCTCCTATTCCCAGCTTCCTTCCTTGTGCTGATTAATTTCGTGTGCCAACATGCCTAGGCTTTGGTGTCCAGTTGTTTGGTCAAACTCTAATAAATGTTACTGTGAGGATTTTTTTTTAATTGAAGTCTCACTCTGTTGCCCAGGCTGGAGTGCAGTAGCACACTCATGGCCACCTCATCATTGACCTGCTGGGCTCTGGCAAACCTTTTGCCACTGCCTTCCAAGTAGCTGGAACTATAGGCCCGTGCTGCCATGCCTGGCTTTTTTAAAATTGATTTTTTATAGAGACGAGAGCTCACCAAGTTGCCCAGGGTTAGGATTAGGGTCTCAAACCAGTTGGCTCAGGTAATCCCCTTGCCTCGACCTCCCAAAGTGCTGGGATTACAGAGTGAGCCACTGAGCCTGCCCTGTGAGGATATTTTTTAGAGGTGAGTTAACTTTTATAATCATCTGACTTTAAATACATCAAATTACTTCCATAATGTGAGTGGACCACATCCAATTAGTTGAAGGTCTTCACAGCACAAACTAGGGCTTCCTAGAGAAGGAGAAATTCTTCCTTAATGTATAACATAGAAATTCTGCCTGAATTTTCATCCTACTTGTTCACCTGATGAACTATAGACTCAAGCCTCCAACATCAACCCTTAACCTAAATTTCCAGCCTGCCAGGTTACGCTACACGTTTTGGACTTGCCAGACCCCATAATCACATGAGCCAATTCCTTGGCATAAATCTCCCTCTCTCTATAAACATCCTGTTGGTTCCATTTTTTCTGGAGAATCCTGACTAATATTCTCCTAAGCCACTACAAAAAAAATTACTTGCCAGGTTTTCTTGAAGCAGAGACTGAGATGAAGCATCAGATGTAAATGATTTGTTGAGCAGATACTTCTTAGTAGAAGTCAGTGGGGGAGGGAGGAAGAAGCAGAAACAGGAAAAGAAGAAATCTCAGCAAGGGAGCGATTTCAGATAAAGTCCTAGCCTGAAGATTTTATGAGGAGCTCTGGAGAGTAAATTACACCCTAGAGTTAGAGCCACCTTAAGGCTAGGGACTGACCTTTCATATTCCACAGCAGTCAGTCATTGAGTAAGGGTTGTGGGACCCTGTAAACTCCTGGGTACTGCTGGCTTTCTGTGCTGCTGGTACAAATCGTTGGAAGCAAAACAAAAAGACTCTGAAAATTGAATGCATGAAATAGTAAACTGGATCTTCAGGGATGTGGGAGTGGCATAGACAGTCCCACTGTATAGGAATTAATAAATTTGTTTATTGGCTTAAGGCATACTGTGTGCCAACTACTTTATGTGCAGTGGCAAATCATATGATGATAGATTAAATGGAATTTTGTATGGCTATATGTCTCTTACACAGAAAATAAATATTCTTCCCTTTCCTGCTTCTAAAGAACAGGAAAAGAACTGTAGGTCCATTACCATCACAGTAGTTAATCAGTAGTTACATCCTACTATGTTCCTGCCACACTGTTAGATGCTAAGAAACACACTGCTCTCTTTGAGTTGAGAAATTTAAACTGGAAAATCATATAAGTTGATTTTTATAATCTGAGTGAACTTTGAGCATCTTCTTTATTTATGATATGGGGATGATAGTAATATTTGTGTCATCTGACTGGTAAGATGATTAAATAAATAATGATTAGAACAGATAAGATCACATATATAAAAGCTATTTCTAGCTTTTATTCTTCTAGCAGACTATAGACTCCATGAAAGCAGAGATTTTGTTTTCCAGGCCATTTTCTCCCCTAGAATCTGGCATAGTTCCTGTCTCATAATTAGTATTTCATATGTATTTCAATTTACAGGAGGTTAACTAATATGATGCTTGAATTTTTCTTTTTTGTGTCTTCTGGTCTCAAGACTTTTAAAACATAGGATTCTCAAGGGTAAAGAATTAATGCTAGTTGTAAGTATGTACAGGTGGCACTTAATGTAAAGTAATAATATTTGAGTCAATTTTATATATTTATTGTTCTTCAGGGATGCTCCCATTGTTTATTGACCTTTAGGGAAATGACTTAAGTGTAAGGGAAAATAGAAGACATATGGGTGCAGGTATTTGCTGAGTTGTTCAGTGAGCTACAATACTGAAACGTTGCCAGACGTTAAAGTTCTGTTCAGAATTCTTAATCAGTCTGCCTTTTCTCTTCTCATCTGCAAAGTTACTAACTTCATACCATCGTCTATTTCTTGTGATTACTCAGAGTATAGCCAATTAGATAGTCTTCCTTTACCGAAATGTTTTCCTTTCTTGACAAGCTGAGGCTGTACCGAGAAAAAGGAGCTGCCTATATGTTCATTCTTTCATTGACTCATTTTTCCCTATTTATATGACCTCATTGTGCTGGGCATGGTCATATGCTTTGAGAATAAAAAGCCCTTCTCTCAGATGATGCAGACATTAGTAGGAGATTATATTATGTATTTATTTTATTGTGATATACGATAAGTTTGGTAAACAAATCTTAAATTTATGTCTAGAATTTTTGCCTATGCATACATCCATGTAATCACTACCTATATCAAAAGGAATATTCCGAAAGACTCCTTCATGCCCCTTCTCAGTCAACACCCCCTCACCAAAAAGGACCTCTACTCTGACTCCTAACATCCTGAAACAGATTTACTTGCAAAGAGATATTTAAGCAGATAATTTTGATAATATTTTGAAAGCATTATACAAAGTTCTAAGGACATGTTAGATAATAGTGGAGCAAAAGAGATTGTAAGAGGGTTAAGAATATAAATCTTCATAGACATATGACATTTAAATTATATCTAAAATATTTTGTACAATTCAATCAATGAAAAAAGTGAAGGAAGAGGGACTTCGGTGATGAAAATATGGCATGCACAAGAAGCATTTTGTACACAGTAGGTGGCAGGTAGGTTCCTGAGGATGCTGCATCTGGAGAGGGCATGGAAGCTTCATACTCCTTTCACATGCCTTGCGGGTCTCTTCGTCTGTATCCTTTTTAATAAACTGGTAACATTAGGTAAGGGTTTCCCTGAGTTTTGCGAGCCACTCAAACTAATCAAGTCCAAGCATGGGGTAGTAGAAACCCCAATTTATAACCAGTCAGTCAGAAGCACAAATTTGCAATTGACTTTGGAAGTAGGGGGCAGTCTCGTGAGACTGAACCCTCAACCCGTGGGATCTTGTGGGATCTATCCAGGTAGTGTCAGAACTGAATTGAATTGGAGGTTACCTAGCTGGTGTCTGCTGCGGAATTGATTGCTTGCTGGTGCGTGTGGGGCAGGGGGAAACACACACATTTGGTCACAAAAGTCTTCAGTGTTGATTGCTGTATCATGAGAACAAAGGGAAAACTTTTTTTTTTAATGCAACCATCAAACATAGAAGGTTTCTTTGCTGAATGAATTAAGGGTGCCTACAATATATGCATTAGGATCTTGGGAAGAGGAAACATTTTTTTTTCTAATACGTATTCTTTTCTCTTTTAGATTCATAGTACCTTGTAGAGGTAATAATAGAGCTCTATAGTACACTTTGTGAAGTGCTGTTACATGGTGGAAACCTTAAAAGTGGCCTATCAGAAAGTTCACCTTTATCATGCAGCTTCCTAAATGGAGCAGGTTAAGCTATATTCATATCACTCTAAAATGCATGATTATTGCCATAACTTTAATCAAATCATCTCTTAACCCTGAGGTTTCCATCCTGGGCCTTGAATCCTTAGGACTATTCAAAGGTAGTAACTGAGGGCCTTTGGCAATGAAAGGTGGAGAATGCTAGCCTGCTGAAAATATTTAGGAATTTACAAACAACAGTTTTCTTCAAAATCGAAATCTTGCTCTTGAAAATAAGATGTTAAAAGAAGACAGGGCTCTGTGAAGGAGACAGTCTCTTGTATAAAGAGAAAACCTCAAGATGCTAACTCAGGAACAAGCTTGAGTGATAGCTCAGCTGCACTGAGATCAAAAGCAACATGAGTATCGTACACTGTGTGGATGTACTTGCAGAAAGTTTCCTCTGACTGGATGAGTTCACAGCTGCAGCACTAGCTTTAAGCTTCAGGGGTAGATGGTGTTTGAGCCTGGCTGGGTGTATTGACTAAAACCAATGATGAACTCTCCACTTTAAAAACAAGGAAGTGAATGTCTGTAAAGGCCATTTCTCCTGCAGCATGTCCCTTAGGCACAGTTATAAGAGCTTAAGACTGAGTATCCATGTTGAGCCCGGTTTGGTTTCATTTTTCTATTGTTAATTGAGCATTTCCCTTCTGCTGTTCAAAGACTACAGATATCCAGAAGAAGAAAGAATCATACATACTTATGATTTTCTAATATGCAAAGTTTTATTTCTTAGGATTATATCTTGATCATTAGCCAGGATAGCTGGATGTCTCATGGTTGTTTGCCTATAATTCTTAGTATATGAGTGAGAAAATGCCCCCAAAATAAAATATTCTCAAAAACAGTAACCAAAGCATTACTTATACTTTTAAGTTGGCAGTACCAATTCAGAGAAAAGTTTCAGTATCTCTACATTTCAGTATGGTTACAATTTAGAAATAAAATTTAGAAAAATGTTTCTATTTTTATTGGCTTAGTTTGTATTACATCATTTTTTTGCCTAGAAATGTATAGCATCAATTTGTTGTCAACCAGGAATCTACAAAATCATACTATTTCTAAGGGCATACCTTTACAGGAAATGAAAATCTTCCTGCCACAAATGTTTAATCTGTGTCACACTGAAAATAAAATTACCTTAAAATTAGGAGGACCAAGCGAATTGCAATTATCCTAAATAGCTCTCTTTTACATTAAATGAAGTTTCAAAAATCTACTATCAGCTTAATATTTATTTACTTTTTTGAGTCGGAGTCTCACACTGTTGCCCAGACTGGAGTGCTTAACATTTTTATGGCCATTTGTTAATAATCAATATGTAATGATTGTTTTCTCTTCGTTTATTATTTATTTACTTACCTTATAGAACAAAGAATACATTCACTTCTCTTAATTCACAGGATGCAACACACTCTTATGAGTAGTAGGTACCAGTATATATCTTTTATATATAATAAAACGAATCTCAGAAAAGATGTCCTATCCAGATTTTAACCTGATTTCATGATTTCATGAAGAATTATATATAGATCTTATTAATGTAAGGAAATAATTAAATCAATATACTTTAAAGCTAGAAAGAAGCTCAAATATCATCTGGTCTTATCAGATGTAAATAAGATGACAAAAGCACAGAGATGTTCAGTAAAGTTTTCAGTGCTACCCCCCACCCGCACCCATTCTTCCAGGTCTTAACTCCTTAGAGGCATACTTGACAGCCTAGTTCCAGATTTCTGGCACTTAGCTTCCACGTTTATTCTGCACTCTGGGGACTTTACCTCCTTCATTTTTGTAGGGTTTTTTTCTCATTTATAACTAATTTTAATATCATAGACTCTTAGATTATCAAGAATTGTAGATACTATCAATCACTAAATGCAATCTAATTTACTTTCTGGGTAGGAAAATAAAACCCAATATGGATACATAAATTTCCCAGCATGGCCCAGCCACATTCAGATCTTCTGTGTGATGATCTTAGGTGCCTAATTTATTTGCAATTCTAAACTCGAATTTTATGATTGACAATTAAAGCTGCTTACTTGGTACATTCTAGTTGTACTGAAATGATCAACATAAATACTATTTGTGGTAGTTATTATCATAGCCAGGAGATAGATAAGTGTTAGTGAATGACAGAATTAAGAGTCATGATTGTAATAGATCCTGACACTGTTAAGTGTGACTGACTGCACAAGACAGAGGAATGTTTGGTATTCTTCATCATTGTGGGCTTGGAAGAGCTAGAATAAGAAAATGAATTTCAGCATGAACGCCCATCCTATATATTTACATGTTAAAATATGTTGAGCATTTTTATGTACTGTGAAGTGCATGCAAAATAGATACTTTGAAAACCGAAATTGCATAAATTGCAATTTTATGTATACAGTTTCACACTCACATGCACATACACGTTTAGTATGTGTGTGGCATTTAATTCCTATCTGTATACAATAGCATGGTTCAAAAGTACCTTTTCTGTTGAAACTACTGAAGCTTGATTTTTCAACACCTTCCTATCTTATCTTTCTTCCCTTCAATCTCTCAGTTAATAGGATTTCTATAAACCAGCACAGCAGTGGCCTTGGTAGCTCAGCAGATTAGTCCGTGGGCTTTCATCCTTGGAACCTGGTTCAAATTCAGTCCCGACCAAGATGTCCACTAATCCTCCATGGGCAGATTGCTCTCAAAAGGGCATGAAGACTAGTTTATCTTTGAACCCCATTTGAAGCTGTTTTTGAACCCTTTCTAAGACTTGAGGTTTCATTCATGCAACTGGGAAAAAGTATAAAATACAGGCATTCGCTTTTAGGACATGAGCTAGTTTCCCTTCCACAAAGAACTCAAAATGCCTCAAGAAAAACAAAAAATTTATATTTCTCTCCTTAACTATCAACTTTCTAAAAATATCCCGAGGTGAGCAATATTCTCCTTGTATCTCTTTATGAACCCTTTATCATAAGAATCTATTAGCAGTTTTGATTGCCTTCTCATACCATATTCTAACTATACTATTGCCTAAGGATAGAATGGAGTGATATCATCATATTACTCCCATAATTAAGAGGCTGTGATGTGATGTGTTATTGTTTGCTACGTATTTTATTCAAATATACCTGAATGGAAAGTTGCAATATAATATACTACTTTTCCTTCTCTTCTGCGGTCAACAGCTCTTTAGTCAGGCAGAAAAATTTGTCCTCTATAAACCTCCTGCTGCTTTGGTCTCCAAGCATTTACTTCTGTTACAGTTCCTACTCCATCCCTTCCCATCTGCTGGAATGCCTGCAGTCTTCTTTTTCAATCTATCTATTCTTTAAGGAATGACTGACTTTAGCTCACCCTAAACTGTTTTTCTGCCATACTAGCCCACAAAATCTCAACTCTTTATAAGGTACAACAGAAACAGTGCTACACCTGGAGTCAGGTAACCAGCCTTCTATTCATTTCTGTATCAGTTACCAGCTGTGTAATCTATATCAAGACACTGAGGATGATACTGATGACAATGGTAATACAATTTTTAAAAGATTATAGTTACTGTTCAGTATCTGCTCGATCCTAGGTCCTGTGCTGGGTGTTTTATTTAAGAGTTATCTCAACATGTCGCTGTAAATATATAATCCTAATAGTCAATTCTAAAAATAGCTTAAATATAGGGGCTTACTAGTCTGTTTTATAGAAAAGAGCACAGAGAACTTTAAGCAATTTGCACCAGTTGTACTATAATCCAGAATTCATACAATTCAGTCTGATTATCTGTGTAATTCCTGATGGTGACCATGTTGATTCCCTCCCTTTAATCGCTCTGAGTTTCACCTATCAAATGAGAATCTCAATAGCTGATCATCAAGTCCTTCCAGATGGATAACTGCAATGATTTTGTACATTCTTATTTCACTGTACCGTGTAAGATTTTTCTCTGAATATTTGTTACACGTTTAGCTTCCTATTTTAAAATTACATACAAACACACACATACATATCTTAGAATCAATATTTGAAATTATATTAAGATTTTTTTTTGTAGACAAAACACAGATTTCCAAATAAATGTCACTTATTTGCTCTAAAAGCAGAATTAAAGCACTCCAAAACTTATTTTATTAAAACATTCATTTTACAAGGGTCTGAACCCTTTCTACCTTGAAGAATGTTTTATTTTAGACTGCATTGAGATAGTTTTTGTAAATTGAAATTTAAGAGATGTTTGAATACTGTTAATATCTTTGTTCTGCACAATCCCAATTCTATGATCTTTCAAACCTTTTAAAATAGAAACCAATTAGGAATGACATATAATTTTGAAATAAAACGCTGTTTGTATTACTAATTATAACCAGATTTATTTAGAATGAATGATATCTAAAAAATGGTTATGATCTTTTTTTCCCAAAAAGGAGGAGGAGCTAGGACATCTAACAAATTTTCCATTAGCTGTTCACTGCGTCTTCAAACCTTTTCTCAAGAATACTTATAAAAAGCTATTTTGAGAAATATTTTAATCTTCAAATGAATATCTTTCACCACTTTTATGCCATCATCCTACTGTTGCAGATATTAAATTGCAATGACTATTCAATTTCTGTTCAAAAATTACAATACTAAAATTTATCCTTTTATATTTCTCTTTATTTGACCCATTTGGATAACAAAAAAGAAATAATTAATTTTTAAGAAATTGCTCAGTCACTTTTGTGTATGTTTTATTGATGACAAATCAAATGTGAATAGCTGATTGATCTGCTGGGGTTGTGATTAATGTATCAGACAAGAAAATATTTAGTAGTTGATTTGGCCACCCAGAAAGAATCTTTTACTTCTCCACTTTAACATCAAGAAAACTAGGGTATTTTGTTTGTTTGTTTAAAAAAAACTCTTCTGTATGTATCAATATTGTCACTATTTATTTAGCCAAGTTTAATGAAGCACTATGGCATAAAAGTCACTTTGGAATCACTCAGAATTAAGTACAAGTTTGGCTTCACTAGTTACTGAGCATTGAACAAATTTCTTCATATCTATAAGACTCCATTTTCTTATTTTAAAATATAAACAGTAAAATTACCCTTCTTAATGGAATTTCTGTAAGGATTAAATGAGATTCTCCTTGTGAGTTTATCAGAGTACCTCGCACATAATACATATTTAATAAATGTACATGTTCAATTAATGTATGGTAAATTAGGCATAGTTAATGTGATCTTAATAGCATGGTTGAGGTAAATGTCAATACCTTCAAGAAGAATAAGAAATAGTTGGGTGGGGAGATAATACTTATTTAAGATCGTTTTAGTTTTACACATTTTTGTTTCTGGTGCTTCAAAAAATTTAATTCAGTGTTCAGTTTAACCTATTTTCTTCTAGCTTATTCCATATAGTTAATGCATGTATCCATTTATCTTGTATACTAAAACAACTCTAAGGTTAGATAAAAATGTTTATAAACATAATATCTAAGACCTGTCCATAGTCTGGATTCCTAGAATCTGAACTTAGATCTGCCTTGTTCCCTTTTAAATAGTTCTACCCAACAACAGAGCTTATTATGCTACAAAACAGATATTTTAACCCCCCCCAATCAAGCAATGGTTGCTCTTAGCATGCCTGATCCATTCATCCACTTATTTTTAAGCAAAATTTATTGATTTCATGATTACCATATACTCCTTACTTATATAGATCTAATAACCTTGCACATGGCTGGCAAATAGACCATGGGTCAAACCTTACCTATTTTTGTAAATAAAGTTATATTGAGCCACAGACTCATTAAATCATTTACATATTGTTTGTGACAGCTTTTGCTCTGTAATGTGAGAGTTGAGTAGTTGCAGCAAAGACCTTAGAATCCACAGAACCTAAAATGTTTACTTTCTATTCCTTTACCAAAAATGACTGCCAACCCTTGGTCTGGAGGAGAAAGCAGATATTACATGAAATAATCACATACATAATTAATTTTAACAAAATTATGGTAGGTGCTATTATAACAAATAACAAAATGGACCTAATTTGAATGGTGTGGTCAGACTATGGTTATAAATCCATATTTAATAACCCAGATCTCAATGGTTTAACACAATAAAAGTTTATTCTTATCTACACAAAATCAGAAGTGGTCTGGAAAATTTTCTGGGACACCTGTCTGTCTTGTGGTGTTTCAATGATATACTTAGGTCCTCACGCTCCACTATCTCAAGAAGTTCACTGTCAACAAAAGATAGAGTCTTCAGAATCACGTGGTTGTGCCCTAGCCTGGAAGTAACACTTGCCATTTCTGCTCACACATCATTGACCAGATGGAGTCATGTGGTCCCGCCTAACTGCAGGGAGGTTGGAAAGTGTCTCTCATATGCCTAAGAAGGAGTGGAAGACCAGAAATTGTTGAGCAAAAATAATATTTGTCATATATGGGAAAGTCGTTTTAAGAAAGATACCTTTACAGTAATCTGAAACCTGAAAATAAAGAATTAGTCAGGCAGGTAGAGAGTGGGCAATACCATGATCAGACAAAGGAAATAGCATGAGAGAAGACAGAGGAAGCAAAGATGTGAGGGCCTGGTGTATACTGAGGACCAAAGACATGTGTGGGGAAGGTGGAGTAAGATATGACTGGAGAAGAATTTAGGAGCAAGATCACAAAAAAAGCCTTGTAAGCCCTATACAAGTTTAAATATTATTTAACGAGTAGTCAGTGAAAGCTTTTAAACACAGGGTGCCATCTCATTTATATTATAAAAGAACCATGTTACCTTCTGAACAGAGAATGGATTGGAGAATTTGTCTGTGTCGAGCAAACCCAGATGGAATTCTTTCTCTTTTATTGTGAATTTCTTTTGCTGGGCATCTCATTTACAGATATTGAAAAATTTAAATATTTTGCCAGTGAAGGTCATAAAACAGTTATAAGAATTAATAAAAAGAATTATTCTTTCCCGGAGATTAAGGCATACACATATACTGAAAAGTTATTTCCTTGAGAAATATGACCTAATACTTGCAGCAAATCCCCCAAATCTGTCCCTATTCATATAGATTATGCACCAGTAGGAGACGGAGATTAATGATGAAGAACCTTATCAGGAGACTCTTTTGTTTTCCTAGCTATAAAATGTAGCTATGAAACCACTCCATACTGAAAGAGAGCCTGTGTTTGCTCTGTGTTTGTTCTCCTGTCTTTATTCCCTTTCATTTTACAGGTACCAGGTAATTTTTATATGTTAAAGAGATGGATTTTTATGAAGCACAAAAATATCTTTTTTTTTTACTTTACTCAGGTATAAATTTTGTAAATACTAGAAAGTAAATCATGAGGCACTGAATAATATATGTGATGTTATAAATTTAATTTTGATGTTTTCATGACTAGCTAAACAATATAATTCATTCACAGTGTAATCACACCTTTTATAACAATTCGTATATATGTATATGAATTCATATATATATATATCAGGTTAATTTTAGTCTGTGTATCTGACAAGAATTTTATGACAGCTGAAAACAGTTTTCATTTCTCTTTATAAGTAGGTGATATCTTTTCTTCTTTGGGGCTCATTTTATCAGTTGTATTCAGCATGAATTGTTGAGAAAGGCTCTAAAATCCACAGTTCCCAGTTTTTGAGGTTGCCAAGTTTCTAAATGCAATTCCATGAGTTCTTCTTCCAATTAAAGTTAACCCTGAGTTTTACACCAATCCTCATCTTTTTCCAAACACCTTCTAAAAGGAGCCAAGTAAGAACTGGCCCCTTTAGAAACTATGCCATTAAAACAATTGGCCAGGAATGAGATACAGTTTGCATCTTCTCTCTTCAGCATTGACTCTTTTATGCCCTCATGACTCTGACACTCACTAAAATGGCCTCCTTTGGAGGTATCTAATTTTCAAAAAGTTAAGTGCTCGAAATTTACTGATATCTTTCTGTATCAGAGGGAAACATTGGAATACATTCACAGGAATTGACTCTCCCTTCCAAATATTGTTTGAGATAGGAAGTGGGGTGAACAAAAGTCCATATTTTAAAACTAGAAGCTATGGTTCTACTTGTTCTGTAACAACATGAGCAATCACATATTGAATCAAGAAGGAAAACAAAACTTAAAGTGTCTTTCCATGTAGAGTACTGCCACACCAACATTATTTGTTTACCAACTGTCTCAAATTATTGTTCTTGATACTGCATATATGGAAGTTAGCACACTTTTATTTTGGTAACATCAAAAAATATGGCAAATTAAAGCAAATGATACTGGAGAAATTTATAAGGTTAGAAAGAACTACTGGGATTGTTATAATAGTTAATCTGAGATGTTTAAATACATGCCAGACACTGTGCTAAGCAATTTTGATGTAGTCTTTTTCAGTTCCTATGAAAACTATGAAGTAGAGATATCATTATTCCCTTTTTACAGAATCTTAAGCATTTGCTTAATGTTATAGAAATAAAAATACACAGCAGATCTGAAATATAAATCTAGTCATTTTATTAAGACTCAATTTTTAAATTTTGTTATACTTAGCCTTCACTCTTCCTTTTTAAACAAACAAGCAAGCAAAAGAAGAATTTTTTCCATATACCCAAAAGGTATCAAGCTTAGGAAGAAGTTTATTTCTTCTTAGGGACTAACTAGATCATAAATAGTTCAATGTTCATAAGCGAAGACCAGAACTTTTTGATATGCCATGCATCTCTGAGCTACTCAGCAGTTTTTTGTTTTTTGTTTTTAACGATGTAGGTACATGTTTATGTGGCTTTTTTAACAAAAAAATGCATATATGTATGTGTGTATGTGTAGATGATTAAGAGGAGATAACAAACACCAAAGATGATCGATGATACAATTCAAAACAGGAAACATTATAGAAGATTGTATTTTAATTAAAATAAGTTTTTAATTTGGTTCAAGAAATACCTTTAATAATAATTAGCTATTAAAAACACAAGAAATAATTTCTTTAAATATCCTGGCATTGTGGTAAGAATTTTGCCTAAAGTTACTAAACCTTCACAATAAAATCATTATTCACTTTTTTGTTTTTTTGTTTAAACAGATGAGATTCAAAAATGTTGAATAACTCATTGATGTCACAGAGTTGGTAAGTAGAGAAAAAGGGATTTAAGGATAAATTCTGTTGTTCAGTCAGCATGTGTGTTTGTTTACCTTTGAAATATTGCTTTTTACTAGATACATGCTAAATACTGTCTTGTAAAAAAAAAACAGGTTTTAGCTGAAAACTCAATTAGCAGGAGTTAACAAATTGACATAGCTAAAAAACCAAATGCAACTGTTCTTTGTATTAATTACAGTATAGTTTCCAAAGCAAAGACATGACTAGTGTACCCTCCTCTGCTCTGAAGTATTCACAACTACGCCTGGAATCATGACTTCCATCTGGGACCTCACACATGAAAACAACATTGACAAATGGCAGAAGCTAAAGACAGAGACCAAGTGGAGAGACTCTCTCTCATGAGGAATAGTAAAAGGATAAATGAGATGATTAAGTTGGAGAATTTTTTAAGAAAAAAGAGTGTAGCAATTGGGTTGAACAAGACAACTGTTTTTATATTTTTAAAGGATTTATTTGAATAAAAATGATATATCCTCCAGCATGACTATAAAAGGCAGAAATAAGGTCATCTGATAGATTATAGTAAAGAAAAATTAACATAATCCTCATTTCCAATATGGGAACCTACATGAATAAAATTTCTTTCTTTGGGAATAGAGCTGCATATTTTCTCAAGTAGTTTTATCTCCTGTAGCCTGTGACATTCCTATTTGTTTCTGGATAGTTCCAATTATTGTTTTCAAGCATGGCAATATGCTTTATTTTAAAAAAATAATTTATCCAGGATTTTCATGAGCTTGGGAAAGTTGAGAATGATTGCACATTGATCTGCCATTTTGAAGGGAAGTTATAAAATGTCTTTCTATTCTGAGAACATGACTTTTGGAAGACTAGGAAGCAACTTGACAATGGTACTATGACTAGAAAATTGGTCTATGATTCCCTTACTACATTTAACAAATAGACCACACTAGTTTGACATGCAAGTAAATATAAGTAAATTATTCCAATTCATGCCATCATCAAAGCTTCTGTAATCTCAGCACTCTGCTTCATGGCTCATGGCCCTTATTCAGCAATTTATGTTTGGGGTTCAGCATAAATCCCTCTTAGCTATGGTCTCACCCTATTACCTCTGTTCTTTCACACTGCAGTGGAATAGAATTCTGTCTGAAATATAATTCTTTCCTATAGTTCAGTTCTCATGTTCGCCCATGATTGGACCCCTATTTCAGTGGATAGGGTAGATTAGAAGGACTTTTCACAAATGTTGTGGAGATTTATATGTGGTACATGTGGTATAATTGGATAAAGGTCATAGAAAAGTAAATATGTGACCATGTACATATGTAGGACCCAATTGCTTGCATATGCATGAGGTGATTTTTTATGTATATGTACTTTTTCTTTCAAAAATTAATTTCTACAGTGAAAACATAAGTTCTGTTCAGTCTTTTTCTTCAAAGAGAGGTCTAAGCATTTTCTAATTCAAAGTCCTGTCATTCCTATACACTTTGTAACTTGATAATTATGGCAATTATTTCTAATAATTTATTATTCTAAAGTTATTTAATTAATGCCATAAAATTCAACTTTGTGTTTTTTATTATATTTTCTCCTTCTCAGTTCTCTGGGAGATAAGGGCATAGACTAGAAGTCACAGGGTTATTAAGTTGCCATATGATTAATAGTGTAGTGCTCAGGATTTGACATCTGGCAAGTATATGATAATCCCCTACCTGTAAAAGATAAATGAAGCAGTTCTAAGACTAAATATTTTATTCATTTTTCTAAAAATAAATAAATAAATAAATAAACTTGGGTTCCAGATAAATTCTGATCTAAATAAGGATAGTGGCTTGTTATTTTGTATTAGGTCAGTTAGTCAATATTTGTTTCATTCAAACAAATATTAATCAAGAGTCTTTGCTATGTGTTAAGTTACAGCAATGACCCAAGCAGATAATTATGTTTCTTTTCATAAGGTTTACTTTCTGGTGGGGAGAGACAAAAAATAAATAAAATAAATAAGTGAAATATGTAGGATGATAAAGATAAGTGCCATGCAAACAAAAAAAGAAAGGATAGCCATTACCTGAAGGGACAGAAGGAAGACTTAATTTTAGATATGGTGACCAGAAAGGCCACACCAAGAAAGAGAGAAAATACTTAAGAAATGAAGAGAGCAAGCCCTACCCCCACTTAGAAGCGTGTTCTAGGAAGAGGGTCCACCCGTGATGAGGACCTGAAGTGGGAGTTTATGTGAGATGTTCAAAACACAGAAAGAAGGCAATGATGGCTGGTCCATCTCTCCTTAAATCATCTGAGGGCCCATCTCTCCTTAAATCATCTGAGGGCAGCCCATCTCACACAATAAAAAATCAAGTGTTTGTAATGTCCTAGAAGGTCCTGCAAAATTTGACTTATACTCAGGTTGGTTGGTGTGTTGAGAGTAGTTACAAGTGGAAACAGGGTAAAAATAGGTTAGCACTGACAGCACTGTTGTAATAACCAGGGGAATGATGATGGCACATCAGACCAGGATAGAAACAGTAGAAGTTGCAGGAAGTGTTAAAATTGCGTCTATATTCTGAAGTTAGCAGCAGCAGAATTTGATGAGAAATTTCATGGGGTATGAGAAAATGTGAGATGCCACACATGACTCAGGTTTTTTACTTGAATCAATAAAAAAATCTACATTTGGCACCTACGGTTCAACTTAAAAGGATCAAAGCATGATAACAACAACAACAACAAAAAGAAACCACTTGCTGATTGGTTTTTGGAGTCTGGATACTTTAGATGGGTTACACAGACCTTAGGCAAGATGGTTTACAGAGGGGTCTGTAACCACCCATACGATAAATCTCTTCTTGAAACCACTTTATATGCCAAGCCAACATCAGTTGTCTTATCAGCAACTTATTTGAAAAGCTCCCCATTTGATATGCAGGGATCTAGAATTTAGAATAAGAAAACCCAACGTTTTACATCTGGTCTCTATCACTCATTGGTCAGGTTAATTATCTGTATCTTCATTTTCCTATTTCTAAAAGAGATGGAACAATCTTTGCTGTAAATTAAGTAATTAATAACATACATAAAGTAAATTGGTTTCTAGTACACAGTAGATGCTTAATAAATGGACACTGCTGTCATTGTTATTATTATTATAACCATTATAAACCTTTGGCTGAGATTAAAGACTCTACCTATTGCTTCTCTCTCAAGCCCTTGTAAAGAATATTAAAATAACACAGTCTGCTGAGTTTATATAATTAATATGTAGCTACTGATGAATTCATCAACTTATTTGTTTTTTAATGAATAGAAAACTAGAAGAAATACTATTTTTCTGGCCTTATGGGTGAAATCTAACCCAAGTGGGAATCATCTTTTTCAACATGGGGTCTTGATATTATACATGAGTTCATAAAGTAAGCAATACATCTTTCAGCAATAATATAATTCAGTAGCTGCTTCAGATGCCTTAGTAGATACATCATGTCAACCAAATATAGACAAATTATGCTATCATTAAGTAATTTTTATGAAAATAATTGCCCATATTAAAAATCTATCTTCCTCTTCTATTGAAGACTTTACATCCTGATAGGGATAGAAATGTTTTCCTTTCAGCCCAGGCACATCAGCCCCAAAACCTAGAAAAATGACTGAGAAGTTCTCCTGAAGCACGCCTATATCAAATTAGTATTCACGTCTGTAATCCCGCACCTTTGGGAGGCTGAGGTGAGTGGATTGCCTGAGCCCAAGGGTTCGAGACCCGCCTGGGCAGCGAGACCTCATCTCTACAATAAATCAAAAATCAGGCGGGCGTGGTAGCGCGCACCTGTAGTTCCAGCTACGTGGGAGGCTGAGGTGGAAGGATCGCCGGAGCCCAGCAGGTCGAGGCTGCGGTGGCTGGGAGCGGCCACGGAACTCCAGTCTGGGCAACAGAGTGAGACTCCAACTCAAAAAAAAAAAAAAAATTAGTATCGACGTGTTATTTTCTTCTTAACCCTTGACTGCATTGTATATGCCCTTGGTGCTAGGAAAAGAGAATGCAATTTGTTAACTCTATGAATGTTCATCTCTTCAACATTTTTTTTTCTTTCTTTCTTTCTTTTTTGAGTTGGAGTCTCATTCTGTCACCCAGACTGAACTGCAGTGACCGCTCCTGACCACCGCAGCCTCGACCTTCTGGGCTCCGACGATCCTTCCGAGTAGCCGGAATTACTTAAATATTCATCTCCTACACTGGACTAAGTGTGGACTCTAAAGCAATAAATAAGAAGTAGTTTCCTGCCTTCAGAGAGAATACTTTCTAGGCAGTGCTTCCAAAACTATTGTTTGGGGACATAAAAATTAGAATGCTGAAGAAATAAACTTGACTGTTGAAGCATTAGAAATATTACCTTGGCTGGGCTCGGTGGCTCAGTCTGTAATCCTGCGCTTTGGGAGGCCGAGATGAGTGGATTGCCTGAGCCCGAGGGTTCGAGACCCATCTGGGCAACTTGGCGAGACCTCATCTCTACAATAAATTAAAAAATTAGCCAGGCGTAGTAGCGCGCGTCTGTAATTCCAGCTACTTGGAAGGTTGAGTGGAAGGATCACTGGAGCACAGCAGGTCGAGGCTGCGGTGGCTGGGAGCAGCCACTGCACTCAAGTCTGGGAGGCAGAGTGAGACCTCAACTCCAAAAAAAAAAAAAAAAAATACCTTGATGCAAGGCTTCTAAGAAGTTTTATAAGCTACAGGATATTTTAACTTTTAAAAAAAATTGTTTTGCATAAGGCATTGTCTAAACTTTTTTAGTCAAGAAACATTTGTTCATTGAAGAGCTCTAGAATATTATTTGCCTTTGAAAATGCTAGTATTATGCAATGCCAGCACACACCCTGTAAATTACAACTTCGGTATAAAGGAGATAATTATTTAGCCCATAGAAATACTGATGTTATGAAACTTTGAGAATGACAACGTTGGTACACAAAGGTCTCTTGAACATCATCTAATTGCCATGTTCTCCAATCTTTGCTTCTCCTTGCTATACTACTTATGAGACAATTATAAGAACTAAGTCTTTTTATGACTGAATAGTATTCCATAAAACTATTGAAATTAAAATAAAAGACCTAAGTCTTCACACTAGATTTACCTATCTTACAGGAGTCGTTCAATCTGAAGCTATACAATAATGGGTATCATGGCATTCATTGAAGTCTTCTGGTATTAGGTATTACTAGGTATGGTCACAGCACCCGGTATTATGAAGGCAGGGCCTATATGCCTCTGTTTTCTTTGTATGAAATGCTGGATTGCTTAAAGTGTCCTAAAAATTGAACTTATTAAGTTTCGTTCCCCATATTCACTCAACATACACTTATTGGACTTATTCCAAGAGTGAGGCACTGGGGATCAGTATGAACAAGATAGACAATGCATCTATCATCGTGGACTTTACATGACAGTAGGGGAGTCAAACATTATACAAATAGATAAATACCTATGGAATATAATGGCAGGGAATAATAGCTGTATATTAAAAAAAGCAAGACAAGAAGATATGGAATGATTAGGGTGTTTTGATAAGATCTCTCTGGGAGTAAGAATACTCCATCTGGAGGTAACAGTAAGTTCAGGGACAGAGACCAGAGAGTGTGTGTTACGCTCAAAGATGAGCAAAGAAGCTAATCTCAAAAAAGGGATTTGGGAGAAGAGTGCCATAAAAAAGAGATCAGAAACAATTAAATAGGGACCATTGTTAAATCAGATTAGAAAACACTGAGGTAGCACATAACTTTTTTTTTTTGAGTTGGAGTCTCACTCTGTCACCCAGACTGGAGTGGCCGCTCCTGGCCACCACAGCCTCGACCTACTGGGCTCCAACAATCCTTCCGCCTCAGCCTTCTGAGTAGCCGGAATTACAGGCATGCGCTACCACGCCTGGCTGTTTTTTTTTTTTTTTTAATTTTTATTTATTGTAGAGATGAGGTCTCACCAAGTTGCCCAGGCGGGTCTCGAACCCGCGGGCTCAGGCAATCCACTCACCTCACCTCCCAAGGTGTGGGATTACAGGCTGAGCCACCGAGCCCGACTTGGTAACACATAACTTAGTTAAATGCTAAATTTAAAATAATCTTCTTAGAGTTTTTTTTTAAGTTGAAAAATTCTAAATTTCTTGAGGTCAATTCTTTTATTGTTTTATTTTATTCTGTTCTACTCTGCCCCCATTTTGCTGATTCCTAGGTTCACCGTGGGTCCTTCCTCCAAGAACCTAACAGAAGAAACATCTCAATATAGTTTGCTTAAATTCTGTCTAATCTGTACCCCCCATACACATACGCCTTAATAAGGAAATGTAGAAATTGGTGGCTAATTTATTTATCCAAGCTTACGTAGTTAGCTGTCACAAATCTAGGACCAATTCTGCTGTCTTACAATAAATCTGTTATTATGGTTTATGTAGTAGCTCTAGACAATGCATTTAGCAAAGGTTTGTGCCTTTTTCATGTCACCCAATAGCACTTCGCACAGTGCCTTTGCATGTTGTAAGAAACGAAGTGTTTGATGAATCATATATTGAGAAAACATCAATCTTTACTGAAATATGAACTTACATACAGAGGACTATTTTAAAGATCTGTATGAACAACCATCCTTCTTACAATCAAGCATCTAAGAAAGCATTGAGAAGTAATACAGGATAGGAAAAACTGGAGATGAATGCAAATGCTTGTGTGGCTTTCCTCCAGGGATCTAAATCAAATCCTCATTGTATAATTTGATTTGGTTACTCATTGTTTCTAATTAGAAATAATCACATTTACATGAGCTTCCCCTCCTTTTTTAGTTTCTCACCAAAATTGCTTTGCTCAATTATGCTACTTTATGGTTTCATATAATTTGTATCTCTTGACTCAACAGTTCCCCCACGTAATTTGGAATGTGTTTTATTTTTTCAAGAAGTGAAAGTTTGAGAGCTATTCTCAAACTGATCATGAACTTAAGTAGCTCCAGTAAGCACACAAGGATGCTAAAAGCAAACTGAGGAATGCTTGAAAGTTCAAAACTAGGATGATGCTTATTACTAACTATATGTGAAATTAATTAAAGATTTAATTATTTGAGGAAAAATAAATGGGCAGTTTCTACTTTTTGAGTCATTAAAAACATGTCTATTGCTCCAGGGATTTTGAGTGCATGTGCAAAAAATAGACTACACTAGCTTTGATGTTGCAAGTTATTTTTTAATAGAAATTCAACTTAAATATCTTCTGCAGTCTTAGCTTTTCATCCCAAATATGCCAACCTATTTTCTTCTCTAAAAGCAGCATGTATAAATGTATATGTTCACCAAGACATTTAAATACTATAAGACAATTTTGCCTTTTTTATAAAATCAGCATTTAGAGTAGTATAGGGCTTTCATGCTCACTTATAAATAAAGATGCTCAGCTTGTTGAGTGTGTTATGGCCTATAGTTATATAGTTAGCTAAACACAGAGCGAATAGGCTCATAGGAGTTCCATAAACTACTTTTTCTTTCACTACATGATTGAAAAGACCCTAGTAGAAGGGGATAAGAAAGAATGGCAAAGTGGACATAAAAGCATTTCTTTTCGTTAATCCTATATATTAGTGTGTGTATAATAAATTCTATGTAATTTATCAGACTACTTTTATTTTTCTTCTGTCTCAATTTTCTTTTCAAGGGTACACATTTTAATCAATAAAACTGTAAAATAGCCAGGCTCGGTGGCTCAGCCTGTAATCCCGCGCCTTTGGGAGGCTGAGGTCAGTGGATTGCCTGAGCCCGCGGGTTCGAGACCCGCCTGGGCAGCGAGACCTCATCTCTACAATAAATCAAAACATCAGCCGGGCATGGTAGTGCATGCCTGTAATTCTGGCAACTTGGAAGGCTGAGGCGGAAGGATTGCCGGAGCCCAGCTGGTCGAGGCTGCGGTGGCCGGAAGCGGCCACTGCACTCCAGTCTGGGCGACAGAGTGAGACTCCAACTCAAAAAAAAAAAAAAAAAAACAAAACTGTAAAATATTGTAACAAATACCTTTTGCACATGTATTCTGTGTCAATGCCAATTCCAAGTGCTAGGGCTGCAGTGATGTATAAGATAAAACATATTGCATTGGAAAATAAAATATTAAAGAAGTAATTATTTTAAAAAAATTTTATAAACGTGTGATGAAAACGTTAAAACAAAGTTATATAGCAGAGAGTGAGTAGGTTCCATTGGTGGTGGTTTTAAAATTGATTCAGTGGTCATGTGATATTTGTGGAAAAAATAAAGCAAAACTTTTTTTGTGGGCACCTGGTTAAAAAGATAAGGAACCAACTGTAGGAAGAATTTGAGGACCAGTGTTTTAAAAAAGGAAGTGTTACAAATATGAGATAGGCCAAGGTTTTGAGCCAAGAATGAGCTTTCCATGTTGAGGTCTGTAAGGCACCACGTGATGCACTATGGCTGGAATGTACACAGGAAAAGGCAAGAGAAGAGAAGGAGATAATATAGGGCCTTACAAGCATGAAGATATCTCTGACCTTGACTCTAGAATTTTAAAAGCCATTGGCCTTGTTTGTTTGTTTGTTGTTTGTTTACCTGGACCACAGAATTCAAAGTTAATGCCCACAATTCAGGATGATGTCAGATCCAGAAACCAAAGATAATTCAATACAGGGAGGAGAAAATGAACTGGCATTATTTATTTATTTATTTATTTATTTGCTCCTAGAATTATACTGGGCCGGGCTCGGTGACTCAGCCTGTAATCCCGCGCCTTTGGGAGGCTGAGGTGAGTGGATTGCCTGAGCCCGCAGGTTCGAGACCCACCTCGCCTGGGCAGCAAGACCTTATCTCTACAATAAATCAAAAAATTAGCCAGGCGTGGTAGCGCACGTCTGTAGTTCCAGCTACTTGGAAGGCTGAGGCGGAAGGATCGCCGGAGCCCAGCAGGTCGAGGCTACGGTGGCCGAGAGTGGCCACTACACTCAAATCTGGGCGACAGAGTGAGACTCCAACTCAAAAAAAAAAAAAAATTATACTGGAAGAATTTTTATTTCACTTTCTATTTCTAAACTAGATTTAATGATATTTACTTATTTTCAAATTCAAAATTTTAAATAATACTGAAAGTAAAAAATGGAAAAACATCCTTATGTTGTCTGACAAAGCACAGATTAAGAGTTTTCTGTTTGATATTTTTGTAATTTATTATCAAAATATCATTTTCATGTAGAAAAAGGGCATGTATGGTTAGTATAAATGTCTACAAACAGAGATAATTTGTATGAACAATCATCTAAAATAATGGTCTGTATTATGCTGGCTCCAATAATGGAATGGTTCTTAGGGAGTTTGAATTACATCTTATCCATATTCTTTTAAATAGCTTGGTTTCTCCTGAACCATGGGTCAATAGGTTCTGTGAATCAAAGGAAAAACTATAACAGCAGCAATGTAATGTTATCTTATGGTTTGTCTTTTTAAATTTTAAGTGAGTTTAGATAATCTATAAGTGTAAAATATGATGCAACTAATTGTAATTGAAATTTTATATTCACAAGTATCATGCATTGGTAATTGTATTGAACCTCTTCTAATTCATCAATGTGTGTAGGTGACTAAGATAGTTTGCTGTGCATTAAAAGGTAAGCATAAAAGCAATGACATGCATAGGAAAGCAAAGCAATTAGAGTGTAAATTTTGAAATCAAACAGCCTGAATATGAATCTCAGCTCAAATCCCTTTGACCTTGGGCAAGTTCTTCATCCTCTTTGAGACTCTGTGTTCCCAATTGCAAAATGGGTATAATAATTCCCATCCCATGTAGTTGTTATGACATTTGAATGATATAAAGTACTTACTAGAGTGACTGAAATATAATGTCTGTATTATATATTCATGTTGTATAAGTTTAAAATATCACTGTATCATACATTATAGTATTTGGGTTGGAAAACTGTATCAAGACATGTGCATCTAGTTTTCCTTTGAACATTTTTAGTTGTCCGGTGATATATACTTTTTATCTGCTTCACATGAGCAGTCAACTATCTGTGGCTTGACAGTTGAGATGTTTTGAGGATTAGTACATTGAATGGCAGGTTGACTTACATTACAGTTCTCTTCCAGTGTAGCTTGCCTTCATGTTCTTAAAATGCAATATTTCACAGACAAGATTGATGATGACAAAGAAGAAGAAAACTGTTCTCTTATTGTCAAGCTGAACAAACATGACTTCAAAAATAAGTTTGGACTGGGATTCTATTTCTTTTGCCCTTTCAATGTGAAGAGAGATGTTTTCCTCCAGAACTCAAAAAAGTAAAAATCTGCGGGCGGCCAGCACCTGCAGGTTTTGGGGGTCCCTGGTAGGAAAGATGGCATCAGGGATTAAACTGGAGGGATAGATATTAAAAGAAAGAAAGATGGAGGGATAGATATAAAGAGAAAGAAACAAAGAGGCTGGACTCTGTCTAGTGCAGAAGCCGTTTAAAGGGGCCAACCATAAGTCTTTTTTCCCAAATTTTCACAGGTTAAATCACAAGACTTTCACGTGAACACAAAGCCAGGTGGATGAGGGGCATCCCCCACCCACCAGGTGTTTCCCTCAAGCATGAGGAAGGACAATCCTAAAATTATCTCACTGTTCCTTATGCTTGGTTAATGTTCCTCAAAAGCAATACAACATTTCTAACATCATAATATTCGAATAATCAATAACTTCTAAAGCTTATGCATACACAACATCTAATGACTAACTTAAATCCGAATACCTTTCTAATTTGTGCTAATTTTACCTACACTATAGAAACTCTTAATTATAGCTCAAACCAGTTCCTAAAGAATGTGCCCAGTTCAAAGATCACACTGGGCCATTTCTAGGAACAATTGATTACAATCTCTTAACAAAATGGCTATTCTAAGATCCTATATATCTATCTTAATTTCTATAAAGTTTCTAATTCCTTATCCTAATATATAAAGTTGATCATCGGCAATAAAGCTTCTAATATAAACCCAAATATAAACTGTAAATTGTATTAAAGCCAAAACCGCAAATGTAGAAAATGGAAACAATGAAATTTCTAAAGTTAGTTGTATTCTTATTAAACCTCAAAATATAATGTATGATCATGCTTGAACTAACATAATTCCATGACGTAGCATGACCTATTCTATAATACTTTCTATGAGTAAAATAAATTCAATTTCTATAATAAGTAGAAATACCCTACACTAACTGTATCTAAAAACTGGATTAAAAGAATGCAGCGCAGTCCAAAGTACACGCTGGGCCCTTAGGAATGTGGCCCAGCCCAAAGTTCATGCTGGGCCATTTCTGGTAACTCTAGATAATCATCTATACCATCTAAAGCTGAAAATAGCTCTCCATATGTATATACCAATTCTACAAATATACTTTTAAGTCTTATAAAGAAGCTTGTACCGTATAGAAGGCTCCCAAATGTGACGTGAGTTTGAATTATATCTAATACCTAAGCTGAAACCACAGTTCATGGGAAATAGGAACAATGAGTTTCTAGAGTGAGTCATGCCTGTCACAGTCACAGAGCCTTCAGCTTAGGTAGGCAGAGATCCTTTTGGCTAAAATGAAAAAGGGAGGAGGGAATGGTGTCAATAGCTCCCGAACACATCCTAGTGGTCTTGGGGGCCACGGCCCACCTTGATCCCTAACGTTCAGGTGGGCCTCCATGGCCCGCTCCCAACAAAAATCCATTAATCTTCCCAAAACAAACAAAAAAATTAGAACATTTTAATAGTATTATTTTCTGTAAATTACCAATTCATACTAATCTATATCAGGAATATCCAAATCTGAACCAGCAGGTGACTTTTAAAGTTAGTATTTGGATCTAGGTTTAGAACTTTAACTCCAGGTGTTAAAAACATCATCTAGTTCTTTGATTAGAGAAAGTGGATTCTATGGGAAAATCGAGTACCTGATGAGTGGTGGGATAAAGAACATTTGACATTTTTCTTTATTTGTTTTCATTCAATTCTTGGAAAAATGACATTTGTGTTATACAAAAAAAAAAAAAAAAAAAAAACCACCAAGAAAAAAATTACAAAACGGTATCTAATGAAATAATGAAAACTTTTTTTTTTTTGGCCATTCTTGTTTTTCATCTATTAAATTTCCTCAGCCCATTGGAAGCCACTCCTCTTTATTTATTTTATATCTTTTCTTGGTACCTTTAGGCTACACAGGCAATTATTAATATATAATCTTCATTTTGCCTTCTCTCTACTCAAAAGATAGAAAACCACATTCAATTTTCTTTACCTCACATTTTTTTTACTTATTATATATTCAGCTATATTAAAACAATTCTATTGATTAATGTTTGTTATTTATTTCCAAATTCTTCTTATTAAAAACATTACTGGAGATGGTGGCAGAGCCAATCAGACTATGTGAATCCCAGTGTGAGTGAGCGTATGGAAAATTTTGCATACATGTCTGTGAGTAAGTGGGCATGTGAGTGGCTGATTGGGTGGGGACTTGGAAGCAAGTGGCCAGAGTTCTTTGGTGAAACAACTGGTGCCACAGCTGCTTAGCTTGGATCCTAGCGCTTCCTGGGGCGCGGAAGCAGAGTGCCAATTTTTAAAAATCAGAAGAGTCTTTCCTGGTAAGAAACTGCCCAGAGTGACTGCCAGCTCCAGGCTTTGCCTCACCACCACAGCGCCTGGTTACACTCTGGCAGCAGGACTGTGGAGAGAGCACAGCAAAGACTGTGGAGAGGGAGTCAGAAGCAGAGCCCAGCTGGAGAAGGCAAAACACGCACCCTGCCATCATCTTGAAAACTGGCCAGAGAAGTGCTCTGGGTTGCTCATCATGGAACAGCAGTCCCAATGTCTGTGACTGGTGGGCTAACTGCTCAGAGATTGATCATTACCCAGAGGGAATATCTGAAAACCCCAAACTTCAGAGGGACAGGATGAGTGCTGAATCTCAGGCATCCCACCCGCTACCCGAATTCAGCTGTGGGACAAAGGCTATGACCATAAAAGGACAAGGAAGACCCCCAAAGAGATCAGCGGTAAATCTGGAGCTGACCCAAGCCCCTCCTCCCCAGCAATCCTCTGAACATCAGACCCACAGAGCTGGAGCATAGCTGAGAGGGATGAACCCAGATAGAGCCTAGATGTCAGACACAATAGGAGACTCTACTCCAGGATAAGCCTGGCTGCCTCCCCACTCAACTCCCACCGCTGCCAGTACCTGGGGAGGAGACAATCTCACTCACAAGTCTCCACTGGAGGGGATTCCCCTGACCATTGAGAATGGGAGGGGAAGGGGAGAACTAAACTCCACCCACTTCCACTGCCCCCTACTCCTTCCCTGGGCTGTGACCAGAGAAGACTGTGGACGTGGCCATAGCTGTACAGGAGACAGCAGAGGGGCTTACCTGTGAGCAGTGAAGGGGAACAATTACAGAACCTGCCACAAGAGGGCAGGAATTTTTCTTAATTTTTTTTTCTTTTTTCTTTGTGTGTGAATGTGTATGTGTATCCTCACCAATTCTTTTCTTTTTTTTTCTTTTTAAATTTTTTATTTTAAAGATGTGAGGTACAATTCAGGGTTAGGTATACAAATGTTCATTATGAAGGTACCACTGTTGATGCTCTCCACCCCCACACACACAGATTCACACTACTGCCGATCCCCTCCCAGCAGTTTCCCACTACTGCCAATCCTTTTCTTATAGTATTATGATAATTGTTCAAGGTCCACTTATGAGTGAGAACATGTGATATTCAGTTCTTTGTCTCTCTTTTTTCATCTTCCTTCTTTTGTTTTTTGTTTTCTGTTTATATGTGTACATGAATGATTGAGTGTTCATCATCCAGGTTTTTTTGTTCTTCTCTTTTTTCAGTTTAATGTGTGTGTGAATGTATGTGTGAGGATTTGATTTACATTACCCCCTCCTTTTTTTTCTTCTCCTTTCGTTTTGTGTTAGGCATGTATGTGTTCTATTTTCCTGTTTTTTGTTTTGTTTCCAGGTTTTGTGTGTGTGTGTGTGTGTGTGTGTGTGTGTGTGTGTGTGTGTGTTTATTTTTTGCTTTGGTTCCTGCTTTTGTTTTTCTGTTTGTTTGTTTTTAATTTTTTCTGTCTTATTTCATTCTACTTTTCTCTGTTCTCCTAATTGCTGTTACTGTATCTTAGACTCAGGGGGTACACACACATACCCATTGCATTGTCATATAGAATGGTGGTGGGGAGTGGGTCCCAAAGAGACCATACCCCAAGCAGTGAACATTGTGATTTGCAAGTGGCTTCTGAATCTCCACCTTATTTGACTCTCAAAACTACAAGAGATGGCAAAGCTTCCCACCTTCAACCCTGTTTCAAAATAGAACAAATTCAGAGCCCTGAACAGGAAAGAATAGAGAGCTGGGCAAACATCAGAAGTGAAAACCCTCCCAGTGCCACTGAACAACAGAACTAAAGAGAAAAGAAAGGGGTCTGTCAAAAATGAAGAAAAATCAATGAAAGAACACAGGTAATTCCCAGTGTACCATAGAGAAAACAATGGAAAGATCAGATCTCAAAGCCCAAACAATGGAAATCACCAATGACTGGCCCCAGAATACAACAGACACTAGGGAACGGATGGAAAGAGTGAATAAAATGCAAGAAAGATAAGATGCAACATTGAAAGAACTTATAACAGAGATTTTGTCCATAAAAAACTTTATCCAGGAGATAAATAACAAGATGAAAAGTATGAGAAGCAGAATTAATCAAGCAGAAGAAAGAATCTCAGAAATTGAAGACCAAAACATGGAATTAACCCAATCTATTAAAAACCTAGGAAGAAAAATCAGAAAGAAAGAACAAACCCTCAAACATATGCTATTATTTTAAGAGGCCAAACCTATGCTTGTTGGTATCCCAGAAGAAGAAAGGGAAATGGAAAAACCCTTGGAGCAAGCATTCCAGGAGATTATCGAAAAAAACCTTTCCCCATCTCACAAGAGATGTGACCATTCAAACACAAGAAATAGAGAAAACCTGTGCCAGACATCAAATGAGAAGACCAACCCAGAGACACATAATAATTTACCTACACAAAGCAGGTAAAAAAGAAAATTCCTAAAGAGAGAAAGGTCAGGCTACCTACTCAGCAAGATCAATCAGAATAGCAGCAGACATATCAGCAGAAACCCTACAAGTTAGAAGAGACTGAAGTTCAATTTTCAAAGTCCTCAAAAAAAAAGAATTTCCACCAAGAATTTTTTAATTCATCAGCAATGGAGTATTAAAAATCTTTCCCAGACATCCAATCCATAAGAGATTATGCAGCTTTCAGACCAGTTCTATGGGCTCAACAAGCTATTAAGCACAGGAGAAATTTAAAAAAAAAGAATGACCATGCACTTCCCAAGAGAACAGAAGAACACAGAATCAAAAGAGAATACATCATGAATGCAAGCTTGAAAACACACACATGCATCAATTCAAAAGATAAAAGAAAACGAACAAACAAGCAATGAAAAAACTTTATAAGGACCTCATGACAGGGATAAACACTCACATTTAAATAAACAGCCTGAACATGAATGAACTACATGTACCATTGAAAGGACACAGAATAGCAAACTAGATGAAAAAACATGACCCTATAACTTGTTGCATCCAGGAAACTCATCCACCACAAGGAATGCACACAGACTCAAAGTTAGAGAATGGAAAATGAATTTCCAGGTGAATGGATCACAAAAGAAGGCAAGGGTTGCAATCATCATATCAGACAAAACACCTTTAAGCTAACAAAAATTTAAAAAGATATGGAAGGTCATTGCATAATGATAAAAGTTTCAATCCATCAACAAGAAATATCTGCCCTAAGCATATATGTACCCAACACAGGAGCACCAGCATTTATACAGCAACTACTAAAGTAAACTGAAAAAAGATATTGACTCTAACATTATTATAGCTAGGGACTGAAATACCCCACTAACAACCCTAGATAGATGATCAAGGCAAAATCAACAAAGAGACCTGGAACCTCAACTTGGCACTTGACCAAATGAACCTAGTGGATACCTACAGAACACTGCATCTGACAACCACAGAATATACATTCTGCTCATCACCACATCGAACATACTCCAAGATCAATCACATCCTTGGCCATAAATCAAGCATAAACAAATTTCATAAGATTGAAATATTGTCATGCATCTTCTCCGACCACAGGGAATAAAAATAAATATCAACACCAACAAAATTCCCACAAAACCCACAAAGACATGGACACTAAACATCATGATCCTGAATTACTCCTGGGTCAACACAGAAATAAAACAGAAATTAAAAGATTTCTGGAAACAAATGAAAATAACAACAACAAAAAAAACTTACCAAAACCTATGGGATAACATTAAAGCAATTCTAAAGGGTGAATTTAAATCTCTACACACACAGATCAAGAAATTGGAAAGATCACAAGTTAATGGGCTAACAAATCACCTAAGGGAGCCGGAAAGACAAGACCACCAAAGCCCCTAAATTTAGCAGAAGAACCCAGAACACCAAAGTAAAAACCCAAATATGGGACATAGAAGACAAAAATATCATTAAATCAACAAAACAAAACAAGTTATTTGAAAGGATAAACAAGACAGATGGACCCCTAGCCAGAATGACCAGGAAAAAGAGAGAGAAAGACAGAGAGAGAAAGAGAGAAAGCCCAAATAAATACAATCAGAAATGCAAAAGATCAAATTACAATGGATCGTAAAGAAATGCAAAAGCTTATCAGAGATTACTGTGCACATCTGTATGGAAACAAATTTGATAACCTAAATGAAATGGAGGACTTTCTGACATCACACAATTTCCCAAGGCTGAAACAAGAAGACATTGAGACAATAAATAAACCAATAACAACCCAGGAAATTGACCCTGTCACACGAAAACTACCTACAAAACAAAGCACTGGACCAGATGGCTTTCCAGTGGAATTCTACAGAACATACAAGGAGAAGCTGATACCAATCTTACTAAAAGTATTCCAGGTAATTGAGAAAGATGGAATACTCCTCAAATTGTTTTACAAAGCTGGCATTACACTGATACCCAAACTGGGTAAAGATCCAACAAAAAAAGAGAACTACAAGCCAATACCCCTGTTGAACATAGATGTAAGAATTCTCAACAAGATTCTAGAAATTTGGATCCAACAATACATCTCAAAATACATCATCCATCATGACCAAATAGGCTTCATCCCTGGGATGCATGGCTGGTTCAACTTCCATAAGACCAAAAATGTAATTAAATACATCAATAACTGTGAAAACAAAAACATGTGATTATATCATTAGATGCAGAAAAAGCTTTTGATAAAATCCAGCATCCCTTCTTGATAAAAACTATTGAACACCTAGGCATAGAAGGAACATACCTCAAAATAGTAAATGCCATAGACAATAAACCCACAGCAAGCATATTGCTAAATGGGCAGAAACTGGAAGCATTTCTCCTGAAAACTGGAACAACACAAGACTGCCCACACACACCCCTCCTGTTCAACATTGTGTTGGAGATCCTAGCTAGAGCAATTGACAAGAGAAGGAAATCAGGAGTATCCAAACAGAAAAAGAGGAAGTTAAGTTATCCCTCTTTGCTGACAATATGATCCTATACCTTGAAAATCCAAGATAATCTGTCAAAAAAAAATAAAAAAAAACCTTTGCACTGTTAAAAGACTTTTGGGAATGTCCTAGGGTGCAAAATAAATGTGCAAAAGACATTCACATTCTTATACACCAACAACAAACAGGTATAAAACCAAATAAACAGTATAATTCCATTCACAATAGACACACACACACACACACACACACACACACAAATTAAATAACTTGGCATCTTACTAATCAGAGAAGTCAAAGACCTTTACAATGAAAACCACAAAACACTGCTCATAGAAATCCAAGAAGACACAAACAAATGGAAAAATATTCCATGCTCATGGATAGGAAGACTCAACAATATTAATATGTCCATTCTACCAAAGGCAATCTAGATTCAATGCAATACTCATTAAATTACCACCATCATTCTTCTCAGACCTGAAAATGACAATACATACATTCATATGGAAACATAAATGACTACGAATAGTCAAAAGTATCCGCAGCAAAAGAAACAAAGTAGGAGGTATTACACATCCAGACTCCAAACTTTACTATAAGTCTACAATAATCAAAACAGCCTGGTATGGATACAAGAACAGGTATATAGACCAATGGAACATGATAGAGATTCCAGAAGCAAAGCCTCAATTTCTCAACTAATTTATCTTTGACAAAGCCTCCACCAAAAACCAGTGGGGAGAGGAGAACCTATTCAGTAAATGGTGCTGGAAAAATTGGCTGACCACATGCAGAAGATTAAAACAAGACTCCTACCTATCACCATACACAAAATCAACTCTAAATTGATTAAAGACCTAAATGTAAAATCTCAAACTATAAAAATCTTAGAAAATGCAGGAGACACCCTTATGGAAGTCAGAGTAGACAACCAATTTCTGATCTGATCCAGGTATCCATGCCTTTCAAGATAAGATAGACAAGTAGGACCCCATCAAACTGAAAAGTTTCTGCAAAGCAAAAGAAACCATCAAGAGAGTGGGGAGGCAGCACACAGAATGGGAAAAAATATTGCCAACTGTTTATCAGACAAAGGCCTAATATCCAGGATCTACAAGGAATTCAAATGTGCTGAAAGGAAAAAAAAAATAGCCCCATTAAAAAAATGGGCAAAAGGCATGAATAGACACTTCTCACACAAAGATATATGGGCAGTTAACAGACACATGAATAATCACTCAGCCTTACTAATCATCACATAAATGCAAACCAAAACCATTTTGAGGTACCACCTAACCCCAGTAATGGCCATCTTTAATAAAACAACAGATATTGACATGGATGTGGAGAAAAGGAAACATGTCTACACTGCTGGTGGCAAAGAAAAGTAGCTCAACCTCTATGGAAAACAGTGTGGTGATTTCTAAAAGAACAAGAAATTGACCTTCCATATGACCCAGGAGTTCCCTGACTGGGAATATACCAAGAGGAACTCAAATGATTCTACCAAAAAGATACCTATACATGCATGTTTATTGCGGCACTATTCACAATAGCAAAAACATGAAACCAACCATGTTGCCCATCTAAAAAAAAAATGTGGTATATATACATGATGGAATTTTTTTTAATTAACTAATTTATCTATTATAAAGATGTGGGTAGAATTCAGGGTTAGATATATAAACATTGATCATGCAAATACCCTTGTTGATGAGGTATGCCCCTCCCTCCCCTAGCAGTTTCCCTCAATTGCCAGTCCCACCCCTCTCAACTGACAGTCCCACTGGAACAAGACAGGGCTGCCCACACTCACTCCTCCTGTTCAACATTGTGTTGTAAGTCCTAGCTAGAGCAATTAGACAAGAAAAGGAAATCAGGGGTATCCAAACAGAAAAAGAGGAAGTTAAGATATCCCCCTTTGTTGACAGTATGATCCTCCCTTGAAAATCCAAGACCTCCACGCACTGTTAAAGGACTTTTGGCAATGTCCTGGGGTACAAAATAAATGTGCAAAAGACATTCACATTCTTATACGCCAACAACAAACAGGTATACAATCAAATAAACAGTACAGTCCCATTCATAATAGCCACACACACACACAACACACACACACACACACACACACACACACACAAATTAAATACCTTGGCATTTTACTAATCAGAGAAGTCAAAGACCTTTACAACGACAGTTGTAAACCCTGACAGTTTTCCATTACTGTCAATCACTTTCTTCTAGTATTATAATTGTTCAAGTTCACCTTATGAGTGAGAGCATATGGAACTCAGTTCTTTGTTTTTGTGATAAATCACTGAGGATGATCGACTCCAAATCCATCCAAGTTGCTGCAAACTCCATATATTTGTCCTTCTTTATGGCTGCATAATATTCCATTGTATATATGTACCATATTTTTTTTTATCCAGTCCAGCTTTGATGGGCAACACGGTTGGTTCCATGTTTTTGCTATTGTGAATAGAGCTGCAACAAACATATGTGTGCAGTTATCTTTTTTGTAGAGTAATTTGGGTTTCTCCAGGGTATGTTCCCAATAAGGGAATTGTTGGGTCATATGGAAGGTCAATTTCTAGTTCTTTCAGAAATCGCCACACTGTCTTCCAAAGAGGTTGTACTAGTCTGCATTCCCACCAGCAGTGTAGAAGCTTTTCTTTTTCTCCACAATACATGAAATTTTACACAGCCATAAAGAAGGAGAAAATTATAGATTGTGCAGCTATTTGGATGAATTTGGAGTCGATCATACTCAGTAATCTATAAAGAATTGAGTCATACATGTTCTCATTCATAAGCTGACCTTGAACATTTACCATAATACAAGGGATTAGTAGTAGTAGATTATTTCCAGGGGAAGGGGTGGTGATACAACATCAATAAGGGTATCTGATCTCAAACCAGGAGAAGTAGGAACCAAAGGGAGGCCCAAACTTTACCTGTACCCCACATCTTTAAAAAAAATACCACTATAAATAGTCATTTACACAGGTCATTTGACACATATCCTCATATATCTGCTCTAACGTGGAAGCAACCATGCTGCCCATTAAAAGAGGACCGGGTTAAAAAATGTGGTACATATACATGATGGAATACTATGCAGCCATAAAAAAGAACAAAATCATGAATTTTGCAGCAACCTGGATGGAACTAGAGTCTATAATACTGAGTGATCTCTCACAGAAACAAAGATCCAAGTATCACATGTTCTCACTCATATAATGGACCTTTAACATCCAATGTAATACTATAAGAAAATGACTGACAGTAGTGGGAAACTATGGGATGGGGAAGGGAGATGGGATTAACGGTAGCAAATATCTGTCTGGGGACGGACGGGGAAGCACCTCTTATCAACAGGGTGCCTGAATGAAACGTATTTGTGTACCTAACCCTTAACTGTACCCCACAAAACCATAATAAAAAATATTGATTAAAAATAAAAAATAAAAAAAGAAAGAAAATTTGTCTAAGATTGACTCTACCTGCAGTTTTGAAAGCTATTGGCCTTAATTTTTTCACTTGTTTATATAGACCCTAGAATTTGAAGTTAATACCCACAATCTGGGTCATGTCAGACTCAGAATATATGTTCATAATAGAATTATAGGTCAAAATTTACATATATTTATAATTGCCATATGCAGAGATGGAATTAACTTGCACTCCTAATGACTTTACATGAATGTGCCTGTTTCTTCCACAGCATTCCAAACATAATTGTTATTGAACTTACATTTTTAGAATTGTTTTTAAACATTATCAGATTATTTTCAATATATATGAACATAATCAAATACCTTTTTTTCCTACGATTTGTTAACATGAAGGCTTTTGTATATTTAATAATATTGAATTTTCTTTGAATTCCTCAAATAAAATTCACTTGTTCTTGACATAGTTCCTTTAATGTGCTACTGGACTTCATATAGTAGAATTTTACTTGTGAATTTTGCATTGATATGTATAAGTGAGATTGGCATCTAATTTTCACCTTATGTGTGCTTAGTACTTCAGAGTGTTATACCCCTTTACTAAAAAGGATTTGAAAGTTGTCCTTTTCTTAATGGTCTAAAAATGCTATTAATTTTTGGTAATGATTTGCTATTTAATTGCTGAGTAGAATTTCCTTTAGAAACTCCTGCATCTGGTGACTTCTTCACTGGGAGCCCATCTTTGGCAAATGCCTCTGTTTCATCAGTGGACATTTTTCTTTGCATATTTTTTCTTTCTCCTTTGAGATCTAGTCTCGTCACTTGTATTTTATGGAAAATTATACACCGTTTTTCAAAAGCCAAGAGAGTACTTTCCAGTGATTCTTTTAACATGTTCTCTTTCTGTGGTTACTTTTCCCTAATTGTTTATTAATTATTTGTTCTTTCTCTTTTTAAAAAATCATCTTTTCCCTTTGTTATTTATAATATCATAATTATTAATATTATTTCTTATAAGTTGATAGTCTATATTTACTCCTAATAAACAGACTTTTCAATTTTATTTTTCCTATTTTTGTCATTTGTTATTTTTTCTTTTGGTTTATATTGCTATTCTTTTTTTAAAATAAAGTTTGATTGGATACATTGTTGATTTATTTTTGTCTCTTTAAAATTTTTATAATTATGTAAGGCAATGAATTTTCCTCAAGACACTTCTATAGATAAATAATGTTTACATTATCTTGTTTTCTAGAATTCCTTTTCTTACTGAGTTTTTAGAAGACAGTCCTGTTCAGTTACAGATAATTTTTTTGTGTTTCTATATTTGATGTAGAAATTCTAGTTTACTGCATTAAGAGCAGGTGAAAGTTTTCTTTTCTTTTTTCTTTTTAATTTTTTTTTTTATTTTAAAGATGTGGGGCACAATTCAGGGTTAGGTATACAAATGTTCATTATGCAGGTGCCCTTGTTGATGAGATGTGCCCCTCCCTCCCCTGCCAGTTTCCCTCAACTACCAATCCACCTCCCACCCCTGACAGTTTCCCACTACTGCCAATCCCTTTTTCACAGTATTATGATAATTGTTCAAGGTTCGCTTATGAGTGAGAGCATATGGTACTCTGTTCTTTGTTTCTGTGATAGATCACTGAGTATGACAGACTCTAAATCCATCCAAGTTGCTGCAAAGTCCATATGTTTGTCCTTCATTATGGTTGCATAATATTCCATTATGTGTATGTACCACATTTTTTAAAATTCAGTCCAGCTTCAATGGGCAGCATGGTTGGTTCCATGTTTTTGCTATTGTGAAAAGAACTGCAACAAACATGTGTTGGGAGCCAACATCTTGGCCACATGCATTTTGGCCACATGCATTTAGGCCTATGGAGACCTGTCTGGAGAATTGCCTCTGGCATAAGAAGAGCACTACCAACTATTATATTGGCGTATGAATAAAAGACCAAAGCATACACATAATAATAAAGTTTATACAGTGATATACAATACTTAATCAGGACTAAAAGAAATTCACAGCAGAAATCATTTTCCATTTCTCCCTCTTTTCTTAAACTGTTTCTTTCTTCTCAGAGGTATTTTTTAGCTGTTATTTCCTGGTAAACTGGTTAGTCAGCCTTTGTTCTTGCTAGAAAGTTTTCCTTTAGGTTAAAGTTAAACATTATAATTGTGATAATAGTTTTGTTATGTTGCCTTAGGTCAAGCAGAACGTTCTTGGTTTCTGCACGTGCTAAAACTTTCAGCCCCCCAGTTATCGTCATGGCAACGGTGCAGCTCATTGTCCCAAAGTAGTGTGACAGGTTCCCAGACGCAGGTAGCTTTCACATAACAGGAAATAAGATTTAGATTTTTAAGTAGAATTGCAGATTTATTAAGTTTTATAAAATATAGAAGTAAGTTTATAGTTTGGATATTAATTAAGGCTAATGATAAGGTTTATTAGAGTTCAATTAGAATAATACATAGTGTTAAGAGTTAGGTAATGAAGTATATAAGGAAGTAAAGTTTAGACACAAGAAATTCATAGAAAAGGTGTTAAGATTTTAGTTTAAGGATAAGTTTTTAGGTAATTAGTATAGGATTTCAAGACATTGCATATTATAAATCAATAGGTTATAAGGATAATAAAAATAAGTTCATAGATATGGTGTAAGGTTAAGTAATACTTAATGTGGTGTTTGATTATAACTTAAAAAGTTACAATAATAAGAATATGGGCGTAAGTTAATAGGATAAATATAAATTGAGTAAGGATAAAAGATTAGTATAAAGTTAAGGTAATAAGTTGATAGTTTTAATTGTTAAGAATCATTAGAAGTTATTAATTTTGAATTTAATGTTAATCAGAGTTTAGTTCATTGGATTGATTAGAATTTAGAATTAATCAAGAAGTTTAGAACATAAAGTATAACATGAATGAGTTATGGGAAACATCTTGTGAAACTATTGATTAATTTGTGTACCTGTTACATTGTGGGCAGCACGTCATGCATCATGGAATTGTAATTGTGTGCATGAAATTTGAAAGTCTTGTGACAATCTTGTGAGGATGTGTACGCCCCCAGCAAGTGATTGTTACACTGCTGGAGGGTATGAAAAATGGTATATAAGTTGGAAGGAGTTTGAATAAAGTTGGCTTCAGTCCTGATCAGACTGTTCCCAGAAGAAATCGCCTCCGAGTGGTCTCTTCTTGACATCTGGAGCATCCGTTGCGGTCCTAACCCTTCCCTCCGTCGGGGCTGGTCCCCGACAAACATGCATGTGCAGGTATCTTTTCTGTAGAATGACTTTTTTTCACACTTTTTGTTTCAGTACTAAAATTTGCTTTCCAAATATATAGTTTTCTTTTTAGTGGATTCTACATAAGTACTATAGTCGAAATTCATTTATATTCTTCATATTAACATTATTCTTTCCAACTACTAATGCATTTCTTTTTTTTAATAGTTTCTAAAATTGTGGTTTGTGAATGTTAGGGTTGGTATAAATTAGCATTATAAAGCACCCTTGCTTGTTTCACATAATAGTACTTTATTCCTTTGTATACAATGTACTGACATTAAGACTACAATCTATATTTTTTTCCTTATTTTGTTTTCCTAAAAGAATTCTGTATATTCATATAGTTTCCAATTCCCCAAAGAGTTTTGTTTAGGCATGTCTATTGTACACAGCATAGAGTTGGATTTTGCTTTGTTAATCCAATATAATTTTTTAATAATTGGTGATTTAGAGTATGAAGTTCTTAATATAAATTCATATTATCCTGAAAATAGACACAAGATATTGGAATCAAGCAGACTATTATTACTTATAGCAAATATTGCACTGATGTTCCATGCCTCAGTCTTTCTCCTTTCTCAAATTTTTCATTTTATTTTTCTTATTCACATTTTACTTTTTTTGTTAGTCATGTAGTTTCTGCCTTGTCAGAGCATATAATTAATTTAAATGTCATAATTTTACATACTTTTATTTTAGTATTAGCTCTGCAGTTAAAAATATTCAATGACATTAAACATTTTTGCTAGGATTTTCCCAATAATATCCTGTTTAGCTAAAGTTTATCTAATAGTTTTCTTTATTTTTCTAAGTAAGGACTCATGAGATATATATCCTAAGTTCTTTTATATTTAAAGTTATTTATTTACAAGGAGAACACCATGGTTGAATAAATAATCCTTAAATGTATTTCTTTTTCTTTAAATTCTTATAGGGTGCTACTCTCTTGCCTTCCACTTAATTTGATCTTTTCTTTGCTCTTCTGTTTTTGAATGTTATTGTATAAAATTTGATGCCAGTCTAAATTGTTTGGTGAAACATTTGGTCTTTTTGTGGTTTTGTTTGCTATCATGAAGATCCAGTAGTTCAGTAGAACATACTCCATGCTGACCACTCTGAGTCAGTTTTTTTCCCAGCATATGGTACGCCTTTAACTAGCTAGATTCATGTATTGAGTGATTCAATAATGTGTCTTTATATATTTTTTCTGTTCAAATATTTGGTTTGCTTCTATGGGAGAGCCAATTAAAAATAGCTTCTATCACTTTTCCCTGAGATCCGTATCTTTTATTCTCTCTAAATATTTTAACTCCTCTTTCATTCATCCATATGGTTGCTTTTGCAATTCCCATCCACAACATCCTATATTGTAGTTTCCACGGTGTTTGCACTTCATTGTGACTCTTTCTCCACTTCTTTCCTGGATTCTGCCCATCTAAATTTCTATCTTTTTTTTTTTTCTGTTCTGTATAAGTGTGTTGCGTGACTTTCCTTCATAGAAGCACTTGCCTCATACACATTGCTCTAATTCTCAGAAAAATGTTTGGACAGAATTTTCATCTTTTCTATGACAGCACTTTTCTTTCCATAACTTTGGCAACTTTTTTGCTTTCCCACCTTTATTTTTATATCTTTCTGTTTATTCTGTGCTAGCTCTCTTTTTATTACTTATTGGAATTAGTTGGATATTTTCCTGGCCCAGCTTTTTACAGAAACCACCCCCAACCACTCTGAATTCTATTTTAAAATGAAAATTAAACTCTCAATGTTTTTAAAATCAATTATTTAAGCATTTATATTAGAGTTGTCCATATGGTTTATATTCCATGGATTACAATACCAATCTCTCTAATTCTCACAGCTTTTGTTTGAGGCAGGGACTATGGGATTATACCTGCAGGATAAGCCCCTTTCATCCAGAAAGTGCTTTTTGGCTTACATTTGTGTAGACTACTGATTTTGAGTTATCTCACTCTTCGATTTTCTTTCTATCATTGCTACTGCATTTCACGCTAAAGGATGTCTACGCAATCTTTTTTTATTCTTATTTTTTATTTTATTTTATTGTATTTTTTAGTTGGAGTCTCACTTTGTCGCCCAGACTGGAGTGCAGTGGCCACTCCTGGCCACTGCAGCCTCAACCTGCTGGGCTCCGCGATCCTTCCGCCTCAGCCTTCCAAGTAGCCGGAATTATAGGCATGCGCTACCACACCCGGCTGATTTTTTGATTTATTGTAGAGATGAGGTCTCGCTGCCCAGGCGGGTCTCAAACCCACCGGCTCAGGCAATCCACTCGCCTCAGCCTCCCAAAGGCGCAGGATTACAGGCTGAGCTACCGAGCCCGGCTTCTACGCAAATCTTAGCGGATGTTGTTTCTGTTATGTTTTTTATTTTCTGCATAAGATAGTCATTTTTTTACTTAACCTCAGCATAGAGTTTTAAAGTAATTTTTAATTCACATTGTTGTTTTTGCATTTGCTCAATTATACTACTTACCATAAATCCCAAAGTCTCAATGATATGACACAATAAAATGTATTTCTATCTCAAATAACAGTCTATTGCTGGAATTTCTGATTGAGAGGTACTACTGGGCCTTACTCCTCTATTAGTGACACAATGTCTTTTCTTATCTTTCTCCTTTACTATTTTCTAGTGCTAGGGAATAAATGTGAGACTTACATATAGAGAAACATTTAAAAATGAATATTAAATCTGGATTATATTCCTACTTTAATTCCACCATTGCTCTAATTTTCATATATATATATGAATATATATTTGATTTTGTTTCTTATTGTAATTAAGACAAATTTCCAAGTGCAATATGATATAATTAATAGGAAACAGCTTCTAAATGAAATGTTTGGTTGGATTTAAGCAAGACAATTTTAAAAGTATAAACATAAAATTGTTTTCAAAATTGGTGATGAAATTATAAGGGGTTATAAAATGTTCAAAATATTTATTTTGCTTTTATCTAGTATACAATGAGGAAATAAATTCAGACTTTGAATGGATATGCTTTGAAGCTTAGAAAGCTTCTATTTGAGACTTAAGAGTATTGTTCAGTGTGGTCACCACAGAATGGCCCAACAAAGACGTCATGTCCTCACCCCAGAACCTGTGAATATGTTCTATTACATGGCAACGGAGGATTAGGCTGCAGATTAAATTAAGGTGTATAATCTTCCGACTTTAGAGAGGGAATATTATCTTGGATTACCCAGGTGAACCCAGTATATTCACAAGAGTCCTTAAATGTGGAGAGGGAGGGAGGAGAGTCAGGGTCAGAGTGATGTGATGTGAGAATGACTCAACTGACCTTTGCTGACTTTGAGGATGAAGGAAGGGAGTTGCAAGCCAAGAAACATGGACAACATCTAGAAACTAAAGAGTAAGATATACATTCTCCCTTCAAGCCTCCAGAAAGGAACACAGCCAGCCTCACACTTTGATTTTAGCCAGTGTGACCCATTTGGGATTTCTGACCTTCATAATTGCAGGATAATAAATGTGTGTTGTTTTAAGCTACTAGATTTGTGGTAATTGATTACAGCAACCACACGAAACTAAAACACTCAGTAAACCAACACGTTTCTAGGCTATGAGCTTCCTATTTTTCCCAATGTACATTCAATGCGATAGTTAGTCAACACGAAACTGGTAGTCTGAAAGTCTAAGGATACATAGTTGAGTTGTCTGATCACACTTGTTTTATTTGACTTACTGACCCTGACCAAATTATATTACTTTTCTGCCATACCTATCAGCAAGTATTTTATGGGACTCTTTGAAAAATTCAGTTTATATGAGATGCCAAGACAAATCTAAGCTAATAGAAAACATGAATGGTCACGTTGATGAGGTAAAATTGAAATTATGTTTTGAAAGTCAGTTTAACTCTCATTTCTTAAAATTAATTTAGCACTTGTGTAAAATCCATATTCATATATGTTAGTTTATTTATTTTCCTCTGAATTTTTAAGCATTCTGTCTCTTCTCTGAAAGTGTACATTGCATGTTTTATTGGGATACGAGTGACACAAACTGACTAGTAAACATTAAAAAGTAGGTAGGAAAAAAAAAAACATACTTCTGAACTTTTTCCCAAAAGTACATGAAGAAACTACTCAGAATAAAATTACCTCCTTCTAGCAAATATAAAAATGACTATAACTTCTAAGGATCTCTCTAAAGAAGCAAATTCTTTTGCTCAGTCACTTAATAATGATCTAGATTTTCTTACTTGAGTGAGGAAGTAGAGGGACTGCTGGTTGGAAACGTGAAATGAGCTGAAACATCACAATGGTATGAAGTATCTTTCTGATAATTTTGCTAATTAAATTGTTACAGAAAAGTTGCAAAGCTATGTACGCCCCATGGGAAGGTTTATTGCTTTTCTGAAGTATGCCAACAAGAAACCTAAATATGAGCACTTATGAAACAACATTAAGTGTAAGGCCCAAAGTTAGATTAGCTGAGTTGTTTTGAAGAGGCATCAAATAATTGATCAGGAAGTAAAACTGTGATTATAGAATAAAATCACAGTTGAATTGTAGCAAATAATTGCAAAAATAATTAAAGTCACAAATCCTTCCAGTAACAATGTGAAACAATTCTCTTTAGTGCCCCACAGGGATGGAAGTTGCTAGCTTTGATTGGGATTAAACCTGGAGGTGTAAAAGTAAAGGAAAAGTGTGGTCTGGGAGAAATCATACTGAGAACATATCATCCATAAGAAAAAAAAAGTTTCTGAGAAGTGAATTTGGAAGTTATGTAATTTCCATTTCAAAGGATGCAATTTATTATAGTTCTTTTAATGATTTTTAAAGGAGTCAACGTCAGCTTGGGCTTTCATATATAGACAGATTTCCAGGTCTCAGTTTATTTTCTTTTCTGCTATGGTAAAATAGAAGGAACTTTTTTCACATCTCTAATTGAAAGGCTAGGAACTTTAATTAAGGGAGGATATTTCCTTCCAGAAGATTTATGAATGTGATTCTTGTAAGCAAATGTTGACCATGAAGGAATGAAATAACTGTTCTTATTAGTTATATAGTAAACATATGGTTTAATATATACTGTTGGATGAAACCTTAACAATGGAATGAATGATTTTTGAAAATATGTCTTCCATCTAAAAAAAAAAACTAGCAATAAAAATGCAACCTGAAACACACAACACATTGTTTATATTCCAGTTAGCCTTTGTGTTATTCACTTAATCTTTCTTTTGATGCATATGTTATGATCCCGATGTAAATATCTACCCAATCTGTGATCTCTCAGTTTTCTTTGAATTTTAATAAATAGGATTGCTCAAGCAAAAGAGGTACCACAAAAAAAGTACACCTCATCAACAAGGGCACCTGCATAATGGACATTTGCATACCTAACCCTGAATTGTACTCCCAAATCTTTAAAATTAGAAATTTTTTTGAAAAGATAGAAAATCCACTCTTGAATTTAAAGCCTAGTTACAAACAACAAACTCAATCTTAATTTTTAAAAGCTCTAATGTTTTAAATCCAATTATTTTATTTCTGCTAAATTATTTACCGAATCCCTATTGCCCTCCTGTTTGTACTAAGGGGACATTTTATATTTAAGAGATTTATAATTATATAGGGAAGAAAATCCTCCACGGACTAACACTTTGGAGTAATAAAAATATGGTGGTATATAGTTATAAAAATAAATATGATAGTAAATTACTATATCAATTTAATGAATTTTAGCTTCAAATTAAGATATCCTCTATAAACCAGACTCGGTGGCTCAGCCTGTAATCCCATGCCTTTGGGAGGCTGAGGTGAGTGGATTGCCTGAGTTCGTGGGTTCGAGACCCGCCTGGGCAGTGAGACCTCATCTCTACAATAAATCAAAAAATCAGTCGGACGTGGTAGCGCATGCCTATAATTCCGGCTACTTGGAAGGCTGAGGCGGAAGGATCGCCGGAGCCCAGCAGGTCGAGGCTGCGGTGGCCTGGAGCGGCCACTGCACTCCAGTCTGGGCGACAGAGTGAGACTCCAACTCAAAAAAAAAAAAAGATATCCTCTATAATTGGGTAGGTTCTACTAATAAATCCAGATAGTCATTTCAAGTTGCAACTAGACAATCTCTATGTTTGATAAATAAATATTAATTCAGCATTTTCTATATCTCAACACTGTCATGAGACTGGGCTAAAATGCTAAACAAGTGAGAAAAATAGATACAGTTTCAGCTCTTTCAAATTCATGTGGTAGTAGGGATACATATAAGAAAACAGGTAAGGATAATACAGTATGATAAATAATATTAAACAGTTCCGAGGCTACAGCATGTCAGTAACTCCATCATGGAGAGTCAGGTCTGAAGGATGAGTAGAAACACCAGATAAAGTAAGGTGGCCAGAAATGTTCTAGTAGAGGAAACAGCAAACAACAAAAGTTCAAAGGTGGAGAAACAGAAGTGGGAGAGGAGAAGGAGAGTGGGCGGAAGAGGGGGAGAGAAAATGAATATCAGTGGCCTATTGGATAAATAAAAGAAACTTATTATAGCTATATTGGAGTTTAAGAAGGAGTGTAAAAAAGAACTGAGGCTGAAAGAAAAGTCAGGAACTGTATCATATGTAGCACATATACACATACACAAGCACACACAGCACTTCGTTTATCCGCTCTATCCAGGATAGAAGCATTTCTAAATGGCTGACAACCTGCTTGAAACTTGCATTCACAGAAAATGACTAATCATTCCATGATTTTTTTTCCTTGAGGCAGAGTAAGTCTGTCCCTAGAAGAATACTGTAGGCACAATGGAGGAGCGATGTAACAAAGGCAGTGAGCATTATCTTCTGGTCACAAAAATAAGAGCTCTTTATGGTGCTGCACAGAGCAGTCAGTCTCCAGAATGACTGAATCACGCCTTCTTGAGATCTTACTCTTTATACTCATTTCTGCAGCAAAAGTTATGTGTTTGCATCTATGAGCAACTCCCAGTGCATCTGCTTTTTTTAGATGTGTTTTGTTAAAAACACATGGTGATTGTTTTTTCCAGCTTGTATTCAAAAGTTTTTTTAAGTAGAAGCTAAACACTGGGTACACATGTCCATAAAGATGGAAACCACAGACTTTGGGAGAGAGTGGAAAGGGAGAAGGGGTTGAAAAATTGCCCATTTGATACCATACCCACCACCTGGGGGACAGGTCCAATAGAAGCCCAAGCCTCGCCACCATGCAATATACTGATGTAAAAAACCTGCACATGTACTCCCTTGAACCTAGAAAAAAAATTTTTTTCTTAATTGTCATTTAAAAATTCAGAGTCCCAGTTTTTTGTTTATTGGTTCGTTTGTTTATTTTTTAAGAAACCTGAAGCTCTGGCAGCACTGGATTTTCATTTCTTCATGACAGGGAACGTTGCAGTCAGTAGGGCAGGAATACACTATTTTGCTACAATCCTCAGCACCTTCTTTCCTATACCTAGTCTTTGTAGATTACGGAAATTTTGGCCCAGGTTGTAACTTTGTGTGGCTCTAAGTCTACCTACTGAAGACTTTAGGCCTTAGCCTTGTCTTCGTGTTCCTGGACTGGTATCTTCTTTCTCTCGGCTTAGGACCTCATTTTACTCTTTGACTATGTTTCAACTACTCCTTTTAGATTTGAATGCACAGTCCTCTTCCCACATTTGCAGTGAAAAGGGCCTAATGCAGCCTACTACTATTTGTAGAAAGTCAAATAATATCATGCCTCTGCTCATAAGTCTCTAAGAGCTGTCCAGTTTACTTAGATTGGGAGTCAAATTTCTACTATTGATCCTAAAGGCCCTATTCTTTCTGAACATGTCACCAATGATTCCCCCCTCATTCACTCAGTCCATTGTTCTCCTGACTGTTCCTCAAATGTGCCAAATATGATGACCACTCACCACCTATTCTTCATCTGGAACTCTTCCTCAGATAATATTCATCCCCTTCTTGCTTTGTTTGTATCTATGTTTTCAATGAAATCTGCTCTGATGATCCAGTGGAATAGAATGACTTGTCTTCTCTGATCCAGCAACTTGTCCTCTCACTTCCTAAGTGTCCTGATTCTGGTCTATCCTTGTGATTGTTGTCATTATTGTAACACTCAGTACTTTCAAATCATATTCTTTGTAGATTTCTTCTGTATATTGCAGATTGTTATGTTCCTTGAGAGCCAGAATAAGTGTCTTTTTGTTTTTGTTTTGTTTGGTTTGATCATTGGGGCTCCCTTACAACCTAGGATGGTGCCTAAATATTAATTGAATGAAAATATAAATGAGTGAGTGGCATATGGTAAAAATTAAAATTCAAGAACTTCATCAAACCCCATCCTACTATCTATTCACAAAAGTGCCCACATGGACTTCAAAAGGAAGTTTTGTTTAGAATGAAAATACATTTATTATTTTCATAAAATATTTTTTAAAGTCGATAGTAGCATCTATATCCTTTGTAAGCTTTAAGTGTCTAATCTGGTGATAAATAAATAAAACGTATATCAATGCCTTTAAGGCTTATTGTGGAGCTCTAAATGAGTGAAAAATTATGGGTGCCCCTTACAATAATAGTTGGTACTAACAAAAAAAAGAATAATAGAAGCTAACATTTATTGAGCACATGCTATACATCAGGCACTATGCTAAGCATTTTATAAGTTGCCTTATTTAATCTCACTGAATTTTTATAATAACCCTAAGATGCACAACATATTATTATACCTGTATTTCAGATGAAGAAACTAAGGTTTAAAGAATTCATTGAGACAGCTACTGCTTGAAGTCAGTTTTTTAAAAAATTGAAATTGTTTTAAACTCTATTTTGTTTTTCTGTATTATATTATCAGATAATATTGTCATTGTTTCTTACAGACCAAGATATGTGTATCTCTTTTTGTTTTTTCCTCAACTCTTACTCCCCAGTTACTGATGCAGACCTTCCAAACAACATAATATTCATAGAAGGGAATGCATCAGCACATTGCTGAGGAATGGCTAAGTGCTATTGGTTTGATAACCAAAGAGCCAAGAGTTTACCAGACCAGAAAGCCTGCATCAGAAAACACTCAGTGGTTTAAAAAATGCCAAAATTCCAGTATCCACGTTGAAACAAAAGGAACAAACCACCAAATCCTAGAAATAAAGGACAGATTGTTCTTTGAAATTGAACTTGTTTCCCTTCAGCAGGAGTACCTCTACTAAGCTGACCACATGGAATGCTAGTCTATTTTACATAAAGCATTATTATTCTGTACTTACATACGTAAGTGGGAGAGAAGCAAATGGGAGATTATCATCTGCCCCAGATTCTTGACGTTGGCATTATTTCTCACAACTAGCAATGAGCTAGAATTGCTGTTCCCTCCACTTAGTTGCATAGTTATGTGCTAAAACAAAAACAGAAAAAGCAAAAATGCAATTTGGGCAGTAGTAGTCCTCCAAACCCAGCATTTTTTTTTTAGCTTATATTTCCCAAATCATATTCCAACAATCATAGTAATTTAGCATGCTATGTTCTTGATTCTGGTGGGCAGAGAGTGATTATGTAAGAAAATAAGGTACATTGTGCTGTTTGATACTGCACGTCAGCACAGGAACACCACCAGCTGACAGTAATCAGGCAAGGAAGAGTAATTAGGCAGAAATTGCCCAGAATGTGCCTGAGCTTAACGAAGGTAGAAAGGTGAAGATCACTTGTGGTTTGGTCAGCACACCAGGAGTCTGGAATGCAAAATGTACAACTTCGAAAATAAAAAGTGTTAGTGAGTCCTGCATTTTAAATGATCACTTTGAAAATTAAGGAGAGATCACTTGTTATATGGAAATGTGGGAGACTGGTTCAAATAGCAGGAAGTCTTACAGCATGTATATTTTGCCACTTCTGAATCGTACCTAGTGGCATGTACTGAAACAGGCTATGATCTCTGAGGTTGTGGCTACCTTCTTAAGAAAATGTATCGAACAATTTGAGAAGAATGTTAATTGTGCTATGTGAAACAAGATAATTCAGAAAGCAAGTCCAGGGAATAGAGATATTGCTTGGAATAGGAAGTTACACAATAAGAAGAAAGTTACCTTAAAAATGATTTAAAGAAGCATAGCAGAACATATAGATTAGAAAGATAGGTGACAGTATTTTTTCCTCACTTTTTGGTAGCACTTTGCTACTTAAACAGAATTTAGAGATAAATCATTTCAGTTGCCTGATGAGGTGATTTAATGGGTTGGAAGATAGTATAGAATCACAGGCAAAGATGTTCATTAGACTTGATGCCTAACTAACTATGAGACCTTCTCAGGCACATTATTTAAAAATCTCTGATGCTTGATTTTCCTATCTTGACAATGGAGATGAGATACTGAACTCATGGCTCCTTGTAGTGAGAAATTAATAAGACGATATTTTAAATAGCTAAGGCTAAGCCTGACACATAATAAGTGTTCAATAAATGTTGGCTATCTTCTTCACTGTCATGGCTCATAAAATAATAATTGGTCTGCTGTTAACAGAATCATTCTTTTCAAGTCAAGGAAATACAGTTCAAGCTATAAGCAATAGGAAAATGTAAAGAAATGAAATAAAGAGTTTATAACACTCTACCTGTTTATTATGGGCATTTAATTTGTAAATATCTTCAATAACTTCCACTTGATATTGTTTTTAATTATAAAAAATATTTTTATAATATATATTTTACATAGCATATATGAACTATTTTATATTAAAATTTGTATCAAATTTTGTATAAATTTTTCCAGTGATAAAATAAGTTCACATTGCATCTATTAGCATTTAAATAGTTTTTATGAATCCATTGTCCTCAAATAATTGTTTTCTTTTCTTTCTCTTACTCCACTTTCTTCTTTTCTTTAATGTGTTTTATCCTTCTATTCTCTTTTCTTTTGAATCTTGTATTGTCATTGGTTTCTACAAAATTTATAGCATTTTGGCTCATGTAATTTCAAGAACTCTTAATTGATTATTTCTATTTCTCTTAAGATGATACATGCAATAGAATAAAAATCAAGAATTATTGTCTGCTATTATTTTTATCTTTAGGCTTTTATTTTTAAATCGTTCTGTATATTACTTATATATTGCTGCATAGCAAATTACCCCCAAAACTTATTGACTTAAAACAGTAAATATCTACTATCGCACAGTTTCTGTTGATAAAGAATCCTGGTATGCCACAACTTGATGCCTCTGGAACAAGGTCTTTCATAAAGTTGTGATTATGCTGTAAGAGGCTGTGGTCTCATCTGAAGGTTTGACTAGGAGTGAGAGAATCTGCTTTCAAGAACATAGATGTGGTTATTGGTGGGTTTTATTCCTTTGCCTTATAGGGCTCTCAATAGAGTTGGATTACAGCATGGCAATTGACTTCCTTCAGGGCGAGAGTATAAGAGGGCAAGAAAGGACACACAAGACATAACTTATAGTCTGTTTATGACTTCATCCTGGAAGTGTCTTTCCTTTACTTCTGCCATATTCCGTTTGTTGATACAAGTTAATAAATTTAGCCCATATTCAAGGGGAAAGAATTATACAGGCCATGAGTAATAGAAGGCAGTGATCATTGGGAGTCATCTTAGAGAATCTCATCTAAAATTTCTTTCTGATGTTTATAAACAGCCTTATTTCAGTAATTTTGCAAAGGGTGAAGAGAAGATTTCTGTTATCACCAGAATTAAATACTTTTGAGCTTTTAAGATCTTCAAAAATCTAGCCTATGCCTTTCTTTCCAGCTTTGTGTCCCATTTCACATCTCTACTCCCTGCCTCCAAAATGGTCCTGGGGAGCCAGAATGAGCTCAGAAATTGATGCTGTCTCATAAAATCTCTTTATGCTGTATAGTCCTATGTTCAAATTGAACCATTTGAAATGTGTAGGTATAAAAATCCTTTATTACTTTAATGAAATTTCACCTAATAGTTCCTTAAATTTTTGTAAGTTACTTCCAGGATAAAGAAGTCACTTCCCTAAAGACTACTGCTGTTTCACAAGGTCCAACAAGTTATAATAAATCTTCAACACAATGCTTGCTTCTTTAAAGCTGTGTTTGACATTTTTCTGAAATTTCTCCATATCTTTAATGTAACAATTGCATATTTAACATACAGTATTCCCTAGTATCCCTCTTCTTGACTAATTGAGAAGAGAAATATTGAGAGACTATCCTCAGATTATACAAAACCAATAAGTAAAAATCCAGAACCACAAAGCAAATAATCTATTCATGTGTTAAATTATCTCTACTATATAGCACTGTCTCTCTTATGTTGTTACAATCAGCATCTTATAAAATAACACAGTAGAATCTGAGTTGATGTTCATTTCTCCTCCAACAGTTTTTTTTTAAGTTAACATATAAACAGAAAAAAAATCATAAGTACTCCCTTTGTTTTTGTAAGGAAAAGATGTGTCAAATTGTAAAATATGACTATGTTAAAGAGTGGTGTTTGAAATAATAAGGGCTCTTAATTTGGCATGTGATACATTTTTAATAAAAGCAAAAAGTTTAAGAAAAAGAAGCAAAATCCTGCCCATGTCTATATATGGAAAAAAGCAGATGAATAATGAATGCATTCACACTGTACATTTTAAATGTTGGGGGAATACACCTTGTAAAATAAGTTACCTTCAGTAAAAGAGCCACACAACATTACAGATGTTTTTAATGAATAATGACATTCCTGGAAGTGGTTGCCTTTTTAATGTATCATTGTTTCCAGTATCTACCAATACTTTCAGATAATGTTATTGGAAAATCATTTTATTTGCTTGAGCCAACATATGACTACCTTTCCAAACAGAACTGGGGAAATTTTAGAAAATGATCTATGCTAGTTCTTTCCTGCTGCAAATATTGTCCTCTTGACAGTCTTTAGCATTGTGTAGGTGTGAGTGTGGGTGTGCATATGAATGAATAGAAGCAAAGCTATAGGTAAATTAGCATGTAAAAATGCTGTTTTAATAAAAGGACATATTTTTGTCTACTGAACAGGCCAGAGAAGAGCTATCAATGTAAAGATGGTTAAAATGTAATGATGTGCAGAGATATCTCATGGGGAGTACACACGGTTTTATCTCTCTATCTCCAGGGGAGTATATGTAAACTAAGCATAAATATTTTTATGTGTGGCAGATTTTTAAAGCTAATTGTTAGTAAACCATGGCTCCATGAAAAACCTCTAAGGGACAATAAACTGCTCCAGTATTAAGAGCATTGTAAAATAAAATTCGGCAAGTGTATATAACGTATTCAAAGGGAATTGATGGAAAATATAGTACCAATAACATGCAATATTCAGTTTGACATGAAAATATTTTAAATGCACAGTATTGGACTAAAGCTTTGTGCAAAAAATGTTCATCTAAAAATAAAAATCATGTAATGGCCATCCTTAGGAGAGGAAAAGTGAAGCTTTTCTTCATTTGTCCAATTGATAAAATATAAATATATATGTGTATGTTTTTAGGAATAATGAGGGCAAGATCTCAATTAGCTGAACAGGATTAAGATTGATTTTTAGTATACTGAGAAAAATAGTTAAAATATCCAGATAACATAATTTCCCACAGTATAAAGCACCAAAAAAGGATAACCTACGTTTTCTTGAGATGTGAGTCTTTTTGCTGGCAAACAACTTCTCTGATAAAGGAAAATATAAGTATGAACATCATTTTAATTCTTTTTATTAAAAATCTGATCATTGGACATTGCTAAATGTCACACAAAGAAAAAATGTAACCGCAGTATTTACAAGATGATATGCAGTAGCCTCAATTATATATTTTCAGAATTATTGTACAGTATACTTCATTAGATAGAGCTCAGGATAGGTTAATGGGAAATAAATCATATTAATTGTTATTTTAAAAACTAACTGAATTTAAACAGTAGGACTTTTTTTTAACTTTTGCTTCACTGGCTTTTTAGACATTTGAATTGCATATAATATTACAAACTTCTAAAATATGGGCAATTCATTGTAATTAAGGACTCAATGAATTTTCCTCTGGATATAAAACAAAAAAGCTCCCTACAGCTGATAACTGAAGATCATGTGACTAATATCTGTAATAGGTGGTATTAATGCATTGTTTAAATGAGTGTTATTTGCAGTTAAGATAAACAGATTGACTACAACAACAACAAAAATCTGGTTGTTTTGTAGGAAGCCCTTTGCTAAAGGGTTCAGGGGTGAAATATGAAATTTAATGAGTGTAAATGTCAAGTCATGCATGTGCAGGGGGAGCAGAGAGCTAAGTTCAATTTAAATGGCAGTGAATTAGTTAACAGGGGTGAAGAGATAAGGATAAATAACTCAATCAGTGTTTGAATTCTCATTGCATTATACAGGAACTAAGAAAGCTAATAAGAATCTGACTTTTACCAAGACCAATATATTATCCCAAGGATATTGTGCTATTTAGCTTCATAGGAATTAGCCCAAATCTGGGATTTATAGTGAAGTTTTGCTGCTTTTTTTTCCAGGGAAAGTATACTAGAGTTTAAAAAGTTTGTATAGATGCATTAGTTGACTTTTACATATAGCAAAATAATTGCTTCTCAAAGGCACATGGATAACTGATTTGATAATCATTTAACTATAAAAACTATAAGATTGGTCTAGAACCAAAAAAAAGACTAAATAGTTTTATTTAAAAAGAGATTTCTAAAACATGAAGGTGATAATAGTTGAGACATATTTAATTTCAACTTCATAAAGACTGTTTTGGAGTGTCTCCTTCACAACGCTTAGTCAAATAAAACAAATATTCTCCTCTTAGACTATATCTATAATATTAATAGTCCATTTGAAACAAACCATCCTTCATGTAAACAAAGTTAATAAACATAATACTATAATACTAGAAATTTTGGGGTGATGACCTGGCTTAGTTTGTATCTTCTCTAAAGCTACAAAATGGCAGAAACTTTTAAAATAATTATTTATCTATTTTTATTTCAACAGCTTTATGGGTGCTGTCTTGTTCATTGCTCTTTCTCAGACTCCTAAAATAGTGCCTAGCAGAAAAGTTACTCCATAACTACTTGTTGAAAACATGAAGCTGGGCTCGGTGGCTCAGCCTGTAATCCCGCGCCTTTGGGAGGCTGAGGTGAGTGGATTGCCTGAGCCCGCGGGTTCGAGACCCGCCTGGGCAGGCAAGACCTCATCTCTACAATAAATCAAAAAATCAGCCGGGCATGGTAGCGCGCGCCTGTAATTCCGGCTACTTGGAAGGCTGAGGCAGAAGGATCGCGGAGCCCAGCAGGTCGAGGCTACGGTGGCCGGGAGCGGCCACTGCACTCCAGTCTGGGCGACAGAGTGAGACTCCGACTCAAAAAAAGAAAAGAAAAGAAAAGAAAAGATGAATGAGTGGTTGAGTAAATGAGTATGGCCCTGCTTCCTGTGGAGTCCCACTCTTTAACATTGCCCAAGTGTTGATAAATGCTCTAGGTTTTCCTTGTGAGAGACTTCCTCAGGTAGTGCTGCATGCAGTTGTACAAGCGTGGAAGAAAAAGGAGCAGGCTGTAGTCACCGTGTCCATCCAGTTCTAATCAGACTAAAGTTGGGATTTAGATACAAGCAATTAGTTCCTTTCCGCTATGTTCCTAAAGAGCTTCCATTTTCTAGAGAATCTTACAAACTTAGAGTTCTTTTAACTAATGAGATAATATATTAAATGAAATAATGTATACAAGTGTCTAATACAACATCTGACCATAATAGGAATTCAATTTGATAATTAGTCCCCTTAAATGATCTATTAATAGTTTAAATAAGTAATCAGGAAATCACTTCATGCACCTGTCCCATGAATGTCTGCCATACTAGTAGCAATAGAAACAAAAATCCTAAAATAACAACTTTTCTTCCCTATTATCTACAGAAAATGTCACATTCTATGGCTAAGCAAATAGCAAGAAGCTGCCTGAGATCTCTATTAAAAAGCATTTCCCATTGTTTACCATCTCTTAATTTTTCAAAGCAATTGCCTAATTTGATCTGCAACGTGATCCTTATAAGAATCAAGGAAGAAGCTATGGTTTTTGTTCATATTTGAAAGATAAAGAAACTGACAGTACAGTGAATGACACTTCACAGCTTGTTAATAACAATGGAAAAAAAGAGTCCTTGTCATCTAATGGCTAGCTCCATCACTTTGCTTACTGAAGTGGTTTTTTAGCTAGTTTTTTTTTGTTGTTATTCGGCTATTTTTTGCCAGATATCTGCTAATTTGCCTTTCTTAGGCACTATGAGTGTTTATGGAAATGAAATTGTACAAGAAAGTCCAATGTATAAGACAAACTGCTCTACTGTGGTCAAGATAGGAATGTGGCTAGAGAAACCAATCCGCTGGACCTTCTTTGCCCATTCCCTAAAATGCGCTTCTTATTTGACTGGAAAAAATTTGCAGCTTTGAAGATTTCTATATTTTTCTCTTTCTTTTATTTTTAAAATGTGGGGTACAATTCTGGATTAGGTACATAAGTGGTCAACGTACAGGTGAAGTTTGGGCCTCCCACTTGTCCTCACTGCCCCTGTTCAGGATCAGGTACCCTTTGTGATATTATGTACCCCCCTCATCCTCCTTCCCCTGGCAGTGTCTCACTACTGCTGATCCCTCTCTTGCAGTATTGTGATTAATGTTCAGGACTCACTTAAGAGTGAGAACATGTGGTATTCAGTTCTTTGTTTCTGTGATAGATCACTGAGTATAATAGACTCTAAATCCATCTAAGTTGCTGCAAAGTCCATAATTTTCTCCTTCTTTATGGTTGCATAATATTCCATTGTGTATCTGTATCACATGTTTTTTTTTTTTTTTTTTTTTGAGTTGGTGTCTCACTCTGTCGCCCAGACTGGAGTGCAGTGGCCGCTTCCGGCCACCGCAACCTCGACTGCTGGGCTCCGGCGATCCTTCATCTCAGCCTTCCAAGTAGCCGGAATTACAGGCATGCGCTACCACGCCGGCTGATTTTTTGATTTATTGTAGAGATGAGGTCTCGCTGCCCAGGGGGTCTCGAACCCGCGGGCTCAGCAATCACTCACCTCAGCCTCCCAAAGGCGCGGGATTACAGGCTGAGCCACCGAGCCTGGCTTATCACATGTTTTTTAACCAGTTCACTTTCAATGGGCAGCACAGTTGGTTCCATGTTTTTGCGATTATGAATAATGCTGCAATAAACATGCATGCAAAGGTATCTTTTTGGTAGAATGATTTGAGTACCTCCAGGTATATTCCCAGAATGGGGATTGCTGGGTCCTATAGAAGGTCAATTTCTAGATCTTTTAAAAATTACAACACTGTTTTGGAAAAGTATTCTGTGCTCATTGACTGGAAGAATCAATATTGTTAAGATGGCCATCCTACCCAAAGCAATTTACAGATTTAATGCAATGCCCATCAGTTTGCCAACATCATTATTTTCAGAAATGACAACACAGCAATTCATATGGAAAAAAAAGACCACAAACAGTCAAAACAATCCTCAGCAAAAGAAGCAAAGTGGGAGCTATCACACTTCCAGACTTTAACCTATATTATAAGGCTACAATAATAAAAATAGCCTGGTGCTGGCACAAGAACAGGCATACAGACCAGTGGAACAGAATAAAGATTCCAGAAGCAAAACCTCAATATCTCAACCAACTCATCTTTTAACAAACCCACCAACAACAACCACTGAGGATACCCTATTCAGTAAACGGAATCTGAGAAAACTGGCTGACCGCATGCAGAAGAATGAAACAGGACCCTACCGATCACCATACAGAAAAATTAACTCTAAATGCATCAAAGCCCTAAACATAAAACTTCAAACTATAAGAATCTTAGAAAACACAGGAGACACCCTTATGCACATTGGAATAGGCTACCAATTCTTGATCATAACTCTAAAAGCACATGCCATAAGAGGTAAGATAGACAACCTGGACCCCATTAAACTAAAAAATTTTTGCAAAGCAAAAGAAACCATCAAGAGAGCATAACAACAGCACACAGAATGAGAAAAAAAAATTGATAACTGTGTATCTGACAAAGACATAACCTCTAGGATCTATAAGGAACTTAAATAAACCAGGGTGGGGGCGCAGCCCTATTAAAAGCTGGGCAAAGGACATGAATAGACACTTATAAAAATAAGACACATGAACAGCCAACAGATATATGAAAAAGTGCTCAGCCTCATTATCAGAGAAATTCAAATCAAAACCACATTGAGATACTACCTAACTCTAGTAAGAATGACCATAATTAATACATTAAAAAACAACCAATGCTGCAAGGATTTGGAGAAAAGGGAACACTTTTACATTGTTGGTGGGAGATTTCTATTTTCTTTCAAATGACAACGCTTGCTAAACTACTACATAAGAAATAGCAAAAAAGAGAACATGGTTCAACTTCTAGGCCCCTTGCCTCATCTGGGTTTCCTCTATCTAAAATCTGCTTTTGGGATACCAAAACATCTTCTCTCTGAACTCTACTATGTAGTTAAAGATGTCTAATTTTTTATACTACTTTGGATAGGCTGCAATGAAACCTGCCCTCTTGTTGCTAGAAATCCCAAATACATACTGCATGATAGACAAGCTGCAAGTTGCAAGAAAAGTCATGTCTCTGTCCATCACAACTACAGGCAGAACAAATAATTGAAACCTCTTTTGGTCCAGAATTGCTCTTTGCCTGTTTTTGGCCAAAGATGGAATTAATTTTAAATTATTATCTTTTTTTGCCAACTCCTATTGCTATCCCATTTCTTGACAGTAACTGCCTTCTAACCGCCCCTCCCCAAGTCAAAATCTAATCTTCTGAATGGAATACATTTCTTAAAATGAGTCTTAGTCCATAAGTAGTTAAGTTGCACCTCTGGGATCTAACAAAACAATATCAGTCATCTTATGTCAAGAAAAAAAAACATCTAATCTTTGACAGAAATGAATTACTTCATATGGGACAGCTACATTTGGTCTGATACTTGTTGTCAGCTTTCACTGGGAGATGAGGAACTAAGAAATAGATTTCATCAAATCCTGAGATGGGAGGAAATGAAATCTTGGCAAAGAAAACAAGTTATGCCTCTGAAATGAATTGTATGAGTGGGAAGATATATCAGGTGAAAAGTGAATGTTAAAATCATTTGCCAACAGATGACATAAAACATTTTGGGCAGATATTTAAGGACAGAAAGCCCTGATATTGCCAGTTTATAAAATATTCATGTATTCAAGAAAACTAAATGATCTCTAGTTTGGGAATTACTTGTAAACATTCTCTGGTTTTAGCAGGTTTTTTCCTGTCCTTTCTTTTTCTTTCTTTCTTTCTTTCTTTTTTCTTTTTTTTTTCCCATGATACTCCTGTTTCTTTCTATGAGTTGCTTATTTTCTATGGTGTGGGAGAAAAATAGCCTTGTACTTTAAAGCTAATCCCTTTAGCTTGAATGTATCCAAAGGAACTTCTCAACACTTGCTTTCTTGGATCACTTCAGATTTAAATAAAGAGACCACATGTACTGTCTCGCATCAATAAAGAATGAAACATCATATTTGTCAAAAGAAGAAGGGGATAGGGTCAGATAGCTTAGGGATTAGGGGCAAAAGATGGAAACTTTCAACTTTAAGTCACTTCTTGCCATCTGTTTGTGGTAGATTGACTGTGACAGAAATCATTGCTATCTAAAGGCTGTTCAGTTGTCTCCTAGGTGTCAAAGACGTGGCAGTCTTCATCTAGTTCTTGTTAGACAGATGTCCATATCACACAAAACCTGTCCTGATTAGCAGCCAGTGAATTTATCCCCCTAGGGCAAAATGAAACTTTCTTACCTCGGCCAACACAGGGGAGAAAATGCAGTTTCAGGTACTGTCTTCAGGTAAAATGCCTCTGGTGCTTTGTGTTATCCAAGGAAGATCATTTGAGATGCATATTCTGCTCTTTTAAGTCTATTTAAAATAGCTGATTCCCCAAAGTCAAAAGGCTCTAAAATTGGAGTCTGCAAAATTTAAATAGGTGGACTTCGATGAATTTTTCTTACACAAAGAGTTCACTAGTTTAGAAAAAAAGGTGCATTTCTTATATTCTCTCATCTCAGATCTTAAATTTTAAGAAAGAAATATTATATAAATGTTGAAAGATATTTATTCCTATATCATATATATGTACAGAAAAGTTCATGACAGGATTTCTTCACAAAGTAAACATACCCATGTACAAAGCATCCTCATTAACAAACAGACCACGATCAGCATCCCCACAAGATTCCTTGTGCCTCCCTTTCCTCTCAGTTCCTGTCTTCTCCCCAAGGTTTCCTACTTTTTTGTTCCAATACTGTTGTTTCTTTGGGGCTCACTGATATAACTTAGTTCTTGAATCATTTATGAATTTTGTGTGAGTTTAGGGCTAAAAACTTATTCAATTGTAACCAGCAAAATAAAGATATGAGATACGCACATTTGAAAATAAGATTTATAACCTTGAGACTTGGATTACCTCTGGCCAAAGTTTATTAAGGTTTATACATTTACTTTCAATCATCTCATCTCATATTTGTCTGTAGATGGAGATTTTAAAGGGGAGAAAATTAAATGCAAGTTCCCAGACCATGTGGAATAAGTAACACCGAGACTTGATGAGAGAAAGGTGAAATGGAAATAGCCCTGCTTCAATGATAGTATTTTATTTTTACTACTTAATTACATTATAATTTGGGACAGAGAGTTTAATTCTTCTGGGTTTCAATTGCTTCAAATATAAAATGGGAATATAAATAACAATTTGCTAAAACCACTTCTTACTAAGATCCAGGATTCACGGAAGATAGTCTAAAAAACATTTTTCCCATATTGTGCTCTCTTATCACCAACTCTATCTCAAAGTTGGAATATTGGATTCTTTTTATCTTTATATAAGTAGGAGTGAATACCACGTGATATCTGTTTTGAGTTGGGGAATACAAGATATGGGAATAAATCTCCCTTTATGCCAAGGTCACGGCCAAAATGTCTATTTCAGACTATTTCCAGTCACAAGGCAACACCAACTTTATTCACTCTTAGCAAATATCTTTAAGAGGTAGAGCAGAGACTTAATCTTTCACATTATACAGATAAGAAATGAAATCACTGAGCACTCCAGTGATTTATGAAGTAGCAGGTAGAAGTGAGAGGAGGAAAAAAATTGATCTCGTCTTTTTTTCCTGGGTATTTTGGGGGCTCCCTTGTTGCTTCTGAATCCACGCATGCACTTTTGATAGTGGCTGGTATGAATGTTGGAGAAAATATATCCTGCCGAAGGTGGAATGTAGAAAAAAAAGACAAAAGGGCCCTTTATATTAAACCCTTGACCGCTGACGTTGTTTTCCCAATATTAAGTGCATGGGCAAACTGCTTAATGGCAGAAATGTCACTGCCAGAACTTTAAAGAGGTTAATCAATACTGGGCCTCAATCAAAATTTTGCCATTATGTTTCCAAACACTGGAGTCCTTCCGGAGACTTTTACATATTCACTGAAATGCTTTTAGAGCATAGAGGTCGGGCTCTTTAAATTGTTCAAGTGTTGCCAACCATCAGCAGGTCCCTGTAGATTATAAACAAGGAACAGAACCACTGTCCTCCTGTTTGATACTTGTTTTCCCAGAAGAGGGCTGGAACTGCTGGCTAAAATGTCAGAATAAAACAAGACTTGCCTATTTTTAGCTTTGGCTCATACAGTTTCCCTCCTCTTTAATCATACATCAAGATTTTAAAACAGCCACCTTTTGAGCAGCTTCAAGTTAAGGAGAGCTGAAGTCAATAAATATGGGAGATACTTTAATCCAAGTTATTGCAATATATAGTAACAGAATGGCGTTTTATTATAGAAACATGCAATTTTGTTGCTGTTCTTTTGAGTTTTGTTTTTGACTCTCCTAACCAGTGCATGACCAGATCCTTGGGTACAAAAATGAACACTGAAAGTTCTATAAGAAATTAAAATGAAGAAAAAAGAAGAGATTTGTGGTCTAACCAAGAGTTCCATCTTGGGTGATATACTTGTCTTCTTCATTTTGTTGCCGGATCACAGAAAATGTAAGAAAAGGAAGCACTATCAGTTTCTATCATCAAAGGAGAACATTTTTATTTTTTATCTATGTATTTTTCTGTAGATTATTAATACTATTTTTGATTGACAAGTCATAATTGTATATATTTATGGTATATGTGTGATGTCTTGAGCACATTGTATTTATGGGTACACATATACATACACATATGCATACAATGTGTCATGATTAAATCAAGATAATTAACATATCCATCACCTTGCTTATTTACCATTTTTTTATGGTGAGACATTTGAAACTTACTTTCCTGGTTATTTTGAAATATATGATTATTATTGACTGAAGTAAGCTGCTGTGAAGTAGATCATAAGAATTTGAACAGATTCAACTACACTGAGATCTCTAAAGATGTAGGGAGTGGTGAGACAGCTTAGAAAGATAATTATAGTAATATCACTCATTTGGATGGCAGATGATTTGGTGAAAATTTAAGTATAGGTGAGAATTTGAGCTAGAGGCATGGGAAGTGTAGATAATTCTATTTTTTTTTCAGCAAACATTTATTGACGCCTACTATGTGCTAAGGTCCTGCTCTAATCCTGGGAATAGAGTAGTGAGCAAATGGATGTGAAGCTTGCATTCTATTAGAGGAAAATAGATAATAACCGAAATTATATGTGAGTCAGTGGTAACTGCTATGTGAGTTAAGGGTAGATAGAAGTAGTTTTAGCTAAGAATGTATATTTATAGGAGCCCTTTCTGTTAATTGACCATTAAGCAGAGACTTAAACAAAGAAAGAGAGTGAGCCATGTGGACATGTTTCCACCAGAAATAATAGTATGTGCAAAGGCACTGAGTAGAAATAATACTTAATACATTTCAAAACAAAATACTGAAGGCAGTAGGCACAGAGAACAATGAGAAAATGGTAGAATATTCAGTCAGAGGTGAGAGTGGACCAGATCATTTAACATCTTAGAGGTCATGACAAGTGTTGTGGTGTTTACTCAAAGTGAGATGAAGGGTTTTAAACTGTTTTAGAGTTTTCAGCAAGAAAATTCATGATCAGATTGCCTTTTAGAAAGATCAAAGTGACTGTTCTGTGAGATTAGATTGTTAGGTTGCCAGGATGGAAGGAGAAAGACTAATTTGAAAATATATATATTCTAGTTTAGGCAATAGTTGGTTTCAACTAGGTGATAGCAATGAGAGTTGCTAGATGAAGCTGGTTTCTAAATATATTTAAAAGAAAATCTGATAGGCTTACTGTTGTGTTGAATGTGAGATGTGAAAAGGAAGAATCAAAGATGATGCCAAGGCTTTGGGAACAAGAAAGTGACAGGGTAGAGCTGCCATTGACCAAGTTAGGAAGCCTGTTAAGAAAAATGAATTTGGGAAACTTTGGAGAGGGCATAGTTCAGATGAATCAAGATTTCAAGTTTCGACAATTTAAATTTGAGATCCTGTTAGGCACTCCACTAGAGATGTCAAATCAGTGGCTTGATACATTAGTTGAGTTCAAAGAATGGGTCAAGTCTAGTTTTACAAATAGATGTATCATCAACCCACAACTGAGCTTAAAAGTATGGGTCTGAATGAGTTCACCTAAGTAAGCATCATGGTAGATTGAATGAATACAGTTATGTATTGATAAATTCATGAATACAAGGTATCCCTAAGATTCTTTTAAGCCCTTTGATACTTTAAGATATAAATAAATTATTATAAGAAATTTGTAATGTATCTATAATACATTCTAGGTTTAGCATCTTGGGAATTGTTTTCTGTGGTTCATCAAACTTCAGGTAATGAGTTAAAGCACCATTATCTGGACTTTACAAAAGAGACTTGGTTAGAGCATTTTTCATTTAGTCCTGTATAAAAAATAGAATATTGTCTTCTGTCCATTGGTCTCAACCCATTTCATTGTTTGACATTCTTTCATCTTCATAAGGTTGCTTATCAGATAGTGTACTGTAGTTACGGTGAAATAATGCTTAATATGTGGGAGACTTTTCTAGAATTGATAAATCAACGTACAAATATACATCTCATTTTAAAAGTACTGTCTAAACCAGTGCTTTTCAAAGTAAAATTAATTCCTAGGAATTTAAATCTAGAAAATATTAAGTTAAACTGGTTTCTACACCGCAGGATTTCTTGGGACCTTTAATAAACTGATGAGCTTTGTAACTGCAGGAAAGAAGAGAAAGCCATATGTAACTTTTCTCATCCTTAATTGGTCTCTAAATCTTTTTTAGCACAGCTTGTTGTAAGTCTAGCTTCCTGAAAAATATGTGTATTCAATGACCAAAATTAACTTTTTTTCTTGCATTTTAGAATCATGGTGTACATATGAGGATTTGTTACGTAGGTATGATGTGTGGAGGTGAGGTTTGGGGTTCTGACAAGCTCCCAGTGGTAAGCATGGCACTCAGTTGGTGGTTTTGTCTCTCTTATCCTCCCTCCCTATCTTTCTCCATTAGCAATACCCAGTATCTATTGTTCCAGTCCTTGTGCCCATGTGTATCCAATGTTTGATACACACTCAGCGAGAACACGTGGTATTTAGTTTTCTGTTTCTGTGAAAATTCACTTAGAATGATGGACTCCAGCTACATCCATGTTGCTGCAAATGCTATGATTTCATTCTATTTTGTGGTTGCGTCATATTCCATAGTGTACATACACCACATTTTCTTTTTCCAGTCCACCATGATGAGCACCTGGATTGATTTATGTTTTTGGTATTGTGAATAGTGCTGTGATAAACATATAAGTGTAGGTATTGTTTTGGTAGAACTATTTATGCTCCTTTGGGTATATTCCCAGAAGTGAGATTGCTCAAATAGTAGCTCAATTTTTAGTTCTTTGAGAAGTCTCCAAACTGCTTTCCACAGGGATGAATTAGCTTACATTCCCGCCAACAGTGTGTGGGTATTCCCTTTTCTCCTCAGTCTCCCTAACAGTTGAATTTTGACTTTTTAACAATAGCCATCTTGACCAGTGTGAAATCGTATCTCATTGTAGTTTTGATTTGCACAAAAATAACTCTTAATGGCATATTAACTCTTCCGTATTAATTTTGGAAAACAAAAGTGATTATTATCTCTCCAAGCATTACCAAAGGGCAGGTACTAGCTTTATATAAGTCATCTCATTTATTCATGCAAGTCGGATACAAAAAGTTTCCCCAGGTTACAGAAACAGGCCCAAAAGATGGAAAAGTGATGCATCTCACTGAAGGCCACAGAGCTTGTGGGTGGAATGGTGAAGACGGGTCACCAAGTCAGTAGTTCTAAAAGTATAGTCCCCAGACTAGAAATATCAATACCACCTGGGAACTTATTAGAATTATAAATTTGGTCCCTTGGATGAGCAATTCTGGAGGGTGGAGCTCAGTTCATTGTATTTTAGCAAACCTTCCAAATTACCCTAATATATATACACTGCAGTATGGGAACCCCTGGCTTTATTCATTGCATTAAACTGGAATAATACCTGTGGATGGTAGAGCGATCTAAGAAGGTGACTAGGTTAAAAGGAAACAATCTCCCATTTCTTCTAAATTAGAAAGTCTCAACTTTTATTACAGAACAGAAATACCTGTGGGGTTTATAAAACATCAATATGACCCTCCAAAGCCTGAATATCCTGAGGTGAGTCAAGTATAAAAGCTTATAAAAGCTCCACAGGTGATTTTGATGTATAACTAGAATTGAGATCTGTGTAGAAATCAGTGGGAGACATGCATTTGCTACTCTGTGTCTGTGCTTCCCAAACTTTACTGTGTGTAGAGATATCCAGGGGATATTGTTAAAATGTAGATTTTGGTCCAGTAAATCTGGGATGGGGCCTGAGGTCCTGCATTTCTATCAAGCTCCCAATTGATGCCCATGATGTTTGTCTGGAGATACACATGTTGAGTAGCTAGAATTTAATTTGCCTTTACAATTTCTCATTTTCTCAAACATTACTTTATATTTAATAACCATAAAATTATAAGCTTGAATTTGTTTACAGAACCACTCTAGAGGAATTCTAAGTCCTCTAGGCACAATGTGTTAATATTTTATTCATGTCCATTGGCTAGTGAATTATTGTTGACCAATCATTTTGGTCTGTCTGCAACTGGTTTTGAAAGTAGATAAGCCATTCAGTGCTAAACTAAGTTAAAAAAAAAACAAAAAAAAACGAGTGAGTTGGTCATTCTATAAGGACAGGTGCTTCCACTTAATCTAGAGGGACCCTATTCCAATCTAGAAATAGTTCCTAGAAATATGACTTCTAGCGCTACCCCTGTGTGTAAGGAAGCATAAGGGTGAACTGGGTTTACAGAGGCAGATTGCCGAACAATCTTCAATGATCTTACACCAGTCCAAGATTCACAGACTGAGTGGTGGTACCACAATAATGCGAGCAACCTGGTCCTATAACCCTCAATCTTAACCATTATGACAGAACAACCTTTCCTCTAATATCCTAAGCCAAGGACTTCTCAAAGTGGTGTGAATGTAGCCTATTCTTATTAATTTTCAAACTATTACTTCTATTAATTTTATATACAATTATTTTTTAAAACACATTTTGGATGCTTGACTATACATTTTAGAATAGGTAAATATATAGATAAATAAAAGATTTGGTATATACAAGGGGGGATGCCCTCCCCAAAATGAATTTATCTTTTGGAGGGCAGGCCCCTTGTAGCACAGGCTTCCACCCCTAGGTAAGTGTTCTAAGAACCCATTGCCATCAGTGTACCAGTTAGTGTTGTAAGAAGCTGCGTTCAGCTTCAGTGAATATTTTTGGTGGGGGAGAGGGGCGAGATTCTTGCAACACATTTGCTCTTTTCATAATGGGTGGTTTTTGAATTCACCTGCCCACACCTGCCCTGAGTGTTCAGCAGTTTTTGACCAAAAATGGCATGACCTTGTTCCCATCCTCCCTATTCACCTAATCTTTCCCCGAGAGACTTTTCTTTGTTTCCCCAAATGGAAAAGAGTCCGCAAAGGGATATGTTGTTGCTGATGTAGAAGAGGTAAAACAAAAAAAATGGCATAAGCACTAAAAGGCATCAAAATTGATGACTCCTAAAACTGTTTTGAGCAATGGAAAAAGTGTCTTAATAAGTGTATTGCATTAAATGGAAAGTACTTTGAAGGTGACTGAAGTTTAAACATGTAAGAATAAATACATATTTCTTAATAAATAAATTCAGCGTTTTGGGGGAGTTCCTTCTCACATGTACACATATACATAATGCTTTTGAGTATGTGATCCAAAAACTATGGAGACTGTCAGCTGTGTTCACACATATATATTTATTAACTAAAATTATAAGAAATTCCAGTTTCCCACACAGCTATACTGTCCTATTAAATATGCTTTTTTTTTTTTGAGTCAGAGTCTCACTCTGTCGCCCACACTGGAGTGCAGTGGCCGGGAGCGACCTGCTGGGCTCTGGCGATCCTTCCACCTCAGCCTTACAAGTAGCCGGAATTACAGGCATGAGCTACCACGCCCAGCTGAATTTTTGATTTATTGTAGAGATGAGGTCTCGCTGCCCAGGCGGGTCTCGAACCCACGGGCTCAGGCAATCCACTCACCTCAGCCTCCCAAAGGCGCAGGATTACAGGTTGAGCCACCAAATCCGGCTAAATATGCTTTTTTTAAAGAGTGAAATTTCTACTCGTGTATCCTTGAGTTGTATTAAGATACGTGTAGTTCACCACTGAAAGAGTATGCCTGGTAGCACTCCATCCTACTCCTTTTGAAGCCCTTTTTGTTGCCTTTGCTTAAATTCTATGAGTCCTCAAATGGCAATCTGATAAAGTGCATGTTAATATTAAACTTAAACTGTTGGAAATAGAAGTAGTTCAAGGGGTCCTAGTCTTTTTTACTTTACTACATTGACTAAAAAATTTCTTTCGTATTCTAGCTTGCCTCTCTAAGTTTTTAAGACATTCCAAAACAATTCAGCAAGAGAATGAATTTCAAATCTTGCAGAATTAAGATTTAAAATGAGATCAACAGATGACAACAACCTTAATATATATATGTATATATATATATATATTCCACATGCATGTATATGCTATAGTATTAGTCCTATATTATTAGTGTGTACTACATTTGATTTTCTTTTATTTTAGCTTTGCATTTTTTAAATATTAGAATTGCATAATTCTTTATGCTGGAAAATGTTTAGAAAAACAATTTAAATCATGATTTTAAAAATTATTCTTCACAATTTATTCTTCATAACCCAGATTCTATTTATCTCTTCAGTCCTTTTCTACAAATAAATACATTAAGGCATTATTTGATTCATTAGAAAAAGTATGTAGTAAATTTGAGGAAGATAAAATACTAATAGAAATTATCATAAAAAGGACTTTCAATTGTTCTCCATTTTTTCCTAAAAATATAATATAAATTGCATTATTTTGTACAGCCATTTTTAAACAGTTCTTTTAAACACCCATCACTTAAAAAAATAGGACAGTATTGCTAGAACAATTTTCAATGTAGGTTAAGACACATTTCTAGAAAATTAGAGTATATCTGTTCAACAACAGTAAAAACAGCAACAGTACTTGAATACTTAAAAAGCATTAAGCTGTGTGTTTTGTGTAGATTTTCTTGCTTCCTGTTTATGAGAGAGCAGTGTTCCACTCCATCTGCCCACCATGATGTCCCACTCCCTTGTTTTCTTCTTCTTTGGAAGCAATGTTTTGTTTTGAACCACCTAGTTTGTGGTTCAAACTTGTTATGAGAACCCTAGGAGACAAATACATGCCTCTTCTTTTCTCTCTCTTCGTTTTTCCTGCCTCCTCTGACCTTACAGACCAAATACTTGTTAAGGACTCAAAAGTTCTACTTATAATAGAAGCCTTTCTTCTGTGGGCAAGATGCCTACCTACCTTGTGTCTCTACTTGATTGTCCTTTTGGTACTCAAAATAAACATGTCTCTAAAACCTCTTGATAACCAACCACCCTCCACCCACGCAAAAATAACAATTTTCCCCTCAGTATTTTTTTATTCAGAGTGTGTCACAAGTATTTCCAGTAGAGAAAACTGGAATCTGTCTTAATTTCATTTTGCTTCCCCTAAACAACCATATCTGATCTAGTAACACTTCTATGATTTATAACTTACAAATATTTATCAAATCAATCCATATACATATGTCCTATTTTTACTGCACATTTCTTTTCTTCTTAGTTTCCTGGTTTCTTATCCCCCTAGAAGATCTTTTTATACAGAAACCAGCAAGATAATTAAAAATTAGACTGTCATTCTCCTGCTTACAATCATAAAATGGCCTTCTTTTGCACTTATTATAAAACCCATAGTCCTTACCACAACCTGTAAGGTCCTATAAGGGTCTTACTTACTTATACATCATTACTTGTACCACCTTATCCTGGTATAAGTTCTGCTTCAACCTGCTAGTTTCTGCATAACCCTTGCTAGTTTCTGCATCACAATAAAAAAAAGTTCATAAACTTATTTATTTATTATCATTTTCTACTCAGTAAACTAAAAGTCCATGAAAGTTAACACTGTGCCTCTTTTCCACACCAATAAATTCATAGGATCTAGAATACTACTTAGTACTCCAAATAATTTTTACTGGATGAAAAACATTTTTTAAAGTTCTTAGTATATCTATTTGTCAGATTCTCAAAAAGACTATTTATCTCCAGAACTTCAAAAGATAGCATAATGTTCTTACAAGTTGCCTACAGTCATTACATTTGTTTTTATTAGTATTTCATATTTATTGAGACTTATTTTGTTCTAGGGACTATGTTAAACTCTTAATTTATATAATATCATTTAATATTTAAAAAAACCCTGCGAAGTAGTTAATCTAATCATTTCCTTCTATGTATTAGAACTACATATTAGAACTAAAAATCCATATATAGCCTGAGTACAGTGGCTCAGAAAGGTAAAGGGACTTGCCCAGACCACACAGCTATTACAAGACAATGTCAGGTCCATGACAGTAGAGGCCACACTCATCACGATTGTGTCATTTTCCAGAAAACTATTCCAAGGCTTCAGGAGGTCTTTCAAAGTTCTCTTTTTAATCATTGATTTTCCTAACATCCAAAGAAAAACCATATTCAAATTTAACAACATCATAAAGTCATATATTTAAGAGAGAATTACTCTGGGAAGTCTTGGAGTGAGGATTAGTGGCTTTCTTTTCTTGGAATTGTCTTGTTAAGAGAAATTCTTACCTGCCAAATATACTGTCTTTTAAGTACAAAAGTACGTATAGATTTGTGAAGTAGACACATGCATGTAAGTTTCTACAAATAAATAAAAACGAAATATTTCAAGCACTAATGATGGAAGTAAAAAGTTTGGATTCAGCCAAGTTACTTAATTGCCATAGGTTTTGTATCGATTTTTTGATATATATAGTTGTTGCTTGGTGTATAGGAGAAATTGGTTCCAGGACCACCCTCCCTCCCTGCATATACCCAAACCTACATATACTCAAGACCTGTAGAACCCATGTATACAAAAATCAGCCCTCTGCATAGTCAGATTTTACACCCATGAGCACTATATTTTTGATTAGTGAATTTGGTTTTTAAAAAAATCCACATATAGCCTGGGTGCAGTGGCTCAGCCTGTAATCCCAGCACTTCAGGAGACTGAGGTGAGAGGATTGCCTGAGCCTGGGGATTCGACACCAGCCTCGGCAACTGGGTGAGACCTCATCTCTACAATAAATCAAAAAATAAGCCAGGTGTGGTAGCATGCACCTGTAGTTCTAACTACTTGGAATGCTGAGGCAGAAGTATCGCCTAAGCCCAGCAGGGGGAGGCTGCGGTGACCGTGAGTGTGCCACTCACTGCACTCCAGCCTGGACGACAGAGTGAGACTCTAACTCAAAAAAAAAAAATCCACATATAAATGGAACCATACAATTCAAACATGTGTTGCTCAGGAGTCAACTGTATTTTGTTGACATGACATTTACTCCAATTCGTATGTGATGGTTAATTTTGCATGTCACTTTGACTAGATTATGGTACCTGTTTGTTTGGCAAAGCACTGGTCTAGATATCGCTGTGCAGGTATCTTTTTTATGTGATTGGTATTTAAATCGGTGGACACTGAGTACAGCAGATAACCCTCTGTAATGTGATTGGGCCTCATCCAGTTAGTTGATGACCTTAAGATAAAAGACTGAGGTCCACTGAAGAAAAAGGAATTCTGCCTTCAGACTGCCTTTGAACTCAAGACTGCAACATCAGCGCTTCCCTGAACCTCCAACCTGATGGTCTGCCCTGCCAATTTCAGACTTGCAACCTCCACAATCGTGTGAGCCACATCCTTAAAATAAATCTTTCTCTTTGTATAGCTACACATTCTGTTGGTTCTTTTCTCTGGAGAACCCTAACACACTATGTAACACCCAGATGAAAGAGAAGCTTCTAACAAGTTTACCTGTCTTTTTATTTTATTTGTTAAAGCAATCACAAAGATACAGTGAGTTTCAAGAAAAGGAGAAATAAAATCCACCTCTTGATAGGCAGTGTCAAGGTTCTGGAAGAGCATGGAAACTCCCAAACTGGCAATATTGCCAAGGTCATTTCTCAAAATACAACCTGACACATACTACATTTTCTGCTGTGTGACTTTTCCCTGTGTTATTAAACCAAATGCTTCATTTTTTTTCTCTTCTTCAAGGAAAACTCTACATCCTCTATGAAGGTTTCATTTATTGGCACTTTCTCTCTTTGATGTCATTTATCACTTATCATCACTGGCATTCGGCATTTAAATGCTATCTTTTACACTGTGCTGTGTAGCTGGAGGTTACGGAGGCAAAAAAAGTATGAGCTCTGAAATTCTGCCAGGTTTAAACCTGCCTCTGCTGTATATTAGTGTAGCAGTTGGCCAATTTCTTAATCACTAGAGTCTCAGTTTTCTTTGCCGGTAAAATGGAGATAATAGTACTTATCCATGGTGGTATTATAAAAAATAAGTGAGATCATATTTATAAGGAATTTTTTATGATTGTACCTAAACTGTGTTGTTCACTTTCTATACAATGGAAGAATAAAAAGCAAACAAACAGAAAAAAAGGAATTATTTTTCGGAGGGTAAGCCCCTGTACTACAGGTTTCCCCCGCTAGGTAAGTGTTGTAGGAACCCATTGGAATCTATACCAGCTAGTATTGTTGTGGGAGGCTGCATTTGGCTTCAGATAATTTTTTTTGGAGATTCTTTCATTGTGTTTCCCCATTTCATGATGGGTGATTTATGAGCACACCTTCCCATAACATGCTGAGTGTTCAGCAGTTTTTGGTCAAAAAACCAAAAACCACATGACTACCATGCCCCACTCTCCCTTTCACCCAATCTTGCCCTGAGTGACTTTTTTTGTTTCCTCAATGAACAAAGACCTCAAAGGGGAACATTTTGCCAGTGTGGAAGAGGTGTAACAAAAAATGGCAGAAGTACTAAAAGGCATCAAAATCGACATACTCAACACCTGTTTTGAGCAGTGAATAAAGCATCTCAATAGGTGTATTGCATCAAATAGAGAGTACATTGAAAGTGATTGAAGTTTAAACATGTAAGAGCAAATACACAGTATTATATAAATAAATCCCCAGTTTTGGGGGGGGGGTCCCCGATCGTATAAAAAGCATGCTATTAAATTCATTCTGATTCAAGCCACACAGCAACAAATGCAATTATCTTTAATCTACAGTTAAGAACCTTGAATCCTGTGTTGCTAATATGACTTGGTCAAGACATATGACTTCTTAAGAATGTAAAAACTGAACCTTGACACCATGACATCATGATATCTCTCTCTTTATATCCTCACTATTGAGCTTAAAGTTATATCCTAGCTATTGAAAAATGAGTCAGACTTATAGAATAATGAATATTCAATTAAGTGATGTTGAAGGACTTCCACTCAAATTTTGTTAATGATAAATTGCAATTCGTACAGATCAGTGTACAGAAGACTATGCCCTTGTGTATATTTCAGATTCAATGGAAGATTTAGGAGTATCTTAACAGAAATATTGTTGCTCTTAAGATCTGACAGAAATCATGAAATGAAATAACACTGTACTGCAGACAAATTACTGTGTCCTCAAAGCGACTTTAGTAATGAACATCATGATATCCTGGCATTAATATTAGTTAATAAACTTAGATTCTAAACTTTCTATATTTGTCATAAACAAATACTTTTGCAGAAGATAGCTCTAAGTGCACTCTGGCTGTTACAGTAGATTTAAATTAAATAGCATAATATGTGGCACAAATAAAAGATTTTTAACAACATTGTAGTGATGAGGATTTGTATGCAGTTATTTTAAATTTTACTTGTTTTGTTGAGTTGGACTGTGGAATTTTAAAGGAGGAGTGAATTAGGTGCCAGTCCAACATACTAGAGAGAATTTTGCCTCTAAATGATGGTATTATGTTTTGCAATTTTTTCAATATATCTATGTATTAGTATGTCACAAATTTTAGGTATGTGGAATATATATGCTACAGTGATGATGCAAAAAGCTCCTCAAAGTTCTAAACTTTTAAATTATAGATAAATAATGATATATTACACTCGAGGTAAAAAAAATTTCCAGTTTTCTTTGCTCAGCATAGTGTTTTCAAATGCATGAAATGAGTTTTTAATGCATACAAACAATGGGACTTATTAAAACAAAATCAGAAATTCAGTTTGTCTTAAAAAATAATGATAAGACCTACCAAAACCAGTATTGTGTTCTCTTAACATCAAGTTATTTACATGGAGTACTGGCTCCCCTACTATATAGAAGACACATCTTGAGAGATTTACACTAGACTTGGTTTACTCATTAACATTACCTTTTCCCTGCAATAGTATGAGTATGAGTCTCAAGTTTGAATAGCATCATAGTGTTTCCTTTCTCACTTCATTTTTAAAAAATAGATAAGTCATAACACAGTGTACAATGTCATAATATTGAACTTCAGAAATATAAGCTTTTTCTACATATAAAAATGTGGGTATAGGAAATGTACTAGTATAATTACATTGCTAGTTTAGAGCTGTGTAATATCAAATGAAATTCCTCTCTAATTGAGTTAAGTGAAATAATAGTAGAAAAATAGAAGTATGGATAATAGTAGTACAGATATATTTTTTAATATTATGGTGTACTAGATCATCAGAGATGTTCTTTCATAATAAAACATCTAAATCTTAGTTGGGAATGAAGGTATATATATAATATATATTATTAATGTACTGCTGCACTTGCACAAGGCAACTTCTATAAGCCCTTTCCATGACACATTTAAAACAAAATAGTATAAATCTCACACCAGATTAATGAGCATATGATAGGGTTAATCAAAGGGAAGATGACTAAAGCAGTGTTGTTTTCAAAGAGCTAACTCTGTTCTGTAATGAACTAGGGTGGTTGAATCAGAGACTTTCATTAAGCAGTTACTCTCAGGACATCCAAGGGGTGCTAAGATAATTGCACTCATTGATTTACTGCAGAAGTAAACTTAAATCATACCTGAAAGAGCATTCCTTTTTAGGCCCCAAGAGTCCTGTCAAATAAAATAAAACAAATATGAGATAACAACCTAAGACCACCAAATACACAAAGAACAATGCCCATGAATGGGTATTAAAATACCAAGTTAAATCACAAATGTGTATCCACGAGTAATTACATACCGAACCTATAAAACATAAAATATAAAATACCTTTATAAACAATGCTTTTAAAAATAAAAATAAAATCTTGAAATGAGAAAATATTTTTATCAAAAATGAGGTTATGGATATGAAAATAAATAAGTAAAATACAAATTCTAAGAATAAAGAGTAAAATTGTTGAAAATTAAAAAGTAAAAGTAATAAATGATAGATTAGATAGACTGAAGTAGGATTTAAAGTTCTGGAAGACAGACCTGAGATTTCCCAGACTCTAACCACAGAAAAGAGAGGAAAAATTAAAATAAAAATATGGAAGACAGAATAAATGCTCTAGAAGATATCTAATCATAATACCATAAATAGAGAAGAGAAAGCATGAAGACTTTATCTAAATTGGTAATATCTGAGAATTTCTAGGTCTGATAAAAGATATAACACCACTGATAGGTAAGTACAGTGAATATTCAGCAAGCTAAAGAAAATGAAATATACAATGCAAGCTGGGCTCGGTGGCTCAGCCTGTAATCCCGTGCTTTGGGAGGCTGAGGTGAGTGGATTGCCTGAGCCCGCGGGTTCGTGACCGGCCTGGGCAACTTGGCAAGACCTCATCTCTACAATAAATCAAAAAATTAGCCAACGTGGTAGCGCGTGCCTGTAGTTCCAGCTACTTGGGAGGCTAAGGCAGAAGGATTGCCAGAGCCCAGCAGGTGGAGGCTACGGTGGCCCAGAGCGTACCACTGCACTCCAGGGCTGGGTGACAGAGTGAGACTCCAACTCAAAAAAAAAAAAAAAAGAAAAGAAAGAAGGAAAGAAATATACAAAGCAGAAAAAATAGAGACCTAAAAAAAGTCAGAATTCACCTAAATAGGATCAACTATTGAAAAAAAAAAGAGGAAAATAATCACATATCTTTTAACAGTAACTATAAAAACCAGAGAGACAGTGGAATAATATATCTAAAATGCTAAGAAAAAGGGACATATACAAGTATTTAAAAATGTATTTCAAGAGTATATATCAAATAAAGGCATTTTAAGACCAAATGAGAAAATTTAACAACAAAACCCAATAAAGTAATTATTAAAGTTTGAACTTCAGAAAGATAAAAAACAATCCTAGAGAAAAATCTGAAATGCAAGAAGAAATACGGATCAAACAGTAGATAAAATTGTAAGCAAATATTTTAAAAGGCATTGATTTATTGCATGATAGGAAATAATATCTTATCTGTGGCATTGAATTATGGAAGAATAAAATCATAATATAGTACTAAGATAACATTTTCAGATCCTTCTATTTTTAATAGTTGAGGGTTAAGATATTGATTTTCCAAAAAATTTAAGATAAGTATACAAGCAAGATTCCAAGTAATTACAAAAAGAATAGAAATAGAATATTCAAGTTACAAATTAGTAAAAGAAATTAATTAAAAACACAAATAAGCAGTCAATTCCTTAAAGCAAGGTTTGGGGAGAAGAAAATAAAAGTTTTTTTAAAGATGAGACATATAGCACAAAGATGGTTGAAACAAACCAAAATGCATCAATATTCAAAATAAATATAATGGACTAACTGTACCAATTGGAAAATAAGAATTATCAGAGTGGAAATCTATTGGATGTACATTCAAAGAAATTTTTGTTAATGTGCCATGTCACTCATCATCATTATCATCATCATCATCATGGCAAATTTTTATAGAATGTTTATTTGTCCCAAGTCTAATTTTAAGCATTTTATGTGAGCAATCTCACTTTCCGTTCAGCAGTTCTTATGAATTATTGTTACCAAGAGCTTAAATAAGCTGTCCCAAGTCAAACAAATATTTAGTGATAGAGCAGGGTTGCAATCCTGGGAGTTATTCCTAGGTAGGAATTGAGAAGGCCATTGTATACAATTAAAATTTTAATTTATGATGAAGGTTAAGGCATTCTAAAGTTAAATATATATAATAAATATTGGATTTGTAGCCTTCAAATTCTTGTTTTAGAGAAAGAAGAAAGAATGAATGCTAATTAACCAAGTAAAAAGTTATTAAATGAGTGATATACACTTAAATAAAATTGATGGTGAGAAATAACAAGTAAAATAAATAAATGAAAAAAAAAGACAGAATAGAGCGAATCAATAAGCCAGATATTATCTTATTTTTGAAATGGCTAATAAAAACTATGCAAATCACTGCGAAGATCAACTTTTAAAACAATTTACACATGTCAAGGGGACTTAATCACAAATAGAACAAAGTTTCTTTTTTAAAAAAAACACGAACAACCTCATGTTAACAGATTTGAATGCATAAGTAAAATAAATAAGTTTTTAGAACACATGCCTTATCAAAATGGAATCAAGTAAAAATAGAAAATCTTATCCCATATGTAAAATCATCAGGACAAGATATTTACTGACAAGTTATTATAGACATTCAAGAACAGATTATTTAATTTAATACAAACTCTAATATTGGTACAAAAGACAAAGAAATGAAAAGAGAAAGGAATAAAATAAGAGAAAGAGGAAAAAAGTAAGAAAAGTTACAGATTATCAACACCTGAAGAAAAATGAAAAAAAAAGTTCTCTATAAATTAACAAACTGATTTGACATCATATATCAAGGAGAATATAAATTTGCCAACTGACATTTGACAAGTGTCAGGTATAAATATGAAAATATTATTTTAAAATCTATAGTAATAAATGATTATAATAATTAATTAAAGAAAATAAAATGTAATCAACTGTATAAATTCAACAGCCATTTAACTTTTACCTAAAAATATAATCAAACTTCCTTTTGTGATAAAGTGTATCTACCCAAAACCTAGAGCTAACTTATTTGTACCAAATTTTAGAAGAATTTCTTTCAGTATCAGGAATGAAACAGAGATGTTGATTATCATTAATGCCCTTATTGCTGATTCTATGCAACATTTTCTTATAATACTCTGGACAATAGAATAAGATAAGAAAAGGAAATAAAACTTGTGTAATTGGGAAGGGAAGAAACCAATTCTATGACTGTTAACATAGAAAACCTAACATAAGCTAGAGATTAAATATTAAAAATAATAAGAGAGAAATAGGCAAGATTTCAATATATCAAATAGATACACAAACCTCCATTGCATTCCAACACACAAATCTATTACGGTATTACATTAACTTTCTGAGGCTTCTGTAACAAATTACCACAAATGCGGTGGCTTAAAACCATAGAAGTTTATTCTCTCACAGTTTGAAGACCAGAAGTCTAAAATTAACGTGTCAGCAGGACTGCACTCTTTCTGAAAGCTCTAGGGACAATTTGTTTCCCTGACAATTCCAGCATCTGGTGACTCCATGTGCTTCTTGGCTTGTAACTGCATTGCTCCAGTTCCTGCCTCTGGGTCACATTGTCTTCTCCTTTTCTATCAGATTTGCCCTCTGTGTCTCTGATAAAACATTTGTCATTAGATTTTGGGCTTATCTAGATGATTCAGGATGATCTCTTCATTTCAAAATTCTTAATTACATTTACAAAGACTCTTTCAAAGAAGGTAGCACTCAGTTTTTAGAAATTAAAACATGAACAGATAATTTGGGGGTCAGCATTCAACCTACTATGGTATTCTTACTGAAAATTTAGCCCCAAAATGTAGTGTAAATTAGTTTTGTGTTTTTTGTTTTGTTTTGTATTATTATTAAGAAAAAAAAATAGATTACACAAACATTCTCACTCTCACCTTAAAAAAAAAAAAGTCCTAGTTATCCACTTGAGAATTTAGGCTAATGTCATGAACAAGCTAGTTAGGATGTGTGAGGTATGATGGAAAAGAGAAGGCAGAAGTTTAATAGTTCCCTTGATGGTTGTCACAGACAGGATTATTATCTACCCAACTGCCATTTTACCTTTTATTTTCACTCACAGAACCACAATCTTGTTAGTTACAACAATTTCCACAGCATCATGATTGAATCATAATAAGGATATGCCAGGCAAGACCATTGAGTTGATATTCACTTTCCAGCTTCTTTCCCAATCCAAGGTGTCCATGTTAACATGGTGATGGGCAACAGAATGTAAATGGAAATTTTTTTGGTGCCAGAAAAAGGTCTTTCTCTCTTATAAAAGGAATGGTCTATTCTTCTTGCCCGTTCCTCTGTGCTCAGATTGTTGGTATGAAGATGGGACACTGGAATTGTATCATGTAATGATTATACAAGCTCAGGATGAAAACCCTATGAGAGCAGAGCAGAAGATTGCTGCTCCAATCCCATAATTGCCTTTTCAGACTTATTCAAAATGAGAAAATTAACATCTATATTGCTAGAGCAAGTGTTAGTTAAGTACTGTTACCTGAAGCCTAAATCATCCCTACCTAAAAAATTGTAGATAATGACTTTTTAAAAGCTCTTTAGTCCTCCATGTTTTTAAAATATGCAGATGGAAACAGCATCAGGTTCTTTTCTTATCAACATTCACTTTTATAAGGTTAGGGATTAGAGGAAACATCTGTTACTCAGGATTATTTTCAGTAGCTACCACTGTCTACCAACAAGAATGAGGGAACTACTTTGTCATACAAGGTCTTTCTTTGTAGTTCCTACTCTCCTTTGAATAATTGAATAATATTGACTGCTTTTACTGTAGAAAGAAGACTAAACCCTACAGGCATTGAAATTTTATTCCTTGTTTTTCTTTTCTTTTTCCTTTCTATACTCTCTAAGAGATACAATTCTGCCGTTTGGTCCATACATGCTTTTTTGATACATGAAACAATGCTCAGAACTGTCACATTATCATATCTACCTGACAGATTTTCCTGGCAAATACAATGTTGACAGAAACAATTGACACCCAACATCTAAAATATAAACCTCTCTTCTGATTATTGACTTATGACTCTGAGAAGAACAGCCTTCAATATCTCTGACAATCACAAACTCACTCTTTAAAACCTATGTGTTTAAATGCTAGAGTGTGCTTCTGTTGAGATTTTGGGAGGTTTACCTGATTCTGAAGTTTAGTCTGGACACAGAAAGCTATATACCTCATGGTTCACAATGACCTTTCCTGATGTTCCCTGTGCATTTGCCTTTTTCTATGAGATCAATAAAAAAATTCACAAAATATTTCTGTCCAACTGGTGGCTCTATTGTTAGGTTCTCTGTATTACTTTACAGTGTTACTAAGACTCATCATCGTATCATCCAAAAAGTTATACTGGGTTAGACAGCACTGTTTGTTATTCTCGAACAATTATGTTCCACCCAGAGATGGCAAGCAAATTCACAGAGGTATCAGATCAGTAATCTTTGAATCACAATCAGTACAAGTGTCAATGGATACAAAACTGATACTTTTTGCTTAACTGCAGCTTATATACAATTTACATTACAGCTTACACTCAGCTTACTAGAACATTCAAAATATCCATCATTGGTCTGGTGTGTTTGCAACCATTTAGCACTTTAAAACTGCTAATTTCTAACATCTATAAACTTATTATATAATAAATGCAAATATGATAGAATTCAATATACATTCTTAGTGTCCCATTAAAAATATTTCCAGGTATACATATTTATGCAAAAATATAAAATTGAAAATACATTTCGGTAAATCAAATCATTCTCATAGCTTATGTCCTGTAAGTTTTTTTGTTCGGTTTTGGTTAAATACCATGGGAATACTGTATATATTTAAATGAAGAGAATCAATTTATTAAAATAAATAATTTTTGAATTTCATTTGTTTCTATGATTTTCCTCCTTGGACTATATTCTCAAAATGAGAAACTTTGTTTAAATTTTGTCATCACAACAAGGCTGATATTCAATATTGATTACACACACACACACACACACACACACACACACACGCACACACACACATATGTTGAGCAATACATTTTGTACATCTGGGTGCAGAGCCCAAAACAGGCTTTACAATTCAAATTATTGTTCTGTGTTCAGTCGCTGGATCTTCTAATATATATATGGCATTCAAAAATGTTATTTGACATTTCTGAGCTTCAGGTTCTTTACAAGTGATAATAAGATATTGATATCAGCTTTATACCCATTTATCCATAAGAATCCTTCAGGTTTAGGTGGCAGATTCAGGAATAACTTTATTCAGAATTCATGTTCTATCCCAGGATCCATCTTTCCACCTTTGCTTCCTCTGCATAAGCTCCATTTTCCTGCACAGTTGCAAAAGAGTTCCCAGTTTCGTTGGGGATAACATTATTTCAGGCTAGCCGGGCTCGGTGGCTCAGCCTGTAATCCCAGCGCTTTGGGAGGCTGAGGTGAGTGGATTGCCTAAACCCGCGGGTTCGAGACCCACCAGGGCAATTTGGCGAGACCTCATCTCTACAAAAAATCAAAAATTAACCGGGCGTGGTAGCACGCGCCTGTAGTTCCAGCTACTTGGAAGGCTGAGGCAGAAGGATCGCGGGAGACCAGCAGGTCGAGACTGCGGTGACCGGGAGTGGCCACTGCACTCCAGTCTGAGTGACAGAGTGAGACTCCAACTCAAAAAAAACAACAACATTATTTCAGGCTAACGTATTGGGAAAAGAGGAAGAGTCTTGGTTCAGAATTCCATTCAAAATTATGTTCCCTTTACTCTGATTTAGTAACAAGCTCATTCTCCAAAAAACTTCTATAGCTAAATGATTAAGCTTCTATAAAGTCAACTTCAGGAGAAACACTTAGAGAAAGGGGGTAGTCCTTTAAGAAATTACAAAAGATCATTAGAAGGAAAGGCATAAATAAATATTGGACAGAAAAGTCAATAACAATTCACTATAATTATTTAGACTAGTTCTTCTGGGACTATATTACCTATATGTGTTAACATTATACTTATGTGTTATCCAAAAATGCTAAGTGTAATTAAGTAATTATTAACAATATTTACACTATTTATTGTTTTTTAAAAATTCTATATCTTTTATTCAGTGTCTGACCTCAAAATTGTTTGGAGTTATGTTTGGAAGTTGGTAATTTCTAAGTGTTTGCTGCTCAGGAAAACTGTGCTGCCAGCCCAAGGTAATGCAGCTGACTGGCAGTAGAGCCTGGACTTACACCTAATCTGGCAACCATATTAGACCACAGGTGGCCAGTCAGGCATCCCTTGGATGGATGTGATCACCTTTCCATTGTCTCAGCAATCTGTAAAGCATTTTCTACTTGTTGTATATGTTTGAAATAAAAAAATGAATCAAAGAGTCAAAGTATACATTTTCTTTCATATAAGACCAATACTATTCATTATCTCAATTTAACTGTTTTTCCCTCTTATATAATCTATAAATTACATTTAACTTGTGCTTACACCCCTCTGGGCAAGGAGCCAAACATGAGGCAAACAAAAGACCTGTATTTTCTAAGCCTTATCTGATGGCGCTTGGCAGAAGTGAGAAGATATGTAATAGAATTTCAGAAACAGTAAAATAGCATGGATAAGCATGAGTAGGACTAAAGTTAAAGATCAAAAGTCTAAAGTATTATAAAATCCTTTTAATCAGTGTCCATGAGGAATTCCATGAAATATAATGCCAAGGAGCCTGGCTAGAGAAATATCTACCCAGGCTTCCCATCACAAAATCAAAGATGACTAGAAACATAAGAAGTCATTTCATACCTTTGCCATTTAACTTACAGTCTTAATATTGGACCAAATCAGAACCCAGACTATCTGATTATATATAGGACTGGTGCCCATCCCAACCCAATATTTATGATTCCTTTCATGGCATTTGCTCTGGTGAGATTTATGTCCAACAATTAAAGCATTCAGGAAGGGCAAGAGACAGATTCTAATCAACAGCACATGTTTCTGGCTTTCTACTGATTGTAAGATGACCAGGAAATAACAATAGGAGAAATAAATCCCGGTCTCATCACATTAGAGCCTGGATTATATACTGGAAGTTAGCATATGAAATTGCTCGCTAAATGCAGATCTGAAAAAGTACATTTCAAATTGCCTAAATGGAAATGCTAGTAAAACTAGGGGCAATCTTGCTATCTGCTGAAGAATGTGGAGGTTGGGTAATTTCACCTCTTTTGCCTCTTCTTTCTTTATCAGTACTCCTAGATCTATTATTGAACTTCTTTTATCCTAATACAGTCTCCACCTGTCTGATTTCATTCATGACTATGCCTATATGAATGCTTTCTATATGCTGGCTACAGATGCTTTCTATTGCTGATTACTCCCAATTTTGTAGTTCCTGCATGGCCTCTGAATTTCAAACTCTTATTTCAGACTGACTCCTACTTTCTACTTGAAGATATAATAAGCATGTCAACTATTACATATACAAAGGCAAGTATTCCCCCTTTCTCTCTAGTAATTCCACTTGCTTTAAAATGTTTTCTTCTGATTTGAGGAAATATGATACTCAGTAAATACTTGCCTTACATCTGTAATCTTTTATGTTTTATTTAATTATAAAACACATGCAGAAAAGTGCTAATAAGCATATATCTCAGTGAATCATCACACAGTGAATAGCCATGTATCTACCATGCAAGTCAAAGGATAGGATGTTGCCAGTAACACAAGAAGCTATCCTTAATGCCCATCTCAATCACTACTCTTTTATTTTTCTCTAAAATTAACACTTTAGAGAAAAATAAAACTCCAGTTGAGTTTTACTTGTTCTTAGATTTTATATAATCACAATCATGCAAGTTGTTTTTTTGTACCTAACTTCTTTGCTTGGCGTTGTTTGAGTGATTCATCCATACAATTACATATAGCAATATTCTGGGTATTTTCTTGAACGTACTTTGAAGTACAAACGAATATTGTATGAATATTGTATGAATATACAATAGTGCCCATTTATTCACGGGTTATATGTGCTACCCCAGTGGATGACTGAAACTGTGGATAGTACCAAACTGTATATATGCTATGTTGATTCCCATATAAACATACATAGGATAACATTTAATTATGAATTAGGCACCATATGAGATTAACAACAGTAACTAGTAATACAATGCAGCAATTATAACATACTGTAGTAAAAGTTATTTGAATGTGGCCTCTCTTTCTCTCTGTCTTAAAATATCTTATATTGTACCAAAGAAAGTAAAACCTTGGATAAGAGGTATCCACTGTACCATTTATCCATTTTAATATAGATGGAAATGTGGGTCTTCTCTAGCTCTTGTTTATTGTGAATAAAACTGAACATGTTTGTATATACATCTTTTGTAAATATTCTTGTCCATATCTCTTGGGCACATGTTCATGTATTTCTGTTGGCCATATGCTGGGTCATAGGATACATAATTCTTCAACTTTAGAAGATAATGCCAAACTGCTTTTAATTTAAAAGTTACTCCACCAATATACAATGCCACCAAGAGTATATATAAGTTCCAAGTGTTTTACATCCTCTCCATAACACTAGGACTTGTCAGTCTTTGTGTTTTAGTCACTCTGGAGAATGTAGTGACATTTTGTTGTGATTTTATATTGCAGTTTTCTGATTGCTAATGAGGCTAACCACATTTGAATCTGTTTATTGAACATTTGACTATCTTTTTATGTGATATATCGCTCAAGTCACAAGTCACTTGCTCTTTTATCTTTTGGATTGTATATCATTTTTGTAGTGACATACAGGTGTGTTATATATGTATATGAATATATGTATGTATGTGTAGATATATATGTAGATCATACATATATATGTATTATTCCCACTCAGTAGCTTACTTTTTACTCCCTTGATGGTACCTTTTGATAAATAAGGTTTTAATTTTATATAGTTTATCAATCTTTGTTTAACAACTATTTTCCTGCTCTTCAAGATGATACAAAATTTGGAAGCATATTGTTATGCCATTCAGATTTATATATATAGCCCACTTGGAATTTACTATTATGCATGGGTTGAAGGACTCAGATTTTATTTTGTATTTCCATATGGAAACATAATTGAACCAAAACCTTGTATTGAACTTTCTTTTCCTCACTTTTCTGCAGTGTCACCTTTTCCAAAATCAACTCTCTATATAGATATAGATCAATCTAAACTTTCTAATAATGTTCTACTAGTCTATATAATAATTAAGCAAATATCAAATTATCTTAGGTATAGTAGCTTTATAGTTAGCCTTGATATCTTATAGAGCAACTCTTTCCTCTCTCGTCTCCCTCAAGGTTGTCTTGGCTATTATTGGCTCTTTGTATTTCCATATACATTTTAGAATCAGCTTGAAAAGGCTCTCTCTCTCTCTCTCTCTCTCTCTCTCTCTCTCTCTCTCTCTCTTTCTCTCTCAAACACACACACACACATGCACACATACATGCACACGCACAAGTACATGCAACCCTCTGTTGGGCTTTTGCTTATGATTTTGTTTCTACAGATCAAACTAGTATAGTTAAAATCTCTGAAATATTGAATTTTTAAAAAATTCATCAACATGATATTTTTCTCCAGTTATTCTGGGGTTTTTTGTTTGTTTAATTTCCTTCAAAAAATATTTATGATGTTAAGAAATACAATTGATGCGTGTTTGTGTGTATATTGACCTTGTAATACTATCTTAACAATATTATTTATCACTTTTCTTCTTTTAAAAACTGATAGGTAGGCAAATACCATTAGATACTTTATTAGGATAGTAGTTCATACTCAGGCACTTGGCAAAGTGTGTGTGTGTGTGTGTGTATGTGTGTGTGTGTGTGTGTTATTACAGGGTAGGAGAACTATTTTTAAAATGCATTGACATGTACTGAGACTTTTTCAGTTTTAGCACTAGGATACTTATTGACTAACCAAATGACTTAACTTCCAGTTTCTCATTTGATTATCAGCAGAGTAGGGAAATTCAAAACTCTGATCTGGTTTGTCCTCAATAAGAAACTGTGAAGAGCATCCAGAAGGATCTCTGTCTTACACTTGTACGCTTCACAGGTATGCATACAAGCTGGCAATACACACTCCCTGATAACTTCTGTTATGACTAGCATATAGTTTAGTATATCACTTAGTTATCACGTAGATGACAGAATATTAATTTGCTAGGGCTCCCATAATAAATTGCCACAAACTTGGTGTCTTTACAGGACAGAAAGTTGTTCTCTCACAGTTCTGAAAAGTTAGGTTCTTAGGTTCTTCTAGAATTGATCCCATGCTTGTTTCCTAGCTTCTAGTGATTCTGGCAATCCACGGCATTCTTTGACTTGAATCTGTATTGTATAATTACAATCTCTGCCTCTGTCTTTATATGGATCTCCACATGGCCACCTTCTCTTTGTGTCCCTTGCCTCAAACCTTCCTCTCCATTCTCTTATAATGATACCAGTCATTGAATTTAGAACCTACTGTACATCCAGGATGTTCTCATTTTCAGATCCTTAACTTAGTTACATCTACAAAGACTCCATTTCCAAATAAATTCATATTTATAGGTACTGGAGGTTAATACTACAATGTATCTCTTTGGGAATATTATCTAAGCTGCTATAGTCAGTAAATAAAAAATAAATAAAACTCATTGCACTCATTGCTTTTAAAATAAACTTAAGTACTGAACATAAAATACTTTATTAAATTTATATAACAAAAATTATCTAGCAAAGATGGAATTATAAGTATCATTATGCTGATTATATAACCATAGAATTTTCAGAAACAAATTTTATATGTAGGCACAAGCAATCATTCTCTTTAATTAGATTTTTGCCAAATCAGTGTTCATTTGAATAACCAGTATGCATTTAGACTTTATGAATTTTCATCATTTAGCAATCTGGTTTTACTTTAATTTTTAAGAAGAATTATTTTAGCCCTTTTGATTTAAAAAAATCTTTTAAAATATAAATATTTAGTAATTGGAAAACAAAGTTTTATTTCTTTTTTCAGGATTTTATCTTAGATATAGAACACACGTAAGATTTATGGGTTTTTTTTTCAGCTCTTCAAGGTCAATTATTGTTTTGTTTTTACTTATTCTCCATTATGTGGTACACTTTATTTGACTTTAATGTCACAACAGTTCCTATAGAACTTCTGCAGGAAAAACTGGGAAGTCACTGAAATTTGCCTTATTCTTATCATCAGAAGAGTGTTTCAGAACTTTGCTCTCAACACCTTTACACAAACTCTTCTATCACAATATGTTATCTGACAAAATCGTTCATATTAATAATAAGTGACCAATTATAATATCTCTATTTTCACAGGTTATTGAGAAAGTAGGTAACTATATTAACATTTACCTATGAACTGTTAAACTTAGCAGAAAGGAAGAATTTGATTTTATGGGAGATCAAACAGCTTTCCCTGAGCTGTGATCATCATGATCATGCCACTGCACCCCAGCCTGGGTGACAGAGTGTGACCCCGACTCAAAATATAAATAAATAGATAAATAAATAATTTTTGAAAGATAGATTACCCTCATACAGAAAGTAGCATTTTAAATAAAATTTTAAATAACACTAAATTTCTTTTAGATGAGGGTTTTCCAAATGATACATAAAAACAAAAAGCTAATGAGAAAAAAATTCAAAGATTAATTATAACTATAAAGATCAAACATTAACTATAACTAATAATCAGGACATATTTATAGTAGAACTCAGAAATAACTTTATCAATCAGGATGTGTCTATCTTCTGCCTTCTGCAATCTCTCCCTTCAGCTGTTCAGGGAACATACATCAGGATTTGTATTAATTAATATACTAGTATATTCGAATAATTTCTACAGGCCCACAGGTAACATATATTATTTATACATCAGAAGGATATAACTTGGCTAATGGAATCTTGGGCTATTTTAATGTCATCTTGACATCACCTTACCTTAAAAGTTATGCAGTACTCCAGAGCAAAATTACATTATAAAAGAAAACTGTCACAAAATTTCAAAACCTCTGAAGTTACAATAATTTTCTAAATTCTGTCCCAGTAATTTCATTCCATTCCTAATATAACATGGCATCCAACCCCATGAAAATTCAAAATGGAATAGGAAGAAAGATTCCCATGGTATTTTGCATCTTCATCTTATGTCTTTGGTATCTAAAACTTCTCTATTATTCTAAATTGACTGTGACCAGATAGGGACAAAGTGACATTTAACAAAGTGACATTTCCCACATGTAGCTTGATTTGTAGAGAGTACTAAATTTCAGTTCAAGATCTGAAAGCATATTATGTAATTAGGATATCCAGACTTAATTGACTAGTAAGAAAAGATCATGAGGAAAACATGTTGTAGACCTCTGATCAATGAACCATTCTGCTTGGAAAGCTCTTTAGTAGCAAATAAGAAGTGAAATTTAAGTGTTCTGCACTTTCTGAGAGCACTGCTATATTTAGTTATTATTACTTTTTATGTTTGCCATTCATATAATTAATATGACCTGTTGAAGAATCATAAAATTTTCCCTGTTTCCTACATGATGGTATCATCTACAACTTGACAATGGCAATTAAGGATTTAGAATCTAATTGTGGGATAAGGAGCAAGACAAAAGACAGATATGCAATAATTGCATGAATTTGCATATGTGTTATATATGTTCAGAATTCTGACATACTTGTAGAGTTACAATTACCTTAATGTGTAGAGAGAGAAGTAATTCAAGAATTCCAAATAAATTAGGGAATCCATGAGTTTAATAATACAAAGTGCCTTGAAAGATGTTGCCATTGAATTGTATCTGTTTCTCTCATTTGATAAAATATTATAGTATGACAATATGAACTATGAAATATATATATATGTGAACTACCTCTTGAAAAATATTACAATTCTCCAAACTGTGAAGATACTTGAAATAATTTCCAAAAGGCCACAAAATGTTATGAAGAGATCAAGAAGTTTTAAAAAATTCAAATGTAAATGTCTACAAGAAACGTAATCATCATTACTATTGATAGCAACATAGTAATGTATAGTGAGGAATTTTAAATCACTGAGAGAACATGAACTTGTGCGCTTAACCTAAAAATTATAGTAAGAAAATATATGTGAGTATGAATTATTAAAAGGAATAGAGAAGAGAAATGAGAATATACTCACCAAGAAAATTTCCACATCAGCCAAATTTACAGCCATAAGGGACAAAATAGCAGAAAATTTGGTTTGGGTTCATATGACTTTCAGAAGCAAATTCATTTTAAAGTGTGAAAAATGCTATTTTTCTGCACAGTTGTATTTTGCATGTGAAATGCTACATAAATTCCATTCACAAGTCTTTTGAGCACTAAGTACTCTCTCTAAGTGTAAGGACAGAGATAAACCTTATCAGCAAGTTGTCCAGAGTGAGAATATAGTGCTCCTATCAGTTTCCTGGCTTTTTCTGTCCAGTGCAAGGAACAGGAGTAGCAAGGCAAATGAAACCGTTTCACACAGTAAGGATTTTTTTAAAATAATAATAATGGTGCCCAAGTGAGAGTGTGGGATTAGCTCATTAGGAGGTCTTTGTTGGTATGCTACCGCTTACTTGCTCATGGAGAATTTTGCTTTCTTCTAGGAACACAGTGGTTTTAATGGGGCACTACACAATCACTTAGGAAATTTTCCAAAATACAAGTACCCAAGCCACACCCTTAGAGCTTCTGGTTCAATAGTTTAGGTTGGGTTCTAAGCAATTAAAAAAAATAATAATTAAACTTACTACACATGAAAATATAGATCACTGCTTAAGAATCACTAGCCTAGAAGGTCTTTTTGTGCTATGATTACATGCTTTTTCTTTAGTGTTTTAATACCTATAACTTGCTGCATTTCTGATGCTGAACTAACAGATGGATGGTTTAGATTCTAATCTGGTAAAATATTTTTATATGGATTTTTAAGTGCCTTTTGTTTTCATTAATTATCCCATAGATTCCTAGAAGCATAGACCTTATTAATTTTGAATTTTTGATGGCTGTAGGTAGAGATCAAATAACAATTCTAAAAGATTGAAATATTTGTTTCTTGGAACAAAGAGCTCTTACTCTTATTTAAAAGTAAACGTGGCAGTTTTTCTTAGGGACGGCTTTTCTGTTGTTTTTGTAGAGATCGCTTCAATGAATAATCTTAGACATGCATTGTGAGTCAAGAAATTATTAATATCTATGAATTGTCTTTGTGGTGAATTCAAAGGTGAAATAGTTCAGAGACACAGATGTTAGCTTGAGAGTGCTTCAATTTGAAGACAAAAAGATGATCCTTTTGAGGAGATTTGATGGAAACTAATATGAGGTTATTGTTTCTGTTGTTACAACATATATTTATTTCTTAAAAAGTTAACAGTTTAACTTACGGTCCAAGAGACAAAGTTTGGGAAAGACCTGGTATGAAGTAGGCAGCATTAAGGAAGAGAAGAAAAAATGCTCAGTTGGGGATAGAATTACAAGACCCTTGGTTTTAAGTGCAGACCAGTTTAGGAATTAATTTCCAAAACTGATATACCTATACTTAGTTTGTCAATCGGTTGATGCTTTTATTCAGTCCTAGGTATTATGATGTTGGCAAAACCTTGATATGAGAATATAACCCCTACTGTGCAATTTTTCTGTTGAAACTATAAAACAACCAAAAATGTATATATCGTTACCACATAACAATTACATTTATTCACTACTCACTTTCAATAGTTTTATTTGCTATGGAGTGTAATAGAGAATTTCATTTCAATTCTGTTGAAATCTTGATTCATCTGATCTAATCATTGATATGGTCTCAGTCAAAAACCCGGAACTACAAGTAAATTACTTAAACATTCTTTAATGATTTTCCTTTATTATTATTGAGAGTATACATACTATAAAACAGTATTATAAAATTTTCTTCACATATATCTCAGAGCCTGCAACATGACTTGTAACAAAATTTTCTAAAAATTTATTTTTATACTTTTAATAATTAATTAACTCTACATTTTGACCTTTCCTTTACACTCTTTATAAGAGCCCAAAAGTATTCTCTGGCAAACCTAGATCCCCACTTAATGGGGTGGCAGTGAAGAAGGAAAAATAAAACCTCAAAAATAATAAAATGGAATTCTTTTACTGAGTTGCAAAAAAAAGGCTAGTAACACTCATACATTAATATTTTGTTCAATTATATAATTGACACTTTATTAAAGAGAATAAGAAAAAGCATTTTTATAAATACATGGAATATACCAGATTCTTGTAATATAATATGTAAAGTTCTTTTTGACCTAGCCTTCTCCTCTGTGTTCTTTTTTAACAGTATCACATTTCTTTATCTAATTCAAAACTTTATATTTTCTCAATTCTTTGTTAGCCACTACTGTAAGTACCAACTGTTGATGAAAGATGCCAAACTCTAAAATATTTTTGTTGGTTTATTCTGAGCCAAATGTTTGTGACCTAGGCCTATGGCATCTCAGGAGGTCCTGAAAATATGAATCCACCATGGTTGAATTATAGCTTGGTTATATACAACTTAGAAAAACAGAAGTTACAAGAAACTATAAATCAATACAAGTGAGATTTATACTGGTTTGTTCAAGAAAGGCGGTTCATTTTCAAGGGAGGGCACAGGCTATAGGTGAATTCAAAGATTTTTTTTTTTTAAGTTTGAAAAATATGGTTTATTTAGAAAGTAAATGAGAGAGAGAGAGAAAGAGAGGAGATTCACCTCTCTAAGGTAGGGAGGGTCCAAAGCTAGGAAAAAGGGCAGCTGTATTTATAACAACCACATGGATACAACAGAGTTTAACAAAGCAATGGCCCAAAGATTTTTTTGACTGATAATGTCAGCTAGAGTTACCTAAGAAATTTTGAAAGAAGTAAGGGAAATGATCAGCTTGAGGAATAAAGGAGCCAAGTTTCTGGATATGTATATGAAGCTTTATGGGTGGTGGCAGACTTCAGAGAGAGCAGGTAAATGTCTTAAAAGTGCCCAGAGTTCCCAGAAGACAGTTTTACAAGGTCATAAAATGATTTGATTTTCTTTCTTTATCTGTTATGTGATGTGATGCCAGAGCCAAGTTGGAAAGTAAATCATATTAAAAGTTAGAAATTTGACAAGATAAAGAAAATGGGGCAGAGTTTAATCATTATACTTAGTTCACCTTTGGTGACTCATTCTCTACACAATCCCAATTTTCTTTCTTTAGTTCAATTCCTCATCAACTAGGAAGTATGATAAGTACTGCCTCGGATCATGGATACTGGAATCAAATGAACTTTACTACGATCCTGAATTTACTTCTATTGCCATGAGCTTATACAAGTTATCTCAGTTCCCTAAAGCACAGCCTCAACTGCTAAGTGAAAATAATGATACTTCACTTACAAAGATGTTATAAGAATTAAATAAGACAATGCATAAAGAAACTTAGTACAGTTTGCATATTGCAAACACTCAGTAAATAATAGTTACTATGTTCGAACTACTTCCACAACTAATAATACTAATAATAAATTAGTGTCATCAAGGCTATAGTTATGATCTCCTGAACTGTTTTTATGTTTCATATGTTTTTTTGTCTTTAGGCTTTCTCAAAACTTTTTCTTATTACAATTAAAACTATTCCTCCGATAATCCAAGTCATTTGCTTGCTAAAATACCTTAAATATTCTCTGACAAATTCTGTACCATTGATTGTCGACTTTTTCCTTACCAATATGTAAATATTGTCTGGAATACGCATATATACTTACACATAGATGTATATACACAAGATACATAAAAAATATATTAGCAACCATACTGAGTTATTCAAATATAAAATAGGCCTGGTAATATTCAAATTATATTAGTGCCTTCATATTCTCATACTCTCTCTCTCCCTCTTCCCTTCTATTCTCTCTCCCAGCCCCATTCCCACCATTGTATCTCTCAGATCCTTTTCTATCATTGTCCTCATTCTCTCCCTATGATAAAGCATCTTTGCCATCAGAACATATCAGGTTGGCTCCAGTTTTAGTTGCAATCATTTCTGTGCTAATCACTATGACCAGAAAAAGGACTTAGCATGATTAGTCTTGTAGGCTCTGCATTAGCTTCCTGTTTTAACCTCTTGTCCCACTATTTCTTGTGCTGCTTTTAACCCACTTTCAACTCCAGCACTTTATGTGACATCATAGTGTTAGGCCATACGTTGTTCTGTCGCAACTCTCTGATTTGCATGTGCAATTCCTGTTCAATATCATTGTTTTCTCATAACCTGACATAACACCTGACCCATAGTAAGTTCTTTATTAATATTAGTTAATTTCTCTGATGACCAGGAAACAATCACAGTTCAGCACATGGGATGTTAATTGATTAAATGAATACTTGGCTGTCATGGATATGAGTCAAAAGAGAAATCCTAGCAGAATGGAAAAAGTAAGATGAGAATCCTGCAGAATGGTCAGGCTATAGATTCATTATGCTGCTCTTATATTTGTGCTAACAGAATGGTGCATGGATGGGATCTGAAATGTAAATTTGGCCTTCGGCCAAATTCCCATGAGATCTAGGGATTGCTAACAACTACGGTTATTTGTTACCGTTTTAGGCTGAGCCATACAGGATTGAAAATAGAGACAAGAAATATAGACTCAGGAGTGCTTTAACACAACTCTCTTTATTAGCTGTATTTTGATATTTTTTTCCCCATGGATCACATGCAAATGATCATATGCAGAAATGCAAATATCATTTCAATCAGTTTTTTAATATTTTATGTTGCAATTAACAAAGTGTAAAGTAAATCTACTCTTTGATTTAATACATATTTGGGACAATAGGTTGTAAACATCAGTTATTTCTATGATAGTTTGATGGCAGACGCAAGTATTCTTATTTCAGTGTAGAAGGATAAGTTAGCCTATCATAATATTCAGTAAATTTTTAAAATTATAAAGGTATGCATTCTCACTACTTTTAACTTTGAATAAAGTTGATTAATTACCCAGGAATGAACTGAAATTTTCATTTAAACTCAACTTCAGACTTCGATAATCTTCAAGGTTCTTAATTAATTGAAAATAAACGGCTCTCTCTTAAAACTTGTGTAGTATAAGCAGCAGCCATTTCAGTTGTGCCTAATACTTATGGCATAATCTTCTCAAATGTTCATAATGTTAGGATTCATAAATGTTAGGATTAGAAATACCTTTCTAGTTTTAAGATTCTGAAAAGTCCAGGTCATGTGGTATCATTTTGAAAATGTACACTGAGTTGGAACTCCTAAGTTTTGATTTCAAATTCTGCTTCTGCCTTTTTCAAACTATGTGAACCAAGAGAAATAATTTAGCTCCTCTGTAGTGTTAATTTTTCATCTGTAACATGTAGCAAATATCCCAGTAAGTATATGTGTCATATATTTTGTTTTATATATATTAAGATTATACATGAATCTGCTTAATGTTTAATAGTTTCACAAGAATGTAGTTTGATTGAGTAATGCATAGGATACCCACCCTTAGTTCTATCTCCCTAGAAACAACCATTTCTTTCTTTTTTTTTTTTTTTTTTTTTTTTGAGTTGGAGTCTCACTCTGTCGCCCAGACCGGAGTGCAGTGGCCACTCCCAGTCACCGCAGCCTCGACCTGCTGGACTCCGGCGATTTTTCCGCCTCAGCCTTGCAAGTAGCCGGAATTACAGGCATGCACTACCACGCCCAGCTGATTTTTTTATTTTATTGTAGAGATGAGGTCTTGCTGCCCTGGCGGGTCTCGAACCCATGGACTCAGGCAATCCACTTACCTCAGCCTCCCAAAGGCGCGGGATTACCGACTGAGCCACCGAGTCATTTTAGTTGAAACAACCATTTTCAACTATTTAGTTGATCCATTTAGTGTTTACTGTCATTTCCTTAAATCATTTTGACAACTAATTTCCAATTTAAAGCATTGTTTATTGTCTTCCCTCTATTTAGGTTGAGTATTTTGCTTTATTTCTACCTCTACCTCCTTCACAACATAGTCACTCTTCTCATCATCCTCTCCTATCCTCCCAATATATTCCATCATAATTATGATTAGCTCAAATCTTTTTCAGTTTCCACAAAACATTTTGCTTAGTAATTACATTAATTGTTTGTTGGCAGACTGAGAGACTTAAACAACAAAAATTTATGTTCTCAAATTTGGAGGTCAAGATGTTAAGGTGCCACCAATCTTCGTTTCTTTTGAGGCTTTTCTTCTTGGCTTCTAGTTGGCTGTCTTCTCCCCGTGTCTTCACTTGGTCCTCCCTTTGTTGATGTTTGTGTTCAACTTTCCTCATTTTATGATGGCACCAATCATATTGAATTGTGGTCCATTCTAATGACCTTATTTTAATTTAATTACCTATTTGAAGACTCTATTGCCAGACACAGAACATTCTGAGGACAGGGCTTGAGGATTTCAATATATGCTTTAACCCACAACACTTAGTTTTTTATGGAATCTCTAGGAAATCCCAGGAGATGTGTCATGTATTATATAAGTCCTCTCTCCAGACACTCGGGCACATCAGCTATTCTGTCCATTTCATCTTCCTCTAAAAGTCTCTCAGAGAGTACACAGCTCAATGAAATTGGTACACAGCTGCCATGCTAGAATCCCTCCTGAGACCATCCTGAGGATTACCTTTACTTCTCCCCTAGATTGAAGTATTTATTTGCTGCAGAACATGATTTCTTTCTTAATTTACTCTTATTTTAGAACAGCATAACTTCCATGCAATAATTTCCTTTAAAAAAGACATATACAATTATGAATTTTGAGACCATACAGGCTTGAAAATATTATATTGTATCTAGAAAATGATTAAATATTTGGCTAGGTATAAAATTCTAGGTTGGAATAAGTTTCTCCAGTATCTTTGAAGGTGTGGCTCCATTGCCTTCTAGTTTTCAGGTACTGCTGAAAAGTGTTGGGAAATTGAGTTTTTATTTTTTATAATTAACATATTTTTCTTTTCTGTTTCTCCCTTTCTCTCTCTCTGAAAGTTATTTAAAACTTTCCTTTGAGATCATTTATTTAAAAACTTATGACCAAGAGCCTCACTGATGAGCATGCCCATGTTACCTCCTCTGACAATATGATCATATTATAATTAATCCCTATCAAAAAGTTAGGGGTCCTTAATATCAGCTTCTTTAAATTTCTTTTTATGCCAATTGGAGTCTCTAGAGAAATCTCTAGAAATCTGATTTTCAGGTGAGGGTCTGGTTGGTACAATTCTAGATTTGTAGGAAAAGAAGTCTATGTATATTACCAACCAGTATGCACATGTTCATTAATTAATCCCAGTTTTCAGTAGGTTTACAGCACCTTCAATAGTGGCTAGTGTTACTCAAGCAAGATACCTCTGTTTTACTTCTATTAAGGATTAATTCTGGGCATTTTGCCAAGAAACATATGCAAAAGGAAGGAGAAGCTGGTAATTCTAGATTCTTATATGGTCTTTCACACTATTCTTAAATTTCTATTTTTTTTATCATGGCAAAATAACAAAATTTGCAATTTAAACATTTTGAAGTATAAAAGTTCAGCAGGATTAGCTACATTCACATTGTTGTGGAAACATCACTGTATCCATCCTTAGAACTTCTTTTTCATTTTCCTATAAAATAAAACTGAAATCTGTACCCATTAAACAATAAATCCCAGTTTCCCACTTCCCCTGAAGTCCCTGGCAACCACCATTCTACTATTTGCCTCTATTATTTTGACTTTTCTAGGTAACTTTCGTAAGTAGAATTGTACAATATTTATCTATTTGTGACTGGATTATTTAAATTAGCATGTCTTCAAGGTTCATTCATGTTGTAACATGTGTTATTATAATGTCTTTCCATCCTAAGCATGAATAATATTCATTTGTGTGTATTATATACAACTTTTTTAAATCCAGTTGTTTGTTGGTGGACAGGTAGGTTGCTTCCTCCTTTTGGCTATAGTGAATAATGATGCTATGAACACGAATGCCAACAAAAACTGGTTAAAACCCTGTTTTCAAATGTTTGAGTATGTATTCAGAAAAGAAATAACTGGATCATGTGATAATTTATTTTATTTATTTACTTATTTTAGGAACTACCATAGAGTTTTCTTTAGTGGCTGCACCATTTTACCTTCTCCACCAAAAATACACAACTGTTTCAATTTCTATACGCTCTTGACAATATTATAGCTTCTGTATTTTTGGCAGTAGCCATGTTAATGCGTGTGAAGTGATATCTTATGTTGTTTTTTAATTTACATTTCATGATGGGTGATGCAAACCATCTTTTTCTGTGTTTGTTGGACATTTGTGTATCTTCTTTGGAGAAACGTTTATTCAATTTCTGTGTCCACACTTTAATCAATTTGTTCATTTGTTGTTGAGCCATAAGAGTTTTTCAGCTATTCTGGATATTAACTTTTTACCATATATATAATTTGCAAATTCTTTCTCATTCCATGGGTTTCGCTTTTTTCATATTTTTCTTTTTTGCACAAAAGTTTTTAGTTTTGATGTAGTCCAATGTAGCCATTTTTTCTTTTGTTTCCTGTGTTTTTGATTTTATAGCCAAGAAATTGTTGCCGACTATGTCATGAAGCCTTCCCCTATGTTTCCTAAGAGCGCGATAGTTTTTCTTCTCATATTTAGTTCTATGATCCATTTTGAGTTTTTTGTGTGTGTGCGTGTGTGTGTATGGGGTAAGGTGAAAGTCCATCTTTACTATTTTGCATGTGAATATTCAGTTTCTAGTTCTATTTAACAAAAACACTGGCCTTTCCAGGATTAAATGTTCTTAGTACTTTTGTCAAACATCTTGTGACCATATATATATTTATTTATGTCTTCGCTCACTGTTACATTAGTCAATATATCTGTTTTGTGCCAATACCACACCATTTTGATTATCGTGGCTTTGCATTGTTTTGAAATCAGGAAGTTTGAAACTTTCCACTTTCTTCCTGTTTTTCAAGACTATTTTGGCTAGTCAGGGTTCCTTGAGATTCTATGTAAATTGTAGTGTTGATTTTTATTTTTGTGCAAAAAAGAAAAAAACTTTGAAGTTTTGATAAGAATTGCCTTGAAGCTGTGGATAGCTTTGGGCATTATTAATGTCTTAACAGTATTAAATCTTCTGTTCTATAAACACAGATATCTTTCCATTTATCTCTTCTTTTGGCAACATTTTATAGTTTTCAGTGTACAAATCTTTTGCCTCCTTGGTTAAATTTATTTCTAAGTATTTTATAAGTTATATGTCATTAAAATGGAATTATTTTTAAAATTATCTTCTTAAATTTTCCTAGTTCCTGTTGAGAAAAATCACTCTTAGTACATAAAATGCACTGATTTTTGTGTATTGGTTTTATCTTTTTAATTTTGTATGTTAAACTTGTATTTCTGCAACTTTTTAAATTTGTTTATTACTTCTAAAGATTTTTGTTGAATCATTAGAGTCTTCTACATAAAATTATGTTGTCTTATACAGAGTTCATTTTTCTTCTTTCTATACAGTTTCAAATTTCATTTTCTTGCCTAATTGCTTTGGCTAAGACTTCAAGTACTATGTTGAATAGAAGTGGCAAAAGTGGATATCCTTTTATTGTTCCAGATCTTAGAGAAAGATATTTTAGTTTTTAGCAAGATGGTGATATTTCCTGTGGGTTTTTCATAGATGGTCTTTATTATGTTGAAGTGGATTTCCTATTTTATTGAGTTTTTTTTAAATCATGAATTGGTATTAAATTTTGTCAAATATTTTTTCTACATCAACTGAGATGATCATGTGGGGATTTTCCCCCATTTTATTAATGTAGTATATTATATTCATTGATTTTTGTATGTTGAATCACTCTTACATTCCAGGAATAAGTCTCACTTGTTCTTGGTTTATAATTGTTTTAATATGCAGTTGAATTCAGTTGGCTAATATTTACTTGAGGATTTTTGCCTCGGTGTTCATTAGGAATATTGTTCCTTAAGGTTTTCTTATTTTTTCTGACAGCATCTTTGTTTGAATTTAGTAACACAGTAATGCCACCCTCCCTAAATAAACTGGGAAATGTATCCTTTCTCGTTTTCTAAAAGAGTTTAATGGAAATTACTATTCAATCTTTTTTACATGCTTTACATGTAGAATTAACTAGTGAATCCATCTGATTCTGGTCTTTTCTTTGTCAGAAAGCATTTTATAACTGATTCAATGTCTTTATTAGTTGTAGTTATATTTAGATTTTTTATAGTTTCATAATTCAGTCTTGGGAAGTTGGTGTCTAGAAAGTTGTTCATTATATTTCAGTTATCTAATTTTGTGGCATGCAATTTTCAAAGTAATTAAAATCCTTAAAAAAATTTTTTTTGTAGAATTAGTAATAGTCTTTGTTCATTTCTAGGTTTATTTATTTGAGTTTTCTCTTATTTCCTTAGTCCATCTGGCTTAGGATTTGTCAATTTTGATCTTTTTGAAGAACTGATTTTTGGTTTTATTGATGTTTTTAATTTTTATTCTCTATTTTATTTATTTCTTATCTTTATAATTTTATTTCTTTGCTAATTTTGGGTTTAGTGTGCTCCTCTTTTCTAAAATCTTTAAGGTATAAATATAGGTTTTTAGTTTAAAATCTTTATTCTTATTTAATGTAAATATTGATAGTTATAAATTTCCTTCTCAGTACTGCTTGTGCTGCATCCAGTTTTGTATGTTTTGTGTTCATTTTTATTTGTCTCAAGGAATTTTCTAATTTCCCTTGTAATTTTCTCTTTGGCTCATCAGTTGTTTTAAGGGTGTGTTGTTTAACTCCCACCTACTTGTGTATTTTCTAGTTTTCCTTCTACTGCCAATTTCTAGTTTTATTCCATTGTGATTGGAAATAATACTTGGTATGATTTTAATATTTTTATATTTATTAAAGTTTATTATACAGCCTTACATATAGTCTACTGTGGAGGATGTGCCATGCACACTTGAGAAAAATGTCTACAAGTATACCTCATTTTATTGTGCTTCACTTTATTGAGTTTTGCAAATATTATGCTTTTTACAAGTTGAAGTTTTGTGGCAATTCTGCAGGAGTAAGTCTATTGGCATTATTTTTCCAACAGCATGTACTTACTTCCTGTCTCCTTGTTGCATTTTGGCAATTCTCACAATATCTCAATTTTTTCATTATTATCATACCTGTTGTGGTGACCTGTATGCATTAATCTTTGATGTTACTATTGTAGTAGTTATAGAGTACCACAAATAGTGCCCATACAAGATGGCAAGTCTAATCAATAAATACTATGTGTGATATGACTTATCCACCAACCAGCTGTTTCTCTGTCTCTCAACCTCTCTTTGTGCCTGTCTATTCCCTGACATACAACAATACTGAAATTAGGACAATAGCCCTGTAATGGCCTCTAAGCATTCAAGTGAAAGAGAAGCTAAATACCTCTCACTTTAAATCAAAAACAAGAAATGATTAAGCTTCATGAGACAAACTATGTCAAACACTTATAGGTTAACAGGTAGGCCTCTTGCTCTAAAAAGTTAACCAAGTTGTGAATGCAAAGGAAAAGTTCTTGAAGGATATTAAAAGCGCTACCCTAGTGAAGACGTGAATGATAAGAAAGCAAAACAGTCTTATTGCAGATATAGAGAAGAGTTTTAGTTGTCTGGATAGATCAAGCCACCACAAGCATTCGCCTTAGTCAAAGCCTAAGCCAGAGCAAAACCCTAACTCTCTTCAATTCTTTGAAGGCTGAGAGAGATGAGGGAGCTGCAGAAGAAAAGTTGGAAGCTAGCAGAGGTTGGATCATGAGGTTTAAGAAAAGAAGACATAATATAAAAGCACAAGGTGAAGCAGCAAGTGCTGATAGAGAAGCCATAGCAAGTTATTTATAAGCTCTAGCCAAGATAATTGATGAAAATGACCACACTAAGCAGTAGCTCTTCAGTACAGAGGAAACCACCTTATTCTGCAAAAAGATTTTAGTTTTTTTAGCTAAGGAGAAAAGTCAGAACCTGGCTTTCAATCTTCTGAGAATAGGATGACTCTCTTTTTTTCCTTTTTATTGTTTTTGTTATTATAAAGATGTGGGGTACAATTCATGGTTACGTATGCAAACATTGATTATGTAAGTACCCTTGTTGATGAGGTATGTCCTTCCCTCCCCTAGCAGTTTCCCTCAACTGCCAATCCACCCCCCTCCCCTGACAGTTTCCCACTACTAGCTAATATAGCTGGTGACTTGCAGTTGAAGCTAGTTCTCATTTACCATTCAGAAAGTCCTAAGACCCTTAAGATTCATGCTAAATCTACTCTGCTCTACTGTAAATGGAACAACAATATCTGGATGACAGCACATCTATTGATAGCATGGTTTACCAAATATTTGAAGACTACTACTAAGACCTACTGCTTTAAAAAAAAAGTATCTCAAAATATTACTGCTCAGTAACAGTGTAACTAGTCACCTAAGAGCTCTGGTGGAGATGTACAAGGAGATTAATGTCTTTATGCCTTCTAACACATCATCCATTATGCATCCTATGATTACTATTTTTATGGTATATCATCTTCTATCCTTTCCATTTCAATCTACACATGCTCTTAAGTTTAGATGCTATTGTTTATTCATTCTGCCAACCTATGACATTTAGTTGGGAAGTGCTATGGACTAAATTGTGACCCCCACATCTTGCAAAAAATAAAAATAAAAAATCATATATTGAAATCCCATCATTCTTTTTAAATTTTTTTTATGATTATGATTTTAAAGATGTGGGTACCCTGTTGATGAAGTGTGCCCCCCATCTCCTGACAGTTTCCCGCTACTGCCAATCCCACCCCCACTACTCCCCCGGCAATTTCCCACTACTACTAAATCTTTTCTCATAGTGTTATGATAATTATTCGAGATTCGCTTATGAATGAGAACATGTGATATTTAGTTCTTTGTTTCTGTGACAGATTGCTCAGTAATATAGACTCTAAACCCATCCAAGTTGCTGTGAAGTTCATAATTTTGTCCTTCTTTGAGACTGTGTAATATTCCATCGTGTATATGTACCACATTTTTTTTATCCGGTCCTCTTTCTATGGGCAGCATGGTAGTTCCATGTTTTTGCTATTGTGAACAATGCTGCAATAAATATGCATCTGCAGATATATTTTTCATAGAATGATTTGAGTTCCTCCTGGTATATTCACAGTAGGGGGGCTGTGGGGTCATATGGAAGGTTGATTTTTAGATCTTTTAGAAATTGCCAAACTGTTTACCACAGAAGTTGTACTAGTTTACACTCCTACCAACAGTGTAGAAGTGTTCCCTTTTCCCAGTATCCTCTCCAGTATCTGTTGTTTTTTGAGTTATTGATGAGACTGGAGTTAGGCGGCATCTCATTGTGGTTTTAATTTGCATTTCTTTGATGACCAGTGAGGCTGAGCATTTTTTCATGATCTATTGGCTGCTCATATGTCTTCTTTGAGAAGTATCTATTCATATTTTTTGCCCACTTGTAATGGGGCTGTTTGTTTTTATCTTTTCGGTATGTTTGAGTTCCTTGTGGATCCTAGATGCTAGGCCTTTGTCAGACATACAGTTGGCAAATATTCTTTCCTAGTCTGTGGGCCATCTCCCTGCTCTCTTGAATGTTTCTTTGGCTTTGCAGAAGCTTGTCAGTCTGATGAGGTCCCACCTGTCTATCTTATCTCTTATTGTCTGAACACTTGGAGTTTTGATCAGGAATTGGTGGCCAGTTCCAGTTTCCATTGGGGTGCCTCCTGCATTTTCTAAGGTTCTTATACGTTGAGGTTTTACATTTGGGTCTTTGATCCATTTATGTTGATTTTTGTGTGTGGTGATGGGTAAGGATCTTGTTTTAATCTTCTGCATGTGGTCAGCCAGTTTTCCTGGCACCATTTCCTGGATAGGGTCTCGTCTCCCCTGTGTTTGGTGGTGGAGGCTTTGTCAAAGATAAGTTGGTTGAGAAATTGAGGTTTTGCTTCTGGAATCTCTATCTGTTCAATTGGTTTATATGCCTGCTCTTGTACCAACACAAGTCTGTTTTGATTATTGTAGATTATAATAAGGTTTAAAATCTGGGAATGTGATACCTCCCACTTTGTTTTTTGTTTTTTGGGTTTTTTTGCTGAGGATTGTTTTGTGGTTGTTTATGTTTCCATATGAATTCCTATATTTTCATTTCCAGGTCTGAGAAGAATGCTGCTGGTAATTTAATGGGTATTGTGTTATATCTGTAGATTGCCTTGGATAGAATGGACAGCTTAACAAAGGTGTCTCTTCCAGTTCATGAGCATGGAATATGTTTCCATTTGTTGGTGTCATCCTTGATTTCTTTGAACAGTGTTTTATAGTTTTCATTATAAAAGTCTTTCATGTTTCTGTTTAAGAAGATGCCAAGGTTTTTCTGTGTGTGTGTGTGTGTGTGTGTGTGTGTGTGTGTGTGTGTGTGTGTGTGTGTGGCTATTGTGAATGGAAACCCCATCATTCTAAGTGTAGATTTTCAGAGATGAGCCCTTTGGGAGGAAATCTGGTTATGAGGTGGAGCCCTCCTAAAGGGTTTATATTCTTATAAGAAGATAGATGAGAAATCTCAATCTCTCTCTCTCTCTCTCTCTCTCTCTCTCTCTCTCTCTCTCTCTCTCTCTCTCCATACACACTGAAGAAAGGCCATGTGATGACATAGAGTAGTTGGCCACCTGCAACCCAAAATGCAGTGGCCACCTGCAACCCTCACCAGAAACCAAATTGGTATTTCCCTTGATCTTGAACTTCCCACCCTCCAAAACTGTGAGAAAATTAATTTCTGTGTTTAAAACCATTCAGTCTACGGTATTTTTTGTTACAGCAGCCTGAATAAGCTAAGACAGAAATTCGTACCATAAAGTCATGTGCTGATGTAACAAATACCCAAAAATGTGGAAACAACTTTGAAATTGTGTAACGGATATAAGCTGGAAGTGTTTTGAGGCATATTCTAGATAAAGCTGATAATGCCATGAAGGGATTTTTAAAGGTACTTCTGTTGAGGGCTCAGAAACAAATGTGGAAAGCTGAAGAAAAAAACCTCTATCTTCTTAAAGAGTGCATAGATAATCCTAAGCAGGATGTAGGTAGAAAGATAGTAAAGACCATTCTGATGAGGTCTCAGGTGAAAATGAGGGACATATTATTGGAAACAGGAGAAAAGGGCATCCTTGCTATAAAGTGGCAAAGAACTCAGCTGACTCATGTAAGTAGTTGAAAGTACAAGAAAGAGGAAGAAATGAAAGTGAAACACTAAGACTAAGGAAGAGGAACTTGGATTTTGAGCACTGATTATCTGAGTCTCTCTCTCTCTCTCTTCTCTCTCTGGTTTTTTTAGGATGGAAGACTCTCAGGAGCTTATGTTAAAAGTGGAAATCAGACAACTATAATTGAAATTGCAATAATAATATTTTCAAGAAAATGCATTATCCATCAACTCCCTTACAAATAGAGATGACAACTTACTCAATAGAGATTTGCAAATCCCTTTTTAAACGTAAAACCTTTGGTTTTTTAGTTAAATTTCAATTTCTGATAAAGACAGTCTTACACAAACTATATTAGAGAGAGAGGATACAATGTCTACTTTAAGACATTTTTAAAATGAGACTGTGTCTATATCTTCTCATGATAGTAGCAGCTCCTAACTGGAAAGTACCTTTGAAGTCATCAATAAAAACAAGCTGTAGTATGTTTTGTGAGTAATAACTATTTTTATTTAATAGCACAATAGTAATTATCCAGCTATGTTAAATTCTGTTAAATATATTGCATATTATAAAACTCTGAAAGTAATAGTAATTAGTATGCAGGGAATGTTAAAGTAAGTTAACCCACATTGGTATTACAGTAAGTAACTTGATTAGATGGCATGCTACCTATTACCTTAATTATACTGCTTATTGATGTAATGCCAAAATTTCTCCTCTTTTATCAATTGAAATACCTACACCACAATTACTCTATACAGTACCTACAACCAGTATCTTTCCTCAGTGGTACAATGCCTCCTGACAGTGTGATAACATGCCTCTGTGAGTTCTGGCAATCTGCCATGAAGCATTGCTATTTGCAAAAGGAAAACTCTTGGTGTGTCTATGTATATCTTTATGCTTGAAAGCAGAGAATCATTTACATATGTTTATGCCAAGCTGAAATACTCACAGGCTGTTTTGAGGTTTAAGCCTGTATAAAAAAAAAAAGCCTTTCAACATGGAGGGGGCAAATATTTCAAAATACCATGCTTTTTTAAAAAACATTTCTTAAGTGGACTTGGCTTCTCTTGAAAATTATACCACCACCAAGCTTAAGAAGATGTCACCTGACACATGGACAGTGAACTTGTACCTCAGGGATTTTGTCTTTGTGTCAAATTTCAATTAATGAGGAAGTGTTTGCCTTTGCAAACGTTTCTAATATTTTTCAAACATTTAAGAAAAATATACTCTGTTAGGGTCAGATACTTTTTGTTTTCATCAGAGAAAGTTAGGGAGGTCTGCTTTCCCAAGATGGTATTTGCATATGAATTATAATGAACAAAGTAGTAGTAATTATTATTTGCCAAATATGTGCTGAACAGAGATGAGGAGGACGACACACACACACACACACACACACACACATAAATGGCAATTTATATTAAGTCATGGAAATAGAATTTGAAAACTTTTCTTTGAAATCTGGTTTCCTCTCTTACCGATGTTCCACAGTGAACCTGTTCTGACAAAGTGTAGAGTTTTTTAAAATTTTCTTAATTTTAATTTTTATCTTTTCTTTATAAAAATGTTCAAGCATGACTAAAACTAAAAAGAATACATAATCAACGCCATAGACATAATCATCTGAATTTAACAACTATTAATATTTTGCCAAATTTGTTAAAATACTTTTTATCCTAACATAATCTAAAGCAAATCCCACATCACAATGACACGTTACCACTAAACACTCCAATATGTGCTTTCTTTTGGTTTTTTTGTTTTGGGGTTTGTTTGTTTGTTTGTTTGTTTTTAGTTGGAGTCTTACTCTATCACCCAGAGTGGAGTGCAGTGGCCGCTCCTGGCCGCTGCAGCCCCGACCTGCTGCTCCGGCGATCCTTCCACCTCAGCCTTCCAAGTAGCTGGAACTACAGGTGTGCGCTACCACACCCAGCTACTTTTTGATTTATTGTGGAGATGAGGTCTCGCCAAGTTGCCCAGGAGGGTCTCGAACCCGTGGTCTCAGGCAGTCCACTCACCTCAGCCTCCCAAAGTGTGGGATTACAGGCTGAGTCACTGAACCCGGCTCAATATGTGCTTTTAAAGTATAAGAAGAGCCGGGCTCAGTGGCTCAGCCTGTAATCCCAGCACTTTGGGAGGCTAAGGTGAGTGGATTGCTTGAGTCCACAGGTTCGTGACCCACCTGGGCAACTGGGCGAGACATCATCTCTACAATAAAATAAAAAATTAGCCAGACGTGGTAGCGCATGCCTGTAGTTCCTGCTACTTGGAAGGCTGAGGTGGAAGGATTGCCGGAGCCCAGCAGGTCGAGGCTGCAGTGACCAGGAGCGTGCCACTGCACGCCAGTCTGGGTGACAGAGTGAGACTCCAACTCAAAAAAAAATTAATTTAATTTAAAAATATGAAATTAATAATAATAATAACAAATAAAAATAAAGTATAAGAAGATTTGAGAACACATCAGTGACTTTCCGTTAACATACTCAAATTTTACTTTTGGTTCTTTTTTTTAACACTTTCGCTGCATTTGACCCTGTGAATATTTTCTACTTAAGCCTCTCTCCCTATCTCTTTTTTAAAATTAGTCTTCTCTCCCTCTGATGCCACTCTTTTTTGGTCTCACTCATGTTCTTCTCTGCCTATCCCTGCTCATGGACACACACTTCAACTATGGAATAAATCTGGGTTTCCTCCTCCAGAAATCATTTTACAGCAGGGCTTAGCGGCTATTTGCAGGGCAATAAGAACCTTAAAAATATGATTTAAAAAAATGTAGACTCATTTCCCTTAAAAAACCATATGTGTAAACAGTGCTTCTACATAAATCTTTGTGTTATCTCTTTTCCTTATGATACCTATTGTTTCATATATATTCCAATATTTCCATAATGCTAACCTCAAGAATATAACACTCTTCTGAGCTTCAGATCTAAAAATTTCAATTATTTTAGGTACCTAGACTTAGACATGACATAGGAATGTCTAATCCAGCATTTCTTTGTGTCTTATTTTTCATCCTGTTTACCAAAATTATTGAACTCTGTTCCTCATCTCAGTGACAGGCACACTCATGAGAACAGTTGCCCAAGCCAGAGATAAGGATTCAAATGTCAGCCCTTCATATGCCACATCCTTTCAAATCAATTTAATACCAACGTTTGTTTTCTATGTATTCTTCAAGTCCTTGTACTTCTCACACTGCAGCTGCCTCTACACAGAACCATATCTCTTAGCTACTGGATTATTTGAACAACCTCCTGACTCGTGGTCTGGCTGCCAGTCTTTCCATTAATATACACCTTCTTCTTAACAGAGTAATCTTGTAAAAATCCAATATGCCCAAACGCATCCCATTTATAAGCCCCTCATTGGTTCTCCAGAGACTTCCAAGTAAAGTTCATGCGTGTGTTTTGTCCTCTGTCTTATCTCTCAATATTCCTCAAACCTCCTGAACTACCTTCAAAACCTCAGGATTTTCAGACCTCTGATCCTGTTGTTCCTCTGTTTGGAGTGTTCCTTTCTTTCCTTCTTGTGTTTCACAGGAGCATTCAGCTGTGCTGACACCCTCTTTTGGAAACTTTCAAGTTCCCACAATCTGCTTATGTGCCTTCCTTCTGTGTTCTCTTAGAACTTTGGACATATCTCTACCTAACCTCCTACCACAATGAACTTCAATTATTGTCTGTCTCCTATAATCCATAGCAAATTGCTTGGTGCCAGGAACCATGATTTATTCATATTTGTTTCCCTATATGGTAGAGGGCAGGAACACGGTAATGAATGTTCAGTGAATGAATAAATAAATGAATGATCAGGATCACAGTAAATGTTATGCAAATTCAAGCTAATTTTTATTTTTTCTTATTTCTAAATCAATGTAGACAATAGTAAAAAGATTTTAAAAATGTAAAGCCTAAAAATTAAGAATTTTGGAAATGATTGCATGTATATGCAATATTTTAATGAATCATTTTTCAACTATTAATGTAAGACCAGCTTACCATGGAAAAAAAATCTGAAAAAATAAAAAAGACTACAAATTCTAAAGTACTATCAACTAATAACTGTTGAAATATAAAGACAAATATGTGGACTAAATTCTTTATCTAGAGTTTGTTATGCACTCCAGTATCATTAAATATTATGTTATTCACAAGTGTCATATTTAATAGTAGTACAATATTAAATTAAAAAGCATATTATAATTTAGTTAGCCTAACCCTATTAGATATATTTCTTAAGCATTACTTATAGAACCAATAATTGAATAATATTTTATAGGGCACAATAAAAAATAATTACAAAATTACACATTTTTCTGCCAATGAAAAACTATTTTTCTTTCGCTGACTGCAACTAGAAGTTGTTCAGAAAATAATTGGCATTCTTACTTTCAGAAGCTCTTTTAAAATTTTATAAAACAAAAATATTTTAATGGGAGAAAGAACAAGTTATACAGGAGAAATAGAAGGTGACTATGACACTCTAAAAAATTAATCTAAATCAACCCGTTGTGGTTTGATTGTGGCTCCCACAAAATATATCCACCTGGAATCTCAGAATGCAGTCTTATTTGAAATTAGGTCCTTTGCCGATATAATTAAAGTAAGGATCCCAGATAAGATCATCCTGGATAGAAGGCAGAGCCTACATTTAATATCTGGTATCCTTTTAAGAGAAAGGCGGATTTGAAACATAGAGACGCAGAGAGGAGAAGGCCGGGTGAGGACAGAGACAGAGAGACTGAACTTATGCTGACAAAAGATTAAAAAAAAAAAAAAAAATTCCAGTACCAGGCTCTGTGGCTCAGCCTGTAATCCCAGCACTTTGGGAGACCAAAGCAAGTGGATTGCCTGAGTACGAGGGTTCGAGACCAGCCTGGGAAACTTGACAAGACCTCGTCTCTATAAAAATAAAAATAAAAAAATTAGATGGGCATGATAGCGCGGGCATGTAGTTCCCACTACTTGGAAGGCTGAGGAGGAAGGATTGGGGTGGCCATGAGTGTGCCACTGCATCCCAGCCTGGGTGACAGAGTGAGACTACCACTCAAAAAAAAAAAAAAAGCCAGGATCCAACAGAAGCTGAATGAGAAGAGGAAGCGTTCTCCTCTAGAGACTGTGGCAGGAGAGTGGTTCTGCCAACACCTTGATTTCTGACTTCTAGCCTACAGAACTGTGAGAGATTACTATTCAGTTGTTTTAAGCCACCCAATTTGTAATAATTTGTTACAGCAGCCTCAAGAAACTAGACAAACTCCAAAATACTCAAAAAAATAAAATAAAATCTGCACCACAAATGTTCTCAATGTGTGTTACACCTGATTTCTAAAAACATGACAGCATAGGAAATGAGAAAAGAATAGAAATTGCAAACAGCCTACAAAATAGTATTTTAAACATCTGGTTAGAAATTAAGAATAATTTAGTAAAATTGATGTGTGTTTAAAGAGCAAATGAAAATATTTATTTAGAAATTGTATTGTGACTTCTTTTTTCTGACACAAAGAAGTGATAGAAAGTCTTGATGGGATTGCAGGGGAGGAAGAGAAATATTCTTTCTCTATGTACAATTGGTGTGTGTGTGATTTCTTTTTTTCAAATAAAATGATCACAAACCAAATTTAGAAGTGATTATTCAAATGGTAAACACCATCAAGAGAGAGGTACCAGGCTGGGGAAGAAGCTATTCAGGTAAATTGCTTGTGTTACTGAAGAGAGCGAAGGTTGCTCAAAATGTGTCGTGTGCCAGTGATGAGACTTAAAGATGAAATATACCTTTAAGCATAACTTAAAATAAATAGTTTGTGTTCTTGCTGAAGGACTCTGGAGGAATATTACTGTAACAAATTGCTATATTTAATACTTGGATAGCAGCCATGTGTAGGTCAGACAAAAGTTTTTCTATTAAAATAACAGCTAGCAAGGGAAAAAAAGACCTCATGCCTAGACACACGCACACATCTCATACTGTATGTAACCTGAAGGTCATTATTTCACGGTGACCAGATAGGCAACATGTGACAAAAATCATCCAGGGTCTCTTGACTAGTGAGTGATAATAATGGGGTATGTAAGGTTACTGACACTCTTGGAACAGATATTTCCCCATGAACTGTTTACAACTGTCCTGGGCTATCATATTTCCCAGCATTCGGGATAATTCAACTGTCCAGTGCAACTTGTAGAGTTTAGTCAGGACTAGTGTGCTGCCACCGGGGAAACCAGAGGAACACAGTTCCCAGTAGGTGACCCGGCCTCCTAGCAACCCTCCCTCAATTACTTTTGGCAAATTTCTGTTCAGAAGGTTAATGTAATAGACATTGGGGTTTAATTAGTGGTTGAAAATGAAAATCAGAATGATTCAATGGCTGCCTTTCTATTTGTATCTTTTTCTTTTTCTGTTTAAACTGAGACAATTTGTTGAATTAAACAATATAGAAAGAAATCTGCTGCTGTCACCTGCAGTGTTTTTGTTAGATTAATGACTATGAAGAGTTAGTAAATGAGTGTTCATTCAAATCATAATAGTTACTACAAATAAGAGTAACTTAAAATACGAAGGGAACCCTAACAATCAGGAATGTTGGAGGGCAGGCCCCCTGTAGTACAAGCTTCCCCTGCTAGGCAAGTGCTCTAGGAACCCATCTACCTCAATGTACCAGCTATTGTTGTTGGAGAAGGCTGCTTTAGGCTTCAATAATTTTTTTTTTTTTTTTTGGAGATTTTTTAAAATGCTTTTGCCCATTTCAGGATGAGTGAATTACAAGTTCACCTTCTCATACTATGCTGAGTGTTCAGCAGTTTTTGACCAAAAAGGGCATGACCCCCAAGCCACACCCTCCCTATTCTCTCAATCTCACTCTTAAGTGACTTGTTTTTGTTTCCTTGGATGAGAAAAAGTCAAAGGGAAAATTTTTCAAAGGGAAAATGTTGCCAAGGTGGAAAAGGTGAAACAAAAAACATTAGAAGCACTTAAAGGCATCAAAATTAACATGTTCAAAAACTCTTTTCATCAGTGAAAAAGTGTCTCAATAGATGTACTGCAGCAAACGGAGAGTATTTTGAAGGTGCCAAGTTGAAATGTGTAAGAATCAATACTTTTTTTTATAAATAAATTTCAGATTTTGGGTTCTTCCATATATCCTTGTGGCATTAATCTCTGTTTTGTCTTAGAAATAAATATTATTTAGCTAATTGTTATTGGATTGATATAAATTTACTAACATGTTAGGAAGAACTTGAAATTCTCAGAGTCTTGATAATTCCTATGCTGGAACACATTGCTAGATGTGTAACTTTCGTAAAATATTAGGACCAAGCTTATACTCTCATCATGCAACAAAGGAATAACAGCTGGGTGTGTTGACATGAACCTATAGTCCCATTACTTGGGAGACAGAGGCAAGAGGATCACTTGAGCCCAGGAATTCCAGGCTGTGGTTAGCCATGATCACTCCACTGCATTTCTGCCTAGATGACAGAGCAAGACCCTAACTCAAAACAGAAAGAAAAGGAAAGGGAAAAAAAAAGAGAGAGAAAGGAATAACACAGCCTCCCCAGCTATTCATAAAAGTTACCATACAATAAGATGGTCATGTTTGTTTATGTCTTAAATATTCACTAGGCCCCATAATTAAACCAGAGTTGGCAAACCAGTTACTAGTGAGCTAATTAAGACCTCAAGTTGTGTTTTGTCTGTCCTGCATGACAGAGGAAGACCCCAACTCTCAAAAAGAAAGAAAAAAAAAAAAAGAAAGAGAGAAAGAAGGAAGGAAGAGAGAGAGAGAAAGAAAGAAAGAGAGAGAGAGAGAAAGAAATAAAGAAAGAGAAAGAAATAAAGAAAGAGAAAGAAAGAAAGAAAGAAAGAAAGAAAGAAAGAAAGAAAGAAAAGAAAGAAAGAAAGAAAGAAAGAAAGAAAGCTATTCATAAAAATTACCACACAATAAAAAATTATTTTTGGTCACTTGCCAACTTCTAAAATGGTCCTGTGAGTTTACATCTTAATCCCAATTCTAGCTTCTTAATCAGAAGATCTGGCCACATTCAGGCCACATGCACACGAGAATATTGTTGGCTGGAACTCCGTGGTGACTGACACATATAGAAAACACACATTATTTTCCACCTCATCACGATCCCCTCACTCCCTATCGTCTCACACTCGTTGCTCACTAATTATCATCAGACCTGCACCATCACCCTGACCATTTGACCCATCTATGTTATCTGTCTGGCCTCTAAAACTACCAAGTTTTCAGTCCTTGATCTAACTTCTCCTTTGTGTGCCATTTTCACATGATAGTACTTTTTCAGGTCACAGAGTTGTGTTCTCTTGATTAGAAATCCTGAGTCCTAAAGGATGATTTTAAAGGAGGAATTTATGCTCTCAGAAATTCAGACACATTGAATTATTAATTCCCAGTATTCTTACCATGGACACACTAATAGCTTGTTGATTTCAATAATTCTGTCCATTAGAATTAGAAGGATTAAACAATTTGGAAAGAAACATCCCTGCTTAAGTGATGATGTCAGTTTGATGACCAGTGGTTAAGAAGGTATTATGAGTGGTTTTCCCCAGCACTGGACTGGGTCACCCTCCTAGCTCACTGTATTCCAGTTCTGTCAAGCCCTTTTTATTTCCTAATATGTCAAGTTCATCCCACCCAGGACCTTTGCACAAGTTGTCTGTTCTGTCAAAAACAGTTCTTCCTGTATATCTCCTGTGGAGGATTTCTCCTCATCATTCAGTTCCCAGTTCAAATATTTATTCTAAAGCAGTGTACATATACCACATTGTCTCCCTAGGATTTGTTTTTTTCACAACTTATGTGACATTCTGAAAATACTTTATGTATTCCACTTGATTATTTAGTGTTGTCTCAGCAGAATGTAAACTCCACAAAAGCAATTGTCATGTGTCTAGTAACACTCACTAAACATAAGATGAATGCCCGAAATAGTGAATGAATGAATGACCTGGTTCACTACAGCATGGAAAAGGCCCAGTGGTGGAAGAGGGTGAGGAGGACCGAGAAGACAGAGAAGGACCTACATTCCAATTCCCTAGAGTGATAGTTTTATTAAATCCACAGATTTCTGAATCAGATTTGGCAAAAGACCAATTACAGCCAAGTAGATTTTGTCACTCACAGTGCTGGTCCTTAACTGCTTATTAATGGCCCATGACAAGAAATGGAGTGTGCACCAAAAGGTAAATCAATGCATTACTTCTCTCACTGAGAGAGTTATGCTATGCCAAGAATGTAGCTGAACACAATAGTGTACCTAGTGATATAATTGATTTACGTCCTGGCACAATCTCATCACATTACAGGCCAGGAACAGTTTGTGGACTGACATCTTCCAAAAGGTAATTCTTTAAGGAATATTGGTTTCAATATAAATTTTAAAACCTCAGACTTAAAGAATAGTTGAATCATGAAGTAAATTTCACAAGAGAATATATTTCTACAATGAGAGACCATATGTACAAGTTTTTTTTTTTTTTTTTTTTTTTTTGAGTCTCCCAGACTGGAGTGGCCGCTCCCAGCCAGGTCCGGTGATCCTTCTGCCTCAGCCTTCCAAGCAGCTGGAACTACAGGCGCGCACTACCACACTTGGCTAATTTTTTGATTTATTGTAGAGATGAGGTCTCACCAAGTTGCCCAGGCAGGTATCGAAGATAGTAAGTTATTTATAGAATGATTATACTCCTCATTGAAACAGGTTCTTTATTGAAAGGGGGATGATAAGTTAAAAGGTTTGGGCTAGAGAAAAGGGTATGGGAAAGGGGTCAGGAAGGAGAATAGACTTGGGAAATACACAAAAGCATATTCACTTAAATAATAAAATCTAAGGAACTGGCTGAAAGTGTAATAGTTTTTGAAGTCATATAATCAATAATCATGTGGTATAAAAAATCTCCAAAGAATGGTTAAGGAAGCTTAATTTGAAATATATTTTCTTCTTTCTTTTTTTTTTTTTGAGTCAGGGTCTCACTCTGTTGACCATGCTGGAGTGCAGTGGCACGATTCCTGCTCACGGCAGCCTTGACATCCTTGGCTCACAATATTCTTCCACCGTAGCCTTTTGAACAGCTGGGACTACAGACACACACAACCATATCCTATTAATTGTTTCTTTTTTAATTTTTTGTAGGAGATGAGGTCTTGCTATGTTGCCCAGGCTGGTCTTGAACTTCTGTATTCAAACAATCCTCTTGTCTTGGTCTCCCAGAGTACTGCATGAGCCACGATGCACGGCCTGAAATATACTTTCTATGTGCTACTAGTAATTATTTTATGTGTTTTAAGAGTGTCAGAAAAGACTATTTTAATTATAACTTCAATAGAAAACAAAAATTTACCAATAGAATTATAATAAAGCTAAATAGGTTATTCTTCTTTGGGCAGCTTTGACTTCAAAGTCAGAATAAATAACTATATAAGTAAGGACTGCATAATTCAATCATATTTTGTTTCTAACTAAGCCATGTGTTATCTTTTCATTTAAAGTGGCAGTGGCCTAAAAATGAAGTTTTCTCTCCTCTCCATTTGATATTTTCTCTGGTTTTCTGGATAACTGTGAGAGTGTTTCTAACAGGTAAATGTTCGTAGAGGTCAAGAGAGCCAATAGAGAGGAATTAGGGGCTTGGGAGACTGGCTAGATGGGGCATTTCTAAATAAAAGTAATAAATGGATAAAGGTGCAATCAAACAGACTTTTTAAAGTCAATTTCTTTTGAGAAATAGATTATCTGTCTAGGTGAATTCCCCTTTTAACATTAAAAGCCAGCTTCCAGATAGGTCTGATCCATTCATTCACTGGCCACTAAATGGCATTGACGAATTACACTTTCTAATCGCCAGAGTTGGCAATGATAAATCTCTTGACTTCTGGCTTTGCAGAGAGATTGGATTTGGTGGAGTAACTGCTGTCCCAACCATATCCTTAGAGATGTAAGCAATCCAATTCATTGAAATAATTGTTTCCCTTTATTTAGACGTATTGATAAAACCAAACTCCCTATTTTGATTTCAGAAAGTAGATTTAGTTATGGCCCTTGAGTGTACCAGACCCCAACTCACAGGACAGACTCTATCTATTTGTTGGAAAAAGTAATAAATGAAAATTTCCCATACTAATTTTGTTAATGTTAAATAAATACTTTTAACTCTTTGAAGAATATGATATAAGTGCAGTAAATTCACACTTGGTCTTCCTATGCTATCCCTGAAATACCTTTATTGCAGGTTTTCTGTTTTCTCTTCTATCTATGAAGGAGAAAAAAATCCTTGGATACCTATAGCAGGCAGAGGAGCTGTCCTGTGAGTTAAACGGTGAGATGAACTTTCAGACAAAACAATTAACAATAAAATGATTTTCTCGCAGTGATCAACAACAAAAACTGATGGAAGATATTTGATTGGTTTTCAAGTTCTGCTGGTTTTCATTGGTTTCTCTATGAATTTGTCTAATGCGTAATGGCTGAATATGGAATTCAGACCTAGCAATAGTATGATAAATTGCTATGCCAGGGAACCATTATCTTTCTCCACTGGAACTAATGGGAAGTAGACACTGGGACTCAAATAACACTCAACCAACCATTGTCATAGTCAAAGTGTTCATAGGAAATGCAAATTGTTTTCCCCTTATAAAATTAAGGTACTATGAAACACCTCTGGCATAAGCAACAATTCCAACATGACTTTAGGATTATGGCAGATTTTTGCTTTAGAAATTCGTATTTTGAGTGAGTAGAATTAAAATAAAACTTTCTTAACTACATACAGGTTTATTAACATTTTCTCTGCTTAGCACATTTATAATTAATTACACGTGTTAATCCCACTGTTTATGTAATCTTCATATTTAACAGATTCAAATTTTAAAAGCAAGAATGACTTTTGTAGTTCTTTTCTATTCTTGCATCAATATGAATATAAAGTTTTTTCATTTTGTGAAGAAAAAATACTATGTTTATGTTGTGCTTTAGACAATTATTCAGGGCTATGTGTTATGAGTAATCTTAAGAAAAGTTGAGTAGCGAATTAAATGGTAAATAAAACAGACTGCAGACTTAGAAGACATTGTGTGAGTTATACTTCTTTAAGAAAGACGATGTAGAATAATGTGAGAATGAACATTCTGCTTTGTCTGACTGTGGGACTACTTCTGTTTCTAGGAATATATTTATTATGCTTGCCTTTTCTTTTTTCTGAGTGTGTGGATGTGTGGGGGAGAGAGTGTGTTAGAGATGTAGTTTTGATTTAAAGCACAGTGGATAACAGCAGGCTTGGTTTTATATACGAGTGGCCCCAGCAGGTGACGAATTGTTTTTGACTTTCATCAGTTGCCAATAAATAAGAAAAGTGAGAGATTTATCATGTATGCAAAAAAACTCTGACAACATTCTCTTTCATGTAAAATAAAACTTAATGAAAGAACATTTTTAAAAATGCATGCAATCTCTTGTTTCACTTTACAGACTGTAAACTCCAAGTCTCTGTAGTTTTCCCAAGATAAGGTGTGGGGATAGGGGATATGGACCTACTTGTCCAGGATCAGGGTAATAATCATTTTCCACAGCTGGAGGGGGTTTCAGCCATTTTGCAGAACTGAGTGGTCATCTTCGTGTGTGTGTGTGTGTGTGTGTGTGTGTGTGTGTGTGTGTGTGTGTGTGTGTACCTGTGACCCTTTTATTAAACACTAGCTGTGCTCAATACTGATAATGGTTTCTGATTACTTCACAGCATGGTAAGTGACTTTACCTGAAGCAAAGCAATAGTTCTTATTTGCAATTGCCCACAATTTCACACTGACCCCCCCAAAACAAAACACAATAAAAAACCCACCACCTTAAAAATAGAAAAACATGACCCAAGCTATTTTTTTTCCTCTCTTGTCATGACAAAAAAAAAGAACATGGGAATATGCATCAAAGACAAGATGTTATTTCTAGAGATGGCCTTAGCAACTACATGGTATAGTGTTTAATCTTGCAAATATAGTGATGCTTTGTGTTTATTTATACTTATTCATTGCCAATCTAGAGACTTCTTGAGCTGGGTGGTGGCAAGTGACTAATTTTGAATGGAAGCAAAGCCTTGTTTGAGACAAACACAGGGCTATTTATGTATGATTTCTTTCTTCAAATATACACTGAGCACCTTCTAAAGTACTAGTCACTGGGATAGTTCCCACGAGGTATGAAGAAATAAACCAGACATAGAGTCTGTCTCAAGGAGCTCACATCTCATTACTGTCATGCTATGACCAAATGTCTGGCTGGCAAAGGGACAGAAGAAAATCATATTAAATATTAATACATGTCTTATTTTGGATCAGGTTGATATTCTCTTAACCTTGAACTTCTAACAGGATTATCACATATTATAAATTGTATTCTTTGGATCCCTACTTGAGTTCACATAATTTTTCTATTTTTTTTCCTTTTCTTTCTCTTTTCCCAGTATTTATTTGAATGAAGAGAGAGAAATTGGAAAACACCCAATTGTAAGAAATGCAATTATTTCCCCACTCAGATTCAAGATAATGTGATGAGCTGGAACTATTCTCTCTCCACTGTGTGTATCTCTAGAAAATCTGTGCTTAGTTCAGGTGATGAGAACCTGTCCTCATTCTTTCCCATCTGCCACCCAGTGAAAATTCTGAATATTCTGAGTATAGTTTGAAAGGATCAGATAAGCAAATGCACAGTTTCATTTTTTTTTAAACTGGAATCAAATTAAATTCATATCTATTATAATAGGAACAATTAACATGATTTAAATTAAGAGTATGGTATTTATCTTATTTTTAACATTCAGATGTGTGAGTTCTCCTTTCCCATACACACAAACATGGCCCTACATTCGAGCTCTGGCTAGAATTCTTCAGAAACCCATACCTTGGCATAGCCCACAGATGAATTAATTGCTGTATAGACTTGTAATATTTCTGCCTCTCTCTCAGGCCCTTTTTCACTCCTGTCTGATAAGAATCCCTAATGTGCTGTTGTAAACTCTCCACTTCTATACTTCATCTAAATAAGAAATAGTATTTATATCTATTAGCATCCATGGAAACATTTGTCAACAACAACTTGGAGAATGACATAACTTTTTAAAGTGCATCCGTCTGGGAAATTTTCCAAGTTGGGAAATACCCAAATTGGCAAAGACTCTAAGAAACCCATTCATATGCACTAAATGTGACACAATTTCTGGACTTCTTTTATATTTCCAACTATTAGATTTGGAAGTGCTGGAGATAAGATTAAAAAAACCAAATCACACACAAAACCAAAATAAAACAAACAACAACAAAAAAACACACATACAGGCATACTACTCTAAAATAAAAGTGAATCTACAAAAGTTCTAATAGGATAACAGAATAGCTATAGTAAAATGCAGAGCAAGAGCAAAATCAAGAGCCCCTTTTTGTTAGTGAATTCATCTCTGAAACTGGCCCATTTTGCTAGGGCAAAAAGTAATTGTTTAAGAAAAAACTTTTCTGCTACCATTTTGTGTTCTGATACTGGGGCATGTGAATTAAACACTTACTCACAGATTAGTAAAAGAAAAAACATTATAGTCACATGCATACATGAGTCACAAAGAAATGTGACTCAAAGAGAAGGTTGGAATTTGAGGCTTACATGAGCCCCCCCTCCCCAAAATAGAATTATCTTTTGCAGGGCAGTCCTCTTATAGTACAGGCTTTCCCCACTGGGTAAGTGTTGCATGAACCCATCTGCACCAGTGTGCCAGCTAGTGTTGCTGTGAATTTCTTTATTCTTGGAGATTTTTTCAATGCATTTGCCCATTTCATGATGAGTGATTTACACAAACAACCTGCCCATACCACGATGAGCATTCAGCAGTGTTTGACCAAAAATGGCATGACCCCAGTTTGTCACCCTCCCTATTCAATCGATCTTGCCCCAAGTGACTTGTTGTTTCCCCTAATGAAAAAATTCCTCAAGGAAACCATTTTGCCAACATGGAAGAAGTGAAACACAAACTGACAGAAGCACTAAAAGGCAACAAAACTGATGAGTTAAAAAACTGTTTTGAGCAGTGGAAAAAGCATCTTGATAGGTGTATTGCATCAAACGAAGTACTTTTAAGGTGGCTGAAGTTTAAACATATAAGAATAAATACACTTTTTTTATAAATAAAATCTAAGTTTCTTAGGGTCTCCCCTCATATACTATCTTAATTAGTGAAGGAGAAGGGCATTTATAGGAAAATAAATGACTTTAAAACGTGGAGAGGAAAAGGACACTTATGGAAAAACAACTGATTTGGAGGAAAGATAAATGATCCCTTGGGAGAATAGATAGAAGATATGATACTTCTGTGACAATGTCTTCTTGGGAATGGTGCTGACTTTTCTGAGATGATTAGAATTGCTTCTAGGGAGGGCATTTATGACAATTGGGGGATTTTCTTTTAGTTCTTTTAGGAGGCACTACTTTTAAACAGATAAGGGATTTCAGGAACTCAAATATCTTCAGCTCAAAATAATTTCTATGCCACAGTGGCATATTCTGGACTCCTCCAAAACAATTACCAAGCCATTCGGAGTTTACCACAGAAACTGATTCTTTTCTATCAAGGACTCTCCAGGAATGCCAACATGTTCTCTTCAGTTATACAATATCAGAGAGTACACATAAGATTTCCTTTTTCTTCTTAAAATTTGAAGTCCTTCCAAGTATTGGTTTTTTCTCTCTGTTAACATGTCTTACTTTCTAATTTAAGCACAACTTGCTATTGTTGAACTGTTTGGTAACTTTTTGTCCGCATTTACACATGAATGTCATCTTTGTATATGGAAGAAATCCACCTAAGTTTTCTACATTTTCAATTTTACTTTTAGCATATACATGTTGAAATGCAAGACCTCTTAGCTTAATCTGTAAATATTGACTTTTTTTTGTCTCATTGGGTTCTGATAGTCTATAGCTTAGATCTGCATTTATTTATTATATTTGATAAGTTTTTTAGATGACGATGATGCTGAAAATTTCTATGAGTAAAATTTCATTTTAAAACGAAATAAAATGATACACAATTTAGTGAATAAAATTGTTAACAATTGTCAAAATCAGCACCCTTGTCAAGCTGATCATTCAAAATGAATATGTGCAAAGTTAAATATTTATTCATAATATTCATTGCTTCAAAATTAAGTCAGCAGGGTCATTTTATTACATACAATTAATCATGATTCTCTGAATTTTTAAGGAGTTACATTAGTATGTCTAGGCATCAGAAAATGATAATTTTTTTTTTAGTAGGGGGTTTCACCAACTTGCCCAGGCTGGTCTCAAACCCATGGGCTAAAACAATCCTCTCACCTTCACCTCCCAAAGTGCTGGAATTATAGGCATGAACCATCACATTCAGCATGATAAAATCTTTTGCTATCCCGAAATCTACTTTGAATTCCAAGTACCTCTTCTATAATAATTAAACAGTAAGATAATATTTAAGATACAGTTGACAGCTTACCTTTTTTAGTTGATCATTGGTTCATATATTTTAGTATTTTTATGAATATATATATCATATTAACTCTGACATCATTAGTCTAATGATTAAAAACATGAAATTTGAAATTGAATATATCAGATCAAATTTTAGCCTTGCCGCTTACTAGCTATTTGATCAAGGTAAGTTTACTAGACTTAGCTTGCTCATCTGTAAAACGGGAATGCCAATATCTTTCACAGGATTCCTATTAGAATTAAGTGGGTTAAGGTGTGTAAAGTTTTTTGAACAGGTTCTACTGAGGCTAGATAGGTCTAGTGAGGCTAGATAAGCATTTGCTCTCAACACCATTGTCATCATCACCATTCCAATGGAAATGTCTAGCAAGCGTTTTTTATGAATAGTTAATGCTTTCATCAACTTGAAATAGATGTGTTATATATTTGCAACACTACATAAAATATATACAGAATAATTTATAGCTATGATTCCACCAAGTTTTCAGTTTATAAAATATAGCTGTAGCTTTTTTCATAATTTGAAAATACATGTTTAATACCTTAGAAAAAGAAGAAATGAAAGACAACTCTTTATTCTGGAGTTTTTCTATAACAGGCCAAAACTGCCCATAAATGTAAATGTTGAAATATAAATAACCATTTAGAATGTAGTGAGTACTCTGTGTGTGTGTGTGTGTGTGTGTGTGTGTGTGTGTGTATATATATATATATATATACATATATATATATATATGCATGTGTGTGTGCCTTTTACATTTTAATTAGCCAAAATAAGAAAGATATATTTATCATTTGAAGTTTCTAAATATTTTGTACAGTCTTCTTGCCAAACACCTAGACCAGGATAATTTTACAGTTGGAAACTGCATTATAGAGGTCATCAATTCAAATAGCTAGTGTCATTGTAGAAATTGTACTAAAACCAAGGTATGCTTATTTACAAAGTCCATTTGATTAATTTCAGGGTAACAGATGTGTAGCAAATATTGAGCTATGGACCAGCATTGTTCTGGGTAATGAGGAATTAAAAAAATAATAAAATATCCTGCCTGCATGTAGTCTAGGGTCCTGAGGTTATTCAATACAATATCATGACTTCAGTCTGATTATTCTTGAAAATTATTGCTACTTTCCTAACTTCCATTCTGGAAAGATGACTTGGAGTTAACATTCCCTTCTAAAAATTAGGATCCACAGTTCTTTACCTAATACTTAATGTCTTGGAAAAGAAAAAAAAAATGACTCTTAGCTACTACGTATATAAGTCTAACAATGTGGGTATGGAATTTCTTGATGTGAAAGCTTTTCTTGGATGATTTGAGCTTTGGTTACATATATTATCACAACCTTGACTTATTTTTGTTTTTTATAAAGAAAGACAGGATACTTGTTTATCTTCAAAGTAGAGTTTCTAAGTCAAATCTATTTAGTAAACACAAGGAAACATGTAAAAGAAAAAGTTTGAAAGCCTTCAATATATTATCATCTCTGCATAAAAGGATTTTGTTTCTTCCTACTCATGAATATATTGTACATGCTGCTTTTCAATATCAAGTATTATAATTCAGACTGTTGGTATGACTTATATAATGAGTTCTATAATTTTAAAATTTTGTCAAAGGGCTAAAAATAGACAGATACATAAATTTTTAATAAAAATGTTTACCCTCTATTAAAAATTAAATCTTACTAATCTTCCAAATACAAAATGTTTCTCCTAATCCTGCTTTTTATACAGTCTCATATTCTCATGGCAATCAGCAGTTTACACAATTATATATTACTTATCTAAGGTGACCAAAATTAAAATTAATGACATTGTATAATTTTTCCTTAGGATCATATTTCATAGTTTGATAAGATTCACCTGGAAAAATGTAAATTTCAGGGATAAAGAAATGTATCTAGATTAATAACAGATGTCCATGTAGGAGAAGCAAAATGTTACCTTTATCTTTTACTATGGTCTGAATGTGTCCCGACTCCAAAATTTAGGCATTGCCAATGTGACAGTATTAAGAAATGAGGCCTCTTTCCAGTGCGTAGTCTGAAGACAATGTGCAGAAATGGCACTTCAAAAGGGGAAGGAAAAGAAGGAAGAACAAGTCATCAGCCTTGGGCCACAGGGAACTGATGGAGAGAATGCATTTGGCATCTGCCATATCTTCACAGCCTTTAATGACACTTTTTTTCCATATTACTGATCTTTTTGGCAAGGAGACCATCTGCCATATACCAGGGGGCCTGAGGATGAAGGCCGACCCCAACAAGTCTTTGCCATGTTGGCTGCCCAGGATGTGGCCCAGAGGTGCAAGGAGCTGGGCATCATACCCATACACATCAAACTCTGGGCCACAGGGAAAAACAGGACTAAGACCCCTAGACCTGGGGCCCAGTCAGGCCTCAGAGCCATCACCAGCTCTGGTATGAAGATCAGGTGGATTGAGGACATCATCCCCAACCCTTCGAACCGCACCTGCAGGAAGGGGGGTCGCCATAGTCAATGTCTCTAAACAGCACTCCTCAAAATATTTCTGTTAATAAATTGACTTCGTGTAGACTAAAAATAAAAAAGAGAAAAAAACAATACCCTAACTTTAGCAGATGAATCCAGATCGCCAAAGTAAGAGCCCAAATACAGGACATAGAAAACAAAAATATCATAGAAAAAAATTAACAAAACAAAAAGCTGGTTCCTTAAAAGGATAAACAAGATTGATGGACCCAAACCAGACTGACCAAGAAAAAGCCCAAATAAACACAATCAGAAATGCAGAAGAACAAATCACAACTGACCCCAAATAAATATAAAAGTTTATCAGAGATTACTATGCACACCTGTATGGAAACAAACTTGATAACTTAAATGAAATGGAGGACTTTCTGACATCACACAACCTCCCAATATTAAAACAAGAAGAAATTGAGACATTTAAAAAACCAATAACAACCCAGGAAATTGACTCTGTCATAAGAAAACTACCTACAAAAAAAAAAAAAAAAAAAAAAAAAGCCCTAGACCAGACAACTTTCCAGCAGAATTCTACAAAACATAAAAGGAGGAGCTGATACCAATACTATTGAAAGCATTTCAGACAATTGAGAGAGATGGAATCCTCCTCAAATCATTTTATGAAGCTAATATCACACTGATACTCAAATCAGGTAAAGATCCAAGAAAAAAAGAGAACTACAGGCCAATCACCCTAATGAACATAGATGCAAAAATTCTCAACAAGATTCTGGCAAATCAGATCCAACAGCACATCTCAGAAATCATCCATCATGACCAAGAAGTCTTCCTCTCAGGATGCAGAGCTGATTCAACATTCACAAAACCATAAATATAATTAAATACATCAGCAGATGTACAAATAAGTGAGACCTCATCAAACTGAAAAGCTTCTGCAAGCAAAAGAAACCATGAAGAGAACAGGGAGACAGCCCACAGAATGGGAAAAAATATTTGCCAGCTGCATATCTGACAAAGGCCTAATATCCAGGATCTACAAGAAACTCAAATGTGCCAAAAGGAAAAAAAAAAAAAAAACACTAAAAAGTGGGCAAAACACATGAACAGACACTTCTCAAAAGAAGATATATGGGCAGCCAATAGGCCATGAAAAAGTGTTCAGTTTCACTCATCATCAGAGAAATGCAAATCAAAACCACACTGAGATACCACTAACCCCAGTAAGAATTGCCATCATTAATAAAACAAACAATAACAGATGCTGGTGAGGATGCGGAGAAAAAGGAACGCTTCTACACTGCCAGTGGGAATGCTAACTAGTGCGACCTCTTGAAAGACAGTGTGGTGATTTCTGAAAGAATTAGAAATTGACCTTCCATATGACCCAGTAATCCCCGTACTGAGAATGTACCTGAGGGAACTCAAATCATTCTACAAAAATAAAAATACCTGCACATGCATGTTTATTGCAGTACTATTCACAATAGTAAAAATATGGAACCAACCGTGCTGCCCATTGAAACTGCACTTGATAAAAAAATGTAGTACATATTTACATGAAATATTATGCAACCATAAAGAAGGACAAACATATGAACTTTGCAGCAACCTGGATGGATTTAGCATCTATCATACTCAGTGATCTATCACAGGAACAAAGAACAGAGTACCACATGTTCTCACTCATAATGGACCCTGAACATTTACCATAATACTATAAGAAAGGGTTTGGCAGTAGCGGGATACTGCTGGAATGGGGGTGAGGGGAGCACACAATGTAAATGAGGGTACCTGATCTTAACCCAGGCCAAGTGGGGACCAAAGGGAAGCCCAAACGTTACCTGTATGATGACCACTTTTATATCTAATCCTGAATGTATCCCACATCTTTAAAACAAAAATTAAATTAAATTTAAAAAACACATATAATAAATCTCTTTATCAGAGAAAAGTATGCTCAGTGGTGTGCTGGTAAGGTCTAACAGCTGTCTCTCCAAAAATATTTATGCACTTATAAAAATACAAGTTTATTACAAATTTTCTTGATATAAAAATATGGCATATAATTTATAAATAATAATAAAATACACAATATTCTATACACCATAAAAAAACAGAAGCAAAGCCTTCAAGTATTGATTAGATCATGAGGTTCCTCTCTTAAATGGGATTAAGTGCCCTTATAAAGGGGCTTGATGGAGAAATTCATTCCCGTTTTTCTTCTGTCTTCTACCATGTGAGGGCACAACAAGAAGGCCTTTACTAGACACCAAATGCCAGTACCTTGAACCTGGACTTCCCAAACTTCACACTGTGAGAAATAAATTTATATTCTTTATAAATTATCAAGTTTGTTGTCTTCTGTCATAGCAGTGCAAAAGTGGACTAAGACACCCTCGTAAGCATTTTCAGTTAGGACTGAGAATTAAATTGACATAAAACAGATCAGTAAGAAAAAAAACAAACAGATTTACTTAATATAAGTTTTATGTTGCCCAGAAGCTTTCATAAGAAAATGACTCAAAGATGCAGTGAGTGTTGGATACTTATGTACTGAGTTGAACAAAGAGTAGTGCATTGTAAAAATAAATAAATAACAGAATTATGTAAGAAACTAGAAGAATTATTTTAATAAGGTCCATGCAAAATTATCTGCACCTCAATTTCTCATCCTTTATAAGATTGCTATTTTTTTTTTTTTTTTTGCATAGGAATGACATCTTTAGTATGGACATTTTAGCTCTTTAGAAACTTAATAAAGGTCAGAGTGATTGTCTTGTACCTGCTAGATTTCAAGTGCTTTTAACTCCCAAATAGTATGCCAAAGCAATGTATTTTGGGCTGGCGTACTCTTAACTCCTTCTTCTACATTTAACAGTAATGTAGGACACTAACAATTCTGTAAAGGTTTCAATTTACAAATTAGGTAAATAATCATGTAGTATATCTCCAATATTCCAAATTTAAAATATTTTCTGAATATTTTGAGTAATTGTATGGTATCAGTTTTATATTTTATAGTTTATAATCCCATTGTGATGTACAAATTCTAATATTTGTAAAATGTAATAATATTAATGAAAATTATGATAACTTAAATCAAAATTATAGATTTTAGAGGAAAAGTTAAAAACTATTGTTTATTGCTGTGCAAAAGTACTTTTAGCAGGTTGTGTTATCTTTCTTTGAGAAATATGAATATGAAGAGACCTTAGAAGCCATCAAATAAAATTATGAAAATTGCTGTTAAGCCGGGCTCGGTGGCTCAGCCTGTAATCCCGCGCCTTTGGGAGGCTGAGGTGAGTGAATTGCCTGAGCTCGCAGGTTCGAGACCCGCCTGGGCAGTGAGACCTCATCTCTACAGTAAATAAAAAAATCAGCCAGGCGTGGTAGCGCATGCCTGTAATTCCTACTACTCGGAAGGCTGAGGCAGAAGGATCACCAGAGCCCAGCAGGCCAGGTTGCGGTGGCCGGGAGCGGCCACTACACTCCAGTCTGGGCGACCGAGTGAGACTCCAAATCAAAAAAAAAGAAAAAGAAAATTGCTTTTAGAACCAAATGAAAATTCAAGTTTGTTGTATTGGTCCACCTCATTCATTTTATAAAGCATGAAGATTTGCTCCAGAGAAACAAAATGACGTGACCAAAGACACAGGACAAATAGAATATAGATCCAAATATATAATAACAGATATCTGTGTATGAGAAGTAAAAGTTACGTTTTTCTTTTAATATGCTTTGAATGTGTCCCCTCCACAATTCTAAAATATCTTAACACCCTTGTCAAGAGTTATCTTTTCATCTACTTGCTTCTATCTGTTTTTACTGATAGACAATCATTTTTAAGACAGCAAAATCAGGGTCTTACTTTTCACCACTACATCCCCAGAGTAGGTGCCTAATACATATTTATTGAATTAATGCAGGAATAAAAATAAATAAATGCATAACCTGGGAGAAAATTTATTCATTAAGCAGCCACTGTTGTTCTACCATATTTGGATATAAACTTTAATTTGAATTCCTGATTTATACCTAAGGGCCTTATTAGTGTCCAATAAGCTAAAATTTATTTAGAGATGCAGTATTTGATACACTTGCCTAGCCTCATCAAACTCAAATATTAATTTGTTCCTTTTCTGCTTCCAACTCTATTCTGCCCATTTAAAATTATTCCCTATATCTGTTATAAATATAGTCACCCCTGCTCCATTTTGGTTTCTACTTGAATAGAATATCTTTCTTCATCCTTTCACTTTTAGTCTGTGTGTTCTTTTTTTTTGAGTTGGAGTCTCACTCTGTCACCCAGACTGGAGTGCAGTGACACGCTCCCGGCCACTGTAGCCTCAACCCGCTGGACTTCATCGATCCTTCCGCATCAGCCTTCCAAGTAGCCGGAATTACAGGTGCGCTGCTACCATGCCCGGCTAGTTTTTGATTTATTGTAGAGATGAGATCTTGCCAAGTTACCCAGGCGGGTCTCGAACCTGCAGGCTCAGGCAATGCTAACTGTGTGTTCTTAAAGATGAAGTGAATCTCTTGTAGGCAGCATGTAGATCAACCTTATTCTCTCTCTCTCTTTTTTAAAATTCATTCAACCACTCTATATCTTTTGATTGGAAAATTCAATCCACTTCCATTCATAGGAATTTACTTATAGGGAAGGAATTACTATTGCCATTTTGTTACTTTGGGTTGGGGGGTGTTTTGTAGATTCTTTGCTCTCTTCCTGTCTTACTTTTTATTTTCTGCAGGCCACCTATCAATACGAAAAGGACTATTCATATTTTACTTATATGCTGTTCTCTTACATCTATGTTCCACAAGGGCAGATATTTCTCCTCTCCCCCACTTGCTTCCCTTTTTTTACTGATATACCCAGTACAGATAATCAATAAATATTCTTTAAGTGAATGAATAACATAAATATATAGATAAATTTGCATGTAAAGAAAGATTCTAAGTGATACCTAAATGTTAACAGTGGCTATCAACAAACTATTTAAGTATAAAACAACCTTATTTTCCTGTTTTTTTTTTTGTTTGGTTTTTTTAAAATCAATATTTTTTATTATGATGTTGTGGGTACAATTAAGGGTTAGGTATACAAATACATTTCATTCAGGCACCCTGTTGATAAGAGGTGTTTCCCCATCCCCAGACAGATATTTGCTACTGTTAATCCCATCCCCCCCCGTAGTTTCCCACTACTGTCAGTCATTTTCTTATAGTATTACATTGGATGTTCAAGGTCCATTATATGAGTGAGAACATGTAATACTCGGATTTTTGTTTCTGTGAGAGGTCACTCAGTATTATAGCCTCTAGTTCCATCCAGGTTGCTGCGAAATTCATGATTTTGTTCTTTTTTATGGCTGCATAGTATTCCATCGTGTATATGTACCACACTTTTTTTAATCCAGTCCTTTTTTGATGGGCAGCATGGTTGCTTCCAGGTTCTTGCTATTGTGAACAATGCTGCGATAAACATACATGTGCAGGTATCTTTTTGATAGAGTGATTTGAGTTCTTCAGGATATATTCCCAGTAGGGGAATTGCAGGGTCATACGGGAGGTCAATATTTAGAGCTTTTAGGAATCGCCACACTGCTTTCCACAGAGGTTGCATTAGTTTACACTCCCACCAACAGTGTAGAAGTGTTCCCTTTTCACCACACCCTCTCCAGCAGCTATTATTTTTTGAGTTGTTGATAATTGCCATTCTGACTGGAGTTAGGTGGTATCTCAGTATGATTTTGATTTGCATCTCCCTGATGATTAGTGAGCTTGAACATTTCTTTATGTGTCTGTTGGCTGCTCAAATGTCTTCCTTTGTGAAGTGTCTGTTCATATCTTTTGCCCATTTTATAATGGGGTTGTTTGTTTTTTTCTTTTCAGTACGTTTGAGTTCCTTGTAGATTCAAAATGTTAAGCCTTTGTCAGACCTGGTGTTGGAAATACTTTTTCCCAGTCTGTAGGCTGTCTCCTTGCTCTCTTGGTGGTTTCTTTGGCTTTGCAGAAGATTATCAGTTTAATAAGGTCCCACTTGTCTATCTTCTCTCTTATGACCTGTGGGTTTCGGGTTTTGTTCAGGAATTGGATGCCAGTTCCGATTTCTATGAGGGTATGTCCTTCATTTTCTAAGTTTCTTATGGTTTGAGGTTTTACATTTAGGTCTCTGATCCATTTGGAGTTAACCTTTGTGCATGGGGATAGGTAGGGGTCCTGTTTCTATTTTCCTGTTTATAAAATGATATATGTTTATTATAGATACTTCTGAATAAAGAAAAGAAGAGTAACCTATAATCCCCAAACTTAGTAATAATAACTATTAAAATTTCCATGCATATGTTTCCTCTCTTTCTCTTTTTATTTTTGTTTTTTAAGAAATAGGATCTCACTCTGTCACCCAGACTGGAATACAGTGAATGGTCACAGTGCAATGTAACATTAAACTCTTGTATTCAGACCAACTCTCCTGCTTCAGCTTCCTAAGTAATTGGGATTATAAGCTTACATCAACATACCTAGCTAATTTTATTTCTTGTAGAGGCCTGGGTTTTATTATATTGTCCAGGCTGGTCTTGAACTCCTGGTCTTCAGTGATACTCATGCCTTGACCAAAGCTCTCAAAATGCTGTTATTATAGGCATGAGCCATCAGTTCCCAGACTCTCTTTTGTCTTCTGTGCACATATATTTTCTCCCAACAAAATCTAGATAATTCTGTGTATCTTTTGTAGTTTTTTTTTAGAAATTTAAATAACACCTAAACAATGAGGATGTGTTTGTTTTAATGACTCTATAAAACCAGTCCCTGAAATATAAAAATAACCTATATATGTGAAAAAAAAATTTTCCTCTGTGACAGCCTTTTTTTTAAGGGTTGCTACTGCTTGACTTTCCTAAATTGAGTTAAATTTGTCTGAATTTTAATTAATCCTGGGTATATTTCATAGAAATAAGGTAAAATCTTGATAAAAGAGAATGTATATTCTATGAGAAACTATTTATTTTGTTGCTATTTGAAAAAATAATCAGAAATACACACAAAATTTCAAATTAGAAAATTGCTAAGGCTTTAGGGATGATATGGCAGAGTATGGGGAGGGGGAAAAGGAGGAACACTTTAGTTTTCAGAGGACTGGTTACATTTTTCACTGGTTCTGTTTTATCTACATAACTCGGGTCTTCTGATTCTCTTTTTTGTGTGTGTGGATAATTGCTTTGTTGTTAGTGCTTTGACACTGAGTGACAGTGCTTTTGGGTGGTTGACAGCCAAATCTATTGGCAGACGATAGTCCTCATACATGAAGAGGTGCTTTCTTTCTGCCTCATGACAGTAAGAGCTTCTGAGTTGACAGAGGAGGTCTCATACCTCTCAGGAGAGAGACAAAAGCAAAAGTGGGGGAGTGAGATTTCTGCCAGAATAAAAACATCTATTTAATTCTGCTACAGAGAGAAATACAACTGGCAGGGCCTATAATGACTGCAAGTTAAAACAAATCATGTTATTTATGGGTGCTGCCTAAAGAAAATATTATCACTCGGTAAGCTATCAAGGTCACAATATCATGCCTTTGGACACTGTAAACCAAAAATAAATTTATCTTCTCTCAGTGGAGTTTATTAAACGAAGAAAATGAAACGCACTGTGTAGAGAAGATATAAATGCAATTCTGATATATTTCATATCATTGAACTATAGTCAGTTGAGTTAAAATATTTTTAACAATGGCTAGCAGAATTATATTTCCAAATTGTGAAACAGAAATTTTGCATAGTGAAGGAGATTTGATTATAAATATAAACTAGGGAATTTGATTTGCCATTGATAATTCACATTTGAAAGTTGTACAAGTTGAGATAAAAAGCATCATCTCTTCCTTGAGAAAGGTGTTCACCATTTAAATGCTAAATTGCCATATGGGTGAAAGAACTCAATTGTGACAGGGAAGGCGACCTCAGGGAAAACTATTGTCCATCTGTAAGACAGGGCTCCTTGAGGACAAGGATTGAATCTTGTTCAGTTTCATAAATCTTGGTGCCTAGAAAAGGGAGTGATAAAAAATTAAAACTCAGTAACTTGCTCATTGACTCAAAGTTAAGTCTTCAAATATTAGAAAAATCAAATTTAAGATAGAGTAGCTGTGTTACAGAGGCCTGAACTATATCTAAACGTACAAGTCACAGGATGACAAATTTCAGCTCTAAAACTAGAAGACCTCTAGGATTAGAGAAGACTGCCTCAGATGATAAGTTTTAAATGTATCTTAGTTGCATTCAATATCATGTAGTACGTTTTAATTAGATTTCTACCAAGTGCCTGGAAATGGTCTAGATAATTTGGATATATCACTGAGCAATCCAAACAAGGTCTTTGCTCTTGTAGACTTTACGTTCTGTTGGGCAGAGCTCAACAATAAACTTAGACATTAGTAAATAAAAACAATTGCATTGTATAGTAAAGCATGTTACGGAGAAAAAATATTGTATTAAATGATTCAAGAGTACTGATTTAGGTGACTTGATCAAATAATTTCTTAGGTGATATCTGACAAGAAATTGGAATTACAAAATGTTGCAGTCATTTAACTACCTGGAAGTTAGCAATGGATTGCCAAGGATTTTGCACAAGATACTCTTTCTGTAGGAAGGAAGTTGAGGAAAAAATGGCCTTCTAAGGTCCCTTCTGATTCAATAGCACAATTGAGTACTATCTCAACTTCTAGATTTCATCATCCATTGACTCTCATATGTCTCCTTAGTGAGACAGAATTCATGAATAATTGAGTTGAAGTTAATAGATAAATTGGTTTCTCCAACTGAATAGTATCACATACTGAGAAAACTCAACTGAGAATGATGAATGATGATAATATTGGCTATCTTCATTGTCAATATATGATCCAGATTCACTTACCCAGTACCTTTTAAATTGCTTTCTTCTTATTGCTGCTCCAGCTAGCTATATCATGGCCACTTATCAATTTTTCATTGATATTTGTCTCATCAGTAGATTGCTGGAGGTTTTTAAGCCTCCCTATTGAAATGTAGCCCGAAAGCAGAAGGTAGATTATACTAATGTGTTTTTAAAATTAAATTAGTTTTGAGTCTATAGTTAAGGTACTGCTCCATCTGCTGGAGTCCCTAGAGTGCTTCTACGTGGTCCCATGCCCACCAGAACACTGAAGAGAACAGGACAAAAAAAGACAGTACAGTATTTTTCAAAAGAAAGACTTCCAAAAGGAGCAGCATATGTTTATTTATTATTTCATCCTAAGTTTTCCTGGTAATACATTTTTAGTGCTTTGAGTTTTTTCTAGAATGGGTTTTATTATGTAGTGTAGTTCTCATTCTTTAATTGGTTCATACATGTATTTGTTTTACACGCATCTACTCTTACAATGACTAAGACACTATGTTCCACATATGCATCCAGTGTGTGAGGGTGAAGGGTGTAAAATGGGTAAAATATGACTAAGTATTGCAACTTATAACAACGGACAAGAAGTGGGAACCATCACAAGAGATGCAAAACAAAATAAGATAATGTAGTATCTCACAGCCTGCTGACTGGAATGAAACAAGCTTTTATTATTTTTTTTCCAAGCGATAACATTTAGACCAGACTTTATAAAAGGAAGTAAAATTTCAACAACTGAAAATAAAAGGTAATACACAAGCAGACAAACGGCTTTTTGGGGAGGAGGCAAAGCAAAGATATACTTTCTATATAAAGTAGATTGTATGTGCAGGTGTGACACCAGAAAATGTTCTAGTTGTGGCTATTTTGGTTGTAAGGATCAGAAATATCTTATAAATGGTTAGCGTAATGCTTTTTTATGATGATAGAATTAGCAATCTCATGGACATCAAGGACAGGAAATGAAATGCAGCTGAGTTTATGGGTCCAGGACGGCAAAGTCAGGAGCGATGGAGGCTGCCCCATGCTGTTTCATAACTGATAGGCATGGAACACAAAGGAGAGTAGGAGTCAAAGATAACACAAAGCTTTTGAGATGGGTGAGGGAATTCAATATCCTGGCAGAGAGAGCACTCAATAAAATTACCTACTCTTAAATGACTGGTTGACAGACTGAAAGATTTCTCTCAAAAGGAAGAACACCATGCAGCCTTTGACATCAGATTTTGATATGCTGATCCCAGGTTATAGGAGTCAACTTTCCATCTACTTGGTAAAGATTTTAATAGGAAAGACTGCATTGCTTTTCCTGATGAATCATAAGTTTTGGTGTTATCAAAGGCAATGTTTGCATGTGAGTTTACTAAGAACCTTAATGTTCTTGCTGTTGTGAACAATGCTGCGATAAACATACGTTTATCACAAATATCTTTTTTATAAAGTGACTTGAGTTCTTCTGGATATATTCCCAGTAGGGATATTATGGGATCATATGGAGGGTCAATTTTTAGAACTTTTAGGAATCGCCACACTGATTTCCACAGAGGCTGAACTAGTTTGCACTCCCACCAACAGTGTAGAAGTGTTCCCTTTTCACCACATCCTCTCCTGCATGTTATTTTTTGAGTTATTGATGATGGCCATTCTGATTGGAGTTAGGTGGTATCTCAGTGTAGTTTTAATTTGCATCTCCTTGATGACTAGTGAGGTTTAACATTTTTTCATGTATCTGTTGGCTGCTCTTATGGACCCAACCGTGCTGCCCATCAAAAGAGGACTGGATTTTAAAAATGTGGTACATATACATAATGGAATACTATGCAGTCATAAAGAAGAACAAAATCATGAACTTCACAGCAACCTGGATGGAATTAGAGTTTATAATACTGAGCGATTTCTCCCAGAAACAAAGATCTGGGTATCACATGTTCTCACTCATAAGTGGACCTTGAATAACTACCATATTACTATAAGAAAAGGATTGAAATTGGCGGGAAATTGTGGGGAGGGGTAGTGGGGTGGAGAGGTGGTATTGACAGTAGTCAAGATCTGCCTGGGAAAGGGGAGGCCCACCTCATCAGTAAGGGTAACTTCACGGTGAATATTTGTATACCTAACCCTGAATTGTACCCCACAATTTTAAATAAAAATGAAAATTGATGTATACAATGTATTTGATTCTCCTGACACTGAGGTTGAATAGTTGGGCAGTTTTACAGATGAGAAAACTGAGGCTCAATTGCTTACCTGGAGTTAAAATGTTTGCTTCTAGCAGAGAGAAGATATAGTCTAAAGAACTTAGACTGTAATTCCTCCTATGTTTCTGGTCCAACAAATTGCACTGGTGTAATGCTCAAATGTTTACCAATGCAGTGTTGTTCTTTTTCATAAGGCTCGTTTACTTCATGTGTCTTCCTACTTAGTAAACCACACTCCAGCTAATTTTATGTGAATTATAAAACACATGATTGGACTGCCCTATAGGACATGAGTATAATCTGATGATCGGAAACATCTCTTATTCATGACTAATATACATTATTTTAATTCCCCGTACTGGCATTTAATGGGACTTAGTAGGAGAGGTCTTACAACAAAAACAAAAACCCTAAAAACATCCAATCTTCATTAAACATTCATTTTAACTGTAAGCCTAGCACATAAATATTAGGTCCAATTTTAGGTCCACAAATTGACTATAGGAGTATATGCCTAAACTCTGATTACCTAATAATCAAAACTCAAGTTCAGCCAGTGTAGATAACAACTTCTTTTGTAATTTGTGCTTGGTGATGGCTAAAGTCTATTTTGCTTTTTAATATTTTTTATACCTCCTCTAGTTATTAATGATATCCAGTAGGCAATTTAGGGTACAATTTCAAATAAAAGCAGCCCAAGAAATAACCATGTTACCAAACTGGCATTATCTACATTTAATTAAAATATGTACTGTTGGAAACTGTTTATATCAGTTCCTATACAACTGGAACCCAGATAGACTGAAATGTTTAAGTTTCTACTTGAATGCATTACACTTCTGCCCTTATTTATTCAGAGATGCATTTTTAAAATTAATTTGACTAAAATATTATTCAGAGGCAAAATTGTATATATAGAATACTAAGAAAATAACCAGAAAATTATACGATATATAAATATTAATGAATATTAATATAAATATATAATGCATATGATATAAATATTAATGCATTGTTTATAACAGCAGAAAAAGTAAATCCCAATAAGAGTGGATTACAAAAAATAATACACTCTACAGTGAAATTAAACATTCTTTAATAAAATGATACAAATCTAAATCTGTTGACTGGAAATGTTAAGTATACATGTATGCACATATATGTGAATGTACTCATAGTTTTGAAAAACAGCAAATTGCAAAATATCATGTTTACCAAATTCCATTATTAAACACTGTGTGCGCCGACACGTGTGCTTACAGAAGAAAAGGATAGAAGAATATATAGCATTTCATTAGGGTCCCATTCCAGGGGTATGAATTGGGGGACATTTTCACCATTCTTATTTTATTGTTATTTCTAAAATGTCTTCTACAGATTTTGTGAGAATGATAAAATAATAAACACTTTTTAAGGAAAAAATATAAAGTTTATATTGGCTTATCCTGAAATTTGATTCCTTTCCCCTTGATGATCAATTCTTCCTCCAGTTAAGTTGTAGCACCCTTGTTCTGTATTTTCTCGGGCCCTGCTCACTATCCACAGTCCTACCTTCACTCCCATTGAAAAGTGGAAATGGAGCCGGGCTCGGTGGCTCAGCCTGTAATCCCGTGCCTTTGGGAGGCTGAGGTGAGTGGATTGCCTGAGCCCGCGGGTTCGAGACCCGCCTGGGCAGTGAGACCTCATCTCTACAATAAATCAAAAAATCAGCTGGGCGTGGTAGTGCATGCCTGTAATTCCAGCTACTTAGAAGGCTGAGGCGGAAGGATCGCCGGAGCCCAGCAGGTGGCCGGGAGCAGCCACTGCACTCCAGTCTGGGCGACAGAGTGAGACTCCAACTCAAAAAATAAAAAAGAAAAGTGGAAATGGAAATTTACATCATCAACTACCACTAAGATGTAAATACCTGAAATAGTTTCAGATGACTTAATTCAGGATTTTAAAAATATATTACTATTATTATTTTCTAAAGCAACTGATTTATTGAACCAATGGACTGGGTGTGGCCTTAGAAAAAAGAACCCACTTAATGAATATGTACTGATTTGATTTTTATGATAGTAACCAACTTATTCAAAACTCTGTTTTAATTCTCCAATACTGGATCTGATTTCATATTTTCCATTCTTTCCTCAAAACACAAGGCATTGTTACTACTTCCACCTCCAGTTTTCTTCTTGCCTCAATTTTATTATTCTTCAACTCTTATAACCTATGTAGTTACTGTCTAAATATAAGTCAGCAAACTTAATCTTTGCATGTTTAGAAAGCAACCTCAATAGAGATTTCTCCCAGTGCCTAAAAATACAGTAGCCAGAGGTTGGAAAATATTATCTTTAGGTGGATAAATGTGAAAGTTATAACTTTGCTCCAATTTCATCAATTTTGCAGTACCTAGTGCATTGTTGGGGTTATATAAATATTAAATTCTAATCATATTGACAATTCTTACCTAAAAGAATCTTTTCCAGATAGGTTATGTAAAGAATGATTCATTTGAGCAAATGAAATAAGTTTTGATGTAAATATTACAGACTCATTGAACTGTTTGCTGGATATTCATGTTCTGCTGAACAAGTCATCAGAGTCATATGTGTGTGTGTGTGTGTGTGTGTGTGTGTGTGTGTGTGTGTGTGCGCGCGCACGTGTGCACACATGTATATAGACATGTAGGCATATGAAAATACATCAGTTAACAAGAATAAGCTCTACATAAAACACATATATTGATTGATTTTAAAACCATAGCTTTGATTAAAAAAGATATTTTATACATATCGATACATTTCAGAACAATACAAATGTGCATGTATATGTGTACATACAAATGTGTATATACATGCATATATGCTTATAATGTTTCACCATTCATTTGTGTATTTTACTTCTCATCTGCTATATTTTACTGTTTTCATTATATGTCTTCACAATTTCCAGTTTTTTCTCACCCAGCCTCCTCTGGAAATTCCCCTTGTATGCTCTGGGACTTTCTTTAATTGCATCTCCGCAACAATCATGAGAAGACCATGTGGAGATTTGTGTGAGATTTATTGGTAAGGATCAGATTGCAGGAAACTCTTGTGTAAGGTTCAGTCTCTACAAAGTAATGATGTTATTTAAGAACACTGAATCTCTTCATACCCATCACTTTGACATATGCCAGATTTCACTTGGTTGCAGCCTCCTAAAAGGAACTGCTAGAAGCAATGTCAATGCTGGTAGGGGCATATTTGTAAGTGACAGGACAATTCCTGTGTAAAGTCTCTAGGTTCTAAATGAAATTATTTTGAGAACTTTAGTAAATACCAGACTACTTGCACATGACACCCTGTTTCTGTAAAACCTCTATAGTACCTAGCACTTAAATGGAATCTGGGCAGCATGAGAGACAAATGAGGTTCAATGAAAGGCTATAACTTTATTTCTTACATTTTGTATTGATTTTGATTTATCAAAGATATTTTTCCTTTTAAAATGCTTTGGAAATTCAAATAATTCTATAAAATGCAATTTACAAAAAAGAAAAATGGAAAAAGGATTATGACTAGTCAATTAACAAAAGAGAATGACAAGCACATTAATTTAGGAAGCAATTCTGAGCTTTAATATTAATCAGGGACATGCAAAACATCCACGAGAATTAAATGAATGAAATAATAAAAGTTGTAAAATACAGCCATATAGGCAAACATTTTAAAGTCTGACGATATCAAGAATTGGCAGTGACTATTAACTTTCAGATTCAGCTCGTGGGTGGGTGAATTGGAATAACAAGTTTGGAGAGCTATTTGGCATTATCAGTCAAATTGAAAATGTACATAACCAGCAATTCCACTTTTATGTTTATACTCTTAAGAAACATTTATACAATTTCACATGGGGGAGATATTCAGAGATTTTTATTACAGCATGGTTTGAAAGAGCAAAAACATAATAAATGTTCACCATTTACCTAATAGGTAAGTTAAAAGTATATGTTGGCGTGTATGAATGGGAAAATATGTAGTTAACAGGAATAGAATATACAAAGAAACACATTTATAGAGTTAAAAACCACAATGTTGAATTACAAGGCAAACTATAGATTAGTGCATATACTAGATACTATTTGTGTAAAACTTAAAATGTCCTCACAGAATATCAGAATATAAATTACATATACATATTATGTATAAATATACACACACACACATATATGTGTGTTTATGTATGATAGATTACAAAAACTGAGTTAGCTAAATTTATGGTAAGAGCTGCCTCTTTGGGAAGGACACATGTAACTATATCTCAATAATATTTTATTTCTTAATAAAAAAGATGAAGCAAATATAAAAACATGAGCAATGGTCAGTTCTACATAAGTAAAAATATTTTTATTATATTAATTTCTTGATCTCTTAGTAGTTTTAATGTTTTTCAATATAAAAAGAAACTCTATAACAATAATTTTTCTTACTGGTTTCAGTGTACTACACTAATCAATAACTTGGGAAAATATTTTCTCTCTAGCAATGAGGTGTTTTGGCTATATATTTTAATGCCATTTCAGAAAACAAAGAAATGTGTTTTCTATACGGTTATGTTTATTCAGTATGATTTTAAATAAGAGATTTAATTCTTCTACTATAATTATGAGACACTAATTTGAAGTTTCTTTTATTTGAATTATCTAATATAATTTACCTACACAAGATTATGGTTTAATCTTAATTGCATTTAAGACACAAGTTTTCCTAAAGCAACACTCAATATGCACCATCAATTATCTTAAAGAAAGTAACACAGAAAATATATTAATTATGGGTCATGACCCAGCAAATTATGAATTTCCAACCAGAAGTAAATTATTGCTACTAATTAGCTTTCTTGTTTGCCAGACTGGGTTAAAATCTTCATAGCATAAGTCATTTCATAAATCACTTTCTCAGTATGCAAATCTGAAAGGAATAAGAATTTGAAAATATGCTAGGAGCTTACTAATACTCATTCAGAAACAGAGTTTTTTTTGGACTCTTTCTAATGATTTCAAAATTATCTGATCTGTTAAGTGTGGAATATTTGGAGGGGTTGACAGCTTATTTTCCTTACTGCTATAGATTGTTTAGATGTCATTTATTGTTTGTCCTTCAAGTTCACTAAATCCTGAGTAGACAGTCAATATTGGTATTAGTGAAAAGAGTGTGGTGCCTTGAATGTATTCTAGCTTCATAAACTTTCACCAAAATTGTTACATTCCGGGGTTGGGTTTGTCTCAATTCTCCACCAGCTTAAGCTAGCAATCTCAGATTCTCAGTGTTTTTTAACTGCTATGAATAGTAGAAAATGATCTAATCTCTGTTTTCTTCTGTCATTTCCCAATCTTTTCAAAATTCTGTATATCCCTGCTTTCAAAATTGACCATATTCCTCTTCCCATTATCATGAGTTCTCACTTTCTAATGTTTCAGCTAGATAATCTGACAACAAACTAGTAGTATTGGGGAGTAAATATCAACAAATTATAATGGGAAAGTGCACTTACTCATACTCACAGACTAATGTATTTGGAGTGTGCATAATTTCTTTTTCTAGAAATAATGTCTTAACCTACTTCCCACTAGAATGTGAACAACATGAGAGCAAGGTATTTTTGTCTCTGGTTGATTAACATGTACCTAACACTTGAAGAGTGCATAACAAATAACAAATGTTCTTAAAAAATAAATAAGAGTAACAATAATAGCAGTACAATTTTTCAAAAGGAGAAAAAAGGGTAAGAGAAATCTATGAACAAACCTGCTTCCACTGCTTCTCGCTTTTAGGTTCAAGGACTGACCCTAAAACAGGGTAAGTAGAGTTGATTTCATCAGCATTTTGAAGGTAGCCATAGCATTTAGAAATCAAATCAGCATACCATGAGCTCTAGAGAAAAGAAAATGCTATTTTGCTGATTAGTCATTTTCCCTGAAAGTCAAACTTTTAAGGGAGCTTTGTCTTCCTTGTTTGATTTCTAAGATAAAGGCTATTTCAACACTGGCCTGAAATGAGGCATTTTTTTTTTTTTGAGTCGGAGTCTCACTCTGTCGCCCAGACTGGAGTGCAGCCACCGCAGCCTCGACCCGCTGGGCTCTGGCAATCCTTACGCCTCAGCCTTCCAAGTGGCCGGAATTACAGGCGCGCGCCACCATGCCTGACTGATTTTTTTTGATTTATTGTAGAGATGAGGTCTCGCTGCCAGGTGGGTCTCGAACCCGCGGGCTCAGGTAATCCGCTCACCTCAGCCTCCCAAAGGCGCGGGATTACAGGCTGAGCCACCGAGCCCGGCTATGAGGCATATTTTAACAGTTATGAAAACTTGATAAAACTAAAACCAGGTCAATCTCTTGGCAAAAATATAGCAAGACTTTGTCAATAGCATCGCCAGTGCTATTACTCCTCAATTTCCCAAATATCCAAAAACACTCTTTCAAGCCCCTAATGCTTTTATGGAGTTTCAGATTATCAATATTTTCATTTGTGTTTTTTGGGTTTTTTTCTCAGTACTAACCATAAATGTTAAACAGTAGTTTAAAAGGATATGGCATTTGGAAGATGAAGTTTGGCATATCGGTAAGAGGGTAGCTGTATAATGGTTTCTGTTTTCTGCTCTTCCAGTTTATCAATATCTATTTTCCTGAGATCACCAGAAGCTTCTAGCCCACCGTATCCAAAGGCCCCTTTTCATTCCACTCCTTACCTGAATTCTGAAGCTTCCAGTGTAATATTTAAAACAGCCTCCTCTTTGGCACCATGCTCGATTATTTCTTCTTCTGTCTCTTTGACTTCCTTTTTTCCTTCACCTTTTCTGGCTCCTTCTGACTTCTAACTCTAAGTGCTATATTTGGGACTGTGGTTTGCATATTATTCTAATTGTCTCCCCAGTTGTTCTTATTCTGTCCCATAGCACTTAATAAACACATTTGCATGTAAAATTCTCAAAGTTTAATCTCTAGCCCTGCTTTATTCTCTCAACCATGTAACATTATATCAGTTTGTCCTGTTGAATAGTCTTAGATATCAACTGAAATATTGTAAATAGTAGCATATTCAAAACTGAACTCAGTCACTCTTTCCCACAAATACACTCTTGTTCCTTTTATTCTTATGACAGGAAACTGAAAGCCAACTTGAACATCTGCCTCTCTCATATTGGGAATATAAAGTGCACTCAGTACATATATGTATTGAGTAGATATGTGAGGGAGGAGCTAGAGTAGTCATGTGACCAACCCTGAGATTACATTATGTAGACAATTTGCAATTCCACCAACATACATTTAATTGGGTATTCTCCTTAGATATTAAATTACTAAGAGATTAAAAGGGTTTTTCTGTTTTGTTTTAAGCTAATTATATCAACCCATGTCTGTTAAGTATTATTTTAAATCATTGTATTTTATCCTAAGTAACATTCCTTGTTCTCTAGATAGTGATGATGAGGCTTAGAGAGTTTAAGTGACTCTCTAAAAGTTACCGACTAGTAATGTGCAGAACTGGGATAGGAACTGAGGTTGTGTTTCTTCTTTATTCTTTTTTTAAATATATGATTCCAGGCCATTGTAGGCTTATATAATTTTTATTATATAAAATGAGGTCAATGGGAGATTAGCCTCAGTTTCTTCATCCATAGAATAAGGATAATAATATCTACCTCAATGTGATAATTAAATGAGATAATGCATGTAAAGAACTTACTACAGTGATTGGGCCATGGTAAGCCCGTGTGATGGACTACAATTTATTAATGTGAGATTTTAAACCTCTTCCTCTATGAAGTGCAAAGCAATTAAGGGATTTTGAGCAAGATAGTTGATACAATGAAAGCCACTGTGGGGAAGATTAGTCTGTCACTTGTGGAAAGCTTTTATTAAAGTAGAGAGAAACTGGAGACAAAGTGAATGGTTTCAGGACTATCATAATAGACCCAGCACAAAGTGCCATTTGCCTAAACTTAAGTGGTAGCTGTGGGAGACTCCATCACCAGACTGGGCGAGCCCTCAGGATTACAGCCCAGGACCACGAGTGCCCAGGATGGGAATCTTTAGGCTCAGACAGAGTCTATGAAGGAAGTCAGAGGAAAGCCTTCAAGCAAAAAAAAAGAAAAAAGGAAAAAAAAAGAAAAAGAAAGAGAGAGAGAGAGAGACAGAGAGAATATCAAAGCTGTAACAGAGGAGACAGACGTATAGGTGTTGCATATCAAACTGGAAGTCAAGGAAGGAGGGAAAACCAAGGTTATAAAGTTTTCCATCTTAGACCAAATCTTGTCCACACAAGTGTACAGTGCTTTTTTTCCCCAACTATTGTTAATATTTGAAAACCCTATATTTCTATCTTCTCTTTAAAAATGAGAAGACATGACTCTCAAAATCCATATTCACACATGTCAATAACCTTTGTCAGCTGCCACAATCTTGAAATAGCCAAAATTCCTACTGATACCTGTTATATTATGCCAGGTTCTTCAATCACAGCACAGAACCAGGCTGAATCTCAAGTGGGTCAGGTTGAAACAGCCCGCGATGATTCAAGAGAAATGTTTCAGATACTAACCCTCAATAGTGAGAGGATTCTTATCCCTGTTTAAATGAAGTAGAACAGAATTGCCTAATGCATGGTAGAAGCATGCGATGGTTTAGAAGGCCCATAATGGATGATACACTAGCATCATTCAATATAAACAAAGAAAATTAAATGGAGAGATGTTAAAAAGGATGAATTATGATAGTAATCTGAATATTAAAATTCAAGGGCAAGAACATTCGTAATATTTCAGAAAATTTTCAAAATTCCTTTAAAATAGCCAGGGCTTATGCTTATTTGATTTATTCTCAAACCTGGATAAATTAAGAAAAGCTAAAATACTGAGTGCCATGGTTGTAAAGTTAAACTTCTTGGAATGAAAGCTAAACTTGGTATGTTTCCAAGAAATAGCCATTAATAAGCTTGTCTCTCAATATACGTGTAGAATTTGATATTTTTTAAAAATTGTTAACATAGTATTTGAAATTTCTTTATTGAAATCCATTGCCTAACAATAACAAAACTCACAGAGCATTATGGCTGCTCAGTGAAGTAATAACCTCTTGGATTAGATTCTCTGCTTCAGCAGAATCTAGATACGTGTACATGAGTGATATATAGCAAGACCAGAGATACTGTAGAATGTCTTCACAGCAGACTGAACATCGGAATTGACACTAAACCTCGTGTCAAGATACACACAAAGACTTCCAGACACAGAGTGCACCTGAGGTTATAATCTGTCACGATTAACAGAGTGAATACCTGCTAAAGCAAATAGACTGTGATACAATTGTCATCTCCAAACTGAAAAAAGAAGATTTTTCTTCCCAATTAACATTCAAGTGCATGAGACTGAAATCCATTTACTCATTTTCTGATAATTTATGCAGCAATGTACAGAAGTAATAGTCATGGTTACATGGCACATTTATATAATACTTTTCATCCCTAAGGATCCAAAAGCTCTTTACAATTATAGCTAATGTTTGTTAAAGTACTTTTAAAGGGGAGGCGCACAGACGTTCTAAATATTATGATTATAAAAAAGCTTGATACAGTATGTATAGAAAACTTTGCTCTCATGAAACTGTTGCCAATTCAAGTGCAGGAAAGAGAATTCCTTTATGAAACTGATGAGCCAATGCTTATACAATTTATTCTTCAAGAAATTTAAAGTCAACCTCTTTTATTCTGTAACATAAAAATTACATACAAATCTGGTCTATATTTTCAGAATTTTAAGGAATGTAAATATCCTTAATAGGACAATAAAACGTTTTTGGTTAACAAATAGTCATTATTTTCAAATGATAAAATCATAGCATAGAAGTAATAATGATACAATAAAATTCTTCAGCTTAACAATGGAAGAGAACATGTTTTATTACTTTGCTAGCCCCAGCATTTAAACCACCTTTACATCATCCTGTAAGTCAAGAGAATGGTATGTATTGGACTTCCAGGCTCCTTAATGGCATTGACAGATGACCTAGAATGCCAATCAGACCAGGTGACTAGATTTTGAACAATAAGCCTATGTCATGAAAAAAATAGGCACTACATAGAAATTCATACTTGTCATTATAGCTCTGGTGGCCTCATCTGGTTTTCAGAGGCAGTGGGGCAGTATTTCTAGCAGTAGGGACCAGAGGCAAACATAGCTGGAAAGAAGTGACAATGGAGTTATCCTAGTACCAGTTTTACATTGAGTTTGTTGTTCTGTTTTTTTTGTTTTGTTGTTTTGTTTTCTAGCAATGTAATCTCCAAGCCTGTGCCCCCAGCCCTCCTGGAGATTATGTGAGCTACTTTCTGTATTATAATAAATCATTTTTCTGCTCATATTATTAGAATGGCTCTCTGTTGCTTACAATTCAAATCCCTAAAATGATCAAAATGCTGATGATATTTAGATCAGTTCAAATCAGTAATTCTCAAGCTCGAGAATTGTTGTGTTTGACTTTACTCCTGTTTTGTTTGTTTGGTTGTTTGTTTTTTAGGTCCAGCTGTGGTTTCTGTTTTGGTTTGGTTTGGTTCTCAATTGTGTGTGTGTGTGTGTGTGTGTGTGTGTGTGTGTTGTGTGTGAGCATCTGTAATCATTTGACCTTTCTCTGGAGTCAGTAAATTTGTTGCTAAAATCAGGAATTTCCTTATAGTTGCCTGAGCAAAGTAGAAAATAAGGCACTTGATAAACACAAGTCTTCAGTATTCTAGTCTATACGTCTTTGTATTAATTAAAGAGTTCATAGTACTTTTTAAAGACATTTCAGTAAGTGAAATGGTTATATTTTGGAAAGCAGATATAATACCTGTAGGAAGAATAAAAGCAGGAAAAAATAATTCCGATATACTGTAAGTGACTTCTTTGAGCTAAGGGTAAAATTACCATGGGTAGACTCTCATTCATTTTAAGAAGTCTTATATCCTCCACTACTTAAATGAAAGTGAAAATGATGTGTGCTGAAAAGCTGGATAAGACTGCTCAAAAGTGACTTTTGTGATTTTAAAGACATTAATGTCAACAACGCATGAGATAAGCTCTCCCAATGCTGCTTCATAAAATGCTAGCATGGGAAAATTTGTATTCTAAATTAATATATGATCTTATATGTGATTTTAATAACATATGGTAGTTAAATGCATACACTAAATATTTGAGTAGAGCAAAATGGAGTTAGTATGTTGTGAAAATTTAAATGGATACGTCATTTTATTTAATAACGCAACTAAAAAAGTTTAGGGCAGTTCTGTGTTGTGTCTAACAATCTAGGCACAGACAAACCTGGGTTCAAATCATGGTTCTGTTGAAGACTAATTATGTCACATCAACAAAGGGTGTCACCTTTCTCAGCCTTTAATACTTCATCCGAATAAAGCAATTACGATACTTGCCTCAGACGGTTGCTAAGAAAACTAAGTGACCACGTAAAGCCTTTAGCATAGTGAGTAGTGCACAGTATGTGACAATGTCAGCTATTACAATGATAAATATTACTATTGCTATTCTCTTGTCACAGAAATATTTACATGAGAACTTGACATAAATGTCCATCAATAGACAAAGCATTAAATAAATTGCTTCACCCAGTCTTTGGAATATCAACAAACCATCTAAGTAGCAAGGAAGATCTATCTGCATCAACAGTGATGAAAGCCATTCTATGTTACTGGTCACTGTCAAAAGCAAGTTGCAGAACAACATGTATCATATAATCCCACCTTTAAGAAATATGTCCAAGCAAAAACATCAATAAGGGTACCTGTTTTCAAACCAGGCAAAGTGGGGGCCAAAGGGAGGCCCAAACTTTACCTGTACAATGTCCACTTGCATACCTAACCCTGAATTATACCACACATCTTGAAAATATTTTTTTTTAAAAGAAGGTGTCTATGTATATTTTTTGCATGGGTATTTAATGTGTTTGAAAAGTCATATGCCTGTTAACATTAGTTATCTCGGGACTAGAAATGAAAGTAGGAGCAAATAAAAGAAGCATTTGCTTTTATTTTGAAGATTTTTTTTTCTATGTGTTTGTGACTATTTATACCTTTGTAGATAAAAAGTATATGTTATTTTTATATGAAATAATTTTAAAAATAAACTTTCAACAGTCTTTTTATTCAACAATGACATTCCAAGTTTCACATCAGTAATAATGCCAATTCCCATCCATAAATTATGCATATGTACAAGCATAGTCCTTTCTGGGCCCCAAATTCTGTAATATTAACAGGAGTTTTTCATGCATGAGAAAGAGATTCCCATAATCATCATATATATTATTAGCATTTACCAAATTGACTGTTTATAGAAAGATTATGACTCAATCTTAGACAATCATATTCCTTTTTCTTTGTAACAATACATTCTTACCTTACCCTGATCAGTTTTGTTTCATTTATCTAGGACTAATAGTTAAGCCTTCACTTTCTCTCAAAATCAATATGCAGTGGATTATGGAGTTCACATGTTCGCTCCACAGATATTTATCACATGTCAAATTCATGGAAGAAATTGCCTTACCTGCAGCACAACTCACTTTGCATCTCATGAGTCGTTGGCAACAGATTGAATTGAAACCTCTTGTCCACATACAGTTCATTTATTTTAGGCAGAGAAACGAAAGTCCAATGCAATTATGTCCTCTGAACAGCAATTATAGTCTGAAGTCACAAAACCAGGTAGCCTTTAAGCAATGGGTTAATAACACATGCCACTCTGTACAGATTTAGATGATGGATGACTGGAATTTGAAGTAACTGGACAGCTGTCTGAACAGACTATTTCATTATACGTGAAGGGATGCCATTTCTAACTATGATGATAATTAGAGTAGATGAAATGCATAAATCAGAGGAGTTTTTTTATAGCATTGGTTTGGGGGAACAGTTTTTAACCCTCCTTATGGGCTCAATGCATTGAATGAGGAGCCAATGCATGTTGCTATAATAGGAAGGATATGATATTCTTGTTTCAAGTGCTACATGATGTTTTTCTTGTCTCTGAATTCAGAGTAACACACAGTGTTACTGTTGCAATCAAGGGTTTGGATTAAATGTGCCTGTATTATTATTGGTATAATTGTTGTTGTTATTTTAGCTATGTTGTTCCTATGGTTCAAGAAAATTCATTTTGCTCTTTTCCAATAACTCATACATCTATAATATCCCTCTTTCAGTTATCCATTGCTGTGTAACAAAATTCCCCACATCTTGAGGGCTTAAAACAACGATCACCAACTATCATTTGTTACTTCTCACCATTCAGGACTGTCAGGGATCAGTTATTCAATTCTGCTGATCTGCTGACTAATTGAGAATTCTTGTGTAGTTACAGTTATATGGTTGATGGGTCCAAATTCATAAGGAGACTTGACTGAGATTCTGGGAAGACTGAGTTTCTTTCTCTCACCTTGCCATCTCTCCAAGTGGCCTTTTGGGGAATTTATCCATGCATCTTTCCATGTGTAGCCAGATATCTTATATGGCACCTTAACATTCTCAAAAGTAAGCTTTCTAAGAGGGAAGAAACAGAATTTCTCAGTCTTCTTAAAAACTAGACTGGTACAAGAAAGGTTTCCATCCTGCTATCTTCTATTGGCTAACCCTAGACCCAGGCCAATCCAAACTCAATGTACAAGATAATTTTACAAAAGCATAAATACCAGGAGCCATAGTTCATCAGGGACTGTCTTTGAAGACCAGTTACCATGATACATTTTTATGAAACCGGATTCAATTATTTTGTGATGGCCTGACTATTGTCTAGATTGACTCTGGCTCAAAGCTCCTGCCACTGGACTTTACATTTTTTGGTAATCAAAAACAGTGTTTTATATTTTAAGCACATTACTTTGAGCTCAGTAACATTTCAATAAAATGCAAATTAATGGTTAATCCTATGCTGAACTTTCCCATATATCGGTTCTTTCATCATTACTACCTAAATTCAGATTGTGTTATAGTATAATGTAGTAGCTATTTAGCATGGACTTTGAGGAAAGACTTATTCGAGTTCAAATCCTGGCTCCCACACTAAATAAATATATGATTTTAGCTAAGCTATTTGGTTTTTAAACTTTTCTTGTGTGTAAAATATCTTATAGTACTACTTTTGTTAATTGAGATAATGTATAGAAAGTGGTTTGCCAGGACTCAGGACTTATAAAGCACTCAGCAAATAGTTGCAGTTACTTTACCTCAATTGTAGGTCTATAGCACTGCCAAAGTGTTCTTTTTCCAGGCTCGCCTACTTAGAAATTACACTGATATTAAGTTGATAGCCCCCAAAACAAATGAAAGATCAAAGCGCTCTATTTCCCAAAAGAATTCATTGATTCATTCTGCAGAGTCTAGTCTAAATTATCTTAGCCTGGCATTCTCATCCCTTTAAAATTTACATTTTCTTCTACTTTTCCAAAAGGCAACCAAACTGATTCAACTAGTGTTTCTCAAACATTCAGATGTGTATTCCTATATCTCTGTTTTGCTTCTTTTGTTTTTCTCTTGCCTGGAATATCTCACTCCTATATCTCACTCCTATTCCTGCCCCAGTTACAGGAAGCTGTAATTATGCGTAGTTGGTCCCTGAACATTTTTGAGAGAAATGTAGCAAAGAATAACCTAAATTGCTTATTGTGAGTACAGACACAAATGCCTGCACAACTCACGTATTAGTCTGAGTAGGCTAACTAACTACTGTTGTAACAAGTAGACCTCAACATTTCAGAAGGTGTAATGCAATGGATGCTTAAATTTTTTGCTGGTATAATAATAGTTCAGAGTAGGCATGCAGTGACAGCTCAGGCAGAGAATTATTTGAAAATGTGTATGGCCCAGGTCTGGAAGTGGTTCACATCACTTCCACTCATATTCCACTGGCAAAGATTGAGTCATATAGTCCAAGTGCAAAGAAAGCTGAGAAATATAAGGTAGTTTTCAGCCCAAAGAAGGGGACAGAACATTTTGTTGCACAGATAGCAGCAGATTCTGACAGGTCATTTGCATTATACAAGTGACATGATCCAGCTGTAAGAAAAGAGTAACTGCAAGGACTGTGACAAACTAGAATGTTCTTGATCCAGCTACACAGAGTAATATAAGTTGGCCTAACCAACTTTTGCCATGGAGGTATAATTGTCATACCAACCAGATCTTATGATTTTTCAAGAAAAAACAAAAATCAATTTTTGTATGTAATATCTCCACTTAAAAAATGTCATGTACTAATTCAATACTTTAACACATACTACATGGCCCAAGTAACCCACCTACTGACTGAATCTGTCCAGCAAGCCACTGCTATGTGAAGTCTGTTTTAGACATTGACTCTGCTAAATCTTTGGAACTACACACCTTGCTGTCTAGAGGTATGATTCATGTAAAGACTCTAAGACAAACTGTAAGGAATTGAGCATTATACATCTGACTCAAAACATTCCCTAAATTTTCTACATACTTAGAAAGCAAACTTAAACTTTCCATGTTCTTTTTCTTTCCTACCTGCTAAACAAGCTATGGCATTCATAATTACACTCTTTTGAATATGTCACATTCTCTGGGCACATAGTAGGATTTAACTTTCCCATTTCCTTGGAGTTAGGAATAGCCATGTGGGTTGTTTGATCAATGCAATGTGACAGAAAATTACTTGTCCCTTGCAGGAGGGTTTTAGGACCCATATTGTATTTTACTTCATTCTCTCATAGTGATGAGCAAAAATCTAGGCTGTGACTGTTTTGTCATCCTGGAGTCTAGAAGTGACAATGACCCAGAGCACAGCTCCCAGCAATCCACAAGCATGAAGAAAAAGAATTGTTTTAAAACAGCAAGATTTGATCATTGTTGGTTTGCACAACATAATCAGACCTTTTCTGATTAATTTCCTTGTTAATGGTTGTTTTAGCAACTGCTAATCATTAGGAAGAGGGCTTGGATTGGGAATTAAAAGACTTGACTTGAAGACCTCTGAATGAGGGACTCATAAACAGTGTGAACCTTGATCACATTACCTTAGTTCTCTGATCCTCAGTGTTGTCATCTGTAAAGTGAGGAGTTAGCTACTGGATAATTTTAGAGATAGGCTTTATTTATTAATTCCTCCTAGAATATCAGCTTGTAGTCCACCAGCAGTGACATCTTTACCCTTTATGAATTATTAATAAGTTTTTATTTATGTACTAACAAGCATGAAGCCCTACACTAGGTTACAGTCATGATTTTCCCATTATATTTGTTATCACAAGTTTTAGATGTGCTTTAAATGATTAGATGTGAAATTTTTGAGCGCACGATGAGTTCAACTAAAAATTTATAAGCAAACATATGAAAACCAAAAAGATTAAGTGATATTCTCCAATCACAAAAATGCTTACTGGAAAAATCTAGAACCTGACCTAGTGATTTCTGAACATATGTCCTTCCTTCATTACCATATTTACAATCTAAATTGGATTTCCTGTAGAAAGCTTTATTTATTTTATTTACATTTGATTTTTGCCCTGCCAAACCATATAGTACAATTAGAATAGTTCTCAAAGACTGTAGGTCACTTTACACCTCCCACTGTAAAAAATATGGAATAACACTGGGAGATTTTCCTTGCTTTGAAAAAATTTTTAAAAGTTAAAACTCAAATTTTTAAAAATAAACAGAACATTTCAATATGTCTTTTAGTGGAGAAAAAAATAAAAGAAAGAAGCAAGTTCAAGATGAGAAATCACTAGCCAGCAAGCATATTGTGATAAATCAGCCATAATATGATTATAGCAACTTCCTTGGGAAAGAAATCAATGCTGAATCAGACTTAGATAGACCAGGAGGATCAAATAGAGGTCAAAGGTACTTCTCCATCTTGAAATTGGATAATTATTACTGTTATTATTGTCAGTTGCTATAACATAATACTGGGAGAAATGTACAGAGTCCCAGTGCTGCATTTATTGACTGGCTAGACAAGTCAATCCATTATAAAGAAATAAATTTAAGCAAATTACTCCATCCAAATATCAAGTGAATTGGGGGTAATTAGAACAAGGCTACCTGTGAGCCTCCTTTAGATTTTTATTTTGAAAAATAAGGGAAAAAAAATAAAGCAAATAAGCAATTTGGGAAAAAAAAGTCCTATATTTATTTTCTTTTGAGAATTAGACAATAAAGTTTGCTGTAATAGAAAGTATGCCAGGTTTGAAATCTGAAGAGATGGATTTATATGTCTGCTTTGTCACCTTACTATCTACCTTGCCACACAAGCCAAAACCAGCAAACATCTGACAGACCTGTTTTTCTCTTATTCATAACATTCAGGTGGCTACCGAGTTTTCCTATTATGCTGCATTAATAGTCCTACAATCTTTCCCCTCCTCTCTAAAATACTCCCACTACTGCACCTGTTCTTTAGCCTTTCTGCCTGTATTTCTGTACTAGCTTCTTCTTTTATCTCCTAACCTCAGCCTCATATGTTTCTAGCACATTCTCCTTAAGCTAACCTAAGTGATCATTCTGAAATGCAAATCTAATCATGACGGTCATGTCCTATAACCCATTCAATGCTGCCCCACAGGTAATTATTTCCTAAAGATTAGGGCTGTCTGTCTTTTTTTTTTTTGCCATACATCAGTCAAACTTACTATCAAACAAATTCATCTTTCATTTTCTACTTAATGTGTTAATTATTGTTTATTGCCCTTAATTATTGTTTATAACACAATGGCAAGTATTTGTGTCTTTAAATATAGAAAGGGTACAGTAAAAATACAATATTATAATTTTATGGAACCCTTACTGGGTTCTGGTAAGTCATCTTCCTTTTCATGTCAGGAGTCCATCTTGGGATGTGGGTAGGGAGTGCCAACAGAGGTTTTTCAGTAGCCACGCTATGTGAACATAATCAGATTAGTGCTGATTCAAGGGGGTGCAAGAGCTCTTTGTAATAGCATCAACTAAAATTTTTGTATTTCCATTTGAAGTTTTGAGAGTGGCAATTCCTCTGTGCTTCAGGAGTATGACACAAAGCATATGCATGAATTTACAGGAATTTATATGTGCTTGTGTGTATACATATATAGGTGTGTAGGGGATATATATATATACATATTCACATGCTGCATAGTGATGTTTCAGTCAACAACGAACTGCATGTGTGACAAATGGTTCTATAAAATTATAATATTGTATTTTTACTGTACCCTTTCTATATTTGAAGACACAAATACTTACATTGTGTTGCAATTGTCTGTAGCATTCAGCACAGTAGCATACTGCACAGACTTGTAGCCGAGGCGCAAAAGGCTATACTGTTTTACCTAAGTGTGTGGTAGGTTGTACCATCTGTTTGTGTACACTCTGCAATGTTCACATCACAACAAAAATTATTCATCCAACATTATATTTCTCAGAATGTACCACCTTCATTACATGTCCCATGGCTATTTATACAGTAGTCACCCCTTTCCCATGGGAAATATGTTCCAAGACCTCAGTGGATGTCTGAAATCACATATATTACTAAACCCTCTGTATACTATGTTTTCTCCTACGTATGCCTGTGATAAAGTTTATAAGTTGGATACAGTAAGAGATTAACAACATTAATAATAAAACAGAACAACTCTTTATTTAACTTTTAATTTTTTTATTTTAAAGACATGGGGTACAATTCAGGGTTAGGTATACAAATGTTCAATATGCAGGTATCCTTGTTGAAGAGGTGTGCCACCCCTTCCCCTGGCAGATTCCCTCAACTGCCAATCCCACCCCACCCCACCCCCTGGCAGTTTCCCACTACTGCCAATCACTTTCTTATAGTATTATGATAGTTGTTCAAAGTTCACTTATGAGTGAGAACATATGATACTCTGTTCTTTGTTTCTGTGGTAAAAGACTGCGTATGATAGACTCTAAATCCATCCAAGGTGCTGCAAAGTCCGTATGTTTGTCTTTCTTTATGGCTGCCTAATATTCCATTGTGTATATGTGCCAAGTTTTTTTTAATCCAGTCCTGCTTCAATGGGCAGCATGGTTGGTTCTATGTTTTTGCTGTTGGAATAGAACTGAAACAAACATGAGTATGCAGGTAATCATTTTTGTAGAATGATTTGAGTGCTTCCAGGTATATTCCCAATAGGGGGATTGTTGGGTCATATGGAAGATCAATTTCTAGTTCTTTCAGAAATCTCCACACTGTCTTTCAAAGAGGTTGTACTAGTTTCATTCCCACCAACAGTGTAGAAGTGTTCCTTTTTCTCTGCATCCTCAACAGTATCTGTTGTTGTCTGTTTTATTCATGATGACTACTCTTACGGGGATTAGATTGCATTTAAATGTGGTTTTGATTTGCATTTCTCTGATGAGTGAGGCTGAGCACTTTTTCATGTGTCTGTTGGTTGCCCATATATCTTCTTTTGACAAGTGTTTATTTATGTCTTTTGCCCACTTTTTAATGGGGCTGGGGTTTTGTTGTTGTTGTTGTTTTCTTTCAGCACATTTGAGTTCTTTGTAGATCCTAGATGTTAGGTCTTTGCCAGATATACAGTTGGCAAATTTTTTTCCCCATTCTGTGGGCTGTCTCTCCGCTCTCTTGATGATTTCCTATGCTTTGCAGAAACTTCCGTTTGATAAGGTCCCACTCGTCTATATTATCTCTTATGGCATGGGCACTTGGAGTTTTGATCAGGAATTAGTGGTCAGTTCCAATTTCCATAAGGGCATCTCCTATATTATAGTTTGAGGTTTTATATTTAGATCTTTGATCCGTTTAGAGTTAATTTTTGTGTACTGTGATAGGTAGGGGTCTTGTTTTAGTCTTCTGCATGTGGTCTGCCAGTTTTCCCAGTACCATTTACTGAATAAGTTCCCCTCTCCCCAGTGGTTGTTGGTGGAGGCTTTGACAAAGATGAGTTGGTTGAGAAATTGAGGCTTTGCTTCCGGAATCTCTATCCTGTTCCATTGGTCTGTATGCCTGTTCTTGTACCAATATGGCTGTTTTGATTACTGTAGCCTTATAGTAAAGTTTGAAATCTGGAAGTGTGATGATACCTTCTGCTTTGTTTCTTTTGCTAAGGATTGTTTTGGCTATTTGTGTTCACTCATGTTTCCATATGAATTTCTGTATTGTCTTTTCCACGTCAGAGAAGAGTAATGTTGGTAATTTAATGGGTATTGCATTGAATCTGTAGATTGCCTTTGGTAGGATGGACATCTTAACAATGTTGATTCCTCTTATCCATGAGGTTGGAATATTTTTCCATTTATTTGTGTCTTTTGGGATTTTTTTGAGCAGTGTCTTGTAGTTCTCATAGTAAAGGTGTTTTACTTCTCTTGTTAGGAAGATGCCAAGGCATTTCAATTTTTTTGTGGCTATTGTGAATGGGATTGTGCTTTTATATGGTTTTCCACCTGCTTGTTGTTGGTATATAAGAATGCAAATGTATTTTGCACATTTATTTTGTACCCTGAGACTTTGCCAAAATCCTCTATTAATGCAGAATGTTTTTGACAGATTTTCTTTGGTTTTCTAGGTATAGGATCATGTCATCTACAAAGAGGGATAACTTAACTTTCTCATTTCCTATTTGAATACTTCTAATTTCCTTCTATTGTCTTATTGCTTTAGCTAAGACTTCCAACACAATGTTGAACAAGAGGGATGAGAGTGGGCAGCCTTGTCTTATTCCATTTTTCAAGGGAAATGTTTCCAGTATCTGTCTATTTAGCAATATGCTAGTTGTGGGTTTGTCATAGATGGTGCTTACTATTTTGAGACATGTTCCTTCTATGCCTAGGTGCTTGAGGGTTTTTATCTTAACAACACGCAGCTGTCTCTCAATATCTATGGGGAATTTGTTTCAGAACTCCTCACAGATATCAAAATTCACAAATGCTCAAGTCCTTTATATAAAATGATGTGGTATTTGCATATAACCTTTGCACATCTTCCCATATACTTAAATAATCTCTAGATTACTTATTATATCCTTGCATAGCAATGCAATGTAAATGCTATGTTAACAATTATTGTATTATTCAGGAAATAATAAAAACTGTCTGTACATGTTCAGTGCACATGCACCCATCTTTTTCTTTTCTGAATATTTTTAATCTGAGATTGATTGAATCCATAGGTACAGAACCCATGAATCCATAATATCAACTGTACTGTAAAAGAAGTTATATGTGTGTGTTCTCTTTTTCTCTCAAAATATCTTATTGTACTATACTCACCTATTTTCAGACCATAGTCAACCACGGGTAACTGAAGCCTCTGAAAGAAAAATGGAAGATAAAGGGGGACTACTGTAAAAAATGTGTAATGTGTGTATATTCAAATTCATTACTTTCTTAAAAAATAATTTATATGAGTTATAACAATAGAAATAAATAAATCATGTGTTTGTGAGTGGTAAGGCTCATACTTTTGATTTTGTACTTAGAAACACTCTCAACAGATTATGAAGCCCATTCTTTTTTTTTTAAGATGTGGGGTACAATTAAGGGTTAGGTATAAGGCCCATTCTTTTAAACAGCAAATAGTCTCAACCTATGTAGCAAGATTTCCTTCTGTCTCTTAATCAACCCAAGTGAAGATATAGTACAAAAACAAGGGAGTTAATGCCCAAGGAACCCACCTGAACAAAGGAAATAAGTCATTGGAGAAATGACCCAGTCTTCCATCCTTTGGAGGAATGTTCATGTAATCTATATGTATTTCTAATTTTCAGTGAGATTGAGTACCATTTGTCCACAAGGGCACCTAATTCAAAAATGCCTACTTTACGGATTTTCCCTCTGACCCTCCCTTCCTCTTACTGCTGTGACCACCTCCCAGATAAGATAGCAGAACCCAAAGTGTCATCTCAGTCTGTGTTCTGAGGGACTCAGACTAAGGCAAACATGCTCTCAGTGATCTTTTCTACTAAATAATTCATGATTGACTCTGTGGGCAGGTGTCTTTGTTTGGGTTGCCGTAAGAAATACCTGAGGCTGTGTAATTTATAAAGAAAAGAAGTTTATTTGGCTCACGGTTCTGCAGGTTGTACAAATAACATGACTCAAGCATTTGCTTCTGGTGAGAGTCTCAGGAAGCTTAAACTTGTGGCAGAAGGTGAAGGGGAGCAGATGAAAGAGAAAGGGAGGGAAGGTGCCAGGCTCATTCTAACAATCAGGTCTCATGGGAGCTATAGAGTTAGGACGCATTACAGCGAGGAAGCTACCAAGACATTCATGAGATTTTCACCCCCATGATCCAAACACCTCCCACCAGGATCCACGTCTAATATTGGGGATCAGATTTAGCATGAGATTTGGAAGGGAAGAATATCCAAACAATATCACCAGGTATATACAGATATTATCATTTAGTGGTCCATAATCTTAGATACTACACAATAAAAACTCTGTACCAATTGTTATGAAAAGAATTTCTCTTTGGAAGGCTGAGGCAAGTGAATTGCCTGAGCCCGCGGTTTTGAGACTGGCCAGGGCAACTTGGCGAGACCCCATCTCTACAATAAATCAAAAATTAGCTAGGCATGGTAGCATGCACCTGTAGTTCCAGCTACTTGGAAAGCTGAGGCGGAAGCATCGCTGGAGACCAGCAGGTCGAGGCTGCGGTGGCCGGGAGCGTGCCCCTGCATTCCAGTCTAAGCGACAGAGTAAGACTCCAACTCAAAAAAAAAAAAAAAGAAAAGAAAAGAATTTAGGAAATTTCCTGAAATGGTGATTAAGTAGTGGTTGATATCATTTCAATTTACTCTATCAAGTAATTTTACCATAGGAGTATATGCATATATTGGTTATTCATATGTATTACTATACTTTTCCTACTAACTTCCACAACTTCAAAAGTTGTTTGGAATAAGAGAACCTTCTATTGTGAAGTGGGTATAGAAGTTGAGCTTTAAGGCTATATATCTTTATTTGTGTATCATGCAAATGAATAACAACAAGCATATGAGGTTTTACTGTTACCTAGATACCAGGGCCTTTTGATTTTATCACCATGTGAAAGTTTCTGTCTACTTCTGAAAATAGCTGCACTTTTTTTACAGTAATTGTTCATCTTCAAGGACTATCAAGAAAGGGCATTTTGCTATTTATGCAGAGAGAAAAAGTGTGTAGATTTCTATAATGTATAGATATTAAAACATGATACTCCCTTCAATACATAAAACATAAGCTCTACTTTAATGGTAACTATTTCTTATATAAGCACATTTTATGTAATAAAGATATCCGTATGTAATAAAGATATCAGTATATGTAAGCTAAGTTTGGATTAACTAGATTTAGATTAATTTGCCTGAAATAATAGTTATTTGTTCATATTTATAATCACAGATACAAACATAAAGCGATTGACAGTAGTGGGAAACTATCAGGGGGTGGGATTGCAGTTGAGGGAAACTGCTAGGGGAGGGAGGGGCATGCCTCATCAACAAGGGTACCTGCATGATCAATGTTTATATATCTAACCCTGAAATGTACCCCACATCTTTATAATAAACATAAAAAACAAAACAAAACTGAGTAGAATGCTTCCATGTCTGTGATGCAATGACAAATCCCTGAAAATCTTATCTTTTTCATTAGGATAATGAAGCAAAACAAATAAGTACTGGTTTCTGCTCCTAGAATGTGAGTTTCTGCTAAGCAAAAGTCACAAGTGTGGATTTTGGTTTTTTTTTTTTTTGAGTTGGAGTCTCACTCTGCCGCCCAGACTGGAGTGCAGTGACCACTCCCGGCCACCGCAGCATTGACCTACCGGGCTCCGGCGATCCTTCCGCCTCAGCCTTCCAAGTAGCCAGAATTATAGGCATGCGCTACCACGCCCAGCTGATTTTTTGATTTATTGTAGAGATGAGGTTTCGCTGCCCACGCGGGTCTCGAACCCGCGGGCTCAGTCAATTCACTCACCTCAGCCTCCCAAAGGCGCGGGATTACAGGTTGAGCCACCGAGCCCGGCTCACAAGTGTGGATTTTATCTTCTAAGCTACCTGCCTGCTTCCTAGGGATATGGCAGCCAAAGGGAGAAAAGAAATACAAATTTTTTGACGTATTTGCTAGTGTGTGATAATTAATATTTAGTTGTCTTTCATCTCTCGTTTTTAATATATTATTTATCATATTATATGTGTCTATATATGTATATTCAATTCAATCAAATAGCATCTACTATTTGAAGGTTAGGTGATAGGTGCTGGAGGAATAACAAGATAAATAAATTACAAATCTTGTTTTCAAAAAATGTATAAATTGACTAGAGAAGATATGTGTGTGTGTGTGTGTGTGTGTGTGTGTGTGTGTGTGTGTCTTTGTGTTCAGGCAAAACTTAACCTAACCTAAACTCTCATTTGGAGGCAAACCAAAACTGGCATGAGGATATTTCTAGTTTTTATTTATTCTTTATTATTTGACTATGCATACAACTGCTGCAGAAATATTAATGTATTTGATTATGGTATACAATTCCTAACTCTACCAGTGTGTTATAAAATGCACGCACATATATACCAGACTACCTTCCTAGAATCAAATTCCAAAACACCTGTAGTCACATAGTTTTGGATCTAGGACTGATGCTGAATGAACCTACTGCCAGGTTTGGTGGCAAGTGCTGGTGCTGGTGGGTGCTACAGTCCAGCCCACTCTGCTTCTGTACCTGGGGCTCTGTTGGCCTGAAGAAATAAGCCTTTCACAAGCTTACACAAAGAAGTTATCTTCTGACTAAGGCCTGTCTAGGAATGGTACAGTAGGGCCTCAGGAAGTACCTTTTCTAATATGTATCATGGCAATTCATTGAGGCTTTGTAAGAGATTGTTTAAGGTAGGAGTGATCACAAATCTGATAGGAGCAGGGGTATGTGAAGAAGATTTTCAAAAAGATTTATGAAGAATGCTTACGTAGTAAAATATTTCTTTAAAGTATACATCTAACAGAAATGGCAAAAAGGTAGATGGGGAAAAAGAGAGAGCAGCATTTGTCATGGCAGAAAACTTCTATTTGCTCCTCACAACAGTGTGAATTGAATATTCTTATTACTCTTGTTTTACAGCTTAGAAAATTCATATTTAGGGAGTAATTTGTCCACGGCCACACAACTGCAGGCTATGATAGCAGAAATCTAACACAGGTTGATATCACTTTCAAAGCTAATATTCTAACCACTATACTTAATTGGAATATTAGACTGAAAATATGTTAAATCTGTGTTCTAGTGCTAACCGTGCCAGCTCTCCACAGCAATCATTGCCCCTTAGGGTTGCAGAATAGCTGGACTCAAAACGAAAACAAAACCCTAACAACAACAAAAGCAACACTGCAGAGAATAGCTTCAAAACATATTTTTTGTACTTTGTGATAGAGAATCCAGCCCTGGTTGCCCCAGTTCTAACTGGGATTTCCCACCTGGTTTTTTGACCACTCAATAATATAGATGTCAGTTAAATTCCCTGATCTTTGATTCCTCATCTTTCAAATGAAGTAATTGAAATAGTGGCAGTGTCAAGTCTCTCACCAAGGTCATTACCTGACAGAATTGGGAAAGGATGGTTTAAAGTCTTAATGAATAGTTTCCCCTCATCTTCTCTCACATCTAACATCTTTGGCAATGTCCCCTATGCTTTCTACATGAAACTTTTGGCTCTCCTCTCTCTTGCAGAGCTTTCCGTGTTTTGAACTACCCTAGTTTTGCCATCAGAATGTTTCAGCATGTACAGTCACATGATATTTCGTTTTTTGTTCCCACAACTGAATTAAGTGTAATTTGTGGTTGTGTTCCTACATTAATTTCATTTCCTAGAGTTTCATTATTGCTTTCAAAACACTTATTTCTTTCATTCATTCATTTATCCACTCAATTTTTTCAAAATATACTGAACACAGTGTTACAAGAACTCCAAAAAGGACTCAAGATATAAAGATGAATAAATCATGATCTTTAGAAACGAATAGTTTAGTTGGGTGTACAGACTACCAATTGTCAAGACAAGTCATTTTTAGTATAAGTATTATGCAATAACAAAGACACAAGCAGGGATGTTTTAATTCTCTTTTGATGGATCTTAAGAAGATATCCCAGCGTTGATAATACTTGAGTTACATCTGGATAGGTTTGATAAGTAGGAACAGAAAGGGTAGAAAGAACTTTGTTTACTTTGTGTTATTTCATATTTTGTATTTACAAGCACCCCCATTTTTATTACAGTAATAGGAAGACAGCTAAAAGTACTGAATTGATTTTTGTTATTTATATTTTCAATTAAAATTAATTACAGAGATTATGCTGAAATGACTATCATATGTAAACCATTCAGTTAATTCGTGTACTTTTAAATTTTATATGTTATGGAAACTAAATAAGAAATGGGTAATATTTTTGGTTATTTATATACTATAAATTAATATCTATAAAATAAATTTCCACTGTTAAACACCAATAAAAAAATCTCTACTCTTATCTGTAATTTAAGACTTTTAGTTAGAAGCAACAGAAGTACACTCTGGCTGATTAGTTGTGTTATTAAGATAAGACTGTAGACATTTTGGTCCCCAAATTTTAACTTTGTTACAACTGATATTACCAGAACTAATGTCACTGTGGCTTTTGCTGCTTTGTTCTAATGGTCCCCATTACCTATAACAATCGCTTGCATGTTCCTCAATTCTGAATTCATTCTACAGAACAGCACAATTAATTACTTTTTCTCTTATTCCATCCCCAAATCTCCTAGGCAGAGATAAACAAATCCTTCTTGATTTAGCAAGTCCTTATTGAACACTTACAACTATGAACCATACCAGCACTAATTTTGCTGACTAAAATATGTCATTGATTATTTTATCTATCCTCATTTAAACACACATCAGACGTGGCCTGTACAAGGAAGGTATAGTGGTTAGCCAGAGACGTACATAGTTTTCCTATTAGTAATCAAGGTAAGCTTCATAGAGAAGGAGACTCTTCTTGTTCTTATAAGATATATACATATGTCAAATCATCAAGTTGTATACTTTTTTTTTTTTTTTTGAGTTGGAGTCTCACTCTGTCGCCCAGAATGGAGTGCAGTGGCCGCTCCCGGCCACCGCAGCCTCGACCTGCTGGGCTCCGACGATCCTTCCGCCTCAGCCTTCCGAGTAGCCGGAATTACAGGCGCGATTTTTTTATTTATTGTAGAGATGATGTTTTGCCAAGTTGCCCAAGTGGGTCTCAAACCCTCAGGCTCGGGCAATCTACTCACCTCAGCCTCCCAAAGCGCGGGATTACAGACTGAGCCACCGAGCCCGGCTAAGTTGTATACTTTAATATATATGTCATAGTCCATTTTCTGCTGCTATAGCAGAATACCTCGACTAAGTAATTTATAACGATGAAGACTGGAGTTCTGAAGGCTGGAAAGTCCAAGAGCATGGCTCCAGCATCTGGCAAGGCTCATCCCAGGGCAGAAGGCATCCCATAGTGAGAAAGTGCATACATGAGACAGAGATAGGAAAAAGGCCAAACTTATCAGAAGCCCACTCCTGTAATAATTAACCTACTCCCTCGATAACAGCATTAACCCATTCATGAAGACCTAATCATCTCTTAAAAGCCCTCCATCTTAATACTCTTAAAGTGGCAATTAAGTTCCCAACACATGAACTTTGGGGGCATACAGTCAAACCATTGTAATGCAGTTAAAAAAATCATCAGCCTTGAAAAGGGAGAGAAGCTGTCTTATACAAAGTCACTGAAGCTTTGTTTTCAGGAGTTTTAAAGTTTTATTTTGTTTATGTCTCAGTGTTACCATTTACCATGTTGTGTTACAGTTATTTATTTTGGTATATTTTTTCTCCAATAATATGTGAAAGCCTATTGAGACAATTTTTGGTGAATATTAATATCCTGGTATCATTAGATAAAGCAAAAGTATCCCTTTGATAATCCAAAAGTAATCAATGATTTAAGTTTTCTTTAGAAACGCAGTTGAAGTTGTTCTGCTGCAATGTGTTTCTGTCATGTAAATTAGCTCATAAATGATTGGTAAATAGGAGAATACTGTCATCTTAATGTGGAAAGCACAATTCTTCCAGCAAGTTATTGATTTTTACCACCAAGTAATAGCAACTGAATGCAAAGTATACAAGCAAAGCTGAATGAAGCCAGGAGCAGAGAAATTAGGTGCTACTTAATAAGTCTATAGTTTTTTTTTTTTCTTTAGTTCAGTTTGGGCATCTGCTCTCTCTTAGAAGTGCTTCTCCCAATATTTGTGCATTTTTACTTTATGTCCATAATTTTTGCAGCTCCACATTTTCCTGCATCCCTTTTTATCAAATTATCTACATTTTTTATATTTAAAGTAATGCCTTTATTTATAATAACATTTCTTTACATTTTAGATATTTAACATATTCTTTTTTAAAGTGTGACATTGTAAATAAATTATATTGCTATTTTTGTTACTGATCTGGATATGTTTTAACAGATCTGCCTAACCCCATGTTCCCCACACAGACTACAAGACTTTTCCAGAATTCTTATCTTGTATATTTCGTGAGGAAGAAATGTCCATAAAACCATTTATGAAACCTTTTTAACAGCATCATGTGGAAGAAAGAACGCATTTTCTCCTTATTTAAACAATAATCCGTGAAAAAAAATAAGAATAAAATCTACTTGCCTTCATTCCCTAGGCAATCCAGTTAATCTACTGTTCACACAAATGCCTTCAGATAGATCTTTTCCCCCACAGTAAAGCTATAGTGAGTGCCAAAAGATAGAGTACAAAAACACATAAATGTTAAAACAGTGAATAGTAATGTAGTCCATCAATTTGTTTTGGTAATTAGCACATCCCATGCAATAAATTTCTGGCACCATCCAAATTCAACTGTTACTCATGTTACATTTACTCTTGTGCTGTCTGTTGCTTTTAATCTTTCCAGCTACATTATAAACTACGTAAGGGAAGAGACACCTCTTATATGTCTACATTTCTTAGTGCCTAGCAAAGTATCAGGCATAATATGGGTACCTGATATGTGTTTTCTAATTGATTCCCAATAAGTTGGGTTTACTTGCATTAAACTTTGAGAAAAAAATTTTTTTTTGAATAGAGTTGACTTTCAACATCTGACTTAAAAATGGAAAAATTAGAGAGTAGGAACATGATTCATTTTTCATTTCTACATAAGATATTTCATGGTTTTCTCTTTTAGAAGGTGTTTTCTTTTTAAGGGATATTACTTACTTTCTTATTTTTGTTTCTATTTCAATGGATCCAATCCCTGCTAAGGTTGAGAATTTCAAAGAGCTACAGAAGAGTATGATTTCTCCTCTGTGTTGACATTTTTTAAATTATTATTATAGACAAATGATTGCTTCTGAGGTTGTTGTTGGCCTAAGTCACATTTCTCCTAGGTAGAAAGGCTTTTTTTTTTTTTTTTTCATCTCTTTAGTAAAAGAAAAGAATGCTTGTCCTTGGTGGCTGTATATTTTCATCTGGCCAAGAATGTCAGCTTCAGAAAATAATTAATGCAACAATTATGGCTTCTGTAAGTGAATAAATTGCTGAAAACAGGTATCGACATGTTGCATTATTCTTTTCAGAAGTGAACAACTATCATTCTCCATACATCTTCTATTCTTCTACTTGGTTACATTTATTATTTTTGCTTAAACAAAAATAAGATAATTATATGAATACATATGGTCTCAATGAGTATGTATGTTTCTCAGTCATAATGTTGATGTCTCTTCAGTCTCATTTCTAAGTAATGCTGGGAAATTGCGATCACACTTATTTTGTATTGCATCTGTATAAATGGAGAAATCCTGGTGTGAATGTACCCAGACTTGATGATATGCAGTTTCACCAATTATTTCAAAATGCATTTCAAACTGTGATACCTTTTGTTAAAAGTCTTTGAAAGGAGAGATTGCTTGATGGATTTAAGTCTTTTTATCATATCCCAGAAAAAGACAGATGTGCTTCACTGGACAACTATAATTCACCATATGGTTAGTCATGTCAGCATTTGTACTGGAAGAACCCTTACAATCTAGTGACCCATACACAGTTACAAATAAGGAGAAGGAGAAAATTAGACATTTTTCCTAACAGTTATTTTAAATTTCACTAAAATTTCCCTGAATCGTAGATTAAAATTCCCAGTTAGGTAGCAAATGCAAAAATGACATATCTTCATAATAGCCATTTTGGTAGTGAATTGCACTAAGCACCAATTTTTCCTAGCATATTGCATTTTTCCAAATTTTCTGAGAACTGCGCTCCTCCCAATTAAAATCTATAAGTAAAGAGGTGAGTTACTAATATGTTATTTGTTAAGATTACTGTACCATAATGTTTTAGAATTGACACATGGATGAGTTATTGTGTAAAACACACACACACACACACACACACACACACACACACACACACACAACTGTCTCTATTTCCCTCTAGTTTTAAAGGTTATACCAAAGGAAAGAGCAGAATGCCTTTAGGAAATTTTAAAACTCTGACTCAAAATCTTCAAGTATCACTTGATTCCAGTATAGAGTGTAATCAATGGCAGCCACCAAAGAAAAATACAACATTCATTCCTTTTGGTGATTCTATAAACCTCTCTGTCTTCTCCAGCTTTCCACCTGGCCTAAAGACAGATGTCTTAAATTTCTATATTATGTAATTCAGTTAAATATTTACCTTTTCCTGGTATTCCATTTTAAATTGCAAGTTATATCCAATAGCCGTAAGTGCCTTATCTCCTAGTGCAACTTTTTAAACCATTTTTATTTTTCACTATGGGGCTTGGGACAGGATAAGTAAGATAAATAGTGACATGGAAAGATTAGAGGTAGATATGAGCCGGGCTCGGTGGCTCAGCCTGTAAATCCCGCACCTTTGGAAGGCTGAGGTGAGTGGATTGCCTGAGCCCGCGGGTTCGAGACCCGCCTGGGCAGCGAGACCTCATCTCTACAGTAAATCAAAAAATCAGCCAGGCATGGTAGCACGCGCCTGTAATTCCGGCTACTTGGAAAGCTGAAGCGGAAGGATCGCCGGAGCCCAGCAAGTCGAGGCTGCGGCGGCCACTGCACTCCAGTCTGGGAGACAGAGTGAGACTCCAACTCAAAAAAAAAAAAGAAAGAAAGAAAGATTAGAGATAGATAGATCACAAAGACAAAGGGTTGGGAAAAAGAACCAACTTTGCTTTCTGTCTGTTCCCCTAGCCTAAACTTGGTTTTCATTGGCCACCATTTTTGAATGATTAGCAGTCTAGTTTGATGATTTAAAGAAAAAAATAACTGTCTCAGGAATTAAAAGTACAAGACAGTTGTATGACTAACTCTTTGAGTGTCCATGTCTTTCGTTGTTTTGTTGCTTAAAAAAAAAAGAGGGAAGTGATAAAAATCCCTCATTTAATATATGATAAGTAAGATAAATTTAAAAATATACCTTTATTTCACAGGTTGTAAACTGACATTTCACTGAAAACTTTGGGTCACAGACTGAGTTTTCTTTAGTTGAACACCATCTAAGATTTTTTGAAACATTAGTTTAAAAATTGAAGATTTTGCATAAAAATTTGGATATTTTGCCTCTTACAAAAACACAGAAGTTCTGGAAGGACTGTGCTAAGCTAAGTGGCTACTGTCCTTAAAGAAAGTGTGTGCTTTCCAGGTCACCATCATTGCCACCACTCCCTGTTATTTATACCCACACACATTTACTTATTTATGTTACATGAAATTATTGGCTTCTGAATTTATGATACCTGTTGTCACTGTTATAACGTCTCAAAGTATTAATGTAAAATAAGACAAAGTAGAGGGAGAATGATTTAGTCATCCAGGGAAATATGAAATAGAATTATGGCATTTTCTCCCTCTTACCTATAAGTGTTTTTTTTGAATTCACAATGAGAATTTTTAACAGTGTTGGCATTCATTTCTTACATTTCCTACCTAATCTGAAACTGTGACATGTATGTCTAGTATCAAAGAAGTATGTGGTGTTTCTGGCAGGGTGCAGGCTTACAAGGCAGAATTTGGAAACTCCCACCATGCAAAAAAATACATGTCCTAGAGGAGAATAGTGTCAATATTGTCAAATTTAAATTGGTTTATTTCAAACTAAGGGCAAACGTGACCATGTTGCATTATTAACAAAAGCACTCATGAAAAAAATGTCTTTGTACAAGAAATATTTGGTACCCGTGTTAAGTCAATACTCCTGAGGGAAAATGGGCCTAGTTCATAATCATACTTCATTATACATTTTTAAGCAAAACACAATGTTATTAATTTTACTAAAAAAGAAAATGTAAATGTAGTATTTCTGATTTGTAAATGAGAAATGTGACTCTGACAATTTTTCATTTTAAAAAAATAAAACGAATTCTTTTTTATACTATATGTGAAGTAAAGTAAAATTTTTTATTTTTTTCTTTCAATTTTCAATGTAAAATATCAACTGACATAAAGGCTGGAAAAGAACATGTAAAAGAAATAGACACATTATTTCTCTTTTCACTTATTTGAAAGTAACTTTTCTTTTTTATTGTTGGAGAACTTAGTTAATAGATTTTTTTGGACATTAAATATATGTTTAAAGTTCATATATACGTATATATATGTAAATATATATATATGTGTGTGTGTATATATATATGTGTGTATATATATATATGTGTATATATATATGTATATACATATATGAATTTAAAGTTATAAATACCTTTCTAAGCAGCCCTTTAGTTGCATTCCATAAATTTTGGTATTTTTCAAATTTTTATTCTCTTTGAAATATTTTTTTGTGATATTTTTGTGATTTCTTTTCGACCCATGATTGTTTAAAAGTGTGTTGATAAACTTTCAGTTTTGTGGGTAATTTTCTGGATACCTTATACCTTAACAGTATGGATTTCTAAATTCTGTTGTGATAGTAGATTTCAACTTTTGAAGTGTATTGGTACTTGTATTATGGTATGATACTTCTTTATGCCCTTTCCATGTGCACTTGAAAAGACTCTGTTTTCTGAAATTTGGGTGTAAGATTCTATTAGTGATAATGAGTTCAAACTACTTCACAAGGTTGATGTTTCTATATCCTTATCTTATCCTATCTGTTTGCTATATGTATTGAGACTGAAGAAGAGTATTAGAATCTCCAACTAGGTCATCAATTTGTATATTTCTACCTTTAATCCTATCTGTTTTTACTTTAGGTATTTTAAAAATCTGCTATAAGTGGGTATGTGCTTATGATTGCTATTTCCCTGATAAATTTACCTTTTCTGTCATTGTGAAATGACTTTCATTATGTCTTATAATCTGTGTTTTTGTTTATAAAATGCCTGACCCTTCTATGAATTTAATGGAAAGGCCAATGTGTTTCTCCAATCATTCTAACCAAATGAATTCCAATCTCTGTTTCCTCTGTAGTGAACAATAGCAGTAATAACTGCTCGGATTTCTTACACTTTCAGCGTTTTGCTTTCTGAGGACTTTCTGGACTATCTCCTATTCAGTTGCAGTTTAGGGGTCAGTCAAGTATTTGATAGAAGTTCAAACTCAGATTGAGAGCTCCCTCTTCTGAGATGTTGCCCTTCTTAGATTTTATCTCCTTCAATTTTTAGCCTTCCTGGTAGCCCCGAGCTCCTCCTGACACTCACGAATAGTTTTCTGTTTGAGTTTTGCAGTCTTGCACCTCACATGGTGAGGCTTGCCCTCAGATGTGTAAATCCATACAGGGGGATCGCAAGTGATTTACTTGAGAGTCCCTAGTTCCAGCCTGCTTTGGATTACTCTCGGTTTTAAAGTTCTTATTTATAAGAGAATTGTCCACAAAAAGAAGATCTACACTTCCATCACTGCTTGTAATTTAGTCGCAAATTTAGATTCAGATGATTGAGAGTAAACTTTGTCAAATCAGCATTGCCTAGAGCATATAAGAAGGATCTTCCTTCTCCCCAGGTTATGTTTAAATTCAAGTAATTTTATGTAGTACTACAATTGGCCACACAGCTATCTGAGCTAATGTCCAGGCCAATGTAACTATTCCCATTAATACCTACAGAGATGTCCAAGTTCACTCACTGGCCTCCATGTTCTGGCCCACATATGTCATATCACCTGAAAGGCTCTTTCAGGTTTAGAAGCCTTCTCTACCCATTTATTATCCTTCATCAAAGGCATGAGGATCTTTGTTGTTGTTGTTGAGGTGTTCCTATGTTAATACGTGCTCATGAACAACCAAGCATAGGTGCTTCTGATACCATCTGGTTGTAAGAGCCATATACTTAGGCCTATTCTCCTGCTCTCACAACATGCTAGACTATGAGGGAACTAATAACTAATGTAATTGTCCGTTACTTCTACCAGACCCAGTCTTTACTCATCATCAGTTTTTAAATTTCTACTGTCTCAATCTAAAAAATTTGAGAGCATAGAGTGTGTTATTGGCTGAGCATGGAAGATAAGATAAATCACAAAATATTATTCTGAATGTATTTATTGTATAACTTTGAATTTATGAATACCAAATGTTATTAGTTAGATTTTTTGCTTCTGTACTCTAGGAAAACCTTCCACAGGGCCTTATATGTCCCCTGTCAACCAAGAATAACATGGAAAATAAACACAATAGTTAACATGTCAAAATTATTTCTTGCCACAGGTGTGTGTGTGCCTTTGTATGCATAAGATAACAAAAATGTGCACACTTTTTCCAAAGAGGTGAAACAGCGACCCTGTGATATGAAAAACAGTTGCTCCTTCATGTGTTCAACAAATATTTGCATTCTTGCTCTGCTAAGTTCTGGGAAATTGTGATGAACAAGGGAGGCAAAAAACCTTTATCCCTAAGGCACAGTTTAGGGAGTTAAGCAAAATTCATTAAATAAGTAAATGTATAAGATCAGACAGTTGTGAGTTATGTGAAGAAAAATCAAATAACAGATAAAGAGAGATGGAAGGACCTAATTTAGAAAGGGTATTTAGAGTGAAAGCAGGTTTTTGACAGATTCTCTTGAGTTTTTTGAGGTATAGGATCATATCGTCAGCAAAGAGGGATAACTTGACTTCCTCTTTTCCTATTTGGATACGCCTAATTTCCTTCTCTTGTCTAATTGCTCTAGCTAGAATTTCCAACACAATGTTGAGCAGGAGGGTAAAAGTGGGCAAGCTTGTCTTGTTCCAGTTTTCAGTGGAAATGTTTCCAGTTTCTGTTCACTTAGCAATATGCTGGCTGTGAGTTTATCGTAGACAGTGCTTACTATTTTGAGATATGTTCCTTCTACGTCTAGATGTTTGAGGGTTTTTATAAAGAAGGGATGCTGGATTTTATCAAAAGCTTTTTCTGCATCTAATCATATGGTTCTCATTTTTACACCTATTGACATATTTCATTACATTTATGATCTTGTGGATGTTGAACTAGCCCTGCATCCTGTGGATAAAGCCAACCATGCTGCCCATTGAAACTGGACTGAATTTTTTTAAAATGTGGTAAATATACACAATGGAATATTACACAGTCATAAAGGAGCACAAATATATGGACTTTGCAGAAATTTGGATGTATTTAGAGTCTATTATAAGCAGTGATCCATCATAGAATAAAGAATGGAGTACCACATGTTCAGAGTACTCACACATAAGCAGACCCTGAACATTTACCATAATACTATAAGAAAGGGATTGGCAGTAGCAGGATACTGCTGTGGTGGGGGGAGAGACACAACATAAATAAGGGTACCTGATCTCAACAAGGCAAAGTAGGGACCAAAATGAGGTCCAAATTTTACTTGTACGATTACCACTTGTGTACCTAATCCTGAATTGTACCCACATCTTTAAAATAAAATAAAACAAACAACAACAACAAAAAGAAAGGGTAGTCAGAGAAAATCTGTCTAAGGGAGGTGGAATTTTAGCAGAAATACGAATGAGCATGGCAACAAGCCCATGTGAATTTTGGGGAAACACTGTTCCAGGCAGAAGAAACTGCAAGCACAAAGGCATGAAAGACTGGATTGGTGGAGAGAGTCATCATGGAGGAAAACCAGTGAGGAGGAAGGAGAATAATAAAAGATACCCTGTCAGGTTCATTTCTTCCAACCAAGAGCAGTCCTATCAATTCATCTCCATGTGCCCTACAAAATTATCATATTCTCTATTTATTTTGACAAAATGAAATTGTTGGCAAGCACTGCCCTTAGTTATCTCTCTCACAACATTTGATTTCATCTGTTTGAAGCCTTAATAGCATCAATAGGTCAGATTGGCTTGTCTTTTAGGCTGAAGAATTTTAGAATCAATAAAAGAACATATGATTCTTTGTAAATATACAAGATTCTTAACATCAGCTTCTTCTTTTTTTCTCTCTTAGCTAGATTGTTTTTATTTACCACAATTTCTGGACATACATAGTTGTTAACAATCTGTTTCTATTTCTGTTTTGAGAAAGACTTTGAACTCAAGAAAGTCAAATTCTAGCATTCATGTCAATTTTGTATTCAATATTTTTACTTTTGACTGTTAGACAGAATTCATTTTTTTCCCTTCCACTTAAGTCAAACAATCTTCATATTCTTCCTTATTGTGGTAGAAGCTCCAGAAGGCTCTGTCAATTTGAAAACAGTCTAAACCTATTTGTTCTTCCAGGAAAAAAAAAAGATCACTTTGTTCTGTATTTCAGGTTTTATTGGGTAAGATTTAGGCTTACTGTAATGAGAAAAATAACTTCTTGCTTTAAATTAAGTAAGATATTTTCCTTTAAAATTGAGAATACTTGTCTCTATAACATTTGGGACATTAAAAAACTGGTTATGAAATGTCCACATATAAGTTGTTTTCACACTTTCCTGACGGATATTAACCAAGAGTGCTCCCATGATTCAAGTAACCAGTGTGAATGTCCCGATTCTATTGCCGACAAGAAACTAAGAAATACACTTTGGATTTAGGAGGAACTGATATAATTTGATAGACTTGCACTCATTACCTGCAGGCAAGCACACCTGTAGACACCTACCTTGAGGCAGATCTGTGTTTTAGTGGAGCAATAATAGAAGTTTTCTCTCTTCCATATACGGAAATATTGCTTCAAATCCAAGAACCAGGATCTATGTTTCAATATTTTTTACAGTATTCCTAGTTTTTCAAAATCAATTTTCTGAGCACCTACTAGTGACTAGGCATCCTTGTAAGCACTGAAAATAAAATGATAAATAAGACATATCTTATTCCTTCTAGAAACTGACAAAAAAGTAGGATAAATGGATTCAGACACAATTATAATAATTCCCTTAATGAGTTTATATAGTTTAACTACGAAAAACCAAAATTACAGAAGCTCAGAGATTCTATCTTAGAAGTAAATAGTCCCAAAAAAGCTTCCCAGAGGAATGGACACATGAGCCATTTCTTAAGAGACGAGTATGACTTGTCAGGTAGAGAAATTGTTTGGATCTATAATACAATTTGGACATAGTATGTAAAATCATGGACCTCTAATGTTTTCAAGAGATATTAGTATGATTGGAAAAGAGGTGGGAAGGAAACGTTAAGGTTAGATATTGCAAAGTCATTGAATGACATGCCAAAAAGTTCTGAATTTATTCTGCAATCATGGAGAACAAAGATTTTTGAGTTAATGGGAAATAAGATCAAGGGCTATGATTTTGGAGGTAACCTTGACTGTCAGCACCTTGAAATATCTCCTAAAGGAGAAAAAGACTCAACTTGGGACCTCCCACTAGATAGATGCAGATAAAAAGAGAGACATTTTCAAAGTTTGTTCTGCTGGACTAAAATTCCCAATGCATTAAAATTTTTTCACAAAAATTGGAAAATCCTACACATTTTCTCTCCTTAAAGTTTATGATACATTCTTGAAAATTAAAATATCTCAGAAGACTTACAGTGGATATATTTTTCCTATGTTTTTGAGCTTAGTGTTTTCTAAGCTTATTTTGCCACATCTTTCAGTGAGATTATTAATAAATATGGAGGCTAGAGTGAAAACATTGTTCTATCCAACACAGTAATAGAACAGTGATTAATGTAACATGTGCCAGACATGTGTTGGACTTGCTCGGTGTGTTTCATGATATTTATCCCTTGCAATAAACTTCATCATCAATAAAACACATACCACTGTTACCCACCATGCAATCTGTGAAAGAACTGAGACTTCGAGGGATCACGTGGTTTGCAAAGGTAGCACAGTTCACAAGCAGAGTGGCTAGACGGCAAACCAAGGAAATTTGACTCCAATTCTCTTAATACATATATGATCCTGCTACCTCTCCCTTTCTCCCACCAAGTACTCCTCAAGAAGACAAGTAGAAATACATTCCTTTTCCAGAAAAAAAAGGACTTGAAACTTCTGCTTACTATGGAAATAACATTGGAAAGCAAAAGAATCCTACATATGTTTTGCATATTGTTTTGCCATGTTTTTTTCATTATTTAAAGGACACTCTAGAACATTTTAACTAGGTAAGGAGATAATTTGTCTTTTTTAAAAATTTATTGCAGGAATGTATGGTACAAGTAAGGATGAACTCCATAAGTAGGCTGCATGCAGGTGAAGTTTGGGCTTCTAACTGGCCCTCACTCCCCCCTTGTAGTGACCCAAGTACCCTTTGTGTTGTCACATAACTCCACCCTCCACCCTTTTCCCTCTCTCCCTCCCCTAGTAGTGTCCAGTGACTGCTGATTCCTCTCTTATGCTAATACAACTAATGTTCAAGACCCAGATATGAGTAAGAACATGGTAGTTTCTTTTTCTGTGCTAGTTCACTTAGTATGATGGTCTCCAACTCCATCCAGTTTGCTGCAAAGTTCATGATTTTCTTCTTTTTGGCTGAATAATACTCCATTGTGCATTTGTACCACATTTTCTTTATCCAGTCCACTTTTGATGGGCAGCAGAGTTGGTTTCATGTTTTTGCTATTGTGAATAGTGCAGCAGTAGACATGCATGTGCCAGTGCCTTTTTTTGTAGAAGGATTTATGTTACTAGGTATATTCCTAGGAGAAGAATTGCAGGATTTTATGGAAGGCAATTTTTAGTTCCTTTAGAAATCACCCAACTCTTTCCAGTGGGGATGAACTAGCGTACATTTCCACCAGCAATGTAGAAACATTCACTTTTTTCCCCACCCGCACCAGCTTTTGTTGTTTTTTGACTTATTAATAATAGCCATCCTTTCCAGAATTAGGTGATATCTCATTGTAGTTTTGATTTGCATTTCCCTGATTATTAGTGAGATGGAGCATTTTTTCATGTCTATTGACTGCTTGTATATCATCTTTTGAGAAGTGACTGTTCATGTCCCTTTCCCACTGTTTAATGGGGTTGCTTTTCTTTTCTTTTTTTTCCCCCCTTTCACTTCATTTGTGTTTCTTATAGATCTTGGATGCTAGGTCTTTGTCAGATGCATATTTGCAAATATTTTTTCCCATTCTGTGAGTTGTCCCTTGATGGTTTATTTTGTTGTGCAAAAACTTTTCAGTTGGATGAAGGCTCGCTTGTCTATCTTAGCTGCTTTTTTTTTCAGAGCAACATTATTCTTTTTTAATTTTTTTATTTTATTTTAAAAGATGTGGGATGCAATTCAGGGTTAGGTATACAAATGTTCATTATGCAGGTATCCTTGTTGGTGAGGTGTGCCCCCACTGTCAGTTTCCCACTACTGCCATTCTCATCTCCCCTCCCCTGGCAGTTTCCCACTACTGCCAATCGTTTTCCTATAGTATTATGATAATTGTTCAAGATCCGGTTATGAGGGAGAAAATGCGGTACTCAGTTCTTTGTTTCTGTGATAGATCACTCAGTATTATATACTCTAGGTCCATCCAAGTTGCTGTGAAGTTCATAATTTTGTCCTTTATGACTGCGGAATATTCAACCCTGTATATGTACCACATTTTTTTTATACAGTCCTCTTTCAATGGGCAGTACAGTTGATCTCATGTTTTAACTATTGTGAATAATGCTGCAATAAACAAGTGTGCAGGTATGTTTTGCGTAGAGTAATTTGAGTTCCTCCAGGTATATTCCCAGTAGGGGGGATTGTGGAAGGTATAGAGGGTCTCAACACACTGTTTTCCACAGAGGTCATACTAGTTTACATTCCCAACAACATTGTTGAAGTGTTCCCTTTTCCCTGCATCCTCTCTAGCATCTGTTGTTTTTTGAGTTATTAATGATGGACATCCTGACTGGAGTTAGGTGGTATCTCAGTATGGTTTTAATTTTTATCTATTTGATGAATAGTGAGACTGAGCATTCTTTCATGAATCTGTTGACTGCTCATACGTCTTCTTTTGAGAAGTGTCTATTCATATCTTTTGCCTACTTTGTAATAGGGCTGTTTGGTTTTGTTTTGTCTTGTTTTTTCTTTTCAGGTCATTTAGTACTTTGCATTGTGTATCTTAGCTTTTATGACATTTGCTTTTGGAGACATGGTCAAGAATTTGTTGCCTACTCCAATGAGCAAAAATGTGCTGCCTACATTTTCTTCTAGGATTCTTTTATTTTGAGGTTTTGCGTTTAGGTCTTTGGTTCATTTTGAATTGACTTTTGTTTATGGTGGTAGGTAGGGGTCCAGTTTCATTCTTTTGCATGTGGTCAACCAGTTTTCCTAGCACCATTTGCTAAATATAGTCTTCTTTCCCCATTTCCCTATTAGTGGCTTTGTCAAAGATGAGTTGGTTGAGAGACCATGTTTTTGCTTCTGGAATCTCTGTCTTGTTGCATTGATCTATGTGTCTATTGTTATACTAATACCAGACTGTTTTGGTTAATGTAGCCTTGTAATAAAGTGTGATACCTACTGGAAGTGTGATACCTACTGCTTTGTTCCTTTTGCTGAGGATTGCTTTGACAATTCGTGTTCTTTTTTGTTTCCATACGATAGTCTGTATTGCTTTCTGGTCTGAAAAAAATGATGTTGGTAATTTGATGGACATTGCATTGAATCTGTAAATTGCCTTGAGTAAGATGGACATCTTGACAATATTGGTTCTTCCAATCCATGAGCATGGAATATTTTTCCATTTGTTTGTGCCATCCTTGATTTCTTTGAGCAGGGTTTTTCTTTCTTTTTTTTTTTTCTTTTTGAGTTGAAGTCTCACTCAGTCACCCAGACTAGAGTGCAGTGGCTGCTCCCGGCCACCGCATCCTCGACCTGCTGGGCTCCAGCGATCCTTCCGCCTCAGCCTTCCAAGTAGCTGGAACTACAGGCGTGCACTACCACGCCCAGCTAATTTTTTGATTTATTGTAGAGATGAAGTCTCGCCAAGTTGCCCAGGCGGGTCTCAAACCCTCGGGCTCAGGCAATCCACTCACCTCAGCCTCCCAAAGTGCGGGATTACAGGCTGAGCCACTGAACCCGGCTGGGTTTTTCTTTTTCAACTACCACCTTATTGAACTGTCATATTAAAGTCATCTTAATGATGATCTTGATGGATCTCTCTCTTTCAGTATCGGGAATTTCCCTTCATTTATGTTTATTCTTTTACCCTATGCTTATATTCGAAGCAAATTTTAGTAGCTATGGGCTCAGGGAATTAGCTATGTGACTATTTTGTTTCTACGTTTTTGACATCCCTAAAATATTTTTTATAAAATAAACCTTAAAATATGTAAGAATATTTACCAACACTACATTGGATACAGTCTCCTCATGACTGAGAAATTATCATGGAGAAGCAGAGAATTAAGGGGTTCAAAAATCCATTGTTATCAGATGCTCAAAGAAACAGAATAGTTGTTAAATGCAGTGAAATTCTAAATTCTACTGTCAGTGGTTTGCCAGAAGCTGTCAAACAAAAAGCCCACTATAATAATAATTGCTAACATTTATTTAGTGTCTTTCATGACATTAAGAGAAAGTGTTATTTTTTTAAAGTCAATTGTTTTTATTTTACAAACAATAGAGAATTTATGAGAATCAAACCAGGTGATATGACTTAAGTGGGCATATTGAAGTATAAGGCAACCAAATTCAAAGACTTCTGTTTGGTTATGATCCCAATGTCAAGATGTATCAAAGATTTTTTTTTTTTTTTTTTTTGGTCAGTGAACATATTAGAGACATCGTGCTGCAAGATAGTGGTGTTTGTTGGAGATCTGGGTGCAAGCTTGGAGACCAACATGCATGCATCCTGGCAGTTTCCACATTTGATATGAGCCTGTGCATTTGTCCAGAATTGTGTTCTGCCTACTTCTTATACTGCTCATCACTTGCCTTGCCTTAGGGAATTTTTGTCAGTAACAGTTAAACCACTGGCAGCTTAAGTATTCTCCATCAACCTAAAGCTATTTGGGGGCATATTCCTGATCCAGTATTGTAAAATTCCCACTAATAATTATTTCTTCTTCCATTAGTCATGACATTTTTTTTTCTGAGTGTTACCTGTTCTCTCTTCAATGTGCTACATACACACACAAACACATAGGATACAAAGAAAAGACAGTAATTACAGAAGATAGGGATTTTTTTAAAGACTGAAAATAAGAGCCAGGCTCCATGGCTCAGCCTGTAATCCCGCGCCTTGGGAGGCTGAGGTGACTGGATTGCCTGAGCCCGCGGGTTCAAGACCCGCCTGGGCAATTGGCAAGACCTCATCTCTACAATAAATCAAAAAAATTAGCCAGGCATAGTAGCGCGCACCTGTAGTTCCAGCTACTCGGAAGGCTGAGGTGGAAGGATCGCCGGAGCCCAGCAGGTCGAGGCTGCGGTGGCCGGGAGCGGCCACTGCACTCCAGTCTGGGTGACAGAGTGAGACTACAGTTCAAAAAAAGAAAAGAAAAGAAAAAAGAAAATAAGAATATAAGTTTTCTTGAATTGAAACTGAAGATCTGACTTAAAAATAACAAAAGTAGGAAAATAATCTAAATTCCCTCTAAAAGCTTGAGTTCTGGCTTCTGCCTTACCTCACCTCCCAGGTTCTTAGCAAGTATGCTTGAAAACATTTCTATTCTTTCTTCTGCTCTCTCATTGATGTTTTCAAATTTTTATTATAAGTAAGCTTATTTACTAGTCCTTTCTCTCCCTTTTTATTTTAAAAAGAGGCATTTTATCCATTCTAATATTTTGTAAAATATGTGTTAGGCTCAATGTGTTAAAACAAAATTTACAATTGTTAAGTCGGTGACTAAAAAGGAAATCAAAGTTTTATGATTTTCTACTGAACACCGTAAAAAAGTACCTGAGCAGGGCTCGGTGGCTCAGCCTGTAATCCCGTGCTTTGGCAGGCTGAGGTGAGTGGATTGCCTGAGACCACGGGTTCGAGACCGCTTGGGCAACTTGATCAGACCTCATCTCTATAATAAATCAAAAAATTAGCCGGGCCTGGTAGCACGCGCCTGTAGGTCCAGCTACTTGTAAGGCTGAGGCAGAAGGATCACCGGAATCCAGCAGGTCGAGGCTGCGGTGGCTGGGAGCAGGCCACTGCACTCCAGTCTGGGTGACAGAGTGAGACTCCAAAAAAACCAAAAATGTACCTTTAGTTATTTGCATTTTTCCAGTCCCAGAAATATAAGGTATTTTATCTGATTTTTTTAAAAACAGAAAAGTTGAGATAATGATAGCTTGTTCTAAGTTTTCGTTGAAAAAAAGTACAAATATTATAGACGAAAGTGGTGCTAAATGTTGGCTAGTAGTTATTTTCTTTGCAAAGAACTCTTGTTCTTTTGAAAAAAAACGAAATATTACTGATGATAAATGTTTTTAGAATGCTAACTATATGTCAGGAACTGTATGGCAAAGGTATTTTCAGGCAAAGTGCTTGTATACACATATATATGCCTGAGCGACTGGTTTGTTAGCACATGCATTGACACTTTCTTATAAATGCACATTCATGGGTCTGAACAGTGGGAAAAAATTTTATATGAAACAAATATAATGTGTATGTCTTCAGATGTTCATCAGGCTAATCTTGTGCCTCTATCTGAGTTATGTTATTGAGTATTAGATTAAGAGATACTCTTCCATATTCATTTTTACAGAGATTGTGAAGAGAAAAAGATTGTTAGTTTATAGAATAGGATGTTACCACTTCTCCTTCAAATCCAAATCCAATGTTTAAAATACCATTCTTTGAGTTGCACTGTGAAAAGAAAACCAATATTTTTTGGAGCAACTTGCACCGGTTGAATGGATTGAACAGAAAGTAATTGTCAAATATATCTCACACTTAAGAAAATGTGATGATCTTATAAATAAGTTTACATGCCATAAGTCAACATAGTTTATGTTGTCTTAAGTTCTTTAACTAGTTGTGATGAGTGAGCTTACCAATTACAAAAATCAAGAAAATCACAAAAAATGGGTGACAAAGTTAAACAGGTGATTAATTAAGTAAAAAACTCAAGAAGAATATATCAACTACCTATCTAAATATTTCTAAGAAGACCACTAACAAAACTTATCACCTGGATATCACCTGCCAAAAGGATAGACCTTAATATAATTGGTGAAAAATATAATTAGCCGACTGCTAATAAAACTGTCATGTAATATCCTATAAGAAAAACTACTTTGGGGAACACTCTATTCTTTAATATCCATTTTTCTGCTCTTTATTCTTAGAAGAAAATGTAAGACAGTAGTGTTATTCTATAAAGCTTGTTTAAAGTGGTAGAAGTCAATTCTAGAATCAAATTGCCTCATGTGATAAAAGTTTGGTCCCTGAAGTCTCTTCTCTTATTTGTAAGATACTTGGCAGAGTCTCACCATAGAAAAGAATACATCAGCAAAGTACCACAGACCTTCAAATTCAAGTACTACTTGTTTGGGAGCTTAAGATGGGATGAGATGATGTGACTTTTAAAGTAACTTCACTTTATATTTATAGATAGCAAATATATTAACTTGTAAAATATTATTTATTTTTAACAATCTTTCTTCTCTATGGAAATTATCCTGTTGTTAGTTAAGAGAGAAACATTCCAATGTGACTACTTTTATATTTATTCAACCACTACTTGGTACTTTATTTCCTTTCAGTTTCACATTCACATTGGACCAGTGACTGGTTTTTTTTGTTTTGTTTTGTTTTTGAGTTGGAATCTCACTCTGTCGCCCAGACTGGAGTGCGGTGGCCACTCCCGGCCACCACAGCCTCGACCTGCTGGGCTCCGGCGATCCTTCTGCCTCAGCCTTCCAAGTAGCTGGAACTACAGGCTCACACTACCACACCCGGCTAATTTTTGATTTATTGTAGGGATGAGGTCTCACCAAGTTGCCCAGGCGGGTCTCGAACCCGCGGACTCAGGCAATCCACTCACCTCAGCCTCCCAAGGCACAGGATTACAGGCTGAGCCACCTAGCTGGGCTCCCAGTGACTGTTAATAGTATTTGTATAGCCCAAAGGCAGAAAGAAACTTCTTCCTCATGCCTTGCATGTGATTGCTAGGTTTCCTTCTGTCTCTGTATTATAATTGCCCAGGTGTACTGCTTGAGGGCAAGTACTGTGTGTTTATATCTGTATCCTCAATGCATAATCCAGCACGTAACCATGGTATGAAGGGAAGGAGGAAGGGAGTGAAGAAGAGTGGGAGAAAGTGAGGAAGAGGAAGGGAGGAAGATGAGAGGGAGGGAGGGACGGAGGGAGGTAGCGAGGGGAGGGGAGGGAGAAAGAAAAAAAGAAATGGGTCACTGATTGCTTCTTATTTATCCTAAATACCTGTAGAACTCAATATACCACCAAACTGAGTATACAAATATCAAGTTTTGGGAAAGATTTGCTAAATCTTCACCAGAGTAGAAATATAGTTAAGATATGATATTAAGGAAGACATTTTATATTTCAGCAAAATTCTCCCCCGTTTTCCAAAATGCAATGGCAAGTTGTGAGGATCTTCTTTTTTCTCCATCCTTCTTATCCCCATAGCCTTTCACCTCTTTCATATTTTTTGACCACTTCATTTTCAGCAGAGTCCCACAGGAATAATAGCTTCTGTCACAAAAAGTGGGAGGAATATGATGTAATGCTCTGGGTAATTTTGTTAAACCCACTTAGCACCTAATCCACTCAAGTCAAAGCTGGTATTGGAGTTATCACTCACTAGACTGGCTTTGTGCGCAGAGCAATCCAATACCCACACATCTTCACAAATTACTGGTACGAGTCTTCAGACAGTAGGCTGCGACAGCTGAAAAAGATACCTCTTCAACTCCTAATTTTCTATATTTTTATTTCATTCTTAACACCTCTTTGCAGACAATTAGCTTTTTTCCCCTTTTCTTTCTCAGACTATTTTAAATTAGCCCATTTCAGGCTGATGAATGAGCCAAGTTACAGCCCATGAAGGAAGCACTAGCTGAATGCTAAAATGGTGCTCATTGCTAGAATGCAATGCAACATATTTTATTCTCAGAGGCCAGCAATGGAATATACACATTTACACATTTTCAACCCAATTTATATGAGTAAATGTGAGACATATTCAGTGCATTACTGGAGTATCAAAGATCGCTTAGGTGACTAGAAAGCTCTCTCTGGCACTGTTTCTCATTTTTGAAAATATGATCAACCTTTTTTAATGAATCTTGTTGCTTTACACTTTTCTTCCTCTCATTTGAATTGCAGTTCTTATAAAGATTCACAGTAACAAATAATTCATTCAGAAATTGAATACAAAAGTGTTTAAAAGGTATGTTAGTAAACTATGTGATCACGTGGCACACTGAGTACTTCTGCTCCCTCCTATAAGATAACCTCTCTTGCCTGATTGCTGATCCTCCTAGTATAAATGAGTAATCTATTTCTAGTCATTGTTTTAGAGTAATGATATCTCATATCAACATGGTTGTTGAAGATCTTCACATATTCCAATATTCCAGATGACTAAACCATCTCTCTAGCAGCAAAGTTTCCAGCTAAGCACTTTGATGGAAACCCTTTAAAATATGTCAAGCATTGCGTTATTTTATGATGATGATTATTATTTTAAACACAGAATACCAAGTCTCTTCTCTTGATAACTCAGAGCTATCATTATGAACAGCCATCATTATATTCTGCCATAATATAGCAATGCCTTCACGGGTTTTTAAGGTCCTTTGTCTTTTCCTAGGTCATAGAGTATGGTACTAGTTTTTCTATTATTTTCATTTTCTGTCATTGCTGTCTTTTAATCTGCTTCTGTATTTACATACAATTGCCTGAACTATCGCTGTTCCTTCTTCCATTTAGACTGAAACTCATGCGTTTTGTGATAGATAGTTGCTGCTCACCAACAATTTCTCTCTATTTTAGCTTCGTGTCCATGTCCTAGAAAGAATTTGTTACCACTAGTCAAATCCCCATGGAAATGGGCAATTTGAGTATGTCCACTCTGGAAAAAACAGAAAAAAATTGAAACACCCACTCTAAACCAGAAGAATCAGAGATTCTAAAGAATGTTTCACAAAAACTTTTTTCTAATTTTTAAAATTCAGTAAATATAAAGGGAGATTTTCTTCCACAAGGCTACCTAGCATATTCTCTTCCTAAGTTGTGCCCCTATGATTTAAAAATTATTCTAAGTCCTCATATAATAATGCTGTGACTTGAATGTTGGTCCCCTCTAGAATTCATATTGAAATGTAACTGTTACTGTAAGAGTATTAAGAGATGAATCCTCCACTCTATGCATGGGATTGGTGCTGCTGTAAAAGGGTGAATTTCACCCACTTTTGGTCTCTTGTCCTCTTGCCTTACTCCATGTGATGGTGCACCAAGAAGGCCCTTGCCATATGCCGGCATCTTGATACTGAACTTTCTAGCCTCCAGAACTGTGAGCTAATACATTTATCTTTATTATAAATTGTCCATTCTCAAGTACTCTGTTTAACAGCTCAAAATAGGCTAAGACATATACTATTCTAAAAATTTAACAATATAATATGTTAAGGATGTTTATGGATGATATGAAACTTCGTTTACATATTTGTAAACACAATAAAAATAATTTCTAATGTATATATGTTTTTCTCTATTCATCTATCTTGAGCATCTAAAAGTTTAAAGAACATTGAATGCTTTCATTTAACAAAGTGGCTTCATGCTTAACACTATCTCTCACATACACACACACACACACACACACACACACACGTACACACCTATATTGTTGAGTGGGATTTCACTGTGTTTTTTCTGTAAAGGGCTAAATGACAAATATCTTTGTCTTTATAGGTTACATGTTCTCTCTTACAATGACACAAATGTGCCATTATAGCTATTGATTATAAGTAAATTATCCAAAATGTACTTATAGATCTTAAAATTTGAATTTTGTATAATTTTTATGTGCCATGAAATATTATTATTCCTTTGACTTTGTCAAACATTTAAGAAGATTTAAACCTTTCATAGTGCACAGATCATATAAAATCAGGCTATGATCTTGATTTGGTCCAAGGGTCAGTTTGTTGCCCCTCCTACGGGGGGCTTTATAGCACTAGAGATGGCATGCTAAACTAGCAAGGATTTGATAGGTCTACATATGACATCAAACTTCCAGTAAAAGGCCCAACATTTTGGTCATTAATTATTTCTAAATATATTGATAATTTTAAAAGATACAATCCCAGAATAATTTTCAGAGCTTTTTGCTTGTTTTTCTTTTGAGTATTGTCTAAACCAGAACTTGTCAAATTTTAGTGTGCATGGGAATGAACTAGGCATTTTGTTTTTTTAAAAAAAAGCTCTGATTTAGTAAGTCTCACATGGGGCCTGAGACTCTGCATTTTGAACAAGCCCCCAAATGGTGCCAACTTTTCTGGTCCTTTGACAACACTTTTAGTGGCAAGAGCATAAACAGTAAAGAAAGCCCCGTTTAACTTGATAAGGGATATTAAGTCTATGCTGGGGACTTTAAATAAAATTTGATGACTTTAATTAACATACATAGCCCTTGAAAAACAGAAGTCAGAAGGTATGAAAAATATTTAATAACACATTAAAATGATATAAAAGCCTTTATCAAGTCAAAAAGAGTTGTACTAAAAGTCTGGAATGCTTAACTCTTTGAGCAGCAAGTACCCTGGTTATTACCAAAAATATGGCTTTTCATGCAGACCACATTCATTCAAACTCTTCAAATATTTTTCAACTTTTAGGTAGATTATCTAACACTTAACAAAGTAATGAAGAATTCAGTAAAACCATAAAGTATAAGAACTATCAAAAATTAATATGGATTGTGTAGGCTTATATGTAGCATCTACCGTGTACACACATAAATATGCAAGCATGCATGATGTTTTAAATGCATTTAGTCTGAGGATATTTAATGTCAAGTTTCAATCCCATGCAAATGATAAAAGCTGAATACATAAACCTGTCAAAATCATGATTTTAATAGAAATGTCAAGATACTTCTGAAAGCCAATATAATAATCCCTTTTATGCAGCACTAGGAAGGAGCCTATGATCCTAAAAGAACTAACCTGTCACCCTGCACTATCCGTTTCATCCTATTACCATCCCAGGCTCCATTATCTAAATGACCAAGCACTCCTTCAATTCTAGGGCTAAATGATGTCATGACAAGACTATCATCATATTTATACCTCATAAAATTAGAAAGGTTATTAAACATAATTTGACCTTTGGCATACTCTAATAGAATCCTGAGTTTTGCTGTTTCTTTCTTTTCCTCCTTTTCCCCTCCTTCAGCTCCAGTCTCTCCTTTCAGTTCTTTATACTCTTTTTTTCCTTTAAAATAAGCTGTTTCTTACATTGACATAGTGTTGCATGACCAAAGTAAGGATTTTATAAAATAAGATTTTTATTCTAGTGCTTCCTAATTATTCTTCAAAGCTGCCACTCAGGAAAGAGTAGTTACTTCCATTCAAACCTAAATTCAATGCCAAGTACATTTGTCCTTGAAAATTTTCTAAAGCACTGGGTGATATGGGGGTCTAAGGTGTCTCACTGTTCTGCGGTTACTATTGTCTTTAGCTGGTACTGCATACAGAAGGCTATTAGCTATGTTTATCTTTGTTGGTACACTCTGAGCAAAACATAGTCAAAGAACAGAGGCTTCAAGATGGACAAAGGTCATACATTTGGTGTTGGACAATTAAAAAGGAAAGCATATTTGTCAGAACCTTTATAGACTCCTAAGCTGTACAACAACCTTTTCTTTAGCTTTTTAAGGTATTTTAAATAGATTAAACAGAAATAATTATGTTTTGTAAATACTTCAAAATAAGGGCAATGAGCTTCTTTGTGTAAATATATATAGAGAGATGTATAGACAAGGATACCATGAGCTCACATATAAAGAAGTTTATACATATATCCCTTTTGGGGGGTTTCAGTGTTACTTTATCTTTTTCTGAATCTATAAGGCTCTACAGTATATCAAGAAAGTTATCTGTTTGAAAGCCTCCTTAACACAGAATCTCAACTTTTTCGTTTCTTCCGGCACATTTGTAAGTATTTAGAATTCTCCATGTTTCCTTGTTAAAGTCTCTAATGACAATGGCTTCCCACTGCAGAGACATTTTCACAATTAATTTTCCACTCAAGAAAAAAGTCTCTTACACTCAACTCACAGCTTCCTGTTTTCAGTTTGATTTATTATGTCATTTATTTACACTCAGTAGCTATTTATCGAATACCTACTACATAATGAAAAAGCACAGTCCCTACGCTCAAGGAATTTGTAGCCTGGTAGATATATAGGCAAGAAAATGGATAACAGAAATATAATGTGATATGCTACCTTTTAAATCTATGAATCAATCAATATATATTCATGAAATGAAAACTCGGGACTGTCATTAAGCCTGTATTAGGCATGGATGTGAATGTAGGTATAAATACAGACAAAAATAGTGTTATTGGCCCCAAAGAGGTTGGAATCTAGTAGAAGAAAAAATAATAATAGAAAGAGAAACTCTTGCTACAAAATATTACATAATAACTGTTATGTAAGGGGGACCCAAAATCCCCTGGAATTTATTTATAACAAAATATGCATTTATTCGTACATGTTTAAACTTCCATCACTTTCAAAGCACCCTCCATTTAATGCAATACACCTATGGAGGTCCTTTTTCCACTGCTCAATATAGTTTTTGAACTTGTCGATTTTTATACCTTGTAGTGCTTCTGTCATTTTTTGTTTCACCTCTTCCACATCGGCAAAACATTTCCCTCTGAGGACATTTTTCATCCAGGGAAACAAACAAAACAAAAAAAAGTCGCTCAGGGCAAGGTCATGTGAATGGGGGGGGTGTGGCACAAGGACCATGCTTTTTGGTCAAAAGCTGCTGAACACTCAGTGCAGTGTGGGCAGGTGTACTCATAAATCACCCATCATGAAACAGGCACACACATTAAAAGAATCTCAAAAAATAATAATAATAATTCGCTGAAGCTGAACACAGCCTCTCACAACAATGCTAGCTGGTACACTGATGCCGATGGGTTCCTAGAACACTTATCTAGTGAGGACAGCCTGTACTAAAAGGGGTCCACCCTCCAAAAAACAATTCCAGGTTTTTTAGGAACTCCCTTGTACAATTGTATTTGAGGCAGAAAGTCCATACGAAATTAATCCTTCTATAGTAAGACTTCTTTTTTTTAATGGTGTGTTCAATATTGGTAATAATTATTTATTTGTTCCATATTTTAAATCTCAGAATGAATAATTGATCTTCTTATGCTTTTTATTTTAAGAAATAATCAAATAAATCAGTTTGTATCTCTAGTATTTCTTTATCTCCTTTTTTTATTTCCTTTATTTTTGTGTACGGTTATGGTATTATTCTGCTCAGGCTGTCATAAAAAAACAAAACAAAAACATAGACTGGGTGGCTTAAACAACATAAATTTATTTTCTCACACTTCTGAAGGTTAGAAGTCCCAAATCAAATGGTCAGTCTATTTGGCTCCTGATGAAGGATTTCTTCTTGCACCTTCTCACTGTGTCCTTACATGGACTTTTCCCATATGTGCGCATGGAGAAGGGGACAGAGAGAATATGCAAGCTTTCTTGTATCTCTTTTCGTAAGGACTCCATTACTATTGGATCAGGGCCCCACTTTTGTGGCCTCATTTAACCTTAATTACTTCCTTTGATGTGGTATCTTCAAATACAATCACACTAAGGGTTAGAGTTTCGATGTACAAATTTGGGGGGAAGAAGGAGTGAGACAAATATTCAGTCCATTACAGTGGTCAGTATGATTAGTTAACCATCTGGCTTAATATTTACAGTCTCAATAATTGAACTTCCCAGAAACCAAACAAAATGTTATCTTCCAGTTTAACATTTCAATTACATAGTAGGCCTGTTGCTGACAATTAATACATTATCTGGCAGGTAAACTCCTGATTATCAAGAGCAAAGCATACACCATGGAGGAATGTCTGAAGAATATGAATCTCAAAGTCAATAATCATCACAGATATGAGTTGTGTCACCTTACTAATTAGGAAAACTAAGTAAGCAATTTATTTTCCATATTGGCAGAATCTAAAATACATATTTTTATGAATACATATGCCTCACTCTCCATAATTTGTATAAAGTATATTCTTGTTAAGTTCAAACTTGAATTAATGCCTGATGTGTGGCGTTATCCAATTCATATTCAGTCATTTCATAGCTTTGTAGTTTTAATCAAATAACAATGGTCTTGTCTAGGCTAAGAAAATGCCTGTCATTCACACTTCATATCAAGATGGCACTATTTATCTTTATTTTTCTCTTTTTCATCACAGCCTCTATTTGGACTTTAGCCATAACACACACACACACACACACACACACACACACACACACACACACACACTTTACCGAAAGGAATCATTTCTTATTACAGTCTTACTATACAGCTAATCTGAATATTCCTGGGAAACAGCAACAACAAAAACTTAGAATATAAATACACTCTTCTATGAAGAAGCATACTTGATCTTTTCTGCATCCTTTCTCTCTACTTTTATCCAATATGCTTCTTTCAAATTAGTCATCCTATAATGCTGCTTTTTATCACATTTCTCTATGACTCTGTAATCTTCCATGGTTCCCCATTATCTTGAGACAAGCTGCAAGTGTGTAACTTTTATGTACTGTCCACAACAGAGCTTTTATTGTCGTATTTCCCTACTGACATACATGAAGCTACCTGAGGCCTTATTGGTCTTCTTATTATCTCCTAAACTTTATACATGTTTGCTCTGTTATTCAGACTATGTGCAAGATTTCTTCCAAGTAACACCCTTCCCAGCAACCCAGTGTTTCTCTAAGCAGAAATATTGGCGTTTGGGACAGAACAACTTTTCCTCTACAGAATTTTTCTACAGCTTCGCAGAACATTAGATGTAGCCTCACCTATTAAATGCCAGTAGAAACTTTGCATTCTACAGATAAGCAAAAATGTCCCAAATATTTCCAAGTGCCACTATTCAGGACTCTTTTGGTCATAAGTAACAGAAAATCCCAATCATTCTGGCTTAAGCAAATAAGTGAATTTTTTGACCAGTGGAATTGAAAAATTAAGGGAAAGTGTTATGACTTCATGTATATATGCATTTAAGTTCTAAAATATTTCTCATTCTATATATGTTTTCTAATTTCCTGTATATTTGGAAACAAAATCTCCTCTTATGTTGGTTTCCATTAATATCAAACTATTTCCTATTCTAGTAGTATCAGACTATTTCAAGTGAAAAAAAGTTTGTCCCAGTCTTTCAAGCATAAGGCCCCCTTGAATTCTGAATTGTCTTGGTTGGAGTTATGATACTTCACAAAAATTTCATTATGTCCAGAGAAAATAAAACATGTGTTTGCATACCTCTCAAATATAAAGTAGAATATGGACTAACACTTGCAGAAAGTTGGTCACCAAAGAAAGCTAAAGTACTTTTACCAGAAGAAAGAACAATGAATGTTGGGTACCAAAATAGCAAAAAGTGACCTATATAAAATATTAGTTGGTTAGTCTTAGGAAAAGAATTTTAATTTTCAGCTTCTTCTCCAAATCTACAAACTATAAATAAGGACAGCTACCTTGTAGATATAGAGTGTGAGAGTCAATGTGAAAAGTATCTAACATAATGCTTGAGACATCTGTGCTTAAAACGTGTCTCATTTCCTTCGCATTTCCCCTCTAAAGTACTAATCAGAGACAGTTTTTAAAATAATTAACAACTGACAGGCATGAACACAATCCACTCAGAAGAAGTCTCTAAAATGTCAAAATGCAGCTCCATCAGTACACATCATCATATATAGTTACTTATCAGTCTTGATCCTGGTCTAGTCTTTCAGGATTGTGTTTATGTGAATTTTTCTGTCTTCATTCATCTAAGCCATGGTGGAACTCCTAGTGATTTCTGTCCAAAATATTTTATTACCAAATATGACTTCTATCATTTCCTACCCTTCTGCAGTTTGTGTTTTTTACTATTTTGACTACATGATGCTAGCATTTATTCTTTAAAACTTATTTTTAATAATTCAGTTTTTTGTTTTGAATAATAAAAGACACATGCCAACCTGAGCTGTATGAACACCTAGTTCACATAATTTTGACCCAAAACAACGACATGCACCAAAGCTAGCCTTCATGTATTATGCCTTGTAAATCAAAAGGCATTGAGGGGATATGACTAGAAATTGTTGTGTATGTGGGCTACTGTGCATGTTGCATAAAAATGAAGATTATGATTTTTCTAGAGTTAGATTCCCAGTTTTGCAATAATGAGCTGTGTGACTTTGGACAAGTTTCTTTACCTCACTAACCCTCAGAGCTTTTTTAATTTATAAAATAGAAATAGTAATCTCCAGTTTTCAGGGAGAGTGTGAGAATTAAAAATCCACCCACCAAAGTTCCTGCACAGTAGCCATTCAGAAAGCATATCTTCATATTTTATGAAGATGATGGTTTCTGTTATATCTCTGCTATCTTTATTATTTATTTAACAATTACCTGTGTATCATTCCTGTTACCTCAGTTTGTTGAGAAACTTTTTGTGTCAATGAGTTTTTATTTCTTGCCTTGCCTACTACAATGCTATATAAACGTTAAGGTATGAGTGAATAAATGAATGAATTAGTTTTTATGTAGATGTTTGAAAATGAGAATGAAAGTGATTTGGAGAATCTTCCATGAGACAGCTAAAACTGTGGGAAATTTTTGTACCTAAGCAAAGGTTTTTTTTCTCTACAAAAAAGAAAAATCAGACTTTTATCAGAATTTCAGAAAAAAAGTTATATCTAATTTTCAAACATTCTTATAATTTTAGACAAATCTTCTGATATTTTTTGCTAAAGTCTATTTAAAGCTAAATCTTCATAATAGATTCTGATATGTCGAAGACAGATTTGAAATGGGAGCCAGAAATGAAGGTCTAAGTCTACCATTTCAATTCCACATTTTCAACTTTAGAACAGGGTGGTTGAAGTAGATAATCTTTTTGATTCCATTATTCATAGATTCTACGATCCATTGCCAAGATTTTGAAAATACTTTTCAATGCATTTCCAAATGTGCATGTTCAGTGGAAAACAACATTCTCAAAATATATCAAGAGCTGAGCAATTTTTTTTTATTATATAATCCAAACAAAGGCAGACAAGGGCTACTACTCTCTGGAGCTCACATTCTATTGTTATAAAGGCAAGCAAAAAATATACTATGATATGAAGAGAATAGAAACAGGGTAATGTGATATAGAGTAAATCACAATGACCGAATTAATTGAGTGGTCCTAGAAAATCTTTCTGAGGAGGAGAAATTTGAGCTATGACACAAAGGAGAAAAAGAGTCCAACAAGGCAACTATCGATGGTAATAAAGAACATTTCAAAAGAGGGACCTACAGATGCCATATGCTGAACACTGACTGGGCTTAGCATGTGAAAACCAGAGAACCAGAAGACTGGAGGATAATAAGACAAGGGACATGAGTTGGAAAATAATTGGATGAGGTGGACAACAGTTAGAGCCTAGAGTGTTGATAGAGTTTGGATTTGGGTTTTTTTCCTAAGGGTTAAGAAATGGCAATATCAGATTATCTTACAAAGTCCTGATGTGTAAAAAAAATTCATATTCCTAAAAGCTAGAATTTTTTAAAAAATGATGAGATCCTGATTCACATTAAAAGAAACTCTTGTTAAAGCATGATTTTGTATTAAACATCTCATCCAAGTATTTACTGCTATTTTATTCACACACCCTACTCAGTACTCAAGGAACAGGTTATAACTTCGTTTAAATGAGTCTGTTCTTGGCTGACATAGCTATTGCCAGCATGTTCATACGTTCTACTTGTTTTTTAAACTGCATTTTACACCAGGGGAAATTGCACACAGTAAATGTCAAGGATTCACTAGGGGCACTACAGTTTCCGAGGCATGAAGCTAATACATATTTGTCTCATTACTGTCAGCAGATCAACTTTATTCCGTGAAAGGCAAGGGCTCACAGCTCATAGGAGATGTAGTTACAAACGACCTTTGGGAGGTCGTGGGGACCACAGCTACTAAAATTTACAGTAGTGTCATGTCATTAATAAGAAACTAGAGAAATAATGCTCATAGACTTTTTGCTACTTGACTTTTTCATAGAAACAGGTGGGGGGGTCACATTTTTTCAGCTCTGATTCATCAAACCTTAAATTGAAGACAACATAGAGTGTTTGAGTGGGCAGCCTAATCCACTCCTGTGGTTTCCATATTGCCCAACAATTTCCTGAGGTAAACATGTTTTGCAGGATCATCAGGCTGTTAATGGTCTTTTGCTTGAATAGTTCCAAAGACAGAGTGAAAGAAAATCCTGATTTCTTGGTAAGGCAATTATGCACTATAGGAATCAGATTATGTTTTTTTCCCTCAAATCATTGTTAGTCTTCATATTTTTAATGAAGTACCATAATTTTTAGGAATGTGTTATTTTAGTCCCTTCCTGTTTTCATTTTATTTGAAACTACAATTCTCAAAATATTTTTTTCAAGAGATTTTGTGGGGAAAAACATCTACAGTAACTTTTCTTACTTTTGCTAAGATATATTCATAATCTTGCAATTTAACATATCAGAGGCCAGGCTCGCTGGCTCAGCCTGTAATCCCAGCCCTTTGGGAGGCCAAGGTGGGTGGATTGCCTGAGCCCGCGGGTTCGAGACACACTTGGGCAACTTGGTGAGACCTTATCTCTACAATAAAATTAGCCAGGTAGAGCGCCCTTGTAGTTCCAGCTACTTGGAAGGCTGAGGCAGAAGGATCGCTGGAGCCCAGCAGGTCGAGGCTCCAGTGGCCAGGAGCGGCCACTGCACTCCAGTCTGGGTGACAGAGTGAGACTCCAACTCAAAAAAAAAAAAAAAAAAAAAAATCAGAGTACTCAATTAGTAACCTGTAGTGATGAGTAGGTTATTTATGAATAGAATGGAAGATATTCAGTTCATCTATCCCATCTAATTGCAGTGCCAAGTGACTTTCCCTCTCTCCCATGCTCTCTCCTGGTTGTGTCTCCACCACCTGCATTATGAAATTCATAGGCAAAGGCATTTGTAACTTAACCAGTGTTCATGGTGTAAATACTCCACCATGACTGATTACAGGTACTGATATTTAACAAGTGGCTTGAGAGATTCCTGAAAATTTAAAAGTCATTACATAGACAGAAGGGATAAGAAAGAATCAGGCAAAACTGCTCCCTAAAAAAAATCCTAAGGCAAAGTACAGCCAGCTGTGGAGAGGAATGTCCCCAAAGGATGGGAAGAGGGCAGGGCAACTGGCATGCCCCTGAGCACAGGCAAAATGGAAGTAGACCCTTGAATGGCTAAGGGCTTACTTTGAGCGTTGATATGTTTCTCTGTAGTTTTCTGTTGGTGATCGAGGAGGGTTTCCCACTCAGGTAGAGACTGGCTAGTTTCTCAAAAGCCAACTCCTCTGTGCTCTTTCCTAGGCTGGGTGAATACAGTGGCCTCTCTTCTTATGCCTTCCTATGTTTTCTTTTATCACAACTCGTTGTCAATTATTATTTATGATTTAAGTTTTTGCCTTATTCTTTTAGAATGAGCCCCACCTATCCTCACCTGCTCCCTTTAAAAATACCCTCATGCTTACAAATTAATTAGTTGGTTTTTCACAAATGTTTTCTCTGATAGAGACTTCAAGGATCACTTTTGATTTCCAAAGCCTTATTATTCATCACAGAAGTAAATATAGCTCTTATTTTGAATTTTCTCTCAAATTAATTTCTTTGAGATATATTCTTGTGATTAGTAATCAAGTTACACGAAATTCAAGGAAAGTTATTTCTGTGTAATCTCTCTGTTAATGTGAAAGTGACAAAAACAATGATGATGAAATGTGGACATTTTCTAGAAGCTCAGTGCATAAGGTGTTCAACCAAGTAACAAAAGTGTAGGATGCATAAGCCAAAACACTCAGAGATGTGCCTGCATAATGCCAGGAAGCTGACCTTTAAAAAAAAATTCAGAGCCAGGCTCGTTGGCTCAACCTGTAATCCCACGCCTTTGGGAGGCTGAGGTGAGTGGATTGCCTGAGCCCGCGGGTTCGAGACCCTCCTGGGCAGCAAGACTTCATCTCTACAGTAAATCAAAAAATCAGCCGGGCGTGGTAGCGCATGCCTGTAATTCCGGCTACTTGGAAGGCTGAGGCGGAAGGATCGCCGGAGCCCAGTAGGTCAAGGCTGGGGTGGCCGGAAGTGGCCACTGCACTCCAGTCTGGGCGACAGAGTGAGACTTCAACTCAAAAAAAAAAAAAAAAAATTCAGTTTAATAAAATTATTTAAAAATTTAAAAAATCAGATATATAGTGAAGGAGAGAGGGTCAGGGGTTTGGGAAAGCAATTCTGAATGACTATTATAGGTTAACACATAAAGTTCCACTCGTGCTCCATGGAACAATTCTAGGACTCAAAATAATAGTAGTTCTGCCATTTTTAAAAGATGGATTCTCAGATTACTCTAGCGTATTTTCATACAGTCAGCAGGAAGTATGAGAGCTTACAAAAGAGTCTTCAGGGCAGGTTCCAGGAATTAGGAAACTAATTAACATATTTCACATTGACTCACAATCCATTGGAAATAAATTAGTCATCTGCCCACACCTAACCGAAAGGGAGCCTGGGAGACATAAAGTAACTTGAGCCTGTGCCCAATTATTAGCAAAGAAAGGAAAAACAGATAGCAATCATCGGTAGCTCTACCATTAGGCACTGGGGAGGTCAGATGGAATATTAGGTAAAATTTGTTAACCTAGTGTTTTTTTAAACTTAGTTCACCATGGACACTCCTTTAGAAGGCACCGATTAAAATATTACTTAAAAATGGTAGCCTAGGGCAACAATTTTACTCTATATCCTGGCCTCAATCTAGTTGTAATTTCTGACAAAATGTATGTGATGAGGCAAAATCCATGTTCCAGTGTTAAAATCCCTGCATTTGTGGAGTCCTACACACAAAGTGCTGCGTCTCTCCTCCAGTTTGCACAGATTTGGCTCCAAGTAATGGAGGGTTTCACCTGCGTCAGAAATCACTCACCTCCTTATTTTTATGCAGAGTTTTCATACACCATAGATAGATACTTTTTCTTACTATCCACTAAAAATAACAGCACCAAAAAAAAATGACAGAACACGTTTTATGAAGGCATAATATAACCCACTGCTGGGAATATGTCACTTGAGGCAAAAGCAGTTAGATCTGCCGGCTGGATGCTCTTCTGATGTTTCTCCTTAAATAACTTCATTATTCAATAAGAAGTATTTTAATTATTTAAGAAACATAAAAGATGAGGTTGTAGTATTTATATCTAGATCGTGTTTACTGGTTTTAAGTCTTTTTGTCTATTTATATTAGAGTTTAAGCATTTACTAAGCCCTATCTGGCGGGGAATTTCTACATTTAGAGAAACAAAAGTTTTCTGTGCCCTGTAAGTTTCTATGTTTTCCCAACAGGAGTACCGTGTGATAGCTCTTTGGCTGTCAATTGTGGTCCTGACTTAATTAAAAGAAGTTTGTCGCTTACCTTTCAAAGGTTCTACGTTTTTTATCAACGTTCATACCTGATGCACTATTATTTACTGGCAATGGAGTTTTCTCCCACCAATGTAATGTACTATGGTTAGGAATCAGTCTCATCACAATAATAAAAGTAGCAGTACTTAATCAAAGTCATTATCATCATTTCTGTCTTAGTGTGCATAATTTATTAGGCACTAGAAAGCTTCCTGTACATAATATAACAGCAACCTGAAAGAGGAATTATAATTTTGTGTTACAGATGTGGAAATTGAGGAAATTCAACGGTATTAAAATAGCAGTAACAACAATAGAAACAAATGTTGAAATGCTTTTGAACGTTAGAGTCAGGATTCTAACAGAGGTCTGATTACCATCAAGTCATGTTCATTCTTTTTGGGTTCCCTCATACTCTTCCTAATGTGGAAATGATAGATTTGAAAACACACCCATGCCTTACTTTTCTCACCCTTACTTACCTTCTGCCTAATCTCCTCCATGTTATTTAAATAGCTGCATATAAATAAAAGCTGCATATAAATAGCAGCCTTGCTATTTATATGCAAAGGTTTTGATACTTGCATTTATATATTGATCAAAGAGTATGAAATGGTGAGACCTTGAACGCAAATTAGAAATTTGTATACAGGGTAGAAACCAGCATGGAGAAAAAGAAAGGAATGAGAATGCTCACTATAGCCTCAGTGATAAAATCAGAAAAGACCAATGACTTTTTTAGCAGTCACAGCCACTGAACAGCTCTCAGCAAGGACTTACTCAGAGGATCCACAAATAGGTTGCACAAGTGGCATGCTAGGGGCTCCATGAACTTTGCATGTCATGGAATTATGAACGGCAAAAGTCACACAGTTGGATGCAGACATGTTTACATGCCACTGATAAACCACAGGTGTAGCGAAATTTGGTCTAAAAAATTAGAAAACCAAAAATAAAAGAAGAAAAAATAAGGGAAACAAATTAAGAACCAAATTAAGAAAGCTCTATTAACATACAATTGAAATCTGTATAAACAGACTGACAGATATGTAGGCGATTGGTTGAGAGGAAGGAATAAAAAGAGAAGGGTGGGAGAAAGAAGATAGGGAAACCATATAAGTACATCCTATCTTATCCTATCTTTTATTATACATACATATAAAAATGAGCTCAGTTTCCATTTTGCACAGACCAGCTATAGTTCTTTTATTGCAAGTAGCAAAAAGTAAGTAATGGCTAGTATAAGGGGGAAAAAAGGAGGTGTGAAGGAAGGCTGTGGGGTAGCTTAGAAACTCAGCAAACTGATGAAACAAGTCAAGAACACAGTTGGAGTGAAAAGGGCTCCTGGACTCTGGCAAGCAGAGACGAATATAGTCTCTTCAAGCTACTGACATTGGTATGGATTTGCTTCACTGTTGTCTGACCTGAGCTGTTCAATTAAAGATGCAGATATCCCTGAGTATATCACAGGACCAGCTCAGCCCACTTGGCAAGAAATGTGTAAAGGAGGCGCATTAATTGGCAGTTCCCACAAAGGTATACAGATTAGGGAGGGGTAGTTCCTTAAAAAAAAAAAAGGACAGGGGTGGGAATCCTGATGGTGGTATGAAAAAAGAGTGAATAGAAGCTGGGCCACTGACTAAGGTCTCCCATACCATACCACAGGGCTGTGCCCAGTCCAAACAGTTTCCCGATGATTCCTCAGATGAGGAATGGCAAAAAATTACACCGGACACTTTTTAAAAACAGTAAGGAAGGACTATTCAAGACTATTGCCACAGGAGAGATTGAACTCAACTCCACTGAGACAAAAAAGCAGAAGGGTTTTTAAGCACTGGGGTGAGCTAATGGAAAAGTACTGGAGGAGATTAGGCAGAAGACTAGTTGACAAGATTAGGACATCTGGTTTGCTAATGGACACTTATTGAAGTTAGGCCCTTACCCTCCCACAGAGACTAGAAGATAAGGGCACTGTCTTTCTTGATGTTTACATTTCAAAGGAATAGATCCCAGGTCTTGTGAAAGACATTCCTGGGTTGTAAACCTGGCAAGAGGCTGAAAGAAGATTTACATCTCAAAGGGGTACAGAAAAAATTTTCAACTGAAAGTTGTTTTCTGAAGTAAATGCTTTAAGAAAAGAGAGGTCAGAGACTAAGAGTCAGAGAGAAAGCTGTCTAAAGTTTAGTCAAGCAGAGGAAAATGTTAAGGCTTTCTGGGTTATGAGTTCTCTTGAAGATAACTTATCACTGTGGCTTCCAACTCCTGGTCCTAAGCTTCTCCACCTGTCTTACTGTCCCTGAAGGCTGTTGTCGCTCACTCTGGTTTTTTCTCTCAGAACAGGAAGGAAGACTATTGTGTATTACAGACCAGCAATCACATACAATACTCGGGTATGTAACCTTCATGGAAGACTTGCAGATAAAGGCAGGGAATTCTAGCATACTGTGGGGAGCAACTTAAAATTGTCAATTGCACATAAATGCGTTTGAAGCCACACTCTCAGGCCCCTTCATAGGGAACTTCCTAGAGGTTGGCTCTATTAAGTTTGAACCCAGGCTGCTGCCTCATTGTTCAGCCCTAACCATCCCCACATCAATCTTTACTCTCTTGCTTCTTAAAATCCCAGGCCTCCCCCTTCTCCCAACAGCCTCTTCCTCAAACCTCCAGGGGAAAGTGGAAAATTCCATTACATTATCATGTAAAGCAAATTGCCCTTTCTTTGTTTCAACCTCTCCAATCTCAGCTAAACCTTAGGATTTACCATGTATATTCAAATAAGAGGTTTCTCTACACAAAAGAGCTTTTCATCCTGTTTCCACATGTAAAAAATTAGCAAAAATGTCAATTTCTGTTACATACTTAGATCAAATTCTTATGATGGGTTAAAATCAGAGAACCAGTGCTTTGATTTGAGGGTCTAAGAGAGGAAAGGGACAGAGGAAAAAACAATATAAACTTTATAAACTTTATTTTTCTACTCTTTTCTTTTTTCTTTTCTTTTTTTTTTTTTTTGAGTTTGTCTCACTCTGTCGCCCAGATTGAGTGCAGTGGTCACTCCCAGCCACCGCAACCTCGACCTGCTGGGCTCCAGCGATCCTTCCACCTCAGCCTTCCAAGTAGCTGGAACTACAGGCGCGCGCTATCATGCCCGACTAATTTTTTGATTTATTGTAGAGATGAGGTCTCGCCAGGTTGCCCAGGCAGGTCTCGAACCCACGGGCTCAGGCAATTCACTCACCTCAGCCTCCCAAGGTGTGGGATTAGAGGCTGAGTCACTGAGCCCGGCCTATTTTTCTACTCTATAAGACACTTATTTATTTTTAATCTTAAAAGGGAAAGAGAAAAAGGAGGGAAGAGAGGAGGAAAGAAGAGAGAAACAGCAACACTATTCAAACAAACAGCATTATAATGGCCATAACCACTGAGATCATAACCAAAGTGATTATGAGGTTTTAAAAAATTGTTTTTTTCTAGTTATCTCTGTATTTTTAAATTTTGAATTTATTGTTTTCATCATTTAAAAGGAACATAAAATAAATCAAGAGAGAATACAAAGATAGAAATAAAGTGCTCAAGAAAAATAATGTCCTAATGTCCTTGATATATTGATACATAGACATATAGGTTGACAGATGAATAGGTAGATGGAATTGGTAACCAATTACTTGCTGACATCTGGATCATAGAATGCCTGGGCATTAAATTGGGTCAGAAGATGATACAGGCATTCTATGATCCAGATGTCAGCAATTAATTGAAATACATATTTTTAGGCCTTTATTTTGTTACCTAAAATTATGTACTAAACATGATAATTATAGGTGATAGATTTATTAATTAGCATAATCATTCCACAATATAAACTTGTTATCAAAACACGATATCGTACCTCATAAATATATATAATTTTTTGTCAAACATAAAATTTAAAAAGTTTTAAATTTAAAAAATTTTAAAATTAAAAGTAAAATTAGAAGAAAAATGTATTTAGAGAATACTAAAGAGTTATTTTCTACCTTTACAAAGTAGAAAAGATTTAGGAAACGAAATCAACAAAAAAAGGCTTAAACCACAGCAAATATTCCTAATGAAGATTGTACTTGAGATATATTATATAAAAAACCTCACTGGTGATGTATGTAATAGCTGATATCAGAGAGTTCAAAATCTTGAACAATGGGCCTTATCTGTTGCTGTGCAACTAATAAAAATAGTAAATTACATTTTTGAGAGTAAAAGTGTTCATAAAATAAGAATTCAGATTCTTTCTGGTTTTTTTAAATCAGAAAATATGCAATATGACAATAGACTTTTATTTCCATATAGTAACATTCAGCTGAATAACATTCCTCCAAATATAGTCTAGACAGTAATGTTCAGCTACCCAGACCCTGGGTAACTTAGCAAGTGGCAGAGCTGTAATCTGGCACTGATGCCTCTGGGTGAGGCAGATGTTCAAAGGATAAAACTTATTTTATTTTCCCTGAGGAGATGTTGTGTCGGCATTGTTAGAAATACTCCATTGAAGCCGGGCTCGATGGCTCAGCCTGTAATCCCGCGCCTTTGGGAGGCTGAGGTGAGTGGATTGCCTGAGCCCACGGATTCGAGACCCGCCTGGGCAACTTGGCGAGACCTCATCTTTACAATAAAATAAAAAGTGAGCTGGGCATGGTAGCGCGCGCCTGTAGTTCCAGCTACTTGGAAGGCTGAGACGGAAGGATCGCCGGAGCCCAGCAGGTCAAGGCTGTGGTGACTGGAGCAGCCACTGCACTCCAGTCTGGGTGACAGAGTGAGACTCCAACTCAAAAAAACAAAAGAAAGAAGAAGAAGAAAAAAGAAATACTCTATTGAAGATTTCTAACTGTATGCTTTGAATAGGCCATTATCCTACATTTGGCCTCTTATAACTCTCCCTAACATTACCACTGGCTTTTAGTGGTCCACACTTTGTTGAGATCACTTGACCCTTCAGATGTTTTACTTGGGCAGCACCTCTTTCAAGACCCTAAAGTTAGTTTTCTTTCTGAGTTCACCTCTGGCCTATTTTCTACTGAGGGTAGAAAAACAAACTACAGCCCCTTCTTCTGGTACCTATTATTGCTGGCTTTGGGACCCCTGTAAGACACTCCTAAACAATAGAAAAGACCACCTTAGCCTCCTCTTTTTTGACAGAGTTTGGTAACTTTTAAAGTAAATCTACTCCTTCCTTGCCCTGTGAATATTTGTCATAGCCCCTATACAGTTACTTAATCAAAGGACTTCTACTAGGTGCTATCTCAGCTCCTTAGCTCCTGGCCCATGAATCAGCTGGTCTCTTAATATTCTGGAATTGCCTCAGAATCTACTGACTCTAAAAGGCACAGAGACTCAGAGGAATTATACCTATTTCCCCTTTGTATTTGAGCCACAAAGTCTGGCATGAGCTTCCTAATGGATGAACAAAAGCCTGAGTGTGTCCCTTTTAAGAATGCAAGAGGCAAGGAGAGGGCTTGTTTGCAGAACTGATGATCTGTGCCTGGTTAACCACCTAAGACAGTTGTGCTTTTACATAATGATGTTCCACTTCCCTGTTGAGTAAAAAGTTGGTAGAGAAAAATGTGCCATAGCAAATTGACCATGAATAAAACAAATTTACAAGTTTCTCCTGGGTGTCTGATTATCTAAAAATCTGCCAGGGAATTGAATTGCCTGTCAGCTGCCCAAATTATTTTATGCACTGCTATTGAAATTCTTGGTGGGGTAGGGTTTTGTAAAAGGAAAAAATAGGAAATGAGTTAGAAATGATTGATCAAAGTTGAAAATAACAGTATATAGTGTTACTTCTTCAATGTAACAACACCTTCTGTTGTGTTCTTTTCTCATCTCTTCAAAGAGAGCAGAATCTAAACAGAAGATCCATTTTTAATGATACAACTCTTTTACCTAGAGTTTATGAATATTTCTTTTAATATGACATTGAGAGTTAAGGATTGAAATCATTCTATTATCTGTCAATATTGTTCTACTCTTTAAATTAATTGAGAGTGAAATTAATCCATCAATGAAATATGAATTAATATAAAGGAGAGTAGCACAGTTGGCAAAATTGCTCTAATACATACTAAATCGGGGTTGTAATATTCAAATTCTACAAGAAGTTTTGTTTGTTTGTTTTGGTGGTCTCATTACCTCCTTATATTACCTGAGTCTCCCGTGAGGACACCACTTCCCCTAACGGGTTGCATTCCCCCACACCAACCCATTTTTCTGGTACCACCCATGAGATAGATACCCTTCTTGTTTCTCAATACTGTCTTCAGACTATTCTCCTTCACATTTCCCTAAAAATCCCATGTTTGAAATTCAAGCTATCAGACCACATTATCATATCCCTTATTATTGCAGTCAACTATAGGACCCCAGGTCATTTCTTCTCATTTCTACAGGACTTTACCACATGACTTTCTGTCACTCTCTCCAACACTACTCTGGTTTCAGTTCATGGTGGCAGATGTTCCTTCTCATACCTTAGATCCTCTTTTTCTGAAAATTAATCTTCCCCAATATTTTTTTATCTCCATCTGACTTCAAGTATTCACTCCCAAGGTCAGACCTTGAGAATATGTCCAAGTCATATGTGATCAATATCAACAACTGCAAGCCTTCAATATCAATTATATGTACCCCATTTCCATTTTCAATATTTCTGGCTCAGTCCCTCTAGGACTCAGCCTCCTCTAATAACATTAGCACCTCCAGTCAATAGATCCTATCAACTTTGTACTGTTCCTCATCATTTAATGTCTTTACTCTCTTCCCTACATATAGTAATTTCCATGGTCAGTTATTATCGTCACTTCCTTACTAATATTTTGACTTTCACTTTTCTCTCATTTCATCACAATTAATTGGTAAATCACAACCCTATGAAAACTGTCTGTTTCATACCTGTACTTGTGACTCTTAAATGTAATAGAGAAGAGCACACAATTACTCTGACTGGTATCATTCTAGTTTCATAAACCAAAAACTTCAGTTGAGACTCACATGGTACCAAGAGTCATACCTCAACTTCCTGGTGTAGTCATTTTCCCATTTTCCTGGTTGATGATTTTGTAGCTTATTTTCTCTTGAATGCTCTAACATTCCTTCTTTATCCTCATTCCCAGATGATGATACTGCTTCTTGCCTCACTGAGAAAACTGAGTCCACTAGAAGGAAAACTTTGCATACTCTTTCCACCTCATCTACTCACCCACAAGCATTTGTGCCCTGTTATTCTGTCTTACTATCAGTTACCATAACCTTGTATAAAGTCAGTTCCTTTCTTGCATGCTATATCTTACTACTTCTTGAATTCTCAAGAACATCTTTGCAGCAGTTCTCTTGATCTTCCTATTAATAGATCATTCTCGTCAACAGACAAATGGTATTATTTTTTCTACATTAAAACAAACAAAAAGTCTTGATATCACAGTTGTGCCAGATACTCCCCTGTTTTTGCTTCTAATTTACAACACAACTTTTTAAAGTGATGCCCATACTCACATTCTACACTTTATTTCTTCACATTCTCTCTTTAATTCACTCCAATAAGATTTTCACCACACCTCACCACCAACACTACTCTTGTCAAGGTTAACATATTTCTTCTTTTCTGAATTTTCTCCATTCTTTGTGATCCCATTCAGTGTGATCACTTTAAAAGTCATATTCCTGTGGGATTTTCCTACCTTACATTCTCTGTCTCCTTTGCTAGTCTCTTCTTATCTCTTCATTCTTGTAAGATGGAAGCCAGTCATGATCATCTATCCTGTATTTAGCATTCACCCTTCATGATCCCATCCAGTCTACAGGCTTTAAATGTCATGAGTAGATGACAATTCGCAAATTTTTATCTCCAACATAAAAATTGCTCTTGACCCCAGACTCATATATAACCAGTTGCTCACTGGACTTCTGTACTTATATGTGGCATGCACCATGCAATGTCCACATTCCCCAAACTGAACTTCGGATATCCCTGAACTCTCCCACTGCTACTTTCCCCATTATCTGCATTCCGTTTTACCCACACACTCCCATCTGGTTCTTCAGGAGACCTTCCTGTCTCTGCCTTCAAAATATACCTAGAATCTAATAATTTCTAATCACCTCTAGGGCCAACATCTCAGTCCCAGCCACAACTACCAACATCCCTGAATTATTGCAAAAGCCTCTTAGTTGGTCTCCTTGCTTCTACCCTTGTCTGCTACCTCTACCCAAACTATTTTCAGAAGAAGTTCGTTAAAATTCAAGTCTGATCATGTGTCACTGTCTATTTAACACCCTGCAATGGTTTCCTGTTTTTCTTAAATCCCTCCATTTTTAGACTAGCCTAAATGACTCCTTCACTTTCTGGTCTCATCTTCCACACACCCCAGTCCAGCACTAGGGATTCTCCCTCCTTAGAACTTGTCCCATGAATGTCTCCCATCTGGAGGACCCTCACCTAGATAGCTATGTGGTAAATCCCTTCACCTCTTCTAAATATTTTTTCAAATATGGTCTTCTCCATGACTACCTGTCCTTATCACACCTGACCACTTGTCTCTGTCTTTCTATTTCTCATAGTTTCTTACTTTAGTCTATTTTTTCATAATATTCGTAACTTTTTAACATATTAAGTACTTTGTTTATTATTTATCTACTGTTTTTCACCCTGGAATATACATTTCTCAATGTCAGAGATCTTTATTAGGTTTGTTTATTAATGTGTCTCAAAGGGTCTAAGAAATCACATAACAAAAGGAAGAGATTAATAAACATTTGTTGAATCTTTAAATAAACACTTTATTAGTGTGGGTACTCTGCACTATGGCATGTCTTTTGTTTTCATTTTTTGCCTTACAAAGGTATTTGTATTATTCATCATTCAGTAAATTGACAAGTATGTATATTTCCTAGCATAACTGAGTTTTACTTGCATGCCAGTTTGTCTTCTGTGGTTATGACACCTTAATTTTCCCTTGTTTTCACTCTTTTGCTTACGACTTTTACCTTCATCTAAGTTACTTTGTTTTAAAATCTCACATTGGTCCATGGCTCCTTTGACTCATTTTACAGACTATTCAAATAGAAGGGAAACTTTGAGATAATATACTCGAACTACTTTACTCACAGATGAGAACTGTTCACAGAGAGGTAAACAATTTTCTATTTAATATTAAAAATGAGCTCAAATTCTTCCGGTTTTGCTTTCCTTTCACTATAAACCGAGAGGCAAATACATGGCTCATTCCATCTTTCCTCTTCCATGAGACTAACACTACTTATTCAGCACAGCAATCTTTTACAGACAGAATGGAGGAAATGGATCTTAGAAATAGGCACCAAAGCACAAATTCCGTCTTTTGAACATAGGAGGAGCTCAGACAATGAACGCAACTATCTATTCCCTGATATCATTTCAGTGGAAGGACAGAGAACTAAGTCAAAACTGATGAAACTTAGTGACCTACCTAATACTAAATAATTGTTTCCCAGGTCATATTTGAAGAGCTTAAGTTATAGGGCATGGCATAAATTTTATTGTGCCTATCATGCAGCACAGTTTTCTAGGCTACTATTAGACTTATAGCTATTTGCCTTAGGCTACCAATTATTGATCCCTTGCTATGTGCCAGATATTATTTGATCCAATCTTTTCAATACCTTTGCATTAGGAGCTACTATTATCCTCATTTCACAGATGAGAAAAAGGACATCTGTGGAGGATACAGAAATTCCATCTTGGATACTAATCCACCATGTTGACTTCTGACGAACCCAATTCTGGGAAGGCCTCTAAGATTCCTCATTTATCTATAGTCCCTTGTATAAAAGGTGGTACTTACAGTAAGTCTTGTCTGTAGGTCAAACAATCTTGATGTTATTGTACTTCAATTATTCTAAACATCCCTTCTGAATCGCTCCATCCCTATGGTATATAAGCCTTGGGTCTGGGGGCAATGGCACAAGAATTCACCGTCTGTGTCCTGAGACACAGATACGGCTTCTGTCTATAAGTTACCATTACACATTTCTTTCTAAGAAACTGAATATGTCAGCCTCTTTCTCTGGTCTCTCGGCTTTCTCAGACTTTGGGAGTACGTTGCCTAGACCTGCCTATTGTGAAACAACATCCAAATAACCTAGTAATAATTAAGTAAATAACTTAGTAATTTATTTTTACCATGTAGTGAGGGTGAGCTTAGACTAAATTTAACATAAATCTTTATGCAACAAATGCCCTCCCACCACATTTGTGAAGTGGTTGAGATTAAAGCTGCTTAAATATTTCTAGCTTTTAAGTTTCAGTTGATTTCAGGATTGGAACAGAGTCAATCCTGTAGATAGGAAGATATAAACACATCTATAAGGGAAAGCCAGAGTAACCAGAGTTAGAAATAAGATAGGATGCTAATTAAAAAAAAAAAATTCTTCCAAGTTGTATAACTGAATTTTTTCAGATTATTTGATAAAACACTTATAAGATGACACTAAAACTAACCTAAGTGACACTAAAACAACATAATTTACAAAACCCTTTGAGGTCAGTGATTTCACTAATAGAGGCAACTCACCATTTTGTCAATAAATTTTGGAACATCAGAGAACTTTGGGGCATGGCATATGTCTTCTAAAAAGCATTGCCCTTTGTCACAGAGGGACCCAAATAATGAGAAGTAGTGTTTCACCAGAAAAAGCAGTTGGTTGCACATCAAACTGAATGTGGAATGATAGGGATCGCTGAAAATTTGCCAGCCTGGCAGTGAATTAGTTTTTCCGTGTCCTCGGGGATAGACTGCCCTGTGAGAATTTGAACCTATCAGTTAGCTGTCAAATTTCATTTGACACCTCATCCAAAATTTAAAAGGGCCTGCCATCTGAAGTCTGAGATGTTCTTGGAGGAAGGGAAAGGGCTATTTCTTTCTGGGCTAGCAGGATTGAAACTGCCAGGTGCTTCTACCAAGGGTAGCAAGCTAGCAGTCCTACACTAAGCAAACTTCACAGATGTCATGGCTTCCTAATATAAGCAATTCTTTCTCAGCTCCTAAACTCATCTCTTCTCTCTCTTTTAGAGAGAGGGCCCCCAGAGGCATGAAATCCCTAAGGGGACATTTAGCAGAACTTGCAAAACTGCCATTGGAGTGTCAGCCGACAGAGGTTACAGCTTATAACTCCCTGGTTTTTTAACTGCAATTGAGTTTTCTCTTCTCTTCTTGGTCTTCCTCTGGGTATTTTTTTTTTTCCTCGTTTTGTCCAGAATATCTTGCATGTCTGCCCTCTTTTGCAAAATGTAAAGTTTTTCATTTATTTATTGATAAATGAATGAAGTTGATGGTAAAGTCATTTCTGCACATCCTGCAGAAGTACTTCTCACGGGCAATGTTCTCTCTTCGGTTCACCTCCTGAAGTTGAGATTTTCTACCCTACCCTTCATATCTCACTCTTGCCCTAGTCTGGCTAACTGATTTAAATGGCTTATTTGAGTAAGGGCTTCAACAGTTTGGAAACTGCCCTGAGACAGGACCCCTTGATGGATTCGTGATTGACCTCTTGATTATCTGTGGCCATTTGAGGAAGATTAAAAGGGCATGGCAGGAGAGGTACATTAGCTGCAATCAATCTGCTGTTCCCTTCTTCTTCCTTTCTCCTTCACACAGACTGATTCATCAAAGGACATTTGCAATGCCTCATTTCAGAGATCCTGGCTTCAAAGTCAGGCTTTATTTTACAAAGAGAAAAATACTAAAGTCTCTTGCTAGATCCCTTCAGGGCCAAAGGAAAAAAATCATCCTCTAATTGTCACTTCTATGCTGGCTCTGGGGGAAAAAAAAAAGAAAAAAAGATAAGTGCATATGTAAGGGCAATCATTTGAAAAGAGTAAAGGAAAAACTAGTTCCTTTTGTTTTATCCCACCATAATTTCTTTGTTAGTTTCTTTGGGCTAGTCATTGGTTCCAAATCTGGATGCTTAGAAAACTATAGAGGGCATATAAAGGTTTTAATTTAAACATTAGCTTCTTAGGTAAATGAAGCTAGCTAGGTTCCTGCCTTTGCAATCTAATTCACACAGGGCCAATTTATTCTCATTCCATTATTTCATCCAGCTTCTGTGATCACAAGTCTCCCTTTGAAGTTGGTTGGAACTCTGAGCACAGATAGATTCCCTGGGTCTTGGAGTAAAATGAGTAGTAGATCTGTAACCTCGCAGTTCGAAATACTCTCTTTTTCTCTCTCTTTTCCTGAGATCCTGTCTGTGCTATGGAAATAGATGGAATCTGTGTAACTTCTGAAATTTGATCTGTCATATGAACCTGCTAAATGATAGGAATTTTAGTGAACAATACAACATGTGTGCAAAACAAAAATTACACCGAAGTTTGATTTTATTTCAGGTTATTTTTTAAGTCAGGTTGAACAAACCAAAAAATATAAAACCAAATAATCATATACAATTTCTTGATAGGTGACTCTTAAGGGAGTGATTGGTGAAGACATCGTACAAATTTCCATGCCAAAGATAATCATTCAATTCATCTGATTGTGGGTTCACATTTAGTCCTATCTATGGCTATGATCAGCAGCTGTCACAGGGACATGGGCCTTCCTATCCCCACATAAATTTGAGGACCACAAACTCATTATGTGTTCTTATGATGGGAAAAGAAAGGTGTAGTCAGAGTGTGGGAAAAAGAAAGCAAACCAAATACCCACTGATCAGAGAGGATCTAGAATAGGGTGATCAATTGTTCGTTTGCCCAGATGGATAGTAAGAGATCAAATTTGATCCAAAAATCTATTTTGTTTGGACAACACACACCAGCATACAAAAAAGTGTGAGGTTTTATGCATATTTATTTTTTTCTTTTGAACCTTATTTTTGTAGGGTCTCAGAAATTGATACCCCAAAATGAAGACCTCAGAAGTAGTTCTTTCTGACCTTCTCCTGCCCTCTTGTCTCTTGCATTCCCCCAATTCTAAGAGTATCCATAGAAATTAGAATCCCTCTTCCCCAAGGCGGGTCATAGAAACCAAAACCCTTTTTACCCAAAGCTAGTCATACAACTTAAAGATATTGCTGTAACTTTTTCCCTGCTTTTCTGTGTTGAAAACTAGCCATAAAGAAATCATTTGACCTACTTTGTTTGATTATTAGACACAAGACCCCCATTTCAGAGAGGTCCCTGCCCCACACCCAGAAGAAAGGAATGCTGCACAAAGAAGCCAAGAAGTTTCTGGAAAGACAGAACTTGCTGGATTTCCCCACTCAGTCCATTAGCAGTAGATCATACCCTTTTTGTCCAATTATATTTCTACATGACTGTCCATACTTTGTTGAACATAAGCATAAAAATGGACAGTCTCCCCTATACCTGAGGGTCTTTATTTGGAAGGCTCCTGTGTCATGTAGAGCTGTGATCAGATAAATTTGTATGCCTATTCTATTTATCTGCTTTTTTGTAAGTGATTTTCAGCAATTCTTCAGAAGGTAAAGAGGAAGTTGCCCCTTGGCCCCTACATCCTGAGAAGTAAGAAGATGTGGTAACAATGAGTTCATATGTGTACCAGGCAACAGCAATCATCTGGAGTTGAGTGACATTGATTCAGACAACATGGACATAATAGGCCTCCTCAGTCATTTTCATTCACTGCCCAGGTCCTGCAGGTATCTGAAGCTCCTGGACTAAATCAGAAATTGACAATAAATCTGCAGGGGCCCACCTGGCTTGAAGTAATGGTTCTTGATCAAATTTCAGAAGGAGAGATTGCTTCTGTGCTGCTAATTCATAAACATGCCCAGATATTTATGACATAGGGACCTAAAAAACAAAAATGCTATCTTCGTCTTGGCATTCCCCAATGAGATGTCATAAAGCTAAGAGGATCTCGCAGGTCTTTAGTAGCTTTAAGACTCTGAACTAAAGACAAGAAATTGCCTATTTTTTTACCTCTTATTGACAATACATGTTGTTTTATCCTTTTAATTGCTGAAATACTTCCTACTTAAAATATGTCAGAAGTGTAAACCTAACCAGTTTACTCTGATTGCCAATCAAGTGTTTCCTCCAATATGCTTTTCTGAATTGGGAAAAATGGGGCTCTTAGAGATCAATATGAGGCATTCTTCGTGTTGTGATCAATTGATGATTAAGTGAAAATGGTTTGGCTTAATTTGCTTTGAAAAGCTGTGCTTGCGCTGATAAAGTATAGAAGCGTTTCTGAGATGAGATACAAGGAACAGATGTTTAGTATAAAATATTGATAGCATAGAGCAGAGATAAGCTTGGTATTTAATTTGTCTTAATATTTCCATTGCTACAAATTCAACAGCTTTTATCTTACTGGGTAATTACAACTCCCCCCGCCCCCGGCATAAGATAAGATAGACTTTTCCAGTTTTCTGTCACATTTAAACTCTTTATGCCCCCCTTCCCTCTCCGTACTTTTTTCTTCCCCTAGGTACTGGTTTCTTTATTTTAATTTCAATTGCAATCTTCTGTTAAAAGATTAGATCATTTGTTTGTAAAAGTGGACATTTTTCTTGCCTTAGAGTTTTTAGGGTATCTAGTTATGTCACCCCTGAAAATAAAGTGCACATGGTAGGGTATGTGTTGTCTGCTCTAGGATGTCACAGAATGTAGAGATTCAAACAATAGAGGAGTCTGTTTCTTTTCCATGTGACTTTCAGACCAGGTAGGAATCTCTACTCCATGAGGTCATTTAGGGACCCAGGTGGACAGTAGGTTCTGCCCTCCTTGATATATGACTTCCTGCACTGGATGAACAGCTGGTGCTCCATTTGTTATACTGTTTTTCAGGCAGCAGGAAGGGAGCTTGGAGTTAGAAGTCCAAGGCAAGCAACTTGTCTTTAAGGAATTGACCCAGAAGATGCACATATCAGTTATACTCATTTATCACTGCCTCTGTAAACAAATTTACATCTAACTGGAAGGAAGTCTAGACAATCATTTTACCAGTGAAAATTGAGACTCCCTCTTCTAATAATATGGCAAAGCAGATATGCTAAGAGGCCTTCCAAAAATAAATCTAGAAGAGCATCATGAAATAATATCATTATTGTGTTTCTGGGATCAAGAACAGGAGAAAAATCTCAAAAAAATAAAGAGAGAGAGAGCGAGAGACAGAAATTTAAAATATCAATAAACTAAAACAAAGACTGTCAGAAATGAGTACCCATAGTGGCCCTCCTGAGTGCATACTAAGTCTTGGACTTATCTGTCATCAATTTTTAGGATGAAGCCAGAATGGGAATAGAGTAGACTAAGTCTGTAGTGAGCACTGTCTCATGGACAAAGTGATTAAATAAAAAAGGGAATATCTGAAAAACAAACAAACAAAATGCATAAAAACATCAACTAAGAAACTAGATTGTTCACAGATAAGAACAAACAGATATGAACTTCCATTCAAATATCTCCAAATGTGCCAAGGAATGAGTGTCAGAGAGGAGAGTTAGCAGAAACACTAAACAAAAACTTTCCCCAAGTATCTCAGATTCTCACAGTTATGAGATATAGAATATAAGATGCTGATATATGAATATTTAAACAAAAGATGCAATCACAAAAATGAAAGACTAGAGACTAAAAAGAAAGAGCAAAAAATCTGCAAAAAGAACCAAAAAGAATTTAGAAACAAAAAATGCAATTCTTGAAATCACAAAAATAACACAAAATACAACAATGAAATAATAATGATAACATACAAGAATGAGGCTGGGTTTTTGGATAGAGATGGCGACTCTGGGCCATACTTAATTTTTTGAGCCCTAAAGCAATTCTAATTTGAGCCAGATTATTGCATATTGTCTTATAGAAAGATTTTTCATCCATTTTTAGTGTCCACTCTTTTAACCGCAATCACTGGGACTTACTCAAGGAGGCCAGGCAATCTCCTTAGTAAGGCATTTTCTCCTAAAACAACCCAAGTAGACAACTTTTCTATCCTCTTGCATGAAACCGTTTTCCATCTTTAGAACCACATCTCCATTTCCGAAGAGACTATTTGCTTTACATTTGCATAACTAAAAAGCTCAGTTAGATGACTTTGGAAGAACAAAGGAGCATTCTGTCTAAAGAAATACAGTACTGAAGTTTCTGACACTTGAGAGTTAGAAACCACTTAGCTGCTTTCAACTGTCACTTTCTTTCTTCCCACTCCATACCCACCCCCACTTGAGTTTATACTCATAAAACATTTCGAAACTCCTAAGGACAGTAGTCACCAGGACACTTGAAGCACTGGCCGTACCAGCTTAGTAGTTTCTTGCTCTTGGTTTCTTAGAATCTAGTAAATCAGAAAACTCAAGTTTAACTCGGAGCGTTTTTCTCCATATTTCATATTGTACAAGAATGAAGCTGGTGAAAAGGATCAATGTCAGGGGGTTTATTTGTTTTAAAGGAGCAGTCAAAATATGATTCTTTGTAACACTTGTAAAGTGTTTAGTAAATGTATATGGAACTGAACATTGTTGTCTCACCTTAAAATTTTCACTAGTCAAATAGAGATCACTGATATATAGCCCTTTGTATTTAGAGTATACCAAAAGTGTATTATGTCAGTTTTCATATTTAATCCTTGAAGATTTCTCTGCTACAGTGTTTACTATCATCCTAATTTACAGAAAAGAAAACTGAAAATCAACATATAGATAATAGTAACAATAATAATAGCTATTATCCCTATGAAATCTGTGTGATTTATATTACACTATGCATTATTCTTTGCTTATGGAGGAAGTGTTATATGTAAGTTTCAAAATAAAAAAAAAATTGTGATTCAGTGTTTAACTTGTGACTCTCAGTTGTCCAAAACCAATAAAGGTTTGTGTATAATGCACAGTTATATATGGGAAGTCAGGAAATCCAGTGGCTCATGTAAATTTCTGCAATAATCAACTATTTGACATTGTCCAGTCATATAATTTCACTGGAGTCCAGGTTACTCATACGCAATTGAAGGATTGTTCTATTTGCTTTTGAATAGATGATTGCTAATCGTTCTTCCTTTTAGCAGAGTCATGTCTATATAGTCTATGGCATTTATATATGTACTTTATCTTTAAAATACATGTCCTTTTTTTCAGTTCAAAATAAGTACTTCGTCTCAATATTGCATTTTTGTAAAAGTTATGTCAGCTTGTGTAAGTCACATTACATCTCAGGACCCTCGTTTGCCAACTACTAAAGGAATTGTACCATATTTTTTAAATATTCTGTGGGACTTGATAGTCCTAGCTATTTGAACCAAATGGGGTCTATATCATGAGAAGCTACCTTTAAAATACATCACCATTAATGCAGGAAACAATTAGACTTGAAAATAACAATTAGCTAAAGTTCACAAATGTATTATAAAATTAAATCTTAGATTTTTGGGGGGGCAACCATCTGGAGTCCCCTCCCACTGTGGGAGTTTTTCTGTTCTCTTAATAAATCCTGCTTTCAAAAAAAATTTTTTTTGACCTGGAATTCAGATTCTATTTAGCATTAATAAAAATATGATTTACTTTTCTGTTCTTTTTTTCTTTGTAAGAGGAATAGGACTAGTTATTTTAAATAAAAGAAAGACCCTATTTTTATTAGAAACATAGGCTGTTTGATAAGGAAAGTTTGTGACAAAATGGCTACACACCTCATTTTGTAAATTTCTTCATCTCCTCGCCTATGTGAATTGCCTCCCTGTGACTTCATTAATTTCCTTATCTTCTCAAATGAACAATATTAATATTAACACCTGATTATCCTACTCTGAAGATCTGTGAAGAAAACTGGGTGAAATTTTGAACGCAACATTTACTTAATATAGAATAAAATATTTTCAATGACTTTCCAGAAGTCAGAGATGGGGAGACTTTCTTTAATTTATTTGCATGTATTCTCCAAATGTTTCTTCCTGATTTCTGATTTGGTGAGAAATTTCATAGGTGAAATTTCAACCAAACACAGCATGATACTTTTGCAAACATCTTTGACTTTGGCATTGAAAAACTGAGATTAGTTTTCAGTGTTCTAAAAGGGCACTCCTATGACGCTGGAAATGTGCCATACAACTTTCTTCAGCGAAATGGATAGGTATCCATTAATTAGACATTATTATTAATGTCATGTTCAGCTGGATGCTAAAAGGCACAGTACAGTACTGAGGACAGGACTGATGACTTTGGTGATGTATGGGCAGCTTTCATGAATCACTTAAAGAAAATTCTTACTTCTAACCCTGTTGCACACAATAATTACAAGGTAAGAAGTAATTGTGAGGAAAGAGAAAACAGGCATGTGGATTGGCTTTTTCTCTTGTTCCCTTGGTTTTGTTATTTTTCAACAGTGGTGAGAAATCTCTGAAAGGTTGCACAGGTTTAGGGAATTCCACAATTTGAAGAGAGGGTCTTAAACTCAATACCTGTTTGAAGACTTCCTTCCTAATTTCGCAGGAACACTATTTAGTTTTTGGTTTTGATGTAGTTCTTTTTTTTGTTTTTTGTTTTTTTTGGGTTTTTTTTGAGTTGGAGTCTTACTCTGTCACCCAGACTGGAGTGCAGTGGCCGCTCCCAGCCACCGCAGCCTCGACCTGCTGGGCTCCGGCGATCCTTCCGCCTCAGCCTTCCGAGTAGCTGAAATTACAGGCATGCGCTACCACGCCTGGCAGATTTTTTGATTTACTGTAGAGACGAGGTCTCACTGCCCAGGCGGGTCTTGAACCTCTGGGCTCAGGCAATCCACTCACCTCAGTCTCCCAAAGCGTGGGATTGCAGGCTAAGCCACCGAGCCCGGCTTTGATGTATTTCTTAACTCTAAAATTTAGCACATTACAGTTATGAAAAAGAAGTTCATATTTTTAAGTATGATAATCTCAAACATGTTAACTATGCATTTTGAGTTTACAACAGGAATATTGCACACACATACATGAATCTTGTGCTATTTGTAATTGAACATCAAGTAGGACTACGTTGGAACACACACTGGGTGCCTAGCCTTCAGTGATTCATACAACAGATATGCCACAGTCCTTAACTTGAAGACAGTTTTCAGAAAATGGATAAATTTAAAAATACATTTGCAGGTATGATCATGCCAGTGTATTGTAGGCTATTATGAATTATAACTACATTAAAGATCAACTAAAAATATACAACTTTTGATAATGACAACAGAAAATACACAGAATTTTAATGTAGCTTGAAGTAGCAAACAGTCCTTCTAATACACCACTTACCTAAATAAGCTTTCTAATAATAAAGGTACAAGCTAATAAAGGAGCTAGCACGGTTGATAAAACTACTGCATATTATTGTGCAAACCCTCATGCATAAAGAAGTATTTGACCAATCCAATAAAACCAAAACATAGATTGGTCTGCATGTGTGTAAATAATTAGGTTAAATTAATTTAAATATGAGGGGGAACCCCTAAAATAGAATTTATTTATAAAAAATTGTGTATTTATTCTTACATGTTTAAACTTTAGTCACCTCCAAAGTACTCTTCGTTTGATGCAATACACCTGATGAGATGCTTTTTCCACTGCTCAAAACAGTTTTTGAATTCATCAATGTTTTACCTTTTAGTGCTTCTGCTGTTTTCTTTTTTTGTTTGTTTGTTTTTGTTTTTGTTTTTTTGAGTCGGAGTCTCACTCTGTAGCCCAGACTGGAGTGCAGTGGCCCCTCCCGGTCACCGCAGCCTCGACCTGCTGGGCTCCGACGATCCTTCCGCCTCAGCCTTCCAAGTAGCCGGAATTACAGGCATGCGCTACCACGCCTGGCTGATTTTTTGATTTATTGTGGAGATGAGGTCTTGCTGCCCAGGCGGGTCTCGAACCCGCGGGCTCAGGCAATCCTCTCACCTCAGCCTCCCAAAGGCGCGGGATTACAGGCTGAGCCACCGAGCCCGGCTTCTGCTGTTTTCTGTTTCACCTCTTACACACTGGCAAAACGTTGCCCTTTGAGGGCTTCTTCCATCTGAGGAAACCAAAAAAAGTTGCTCCAGGCAAGATCAGGTGAATATTGAGGATAGAGAATGGGGATCATGCTGTTACTGGTCAAAAACTGCTGACCACCCAGTGCAGTGTGAGTAGGTACATTGTCATTGTGGAAGAACCAGTCACTTGTTTGCTACAACTCAGGGCATTTCTTCCACCACAATGCTAGCTGGTACAGTGATGCAGATGGGTTCCCAGAACACTTATCTAGTAAAGGAAGCCTGTACTTCAAGGGGCTCACCCTCCAAAAGATATTTCCAGTTTTTTGGTGGTCCCCTTTTGTACACCAAATAAATGATTGCCTTTAATATTCTTATCAGTAACAGGTTGCCAAACTTACACATTTAGAAGATTGCGTTAGTGAAAAGATGACAATGATTTTGGATTCACAGTTCAAAATACATGCTTGTACATAGAGAACTGTTAATCGGTTGAGAATACTTGAAAATATATGACTTTCTTTTCATTTTTTTCTCTATATTCTTGTAATAACCTTGTCCCTATATATATAGTGTGTGTGTGTGTGTGTGTGTGTGTGTGTGTGTGTGTATACTGGGGTGCCAAAAAATGTATATGCATTTTAAGCGATGTTCGCTGTAATCAGAAGTATCTGGATGCCAATGGTAACCACTCTGAGTACCTCTTGTAATTACAAACGTTACTTGTATTCGTATTATTGAGTATTACAGTTTTAATACATTTTTCCTTCCTTAAAATGTGTACACGTTTTTTTGGCATCCTCTGTCTATCCTCTGTTTAGGGCAAGGCGTTCCCTTGAAAGGGTACCATAAGAAAGTTGTGTGATCCTTCGAGAGAAAGTATACATATACCAGGCATGTAATTTTTATTAAAATTGAAGATATTCAGAAATACACAATTTGCTTTCATGCAACTTGGCATGTGCTTTCTTGTATCACCTATTTTCTTATATAAATTATCACCAAAGTGCACTTCAGTACTTTTGCCTTAGAGCCCTGTGTGAAATACAGTGAAAAGAAATTAGAATCCCAACCTTCTGAAGAAACTCCTAATTTATGTGCAATTATCGATTTTTCAAGGCAGATTGCATGTACAAAAAAGTTTTTGTATCTGAACTAGAATATAAGTATTAGGCTTTTTTGGCACACATTTGCTATCTTAGTCATTGCTGCCTGGGTTGAGAAACCAAGAAGGAGTGAGAGATGGAATGTACAGTTATTTCTAGAACAGTGCCTGGCCCTTGATGCACCCTTTATTGACATAGCCCTGTGAGCATTCACTGACCTTCGCTTTACCGAGATATTCGTGCTCATATGCAGAGTTGTAGAAGAAAAAGTTGTAAAAAATTTGGTGGTGATCATTTCCTGTCTCTATCCCTCAGCTTTAAAATTTGAAGCCTTTTAATTTCATTTCAAAAGTTTCTACTTCTGATTTAATAAAGTTTTTTATTGCAAAACAAGATTTAACTCGATGACTGTTGGAATTTTTTAAATTGTATTTTTTTTTCTTTTTGAGTTGGAGTCTCACTCTGTCACCCAAACTGGAGTGCAGTGGCATGCTCCCGGTCACCTCAACCTCAACCTGCTGGGATCCAGGGATTCTTTCTCCTCAGTCTTCCAAGTAGCCGAAACTACAGGCATGTGCTCCCATGCCGGCTAATTTGTTTTTATTTATTGTAGAGATGAGGTCTCACCAAGTTGCCTGGGTGAGTCTCGAACTGCCAGACTCAGGCAATCCACTTGCCTCGGCCTCCCAAAGTGCTGGGATTACAGGCTGAGCCACTGAGCCCAGCCTTAAATTATATTAATGAACTCAAAATGTATGAGGCTTTGATTTTTTTCTTTTGTACCTGTAACTAACTCAGGATTACCATCTCAAGCAGTGGTATAGAAAGTGAGGAAGAAGGCTCCAGACCTCTAAACTTTATCCTTCCCTGCCTCTCGCCTGCTGTGCAACCTGTATGATTTACATAGTGTCTCTGATATTTACGTCTCATGAATAAGGCAATTTCTTCAAGGCTGTTTCCAATTCTCAAAGTTGGTGATGTAATTCCTCTGAAATCCAGTTCACCCTATAAAGAGAAAACCTGTATATTCCATGATTCCTCCCCTATTTTGGCTACTTTTACGTAAAGGGACCAAAATCAATAGACAATTCAGATTAAACATTGACATTATAGTAAAATAACAAAGAAGACTTACCTTAATGATAGTATAATTAGTAAAGGATGTCTTTTTATAATGACAATATCGTGGCTAAACAAAATTATAATATAATAATATATATGAAATATTTACTATAATAATTAATTATATATAATAATCGTATTGTAATGGAGAAATGATGAAGCAAAATATCTGTTTTCAGTAAATGTCAGCATGCTGCCATTTACATTACTGGTTAAACAGCACTGAGCCTGTATGCTGTAGTGTAATAACTTAATCTCAAAGGTGCACACCTCTCATTTTTAGTTTCTCTGCATAGAAAAGACTTGAGGTCGTGATTGCCAATTGAAATTTACAAAAATAAACTGCTGTTTCTCTGCAAAGTTACTTTTGCGCGTTCGTTGCCAGAAAACAACAGTGTAGGGGTAACAAAGACACAGGGATCTGTTAAATTATGCTGATTTCTGTGTTGTTGTTTTGTTTCATGGACTGTATATGTATATTCTGAGAATAGAAAACTCACACACAGCATGTAACCTTTTCAACTTTCCAAAGATTAAAAAACACACTGCATTGCTTTATTGCATTTTCCCGCAACAAGGGACATATTTCAGCCGAAAAGGGCAAACCAGGAAATTTACTCATGAAAACCAATTTATATAAGCATATGAATAGTATAACTATTCCCTGAGTATGTCTGGCATTCATCTTGAGAACTCTTGGGGACACATGAGTAATCCTCAGTGCAACTTCAATTTAGTCTGTGTTTAAATATAGAAAGGGAATGTGGTTGGTCCTGGATTTTTTTATTATTATTATTTTCTCTCTGGTTATCAAGTCAACCAGTGCGATGGCCTGTGAACTCTTTCAGCATTCTCTCTGCAAAATCAGAGTGTGACAAGGTGTCAGCATTGACAGATCAGTAGTGGAGATTGAGCAGACCTGAATTAATAAAGGTCAAAATTGTCAACAGGAGGAGTGCCTGGTGGCATGTGAGGACTTGCTCCTAAACAGCATTTGAAAAGCAAAAAGCAGTACCAGAACAGAACCCAAGGCACCTGGACAAGCCAGGAATTTCCCAAGAATCTTCTTTGAAAAAATACCCTAACATAATTTTTAGGCTGGAGCAGTGGCTCATGCCTATAATCCCAGCATTTTAGGAGGTCGAGGGAGGATGTTCACTTAAACCCAGGAATTTGAGTCCAGCCTGGGCAACATAGTGAGACCTAGTCTCTCTGAAAAATTGAACAATTAGCCAGGCATGGTGGCACATATCTGTAGTGCCAGCTACTAGGAGGCTGAGGTAGGAAAATCACCTGAGCCCAGGAGTTGGAGGCTGTGGTGAGTCTTGATTGTGCCACTGCACTCCAGCCTGGGTAACAAAGTGAGACTCTAAACCAAAATAATAATAATAATAATAAAATTAAATAATGTTTTAAGTACCCTGCATTTCTTTCCTTCTCTGTCCTTAAATGTTCAAAAACATCTCAGGTTTCAAAGGAATAACGGTGTTAGAATGATGGAGGAAGGCTGAGGCAGAAGTATCGCCAGAGTCCAGCAGGTTGAGGCTGCGGTGACTGGGAGCGTGCCACTGCACTCCAGTCTGGGCAACGGAGTGAGACTCCAACTCAAAAAAAAGAAAGAAAGAATGATGGAAATGGCAGATTTTATGGGTCCTAATAGAAAGCCGTCTTCATATCTGCTTATTCAGAGAAATTCCTTTAATCCTTCTATCTTCGTCCCTGCCTCTTCCACCCCTGCCTCCTGTCTTATGATGTTTTCACAGCAATTTGTAGAAGCAAAGTGCTTTTCCCCCGTGCTGCATAATTTGACCATTGAATCCATTTTGCCTGTACCATTATCTTATCACTTGGTGTCAGTTCCATCTCTGAAACAAAATATCAACGAAACTCAGAGGGTGTATCTTGTATTTCTCTTACTTGTCTTGGGATGTTAACTGAGACCACATAGGTACTCAGTACAGAGGAGACAATTTTACTCTAGTTGATGAGGCAAGAACTTTTCATTAGTTATTTCAGAGGGACAATTAACATTTTTGTCAGCCCTTCAAAGGTATTCTTCAGTCTCACAAGAGGGTCAATGCGGTTTCAAAATAAACAAAATCGTTTAGTACTTGTATAGGAATAATGAAAATGTGTGACAAGATTTTCTGGAAGATTTAGATTTCTCTATAAAGTTTTCTTATCCAAGCTATGCTTGCTAGATTTCTTGTCTCTTTATCTGTTATTTAAACAGCAGATCTGGATTCTCTGACAGAGAAATGTATCTCTATGTTTTTAAACTCCACTTCGTAAGATGGATTTAGGGTGTGTGTGTGTGTGTGTGTGTGTGTGTGTGTGTGTGTGTGTGTGTGTGTGTGTGTGTGTGGTGTGTGTTGACATCTAGTTACTGCTTCATGATGTTCAATCAACTTCCAAATTATTTGAACTGAAAACAAAAGGAACTATATAGCCATTCAAGTTTTCTTTGGAGAGCATATTGGCACAGCCATATTTTAGTTTTACCCCCCATATTATCACTGAGAAATTCAGCCTAGAAATAACCAAATTTTTTCAACCTCCCCCAAATTTTCACTTTTTGCCTATAAACGACCATTGACCAATTTTCCTCACTAAGGGGTAGTTTATTTGAAAAGCACCAATATAGAAAATACATTTTCTTCATTCTCTAACTGTTGAAGAAAGTATACTAATTAGAGGAAAGCCTGAACTGAAATTTGTTCTTTACATATTTACCAGGTTGTTTTAATGCCAGGATCTTTTCCAACATTCTTTTTTGTCTCGAGAGTTTTATTCCTGTTTGACAACATCCTAGTAAAAGTTAGACAATTTCTTTTCACTGCCATTTGGATAGGATCATTATTTTGTAAGACGAAATCATCTAAAGATGCCATCTCAGTGACTTTAAATAAAATCACAATCCAAAAGCTTCTTTATGATTTCCTTTTTCTTTTTTAGTATATTAAGCTCTCATGGAATGAAAACATTAAAACACAGTGTCTCCCATAACTTTTCTTTTATGCTTTTTATCTTATAGGTAATCATTATCTTAAGTTAAATTGGTTAAGTGATTTTTTTTTAATGGCATAGATTGTACTTTCTCTCATAAGCAGTTTTCAGTTAGTTCCTTAAAGTCAGATAATGTTGTTTTAACAAATTACAATGTGACCTGGTTCCAAAATGATAATGAGTAAACAATTCAGCTGTGTTCTTTGTAAAATGCCCAAAACTCAGATGCTCAAATAGCTATATATTAAATAATATAAAATTTCTATAACATAAAAATGAACAGTTTCCACTCTAATGTAGTGAAAAACGGTTATTCAATTGAAAAAGAACATTTAAAAGTCTATTATAATCCTCTTTTCTTAAATATGATTTTCTCTTGATAAATAATCATAGATTTCAATGAAGAAAGCACTGAAAACTTAATATTTAAAAACTCATAATCTTAACAATGTCAACATCATGTCCAAACACAAATATGTGTGTATATAAATATCAATTGCATTTTTGAAGATTAAGGTTATAAATTTCATATTTGAAACCTATTTTTATATTTTAAAAAATATACTATGCAGCCCCCTATATTGTTACATATTTGTTATAAGATAATGTTTTTATTGGCTGTGTAGCATTTGGTTTTATTATTTAGTATTTTATTTTTCAAATACCATAATATTTAGTTATTTTTAAGTTATATATGTTCTGCTGTTATGAATAATGTCCTGAATTTTGTACTATATAATGATATACCTTCCTGCATAACTCTGCTTTTTTTTAACTTCTTTTTTTTTTTGAGTTGGAGTCTCTTTCGTCGCCCAGGCTGGAGTGCAGTGGCATGCTCAAGGCCACCCCAGCGTCCACCTGCTGGACTCAGCGATCCTTCAGACTCAGCCTTCAAAATAGCTGGAACTACAGGCACAAGCTACCATGCCTAGCTATTTTTTTTTTTTTTAATTTATTGTAGAAACAAGCTCTCGCCAAGTTGCCTGGGCTGGTCTTGAATCCTTGGGCTCAGACAAACCACTTGAGTTGGCCTCCCAAAGTGCTGGGATTACATGCTGAACCAATGAGCCTGGCCTTTTTAACTTTTTAAACTCATTTCTTATGGGTAAAATCGTAAGATGTAAGCTTGATCCATAACACACTGTCCCAGCAGTTTATCATCCTCTGTAATTGTTTATATTTGTATTTATTTATTGTGATTTAGTTATTTATATATTTTATGTGTCATTTATATTTCTCTTATGAATTCCTGAGGTTTGTTTTCCTGTTGTTGTTTTCCCGTCAGTTATCATACTACTTCCTCTTAATGTTTTTAGTGTTTTCCTCTATTTTTGTAAATATTCTCTATTTTGTAAATATCTCTATTTTTGTAAATTATGTTAAAGTTGACTTACTAAATTAAAACAAATTATGAGCACTGATAATATCAGTGAGTTATCATTATAAAGATAGATTTTAAAAAATTTTTAGAATCATTTTTTTAGATCTAATGTAGATCATATGTGCAAATAGTGTGTGTGTGCCCAGTCATTATTAATTTTATAGATGTAGAATATCTTTGAATCTCTTTTCCTTTACTCTTTCCAATAATCTCTCCTTTGTAAATTTTCTCTTTTTTTTCCCTCGCTATCATTGTTTCATGAAAGAGGAAAAGAAGAGAGGGAACTAAGAAAATGATTTGTTACTTTTACATATTATTTTTTAGTGGACTTATAAAATGCATATACCATATAAAATTGAATTTCATTCAGTAGATGTATGGAAGACAATCTTATATGCCTCCAAATTAAGGTTCTTACACAAAGAAAAGGTAAAAGAAGAGAAGTTTATTTTAATATTAAAAATGTACCTCTTGGTATCTTTAATCTAAAATATAGGCAAGAAATTTGAAGGAAAAAGTATATAACAATCTTTTAAAACTTATTAGATGATTATGTTATTAAAAGGTGTTACTAGCATTAGCTAGGACACAAAACTAATATGACAGAATGATTTATGAGGTTCAAAAAAGAAAAAAATATATATCCACAGTTAAAGTGGAGATGTGAAAATGACATTAGTAATATACAATTTAAAAATAGTGATATAGCATGAAAAGTAATTAGATATTCTATATCTCACTTTTTAATTTTCCAAAAACATGCAGAATTTTCAACATATCAGTCTAAATTAACACAAGATTTCTTTGTGTCAGTAATTAGCTTTATATTTACTTTTTTATATGTATTATTAGTATAATTATTACAATATATTGACAACAATATACATGATTAACATAATTACCAGGTTATTCATTGATTTAGGAAATATTTCTTAGACTCTAACACTGTCAAACTTCATGATGTATTTAAAACTTACTCAATGTATGTGTGCACTGCTATTTAGACAATTCAGTGCAAACGTACTTTCATCATATTTGACTTATTCTTGGAAGATATCATGTATATTAGAGTTCTCCAAAGAAATAGCAGCTAGTAGAACATTTGACATACACATGAAGGCATACATCAGAGATATTGCAGTGTCAGCTTCATACCACCACAATAAACACAATAAACAAATATTGCAATAAAGTGAGTCACACAAATTTTTTGATTTTTTTAGTGCATATAAAAGTTATGTTTACGTTATAGTCTATTAAGTTTGCAATAATATTTTCTCTAAAAGGCAATATATATCCCTTAATTGAAATGCTTTATTGATATAAAATGTTAACAATCACGTGAACTGCCGGGCTCAGTGGCTCAGCCTGTAATCCCGCGCCTTGGGAGGCTGAGGTGAGTGGGTTGCCTGAGCCCGCGGGTTCAAGACCCGCCTGGGCAACTTGGCAAGATCTCATCTCTACAATAAATCAAAAATCAGCCAGGTGTGGTAGCGCACGCCTGTAATTCTGGCTACTTGGAAGGCTGAGGCAGAAGGATCGCCGGAGTCCAGCAGGTCGAGGCTGCAGTGGCCTGAAGCAGCCACTGTACTCCAGTCTGGGCAACAGAGTGAGACTCCAACTCAAAAAAAAAAAAAAAAATCACGTGAACCTTCAAAAAGTCATAATATTTTTGTAGGTGGGGAGTCTGGCCTCCATGCTGATGGCTGCTGATTTATCAGGGTGGTGGCTGCTAAAGGTTGAAATGTCTGTGGCAGTTTCTTAAAATAAGACAACAATGAACTTTACAACATCAACGGACTCTTCCCTTAACAAATGATTTCTCTGTAGTATGCCATGCTATTTGATAGCGTTTTACCCACAGCAGAACTTCTTTCAAAATTGAAGCCAGTCCTCCTGAACCCTGCTGCTGCTTTCTCAGCTAAGTTTGTAGAATATTCTAAATCCGTTGTTGTCATTTCAACAGTGTTACAAAATCTTCACCAGGAGTAGATTTCAACTCAAGAAACTACTTTCTTTGCTCATCCATAAGAAGCAGCTCCTCATCCGTTCAAGTTTTCTCATGAGATTGCAGCGATTCAGTCACATCCTCAGGCTCCACTTTTGATTCTAGTTCTCTTGCTGTTTCCACCACACCTGCAGTGACTTCCTCCACTGAAGTCTTGAACCCCTCAAAGTCATCCATGAAGGTTAGAATCGACTTCTAATTCCTGTTTATGTTGATATTTTGACCACCTCTCATGAATCAGAAATGTTCTTCATGGCATCTAAAATGCTAAATCTTTTCCAGAAGTTTTTCTTTGCCCATATCCATCACAGGAATCATTATCTATGATAGCTATAACCTTACAAAATGCCTTTTTTAAATAATAAGACTTGAAAGACTAAATTACTCATTAATCCATAGGCTACACAATAGATGTAGTGTTAGTAGGCATGGAAACAACATTAATCTCTTTGTACATCTCCATTGAGTGACTAGGTGCATTATCAATGAGCAGTAATATTTCAAAAAGAATCTTTTTCTGAGAAATAGGTGTCACCAGTGAGCTTAAAATATTCAGGAACCCATGGTGTAAACAAATGTGCTGTCATCTAGGCTTTGCTGTTTCATTTACACGGCACAGGCACAATAGATGTAGCATAGTTCTTAAGGGCCCTAGGATTTTCAAAATGTTAAATAAGCATTGGCTTCAACCTCAAGTCACTAGCTGTATTAGCACCTAAGTAGAGTCAGCTTGTCTTTTGAAGCTTTGAAGTCAGGTATTGCCTTCATTTTTCTACCCATGAAAGTCCTAGATGGCATCTTCTTCCAGTATGAGACAGTTTCATCTATATTAAAACTCTGTTTTTTCATGCAGCCATTTTCATCAGTTATCCTAGCTAAATCTTCTGGAGAGCTTGCTGCAGTTTCTCCATCAACACTTGCTGCTTCACCTTGAACTTTTATGTTATGAAGATGGCTTAATAAACCAACTTCTGCTGGCTTCCAAATTTTCTTCTGCAGCTTCCCCACGTCTCCCAGCCTTCACAGAATTAATGAGAGTTGGGGTCTAGTTCTGGATTAGGCTTTGGCTTAAGGAAAAGTTATGACTGGTTTGCTCTTCTATCCAGACCACTAAAACTTTCTCCATAACAGCAATAAGGCTGTTTTTCTTTTTATTATTTGTGTGTTCAATGGAGTAGCACTTTTAAGTTCTCCAAGAGCTTTGTCTTTGCATTCACAACTTGGCCAATTGGAACAAGAGACCTGCTTTCAGTCTGTTTTGACTTTCAGCATCTTTCTCACTAATATTAATATTTCCTAGCTTTCGATTTAAATCATGAGACATGCCATGCTTCTTTTTACTTGAAAACTTTAAAGCCGTTGTAGGGTTGTTAATTGGCCTAATTTCAATATTGTTTCTCAGGGGGATAGGAAGACCCAAGAAGAGGGGGAGAGACAAGGGAATGGCCAGTCAGTCCAGCAGTCGGAACACACATGGCTTTTGTCAATTACATTTTCCATGTTATATGAATGCTAACTGTGGCAGTCCAAACAGTTACAATAGAAACCTCAAAAATAACTGATCACAGATCACCATAATAGATTATATAGTAATAAAAAATTTGAAATATTGCAGGAATTGCCAAAATGTGACACAAAGCAAGCACTTGCTGTTGGAAAAATGGTGTGGTTAGACAAGCCTAATGACGGTTTGCCACAAATCTTCAATTTGTAAGAAATGAAATATTTTTGAAATGCAGTAAAACAGAATGCAACAAAACAATATGTTTGCATATGTATAAATGTGTATATGACCCTAACAACAGTATATGTATGTATGTATGTATGTATGTACGTAAAATAAGAAATTGGCTCATGTGCTTATAGAGGTTGATATGTTCCAAAATCTTAATTTTGAAACTGGAGAACTCAGAGATCCAATGATGCACTTTGAGTCTGAAGACAGGTAGACTGGAGGGCTAGGGAGAGTTGATATTTTGGTTTGAGTCCAAAGGCAGGAAAAAAAGAAAAACAAAAAACTGATATTCCAGCTAGAAGGCAATCTGATAGGGGAATTTCCCCCTTATCATGGCAAAGTTAGCTTTTTTGTTCTATTCAGTCCTTTAACTGATTGGATAGGTGCCCTCCCATATTAGGGAAAACAATTTGCTTTAACTCAGCCTACTCGGTAAATGTCAATCGCGTTCAGCAACTCTCCCACAGACACACCCAAAATAATGTTTAACCAATTGTCTAGCTATTCCATGGTCCGGTCAATGGGACAGAAAATTAACCAATGAGGAAAATGTTTTCCTCATTATTATTGCATCCTCAGCCTTATACCAAAGATGTTATTTAAAGACACTGTCAGAAGGTAGACGGTCAAGCCTTCTGTAAAGAAACATTGCTATTAACATCCCATAAGTCTCGACAGTGAATAGATTTTAGAATGTTCTCTGGAATTTCTTTAGTGTCAGAAATAAAAAGTTATAGTAGGAAATTACAACATAAGAACCCTACACACAATCCATAAACAGAACTCACGAATAATTCTTTCAAAGACTAAATATGCTCCATTTTGTTACTATTTTAATATAGTAATTAGTTACTAAATTACTGTAAAAAGTAGAAAAGTGATTGACAATAGAATAATCCACTAATGGTTGATAATTAAGTTGATGGGACACTTGGATTCCTGAAAAGCAAACACGAATAAAAAATAGCCTTAAGGATACTGCACTCTATTGAAGAAAGCAAAATAAGAGGCCACAACAGAGACAATTTGCTGCAGTATAAACTTCAAGCCTTTAAAATTCACTGATCTCCATACTTTAAGTAAAAATTTTAAAAGAAAATAAACCAAAGTCTCAATTGTGAAATTAAATCTGCAGTGAGAAAATGTATTTAGATGAATATTTTACAAAGTTTCTGAAAAGTTTTATTTTATTTATTTACTACCAAGAAACACACTTGTTTCCATCTTTACCTGAGAAGCTACAGAAAACTATGTCAGATGACCCCAAAGATATGTGAAATAAAGTGTGTCTTCTTGAACTTTTAAACTAATGCATTGTCTTCCTCTCCACATCTTCAGGTGGTCTCTCCCTTCTGTGTTCCCCTTTATCTTTTCCTGCTGCCAGTACAGGTTGTCATAGAACTCATTTATACCTTTCTTATTCTAGATAAATGCTACCAGCTGTTGCCAGGAAGTACCTGCCATTAGTAATAACTCATTAGACTTGACAGTGAAAATCTCTCCTACATGGCAAATGCTAGCTGGTAGACTTTATACTGATGAATCCATTTGGATTCATTTTCAGCCAGTGGGTGAACCTGAATTGGGGAATTGGATAGTGCCTAAAATCACCCCCACTGTATAACTCTCATTACTTTTTTATGGGCTTACTCAGCATGAAAATAATTCATTAGCAATGAACATATTTAATTGTTCTTTCTAGTTCATCCCTTTGTACATTTTAAATAGATTATCCTGGCTGGCTACAAACCCAAATTCCAAAAGCAGATGCTGCCTCTAATTGGGAGACTCAGGTAGGGTACTTAAAAACCAAACAAGCACACTTCTTTTTAGGATTTTATGTTTAATCTTTGAGTGTGCCTGAAACATGATGTGGTGAATACATTAATTAATAAAACTGCACGCATGTATTAATGATAAATTAATGGAAGCATGAGTAAAAGATCACACTTCAATGCCCATGTTTCCCACCACAATAAGGAAAAAAGAGGACAGTCCAAAAGGGGGAATTATATAGGCAAAAAAAGGAATGAGTGTGGAATGGCAAGCAGGAATAGATACATAAAGATAGAATTGGAACCTCAGATTTTCTACACTTATTTGAGGCATGGTAGATAGTCAGTGAGGAATTATTATTCACTCACTATCTCCATCATGAAAGAAAGAAGGAAGGAAGGAAGGAAGGAGGTAGGGAGGGAGGTTAAAAGATTCATAAGAAATGAAAATTATATAAAATACTACAATTTCCACAAATTGAAATGTAAAAGCAGAGAATTTTTGTAAACTTATGCAACATCTAGGACATTCAAATATTTCACATTTTGTGCTGACAAACATTTGAACTCTCAAATTATTTTAGCGATGTTTGCTTCCTATATAAGCTACCTTTAATGGTACTGTTGTTTTACTATTATTCCGATTAAGAAAAAAAGTTGCATTTTGCAAACAAAACTAGAATCTACTATTTAAATCATTTCTTTCTATGAATAGAGGAAAGCCATACAATTATGATTCATTTATTTGACCCAAACATTTTGGGGTCAAATTTTTAATTTGACAGAGGAATTTTCAATGTGCCTGTGGAAGAGAATCCTAAAAACTTTATATTTATAATAAAATTCTACAGGATAAATATAGGAGTGTAATTAGTAGGTAAATGAAATTTTATCCCTCATGTCATCAGGCTGCTGCTGTACTGGAAAATATGGCTTATTTTTAGCATGGGTGAAAAGATCCTGCAATTTGACAAAAAAAAATCTAATCAAATGAAGCCCAAATTTGTAATTTGAAGCCTACAACAAGAATACTAATAATGCTTCAAAACAGAAGGATGCTGGTAGGTAGTTTGTTAGTTTCCAGGCCTGCATGGTTGACAGCTGATCAGCAATATTGTACTCCTGGAGGAGATTGGGAAAAAAACAGACAAATTTCAGAAACTAGAGTCTCTCAAGCTGAATAAGAGGGAGGCAGGATATTTCAATAGTGGTTTTCAAGTAAATGAGAAAATATTTAGCAAACAGTAATAATGATTTTTTTAATCAACTCACTTGGGAAAATAAAGCAAGCAGAAATTATGAAAGTGAAATTTTAACTAGATAATTAGCCTGTAGTTGCTATCACATGTAACTTTTACTTAGCATTTACTTGAAACCCAAAGTTGTTAACTTTATTTTTACATGATATTTTCCAGTACCTCTATTAGGGTATGAATTCGTTGATGTTTGAAATATAATGTTTGTGTCAAGGGAGGAGGCATAGAGGTAAATGTGTCTTGATTATCAGAGGTGTTAACTAAATACAAACAACTTAAATCTTGGCATTAAAATCAGTTTCAAGATTAAAAGAATTTCTAGTATCCTTTTCTTTTTACTTTTTATTTGGTGTAATTTCAAACTTGTAAATGTCACGAAAATAATACAAAGAACATCTATATACTTTTCATCTAGATTTGCCTATTTGTAATATTTTATTTTATTTGCTTTATAATTTATGTTCTTTTTGCTGTTGTTTTTTTCTCATACTCTCACTCTGTGTGTATTTCCTTATTTTTCTAAATGTTCTTATGGTAAATTTCATATATCGTGGCTGTTTACCTGTATATTCTTTAGCATAAGTTTAGAAACAGGTAGTGGTCATGTCTCTTGAGCCTCTTTTAATCTGAAGTATTTCCATGGTTTTTCTTTTTCTATTAAAGAAACTGACATTTCTGAAAAATGGATCTTCCCACCTTTTAAAAATATAATATTTCTTATTGTGTGTTGCTTTGATTTTTTTTTTTTTTTTTACTGACTAGACTGACTAGTTTTGGTTATGCCTTCTCACTGGAATGCTGCATAGGAGATATTTTGTTCTTCTCAGTGTTATACATCTGGAATCATCCTATGTCATGTGTCCCTCATTCTGGTGTTATGACACCTGGTCAAGGTGTTGCCTCATTTCTCCTTTCTCCATTGTATAATTACTTAACTGTTGTTTTTTCTCTTCCTTGTAATTATGAAACAACCTGTGGGAGCCACTTAAAGACCATGCAAATATCCTACCACCTATAAAAATTTCCCACTAGATTTATCATCTAGTGATGAATCTTTCCTGGTCTACTTTTACCATGATGATTTTCTAATTCCACCTATTCTTTAATATTACTGGTCAACCTTCAGCATTCTTCTTTTATATATCCTCCTCTATCTTACATAGAGGTAAATGTATAGCCATCTACCTATATATGTATTATAAGCATAGATTCATCAATTTCTTTTTTTCAATGGGTTATAATTTATTACAGTTTTTAGGTATCTTGATGCTTATATTGTTTACATTTGGTCAGTGAAAGCCTCTTCAAGTTGATTCCTCTTTTCCTGTGATATACCACACTACTTTTATTTTTAGCACTTTATTTCTTTCTACCTTACCTTGTGTCTACCCTGTGCCATTCCCAAAACTAACAATTTCTTCAAAAAATTATATTCCATTTAGTGGAAAGTAGATACTAAGATCTAGGTGTAAGCTATGTTCATTGCTAGTAGGGAGGTTTTGCTTCTAGGTCCTTTCAGCATACAGCGTGGGTATAAGCATGTATACACAAATACATGTATTCACATACATATAAATACACAGGCACCCTTGTGTGTGTGTGTGTGTGTGTGTGTGTGTGTGTGTGTGTGTGTGTATCTATCTATCTATCTATCTCTCTATATATATACACATACATGGTTGCATTTCTGAGCACATAAACATGCACTTACATATACATGTACATATTTTAGAGCTCATTCATCTTATGTCCTTTCTTGGGAAAATCCTAGCTTCCAACATAACGTTATCAACACATTTACTCATTTTCTCAAGTCTGTAGTATATCTAAAATATTTTCATAATTTCCTCATCCACACCATTATGATAAGCAAAGTTATTAAAAAGAATTTAGGATTGGTTTGAGCTTCTGACGCCAAACTCCACATCTTACTGTGCTCAAGACTGAAAGCACAGAGCTAAATGCTCTGTTAATGTACTTGGACTAGGTCATTCTTTTGTATGCCTTCTGTGTGGCTATGGTGCTCATCAGAAATACGATTAGGTTTGTTTGTTTCTGTTTGCTTGTAGTTTTTTTATTTCCCATTCTTATTGATTTAATTGTCTGAATATGTGGGATGTCAACATGCTTCAAAAGACAAAATTATGTGTGAGAGCGTACTCAAAGAAAAGTCACTCTTTTTTCTGTCCCTTCTGGTCCATGTCTTCTACCTCACCCCATGTAGTTCAACAACTCCATTTTTTTCTGGTTTATGCTTATTATGTTGCTTTTTTTTTGGTAATGAATAACAGATATATATATATATATATATGTTTACTTATTTTCTATTTTTTTACTCCATATATAGCATAGCATATATATTCTTTTATATTTTTCCCTTTTACTTAATACTATGTTCTAGTCACAAAGTTCTTCTACATTATTTTTTTTACAGCAGCATAGTACTTCATCAAATTCACCATTCTCCTATACTTGATGATTTAGTATTTTCTAATATTTTGAAGTATAAATAATGCTTCAATGAATAACGTTGTACAAATGTATTTTCTTTCTTTTTAGGTATAATTTCGGGGTAAATTGCAGAAGTAAACTGCTAGATTGAAGGGCAAATTATTTTCAAATTATCCTCCATAGGAATTGTACCATTTTGCATTCTACCAAAAGTGTCAGAGAAAGCCAGTTTCTCCACAGCCTCTCTAATGGAGTGGATTGTCAAGCTTTTGAATTTCTGCCAGTCTGATGGTTTCAAAATGCCATCTTAGAGGAGTTTTAATTGTACATATAAAAAATCATGAATGAAGATGAGTGACTTTTCATATGTTTAAAGGGCATTTTTATATCTTTTTGTGAATTGTGTGTTCAGAACATCTCTAAAAATATTAAAATGTTGATTTGGGAGTGCTTTCATCTCCAATTAAGAGTTCTGTTAAACAATAAGTAAACTTTTACTGAACCAGAGGTCAGAAATCAAGGTGCTGACAGTGCTTCCCCAAAAGCTGTGGGAGATTCTGTTCCTTGTCATCTTCAGCTCTGATAATGGCTGATGTCAATTGGATTAAGGCTGCATCACTTTAATCTCTGCCTGTCTTCGTATCTTCTCCTTTCTGTTTGTCTGTCTGCTCTCCCTCTGCCCTTTTCTTATAAGGACAGTTACAGTAGTATTTCAGAACTACCTGGATATCCAGGGTAATCGCCTCCTCTTAAGATCCTTAACTGAATTACATCTTTGCCACATAAGATAACACTTACTCTTTTGCCATATAAGGTAATATTCAAAGTTTCTGGGGATCAGAACATGAACTTATGTTTTTGGGAGCTACCGCTGAGCCACCATTACACATGGCTAATCTTAAATAACGTAGGGAAGAAAAAGGCTGTGGGCTTCTTGATATCTTGTATATTCTGGATATTTGAAGGAAGGGAATTATGGGACATGTACATGATCACCATCCTGGCTGTTACTCTCAGCATTATCTGGAAGAGATGAGTACTTAGACAATCAGAGCATCCATCTGAAGGAGATTTAGTAGTTGTTTCTGTATTTTAAACATCTTAATCTTTTTGCTGTAATGTGCCCTAATAACAGTAATAGCATTATAAATTTATTTTAAAAATAAATTTGAGGATGTCTGGGTTATTTAGTAAACAGTTTTGAAAAGAAGGAAAAAGGCACTTTAAAATCGTTAAGCTTCTAATTAGCTTAATTTGTGACCTTGGCAACAATTACAAAGCACATGGTTGTAAAGCTTTCTAGAAGGGTGAGATCACAGTATTCAAGGCTGGTGATTCAACTGAAGGCACTGTTTAGGTATGATGTCATCAAGACTAACACGGGTTGGAGCATCTTGTACTTACTGCTGTTGTTTTACACAGTTGATCTTAAACAAAAGCCTACCTTTAAATGTCATTGTAAAGGGCATTCTCCTTTGTTTGAGGATCAAGTCATACAATTGGTAAATAGTATTGCCTTATATATTTTCATAATTCCTGTCCATCAGAAAGTTTTGGTTGGTATTACATATTGTGATTTAAACCAAAGATGTTGTTAGTCATGCAGAGATCACACTGCATTTTATAGTGTATCCTACGGGCCTTCAGGATATATTGATGAATCATAGAATCTTATAGTTAGAAAACAAATTTAGAGTTATGCTAATACAACTACCTATTTGATTTGGTGCTTGAATAGATTTTCCTACAAACACCTTGTTAAACAGAGGGCGTCTAGAATTTGTTCAATTACCTCCAGCATCAGGAAGCTCACTACCTTTCAAAAACCCCCATTTCATTTTAATGGTTCTTCAATAAGAAAAAATAAAAATTATCCTACATAAAATATTTAGTTAAATATTTTATTACATAACTTACAGACACATAACTTTTCTTTTCTCATCATCTCTTTCCCAAGCTGACAATCCTGAGTGTTTTCTGCAGTTCTGAATGTGATGCTGTTTTGAGTCATCATTTAAGGTCTATCTAAATATGCAACTATTGCCAGTGCTACTAAGTCTTTACTAATATTGACTGCAACCATTTTTTAATTCAAATTAGTTGAAAGTGTGGGGAAACTGTGAAACCAGATAAGAGAAGCCTATGTGCTCTGTGCTTGGGCTGATACTTTGAGTCTAGAAGATCTGTGAAGTACCTGTAAGATTTTTGTTGTTGGTGTGTGTTTTGTTTAAGACAACCAAAAGAAAGTAAGGAAACTAAAGAAATTATTAAAATGTAGAAATGTCTCATGAAAATGAAGATTAGGAATGCAGCCCATCTTCCAAAAGGAACCAAAACAAGGACCTATAGAACTACAAGAAACTCGTAAAGTCTGTTACTTTTTTCTCCCTTTTGTTCTTTTTTCTCTCAGTTTCCATTTTATTTTTATTTCCTCTGCATAGCTTCTGCATTTACTTTATGCTTTTCTTACTCTACAAACTGGCTTATGTGACATTACTAGCTATCAATTTTACAAGTTACTCTTTAAGATTTATTCAGACCAACAAACTGACCTCTCTTACAATTCCAGATTCATAGAAGATAGAAGTCCTTGCCCCAAAAACTCATGTCAGGACAGTCATCCTATCTTATTTAATCCGTTGGAGCTAAGGGGCTGAGGAAATGGAGTGATGTTTTTCAGTAGCATGACTGGGAGGCTCATGCCTGTAGATCAGGGTCAGACAATTCTGGACCAGGACAGGCAATCCTCAAAATGTCTGCAACAGGGAGGAATATTGAGTTTCTTAGGTTTTGAGAAAACCCTCTCCTGTAGGGGGTAACCATGTGGGAACCTGAGGTGACAAAAAATAAACAAGCAAACAAACAAAAATAGCCTCATGTTTAAGACTTATTTTAAGATATTGAAAATTAAAATAGGATGTTTGACTTTCCTTTCTTGTCTGGACCACTTTACAAAAAGATTCAGGAGATACCAAGTTTCTAGAAATAAATTGTGTGTTAAGTTTTATGAACTTACCTTGATGAACTTGATTAAAAAAAAAAAGAAACCTATCACATAGATCTCCCAATGCACTCCAAGAGTAAATTTGCAGCATTGACAATTAGGTCACATTTTTGTCCCCATATTTATTAAAATTTATGTTTTCTTAACATTTGCTGTTTTAAAATTGTACTTCAACCTACCTATACATACTCAGTATTACTTTATATAGGATTTGATATTTATCCTGATCAAATTCATGACTTGCCTCATCATTTTAGTCAAACATGACTTTTCTGGATTTTGATTCAGTAATCCAAAAAAGTTGTCCTTTCAGCATCATGTCAGCTGGAAATATGATTACACGCCATCAGGTAGTGATGAGATATTGAAAACAAGGTGTTGGTAGGAGTACAATGAGCACTTGACAGGATATTAGAGATCTTGATTCCAATTTCAGCTCTGAAATACTGTCTGAATATGCTGTTTAATTAGATTATGACTTCTTTTATTTATACATAAACGTAGTAATGAACAATTTCAAAATTATAAATGAAACAGTATCTAAGAAAAAGTTGGACAACTGCTTAAAATTATATATAAATTGATGGTATCATGGAACTCTTGTCTTAAGTATCAAGAATTGCCAGATGGGATGAATTGCTACAGTTCTGGCCCTGAGGTAGCCTGATCTGAAGGGCCAGTTGAAGTTTTCTCTGAAGCAGAAAGAAGATATAAAACTGCAATTGTAGAACACATCTTCACTGGAGAGGCAATTTCTTCTATGCCTGGCATCAAATGTATTTTACATGTCAGATGGTGCCTTTAGGGCACCAGTCAGTATATGCATCAAACCTGTTAAAAGTGATGCCAGTTAAAGGAATTACATTACTTTGATTCTAAGATAGCTCCATTGACTGCAAAGTGGTTTCTACAGTGAATGCATACAGCTTTAACTTGTGCAGCAACTCTATACCCTTTTTAATTTTTTAAATAGTATTCTTATTTTTCTTCACAAAACCACTCATTTTCCATCTTAGTCCAGTAGGGCCAAACCACTGTCCCAAAGATGGACATGTGGACACACTTGACCAAATAGAGTTCTGGCCTCCACTGACCACAGAAACAGGCAGAGACAAATATGCAAATCAAGTTATTCCAATTAGACTTCTTCTCAGATAACTTAAACATCAGGTAGAATGTCAATGACAAAAACAGTTGCCACTTGGTCATTAGTTCTTACTGTGTAACCTTCCAGACTGTCCTACTTTCTCTTGTTTTCCCCAAGACGTAGATATTCAACTATTATCTTAAGATCTGCAAGCTATTTCACCAATTTCTAATTATCATTTTTTGTGTGTAAGCTCTGTAATATTTTGTTACTGCAACTAAATAACTAAAGCTGATATATACCATGATTTAAGAAAATGAAAAAAAGATGCATCATAGAATTTTAAAAACCGCAGCACCCAGATTGCTTCAGGAGTTCTTGCATGCATCTACTTTATGTCCCAATGAGTGCTTTGTTTTTCCCAGTTATGCTAGTAAGACCTAGTATCAATGGTAATAAGTATCAGTTACTTATTGTGGCTGCACCCATGGTTCCTCTCATGGCCCATTGTATGCATCAGTCACTCTATTTCCACATGATACCCTTGCACATTCGGTATCAATCCAGATCATGCTTTCTCTTGAGCACTGACTTATGAGTTTCTTCTGTCTCATAAGGACTTGATATGATTTGCCTGACTGTAACTTTGTCACTTTTACTAAATTTTTGCCAAATCTTAAACTCAATATTGAAAGTACATTCCACATGTACTCTGTTGATCCATAACTCTTCCTAATACTCTAGAGATACTTACTAGTTTATTAGAAATTTAATAACAGAAAATGATTTTTGTCCAATGGAACTATAGCAAAAGTCTTGGTACTAACTGCTCAGTCCAGTATGACATTGAGAAGTACATTAGCTAGCTATTGCTGAGAACAAATCACATTGAAACTTATTTACTGGCTTGAAACAACGATACTTATCATCTTACAGGGATTGAATATGGGCAGAGCTTTGTTGAGTTTTCTGCTTTAGTGTCTCTTAAAGGCTAAAGTCAAGGTGTCCAAAATGTGTATGGTCTAATCTCAAGGCTCAACTTATGTGGTTGTTGGCAGAATTTGGTTTCTCAAGGAATGTTGGAATGAGGACCAAGGTCCTTGGCTGCTGTTGACTAGAGGGACCCTCAGTTCCTTGACATGTTGGTCTCTCTATATGGCAGCTGCCTTCATCAAGGCAGCAAACAAGTGAGCCAGAGTGAAATAGTGTGAACAAGATGGACATCATAGTCATTTGTAATGTAATCTTGGGTGGGGCATCCTATTACATTTTTCATAATCTATTGGTTAGAAGCAAAACATGTGGCCCAACCAACACTCAAGGAGAAGGGAATTTCTCAAGGTCATGAATAACAGGAGTCAATACAGAAGCTGCTTTCCACAATAGTGTGACTTTTTTTTCACGTATCAATATCATATAGTAACTTCATCACCAAACATTGACAGTTGCAAGACAGACAAGAACATAGCATTCACTTTGCAATATCCTGACATTTCATAGTTTTCTATAATAGCTTCTCTGTATTTATCAAAAGAAATTACACATACATATGTCATTAAAAGCTTCCCATTTCCACAGCAATGTGCTCTATTAAAACTTCTAGTGCTACGTATCAAGTGATCATGATACACTATGCTTTAAATATGCTGAAGACTAAATTTCTGTTAGCTATGGTGAGATATTGCACAAGATTCTTATGGACAACCAGCGGTTTGGTCATTGTCCTCTATCCATGAAAATGGGAATACAATTAACTTAATTCTATTATTGTGTTAGTGAGGCTATGACACTTATTTTTGCTAAGCAGTTAAACGATCTTCTTAAAGAAGGTATCCACATATTTTTCATGTAAAATGCAGCCAATTTTTCTTCTCTATTGTCTTTTTAGACTATTATCTCAATTTCACAGTTCTCAGTTACTCTGAAATCTAATTTTTATATGTGTGATTGCAGAAAATTGATTATATGTGTTGCCAAAGTCAGTAACTGCCTTGGTTTGTATAAATCTGAGAATTCTATATTTTGGTGATTTTTATTTCTAAATGCTCTCATAGTTGTCATTATCAGTGCCTTACTCCAAAAATAAGTAATTACATATGCTGTGCTTTTATGATGACAATAATGGAAGAAAAAAAACTTCAAATTTGAATCAATGTTCAACTGTACCATATATAGAAAATGAGATGACAATAGTTGTGTTATTTGGAAAAGAGAACAAGTGTTCTGATTAAATGGGCTTTCTAGTTCAAAGAAACCAAGCATTAAGCATCAGCCAGATGATATAGTTAATCTTTTCTATTGTACATGTGTTTTTACACTATGGCAATATAAGATATGATGCCAGAATATTGCAGAAAAATAGACAGGATATTTATTGTAATTAATGTTTTTATTTATTTATACTTTCATTTATTCACTTTTTTCAATAAACAGTTATAGATTCTACCATCTGTGCCAGCTACCCTACTGAGTACTGGTGAATATGAATAACACATAGTTCTTGCACTTTAGAAAGTCACACTTTATTTGAAGAAAACAAATATAAATACTTACAAAGAATGTAAATAAGATGTAACATGTTTAAAAACTTATTTCTAAACTCTTGAATATCATTAATTAGAAAATTATTTTTTTAATTCTTAAAGATTAAAAAAAATTTTAATCCTAAATTTTTTTGAAAAATAGACTTATTTTACTAACTACAGGCTTAAGAAAAGAAAATATATTATCACCAATTTATCATGTAAATATTTGCCATCTTAGCACCAATTTCATAAAAAGGACATGATGTTAGATTTAAGTATATTCATTCCTTCCAGAGAAAAGCACTGTATTATGTATTTCTACTGGCAACTTTATTAGTTATCTATTTCTACTTAACAAACTACCACAAAATCTAGAGACTTAAACAATAAATATGTAGCATCTTACAATGTCTCTAGCTCAGGAACCCGGACAGAGCTTAGCTGGGGCCCCTGCCTCAGGGTCCTTTACAAGGCTTCAATTTTGGTGTCTGCTGAGGTTGCAGTCATTTCAAGGCTTAATTGGAGAACAGTATGCTTCCAAGCTTACTCATGTGGCTGTTGGAAACTCTCTGATCCATAGTGGCTGTTGGCTGGATGCCTCCCTCTGTCTCCTCCCTTTTGTGTTTTCACATAGGGTAAAAGGCAGCATGGCAGCTGGTTTGCCTTAGAGTGAGTAACCAAGAGAGAGTTGAGCTGATAGAAAATGTAGTGTCTCATAGCATAATCTCAGAGGTAGCAAATCAATACTTGTTTCTATAACCTACTCAGAGATACTAGGTGGTCCAGTACACACTCAAGGCAATAAATATCAGGAAGTGGGAATTTGTAGACCATTTTAGAGGTTGTCTATAGCAGAAACATTGCATCAGTCTTTTTCAAATTATATTGCACCTCATGTTGATGAATCTCTGTAATAAATGAAAGAAGAACTAAGGAAGGAAACGTTTCTCAGAGGCAATAACTGAACAGCATATTCCCACACAAACAAGGGTTTGTTAAAGTGACTGTAACATAGAATATGAGCAAAAGTTACCAGGTAAAAAATCGCAAGGTGTATTTACTTGGGACAGAAGATAAGGGGTAGATACAGAGTCAGAGCTAACAGCACTGCAGAAGTAGGCAGGGGCCAGAAGCTGCAGAGCTTTTTATGTCACACTGAGTTACTGGGGTTTATTTTGTAGAAAGTAATTGAAACACACTTGGGGTGGAATGCTTAAATTTTTCTTGTATCCTTATGAAAATTTGTGAAATTATTAGTAAGTGGCAAGGTGCTTTGATAGAAGACATCAGTAGAGTTGTTTAGAAGTTACATGTATATTTGTTGCTCAATTTGATTCTTAAACAAAGGCATGTATCTAAAATTAATGTGCAAATTAAAAATAGGAACAAATCAGAGTCCTTTTCTAATTTTGGGGGGGGAATTCTATCATGTCTTTAAAAAATTTGTTATATCATAGCATATCAATAAGTATTGTTTAAGGGCACAGATGTGAAACAGATATTACAACAGTTAAGGCTGGCCGCAGTGGCTCACACCTGTAATCCCAGCAATTTGGAAGGCCAAAGTGGGAGGATCACTTGAGCCCAGGAATCTGAGTACAGTCGAGGCAACATTATGAAACCTCGTCTCTACAAAAAGCAGAAAATTAGCTGGGCATGGTGGCATGTGCCTGTAGTCCCAGCTACTTGGGATGCTGAGGTGGAAGGATTGCCTAAGCCCAGGAAGTCGTGGCTGTTGTGAGCCATGATTGTCTTGATCATACCACAGCACTCCAACCTGGGCAACAGAGTGAGACCCCCACAAAAAATTAAAAAAAATAATAACTGTTAAACTCTGCCTCTCATCATTAGCAAATTTAGTCTTCATTCCTCTGTTACGAGAACTCTTGATGTGAAACCTTAGTCAGCATCAGGAAAGTTCAATCTTAGAAAGTCTTAATGTTGTAAGTACAGTTGCATATTGTTTTGACAATGCTTTCATTAATAGGCAGCAAATATCAGTGAAGTCTTTTTAAAATGCCTGAGAAATTTCATTTGACTCCAACGGTAATTCATTTTATAGCTTCTTCAATGCCTCCATAATTTGCATATGTGTGCAACCTCACAAGGTGTGTATATGTGCACACACATAAAAATTCATGTGCCTACAAGCATACATAGAGGAAAATACAACTCCATAAGGCATAACCTCAGAATATTTCAATATAACACACTGGGAAGGTAGATTCTAGCCTGAAAATCACCTTGCGTTTTACTATAAATATGGTCATATACCTTCAAATAGATGTCCAGGGGTACTTCTGAATCTGCTTCCAGTATGTGATATAAAAACTGTTGGCAAACAGTTTAAATATTAATCCAAACTTATAAATGTTTCTACTTAAATGTTAAATGTTTTCATCATATAACTTGTTTTTACTTTGTTTATATTTTTGAGGGCACAAAAATAAGATAACATGTCTTTTTTAAAATTCAGATGATCAGTGTACCACCTCATAATCAAAATCATTGCTCTGCTCTGGGATCCCTTCAGTCATAAAAAGATCACAAACTTCTGCGAGTATACTCAGTCAAAGTGGTTAGCATTTCTGGTTGCAATTGCATCTAACATGAGAATTAGAAAGTCTTACAAATCTGCTGGTTAATTCTGTGGTCTGCTGTTGTTACTGTGGTCCCTGCCAATGAAGTGTTTCCATAGAAAACCAACAGTTCCTCACAGAACACAGCTGACAAGGAGGGAATAGGGGTGTCTGAGTTATGTTGCTCTTACTCAAGGAAGGAAGAGGATGAGAACATCTCTCTCAGGGAGACTGGTCACTTCAAGCCTCGACTCTCTCAGTAACAGCTCAGGCACGTATTCTTAGATATTTTTGCATAGCATATATACAGTACAAAGATAATTAGCTACAGCCATTCATTATTGCTGGAACCAGCCTCCATCATGCTCCTCTAGAGTATAGGTTGCAAAAGCACAGGCCCAAAAGGATAACATAAATGCATGAAGTTGGCCAGGTGCTATCTGTTATAAACTGAAGAGGTATTGCCACATCCTAGATCATCGTTCCTGTGTGAGAATAAAGGCCCAAGTTACATGTTATTGAATGTTTGAAGTGAAACTAGAAATCCTGATTTTTATATTAAATCTTCTGTCTTAAACGTTGACTGCTAACGATTCTAGTTCTTAGTATAACAGTCACAACTTTCTTCTCCTGGGTATTGGGGTCAGACAATAATGTGCTTTCTAGGCTCCGTTCTGCTTCCCCATTACAAGGTTTGTTTTGTTTTTGTTTGTTTGTTTTTTTACTTCTGCTTTTCTTTTGCAGTCGGTCAAATCTGAAAATGTAACATTTAGGGGAAGAAGGAGGGTCTTACTGAATTTACTTACCTATGAAATATTTATATTTAAAACAGTGCTGGACTCAAGATGCCTACTCATCTGTGGGTTATCTTTTACATTCTTGATGGTATCATTAGAAATCCAAAACCAAAACATCATCAAGATGGCTAATGAGAGATGTCCTGCATTTGCCACCAGAAGGACCCAAACAAAGTGGATAGCCACAAGTTGAATACAGTGTCTACTGGAGAATAAAAGAATTCAGTAAGGAAGTCAGGACTACCCCTGAGGCATAAAAACTTGCAATGGCAGCATAAAGAGAACACCAATGCACCCGGCTAGGATCTGCTCAGAGCCAAGCATTCCCACTGCACAGAAAAGGTTAGTGGAAGATTCATCTTAGTAAAAGATCCCAGCAGTCCATGCTTATACCACGAACACCTGTAATCAATTCTAGGCTGCAGAAGAGGTCCCACAGTCTTCACTGGTCCTAAGTCCAGTGTAGGGAAGTGTTTGGCATCCATATGACTATATTACCCTAGAAAGGGAATTCACACTGGGCACTCTCACTTGCCAGGACCCAGGTTGCCACAGCATAATATGCCATTTTGAGGATATAGCCCCTACCAGAGGGTATTCTGACAGGGGCTAAATAATATCTGCATCACTCTACCCCTCAGTGTTATCCCACCATACCCACAGAAGCCCACAGGGCCACAATCCCAGCTGAATTCAATGGTGCACCTGTGAACCAGTCACGTAAGCCCACACAGAGCAGATAACAGGTGATCTAGCACAGAAAGGACATTCCAAAGACAGAGGGAGCTGATGTGCATGTTCCCAGAGCCTGAGAGCCAACAGCCCAGCACTGGTGATCCTGCCACCTCCTATAGGAGGAACACCTTGCAGCTATGCATTCCCTAGGAGCCTGAAGTTCAACCTGAGTCTCACCACTGCTGCTGGTGACTCTATCCAGTCCAGCAACAGAGCTGTCACACGCTTACCCCTCAGATGTCCAAGGGATTGGTGAATCCAAGGCCTGCTACTGCCAGTGACCCCACTCACTGCAATGACAGAGTTGCCATGTACCCACACATTCTTCCTAGGGCCCAAAGACTGGCTTACTCAGGATCTATTGTTGCAGTTGACCTTACACCCTCTAGCAACAGAGCTGCTACATGTCCCCTCCTCCCAGAGACCCAAGAACCAGCCTGCTCAGTGTACTTCACCCTCAATAGAACCACACCACAGCCTCCACAAACACCTGCAGCCTAACCCGCTGAGGTACTCACAAGGACTGTTGACATTAATCACATCCAAAGAAATCACATGGAGATCACATTACTGTGCCCACCTAAGAAAAAGTCATGGCAGCCTGTCCAATAGACACTGTAGGACATGTTTATAGGAAAAATTCTTTTCCTACCAAAGCTACTTCATAAAAATAGAAAAAGAGGCTGTCAATAGGATGCACAGATATCAATGTAAGCATACAAAAGAATATTAAAAAGCAATGCAAAATGACACCTACAAAGAAACACAATTCTCCAGTAATAGACCACAAAGAAAAGACAATCTACTAAATGCCTACAAAGACATTAAAAATAATGATCTTAAAGAAACCAGGTGAAATACAAGAGAATGCAGATAAATGGTTCAATAAAATCAGAAAAATAATTCATAATCTGAATGAAAAATTTAGCAAAGAGATAGATATAATAAAAAAGAACCACATACAAATTTTGTGACTGAAGAATTTAATGAATAAAATAAAAATTACAGTTGAGGGTTTCAACAATTGACTAGATCAAACAGAAGAAAAATTTTTTTTTATCTTAAAGACAGTGCTTTTTAAATAACACAGGCAAACAAATTTTTAAAAAATGAAGAATTCTCACAAGACATATGGGATAACACTTAGCAAACAAATATTCACATTATGAGCATTTCAGAAGGATATGAAATGGAAAAAGAAAAGAAAACTAATGCAATGAAGTAATAGCTGAAAATGTCTCAGGCTCTGGGGTAAATCTCAACATCCAGATCCAGGAAGCTAAAAAATCTACAATTAGATTCAGCCCAAAAAGTTATCTCTGAGTCACATTATAGTCAAATTGTTGAAAGCCAAAGAGATGTTTTTACAATAGAAAAACATCAAGTTATATAAAATGGAATCCACATCAGAAAAATAGACTTTTCAGCAGAAACCTTATAAGTCAGGAGAGAATGGGATAATATATGCAAAGTGCTGAAGATAAAAAACAAAAAAATCTACACAAAAATATGATACTCAGCAATACTATCCACAAGAAATGAAAGAGAAATAGTCTTTCTCAGTCAAGCAAAAATTGAGGGAACTTATTACTGTAAAACTGATCAAACAGGAAATGCTAAAGGGAATCCTACATCTGGAATTGGAAGGATGACATCTACCATCATGTAAACACACAAGAGAATAAAACTCACAGATAGAACAGATAAACAAATGAGAAAGAAATCAAATGTCATCACTACAGAAAACTACCAAACTGAAAAATTAAACTGTAAGAGAGGAAGAAAAGAAGAATGGGTTTACAAAATAATGAGAAACAAGCTAAAAATGGCAAGAGTTAGTTCACACGTATCAAAAAGAACTTGGAATATAAACAGTTTAAAATCCCCAATTAAAAGATATAGACTGGCTTAATGAACAGAAAACAATACGCAACTATATGCTACCTACAATAAATTCACTTCATCTATAAAAATACACATAGACTGAAAGTGAAGAGATGGAAAAAGACATTTCACACAAATGGAAAATATAAATGAGCATAAATAGCTATACTTATATCAGATAAGTTACACTTTAAGTTAAAAACAAAGAGAAAATGAAGATAATTATAAAGTGATAAGGGATCAATTCAGAAATAAGATATAAGAATTGTAAATATATTTGTACCCAACACCAGAAAACACAGTATATGAAGCAAATATTATTAGAGCTAAAGAGAGAGATAGACTCTAATACAATAATAGTTAGGGACTTCAACACTCTACTCCCAGCATTGAAGAGATTATTCAGGCAGAAAATCAGCAAAGAAGCATTGAATTTAAACAACACCATAGACCAAATGAACCCAATAAGTGTCTTTTACGGAACTTTTCACCAAACAGCAGCAGAATAAACATTCTTCTCATCGGTACATGGAAAATTCTCCAGTATATACCATATATTATGATACAGAAAAAGTCTCAACAAATTTTTAAAACTCAAAATCATTTTGACTATATTATCAAACCAAAATGAAATGAAACTAGACATAAATAAAAAAGGGAAATTTGTAATCTGTAAAAATACATGGAAATTAAACAACATGTTCCTGAAAGACCAAGGAGTTAGTAAGGATGTCAAGAAAAAAAATGAACAATTTGGGAAACAGGAAACTGAAAATACACCATAACAAAATATATGGAACACAGCAAAACAGTGCTAAGAGGAAAGCTTATAGGGAAAATGTGTACATTAAAAAAGTATAAAGATTTCATTATTTTATCAGACATTCATACTTGTATGTTTACTGCTATTTATTCAAATTGTAAAACCATGGAATCAACTTAAGTATCTATCAGAAGTTGATTAGATGAAGTGTTATATAGATACCATGAAATACCATGCAGTCATAACAAATAGAATCTTGTCTGTCACAGCAAATGGATAGAACTGGAGGCCATTATTCCATGTGAAATAACTCAGAAACAGAACACCTAATACAATATATTCTCACTTATAAGTGGAAGCTAAACAATGGATACACTTGGGTACAAAGATGGAAATAGTAGACACTTGTGACTCCAAAAGGTGGAAAATGGTATAAAGGTTGAGAAACCACCTGTTAGGCACTGTGTTCACTATAAAATCTCAAACATTAGCACTACAAAATATATCCATGAAACAAAACTGCATATGTACCCCTTGAATCTAAAAGAAAATAAGAAAAGCATAAGTATTTCAAGTAAAGAGCCTATCATTACACCTCAAAACAAATAAAATAAATTTTTTAAAAATAGTAGAAGTAAAGAAATAATAAAGATCAGAACTGAACTAAACAAACTAAAGATTTTTAAAAATACAAAAGATAAGTGAAATGAAGTTGATCTTCTGAAAAGTTAGAACAAAATTGACAAACCATTAGGTAGACTGAAGAAAAAAGAGAGAAGATTCAAATAAATAAAATCAGTAACTAAAAAAGACAGAACTGATACCACAGAAATACTAAAGATCACTAGAGACCATTATAAACAAGTATATACTAACAAATTGAGAAACCTACAGAAAATAGGTTAATTCCTGGACACATATAACACCTACCAAAATTGAACCAAGAAGGAATAGCATACCTGAACAGATAATGAGGTAACAAAATTAAATCAGTAATAAAAAGTATTTTAATGAAGAAAAGTCCAGGACCAGAAGGCTTCACTGCAGAATTCTACCAAACTTTTAAAGAACTAATACCAAATTCTTCTCACGCTATTCCCAACATTTAAAGAGGAAGGATTTCTCCTGACTCATTCTATGAAGTCAGCATTAACTTGATACAAAAACCACACGAGGACACAACAGCAATAACGACAAAACTGCAGGTCAATATTCCTGATGAATATAGATGCAAAAATTATCAACACAATACTAGAAAACTGAATCCAGTAGCAAATTTAAAAGCTTGTATAGTATGATCAAGTGGGATTTATCCAGGGATATAAGGACAGTTCAACATACATAAATTATTAAACATGATACATCACATAAACAGAATGAACTAAAAAAAATATGGTCATTGCAATAGATATGAAAAAGCATTTGACAAAATTCAATATATTTTCTTTTTTTTTTTAAGTTGGAGTCTCACTCTGTCGCCCAGACTGGAGTGCAGTGGCCGCTCCCAGCCACCGCAGCCTTGACCTGTTGGGTTCCGGCAATCCTTCCGCCTCAGCCTTCCGGGTAACCGGAATTACAGGCATGCGCTACCATGCCCGGCTGATTTTTTTATTTATTGTAGAGATGAGGTCTCGCTGCCCAGGTGGGTCTCGAACCTGTGGGTTCAGGCAATCTACTCACTTCAGCCTCCCAAAGGTGCGGGATTACAGGCTTAGCCACCGAGCCCGGCTCAATATATTTTCATATATATTAAATATAAAAACACTCAGTAAATTAGTTTATAGCAGGAACATACCTTAACATAGTAAAGACCATATATATATATACGCACACACACACACATACATATATATGCATATATAGCTTTATCAACACAATACTAGAAAACTGAAGCTATATATGTATATATATATATACATATATAGTTTTATATATATATAAAGACCTCCACAATAAAGACATTTATATATATAAAGACCTCCACAATAAAGATATTTACATATTTATATTTATATCTATGTATTTACACCCACAAGTGACAGCATAATGAATAAGAAAAAGTTGAAAGTTTCTTCTGTAAAAACTGAAACAAGATATGAATTCCCACTTTTACGACTCTTTTTGAACATAGTACTAGAAGGTCAGCCAGAGTGATTAGGCAAGAGAAGAAAAATAAAGGGTATCTAAATTGAAAAGTAGAAAGTTAAATTGTCCTTGTTTGCAGATAACATGAACTTTTATATATAGTAAAACCTAGACTTGATCAAGAGGCCCTTAGATCTGATAAGCAAATCCAGTAAAGGTGCTGGATACAAAATCAGCATACATAAATCAGTAGTGTTTCTATATACTAATAACAAACTAGCTTTAAAAATTTAAGAAAGAATTTTATTTACAATGGCTACTAAAAAAGAAAACTAGGAAAAATTTAACCAAGAAAGCAGAAGATCTCTCTAATAAAAACTTTAAAACATTGGTGAAAGAAATTGAAGATCACACACACACACAAATGGGACAGTATCTCATGTGTGTGAATTGGAAGAATTAATATTGTCAAGATGAACATACTACTCAAAGTGATGTACATATATAATGCAATTCTTATCAAAATAGCAATGATATTCTTCATGGAAATAGGAAAAACCATCCTAAGATTCATATAGAACTACAGAAGACCCTGAATAGCCAAGGTGATACTTAGCAAAAAGAACAAAGTCAGAGACATTACACCACTTGATTTCAAAATATACTACAAAGATATTTTAATCAAAACAGCATGGTAATGGTATAAAATCAGACACATAACCCAAAAGAACAGAATAGAGAACCCAGAAACACATCTATATTATTACAGTAACTGATTTTCAACAAAGGCACCAAGAACATACATTGGGCAAAAGACAGCTTCTTCAACAGGTGTGCTGGGAAAACTGGATTTCCATGTGGAGAAGAATAAGACTAGATTTCCATCTCTCATCATATAAAAAAATCACTCAAGATGGATTAAAGACTTAAAAACAAGGCCCAAAACTACAAAATTACTAGAATAATATGTAGGATAAATGCTTCAGGACATTGGTCTGGGCACATATTTTATAGATAAGACTTTAAAAGCACAGCCAACAAAACCAAAAATATATAGTTGGGATTATATCAAACTAAAAAGTGTCTGTACAGCAAACAAAACAACCAACAGAGTGAGAAGATAACCTGTAGAATGAAAGAAAATATTTGTAAATCATTCATTTGACAAGGGATTAATGTCCAGAGTTTACATGGAACTCAAACAAGTAACAGCAAAAGAGCAAATAATCTAACTCAAAAAATGGGCAAAGGCTCTAAATAGACATTTTTGAAAAGAAGACAACAATTAAATGTCAAATTTTAACCATCACTAATCATCAGAGAAATGCAAATTAAAACCACAGTGAGATGTAATCTGACTCCAGTTAGAATGGCTATTATTAAAAAGACAGAAATAGCAAATGTTGGCAGAGCTGTGGAAAAGAGGAGGTCTCATACACTGTTGGTGGGAATTTAAATCAGTGAGGCCATTATGGAAATAGTATAGAAGTTCCTCAAAAAACTAAAAATAAAACTGTCATGTTACCCAGCAATCCCACTACTTGATATTCATCCAAAGGAAAGAAAATTAGAATATGGAAGAGATATGTGCACCTCCATGTTTATTGCAGCACTAGTCACAATAGCCTAGGAGTGGAATTAACTTAAGTGTCCATTAATGAATGGGTAAAGAAAATGTAGCATATGTACATAATGGAATACTAGTCAGTTAGAAAAAAGAGAATAAAATCCTATCATTCATAGCAGCATGGATGAGCCTGGAGGACATTATGATAAGTAAAATAAATACTGCATGCTCTCACTCATGTGGGAGCTAAAAAAGGTTGATCTATTAGAACTAGAGAGGAGAATTTTGGTTACTAGAAGCTGGGAAATGGGGAAAAGAGGGGTAGGGAGAGTTTTGTTAATGAATACAAAGTTATAGAAAAATATGAGGAATGTTCCTTCACAAATAAATGATAAATATTTGTGGTGATGATTATGATTTGATCATTATTCATTGTCTAGTATCAAAATATCATTCCATACCCCATAAATACGAGCAATTATTAGATGTTGAAAATTTTTTTTAAAAGAAATGAAGACTCTCCCTGCCCAAACACCCATAAAAACCATTCCAAATATATTTCTGAGATAAATATGACAAATAGACCTTAAAAATCTATACCTGACTCCAGATAATACCTACCATACTTTGGGTGAGATTCAAAAAGAGTCAGTGTTCTTATTATTTTCCTCTTAGACATCTCCTTAACTTTTATATAAATGTTTATACCTTATTCCTAGCAACCTTACTTCCCCAGTGTGGTTATAAATAGTGGAATCTATTGTCACACATAGTTTCATCCCTCTCTTAGAATAGTTGATTTCTATTCATTTGGCATTTTACAGAACAATTTCTGTAGCTTTTCTTACAGAAGTAACTGTCAAATTCTACCTCACAAAATTCCAGTTAAAATAATTTCATTAGAAACATGCATTAAATAATCAAGCATAACATCAAAGATACTTACAATTGAGGCAGCAAGGTAATGTTTTCATGAAATCACCTTTTGTTTTAGAAACAGATGTCTGAGATATTTTTGTTATAAAAGTTACTAGATATACATCCTTATGGAAATATAGCATGACCATTAGTACACTTTAGAAGTAGATAAAATTATTGCAGAATACATTTCTTATTTATATATTTTCCAAAATTGTAAATCATAAACTATTTCCTGGGGAAAATTAGAAAATGGGGAAATAGTGGGTTCATTTTAGAATAAAAAGGAAGATTGTTATTTAAAATATTTAAATTGGCTAAGAAAATTTCAAAATAAATAGCCATATTTCTGCCAACCACAATTATAAGTATGAAAAAAAGGGGGAAATTGAATACAAGCAGTTTTAAAAATATAAATGATATTGACTAGTTAGTTGAAAGCTCTTTTCTTATACACTCTGGCAATACCTAGCCTCACAGGCAGCAATCGTTTTCAAATAAAACATTTAAATAAGAGAATCTTAATAGTTCTTTCCAGGCCTCAATTACCTCATGAGGTATATTTTTCATCTAACATTTTTGTAAATTCTTAAGCCTTTTGGCCTGATCTCTCTCTATTTCTTTTACCGTTGCCCTCATCCCTGGAATGATTCAATTTCATGTCAAGTATATGAAAAACATTCAGGAAATTCTTAAGAGACTTGTTCAAAGACAAGCCAAAACTTGCCTTAGAGGTATTATTTGATTTGCAGAAGAAAAAAATATAAATGATTTTTAAGAAGCTACTTATCTTTGATGAGAAGTCTGATTTCGTCACTCTCCCTCTTTATCTTATTTATTCACTCAAAATATTTATTGAGTCTCTACTGTAGTCCAATCACTATGTTAAATTCTTTGAACAAATATGTATCTGGAGTGTATGAATTAAATAGATCTGGACTCTAATGAAACAGTCCAATGAAAAAGACAGATTTTAAACTATGGTCATACTAATACTGGGGCAAAATTATAAAGAGATTCATGTGATGCTAATGGATGCTTGATTTTGTGATGTTAAGTAGGTTTTACTAACTAGGGAAGTTACAGTTGAGCAGACATATAAAAGATGAGTATGTTGAGGTTAGAAGGGCTTAATAATCTAGACTAAAGAAAGAACAGGAAGAAAGTTCCTGACAGGAGGGACCATAACAGGTATGGAGTACTGAAAAACAACCAGTAATACTTGAGCAGAGAACAAGGAAGAGAAAGTATGATTGAAATGCAGCAAGAGAGGTTCTTAGAATATATTTGAAGCTATTGGAGATGTCATGATCATTTAGGGACATTTTATAGAGAGAATAAAAAAAAAGACCTAGAATTGCCCTAAGACATGCCAGTATAGGTAGAGGAGGTTAGTATTACAAATGAAAAGACACAACCAGAAAGATAAAAACAAAGCATACAAATATAACATCCAAAGTCATATAGAACCCAAGGGAATGCAGTGTTTCTAAAAGGGAAATTGATCAACAGTGCTGAATTCTGTTGAAGCAACAAGAGGATACTAAAATAGTAAGAGAAAATTGGAAATAGTGACTTTTAGTGAGATATCATTTGGTCCAAAATAGAAACAGAAGAAAAATTGGAATGAGTTAAGGAAAAAAATGAAGAGTAAATAAATGAAGGTCTAAAATGTAAACAGTTCTCCCTGTAAGTTGGTTATAGCTAGAAGCACTTGACTGGCCAAGTAAAGTGAGTGACTTGACTGTGTATTAATTTTTTAAAAGCCAATGTCTTTGTCTATTTAAGCTGCTATAACAAAGTACCATAAACTGAACTGCCAATGAACAACAGAAATTGTTTTTATAATTCTGGAGGCTAAGATGTCCAAGATCAAGATGTCTAAGATGTCTAATGAGGTTCTGCTTTTTATAGATGGTGCCGTCTCACTGTACTCTCATGTGATAAAAGAGGCCAACAAACTCCTTCAGGTCTCTTTTTTAGCAGCAAAACTCTCACTCAGAACTTTGCCCTCATAATTTAATCACCACCTAAAGGTTCTACCTCTTAATACTAGTGCATTGGGGAATAGGTTTCAACATATGAATGGCTGGGCTGTAGTGGGAAACAAACATTCAGACCATAGCATCCAAGCATTCCACTCCCACATATATACTCAAAAAGAACTGAAAATTGGCATTCAAATAAATATATGTACCTGTGTACCTTCATAGTAGCACTATTGACAATAGTCAAAAGGTGGCTATAGTCCAAATTTCCATCACAAGATTATGAATGGATAAATAAATGGTTGTATATACATACAATTGGATTTTTTAACCATAAAAAATGAAATAGTGATGCATGCCACAATATGAATAAATCTCTAAAATATTATGTTAAGTAAAAGAATTCAGTTCTGGCGCTGTGACTCATGCCTGTAATCCCAACACTTTAGAAAGTTGAGGTAGGAGGATCTCTTGGGCCCAGAAGTCAAGACCAGACTGGGCAACACAGAAAGACCTAATCTTTACCAAAATAAAAAATAAAAAAAATAACTGGATGTGGTGGTGTGCACTTATAATAGTACCAGCTACTTAGGAGGTTGATGCAGGAGGATCACTTGAGCTCAGGAGTTGGAGGCTATGGTGAACCATGATAATTATATTGCATTCCAGCCTGAACAATGTAGTGAGACTCTGACTTTAAAAAGAAGGCTGGAACTGGCCAGACTCTTCTCTGTACAACCACAGTCCACCAGCACAGCTTCAGACATAGGGGGCAAGGCTGAGTCATGGAAAGTAGGGAGTTCTGTGGTCCTGCCTCAAACTTGCAGGGCTTCCTGTGCCTTGTGGGACCCCAGCCCCTCATGGGAAACTGCCTTTTTCACAGTCATGCTTTGCCATGGAGTGGTGCAGGGAAAAAACCTTAAGCAGCATCAGCTGTCATTTCTCAGCAACTCAACCCTTGCATGGTGGAGCAGCTGCTTTCCAGCCAGCTTGGGAGGGAAGAAGAGGGAACAGACCCCAAGGGCAAACTCAACAGCTGCAGACAGTTCCTGCCTAGATGGTTTGTCTGAGAGCACCTGAGGCCCAGTGGCTGGCTTCACCCTGACATTTAGATTGCAGATTGCCAAGGCAGGAGACAGGGAGGATGTGTTGTCATAGCAACCTCTCACTCTCCTTATAAACTCTTCTGGGCCTGCTCTGTGCAACAGCATTACCCAAGTGGCCTGAGACTCTCTTCTAATCCTTACTGGTGCATACTTGTGGGCTACTTCAGCTTCTTTCCCCTGCAATACCCCAGAAGACTCAAAACAGACAGAAAACTTTGGAAATCCCCAGAGTCCCATCTTTAGTCTAGGCTGGCTGGGCACTTCCTTGGAGCAACACTCACCAAGGAGAAACCCTATAGCCACCATCATAGCTGGCTTTCTTCTATAAGTGCTGCCTCCTGGCCAGATGTCAACAGTACAGTCAACCACATCAGATACAATATATCAGCTTTGGGGAAGGCCAGATCCCTAGCACCAACTAGCAACACTTCCCAAGTCGCTCAGTACACCGTGAGTCAGTGCACGTACACAGCACAGGGCTTCCACATCTGGCAAATGAGAAACTCAGCACACCAAGGATATATGTAACCAAGGGAACCCTACAGTTCCCATGTCAGCCCCCTGCCAATCTCAAAAAAAAATTGTCTACCCAAATGAGAAGGAACTGAATAATTCTGACAACATGAAAAATCAGAGTTCTTCAACACCCTAAAATACTACACCAATTCTTCAGCAACAATCCCTGACCAAAATGAAATTATTGAAATCCTAGGCATAGAATTCAAAAGGTTGATGGCAAAATTGGTCAATGAACTTCTGGAGAAAGTTGAAAAGCAACATAAAGAAAAAAAAAAACAACTATTCAAGACATGGATGGAAAATTCTCCAAAAATATAGATAGTAGACTAGAACAAGCAGAAAAAAGGATTTCAGAACTTAAAAGTAGGGCTTTTGAATTAACCCAATCAGACAACAATAAAGAAAAAAGAATCAAGAGAATGGAACAAAGTCTCCAAGAAATGTGGGATTTTGTAAAATATCCAAATCTAAGAATCATAGGTGATCCTGAGGATGAAGAGAAAGCAAAAAGTTTGAAAAGCTTATTCGAAGGAATAATGGAGAAAAACTTCTCTGACGTTGCCAGAGATTTAAACATTTAGACACAAGGAGCCCAAAGAGCCCCTGGAAAACTTATTTCAAAAAGTTTTTCCCATGGCATATAATTTTCCAGCTATGCAAAGTTAACATGAAGGAACTAATTTTAAGAGAAGTGAGACAAAAGCATCAAATAATTTACAAAGGTAAACCTACCACACTAACGGCAGATTTCTCAGAAGAAACCTTACAAACCAGAAGAGAGTGGGGCCCATCTTCAATCTCCTCAGATAGAACAACTGTCAGCTAAGGATTTTGTATCTCACAAAACTAAGTTTCATAAATGAAGGAGAAATGGAATCTTTCACAGACAAACAAAGTCTGAGGAAATTTGTCACCACCAGACCAGCTCTAGAAGAAATATTCAATGGAATGCTAAATACTAAAACAAAAACTTGAAATACACCAGTAGAAAAATTCTGGAAATCATAATGTTCACAGGCTTTATGGAATACACAATAGAAAAACATAAATAAAGCATCCAGACAACAACCAGTATGATGAATAGAATAGTACCTTACATATTAACTCTGAATGCCCCACTAAAAAGATATAGACTGGCAGAATGGATTAAAAAAACCTGCAACTTAAACATCCCCTGCCTTTAAGAGACCCACTTAACCCACAAAGACTCCTATAGACTCAAGGTAAAGGGGTGGGGAAAAATATTCCACGCAAGTAAAAACCCAAAATGATCAAGAGTAGCCAATCTCATATCAGATAAATCAGACTTTAAATTAACAACAGTTAAAAAAAGGACAAACATGGCTATTATATTATGATAGCATGATGAATCCAGTGAGAAAACATAACAGATTTAAATATTTATTATCCTAACACCAGAGTCCCAGCTTTATAAAGCAAATATTACTAGACCAAAAAAAAAAAAAAAAGAAAAAGATAGATGGCAATACAATAATAGTGGGAGACTTCAACACTCCATTGACAGTAACAGACATATAATAAAGGCAGAAAGTCAACAAAGAAATATTAGAGTTAAACAGCCCTCTAGAGGAAATGGAGCTAATGGATATTTACAAAACATTCCATTCCAAAACTACAGGATACACATTTTTCTCATCAGCACATAAAACAGTCTCCAAGATAGACCATATGATAGGCCACAAATCAAGTCTCAATAAACTCAAACAATTGAAATCATATCATGCACCACCTTAGACCCAGTGGAGTAAAACTAGAAATTAACTACAAGAAGAATTTGTTAAATCAGACAAAGATGTAGAAGTTAAACAATTTGTTCCTGAATGATTCTTGGGTCAACAATGAAAACAAGATGGACATTTAAAAATTGCTTGTAATGAATGACAACAATGAAACAAGTTATCAAAACCTCTGGGACATAGCCAAAGCTGCACTCAGAGGAAAATATATAGCTCTGAAGCACTACATTAATAAGACTGAATTATCACTTATTGGCAACCCAACATCATACATCAAGAAACTGTAAAAACATGAACAAACCAATCCCAAAGCTAGCAGAAGAAAAGAAAGAATGACGATCAGAGAATAATTGACTGAATTTGAAATTAAAAAATACAAAGAATCAATTAAACAAATTTGGTTCTTTGAAAAGATTAATAAAATTGATAGACTACTAGCTGGATTAATTAAGAAATGATGAGAGAAAACTTAAATTAGCTCAGTCAGAAATGAAAAAGGAGACATTAACTCTGATATGACAGAAATTCAAAAGATCTTCTGAGACTAGTTTGATCACCTTTGTGCAAACAAACTAGACAAGCTAGAGGAAATAGAGAAATTATTAGAAACATACCACCTCCCAACCTTGATTCAGGAAGAAATAGAAACCCTGAACAGACAAATAAAAAGTAGCAAGATTGACACAGTAATTAGAAGTCTCCCAACAACAACAACAAAAAGTCTAGGACCTGAGAGACTCACAGCTAAATTCTACCAGACCTTCAAAGAAGATCTGGTACCAATTTTACCAAAGCAATTCCACAAGATTGAAGAGGTAGGAATCCTCCCTAATTCATTCTATGAGGCCAATATCACTCTGATACCAAAACCAGGAAAAGACACAACAAAATAAAGAAAACTGCAGACCAATATCACGAATGAACATAGATAGAAAAATCCTCAACAAAATATTAGAAAAACAAATACAACAGTACATAAAAAAAAAAAGAAAATCCACCATGATCAAGTAGGTTTTATCCCAGGAATACACGGGTGGCTCAATATACACAAGTCAGCAACTGTGATCCACTAAATAAACAGAATTAAAGTAAAAATTTATATGATCATTTCAATAAATTCAGGAAAACATTTGATAAATACAGCATTTCTTCATGATAAAAACCTTCAGCAAAATAGGCATAGAGGGAACAGTCCTCGAAATGATAAAGGCAACATGTAACAAAAAACCCACAGCCAATGTCATCCTGAGTGGAGAAAAGTTGAACACATTCCCCCTCAGAACTGAAACAAGTCAAGGATGCCCTTTCACCACTACTATTCAACATACCTCTAGCCAGAGCAGTCAGGCAAGAAGACCTAGCCAGAGCAGTCAGGCAAGAAGAAGAAATAAAGGATATTCAAATTGGAAAAGAAGAAATTAAACTATATTGGTATGGCAACAAAATGATCTTATACCTAAAGAACCCCAAAGACTCCTTCAAAAGACTCTTGGACTTAATACATAAATTCAGTAAAGTTTCAGGATACAAAATCAACACACCCAAGTCAATAGCCCTGCTATACATCAATAGTGACCAAGCTGAGAATCAAATCAAAAACTCAATTCCATTTACAATAACACCCCAAAGGCTAAGGTATTTAGGAATATATTTTACCTAGGAGGTGAAAGATCTCTACAAGGAGAACTACAAAACTCTGATAAAAGAAATTGCAGAGGACACAAACAAAAGGAGAAATATCTCATACTCATAAATTTGAAGAATCAAAATTATTAAAATGACTGTCTTACCCAAAGTAATCTGCAGATTCAATGCATTCCCTATCAAACTACCAATGCCATATTTCATAGAATTAGAAAAATGATCCTAAAATTCATATGGAACCCCAAAAGAGTCAGAAAAGCCAAAGATATCCTAAGCAAAAAGAGCAAAGCTGGAGGCATCACATTGCCTGACTTCAAATTATACTACAAGGCTGTAGTTACCAAAACAGCGTTGTACTGGTACAAGAGCAAAAACATGGACCAATGAAAAAGAATAGAGATTCCAGAAATAAACTCAATATCTACAAGCAACTGATTTTTGACAAAGCAGACAAAAGCATGCACTAGAGAAAGGACACCCTATTCAACAAATGGTGCTGAGAAATTTGGATAGCTACATGTAGAAAAATGAAACTTGATCGCCCTCTCTCCCCACATACAAAAATTAACTTAAAAAATATTAAAAATTTAAATGTCAGACCTGAAACCATAAAAAAATCCTAGAAAAAAATGTAGGAAAACTCTTATGGACATCGGCCTAGGTAAAGAATTTATGGCTAAAATCCCAAAAGAAAATGCAATTAAAACAAAAAGAAAGGGCTTAATTAAACCAAAAATACTTCTGCACAGCAAAAGAAATAATCAATAGAATAAATAGGCAACCTATAGAATGGGAGAAGATATTCACAAGCTATACATCTGACAAAGGACTAATATCCAGTATCTACAAGAACTCAAATAAATCTGCAAGAAAAACAGCAAATAACTCCATTAAAAAGAGTGGACAAATGACACCAAGATACATCTCTTAAAAGAAGATATGCTAATGGCTAACAAACATTAAAAAATAGTCAACATAATTCATAATCATGGAAATGCAAATTAAAACCACAATGAGATACCACCTTATACCAGTCAGAATGGCCATTAATTAAAAATCAAAAAAATAATAGATGCTGGCACAGATAAAGAGAAAAGGGAACACTTACACACTGTTGATGGGAGTGTAAATTAGTATAACCTCTATGGAAAGTGGTGTGGAGATTACTCAAAGAATGAAAAGTAAATCTACTATTTGATCCAGCAAACTCACTACTAGGTATCTACCCTAAGGAACAGAGGTCATTATATTTAAAAGACACCTGCACACACATGTTCATTGCAGTGAAATTCACAAAAATTGCAAGAATGTGGAGACCTAAATGCTCACCAGCCAATCAATGGATAATGAAATCGTGGTATATATACACTATGGAATACTATGCAGCCATAAAAAAGAATGCCCTTTGCAGCAACAAAGATGGAGCTGGAGACCATCATCTTAAGTAAACTGATGCAGAAACAGAAAACCAAATTCTGCATGTTCTCATTCATTTGTGGGAGCTAAGTGTTCACAAATATGGAAATAATATACACTAGGGACATCAATAAGGGGGGAAGTGGAGAGCAGTTAGGGTACAAAAACTACCTTCAGGGTACAATGTTTACTATGTTGGGAATTGGCCTCCTGAGACCCAATCCCCACTACTACACAATATGTCCATGTAGTGAATACACATGTATAACCCTGAATCTAAAATTTAAAAAAAAAATTTTTTTAAAGCCAGACAAAATATTACATATTGTGACTCTTTCTATATAAAATATTCAGAATAGGTAAACCCATAGAGACAGAACACAAATGAGCAATTTCCAGGGCCTGTAGGAAGGGAGTGAAGAAAATATTTTGAAACTAGACACTATGTTATGCAACATTGTGAAAGCACTAAATACCACTGAATGACTCACTGCAAAATGGTTAATTTTATATTATGTGCATTTTATCTCAAAAGCATTTTAAAAATTAAGATGAAGGCATAATTTATAGAGAGAGGTTAAATATGCAAGAAACAGAAAGAATATCAAACAAAATATTTCTGAGAAGGCAGGAGGGTATTGGAGGAAAATTATGGAGGGCTGGAACAAATGTACTAGAAAGGAAACAACAAAGATAGGATGGAGGTAGATGAAGGTAAGTTGGTGTGTTTGGTAGTGGGACAATCAAATCTTTTATTTTTGAAGTTATCTACTTTTTTTTCCAAATTCTATTTTTAGCCTAAACATTAAATGCAATTGAAAAATTCCCAAGCTAAATAAATGTAAGAGACATAAATATCTAAATATTCTCTCTTGCAAATTAGTCAAAGAGAGTGTATACACATGATGACAATTACATTTCTCTTTCTTGTTTCACATTCTTGATTCTTCTAAGCGTCAGAGCTAATAACTACTGTTCAGGTTCTAATCCTGGCTTTGTCACTAGCTGTGTCATTTTGGGCAAGCAATGAAACATTGCATTGCCTCCGTTTCTTGTTCTGTAAGGGAGATACGATAAAATTACCTACCTCATATTGGTATTCTGAAAAATAAGTGAAGTAATGGTTATAAAGATTTTAGGAAAAAGCCTGGAACACATTAAATTCCAGATAAAATCAGATATTGCTGTCATTAATCTTTCTTAGATGAATGCAGTTTTATTAACTGACCATCATTTTCTCCAAAGATGCTTTCTGCAATGAGTATTTTATGCTTTCTGAGTCTAGTGCTCTTTGATACTCAGATAGGACAACATTTGTCTTCTGCCTCAGACATGGAAAGCTTGTTGTCTATGTGGAAACTACCTTAGTCTTTGAACTCATTGGCATGGCCTGAAACCTGCCAACCTTCAACCAAACACAAAAAGAGTCAAAGCTATTATGAGATACCACATGTCAATATTAAAATGCTGACTTAGCCGGGCTCAGTGGCTCAGCCTGTAATCCCGCGCTTTTGGGAGGCTGAGGTGAGTGGATTGCCTGAGCCCGTGGTTTCGAGACCCGCGTGGGCAGCAAGACCTCATCTCTACAATAAATCAAAAATCAGCCGGGCATGGTAGTGCATGCCTGTAATTCCGGCTACTTGGAAGGCTGAGGCGGAAGGATTGCCAGAGCCCAGCAGGTCGAGGCTGCGGTGGCCGGGAGCGGCCACTGCACTCCAGTCTGGGCGACAGAGTGAGACTCCAACTTAAAAAAAAAAAAAAATGCTGACTTATTCTCTGTGGTTCGCCCTACACTTAAAATAATACAATTTAAAAAGTGTTATTTTAATGAATAAAAAACATAATTTCCAGATGTTTGGCTTTTTTTGTCAGTCTCAACCGTGTGTGTGTGTGTGTGTGTGTGTGTGTGTGTGTGTGTGTGTGTGTGTGTGTGCGCGCGCTCGCGCACATTTTTTTTTTCTAGTAAATTTCATGTGAGTTAAGATGTGTCTTGCCTTTTGGTTTAGGCAAATATTTTTTAGAAGCCTGTTACTAGTTTGACTTCCTAAGGGTAAGAAAGTCTATCCAAATAAGTAGATTAATCTAAAAAGGAGGAAACAATTGAGAGAAAGGTGATCTATTTGGGTAAATCAGTGATTAGTTATTCTTCAAAGTCTGTATTGGTTATTGATCAGTCAATGCTACACAATGTCATCAGAAAAAAAAATTAATTTCAGTAGAATATCTATTTGTATCAATGGCTCATTGATCCAGAAAAGAACCTTCCAAAATTATGAGTAGTTTTTGGACAGTTCCATGATATAACATGTTTTATCTTTAGTAGACTTGCATTATATGGTTAAGAACATAGATTGAGCCGGGCTCGGTGGCTCAGCCTGTAATCCCGCGCCTTTGGGAGGCTGAGGTGAGTGGATTGCCTGAGCCCGCGAGTTCGAGACCCGCCTGGGCAGCGAGACCTCATCTCTACAATAAATAAAAAAATCAGCAAGGCATGGTAGCGCATGCTGTAATTCCGGCTACTCCGAAGTCTGAGGCAGAAGGATTGCCGGAGCCCAGCAGGTCGAGGCTGCGGTGGCCGGGAGCGGTCACTGCACTCCAGACTGGGCAACAGAATGAGACTCCAACTCAAAAAAAAAAAAAAAAAAAAAAAGAACATAGATTGCAGAGAGAAACTACTTGGGTTCATCCTGGATTCAGTTTTATCCAATGAATTTTCATCACAGGGTTGCTGTGAGAAGTCAATAAATTAATATTTAGGGGACTACCCCCAAACCCCCAGAATTTATGTATAAAAAATTGTATATTTATTCTTACATGTTTAAGTTTCCGTCACCTTCAAAGTACTCTCCGTTTGATACAGTATACATATCCAGTTGCTCATTCCACTGCTCAAAACAGTTTTTGAACTTATCAGTTTTAATATATTTTAGTGCTTCTGCCATTTCTTGTTTCAGCTTTTCATCTGTAAAATGTTTCTCTTTTAAGACTTTTTTCATCCCAGGAAACAAATCAAAAAAAAAACCATTGGGGGCGAGATCAGGTGGATAGGGAGAATGGAGCATAGGAGGTCATGCCGCTTTTGGTAAAAAACTGCTAAAATATTCAGCACAGAGTGGTCAGGTGTGCCTGTAAATCACCCATTATAAAACAGGAAAACACCATGAAAGAATCTCCAAAAACAAATTCACTGAAGTAGAATGAAGCCTCTCATAATGCTAACTGGAACACTGATGCTAAAGGTTTCCTAGAACACTTTCCTAGTAGAAGTCTGTACTACAAGGTACCTGCTCTCCATTACACAATTTCATTTTTGGGGGGAGTCCCCACTTGTCCAATTATTTATAGCAATGCCTGTTATCTAGTAAACACTCACTTATCATTAGGTACCATTTTGTATTGTTTGCTTTTTTGAAAAATATTGTCTAACCAGAAAGTCTTATGTGTTTCAAGATAAATTATAGAGCTTAATAAGATTTGACTTTGAAAAGTAAAATCTTTCTCAACTTAGACCTATTGAGGAAACCAACAGATTTAATAGATTTCAGAAATCTATATTTCTGGGCTTCTATATTTAACTCCATTAAAAATAAACAAAACATACCATAAAACTTTCATACATCCACAATTCCATTTTAAATTGTTTTAAATAGCATAAAATGTAAATTATTTAATCTTTTTAAATATTAGACATGCACTGTCTTATAATTGTTGGAATGTAGTAAATCTAAGCTGATTGCTATAGAAACAAACAGAAAACTTAAATTAGTCCCAATTGTCATCATTTTTAAAAATTTACGGCTGGGCTTGGTGACTCAGCCTGTAATCCCAGTGCTTTGGGAGACCGAGGTGAGTGGATTGCCCAAGCCTGCGGGCTCGACACCTGCCCGGGCAACTTGGTGAGACCTCATCTCTACAATAAATCAAAAATTAGCTGGGCGTGGTAGCACACGCCTATAGTTCCAGCTACTTGGAAGGCTGAGGCAGAAGGATCGCCGGAGCCCAGCAGGTCGAGGCTGCAGTGGCCGGGAGCGGCCACTGCAGTCCAGTCTGGGTGACAGAGTGAGACTTCAACTCAAAAAAAAAAATTTACTTGGACATTCAGGGATTCTACTTAACAGCATACACTTTGGTAATCTATAATTAATACTTGATCTAGAAATACAGTAAAAAGTTTGCCAATATACATAAAACTTTCATATTTACATACATAAACATACACATTCTCACAGAATGTTCAACTTGGCATTTTTTAAAATAGTATTGGAAATGACTTAAATGTTCGTCAACAGATATTAGTTAAATTAATTCTGGTACCTCTGTTCAACAGAAGATTATTCAGCTGTTAAAATAAATGTGGGAGACCTTAATATATTAAAAAAGAAATTGCTGCAAGGTATATTACTTTTAAAAATGCAAGATACAGTAATGTCTGTGTAATAATCCAAGTTGCACACAAGTGTGTGTATGTGCACACATAAACAGAAAGTTTTTAGTAAAACAGCTTTATGGGCAGAGATAGGGCTGTAAGCAAAGGGGTTTTAAAATTATATGCACTACCTCTTGATAATGCTGATAATTTATAACAGCTGATGGCATCATCAACAATATCTGGTTGATGCCATCATGGGCCATTTATTTTTTAATCTTCATTGTATTTAAGAATAGTAACATATCCTATTTTAAGGTAACATATCATATTGAACATTTTGATAGAATAATACATCTTCCTTAGTTCATTTGTATTATTTTTACACTCAATTTCTATTTTTTTCTATTATAAGTATGTGCTTATTTATATTTTGACTTTTTTTATATCTCAGAAAATTTCTGTTGGATTGGGAAAGAAGTGGAAAAACTCAAAGATAAATTGACAGAGGTTGTGAAAACTTCCTTCCCATTCACAGCCAGTAGGGAGTTGGCTAAGGGAAATTAATTTTAGAATGGTGTTTTCTATTAAATATTTTATCACGTATTAGGCATATAAATGTATACTTAAGCATTAAAAATATGATATACAAACTTTGTTCTCAAAGAAAATCTAAGCAGTGGCAGGCAGTATTAGTAATTTAAGAGACCAGTGTGAAAAGCTTTATGTAGGATAATATATAATCCAATTACAGAGATGCAAGTCATCACTCTATGTTAGTCTGAAAGAATTATAGTCATTTCACTGCCACTGTATTACCTATTACTTTGGATGTTCCAAGGTGAAGGGTTAAGGGAAATGTCTTTCCAGATGTTCTTGTTGTTATTTTCTTGGAAGTGGATGCCAGTTAACTTTTGTTTCTTTTTATTCAGAATTACTTGTTCATTTGTTTTTAAGTTGGGCTCCAGAATTTAAGCTTTAGCTATCAGCTAAGAGGTTTTTTTAAAATGTAGAATCAAATCATGAATTTAGATTAATAGGCTTTTTGTAATACTGCCATACCCAGTGGACTAATTACAAAATCGCAAGCAGTAGAAAAGATAAGAAAATACAGCTATTCATATATTTGAAATGTTGACATTTGGCATCTGGCTCCAAAATGGATGTTTACACAGTTGCTGTCTTTAATATCCTTTTTCAATAGGTTATATATTATTTCTGATTTTACTACTTCATTCTATATACAGTATACTAAGCAAACAGCTGTTAACCTATGCATAATTAAACATATTTCATGAGGCATTTTAAATATTGTAAACACATTCGTGCACTCATTTGCAGAGAATTGTTCCACTGCCTGTTACTGGATTTGAGGAGGTCATCCTATCATAATGAAGTTCAATGAAATCTGAAGACTGGTTAGAAAAGTCTTAACCATAACCGCTTGCTATCTATTGAAATATGTTGGGAAGCACAGATTGTATCATCATGAAATTTTCACACATGGTGGAACTCCATTTGTTAACAGTCACAGAGGGTGATGCTTGGCATTTTAAACTGCACCACAGTATTAAACTCATTATCATGTGAACTGATAAGATCTAGTACAGGATTAAAAAAATGGGTCATCTTTGGTTGTGGTTTTTATTAAAGTCATCCAATTTTGATTTTTCAATTTAATAGTCCATTTCCTCTTTTTAGGTGTGCGTTCTATGGAATCACAAGTAATAGTTTTAATCATTACTATTGCTGAGATTAGATCATGTGATACCCATATGTCTTGAACTGTCTTCATGCAAGGTCACAGTTTGCAGCTGGGAAGGGCTAAAATGAAGCCAACAGGATAGAGAAACTTTTCAGGCAGGTGTGGTCTAATAGGTTTGGAACAGGCTTCAAAATAAAAAGACCTGAGTAAAAATCTCGGTTCCACTACTTTTGAGCTAAGTTGCTTGGCAATAGTAACTCATTGTTCATTCATTCAGTTGGTCAGTCAATGATATTTACATGATGGTCACCTGGCATCCACCACAGTCTAGGCACCATAGTCTAGGAAGTAGCAGTGGACTAAGAAATGTTTGTTCAGAGAGGACATGAACAAGTGGAGAAAACAGACAGGAACTCATAACAAGTATCAAGGACAGCGAGTCTCCCAAAGGAGGACCTAATCGTGTGGGGTTAGATGAAGCATGACTAATAGAACTAATAGAAGCTAAAGCCAGAGTATGAATAGCCATGTTAGAGAGGAGGGAAATTCAGGCGACCAAGTCTGCCAGAGCAGGAATAGCTTGAGTGGATTCCCACAGACTGGTGCTTGCTTGGGAAGCTGAAATAAAGCCTAGCTGGTCTAGATGGTGAGGGTTAAGTGTGAAAAGGGCAATTGTGGCCAGATACTGAAGGGTCTGGAAAGGAATGTTAGAATTTTAGATTTTTCTTCCCCCCACGAACATTATTTAGCATTTCTGAATACCAATTCATTCAGCTATAAATTAAGATAATGTTGTCTATCTCTTAAGATTTTTTAAGATTATATGAGATACACCTATATAATTTACTTAGAAACAAGGTCTGATACATCATAATCATTTTATAGCAATAGCTATTGTTCATCTTGCTGATTCTGTTATTGTTAGCATTCTTATTAAATGAGTAGATTTGGGCATCAGTTTCAGGAGGATGAAAAGGCTGGGGAAGCCGGGCTCGGTAGCTCAACCTGTAATCCCGTGCCATTGGGAAGCTGAGGTGAGTGGATTGCCTGAGCCTGCGGGTTTGAGACCCGCCTGGGCAATTTGGCGAGACCTCATCTCTACAATAAATCAAAAAATTAGCCAGGCGTGGTAGCACGCGCCTGTAGTTTCAGCTACTCAGAAGGCTGAGGCTGAAGGATCGCCAGAGCCCAGCAAGTCGAGACAGTGGTGGCCGGGAGCATGCCACTGCCCTCCAGCCTGGGTGACAGAGTGAGACTCCAACTCAAAAAAAAAAAAAAAGAAAGAAAAGACTGGGGAATCACAGCTCATGGTGAGTCTATTTGCAAACAAAGAGTAACACAACTAAGAAATTTTCCAGAAGATCTTACACTCAGGAGGAAAGTGAGATGCAAGCAGGTTATCTTTGCTCTAAACATGGAGGACCTGGCACAGTGGTTCTCAATCAGGGGTGATTTCTCCTCGCCAAGAGATAGTATTGCTTGTCACAACTGGAGGAAGGGAGTGGTCTGTAAGGACTAAGAACACGGTTAACATCCTATATCACACAGTACAACTGCCCACAACAAAGAATTGTCAGTAGTGCTGAGTTTGAGAAGCCCTCACCTAGAGCATGTTGAACAAAGTTGGTACGGGGTCTGGCCGGCGTGAGGTGCTAGCAATGAGTCCATACCTTTTAAGCTATCCCTTGGTTGTCTCCACCTCTTTCCTTCTCTGTTATATTTTCTCTCTACCTTTTTTCCCTCCTCTGTTGTAATAGAATACAAAGTAAATATCATAGGGTGAATTACGTATATAGTTTTCTGTGTCTTAAAGCTGCTGAAATATGTATACCTTCTCTAACTAATCAGCTTAAGCAAACCTCTGCAGTGGGTGGTAATTGTAGCTGACAATAGCAATCATGTGCTCCTAAAATGGCAGGGAGAAACATAAAGATTATGTGGGAATGTCAAATCTGTGATTTAGGAGGGGCAGTGTCAAACATCTGCAAACAATATTGCCAGAACATCAGAATTAAACAAAACATTAAAAAAAATAAATAATGTAAAGTTAGCATAAGTAGAATCTGGAAAAAAATAAATATAACAAACTCTTCTCTAGAATAAACAAAGGGCTCATTTAGTCAATGCATGTTATTGATTATGTCATGAGGTTTTGTATACAGTCTTTCCAATTTCCTTAGGGATTTCTATATTTCTTTTTATTGCAACATTGCTTTAATTGGATGTCAAGTAATAGAAGTGGCTGGAAGTGCCCATGTTTTATAATTTCTAATTTCAAGATTGAATAAGAACACATGCTTCTGCCATGTTTTATGTGTAAGGTTTAGCAAAGTTTTCATTTAAGCATAATTTTATAAGTACTAATTTGCCTTAAGCAGTCCACATTTATTTTAAATATACAAAATCGAAATTAGTGAATACTTTCTAATAGTGTATGCAAGAATCAGATATGTGCACATTATTTTTTGTGTATGCACACTTGATTCTTGTATGAGCCACTTCCTTAAATAATGGTTATTAGAAACTATTACATTCAAACTTTATTTTTCACAATGCATAGGTGACAGGAATCTCTTCCAGGCCTAAGTGTATTTAACAAATTTTACAGCTCAAGTGAAAGTTAGGAAAAATAAAATAACTTTAAATAGTTGCAAACATTTTTTGCATTTTTAACCTGAAAATTTCAAAAGCAGGAAAAAAACAAAACAGAACTATAGAATATCAAGGTGGAGACTAACTGTAAATATCACAAGATCCAGGGTAGTATTTCAAAACAGCAATTTGATGATATCTTTTCTCTATTGAATACCTTTTTATAGTTCCTCATTACACTCTAACATAGTATAGTGTTCTGTACAACTTGTGACTACCTCTCTAGCCCTCTCTACACCAGATACATGCTACCACAGTGCCTTTGCACATTCTATTCCCTTTGCTTAAAAGCCTCATCCCAATTGCTCTTCTGTGCATCTCTTGTGGCATAATCACTCAGACTAATCATTCATTTCTATAATGAATATTCAGAATGCTACAACCTGCCCTTTATATTCTTGTCACAGTATATTTATGTGCTGGTTTCATACAAGAAGCAGCAAAGAATTGCAGCCATTTTAAAAATCAATTTGCCACAGATATACCAATCTTATTTTCCAGTCACTCCTTGGGGACAGCCTGCTTCGAGAATGGAGTCAACACAAAGAAATGCCTGTGGCAGCAAGATGCGTGGAACTATGGCATCTTCTACCAGTATCTTCTGCATCTCTGAGTTCTGTGCCACACAAACCATGTACTGTCAAGTGCCCACTTCTTCATGTTGCTTCTTCTGCCCAGAGTGTTCTTCCCACTACTTTCCTCAGGCAGAATTAGCCTGAGCCCACTTTTATGGAAAAGATGAGCCCATTTATGGAAAAGATGAGCCCATGAGATAAGAGATTAATAATCATAAATATGACTCACATCTATATAGTGCGTTGTATTTTACAAAGTCTATTCTAAGTCTTATTTGATCTTTGCCATAATATCATGGGAAATATAGGAAAGTTATCTTTTTAGCAACATATTTTAAGTATCTTTCCATTATGTTTCATAATAGGGATACAAATATAAAAATAAATAGTCAGTTTTACTCTCCTACCTTTAAGAAGATCCTTTTGCATGGGGGTTGGGGGACAGATTAGGAAACAAAAATAACTACCATGGAAGGTAATTAGGGCTATGATCAATATAAGAAGAAGCTGGTGCAGGGATGAGAACAGGAAACGGCTAATTCTGCCTGAGGAAAGTAGTGGGAAGAACACTCTGGGCAGAAGAAGCAACATGAAGAAGTGGGCACTTAACAGTACATGGTTTGTGTGGCACAGAACTCAGAGATGCAGAAGATACTGGTAGAAGATGCCATAGTTCCATGCATCTTGCTGCCACAGGCATTTCTTTGTGTTGACTCCATTCTCGAAGCAGGCTGTCCCCTAGTAATGACAACAAAATACAATCTCATTATGTTTTCCTCTCAGTGTTTCCAATCTGATTCTCAAAATCGTGTCTTGTAGGCTCTGCATGAGGGAATCAGTCACTTTTTAGGGATAGGCAATGTTCTGATTGGTCACATCTGATTTAAAAGCCTACTTCAAAAGTCAGATCCAGATTAGATGTATCCAAACCACATTTCTTAATGCAATGTTTCTCAGAGTTAATTACCCCGCAGATGGGTGGGCCAAACCTCCCTGAATGTCTGATACAGCAGGTCAGAATTGTGGCCTGTTAATTTTCATTTATAACAAGTTTCTAGGTGACACTGCTACTGCTGCTAATCTGGGGTCACACTTTCAGAACCACTGTCTTTGCGAATTGAAAGGATGGTGTCTCACAAAACATCTGAGTGCTGTTCCCTGAAGATGTGGGCTGAATGCGAGGTCAGCTGACACCACAGAATTAAACTATGATGATTTGTGCCAATTTCTGAAACCTATGACAATTACTTGCACTTCAGCCTTTTCCCTTCTTGGTCTTTCTATTTCAGCTATTCAGTAGCCTCAGTATACTCTTCTGGCTACACAAGGTTACTCACCTTCAACCATGAGGTCTTTACCATTTTCCATTCAAATGTGTATTCTCTATTTGCTTTTATCAGAATAATCTGACCCAAAAATCTGATGGTTGCATAGCTATTAAAAGCACAGAACAAATCCAGCGTTCCAGGATGAAGTTCCCTGCTTTGCCATTTGTGTGACCTTGAGCATATTACTTAATATCTGTGTACCTTGATTTCCTCATATGTAAATTATTGGTAATAATAGTATATATAACAATAATAACTATGCCACAGGGTTGCAAGGATTCAATGAGGTGATATATTTAAGTGGTTGAGAGCAGCTCTTGACACCTGCCTAAGGACTGTGTAAGCCTTATCTGTTCTTAAAAAGTGTCCGTTGTCGGTGATTTTAAATAGACTTAATAGATTTTAGAAGATAGGTGGTCCTGAAACTCTGTCAGGATGTAATCCATTCCTTAAACTGTTGATATAACTATAAACAAATAACTTAGTGATCCTGTCAAAGGTAAAGAGAGCTTCTTAGAGAGCCCAGAACTCAAATTTCCTATGCCCATACTACTATATCATACAAGTCTTACTTCTTTCCAACAAAGCATGATTCCTCATGGTAAAACCACGCATGGATTTCAGAATCACACAAACTAGTTAGAATTTCACTTTTTCCCCGCTAACCCAATAACTATGAGCAAATTAAATACTCTTTGGAGGTCTTTGTTTACCAGTCGTTGAAATGAGATTAAAAACAGAAACAGTTACAAGTGTTTGATGAGTCCTAAATACAAACATGTGTATAAAGTGCCTAGCCTGGAGAAACAGCAATTTGTTAGTAGATGTTTAGTTCCTTTCCTCTTTTCTATTTCTTTACATAAGCCTACTTCATCTAATCAGAAAGGAGCCTTTGTCTGTTAACACCTGCAGAATGGCAAATGTTAGAAATTGTAGTGTATGCAGATTATACAGTCATATGATGAGGCAAATATTCTGAGAAGAGGGCTTTTGATGCTCCCCTGAGCACTTTTGCCAGTGACTATCTCCTTCAATTAACTCCAGAACTAAGGAGTACAGTTGTTAACAGCGACCGCTTGTAAAACAGTTTTCCTGTGCCTGGCATTGTGCTCAGTAGTCGACCTGCTGTGTCCTTTGCATTCCCAGTAACAGAGCTAGGCAGATGGCACTAATATCAGGCTGGTTTTTGCAAGAGACAGGATTTTACACCCAGGTATGAATCACGTCAAAGCTCTTTTGTGATATGACTCCTATCTCATTTATTAGGACCTTGGTACCACATAAGGGGTGAAAAAGAAACAGTAAAAATGGAGGACCTCAACTGAAATGACTGACATGCTATTTTGAAAATAAATTGAATCTTAGTTTTTCGTTGAGGCTTTATATATTTCCAGATTTATTTTTTGGGATTGGTATGGAAAAGGCTGAATATACTCATCCTGAAAACTCTGAGATGAAGATACCTCTCCCTTTATGGTCCCTTCTTTTTTATATACTGGCCTCTATCTGGCATAGAAAATTGACCTGTCCTTGTCTCTGGAGCATGTGCCAAGCATGCCTATGACTTCAATGGGAAAGTTTTCTCCTCTCTATAAATATCTTTATCAGCCTTCTTCATTTACCTAAATCTGATAGAATCTTATAATCTCAATTTCCATCTTTCATGAAATCCTGCCCAGGTTACCCTGCATCAATTGCAGATTTTTAAGTTCTAATTTGCTGAATGCCTTTAAAAATATTTATTAACAATTATTACATGTCCAAATTTGAAAAATTAAACAGAGATAAGCAAAAAGAATAAAAGCAATCACCTGCAATTTCACTAACCATATTCATCTTAATATGTAAATGTATTAAAAATACTTGTACGTTTTTGTGTGTACACAGAGTATATTAATTATGTAACATCTATTATCCTGTATCTTACTCAGTTTCTTAACAATATACTATAAGATGTTAAAAAATATGACCAGTATTTTTTCTCTGCAAATTTGCATGAGTCTTATTAATTAGGTATAAATCCTTCATAAGACATTCTAAATTAATGAATAACTAGCAAAATATGACTAGCTTCCTGCTTACTTATTATAAGATCTTGAGCAAATTTCTTATTCTGTTCGATTTTGTGAAAAAAATATTTAACTTACAAGGCTGTTTTGAGGTTTTGATTAAATAATAGTGTATGATACATAATAAAAACTCAAAAAACATATTTGTTCGTATTATTCACATTTTCAGTATGTATTAGTTCAACATATGTCAACTATGTGTCTGGAAATATGTTAGCTCTAACTTACCTTCCAGAAGTTTAAAATCTATTTAAGGACTTTTCACTGGATAACAATATTTCCACAGTTGACAGTGGGATATGATGGATGATAAACTTGTAGCAAATTAGAACAGCCAAGACTTTAGTTTTTAAAATGAAGTAGTGATATAAAAAATTGCAGAGAACAAGATTTTCTGTATCTCGATGGAGATTTTATAATGAGCTATCAAAAATTGTAACCTGCAACCTCAGTAATTTTCTTTTATCTTTTGGATTCTATAGTAAAAAGCAAAACCAAAATAGCCCTGTCACGTCCAGCCACTGTCAATTAATGCCTGGAACTGGATTAACTACGAGAAAACCAATTCAAGTAGCGCGAGACTCACCAGCTGTCAGGCACGGTTAGTCTCCTTGGAGGGACCACATACATATCCTGTTGCCAAGGAAAACAGCCTATAACATCATCTTTTTTCAGGGCACGGGTACATTCCTGCCTCATTCGTACAAAACCTTCAGACCTCCAGGAGACCAGAGGGTATAGATTAAAATTCATGCCTAGCAGAAACAACTTCCATACTCCGTACTACACTCTCCCACGCAGTATTCAAAAAAGGATCCCAAGGACTTAGCTCTGTCTCAGCTCTGCATTTGAACTCCATTCATGTGCATGTAGAGAGCAGCTAATGTTTTACAAGGGTAGAGGTGGTTACATTTAAAGTACTCAGCATTATCAGAAATCCCTGTTTGTATTATTTTTATGGGAGCCACAAAATCTGTCTACAGCATTCTTTTTTTTTTAACCTAATTCCTTTGTTGTCAGGGTGGGAACATTGTTGGATTTCTTTAAACAATGAGAGGCAATTGGTTTTGTACAAACAACTGTGTGTGTGTGTGTGTGTGTGTGTTTCCCAAAGACCAGAAAGGCGAAGAAGACTATTAAAAGAAAATCTTAAAGCAAATCTGTGGGTTACTAGGCCCACCTGGGTCTTTACTGACTGTGTTCCATTGGATTATTTGACTAGAAACACCTGTTGTTTTCTCTGCAGAGCCGTTAGGAAAAGAAGGTGTGCAGCCGATTAGAACACGTGGCTGGTGCATGATCCTTGGTAAGTTGTAGTAAAGCAAGAGTGTAAATACTGGAGTATGCATTCTCTGTCAATTCCATGCTACTTTTGGAGAAGTTTTGGCATTTGCTTCCTTGCATTTGGCACTATAGACTATTTTAATAATGTTTACACTCTTGTTCTGCTCCCTAGCTCAACAAGCTGTTAAGAGAAGCCACATTTAAACAAGCATCCTGCATCTTTTGCTGCTACATGAAGAGGGTAGCAGGCTGTTCCCCCAGAATAGTCTATAAAGAATCTTCTCCAAATAAACTACTTTAATGCTAAGCAAAATGCCACATATGTAAAATAGGTAATGCCGGATTATGTAAAATGTTTTTTAAAAGATGAGGGAAAAGGACTTAGCATCAAATAAATCTGTTAGCATGGGGAGTTCCAGAAATAGTTGTAACAGTGGTTTGAATTGCTTAATATTGCAATTACTATTTACTTAAAATTAGCCTCCATTATCTTATGAAAGAATCTTAGAATAATTTATTTGACTCTCCAGGGGCTTCTGGCCATATCATGAATAGATGTTTAAAGAGCCTTCTAAGAGTCTTCTAAAACCTAAATTAATCTTTGTATCAAACTTTTACTTATTGTTTTTCTCCTTCCAAACACCCCCACAATCCAAATTTCTCAAGGAAGTCTTTTTCAACATAAGTGTTAATACACTGACATGCAGTAGGGAAATTAGCCTTGAGTTATATGTATCAAGAGAAACAACAAAGCAAGTGTGTTTTGTTCCAGGCAAGCTTACTTAATCTCTTAGATATGTAAAGATGAATCAAAAAACAATATGAACCAGCTCATCTTCTTAATTGGAATCATAGAATAAATGTTATGGTAAAAAGTACCTTAGAGAGTACCCAATCTAGAGAGTACCCAATCTTTTTTTCTTCCAGCAAAAGGATGTTCTGAATGCTGAAGCAAATGATTCAAGGTGCACAGGAATGTGTCTGGTCATTTCCAAGCAATGCAAACAAGAGATCAGTGCTTGATATATTCAGTTCCATTGTTCCATGTTACCATTCCAGCATTTATTATCTAATCAATAAGAATCAACTGAGAGAATTTGTAGAAATACAGATACCTAGAATTCTCCCATAGATCTGTGTTAATAATTCTGAAGTGGGGTTTGATAGTCTGCTTTTTGACAAATAACTCGGAAAATTCTTAAGATACAGAAATTATAGACAATGCCACAACTCTGTCAAGTTGTCTTCAAAATCAAGGACCACTACTTTCACATAAGCCTATATAAAATTTCTAAAATATATCATTATAAACTTATTTTAAAATCATCTCTGTTTTTATATATGAGACTTTGGAGAAGTTTTACATTTAGACGTATGTATTGAATCCATTTATAAGTAATTTTCCTGGAATCTGCTTTTATATTTATGGTATTTCTATGTTTTCTTGGTAATATTGGTATTTTTTTAGAGTCCATCTAAAGCATTGGCCATTCAATCAACATTTTATTTAGTAAGATATTGGATCTAAAGATGCACTGAAAACAATCACAACAGAGATATGCTGTAGAAACTAATGGCAGACAAACAGTTAAAATACTGGGCATCTGATTGAACTACTATGCTTGCCCTATGTGAGTTTCCTAGAGTTAAGGCAAATTATGCTCTGGCAAGCAATCAGCTCTCCCTCTCTCTCCTTTTTTTTTTTTTAATAATTACTTTCTCACCAGAATTTTCCTGACTGCTGTCCATGGTGCTAATTGTGGTTTTTGCTGGGGAGGGGTATCTTTTACAGAGCCAGTTTGTGAAATCCTTTAACAGATTCTGAGTATAATCCCTATAATTCTAACAGTGCTCAATATATCTGGGGACCATATTCTACACCCAGGTAGTTCTCAGCCAAGTCAAATGAGCTAAGTGCACCTGCAATCACTTAGATACTCATTGCTGACTCTTAGGTAAATTTTAGAGAAAAATCATGACACATGGACAAAAGTTGTACTTTAAAAAGATAGACTTAACCTCTAAAGCTCACATGGCTTATTTTAGCTATTTCAGAGGCTGTATACTCAACTTCTTGTGTGAATTGTGCTTTTAAACCATCCCATTTGACAATTAAAATGGAAAGTTGTGAAAAAAGACATTGTTTGTTTTTTCTATAGTGCCATCAGTGTGCACTGCACTGAACAATAGTCAGGGCATGACAGGCAAAGGCTCTGCCCTGTGGAGCTTACAATCGAGCAGCGTGATGCAATGCAGAACAAAATGACTCAGAACAAGCATGTGGTGATTAGGAACCTTTCTAAGTGGCATTCTTTGCAGAGGAGGAGGGTTTTAAAATAAATCAGTTGAGTTGGGGGGCAGACATACAGTCTCATCTGTAGGGACTTTGACAGAAGACATAGTTCAGCCTTGGGTGAATAGACCAAGAAGGAAGAAAATTAGGAGGATGGTATTATCAGTAATTAAAGATTTCAGGTCAGACTATCTATGCACTGAATGGAGAACTGAGGGACTCCTGAAAATAATTAATGTATCCACATTGTGAAATAAAGTAAGAACCAAGGTATTTAATAAAGAAGAATCCTCTTCTTTCTAATATTTCAGAAAAGGAGATTGGTTTAAAAGCATTCATGGAAAGCAGATGGGGACATTTATATATGGTATTCACTTTTAAATTTGAAAATATACTTGAACCATACTGAAATTTTGACAGGCATTTGATAAATAAATTGTGGATTAGTAAAGGAAGAAGAAATAGTTTACTTAAGCTAGAACTGTATGTTGTGGAATTATTAATCCAGGCAGTGGCTCTGTGGATTCAAATAAATTTCGGAATTTAATCCAGTGGGGTGTGTGTGTGTGTGTGTGTGTATTTATGTGTGTACAATATTTCAGTTAGGTAGAGCAGCCAGTGGAAGTAAGAAGTCATTTATGTTCCCTCCAGTAATAATGGCTAATATTTATTGAATTCCTGCTATGTCAAGGGTACTGTTCTCAACAGTACTTATTCATTCCTCACGGCAGCCCTGTGAGGTATGTATCATTACTGTTATACATCTCATTTCACAGATTGGTAATTCAAAACATATAGAGGCTAAGTAACTTCTGAACTCCAGGAATCTGGCTCTAAAGTTCATATTCTAATCAACATGTTATAGATTCTTCTCAAAATTCTTGGTTCCCATTCTGAAGCAAAACTTCCTTGATGAGATCTTCCAATATTTTCATGTATGTTAGGGAACATTAATTTCTTTTGTGCTTGTGTAATCCCATTTATTACTCTTGCTATAGGGTCTACATTCTGCTCAAATCTACTGTATAAATCAGTGAAGTGGGATGGATGAGATGATATTGTTTAAGTATAGTCGATTTAAATATCTGAAAGACTAGATAGATAAAATAATAGAGATAGAGAGGAACATAGTAAATTCTCTCAGTCCTGCCTAGAATAGGTAGAACTGGGAAGTAAAACATGTAATAGATTAAAGTTGGAGCCCCTGATATAGCCATTAACAAATGGCTGTTTACCATATTTGTTTCATTGCAAAAGGCCCCAGGCTGGCAGCTCCATCACATCCAAATAGATTATAGCTAAATGTGGAACTTAAATAATTTTCTTTTTTTTTTTTTTTTTTACTCCAACTGTAGCAGTATCAAAGGTTTCTTGTTATTCAGGGATCCCCAACCTTGCTTTCTATTTTTTGTTTGTTTCTGTTATTGTTATACCCAAGTCATCTCTTTATCCCAAGAACTTTCACAAAATTCTTAAATCTAAATTATTTTAGCTAATATTTTAAGATACAGTAGCTCTAGAACACCTTTTGTTTCATATGAGGACATGAAAACCCATTGCCATGGAAAACCATTGCTATCAGAAATACCATATGTTCTCATTCATAAGTGGAACCTGAACATTAAACACATTAGCACAAGGATCAGGTACACTTTGTGTTACGTGCTACCCCATCTTCCTCCCTACTTTGGCAGGCAGTCATGGGACACTGCCAAAGGAGGGAGGAATATGGGGTAGCACGTAACACAAAGTGTATCTGATCCTAAATCAGAGGAAGTGAGGACCAGTTAGAGACCCAAACTTCATCTGTACATACACTACTTATGTACCTAATCCTGACTTGTACTCCATATCTTTATGATAAAAGAAAGTAAAAAAAAGAAAGAAAGAAATATTATGACAATTCTAAAGGAGTTGAGACCACTAGTTTACAAATGCACAAGTAAAAATGCCAAGGGCATTTAAGTAGCTTCTTTTCTTGCTTGTTTAAGCTTGCATGATATCTGTGTTCCTTGAGCTTAAATAACAATGTTGTCTCAAGTCATCTCAATACCTAGCAAGTGGTTCACCAAATAAACAAATAAGAAAGGAGAATATAATACATTTTATTAAATGTTATATTTGCACAAAAATTTCTAAAACTCCCAAAGAATGATTTTAATCAGGTATATGAATTTGGCTTTTAACTGTAATAATGAAGGCTGGAGTCATGATAGGCAAACCACAGTAAACTGTTAACATAAGCCGGGCTCAGTGGCTCAGCTTGTAATCCTGTGCCTTTGAGAGGCTGAGGTGAGTGGATTGCCTGAGCCCGCGGGTTCGAGACCCGCCTGGGCACCGAGACCTCATCTCTACAATAAATCAAAAAATCAGCCGGGCGTGGTAGCGCATGCCTGTAATTCCGGCTACTTGGAAGGCTGAGGCAGAAGGATCACCGGAGCCCAGCAGGTCGAGGCTGCGGTGGCCGGGAGCGGCTACTGCACTCCAGTCTGGGTGACAGAGTGAGACTCCAACTCAAAAAAAATAAATAAATAAAAACTGTTAACAGAATTAAAGGTTCAAAGCATTTTGGGCTTCAACTGGTGGATGTAGATTCAAGTGTGCTAGGCCTAGGGTTGATTTTTATCTCATTCCCAGGTACTACTATCAAATTTTAGGTCTTTCTGATATAGCTTTTCTGATTTAATTCTACTTTTTACCAATTCTCCTTATGCTAAACATTCTATGAGCCCTTTTCTAAATTTTCAAAAATTTTCAAACATCTGACCTATATTTTCTATGTTGCAGGTTCTTCTTTCAGTCTGTGAAAGAGACATTTGTTTTACCACCCCACTGAAATATCTCTTTCAGATATAATTAATGACTCTATTTGTGCTTTTGACCTCTTCCTACATTTAGAAATAATCAATATACCATAAAGAAACACAGATCATGAGTAGTTATAAAAATGTATATGCTTTGTAAACTATATACCTATGTAGACATAGTACATTTGCAAAATTCCAGAACTATTCCCTCATCCTATCTCCTAGGTGTGATGAAAGAAATCAGAAATGCCATTACCACTGGGAATATGGACTGGGTGTTCTGGTTTTTTTCATCATAAATTATTTTTTTCTGTTGTAGAACGTCAAATAAATGGAATCATACAGTGTATACTCTTCTGTCTGGCATCTTTCACTAAATACAACATTTTGGAGTTTCATCTAAGTTGTTATACGTAGTAGTATTTTATTCTTTTTTACTATTAGGTGCTTTTCACGATATGAACATATTGTACTTTAGTAATCTAGTCTCTTATTTATGTATGTCGAGTCGTGTATAGTTTGGGACCATATGAGTAAAGATTCAGTGATCATTCATGCGCAAGTCTCCTTGTGAAAATGTTTCCACTTCTCATGAGTAAATGCCTAGGAATGAAATTGCTGAATCATAGAAAAGACGTATGTTCATCTCTATAAGAAACTTTCAAACCATTTTCCTAAGTGGATATATCATTACATATTCTCATCAGCAATATATATAGTTCTGGTTACTCTGTATTCTTACCAACAGTTGGTGTTTCAGTTTTTTTAATTTTGACCAATCTAGCAGGAAGATAACAGTATCTCAATGAGATTTTCATTTGCATGCTCCTAATGCCTAAGGATATTAAACTCTTTTTCTTGATTTTATTATCTCTTTGTGAAGTATGTGTTTAAGTATTTTGTCTATTTTTTATTGAGTTTTTAAAATTTTACTTATTTAATTGTAGGAAACCCCTATCTCATATCATATAGAAAAGTTAATTGACAATGGAATATGGACTCAAACATAAAAGACACCAGAAATATAAAACTTTTTAGAAGAAAACATTTTTAAAAGTTTCACAACATTGCAGTACACAGAAATTTCTTAGATACGACTGAGAAAGCACTATGTATATAATGAAATATGGTGATATTAGGTTTTATGAAAATGAAAGACCTTTGCTCAACAATAGTCACCATTAAGAAAATGAATAGATAATCTACAGACTGAGAGAAAATATTCACAATACATATATCTGACAAGGGCTTGTAGACATAAAAGTATCTATATATAACTCATGATCTTTGAACTATTTAATATATGGACTTCTCATTTCTTCTTCTGTGGTTTGTTTTTCCAAATCATTTGGCCTTGTGTGACACCCACTTCTCTTTAAAAATTGCATCTCTTTTAGCTGTTGTTATTTTTCTTAGTTGCCCATTTTAAATTCTCTCTAATTCATCTATTTTAAGCTTTTTCACTGATCCTCATGGAATTATTTTCTGATGTGTTTTCCCAGATCGTCTCCCTTCTTATCTACTCTTTTTAGTCTACATTTTTTACTAGATGACCTAAAGTCTTGCCATTTACTGTGTGATCTGCCACCTAGTAGCATCCCTATCACCTATGAACTCTTTAGATTTGTAGAGCCTCTATGTCAGACATACTGCATCAAATTTGCCTTTTAACAAGGACCCCAGGTGACTACTATATATACACATTAAAGCTTGGAAAGAAGCATTGTTATAATTTATATCTATGGTTTCTACTGTCTCCTCTGGTGATAGTCTCTAAATATTTAGCCCTTGATATTCTTCCATGGTTCAGATTTATACCTCAGTGAATGGAGCATCTCCAGATGGTTATTTAAGTAGGTATGTAAAACTCAGTATGTTCAAAACAAACTTATTATCTTTCTCTTCTTCTATTTCCAAATCTTAGTTAATGGAGATACAGAGTCAAATAATTTTTTTCTATTTAAACATAAATGACTAAAATATTCTTAAAATAAAAATGTCCTTAAAAATGAAGCTGCAATATTCAATTCTTATTTCTACAAAGCTTAGAGGGCACAGACTGAGCTGATATGAAAAGGAAAAGAAAGAATTAAAGGAAAGGTTTCTATAGTGAATAATAAATTGGGATAACATACATTAATCCCTAAAAGAAAGATAAGCATTTATCATCTTTCATCCTATATAATCGTAATGTTCAGAATTCAAATACTTTTTCCTACATGGAACCACTTCATCAACTCACAGAGAAACGAAATGCTATAGAGTTTGCATATATCTGTTATTTGATGTGAAACATCATCACATTTTAATTCCATCAACAAAAACAAAGAATAAAAGCAATGTTTCTACTCAGTTATTCCCATCACACACACACAAAACAATTCATTTCACAGAAATGAGAAAATAAAATGAAAAATATTTGATTTATATTACATAAAGATTAAAAATTACTGTTGAATTGCTAGAACTGAATTACATACATCCCATAGGTACTGAGTCCAATGACAGTTAAATTTTTAGTGAAAATATTTAACTCTCATCCCAAATGTCAGGAAGTCTTCATAATCATATCACGGAAAGGACTTTTCCTCACCATTTCTATAAGGTGAAGATCCAAATTCATGCATCCCACTTTTACTGAGAAAGACATTTCCAGGGATCTTTTATGCCACTCCTGGATCCTTTGTCTTAAAAAAAAAATCAACTTCTTAGTTGTGATACTTCAACCTGATCCTCTGCTAGGTTCATAGGACAAAACATCAATAAACATGACTATAAGATGGTGATAGTGTTCCCACTGTTTTTATAGTAATAGCAATGCCATTAGTTAATATTTATAGAGAGCTTTGGGGGGCCTTACTTTACGTTCATTGTTTTATTAAATGCATACAATGATCTGTGATGCTTAGAAAGTTATTGGTGGCATTTGTAAATCCTAACAGTTAATGAAATCCTACTCAATGTTGTCCAATTGCAAAATCGATGCTATTAACCACTCTAACATAGAGGGGTAGAAATTTGTCTTCACATTTTCCCCCAAGTCTCTTATTTAGAGAAATAATAATTAAAAAAAGAGGCGGTCTAGCCCCTCTGCACTCTGGAGGGTAAATTTTCTGCTCTGTGGAATCAGAAGGAGAGAATCAGTCAGAGAAATAATAAAAATGATGATAACTCTGTCTATGGAGGAGAGGAAAATGAATTACTTCATGGCATCAGGGTGCATTTGGAAAGTGAGGGCTGCAAGAATCCTAGGAAAGAATTTATTTCTGAGCAATGTATGGATCCTTTCACATGCCCTAGGATTAGGCCAAGAAATACTTGCTCACTCCTAATAGGGACAGACATCCACACACCTATTTCTCTCTAAGCTTCAGCATTAGTATGAACCCCCAAGTTACCACTTGTACAACTAGACACATGAGTGTTTCCAGCTGGGAAAACGAATTTTTCACACATTGCTGGAGTCCTAACCCTGAGCAGACACAGTATCCTCCCAGTATACAGGTTTTCAGAGTGAAATCTGTGCTGCTGACAAGATCCACATTTTCAATCTATATTCATCTACACAGCATCATATCTTCTCGGGGAAGGTATTGTCATACAGCTGAAGCTAATGTTCTGGCAGGCTTTTATCTTGCTAGTCTATCATTACAATCCCAACTGAACCAGAAGGCCTCGGGGGTTTTCTGTTGCTCTCAGTCAATCAGAATGGCAGGTACTGACTTTTCATAACACACTGAACCAGAGGAGGCGGTCCCTGCATGGGGTTTCCACATTCAGCCACTCTCTTCCTCTTTGTACATGAGAAATCTAGAATAACTAATTAGAAAAAAAGGAAAAACATTAACTTTGCAGTGTTTGACCAGGCTATGAGTTTCAATTAATATTTGTAAACTTCCAGTTTCCTCTTTAGCTGTCATCTAATAAGCTGCTGCCAAAAAGTTCAAGAAGAGTTTTCTCAGCTGTATAGCTAGCTGCTAACTGCATTTTCTTAAGGAGTCAATATTTAGATTTTGACAGAAAAAAGTGACTGTAGTAATGTGGAATGTGTATGGAACTGGTTAAATATATGTGATGTTTTATAATATGTACATTTTCCCCATAACTGAGGCCTTCCCTTCAAGCACTATTTCAAATATTGTTATGGAAGTTATTCTAGATTTAAAAAAATATTTTCTGGCTTCTTAAACAGAATATGTTGAACACAATTTAACTTTATTCTACAGAGCTATGAACATCATTATGAATATCCATTATTGTATTACAGTATTGTGACACTGAACTGGATTCTATATGATTTTGCAAGTCAGATTTTTTCCTGTAGGATAATTAATTTATTCATTCATTCATTCTCTATAAATTTTTTAAGTTCCAACTATGTGTCAAACACTCAATAACCTTTAAAGAACCAAAATAGGCAACGGCCTTTGTCTTCTTGGCCTAATCTAGTCTGAAAGGTGGGTGTAGACAGAAGAAACACACACAAAAATAGATAAGCAAATCTAGTAAATGCCAAGAAAATAAAGAACAGGATGCCATCAAAGAAAAGAGCAGAGTTATTTAATTCGGATTACAGTGACATGGAACCTGGGATGGTGTCTCATGCCTGTAATCAAAGTGCTTTGGGAGAGTAAGACAGGAAGATCACTTGAGACCAGGAGTTTGAGACCAGCCTGGGTAACATGGCGGGACCCCATTTCTATAAATTAAAAAATTAACTTGCATGGTGGTATGTGCCTATAATCATAGCTACTTGGAGTTGGAGGCGGGAGGATCCCACGAACCCAGGAGTTTGAAGCTGCTGTGAGCTATGATTATATTGCAACAGAGCAAGACTGTGTGTCAAAAATAAGTAAAATAAAGGGGCTGGGAAAGATTTTGAAGAGTGAAGAGAGAGAGAGAGAGAGTGCTGTACACAGAGGACTGGAAAAATGTCCAGTGTTGCTAAAGCTTAATACAAGAGGAAGATTTCATAAGAATATTCATACTTTCTAAAAGTTTCAAAAAACACAAACTAATTTTTCATCAGTGATTTTAAAATTTTAGGAAAATAATAACAAAATTAAGAGAACATTGGCTGGGTGTGGTGACTCACACCTGTAATTCCAGCACTTTGGGAGGCCAAGGGGTGAGGATCATTTGAGCCCAAGAGTTTGAGACCAGCCTAGAAAACATGGTAGTGAAATTTCATCTCTAAAAGAAAAAAAGAAAAAAAAATTTGCAGGGTATGGAGGTGCATGCCTGTAGTACTTGTATTTTCAGCTACTTAGGAGGCCGAGGAGAGTGGATTGCTTGAGTCTAGGGTTTCAAGGCTACAGTGAGCCATGATTGTGCCACTGCACTCCACCTTCAGTGACAGAGAGAGACCTTGACTCCAAAAAGAAATTGATACAAAAATAACTTGTTGTTTGTAAGAATTAATGAGAATTTGAGTTAAATGTAAATATATTTTTTAAATTACCTTTATGTTCATTACTTATCATCAATTTTTTTATTGAGTTATTTGAGGATTCATCATGAAAATTAAAATGACTCTGACAAGGGATAAAACATACAAGCAAAATGATTTATGCCAATTGAAACCCCAAAGGCATTGTTTCCAAGATTCCCATCTCATTAGACCCTGGAAGTTTCTATAAAAGGGATTATTAAGCAAATATAATATTATTTTAGTTACTATGCCATATTGCTGGTGTGAAAATAGATTGTATATAAAGGCAATTGAATTATGGTTAATTAGCATAAAGTTTATTACTATACGTAGTGAGCAAACTTCAAAATAGCGAAAGTATCTATTTGGATTATCACCAAAATCAAGAATAAGATGAGTTTTCTCAAAGAAACTTCCTGGTCTATATTCTGCAATAGAAAAAATTTTTCTCTTAAAAAAAAATCAAAATTAAAATTTCTGTAAATTATGCTGATAATTCACTTGAGTTATTGATACTTAAATTACCATGTAGAAAATATTTTAGCTCCCTAAAATTGATTTTCTGTTGATTAAAAAAAGATTCATAAGATACTTGGATTGTTGTTTAAATTCATTCTAAGAATTGAAATTCATTAGCCAATTAATAACACTCAGGATGTGTGATTCATAATATACCAATAAAATTGATCATTAAAACCCAGAGCAACAGATTTTTATACTAGAATGTGTGTGTACTCAAGACAAAACTAATTCTAGTGTCTGCTAATACCAGCATTATTAGAAAACCTTTTCCTTGTTTTACTTTTTGAATGTAATTAGAAATTTGCTTAAAAATCCCCACTGACATGAAATGTTAATATTAGTGCAATTAATGAAATGCTAATATTTATGAATTAATTTGTGAAAATCTTGATGAAAGGAAACTAACTGAAATCATTTATGCAGAATCTACCAGAGGACACAGTTTGTCCTTGGTGACTTGCTCATTTTGCTTTCAGAATGTTATTTAGTAAAATAGTCAGTGATATTTCAGTAAATGTTTGGGAAAGAATTCTCTAAGACAAAGTTAATAAGCTAGCTTTTAACATAGATATATTAATTGGAGATATTAGAGATGTTATGTTTCAGACACTAACTCAGGTGTGTAGAAAAAAATACAGCTTTTGTTTTCCACAAGTTAACTTTGTCTCTATCATGAGCTTCCATTCATCCTGGCGGCCAAATATAGTCTTAGTCTGCCCCCATGGACCCCTTTCTTTTAGGATTAAATGCAATTAATCCAGTATTTATCCCTCCCCCGACTCCTACCAGCATCTCCTGGATGTATCTGATTTCCTACACATTCTCTTGGCATTTGCTCAGTCTTCCTTACTCAACCCGCCCTCCATCGACAGTGACATTTTCTTCTTTGGCATCTTTACATCATGTCTGAGATTCCTCTATGTCTGCCAACTCTTAGTGTCATGTCACCATCTTTTGTCACCATCTGTCTCACTTGAGAAAACAAATAACATCTCCCCATTCCGTGTGACATGGGTGGGGACTAATTTGTTTGGGTATACTCTAGTCTTCTCAAGGTGTTGGTTCTGGAAACCCTCAGCCAAGTTTGGTGTTTTTGAGAGCATATGGCAGGGCTCAGGTCTCATCTAATGTCAGCTATTCTACTGTCTCACAGGGGTCATAGCTAAGTTCACAGTCTTGGCAAATATTCCTCAAATTTTTTTCTTAATTCTGTCTGGATTTTGGTTTTCTTACACTTGTAAGTCACAATTTGGATGTTCACAACAACTTCTCTTTTGGACAATAGTGGCCTCACAAGGGCTCAGACGACAGATGAAGAGATCTACAGATTCCAACAGAGGAGATAGCTCCTTGGTCAATACTTCACAATGTGCCATTGTTATGTACTTACATTATCATTCTAAATGTGGACACTAAACAGTACTTGGCAATTAAGATGTTAGGAATTTACAAAAGAAAAAATAAAATGAAAGAAAGTAGGAAGGAAATTCTGCATATTAGCATGTGACCTAGAGACCAAGCCTTTATAAAGCCTTTAATATAAGTCTCCAAATTATTATGCTTATGGATAGCCAAGGCAAAATGCTTTTGATCTCCTCTTTACTCATTTCTTAATACCATTCTTCTCTTGCACAGTCCTCTCGTGTATTCAGGGCCCTGTTCCAGGGAGTTCCCATGTATATTTTAAACCCATGTGTTAAATTAACATTTTATTATTTAAAACATTTCCTCCATTGATGGAAGAATGAATGAAGAACATGTGAAATATATATATGTGCATATATATATATATTCACACACACAAACATATCATGGAATATAATTCAGCCATTAAAAAGCAGGAAATCCTGCCATTTGCAACAATATGGATGGAATTGAAGGGCATTATGCTGAGTAAAAAGAAAACAGACAGAAAAAGACAAATATTGCATGATTTCACATATATATGGAATCTAACAAAGTCAAACTCATAGAAACATGGAGTAGAATGGTGATTGCCAGGAGCTGAGGAGGAGCATGTGAAGAACAGATGTTGGTCAAAGGGTATAAACATTCATTACAAGATGAATAATTTTTGGGAATCTAATGCATAGCATAAACCATAGTTAACAATACTGCATTGTATAGTTGAAATTTGCTAAGAAAGTAAATCTTTAATACACACGTGAAAGGTAGCTATATGAAGTGATGGATGTGTTAACTAACTTGATGGTGGTAATCATTTCACAATACATACATCTATCAAATTATCACATTGTACAACTTAAATGTGTATAATTTTATTTGTCAATTATACCTCATTAAAACTGGAAGAAATTTAAAAATAAAATATTTTTCTTTAGAATCTCTCTTTGTGGGGCTAGCCAAAATGTGATTATAAATGAAATATAGTTTTTAACACAGATCTTCTAGAGAGAAACTTTTCTCACAAATCTGACTGAATTACTCTGAGGTACCAAGTAAGTTAATAGTGAAAACAATTTCTGTCAGCCTAGCTACTTTATAATCATGCATGGAGATGAGTTGGACCACCTCCCAATTAAAAATTAATGTTGAGAATTTAAAGAAATGTAAAAGAAAGTTTATTATTCACAAAAAGAACTCCTGAGAAAAGTAGGGTGAACACACACAGATGCAGATTGGCTTGTTCGAGGCAGAAAGAGGAAACAGAGTCTTCATAGAAGTTAGGAAACAAGGCTGGGTTTGACTAGATTTGAATTTCCCACAGGTACCAAAGGTAAGCGGATGTCTGAGCTGTCTTATTAGTCTGAACAGATGTGGGGCTAACAGAGAAGGTAAAAGTGAGGCTTCAAAGAAGTCATTGGTCAAACAACAAAACATGAGGTCAGGCTCTTTTTTATACTGACCTTTCCCTGCTATGTGAGAATGATTGGGGATTGCCCAGGGGTTTCTTACTCCAGAGGCCAAGGGCAGCTTCTCCGCTTAATATATAAAAATAATGTGATGGAGGCTAAGAAACCATGCTGATTAAACACATTTTGAGAACAAATATGAAGAATGCCAATGTCCAGTTCCCTCTTTCCTTTTGTACATATTTCCTGAGATATATATGGGTTTGCACACAGAACTTCATGACCATAGATGCATTTTTTTGTCTAAGGAGCCAAACATAGTAGAAAGGTATATAAAAAAAACAACTTTTATTCTTAAAACTCTACGTGCTGATAGTGTAACAATATTTGTAGGGCAGGAGTAAATACATAACATTCACAACAGATTTTAAAATCAGGTCTCAGTGTGTACTCATGTATTCATCCATTCATTTCTTTAATGAGTAAGAACATATCTGCTTACTGAGCTAGGCACTTTTCCAGGTGTTGAGACGCATTAGTAAGAAAGATGAATGACCTAACCACACAGAGTTTGTTTTTGTGGGAGATTTAAAATTTAAATCTAAAATAATTAACATTTTAATTATTTAATTAAATAAATTTAAAATTTTTTAAATGTACAACTTCGGTTCTGTTATAGGCTGGGGCACAAGGAAGGCAGCCTTTGGGATTGATGGTTAGCCTGAGACTTGTAGCATCAGCCCAGAAAGTCTTTGAAGAAGTTAATTCTGGGCACAGGAGTTCCCATTTTCTAATTTTAGTGTTTAGCCAGCACTATGTTTAATTGGCCAGCTAGAAATAGGGCAAAAATTGAAACGGGCCTCTCTGCCTCTGTAATGAATTAAATAGTTTTCCATAGCATTAACTGTAAATGACACTACTGAACTGACAATTTCTTTCTTGTTTGGGCTTCATTTAAACTTCTGAATGATATTAAGAGGTTATTAGAGATTAATCTCCAATTAGGTATTCTGATAGCCCAAGAAATTGTCAGAGGGGCCCTATGGCCATTCTTTTTTAGCATTAAAGAGATATTGAATTAATAATATTTTGCCATCTCTTCGGACCTTTAAACTCCTGTGACTGATGTCCAATCATTTAGCCCACTTAAACAGAATGTCACACTGTGAGCCTTCCATTCTGAATAGGTCACTGTAGGCTAGCGCTCATTAGTGTTGAGTGTCCATTTCAGAAGCTGCAGCAGTCACTCAGCCCCCATGTTTTAAGAAAATAAGTAGAAAATTGTTTTCTCCCAAATGGAAGGGTTATGAAGACAGTGCCATATGTCATTATTATTGTGACTAAAAAATGTCATCGGGGCTCTATAGTGCTGTATAATGCCTCACCATAAGGCCATAAAATCACGTTGGGATAGTGAGTGAGGCTCATGGCATGGTTCCCAGACCCATCTGGAGTACTGTAGACTGACCAGGACAGAGTCCAAAAGCTCAGCATTGAAAGCAGGAGGGGCTGGGCGAGGCAGCTGTGATTTATGTGGGATTCTCATCCACCAAAGCAAGATGTGAATGAATTAACCAAGTATCTGCAGTGAAAATTTAAAAGAAAAGGCCAGGAAGGCATTACCTGAAAAGAATCTCCCTTACTTTGTTATGTTGAAAAGTTAAGGATTTCTTTTCCTCTTTTACAAGTTTTCTTTAAAAGCTTATGTCTTTCCTAGACTATGAAAACATTTGTTGTCACTTTGGAATTAATTTTTTTTGTTTTTTTTGAGTTGGAGTCTCACTCCGTTGCCCAGACTGGAGTGCAAACTGCGGTTTCCACCTGCTGGGCTCTGGCGATCCTTCCGCCTCAGCCTTCTAAGTAGCCGGAATTACAGGCATGCGCTACCACACCCGGCTGATTTTTTTTATTTATTGTAGAGATGAGGTCTCACCAAATTGCCCAGGCGGGTCTTGAACCCGCGGGCTCAGGCAATCCACTCACCTCAGCCAACTTCAAACTTTAAAAGAGGGGTTTTGGATAAGCCTGTGAATTAATTACTCTTTTGCATTTCCATGAGAGTCATCAGTCTCTGGCCATTTGGCCTTTTCAAACAAAACCAGCCTGGCAGGTCTTTAGAGCTTGCCGCTTGGCTTTTAAAAGGAAATACCTTTAACTGCTACCAACCCCCCTCCTGCCACAGTACAAATAAGGTCTCACCAAGTTGTCCAGGCTGGTCTCAGGCAATCCTCTCACCTCTGTCTCCCAAAGTGCTGGGATTATGGGCATAAACCACTGCGCTTGGCCTGAAACGTTTTTCTAAGAGTCAAGTGAACTAAATGCTACAAAGTGACTCTGAGTGTGGCTGACCCTGGAGCAACATGGGTTTGAACTTGCACGTGGATTTCCTTCGGCTGATGCCACCCCCTGAGACAGCAAGCCCAGCTCCTCTTCCTCTTCTGCCTCAGGCTCCTCAATGTGAGGGCGGTGACACGCAGTCTTGGGAGAGGATTCACCACAGAGCGAAGGCAATACCCTTCCAATCTATAGATTACCTCGGGTAAAATCTCCGCATAGTGTCAAGGCTTTAACTCTTTCTCAAACAGTTCTTTTTTTTTTTTGAGTTGGAGTCTCACTCCGGCGCCCAGGCTGGAGTGCAGTGGCCGCTCCCGGCCACCGCAGCATCGACCTGCTGGGCTCCGGCGATCCTTCCGCCTCAGCCTTCTGAGTAGCTGGAACTACAGGCGCGTGCTCATTTTTAATTTATTGTAGAGATGAGGTCTCACCAAGTTGCCCAGTCGGGTCTCGAACCCGCGGGCTCAGGCAATTCACTCACCTCAGCCTCCCAAGGCATGGGATTACAGGCTGAGCCACCGAGCCCGGCTGGAATTTATTTTTTAATTAAATTTTTTATTTTCCTCACTTGGTTTCTATAACTACATTGCACGCACAGGCTAGGTGTATTTTATTAAAAATAAGACTTCTCAAGGCGTAAACTATAGGAATTAATGAGCAATTCTACATTGGAAGTTTCTAATGAAGGTAAATACGATAGGGGTAGACTCATTTATTGATTGAATTCGATGAATTCGATGAATTTGTTATTTTTGCCTCCGAACATTCCCTTTCCCCTTCTAGCAGGAACTTCTCAATTTTGTTTTCCTTTATGGAACTAAATCCTCACCTCCACTTTTCTGTAGTTTTGATGACACTGTCGTTGAAGATAACTTACCTTCTTGAACCAAGTGAGGATTAATATATAACCCAAACTACACCAATATCACTCTTTTTCTTCTGTATTTAATTTTATATTGTATTTCTTTTTATTTATATTTAAATTTTAAGCAGAGAGACACAAGGATGGAAAATGGTTGGCTCTGACTCATCCCTTTGTGGAAAATTGAGGAGAATGTCTAACTTTTTAGTCTTAGACTGCCAAACTGCCCTGAATCCTGTGCTTACCAAAGTCTGGTTGTAAAAGAGTCTCTTTATTTGGGGAGCTATCCTATGTCAGTCAAATATATTCAATTTTCGTCAAAATCAGTTATTTAGGCTGTTGTCTAAGACTATTAACTATGCCCAGCATAGTGGCTCAAGCCTATAATCTCAGCACTTTGGGAGGCCGAGGTGAGAGGATTGCCTGATCTCAGGGGTTCGAGACCAGCCTGGGCAAGTTGGTGAGACCTCATCTCAGCTAAAAAATTAGCTGGGCATGGTGGCACACACCTGTAGTCCCAGCTGCTTGGAAGCCTGAGGTGAAAGGTTCTCCTGAGCCGAGGAGGTTGAAGCTGTGGTGGCCGTGAGCAGCATGCCATTGCACTCCAGCCTGGGTGATAAAGTGAGACTCCAACTCAAAGAAAAATAAAAATAATAATAACTGATATCATAATATTAACATTTTCATTCAGCTTGATGAACCAAATAAATAGTTGTTTAGCTAAAGACATTAGGAATATAGTAGGTATATTTGATTGTATTGTTAGGGAATAATATGTGTTGGGGGAGGGCCCACTGTAAAAAAAAAAAATCAGTGGGGATGTTTGAATTCTGAAGGTCATACATTATACATTCTGGAATTTGCTGTTTGATGTAGTACAAAGAACTAGGAGGAGGGGGAGGGCAAACCAATTTCTAGTCTACTCCATGACATCTGTGGCCTTGCGCTATAATATCTGTGGTGAGTTTCAGATGCCTATTTATGATGTAATGGAGGTGAGTTTCCTGACCCGAAGGTCTTGTTTGGTTTCATGACCTTGTGCTTCTATATTTTTATTCTTTAAGTTTTAGTAAGTAAAACGTTGAAAGTTTTTGAGCAGAGAGATGACAGCATAAAAGCCATGTTTTATGATAGATTAAAAAAGGAGACATTTTAGTAGTTAAAATTGACACAGAATATCTAAATTCTTCTTTACTCATCATCACCTTTAAGACAGGTTTGTGAAATATGTAAGTCTTTAGAACAAGCAAACTACTTGGAATTACTAGGTGAAGTCAAAGGCAAGCTAGCAGAGGAAATACAGATTTAAATTTTAGGTGCAAATATTATTTGAGGAAAAGAAAATTTATTTAGAGAAAGCAATTCTAATGAATATGAAACAACATCAACAATAAAATTTTTAACAAATTATCTAAGAGAATGTTGCCTAATAAGCAACGGTAAATTAATTTTATGATTTTAAGTTTAGCTTATATCTGATAGTTTGGCATGTTGAAATGATTTTTTTTTTAATTTAAGCACATGACTGGTTGCCCAGTTGCTAAACTATCCTGCCATCAATATATTTTTTAAAATAATGGTGTGCATCAAATATAATACAGAGAAGAGTAAAAAAATCAAAATGAAATGAATTATAAAACCAACATTCGTGCGATTACTACTCATAACAATAGGTCATGACCTATATCATGCAAACCTCTTCCTAGCCTCTCCCCATCACCAGTTCCTTCTAATCTCCAAACCATCGTCCTGATATTTATTGTAATCATTTCCTTAGTTCTTATCACCTAATCATGGCTTAGTTTTTACCTGTTCTTTTAATTTTCTACAAACAGAAACAAATAGTTTGTATTTTATTGTGTCTGTCTACTTTAACTTAAATTATGCTTGTGAGATTCATCTGTTATTATGGGAAGCAACTGCTCAATAATTTTGGGTATTGTACAGTATTTTACACATGGATATGCCATTCAGTAATATTATCATTGATAAATAAATTGTGTCATAACTATATGTAGAATATTATACAGTACCCAAAATGACTGCTGCTATAGTTGTCATTTTATTTTTTTATTTTTATTTATTTTTTGATTGGAGTCTCAGTCCATTGCCCAGACTGGAATGCAGGCTGATTACAGTCTGAGCCACCGAGCCCAGCTTATAGTTGTCATTTTAAAAGAGATTCTTGAGCCGGGCTCTGTGGCTCGGCCTATAATCCCGCACTTTGGGAGGCTGAGGTGAGTGGATTGCCTGAGCCCGCGGGTTCGAGACCCACCTGGGCAACTTGATGAGACCTCATCTCTACAACAAATCAAAAAATTAATCGAGCGTGGTAGCGCGCGCCTGTAGTTCCGGCTACTTGGAAGGCTGAGGAGGAAGGATCGCCAGAGCCCAGCAGGTTAAGGCTGCGGTGGCCGGGAGTGGCCACTGCACTCCAGTCTGGGTGACAGAGTGAGACTCCATCTCAAAAATATAAAATAAATAAATAAATAAAAGAGACTTTTGATAATATTTTTTCCCTTATTATAAGTATTTTCACTTTATTGATTCATTCATTTGTCTCATTTCATTTCTTTTTTCTCTCTCTCTCTTTTTTTTACTTTATTTTATTACAAAGATATGGGGTACAAGTCAAGGTTAGGTACATAAGTAATGTATGTTATGTGCAGGTGAAGTTTGGGCCTTCAACTGGTCTTCACTTCCCCTGGTTCGCCTTGCGTTGTTACATGCCTCGCTCCCACCCCAGCAGTTCCATTTAGAATAACGTCTAAACTTCTTAGCTCATAATTTTCAGTTTTATACAAACTAATCTTAATCTAATCTTCTAACTTTATATAGTATTATTTTCCACCACATTCATTATATATTCTAAGGCTGTGTCATGACATTGTTCCCGGTGGTGAGTACATTCTAATGCTCTTGTCCACTTAGCTCATGTTATTTCCACTGTCAGAGTATTCTTTCATTATTTGATGGTAAAATTTGATTTGTCTTTCTAGAGAGCTTTACCATTAACTATTCTGTGAACACAGGTCTTAAATCCATTTCAAATATACAAACGGGCTGTGCAGAGTGGATCACACCTGTAATTCCAACACTTTCGGAGGTTGAGACAGGAGGATTTCTTGAGCCCAGGAGTTTGACATCAGACTGGGCAACATAGGGAAACCTCATCTCTACAAAAATTCAAAAAATTAGCCAGGAGTGGTGGCATGTACCTGTAGCCCCAAATACTCAGGCAACTGACACAGGAAAATGGCCAGAAGTTTGAGGCTTTGATAATCCATGATCATGCCACTGCACTCCAACCTAGGTGAGAGAGTGAGACACCCAACTCAAAACAAACAAACAAGCAAAAACATACAAACACAAACACACTGCAGAGCTGATTAGTCCGTCCTCAATTTCTAACATGAATCCTTATGCCCCTTGTATGTGAGCCACACGGACCTGTTTCTTGAATGCACCTTGCCTCCATATTTCATACCTTTGCTCATTATACTTTCCTTCCCTAAAGAAGACTCAACTCAAGCCTCAGAAAACCTTTTTTTTATTTCCCACAATAACTGAATTAATACATCGCTCCATTGTGTTCCCACAAAGCTTTGTCCATATGTCAATTATAGTAGAGTCCAGTCATATTTATTTTCTATTGTTGGTTACATATTGTTCTTCCTGGAGGCAGAGATCTCTCTTATTTCTCCTTTTAGCCCCAGATTTAAAACAATAATTGTTGCATACTATATGTGGCAATTAATGTATGATTGATGAAAGAATAAATGCATAAATGAATGTATGAATGCATATAACGCATCTCCATTTCACTAGTTATAAAATAGTTCTCCACAAATGGATTCAGAAATTCAGTTTATTATAATGGACCCAAAGTTCAGGTCATCACATTTTTTATTTTTCATGATAGGGGAAAAATGGCAGGATTAATAAAAGCCAGGCACAATTCCAAAAGCTCATTTAGCCAGTATTTTTTCTAGCTTCCACCAAAGTGTGACTAACAAATAGAATGATACTTTATTCTATCTATCTGGGTTTTTCTTGTTAACCTACGGTGGAGGTTTTATTGAGCTGTGAAATTATTGAAAGCACTCATCTCCAGACATTAGTGGACATAAGAATCAACTGAGAAAATTATTAATATTATAGATTTATGACCCTAAGTATCTGGTTCATTAGGGCAGTGTGGGAGTCCAGGAATATGTATTTTTTAAGTCCCTTAAGTAACTCTTCTTCAAGAGATTCTGCTGTCACTATTAAAAATAATCCAGTTTCCATGTAGTTATTAGCTTGGAAATAGAGCAAACTATTGGGTACAAAAGTGAAGCCTGAATAATCAGATGCTGAATACTGAAAAGCTGAATAGAAACTATTTTAGATATACAACTGACCCTTGAACAACATGGGTTTGAATTGCACAAGTTCACCTATTTGAGCATTTTTTCCATCAGGCAGGGATTGAAAACACAGTATTTGTGGGATGCAAAAACCTGCATCTACTGAGGGCCAATTCAAAGGGCCAACTGTGGGTCTTGAGTATACACGAATTTGGTATATAAAGGGAAGGGGGCAGTCTGTGAACCAATCCTCTAAGAATACAGAGGACCAACTATATACATTTGACATGGTGCGATAGCAAAATTAGGCCTTGTATTTCAATATGTAATAGCAAACAAAAGGACATAAATACTGGGCAACAGTGGCAGTGGGAGGATCTCTGGGCTAAAATCTACCCCAATTATTTTCACAAATACTTTACTTCTAATATTTCCTCTCTTTCTCTCATCTCCCTGCCATGCTTCTAAAAGGACTATGCCTTCTCTACAATAAATTAAAAAAAAATTAGCCGGGCGTGGTAGCGCGTGCCTGTAGTTCCAGCTACTTGGAAGGCTGGGTGGAAGGATCGCCGGAGTCCAGCAGGTCGAGGCTACGGTGGCCGGGAGTGGCCACTGTACTTCAGTCTGGGCGACAGAGTGAGACTCCAACTCAAAAATTAAAATAAATAAATAAATAAGAGGACTATGCCTAAGATTATAATCTGGCAATTGTGCCTTTACATACCATGAATTTCAGTTGTCTGTGAAATAGATGGATAAACTATAAAGTAGAGAGATTTTGATAGACTCACAGGAATTTATTTCAGAAACGTCTGGCAAAATACATAAATAATTTGACTTAGTATTTTGGAAATGCCTTAGATTCATTTGTAATGTGGTATGTCTGCACTTTTTAACATACAGCCTCTCAAGTTCATGACCTGATGGACTCATTTGACCAGAACAAAAAACACACTGACATTTGTAAATATGGGCTGACTTACCCAACCTCCAATCTAAAATGAAGTGCACCGCCCCCATAGTTTTACATTTACAAGCATTAATATGTAATAGCATTTTGTTATCTTTTTTAAAGCTTTTTATAGTGTTACTTTGGAATTATACCTGTCATTTCATATTAGGAGCATGTGCTGGTATTTGGAAAGAGTAGCATGATAAAAGTATGGGCCTGACTCTCATGCTATATATGTGAGGTTGTTAGAATATTCTGGCTTTCTAAATTCACCAAGCAAGTCAGCCAAGATGGAAACATTAATTGGAATATGTGGGTGCATTCAGACTTTTATGGTATATCTTGGAGATTACATGATTGGCCAAGAAAGCATATTTAGTATTCATATGTTTTAATTATAAAATATGACTCTCCATGGATCTCATTTTTGGCTCAGTTTATTATTTTAGTTCTTTAAAACTCTAATAATTAGCATACATATATGTTAAGTTTTTTAATCTGGGGCATTTATTATTGACTTGTAATGATTCATCATAAACTGTATGCAGGAGGACCAAGAAAAGAAAAAAAGTTTGTGGCCATGTTATACAGTATCAATATAAATAGTGAACTCCTAATTTTCAATAGAAAAAAAATGCTGTTTATTTTATTTCCATCATTAATTATTTAACCAGTAAGGGACACAGAAACTGTTTGAATTGTCATTCTCATTCCTGCAAAATCGGAGTAAACATTCTTTTAAAAATGAATGTTATGACATGGTTTTTATTTTTGTTTGTTTAAGTTTTATTTTGGTATGAAATTTGTTTTCACTAACAGTAATGGAAAACAAGGAACGAGAAAGAGAGATTGAATGAGGACCTGGGGATCTTAGAGAAATACTCACTTGAAAATTTAAGACAAGCGTCAAAATCTGTGTAAAGTTCTTAGAATGATTTTGATTTAAATATCACTCTAATAAGTTCACCTTTCAGCAGGCAAATATATGTATATTTTAAATCAGAGGCACTTTTGAAAGTCAAATTTGCACTGGTCTCAACTTAGCTATTATATCTGATTTAGCATTAAAAAGAATGGTGTTTATTGTTTCCTATCATGCTTCATAAACAATTATCTTTAGAATTATGACAAGAAGCGCAATCCATTTTACATAGGGCAGCCTGGTCTGTTCACGGTCCCTACCTTGAGGTGTAATGCTCAATTTTTTCTTTTTTAAAATGAGGGATATATTGAAGGATGAGACTTATTTTTGTGTCTGTCAACTTGTTTCTGCACAAATGCTTTCTTTCCCTTTATGAGTCGGCCCTACTATATAAAAGGATTGATGTAGGTGATAAACCTGACCTACTTCCTAGATTTAACGTTGCATCTGTCGGTACCTCGCTAAAGAGTTTGATCTTTGATGAGCTAATCAAGGCTTACACTGTCACCCCAATAGGGCATGCGTGGAGTCATAAAATTGTTTTACCCTATTATGTGTAAATTGGAATTAAAAGGTACTAGCACACTGTCAGCACAAATGCTTCTGAGCTCTTTTTCATGCAGAAACTGATCTCTTCCTATGACATAGGGCCAAAGTGAGAAACAGGACACCTAAAATGTATAAAGCACCATTATCCACTACCTTTTTTTGTAGGAAAATACACTCAGATATTTCCCAGCCTCAGCGAGCAAGAATAATAGGAAAGCATATATGAGTTCTTTGCTTTAAGACAGGCATATGTTAGTATACAGTCAGCAGCTTTAAGAAAGAAAAGAGATGCTTTAATTGGCCTTTTGGATGCACAACACATTCCTTCTTAAACTGGATAAAGTTCCGCATGCAAGTAGTTTTTTTGGTTAATTTTAAAAAATTACTTATTTGACGAAATACCAATGGACTAAATGGAATGCTGGCTAGGTTGCATCCTGAACCATGATCAAAATTAATCACACTGTCTGGAATTTAATGACAAGTATTCAAGTGCCACATTGAAAATGGCAGCATCTGCTTAATAGCATGTGCCCATTCAACATTGATGTATAAGAGCACGGAGACAGTAATTAAATGCTGAGGGGAAATGAGCTTTAAAACTCAAGTAGTTTGAAAATTGTTAAATTGTATTATTAAAAATAAATTGTAAAATTACTATTGTATTTGAGAGAAGTGTGTGCAATGTTCGTTATGAGTTTACTGGTTACAAATACCTATATTTGACTCAGTTCTGAAAGTCTCCATAGAGACATTTAGACAGCCACCTACTCTTATGTTAGGCACGATGCAGCTAATTATTAAGAATGCAGTGTCAAACTATTAAAAGGAAAATAGTGAACACTAACATTCTATTCTACCTTTCCATTCTTAATCTTGAATAAATATACAAGTTATGCACTGGACAACGGATGAAATACTTACGCTAGAGAAACGAAAATGGATTAATAATTTGTAACTTATAAACTTAGTTCACAGTTGGGAAATTAATATCTTTACTATACAGGGAGCTCTGCTGTAATGCAAAATATTCACTTCTAAAAATGACTTTGCTATAGGAAATCACACACACTCACAAGCAATAGGGGCTTATGGGAAAAATGAAGTTGGGGCACAAACTCAAAAATGTTATTATTTACATTATTATTAGTGACATTTGTTACCAACATTTACTATTGACATTAAATACAATAGAAATTAATAAAAATGGTAGCATAGTTTTACACATGCTAAATGGTTAAGAAATACATGAATACAATAATGAGTATGACATTTTATCTCACAAACACCCTAAAGTTTGTTTGTAGAAGTGTCAGAAGAGTTGCAGCTTGTTTTTCTGAATTGTTGGAAGGAGGGTTATCTGAAATCAGAAGTAAAGTTATAACACTAGAGAGAACAGGTGTGACTCATAACAGAGGTGGTAAACTTTGGTAGCTAGTAGATGTTTAAGGTATGTGTGTTTTGTGTATTCCTGTGAAGCTTGGGTTAGCTGGGTACAGTTTTCTGTGTCCACCTCACCTTTCACTCAGATGAAATCATGTATGAACAAACATGATTCACATTATACCCAAATTATTCCCTCTCACACAAATTGCATTGGATCAAATTTGTATTTTCATTGTAACCATTACAGAAGAACTGACTCAACTAGAATTTGTGAAAATTTTTGTTATAAAGTATATGTCCCTTATGTCATAAACATGTTTTTTCAAAATTCTAATATTCATAGAATATACTTCTATTGAACATACTCTTCCTTATGCTGAAAAAGTTTACTAGGCAAAAGGTTGTTGGGATTTTGTACTTTGGGCTTTCTCAAGTCCACATACAGACTGTCCTATCTAAAAAATAAAAATATTTGTCAAAATCTTTGCAGCTATGTTAAGGCTCTATAGTCGTTCAGTTAATATACCCATTTCACGGAATGGGAAATTATAGCTTGAAGTCTATAAGTAGTTTTTCCAAGGTCACATGGCTAATACAGCTGATTATTGTAGTATTTTGGCCCAGGATCTTTACTACCACTCACTTACAGATAATTTTCAATTCTTGAAATAAAAATTGGAGAGGGAAAGCCCATAAAATCTCTTCCCTTGACTCATAACTTCTACACTGGAGAACATTACGCCTATTTCCAAATTTTCTGTCCTCTATATCTTTTTGTGACATTTTAGTTAGCCTTATCAGAAGACTTAAGAGACCACATTTAGAGATATTTAATCTTTGCCCTTTCTTTAATTCAGAGGAAAACGGTCCCATGAGTCAAGAATCTAATTAGGACAGGAGTGGGAAGACGACAACGACTGCAAAATATATAAACTATTCCAGATTGGTAAAGTTGTGGTCAAATAGGAGAGCTTTACTTATTATTCATCCTTTTAAGAAGCTGATAAAGACTATAAACTCTTTTCTGATAAGTGCAATAGACTCCTGATTAAAGCCACTTAAAGTAATAGGCCACCCGTTTCCCTCCTCCCTTCTGCAGTACCATTCTCAAGTGCTGTCTACTTAAGCATCCAGGGGCAGCGGGAAGGAGGAAAGAAAATGTAGATTTGAACTGTGGAGAGGTTGTTTCTCTGCCCAGGGAACTTACCTGGCTACCACTTTGGTGGCTAACTCCAAGCCATCAGGTCTGTCTTTGCTTTTCACAAGGCTTCTTTTTGCTATTATTCTAACCTTTGATCTTCCCCATCAAGTATCACTTAGAAAACCACAGCAGGTACTCTGAAGCTTAGTTGTCAGAAAGTGCAGGCACACCTCGTTTGATTGCGATTCACTTTATTGTGAGCCACAGATACTGCATTTTTTAAAAATAGAAGGTTCGTGGCAATCCTGCGTATAGTGAGTGTATTGGTGCCATTTTTCCAACACATGCCTACTTCCTGACTCTGTGTCGTGGTTTGGTGATTTTTGCAGTATTTCAAACATTTTCATTATTATTGTATGTTATGATGATCTGGTTCATTTATCTTTGAAGTTACTGTCATAATTGCTTTGGGGCTCCATGAACCACACCCATTTAAGACTACGAACTTAATTGATAAGTATGTGTTCTGACTGTTCTACCAAACAGCCATTCCCCTATCTCTCTCCTTCTCTTTGGGCCTCCCTATTCCCTGAGATATAACAATATTGAAATTAGGTCAATTAATAACCCTACAATGACCTCTAAGTGTTCAAATGAAAGAATTACGTCTCTCACTTTAAGTCAAAAGCTAGAAATGATTACGTTTAATGAGAAAGGCATGTTGAAAACTGAGAAAGGCTGAAAATGAGGCCTCTTGCACCAGTTTGCTAAGTTGTGAATGCAAAGGAAAAGTTCTTAAAGAAAATTAAAAGTGCTACACCAGTGAGCACAAGAATAAAACAACCTGATTGCTGATCTGGAGAAAGTTTCTGTGATCTGGATGAAAGAACAAACCGGCTACAACATTCCTAATCAAAGTCTAATCCAGAGCTAGACCCTAACTCTCGTCAATTTGTGAAGGCAGAGAGAGGTGGGGAAGTTGCAGAAGAAAACTTGGAAGCCAGCAGAAGTTGGTTATGTGGTTTAAGGAACGAAGCTCTCTCCATAACATAGAAGTTCAAGGTGAAGCAACAAGTGCTGATGGAGAAACTGCAGCAAGTTCTCCAGAAGTTCTAGCTAGGATAACTGATGAAAGTGACTGCACTAAAAAGCAGATTTTCCATATAGATGAAACTGCCTCATATTAGAAGAAGATGCCATCTAGGACTTTCATAGGTAGAAAAGAGAAGTCAATGCCTGGCTTCAGAGCTTCAAAAGACAAGCTGACTCTACTTAGGGACTAACACAGCTGGTGTCTAAGTTGAAGCCAATGCTCATTTACCATTCTATAAAATCTACGGCCCTTAAGAATTATGCTAAATCTACTCTGTCTGTGCTCTAGAAATGAAACAACAAAGCCTGGATGACAGAACCATTGTTTACAGCATGGTCTATTGACTATTATAAGCCCACTGTCGACCTACTGCTCAGAAATTTCTTTCAAAAATTACTGCTTATTGACAATGCACCCATCACCCAGTAGCTCTGATGAAGATGTACAAGGAGATTAATGTTGTTTTTATGCCTGCTAACATATCATCCCTTCTGCAGTCCAGAAATCAGGAATAATTTTGACTTTCAAGTCTTATTATTTAAGTAATAAATTTCATGAGGTTTTAGCTGCCATAGAGAGTGAATCCTTTGATGAATCTGGGCAAAGTAAATTGAAAACATTATGGAAAAGATTCACCATTTTAGATGCTATCAAGAACATGTGTGATTCATGGAAGGAGGTTAAAATTTAAAAAACTAAGGAATTTTTGAAGAATTTGATTACAATCCTCATGGATGATCTTGGAGTCTCAGTACTTCAGTGGAGGAAATAACTAAAGATGTGGTGAAAACAGCGAGAGAACTGGAAGTGGGGCCTGAAGATGTGACTGACTTACTGCAATCTTATGGTAACACTGCAATGGATGAGCAATTGCTTCTTATGGTTTCTTGGGATAAAATCTACTCCTGGTAAAGGTGCTGTGAACACTGTTAAAATGGCAACAAAGGGTTTAGAATATTATATAAAGTTAGTTTTAAAGCAGCAACAGGTTTTGAGAGGATTGACATCAATTTTGAAAGAAGTTTTACTCTGGGTAAAATGCTACCAAACAGCATGGTACGCTACAGAGAAATTTTCTGTGAAAGGAGGAGTTAATTTTGAACCAAACTTCTTGTTGTTTTATTTCAAGAAATTGCTACAGCCATCCCAGCCTTCAGCAAGCAATCACCAACACCGAGGCATGACCCTCCACCAGCAAAAACTTTACAACTCTCTGGAGGCTCAAAAAATTGTTAGCATTTTTTAGCAATAAAGTATTTTTTAATTAAGGCACATGCATTGTTTTATTAGACATAATGCTATTATATACTTAATAGTCTACAGTATAGTATAAACATAATTTTTTATGCACTGGGAAACCAAAAAATTTACATGACTCTCTTTATTGCAATGTTCATATTTATTGGGGTGGTCTGGAACTGAACCAGCAATATTATCTCTGAGGTATGCCTGGATAAATGTTTATATAGGTTTGGATAGATTTAGCAAATATAAATACAGGAAATATAATTAAATCTGAATTTCAGTTAAACAATGATTTTTTTATTTGCACCTCAAATTTAATTGTGTGCTATATTTTTATGGCATACTACATTTGTAAGCAATGTATTCCTAGAGGCAGTTGTTATCAGCTGTGTCCACTGATGGTCTTGCTTTAAGAATTGCCATTTATGATGAGCCATTCCCATGTTTTTCAATTAATTGACAAAAATAATTAACAAAATTTTTGCTTCAGTTTTTTAGTCCCAGGAGGAAGAATGTGCCATGAGAGGGGTTATCTACCTCCTGAATTGTTGTCTAGTTTCCACAGAGTAGATATAGGCCAAGGCTTACAGGCTTTTATTTCTCTTCTCAAATTGAAGATAGAGTCAAAGTTTCTTCATATGTGCATTTATGAATGCCTACTTATGTGTGATATACAACATTCCATATTGCTTGATTCTTCTCTGTCTCTGTCTTGTGAACTGCACACTCATGTTTGTATTTTTCTGGACAAATAAAGAACAAAGTCAATGTTTGGCAACCAAGATAAGTGAACATTTTAAAATTAGCTCAGATTTAGCTAAGCCTGTTGCACCAAAATGTCTCTTTTGAGACTTTTCAAACTTGTCCTTCCAAAAATATGCATTGCATAAGGAACTTCAGAGAACCAATTGCTCCTCAATGGCATTTATTCATGTGATAAAACTCACAAAGCTATCTTTAATTATTACTGTATAGGATATCCTGTTATCTTTAATTATCACCACCGAATGGTTGCAAAATCAAATACTGCTGGCAATCAAGAGTCATTATACAATAGCATGATTGCATCTGTTCATATTAACAGATAAGCACAGAAAATCAAAACAGTGTCTGATTTAGCCACTAAAACTGTCTGAACAAAATATTGTATCTAGCGCTCTTAATATCTTGCAGTGACTTTGATCTGATTAAAGTCCAAAGAAACATAACCACAGATGCAAATGTTCTGGTGTTTCTGAAATTAATATTGCTGAATTTCACTGGACTGAATTGCTGGAATCCTACTGAAGCAGAAGTGATTATAGGCACAGTACAAACTTATGATAGGAGGATATCTAAATCTCTGAGGCCGCAGGTGCAGGATTATAGTAAAACCCCACTGAAACATTCAGTGTTCTGTCTAAATACCCCAGTACAAAATTAATTAGGCAGTTGATCACATAATAAAGCTATGATGGATGATCTAATGGAAACTAGCATCTCAGAGTCAATAACAAACTTGATTCTCTTATTAGATGCAGCTGATTTTCAGTTCTGCCATTTACAAGATTGTGTGCATAATAAAAGATGAAAAAAAGAAGGGGTTCTATTTTGAAAATGAGAACTCAGTTACAGTATTTATCTCTGTTGGAAACTATAATATGTAAGCAATGTAGAATTTGTAGATAGACATATCTGCAAGTAATTCTCTAAGATACTTGGCTGAAAAGCACATCAAAGAACAGGGAAATAATGAGACAGGCTCCAGCTGTTGGATTCCTACAGCTTTTGATTTGTGCTCTACTAGAAACTCCAGGTTTTGATCCTGTGTTGATTATTTCCATGGTACTGAAGTTGATTTGTGCATTATTTAAAAACAGACAGTAGGCAGCAAACAAGGAAGAGTTTGCAAACTATATCTTAAGGGACATTTTGTTTCTGTCGTATCATTTCTGCTTTCCATTTTGGGGGCTCTGTTGATGTCCATGGCTACCTGTAGGGGAACACAGATTAAGAATGGAGAAAGCACAGAACAGAGCTAATCAAGGGTTTTAAAAAGAAATCAGTGAGATTGTAACTAAAGTGAGCATGGGTTTCTGGGACTAGAAGATATAAGAATGCCACACATTCCGTGTCGATTTTCAATTTTGTGAAACTGTGGAAATGATTACAAGAGGCTGAGGACAGATGCCCACTTTGAAGCAAGAAATATTTTCTCAAGTCAGAAACCTTGTAGTTAAAAATTGCTAACAACTAAGTCAGCTATGGGTACCCCTCTTCCTGACCCATGACCTTAGGAAGTCCTTGCTTAAAAGTCAGCCAATTTGTTTAGAGCTTGTCATCAAATATGTTCTTAAAACACGTTTTATTTTCTAATTATGAAACAATAATCAGACATTTTACAACTTCAGTGTGAGGTAACTGTCCAGAAATTGACTCTTTTCCCCTATATCTGACTTCTTTCTACCCATCCCTAGGGAGCGGCCTCTGGCCAAGGCAAGGTGCAAAGCTGAAAGCTATGTGGTAATCAATGTAATTGTAAACACAGGATATGAATTTGCTTAATTGACTTGCCTGCCTATAAAACTGCTGTACTGTCCTAAGACATGGACTCTTCTCACAGCCACCCTGCCATGAGCGCCTCACGGCCACATTCTTTTATCACCGACTGGCCATCATCTGTGCCTGCAAGTAGATTCTAATAAACCAATGTCTTCCCCTACTGGACCTCCAGAGACTTCTTTGGATTAGATTTTAAACAACCTTACACACAAACTCTCAGATTTGAGGTTGCCGCTTTACACTCAGTAATATGATTTTCTGGAGAATTTTGTCCCAAACTTCTTTTGTGTTCTGATGATAATAGAGTTATACAGGTAAGACAAGGTTTCCGATGCTGTTTGAGATTTTGATGAAGTGTTTTTATTCCTCAGTCTCCTACAAGTCAAACGACACACACACACACACACACACACACACACACACACACACACACACACACACACACACACATTTAAATCTGGTGTTTCTTTTTGTTGAGTCTAGTATTATACAAGGTGAGATGTTTTTTAGTGTCACTGGTCATGAAAAAAGAAATTCAACTGGAAAATTTACTTTTTTTTTTTTGAGTTGGAGTCTCACTCTGTCACCCACAGCCTCAACCTGCTGGGCTCCGGCGATCCTTCCGCCTCAGCCTTCCAAGTAGCTGAACTACAGGCGTCCGCTACCACGCCCGGCTAATTTTTGATTTATTGTAGAGATGAGGGCTTGCCAAGTTGCCCAGGCGGGTCTCGAACTCTCGGGCTCAGGCAAAATCCACTCACCTCAGCCTCCCAAAGCGTGGGATTGCAGGCTGAGCCACTGAGCCCGGCCAAAAATCGACTTCCTGGTTTGATTGTTTATGAACTCCTTTCATCCCTTTTTAATTTCTTTTTTCTTCCATCCTTTTCCCCTAATTTTGTCACATTATTTGTGCACAGATACATAATAAACACACATATGCATGTCCATATATTAAAAAAAAAAACAATGGAACAACTGAATACTGGATCAATGAGAGAAATTATTTAAGGGTTATTTATAAGGAAATACTCACAACTGATCAGCTTATTGACTCAGAAGGATGTCGATAATATCAATACACAGTTCTGAGAATCTCTTGGAAGCCACTGTTTGATATAATATTGACCTAAGTGTCTCCTTATCAATAATCACTTACTCCCTCCTGATTTGGCCCTTTATGCTCAGGTTGTCAATACATAGCACTTGGATAGTTCCTTAGTAAAATGCAATATAACAATTTAACGAAGATTTCCTTGTCTCGTGGGCAAAAGTCATGAATATTTTGGGGGTCACAGCTATACTTAGGCTTACGTAAAATACTAAAAATTATAAGACATTTTTCTTCTATTCAAAAAAAATTTGTATGGTGCTGCTGAAGCCAATAAAATGATAGTCTGAATTTTCAAACAAAATTTTGAAATAAGTTAAATTCTGGAGCATTTAAAGAAATCAGTAAAGTAGCATGGTATTTGATGAGAAAGTATCTGTTCCAAGAAAGTATACACAAATGAAGATTAGAATATACTTAAAAGATTTCAAGTAATAGGACAGATGGGCTAAGATCAAAATCTGTGTAATGTTGAGAAAGTGACATAAATTTGAAAATTTTTCCAAACAGCAGTCAACTGTTTCTGAATTGAGTCCATCCTGATTAATAACTACAATATATATAGAAACAAGTTTAAAGTAAAAAATTACATGATAAATTGGTATTTATGTGGGAAAATATTTAAATGCATGAAGGGAATAAATAATCTTGAAACTAAAAGGGAAATATTTTATTATTTTGGTGCACATTTTTCTGGAATACATTTACGTGTGTGTTTGTGAGCATTTACAAACACAGGGAGAAAGAATTAGGATAGGCCAGGTTGTGCTACAATGAAAAATTCCCAGATTCTAGGGACATTATAAAACACAAAGGCTTGTGACTAATTCACATCACATACTTAATGCAGGTCACCAGAGAATCTGCTTCCCATCGTGATTTAAACTTCCAATCTGCTGTAGGCTCCACCAGACTATAGTTACATTATTTGAAACACTTGGTCTTCAAGTTGTCACTGATAGGGTAAGGCAGAAGGCTCATAAAGGATATTTATAAGAATCATATATGACTTTTAATACTTTTCTACATGATTCCCAAATTTATTGCAAAATAAATTAACAAATATAGTCTTCCTAAATGTCCAAAAGGAGTAAAATGAAGCGGGGGGGACGATTTGGAGCAAACGTAGACTTGTTTCTGTCCCCGGCTACACTGTCAGTTTTGAACAAAATTTAAATAATTATGTTTTACAGCTTAGTTTTATTTGAATTCATTATGTATATACGTTTAAAATGTGTGCAGAATATCTTATCGTGTTAATGTTCCATCTTTTATGCAATGTATTATTGTTGGTCATTGAAATTCCAGATGATTTTTTAGGTTAAGTGGAACAGTAAGATTGTGACTAAGAATGTGGCTTTTCTGCCAGAAAAATCTGTCTTTGAAACTTTGATCTCTTCACCAGCGAAATGACTGTGGAAAGTTCTCTTAAATGACTTGCACCTAGATTTAATTATCTACAAAACAAAGACAGTTAATATCTCCTTTACTACCTTGAGTACTAAATAATATGAGTACTTAGTATACAGCTTGCTACTAAGAGTATAAGTCCAGGATAAATGACAGTACTGGTAGTATTTATGGTGTTTATGAGGGTAGTGGTGGTGGCGATCTATTTTGTTGTTTTCTTACCTCATTCTCTTTAGTATGAAAGTCTTTATTAGTGCAAGAGGCTCTTCTATGAACACAAGCATAGAAGTTGAAGCTGATAACTTTTCTCATAATACTACCAGTATGAGGCTTATATGAAATTTTGCCACAATTTAATCCTGAACAGAAGGACCATCTATATTGCCAGTGCAGCCCAAGTAATTTTTTGGATTAGTGCATATTTGGAAGGAACCCGAGTGATTTTTAAAGTATGGAAAAGTACCATGATTATATATTGTATTCACACTGTGCTGTTCCTCCATAACTAGCCACTGTGTGTGAAGAAAATGTACTACCAGCTGGTGCTTTAAAACAAACAGATAAACTAGCCCTGAATTGCAAAAGCATATTTATAAGGATGTTCTTTGTTTTAATAATAAAGACATGGAAATACTCTAAACAGTCATCAGTGATAGTAGATGAATTAAATTATAGCACATTGCACTAAATAAAATGTGATACAGACATTTAAAGGAGAAAGGCTGTCTTGTATCTCATCCTTTGATTTAGAAAGATTTCCATAGCACAGTGTATTATTTTCTATAGGTCTTGTGTGTTTTGGTTCTTTTATTCTTTCTTTACTGCCTTCTTTTGCATTAAGTAAACATTTTCTAGTGTAGTTCTTACACATCCTGACCAACACATGAGATGGTCAGGCATTGTTCATGTTAGCCATTCTGACAGGTGTTTAGTTGTTTCTCATTGTAGTTTAAATTTGCATTTCCCTAATGAATAATTACATTAAACATATTTTAGTATACCTATTGGTCATTTTCATATTTTTCTTAGTAAAGTGTCCTGTCAAACCTTTTTGTCTATTTTTGTGTTCTGCTGTTTGGCTTTGGTTATTGAGTTTTGGAGTTCTTTATATATTTTTTAGATTCAAGTAATTTACCAAAGATACAATTTGCAAATATTTTCTCCCAGAATGAAATTTGACTTTGCATTTTTCTAGCAGTGTCTTTTGAGAGAATTTTTGTTTATTTTGGAAGTGTAATTTATTTCCATATAATATTATGAATCATGCTTTTAATATTGTATCTAAGAGACATTTGCCTAACCTGAGACCACAAAATTTTCTTGCTTTTTTTTAAAACATTATGGTTTTAGGATTTTCTTACATTTATGACTATGGTCCCTTTTTTAGTTAATTTTTATATATAGCATGAGGCATAAATTAAAGTGTTATTTTTGCATATAGGTTGCCCAAATGATCCAGTACCATTTGTTGAAGACTGTCCTTTCTCCACTAAATTATCTTTGCACCTTTGTCAAAAAGCAGTTGTCCATATGTGTGTGGATCTATTTCTGAAAACTCTAGGCTGTTCCATTTATCAATTTGTCTATCTTTATGATAATAGCACCCTGTCCCCTGGCTTAGTTCTGTAACTTTATAATAAGTCTTGATATCAAAGTTTGTTAGCCCTACAATTTTTAAATTTTTTAAATAGGTATTTTGGTTACTCTAGGTTCCTTGCCTTTCCCTATAAATTTTAGAATGAGTTTGTGAGTTTCTATTAAAAAACCCTGATGTTATTTTGTTTGAGGTTGTATTAAATTTATAGCTCAATTGGGAAGAATTGACATCTTGACAGTATTGAATCATTCAAACCATGAACACAGTGCATCACTTCAATTATTTAATTCTTCCTTAATTCCTTCCAGCAATATTTTTTTAGTTTTCTGTATATATGACTTTTACATATTTTTTCAGATTTGTCCCTAAGAATTTAATATTTTGATGCTAACACAAATGGTATTTTATTTCAGTTTTCAATTGTTTGTTGCAAGCACATCACAATGCAATTAATTTTTGAATTGTGATTTTGTATCCTGTAACCTTGCCAAACTCACTTATAAATTCTGTAAATCTTTTGTATGATTCATCGTATTTTCACCACAGTCATGTCATCTAAAATAAAGACAATTTGTATTTATTTTATTTCTTGGTTTATTATACTGGTCAGAGCTTCAGGTAAAATATTTGAAAAGAACTTATGAGGGTCGATATTACCATCTTCCTTATCTTAGGTAGGAAGCATCCAGTTTTTCATCATTACTATCATATTCACTATGAGATCTTCATAGATGTACTTTTTAAGTTGAGGAAATGGCCTACTATTTCTAATTTGCTAAGAGTTGTTATCAAAAATGAATGCTGGATTTTGTCAAATACTTTTTCTGCATCTACTAAGATAGTAATATGTTTTCGCCTCTTTAGTTTGTTAATATTTTGAATTAAATTGATTAATGTATAATGGTAAATCAAATTTTTACTCGTGGGATAATGTACTGGGGAAGCCTGTAGCCATGAAAAATGTCAAGTCATTAACACACCATCAGAGATAGTAAAAGATGTTTGAAATATTTGAAGGCTTGTAAGAGTGAAAAGTAGACACCTGAGAGATTGTAATAAAGAGGGCTTGAAGTATTTGTTTTCAATTCCTTTCTGATAGGCTACAGTGGTCCTGGGTAAATGATAATTCAGAGGCTAATAATACAGATGTATTAAATAGTAACAGGCAACCTGGTTCTAGAACTGGGGTTAGGCTTGAGTGGCAAAAAGTACAAAAAAATCCTGAGAAGAAAGAGACTTCTGACACAATAAATACTATCAACCCATACCGAAGGCCTTTTCGGTCTTTTTGGAGTTTGGTGACCTTGGAATGTGCCTTCTCAAACGATATCTTGCCATAATTGATATGTTGTTAGCATGTTGGTTAATAGGCCTAGTGATAATAAAATAATCATATTGAAGTAAAATTATATCACTTACCAGATGTTATGAGCAGCTGAAAGGGCCCTTGTACATGATAAGAGGTTAGTGTTCACTATATGGTAGACATGAGTGTGGTGAGTCATTAAGTGTTATAATGTAAGTGAAGTCTTACTAATAATGTAAAATCATATGTTTGAATCAAGTCTACAGTGAATTCAAGAATAATTAACATATCTTAAATAAGTATAATTGAGGCTGTGGCAAAACTAATAGTTAATACTGGCATGGCTTCTCCAATTTAATGCATAAGTAGGTGACCAACTGTAATATTAACTGTTAATTATACAATTAAAACTATGGGTTGAATGAAAAGGCTAATGTCTCAATGATTATTAGTATAGAGGTAAGTGGAATGGGGGTTCCTTGTGGAAATGAAAATGAAAATGTCTAGAAATGCTTTTGTTTTGTGGTGGAAACCAGTAATTACTACTCCTTCTCATAGTGGATTAAGCCATGCCTATGCTTTTTTGATAATTGAGTGATTGGTGTAAAAAAATAAGGCAATAATCCTAAGTTTGTTGAGCTAATAAATAGAATAAGTGAAATTAATATTAAAGCCATGTTGTCCTTTAATATTATATATTGTTATTTGCTTTAATACAAGTTATACTAATCATTGTTGTATAGAGACTAGTTAATTATTAATCAGACAGTCAGAATGGGATAAAATAACTAGATAAAAATAGGCAATCTTATTGTTGGGGTAAGAAAAGAGGTGAATAAATTTTTGTTCATTTTATTTCTCAAGGAGTTTCATGTTTACACACCTCAATTTTTTTGTCACTGGGTTTATTACATAAGTAAATTCTGAGATTTTTAATTGGCACAGAATAAAACGTACCATAATTATTGATTGAATAGTAATAAATCATGTTGATGTATCTGGTTGAGGTACTTCACTGTCAGTCTTGAACTTAGAAAGTTAATCCTAGTTTCTCAGTGCCGTGATAATATAGATGCTGATCAGTTTTTGAAATGCTTTGGTTGTACTCGTTCAAGTACTGTAGGTCTAAACTTATAGTTTCTTGCACAAGCATTATTCATAGTAGTATAGGCCTGGTCATGTGGATGTTGCTTGGACTAAGTGTCCTAGAATTGTATCTGGCTTTGATCTGGTGATAAGAAAGTTCATGACTATAAATGTCTTCAGATGAGATTAGTATATAAATTGATATTTCTCTGGGTAAAACTACTGAGTTTCCAATTTTGAGTAATTGTAGCTCTCTGGTTTAAGGTCTGTTGCAGGAATCAAAATTTAAGTCTTCATAGTCTGTGTATTCATAGCTTCGGTATCACTGGTGGCCTATAGTTTTGACAGTTAGGGAGGAGTTGTTAATTTCATCTATCATGTTTAAAGATGGCAAAGTAATTAGAATAATGACAAGAAAAATAGTCCATATTGTTTCTACTTTTTGAATATCTACAGTGCCTGTATGAATTAATTTGGTTGTTAACATCCATGAAAAAAAAATATAAAGTTCTAAGGAACTAATTAAGAAAAAGCTTATTGGGTTTGGCCATGAAAGTGTAGGAATTCTTTTAAAATTGGTGATGTAGAATATTGAAATCCTAGCTGGAATGAATGGCCCATAAAGTTATAAAGGATTTTAACTTATGATTTAACTTTGGCAAAGTTATGTAATGCTTTTACTACTATTTTGTTTATTAAGAAAGTCAAATGGTTATTGAATTGGCTTGAAACCAGTTTTAGGGGGCTCAGTTTCTTTCTTGTCTAAAAAGGAAGACTCTATTTTCATGATAGACAATCCTTTGTATAGGTTTGAGATTTTCGAAAATTTAGAATTTTTTGAAATCTATAATTATTAATAATATTGGCCAATAGCTTCTTATAATGTCTTTGGTTTGGGTCTCAAAATAATGACGGTTGTATGAAATGATTTGATAAATATTCTCTCCTTTACAATTTTCTGAGTTTGTGTAGAATTTTTAAAAATTTTTTATTTAAGGATATGGGGTACAATTTAGGATTAGGTATGCAAATGGTCATTGTACAGGTTAAATTTGGGCCTCACACTAGTCCCCACTTCATCTGGTTTGAGATTAGAAACACTTATTGATGAAGTGTGCCCTCCCCTCCCTCCCCTGGTAGTTTCCCACTCAGAAGGGGTATTGCTGGGTCATGTGGAAGGTTGATTTTTAGATCTTTTAGGAATTGCCACACTGTTTTCCACAGAGATTGTACTAATTTATATTCATACCAACAGTATAGAAGTGTTCCCTTTTCCCCACGTACTCTCCAGTATCTGTTGTTTTATGAGTTATTGATGATGACCATCCTGACTGGAATTAGGTGGTATCACAGTGTGGTTTTAATTTGCATTTCATTGATGATTAGTGAGGCTGAGCATTTTTCATGTGTCTATTGGCTGCCCATATGTCTTCTTTTGAGGAGAGTCTATTCATATCTCTTGCTCACTTTTTAATAGGGTTGTTTATTTCTTTTCAGCACATTTGAGTTCCTTATAGATGCAAATATTAGGCCTTTGTCAGAAACACAGTTGGCAAAAATTGGAAGCATTTCCCCTGAAAACCTAAACAAGACAAGGTTTCCCACTTCCACCCCTCCTGTTCAGCACAGTGTGGAAAATCCTAGCTAGAGCAATCAGACAAGAGAAGGATATCAGAGGTATCCAAATAGGAAAAAAGGAAGTCAAGTTATCCCTCTTTGCTGACAATATGATTCTATACCTAGAAAATCCAAGAAAATCTGTTAAAAACCTTCTGGTCTAATAAAGGACTTTGGCAAAATCTCATGGTACAAAAATCAATGTGCAAAAGACAGTCACATTCTTCTTATACATCAACAACAAACAGGCAGAGAACCAAATAAAAAGCACAATCCCATTCACAATAGCCACAAACAAAAATGAAATACCTTGGCATCTTCCTAACCAAAGAAGCAAAGACCTTTACAATGAAAACTACAAAACACTGCTCAAAGAAATCAAAGATGACACAAATGGAAAAATATTCCATGTTCATGGATTGGAAAAATCAACATTGTTAAGATGTCCACCCTACCCAAGTCAACCTACAGATTTAATGCAACACCCATTAAATTACCAGCATCATTCTTCTCTGGTCTGGAACTGACAATACACAAATTCACATGGAAACATAAATGACCACGGATAGCCAAAACAATCCTCAGCAAAAGAAACAAAGCGAGAGGTATCACACTACCAGACCTTAAACTTTATTGTAAGTCTGTAATAATCAAAATAGCCTGATATTGGTACAAGTGCAGGCATATAGACCAATGGCATAGAATAGAGATCTCAAAAGCAAAACCTCAATTTCTCAACCAACTCATCTTAAACTAAGCCTTCCGGAACAGGAGAACCTACTCAGTAAATAGTGCTGGGAAAACTGGCTTACTACATGCAGAAGATTAAAACAAGACCCCTACCTATCACCACACACAAAAATCAACTCCAAATGGATCAAAACCTAAACGTAAAACCTCAAACTATAAGAACCTTAGAAAATGCAGGAGACACCCTTCAGGAAATTGAAACTGGCAACCAATTCCTGATTAAAAACCCAAATGCCCATGCCAGAAGAGATAAGGTAGACAAGTGGGACCTCATCAAACTGAAAAACTTCTGCAAAGCAAAAGAAACCATCAAGAGAGCAGGGAGACAGCCCACAGAATTTGCTATTTTTAAATATTTTTTAGAATTTACCAGTGAAGCTATCTAAGGCTAGAATAAAAGATTATTTTATTTAATGTATGTAAGACTCTTCAGATTATCTATCACTTGTTGAGTAAATTTTGATACTTTTGTCTTTTAAGAAATTTGTTCGATTCATCAAAGTTTTCAGGTTTATTGGCATAATCTATGATTTTAATAGGAATATGTATTAATGTCATCTATTTCATTCATTATATTGGTAATTTTTGTCTTTTTATTCTGATAAGTTTATCTGAGGGTTTATCAAGTTTATTGATCATGTAAAAGAACTAGCTTTTGTTTTTATTAATTTTATATATTGTTTACTGTTTTCTGTTTTAATGATTTCTGCCTTAATTTTAATTTTTTTTCCTGCTTCCTTTGGGATTGAGTCTCTTTTCTGTTTCTAATTTCTTCAATTAGACATTGAGATCATATATTTAAAATATTCATTTTATTAAATGTGGGCATATATTGCTGTAAATTGGCAACCCCTAATTTTTTAAGGTGGTTTGTTTTCATAGAGTTCAAAATATTTTCTAATTTTTGTTTTGGCCCATAGATTGTTGAAAAGTGTGTTAACTGGCTTCCAAATATGTGAATATTACCTGAAATATCTTTGTTATTTTTATTTAGTTGATATTAGTATATTATTTAAATAATTTGAGTACTTTTAAATTTACTGAAACTTATTTTTTAGTGCAGAATATAGTTCATCTTAGCAAATGTTCTATGTGCACTTTTAAAAAAGGTGTATTTGCTGTTTTTGTGTGGAGTGTTCCATAAACGTCATGTTAGTTCCTAGTGGTTTTCAACTTTTTATATCTTTACCTATTTTTCTCTCTACTTAATCTGTCAATAATTAAAAGATCAGTATAGAAATCTTTTACTGTGTGAATTTTTTTTGTTTGCCCTTGCTGTTATTTTCATTTTTGCCTCACTTATTTTGAAATTCTGTTATTCAGTACATAAAATTTGTAATAATTTGTCTTGAATTGACAGTTTACTATTCTCAGAAAAAAAAGCATTTTTATTTTTGGTAATATCCTTTGCTCAAAAGTATAATTTATCTGATATTTAATTGACAGCCACTTCATCTGTCTTTTGACTAGTGTTTGCATTGTACTTCTTTTACTTGTATGTTTGTATTTCTTTATAGTTGTATCTGTTTACTTGAAGATACAATATTGAATAGTAGTATGGTTATTAAAATGATTCCATTTAAGTCTATCAACAATTTGCTTACTATTTGTACTATCTCATCTTCTTTGAAATATGTACATATTAACTGCCAACTATTGGATTGAGTATATTTCAAAATTCAAATGTGTTTCCTTTGTTAGTCAATTAGTTCAAACTCATTGTTTTTTGGTGTTTTTTTTTTTTTTTTGTGGTTGCTTGAGGATACGTTATTATATTTTAACTTCTTTTTTTTTTTTTTTTTTTTCTGAGTTGGAGTCTCACTCTGTCGCCCAGACTAGAGTGCAGTGGCCGCTCCTGGCCACCGCAGCCTCACCTGCTGGGCTCCGGCGATCCTTCCGCCTCAGCCTTCCGAGTAGCCGGAATTACAGGCACGCGCTTCCACGCCTGGCTAATTTTTTGATTTATTGTAGAAATGAGGTCTCATTGCCCAGGCGGGTCTCAAACCCGCGGGCTTCGGCAATCCACTCACATCAACCTCCCAAAGGCGCGGGATTACAGGCTGAGCCACCGAGCTCGGCATATTTTAACTTCTTATAGTCTGTCAATATCATTTACTTTTTTTCCTGAAAGACTGCCTTTATTATTTTTCGTAGTGTATGTCTACTAATAATGAATTCTTTCAGCTTCTGTGTTCTGAAAATGTCTTCACTTTACTTTCATTTTCAAGTGATATTTTCACTAGATGTAGATTTCTAAACTATTAGGATTCTTGTTTCTGTTTTTGTTTTCTTGCAGTACTTTAAAAATATTGCTTAACTCTCTTCTTGGATGCATTTTCTTTTTCTGACAAGAAATCTGCTGTCATTCTTGTCTTTGTTCCTTTGTACATAAGATGATCTTTAATGATTTTTTGTAATTACTGGTTTTGAGCAATTTGATTATGATATGCCTTGTTTTGTGAAGTAATTTTCTTTATCTCTTTTGTGCTTAGGGGTTTATTTTGCTTTTTTGGATCTAGTGATTCCTAGTTTTCATCACATTTTTTAAAAATTGAGACAGTATGCTTCAAATTTTTTTGATTTTCCATCTTCTTTCATATATATATTAGGTCACTTGCAGTTGCCACCCAGGACACTGATGTTCTTTCTCTTACAGAATATTTATCTCTTTTCTTTCTGTTTAATTTTAGTTTTTAGTTATTGTTTTTTGCTGTGCCTTCAAGTTATTTTGCATTTTTTGACTAATGTTTAATCTTTTGTTAAACCCATTCTGTATATTATTTATTTTATGCATCTTAATTTTCACCTCCAGGATTTAAGCTGGCCTTTTAAAAAATATATATATCTTCCATGTCTCTATTAACTTTTTAAACAAGTGGAAGACAATTTTTTTTTTTTTTTTTTTGAGTTGGAGTCTCACTCTGTTGCCCAGACTGGAGTGCAGTGGCCGCTCCTGGCCACCGCAGCCTCGACCTGCTGGGCTCCGGCGGTCCTTCCACCTCAGCCTTCCAAGTAGCCAGAATTACAGGCGTGCGCTATCATGCCCAGCTGATTTTTGATTTATTGTAGAGATGAGATCTCACTGCCCAGACGGGTCTCAAACCTGCGGGCTCAGGCAATCCACTCACCTCAGCCTCTCAAAGGCGCAGGATTATAGGCTGAGCCACCGAGCCCGACTGGAAGATAATTTTAACAACTGTTTTAATATCTTTTTCTTCCGATTATAACATTTGTGTTCGTTTGCGGGCATAATTAATTAATTCAATTCCTATACATGGGCTATATTTGAAGCTTCTTTTTATAGTTTTGTGATGAGAGAACTTTTTTTGTGCCATAACCAGCATGAAAATCCCGATGTATTACCAAGTGACTAGATCAAATTACAAAACACTATACATAACATATACACACATATGGATGTCCTCATTTTTACCATTTATTTGGAATTAAACTTTTTATTTGCTTATTTAAATTTTTTTTATTTAAAAATGTGGGATACAATTAAGGGTTAGGTATACAAATGTTCATTATGCAGGTACCCTTTTTGATGAGGTGTGCCCCTCCTCCCCTGAGTTTCCCTCAACTGCCAATCCCACACCCCACCCCATGACAGTTTCCCACTACTACCAATCCCTTTAAAGTAATTTTGGTTTGAATGAAAGACATTGTGAACTTTACCTTGTTGAATGCTTACTCTTTTGTATCTCTGTAAATATTATTAGGTTTTGTTCTGGAAATGCAGTTAAGTTACTTGGAAGTATTTTGATCCTAAAGGGTCTTGATTTTAAAATTAGTTAGGTGAACCAGAGCAGAACTTAGTATTGGAGTGATTATTTTACATTGCTGTGTCAAGACCTTTCTGTTCATTCTACTCAATGCTCCATGGATCATGGAAACAGCATTACTCCCAGACTCCTGTGATGGCTTTTTCTCCAGCCTTAGGTAGTTTCCTCACATGCATTTCCTGATCAGAACTCAGCTGAACACTTGAGAAAATCTCTTTTCAGATCTCTGGAGTTCTCTTTGTGGACAGCTCTTTCCTCTCTAATACTGTGTCTCGTGAATTCTTGTAACCACTATGACACTTTCAGAATCTCAACTCTGTCTCTCCAACTAAGGGAATCCTCTAGGCTATGCCTTGGTTCTCCATCCATGTACTACAGCCTAGAAATTTGCTCAGGGCAGTCAGTCTTGGTAGAAATAAACATCACCTCTGTTTCCCTTATGTCAGGGATTACTGATCTTTATTGCCTGATAAATAACCTCTTTAAATTGTTGTATCATATATGTTGTCAGCTGTTTTAGTTGTTTTATCAGAGATTGCAAATACAATCTTTGTTATTCCATCTTGCTCAGAAACGAAAGGCCTATTTATTTTTAATTACATAGCAAACCATGGGAATACTTTTTGTAAAAAAAAAAATATTAAAATAGAATGAGCTAATACAGCCAAAGTCCCCCGTTAGTAATGAGCAATATCAGTCTTCTCAGAAATAATCATGGTTTTGTAAGTATTTCTCAAGACTATGTTTTATACATTTATACATATTCATCTTAATGTAGAATATATGTCAAGTATGCATTTTAATATAAATGGTGTTATACTTTGCATATTATTCAGAAACCTATTTTTTCTACCTAATGATATGACATTTCCACTTCCATACATAGAATGCCACATCATTTTAAATATTTCTACAGAGTATTAAACTGTATTGATAAGACATGTTTGACATAACCATTCCCACATTGGTGAAGACTTGAGTTGTGTCCAGCTTGGATGAATGGATGCAATGAACAGGCTTGTACATACTTCTTTGAGCATTTGTACAAATATTTCTCTGACATAGACACCTACAAGTAGAATATCTAGATTAAAGGGTAAGCACATTCTAAAATTTGATAGATAGTGTCAAGTTGCCCTTTAAAATCTTTTTACAACAAAATTGTGTATCACTGAATTCTTCCCTGCTTTTTATCAACTCATCATTATATAATTTTTTTAATGTAACCAATCGGATAAGGGTAAAATGTTTTAATGTTGGTTATTTATTTATTTATTTATTTTTGAGTGGGAGTCTCACTCTGTCGCCCAGACTGGAGTGCAGTGACCGCTCCCGGCCACCACAGCCTCGACCTGCTGGACTCCGGCGATCCTTCTGCCTCAGCCTTCCAAGTAGCCGGAATTACAGGCATGCGCTACCACGCTCGGCTGATTTTTTGATTTATTGTAGAGATGAGGTCTCGCTCCCCAGGTGGGTCTCGAACCCGCGGGCTCAGGCAATCCACTCACCTCAGCCTCCCAAAGTCACGGGATTACAGGCACCGAGCCCGGCTTAATGTTTTTTTAATTTCTCTAGTTACTGGTAAGGTCAAACAATTTTATCTGATAGCTATGTATATTTCGTTTCCTGTGAATTACCTCTTTGTGACCCTTGCCTATTTTTATAAAGATATCTGTCTTGGTGTGTGTGTGTGTGTGTGTGTGTGTGTGTGTGTGTGTGTGTGTGTGAGGGAGAGAGAGGGAGAGAGAGAGAGAGAGAGAGAGAGGAAGGGAATGTGTGGGGGGGGTATGTAGATGTTTATAAGTTTTGTAATCAGACAAATGTACAGCTTTGGGAAGGAAAATAGCTGAAGCTTATGTATATGTCTAATCCATTCTTTCCCCAACCCACTTCTGCACCTTCCCCTAATGTGCCCTAACTATCACATCACCTAGACCAAGTCCAGGGAACTGATCCTCACCCAGTCTCATACACACAAACACTTTAGGTTATACATCGTCTTATGATTACTTTTATCCTTCATATTAGAATTTAATAACAAACAGCTTAGTCTGGTTTTTTGTGCACATATATTTTGGATGGAAATTATATACTATGTTTTTATTTTCTGGTTACTCAGTGCCTTAAAGTATTTACTATAAGGGTTATTTTAGGCACTCAGTCTGAATTTGAAATTTGGTAAGCAAGGCAAACTTTAAAATTCTAATTAAATTTCATGTATTTTTTCATTTACAAGAGGCAGAAGCATGGCTACATATCAGTTTATATGACTTGAATAGAATTACACAGGAATTTGTTGTCTGAGACTGTGTTGTTAAGGATATAAGACAGACTGGATCAATTTATCAAGAAAGAAATATAAATTATCACATTTTAAGTGTAATTATAATTACAAGGAGTGAGTTTACAGAGTATTGTCTTCAGCAAGATTTAGACAAATGTCACTATACAAGTGAAAATCTTTAACTGATCAGGTCTAGGTGATTAGATAGACATGAAATAATTTTGTTTTAATTTGTTTGAATCGACAAGGTATATTTTATATGATTTTTTTCAGTCATCATAATTTTCATCCTCTATAATTACTGACCTTTTCATATGAATGTTTCTGGTAAGCTCCTTGAGAGTTGAATCTTTCTTCATTTCTTTTCTAATCCCTCTTAGCATTTTACACCGTGCTTTCAATGTCTATAAATGTGCTGTGGTCAAGAAAATGTTGGTTACTTCATCTCTAATAACTTTGCTGCTACTGATATTGTAGATGTTTATAAGCTTTGTAATCAGACAAATGTACATAATAATGATAGTGATAATAATAACTGACACTGAGTTAATATTATATTTAACACTATCCTAAGCACTAATTCTCTGGCTTTTACAAATGAAGAAACTAAGGCAAATAAAGCTGAGGAAAATGGGTGAGCCAAGATTCTGATTCAAGGACTCAGACACTATATGCTGGATTCCAGATTGCTGTGCTATGTGTAATTCAAATACAGTCTCCGTATGGGACATCTTTAAAGCAGTGCTTTGTTTGAAAGTTTTTCTCCTAATGTGAAACTCATGCTTGTTGAGGTCAGGCCTGTGCCTTGTCTTTGTCCTTAAGGCTGTAGCACGGTGTCCAACACAGAATGAGAGCTCAATAAATGTTATGAAAATAATGAATTTGGTGAATGTCATGCCCTTCCATCAGAATCTGCCAGAGCAGCATTCAAAACTTCTGTGTATCTTGTATGGCCCCTCGAGATGCTTGCAAGTAATTCTACACAATAAGTACTCTGTGAATGTCAATTTCATGATGTGACTGAAGTTATTAATGTCTATTTTTTACTCATTGTCATAAAAGTGGGTGGCTGTATTAGTCAGCTGTTGTTGCACAATAAACAGCCCTAAAGCTGAGTGTTTTAATACAATCATTTAGCCGGACTGTGTGGCTCAGTCTGGGGTCCCGCGCTCTGCGCCTTTGGGAGGCTGAGGTGAGTGGATTGCCTGAGCCTGCGGATTTGTGACCCACCTGGGCAACTTGGCGAGACCTCATCTCTACAATAAATCAAAAAAATTAGCCGGGCGTGGTAGCGTGCGCCTGTAGTTCCAGCTACTTGGAAGGCTGAGGTGGAGGATCGCCGGAGCCTAGCAGGTCGAGGCTGAGGTGGCCAGCAGCGGCCACTGCACTCCAGTCTGGGCGACAGAGTGAGACTCCAACTCAAAAAAAAAAACCAAAACAACAATCATTTGTTCTCTCTTGTGTGTGTGGATAGGCAGGGAATTGGCTTTATAGTCTGTGGTAGGTGCCAGGGTATGGGTTGGGTTCAGATATGCTTCTCTATCTGTCATCTTCCTTGACCCAACATCTTAAAAGGACGAGTTCTTTTTACAAAGGTGGCAGAGGTATGAGAGGTCAAGCCCAACTATCAGAGCACATTTCAAGGCTTATTGATCAATCACATCATATAAGCCTGACGTCAAGGTAGAAGTGTTCACTCTGTCTCAGTGGGAGGAACCACAAAGGTCCTGGGAAAGGGAATGAATTTTTGCAGTGCTAAATAATGGATTCAATAATTCAATCAGCCACATTTTTACTGCCCAAGCAAGTGATAGAGAAAGACGTTTAGAAACACCAACAGCAAAATTTTGATTAAGTCCTTAAAGTAATGTAGGAGGGTTGAAGCAAAATCCAAGCCAATTTTTATTTAATCACAGTCTTCTTTCACTCTTCCAACAAATGGTGGATAATGAGTATTACAGTCATTTCGACAGTAATCAACTATGGTATCCCAAACAGAAGATTATAACTTCAGCTGGAAATTGAGCAGCAGGACAGTTGAAGGCTTACAAACAAACAACAAAAAAAAATCTCATTTAGTCTCAAGTGATACTTTGCAATAAAGAGAGAGGGTAGGGGCAGGGAAATTAAGAAATGAGCAACATGAGCAGAATTGTGTCCCAACAGAAGACTGGACTCGTCATTAGAGGAAGCACCAGAGAGAATCTGAATATCAAAAAATGATACATGAGGTAATATGACTGGCCCTGACCAGTTAACACTGAAAAATGCCTGAAACAAAATGAGAAAGTAGGAAATCTGGGAAATTAAAACAAAGTAAATTTCTTTTGTTTTATACTAGGAGTTATGTCTGGCATGTTTTTCTTTAAGCTCCTGTAGCCTGTGGCATGAGTGATGCAGAAATGTGTAGAAACAATTTCTCCAGTGTGTAGGTCTTTGCAAATCTGAAATAGGATGTTTACCTACAGTGCTAAATTCCTTTGTAGGTATGCAGTTGAGTATGTCTCACCCTCTCTTGACACTGTCCAAGATCCTCCAAAGGCAGTGTCAATTGCCAGGTCTAAATGAGGATCAGAGAGCAAAGCTGAGGTGGAAACACACATAAACAGAACACTGCATAGTCTACTTAAAGAAACAAATAATAAGGAAAAATGGCTTATGAAGTAGCAATCCTTCTGCAATTGCTGAACATTTCCTCACAACTTCTGAGTTTTTCAAGCAATTTTCTTTATTTTCCCTCACATGAAATGACACAGACCTGCAATTTCTCACTCCTTTCATTCAAATTGTGTGTCATTTTCCAAGGGTTCAGGCATTAAGTGCCTTATATCTGTATAAATGTGTGGATGCATATGCACACACAAACGGGCAAAAATATGACCATTGTCCTGACAAGATGTTCTTTATCCTATCTTTAACAAAAGAGACAATAGATATGGCTTTAAAAATACATTCCGAAAGTTTAAGTATAAAAAGGATACAACAACTGTTTCACAAGAGAAAGCACTTCTCGGGTTGCCACTCTTAACCAAAGGTAAAATACAATTAAATTTATCAAAAAATAATGAATGTGAATAGGATCACAATCTTGAATCACTCTTTCTCCTGCTTAGGCCAAGAGTAAATTAGATTTTTTTTTTTTGCATTCCTAGTAGAAAACCAGATGCATAACTAATTTCTAGAAATCATAGGATTATAGTTAAAAAAAATAAGCTATGTTGCTTTCCTAAAAAATCTGATTATGAATGTGGAAACCCGTGGAAGAGTGATACTGGGACATATAATACATTCTCTGACTTGACTTTCTTTTCCAACGTCATGTAGGTGTAATGTACATGCTTCTTTTCTCTGCCTGTCTTTGCATATATCAAGCAAGATAGTTTCAATGTGTGGATATATACCTAGATCTATAGACTGAACCATCAATTACTAAGCTAAATTTTGTTTATTAAATCATGACTAAATCATTCATGTACAGCAAAGGTTTCCCTAATGAAATACATCTTGCCCTTCATATCACACTGTCTTTCACTCAACTATTCATTTATTCATTTATTTATATCTATACTTATTTAATAAACATTTTGCAGACCAGTTCTGATAAATGATGGCCTTCAAAAGGTGAGGTAGATAAGGGCACAATTATTGAGAAACATACCATCTGAAGTAGAAGTTAGCTATGTAAAGTTATAAAATGTTGAGAAAAATATCAAAATGGAGATATGAATAGAGTGCTGTGGAAGCAGAATTAGTTTTGCCTACAGTAGTCCAGAAAGGTTCCACAGAGAAGGTGTTACTTTTGCTAGATCTTGAAGGATAAGCATAAATCTGCCAAGTATAGATTAAAATGGAGGATAAGCCAAGAGCAAAAGCCTTTGAAAAACGCCCTGAGGCACTCCACCTTGTTGCCCGTGGAGGGGTGAACTGTAGCCCTGCTAGAATGTAAAACTCCAACATGGGGAGTTATCATTTTTCCATTAGAAACTCTACCCCTCCATGTTCTAAGTGAGATTATCAAGTAAGTCAAGCAGCATAAAAGAGAACCTGAGCTAGATGTTTTTAAATTTATCTTTCTCATTTTTATGCAGTAAAGAGACATTTATTTTTAAATGACCACTTTTATCTTGGTACCAGTCAGTTTTAATCATGTAAAAATTTATTATAATTGATAGAAGCAATGACATTCTGAAGGCTTTGTAAGCAGATAATATTTGCAAATGTGCAAGTTTGGCGTTGAACTGAATCCTGTGTTATTGTGTAACTTGGGTGGGGGGAGGAAGTGGTAGAAAAGAGTAGAAAATGCTTTATTATTAGTCAAGGCATGTATTTTGGAGAAATGTTGCCAATAAGGGATTCCTAAGCATTCTTGTTTTCTTGTTTAAATTTGCAAAAATGTATGAGTGCAAGTGTAATTTTGTTACATGCATACATTGCATAGTGAAGTCAGGGCTTTCAGTGTATCCCTCACCCAATTAACATACATTGTACCCTTAAGTAATTTCTCATTATTTGCTCCTTTTCCACTCCGAACCCTTACAAATCTCCACTATCATTCCACATTCTATGTTCATGTGTACATATTATTTAGCTGCCACTTATAATTAAGAACAAGGCAGATGTGCAGTGGCTCACACTTGCAAACAGCACTTTGGGAGGCCAAAGCAGGAGGATCCCTTGAAGTTGGGAGATCAAGATCAACCTGGGCAAGGTAGTAAGACACTGTCTTTATCAAAAAAAAAAATAAATAAATAAATAAATTAGCTAGGTATGGTGGTTCACACCTGTAATTCCAGCTCTTCAGGAGACAGAGGCAGGAGGATCACTTAAACTCAGAAGTTCAAGGCTACAGTGACCCATGATTGCTCTACTGAGCTCCAGCCTGGGTAACAGAGTGAAATGCTATCTCTAAAAATACAAATAAATAAGTAAATAAGTGAGAACAAAGGCTATTTGTCTTTCCTATGTACTCTTTCAGGGCACAACTTCTCAGTTATAAGGGGAAAGGGATCTTTAAAAAATTCTCCACATTGTTCATTTGCCATATTCTGTTATGTTTTCATTAAAAATAATAGAAACAGAGAGTTATAGCTGTAATTATTTTCTATCATCTTAGTTGATGCCCCAAAGAAGGATAAGTCATCTTGGTGCCTCTATTCACCTTCTGGCAATTGTCATCTTCTGTGGCCTGAGCACAAAGTTATCATACAGTACAGTTTTACAAAACAGGAAAAAATATGACCCTAGATTTTGTGCTATTTTTGCTGGTTAATTTTAACTTCCTGATCAAATGCTATTTCCTCATCCATACTTAGAATAAGCACCTCTTTCTTTATCTTCTTACACCACCTATATTGCATTTAAATAACAGTTTTATATTTCTCTGTCACTCTAATACACAGCATTTTGCCTGTCTGACCCTTATAGATCCCTCTTCTAACCAGATTTCCAGTCCTGACTTTACCTGGCCAATTCTGGCTCTTTGACAATTGGGGCCTGGCAGATAAATTTAAAAGTACTGCAAATTCAAATTTCTTCAATTTTTTGGAGTCTCCACTGGATATTTATTTATTTATTTATTTATTTATTTATTTATTTATTTTGAGTTGGAGCTCACTTGGTCGCCCAGACTGGAATGCAGCGGCTGCTCCCAGCCACCGTAGCCTCACCTGCTGGGCTCCAGCGATCCTTCCGCCTTCCAAGTAGCCGGAATGACAGGCACGCGCTACCACGCCCGGCTGATTTTTTTATTTATTGTAGAGATGAGGTCTTGCTGCCCAGGCGGGTCTCGAACCCACGGACTCAGGCAATCCACTCACCTCAGCCTCCCAAAGGCACAGGATTACGGGCTGAGCCACCGAGCCCGGCTATTCACTGGATATTTTAATTGGCAGTAATATGTGTAATTCTACTATTTGTCAGTTGTTTGACTATGATCAAAAACATAATGGCAGAAGACTATCATGGAAGCCTACCACTTCTAGCTTGCCCATAGAGATATTATTTTCTTTATATGGTCCTCAAATAGTAGCAGAGTTCACAGTCTAACAGCCTTCTCACCAAATTTAGCTCACAAGTCTCTCAGTCTTTCTCTCTCTCTCTCTCTCTCTCTCTCTCTCTCTCTCTCTCTCTCTCGCTCTCTCTCGCTCTCTCTCTTCAATTTTATTTTCTATTTTGCACACATACAATGTTTTGAGTGTAGTGTTTGCTCATATTTAATCATAGATTATATACACGTGGAAATTTAGGTTTCTATGTTTTCTTGAAATATTTTTCTAGAAGGGCTTTGCTATTGCAGTTTCTATCACTAACTCCTGTCTCTCAGCACCTACCTGTCATTTGTCACCTCACTTAAACCATTGTTTTCTCTTATGCCTGGCTATTTGTATTCATTACTGTTTCCTGCTTGATACCTGCTGTCATTTGAGTTTATAACTGCTGGCATAGATTTACTTTCAGCAAGAAGCAAAGACAGGATTCATTTTTAGAAAACTGAGTCCAAATAGATAATTTTTTAAAGTTCTCATAAGCCAGTGTCCAATCTTTTAGCTCAGTCCAATATCTTTTTTTCATATCAGCGTTCTTCAAACTTGAGTGTCTAAAATCACCTAGAAGTCTTAGTCAACAGATTATTGGGCCCCACCCTAGAGTTTCCAGTTTACTAGGTCTGGATTGGGGTCAGAGAATTTGCATTTCTTACAAGTTTCCTATTGACATTGGTTGAGGGACCACACTTTGAGAATGTTTGTGCTATGCTGTTATGCAAATAACTTTCAGTTTACCTTTAAGATGAGATTGAGTATTTATTCTGCCTTCCTCTCTGGGTTGCTGTGAGCTCCCAGTGATTCTAAACTTTGAAGAATGCTACATTGTATATATGAATGTGTCTCTTTCACTAGAACATAAACCACAAAATCTGGAACATGGCTGTCTTGTTGAATTTCATGTTTCTGTTTCTTGATATATAGGAAGTAACTTCTAAATTTTTAAAAATAAATGAATGAATGCAAAGTAAAATTCAGGAGTTGATAAAATTAAATCAAAACAGAGAGAAGACAGAAGTAAAGGCTTGATCCCTAACAATCGATTTTAAGAAAAATAATTCCTAAGGAAAATCTATGCTTCTCTGATTTATTTTGTAGCTTAGTTATGCTTGTGTTAAGAATGCAAAAGGAAGCAGTGTATTATTCACTGATAGTGCTTGTTGTAACAGTTCCTCCTCTGGGTAGAAAGAGTTTCCACATAAACATTCAAAGGAGTGTAATCACTATCCAGAGACCGAATCCTCTGCCCTGACAGTTGGAAAATGACTCTGTGTGCTGACAGCCCCACAGGATGGGAAATGCAATAGCTCTGCTACTACTGTGTTATGTTGCTAAGCTTAATTGACTGCACCCATAAATAGTGGGAGAAAGTGAGAGTGTGTAATCCATACTACTCTTAAATTATTACATGGAACCAACTTTCAGGCCTTCCAGAGAAACTCTGTCATATAAGCCATTGATTGGGTTTTAGGTTTGTCTGTTATTCATACCAACCTCAACTCAATTTTATCCACTTGCTTTTCCGATTTTGTTAACTCTTGTGTTCTTGCTTTCTTTATTTTCTTTTTCCTTTTTTTATACACAAAACCGCTGCTATTTCTCCATTGTCATTTATTTCTTCTTACTGTATTCTCCAATCAGCATTCAAACATTAATAATCACTACTCTTGCCTGTCATCTTTTTGTAGACATTCCGATATCTAGTCTAACTTACCCTTGAGCTTTTAAAAAATCTTGTCTAAACACACTCTCACTCCCTTGCTGTCGTATTACTTTACCACTCACATCCCGTTCCTGTACCCATGACTTCAAAGCAGTTTTGGTTAAGGAAACAAATGACCTCCATATTAGAAATCCAAAGAACACTTCTCTGTCCTCACTTTACTTGATTTCTTATCACATTTCACACAATTGACCATGCCTCCGTTTGAAGTCACTCTTCTCTTGACTTCTATGACACTATAATTTCGTGGCTTTTCTTTTTCATCTCTAACACCATTTCTCAGTCTCTTTCACTAGTTACTCTTTCTGTGACACTTGTAAATCTCGACATCCTCCTCTCTTCTCTTTCTATAATCTTTCTCTAAACGATCTTCTACACCCATGACTTAATGCCATCCAAATGCTAATATTTTTCCTATCACTCATCCATCCTTCTCTTTCGAGAGATAGCCTTTTGGATCTATTGCCTTCTTAAAATCTCTGCTTGAATGTCTCCCAGGTATCTCAAAGTGTTCAGAATCGAATTCTTGACTTCTCACCTCCCCACTCTACCCACAAATAATATTATTTTGTTCTCTTTCACCTATTAATTTAATCCACAAATTCATGCCAACATCTATCTCCAAGTCATCCTTTCATTCCCAGCTGCACCATTTGCTCCCTTGTCTTAACTATGATCATCATTCTGATGAACTTGTATTGCAATATCCTTTTAAGCCATTTCCCCACATACTTTTCTCTTAAGTAACTTCTATCTCCAACACTGCTAGCATTTTTTAAAAATATAAGCCAAATATTTTCTTCATTGCCTAAAATCTTTCAATTATTGCCCACAAACTTGAATTACAATCTGAAATTTTTTATTTTTTTTTATTTTTTTATTTTTTTTTGAGTTGGAGTCTCACTCTGTTGCCCAGACTGGAGTGCAGTGGCCGCTCCCAGCCACCGCGCCTCACCTGCTGGGCTCCAGAGATCCTTCCGCCTCAGCCTTCCGAGTAACCGGAATTACAGGCATGCGCTACCACGCCCAGCTGATTTTTTGATTTATTGTAGAGATGAAGTCTCACTGCCCAGGCGGGTCTCGAACCCGCGGGCTCAGGCAATCCACTCACCTCAGCCTCCCAAAGGCGCGGGATTACAGGCTGAGCCACCGAGCCCGGCTCTGAAATTTTTTTTTAAAATTCTAGAATTCTTTATGAGATTAACAATCCTTTAGAAGATTAACCTTATGTTCCCACTTTGCTATTGTCATTTTGTACCACTCTTCTCCCAACTCGGGGCAATATGCCATTCTGACATTTTTAAAGTTCCTCTATCTGTCAATCTTTCCTGTCTCTGAGTAGTTGCTCCTGTTAGTTATCTGTCTGACATGCTAATCTCCCTACTCTTAATCTCGATAAGTCCTATTCATCTGCGGTTCTCATTTTAAATTTCCTTTCCTCGAAGAGTTCTTGCAAGACCCCTAAATCTAAATTAAATTCTACTGGTATACTCTCAGAGCATTCATTCATTTCTTTTTGGCACTTACCATGATTTGTAATACTAATTTTGTATAATGTTTATTTTATGTTGTCTTCGTAATACACATTAAGCCTTATGAATGAAGCAACCTTGATTGTTTTTTTCTTATTTTTTTCTTTCTTTATTATTATTATTATTATTATTATTTTGATTTGGAGTCTCACTCTGTTGCCCAGGCTAGAGTACAGTGGCACACTCATGGCCACTGCAGCCTTGACCTACTGGGCTCAGGCGATCCTTTCACCTCAGTCTTCCAAGTAGCTGGAACTACAGGGATGCGCCACCATGCCAAGCTAATTTTTTGGTTTATTGTAGAGATGATGTCTCACCAAGTTGCCCATTTGCCCATGCTGGTCTCGAACATCTGGGCTCAGGCAATCTTCTCATCTCTGCCACCCAAAGTGCTGGGATTACAGGCATGAATCACCATGCCCAGCTTTTTTAAATTTATTTTTTAATCAGCATATCACCAGGATGCAGCCTAGTGCCTAATGGGTTTTAAACCCTTGATAAGTATCTATTGAGTCAAAGATCTTCCTTATAATTCTCTTCTCACCAGAGTCTCCCTAGCTTCCATCTCCATTTTCGACTTCTCTCAGATTTTTTTTCCATCCTTCCTTCCTTCTTGCCTTACTTCCAATGTTCTTCATGACAAATATAGGCTTGTCAAATTTAAAAATTCCTACCTATATATGTAAAGTTCAGTCTTACTTAATGTAAGACTACTCCTTCGTTTTTTTGTTGTTGGTATAAGAGATATAGAGTGGGTAATTTATTTTTTAAAAATACAGGTTTATTTAGCTCACAGTTCTGAATGCTGGGAACTTCAAGAGTATGGAACAGGCAACTAGCATGGTCATCTCATAATGGAAGGACAGAAAGCGGAAGTGAATGCATAAGATAGAAACAGACACTAGGGGTTGGTTCCTTTATAGCAGGAGTTCCCAACCCCCACCCACGGACAGATATAGCCTGTTAGGAACCAGGCAGTACAGAAGGAGGTGAGCTGCAGGCCAGCAGAGCTTCAGCTCCCTCTTAATTCAGATCAGTAATGGCATTAGAGTCTCCGAGGAGGGCGAACCCTATTTTAAACTGTGCATGTGAGAGATCTAGGTAACTTGCTCCTTTTGAGAATCTCATACTTGATGATTCCCCCCATCCCCTCCCCTTGCCCCATCCCCCAATCTGTGGAAAAAATGTCTGTCATGAAACCAGTCCCTGATGCCAAAAAGTTTGGGGTCCGCTGCTTATAACAACCCATTATTGAGATTACTCACTCACATGGTAATGACATGAATCCATTCATGAAGTCTCTGCCCTTGTGACCCAATCACTCCTTAATAGACCCCATCTCCCAACACTGTTGCATTGAGGATTGTGTTCCCAACACACAAACTTTTCGAAGACATATTCAAGCCATAGCAAACAATTTGTTTAATTAATTCAAATACAGAAATGTATGCTCAATAGCAGATTATATTTTCATTTCTTTAAATTTCCTCTCTCTCTTTTTAATTTGCCACTGGCAATATAAACCTAGACAATTTGAAAGAAAGTTATCTTCTAAATGACCAAGATATATATCTCTGTCTTAAAATACCTAGGGCTAGCTTTCTATACTGATTCACTCAATCATTCATTTATTAATTTGTTTAATTTATCAGTTAATTATTGAAGTCCTACTGTGCATTGTGTACTTTCTCATTTATATCCTGGATCCCCCACTTAATTGTTGGATTATCTTGACAAATTAATGGTTTATTCCCCAGTTCCCTTGTCTCCTAAAATGAATAAAAACAGTAACTTACAACCATATTTCGAGAAGTAAATAAGTTATTACACCCAAAAGTAGCTAGCACATAATCAACTCCAAATAAATAGTAGTTAGCATTATTTTTTGACATTGCCATTAAATAATCATTACTTTTTCAGGCATTGGGTTATATAATGTTGAACAAATAAAGCTTACGCCTTTGCATGACTTATACTCTAGTGCAGGGCAAACTGTAGCCCTTTGATAAAATCTAGCCTGCTGTCTGTTTTTGTAAATAAAGTGCTATTGGAACACAACTAGCCTATTCCTTTACATTTTCTCTGTGGCTGCTTTTGTGCTGCTGCAAAGTAGTTGCTATAGAGATTGTATACCCCGCAAAAGCAGAAAATACTTACTAATTTTTTCTTTACAGAAAAATTTTGCTGACCTCTGTTGTAGTGCAAATAGGTATTCTTTCTTTAAGAAATAGCCAAGGTAGTGGAAATTCCATTTAAGTCAGGAAGGTCTGGATTAGTACTCTGGCTTTTCTGTTAAATTACCCTCTTCTTGTGTGGTTTTAGTATATGTCATTCATTTTTTCTAAACATCTTTCCTTGATCAGTTTCCTCCAACAGGAAGAATTTCCACTTCCAACCCTCCCCGACCTCACACCCTCCTTGATCTCAGATCCCAAAATTTCCAAAATTAACTTAATGGCTATCTAAATGTATTCTCATAAGATTAAATAATAAAGTGTATAAAGTGCCTGGGAAACCTGATGCTATAAAACATTTTTCTCTTTCCTTTTGGAGAATAAAGGGCTTTTATTATATTAATATTATAAGTATTAATGTTTATAACAACTGTATAGCTATGTAAAGCCAATTTAAATTAGAAGTCAAAGTAATCATGGTCTATAATAAAATAAGAGTCAGGAGAAAAATAATAAATTGGATTGAAGTAAATGCAAAGAAAATATATAAGCTAAACTACACTTTCCATTCTAGAGCTACTTGCATTTTGCCATCTTAGTCTTGGTTTAAATTTGTTGTATTTAAGCTATAGATTTAAACCTTTTGTATGTGAATGATTTTCCTTTTCTAATTAAGTTGCCAAGGAACTTTTAGAGCAAAAAAATCAACTGAAAAGATTGTGTAAACTAAATTGCTTAGAAAGGAGAACAGTCTTACTCTATAAGAGGGAAATAATTTGTTCTGCTTTTTTAAGGTGCCTCTTTAATAATAGCTTAAAACAATAAATCTACGAAGATTTGTTTTTTCACAGTAGTTAACCAGTCAGTAATGTTGCTGACAAAATTCCAATTTAAAAAATGACCTTTTAAAGATGCCATATCAAATTAAATTTTAATGAGTGATAATAAATGGTGATACTTTTCACAGGAGGAAACACAAAGCTTGCCTGGAGCCTTTGCTACATGCCATCCACTTTAACACTCTATTATTGTGTCTTCCCTTTCATTATTTTCAAGGGAAGATGATGGGAATGCAGCAACTTTGAAGAACCCAAAACAGTTTTAATATTGTGCTTACTAAAGGCACTCTCCATCGCTGGATAATTAGGCAGATGGACCTCCCTTGCTTTAGTGATGATTCTTTTGTAGAATGCTGCTTCGTCCCTCCACAATGATGGTTTAAGTTATTTAAGCATTCCTTTGATTATGTGGCTGATTGAAAAATAAATCATCATGATTGGGCTCAATCAAACAAACAAAAATATGTTCACACCAGATGGGAACTCTACTATAGTTCTGTGGCAAGAGCAGAAAGGTCTTCACACTGGTCAGCTTTCAGGTAGAAAACATTTGGCAAACAGTCAAACTGATTCTAGGAAGAAAAAAACATAAGAAGAAAGGGTGAAATAATTCCATGGTACCACACACCTGCAAATAACTTGACGGCTTCCTTAACAAAATAGGAATGTTCACCAATCCTTCTTAGACCAATATTCCTGGTTTTGAGTAATCCTCTGGGTCACTCAAGTTCATTATTTCATTTACTAAATGAGAACAATTTATCATAAATGTGCAGTAATCATCACAAACCTAATTATTAATTTATTTTTTCTTGTTTAAATTTCAAAAAAATGGTGAAGCTTTCTGCTTTTTTATGATGACTCTTTCTCTACCCTTTTGGCTCCGAGGATCCTATTAGCAGAGAGCTGAGCAATTCGGCTTCATTGGAAATAAATTATGCTTCCATTTAAAAAATATAAGTACTGAAGGACTGTAAAGATTAGAAATTCATTTGAGCCCCCATTACTTGATGTTTTTTTCTTTGATGTCTAGAGCTTCTGGTATTAATGTAAAACAACACATTCTTCTAAAGGTTCAGAGCCAGGTCTCCTTAAAAGAATGCCAGCCTGGATTGCCAGGGATGTACAAAATGAAATGCATTACCATGGGGGTAAGAGATGGAGGGACGTTCATTGCCTCAGAAGCTGGTTTCAAGATGAACTATTTCTATAATGCAGAATTGGGAGGTGACTGAGCTAGTAACGCTCTGTTTTAAAATGATTAGAAAACTGCAATTCCCAAGAAACAGGTGGTAAATTTTCACTTTCCTCACCAAGGATCTGGGGATAAATGACACCTTTAATTACTAAGGATGGTTGGTAACACTCTGGTAGCAAACTGCTATAAAGGAGAACTCTAATTGCCTCCGAATCAAGTATTTCATGTAAATGCATTTTCATCTTAAGTATAGTGGTTGTTGCAGCTTTCATGATTTTTACTTGTCAGCATATGACAGAAGGAAGTTGGTATTGCCGATTTGTTATTTTACTGCTGTTTTATTGTCCGTGACCCAGTGGCTAAAGAGTCAATGTGTCTTGGCCAGCCATAACTTGTTATTCTAATAGCAGTGAGATCCCACGAGGGTACTCAACTTTGACTTCAGTAAAACTGCAATTAGAACAAGAGGTGACTCTCCAATGGCTAACAAACCTCAATCTTATTTCTCAGAATTCCATCAAATTGCACTAGCATCAAACCATTTTTTTTCTGATTTATTACTTTTTAAAAGTATTTCAAATAAATGGAATCAATTTCTCAGAGGCACATGCTTAGATTCTTAAAATTAACTCTTTAGGAGTCTGAGAATTTAACTTTGCTATTTCTCTTTATACCTACCCTCTCCTTTCCTTCATTTTGCAAGATGAGACTATATGCTTAATGTTTAAAATTCCCAGTATCCATCTTGCTTAGTACATACTGAATTTGGCTGCCTTATTCTTTCTCCTAAATTAATGTAGACGTATTTAGAAATGAGACAATTAAAGAAATAAGAGTAGAGGGGGAGGGAGTTGACATAAGTAAATAACAGGAAAGGGAAGATTGGTTCGTGTGTTCTCTTTTCCAATGTATTTAAATACATTTTTTTAGAATTCCAAAATGAAATATAGATCCAAATACTGTATTTAACTCAGAATATAAAGACAGATGGATTCTGAAGTAAAAGGGAGCAGTCTAGGTTTCCTGAACAGATGTGTCCTGATCTACTTTGGTCTACAACTGGCAAAGTGAATGGTTAATGATAGCAAACATTAAAACAATTTTCAACAACTTGTCAAAGATTACAAAAAAAAAGCAAAGCTGCCATTCAGCAGCTAATTTGAATTATATTCTGGATTAAATTATGTAGCTGGTAGGTACACTAACAATAAGTGCTTCTTGCTTTTTCTTTCTTTAGGAACAACGAGTGAATGAAGACAGGAGTTACTGGAAGGGAGGTCAGAGTAAGTCAGATCATATTTATTTCTTACTTTTGAAGTGTATGGAATACATTGTTTAAAACTTGTTCAGGAATTCTCAGGGGTTTGTGTCTCATATAAATTAGACAAATCGAGTCTTTCAGGAAAAATGAAGTGCTTGTGTTAACTGCACTATATAGAAATACTTCACCTGTCCTTGACATTTTGAGACCTGTGTTTTCTGTGTGCCAACCACCATACCGTTCTATGTTGTTTAAGTAGATCATGGCAGAGTGGCAATGATGGATTTCTATTTCAGAATTGTTAGTCTCATCTTTCTATGTAGTTATTTATTATTACTTTTTAAAACTACACTATGGTGAAGAGAATGCTTATAATCACAGGACACTGTCAAGCTAGGCATCTGAATGTGACCCATATGAAAGTTCAGGCACAAAAGCTCCTAGACTAGAACATATTATAATGTAGTTGTGTTTTTGCATTTTAATATGATTTAGTCATGGCTTTCCTATAAAATTTAAATATATTTGACTTTATAACAGAATAATACATTTATTATATCATAAACAATCATGTAAAAAATTTTTAGAGACATAGTATTCAGACTGATGACTTGGAACTTATATGGAACACTTCACTTCTGAGTGTAATACATGGGCATTCAGACTCATTTTCTTCAAATCGAGAGAATTAGGCCAAAGAGTTTTCAGAAATTTCCTGAATATAAATAAATAATAAAGTTAGAAGAAATAACATTTTCATGTGTAATACATAAAACCAAAAACTCCTTTAAAAGAAAAGAGAGAAGAAAAGACAGGAGGAAGAGAAGGAGAGAGAGAGAGAGAGAGAGAGAGAGGGGAAGAGGAAGAAAGGAAGGAAGGAAGGGAGAGATGGAGGGAGGGAGGAGGGGACTGACTATAGACTTATTTTTCTACTGGTATAGAATTGAAATCTATGAAGTGTCTTAGTCTGTTCAGATTGCTGTAACAAAAATACCACAGACTAGGGGCTTTAAAAACAAACGTGTATTTCATACAGTTCTGGAATCTTGGAAATTCAAGGAAAGTATCAATAGATGTGGTGTCTGATGAGGGCCCCTTCCTGGTTCCTAGAAAACCATCTTCTTGCTGTCTTCACATGGCCAAAGGGACAAAGAAGTCTCTGAGTTTTCTTTCATAAGGGCACTATTTCCATTCATGAAACCTTTGCCCTCATGACAAAATCACTTCCCAAAGGCCCCACCTTCAAACACCATCACTTTGGGCATTAGGTTTCAATAAATAAATTTGGGGAGGATATAAACACTCAATCTATAGCATGCTTAAGTTCTAATAAACTTAAGTAGTATTTATCTTTGTTTGCCAATGCCTCTTGGTCTTGCCAGTTCGCTATTCAACAGAACACTGAAGGTTTGGGGTCAATAGGGGTTATCCATAGGGTGGAATTCTGAGCCTTCCTTTACCTTCAAACATTTCAACTCCACATGGACTTTTGCATATTGGGCTTTTTACCTAGAACTTAGTTTCAAGAAAGAGAGAACTAATATGGCAATATGTTAACATTTGTTAACTCTAGCTGGTGGGTACATTGGTATCTGTATTATCTATTGTTCTGCTTTTCTCCAGTTTTGAAATATTTCCTAATTAAAAAATAGTGTTTCAAAAGTATGGCCGGGTATGATGGCTCAAGCCTGTAATCCCAGCACTTTGGGAGGCCGAGGTGAGGGGATTGCCTGAGCCCACGGGTTCGAGAACAGCCTGGGCAACTTGGAGATACCTCATCTCTACGATAAAACAAAAATTAGTCGGGGTGTGGTAGCACGTGCCTGTAGTTCCAGCTACTTGGAAGGCTGAGACTGAAGGATCGCCTGAGCCCAGTAGATCGACACCGTGGTGCCATGAGCATATCACTGCACTACAGCCTGGGTGACAGAGTGAAACTCCAACTCAAACAAAAACAAAAACAAAACAAAACAAAACAAAAAACAAACAAAAGTATTTTTGAAATAGCTCTACAGGTTTAAAAAATGGTTTTGAACTTCATTGTTGTTTCAGTCACCAACAGATTGAGAATGAGTGAAATTAGCAATGCTTTGACTAGTGGATTATTTTTACTATATTGGGGATCTTGAATAAATGTGGGAAGGGGTCATTGTTACAGCCACACTCTAATACCAACCACAGAGAGAGATCCTTTTGTGCTGGCCTTTCCTTGATTCCTGCTCTAGTCTCATCCCAAAATAATAGAATTTTTAGAAGGTAAATAAGCAGTCAGAAGAGGTCTATATTTTCAAGACTTTTTTTGGTCATTGTTATTGTTTTTGTTTGTTTGTTTTTGTTGTTATTTTTTACAACAAATTGTGACCATGTGACCAAGGTTAGCTTAGTGGTATTTGTTTGGGTATCAAGTGGTAGCTTACAGGAACCTACCCAGGAGATGGTTACTCCATGCCTTTGACATTTAGGGGTAAGAAAGCTCTATTTACAATGCAGAGAATATTTCATTGATTCTAACATTGTTAAGTTCCTGAATGTTTTCTGAAATAGAGATGCACCTCAGTCTTAGACTGTTGAATGAGAACCATACGTTAAGAAAGGGAAAACTATATATTTTGGGTTTTTGTTGTTTATAAGTTAAAAAGGAACTAAGTTATGTACCATTTTATTTGGTTTTATAAGGGAGTAAAATTTCAACTAATATGCATGCAGAGTTTGTATGGACTGGTAGTCCCATACCTATATGGCCCACAGACATTTTCTTTTCAATACAAAGATTTTACCTAAATATTTAGATTTGAAACTTCTCTTGGAAAAAAAATAATAACACTAGCAACGCTTTATAAAGTACACACTCTTACATGGTCCAAATACTGTGAAACTCAGGAGCAACAGATTCATCTGGAAATGGCAGGAGACTTCAGGTGCTCACATTCCCCCTCATCCCTAAAATCTCATTTGCCTCATTTTACACACTCACCTGATCTAAACCTGTTCTGTAAAGACCTGCATACTCAGATTGGATGCCATTTGGGCCTCTTTCGGTTGCAAGCTGACCCTTGTATTCCAGAAAACAGTTGCCATGTTTCTAACCAAAATTCTACATTCTGTGAAATACCAAACAATGAGAATTTGGCAGATTCCTAATGAAGTCTAGGTTCTTTCCTTCCTTTCTTCCTTCCTTCCTTCCTTCCTTCCTTCCTTCCTTCCTTCCTTCCTTCCTTCCTTCCTTCCCTCTTTCTTTCTTTTTTATTTTAAAGATGTGGGGTACAATTGAGGATTAGGTACATAAGTGGTCATCATACAGGCAAAGTCTGGATCTTTGCTTAATCCCCACTTTGCCTGGTTTGCGATTGGTATTCAAACCTTTCGATTTGGTACCCTTATTGAGGTCTAGGTTTTCATGAGGTTTCTTCATGCAGTCTATCTTTACTGTGTTGACCTGGAAGGGAAACTCTTCCCCTTTAGAAATATCCACAGCCAGCCACTCACACAAGCATAGTCATCTTTGCAACAGTGCTGAGAATAACATAGTTAATAACATAGTAGACCCTACATCTCAAAAAGATGATGATGATTATTATTACTATTTTTACTATTTTTACTTTAAATTTCTCCAAGAGCTTTCTTGCTGCCCTGAGGAGTATCTTTCTTGTCATAGATGGCTCACATTTTTCTCTCTTGGCAACTCCTTTCTCACCCTTTTGTTTTTTCACCTGGCTTCTCACTTTTCAATAGAAATACACACACACACACACACACACACACACACACACACACACACACACACACACTTTTCATTGGGTCTTTTGCCAGTATAGACCAAATCCTCCCTTCTCTTGACCCCAGAACACTCAGATACTCAGATTCTTATCTTCTAATTCTGAGTATTGGTATATTTTGTGTGCTTGTTACTTTTTCCAAGCAAGATGAGTCTTTTCTATAATGAACACTAGAAGCAGTTTTGAAGATGGTGCATATATTTTTTTCTACTTACCTCATAAAATACAAAGTCTAGTAGCCTGCCTTCCCTATACCACCACTTAAATGTGTGGATTTTGTATGTGAGTAATCACTGTCATGTCATATGTGATGAAATTCGAAGAAAGGTTTGAATACCTGCTAAAGACATCCATAGAGAGAGGACCTAAATTTATTCAATAAGCCAGACAGGCTATGCAACAAGGCATGACCACATGTCAGAAGCCACTATTAGTGCTCTTCTGCCTGTGGAGTGTGTTGAGAGAAAAATCACAGGATGCATCTCTTGTAAGAACGTTATGTAACAGAGAGTTGGAAACTCGAGGAATTACAGAATTGAATGTTGGACCTAAATACCTTAGTTTGTGACATTTTGAAGATAGAATTTCTTATTATGTCTTTGTAGCAATGATTAAATTTTCTTAGTCTTCTATCCTTAAAAATGTCAATTTTTTTCCAGCAATGGAGGTAGTCTCTGTATATGATGATAGTCATGTGTAGCCAAGGAATTTTATATTGGCAACTCTTGGCAAGCTCATTTGTCTGATTTAACTAAAAGCACCTGGACTCTGCTTTTTTGAAACCTAGCATGATGCGAGGCATGCCAATTTAAACCCATTTCAGTCGCCACAGTGTTCTTCTAGGTGCTAAGATAATGAAATATGTTCCATTTGAGTCTCCCTACACAACAAAACAATCTAGCCAGATTGTAAATTAAGTAGTATATTATAAATTATGTAGCATATAAGACATGGCTAGCACACATAATTAATGTGGTGTAAACACTAAGAGTGTCTACAATCTCAATTCAGGTACTTTAAGGGGCAGAGAAGACAGGAAGAGTTTCTTAAAGGATATATTTTTAGTTGAAATTTATGTGTCAAACCTGAAAATTCACATAGTTTTGTATGAAGACATTTAAATGATATCTTGCTGGAATATCAATTTCCCGGTAGCTTAACCCAAATTCTGAATTTAACATGTTTTATAAAGTACCTGAATAGTATATATAGTAACTGATTTTGTGTGTGCCCTCACATATTAGCAAGTAGCAATAGAGACCATCCTATAAAACTACAATTCTCCTAGAAAATTTGAGAGGATAACATAACAAAACCTTAGGATTCTATAATATTTATCATCACTCAGGTAGATATGCTTTCTTTCTTTTCTCTTCCCTTTCTTCCCACTCTCTTCTTCCTTCCTTTCAAACTTTCATAATTAATGCTCACTCTATCTTAAACAAAACTTGCTGCTATTCACTAAACTTTTTGTACTTTCATTCTAAGATCATTTTAAAAAATCTTCCATAGACATGTTTGCTTTTACAGAATGGCTTTTTGTTAGAATGTGCATATAAGTATTGTGCTATTGTTTTGCACTTAGCCAGAATGATTACTTGCTGACTTTTATAATAATATTAGAAATAATTTTCAATTATTATAATGTTTGATATAGCATCTAGCATGAAACACATTACAATAACTTTTTGTTCTGTTCGCATTATCTTGTAACAGAATATATGTAAATTTAGCATCCGAGAGGTTTTCTAATAATTGATATTATGACGATTAGTTTATCTGGATTCATTGCCCTACTTAAAAAATTTCTATTGTCATCAGAATAATGCTCATGTACTTTATTAAGAAAATGGAACCATTTTGTTGACCCCAAATTCTAACAACTCTGTGACCAGTGGCATCTATCTAGTTCGATCCCTTTACATTTTTTTTTTGTATCATTCCAGAAGTAATTCAATAGACTCCTCCTCTCACCTATTGTTGACTTTCAGGTTATTCATGAACTTGTGTTGTATACATTGAATAAATATTTGTAAGAGGGACAGATTCTAATATCTAACCAAACTTTTCTAAAAACTCTACCTCTGGTATCTGAGAATTTAAAAAGAATGGAAATAAGTATTTAATTCCATACTAAGATTTAACTTTGCTAAATGTATTTCTTTGCACCAGATTTTCTTTTCTCCTCAACTTTTTTGAATACATAGCAAATAATCCCTAAAACTTTAACCAAAACCTGCTTTTGAGTTAGAGAAGAGTAAGAGGAGGAATTTGTTGAAATTCTGTCTTACAATTATTGTGCTAATACACTATCAAGAGGCATATATAATTCATATGCTGGAGCTTTGCTAATCCACTATCCTCAAGATGCACACTACAAGACTGAAACATATTCACAGCAAGTTCCTTCCAGTATCTTGGATAATAGACCCTATAGCCATAGTCCAATAGAGACTCTCCTTCTGCTGAATTTTCCATTTAAAGGATTTTGTAATGCTGAAGCTTCAGTGTAGTTTGAACACATTTTCCTATTAATAAAATATTTCTGCCTTCTCCCAGACAGCTACTAGTCATTGTTAAGTCAAGCTAGTACAGTAGCTATAGAAAGCACATTTTGATATGCACTGCCCAATTAGAATTCATTAATTAGTAGAAAGTTTCAATCCAATTATGATTATACAAGAAAGAACTGTAACCATTTACCAATGTCTGTAACATCATAAACACTAACTTGTGATTCTCTGACATAGAAAACAGTTCAGAATTATGGCATATAAAATTACAGGTACCTTGTATTTCTTCTTAAGTCAGGTAATGAAAAACTACCCTCAAATTCAACACTTTTCCAAGTTAAGGTTATTGAGACATAGGAGGCTCTTTAAAATCTGCAGGTATAAATGTGATCCATAAAAAGAAAAATTGAGGGTCACACCCTTTTTCAGGAAAGTGTTATTAAGTAAGCTTATGAAACATCCCATCCAAGGAGTCAAGGATTTCACTAATAACAAGGAACATATCCTGACAAAGATTACAAAGAACCTTCAATGCAATTATAAATCACCATAATAGTTGCATTAAAAAATTAAGAGAACATTGTCTGGAAATGGCACACTATACAGGAATGCCTTCCCCACTCAATTTCCGCGAAGAGAATTTCAATTTGTTATGGTAGAGTTAAAGGACGCAAAAGACTAACAAATATGATCCTGCCTTATGCTATTGTAGAATCTGAATAACAGGGTTAGCTATGCCTTGATTTGGTAAATAATATGAAACATTTTTGGATTCAAGCCAAAATAGAATAAGGTAATAATTTTTCACTGTTTTATCATCTTACTAACATTTGTTGGTTGTTCACGAAAGTCAGTATCAAAAGATAAATCAGAACAACTAAAAGATAAACTTATAAATGACTGAAAAATTAAAGGAATGAGAAACTATTGAATTGTGTTTGAATGCTAGAAACTTTTTAACATAACTTCAATATGTGGTCCTGGGTTCTTAAAATAAAGAAGTTTCATAAAGAGGATATTATATATGGTTACTGAATTTAGAATTCTAGTGGTTTTTTTTCTTGTTTTTTTGCTAACCTTGAAAAATCAAACAAACATATAAGACAGTATTAAGGCTAAAAATAACTAAGAATCATGTTAAAAGTTACATAGCGTTATAGTATTGTATTTCTTTATTTACCCATAGAATAATAATCAGCACAATTGTCCATTATAGTTTTTTGCCTTTGTGTGTGGTACTTTGTGGTTTTGAAATATGATTTCAAATGCATAGAAAAGAAGCAGTATATTTACCACCAAATTGTGAGGACATGACAATCAAAAACATCTCAGAATAGTTGGAATCAATAAACCATTTTATTTTGAACTCATGAAAGCATGGCCATCTTTCAGGGTTCTAAAATTATAAATGTAATAGACAGCATATCACTTTTCTTATAAGTTGATATCAAACTCACAGCAGATGACAAATAATCAACAACTTAAAAATACCAGAGTAAAAAGGTTCGAAACCAGACAGTTTTTTAAAAATTTAATTTGTGAAGCTTACTGTAAAATTAACTTGGTTTTATCAACCAGTCTTAGATATGTATATACGACAAAGGCTACTTAAATTTGTTTTACTTTCATCTTAATTATAAATACTGAACTGGGATATGTTTTAAAGCATTAGTGAACTGATGTTTTTTTCAATTTATCAAATAATCATCTCTGGATAAAGTGTACTAAAGTTTATGATCACAATGGGTGACACTTCAGCAAAGAAAGAATCAATTTCAGAAGAAAATGTAGGGTCCAAGAAAAGAGTCATAGTAAAGTAGAAACCAAGCTGACCTTCTCAAGACCATTTTTTAAATTATTGTGATGGAGCATTAGAAACAAAAGTACAAATCAACATCTTGATGGGTTTTCATTAATTTTGTCAGTCAATAAATACAAATATAAGCCTAAAGTTGTGCAGAAGTTTAGGTAAGCAAAGTGTTTGCCCTCAAAGATGACAAGAAAGAGATAGATCAGTTGTTTCATATAAAAAGCAATTTCAAATACCTCCTTGTCTCCCTACTCATTATGATCTCATTTAAGCAGGAAAGGAAGTTAAGCATTGATGGGTTAGAATATGAATGCCTGCAGGGAGTTAAGTGGCAGAAAGAACAATGCTCATAAATTAATCAGAAGTCAAGATGAATAGGGAACCATAATGTGACCTTAAGGAATGTGGTGTGGAATGTCTTTTGTATGAAAAAAACAAAGGATTTGGAGAAAGAAAATAGCATAGATAGCATACTATCCAACCATCTAGTAAAATATCAGTCTCTGTTTCCCATATTGGGATTGGTCTAATCTAACTTAAATTGAAAACTCCATAGGTATCTCAATGTTTTGCTCAACTATTATGTATAGACAGAGAAGCCATATTGGTCTTTAAAATCACACTATATTGATACAGTTAAATCTTCGATTTTAAAAGACATTTTTGGTGATGAGGAAACTATTTTAATTAGCTGTTTAAAGTCAAGCTACAAATTTTAAATCGATATGGCAAGCCTAATATAGGGACATGCCATTTCCTTGAACTTGAATATTTTTTCAAAGCCATCTGTGCAGACAATGGGGACAGTGTTTGTTTTTAAAAGGAAGAAGAGGGAGCTCAAATATGTTGAAATAATCAATGGCTGTACAATAATATAAAGAAATTGAATAGATTTGTCAGCATGTCAGTCAGAAATGAATTACGATTGTAGTAAAGAAATAAAGGTAAAAGGAATTTCTCTGAGGAAAAGAACCATGCAAAATAAAAGCATTAGTGTGACATACAGTTTACAGAAACTCTCCTTGTGGAGATTAAAGTTTATGTTTGTTGACAGTACTACAGGAACATGTCACACAATGTGGAAATGATCACGCCATAACCACTTCTTCGCTGATGGCTTGATTTTACAGGCAGTGATCTCCATTAGATGGAATTCAGCATGCATTTCTGTCTACTGACATTAGCCAGAGTAGGTGCCTGCATGAGTGGACATAATTATTTGAGACCAAAGTATTTTCTGCCATGAAGTATTTTAAACCATGATAACATAAGAACCAGTTCTGTTTCTTATACATTAGAATGACTTGAGGGAAAATGAACAGAAATTGAATTATTTATATCTTATTTTGTAGATGGCTTTCATACTTAGATATAGAGACTGCTATAGACTTCCTGGATTTTCAGAAAAATGAGGCCTACTGGAAAAAGTAAGAATTATGTTAGTAATTGCAGAATTCATGGGATCAATGGTTATAGCATACATTTGCTGAGCACTTTTTGTGTGAAGAATACTTTCTTGGTCTTATTCCCTTTAATTCTCTGATATTTATACTGATAGGTTCGTTGATAATTCTTATTTTACTGATAAAAAATGAAGGTTAGACTAAATATTCAAATAAGTCAGTACTCTTTGAAAAGTAGATAAGAATCCGGGCTCGGTGTCTCAGCCTGTAATCCCGCGCCTTTGGGAGGCTGAGGTGAGTGGATTGCCTGAGCCCGCGGGTTCGAGACCCTCCTGGGCAGCGAGACCTCATCTCTACAATAAATAAAAAAATCAGCCGGGTGTGGTAGCGCATGCCTGTAATTCCGGCTATTTGGAAGGCTGAGGTGGAAGGATCGCTGGAGCCCAGTAGGTCAAGGCTGCGGTGGCTGGGAGCGGCCACTGCACTCCAGTCTGGGTGACTGCGTGAGACTCCAACTCAAAAAAAGAAAAGTAGATAAGAAACAGAACCGAACTTCAAAGCCTGACTGACCCTGAAGGCAGGAAGACATGTACCAAATAGGTGACAAATTCAGGTGACTCAAGTGGTCACTGCAACTTTCAATCACTTCTCTTGGGTGTTGTATTTTATATAAATTTGCAGAAAGAAATCATAAACAATCTAATACCAAGTTTGAAGTTTGATCACCAAAGTGATGCAGATTTGTGTAACTTTCTCTTGGACTCTTATTTCCTGATCATATACATTAATTCTGGTGGAAATTATCTTTGGGGGTACAATTCTAACCAATCGTAGGAAGTGGTAAAGGTTTTTGCTACTCCACTCTCTTTTTATATCTTTGGTTCACATTATCATCCTGTTAGAATTTATGTTTCCAATATATGTACTTTCATTTGGGGAAATAGTTACAAACCTTAGAGGTTTGGCAAGAGTGTAACACGTGACTCTCCAAAAAATAAAAGTGTGCATATATATGCACACATAAGTTTAGAAGAAATGTTATAATGTCTAGAACGCAAGTTACTACTAACAATAAAATATGCAATACTCTTTATTGTAAATTTCACACAGTCAATTGATTCTTAGAAAATATTCCCTTGGTTTTTGTGAAACTGTGGTATCTGTTGACAACTTATTGCAATTGATCAACTACTATAAGAGTTCTAACATGAATATGTTTATTTTATTTTTATTTACACTAATGAGTAAGAGCAAAAATACATGTGTTGGAATTGCACTAATTCTTCAGTGATTTGAACAACTTCTTTGTTGTATCAAGTAATTGTTTTCAAACACTAAAACAATATTCCTCAATTTTGTTTGTACTATGAATAATGTAACAGCTATAGACATGATACAGTTTAAAATTCATCTACATTATTAATATTGTCTCCATTACTTTCCTATGCCTAGACTAAGGGTCAGCACCTACAGCTTATGGGGTAAATCTGGCCCAATGCCTGTTTTTGCAAATAAAGTTTGATTGGAATACTGTAAACCATTTTGTTTATGTATCATCTAGGTCTACTTTTCTGTTAGAACCACAAAGTTGAGTAGTTGCTACAGAAAACATATGGTGCACAAAGCCTAAAATATTGACTCTTTGGCACTGTGCAGGAAATGTTGTAGTCAACAAAATAATAAATAAAGCCCTGATTTGTATTGTTTGCTGATTTCCATAGTACAAATATTTCCACTGTAACTGTTTTCAAGACACCAATATGACATTACTGAGTGTAGAGTAGGGGATAAATGCTCAATATCACACTATTGTTTAGAATTTGCACACTCATGCAAGAGGTGTAAATAAGCCCAATAGCTTAAAATAAGAGTAAAGTGTGGTAAAGTAGTTATGAAATTGTTGTGGGTTTAATTGTACTCCTCTAAAAATATATGTTAAGGTTCTAAAACCTCTGGTACCTGTCATTGTGACTATTTGGACATAGGGTCTTTGCAGATGAAATCAAGTTGAGATGAGGTCTTACTGGATTCGAGTGAGCCCTAAATCCAGTAACCGGCATCTTTATGAGGAGAGAGAGATTTGATGACATAGAAGGGACAAGGGAAAGAAAGTCATGTGAAGACAGAGATAGAGATTGAAGTTATATTGCCACAAACCAAGAAATGACAAGGATTACTGGCAATCACCAGAAATTAGAAAAAGTAAGGAAGGATATTTTCCCTAAGCACTCACAGAAAGCATGGGAACAACTTGACTTTAGACTTCCAGCCTCCAGAACTTGTGGTAACTTTGTGATAATTTGTAACAGGTGCCCATGAAAATAAATACAGAAGTGTTTGAGTTTTGAATATTTGTCTTTGTTTTACACATAATTAATTTCAGCATAATGTTTATATAATTTAATTTTTAATAATGGTTGTGTTTGACAAGTTTGTGGAATTCCTGAAAATTCAACAAAATCATGAGGCAGTTTGGATCGATTCCAGAGCATCCTTCTTAAAAACCATCAGTACTGACAAGGCAACATCCTCCCCTGGGAGAGAGAACAGAATCAGAGTCCAGTTTTGCTCCCAGTCTTACATGTTTCTAGAAAGCCAGTTTTGTAAAAGTGAGACATAACAATAATGAATTTCAGGGAGCAAATAAGGGTCAGTCCTTGCTATTGAAGCTTTTTACTTTTGGATATCATTTGTCTGAAAGGAACTTAAGTGAAAGCCCAAGTCATGGGCCTGAGAGATGATATTTGATTTTGAATTCCCCCGATAGTGTTCCTTCACCTTCTGATGTGTTGTTTGTTTTTGTCAAGACTGGCTCAGGTACTGTACATAACTGATCCCCATATGTGAATATATCTGTTGGCCCAATCTTGGACTACAAAATGGAGACAGCAAAAGAAATGATATGGGATCTGGTCTAAACCTTAATTTAGAAATAAAATGTCTTAGAGATTTTTAATATAAATTATCCATTGTCCAATTTTTTGTATATATCCAAAGAATATTTTTTCCAAAGTGTGGATATATAGTAAACCTTACTAGCATGTATGTCTTAAATGAATATGGAAACATTTTAGTTTTAGTAGCACTTTGTGTTGTAACTGCCCCCACCTCTGCCAAAGGAATGCACATTCTGTGTCTTATTATATTAAGCTTGAAAAGTGAACTCGAACTGCTAAATATACATTTAATAATGGGAAGATAGGTTTACTAATAGAATCATGCTAACCATAAGTAAACATTAGAGGTGAAGGTCAGTTGAGTAAAAATTACATTATTTATTACTAATTAAGTGAAAGATGCGAGTCTTTTTACTCACTTTTTCCTCTCTTTTTATTTAGTGGTGAGAGAAGTTGACATTTGCTGTCACTTTACCATCAATTGAAAGTTGTATTTCTGGTTTTCTGTTGACAGACCTTCTAACTGCTCAAGGACAAGAGTACTCTTTTATATTCTCCCAGTAATTATGAGGATTCTGATCCATAGGTTATCTTCTTACAGTAAAGTACTTCAGTATGCTAATTGGACTCTTGTCCTTTATCTCCACTCCTGTGTTTAACCAATAATGTGAGGAGTTCATTATCATCATTTCCCAGGTTGTTCTCCTGACTTGGTTTGGATGTTTATTGAAATACTCCTTGGATTGCATCAACGTTGCCTATAACAGATGCAGCATTGACTTATAAAAGGAAACCCTGTTATGCACTTGTATGTTGGTCTCTCATTTGTTCAGTAATAACAATACAATGGTTCTGGATACCAAGCCCAGTTAGACAGAAATTTTAACGATGAAATCATAAAGTCTTCAAATATTTTGAAGCATTCAATGATAATGCTTCATATCAGGGAGTGGAAGACACTATATAACTAACATTTACTATTTCACATTTTAAAGGTAGCTTATAATTTAACAGAAAAAGTGCTGATTGGGTAAACTAAAATAATATACTCAGTCTCCTGACATGGAAAACAAAGCTGAGAAAAGCATTATTTTTCAGAATTGTTAACTGGTCATGCCATAGGCTATTTCAAAGATTTCTTAACAAAATTATCAAGCGGAAAGGCTGTGTGATTTTTTTTTCCATATTTTTTAACCAAAATAAGAATAATAGCGATGGTAACTTTTTATCATGAATCATTTCTGGTATTGTGTTTTTATAGTCTGAAATTTAATTATAGTATACATGTAGGAGCATAAAATTGGTGTTCATACTTTAATTTCCATTAATCTATTAAATTCCAGGACCATTAGGAATAAATATAAAAGGAAATTATGCATAGAAAGCACATTCCACATATTTCCATCCTTGCCCCAAAGTCACATTTTAATCAACCCTATCTTCTGCTCATGTTTGGAGTGAATTACCCATTCAATGTTCTAGGCATAACTTCTGGGCACTTTCCTATTGTTTTCAGCTATATAAAGGGAGCTCAGAAGAAGAAAGGCTACAACTTGATAAAGATTATACTGATGTTTTTTGGCAGGATACATCCCCCTTTGGCAGAAGAGGCCATCTTCAGTATGGCATGCAGATTTTGAGGAAATAATATCTGAGTTTCTCTAGGTTGAATACTAAAATAGCCACAGCCCTCAAGGAAACCACTTCTGGGATCCATGCTCAAATTAGATTCTTGTAAAGTTGCATGATAACACGTGTCCACAAAAGCCTTTTCATAAGAATGTTCATGGCAGTTTTACTGTAAACCGTCCTTCTGTCTCTTGTCTAACAAGAAAACATAGATTTATTATGGTATATTTATTTACATAATGGAATATTACATGGGAATAAAAAGGAAAAAAATACTTAAGGGTTAATCTCAAAGACATTATGTTGAAAGAAAGAATTCAGTCTCAATAGGTTATATACTCCATGCTTCCAGTTCTGCTAAACTCTAGAATAAGCCAGGCAAATTAATGGTGATGAAAATCAGAAAAGTATTTTCTTTGAATGAGGGAAGTGAACTAGCTGTGAAGGAGCATGAGAGACCTTTCTAGGATGATAAAAATGCCATATATCTTAATAGGCATGTAGGTTACTGAATGTACGTATTTGTTAAAATTGATTGAATGTGTTCTTAAGATGTATGCATTCCCTCTGTGTAAATTATACCTCAGTATATAGTCACCAGGTGCTTTGAGAAAATAATGATGTATTAACAGTTACTTTTTGTACACAATAATTTGCCTTTCTCCAATTCTCTTAATGTTTCATAACACAATGCAATGGACAATATCATTTTATTCTGTGGTTAAGAAAGCATGGATAAAAGGGAATGATGGCAGAGTAGGAAGTACTAGAAATCTGTCTCCCAACCTATGCAGCAATTGCAGGGCAGAATCTGTCTGATGTAACTATTTTTGAACTCTGTAGTCTATTAAAGCATACAATGTCCAGGGGAAGGCTTAAATAGTAAATTTCAGTTAATTTCAATCAATTTCACTTCTTAGTGCAGTAATAGCTACCCAAGTTCAACCCCTCAGCTGCTGGCACACAGGTGGGCAAAAAAGACCATGTTTTCCAAGTCTCAGGAATCTGTGCTCTTGTTACTGATTACTATTTCTGGTCACAGAGATGCAGACAAAGAGGCAGCTGATGTTGTGCTTCCCCTGCAAGCCACTGCCCCTCTAACAGAAGTGAAATCCTGGTAATTTAAAGGGCCAGTAACTTTTTTCCCTTTATTTTTTTCTCTTTTTTCTCCTTTTGGGAGCCAGATATTGAAGACTACGATATTTTAAAGCAACTGCATATATGGGGGAAATTAGAAAGTCACTATGCATACACAGGGGAAGACACACTCTTGGAAAACATTAGAAAATACCTTAAGTTTACACCTCAAAGTGATCCTATATACATATATAGCTTACAATGACAAAAAACAAAAAGCAAATAAAAAGCGATCAAACTTTGGGAAAGGGGGAATTTAAATTTCCAGCATTATTACATTATTAGAACCACATGCCCATTTTAAAACAAGCAATTACAAGACATAAACACACACACACACACACACACACACACACACACACACACACAAATGTGGCTCATTTAAAACAGAGAAATAAAAGAGAGACTGTCCCTGAAACAGACCTGATGGTGAATTTACTAGACAAAGACTTTAAAACTACTGTTATGTTGCTCAAAGAATAATGTAAGACATAGAATAAGTTAACAAAATGATATATGAACAAAATGGAAATAGCAATAAAAAGATATAAAACCTAAAGAGAAACAAACAAAAAATTTGGAGCTGAAGATTACAATAACTGATATGAAAAATTTACTAGAGTTATTCAAAGACAGATTTAAGCAGAAAAAATGAATTGATAAACTTGTAGAACATTGGAAATTATCAAGTCTGAAGAATAAAAAGAAAAAATTAAGCAAATAGTGTCTTAGAGACTTGTGAGACACTATCAGGTGAACATCACATTGTAGAAGTCGTAGAAGTAGAAGAGAGAGAAAGAAAGTTGCAGAGAAAATACTAGGCAAAAATAATGGCTGAAGTCTTCCCAAATTTGATGAAGGACATGAATACTAATATCCAAAAATTCAATGAACTTCAAGAAAGATAAAGTTTAAAAGGCCTACACAAAGACACATTACAATCAAACTGTGGAAAGACAAAAACAAATAGGAAAATTTGAAAGCAACAAAAGAGAAGCAATTTGTCATATACAAGGGATTCCAAGTAAGAGTATCAGCAGATTTCTCATAAAATATATTCAGAGAAAATTATCAACCCCAAATTCTACATCCACGAAATGGTCCTTCAAAAGTGAAAGAGAAATTAAGACATTCTCAGATTAAGAAAAACAACAAACCTCAATGAAAAAAATTTTTTACCACTAGATCTGCCTTGAAAAAATCTAAAGATAGTCCTGCAAGTTGAAATGAAAGGACACTAGACAGTAACTTGAAGTCATGTGAAGAAATAAGGATCTTAGTAAAAGTAAACACATAGGAAATTATAAAAGCTAGTGTTATTGTAAAAATGGTGTGTTACTGTTTTCTATGTGATTTAAGAAATGAATATATACTTTAAAAAATAGCTATTAGACTAAAAGCTAATATTACTATACCTGTGGCTTGTAACTCTACATTTTTTTCTGCATGATTTAAAAGATAAATGCTTTTTAAAATTATTAGCTTATATTTTTGAACATACAATGTATAAAGATGTAATTTTGTGACATCAACAATGAAAAAGGGTGGGAATTGAGCTGTTAAAGAAGCAGAGTTTTTGTATGTTTTTTAAGTTAAGCTGTTTTGAACTCAAATTAGAGTTTTATATCATTAGGAGGTTAAATAAAATTCCCATTGTAATCATAAGAGCAATAGCTAAAGCTATTGCTAAACTTCTAAAAAATGAGGAAGGAGCTTACAAATTTCACTATGAAGAAAGTTGTCTAAATGCATAAGAAGACAGCAATGCAGCAAATGAGGAACACGAAAGCTATATGGAGTATAGTAAACAAATATCAAAATAACTGAAGTCCCTTCTTTTATTAATTACCAATAACTCAAAAAACAACAGATGGTGGAGAGGATGTGGGGAAAAGGGAACACTTCTACACTGCTGGTAAGAGTGTAAACTAGTACAACCTCTGTGGAAAACAGTGTGGCAATTCCTAAATGATCTAAAAATTGACCTTCCATACAACCCAACAATCCCCCTTCTGGGAACATACCCAGAGGAAATCAAATCACTCTATGAAAAAGATACCTGCATACGCATGTTTATTGCAGCACTATTCACAATAGCAAAAACATGGAACCAGTCGTGCTGCCCACCAAAAGCAGACTGGATTAAAAACTTTGGTACATATTCATGATGGAATATTATGCGGTCATAAAGAACAAAATTATGAACTTTGCAGCCACTTGACTATAATACTGAGTGATCTATCACAGAAACAAAGAACTGAGTACCACATGTTCTTGCTCATAAGCAGACTCTGAACAATTATCATAATACTATAAAAAAGAGATTGGCAGTAGAGGGAAACTGCCAGGGGATGAGGGTACTCTTTATCAATAAGGGTACCTGATCTCAAACCAGGTGAAGTAAGCACCAAAGTAAGGTCCAACCTTTACCTGTATGATGACCATTTGTATATGTAATCCTTAAAATAAACAATAAAATAAAGTAAATGTAAATTGATTAAACTTTTCAATCAAAAGGCAGATATGGCTCAATTAATATTAAAAAAGAATCTAACTATATGCTCCTTATAAAAGGCTGACTTTAAATTCAGACAAAATTAAATTGAAAGTAAAAGGAAGAAAAAGGATATCCCATAAAAATTTTAACCAAAAGACACCAGGATTGTCTTATACTAATATCTGAAGAATAGACTTTAAAAAAAGCAATTTTTAAGAGATAAAGAAAAACATTATGTATTCTAAAAGGTTCAATACAGTAAGATCTAATAATTATAAACATTTATACACCTAAACACAGACCATAAAAATATGAGAAGCAAAAATTGACAGAAATGATGGAAGAAATAGATAGTTCCACATAATATTAAGAGACTTTATTACCCCTCTCTTTATACTGAATATGACAGTCAGACTTAAGATGAGAGAAAAAAAAAAAGAACTGGAACAACACAATAAACCAACTAGAGCTAATAAGTATATACAAAGCACTCTACCCAACAACAAGAGAATATACATTCTTCTCAAGTGCAAGTAAGGCCACAAATGAAGTCTCAGTATATTTAAAAAGATAGATATTATGAAAAGTATATTCTCTAACTACAATGCAAATTAAACAACAAGCCTAAACAACCAGTAGATCAAAGAGAAAATCACAAAGGAAAATGGAAAATATTTAGCTACAGATAAAAACAGAAGTACAGCATACCAAAACTATGAGAAATAGGAAAAGAAGTGCTAGAAGGAAAAGTTATAGTTATATAAGCTTATATTAAAAAAAACTAGAATGGGCCAGGTGCAGTGGCTCTAGCCTGTAATCCCAACACTTTGGGAGGCTGAGGTGAGGAGTTTGCCTGAGCCCACAGGTTCAAAACCAACCTGGGCAAATTGACGAGACCTTGTCTCTACAATAAACCAAAAAATTAACTGGACATGGTAGTGCACGCCTGTAGTTCGTGCCTGTAGTTCCAGCAACTTGGAAGGCTGAGGCGGAAGAATTGTCTGAGCCCAGTACGTTGACGCTGGGGTGCCTGTGAGTGTGCTCCTGCACCCACTCCAATCTGGGCGATGGAGTGAGACTCCACCTCAAAAAACCAAAAAAAAAAAAAACCCAAAAAACACAAAGATAATCTCAAGTCAACAACATAAGTTTACAACTAACAAACAAGCTAGAAAAGCAAACAAACAAACTAGCAGCAGGAAGGAAATAATAATGATCAGAATAGAGAAAAACAAAAGAGAAATGAGAAATAAAGACAATCAATAAAACCAAAATTGAGTCTTTGGAAAGATTAATAAAATTGACAGTTTTTAGCTAAGTCACCTAATTTAAAAAGAGTGAAAAGCCAAATTACTAAAATGAGAAGTAAAAGTGGCAACATTGCTATCAATTCCACAGAAATAAAAGGACTATAGGAGAATATGTGATCAATTTTATGCCAGCATACAATTGGTCAACCTTGAAGAAACAGACACATTCCTATAAATATAAAATCTACTAAGAGTCAACATTGAATAAATAGAAAATCTGAATTGATCTGTAACTACTAAGGACATTGAATCAGTAATCAAAAATCTCCTAAGAAAAGCTCTGAAACTTATGACTTTGCCAGTGAATTTTAAAGAACATCAATATTTCTTACACTCTTCCAAAACAATTGAAGGGGAGAGAATATTTCTAACTCATTTTGCAGTCAATGTTACTCTGATCCCAAAGCCAGACATAGATACTACAAAAAAACTGCAGACCAATATATCCCTCATAAATATAAAAGTAAAAATTTTCAACAAAATACAAGTAAATAAAATTCAACAGCACATAAAAAATATTACATAAGATAACCAGGTGGGATTTATTCCTGGAAAATGAGATGGATCAACATGCAAAAATCAAGAATGTAATACTTCACATAACAGAATGAAGGAAAAAAAAAATCTGATTAGCCAATACAGTGCAGAAAAAGCATTTGACAAAAATCCTACGTTATTTTATAATAAAAACACTCAAACTGGAAATGGAAACTATTGTAACATAATAAAAGCTATATACGGAAAACCCACAGCAAAGATTATACTCAATGGTAAAAGACTGAAAGCTTTTCTTCCAAGATCAGAAACAAGACAAAGATGTTTGCCTTCACCACTTCTACTCAGTAAAGTACGAGAAGGTTTAGTCAAAGAAATTATGCAAAAATAATAAATACATAAATAAATCCAAACTTAAGCAATCTATAGATTCAATGGAATCCCTATCAAAATTCCAATGTTGTTTTTTTCAGAAATAGAAAAAATACATGTAAAAAAATGTATATGGGAACTTAAGGAACCCTGGCTAGCCAAAACAATCCTGAAGGGAAAAAAGAACAAAGTTGGAGTGTTCACATTCCTAATTTGAAAACTTACTACAAAGCAATCAGAAGAATGTATTACTGGCATAAAGATAGACATACAGACCAATGGAATAGAATAGAAAACCAGAAATAAGCCCTCTTACAGATGTCAAATGATTTTTGCCAAGGATCCCAAAATTATCCAATAGAGAAAAAGAATGTATTTTAAACAAATCATGCAGAAAAAACTGGATATTTACATGCAAAATGATTAAGTTGGATTCCTACCTAAAACCATATGCAGAAGTTGATTCAAAATGGATTAATGACCTAAATATAAGATCTAAAATTCTAAAGCTCTTAGAAGAAAATATGTGGTAGATTCTTCACAATGTTAGAGTTTCAATGATTTCTTAGCTATAACACTAAAGATGTGGACAACAAAATAAAAAATAGACAAATTGAATTTCATTAAATATTTTTAAATGTATGCATCAAAGCACGCTATCAACAGGGTAAAAGGGCAACCTTACAGAATGGGAGGAAATATTTTCAAATAATATATCTGACAAGAAATCAATACCCAAAATTGTATACACAATTACTAAAACTCAACAACAGAAAACACATAACCCTGTTCAAAATGGACAAATAACATGAATAGACATTTCTTCAAAGAAGATGTACAAAACGAAAAGATTCTGAATATCATTAATCATTAGGGAAATGCAAATTATAACTACAACAAAATACTGACTCACTCCCATTAAGTTGGCTACTGTTTTTTAAGAAGAAGAAAGTGTTAGGAGAATATAAAGAACTGGAACTCTTGTACACCATTCGTGAAAATGTAAAATTATATAGACTATGGAAAACTGTATGGAAGTTCCTAAAAAACCATTTACCATGTGATACAGCAATTTCTCATCTGAATAGATACCCAAAAGAGAAGCAGAGTCTTGAGGATATATTTGTACATCATGTTTATAGCAGCATTATTCATAATAGCTAAAATGTGAAAGCAACCCAAGTTGCCACTGACAGATGAATGGATAAGCACAATGTATTGTATGCATACAATAAAATATTGTTTAGCTTTCAAACAGAAGGAAATTCTGACATTTGCTAAACATGGATGAAACTGAGGGCATTATGCTAAGTGACATAAGGACATCATGCTAAGTAAAATAAGTCAGGGACATTATGCTAAGTGAAATAAATCAGTCACAAAAAGACAATCACTGTATGATTTCACTTATATGAGGCACTTAAAATAGTCAGAATCACACAGATAGAAAGTAGAATGGTGATTTGCAGGGCCTATGAGGAGTGAGGATTGAGAAGTTATGATTTAATGAGTATAGAGTTTCAGTTTTGCAAGATGTCAAAGGAGTTCTGTAGATGAATGGTGGTGATGACCGCACATCAGTATAAATGTACTTAATGCCATTGAACTTGGTTAAGTTGAATGGCTATGATAGTACATTGGTTAAAATAGTACATTTTATTTTATGTGCATTTTACCACAATAAAAAAAATTGGAAAAGGAAACACAAATGTTATCCCTATTTTTTAGAAAAGAAACTAAGTCTTTAAGGAGCTAGAGGAATTGCAAATGTTATACAGTTCTAGCAGAACAGGAGCTCAGGCTATTATTTCTAGATCTCTGACTTTCACGTTAATCTAGACTGAATCTGCTAAAGTAAACATATCTTAGTTACAGACAAAAGGTAGTAAAAGAGTGTTACTCATTCCAACTGACTCAACCTACACCTCTTCTCAGTTAAAACCTTTGAGAACAAATGTAGCAGTGTCAGAAAAGGTTAATTCAATTTATATTCTGCACAAGGTGTGTATATTAATTTAATGACTGAAAAGGTTTTGTTGAATAAAAGTATGCAAAAGTCTCTGAGCTAAACTATTGAATGACTCCTGCAACAAAGTTCAGTGGATTAGTGGTGACTACCAATTTATTTTCTGCCTTTGGGGTAGAATATCATTCTTTTTAATACGTGAATCAAACTCCCATATATGTGCAATTTTTTGTTTATTTTTTAGTTGTAGTTTTCTGTTTAAAGTCCAAATGTAGCATTTTTCCTAAATTGGAACGTAACCCCCTGGGGAATACATGCAGAAGTTGTCCAAGGCATCCATCTCCAAATAAAATTCTTAAATAAATATTCAGATACATTGCACAGAAAGGTTGTGTCTCTTCTTGCAACATAAACAATATAGTACTCCTACACTAGGATGAGGATATATAAATGCGGTATTTTTAAATATAAAAAGTTAACTTGGGAATGTTGATCAGCGATGTTAGATTTTAAAAAGTCAATAAAGAAAGTATATACCTACATTTGACTGGTTGTTCCATATGCCATCATTTAAACTGTCTTAAAGAACCATTTCCTAGGAGGGATGTGTTGACTCCAAACCATTAAAACAATTATCTTGTTTTTACTATGTCATTTAAAAAATTTTTTAAACTAATAAGTGTTGAGTATTTCATGTGAATTAGGGAGTCTACTAAGTATTGTACATATATCATGTCATTTTTTTCTTACAACTGCTCAAGAAGTTTAGTAAAGTTATTATCCTAATATTTTAGGTAAGAATATTGAAGCTTTAAAAATGTGTCACTTACAGCAAGTGAAGCAGATGGCAAGTTACAGGACCAGGATTTATACCTAAGCAATTTGATCTAAGAACCCTCACCTTGAAGTACTATTTTATACTGTCCCCTGGACAGAAACCTCATCCATACAGAAAAGTAGGAGGCATTTCCTGGGAGAATCTCCTTTGTCAATCTTTTTTTAAAAGGAGGAGGGGAAGTCACTAGTTATCCTATTATACTCTGACTCCTAAAACACCACAAAGCCTGATATTTTCCTGGTAAAAATTTGTTTCAGTATATGTCTATAATGAAAGTCACAGATGCTAAAAGGAATGAAGAACGTCAGGGCACATTTGTGAAGAGATGTTGAGTGAAGATGAGCATATGAAGTATCCTTGCTTAGTCTCTTTTGCCTATTCAAGCAAAGGCAACAACCGCTTGATTAAAAATGGATGGAATGAAGAAACATAGTAGTAAGTCCAGAGGTAATGTGGGACTTTGAAATGGTTTATTCCTATGACTCTTTCTCCGTGTCCCTGAAATCCCCCAGGCTCTATTCCCCTTTTGTTTTGTTTTGTTTGTCTTCAAGAGGGTAGGTAGTAAGATGGCTGAAGAAATTCCAAGCCTCAATATTGTGACTAATCGTATCCAGAGAAAAGGAAAAGAGACAGTTTGGAAGCTTCTATGAAGTTGTAGGAGGAAGGAACTTTTACAAAAGTTCCACAAAATATATCCTAACATCCCATCAACCCATAATGGGTCATGTATCCTAGGAGAAACACATTTCTAGCAAAAGAAGAAAATTCAGAAACTGAGGGGGTTACCTTTTCTGGAGTCATAGGCTATGTAAACTTTTATAGCTGAACTGGCATAGTTCTGCCAGATAGGTGAGAGGAGTCAGTATCCAGTGTTTTCTCTCTTCTATGTGCCTGCTTAGCTTCAGTTAATTATTGTTTTTAGGAACTCTGGGATCAAGTCTTTTGGATTTCTTTTTAAAAAATGAAAATATTACAGGAGTCACTTCTGTAATTAAAAATAAATACACATGATTACATATTGGTAGAAGATATAAGACCTAGTATTAGCTAGATCAGTAGTTTTACTATAGTTTACAATAATCTATTATACATTCCGATATTGCTAGAAGAGAATGATTTGAATGTTTCTAGCATAAAAGCAAGACCTATATTTAAGGTGATGGATATCCCAAGTACACTGATTTGATCTTTACATATTATCTAAATGTATTAAATTACTGCATGTAACCTGAACCTATATACATCTATTTTGCATCAGTAAAAATTGTTTAAAAATAAATCAAAGTAACTGCATAACCAGAGCCACAGCAACATCTGCTCTAGGTTGTAGTCTAAAATCAGATGGGATTAAGCCAGGGATTACTGAGAAGCAGACCACTATGAAGAGTCATAGAGTTCTGTGTCTGATCCATAGGATTGCAAAGGAAGGAATTCTAGGCAAAGCCAGAAATGGAGCTGAAATCAACACTTGGGAAAAACAAACAGAAAAACTAGAAGAAATTATATAAACTGAGGAAAACAGACATATCATCAACAATTCCCCCCTACCAGGATCCTTATAAATAGGTTGCTTTTGTCCCACTAATATTATCACTCTGAACTTAATATAGAATCCATACAAGTTCTGTAGAAACTGAAATCAATCATTATGCTACCAGACATTATCCCAAGTCAGTTTAACAATCCACTATTCCAATGACCCATTAGGCTTCCACTATTGTTGCCACCTTTCTTCTTATTGAGCTCTTACTATCTGCCTGGCACTGTCCTAAATTTAACATATATTAACTTGCTAATCTTGTGAGATTATTGTGCTCATTTACAGAGGACAGCACATATGCAGAAAATAATCCAATGAGTTGACTAAGAATAGAGGCCTTAGGAAGTGATAGGGCCACAATTTCGTTTCAAATCAGCTAGATTTCAAAACATGGATTTTTTTTGTTTGTTTTGTTTTGCAAAGCTATTTTGCTTTCCCTGTTCTTATACCTGCACCTAACACCATGAAGGAAATGAACATGATTTCATTATGCAATTTAAAAGGAATTATTGTTATCAGCTTAATAATGGAGTACACCATTTGGAAAAAATAAAAAAGTCTATCTTTCTAAAAATGTATACAACTGGATAAACTACATTGTTTTATTTCAATTTTGACACGTATACCATGTATGTCTATCTGTCTTGTACCTTACTTTTTTCTTCCATACTTAGCCTTTCCTTGATACTCTACTCCAGGGTTAGCATGTTAACTAAGTAACTGAACATTTATTGAGAATCCAGTACTCCCTAGGACTCAATTATAATTTCCTAGTCATCGTTTATGTATTTCAGATATCTTTGTTTCTTGTTGCCCTGAAATCTTGGACATCTTCCTATCTAATTCATTTTTTCCTTTCTTCAATTAAGCTATAATTGGAGTTTTTTTTTTTTTTTTAAGCATTAAGAGTTTAGAACATTTTCTTGGCTCCAGAGGACTTGGGGGTTAATGGTGAATGCAGACAAAATGCTTGGACTTGGTTTTTTTTTTTTTTATGTTTTTTATTGATTTTAATTTGGTATTCAGTTAATATTTTAGTTTGTATATGAAATAGTCTGCCTTCTTTTTTACTTGCTATGTGTTGTGTGTACATGTGGGAAAGAATCTTATTCTAATGAGTCCTCCTTGAAATTAGAACAAATATCCCTCATCTTTAGCATTCTCTAGCCCTAAGCATAGTGTCTTGCCCTTTGCAGATTCTGAACATACATTTGTATGATCATTGGGTTTTTTTGTATTTCATATGTGTGAGTTAATTATTAAAAATTAAAAATATGAACTGTGTGATATTATTTTTAATGTAAAAATTCTAGTCCAAATATACAAATTCTTTTTATTTTCCTCAGTGTTTTGTGGGGTGAAATGGTACAGTGGAACTATGAGTCATTTTTGATGTGGAAAAGAAAGCCTTACCCTGCGAGGAAACCATCTAGAGAATCTGTAATGAGAACAAAATAAACCACCTCATCCTGGGCTCTCAGCATCATGGCTCTTGATGACTTAGGATTCCTTCACAATCAAGTACAAATGAGTCTGTGTCTTTAAAAAATAAAGCTCATTTTTTATATGAGACAGTTTATAGTTTATCAAAAAGCTACTTTAAGGTGTTTAATAAATCATGCTGCATTCAACTCAGGGATAAGAAAGCACAATTGTCTAAAATAAAATATGTTAGGGATACAAGAAAAACACAGATTCTTAGTATGATACGCAGAGTCCTTATGAATTAATCAGAAAATATTAATTGTCTACCAAGTTAAAAGTAGTGAAGAAATAAAAAGACAACTTTATTCTAAGTGAATGTACAAGGCCTGGCTGCTAAAAGATTTAGTGCAAATCTTAGTGTTTGACCAATTTTAGTTTTTTTATGGCTTAGTAAGAAATGAATGAACACTCCCCACTATAAAAGCGAATTTATTTGTCTTAAGGCAAAGGATATTTTTGTAGCAGAAGTATAATAAAATCAGCAGAGAAGAATCCCAGCTTGTGGCTTCTTCAGCAGATGGTCAATATCTCACCTCACACCACTTTGGTTTGTACCATTTCCTGCACCATCTTGATGAGACTTCCAGAAGGCAATTCTCAATGGTATTTCAGAGGCTGGAGTGAAGTGACAAGGGAGTTCATACTCCTGACCTAATGACTGTAAATTATTTATTGATTTGATTGGACATATTGTTTCTACAGAACTCAAAAGCTGTCATCCACATGACTCACTGCCCCTTACTTGTTCCAAATGAATCCAAGCATGTTTTATAATTGCTCTTCTAATTGTAAGCAAGGAGACAGTGAAGAAGTCAGCAGCTTGGTGGACTTCAGTCAGCAGGAATAGAAAAGTCTGGTAGTGGCTGCTTCAATGGGAAACTGCCAGGGGAGAGGGGGTACACCTCATCAACAAGGGAGCCTGCATAATGAACGTTTGTATACCTAACCCTGAATTGTATCCCACATCTTCAGAATAAAAAAAAAAATTTTAAAGACCACTCCTGATGTCACAAGAGGGTAGGGCAAGGGGTAAGGAGTTAAGATTACCAGGAAATAAGAGAAGTTAGCAGATAAAATACATTCCTCTTTTTATATTTTGCTGAGAGAATATCACCAATTTCTCTTCACACCAAGAGACAGAATCACTTCTTTGACTTAGGGGTATTTTCAACGTCATCTGCCAGGCACTTGTGTATATGTGTGTGTTTGTGTTTGTGTCTGTGTAGTAAGCATTTTGAGGTAGAACCTGTGGATTATACCAGGGAACAAGCAAAGGGTGGTAGAATCTGTTTTGGCTTTGAAATTAAACAGAACAGATCCAGCTAATCCACCTATTAGCTCTGCAATTTGAGACAATTTGCCACTAAAAATATTAGCTTTGCATGTGTGTAAAATGAATATAATAAAATCCATGTCTTAGTATTGTTACTAATTGCCACAGTACCCAGAAAGAAAAGTTCAGTGAATAGCGATTCCCTTTCCTCCTCTTGAAACACTTCTACTCATTCCATGCCTTGCTTACAGTTCTTCATTTCTCTGGCCCTATGTGTGTGTATGTGGATAGGGGGAGGTATGAGTTATACCTATGAGTTTAGCTTCCTGCAGAATTTAGGATTCAACCTATTCCCAGACAGATAGAAGGAGCCATGGGCAATAATTTATCAGCTTACTACCAACTCAGCAGTGTTACTGAGTCTACTTTGATTTTCTAACCCATAACTAGGTTTTGACTTCTTCCTTGTGCTCAAAACACTCTCTTATACCTTTCCAGTTTCTTTCTCAATTTCTATCTTTGTGCTGATTCTATACTCCAGGGCTAATATGATAACTAAGTAGTTGAGCAGACATTTGTGAAGGTCCAGTACCCCTCAAGACTGAAATAAGATCCCCGGATCCTCATGTATGTATTTCCCATATCCCTGATTCTTGTTGTTCAGAAATCTTAGATATCTTGCTGTTTCTTTCCTGCTATTGTGAACCATTTTACTGTTAACTGTCAGCCCACTTTATCACCCATTGCTAGGTCCTATGTCCTCCCCATCTCTAATTTGATTCGCTTTGCGTTTAAACAAGAAACCTTTTTATATAAACTATTTGAGAAGACAGGTCATCTACACATTATGAATGTGATAATACAACAATTCATGGTGAAAAAACATAGGCCAACTTTAGAATAGTCTTTAATTCTGCCCTATTTCCCACCATGTGTGTCCTTTTCTATACTAAGCTACGCTGCTTCTACATAGAATTCTTTAAAATCCACTGTCCTCTTTCCATTTTATTTGCTACTTCATTTTTTGGCTCTTTTCTCCTCACACCTGGACCATCACAATATCTACTTTCTGGGCTCTTTGCTAACAATAGCTCCTCTTGATTTTCACTAGATTTATGTTTCTAAAAGCCAGATACAATCATATTATTCTTCTGGCCATCTCTTGTAGCATAAAGAGTCCCTATGCCTGGAATTGAAGGTCCTTTAACATCTACCCTAATCAACATTTTTTGATCTTAGTCCCTGCCTTCCTCACTTGCATGACTCATTTTTCCTTAAACATATCATAGGGTGTCATTCTGTTATGCCTTCTCCCTGCACTGTCTGAAACACCTTTCTGCACCATGACACTTGCAAAAATCCTACTCATTCTCTGCACTCCTGCTCTATTTAAGAATCCCATATCTGGTTGTTTTAATCCCTGTGGATTAATTTTTCAGTGGGTCCACATACCATATAGGATAAAATTGTATAGTCACTAATAGGAAGTACTACAAAGGATAACGTGTTATACATTGTACCCAAAGCCTTTTTTAATCTTGCCCTACCTGACTAGAACTGAGAAGCCAGCCACTTCCACTAAAGCCCCAACTTCAACATACCCATATATGCAATGTTTTTTCAAACTTCCAAACCTCTCCACATGCTGAGCCACAAATGAACTTCACTCTGGCCATCTGTCAATCTCATCTTATTCTTCAAGGCTCAGTAGGACTTGTCTTTTTCTTGTGAAACCATTCCTCACCCACCTAAGCAGGTGCCTGACTCCCTGTTTCCATATGTCTCTATTATTGCCCTTAACTTCCTGTCAGTCATTTTTTTTGTTTATTAGTCTGTCATTCCCTGCTAGAATGTGAATTCTTTAAGGGGAAACTTTATGTCTTATTTGCATGTATGCTTTTAGCATGTAACGTAACATTTGGCTCATAATAGGTACTTAATATATATTATAAAATAAATAGAAAGATATATATTTTATATAAAATCTTCCTAATCCTCTTATGTATAATTAATTGATCCTTTGCTCAAGTTCCATAACATCCAAGTACCAAGGATTGAGAGTCAGCCTTCCTGGGTTCAAATTACCAACCTCAAACTTACTAAAGAATAATTTAATATTTGTATACCCAGCCCTGAATTGACCCCACAATTTTAAATTAAAAAAGAATAAATTTCCAAGTTGCTAATCATCAGTTTCCTCATCTGTAAACTACCTGTATCTATAAAATGAACAGATAATGCCACGTGGTAATCAGTTAGCAAGTCTTAAATCCTGTAAATTTTGCTATTGAAAGTCATGGAAGTAGTGGTTATTGTTATTAATTTATAATTAATTCCAGATAACTTGTTCTGTCATTTCAAGATTTCTTGAGGGCTGCTACCATTTATATTCATCTTTGTACTCACAGAATCTAGAACATTGCCTGTTAATAGGATATTATTACATAACTGAAATGAATTGAATAAGAATAAAATTAATTGTAAGTACATGTGAAACACAAAAAATGATTAATAATGAAGACCATATGAAGACCTAACCAGATCTAGCAGACAAGATAATTTGCATGGAAAATAGTGATACTTTCTATGAAGATATATAAGATAGGAGTGTAGTGAAGGACATGAGAGGTGTATAAAGATAAATTCTTTGAAGTTCAGATATTTAAACTTATGCTAACCAAGGGGAAGATATCATCATGTGCCAATTATGATCAAGTAGACAGTCATAAAAATGTCTACTTGTTTTTTGAATTGTGGGAAATATCACTTACTTGAAACTGAGCTCTTGGTTCAAAATGCAAAATTTGCTGGTATATCACTTTGACTGTGACAGTGAATCAAAAAGAGTCTTCATAGCTCTACCTCTCAGCTCAAAAGCACTCTTCTAAGCCCTCAGGGATGAATTTGTACATCTTTAGTCGGGAGACCTATATCGTCTGCCAAAACAAGATTTCCTAGGTTTACTTCTAAATATAGCTTTAGTTTGGGTAATTTGCTATAATCAATTTTGAAGAACATTTAAACTCAGTTTAATGTTTATTTTCTTTGCCAATTCTTGATGCCTGAATATATGATGACTCTCATTCAAACTAGAAGATTACACACCTATTAAATATGTACATGCAAGTAAAATCACTGTACATCATATAAGCACAAATTTAACTCTGGAAGATGTATTGCTTTCACTGATGCATTTATTCATTTGCTGAGAAGTTTTTTTTTAGAGTATGCATGTATTAAATATAACATTTAGAGAGATTCACTTCAAAAATTTCTTAATTTCCTAACAAAATAGTGCAATTATGAAAATTTCACTAATCTTATATTTACCATTGCGGGTGCATTTTATACTCAGCTTTGAGCTTTGTGGTAGCTTTACAAGGATCATATTTATTTATAAAATTGTACACCAGTTGTATGTTTACTGATGTACAACTGTAATTATTTTATGTTTGCCAATAGTCTTATATTTAATAAATTTGACAAAGATAACTTTCTGCCAAAGAATAGAAATGCTAGTTACCTGACACTGACAAGCAAAAGTTAGGACCAGGATTGCAAAGGTGAGGCTGAGGGTGCCTCATTTAAAATGGGCAAGGTTAAGACTTACCAGAGGTAGATGACCAAAGTGGAACTGAGATATAGTGAGAGCAAGTTCACTCTCTAAACATCAGATTTAAGGAATAGGACAAATAGAAGTCACGTTTATATGTATCAGATGCAAATTAGGGGACTTTGTCCCAAACAAGGGAAAACCAGAACATATACTGGGATTGAGGACAAGATATAAATATAAAGTCAAGTGTTAAGATTATTTAGAGGACAGAAGGGAGGATCTGGCTGACAGATATGGTTAGGTGGTAAGTTTGTATGGGGTTTTAATTTTAAATAGGAATTAATTAAATCACCAACAAAAGTTTAAATTAGAAGATGTGCCACAAAATACACATATCTGGCTTTGTGAATCAGGTGTTCTTGAAGATACCATGTGAGTTGTTGCTGAACCTGAGAGGTCAACCCTTGCGATGATGGTGCATTCAAGTTTGCCAAGGACAGTCCCTTTTTACACCTATTAGTCTGGCATAATTATTAATAACCCTCTTTTCTTTTCAAAGTGATAAATGTATTGCTCTGCTCTAAGGGAAGATGTTCACCAGGGCACACCCCACAGTCTCTACCTCTTCCTAACCTTTTATATTCAGTCAACACGAAATATTGGCCTTGTCTTTGGAAGCACTGCTGTCACTCCTGGTCTCAGCCAACAATTAGAAGTCATAAGTTGGAAAGTTATTGAAAGATACAACCATTCTGATGATCAAACAATTGCAGATCAAAATGAACAGGTTGAGATTTAGGTTCCAAAGAGCATAACAAGTCACAGCATGAACAACAAGGTACATACCACAGAGAAGAACCTTGAGAAAACTGATCTGAACCTTCCTATTGTACCATTCCCAAAGGACAAATCGAGAAAACTGGGATCCCACAAGACACATCTGGCTTACACATCATTGTTACTTGATTTACTCAGTGGTTTCTTTTAAATTTACATAAATGAGCATATTTCACATTGGAAAAATGGTTTCTAGCTTGTCTTGAAAAACTAGAAGATCTGGCTTTTCTTGGCCCATATTCTCAACTTGGCACCTAAGGACAGAGCTTGTTAGAGCCCATCACCCGTTAAGTAGGCACACATTCTCCCAGTCACCATGGTGTAAACAGGATGATTTATTTATTTATTGGTCCTGCCTGGTTGCAGGAGACCTGAGTTTTCATCCTCTGAAGGGAGGCAGGAATCAACTGCTAAGGATCATTTTCAGACTCAAAAGGATTATTTACAACCTGATTGATGCTGGGCACCGTAGCTCATGCCTATAATCCCAGCACTTTAGGAGGCCAAGGCAGGAGAATTGCTTGAGACCAAAAGTTCGAGACCAGCCTAGGGAACAGAGCGAGCCCCCTTGTCTGTGAAAAAAAATAATTAGTTGGGTGTGGTGGTGTGTACCTGTAATTCCAGCTACTTGGGGGGCTGAGGCTGAAGGATCATGAGCCCAGGAGTTTGAGGCTGTGGTGAGTCATGATGATGCTACAGTTCTCCAGCCTGGGCAACAGAGTGAGACTGACTCCAATCAATCAGTCAATCTTGCTTGAGATGGAGGTGTGAGATGGAGGGAAAACAAGAAGCTTTTTAGGCCCAGCTCTCAAAACCATCATGGACTCTATACTACTTTGAATAGTACAAATGACACATTGGCCATAAAGAGGTAGTAACAATAATAAAATTACTTTGAAAATAACTATTGTTGTTCTGTATTTGATCTGAGGACATGCTTCTCCATGAACATTGCCTCGTTTGTCTCTCACAGCAGTGTTAAGGGGTCAACTCTATTATTACTCCATTCTATTGATAAGGACTTCAGCTTCTCACACCAGAACCAACTCCAAATTCCAAACCCTTAACCATCATACTTGGAGAAATTTCTACCGTATGTAAAATGCTGCCATGATTTACACAGTCTCAAATTTCTTCCTTATGGTATTTTTTCTTTCTTTTCCTTAAGTAGAACTTAGGTGCAATATTTTTTCCAATCCTCTGAGCAGTTCCCCTGTCCTGTAGCACTGTGTGGTAGTACTGATGCCCACAGTGAACAAAGTTAAACGAAGGGATTGTTTGCACTCTCCCAGCTAAAACACTCCAGAGACTTATTATTCCTTCTTTGGCAGACGCCAGAGGCACTGAATTGAAATTCACAGATTGTTCCTGGCACATTGCTCTTCAACTTAAACTGAGTCACCTCTGTGCTATTTGCCATCAAACCACTCCCAGCTTGCATCTATCTGGCCATTCTTTCCTTTGACTTCGCATCACATCTTGTGTTAAAATGTGGTCCACATTTAGCTAAACTCTTTTCTATGCACCCCATGCTGACTTTTACAAAATCAGTCACACTGTTGCCTGCACTCTGGGTTATAAGACAAGTAGACTGTGATCATATGTTTGACATATAAGTAAATGTAATAGCATTTACTACCCACCTGCTCTGCCACTTTATGATACCCACAATGACATTAAATGACCCACAGCTTCTATGAAACAGAAGAATTGGAACATCATATTTGTTTTCCCTAAGTTAATGAGCATTTTCTCCTTGATTCATACAATTTGAGGGAAAGATTATGCCAGAAAAATAAAAGCAACATCTTGGTAAGGGTTAGAGTTAATACGATATTCTAGATCAGGGTAATTATTTAAAATCCTTGCTCACATCATTTTCTTCCACATGGAACTCTGGGGTTGTCTCCCCAGAATCGATTCCACAATTGCCTATCAAGTAGCAGCATGAATTTGGGTTGTACTGACCCTAACTCTGGGTTCAAGTAGTCCCTGATTGACATAAGTTGAGCAATATAGTCCCATTTGCTTGTTTAAAGATTGGTTACAATGGGGACATCATCTAAGCTGCTCTGATCAGAGAGAAGTACAGACATTTTAGTTATTTTGGGGAATAAAATAAGCCTTATTAGCCTGGTGTGGTTTAAGAATAAAACATGTAAACCTAGTGAAGCCATTGCTGATGGTTCTAAGGCAGCCATTCTGAACATTAGGTTGATACCTGGAGAAAGGAAGCAGAGTTAAAAGATAATGTAAACCTCTAGATGATCAATACCTGAAGCCCATATTGCCATCTTAGTACTTCCTGCATGTATGTGATAATACATTCTTTAAAAAAACAAAAACTTTATTGATATACCTTCTAAAAGCTAAGGTAATGATCATTAGTGTTAGTAAAAATATTGAGTGCCAATAAGAGATCATAATTCACACAAAATCAAGTACAATCCCAAGAATGGACTTATACTCAAGTATTTGCTGTCATCCTCTATCGGTCATTAATTTACATATTAAACTTAATGTTTGTAGAGTTCATTGGCCTACTGAATATTTCTAGACTAAGAATTGCCTTTTGTACCAGTGTTTCTCAAACATGGTTGTAGGGAAGGATTGCATGGAAAGCTTGCTAAAAATACACATGCCTAGGATTTGCCCCAGATCTACATAACCAGAAACTCCAGAAGAGAGAGTCTGGCATCTGTATTTCTCAAAGCGTAGCCAGTGATTCTGAGATGCATAAACGTTTGAGCATCTTTATTCTAATCTTATTATATAACATTAGGATATTACAGAAGGGAATGAATTGGTTTTCATTGATATTTGGAATAATGATTGCTGTTTGTGATACATTACTACAACTTCATGAGGAAGAATTCATACTCTTTTTACTCTTTTGCTTTTATATGGCAAGCTAGAAAAATAGGTGTTCAGTAAATGTATGTTAATTTAATTAACACATCAAGTGAGAATGTTCCAGCTTTTCCACAGTTAACCTGAGAAAGAGTTCACAAAAAATGCATCTAATTTATGGAATCCAGTTGACATGAAAGAGTCTGATGACATTGTGATGTACCCAACCTCAGTTAGTTTAGTTTCTTTTTTGAAAACAAATTAGGACTAGTCAAAACCTTGTAGCAAGGGAATGTATGAGGAAAGTTTAGAGATTAAAATCTAGGATGCAGATGGCCAGTATTTAACTCTTGTCAAAATGACTTGTGAGTTGTTCCTCAAAATCTTTTCTCCATTTACATGAAGACTAAACCAGCTAACCAAAGCTGAATTATTTTCTCAGTTAAAGGAGTTTAGATTTAATGACTGAAAGGACAGATAGGAAAAACTGACTAATCCTGACCACAGAACTGTATTACCACTGCCCAGTGGTGAACTAAGCTCAATGCTGTTGACACTTAACATATATTTAAACTATTCTGTAAAATATGAAATAGCTGGCGGGGTTTCCTTGTGCACATTTATTCAGTAGGAGAATATTAGATAATTTAAGTATCATGCAAATATATGTACTATTCCATAGATAAATCCTTCCCATACATACAAGGAAGAAATAAGGACTATTAACTTATCGATGTCCCTGTCTTGAACATATTCCTACACTAAAAATGCATTTTGAATAATTTATAACTTTTCAGAAATGTTTATATTAGAACTAATAAAAATGATCTTAGTACATTTAACATATAACTTCATATCAGAAAGTTTGAATTAAGTATATTTACATATACCAAATGATACAAGCATATATATGTGTGTGTGTATATACATATATATCTGTACATGTGCATGCATTTACATGTATATATACAAAAGCTCACACAATATTTATAATTTTATATAAAACAAGACTAGTGAACCTGTTCTGATATCTAACAAAATGTCTCTAAACTAACCAAAAGTACAATCACAAAGTTAGAGACCTTTCATTTTTCTGTAGGAATTTTGACACTGATCTGAAGGACCCTTTGTAAACATCCTCCAAGATAAGTTAGGAATAACATATAAGACCTGACATCCCTAGCAAGATCACATGAGAAAAGGTGGTCATTGGTCTCTCCTTTCCATTTTCAAACTGAAATACTGCAAATGTAAAATCCTCTCCCCACACATACACATGTAATAATTGCCCATGATATTTCTATTATAGTTACTATGCAAATTTACTTTCCACCGGAATTTTGAAAGCGAATGGACTGAGACAAATGCCGGAAGTTTGAATCTGACTCATAGCCATGTTTTGCATGCAAGAGGCCCAAAACTCCAAGACTTCTGCCTTGTATGTATGGTGATCTTGAATTACAACTGAGTTGAAATAGTATTTTCCTAGGCATCTTGTAATATATATTCTGAGTGGGAAAGATGGAATAGGTCATTATTCAGAACAATTTACTCCTAGATGATGGAGCAAAAGAATTACCACTGAGCAATCACTCATTCTCAGCCAAGATGGACAGCATTTGGAATACAGGTTGACAAGAAAGTCTGAAGTGACATTTGTGCCCTGCCAATACCACCATCATCATGCAGTGCTCCTTTCTCATTTTCTTATAGTGGTCATGGAGACTGAGCACAAAGAATAAATGACTTGAGAGAAATGAAAAAATATGTTGTCACAGTACCAAAGCTGGAACAGGATGCGTAAGACAAATATTAATGTATTCATTTTGTTGGTTCAATGAAAAGGGGGCTGATATCAAAGATCAGGGATAGCATCACAATATTAGGATATTAAAACAAGATAAAAACCAAAATTGTTGAGAAACACACTATGAAAAAGCAGACAATTTTGTAAAAGAAAAGACCTTATCTAAGCTAACCTTCAGGTCCCATTCTGTATGAAGAACAACTTTTGGATAAGAAATCAGCTAGATCCAAGGGTTCAAATCCCAACTGGGCTGATGCAGACTTCCCTTTCTGCCAAGTTAGATAAAGTGAGTTTGGCATGGTATATGGGCATTTTGGGAAAGACCTTAAATCCCCATCTGTTCTTTTTGTTGTAAAGATCCCACTGCAGTTTTTAAAAAAGTAGGCATTTATTCTGAGACAAATGTGGGACATCATGTGAGAACTCAAGACTGATAGCGATGAGCCTAGTGATACTCACATTATAACAGTGACTGATATTTACAACCACCATCACCACCACCACTACCACTGCCACCAGCCTAGCATGCTAAAAATTTTTTAACAGGTCAGACGTGGTGGCTCACACCTGTTATCCCAACACTTTGGGAAGCTGAGATGGGAGAGTCATATGAGGCCAGGAATCCAAGACCATTCTGGGAAATATAACAAGACTCTGTCTCTACAAATTTTGTTTTTAATTTGCCAAGTACAGTGATGCTCACCTGTAGTTCCAGTTACCGGGGAGGCTGAAGTGGGAGGATGGCTTGAGCCCAGGAGATAAAGGCTGCAGTGAGCTATGATCATGCCATTACTGTCTAGGTCTCCAGAGTGAGACCCATTCTCAGAAAGAAATGGAGAGAGAGAGACAGACTTAGAGAAAGAAAGAAAAAGAAAAGGAAATCACCAAGCCTAAGCAAATGGAAAAGAAGAGAAAAAACCCTATTAGATATGAAGAGACATGACTAAAAATAAAATCAAACATAAAACCATTCCTATTGTTTTTGTGTCTCATGTTATTATATTTATAAAATTCATCCTGTTAACCAGGTTGTGCTTGAGAGAGGTGCAGGAGAGAACTTTAAAAGACTAAGCGTTACTGCTTCCTGTGTGGTTTACATCATCCCTCACTTCCTCTGCCGAGGTGGATACTAGTGAATGCTTTTTAACCCAAACGGAGCTTTGAGGTGCAATGGCACTTATAGGACACAGCTAATAATGGCTATGGCTTTTCATGACATCTCTTTGGTACGCTTCAGCATGACCTTGTCAAAGTTAAAAGCTCATAAAATTCCTATTTACTTTTTTATGGCATTACAATTCTGCATAACAGTGCTTAAAACAAAAACACAGTATAATTATACTGTCAATCAAGCATCTAAGAAGGCATTTTCCACCAGCCTCATACCTAGCAAACTGTAAATAATTTATAAAACCAGAAGTCATGACTAAGTGGCAGTGTTTGGGGGCTAGTTAAGCACTTGTCATTGCGCCGTGGTTTAAGAGAGCTGGGCAAAAAATCACTGCTTGTTTACTTTTATCCTGAGAGTGTAAAAAATTGTCGTTTGTGCTTGTCGTCTTTCCATTCGGGCTCTAATAAAAATATCAAATTGTCAATAGAAATTTGAACAGGTGTACAGTGAGAGGAATAATGATGTTTTATTCATATGCATTTCCAGCCCATTTAACTTCATCCAACAAACAACAAAAAATATTTTCTTCATTACCTCCAATTAATGTAAATGTCAAATGTGTTGAATATATTATCACACTGATAATTTGTTGTGTTGATTGATTTGTAGAATGTTTTGGATTAAAGTAACAATTTTTCTTACTTGACTCACAATTGCATGTTGTTATCTGTCACCTCTGGATTATGTAAATAACAAATTTGTTTCCATTAGATCTACCACTAATTCTGGTAAACAAGATTTACAAAGTGTCACTGATTTTTGAGATTTCCAGCTTCTTCATTATTTTCAGTTATTTTATTAATTGTTAACTAGAATCTATTAGCTCTGGAAAAATATGCATCTCCTTCATGCTAATGACCAGATAACCCACTGTAGGATCCTACAACTTAAAAATCAGTAGTAGAATAAAATCCAAATAATTAAATTCTAGATTTCATATTCTTCTTTTGTATTTTAAAATCTGTTTATAACCCAGAGTCCAGTATTTGTCTATCATAATATATTACAAAATAATAAATATGTAGATTATGAAAAATTTCTGTTCTAAGTTTCATATTAGCTCTTTCTTTAAAAAAAACTTCATTGTTTATTATTTAATCCTCTTATTAAAACATTTAAAATAAAAACTTGTGGTTAGTTTTCAAAGGCAAGACTTGATGTTTTAATTGTTTTTTTGGTGAGATAATGGAGAGATTTTTTTAAAAGTTAGATATCAATATCTTTTATGTCCATATTTAAAGATAAAGATAATTGAGAGACCTAGGCAATTTTCTTCATGATTCAGGAGGAAAAGGTAGTTTAAAAAAAAAAAATTAATATCCTTCCATTATCTGACTATTTCAATTAACCTGTTTTTCTGAAGTGGGAAATAAAAAAGAACTAAGGGTCTCCAAATATATATAAGCAGAGCACCAATATATATAAGAAGAGCACTAAATCCTGACTCACTAATCTGAGAAGTGATTTGGCCTTCCTATGCCTTGGTCTTCTATTCTGTGAAATGGGATGATATTGTTTATCATGCAGGATTCATGAAAATACCAAGTATTCAGGGTTACCCATGGCAGATAGCCAATTTACCTTTATAAATTTTTATTCTCATTTTATTCCCATGTGTAAATATTATCTAAATAAGGGCAACATGCATTCTACAAAAATGTCATTTAAAAAATTTTTGTTCTGACATATGTAGCTGATATGAATTGTGCCCTAACTCCTCAGATAGGTAGCAAATATAGCATTATTTTTCAAGAGTTGAGGCTTAATTTCTAATCTGAGCTCTCATGGAAGTTTAAACTCAGTGGAGTTCTGATTTTCCTCCACCTTCCTTCGTGAATTAGGTAGAAATTCTCAGAAGCTTATGTAGACCTTTGGACTTGCAAGAGTGTGTGATGATAGTAAGATTTTCAGTGCTATGAGCAAGGACCTCTCACTCCCAGTATTGGCATATGTCTGCCATTCCTACAGTTTGCATATCAATTGACCATGCTGAGTCAGCTTTCAGTTCCATCTTCTAGAATTCTTCTGGATCAGGTCCTTCTTAGCCATATGAATGTTGCACTTTCATTGCACTGGACAGGAGAAAAGGCAGTAAATCTCTCTCAGGTCCCCTTTATCTCAATTCTCTATACTGCTGTATTATTTCTGGCATCTCATCAACTCTCCTGAGGTTCTACTCAGGAAACACAGCATAAGATCACTAATATCAGCTCCCACAATTTTGTTAGGGACACTCCTCCCATTTCTCCTCAACATGGGGCTCAGTCTACAGAACAAAGCATCAAAGTTCCCTTTCTCAGGGGCCCATATTCGTTCATTCTTAGCATCTTCCACTTTCCTCTTTGCCCCCTAACTCTGGACAATACTAGTCACTGTTTCACATCAGGCAGTATCCCAAATGTGTTGCTACTGCCCTGAATTTCCTCTCCATCTCCTAAGGCCTGGGCTTTTGAAACTCAAAGGCCAAAACTTTCCACTTAGATTTATTTTACTTCTTTAGGTATTGTTCTGTCTCTTGGATCTATGATATGAAAGGCCCAGCTGATGAAATAGGGAAATGGTCACACAATATAAGAAGATAGAGGGAAGAGTATACATATCAAATGTTATCTTTCTACATAAAGTATCAAAAATATTCCAACAACTGAAAAGTATAAAAGAAAATTTCAAGAGTGAATAATGGAGTGACAACATTGATTTTTAAAAAGAGATTATTTGGTCTAGAATTCATTCTGCATCCCACCTTACTTTAACCTGAGAACTATGATGTAGTAGCAAGATTGGTGTCAAGACTGAGAGTTATAAAAAGTAGGGAAGCAAAGAGACCAAGAAGAGGAAGAAACTGGGAAAGAACTGAGCAAATGAAGGATCTGAGAAGGATCTGAGCAAATGAAGGAGGGAGAAATATCTGAGCCGCAGTGAAGAAAAGAGCTCACAAAGGAAGTTGATGCCTGCTCTCTTGCCTGGGATGTCCTTGTGTCATGACATTGCATATCACAATACCACATGGACAGGGATGCCAACAGTCACAACCTATATTCCATAAATACAACTCAATTTGAAAAATGAATTCTAGAATTTTAAGAAAGTTTCTAGGCTAGGTCCACAGGCTCATACCTGTAATCCCAGCACTTGGGGAGGCTGAAACAAGAGGATAACTTGAGGTCAGGAGTTCGAGACCACCCTAGGCACCATATCACGACCTCATACCTACAAAACATTCAAAAAATAACCAGGTGTGGTGGCACATGCCTGTAGTCCCAGCTACTTGGAGGGCTGACACAGAAGGATTGCCTGACCCCAGGAGTTCGAAGTTGTGGTAAGCCATGATAGTACCCTGGCACTCTCGTTTGGGCGACAGAGGGAGACCCCAACTCAAAAAAGAAAGAAAGAAAGAAAGAAAAGAAAAAGAAAGAAAGGTTTCAGGTTTTATTAAATAAAAATAAACATATTTAGAAACCTGTAAGTGCCTACAAGTGTTCACATTTAATATTTGTTTACTAGTTTAGAGACAGGGCCTTGCTCTGCCACCAGAGCTGGAGTGCAGTGGCACATTCGTTGTTCACTGTAACCTTGAACTGGACCAGGAAGTCTCTCTTACAGCTGAGACTACAGGTGTGAGGCACCATGCCCCACATTTAGTGTTGATGTGCACATCCCAAGGCACATCTACAGCCTCTTTCTGGAAGACACATTGTGTCCATTAGGTGTCATTGTACACATTAGGACCATTAACCCTTAAGAGAAGGGCTACAAAAATGACAAAACCCCACAGCTGAGCTGGCAGGAAACTTTCACACTGTGGGCAGCAATTGGGCTGCTAAAATGAATAGTAGCTTTCATGACAGGGCAGCAGCATCAGGATTTCAGTCTGAATTCCTTTTGTCATTGTTGTGACTATAGAAGTCTGGTCACATTTCATGTGTCACTGATTTAGTCAATCAGAAAAGCATTCCGAACACTTAGAGCTCTTATGAACAACATTCTCAAAGCAAATACTCCTCCAAGACATTCTAGAAATAGACACTAAAGTCATACCCCTAGTAAGCATTGTAATTTAAGAGCATCAAATGATGAGGGTTGTTTCTAACCCATATCCTAAGATAAGGGATGAATTAAGAAATTCAACTATATAAAAAAAAAAAAACCCCTACAGACACATAAGCAAGTATATATACACTCAAATACACACACTTAATTAAAGCACATACTTGAGACTCAGTTCATATTTTGTGCTTTTTAAAATAGCACCTTAATAGTACTGAATAATACTTCATATTTTTCCTACATTGCACCACATCATCTTATTGTCCTTTAATCCAACCTAGCATATGAATGCATCTGAGTAAATGGATGGGCTGCCATACATCATGTCTATCCTCTCTATTCAGAAAACCCTTTGTGTACAAGAACTTGCTTATCATATGAAATCTCAAAATAGAGATTCTGGAAAAACAAATGATTCCTCGTGACCCTGAGATGAAAGTGGTGTGAATATTTGGTATAGGTTAAAAACAACGCCCAAAAGCAATTTGTCATTGAAAATAAATAGAGTAAGTGGTGTTTGATAAATGAATGAGCAGCAAATACTTCCTAGTTATTGCCTAGGTTTGTGAAGAAACTAAAGACTTATCTGGAAATTGACTATGACTGCCAATCAAATGGAGATATGCAAATACTGAAGTTACGATATCAGTAAGCTAGCCTACAGTGGAGACTTGGCATTATGTAGTATTAGAGTTGAAGTGCAGTTAGAAGACACTCTGTGGTAATAAATATTATGTTCAAAGCTTTAAGCCAGCACTTCAATAGGCTCTTGAGACCCACTATAAGATTGGCAGGCCCTGGTGGCTCCTCACTGGAGGGCTATTCTGCCAACTCCAGAAATATTTTAGAACAAATCAGGAACTTCTCTTTGTTTTACCTTCTACCTCCAGATTAAAAATAGCCTTAGAGATTTGTAATAAAACAAAATGGTCTTTAGAAGCTGGTACTGGTCACAACTTATTCATTAGGCCTGGGGTTAAATATTCTCTGAGTGTTTTTCAGGAACTTTATAGTAGTCAGAATTTCTATGGAAGAAGATCAGACTAATTAGGAAATTCTCCAACAGGACAACTAAAATAAAATGTATTTTAAAGTAATCAGAAAGTGGATCTAATAAGAAATATGGTGATAATCACAAAACTTGACTCTATGCAAATTATATTTACTCATGGAGAGATTTGGGAATTATTTTTCTTGACTTGCATACCATGCTAAATATTTTAATAAAAGAGATTAAACGTAAGTCTGATAATTCAACCATGTACTGAAGAGACTCGGTAGCCTTTGAAACATAGTGCTTTGCTTAATAAAGATGATAATGTGTAATTGCATATTGATCTTTGGTTTTTTTTATATTTCTCAATCTTTCTATCAATAAAAAGACATTAACTACATACATACTACGTGTTAGCACTCTGCTAGTGCTTGTGGTGTGACTCATAAAAAAAATAAAATGTTCACTTCTTTTGAGTTACTTGCAATAAGGCTTAAAAGGCAAGAAGTACATTCATGGGAGAAAAAGCATTAATATGTAACATAACAAAATAGTAAATATCTAGTTTTTCAGAGGAGAAGATAACTTAGAGAGAAGTAAAGATAATATTGGGCTAAATGTGGTCAAGAAAATCTTCAGAAAGATGTGTATTGAAGGAAATTAAATAATTACCTCTTCAAAGAGGTACGTGGAAACATTTTAGTAAAAGAAGAACATAGATCAAAACACTTGTTAAAAATTTTAATGGAAATTATGATTAAAAAGACCCTAAGTACTAGTGATGCTATCAATATGTTTCACCAAAATTTGTTGCTATTAAAAGAGGGAAGATCAATACAGAAGTTTGAAAATTTGCATTTTCATATGGTTCAATATGGAAGAGAAGAAGGAGTGAAAAAAAATGTAAATATTTTTTGATGGAGTTATCAATAAAATTTGGGAAGGGTTTGTTATAAAGAAAAAAAAATACAGAAATAATTGTAGGATTCCAAGTTTGGGGAACTAGGTAAAACACGGTCCCATGGACAGAAAGGGAGGCCCAAACAGAAAGGCGATGATATACATGACTCTTTGTAAGAAAAGTTTCCAAGAATCCAGTATGGGTGGAGTTGAGTGCTAGTAGAAGCTTCCCTAGACAACAAGAGTATGATTAATATTTTGGGCTGGGCTCGGTGGCTCAGCCTGTAATCCCAGGACTTTGGGAGGCTGAGGCGAGAGAATTGCCTGAAATGCCAGCACTTTGGGAGGCCAAGGCTAGTGAATTGCCTGAGCAATTGTCGAGCAGGTTCGACATCAGCTCAGGCAACTTGGCAAGACCTCGTCTCTAAAAAAAAATTACCAAGGTGTAGTAGTGCGTGCCTGTAGTTCCAGTTACTTGGAAGGCTGAGGCAGAAGGATCATCGGAGTTCAGCAGGTCGATGCTGGGGTGGCTGTGAGTGTGCCGCTGCACTCCAGCCTGGGCAATGGAGTAAGACTTCAACTCAAAAAAAAAAAAATTGAAAATATTTTGCATGTAAAATATACTATAGTAATAAGTTAACAATTATTCAATGCATATTCTGTGTTTAACTCAAAGCTAAGCATCATATCCAAAATATTCCACTTAATCTAATTATACTGTTCTAAGGATTTACAAGGGAGAGGTAGCAGAAGTAATTTTCTAGTTAAGCTAGATCTTCATTTTAGAACAGTCATCAGTCCCCTAGACTTCAATGTATATTATTTAATTTGCATTTGGTGGAAATCAGGAGGGCAGGCCCACGAGCTTATGAGTCAAAGTTTTTATGTCCAGGTTTCTAGAGACTTAGAAAAAAAGGGGAAATAAAGAGAATGGTATAACGTTTGTTCCCCAGCTTGGGCCCCAAGAACTAAGTCTGAACAACATTCATTTAAAGAGAAGCTTTAAATAGAAACAGAAGGAATTGTTTATACAGAGATGCTGAAATAACACAGGGCAAAGGCAATTTTACTTAGGTTCTTGTGATGATAACCTGAGACCCAGAATGGGAAGGTTGAATATTTCACTCATTTAGCTGGGCACATAGCTTGCTCTGGCACTGTAGTAGTTCTAGAAAATTTCTGTCATTGGCTGCCTATGGAGGAATAAGCAGAGCACCGTGGAGATGAGATGCCACTATGAGATGATAAATGCTTGTTTGGGCACAGTATTTATTCGCTGCCTGGTAGGAGTAGATATTTTTGTGTATGCCTGAGAAACACTCCTTCAGGACTCCCAGAAGTACTCATGAAGGGACAAAAGGAAGAAGACTTTGAAAACAAATAGAAGTTATGTTATTCAGGAGAGGGCAAAAGCACGTGAAATACCATCTCTTCATTTATTAAGCAATTGATTACTGAATACCTGCAATGTGTCTCACAATGTTATGGGAAACAGAACAAACATGTGAATAAGAAAGAGACTGTTAATGGTCAACATAGTGAGGATACAAACAAATTAATGGATATGAAAAAAAATTAGTGTAATCATTCCTAAAATAAGAAACCCAGGGCCGGGCACAGTGGCTCACACCTGTAATCCCAGCACCTTGGAAGGCTGAGGCAGGAGGATCACTTGAACCCAGGAGTTTGAGACCAGTCTAAGCAACATAGCGAGACCTCTTCTCTACAAACAAATAAAAAAATTAGCTGGGCATGGTGGCATGTGCCTGTAGTTCCAGCTATTCTGGAGACTGAGAAAGGGGGATCACCTGAGCTCAGGAGGTTGTGACTACTGTGAACTGTGATCATGACACTGCACTCCAGCATGGGCAATAGAGTGAGACTCTGATTTAAAAAAAAAGAAAAGAAAAGAAAAGGAGGAGAAAAAGGGGGAGGAGGAGGAAAACAAGCCCAGAAGAGAGCTAGAAGTCCTCATGAGTGCTAGCGATGGATACTTGAGGAAATGTCACTTAACGGAGACCTAAAATATAAGGAAGAATAACCCAGGGGAAGTTGGAAAGAGGGAGAGTTCCACAGAATGGGAACAGCTTGTGAAAAGTTTTGAGTTTAGAGCTGATCCGTTGAAGGAATTAAAAGCTGGATTGAATGGCTGGAGTGCATGGAACCAGTAAAGGAAGACATGAAGCTGGAGAATAAGACAGAGTACACAGACTGTGAAAGGCTTTAAGTTTAGACTTGATTTTGAAGGCAATAAGGTGATTGAAGAACCACCCATTTGTTAGATTTACCTCTTAGGAAGATCATTCTGATCATCACATGGAGAAGAGATTTAAGGGATGAAAGTCTGAAGGGATATGGGCTCTGGTAAGACACCGAGGTTCTTTCATTATCTTAGACCTAGATGATAATATCCTGAACTAAGATAATGATGGAAAATAAAGAAAAGGGAACAGAGTTGAGAAACACTTAAACAGTTGAATAAAAGGAAAAGGTAGTGATTTTTCTTCTTTGAAAAACTCTCCCATGGCAGGTCTTTCTGTCATGAATCTTCCTTCTTTCTTCTTCTCTTTTTCTCGCTAGTAAATTTTAAAAAAAGAAAGAAAGAAAGGAAAAAGTGAGACTGAATATGAACAACTAGGAAGAGTTAAAGAATAGCACTCATATTACAGGCTTGGATAACTGGTGGGTAGGTCGTATTGTTCCCTAGGCTCAGCCCCATGGAGCTGGGGGAGAGGTAAGAGCGGAGTCAGAAATGCAAAGAGAAACCCACAAAGTTGTCTTCTTATAGATTTCAATGTACTACTCTTGCCTGGTTTTTCTTTTAAGAGTTCTCATAACTCGTTGTCATGTTTCTTTGTAAATATTTTCTTATCTCTTTGATCTCTGCATTGTGGAGTTCTCCAGGAATCAGTCTTTGGATTTCTTTGCTGTCTATACTCACTCCCAAGGTAATCCACCTACTCTCATGACTTCAAGTATTTTCTATATGCTGATTATTTTCAGCATAAAATTTGCATCCAAACATCTGCATTGAACTCCAGATACAGATATCTAGTTGTCACCTTACATCTCCACCTGGTTGTCTGATGGATAGTAAAGATACTTTATCCAAGCTGTATCCAAAGCTGAGGTGCTTATTCCATCCCTATTTGTCCTTTATAATTTTGTCAAGTTGCTCCCGCTATGTTCTGGGTCCTAGCTAGTCTCATTACTTCTTTGCTTACCCCCAGTAGCCAAGGTGACTTCAGCATTGAATGAATATAGAGACCAGGTGGAAAGTTTTGCAGGAATTGAGGAGAATGATGTTGGTGCACTGAACTAGGGTGGTAGAAAAGCAGGTGGTAAAACATGATTGGGTTATGGATAGAGTTTGAATTTATTATTCACTGTTCTGCTTCAGAGCCAATGCATGGTCTTTTTTATCTGTTTCCCTCCAGATACACCCCAGGGTCAACTCCCTCACCTTAGTAAGACCTCGCCAAACCTCACCAAATCTAACATTTCCAGTTACCCTAACATGTTATATCCCCTTTTCCTAACTTATTTCTTTCTCTTATCATTAGTCACTCTTTAGCATTCTATATATTTGACCTACCTATAACATGTTGGTGTACTTCCACTAAAGAGTCATCTTGATGAGGCAGAGACTTCATTTTCCCCTTGTTCCCAACTCCATCCCTGTGTATATAACAGTGCCTGGCACATAATATCATAGCCAATGTAATAATGTGTATTTGTAAAATGACTGGATGGATTAATTAATCTCAAAGCATTTGAGAGAAGGAATAGAATCCAGAAATAATATACACACTGTCACTACCAGAAGATCACTTCCCAGGTATTACTGGACCATTTTAAGAAATGTACTAAGCGGTTTTCAAATGCGGAATCTCTAGAGTGGTCCGATAAACACCAGCAACCAACAGTAACATTTGACACATTAGAAGGAATGTGGAATAAAAATAGAATCAATTAAGGAGTTTTCTAGATAATAGAATTAATTTTTCTCCAAACACAAGAGAATTGTTTATATAGCTTTATAAGTTATCAGAACTCTTGATCGCAAAGAAAAGTAACTGCTAAGAGAAATAAAATATTTCCATGAAATTATGTTATTTTACTTCCTTGAAACACCGTTTCTCTTTCTAGCAATTTAATAGATAGTGCCACAACTAAAGTACTGCCCTCAACCTATGGTACAGAGATATTTGGTATGCCAAGAACTTTGTTTAATGAAGCAGAGCTTTTACTACTTACAATGTTAAGAACTTAGATTTGATCCTCCCGGCCACCACAGCCTCAACCTGCTGGGCTCCGGTGATCCTTCTGCCTCAGTCTGCCAAGTAGCTGGAACTACAGGCGCGCTCTACCATGCCTGGCTAATTTTTTGATTTATTGTAGAGATGAGGTCTCGTCAAGTTGCCCAGGTGGGTCTTGAACCCGCGGGCTCAGGCAATCCACTCACCTCACCCTCCCAAAGCGCAGGATTACAGTCTGAGCCACTGAGCCTGGCTTCCTTTTTTTTTTTTAACCAGCGTTTTGTTTGCTTTACAAAGAAAAGAAAACTGTATGTGGAAAGAGCAGAATAGTGTAGAAAAACTAATTTTCTAATTTTAAATTAATAAAATATATGATTACCAGGAAAAAATAAAACCCTAATGGCAAATTAGGTATATTGGACTCATAATTTAAAATTATATTTGAATGCTATTCTGGTACTTTTTCTTTTCTATGTAGAGCACAGATAATGAATCTCAGTTGTTTTCTGTTATACTCTATCATTTTCCAGGGGTTCATAAATTATACAATACTCTGTTTAATCTTCCACACCTTCTCTTGCTTCTCTCTTTTTTGTTTACACATTCTGAGTATATGTCAGCCAATATCAGCATTTTGATTATAAACAAAATGAAACTTCTTCCAATGCCTGTTAGCATATAGAACAACATAGTTTGTAATATTTTCTCTTTTTTTCCCCACAAATCCATAAGCGATATAACATTTCTTTTTGCCATTGCATGAACTTGGCATTTTTAACTAGCCAGGGATTAGCTTTCTGTGTGTTCACGAAGCATTAAAGCTTTGCTGAACAAAACAGCTCTTTCTGACCTCTGCTAGAAAAATGGAATATCTTTAAGCATGTGTTTTTTATTAATGGACTTTTTCATTTGTAATTTTCCCCCAAATCTCTTCCCTGTGGCTCATGCTGTTGCCCCTGCATGTGTGATAGTGTCTAGAAAAATTATTATTTGTGTCCTACACAAGTTTAATACAATTTGGAGTCACAATTAAATTATACTATATTTGGATAATTAGTAATTAGTTTATGTAGATAGTTTATGGAATGCAAAGTCATCAGGGACTGGCCAACTTAGAGGTAAAATAAGATCCAAATGTTTGTTTCCCATTCTTCTCCAAGAGTAGGGAAATATTAAGATTGTCATCTTTGATATCTGAAGAATGTTAAGTACAGTCAACAAAATAGTTGTTTGCATATTGTGAATTGAATGAAAAAACAAGATAGATGTGGAGACAGGTGAATGAAGAAAAAGCATAGCATATCTATAGCACTATAAAGAACAAAATATTGCTATATGATGCAAAACTGATGAAACTTAAAATCATTATACTAAGTGAAACAAACCAGACTCAAAATATCAAATATTATATGTGTCCATTATACGAAATATCCAGAAAGGCAAATCTATATACACAGAAAGTAGATTAATGGCAGTCTGGACTGGATATGGGAACGACATTAACTATAAACAGGCTTGAGGATCTCATTGGGGTGATGAAAATATTCTAAAAGTGGATCATGGTGATGGTTGCAAAATTTGAAAAGTTGACTAAAAATCTTTTAAGTGTATGCTTAAGATGAACAGTTTTTTTGATTTGTAAATTATGCCTCAACACAGTTGTAAAAACAAAATAGATGCCTAGGTCCATGTACTATTGAATACTACATATCCTGCTTTTAAGGTCATCATTCTTTTCCATAGCAATAGCATCCTAAAATGTCAACCAAAAACTACCACCTTAAAGCAAAGGACTTTAAAATCTATGTAGCAAATAGAAAGTAATAGATAATTTATTCACCTAAAAAAAAAGCAAAAATGAAATAAACGAAAGAATACTGATAGTGCTCCAAGACCACTTAGTTTCAGAAAACTGTTACTCTGTTGTCTAAAACCATAAATATTATCCTCATTCATTTATGCCAGCAAATACTAGAAATAGTCTCATTAATACTTTTTTATATTATTTCTCCAAAACCTGAGTGAAATAAATATATACATTATATCTTCAGAAAACACACAAGTAATTATATCTCTTCAAAAATACCAGATGAATAAATAAATGCATTTTGTACATTAAAAAAATAATATCAGTAAAATTTTCCTTCTGGTTTTAAATAAAGTAGTGGAATTCGATGTTGGGAGAATTATATTCAAAAGATTGTGGACAGTCACATAAATATTTGAAAGACTTTTTACATTCAGCAACTATGTTCAGCGTGTAGCATATGGAGCTATCTTTTTATAGAGTTTTCTTTGTCATATGTATGTACATTTGGGGCTCATTTTTATGTGCCCCACCCTGTTTTAGAGACAGAGTCTCATTCTGACATCCAGGCTGGAGGGCAATGGCACAGTCATAGCTCATTGTAACCTTGAACTCCTGGGCTCAAGTGATCCTCCTGTGGCAACCTTCCAAGTAACTAGGATTATAGGCAGGACCCACCACACCCAGCTCTGTGCCCCTTTTTGATTATCAGTTTTAGTCAGAGGTTATCTGTTTACTTTATTTGTATTTATTTAGAAATTTGAGTATTAACATGGATCATAAACAAGTGACTTGCTTTGAATATTTTATTTTGAAATCTATTTTATATGATGTATGATGGTTTACTGATAATACTTCATTTGTACTCTAAGCCATGCATCAAGGAAGCTATCTGGTCTGCAAGAAGATTCAACTTATAACTTTGTCCTCTGAGAGACTAGTCAATAATCAGCAGAAGGCCTCACATTCAAAATGGACTTTCTTGGTAACAGTGATAGGCTTACCCAGCAGAGAAATTATTTGGAAAATCTGTCAGTTCAATATATCCTACAATGGCCATGAAGCTCAGGTTCTAAATAGCTCAGTGCTGTTCAATGATTTCAGTTGCCTGGTCATAAATATCAAATTCCTAACTGCGTCAGGTGTACATCAATAAGGAGTTGAGTTTGGGAAACAGATAAGCCATTTTAAAGGGGCAACAATCACCTAGTTCTAATCAAACCTTGCTGCATGGAATAGTTTACCCAGTATGATCTTCTGAATTTTCAAGGAAGCTAAAAAGCTGCATACTCATGTGAGATATCCCAATTGTTAAATGTTGAAAACGAATTCAAACATTTTTAAACATTGTACGTGGTAAGCACAACTTACCCAATCTTGTCCATTTTTTGTTATGAATGGTTCTTCATGATAGTACCTGCCTACATGTCCAGCTTCTATGAGAGTTCTAACCTGGCTTTTGCCTTTGCCCAAATTTTTTTTCTCTTCCATGGGGGTCCTTTTGCCTAAAACATCTTTCTTTTCCATGTTTACCAAGCAAACTCCTATTTTTTTCCTATGAAATCTTCCATTTTTATTTTTGGTGTTCCCATAATATAGCAATTTTTCCTGTTTAAAGCAGTTTTTAATATATAACTATTTAGATAACCCTGTAGGGTAAAACAGTTTCTGGATGTTTCTTGAAGACATGGTATCTTCTGTTCTCATTTTGTGTTTTCATAGGAACTAACAGATAGTTGACACTCCCATGTTTAATGAAAAATTTAGTGAATTAATTACTTACATTTTTAAAAGATCAGATATACATTTTAGTTCTGTTAATGATTTGTTATACGATCTTAGAAAAGTCACTTTCACTTCTGGGGCCTCAATCTTCTCACTTATGTAATAAATACACTGAATTGAATGCCCCCAGTGGTCTTGAATATCCTATTTTGATGACAGTGAGATAGTGATGATAATAATATTACTAATACTATCAGTAGTAAATGAATAATGCCTATTCAACCCTTACTACAGGCAAGAAACTGTGATAAGTGCTTTCAATATAGTACCTCATTTTATCTCCATGTGATATTATTATAAGGTAGGTATTATTTTTGTCCCCATTATATAGAATAATAAAAGTATACTTACATAAATATACCTTTTATTTCAAAACTTCTGCAAACTTGAAATGTGAAATATTTTGTTGCCCAATTCACTGTCACTTCTTTTTTCTCATGGGTTTGTGAATCATAATAACTTAAGTTTCCTTTGTTTCAGACTTTAATTACAGCAAGTGACAAGGCTAGTGCTTTTCTGTCTGGCTCTGTGTAATACTGCATTTCTCCCTATACCAAGTCATAAATAGCCATGCTACTTAAAGTGTGATCCTTGGACAAACCACATCATAATCACCTGGGAACTTGTTAGAAATGTAGAATCATTATCCCCAGCCCAAGTCTGAGTATTATAATCTGCATTTTAACATGATCCCCAGGTGATTCCCATGCATTTTAAAGTTAGATGTGCTGGTATAGAGGAAACTTATTTCTAGTTTGTCCCCATAGCACTATTAATAGTAAGATAAGAGTGTCTCTTAAAAGAGAAGTAGAGAATAAGAACCTACAGAAAGAATTGTCAGGGATGTGACCCTGAAGTCATAAGACTACGTCTAGACAGTAATTGCATCCACATTTGAGAGAATATTAGAATATTCATTTGTGTCTTTCTTAGTCCATTTGGGCTGCAATAACAAAAATACCAGAACTTGGGTAGCTTAATAATGACAGAAATTTACTTCTCACAGTTCTGGAAGCTGGGAAGTCCAAAATCAAGGCAACAGCAGATTTAATGTCTGGTTAGGGCCCTCTTCTTGACAAATGATGCCTTCTTGCTGTATCCTCACATGGTGGCAGGGGCAGGCAGTTCTCTGGGCCTCTTTTACAAAGGCACTGATCTATTCATGAAAGTTTTGCTTTCATCATCTAATCACCTCCCAAAGACCCCAGCTCTTAATATAATTAACTTGGGGGTAGGATTTTAACATAGGAATTTTGGAGGGGATACAAATGTTCAGACCATAGCAGTGCCCATTTCTACTTTGCATTGTAACATCTCTTGATAAACCAGTTCATTTGGCAAGCTTATTGTCCAATTGCTTAGTGTCTGCTATTTTCTTTTAGAGTTGGCATTGCTATTGTACTGACAGTTTTACTTATTATGCCTTCTTTTATAAAGAGTTGTGCATCATAATAACTGAAGTTGTATTCTTTTCAGAGACTTTAATTGCAGATATTGCAAAGAATCAGGCTGTTATGAAATCAAATCTTATGTAAGTCTTTTTGTGTTTTTGTTTTTTTTTCTGTAGACTCTTGTATATTCTATATCAGTTCTAAACCACAGTAACAAAAGGTCTTCAGTTGAAATCATTACTAATAATCTCCATTGTCAAACATAAACAAATACTTTCCTGAGTGATAACAGAACAAGGAAAGGTTAGATACCTCACTGTGTTCAGTAAGTCAGAGCAAATGCTATAAAGTAAACTTTAAAAAATTCTTATTCTTTTCAGTATGTAAAATCTTTCTGTTTCTTAGTTTGAAAAAAATGGCATCTAGCTGAAATGAATAGAACAATGGGATATGCATCACCTTGGCTTTGTGCATTTTTGAGAGGAAGTGATTTTTTCTTTATACTTTGTCTCTTCTTAGCTAATTGGGTATATGGGGAAGAAAATTCTCTTTTGTAACTTTACAGGGTTTAAAAATGTTCTCAGTGTTATATAAGAATCTGTTTCTCCTGGGGATCATACCACATATTTCTCATTGAATTCTTGTTGAAAACAATGGAGGGGAAGAGATTCATTCAAAGAAAGTTCTGGACAAAGAAAGGTTGATCTGTTTATCAGTATACATTTCTCTTCATTTTTCCTTATCAATGAGAAATATGAAAGAATAAATAAATCAAAGTATGTTACAGTGAAATTAATCAAAGATATCAAGATCAGCTGAACAAAGGAATAAGAATAGCAATAATTTTGGTGGATTTGAATCAGTAAAAATGACCAATAGAAATTTTCCTAGAGCTAACCATTGTAAGAACACTAGTTATTTCTTGAGCGTAGACACTAAAGTGTGGCCAGAGGTGGGAGGGGATTATTAATAAGACATATCACCATCTGGAGCAGGGCACCCAACTAAGACATCCACAAAGAAGATACAGAGCTAAGCGCAAACATTTTCACTATTATTAAATGTGCCTGTTTCTGAAAATCTTTGTATGGTACATGCTAGGATAGTAAGTTTTTTATCCTGACTCCTTTTTGTTCAATGATCCCCTATTCTTCCAACCCAATAATAGTCTTTATTGGTGAGCACTAGATGAGACTCTAATAATTTGTTTGCTTTATAGCTAGGCTTCTATTTTTCTTTCTTAGCAATGTAGCTGCTTAACAGTCATGCATTTTCAAAAATCATATTTTAAAATAAGCGCTTGTTATATGCAAAAGTCTTTTTACTCAGCAAGTTCAGCTGACTTTTCTGGAAAATTCTTCAGCAATTCTTCTTGATAGCTGCATATTCACTAGGAGCCCCGTCTTATGGTGATTATAACAAGCTGTTTCTTCCTGAATGTATCAGTCTGTTTTCTGTGGCTTATAACAGAATACCTCAAACTGGGTAATTTATTTTAGGAAAGAAATTTATTTCTTACAGTTATGGGGGCTGTGAAGATACCAGTTGTGGGGCCACATCTAGGAAGAGCTTTCTAGCTGGGGGCTCTTTGTAGTATCCTGAGTTGGGACAGTCTATTGCATGTCAAAGTGACCGAGCTTGCTAATTCACATCTCTCTTTCTCTTCTTATAAAGCCTCCAGTTCTCCTCCCATAATAACCCATTAATTCTCCATTAACCTAAGATTCAATTAATTTTTTTTTATGAAGTCAGAGCCCTCATGACCCAATCACCTCTTAAAAACCCCGTATCTCAATGCTACCGCATTGAGGATTAAGTATCAACATGAATTTTGGAGGGGAAAGTCTCACAATAGAATTGAAAAATGACATAATTCCTGTATATGTGAAAAAATAGATTTTACTTTTTTTTCCTTGATACAATTTTTCAGCCTTTGAAAAGCTAATGCCTGTGACAACATCATCCCTTGGCTAAGAAGCATATAGATGTGCAGAATCTAAGTGTACATCATACACCCAAAACTTTTTCTTCTTCACCATTAATTTCATTATATACATACATATATGCATGCATATGTGTATAAAGGTACATGTACATATACACTGTGGTGGACTAAAAGTCTGTATCCTCCAAAATTCATTTGTTGAAATCTTAACCCCCAAAATGATGGTATTAGAAGGTGGGTCCAAGGGTGGAACCCTCAGCAATGGGTTAATGACCTTATAAGAGAGAATCAAGAAAGATCCTTCTCATTCACCATGTGAAGGCACAGGGAGAAATAAGCAGTCAGTGTGCAATCCATATGAGAACTTTCATGAGCTCCCAACCATGCTGACACCCTGATCTTGGCCTTCCCAGCCTCCAGAACTGTAAAAATAAATTTCTTTTATTTGTAAGTCACTCAGTTTATAGTATTTTGTTACAACAGCACAAAATTACTGAGTCACATACTTTCATGCATATTATCACTACTGATTGTGTCCATCTGGCATGCTCTACTTTTTCTGTATACTTTACCTTGCCCTTCAAAATTTTGCTTATAGTGGAAACCAATCATTTATACTTGGAAGCTCTCATTCCCAAACACTTTTGCCTTAAAATAGAATGTTTCCAAAATTTTCTACTTTCATGACATTTCTGTTGTTTGATATTCTGTGAAATGATTTTTTTCACACAGCATAAAGTAAAAAATAATTCCAAATTTTAAGAAAAAATTTCAAAAATCTGGTGACTGTTTTAAGAGAAGCTGCACCCAGTCAACTCAGTCAACTTGACTCATCACAGTTTTACCAACAAGAGCCTATCAATCATGAATTTACAATCATAACTGTGTTTGGGTTGTTGATGTTGATAGGTCTTATTTAAAATAAGAAAGATTATAACATCAGGAGGGAATATAAGTGCAATTATCTTCATCATAAGTCAGATGTTTCTGTAATAATCATATAACTGTTAATTCTCAAATACATCATACATATCCATGGATACATATCTGTGGAGGAGGTCAAGTCAGGGAACTTCTCTTCATCACTCTCTGTTTACTTTTCACAAGAAACAGTTATGTACTCATCCATTCATTAATATTTTTGGCACCTGCTATGTGTAAGCCACTGTGCTAGCTCTGTGAGAAAATATCTGAAGGCACAGCTTGAGCATAGTAATGAAATTTGTTTCAACTCAATACATCAAGTAGTAGGTACACTTTCTGGTTCTGGAATTATAGAACTAACCCTGAAGCAAGATAAGAAGTATAGGAAGCAAGATAGGAAGTAAGTATAGAATTTTGTGACAAAGATCAAAAAAACTATCACTTAAAGAAAATAATCCAGGAGTCAAATGTCAACAGCTGAATATAATGCTCTGCTAGTGTGCTAGTGATATAAATTAAATGTAAAAAAAGGAGCCATTGGGTCTTTCTAGAAGTGGAAGATAGGTAAGAAACAAAACAAGAAGAGATTTTATTTTATCCCATAGTGGAAAACAGGTAAGAAACAAAACAAGAAGAGATGATAAGGATATAGTGGGACCTAAAGATAGAAAATCAAGGTAATTTTGGGTGGTGACATTCCAGATGTGTCCATTTGTCCAAAAGCATACAACTGTAAGAACATAAGATATACTCAGATTATTTACAATTGTCTACTAAGGCTAAATTAAAGGTTAGTAATGGAGACTGTGTTAGGAGGTGAGTTTAAAAAAGATTTGGCTGTTAGTGAATGGTCTCAAATAACTAGCTAAAGAATTTGTCTGGTATTCAGTAGAAACCCAGAACTATTCCAAGCCAAGTGCCCTTGTGAGCCAATATTGATATAGAACCATAATAGTGGGCAATTCTATTTGGATAGCTCTAAGAAATAAATAAAATAAACTTAAATGTCTTTTAGTGTAGAAGAGACCAAAGGTAAGTTTTTGGTACTTCATATTAGTCTGTTTTGCATTGCTATAAAGAATACTTGACATTGGGTAGTTTATAAATAAAAAAGGTTTATTTGGCTCTTTTGGCTATACAAGAAACAGGGCGCCTTTTCCGCTTGACTTCTGGTGAGGACTTCAGGAAGCTTTTACTCATGAAGAAAGGTAAGGAAAGCTGCAGTGTGCAGAGGTCACAGGGATCACACAGGGAGAGAGTGAAGGGAGTGAAGGGAAGTGCCAGGCTCTTTTTAATAATAGGCTCTTGTATGCGCTAATAGAGGAGACTTCACTCATTACCATGAGAATAAAGCAAGCCATTCCTCAGGAATTCACCCCATGACCCAAACTCCTTCTACTATGCCCCAACTCCAATACTGGGGATCACATTTCAGCATGAGACTTAGAAGGGACAAATATTCAAACTATAGCCAACTTATAGTAACTTTGGTAGATATAAGTATTGAAATCATCAAATATATGGTCATAGATCTATAATGAAATCTGTCAGTAGTGTGAGGTACAGTTGAAAGTTTACCTTGACAATCATGCACTTCATCTTTAGAGACAAAACAGAGCACTACGTTAACTCCAGTTATATTTATGTGTTCCCTAAGATATTGACAAACTTGATATAAGTGTAAAGATACCTAACACTATTGTCTATTTTTCTAATATTTCTTAAATAGTTACTCTGTACCAAATCACACTGTATTTATGAATTTTTTATAAATGAATAAATTATAGAAAAGTATTCTTGATTCGTATATATAGCTAATGTTTCACAGAGATCCTTTCAAATATTCTCTCCTTATAGTTCATGGTTAACAATCAATGTCCTTTTCTCAACATGCCAATATAATTCTCATTTTTATTTATCATTCAGATAGATAGATATGACAAAAACAATATTTTCTTCCTTCTCCATATTTTAGGAATTTTAATAGATAATAATAATAACAATGTAGTTATGACAATTCCTGGAAATTCTGTAGCTGATATTATTGAGCCTTTATTTTGCCACGGACCTTCTGAGAAGTGCTAGCCTTTCTATGTAGAAACTTATTTAATTCTCACATCAATCCAGAGGAAGCCTCTGTCATTTCCTTCATTTTACAGATAATGGCTTAGGGATGTTTAATAACTTTATGAAATCATATAACAGGTAAGGGACTGAGCAAGAATCTGAGTCTGTCTGACCCCACCAGGGATTTAATTTTCTTGTTAAGAAAAATGTCTTAACCCTATTCTACATAGTTTGCTTTATCATTTAAACCATTTCTCATCTCACATGAAATACATCTACTTCAGCATTTCTGTTATATTTTTTAAAAGGACCTCATCATGGTCCTACATGGTTTGTTTTTGCCATTTGAGTCTTTCTTCAACTCAATTTAAATATTGTAAAAACTATAGATTACTATGGCATTACTGAGGATATTGTCATAAATTGAATGAGTCTTTCTTTATAATGTTATATTTTAAAAAGTCTTAGGAGATTGTGTCTTTCATCTTAACACCACTACTTAATGCTTAGATTCACAACTGTAACTCTAACTCACTTAAAAGTTATTGATGTTTCTGTATATATCAAAATATAATATTTGGTGATTTTTGGTAAACCATTCAGACCTCTAAACAATGATAGGAAATGTTATGTACATCTGTGTCTTACATTCTAATCAGTAATGCTATTCTATGAGGACTCTAAAGTTGGAAAAGACATGAGATCCTTCAGAAACACTGAAAAAGCCTTTTCTTTCTTTTGTTTCTTGAATCATTCTAAGCTGAACTTGCTGTGTATTAAATACAGCCAGTCCCCATAAATCTGAAACTAGTATAAAAATAATTTAAGAATAAATCTGATATAGATGTTTAAATGAAGTTCATTACCTATCTATGGCATATCTATTTTATTAAGATTTTTCCAAAGTCATTTTATAACCCAAATAAACTACCAACACTAATAATTATAAAATACTTATCAATTTGTGAAAACTGAACTATTCTGGAATAAATATGCTTTCATTTTGTTAAATATTATGGAGTTTTAATTCGATCAATTCAAGTTTCAGAGAAATTGGGCCCATTCTTTTTTTTTTTTTTCACTGTTCAAGGTTTATTTTATGTTTCAGTTGGTATGACACTTGGATAGTTGGTTGCATTGATCTTTCTTTTTACGTTATATGGTAACGTACACTACTGATACAAATAGCACACAAAATAAGATCCTTCAGAACAGTTATGCACAAGACATGCAATACTGGATTTATACACTGGATCCCAGGATGTGACCGACTGGAGAAAAACAGCTGGACTAGGCATGTTCGATGAAGGAACCGGGAAGTTATATAACACACAGTAAATACGCATCTGATTTGAGGGGGAACTGCAGTGTGTGTAGATTGGCAGTGGTGCCTTAGAGGTGGTAAACTATTTCATACTAACCTGTTTAGGACTACACAAGATAAGTACCATCCAGCATCAGGATATAGCTGTAATTTTATGAACCATTCCTATTTCTAACTTTAGGAGTTGATGTTCTTCCCAGTCCATCTTAATATGACTGCTTTAATCACAGATCAATTGAAAAGGACAGCATGCACAAGCTCCAACTAAAATCCTGGTGTAGCCTAGACAGTGTAGTAGTAAGATATTAGAAGACTTTAAAATTGCAGCTCTTTTTGGGTCCCCCAGAGAGTATCTACACTCTTCTTCAAACGGACCTCTTCCTCAGGAGTCAGAGTCACCTTCACAAGGTATGAGATACCATTCTGGCCCAAGATGCAAGGAACACTAAGAAAGGCATCATCCTTTATGCCATAAAGACCCTTAATCGTGGTGGAAATTGGATACACCCGCCTAAGATTCTCCATTATACTTTCTGCCAAATCTGCCACAGACAGTCCAATGGCCCAGGATGTATAGCCTTTCAGTTTGATCACTTCATAAGCACTCTCAACAACCTGTTTGTGAACCTCTTTCCACTGTTCCTTGTCTGCATCAGTGCCTAAATCTGGGTGCAGATTCTTCAAGGAAACACCAGCAACATTCACTCTACTCCACACAGGAACACTAGAGTCCCTATGCTCTCCAAGGACCCACCCATGACAACTCAGTAGGTGAACTCCCAGTCTTTCTCCCATCAGGTGATGGAATCGGGCTGAATCCAGATTACAGCCACTTCCAATAACATGGTTTTTGGGAAAGTCACTTATCTTCCAAGCCACATAGGTCAAGATATCTACTGGATTCGAAACAACAAGCAACTTCCAGTTTGGGCTGTATTTTACAACATTAGGAATGATGAATTTAAAGATGCTCACATGGCGCTGGACCAAATTCAGACGGCTTTCTCCTTCTTGCTGATGTGCCCCAGCTGTGATAATGACCAGCTTGGAGTTTGCAGTCACATTGTAGTCTTTTCCAGAGATAATTTTTGGTGTCCTAAGGAAAAGGCTGCCGTGTTGAAGGTCCATCATCTCTCCCTTCAATTTGTCTGCCATGACATCATCAAGAGCAAGTTCATCTGCCAAGTCCTTCATTAAGATACTGATGGCACAGGTCATGCCAACAGCACCAACCCCAACAACGGTAATCTTATTCTGGGGGGCCTGTTCTTCCTTTAGAAGATTATGAATCAGCTGATCATTTTGCCATATTGGACTTTGAATCAAAAGGAAACTTGGCGTGCAAAAGGAATATCGACGTTTGGGTGTAAATATAACCTCCTGAGGGCTCATTCATCTTGGTTTATTAACCCCAAGTGGGGCTGGGTTTTTCTCGGATAAGATCACCGCATGCCCATTCTTAATAGTTTGTTTAATATGTATTTACTGAGCTCTTACCAAGTACTAGGCACTGTGGCAGACACTGTAAACAAGAGAAACATAAGGCCTCTCTTAAGCTTAAACTTCACCATAAACAAATGAAAAACTACCCCACTTGGTAATTTAATAAAGAATTCCCATAAGTTTTTAAGTAGAGAAGGAATGGTGGCGAAAGTCTATTTCACATGGGATGATTGGAGAAAGCCTCTCACAGGTGACTGGGAAGCTGAGAAATGCAAAAAGGGAAAAAGTCTGAAATTCAAAGATCGAGAGAATAGTTTTAGATGACATGTTAGTTATCCACTGCTGGAAATAACTTTCCAACTTATTGGTTTAAAAAATACTCACTCACTACGGTTTCTGCAGGTAGCAAATCCAGGCACTTCTTTGCTGGGTGCCTCTGACTCAAGAACTCTCAGAAGGCTGCAGTCACATTCTTGGGCTGGAGTCTGGTCTCTGAAGGCTCAATCGGGGCCCTCAATCAAATTCATGCCTTTTGGGGATGGGGGCAGCGGTCTTCTCTCTTTGAGCTTAGACTGGACCCAGTGATTTGATACTAATGAACAGAACATAGCAAAGTGAGGGAATGTCACTTTTGTGATTAGGTGATCAAAGACTGAGTGTTCTTTCTTGCTTGCCATGAGAGGAGTCAGCTGCCATGTTGTGAGCTGCCCTGTGGAGAGGACCATACAGCAAGGCCCTGAAGGAGGTCTCTGGCAAAAAGACACCAAGAACTGAGGCCATCAGGCATCTTAATCTGCCCACCACAGTTGGAAAGAACAGTATGGTCCAAAAAGTCTTCAGTCAGAAAATAGCTCGGAGTGTTCTAGGAACTGTCAGGAGGCCAGCGTAGCTGAAAGGTGGAGGAGAGAGACAGGAATATAATGAGGTTGAAGCACCATATACATAGAAACCAAATAATTTAGGGCTGTGTATGTCATGATAGAAAGTTGAGAGTGTTAAAAAGTGAGAATGCTTTCCCGAACATCTTCTTTTTAATGAAAGGTATGGTGTTTTTTAAATCCTAGTGAAAAAACATTGACTATATCTAAACTCATACTTTCAATGAACTAGGGTAGCAGTGTAACCCTGAATCCTCATACACACATACATCCAGTGATGAGGGAACTATGAATTATGCATGTAACATTTCTCAGCTTCTCACAGTTTTCACTAGAGCCTGCATTTCAACACTGATTGCAAACGGTCCACGAATCCATCCAAAGCCAGAAATGCTGAACAAAAGCTGTTGTTGCCTGGGACAACCCTAGCCTTTAAGCATGTTAGGACATAAATTGTGTTTCTAGGAAATTTTACAGGGATTTTTTTAAAAACTTGTCTTTGCAAACCAAATGCTTCACATAATTTGAAGGGTCTTGTGATTTTTTTCAAGGATGTTGTTTGTAACACCATTACAGAGATGAATTTTAATGTACGATGGGAGCACGTGTTCACGGAGATATTTGATCCTGTAATTTATGGCATTGTTCTTTGTGTAGTCAACTCTTTGTGCCATGGAGGCAATTTTTAAGGAAATAGTCTTACTTTCATAAAGTTGATGATAGAAACTAAATATTTGCCATATAGATAAAAGACTAAGTCTAGAGATTTGTTGGATATAAACTGGAGAGAAAAAATATCAAAGAAATTGAAAGAATATGCATCTGTGGGGAAATAAAATAAAAAAGAGCAATAGTCTTCCTAACACATATTTTAGTAGTCATTCCACTTAGTTTTATTCTTTTGGGGAAACTATTTATATTATTCTACTATCAGAGTTATAATAAATGTTATTAAGCAAATCAATTGACGATTTTTTAAACTCCGTCTATACATCCGTCCATCCAGTTCATCCATAAACAAAATGAGGGTCGGATTATAATATTATCATGTGCACAAATAAAGTTATAACATGACTGAGAATATTATTCATTTTAGATTATAGATCTTTTTTTGTTCAACATTAGTATTTCAGACATTAATTTGTTATTTTTATGCATCTTAGCAACCCACTAACAAAGAGCTAATTGAAGAACAAGATATATGTACCAAGTTATTTCCCTAAATCCCCCTTTTCAGTAATTGTTTCTCCTTTAAAAAAAAATATTATCATTCTCACAGATGGTTGCAGTGATGTATTGTGGGAAATTAAACATACTTGGCTTTTCTTCCGAATTTTCTACTTAGCAACTAAGGCTGCTCACCCCAGAAGTATTATTTAACTCTTCCCCAGATATCCTCTTTATCAACAGAAGTAGAATTCACAATTGAAAAACTGTTCTTTTTTTTTTATGGTCTCCAAACACTATTTAACTTTCATTTTATTACTGTTTTAAATATTTGTAACATCATAGGAAAACAGGCTATAAAGAATATTCGTTTTGAAACCAAGGGTAGAATTTAGACCAGACTCCCTTGTAACCATCTAAACATTTAATGTTAAGGATGTGGAGAAATGTCCCTAGACATGGACGTATAATTTAATAAAACCTTTCAGGAACACCATCTAACAATATGTCTCAGCATTTTAAATGTAAAGACCTGTTGATCTATTAATTCAGCTTGTAGAAATTAATTCTAAAGGAAGAATAAAAAGATTCAAGTGCAAAAATAAATATAAGAATATCTACTGCAGTGTTATTTATATTGATGAAAAATTAAACTATATGTTCATGTAGAATTGAAAAATTAATAATCATACAAATGGTAATACTAATAATATATCACCTTTATTGAGTTTTTACTATGTGTCAGCAATATAATAAGCACTTTACATTTGTTATGTCAGTTAATTTTCTCCATAACCTAATAATATAGGTACTCTAATTATCCCATTTTTCAGATGAAGAATCTAGCTAGGCTGTAGAGATGTTAAATCCTAGCTCAAGGTTGTATAGGCAGTGAGTGGCAAAATTGAACATATATTATAAATTCATATTATGAAGTCGTTAAGAATAAGATAAGCTTAACATTTATATACTAGCATGAATGATAGTTAAGGATTAAAAGCAGATAATAGAACAATATGTTTAGTACCCTCACATTTATGTAATAAATTTGCTTGCATCCAGGTTACAAACAAAGCGTTATTCAATCAGTCTCATGTAAATTGTGGAATGTTAATCTGTTTGTGTACTCCATCACATACCTTTCAAGATGGCAGCCAGTCACAATGCCCAGCTAACTTCTATGTTGTCCAAAGATGAGATAGAATTTGACATCCAGAAAAAAAGCAGAGAAGGTACACAGCGTAAGAGGCAATATTGACAGTATTGAATTTCTAGCTTCATCTCTGCCTTTTCCAATTATTTTAATCTGTAAAGTCTGCATTTTGCCTAAGCCCTTTTGATCTGGAACTCCTTCGTTCAAAATAGTAGTGCTCTTTGCTGCTTTAAAAGTCATTGTGGATCAAGGGACTTTCCAAACTACTCCATTATGGGTTTGCTTTTTAGTGTATATGGGTATATATTTTTGCTTTCATTTATTTCTTTTATTTATCCTTTCCTTTTATCTATGTGAATCTTAAACCTTTTTTTATTGCAGATGAACTAATAAGGATACTCAAAATATAATCTCATCTAAATTTTACTTCTGCCTCACTTATCAAAGTTGGCTGGAAAAAAAATTTAAAATGGGCCTAAAAAGGGACATAGTGATGCTAGGGGAAGGTTTATGATATTTATCCGGTCCATTACTAGTTTGTTCACTGGTGACCGCCAATCAAAGTGAAGATCAGAAGTTTAAACATCATTTCAGTCATGAGCCCTACTGGCCAAGAATATTTTTGTTAGATTGTATTTATATGTAATTTGTAATGATAAAATAAGAGATCTTTTAAAATAATGTTTTAATACAAAATTATTCTCATAACACTGAGTATATATACATAGGCACACACATATATACATACCATATGTGCTACACTTATGCACATACATGTACACACACACACATTATTTTGCCTCCAATTCCCCAATGTATTGTCTTTCTACATTAAATTTCAGTTAGGTGTCATACCAGACAGATTATGCATTTGTCAGCACTATCTGAAAACCATTAGATCTTATATGAATACATCAGAGCTTCAATTCCTAGTAAGTCACTCAAGCTTAGAACTCTATTATTTCTATTTCATAAGGTAACTATTTTGGGGGAATTATCTAAATGATAAAATACTGACTTATTTACTAAAACAAAAATGAAAGAGGCAACAATACTTAGTAAAAAGAATACAGTTTCACACATTCCAAAGTCAATATCCAACACAGCCTCAGTGGACAAACAGAAGATAGCTGTATTCCAGGATTCTAGGCATTTTTCCTCTACCACTTTGGGTATAAATTGCCTTGTTATCAAGAAGAAAAAGTCAGCAATGTCTAGGAGAGAAGGAAAGATGCATCACATTCCCCCAGTAAATTATTAACAAGGAAGATAAATTGGCATGCTTTTCAGTCTCTACTATAACATTTATAAATTGCTCTCAGTTCTGAAGAACAGGACAATAATCCAGTCCTTGGGTTATTAAAATTATATTTAAATATACTCTTCAGGATTTTAAGAAAGATGTTGCCTTTCAGGTAGTAGGCAATGATCACTGCCAAAATCCCATTTGCTTTGGTTGTCTCCTTGAACAATTTACCATATTATGTATTTACCCTCTAAAACCTGTGTTTTTAATTTGCTTTCATAGCACTCATATTAAATGCTCTTTCTCAAAATTTTGTTAGAAAAAAATACTTTTCATATTTACTTATTTGTTATTATAAGAGAAGGGAGGCTTTTGTAAGGTTCCTAGATTCTTATGTTTATTCACTAATTTTGCAGTTCTCTCTTTAGAGCCTACCTGTGCTATGCATTGTGCTATGCACTGCTGAGTGAGAACAGAGAAGTGCAGCTGGGAGAGAGCTCTTCACCTCAAGCTGAGTTAGTTGGGGAAAAATAAAATTTAAAATATTAGGCAGGGCATGGTGGCTCAGACTATAATCCCAACACTTTGGGAGGCTGAGGTGTGAGGATTGCCTGAGCCCAGGCGCTTGAGATCAGCCTGGGTAACTTGGTGAGACCTTGTCTCTACAATAAATCAAAAAATAAGTTGGGCATGGTAGCGTGTGCTTCTAGTTCCATCTACATGGAAGGCTGAGGTGGAAGGATCACCTGAGTCCAGCATGTCAAGGCTGCTGTGGCTGTGAGCAGCATGCCACTGCACTCCAGCCTTGGTGACAGAGTGACACTCCAACTCAAAAAAGACAAAACAAAACAAAAATAGTAATTATGACAGAATTTGGTGAGGGCCATCATAGTATACCCTAATGCTTTTGAAAGAATAGAGCAAATATGTCTGCCTTGAAAGCTTGGGGAAACTAACAAAGAGGTGTCATTTAATGTGAGCCTTGATGAATAAACAGAACTTTCTAAGCAAAAAAGTTGTGCCACTCTCACTCCCACCACAGTACCTTTGTACATGCTTTTTCCTTTGCCTGGATTGCTATTTCCTTCCATTCCACCCTCCAAAGGCTTTTTATTAGGTATGACTCATCCTTCATATATCAGCAATATCATTACTTTTTTAGGGAGGCCTTCTCTGGCTTTGGAAATTGATTCATTTCCATTCAAAGAAAAATGTTTATAGAGCTACATGGTTTTTTTTCCCACTCTTCTCAGTTTGTAATTATACAAACATTTGTGTGATTATTTTATTAATGTCTGTTTCATGTGGCACTGTAAGCTTCAAGAAGGCAGAAATTCACTTATATGTCTCCAGCTTCGGGCAGACTCTGTCAAATAGTAAATGTTCAAAAAATATTAGTCAAATGAGTGATTAAATGAAATTTGCTAAGACTCAGTCTCCTCATTCATCGAGTGGTTTAATATCTACCCTATCCCTGATGAATTATAAAATGTGAGATGTTTTAAAAAATAAGACTGCATCTTTTTAAACATAATGCACTATTGTCATTACTGTCTGACTAATATTAGCCCAATATCCAATTCCATTTTGCCCATTTAAAAAAAATTCACTTCTAGCCGGTCTCTGTAGCTCAGCCTGTGATCCCAGTGCTTTGGGAGGCTGAGGTGAGTGGATTGCCTGAGCCCGTGGGTTCGAGACCCGCCTGGGCAGGCGAGACCTCATCTCTACAATAAAATCAAAAAATTAGCCGGGCGTGGTTGCGCGCACCTGTAATTCCGGCTACTCGGAAGGCTGAGGCGGAAGGATTGCCGGAGCCCAGCAGGTTGAGGCTGCGGTGGCCGGGAGCGGCCACTGCACTCCAGTCTGGGCGACAGAGTGAGACTCCGACTCAAAAAAAAAAAAAAAAATTAGCCGGGCGTGGTAGCGCGCGCCTGTAGTTTCAGCTACTTGAAAGACTGAGGCGGAAGAATTGCTAGAGCCCAGCAGGTCGAGGCTGCAGTGACCAGAAGCATGCCACTGCACTCCAGTCTGGGTGACAGAATGAGACTCCAACTCAAAAAAAAAAAGAAAAAAAATTCACTTCTGTGAAGAATCTGTTTATTTTATGTTCATATCTCTTTAGAATTGGTAAAGTAAAATCACTTGCCCTCTTAGTTATGGTTTATATCCTTAGGATTTCTTTATGATATTTTTAATAATCCTGCTTCTTTATGATTATCAGAGTGCACAGAGGTAAATTATAGCTCAGGGAAATTGTAGTAGGATTTCTTATAAATATAAAAATCTACAGTATTATTCAGACTATTTATCTATTTTTCTCTCAAACCTCATACAATATCATCTAATGTGTTCTCACATAGACATTGCAAATATGTTGACACTACCTTTTATTATTTCTGGTCATTTTCAGATTTGTTTAATAACCTTGCATTCTTCAGTAAATAGTTATTGTGTCTACCACATGCAAGACAATGCTTAGTGCATGTAGTTGATTATCTTTTACTTTATATGATCACAGGTTAAAACATCTTACAACTCCTTAGATAGGAACTTCCTTTTTTTTTTTTTTTTGCATAGCACAGGGAGAGAATCATTTTCCTTGTGAATGTATAATGAACCTGGTTTGTGCCATTGCTAGCACTTTATTTCCCTTCCAATGTTACCACAAATTCAGAACCCAGTATATTTACACTTTTTCTCTCCTTTAAATCTTTTTTCCTTTTTCTTGCAATAAGAAACCAGTTTTCAGTTCAGATATTTCTAACTATCCTCATTTACATTTCAGACCTAGAATGTTCTCCTGTCTTCACACATTCAGGGATTTTTTTTTACCAGTCTGACAGTTTTTAATTTGATCTTGTTTTGCAGGTCATGAATTCAATTTCTAAATGCTTTACCGTTTTTCGTTTTCTCACATAGAATAATGCTCCATCCATCAATTGTTATCTCCTTATCTTCAGGGTTTTTTTTTTTTTTTTTCATTTCCCCTGAACCAAGGTCAATGTTTATAAAATCTGCTTTTTACTAATTAAATCTGACATCATTTGATAATATCAGTGGTAGTTAAATAGCATATAAATTCATCACCAGGTGAATCTACCCTTCATGAGTTGGAAGATACTGGAGATTGCATTCATAATAATAAACAAATTATGTGCATTATATTTAATAAAATTTTAAGGAACTTATTCAAACACTATAATTGGTATGTAAGCTGGTCAAATATGTTCTCTCTGGCACTGACCAGAAAAGAATGGTCCGATCACCTTTTAAAATGGTGTGTGCAAATTTTATTAATCATGTGTCTCTTTAGACTAGAATGTGCTGAATACAGCTTCTTTAGAACAAGCTCTGCTTTGTTCCTCAGAAGCCTGAATTTTTAAGGGAAATAAATAGTAGCTTAAAAGCATGTAGATTAAACTAGCATACATTTTATTAGAAGACTTTACCTCACTTTACAAAAAAAATTAATCAGTATTGATAAAAATAGGTATAACGAATGAATATTGTCATACAGTGGGGAAAAACCTAGACATCCTCCCTAAGGAATCCAGGGAAGTTCATCAGGGATTAAGGCATATTTTCTGCTGGGCTTTTATGTGCTAGGAAAATTAAAAATTCAAATGGCAAGATGTCCTTGACTGTGTAAGAGTTCTATCAAACATAATGAAGTTGAAGATACCAAAGAACAATTATGATATTAATAATAAAGGAATATGTCTCTATTTTTATATTTAAATGGGAGAACCCAGTACTAGTTATTAGAACTGATAACCAAATTTACTAGATATTAAATAGTGCTTAATATGTGTTGTCTTGTTCCCTCTTGTTTCATTCACACAAATCCTAACTTTATATTCAAAAGGGCATCTAATCAGATGTCAATATTATTATTTGTTGAAGCCTCATAATTTACTTAAAATTAAAGCCAAAATTGTACTCTGTGCCTCGGGGTACGCACTGAAGAATCCTCTTGCCTACCATTCTTGCAAACAATGCTCAGTGGGATGACAGGTCATTTGGCTTCAGGACAGAAATTTAGCTGTGACTCAAAACCTACTTTTTTCAAGTCTTCTTTCTCAAGACCTACTATGTGGATCTCATAGTTTTGTTTGTAATTTTAAACTCGAAAGCTAGCTTCTAGTCTCTATCTGTGGATACAGGTGAGAATGCATAGGTGCAGGTGGGACATGAGGGAGTAACATTTCAGGTGATGTATCCTATCCTGAGCATGGTGTTCTTTCTCTCCTATGCATTGGTTGGGCAGCAAGGAAAAGAATATTTAAAATAAAATTGGTAACAAAAGTTAAAAATGGCTGACAATCTAGCAGGGTGTGATTAAGGAAAGCATTGATTAGAAGTCAGAGCCAGGCGCAGTGGCTCAAGCTTGTAATCCCAGCACTCTGGGAGGCTGAGGCAGGAAGACTGCCTGAGCTCAGGAGTTCGAGACCAGCCTGGGCAACTTGGTAAGATCTCACCACTACAATGTATCAAAAAATTAGCCGGGTGTGGTAGCACACGCTTGTAGTTCTGGCTTGGAAGACTGAGGAAGAAGGATAGCCTGAGCCCAGCAGTTCGATGCTGGGGTGGCCATGAGCATGTTATTGCTCTCCAGCCTGGGTGATGGAGTAAGACTCCTACTCAAAAAAAAAAAAAGAAGTCAGATACCTAGTTTTCTGTTCTAACTATGATTCTTACTGGTTCTTTGGACTTAAGCAATATACTGAACATTTCATAATTCCTTTCTTTATTTTTTTGTTTAAAGCAGTGTTTATTGGGAGGACAGAAAAGCTCCCACAGTGAGAGGGGACCCAAAGGGGTGGACCCATTTCGTAATTTCTATTTCCTCATCTGAAGTGAAAAATCATTAAACTTCCCATGTTGTTCACATATGAATAGCTGTAAGAATCAAATGTAAAACTTTATTTGAAGCATCCTATTTAGAATGAAAGTGTTAATCTAAATTGAACCATGAGAGCATAAAGATTATTTTTTAAAGTTTATATTGTATGAGTATATTACATAACAAATAAAGAAAAAGATTATTTTTAAAAAGCCATAGAAAACTGGATTACAATCCTGCCATGACTCTTGAGGTAAGCAGGCATGGAATCAAATCCCACCTCTGATGACTTTTCTCACTGTAACTTTTAGAAAGCTTCAGACTTCTCATCTGTAAATTTAGGTTCTAGTAATATCTATTTCTAAAGAATGCTGGACAGGTTAAATAACATAAGAGGATGGAAACCACTCAGCAAATGATCAGGCACATAGTGTACAATAAACAGTTGCTGGTGCTATTTTTGCTGATGTTATCAAATTTATTCGAAGATTTCACCTTGCTTACTCCCAGGCACCTTTTTCTCATTTGCTGTATACCTGGCACAGAGTATAGTAATCACACAACCAGCAGAAGCAAAAACAAGAGAAGCTGGAACATATAGTGACTAAGAAAGCCTGGACTTTGGAGCTTGTCAGGATGCGGTCCCTCAATTCAATAAATGTGAAAGAGAGAGTTGGATTGAGAGAGAGGGGGATTGAGAGGGGGATTTAGAGAGGGGGAGAGAGAGAGAGAGAAAGAGAGAAAGAGAGATCTCCACAAACCACAGTCTGTGGGCCAAATCCCACCCACTACTGGCTGCCTGTTTAATAAATAAATAAAGTTTTACTGGAGTACAGCCACATTCATTCAATTCCATCTTGTCTATGGCTACCTTCATGCTACAACTGTGAAACTGAGTAGTTGCAACAGAGACCCTGTGTTCCACAAAATTGAAAGTATTTACTGTCTGGTCCTTGCCAGAAAAAGTTTGCCAACTTCTGCATGATAGAGTTCAAGGGACTATTTGGGAAGGCACAGCATGAAGATTCAAGGAAAAGGTATCAGATCAAGTGGTAAACACTGAAGTAATAGTCAGAAAACCAAAATGCATATAAGCAACAATGAGATATTGAAATCGATCTTTTAAGCAGAAAGTCTCAAAAAATCCTGCTAGCACATGACTGACCCTCTTACAGGTCTGACTCTGGGTACAGAAATAAATAAGGAATCTGTAAGCAACCGAACAAAAGGAAAGCTCAGAAATAAGGAAGAATGTAGCAGACTAGCGGTTATCTGCCAGCCACAAATACCCATAATGCCTCTCTAAAGTGGGTTCAAAATTCAATGTGTGAAAATCTAACAATAGATTCATAAGAGTCATAAGTTATAATGACAAGCTCTTTATCCTGATAACTAAAGGAAATTCCATAATGTTTAATTTCACCTCATCCTTTAGACACATTCCATGATGATACATATTCAGTATTTTATAGGTGAGTTTTTATTTTTCTTTGTTCTTTTTTGTCACAATGCATGAGGTTGACCAGCTAGAAATTCCGTACTCTTGGTATAAACTAATACTTGTTTTCATTTTCTCAATTACACCAAATTCATTAGAACTATCATTCTTACCACTTTTAAGAATGAACTGTAATAAAGCCCTCTAATGATTGCATAAATATATACATATATTAGAATAATATTATATAGATAAATATATATTTGTATAATATATGTTTACATATATATAAAACTATAATATATATCTTATAGTTCAGGAGGCTGGGAAGTCCCAGAGCATGGCACTGGTATCTGGTGAGTTTCTGGTGTAGGCTTTGTGCTGTTTGCTAACATAACAGAAGTGGGTGCATGCAAAGGGGGCAAAAAAGAAGGCTTCACTTCATAACAACCTTCTTTCCCAGTAACAAAGCCAGCCTTGTGAAAGGGAGAATCCATTTACTCTTGTGAGAGTTAACTCACTCCCTTGAGAGTGGCATTAATCCCTCTCCCCCTTAATGATCTAATCATCTCTTAAAGACCTCATGTACCAACACTGCCACATCAGAGATTAAATTCCCAACACATGAATTCTGGGGAACACACTCAAACCATAGCACTGAGGAAGGTCTTTGCTAACCATGGGCAAAGAGATAAGAGTAGACTTTGGTAGATCATATCTTTGAAGACATCTAATCTAATTTTTATGGTCCTTCAGAAACTTTCTACTTTGAGGCTTTTCATCCAAAAGAATAAGTCACCGAAATCATTAGGCTTATGTTTCCATCTTTGCTTTTCTGAAATTGATTTATTTAAATATACATTTCATTTGTCTGATTTTTGTTTTTAGAGTCATGCCTAATTGTTTCTATCTCTAATAATATAATAATAATAATGTATTACTTTATTAAAAGTAATAATATTAATACATTATTATCATTACTTTACTAAAAGTAATAATATTATATTACTTGAAACACCTGTTGTTTTTGAAGCTCTCTATCTCTGTGATATTGATCAGGAGATATATTGACAAAATGTATACAACTGCTTACTAGACTGATGGTTTATATCAGGGATTGTCACAAAGACTAGTTTCTAGATTCCCCTTTGAGCTTGTTAACACCTTGGGAAGAGTTTTGGAGATGAAAGAGGGGAACATAGTTTTTAAAAGTTCTGTTTATATATTATCACTAGATAATATGCAATAGGAAGACAGGAGAGGCATGCCAGAAGTCCACTCTACTAGAACAATTGTAGAATGACTATCTTCTCACCTCCAGAATCAAAGGACACCACAGGATCATCTCTGAATAGCAGTCTGGGCTAGTATCCAATGCTGTCAACTCCCAGTTAGACACATCTACAGAATCTCAAAAAAAAAAAATAAAATTCTGTACCAGTGTATTTTTGTTAAATAAATATATGATTGTCCATTAAAGACTATGCTTATTTTTTTAACCAATTTCATGAGAAATTCTAACTGTGAATGCCTTGAGCAGACTCTCTTTAATAAGACATATGAGTGGACCAAGCCCCATGTGATATACAGAAACAAGTCTGACTGTGAAAACATTCTTTATACCCGTGGTCAATAGAAGTCATCAGCCAGCCTGAGAATGCATAGAGAAAGAGGAAAAACCACTAAATATGAACTGAGTTTAATTAAATCTCTTGAGTCAAAAGAAGTAAGAAAGGGAAGAAAATTAGTTCACAGGGGTTAACTTAAACGTGACCTTCCTCCCAAACCCATTGTTACAGGCATGATTACCCCATTTCATCAAATGCATAAAACCTTGGGAGGAGAGAGGTCAAGGATCTAGTCCCACATTAAACATCCAGAAAGAGGCAAAATCATATTCTGAACCTTGGTTTGTATGTCTTTGTCTTAGTCCATTTAGTGTTGCTATTACAGAATACCTGAGACTGGGCAGTTGATGAAGAAAGAGGTTTATATGATTCATGATTCTGGAGGTGGGAAAGTTCAAGAAGACCACCTGTATCTGGTGAGGGCCTCAGGCTGCTTCCAGTTATGGCAGAAGGAAGAGGGGAACAGGTATGTGCAGAGAACACATGCTGAGAGAGAAAGCACAAGAGAGAGGGCTGAGGTGCCAGGATTTTACATTTTTTTAAATAACCAGCTCTCATAGGAACTAATAGAGCAGGAAGTCACCCTTGACTGAAGGACTTAGTGTATTCATGAGGGATCCGCCCCCATGGCTCAAACACTTTCTATTAATCCCTATCTCCAACACAGCCATAGGGAAGATGAAATTTCAATGAGTTTTGGAGAGGACAAACATTCAAACAGCAGTCTCTCAAAACAATTTCTCTCCATTCAACTACCCTGGTGCTGTGGTATAAGAGGAGGCAAACTTGGAGCCTGGCTGTCTTGGTTTGAATTCCACTTCTTCCCATATAATCTAGTGACCCTAGGCAATTTACTTAGCCTTTACGTATCTCATTTACTCATCTGTAAAATGGGGAAAATAATAAATATTAGTTTTGTTAGGATTAAATTATTTAGTGTATATAAATAACCTGGTACATATTACTCAAATATATGGTGTCACCATTATACTACTATGCTATTTTCTCCTCAATTCTAACACTCATTTCTAAGAAAGAAAGAATATATAAAAGGAAAATGGTTTGCATAAATTTCTGAATAATCAAAATATTCAGATTTCACTTGGCTTATGGAGATAGGAAAATACACACGCACATGCACACGTATTTATAAATACATGGTGTGTTTATATCAATTTATAAAATCAAGAATTAATTTTAGAAATGGTAACTCCACTTAGACTATGCACCATTTTCTTTCCCCAAATTAATGCAAAATCCACATTAGAATGGCTTTCAATGTTTGAAGAAATGAAACTATTCAGAAGTTTACATAAGGAAGCAATTTGCTTGGATTGAATAAGGTAATACATAAGTATGTAAAACCCTTTCTCTGTAAATGCTGCTTTTAATTAGGAAAGGAGCTCTGAAAGAAATCCTAGTTATTATATCCATGAACTGAATTCAGGCAACTATTTTAATTGGAACAGAAAAAACCAAAATGCAGAAGATTTATCAAGGAAAGTTAAAAATAAAAAACAAAAAACCCTAGTTCATAGAAAACAATACTTTGTGTTCTTTTTCTTTACCCCAGCACAGAGATTGGAATAATCCCCTTGTCAGAGGAGATGGATGGCATATATCCGGAATTCTGCAGGGCATTAAATAGTTGTTGCCACGTCAAATAACTCTTTTCTGTTACTAATACTGAATAAAATCAACATTCCTCTTATTTCTTTAGTTGGAAGATATATATACATCTCTTCTCTATTTTCAATCCTGCTGTCTGTCCTTTCATTTCTTAGCATTTGCCGTGGTTTTTCCTTCATCAGAGCTTTTCTCTTCAGCACATCTGCCAAAGAAACCTCCACTTCGTTTTATCTTTTCCTTTTTTCAGCCACTTTCTTGAGGGAAAGGACATGTTTCTGTCATTCTCCCCAGAGTGGACTTACCCATTTGCAGCAGCCTGTGTTTTTTGTAGTAGCCAATGTGTGGAGGAAATGGATTTGGGGAATGATAGTCTGCAGAATGTTAAACTTCACCATCAACTCAGTTGAGCCTCTCCACCCTCAAGCTGATAAGACTTCCCAGCTGATTGCATCAGCTTTCCTCTTCATTAGGCACCTCCAGTGTATGGGGTCCAATTAGCATATGGCAAGAATAGAGTAATAAGCTTTCTACAAGCTGAAGAATATGGTCTAATAAGCATTAAGTCATCTGCCCAGTCCTACGTCACTTGGTACCATCTAGGGTCGGTAGAGTCACACTTAATGAGTCCCTAAGGAATTAAGTAAATAGTCCCTAAAACACTCCCAGCTAGTTTTGAGTTAAATTAAGCCTTAAAAAGTAGTACCAACAGCAGTAGAGGTGATAGTAATAGTAGTAGTGGTGGTTGCAGTGCTTACTATATGCCAGACACAGCTTTAAATGCCTTATATGCATTATTTCATTGAATCTTTGTAATTAAATGATAGAAAGGAACTGTTATTGTTTAGACTCTGCAGAGAAAAAACAGAGGCCAAGGAAATTTGATAATTTTACCAAAGGTTGCATAGCTAGTGTATGAGGGGGACCAAGACAAAAGAAGAAAAACAACAAAAACAAAACAGAATTATCTTTTGGCAGGCCGGCCCCTTGTGGTATAGGCTTACCCCTCTGGGTACATGTTCTAGGAACCCATCAGCATCAGTGTACCAGCTAGCATTGTGAGAAGCTGCATTCTCAAGAAACATCCCGAGTTGTGGCAGACAGGTGACTGGTTCTTCCACCATGAAAATACACCTGCCCACACCGTGCTGAGTATTCAGCAGTTTTTGACCAAAAACCGTATAACTTCACCCTCTCTATTCGACAGATCTTGCCCCAAGTGACTTTTGTTTGTTTCTCTTGATGAAAAAAGTCCTCAAAGGAAAATGTTTTGCCAATGTGAAAGAGGTGAAACAAGAAACAGCAGAAGCACTAAAAGGCATCACAATAAAAGAGTTCAAAAATTGAGCAGTGGAAAAAGCATCTCAGTAGGTGTATTGCATCAGAGTACTTTGAAGGTGACTGAAGTTTAAACATTCGAGAACATATACACTATTTTTTATAAATAAATTCTGTGATTTTTTTTTTTAGTTCCCCTGTGTAATAGGGCTGGGATTCAAGTTCCGTGTAAATCTCTCTTACTCCAGAAGTGAAGCTAGTTTCCATAATTTATACCACCTTGCATAGTGTTATATAAATTTGCCAAGAGTGTTGTGAAAACTCTCAGGAATTGAGACTTGGATTACTAAATATGTCTGACTCCAGAGTCCAAATTTTTAACCACCATATAGTGCAATCTTACTTAAAACTGAGTATTTTGGATTATCACATGAGAAGACACATTGGCGAGGACATGACGAGGATCTGTGTCTGTACAACATTACACATTTAGAGGGCATATCCTTCCAGTATTTCTTAGCAGGAGGACAGTTCAGCTGACCCTACCAATGTTAGCCTACTCGGGTTTATCCTCTCAGTTCTTGGCTTTTTGTCACTTTACATATTTACTAAGTGAATCTCTGATCTTTGTTTAGGGAGGGCCTTCTCTTGGGAAAGAAACTGCTTACTAGCTATTTTGCATATTGGTCCCAATGGTCACTATATTTTCCACTATCCATTATTTAATTGACTTGCTGGTATGAATTTATTATGCATTTAGGGTAGCTAGAGAACTGTTATTTTTTTTCTTCCCCTAGGAATTAATCACCTCTGGATATATCAATAATGAAAAACAGAGCCCTAGAAGCAACATAGGCATTAAAAATGTTTTTAATTTCACATTTGTGGCATTATAGTTTTCACCTTCCAGTTTATTAAATGCTTTTAAATATATTGCATTTACTTGGGTGATCTTTTGGTTAATATCGGTCTCACACTAAGTTGTTAGCAGCACAAGAATATGGATCATGTCATTCTTTATTCATCAGTGAACTCTCAACAACGGGCATTGAAGCTGGTACTTGGTAGGTTCTTGATAAATACTTGTTGAATGATTGAAAGTTCTTGTCTGATCTTCACCAGAAGTCTCTAATATAAACAGATAAAGAGACATTATTCCCATTTTTCAGATGAGCAAACTAGAGCAGAAGAAAGTTAAATAACTTGGCCAAAATATAGGGTACCTGGCCAATTATTAACTCCATGATATTTCAGGTCTTATTTATATGTACTATAATAAACTATAAGGAATATTTTGTGGGTTCGCATGCTTCAACAATTTCAGGAGTCTTCTTTACAAAAAAAATACATTACAAACGAGTAAAAAATAAATACAGAGTTTCAGAGAGGTCAAGAAAACATAAGTAGCCTGAAAACTTAAGTTCGTTTGGTTTTTTATTGTCTCTGACTATGCTAGCTTTTCTTTTCTTTTCTTTCTTTTTTTCTTTTGTTTGTCTTATTTTGTTTTTTGAGTTGGAGTCTCACTGTCGCCCAGACTGGAGTGCAGTAGCCGCTCCCAGCCACCGCAGCCTCAACCTGCTGGGCTCCGGCGATCCTTCCGCCTCAGCCTTCCACGTAGCTGGAACTACAGGCGCATGCTACCACGCCTGGTTAATTTTTTGATTTATTGTAGAGATGAGGTCTTGCCTGCCCAGACGGGTCTCGAACCCGCGGGCTCAGGCAATAATCCACTCATCTCAGCCTCCCAAAGGCGCGGGATTACAGGCTGAGCCACCAAGCCCGGCTCTTATAATTATCAGTCATTAAGACCTTACCAGACTTTAGAAGAAATTCCTTTTGTTTGTTTTCCTTGTACAAATCTTTCATGAATTTTCTTCTTGGAATATCAGCAGCTTCTTTTGTTCTGACTTATGCCCTTAAGTCAGGATATTAGATGCAGAATAATCATCAAACCAAGATTCACAGTAGCTGGGCCATTTCATGTGGCTTCTCTAAGTAACTTTAATAATGAGTGTGATTTAGACTTGTGAAAGTTGGGGAACTGGGTGAGGAGAGGAATTCTAGGTAGGTGGAATCATGTCAATGAAGGTTCATGGATAGCAGAGAGTAAAACATATACAGAACTGAGAAGCAGAGAAAAGGTCAACTTTCCATGCAGCAAGATGTCTAGAGAGGAATAATGCAGAATGAGACTGGAAGGGAGGTTTGGATTTTCTTATGGTTAGCCTTAAAGACTAGGATGTCTAGACTTCAGCCAGTAGGCTCTTGGAAGTAATAGATCATTGAATTAGATGATTATATGATAAAAACTATATATCAAGAAGACAAACCTCAAAGTATCACTAAAATACAATATGTTATCTCTACATTTCAATCATGTAACCAAAGAAAGATAGTATCGTGGAAAATTAAAACTACTATCTTTATTGTTCCACTGAGAGTAATCACACCAAATCATCAGCCACAATCCTGTCCTTTTTTCTGGCACAGCAATTGATGCTTCCCTTCTACCCCACCTAAAGCTCTTTCTCAGTCTCCTGGGCTCTCATCTGCTAGTCTTCAGCGAGTTTCCTAAAGCTCTGTCCTGTGTCACCATCTTTTCTCTGTCTGGGGAAATGACTAGAATCTCATCTAGTCTCATTGTTTTAAATAACATCAATGTGTTGAAGATCACCCAAGTTCATATCTCCAACCTTCTTCCTAAGCTTTAAACTCATTTAATCAAGAACTCTATCTACATGTATAACAGGAATTTCAAACACAACATATCTAACATAAGAATTCTGAATTTGTCCCTGTGTGTCCTTCCTCTCTGTCCCCGACCTGCGCCTCTCCCAGCCTTCCCTGATGGAGAAAATACATCTATATCTATGCAGCTACTCAAGTCAGAAACTTAATAGTCAACCTGGATTCTTTTTTTTCCCCACACCTCACATTCAATTCATCAGCAATTCTTTATCTACACAGTAAATCTTGAATCAAAAAAAGATATCCTCCAAGGAATCTGGAGACATAGTGGCAGTAGGGATAGCAGCGGTTTTGACCATCATATAAAAACAGATAAAGAAAATAGCAAGCAAAACCCCCAAATCTACAGACAGCATTGACAATAAAATTAGGATGAGATGTCCTTGATCTCCAAGATTCCAATTCATAGACTGTGATTTTGAAATATTGTTTCCCACTGAAATAAATCTAGGCTTCTTATAAGATTTATTTTTGATCTGGGGCAAGAAATATACAAGTCTAGTCAAAACACTTTTTGATACCAATACCAAAGAAGTTATCCAATACTACTTTGATATCATGTCAAAAGAACAACATCATGACTAATCTGAAGAGTCATTGGCCAAAGATGGGTTTATTTGAAACTCATTGGAATAATAATTGTAATAGACCAAAAATCAGCAAATATTATTTATACTTATGAGTTCAAATAATATATTTTCAATTAATTAGCCCTATTCCTTTCTCCCCCACAGCAGAGGAAATGTCAAAGAACACTCTCTTTATGTATATACTGCTCTCCCAAAGCTAATTATTGAGCCCCCAGTGTTATCTTTTTTTAACTGCTGTATTTATTTATTTTCAATTTATCTAGAGTAAAAATCACTTTTTTGGGATACAGTTCTATGAATTTTGACAAATGCATAAAGTCATGTAAACATTAACATAATTGAGATTCTGAACAGTTCCATCAACCCAAAATATTTGCTTGTATCTGTTCTTTATCCATGTAGTTTTGCCTTTTGTAGGATGTCATGCAAATGGAATCATCTAGTATATAGTTTTTAAAGTCTAGATCCTTTCACATAGCATAGCTCACTTAAAGATTGATCCACATTGCGCATATTAATAATTGGTTCCTTATTATTGGTAGATAGTATTATGGTTTGTAAATATGTCAGTTTGCTTAGCTGTTCACTAGTTATAGGACATTTGGGTTGTTTCTAGTTTGAGTGATTATAAATAAAATCACTATAATTATTTATTTATAAGTATTAATATAAACAAAATTTTTTGTTTGTCCTGGGTAAATAACTAGGAATTAGACTGCCAAGCTATATAATAAGTATATGTTGAACTTTATAAGAAACTGCTAAACTGTCTTCCAAAGTGGCTAAACAATCATCATATTTAAAAAAGAAAAAAAAGTAATTTGTTATCTTTGGAAAATGATTTTTTAAAAATGTTATTATTATCAAAACTGATCTACTAATGGTGAAACAAAATCAGGCATTTATTCCAGTTTTCCTATACGAATTACACCATTGGGTGCAACCAAGTAGTAGATAAGAGGGAGTGTCTTTTTACAAAAAAATTTGTCATGAGAAAAAAATGAGTGATAAAATTGAAATATCACCATTTTGCAGCCCCTAAAACATTTAGCTACTAGTGTCACAAAAAGAGACACAATCATATGTAATATGTTGCCTAATAAAAGAATACACCACCACCAATAATCTTGCTGAAGGATTAAATGCAAGTCTGATGAAGGCTTCGGGACTGGCTGGTAATTCAGGAATATAGAGGAGAGAAGAACACTAGTGTCCAGCAACACCACACTATGTAAACAAACAACAAAATCCAGAGCTAGAAAATCTATGTGTCCAATATCCTATGTCTTTAACAAATAAAATGTACAGAAAAGAAAAAGAATGAGAAAATCTATATCTTAAAAGAGACTTATAAGCCACCCCAACTATCAGCAAGAAATGAGGTTGACCCAACTATGATATCTAGAAATGCACACTAAGTGATATTATAAAAAGTATGGGGAAGAAAAAAGAATAAAAGTAAAAATTGAGCTTATTTTGGCAGGAAAAAAGGGATTTTGCTAAGTGAGGGTCATGTGGAGAATTTTGGGGGTAGCTGGCCAGGTTCTATGTCTTGTTCTACAAGATATGTGGGCATAACAAGGGTATTTGCCTTTGTCTTATAATAACTTATTAAGTTATATGGTTATTTTTTATGATTTCTTTGTATCTATATTTTATTTTACAATAAGAATGATACCAACAACAAAAACTCACCAGGATTACTCATACCACTTTAGATCAGATCTCCAGTTCTTTTGAGAAACCGTTTCCATCTTTCTGATTAGTCAACCTGCTTCTTCTTCTGTCCCCTATAGTCCATTCTCCATACTACAGTCAGAACCATCTCCTAAGATGTACAGTTGGCCCTTGAATAACACGGGGTTTAGAAGCACTGACCTCCATGCAGTTGAAAATCTTGCATATAATTTCTGACTCCTCCCAAACTTAATTACTACTAGCCTACCGTTGACTAGAAGCTTTACTGATAACACTGTCAATTAACACATATTCTATGTATTAACATGTCATATATATTACATGTTGTATTCTGACTATAAAGTAAGCTAGAGAAAAGATTTGTTAAATCATAAGGAAGAGAAAAAATATTTACTATTCATTAAGTGGAAGTGGATTGTCAGGAAGGCCTCCTCCTTGTTGTCTTCAAGTTGAGTAGGCTGAGTAGGAGGAAGAAGAGGACAGTTGGTCCTGCTGTCTCAGAGGTGGCTGCGCCAGAGCGAGTGGAGAAGGCAAAAGGAGAGGCAGGAGACGCAGGTACCCTCTATGTAAATTTTATTGTAAAATATTGGTATATAAATAAACCTGCCGGGCTCGGTGGCTCAGCCTGTAATCCCTCACCTTTGGGAGGCTGAGGTGAGCGGATTGCCTGAGCCCGCAGGTTCGAGACCCACCTGGGCAACTTGGCGAGACCTCATCTCTACAATATATCAAAAAAAAAAATTAGCTGGGCGTGGTAGCGCGTGCCTGTAGTTCCAGTACTTAGAAGGCTGAGGCAGAAGGATCGCCGGAGCCCAGCAGGTCGAGGCTGCAGTGGCCGGGAGCGGCCACTGCACTCCAGTCTGGGCGACAGAGTGAGACTCCAACTCAAAAAATAAAAAATAAAATAAAATAAATAAACCTGCATAGTTCAAACCCATGTTGTTGAAGGGTCAACAGAAGATGAGATGACCTTACTCTGCTCTTTAAACCCTCCCATGACATCCCACTGCAATGAGAAGATAATCTAAGCCCCTTACAAGGCCTTTACTTTTACCTGTGTCTGAACCCCATCTCTTTCTTTGTTCATTCAGTTCACCCTCATCTCAGAACCTGGTACTTGCCGCCCCTCTTCTTCCAGATTTTTGTACTGTAGCCTTCACACTATGATTTCAAATGTCAAGAAAATTTCTTTTTTCTGAGTTGGAATCTCACCCTGTTATCCAGACTGGAGTGCAGTGGCCGCTCCTAGCCACCGCAACCTCAACCTGCTGGGCTCCGGCGATCCTTCTGCCTCAGCCTTCCAAGTAGCGGAATTACAGGCATGCGCTACCACGCCCGACTGATTTTTTGATTTATTGTAGAGATGAGGTCTCACTGCCCAGGCGGGTCTCGAACCCGTGGGCTCAGGCAATCCACTCACCTCAGCCTCCCAAAGGCGCGGGATTACAGGCTGAGCCACCGAGCCCGGCTCAAGAAAACTTCTTAAGGACCTAGTTATCATCTCTCCCTCCCCCAGACACTCTTTCTTCCATCACCCTGTCTTTTGTTGTTCCTCATGGTACTTATTATATTCTAATTGAAATTTTTTGATGGGTTGATAATCAATGTGTTTTTATGTGCTACTTCCTGTCTCTCCCTATCAGAATACTGTATGAGCTTCCTAAAGACAGAGACTATCTTATTAACTGCTATATCTCTATAAAAAATTGAAAAGTCCAGCATTTAGTAACACTCTAGTTTTTGCATGTTTATAATGAATAAACATGTCAATGAAAGATTCAATAAATGAATAAATATACAGTCTTAGCTCCCCCTGTGATGTCCTCAGACTGCAACCGAACTGACTATAACAGACCACTTTGCCTGAACCCATAACCTCTCCTACTTCTCCACACATCCCTTTAGAATGGCAGTGGTGAGCGCTGCTTTTGAGGTTAAGATGTACATTGTCCACAGCCTTCCCTACACTGCTGAAGGCTAAACTGTCATCTATTTTTATCAAACCATACCAATAATGCCCTCTTCTTTTTGTAAACCTAAAGTGCTCTCTTTATGATTAAAACCAAAGATTTCAAGATTATGATTAAAACCAAAGATTTCAAGATTGAGACATTAAGGTGACTAGAGCTTGCAGAAGATGATGAATATCATATGTTGGAGATCTACACCAAGAAGCAGAGAATAACAGAATGAAGCAGTGAGAAAGAGCAGAGGCCAACGCCCAATGGGTGAAAAAAGTGATCTGAGAGCAGAGCCTTCTGCAATGTCATTCTTTATAAGCTGGGAGAACAAAGAAGAACTAGAGAAGGAATATTTGTAACTTGGGGGGGGGGGCAAAAAGTCCCTGGTATTTGTTTGTTAAAAAAATTGTGTATTCTTACATGTTTAAACTTCAGTCACCTTTTCCGCTGCTCAAAACAGTTTTTGAACTCGTTCATTTTGATGGCATTTAGTGCTTCGGCCATTTCTTGTTTCACCTCTTCCATACTGGCAAAACATTTCCAGTTGAGTACTTTTTCATCCAAGGAAACAAAAAATGAAGTCACTCCAGGTGAGATCAAGTGAATAGGGAGGGTAGGGCACAGGAATGCTATTTTTGGTCAAAAACTGCTGAACACAGCACAATTTGGGCAAGTGCGTTGTTATAGAAAAACCAGCCCCCTGTTTGCCACAACCCAGGACGTTTCTCAAGAATGCAGCCTTTCACAATGCTAGCTGGTACACTGAATACCAATGGGTTTCTGTAACACTTATTTAGCAGGGGAAGCCTGTACTACAAGAGGTTTGCCCTCCCAAAGATAATTTCAGCTTTTTTTTAGTTCCCCCTTATACAGGAAGAATCATAGAAGTTCAGTGCTGCAGTTGTTCAGTCAGGAAATATTTTCAAGAACAAGCTAGTGAAACTATAAAAGATTTTGACTTTGAAACTGGGGAAGACCTGGATGACCTAAAAAGGAAGTTTCCAGGGCAGGATAGGGAAGGTAAATTGAAAATGAAGGTAGTAAAATATCTTATTTTGCTTGTAATGTGCGTCAAGAGTTTCTTCAACATACTATTAAGCACATTTTAGAAGAAATTGAGGAAAAGGCCCTAGGAATGATGATATCAGCTAGAATGGAGTCCTGTTAAACAGGGTTTTGTAGTGAACCGTATAAGTCTTCCTCCTAATAGTCAAAACCAATATAAATTTGGGGAAAGGCAGAACCATTAGCTGATGCCCATATTAAAATGAATACTTCCTCAAAATTAGTTCAGAATCTATGTTGTGCTTGTATTTCTAGCTCCAGTAGTTAGTTGTTTTATTTGCAAATAAAGCACTTTCTACAAAGCACATTTCCATCTATATAACAAAGCTCAATAAAGTGTTTTATTCCCTGCTGGCCACTATTACAGTTCTATTTTTTAATCAGCAGATGTTCACTTATTTCTAACTAGGTATAAACATGGCATTGAATGATATCATTGTGGCTCATAGATGTGTGCCTTGCTTATCTGAGGTTTAACACACTTCTCTTTTCTCTGCTGGGAAGTAAACAGCATGCAAAGTACTGAAGTGCAGAACATTTGGTTTAAGGTGGAAACATTATTTTGCATAATGGCTTAAAACTTAGAAAAGTAAAAGTGAAACTCACGACTCCACCATAAGAAATCTGCTCTTCATTGTTGAGATGCCTACAAGGGACTTGCCAAGTCCTGCATGCTTGTAACTCTTTTCTTCTCTGAAAATAGGGACATGGTATCGTGAATTGAAAAGAAAACTTTCCATAATACTTATAGGAAAATCAAATACAAAATTTAGGATAAAAACATCAAAGAAAATAGATGTCTGCTTTTATCTTTTCTTACAAGAAAACACTTCAAAGAAAATCAAACCATTCTCTTTTCATTGCATCATATAAGGTTTCCATGGATGACTCCTACATGCATCATTTCAGTCACATTTTACAGGATACAACACATTCAATGACCATTTCATTCATAAAACCTACTCTCTTAACACACTCTTTAAAGCTGGCATCTTTGGATATTGGGGTATTTATTTCATCCCTCTGGCTTCTGCATGCTTTTACAAATTGCCTATGCTACATAAAAATTTTGCAGTTATTTCTCCTAAGTCAATATAATTTTGGATAAATTGATTTCTAGACAAAGAAACAACAAAACCAGGATCTCATCCCTGTCTCAAACCTGTATTCTTTTCCATTTTTAATAGAATCTCCACAAATGCAGTACCTTCTACTTAGTTGTATATGTTTAATAAAATTTGTAGGAGGCCATTGGTTTGGACTAAGCTCCAGCACTAGGCCCAACTGACCAAACCAAAATGAAGCCACTCATGCTAAAGTTTCATTATCAAACCAAGACTAAATCATTTATATGAGCTTCTCAGAGATCAAGAGAGAGATAATAGCCAAATCTCTAAACAAGCTAGTTTTGACCAACATGTTAAAGACGTCCTCCTGCTTTATCCTTTATAAGAAAAATCTCTTTGACCAACTAATTCATGTCTTGTTTTCTGTTTTTGCTTTCTTCAGCTCTTTTCTGTCTATAAAACCAAATTTCTCTGCTCTGCTCGTTGGAGCGCTTATTCTATTTTATAGAATGAAATGTTGCCCAATTAAGATCTTTAAACTAAATTTGTTGTCATTGAGTCTTTTGACATACATAATACAATATTTTTAATAAAAAAATGCATTGGTCCAATTAATATGACATGCTTATTGTAATATACTCTCACACTGAACACTGAAGATATCTGTGACCAACGTGTGTGGGAATTTTCCCACACACTAAATAAATTTCCAGCGGACACTAACTGGGTATTCTCTATACTTCAATTCAGTGCTGACACCATCTACTTTGAGATGGTACCAGATCCTGTAGGTTGAGGACTCAGTTCCACAATACTGCCCCAACTTCAAAGGCCAATTTCAAGTAGTAGGTTGTCACCTCTGTTTCTGACCAACCAGCTACAAACTGGAGTTTCCACAACCTCATCCTTGGGTTAGTTTGCCAAGGTGGCTCATAGAACTCAGGAAAACATATTTACTGGTCTATTTTCAAGGATATTACAAAGGATGCAGATAAATAACCAAGTGAAGAGAGGCATAGAGCAAGGTATAGGGGAAGGGGGTGGCACTTCCCTGCCCTCTCTAGGCAGCACACTTCTAGCACCTCCACCACTGTGTCCAGCAACCTGGAATTTCATCAAACCTTATTGTTCAAGAGTAATCATAAAGCTTAATCTCCAGCCTTCCTACCCCATGAATGGAACTGAAAGTTCCAACCCTCTAATCCACCAATCATGTTCTATCAGGTGACTTGTTTCATCCAGAGGCTATCTAGGGTCACCTCACCAGTGTAAACTCAGGTAGCTATGAAAAGAACTCATTGTGAATAACAAAAGGCACTCCTATTACTCAGAAAATTCCAAAGGTTTTAGGAGCTCTGTGACAGGAACTGGAAACAATGACTAAATATATGAGAGGGGACCCAAAAACCCCAGAATTAATTTTTGGAAGAGGGCCATCCCCTTGTAGTACAGTCTTTCCCAAATAAGTAAGTGATCTAGGAACCCACTGGCCTCAGCGTACCAGCTAGTGTTATTGTGGGAGACTGTGTTTGGCTTCAGTGAATTTTTTTTTATTAGATTCCTTTTATGCATTTATTTGCCTGTTTCATGATGGGTGATATACAAGTATATCTGCCCATAGCACGCTGAGTATTCAGCAGTTTTTGACCAAAAATGGCATGACCCCCATGTCCCACTCTCCCTATTCACCTGATCTCGCCCAAGTGACATTTGTTGTTGTTGTTTTTGCCCTGGGTTAAAAAGTCTTCAGAAGAAAATGTTTTGCCATTGTGGAAGAGGTGAAACAAAAAAAAGGCAGAAGCACTAAAAGAAATCAAAATTGATGAGTTCAAAAACTATTTTAAGCAGTGGAAATAGCATCTCGACAGGTGTATTGCTTTTAAAGGAAAGCACTTTGAAAGTGATTGAAGTTTAAACATGTAAGAATAAATATACACTTTTTAAATAAATTCTGGTTTTTTGGGGTTCCCCCTCATATTTCGTTTCACACCACAGTTACCAACATAATCTTTTAGACTGATTACCTGGAGTTGTAGCAGTGATTTTAAAGGCATTACCATTAGATCTGTATTTCTTCAAATCTATTATGTTTAGTTATTATTTAGCAAACACCTACATAGTGCCAGGCACTATTCTAAATGCCTTATAATTGTTAACTCATTTAACCTTCATAGCAATCTGATGAGATAGGTCCCATTACCATCCCCACTTTACAGATGAGCAAACTGAAGTGATCTCCTAAATAATTTGCCCATAATAAATGGTTGAGCTGATTACAGGAATCCAGACTGAGTGACTCCATAACCACTATACTAGTCATAAGAATACCTGTGAGTATTCTTGTCTACAATATGAATTCTGGGGCCTCACCACCAGCAATTCTATCCTATGGGGCTAAGTCCCAAGACTTTGTATGACTCCCTGTATTTGCTTGCTTGTTTAACAAGCACTTTCAGTGTTGCTAGCTTGATAAAGCTGTTTCACATGTTGCATTTTAAAAGAGAAATACCAGGTTAGAAAAGTCCTGCAGTCTTTGCTATCTGGGCTCTAAACTTTATTGAATACCTGCATTTACTTTACTCATAGGAAAACCAAGGACTTACGCCATTGTGAAAGTTTTATGGGTACCAAGAAGATCTTGAGTTCTTTGGTTTAATATAAAATTCCAATTTTTTTTTCACCAGGACTAATTCATTATGAAAATGCAACCTCTCCTCATCGTAGTATAGTAACACTTACTATCATTTGTGAGCTTAGTGTAAATGAATAATTAGAAAACAAGCTTTTATTTTTTGCAGGGGCAGATCATAGCTTACTGCAGCCTTAAACTCCTAGCTCAAGCAATCCTGCCTCAGCTTCCTGAGTAGCTAGAATGACAGGCATGTGCCATCACGTCCAGCTAGTTTTTTTTTTGTTTGGTTTGGTTTAATTTTTTGTCGAGATGAGGGTCTCACTATATTGCCCACGCTGGTCTTGAACTCTTGTCTTCAGGCAATGCAATCTTTCTCCTGCCTCAACTTCCCAAAGAGCTGGGATTACATGTGTGAGCCACCACACCCATCCAGAAAATAAGCTTTTAGAACAGGCTTTGGAGTAGGGAGTATAAGTGCAGGAGTATCTAAGAAAGAAGTGGGGGAAGAGAGGGTGGCAGATGTTGCCATAAAATATGGAGCGAACAGCTCAGGAGGATGCCAGATATCATTATGTCTTCTCGGTCTTGCCTAGGACTGGCTTGCTGATAATACAGACATACAGTTTTGAAACCTTATCAGTCAGCTTCAGGTATCACTCCTTTTTAGAATCAGCATCTCTGGGTGACATTCCCTCTTTGTCAGTAACTCCTTTATAGATTTTGCCTGTTAGGAATTTCATGATATAAACTCTTTAGGCAAATGGAATGTAAAATAGCCCAGACTGGAGATGCATTTTTGGTATTGATCATGCTAGGGCTATATATAATAGGGAAGTTGAAAATCACATCAGATCAAAATGCTGTTTGATCAACCAGGAGAAGAAGTTGAACACAAAGATTCTGACAACAGTTTCCTTGAAGTTAGCACCTCTATGAAATGGCAAGTGAAAGAAGGGGCATCTAGCTGGGTCAGAGACGGAGTTGATGGTAAAGTTTGACAGCTACAGTGTTTCTCACCTAAAGTAATTAGCAGTAACAGTACCTAAAAGCTAAAGTCTTAGAAAACGAGCCACTGTGCTGTTCTTGCATAGCTACCTTCAGCCAGTTAGAAACTAGTTCCATTTCAACCCCAGTTAAATTTTTAGTGCGCTGTTATAGAAGAAAGAGTCTAATTATTCCAGTAACTGTAATTTTAAATAATTGACTCTGGTGTTACATCATAGTTCTTGCAATACCAATGAGGAAGAAGGACATTTGTAGCATTACAGTAAATAAGGTATTACACTACCAAATTGAAAGTGTTCCCCCTCATCCCCCAGGAGTATTAATGTCTGGCTATGGTTTTGAAAGGAAATGTTGCCTCTGCTCCAGCATGTGTCTGAGTCTTTTTTACTGTAGTGAATAAATGGAAGGAATTAAATAGCATTTAGTCATCCCGGAGGTCAAAAGGAATATTATAATTCCAGAAAACTTCACTTTACAGCTAAAATCTTTCATTGTTTAGACTTGGCAGTCTTACCAGGGAGGACAATTTTTGAGACTGAACTACAATGCTGAACATACATTAAACACAATGGGCTTGCTATTGTCAAATTATTTATGCCACTTATGAATTTTAGGAGTTAAACTGTAAAGAGCAAATATCCAAGATTATTATTAAAAATAAGATTCAGAAATACTGAAACTATTTATTGGCTTCTTACAACTCAAACCCAAATTTTTGATTGAGTCAGAGAGAGCTTAATAATGACGGAAAATCAGAAAGACATATTATACCTTTGACATTTTTATAAGGCTCTGTTTAAGTCCCATGACATAGTGCAAAGCAGCATAGTATAGTGGGAAGACTATCATATTTTTGAGTGGCACAGACCTAGACTTGAAACCTGTATATCCTAACTATAAGACTAAGGTCAAATTCTTAGCCTCTCTAAGGCTTATCCATAAAATGAGATTTAAAAAATTAACTGCCTCATGTTTTATTGTGTAAATCATAGTAGAAAAGGTCCATAAAGTCCAGATGTGGATCTCACACCTGTAATTCCAGCACTTTGTGAGGCTAAGGCAGGAGGATTCCCCCAAGTTCAGGAGTTTGAGACAAGCTTGGACAACATAGCAAGACCCTGTCTCTACAAAAATTTAGCTGGGCGTTGTGGCGCATACTAGTAGTTTCAGTTACTCAGGAAACTGTGGAGGGATGATTGCTGAGTCCAGGAGTTTGAGGCTTCAATGAACTACGATCACACTATTGCACTCCATCCTGGGCAACAGAACCAGACCCTGTCTCAAAAAAGGAAAAAAAAAAAAAAAGAAGAAGAAAAAAAAAGAGCTCAGCATAGTATCAGACTATAAGGTACTGACTTAGAATATAGTAAACGTAATCTGTTATTATTGTCTTTGTCATAATTATTGCCACAGTTTTTATGATAATTCAAAGAATTAAGTTTTTCTGGATAAATATGACAAATTGAGCACTGTGTCAAAGAATGAAATAAAGATGGCATTTCTCTTTCAAAGTCCCCAGAGGTGTGTGTTCAATTAGATGGAGTATTACCTAATTTACTATAATGCTACTGTGAAGTAGCCCCATAGCCAATTATGTCAAATTATGGTGACTTTTCTTCACTAGTAATGTATTAGCTACAGAAGTTTCCATTTATGCCTGGGCACACAACTATAATTGCCATCTTCTCCTGATACCAGTTGTGGCCATTTGACTGAATCCTGGCAAATGAAATATGGTTGGAAGTGACATATGCCACTTAGGCTTGACACACAAAAGTCTCTTCACCTTATGAAGTTCTGTCTCTTTCCCCGTCTGTTAGTTGGAAATTAAAACACATCCATGTACTAAACAGAGCTTCTAGGTCCTGCATGTTACGTGGGAAGAACTTCCCTACAAAAGCAAACACAAAGACATCACCAGATGGAATTTATGTTAGAGAGAAACTCATATTGCATTGTGCCACCACGTTTTGAGGGTTTATGTATTAAAGCAGCTTGTATTGACTTAACTGATAGAAGAAATAATACTTGTTAACTTTCCCCTCTTTCTGCAAACCATATAAAAATCACAATACAGGCTTTTAAAAAATTGTACTTTTGAAAAGTAGGAAATTGAAGGTGATTGATTTAGTGAATTAGAATACATACAAACCAAGGAAAATTATTATTATTTTTAAGAGACAGGGTCTCACTTTGTTGCCCAGGCTGGATAGTGCCATGATCCCCACTCACTGCAGCCTCAAACTCCTGGATTCAAGGGATCCTCCCACCTAAGCCTCCCAAGTCTCTGGGACTAGAGCTGTGTATCACCAAGCCAAGTTATTATTATTTTTTTATAGTAACAGGTCTTACTATGTTACCTAGGCTAAGCTCAAATGATCCTCCAATCATTGCCTTCCAAAATGCTGGAATTACAGATGTGAGCCACCACACCTTGCCGAAAAATTATTTTCAGTGTAGAATTTCTCACCTATCCAAAGTATCAAACAAGAATTAAAAGTAGAGTATACACATTTTTAAACATACAACATCTTGATGCAACCTCCCACAACTGTTGATGAATATGATTTATGAAGTCAGGGAAATAATGAAGAAGGAGAAACAGAGTATCCACTATAGGAGCGAGGCAATGGGAATTCCATGGATGATATGGAAGGGAGATACCCTTCAATTATCTGAGAAGATAACTTTGCAGCAGTCCTAGAAATCAACCAGGACACAGCAAAGAACAAAAGAAATGAAATTATTGGTCATTCTAGTGAAACACACTCTATGAAACACAATAGGTGCATAGGAAACTGAGCACATAAAAAAAGAAACAATTATTAATTTTAGGAAAGATAAATATCATTTGAAAAATAAATACACCTGTATTATACAACATGGCTTTATTGTGATTAGTATTTTCATGACAAACAAATGTGATGTACAAAACCTTTTAAATTCATCAAAAGTATGATACAGTTATTTTGAAAGGTTGGAAGATGTGAGTGAGAGAGAGAGGGAGAGAGAGAGAGAGAGAGAGAGAAAAGGATATTAAAATGGTTACATCCTTATTTTTCAAAGTAGGACGTGATTGAAAAATATTTAAAGCTGAAAAATCATGGCTACAGTCACAATATGAGCATGTTATATAGAAATGGGCAGATATAGCACCTCATGCCCTGAAAAAATAGGTTGTAACATGGAGAGTTACTTTTTGTTTGAGAACAGGAATCAAGGCCTGGATGAGATAGAATGGAGAAGCCTGATAAGGCTAGTACATTTTTAACCTTATTAAATAAGAGTTAAGAATTAAATGTATTTACAGATGTCACATTTCTCCAACAGTGCCTAGCATACAATGTTCTTACTCCCCACCTTACCCCAAGTACCTAGTAAAGATTAAGTCTAAGTTTACAATATTTAATTCATACTACCCATTAGACTACCCAGTATCCAAATGCCCTATTATCTACTGCTGCACAGCCCATTGGCAAGCTCTGCTATTTCTGCCTCTGCTTTATGTCTGGAACTCCATCCATTTCTCTATATCTCTTTGGTTACCAGCTTTGCCTGTGCTGTCAACAGCATTTCCAACCTGAACCGAAGCCCCAGTCCCAAGCCCAACAGTCTTCTTGACTCTCCTATAGCTCTCTCAAATCTATTCACACATAAGCCCAGAGTGATCTTTTGAAAATATAATCAAGTCTGTTTCATACTTAAAATATTTTGTTGATTTACTTCTCCATTCTCATCTGGGACAACCCATCACTCCCCCCTTCCACTTCACTCCAGCCACACAGATTTCTATTGAGTTCTTTCTACCCACCTCCTTTCTTGGGCGAGCCCCTCCTTTAGAGGTCAACTTAAATGTCCTTCTGTCTGTATCATCCTTCAAACAACCTCTATAGCTCCAATCACAACCTGCAAATTTTTCATCATGTTATTATCTGCTTCTTCATTAGAGTGTAAGTTCAGTATCTGTCCTGTTAACCTTAATACTGATAGTGCCTAGCACTGAGCTGGCAGTTAGTAAGTAGGCAGTCAGCAAATACTTGTATGAATGGATAAATGTACAGTCATTGTTGTGTGGTCAGGAATCAAGTCAGGAAAATAAAATTTACCAGCAATAAATTGAGACGGGGAAGCATTAAATAATAAAATACTTTATATGTAAATTAATTCTGCACATGATAATATTTAAAGTTGAGAAAATATTTTATAAACATTGAATTCAAAATATTATATTTGAAACATCTGTTTGTTGTCTTTAACCAAATATTAATCACAAATGAGTACTCCTACTCTGCACCTGGACTTAACCTTCATGCCCTGGTTAAGAGGTCTGTCACTTAGAAACCAAGGACTATGTCCCTTGAGCTGATTACCCTAAACGTCCCAGTCTTTTATTGGTGCCCTTTTTCCAATGCGCAGCCCAGTATTTCTTCACCTTGGTGAGCCAGTCTCTGGCACTCTCTTCACTCCCCTGACTGTATATAGGAATCACTTAAGGTCTTTTTACAATGTGGAGCCTCAGGTCTGCCCAGACTAATTGAATTTCTTTTTTCTTTTTTCTTTTTTTGAGTTGGAGTCTCTGTCGCCCAGACTGGAGTGCAGTGGCCACTCTCCCGGCCACCGCAGCCTCGACCTGCTGGGCTCCGGCGATCCTTCCACCTCAGCCTTCCAAGTAGCTGGAACTACAGGCGCGCGCTACCACGCCTGACTAATTTTTGATTTATTGTAGAGATGAGGTCTCGCCAAGTTGCCCGGGTGGGTCTCGAACCCGCGGGCTCAGGCAATCCACTCACTTCAGCCTCCCAAAGGTGCGGGATTGCAGGCTGAGCCACCAAGCCCGGCTTAATTGAATTTCTTGATAGCAGATTAGGGTATTAGTAATTTCTAAAAACTCTATAGGCCATCATGACACTTAGCTAGGTTAAGAACTGTTCAGCTAAAAGTGAAGAGAAGTATTAATATGACTAATACTAGATCATGTTTATTGAGCATTTGACATGGATCAGGAACTGTTCTCTGTACTTTACATGTGTTTATTCCTCACTAAAATATTATGAGAAGCCAGGTGTGGTGGCTCACGCTTGTAACGCTAGCACTCTCAGAGACTGAAGCAGGAGGATCACTTGAGTCAAGGAGTTTGAAACCAGACTAGGCAACATAGTGAGACCTCATCTCTACAAAAAATCAAAAAGTTAGTCAGATGTGGTAGTGATTGCCTATAGTCCCATCTACTCAGGAGGCTGAAGCTGGAGGGTGACCTGAGTCCAGAGGGTCAAGGCTGTGGTGAGTCATGAGCAAGCCCCACTGCACTCCAGCCTAGGTGGCAGAGTGAGACCTCATCTCAAAGAAAATGTGTATATATATATTATGGTCTATATTATTACTCTGAGTTACTGATGAGGTTCTGAGAGTTTAAGTAAACTGCTGAAAGTCACATAACTCAATAGTGGTAAACCCATGATGTAAACCCAACCATCTGATTATGGAGTTGAGCAATAGTTAATCATCACTTTGTGCTGCTCTGCTATGCTAGTCTGACAAAGCTCTTCTCACACCTGTTTCTTCTTTCACAGTCTATTCAGGGCCTGGTACAAGTAGACCTTGGTAAATGTTGTCATTGATCATCATGGATTATGCTAATTAATGTCTCTTGTTCTAATAGCGTTAGCATTTCTAACTCTAGAATGAAATGTTATAATTTTCTGTTAATAGAATTTCATATTTTGTGAGTAGGTGGATAGAGCTACTTCAGATATGAAGAAGACCTTCAGAAGTCCTACATTTGTAATGCGTAAGTCATCACTTGTATCAAGGATTCCAACCTGGCTGATTGGAATTCCCTTGAGGTATTATTAAAAAAATAGAAACCTACTAAATCAAAATCCCTGAGAGTGTGACTTGACAACTATAGTTTTATAAAGCCTCCCTGGGCATTCTGCATACTCACACAACCTATGTAGATTGTCACACCGATCATTTATGTTTCTTTGTCATGTTTCTCATCATTAGTGTGAATGATATTTACGTGCTTAGAACAAGGAACTCTAACTACATAAAAAGGGTCCAGTATTAAATGTGGAATTAACTTAAGCAGAAAGGACGTATTCATGATTTGAAAGAAGCAAACGTTTTAGAGTAAAAATTATACAGGGAGTGTAGCTTGCTTAGAAAGATTTCTTAGCACTTCTAAAGTTATCTTGAAATTGTTTAAGTTTGGAGGATACTTAATAATGAGAGAGCACAGTGAAATATATTTCTCTCTCTCTTTGTCTTATCATATATTGGCTGTAAAGTTAAGAGTTACAACCTGGAAACTTAGAATGTCATTCTGCCCTGTTTTGTTCTTTTGGGGTCTGACCTTTGCTTTATCCAAATATTATTTTATCTGTAAATATTAAAATGAATTGCTGGTCACTCAGTGTTGCAAAATATATGAAACACTTTAAAGGATTTCCGGACTGGCACAGGAGCTCTTATTGTGCAAAGTTAATCCCTTGAAAATGTTTTACTATTGACAGCACTGCTTGCCATAATTAGGCAAGTAAGAGAGTCCCTCAAGCTGTAACAATTGAGTGTTATGCTTTCATCTCAAATAATTTCAAATATTAAATGTTCCTAGAGTAGGATTTTAAAAAGATCTCTGCGTCTTAAAGGCCATTTAGGCTATAGTGGAATTGCCTAAACCCAGCATGTGCCAAAATGTTTTTGCATCCTTAGGTAATAAAATCGTGAACTCCTGTGGTTACAAGGGAATTTGAGACATTATCCTGTTCCAGACTCCCCAGTATGGTTTTTGGTGACGAGGTCATTTACCCCATCCCAGACATTTAGGCATTATTACCTGCCTACTGTGGTGCTTAATAACTTCTCCATCAGGAAATGCTTTTACATATATAAAATCTACTGGGAATTTTTCCCCCCTGGAATTCTAGTGGGGAGAAAATAAGGCTGCTTTGAGGTTGAGGACTTGGGCCACATAGTAAGTCTTCAGATATGTTCTCCAGTTTGGAACATGGTAATTATGTATTTTGGTCCTTAGCAGGATACACAGAGTCATCACACAGTTATGCCGTTTATGTTTGCACAAAGGCAGCAAGTAGAATGGTGGCAATGGAATCATATGCGTTCGTGTTTTTAAACTCAACACCTACTCGCATGGTCTATCATGCTACTCTCAAGAGGTTGTTCTTCTAAACCTCAACACAAAGAAGGAGCTACACAGGGGGGTGTGGTGTTGTGTTTTGTCTTTTTCTTACTTGCTCAAAGGTGTCCAAAAATTCCCTTGAAAACAGTAGCTAGGCTGGACTCGGTGGCTAATCCTGTAAACCCAGCACTTTGGGAGGCCGAGGTGAGAGGATTGCCTGAGACCAACGGTTCGAGACCAGCCTGGGCAACTTGGTGACACCTCGTCTCTACAATAAATAAAAAATTAGCCAGGCATGGTAGCGTGTGCCTTTAGTTCCGGCTACTTGGAAGACTGAGGCGGAAGGATCACCAGAGCCCAGCAGGTTGACGCTGGGGTGGCCGTGAGCGTGCCACTGCACTCCAGCCTGGGCTATGGAGTGAGACTCCAACTCAAAAAAAAAAAAAAAGAAAGAAAGAAAAGAAAGCAGTGGCTAGAGCAGTGAACATCAATCCTCACAAGTTCTAACACTCCCTTTGGATACTTTTGTTTGTTCATTTGTTCCACTGAAGAAATAATGATTCAGCAAGACTGGGGCCCGGAGATCTGTTTGTTGATTGTTTTTTAGTAAACACCACAGGAAACTCTGATACAGGTGGTCCAAAATCCTACTTGAAGAAACCTGTGCACGTTGATAAGCATGATTAGATTAACAACTATTTGGTTGTCTATCCCATCAATCTACTTTCAGTGAGATCTTGGAGAGCGGTCTGGTTGAACCTCATTTGGTTTATAATCAGAAGCCAGTAGGAATTGTCAGGTCAGTCATGAAGTTGGCTAGCATCCAGAAACATTCATATAATTCTTGTCACTACATATGTGAATTGCATGCACACTTTGAATAATTTTAATTATCATATTGGTATTTCCTGTGTGCTTGCTTTCTTTTATTAAAAAAACTTATTAAGTACCTGCTCTGCAAAATGAATAGTGTCTGAAAGATATCATAATGATCCAGTCATGATTCAGTAGAATGTTTAAGAAGCACACATAAATAACTCCAAATTAAAGTATTAAAATAATACATTTTGTAACAATTGCAGCGCTTTAGAGTTTAGGGGAAAGAAGATAATACCATTAATATTATTGTGACATGAGACATGATTTTATACTATCTGTAGAAGCTAAAGAAGGATTCAGAAACACTTACAATTGTATTAAAAATGATATTCATTGGTTCATATATTTTATCATTGTTTTGCTTTGGATTGTTATAATAGTAGTAATAGTGTATGTCTATTGACCATTGCATTTCATGTGTGCTGTATATAATTATGACTTTGAGAATTTTCGATTGAGAATTTTATCAGATATAAATATGTAGTAGAGATTAAAATAAAAATTCCTTACAGAGTATGTGCACTCAGGAGTCTCTAGCTTTCAATTTAGATGTTTGTTCCAATATTGATTTTGTATTTCAACTCTAGAAATAAATTCTGATTTACTGTTGACAGCATAATGCTTTAAATATATTATTGTTTTAGCACTGGTAATTTATTTTTTAATTGTTTCAGTGTGTAACAATATTTCTTAGTGTGTAATCTCTTTAGATTGTGTACCAATATTTAAATGGGGAATGAAAAACAGGCTGATGGTTGACCCTCAGGCACCAAATAAGAAATCTTACCATCAGATTATTTTCTAGTTTGTAACTATGTAAGAGGACACCTGGATTTCTTACCTACACAATTGTTCCTACATTTCATATATGGTTATATGAGTAAATTAGCAATCCTTTTGAAATTGTGAATGGTAAATTGGAACTTTTTCTTTTTTTACCTGATCACGGTTAGACAAATAGCAGATGAAATTGATGAGATTAGAAAAGGTAAGTTTGGAAGTTCTTAGTAGCACTCTTTTCAAGCTAACTGAGCCTAATCTGAGTTTCTCATTCAAAAAATGGAAATAACAGTAAGAACTGGATTTTTGTAAGAATAAGTGAGATGATATATTGCTTTTTATGCCTGGCACATAATATACATTTTTAACTTAGCCCAACAGATATTTATTGAGCAAATACTGTGTGACTCAAACATGGCTCTAGATTATGGAAAAACAGATTCAAAGCACAGTCGTTGGCTTCATGGGCCTTATATTATTGCAGGGGACATAAACCTAAGGCAACTCTGAAATGGTAAATTTTATTACTATATTTCAACTGACGCCTTTCAAATCTGCATCTTTATTCTGTCACTCCAGATTTGGTAACTCCATTATTTTTGTTAAGTGATAGCGTCTTGCCATGTTGCCCAGGCTGGAAGATGGTGGCTGTTCACAGGCATATTCATGGCATGCAAGAGTCTGGAGTTCACCTGGCCTCAAAAGAGGTAAAAAGAGGACTAGAGAATTAGACGAGATATATTTTTATTGATCATTTTTCTACAACATGGAACTTATTGACAATATAGACGATGTTATAGGTCTTCTTTCTTGGAGATAATGCACATATTTCTACAGAGAAAAGTTGTATCTTGGCATAATGTTTAAAACTTTCTGTAGTTTTTGGACCCATTCTTGGTGATTCTATTTTTTTAGAACTTAACACCTTAGACCACTTGAAAAACTGAGACCAAAATAAATAAATAAATAAATAACTGATAATCATAATCATTTTAAAGAAGAGAGTCAACTTGGCATTGCAATATAAGTAGAGACCACCTGGGTGCAGTGGCTCAAGCCTATCATCCCAGCACTTTGGGAGGCTGAGGCAAAAGGATTGCCTGAGCCGCGAATTTGAGATCAGCCTGGGCAACATGGTGAGACCTCATCTCTACAGTAAATCAAAAAATTAGTAGAGCATGGCAGTGCACTCCTATAGTTCTGTCTACTTGGAAGGCTGAGACAGAAGGACCACCTGAGCCCAGCAGGCTGATGCTAGGGGGTCATAAGCCTGCCACTGCACTCCAGCCTGGGCGGTGGGCTGGGACTCCAACTCAGAAAAAACAAAATAGAGATCATTTTAGGCAAGAGATATAAGGAGAAATCTGGAAATCTCTTTCAAGATGTGATAATTTATCCATATGTGAATATCATTGCATGCAAAAAGCTTCATTGAATGCAAGACTTAATGCTGTTTGCCCATGGTTAGAAGGGATGGAACCATATTATATGAACTTCCTAATACAAATATACAGAAAGTATAAATACAAATACTATTGGTAAGGGTTTTAGGTATTTTGACTTTCAACTTCTGATTACCAAACAATATGATATATTTACCTTGCTCTAGGATTTCAGAATTTTTAATAATATTATTATAACTCATATAGGGAGATTAAACCTAGCCAGCAGTTATGTTGTCCTGAAAATTGTGCTGTCTCTTTAAAAGGATTGACATACTTTGTGAATCAAGAAGCTCTGCTTTTGTTTTCAAAAACAAATGGACACATTTCCCATTTAAATAGTGGTCTTCACTGTCTGCCCTTTGAATAAATGCTGGGAAGCTGTCTGATGTGCACGTATTTATCTTACAGCTTGACAAATGGAATTAATGCCAAAGTGTTAAGCCATTACTGTGTAGGGGAATAGAGGTCTTACAAGTACATTTGCTATTTCACTTTCTCTGCATGTTCTGTGCATCGAAGCCTGGGTTAATGATATCCTCAGAAATTGTATGGTCTGTTGAATGGTAGTGGCAATGAAATATGGTTGGCCAAAGCATCCAAAGAGTAGCTTTACTTGGTAATAAATCCACAATGTTGGAGGGGTGAGGAAAAAAGTCAGGGATGGCTATGAAGCAAAGAGCCAAAGGAAAGAACCAATTAATACCTCTAACCTCTGGAAGCTGATCTGTGTCCCTGGAGTTTCTCCCTTAGACTAAGAACCACCTACCAGTAGCAGCAACTACATTCTCAAGGGACTTTCTCTTCATGAGTGCAAACGCATGGGCACCTCGTCATCCAAGGTGTCATCTGTAGCTGTAACTTAGTTCTATTCTCAGCAAGAATTAGAATCACAATTCCAAAATATTACCAAAAAAAAAAAAAAAATAGATCCACCAGAGATAGAACAGAATCACCAGCCCCTCACTTGTGAGAATTCAAATTGTACAATGATAAATCTCTCCAGTTCCTCCCCTCTCTATCCCATATTCCCCTTTCTCCTCCCATCCCCATCTCTTCATCTCATCTCTCCTCTCCTTCCCATTTCAAAATAGACCCAGGCCTCTACCACCCTCAGGGATAGCAAAGCCTCAGGGCAAAGTAAAATCAAAGCATTTTAGTTAATTCTTAGCTTTTTGCCCAAAACTCAGGTACTTCAGATTTAAAGAAGTTTCAAGAATAATTTTGACAATCACTTATATTTGCCTTAACGTGCCTTGTTGAATTGAGAACCTAGATCTTATATTTGAAGATACAGTTTCACTGCATCAGCAGTATGCTTTCAAATTAGCTGTATTTTTGTTTTTTGTTAGTTTTTGTATCAAAATATTCTGTTTACAAAGGGCAAAGACCCTGCCCTACTCATCTCTGAAATCTCTACAAAGCCTAGATCAAAGTTTTGGACAAAGTAGATGCATATCAAATGCTTCAGTGGAATTATATTAGGTAGGATCTCCTGCCATTCTATAAAGAAATGTTAGTTGGCTATGCATCTCATGCCCAGTCTAGCCAATCTAAGACTATAGATGAAAGGTTTCTTGTATGCTTTGTATATAAAATTACTGTTTTTTCTTGGTGAGCAGAATAGAGTTATCCCAGACTTGTTTTTAAATTGAAATACTAGAATTATTAAAGTTTGGTATTATTTACCTATCAAAAGTTATTTTCTACTGGAAATCCTTTCTTAAAAATATTCAAATTTTCTAAAGCTTCTGTGCCAGATAATCTAAATCCATAGGACAAAAAGTAGCAATTTTATTTGATGCTGACATATTCTCTTTAGGTTTTACTCTAAAGAAAGTCTGTGAGAAATCCACTGAGCATTTAAAAAAAAAAAAGAAAGAAACTCTATTTCTAGTATCCACTGATGCCTTTCTGAGCTTCCCTTGGTTGGGAATTTAGCATTAACAAAGGAATTTGTGATGTCTTATATGCTCTGTGCTCTAATCTAATATTCGTCTGTGATATCATTCATAATTACTATATATTTAAATCTCAGTTTGGAATTCAGGTGTCAAAGAGAAGTAGTACTGGGAAAGTCTTCATTATCAGTTATGAGCTGCTGTAAAACTTACAGTGTTAAAACATCCCTTGAAATAGACATTAGAGACCTGAAAAAGGGATAATATAAAATTGATCAAAACCTATATTTCAAAAGCAGCTTTCTCTACCATCCAAAAAAAAAAAAAAAAAAGCAGCAGCATTGGATAGAAGTGGTTTTGAGTTATTTTATACATGAACACTTAAAATCAGGCAGACACTTCTGTCCTTCATTGGAAAACTTAGATAAATAGATACACATACTATATATAGATAGATGGATATACCAGATCAGGAATAAACTCCTGAAATAAACTGACTCACAATGAACCTCATTTCTCCCAGGGGGAAAAAAATCATAGAGGCTCATTGACTGCAAAGGTTAATCAAGATTCTGGGGGGGGATCTCTCCTGTGCAGCAGCAGACAAGCATTTCATTAGGGAAGGAGACTGAAGCTTCAATGAGATTCTGGAGAACAAACCCACCAGGAGCCAGATTGCAGGGAGAAGGCAAGATCAGAGCCGGCTGGGGTGAATGGACTTGAATATCGACAGAGGTCTGCTTCCTTTCCTGAAGTGTACCAATTTCACTCCCCTCCAGAAATCTTTCTGCCCAGAACCACATAGCACTTAACAGCAGCATTACCTATCATTGTAACTGTGGATTCCCGCACTTGAGAACTTAATAGATCATTAGTTTTCCCATCAGAAAGTCCACACTTTAAAATTCTATTTTGCCCCTGTGCATATGTTATATGTCCATACCCAAACTGTGAATAATGTATTCCAGTTATCATTCTGACTTCAGGTATCAAATATTTACTCTGGTAATACAATATTTCATTGTTTCTGGTTTCCATTCATTCCTCTCGTTTAGAAGGGAAAAAAAATTTAATACATATTTCTCTAAGTTTTTTGTTGTTGTTTGGTTTTATTTGTTTTGTTGTTTATTTTGACCCAATCATGATGTCAAAATACATGGGTTTAGTCACTAATTTTGGAAAATGGGGACCAAACTTACTTGTTTCAGACAAGAGACTGAAAATACTGTGATTATTTTGAAAATCATAAAGATATAAATGCAACACTTGAACCACAGCAGAATGAAATCACTACTCGGTGACGAGTTCTCAAAGTAAAAATGACTTATAATAATTAAGATTATTAATTAGAGAAAGAAATGGAGGCATATGAAAAGAATTTTCAAGGAACCTATCATAGAGAGAAATCCAGTATTTTTAAAATTTATTTTTGTACTGCCAGTGAATCCTTGTGCTTCTCTGTGAAACCCAAGAACAATGAGTCTGATGATTTTTAAGTTGCTGCTGGTGTCTTGGATAGGCCTATTATGCTTTTTTCATTAGGTCAGGGAGTATTAACAATAGTTCCCAGTCTTTTTCATTGCCTTATTTCCCTGGACTTCTTTTTGAAGATAAATTGCTCAAACATCACACAGTCGTGTAGAAAATATCGTATGATCTGCAAAACCAGTCTCCAAGTAAACAAAACACCACCCAAATCCACACTGTCAGCAGCTTATCAAAAAGTATTTTTTGTTTTTTGTGGGGTTTTTTTTTTTGGGGGGGGTGTTGTTGTGGCTCTTCTTTTACACTGTGTTTGAAGGGAAGTTTTATTTTTGAAAGGGTAAATGAACACTTGGATGCCAATTGATTGTCTCTACACATCCCTGCTGGAAATGCATCCCCCCCATTTTCCAATAGGGCAGCAAGGCCGCTGAATTTTCAGTCTTAGCAAAGATCCCCAAGGATTGAGTACAGCACAAAGCTGACAAACCTTTGTTACACAGAACTCTGGCCATCAAAGGCAGGGCCAGCAATGGGGCAGAATTTGCCTTTCTTGCTCTTTCCCTAATCCTCCGAATAAATTGATTACTTTGATCCTTAAAGAAGTAAATCTGACACTTCTCAGCAATACTAAATTCACTGCCTCTTCATTTTGAATAGAAGGATGTTTATAGGAGTTGTCTGTTCCTCGGAATAACAAATTCAAGATGAGCCATGAGACTGTCACCCCTCGTTGTCCTGCATGGCCCAGTGGCCCAGTATGGGGACTTGTGGCTATTTAACAGGAGACCTTTTAGTGGTGAAATCAGCACATCACAGCCAAATACATTTATTATAACATTAAATGACTAAAACTGTTTATTCGGTGAACATAATGGTTTTCTGTGTCTTCAGTTCATCTTAATCTGTTTTAGTGCCCAGCTTCTCTCAAAAACCTCTTTTGAATGCAGCGTTATTCATTTCAGAGAATAGCTGTAAGAGGAAGAATAAAACAAAATTAGCAGTTGATCAAGAGTACTTTAGGCTGCCACCCTTTCCATTAACGATTTGATTTGATGTGAGTGCAATGCTTTTCCTGATACATTATGATAGAATAACCCTGACAGAAAGTAAAACCAAAGAAAACTAAAACTTGATCTAAGATACAGCAGCCTGCCACCCTCTCTATTAGCATTTTAATTTGATGGGAACTGTGTGGTGTCTTAGTCTCAGTTCCCAGGAAAGGCTTTCTCATTTAAGAGCACCTTATCCTTATCAAGTCATCCTGAGCTATCTTCACCTTTATTTATTTATATATTTATTTTTAAAGATTTTGCCTCTGCTCTCTCGTTGGTCACGGAAAGTGTTTATCAGACCCTGTTATACGGCAGAAATCTAAGACTGCCTCTTGATGACAAATTGTAAGTCTTCATCAGGATTCAAGTATGCAGTTACCGGAAAGAAAAATATATTCTTCTGATAGTACCTTTGTTGGAGTGGCTTCCTGCAAAAAGAAATGAGTGAATAGTTAAATTTTTATTTTCTGCTTTAAATTATCTGTTGTTTTTGAAAGAAATAGAATGTTAAAAATTAAGTCTCAGGAAAGCCAATTCATTCATCATTAATTTATCATATTTGTTCTATGATGTTGGGCTCAAAAAAAAATTAGATCTCCGAATGGACTTTTGCTCCACACTCATGGGAATATGGGAACGAAGCCGAGACATCATTTAATCCTAGCTGCTTCCCCTAGGGGCTTCTCAGAACCAGACTGTGTGGCACGGCTTCCTGTGTCAGATGTTGGGGTTTAAGAACCAATGGGTTAGATCCATCAAACGGGCATGTCTTTCTTCTTTTGAAATCTTAACTGAAAACATATTATTCTCACGTCGGATTGGTCAATTATCAACTGGAAGCAAACTGCCCGAATCCAATTTGAACTCTTTAAGGATGGCAGTATCTTCCACGATGATTGTTTCAGCTTCTTTCCTTTATTTGTACTTTTCAGTATCTGCAAATACCCAAAACATTTTCTATACTTTGATGTTTGAAAACAATGAGGATCTGAAGTTTTGAGAACAAAAAATTAAGGTATATTTTTATTACTATCATTTTTATTCAAAGGCGGAAATCTTACTTCTTTGAATTCCTTAAATTGCCACCCAATAAAGGTGGGGTTCTGGCTCACTGTATTTCTCTATTTTCCTAAGACTTTGTTTTAAAGCTTCTCTTTTCAAAATCGTTCCTCATATGCATATTCCCTAAGACTCTTTTCACATCAAAGTTACACTTTGAAGCTTTCTAGCAAAGTAGCAGCTAGGCAATCTATGACAACAGCAATAATTTATTTACGTGACTTTATTGGAGAAAAAAGTTTCATCCTTATTCAAATAGCAGTTTTAAAGCCTAATTAACTAAATTGATAGTTTTATGTATGTAAATTGCCATAACAGAAGACGGGAGTGTACAAGATGGGTGGAGGAGAGTGGGGTAGTCTGCCCTTGTAGAATAATGACTTTTTATGCACCCACTGTATTGTCAGGTCTGTCGGTGGGCTATAATTTTCAACAGAGAAATCCGTATGGAAACAAGAACTTTAAATGTTTAAGAGTTAATTGAACCACAGTCTTAGGAGGAAAAGACCTGTTTATTATCTGGAGATTTATTACTTTGATGCCTTTCTATATAAGGTACACTATGCCCTTTAAAAATAAGATCCTGGAAAAGAAATAATATCTTACCCAGTCAGTCCAGAGACCAATAGCTGGGCACATGATGCCTCTGAAGTGTTTTTATTACCCTGTAAATGCCTGTGTATCTGGTATACATATTGCAAAGCTCTAATAACTGCTTGTGTCTATTTAAAACACAGTCATAAACAAATGTATTTGACATACATTGTCATATATATTGAAGTATTACACTATTAAATATACTATTTGTATACATTATGTGAAATGTTATTCTCATTTATAAAAAAACAACATATATTTGTTCATTTTTATGTTTGTATTAAATATGTATTGGTTTCAACCAACTGAAGTTTCTGGTACGTGACTGTGTTTGACCTATAAAAAACAGTCAGTTCATTTGATTTAATACACTAGATATGAAAGGAAATATTGCAGTTGATATATATTCATTAAAATAGAATTGGGGAATAGTTTTTCTAGTGACTCTTTACTTTGATCATGAATCCAATGAAAGTTACCAATCTCTCCCTAGAAAAATTTACAAAATTTTGATATAAAATTTTGCATCCTGTCTTAGGGTCTTCACAGCTTTCTGAGCAGCAACATGTAATTCTTTATCCATTGTCCCTAAAGAGTTTTTGACAACTGAAGGAGATTGTAGGGGAAGACAGGCACTCATCCATTGTCCCTAAAGAGTTTTTGACCATTGAAGGAGATTGTAGGGGAAGACAGGCACAGGAGGACGAAGTGGTGTGTAGAGGACGCGTAGGCCTGAGGGAAGATTGATGTAAGGACAAACTACAGGCCTGGCACTCACAGAGATTTCTAAATGACCGTTGTTGATAGAAAAACTATAGGCTCAGGACATTAGAGTTTATTCTCTGGATAATTAATGGTTCCCCTTCGGCCTCTCTTGGCTTCTTTCTCTGAGGCTTGGGATTTCTGCTGGTGAGGAAGGCAAGAGCAATTGCTCTCTCAGACCCCTAAACTGTAGACCTTCCACTGAATTTCATCTCTGTCCTAATCCTCCAATTTTTCCCAGTGTGTTATTTGGTCTCTCAGACCATTTCCGTAGCAATCAGGGTAACCTATGGGCATGAACCTAAATAAAGGACCCTAGGAAAAGCTTAGGAGAGAGTGCTGAGTGCCTGAGATAGAAATCTTTGTTTTGAGTGTTGGTTTTCCTCAGAAGAATAAATAGTGTAATAGGCTCTTTAGGCTTAGGCAGCTCTTACAGACCGCCCATCTTCATTCACCTCTTTGAAATGCATGGTGACAACACATTGATATTGCTGAGGTTAATGACTGACTGATTAACAACAGAGAGCACATTTGCAGGCAAATGAGCTGTAATAATTGTTGCGGGAACTCCTTTGAAGAAAATGTTTTAAATAGACTTATAAAGGCTCTTGAAATGGCTTTTTCATTCTGTTCCAACTGGCCTTTCCCTATTTGTTTGTTTGACTTTTTAATTGTATTCTCTCAAGAGGTGGAAGAGAAAATTCCACCAGGGTTATCCCAAATAATCAAAAATGTGAGTGGTGTTGGGTCATCAGTATGAAGTTTTTCAGACACTAGTCTCATTAATTGGGTGGAATTGGCTGCTTTGATCTGTAGTCTAGGTTTGCAATTTAGAAAACATGAGTTAGAATATAAACTTCAGAAATCTCAGTGTGCTTATTTTCCTGTGGTTGGGAAAAAGAGTTTGACATTTTTTCAAAAAGGTGAACGTGAGGTTATTATGTTGTTTTTGTTTGTAGATATCAAATGCATAGAACTACAAAAAGGAATGTCTCTCAACTTTTTGAAAACTCATATACTATTTTGATCACTAGAAGTTCTTAATCCCGATTGTTTCCCAACCCCATCAAATTGAGAATGATTCTCCTTCTCCCCTTAGGAATCACAACTTCGATGGTAATTGTCAATGCAACAATGGCCCTCAAAATTTAGTGTGCATCAAAATTGCCTAGAGGGTTCTAAAAATACACAAACCTCACTCCTAAAGTTTCTGCTTCATTAGGTCTGGGGTGCGGTTCAAGAATTTTTTTCATTTGTTTGTTTGTTTGTAGAAGTGAGATCTCACTATGTTGCCCTGGCTAGGTTCCCAAAGTCTGGGATTATGGGCATGACCATTGCACCTGACCTGAGTTTATATTTCTGACAAATGAAAATACAAAGCACCACTACACACTGCTCTTTTTACTCTCACAAGTAAGAGTTAATGTAGATGCCACTTGTCCTGGACCATGCTTTGAGAAACATTGTTCTAAATACCTAGACAAAGTTGGGTACTTTCTAAGGTAGAAATATGCCCACTCCGGGTCCTAACCCTTCCATCCTTTAAATCACTCATCCTAACTTTTCTACATGCATAAGCAGACACAGGTCCCCAGTAGCAGACACAACTGGAGTTCACTGCTTAGAGGGAAACAATCAGCCACCAGCCTATCACCCTGCTATTCCTGTTAGGTTCCTTTGTATGTGTATGTCTGTGTGTGTGTGTGTGTGTGTGTGTGTGTGTGTGTGTGTGTTTACTAATTCACCTAGTCAACATACATTTATTGCCACTTCCTGGGCCTACACACTAAGCTAAGGTCACTGGAGTTACAAAAGTGATCCTACCATCCTGGGAAGGGCAATGTATAATGTGCCTCAGAAGAATCAAGTCACTATAGCACCAAGAGTATGGGGAGACAGTGGTCAGATTTCACTAATCCATGTGCTATTTTCTTGTACTTTTAATTACTTCACTTCAAACATATATTAAACATATTTTAAAGTGATCATTGTGTCATTACCACAAAAGTTAATATCAGTATAACTTGTCATGAGGAGAAGATAGCCAAAAATAAATGAATACAGCCATCTGCCACAACAACAAAAACAAAAACCCATGACACTGTTACCTGCAGGAGAGTTAAAAAAATAAAAACAAAAAGGGAAATGAGAAAATGTTGGAAAGATAGTAAAGACGTTGAGCAACAAATGGGGATGCTGTCTTTGATGAAGAAAATTTTCAATTTTCTCGTCTAAAGGGGAGAATTTCTCAAGATAGAATTCATTGCTTTTTATGGCTATGCCAAATGTGCTCTCTATAATTATACTGGGGTTATGATTTGTCTCCCCTTTTCAGAAAATAAATAAATAAATAAAACAGCTAGAAAGAGAAGGAAAGTTCAAGAAGAATGGGATTGGTAGACCAGAGTGATAGTTTTAGTCGCCGAGATAACCTGAGACACCCAAAGTGAAGACAGCATGTCTGATGTGGTGAGTAGTATGGGAAGATGGGCTTATAGTATAAACGATACTTTCTTCACAGAGTCTCCTCAGGTCACCTGCATCGCCCAGCTTGGGACAGTACCTTTCAGTCTAATGTTCTTAATGCAGTAATGGCCAGCTTCTTATGGGAAGATTCAGCATGTTTTTCAAAAGGTATTTTCATTGCCTAGAATATCTGTCTTAGTAGAATATGAAAATACAGTTAGAGCAGCAATATTCAGGGACACATTTTATTATAAGACTGTTTATATGATCCATGCTTCTAATATAGGAATTGGAGGATAATGTTTTATGTCACAAAGTACCATGAATTGCAAGTATCACCTTTGCTTAGGCAGAAAAGTAAAGAAGTCAATTTTTTTGTTTTCTGGGCCACTGAACTTGTAAGCATCTATGGACTTCTCTGTTATCATCAGGATGAAAATCATGAGTCTGACATAGAGTGTGATTTTACACCAATGTGGGAAGATGTGTGACAAACAATACCATATCACTCTGCTTTTAACACCATGCATACAACTTAAAGATATAATTATTGGGTTAAAATAATGTTAAAATGAAAAAAAAATCAAACTCTTACTTTTGCCCTAATTTTTTCTAACTTTGATATACATGATCTCAATTTATTCTTAAACTCATTCAACTAATAATGAAACCTTGTCTCAGAGAGTCACTTAATATTCAGGTCACTGTTAGAAGCCAATTCTGATTTTTGGTTTCTGCTCAATGATAACTAGTTATAATAATAATAATAGTATTGGTAATAAAAAATGACAGTAATAATGGATGATATTTATTGAGTACTAATTAGAAGCAACTCTTTTACATGAGTTATCTTATTTCATCCTTATAAGAATCTATGAATCTAATATTATTATCAGTCTCTCAGTTTTACAGATGAGAAAACTGAGGCTTAGGAAATTTAAATCATTTGCCCATGGTTAAATAGCTAATAAATAGAGGAGCTGAGAAAATACGTCAGTGTCATTATAACTAGGTAAATTGGGATTTTGATGTGTCTGTCCTCAAACCATCTCAAATATTTTTTTAAAAGGACATCTAGTTATTGGAGACAGACATTGTTATAGAACAAGTATCAGCTGTTACTCTTTGCACCCCAAAAATCAAAACTCTAAAGTTATCTCCCCATATCATTTGGGACATTCTCCTCTGTCCTCACCTCCCCCTCCACATACCTAGTGAGACATAAACTCCCCCACCACATACCTGTAAGACATAAACTCCTCTCACTGAATAAATTCCTCCTGGGATACGAATAACTGCATAATAGCTTTGTGCCATCATGCACAGGCAATATTTATATTATAGGATTCCTTCTTTCCTGATCTATGACAAACAGCTTCAGGAACTCCTAGACTGCTGTTGGGGAACAGGGTTTTCTATTTCCCAAGGTCCTTTCTGGGAAGTCAGTTCAAAAATATAGATAGATTGTCAATTTCTTGTCTCTATATGATGGTCAAAGTACTTGAGAGCCCTACAAAACCTGGCTTCTCCTGGGTTCAAACTTACAGTAATTATATTCCTTTCTTTTTTTACTATTACTTTTAAATAACCAGGTACTAAATGAGACTATTATCTTTGGATAATAAAAATTAAAAATAAAGATGAAGTTGATATCACAATTCCATTCTTTCAGAGAACCACTGTTTTGCTCTGTGATGTGTGCAAGTACATAAGTGTATTTATACCTGTGTGTACCCATGTAAATCTGTGTTTTGTTTCCCCCAGATCACTTTTCTACTCATTTATATGGATCTATTACATGGAAAATGTATTGTTTTCTGTTATTTTTGCATAAATTGTATCATAGGAAATAGTGTACATTACCCTTTCATATATATATAATGCACACACACTTATTATCCATTCAAAGTGATTTAGGAGCTTTTAATTTATGTGACTTTTACTTCATTCTTTTAACTACTGCCTGGCTTTCTCTAATATGGATATGCTATCATCTAGCCATTCTTCTACTGATAAATATTTGGGCTGATTGGAGTTTTTTGCTGTTACATACAAGGTTGCAGTGAGCATCCTTGCCTATCACATTCTTGTCCACAATTCCAAAGTTTTTTCCTATGAGCAATGCAGATAAGTGGAATTCTGTATTATAGTACATGCAAGTCTGAAATTTCAATAGCTAATACCAATTGCTTCTCAATACGTTGTTCCAGTTTACACTCCTACTAGCCACATAAAAGATGGCCTATTTTCACCACCCTCAGCAGTATGTAATATTTTTAAACATCTTCTGCTTTTTTTGTGTATATCCTGAATGGAGGGAGGCAGGGCTAGCACAAGATTAAATATACTAGTGTCCCCTAATTGCCTGTATAAGGACTGTAATTCAGAACGGGTGAAGCCGGGTTGCCCTGAAATGTAACCCTTTTAACTTCATCATTTAGCATATTTTAGGCTCTTCACCTCAGTTGCCACTTCAGAGTCTGTCTCATTTATCTCTGCCCTCTCAAACACTAGCACCCATGATTGAAAAGACTCCAGGAGACAGGAGACCTGACCGCATAATGCAGTAATGTTTGAGACAGCATTCTGTATTGCCAAGGAAGATGTACTGTGCCTCCGCATACTTAAAAGTTCACTTTTTTCTTACCCTGGAAGTATAGTCAAACGAGTGGTACCATGCCCCCTCCCCCGGCCCCCCCCATTCCTCCGCCCCAATCCCAGGCAGCTCCAAAAGAATTAATGACCAGCTGAGGTTAATGAGTCCCCACTCGGCTCCGGGCCATCAACTCTCCCAGCTGGCCATTAATCCCCTAGAAATGCTCCACGCCTTGGTAGTTACTCCTTAATTACGGAAGGCATTAAGGATCAAGCGAGAACCCTAAGCAAAATGAAAAGGCCATTTTTCATTGGTGCTCAGCATGGGACACTTCAAGTCCAGGTGGCACCGGGACACACAACCACACTGCGATTAAACCAACTGCTTCCAAGGAGGAGTCATCAATCTCTATTTTCTTTTCTGATCATCCAAATTCAAGGAGGCTATTCAGAACTACCCCAGGTCTGAGTCCAAGCAAATAACTTGTGTCCAATGAATTATTGATTAAACTGTCTGAGGACCAATACCTTGGACTCATTCAGGCCAGGCATAACTTTATCTCTATGTCTGGGTGGAGTGTTTGTCTACGAAGTTTGGTTTTTAAGAAAGCCTAAGATTTTTCCCATCCATCCATCTTTTCATTCTGACTTATCAGTGTCTAAAATTAATATGTTAGTCATTCCCTTGGATCAGAACAGTTGATTTTTAAATGGATTACTCAGACAGCTAGAACTGGTTTCTTTCTATGTGCCTTATTAATTTATTTTTTCAGTTGATGGAATTGAAGGCACTAGCCACCACCATTCTGCTAACCAAAGCAGCAATATTTTCATTTGTTTTTAATTTGGGGTTTCTGTGCCTATAAGTATTAAAACTTGTTAGATGAAAGTATTGAAGTTTAATGTTAAAATGCCAGTTTTTGAAAAGGCTGATTAATAATATTAACACTTTAGTCTGAATTAAGTTAGCCCCTAACCTAGTCCACAAAGGGAGTGCTTTGAATGAATGGACCCAAAGACTCTGTCTAGAGCCACAGTTGCAATAGAACCCTTATGGCCTATGTTTGATATGTGCGTGCATGGGAGCAGTACTTGGAGGGTGAGGTGCTTGGGTGAACAGAGTGATCCTGTGACAGTACAGGTGAGAGTGAGCATTGGGAAAGTTACCCACATAAAGCCTAAAGCAAACTTTATCTACTTGAATTTTTTTTCTTGAGCAAATCTTATTGAAACATGTCCCTTTATCAATTTTTCTTAAAAACATGAAGGTAGCATTAGATTAAGATAAGACTGATATTATATCATACAATAAACCTACCTCTAAAAGAGATGAAACACTGTTTACTGACCCATGTATAGAGTTTTGAAGACAGATAGCCTGGTCCTGAATGCCGACTTCATCATTACTCAATGATAGGACTCTGGGCAATTGCCTCAATTCTGTGGGGAAAAACAAGGTCTCTTCCATGTTGTGAGGCTAAAGCAAAATGTTTATAATGTCTCTTACAGTTCTTTATAGCTAATATTCAATATACGAAATTTTTGTGAATATATTCCACTATATTTAATAAAAAATGGCAATAGTATTAAAGTGAAATCTTAGAATCAATTTTACTTTTGTTTTAGTTTTCCTTTAAATATAATCTGCCATAAAATTCACCATATGTATGTGTACACGGGTGTAATTACTGCCTTTGCTTTTCCCAGTGGAACTTTTCAAATCACTTACTCCCCCAGCTTCTACACTTGGACCACTCAGCAGCCTGGTGCAAACTCTTAACACTCATCCCAATCCAACTGTCACCCATCTTTAAATGACCTTCTGACTTTCCCTCACTCCTTCAAAGCTTTCTTCCAAATGCTGGTGTGGAGTTTTGTAACATATTAGGTAGAATCTGGATTTTTTTTTCTTTGTCACTTATCCAAATCCTCCACTTACAAGACTATGCTGTAACCTCTTCTCATTTCCGCAGTTGTCCTGCAGCATTCTGCCATCTGTGGCTGCAATCTTAAAAGTCTGTAATATTCACATTAGTCATTGTATCACTTATCTCTCATTCAGTTGACTTGCTACTTCGCTTTTATTTTCTATCTTTTTTTTTTTGATATGTATGCACAAGCCTTGACTCCCAATTCAATGACAATTGCTTCAAATTTTTAACTCATCGATTATTCTACAAATATTCTTTTTAGCACATCTTTTATTTTCCAGACGACACACTTGACCTCAGGAATAAAATACTTTCAAAATAAAGGCACGGTCCTTCTTTCATGAAGTTTATTGTTAATGAGGGAGACAGACCAATGTCAATGAAGTAATCATTCTAATGTTTACATAATTATAATTTACAAAAAGTGCATATAGCAAAGAAACCTAATCTAGACTTGAGGATGAAAGAAAGTGCAGTGAGGAGATGAATGGGGAGTTATCCTATTAAGAGTTAACTGTTTGGAGGCTGACTGGTAAAAATATTCCATACAAAGGAAATCAAGATATCGAAGACCAATGGCCAAGAGAAAATTTGAATCTTGGATCGTGGAGTAAAAGAACTGGAAAGGCCAATGGGGCTTGAGCCAGGGAACAAGAGAAAAAAGGTGAGGAGAAGAAAACTGGAGAGAATACTGACTTTATTAAGGTGTCGCCTCTTCTTTTGAGAGAAATGATGTACATTTATTGTCTCCTGAGGCTCCACATCTTTCAGGTACCCACTAAATATACGTTGAATAAAATTGTGATGTTTATATGAATGCTATTTGTTTCTCATGGATAACTGGAGCATGAATAGGAAATCTGTAATGATTTATTGGCAGGATTCTCAAAGGCTTAGATTTCTGACCTAGCTTCTAGACAGATAAAAATGCTGTTTGAATTACGTTGAAAAATAATGAAGTAAAAAGGATAAGCCAAGCAAATGTATTCTACTTGAAGAATTATTAAATGTTTAGTTCTAGAAATATGTGATTTAAAAGGAATTTTTTTGCTCTTATTTTTTTAAAACAGTGCCAAATAAAATAGTTCAAAATCTAAATAAATTTCCACTTTGACTTTTAAAATGATTTTATACAGTGTCTCTATAATGGTTCAACATAAATCTTTATGACTTGCTGCATTTTATACCTGAAACTTAGCTTCCTTGATAATGAGAACAAAGTTTAATAAGACTTGACAAGAGGTCCTTCTCTACTGAAGGTTAGTATTACTTGTGATGAAGACAAAGGTACTAAAGTGTCCAAGTCTAGACTGGTGAAGAAAAAAATTTTAAGAATAATTTAACCTCGTGCTTTAAGGTATAAAATGATTTTTGGTTAAGCCAAAGGCTATCTATATCCCCCACTCTTATTTCCCATCCCAAGGTATTTTATGAATCAAATTACAGAGAATAGACATTTCTCCCTCCCTTTCTCCTCAAACATTATCTGGTCTCCGTCAAAGATTAAACTTGATTCTTTAGTCAGTCCAGGGCGACACATCTATTTCAAGCATTAATGGATAATCAGATTCCTCAGGGAAATTTGATGTGGTTAAATAGTAATAAAGGAACTTTCCAACAGAACATAAACAATACCATAATGAAGAATATTAAATCATATGTTTTGTCACTGAGTCCATTATAGAGCCAATTTTAAATTATAATAAATTTGCAGTTGGCACTTGCTAATGATTGGCAAATTTATTCATGTGAAAAATAGAGAATATGGATTAAATGGCTTTGGATTTCCCTATCTGGGAGAACTAAAAATTAATCATCCCTGTGTTATGAGGTATATGTACATATATATACACACAACACACATATATTCTTAATTTATCAACTATATTCTATTGACTGAAAATATTTATTTTCATTGAAGTACTTTAAACACTTAAAATATTAATGATAAACAACTTAAAAATTAGTAATTTGATTTTAAATGCCTCTTTCTTCCAAGAAACTGGCTAGCATTTTGTTCCAGCACATGATGTATGATGTATGAAGAGGACCAGACAAAAAGAGAAGCAGCATGAGCCAGGAGAATGATTCTAAATTGGCTAGTGTGAAGCCAAAATGCACCCAGACTGTCTCCCCAGTAGAAAACAGGAGGCAATCTGGTCATCCTTTAAATGACTGGCAACTGCATCCTGTAACCAGTTGCTGGCATTAGTTGAGCTGGTTTTTATATTTTTACCTCCATTTCCTTAAAGGTCTCCTGATTTTTCTTTTTCCAAGACACTAGTGATAATCCTGGATACCGTGTCCCCTTTGTGACTCAGTTTCTTTTGCCTCCAGGGAAGGCATTACTGAAAGTTAATTTACTTAGTCATGGCACACTAATGTCTCCAGTGGTATCATACGATTTGGCATTTTGTGTCAATAATATTGTTACACAGGAATTCTACCCCAAGAATTTATTCTGATACATACTAGGATGTCTATTTATTGTTGCTCACTGCATTGAAAAATAGAAACAATTTAAATGTTGAACAATAGGAGATTGGTTTATAATCAATGGAAATAATATAGAGGTATGGTTACTAAACAAAGGATATCATTAGTGGCAAAGGTCTACACACACACACACACACACACACACACACACACACACACACACGTAGCAAGTATTATTCCTATACATTCACAATGTGATAATACATACTAAAGGGCTTTATATATATGAACATGTATATATATGTTACACACACACACACACACACACACACACACACACACAGAGAGAGAGAGAGAGAGAGAGAGAGAAAGTAGTTATATTTGATTGTCAAAATAGATTAGGGACAACTTTTTTTGCTTTTAGTTTGTTTTTTTTTACTTTTAGAATGAGCATGCTTGTTTAAACCTGAATGGAAGTAACAATCATTTTTAGTTTGTTTTCTTTAAGTAGACGCATCTAATAGTAATAGAATTTTTAATGATCATAGAACATACTTTTTTCTTAAAGAGCATATTAGTTGTGGTTCTCCAGAGAAACAGAATCAATAAAGGACAGATAATAGGCAGATCGATGGATGACAGATAGATGATAGATAAATAGACGATAGACAGATTTTATACACAAAGAAAGAGATTTATTTTAAGAAATTTTCTGATGCAATTATGGAGGCTGACAAGTTCCAAGGTCTGCAGTCAACAGGCTGGAATCCCAGAAGAACCAGTATTTCAGTTGAGATACGAAGGCAGAAAAGTTCTAAAGTCAAGGCTTGAAGGCAGTCAGGGAGAAGAAATTCCTCTTTATCTAGGGGCAGATAAGTCATTCAGGCCTTCAACTGATTGAATGAGGGTGACCCATTTTAAGGAACAAACTTAAAATATTAAATTCATCCAAAAAAATACCTTCACAGAAACATCCAAAATAATATTTGACCAAATATTTGAGTAGCTCATGGCCCTGTCAAAATGGCACGTAAAAGTACCTATCATACACAGAATTTATCAGGCCATATCTCTTTTTCAAGACCGGGACATGTGAAGCATTGTAGATTGCATAATGGTTCTAATCCAACAATAGAAAATGAAGGAAGAAGTTTTAACACAACAATGTTTATTTCACCCTGTGCAAATTAAGATTTTCACTTGTTTAACTCTGAGAGAAGTTGAAGAATTGAGAAATTTTGTGAAATAATTTAGACAACGTCCTTCTCTTGAGTCATTTTATTTGAGATGATGGGTAAGTCCCATTACTATGTTTGACTTTTTACATTAATCCTATGCAGTGAAAAATTTGGGAGGTCATCTTATAGTTTTTTAGTAGAAAAATAGTGTAAGCTAAAAAACATAATATAAAATCAAAAGTGTTTGATTTTATGTGTTTTGGGTTTTTTAACTTTTTTTGTGGAATAAGCACTAGTATAGATGTGTAGTATTTTGGTTTTAATTTTGATTTTGGTCTTCCAACTTTCAAACATTTATTAAAATTTTTGTGGATTTTTTTTATAGGTAATGATATAAATTTCCTATTGCTGATTTAACAAATTATTGCAAACTTAGAGGCTTAAACAATATAAATGTATTATCTTTCAGTTCTGGAGGTCAGAAGTCCCAAATAAGTCTCACCAAGAGGTCATCAAGTTTTTGGCAGGACTACGCTTCTTTCTGAAGGCTCTAGAATCTGTTTCCTTGCTCTTTCCAACATCTAGATGCCATCTCTATTTCTTGGTTCATGGCTTCCTGTTTTTCAGATTCAGAACCAGCAATGTTGCACCTCTCTATTTTTCTTTTATTATAATTGCATCTTCCTCTCACTGACTCTTTCTGTCTGCCATTTTTTCCCACATTTTATGAGCCTTCTCATTACACTAGCCCCATGGAGATAATCTAGGACAGTCTCCCTATTTCAAGTTCAGCCCATTTGCAAACTTAATATTAGCTGCAATCTTCTTGGTCATGTAACCTAATATATTCTCAGTTTCCAGGGGTTAAGATATGGACATCTTTGAAGGACCATCATTCTACTCACCAAGACAATTAAATTTTTTCATTGACTATAGTCTTGTGGGGATTTTAATCAAGATGTCCTGCCCTCCCTAATCTAAGAGCTGACACATAACCCGAGCAAGGCCAATTGTGTTTTATCCTACAAATTCATAACTGAGAAAAAATGATCCAAACACTGAGGCAGTTTGAGCACATTCATTTCTGTGGTAAAACCTAAAAGAGACTATCAGAGTTCTTGTTACAAAGAGTCTCTAAAACTACTAAACCTTGCTGTTTGTTAGTTTTCTTGCCTTATTTATTCTTCTCTTATTTCATATTTCCAAAACATTCTGTTTTTCTTAACCTAACCAGGGTAAATTTCCTTGGTTTGCAACAAAATAATCCTAACGCTACAAGGAATAACAATACAAGGAAGACGGGGAGTGATTAGAACTGCTTTCCAAGTGAATAAATTTGATTTATTCTATGTCAGTGTGATAAAATGTCATATGTTCTCTTGATAGTGAATGGAATTTCTTACTATTCTTACAGCAGGCCAGTGGAATCACAATACTGCCCTGGCAATCTATGGGACTAATCATAGAGATGAATTAGGGGCAATGTAGTTATTTATGCATTATTTCTATTTGTTTAAATGAACTCATTGCCCCAAGGCCTATGGCATATGTACAAAAAATTAATAAACACAAGACTAACTTCTCACAGCAGTCTCTGGAAACCTCCCTGGTTTTCGAGATTCTCCTCTTAGTATAAATAAGAAAACAACTATAGAATACTCGGGTGCCTGGAGGGCTAGAAATTCATGCAAAACAGATTTTATTAAAAAAATAAAATGAAATATTAACTTTTTTTTACATGTGGTACTTACTGAAGTAAACTGTAACAAAATTTCTTTAAATACTACACAAAGAATTCAGACAAGATAAATGGCTAACAGAGTAATTGCACAATGACTCTGATAAGAAGAAAGAAGATGGAAGAAGGAAAAAAAATCAAATGAAAGGTTCAGAAAAGTAGGAGGATTTTTCAATTCAGAATTTTCAATGACTGACAGTGTTTATAAATATGCAGCGGTAAGACTGACCTCAGTTTGATGATCTTGAATCAGCAACCTCAGTGGTTTTCAACTAGGGGAGATATTGCTCCCCCCATCCCATTGGTCATTTGGCAATGTACAGAGACATCTTTTGGTTGATACAACTAGAGTTGGGGTGCTACTAGCATTCAGTGGGTCAAGGACAGGAATACTGCTGTCAAAGTCCTATAGCCAAGGACCAGCAAGTATACACTTATAGTTAAACAAATTGAGTGAGTTGCTTGTTGCAACAAGAAAGAACACACCATGGAGAATGAGGATGTATCAGTAAGAGGGTGTCAGAAGGAACCAATTATAGGATTTGGGTCTTAGTTGGCTGGTTTGAGGAAGATCTAAGGAAGTGGGAATTTGCTCTGAATTGGATGCTGTCAGATGGTTGGGACAATTTTTTACGATTGAATGACTCAATTAATCTTATCTAGGGGGAGGTGAAACTCACAGGATGCGCTGCAACTGATACAAAAGTAGCAGACATTCATTTTAGCCAAAAGACAGCATGTTTAGTGTTTTGTAGATGGCAGAACAAACTTGTTTTTGTCTGTGCTTGGACAAAATTATAAATGGCCCTGCTTTGTCTCACATAATCATGGTCTCAGAGAAATCTGACTTTAAGCTGTTATTATGTGAGACTTTTTGTGTAGTAAGAGAATAGCCTGATCTGTCTCCAAGTGTCAGAAAAGATAAGATAAGATGAGATGAGATGAAATGAGATGAGATAAGATAAGATAATAAGTGGTTGGCAAGGATGTGGAGAAACTGGAATGCTTGTAACTAATAGTGAGAATGTAAAATGGTTTAGTCACTGTGAAAAAATAGTATGGATTTAATTTATTTTTTTTCCCAAAAAACATAAATAGAACTACCATATGATCTAGAAATCTCACTGGTTATACATCCGAAATAATTGAAGTTAGGATATTGAAAAGATATCTGTTCTCCCCTGGTCATTGCAGTATTATTCACAATAGTCAAGATATGGAACCAACCTAAGTGCTCATCCATGGATGAATGGACAAAGAAAATATAGTATGTACATAAAATGGAATATTATTCAGCCTTAAAAAAAGAAGAAAATCCTGCCATATGCAACAGCATGAATGACCCTTGAGGATCTTATGCTAAGTGAAATACGCCAGAGAGAGAAGACAAATGCCATACTGCATGATTTCGCTTATATGGAGTATGTAAAATAGTCAAACTCACAGAAGCAGAGAGTAGAATGATGGTTGGCATGGGCTAGCAGGAGGGAGAGATGGAGAATTGCTATTCATCAGGTATAAAGTTTCAGTTATTCAAGATAAACAAACTCTAGAGATCTGCTGGACAGGGTTGTGTCTATATCTGAAAATACTTAAACATTTGTTAAGAGCTGTTAAAATATGATGTTAATGTTCTTACCACAATAAAGACAAACAAGCTATCTTGATAGTTTATTTGGCTTTGCAGAAGTTTGATGAGGTCCCACTTGTCTATCTGATATCTTATGGCATGGGAACTTTGGGTTTTGATCAGGAATTGGTGGCCAGTTCCAATTTCCTTAAGGGTGTCTCCTGCATTTTTAGGGTTAGGTTTTAGGCTTCTTATAGTTTGAGATTTTGTGTTTAGGTCTTTGATCCATTTAAAGTTTATTTTTGTGTATGGTGATAGGTAAGGTCCTGTTTTAATCTTCTGTACATGGTCAGCCAGTTTTCCCAGCACCATTTACTGAGCAGGTTCTCCTCTCCCTTGTGGTTGGTGGTGGAAGCTTTGTTGAAGATGAGTTGGTTGAGAAATTGAGGTTTTGCTTCTGAAATCTCTATCCTGTTCCATTGGCCTATATTCCTGTTCTTGTACCAATACCAGGCTATTTTGATTACTGTAGTTTTCTAAAAAAGTCTGAAGTCTGGAAATGTGATACCTCCCACTTTGTTTTTTGTTTTTTGTTTTTGTTTCATGAGGATTGTTTGGATATTCATGGTTTTTAATGTTTCTGTATGAATTCCAGTATTGTCGTTTCCAGGTCTGAGAAGAATGCTGTTGATAATTTAATGAGTATTGCGTTAAATCTGTAGATTGCCTTGGGTAGAATAGACATCTTAACAATGTTGATTCTTCCAATCCATGAACATGGACTATTTTTCCATTTGTTTGTGTCATCTTTGATTTCTTTGAGCATTATTTTATAGTTTTTGTTGGAAACAGGCCACAGACTGGGAAAAAAATATTTGCCAACTGTATATCTGACAAAGGTCCAACATCTAGGATCTACAGGGAACTCAAACATGCTGAAAAGAAAAAAAAAAGCCCATTACAAAGTGGGCAAAAGATATGAATAGACACGTCTCAAAAGAAGGCATATGAGCAGCCAACAGATACATTAAAAATTGCTCAGCCTTATTAGTCATCAAACAAATGCAAATTAAAACCACACTGAGATACCACCTAACTCCAGTCAGGACACCCATCATCAATAACTCAAAAAACAACAGATACTGGAGAGGATGTGGGGAAAAGGGAACACTTTTACACTGTTGGTGGGAGTGTAAACTAGCAAAGCTTCTGTGGACAATAGTTTGGTAATTCCTAAAAGATCTAAAAATCAACCTTCCATACAACCCACAATCCCCCTACTGGGAATATACCCAGAAGAACTCAAATCACTCTATGAAAAAGATACCTGCATATGCATGTTTATTGTTCACAATAGCAAAAACATGGAACCAACTCTGCTGCCCATTGGAAAGGACTGGATAAAAAAAATATGGTACATATACACAATGGAATATTACACAGCCATAAAGAAGGACAAAATTATGAACTTCACAGCAACTTGGATGGACTTACAGTCTATTATACTGAGTGATCTATCACAGAAACAAAGAACTGAGAAGCACATGTTCTCACTCATAAGTGGACCTTGAACAATTATCATAATACTATAAGAAAAGGATTGGCAGTAGTGGAGAATTGCTAGGAGGGGGCAGGATTGGCAGTACTGGGAATCTGCTGGGAGGGGGGCACAACTCATCAACAAGGGTAACTGCATAATAAACATTCATATACCTATCCCTAAATTGTGCACCACATCTTCAAAATTAAAAATTTATTAAATAAATAATTAACAAGCAAAACAAAGGGCAGAAAGAAACTTTTGGAAATGATGGATGTTTATGACCTTGACTGTGGTTATGGTTTTGTAAATATGTCAAAACTTATCAGATGTTTACTTCAAATATGTACAGAGTCTTGTATCTATCATATCTATCAATTAAATCTCAATAAAACTGTTAAGAAACAGCAATAACAGTGCAAAGTGGCAGGCTGCATTTGTCCTGTAGGTCAAAAAGGAAGATAATTATCCAACCTAGAATATCAATAGAGCTGAGCTTCAGAATCACTGTGCTAACCAAAATAAGTCAGAAAAGAGTTTTAGAAACCTTACAAACCTAATGCAACTCATCCACTTGTATTATTCCACTCAAAATAAGTCTGTAGATTATATTTCGTAAGGTAATTTTCTGAATTTACAAGAATAAAAGGAAAAAGGTGAAGGAAAGCACCAAGCTCCCCAAACTATTCTTTCTGTCAGTTTCTTCTTGCTTTGAGTGACGATGTGTAGGCATTTCCTGCTGAATACTGCAAACAGGTTTACAAATGTGTGTGCCTGAGACCTCAGGTTACCAGAAGAAGGAGTGGTCCACAGAGGGAGAGGCAACCCAAAGAGGTTGCTCTGAAATGACCAGAAGGATGAGGTGCATTTCACTCTTATAATGGCCTAGGTAATCCCTTGGTTGAATTCATGTGATTACGCACACTCTACCACCATCACACTCCTTACATTCTACTCTGTATTCGTTGTTTCATAAGGGAAATTATCATGTTTATTTTTTGCATGTGATTGCTTGTGTCTCACTATAAAATAAACTCCATGAAAACAACAGCCTTGACCATTTCACAGCCATGTCTCCTGAACCTACAACCAACACGGCACATTCCACTAAATATTCATCAGTAGTATTGAATGAATGAATGTTAATTAATGAATCTGTGAAGTTTTAGCTCCACGCTTGTGCCTGTGGAACAATATGGTCACAATCTCAACCAAATAGCTATGTCAGGAGAAAGAGTAGCATGCTGAGGCTGTTTGTTCTTCTGTGAGAGAAGGTGAGAATCTTCACACATGAGAGTGAAAAAAAAAAGTAAAAGAGATAATGGAAAAGGGTTTCTCAATTTTATAAAGCAAAACAGAATCAAGAAAAATGTCAAGTGCTGATAGAAAGGGAGAGAAATCTGATGATAAGACAAACGAGGAGGGGGAGTCAAAAACAAAAATTTCAGAGGTTTTATTGTTTTGTTTTTACTTCTGTCGCTAAGAAAAAGTTTATCTGGGACAGATAATCAGGAGTGTTGCCAGGACAGTTAAGGTAGCAGAAAAAAGAAGATGCCAGGGGACGGAAAGACAGAAAATAGTCTAAAATACTTCACAAATTATTGTACATTAACATCGGCAGGATCTGATGACATAAATTCTACATGCTCAGAGATGGGTACATGGTTCTGCAGAATATTCTACAACTAATTGCTAGAACTTTCAAAAAGCTAAGAAAACTCCAAAAGAAAAGAGCATATTCAGACCTGGCCCTAAAGAACAAGTATTTGGAAAAGCAAGCATTCAACTAATTACAGTTTGCTCAGCTAGTGGTAGCAATCAAGAAGCTACCAGAAGAAATTATATTTTATAAATGTATCACAATTCCCTAGGAAGGAACAGAGTTTTGAGCAGCAAACGAGGTTTTGGAAAGAGCGAATCATGCTAGACCAACTTAATTTCCTTCTATGATAGAGTGGCAGGCCATAAGATAAAGAGGAAGCAATAGATGTAATCTGCCTCGATTTCACTGAGGCTTCTGGTTCTCTCCTACATAACGTTCTTATCCATAGGCTAGAAAGATTGGTCTATGCCATACTACTATTAGGAAGGAGCATAAATGCCAAAAGACTGCCCTCAAAGGATGGTTATCTGTGTCTTGGGATAGGAGAGTGTTTGAAGGGATAGTAGGGCATTGTAGCTCACAACATGCTATAGAAAGATTCATCAGTGGCTTAACAATGGGGACAGATAGACTTCTTATCCACCTCTATTACAAATCATTGTGTCTGAGTAATTTCATACCTCTTTCTGGGTTTTAGTTTCACAATCTGACGAATGGGTGGGTTTAGAATAGAAATTGTAGGTCCATTCTAGCTTTAAACATGAGGGATCCTTTGACTGATATTTTGGGAAATTCTTCAAGACCTGGGTGATAGAACTGAGGGTTCTCATAGATGTTTGACATTTCACTTAATTTGCAACATCCACTTAACAAACAAAAGTGATACAAGACAGGTTGCCCTTTTTTTCATTAAGGTTATATATACATATATTTTTTTCCTGAATAGTTCATTTGAATGTTTTCAAATGCCTAGTATGTGCACAATAAGAACTGAAGGATAAAATTGTCAAAAGCAACAGCTCTCACCTTTCATAGATTGCATAAAGTATCTAACAAAATTTTCAGAAAAAGAATAATTACAGATGAATGTTGAAACAGAATATTTACCAACAGGTTAAAAATAAGGACTAACATATAACCCTAAGTTTAGAAAATGATATTTAGAGTCCTGCAGATTAATTATGTCAGCTATTAAATCTATAGCAAAATTGTTGACTATATTGCAATAAATAAAAACTCAAATACATAAAATCTAGACTTCCCTCTCATTGACTTAAAAACAACTTGCTTATTAAAAGTTTATTCGATTTTATTTTGCATTAAATAGTTTATTCAGAAAATTAACCATCCTTGGTCAACTCCAAACTATTCTTAATCCTACGAGCTGATTGGTTTTTCACAACTTTAGCTGATTTATATAGAAACATATACTTGAATTCCTTGTGAAAAGCACCCAGATGGAATAACAACCTAAGGTGGTAATATGCTTATTGTTCATTACTTCACTTTTTAAGTTGGCATTTCAGATTAATTAAGCATTTGATAAAGCTCATGTTTATGCAAGTGTTTACAAATTAGAAAAGCTGTTAGCAGTGTTTAATTTGTTTGAATATATATATTTAATTTACTGCTTCTAATGGAAAGAAGCTTAAGGAAATTTAAGAGTCATAGCTTTATTGATAGACATTAAGCATATGCAGAGTGTAATTATTATTGCTAATATTTTACATTTGCTGCATGCCAACAGTTAGGAGCCGTAAAGAATCCTGTGCAATTCCACAGGCAGATTGTGGGCTGCTCATGCTGGGCGTTGGTATCGCTATACATATTTATCTCTTTGTGGGTTTTCCCCCACCCTCTAAATGAAATGTGTTTTCCTCCCACTAATTTTCTCACACTACTGTTATAATGAGAGTAGAGTATTCCTCTGATCCTTTGGCATCAGATTTGTCCAATCACACAGAAATTCTGGATTCAGCTCAGATCCTGTCATGACAAATATCATTCCAACCCTCAGCCAATGGTCGGTTTATCTCCAGGACTATGAGATTAAAACAAATCATTTAGAACAAGATAACATCCAGCTGTCTTTCGGAAGCCCACGCAAAGAGTTTTGTTGATTGAGATTCCTGCTGATCTGTCTAGAGACACACGCTTCTGGCATTATCTATGTGATCTCTGTCGAATGGCGACTTCATCTCTATTGTTTTTTATTTGATTGCAAACTGAACAGAATCACTTCTTCAGACATGATTTGAGCAACTACTGTGTGCCACATTCTGTTCTGAGGGAGGGGAGTGCAAAGATGAATAAGGAAAAGGTTCTTCTCACCATTTCTTCAGCTGGACTATTAGAGAAGCCTTTTCCTAATTTTTCTGACCCTGATCTTCTGAATCTATCCTCTGCCTAGTCATCAAAAGTGACTCATATCAAAAATAAAAGTGACCACGTTGGATCTTAAACTTTCCAGTGACAGTCCTCTTCACCACAAGATAAAGTCTGGGCCTCCAAACAGAGCATCAAAGGTCTTTCAGAATTTGTCTCCTCTCCAGCCCTACTTGTCACCCTCTCTGCTTATACTCTTGGCACCGATAGTACTGATGTGCTTGTATTCCTCCAATGCTGCTTCTTGCCTTATGTATTCTCTCTGGCAGAACTTCTCTCTTTACCAGTCAACTTTTATTCTTCCTAAAGATGGAGTTCAAACTCTCTACTTTTCTGATCCCTCTTTCCTCCAACACCAAGACTAGAAGGGGGCCAACTGTGTTAAGGCACATTGACATGCTATCTGCTTCTCTTCATAAGTGCATTTACCACATAGCTGTATAATTACCTGATTGTTTCAACTCCCCCACTAGATTTATATTTTTGCTTCTGCTTTTAAATCAATGCCTATTTTTATTTCAATAATACTAATTGATTCTTTTTTAAAAATTTCCACCTGTTTTTATTTCATCTTTGCGTGAATAAAAAAATAACTTGTTTCATGTTGGGGATATCATTTATTCATTTATCTTTGGACTATCCTAGACATACTCCTTTAAAGTCATTTTTTTCAGATTGTTCATTATTTCCATTTATATTGGAGTGAATTAATTACCTGAGTGTCAGTTTTTGATTTAGCATGTTGTTACTTTTCCCAATCAATTTTGTAATTTGGACTTTAAGTTTCATCTTCAATGGAAACTTCCCTTGAAACCTACAACATCCATCCGTCTAACAAGCCTTTTGAGTTTCTTGGTCCCAAACCAAGCCCTTACAGTTTCATAGCTATAACTTGAGATTTCTGTTCTGTGATGTCCATATCTAGCCACCAAATCCATGGACAGCCTAGCCCAGGTTTGGCTCAGAGACTGTGCTAGTTCTTATCTTTTCAATTTAGATTTATATAACCTTTAATTGTAGGCATCACTCAGTCAGATTTTGTTTGCCAGGCAGAGAAAAAGTGCCCCAACCTGTAGTGAACTTCAGATCAGTTTCCATGAGGTTTGGGACAATTTTAACCCCTAACATCTGACCATATGCATACTCATTGCCTCTTCTTTCTCTTCTGAGACTAAAAGCCCAGGAAGCATGGAGGATGTCAGTCTCAGCATTTTGAGTTTTTATTCCATTTGTAGTTTTCAAATTATTTGTTTTTGGGGTGTAATTGTCTTTTTACTTTTCTCTTTTTATATTTTATTTAATAATCTTATGTGTTTGATGATGGGGAGAGGGTCAAGGGATAAACTGATATGTTCATCTGTCTTCATTTCCTTCTGAGGACATATAGAAGTCTTGATCTTAACAGGTTAGAATAATATATATCTAGTCTTTTTCATTTATGAAACAAATATTCATTGAGTGTCTAGTATATGACAGATATTGGTAAGATGCTGGGTACACAGTGGGAACAAAACAAATAAGGTCCCTGAGTCCAACACCTATTAGAAAAGATGGACACATCAAAGAATATAATTTTAACAAGATAGTATTGGAAGGCACTCGAACCTTAGATGCAGGGGGTGGGAGGGTCTTTCGCTGTGATAGTCTGCTGATGAGGACCAGGTTCTTGGTGTCTAAAAGCATTGGACAAAACACACAACCAGTAAAAGGAGAGAGAGATTTATTAGGCAAAAGAGGCTGTTCACTCCAGAGAATTAGAAGCTGCTGGAGTGCAAGAGTGGCTCAAGAACCCTGACATTACATTCTGCGGGGTTTCTCTCTCTTTCACTGGGATCATGTTAGACATTCATTGTATGGACTCAGTACCCATCGGATGGGCAGTAAGTGTTTGAGTGTTCATTGGATGGGCCCCGTACCTGGCTCTGTTTCATTGGCCTAGTTTAAATGTTTCTCTGGTGGCAAATACCCCACTGTAAGTTTCCCCACTGGCGGGAAAAGGCTTTCCACGGCAGGAGGCTGCTTCGCACATGCATTCATGCCCTGGCCGGCCCATTTCCTGTCGCTGAGAGCTTCCTGGCCTCTTCCTCCGGTTCTAGTTCCTGTCTACCTTCCTACCTTAGTAGAAACGTGGGCTGATTTGGGGAACAGAACCGTCTAGAACATGTCTTATTATTAAGCTGACACCAAATGATGGGCTGGAGTGCTCCATTCAACAAGCAGGGGTATTCCTAGAAAAGGTAACAACATGGTGGAGGCCCTAGAGGTGAGAGAAAGTATGGCACGTTGAAGATACAAAACAAATTCAGTGTAACCAGAGATGTAATTCAACGTAAACTGAGATGGCAAAACTCAGGTCAGCCAACCATACTACTGTGTTTATTTCCCTCTACCAAGAGATCCAAAGATGAAGAATGCATTAGTTCCTTAGGCAATGCAAGGCTATCTTTGGCCATCAAAGTGCTCCCTATGTCTTTACAGTGATTTCTAGGTACCTCCTGTCTTTCATTCTGTTTCAGATCATTTGACATTGCACAGGTAAAACTGAGTCTTTAAGTGCTGATATAATCTTTCTTCCAAAGATCTCATATCAAGCATATCCAAACTGTTTGGAATCCAGTTAAATACACTATAATATACATGATGATTTTTTCCTCCCACCATGTCACGATCTCTGAAATGATACGATGTCTGACTCCTAAACTACTTAGCACTGTTGAAATGCCAACTAATTCTCCCTGGTTGGCCAAAAATGAATACAGAATGGCAATTCCACCGGGAAATTTGCTCCTCTGGGAGATGAAGCTGTTAGCAAAGCAAGGCAAGGTCCTGTTAGACATTCTGCTGTTATCCAAATGAGACTTCCGGCAGATGTCTGGAGAGTTGAAATCCCCATCACTACTCTGTCTTTTCTCTGCACTGATTTTACAATCCGTGTCTAGTAGCGCAGCATGCATTTTCTCCATGTGTCCCAGTGTACTCTCGTAATGATAGCACTTGTGTGCTCTTCCTTTGTCCTAACCCATATGCTCTCCAGCATGTTCCTGCCCTCAGGTCTGGGCATTTCCATATGAATGTAGATCTTCATGACATTCACCCCTGCTCTGCCTCCTGGCTAAGCAGTCTGTTTCTCTAAGGGTGGGTATCCTTTTCTGTTACAATGTTGTAACACTCTCCCCTTGAATAATAACACAAAGGTCTAGCCAGCAAAGTCCAGGTAATAGTTACAAGATCAGCTTACTCTTACTGGCCTATCTCCAATGCACTGTTTCCAAGGATTCTTTCTCCATTGCTTTCTAGTGAGAATTAGCAGGAATTTAGTGTTAAACGTTCTGTGATCCTTGGTACTCCGGACTAGCAGTAGGCACCCCTCCTGGGAGCGTATTAGAAATGCAGGATTCGGCTGGGTATGGTGGCTCATACCTATAATTCCAGCATTTGGGGATGCTGAGGTGGGAGGATTACTTGAGGCCATTTCAAACCAGGCTGGTTTGGAATTTCAAACCAGCCTGGATAACATATTGAGACCTTGTCTCTACAAAAAAAAAAAAATTAGCCAGGTGTGGTGATGCATGCCTGTAGCCCTAGCTACTCAGGAGGGTGAGGTGAGAGGAATCCTTGAGCATGAATTTAAGGTTACAGTGGGCTATGGTCAGGCAATTGCACTCTATCCTGGGTAACCGAGTGAGACTTTGTCTAAAAAACATATAAATAAATAAAATAGAAATGTAGAATCTTAGGTCTCATCCTGGACCTACTGAACCAAGATCTGCATGTGAATGAGATTCCCCCAGAAAATTCATAAGTTCCTCGAAATTACAGAGCAGTACTCTATAGTGCCTGATTTCCCCAGTTTATCTAAACCTTCTTCTCACCCCTACATACCATAAACCCTTTGGATGGACTTCAGTTGGACTCTCTACAAACACACAGAAGGTGATCAATCTGTGCCCAATTCATCATTACAGTATAAGGAAGACAACTGATTCAACTGGCTTTTAAATGCTTGAATCTATTTGCACCACGTCCTCTCCAAATGGCAGGCATGAATGTACCACTTTCTTGACTTTAAGAACATCTGGGTTCCACTACATACTAGCTCTAGAAAGGTGACATATCATATACCCTACTACCTATATGTTTTTTCTTTGAGACAGGCTCTCATTCTGTCACCCAGGCTGGAGTACAGGGTACAGATCATTGCAACCTTGACCTCCTGGGTTCAAGCCATCCTTTTGTCTCAGCCTCCTGAGTAGCTGGGACTACATCTGTGCGCTTCTATGATCGACTGATGTTTTTATGTTTTTGTAAAGTTGGAGGTCTCATTATATTGCCCAGGCTGATCTCAAATTCCTGGTCTTAAGTGATCCTCCCACCTCAGCCTCTAAAAGTGTTGGGATTACAGATGTGAGCCACCATGCCCAGCCTCTACTAGCTGTTTTTTAATTTTTAAATGTTATTCTTAAATTGTCTCATTATTTTTAGTATTTCTTATAAAACTAAGCTTTATTTTTCTAAATTATGGTATGAATATTTGGTATGAATAGAAAAATAACATTAAATACATCCCCAGTCAAAAAAAGAAAAAGCAAAATAAAACAGTTTTTATCAAATTCTAGTTAGATACTATTATCTGTCCCTCTCCCCAAATTTCTGAACCTGAGGCCTTTTCTTTGTTAAACAGAGAGCTTGGAAGTGTTCAAGAGATGTTGAAGACATATAGTTTCAAACAGAGTTTTTCTCTTTGATATACTACGAAGCATTGAAAGACTCAAAAGGGAAATGTTTTGCATGTTATGTGTTTTAGATATTATTGCCAACTAAAATTAATCTTGCACTCCAGCATTTGAAAAACACTGTGCTAGCCAACTAAGACTAAGGCCTGCACTGCATTTCTAAAAGAGATAAGGTCATAAATCTGAGAGAAGGACATCTACTTGAATTAATTTCATCAGAGGAAAATTTTAGTAACTTCTTAAAAATGATTTTTTTAAATATAAATGTGGTTTTCATACGTAACAAGTGGTCATGAGCATCAAAGGACTTGTCCTGATGTATTTTGCTACCATAAAATAGGGAGCCTCCTTATCAAGAATGAAACCTTATCGTTTCAGATTTAGTGTGAAATTTTTCTTTGTGCCAGGCACACATTTGGAAACAACCTCTCTATTCTGCTAAGATCTCAGTGTTTATACTGGTACATTTTCCACTGTGACAAGCTATGTACAAGGGCAGAACAAACATCACCACAGCCTTGCAAAAGCTTTATAATAACATTGTATTGCTTTGAACCATTCAATCAATTGTAGACATGGTTTAAATGTACAGAAAAACTAAATGCAATACCATGGGGGAAAATGAAATGTATTTTTGCAGCCTAACTTCGGCATAAAGAGTTTGGGAGCATATATTTTGAGAGAAGAATGTTTTACCCAGTCTCTCTAGATTATTATCTTTCTAGTATGGCTGTAATAATTTTCTTTTAAAAATTCAGAGACCAGTATTTCACTCAGCAAAGCATGCTTTATGCTAATTAAAAGTGGCCAAAAAGTCATGAATTCCCTATGATCTTTATGGAAGGAAATCAATACCTGTATCTATTTCTATAAAACTCCAGGGTTTTGCTGGTGGATATTAGAACCCAGAAAAGGTAGGCTTTTATGTTGTGTTTCTTGTAATAATGAGCAATCTGGGGTCAAATAGAAGTCTCATGCAGAGTACAGAATAAAAGAGTAACTATGAACAATTGAAAAATAAATGCAGAATCAGATATTTGTAATGCTGCTTAAAGCAAGGCTAATCTTTATTCAACAGTTTTTACTCACATATAAGACTCCCATTGTGTCGTGTCTTAGCCATGGATATATTACTGAGGTCCTAAAACCTCAGTATTAATGCAAAGAATTATGGTTTTATAACTCAGTGGGAGAATGTACGTACTCACAGAGACATACACACATACCCCAATAATTGCTATTTCTAGCAGCATTTATTGTAATCGGAGCCTTCAAGGAATCCTGGTTTTACTACAATTCAAAATTGTTGAAATGTATTGTTGAGGAGTACTAGCAGATACATATACCCTCTCCCAACAGTAAATGACATGGATAGCTTTAAACTGTGCTAAGATTTCTTACTACGTAATTCTAGTGGATACCATTTAGATTAGCCACAATTATAATCCTAATTGTCATTACAAAAAACTCAAAATATAGCTAATCATATTAGATTTTTTGTCCATAAAATTATAACATCATAGTCTATCAGTAGTACTGATGAAATCACAAAGGAATGAGTTTTATTGCTACAGATTCCAATGTGTTTTCAAGATCTTTTTCTGAGGAGTGGGAAGAGGCAAGATTCAATAAGTAAATGCGTTCCAGGAAAGCTTCTCATTTTATATCTATTTGAATATTAAGTTCAGTGCTAGAATTGCTATTTTTCCTCAAGTGATTTTTTTTCCTAAAATGCAAATGCTTCAATATAACAATAATGGAATTATCTCATAATTCTACTTGTGATCATGTACCAATTGACTGATTAAACTGGTAGTTCTATAAGAAGACATGAAGGCACAGGAGACATGAATATCCAAGCAACATCCAAAACAGAGTGAAATGGTAAAAATTTCATACTGCTTTTAGTAACTTAAAAGAAACTCTTAGAGAGTTGTATAATTTAAGTTATATTCTCAGGGGGTTGTCTTTTATTTGCCATTACTAATAAACTAGCAGTAAGTCATATTAATCATAGATGAAGGTAGATATATATACACACACACGTATATGCACACGTGTGTGTATACATATATTTGTATGTGTGTGTGTTGGTATGTGTGTATAATAGTTTTTTTTTTTTTTTTGTCTGATTGCTGCCCTAAGTTTATCCAACAAAGAATATTGTTAGTACCTTAGTGCCTTAGAATTTACTCATGGCACTGGGATGTATTCTGAAGTCTTTTAGGAAAAAAGGGCTTCAAAATGTCCTTTCCCTGTCCCTCTTGTTGAGAGTTCTTTTCTTGTAAACCAGTAGGAAGTAGCATCAACAAATCTGTGCTCTTTGATAATTGCCACATACAGGATCCCTGTGCATTCTGGTTCCTGCTGACTTAGGAGAAAGGAGATAACAGGAGATGGTGTCTTGGGCGGACCATTTCTGCTCAGGTTGCATGCTGAACATGGCTCCTGGGCAGCCATCATTTGTATGCTACCTTTTTATTGGAAAATAGGCCTTCACCTTTGACAGGTGGTTCTATTATGCTAAGCAGTTCACAAATCTGGTGGAGAAGCACCTCCAACTTTCTTTAAATAGTTGTGTTCCACATTCATAGGTGGTGTTCAGAAAGCCTGTGTGAGAGCAGTAACCATGCTCTATTTAGAGAGAATGATGTGTCCTGAAAAGCTTGCCTCGATAGGCCATCAGTGGCCCCTAAAGCTATCCACCACATTTATAACAAAATGCACCAGCAGTCATCATAATGAAATGCTTGGTGGATTTCTCTCCCAGCTTCCTAATTATGAAAGCTTATATTTTACAGCCATTTGAAATCTTTTATTGAAGAATCGTTATTTCTCTCAGCATGAAGGCATGCAATGTGGGTAGTTTACATAGTCATGGAAGGTAAGGTTTTAGTTTTATTTTCAAGTTAGATATCATTCAGGTCTTGCACTAGCAGCAGGCATTGGTCCAAGATGTAATAAAAGGAATGAACCAAAATACCCAACCTCAAATACCTCTCCTGTTCATCATCTAAAATCTACAATTAGAGATTTTCTTTCAGTACTTGAAGATATTTACACTTTCAAGATTGATTTATTAAAATAAAAAGTTGCTTAAATGAATAAATAATAAAGTTTTTTTTTCTTCTTGTAGCCCCAAAACACATGTACTGAGCACTTCTTAGGTACCAGAGACTACTGTACCCTGGAAATTCAGTAATGGACATATATTCACTTCTCTTTCAAGGACATGACATGAAGTTTGTGCTGGATCTTGAAACTAAGATGGGAACCAGGTCCATGTTTGAAAAGATGAGAAAGAGAAAATACATTTTGCCTCCCTCACAATTTCAACAAGACATAGGCTTGAATATATTTGATTAAGCCGTGGACTTGATAGCCACTTGTCAAAATATGTCATTTGATTCCTAATATGTTTTGTATTCATTCAGTGATTAGTTTAGACATATAAAGAATAAAAGGGTTAGACATTCTCACACTTGGAATTATATAGCAGTTATTTAATGCTTAATGGGTTGATGGAATATATAAAATAGCTAATGTATAAGAATGACCCCACTATCAAGTCATATTGCCAGATACCATAAACAGCTATAAATTGTCAGAGCAGCAAGAATACACAGTGACCCTGTGTTCAACTAAGCACAGCATTCTCTATAGTAGTTAACCTTTGACTGTAATAGTAAATTAATGCAGACCTCCAAAAAACACTCCTATGCAAAAATCACCGTGAAAACACTGATGCATAATAATAGAAGACTAACAGTAACTTGACCTCCAAAGCTTGTGGCTAGGGGAGGTATCATGTAATGTCAGACTTGGGAAGAGCATGTGTTCATTAGGAAGGTTACTGAACACCAGACATCTTATATTTTATGGTTATTCTGCCACAGCTAAAGAACAGCAACTTGTATTATAAAGACAACAATGTCAGGTGTTCCAACCTATTTTAGTAGCACCCCTTTATTACTGAAAGCGCCTCCGGTAAATGCCCAAATTGCCTATTTGCACTAAATAAAATGTCACTTTGTGAATAAATTAGGCATTTTATGCTACCTTCTGTACGTCTAATGACATCCGTTGTAATATAATGTTTGCTTGTCTCTAGAGGCTGGCTCCAGAAATCAGCTTGCACCTGTGGCTTTTGGGAGATATTAAGTAGAGCATTTTTGCATTCACTTCTCCTGATAGAATGCCACTGATATTTAGGCAAAGACTTGAAAAATATTACCAGAATACCTCTCAATAGACCTCTAGGGCTTAAAGTTTTGAATTTACATAGACCTTTTGACATGTTGCAGTCCCTATCCAATGGGAGTTACTAGTAGCTTGTAGTTCATACGCTTTACCTTGATTCTGTTTGTGAACAGCCGGAATAAGATTAATTTTGTGTACTTGGAATAAGTGTGACTATCTCAACCTTTATTTTTTTTCATAAAGATCTGCCTTTGCATTTATCTGTTGTTACTATTACCCTTGAAAGGATTCAAGTTCCACTTTCCTTTTCTATAAACTTTTATTCCAAACTAAAAACTAACTTTTAGCATGACCACCAGAGCAAGAGGATGCATCAGGAGCGTACGCCCATCCAAATAAGCCCTTAAAGCTGCAAAACTTACTCTAATCTCATGTCACTGTGTCAATACCTGCTAAAGTTCCTCTGGTGGATTTCTTGCTTCTGTACATACCCAAAATCAAAGTTTTGAACTGACTTTTTGAAAGATATTCTCTGGAAAGAAGTCTCCAGATAGAATGTATACACAGAAGTATATTTAACTTATACATAGAAGTGTATGTTAAATGCAAATAAAATATTCCTTCTTTTTTGTTGGATTTGACAAGAACTGGTGAAAGTAAGAACCCAGGTGATTAATATCCTATTGATTCTTCTCATCCAAAAGAGAGGGAAATTGTAAACAGTTACTATTTTTTCTATCATGTTTAACTTTTAAAAATATATAAATAATAATAATAGCTAACATAAACTACTTGCCATGTACCAGTAATTATTCAGGGCATTTTATACATATTATCCCTTTGAGTACTTACAATCATCTAAACAAGTTAATATTATCTTTCTGATTTCCCAAATGAAGGAAAAACAAATACTGTAACAAGCCAAACTAAAATTAGAACTAATTCCTTTGTTTGGTTCTTTGCATTCTTTGCATTAGAAATTCTCCTCTAAATTGAGGGGTTGTGAAGGATGTTTTTTATGAGCACAACCTGGGAAGTCAGAGAATCCTAGTTTGAATACCGTCTTTGCCTCTAGCTCTTCAGTTGACTTTATGTATGAGTCAAGAGTTTTTTCTATTGCCAGTGAGAGAAAAACACAGGCTTAAATATAACAAACATAGAATGTATCAATACATAATTATAACACACACACACACACACACACACACACACACACACACACACAGATATGGAGACTAAAATTTATTCCTCATATAACTAAAACTTCTAGAGTAACGTGAGTTTCCACCATGGTTACTTCCAAGGTTTTGATAATGCTATCAGGACTCAAGTCTCCATCTACATCTCAAATCTCTTCTCTCATTCTCAGGTTCTACTTGGTGTCGTGATGGAGGCCAGCAGTTCCAATACTAATTGTTTCCGGTTTCAAGCTCAGTAGAAAATAGAACTCTCTTGGCCCAACAGCTTGAACAAAAACCTTAAGCCTGATAGATGTATAGATGGCAATAACTAAAGCCAGGGGAAGGGAATGCATTGATCGAACAGTATACCATCTGTGTCACATGTTCTTTCCTGTTGCTCCAACTTAAGTTCATAGAATAAGAGTGGATGATGGGTGATTCATTAGTGGAAAACTGGAAAACTCTGATTTGGGAGATAATAAATGGGATAGGATGAGAATGAGGAGTTGATTCCAAATATCAGAAAGAGCAGATGTCCAGTTCAGCTTAGGAGAGGTTCTTCATCTAAAAGTCACTCCTCATCAATAAAATTGAGGGATAATAACCACATTATAGAGTTGTGAGAAACCAATGACCTAATACAGGTAAAGTGGTTAATTAACTGGTGTTTCTTCCTTTATCTTTTTCCTTTCCTTTTTTTTTTCTTTTGTCTGCTTCTGTCTTTCATTTTAATTTGTATTTATTTCTACTTTTGTCTTCTTCTATCACCATTGTCATAATCCTCACTGCCATTATCATATATATAACTTATTTGTCATTGGTTCTGGCCTATGAAAAAAACTAAAGAAATGGTAGTGAGATATTCTTCTTTCCTGTAGAAGACAATCAACCCCTCCAGAAGGAATTGAGTAAAGGAAACCTGATTTTAGCTCAATGTATGATTCTCAGAAAACAAGCTCCTTGATAGAAGCATCCTGTTTCCAGTTGAATATCACTTCTAAACTTATTCATAGATTTCCTAACCAGTACTGCACACATTACTGCTTGATTTGGGGATCATGTGGTCCTCTATGAAATCCAAGTTCTGATGTTAATGTTTTTTTCTTTCACTGACAGGTCTCCCTATCACTGAGCAACAACCGGATACAAATGCTCCATTGCCTCTTGCAAATTGTCTTTTAGGGAAAAAAATGAACCCAACCTAACACACATCTTTCTTAAGCTTTCATCACACATTTGCATGAAATTATACATTTTGCGATTTATAACAAAATTGCCAAAATTCCCTGTCTTTGTTTCTGAGTGAATACATCATACAAGCCATTCTCTATCATCAATCCCCAAATGATGTGATTGGATTGTAAATGCTAAAATTCATAACTTGATCACTGCAAAGTAGCAGCCTGATTAGTAAAAATATATGTAGTGGTTAAACTCAGTCATCACCTTTCCTAAACATTAAAGCTCAGCATATAGTTCAGTTCAGTTTGATAAAAATACAATGATTTCTGACAAGGTACTGTGGCTCACACCTGTAATCCCAGCACTTTGGGAGGCCAAACTGGGAAGACTGTTTGAGCCAGGAGTTCAAGATCAACCTGGACAACATAGTGAGACTTCATCTCAACAGAACATTAAAAAACAAAACAAAACAAAAACAAAAACAAAAAACTGGGTGTGTTGGTATGTGGTTGTAATCCCAGCTATATGAGAGGCTATGGCAGAAGGATTACCTGAGCCCAGGAGGTCGAGGTTACGGTGAACCGTGATCATGCCACTGCCACTGCTCTCCAGCCTGGACAACAGAGTGAGACCCGAACTCAAAAAAAAAAAAAAAAAAAAAAGAATACAATTAGTGCCTATGTAATTGTCCTTAATTTCTAAAATAAAATCCTGGGATAGGGAATATCCAGATAGATCTGTTGCTTATCCTAGCACAAATGAATATAGTCCCCAGAGAGATGGAAAGTTGACATTACACCAACTCAGTTTTCCCACAGTCACCATGGGAATGGCATGAAAGCACAGTTCCAAAAAAGCATGGGAACTGGACAGAGAACACTGTTCTGTATCCACTCCCAATACAAACCTTTTGGAACAGCTAAGCTATACTTTCACTGTCCTCGCAAAATATCACTTACATCTTTATTTAAAGTTATTTTTTCAGAGCTTAGTCAACTAGCATTACAACAGAATAATTTTTTTAATCTTTGGGTGAGAAAATGTTCATTTTAATATTTTTATAAGTTTTGAATAATTATGAGGTTTTTTGGTTTTTGTGGAAGTTGTTTTGGTGAGGGCAAGTCTTGAGCAAAACCAAACCACCTTCCTTCATATATGTGCAACCCTACCCTTGTTTTTGCAATCAACTTAAATTTTTCCTTCTTCAGAGAAAGCATTGTGTTACCTTTTTTCTTGTGTTTTGAATGTTTGTGTCCTACCCTCTGAACTGGATTCTAAACCATGGGAAAGCAGTGTGTTCCATTATTCTTTCTATTCTCAGTGTTAAATCCAGAATCTTATGTAAAGATTTTTTTTTTAGACGGGCTCGGTGGCTCCGCCTGTAATCCCGCGTTTTGGGAGACTGAGATAAGTGGATTGCCTGAGCCCGCGGGTTCGAGACCCACCTGGGAAACTTGGCAAGACCTCATCTCTACAATAAAACAAAAAATAGCCGGGTGCAGTAGTGCGCACCTGTAGTTCCAGCTACTTGGAAGGCTGAGGCAGAAGGATGCCCGGAGCCCAGCAAGTTGAGGCTGCGGTGGCCGGGAGCGGACACTGCACTCCAGTCCAGGTGACAGAGTAAGATTTCAACTCAAAAAAAAAAAAAAGGTTTTTGTTTTAGCTGCACCAATTGTTGAAAATAATAATAGTGACCACATGTTGAGCTTCAACTAAGTGTCATGCTCTGAGATAAGCCTTTTATATTCATTCCTATATATTATCTTCAAGGAAACACTAATGAGGCCATTATTATTATCTCTACTTTAAAGATATGGAAATTGAAACTTAGGGTGACAAAAATAGTTGTACAAGGTGGCAAAGAGACTAGACTAGACTTTATCTTACTATTATAATCTCCAAAGGCTATGATTGTAAGTATCTGCTAAATCTCAAAGCCTTTGCATAGGTTTTTTCACAATTAGAAAACAACACATTTGTAAAACATTTCTGCATTGAAGGATGTGAGATTCTTACATCAGAACATATTTTCAGGCCCATCCTGAAACCTTCACAGTCAAGCCCTTTCAGTGAACATTTTTAATAGTCTCTGCTTTATTGTACTTACCTAGTCATCTGTGGAGTAGTTCCAGACTGTGTAAATTTGTGTTGTATCTATATTTTTTCCTTAGTATTTGATACAGTACCTGGCATATTCTAGCAACAGTTGAATAAATGTTTGCATACATAAATAAAAGAAGGAATTGATCCATCTATCCTTAATTGTATCAATGAATGAAGAAGAGGTTAAATGATGCTACAGAACATTATCTAATCTGGCTGGGTAAAAAGTTAAATTAGCAAAATGGTGCCTTTTCTAGAATCTCGCTACCTTGGGTCTTTGTAGAATGTTCCACAAAATGCTCTGTAAGGCTAATGGACAAGATACTGCGGCCACAGCATTGCGAAAGTTCCCTGCATTTGTTAACATCTTATTTTTTATTTATTTTTTCTAAAATATGGCCTAATATGAATTCATGTGCCTGAAGCTGAGTTTTGCTATTAGCAATTAACATTTTCATGTAACATAAGCAAATGTGAATATTTCAGTAAGCAACACATGATCCAGCAGTGAAGTGTGCCTATCACTTCTAAAGCAGGGGTCAAACCAACATCTTCTGAACATTGATTTAGCAGGTTAAACTCAGCCAGAGTTGTCAGACATTATACATGCACCCTTTGTCTACAAGCATATGGATTTCATGTATTGCCTATAGCCCTGGGACCATGGAGTGCGGCAAGGATCATGTAACATGGAGAGATCTGCACATGTTTATTCAAGTCTATGAATATAGTTATCTCTGCAATATAGACAGGAAAAGATCCATTGTAGTCTTTTTAACCATTTAGAGCAGTTTCCCCCAATATTTATAAGTTGTTCTTTCTCCAGCCTTAAAAATCTGAAATTATTATTTATTTTTTGGGTTGGAGTCTCACTCGGTCACCCAGGCTGGAGTACAGTGGCACGCTCCTGGCCACAGCAGCCTCTGCCCGCTGGGTTCAGGCTATCCTTCCACCTCAGTCTTTAAGAAACTGGAATTACAGGTGTGTACTACCTCATCCAGCTTATTTTTTGATTTATTGTAGAGATGAGGTCTCACTATGTTGCACAGGCAGATCTCGAACCCGTGGGCTCAGGCAGTTCTCTCGCCTCAGCCTCCCAAGGTGCTGGGATTATTGGTCACTGCACTACAGTCTGGGTGACAGAGTGAGCCACGATGCCCAGTCAAAAATCTGAAATTATTAACTGAAAATATAATTATCCCTTTAGTGAGTTTTTGATCTCTCACCGCTGTTTTTCTCAGCAATGATTATTTTTATGTATCTGAAAAAAGTATAGGGTAAGTCATTTCATCCTATCTTGCTAGATAGAAGATTCCCTTATTTTTTTGTGTTTGTTTTCTTTTCTATGACCTAAGCCAAAGCCCGGAATCTTTTAAATTGTTCAGAAAAATTGTTTGCATAATTACATGAGTTAGTAAATGTGGTCCAGTGTTCTAACCTATAAAAGAAGAATACTGTTAATTTTGTCTTATTATTATATACGTGTGTATGAATACATATATTTATAAAATAACTATTGCCTGATTTTTTCATGATGCAGACTTTATATCATACCATAAGCTGCCTTGACATATCTGATCTCCATCTAAAGAAAATAAAATAAAGCCGGGCTCGGTGGCTCAGCCTGTAATCCTGCGCTTTGAGAGGCTGAGGTGAGCAAATTGCCTGAGCCCGCGGGTTCAAGACCCGCCTGTGCAACTTGGCGAGACCTCATCTCTACAATAAAAAAAAAAAAAAAAAAATTTGCCTGGTGTGGTAGCGCACACCTGTAGTTCCTGCTGCTTGGAAGGCTGAGGCGGAAGGATCACTGGAGCCCAGCAGGTCAAGGCTGCGGTGGCCGGAAGCGGCCACTGCACTCCAGTCTGGGCGACAGTGAGACTCCAACTCAAAAAATAAATAAATAAAATTAAACAAAATAAAATGATATTGAACAATAATATAATATAAATGAATAATATATTAATATATTTTTATTATTAGATAATAAAATTTATATTTGCCCTCATCACTCAGCCTAGATTGACATATGTTCATTGGCAAACAAATACAATGTGACTGATATCTCTTGCTTTCTGCTTCTTCCCCTTCCACCTTCCTTTCCCTTATTTCTCTGCTTACTTATATACGGTTGGTTGGCAGCTGGTTACAACCCCCCCAAAATGAAAAATGTTTTTATAGATCAATATCTCAATGATATAAAACATGTTTGAACACTTAATCACAGAGTAGTTATAGGGGAGAAAAAACAACTGGATACACTTGTATGACTTTGTTGCTTATAGTCTCATAATCACAGCCAGACCTTCAGTAGGGAATTAGCTAAATGTTCATTTGGCAGTGAGTTTCTGTTTGATGAGTATAGAAGTAAGACTTTCAGGATGTTGTAATTTCTCTCCTTTTACTGATAGATATACTTACTGTCCTTGTAATTGGTTTATCCCAATAGACACGCTCCTCAGAGACTGTGCAGTCACGGAAAATATCCCCCAATTTCCTTCCAAGAATTGTTGGAAGGTTTAATCAAGAAATATTTGTGAGATGTGTTGAGGAGGGAACTACTCTCCAGCGGCAAAGAGAAATGATTATTGCTGGAATTAGGCTTTACACAAATGTCCAATCATCATCCAAATGAGATGAAGAGATGATAGAAAAATTCTAGACAAATTATTAAAATATAAAATTTGACCAATATTTCTGAAAATACTTTGCCTTTAATTGGAGAACAAACATTTCCTCTCACTTTTATGTTAGTTGCCATTTAGGGCCTAATATTTTAAATGAATTTTTAGAACAAAAAGAGAGAACATTAAAATTAAGGGTTTTGACTTCTTTCTATGCTTCTACAGTTCTAAATTGCGTCTAATTTCCTTCTTTACACATGCAGTGTAGAAGTGGTTGTTTTTCACAGACCTTACTTTTCCACTAATTAGTTGCCAGAATTAAGGTTGCAATTACCCAGCTGAAATATTTTAAGAAAATGTGTCATGTATCAGAAAAGTAATTGAAATGCATAATTTTGAAAAGAAACACTGACCCTGTCTAGTATATTGTAATAGTTTGGATCCTTACTGCAAATGATAAAGATATGATTCTTTATTTATTACAAAGGGACTTACACCTTCCATGAAACCCAAGATCAATAACACGACTGAGCCTAAGAAAGTACTGAACAACAGACTCAAATGTATTTAGGACTTTATTTCTGTATCTTGTCCCTTTCCTCCACTAGTCAGGGTCAGTATTTGCTTTCTTGCTGTAAAAGGATTTTCTGTGCTCTGCTGATCCCAGAGAAAGAAAACCTGGTTGTCAAAAGTCTTTAAGAATGACATCTAATATTCTAAGCTTTCAAAATGAAACTGACAAGATTTCTCTGTTTTGGTTCCAGAATTCCTAAGAAAGTAGTCATCATTCCAGCTCAGGTTATATGACCACATTAAATGGTCACCTGTAGTTAAAAGATGAATTACCATTGTAACCAACCTAACCATCCCCCAAATAACCATATAGACAGAATGAAGATCAAAGGGTGAACTCCAGAACAAAAGGACTTAGTAAAATTCCTCCAAGAATTCACTTAAAAGCTAACATTTCTAAAACATTTTACAGATTGTTGATCTAAATATATGTATGTAATATATATGCATATATAATTTTATATTTAATCTTAAAAAATAAATTGATCTGACTCCCCAAAATATGGACTAAAAGTTTAACAAATAATCAATTAGATAGATCATTATAACCACACAAGAATAATTTGTCTAAAATAAAACTCAAACCTATTCATGAATAATGTCTTCTTTGGCTCATGTGTATATATTTCATATGAAATGTATGGAAACCCTTGTGCTAGGAACTGAGAATATAATCATGAGCAAGACAGTCTAGTGGAACAACTGACATATTAACAGATAATATATGGTAATGCAGAAAATGTAATAATGAAAATATCTACAGGTCATTGTGGAAATACTAAGGAGGAACAAAGTCCTGCTAGCAGTGAGGGACAACAATAAATGGTTTCCAAGAGGAATCGGACCCCAAACAACATCTGCAAAAAGAAGGAAAGGGTAGTCAGGTAAAGAAATGGAAAACAAGCTGGCAAAGTCACTAGAGGCCAGATGCTGGAGGAGCTTAAAAATCCATCGAGAGCCTGGACTTTCCTGAAGGTCCCTAAGAAGAGAGAGGATGGGAGTGGCGTGATCTGATTTTTCTCAGAACTAGGTCTGGGTTACAGTTCCCATTTATACAGCCCCAGAGAGTTGGTTTCTAAGTAGCTTTTCAAGTAATCAGGCAAGATTGGCTAATTTTGTGAAAAAGGTACTCCAGCATTCAGGAATGTCCTAATTATACAACACTCCCTGTCCCCCCTACCCATATGCCTCCATAGGTTTCAAGAGACTATTGTGTTCAACCGAAGAAATCAACAGAATTAACTCTTTGGGTACATTTTCCTCCTCGCTCCAAGAATGCAACCACTTTCCCACATTCCCTTCCCACTCATCACTCACCCCCGCCAGACCCAGCCTTTCAATTAAGTCAGGCTAAATTGCCTGCCTTCCTCTGCTTTTACTCATCATAAAGTCATTTGAATTTGCTCATGGGAATTTTCATGCCCAGGACTGGCTCTTTCTTCCTATCTGCCAGAATCTATGGTTCTCATTATTAAAAACTCAGTTTGAGGCCTTTCCTCCTGGGGCTGCTCATTACATTAGATAGGGAGTGTATGGGACTCTCCTTCTGTTGGTCCCAACCATCTCTGCCACAGCATTCACGATATGTGAATGCATTTTTGTTCCTAACATTTCCGTGTGTGCATTCTTCCTAAAATACCCAAAACTAAAACTCAAAGCACTGTCATATGTCCCCTTGAAAATGTTTATTAAACTGCATGACACTAACTTTAATCACAGGAACAGCAGATGGACACTGTCTGCTTTCCTATGTGCGTGTTTTTATCTGTGTTTCAGACACATTTTGCACAACAAAAATACCATTTTTATTGCTACTTTGTAAAATGAGATATTATGTCCTAAAACAATATTTTAAAATCCCAGGAAACTCATCATTTTCCAATAATAAAATGTATGGGCTTTAAAATGTAGCAGGTCATGAAAAATTGGACGGTGATATCAATGCATGATAATTTAATGAAATTCTAAGAGTTTAAAAAATATATAAGAACTAATTATCTGTTACTTGTCCTCAATGGTTGGTTTGCTTTAGCTAGCACCTGGGCTCTTTATTTGGCAAGGAGAGAAAGAAAATGTCAATTTTAAAAAGTTTTCATCATTCTAGTTTTCAAATTCAACAATTCCATACTCTAGAAAGTATTCTTGTGTATACATGCTTTGTTTGTACTGGACTTTTCCCAATGTAATAATGATAATAATGAGGAGCATTCAGTTACTAAATGTTGCAACTATCTGTCATTTAACAACATCAAAAAACTTGTTAGATTATAAGTCTAGAACTATTTGTTTTTTTTCTTATGCTGTAGTTGCATGGTACAAGACACAAGACCTCAAATAATTTCCTTCTTTCTCCCTTTCCTTTTTCTTTTCTTTCTTCCTTTTTTTTTTCTTTTTTTTTTTTTTTTTTTTTTTAGGGACTAGGTCTCACTCTTGTCACCCAGGCTAGAGCACAGTGTTGTGATCATAGCTCACTGTAGCCTCAAACTCCTGGGCTCAAGTGATCTTCCCACCTCAACCTCCTGGGCTCAAGTGATCTCCCCACCTCAACCTCCTAAGTCGCTGGGACTATAGGCACAGGCCACCACTCCTGGCTAATTTTTTTTTTCTTGTAGTGATGAGGTCTTGCTATGTGGCCCAGGTTGGTCTCAAGCCATCTTCCTGTCTCTGTCTCCCAAAGTTGTGAGTTACAGACATAAGCCACCATGCCCAGCCCTAAACAATTTCTATTAATTTCTTTGTGTTAAGAATGTCTTCAGGACCCCGCCCCAGGAGGTGTGTGTGTGTGTGTGTGTGTGTGTGTGTGTGTGTGTGTATGTACATGTGCACATTCACATGTGTGCCTGAGAGTGGACATGTGTACAAGCTCCATCTCCCCAGGACATTCTGGATACTCTCAGTCCCTTTAAATTCCTTCCTAGGCCTATGTCACCCTCTCTAGACATAACTGTTGTTTCTATTACTGTTCTCCCAACCTTCACCCATGCTAGTTGCTCTTGTCAATTTTACACATGCTCGTGTTTACTATACAATCAGTGTTTTGTTTCATAAAGCATATTTGCAATTTAATTATTCTAAAAACTCAGTTTCAACCTTAAGGTATGGCTTCTTGAGTAGCAATAAGGTGTGATGAAGAAACACTAGACTAGGAGGGAGGAGTCTCATTTCCTGAGTGCATGTTTTATCTGAGATGTAGAAACAGTCCACATAACCAAAAGATCATTGAGTTTGCCCTCCTGTAAAATGTGATTGTGTCTTCAAATAACATTAAAATCACAATCCCAGGAAACTCATCAGTTATGACACTTATGTCTGCTGGGTGTCCTAAGACAAGGCTCCATCCTCTCTGGGACCATCTCTTCCTTTAGACTACTAAATTAATGGTTTTACAAATATGCCTTTTTTTTTTCAAATTAAGGGACTTTATTTTTTAAGAGCAGTTTTAGGTTCACAACAAAGTTGAGTTAAAAATATAGTCGTCCACACTTATTTGTGGGTTACATGTTTCAAGACCCCAGTGCTGCCTGAAACCACGGATAGTACAGAGCCTTACATATACTATGTTTTCTTCTTTGATAATACACACCTATACTAAAATTTAATTTATAAATTAGGCACAGTAAGAGACTAACAACAAGAACCAATAATAAAATAGAACAATTTTAACACTATACTGTAATTAAAAATTATGTGACTTTGGTCTCTGTCTTTCTCTCTCAAAATATTTTGTGGGCAACTCCCACGGATCCCCTCCCACTGTGGGATCCTTTCTGTCCTCCCAATAAATCCTACTTTCTCAAAAAAAAAAATAATATGTATATATATTTTGTGCTATACCATGGGTAGTTGAAACCAAGGAAAGTGAAACTGTGGATGAGGGAAAGGACAACTAAACAGAGTTTTCCCACAGAAGCACAGTTTTCCGCATCATCAACATCCCCTACTGGATTGGTACACTTGTTACAAATGATCAAACTATCAACAAGAGTACCTACACAATCAGCGTTTGTATACCTAACCTTGAATTGTACCCCACATCTTTATAATAATAAAATAATAATAATAATAATAATAATTTTTTTAAAATATTGAAAACACCACTGACACTCTTAGTGTTGCACATTCTGTGAGTCTGGATGAATGCATAATAACATTTATCCACCATTATAGTATCATACAGAGTGTTTCACTGCCCTAAAACTTCCTCTGTTACAAATGTGTGCGTGTGTGTGTCTTTGTTTCTTTTTTTCTTTTAAGGAAGACTAACACCCATCCTCTGGTTTTTAGCTTTTTTAGCTTTTTTTTTTTTTTAGTGAAATTTATTCAATCTGAATGTTTAAAGCAGAAAATAAGAGAATGACTCTGTTGCACAAATAGTTTGAACATTCGAAATCTTGCATCTTGGGATTTATCTCCTTACGTAACTCCAATTTTTTCATGCTGGCCAAAGAGACCACTGTGAACTCAAAGGATTATAGTCTAAGAAACAGTGCTAAGCTACTCTTTAGGTGGCTTCCATTCCTAAAGCATAATTGGGATGGAGCTGGGAAAGTGATCCCTTGTCCAAAATGGTGTCTCTTCCATACATTCCCATGGTAGCTGGTAAGCTGATGAAGACGGAAACTCTTGGTGTTAACAGTGTGAAAGCCTAGAAGAGGCTGCTCGCTAGACCATGTAACTTATACAGAAGGGATAAATTTACACAGAAGGTATAAATAGTGTCATCTCAAATGTTGGCACTATTCTATGTGCCATCCAATTTCTCCTACTGTCAACCAACAGGTGCTAGAACTCTCCCAACCTAGACCCCATTCCTCCTGAGGAGTAGAACATGTCCTACCTTCTTTTCTAGTCTAACCCTTATGGTTTCAAAGCTGAGGGTTTCAGGTGAGATGTAAATGCTACTTGGGGACCTGGCTCAAACTACATGATATGTACTTTTAGCTAACAGAAAATATGGTGTTCCCTTTATGAAAAAGAAAGTACCCATACAAGAATGGCAAAAGAAAGTAAATCACATAATTTAAAAATTGCTAAGAGACATCTAAACATTAATAGCTAAAAGTTCATATAGATTTTACTTTTCTTGTTGCTTAGTAAATATAATCTGTGATTCATTCTTAAAGTATTTGCTTAGACTCCAAAGCTTTTGGAAAGTTCAAACTCAATGACAGATGATGAGTATTTATGTATTCCTTTCACAGATTTGCTAAGAAATTTGTTCTCATGATATCATGCATTTTGAAACAATTATATATACAAACATACACAGACACAACTTGTGAACAGTTAATACAACCATGCAGAATGTATAATGGCAAAGGTTTCATTATAATGTGTGCAATAATTTTCATTTTAAGTAAACTGTCAGTATAGGTTAGCATTTGAGGTTGGCATGGCTGTGGCAGATATGCACAATTTCATTGGATGTACAGGCACAGACAGGTATTGAAATTAGAAAATCCAGGGGGAAAAGTTTTACTTTCATGCCCCAATACAAATGTTAATACTACTTCAGTCTTACCTATAAGCTTTCAGTGTCCCCTGAAGGTTTACACTTAGTTTTGGACTTTTTAGGCTGGCTTTCAAGACATCAGTGATTGGGCCACAAAGATCTTCATATTTTCTTTCTTTCAGTCAGTCTAGTTATCTCACTATGTTTCCTTTCTTCCAAAACTGCTACAGAAGTAATGGTTGGTGTTATACAATTCAGCATTAAATCTCAAAATATCTTCTGAAACTTTCTAATTTTTTATATCATTCTTCTCTCGTAGCCTATGACAATTACATATCTTTTCTCTCTCACTCTTTGAAGCATTCTGGAAAAGGTCACTGGGAGACAATCATTCAAAGGGCGCTTAACAACTAAGCAAGGATAATTTATTAGGAGGAAATGGAAATAGAAATAAAGATACAGTCCAAGAAAAAAAAATAGGGAACATAGAAACAATCAATGAAAGCTGTACTCAGAGAAGTATCTCTTTTTAGAGCATGTATATTCATTCTGGTGTTGAAATGCTATGGTTAACTGTGGGAATTGGACCCCATGTGTAAGCATCTAATAAGAGTTCTAGGCCAGTAGGTGGTTCACACTTGTAATCCTGCACTTTGGGAGGCTGAGACAGGAGGATTGCTTCAGCCCGTATGTTTGAGGTGAGCCTAGGCATTATAATGATAGCCTGTCTCTACAAAAAGTAAAAAAAAAAAAAAAAATTAGGCAGACTTGGAGTCCCTGCTATTCAGGAGGCTACTAGGCAGGAGGATCACTTGAGCACAGGAGAGGTTGAGGCTACAGTGAGCTATGATTATACCACTGCACTCCAGCCTGGGTGACAGGACGTCATGGGAGTTGCTATGAATGTTGTTGCTATTATTGGTGTCTTTGCTATGTTTGTTTTGGAATTGTTGACTATTATTGTTATTAAATTATTGACTATAGGACACAGATCTAGAGTGGCCAAAGTTTTGACCTTCTACCCAGTGTCTTTTGCCATAAGGTAGAATGATAGTTATAATTCTGGTCAACGCAGAGTTTCTAAGCAATTGACTATCCCTTCTTAACATCCATGAGTGTTAAGTATTTTAGTTCATTAATAAATGTATTTGTGAGATGTGAATCAATAAAATATTCTCCTTGTATAAACTATTTTCAGATCACTCTTCTTGTGAGTCTTTGCATATGCATATGTGTCTTTAAATGCTTTTTGTTTTAAGTAATGGAGGCTACTGTGAATTCATATGGTAGGCTTGAATTGTGATTCAAAAGCATACTTTATGCCTTATAAATAAAATGATTGGTCTTGTATTTGTGCTGTCTCCCCCATTGAAATGAACAGCAACTGTGATAATTACAAAATGTCTATGTTTATAAAAAACACCCCAATATAGATATTTGCTACTATCAACATATATGCCGGCTTTTATAAATGCATTTGGCATGTTTAGCAATTATCACTGAAAGTATTTTCATGAACTTGAATGTGGATTTTGAAAACTCTATTTAACAAAATAAAAGTACCATCTATTCATTATTAACAACTCAGAAATGTGTCTGTAATTCAATGAATTCAAAGTAAAGGTGGTTTTTGCCTAGAATACTTTATTCATTTTATCTTTAATTTTTATCTTGTTTAAATTCTACTTTAGCCTATTTTGATCACAAAATGTACTGGATTTTATTTCAATGTGTCACCTTCTTAACTATTAAGCTCAACATACCACTGGTCATCTGTCACATGATCAGCAAATACTTCATCTCCAAGCTGGGCAAAGCACTTTATGTTGAATGACATGTGAGACTCAAAGACTGATTTCCACTCCAAATGTGGCATTTATAATGGCTTTCTTAATGAGTCAGAGGAGTTGATTATTATTGCTGTTTGATTGTTTACCTTATCAAATATGGGCTCTTTAGGGCAGATATCTTGTATAGTTTCTTCACTCTTGCACCTCTGGTGTTTGTCAAAAACCATGTCTTAAATATCTGTTAAGTGAATGAGAGCAGTATTTTAGTAACTTTATATTGGGCCCAAACGAGCTTTCTAATGCAATAAAATTGTACTATTCTTCACATAATGACCGACTTTTAAAAAATTGTGCCACATGTTTATTCTATGCTCATCAGTGGTATCTGATTTGTGGACACGATGGCCAAGTTTCATTTCTCCACTTACCGGAGCCTCCCTCTGAGGTCCTCTTCGTTAATTGATATTTATTGAGCGTTTGCTAGCATGTAGCTTTGTACTCATCCTTCTGCTGAAAATATTCCTCCTGAAATGCAAGAGTCTATCATTCACATTAAACGTAATCCTCCATCAGATGCTCGGAAGTTTCAGAAACTGTATTGCCAAGCACCTAATCAATACCGTGCAATGGTTCTAGTCAGTTTGGGATGGGCATCCTCTCAGCCCTAACTGAAACGCCCCCAGGAGGAGCGCTGATAGTAAGATTCAACTTTGGCCACTTAACAGTTGTCATGAGAAATTTACAGGATCCTCCAGACACTTTAGGAAAGCTTCTGCAACTTGCTGGTTCACTTTGTTTGCAGTAGTCAAAGCCCTGGAGGCATCAGCATTTAGCTGTGATTTGAAATTGCTGAAGTGGGCCGTTCCACCAGGCTGGGTGGCCTACACTGCAAGTCTAATAACAGAAGGTTCTGTTTGGGGAGAATTGGCTAGACAAGCTGTATTCAGATTATCCTCAGGGAGAAGGGGAGAAGGCATTAATGCCTGAAGAAACTTCTTTTCTTCCTCACCCCTATCCCACCCTATTTTTCTGTTCTTTCTTTTTTTTTATTTGAGGATGAAGTATAAATGTAACCTGTGCTGACCTTGGGCTCAATGTTTTTATTCATGGTTTGTTGAACCCTTGGTCAAGTTTCCGTCACTGTTATTAATCATTCAGATCCCAATTGTCAGACAGACAATTGGAACCCTTCTGCACAAAAGCTGAGTAAACAGGGTGCAGTTGAAGAGAAAAAGAATGGAAACAGAGGATTAAGGCAAATAAAATGTATTAATCCTTGACATGATAATTTATACCAGGACTAGGAGTCCAACAGAAGAGCTATTGTAGATTACAGATGTGATTAATCGCTGCTATAGTTTCATCAGTGACAAAATGATTAATAAAGTTTAGGATGAAAACAAATCTTTTTTGCATCTGCACCTAAGTGTGCAAAATCTAGGAAGGGCTTCTCATTCAGACCTTGGTTCCCTTGCAGGACAGATGGACTTCTCTAATTCAAACTTCTGGAGCCATAGTTAATATAATAGAACTATCTCTACAATAGATCCACCCCCGCTCACTTTCAAAATGAGAAGGGGTTAGAAACAGGAACTCATTTCTGAAAAAACTTCTCAGCACGAGGTTTATTTGTGTTCAGCCACTAAGGAGCACAAATGCTGCTAGCCAGGAAATCAAGCAGTATTCCCTCTAGTCCTTCCTGGCCCAAAGAAGCAATTACGCATTTCAATTAAAAAAAAAGCGAGAGAGACAGAGAGAGAGCATCAGAAAAGGAACAGAAGAATGGATAAATGTCAGAGGTGATGTGGAACATAGCATTTTATTTTTGGTTTTCTAATCATAGTCTGTTTCAGAGGGTATGTATCAGTTTGTAATGTGCTTTCACAGACTTCATACTCTTCAAATCCTTAGGTCTCAGGATAACTCACTTTCCTGTGTATAACTTGGTAAATATCATATTCCTGAGTCCCTGTTCAGCCTCAGAGGATGAGGAGAAGAGAGAGAGGCGAGCGATTTGTATCTTAATAAACTTATTGGCAGATGACTGTGAAACAGGCAAACTTGAAATAGACTTTAAGAAATGTTGTTATAAGGCAAAGGCAATTTATGTTTGTTTTCATGTTTTATTGCTGAAGAAACAGAATTGAAGAAATTAACTGACTTACAATAATAAAGCTAGAAATTCTGAATTGGAATATTGTTTATTTCCATATTATTTAAAACATTGGAAATAAAGAGTATGCTACATGTCCAAAAATTGTAGAGTAGTTAAATAGATTACCTATAATAATGGTAATAGAATGTCATTATTGATGTGATAAAAAATATGAGGAACTCACTAAAACAAAAATGAAAAAATATTGATATTGTTAAACTTGGGCATTGGATACAATTGGGATTATTGCATTATTTTATTTACTTTTGGGAAGTTTAAAATTTTTATAGAAAAGTGTGGTTTTTTTTAATTATGAAAGTAGGATAATATATAATGACATTAAAACATCTCCAAATATAGTCAACTAAAAAAGCAGGCTAAAAAAACCTTAAATATGATAGGAACTGAAATTTTGGGGTGAAAAATAGCATCTGTCTTGTGGCCTACATGAGGAGAAAGAGTTGAAGGAAAAAAATAACAGAAAGTTTAAAAATTATTATAGCAATGTTGGATTTGTCTATATTTTTTCTTTTTAATAATGTATATTTTTATCAATGAGTATATGTTGCATTTTTAATAAGAAAATATATTATAAAACATTGGTATTAATTTTTCACCTTGACATTTAAAAAATAGAAATTCTTTTCAAGTTCATTATTTATTGAACATTTATTGAGCATCTAACTTGTGTCAGGGTTTGTGTTTACAACTATACATAAAAAGATGAATATGGTATGGCCCTCCAGCCTCATCAAACATACAGGGAAATTAGGCATACAAGTGGATAATTACAGAATATTGTGGTAAATGCTAGCATAGCAGAACCCATAGAGAGCTATGGAAACCCACAGAGGAAAAGAGCGTTAGTTTGTTTTTACTTCAAATTTGATAAAAAGTGAATAAGAACTTAGTTTTCAGCTATGACTAATGAAACTAAAAGTATTATCATAAAGGAGTTTGAGCTTTGGCTGCCATTTTTTTCTTTAGTCACCTTGTGAATTGACACTTTTTCTGGATCTATTTTAGCTCTGGACAACTCTATTTCTTCAGCACTATTTCATGATTTCTGAACAAGTTCCACCAAGCCTGAAGATCAGCTGGCAGTCTTGGGCAAGTGGGGATTGGTTTTGACCTTGATCAAGTCCTCACATTGCTAGAATGTGTATAGTGACTTGAATTTTCCTTATAGTTATTGTTTAAGAGAAATAAAATGAATTCAATTGTAATATACCTTACCTATGTGCAGAGTACTCACTCAAGAGTTTTACTGTCAAATATGGTAGCTATTGAGCACTTGAACTATAATGAAGTCAAAACTGCAAAATGCTAGAAATGCAAAATACATACTAGATTTTAAAAAGTTAGTTAAATGTGTTTGTGTGTACAATCTTAATCATTATTACATTGATAACATTTTAAAATGATAATATATTTGAATGTATCAAGTTAAAAAGTTTTTGTGCAGCAAAAGAAACCATCAAGAGAGTAAAGAGACAACCCACAGATTAGGAAAAAAATACTTGCAAGCTATGCATCTGACAAAGGCTTAACATCAGAATCTATAAGAAACTTAAATACATTGACAGGAAATAAAACTAATAACCCCATTTAAAAGTGGGCAAAGGACGCAAACAGACACTACTCAAAGGAAGGCATACAAGCAGCCAACAAACATATGAAAAAATGCTCAGCTTCACTAATCATCAGAGAAATGCAAATCAAAACTACAATGGGATACCATCTCACACCAGTCAAGATGGCTATTGTTAAAAAACAATAGATGTTGACATGGCTATGGAGAAAAGGGGATGTTTCTACACTGTTGTCGGGAATATAAGCTAGTTCATCCTTTGTGGAAAGCAGTGTGGTAATTTCTCAAAGAATGAAAAATTGAGCTACCATATACTCTAGCAATCCCACTTCTGAAAAGATGGCCAGAGGAATATAAATCTCTCAACCAAAAAGGCACTTGCATCCGTATGTTTAATGAAGCACTATCCACAATAGCTAAAACAAGGAACCATCCCAGATGCCCACTAAAAATGGACCAAATAAATAAAATATGGTTCATATACACAATGGAGTACTATGCAGTCATAAGAATAAAATCATGTCCTTTGCAGCAACATGGATGCGGCTGGAGACCATCATTCTCAGTGAACTATCACAGAAACAAAAAACTGAATACCACATGTTTTTACTCCTAAGTGGGCACTAAACATTGGGCATGCAGGCACAAAGGCAGGAACAACAGACACTGGACACTGCTAAAGGATGGAGGGGGGATAAGGGGTACCATGGCCACTATAAGTAAGGGAGCTGGTTTATTAGAAGCCCAAACATCATCTTCATGTAATTTACTTACATAACAAATCCTCACATGTAGGCCACGACTCTAAGATAAAAATTTTTTAATGTAGTTAAATATATGTATGTCTAACCTAAATAATTATTATACTGTTTTCATTTTTTAAATGCTCATATTTTTGAATATGGGAGGAGTAAAATACATTATTAATATTAATTTCACCTTTTAAAAACTTTTTTAAATGGAGCTACTAGAAAATTTAAAATAGCGTATGTGGTTTATATTTGTGACTTCACACGATAGCTCTACGGATAGCACTGGATTTAAAACTTCAAGTGGATGAGTACCAATGTACTTCCAAATGCTGAAATTTTGTTAGAGTTTTATTCCATCTTCCTAATAATCCTAATTGGTGAGGGTGGCATTTTACAGAATAAAACACTGTAACAAATGGCCCCTCAGCTAGCTTCCCAAGTCTACTATAGAGTACAGAATAAGTTATTTTGTTTGGCTTGGTTGGCTAAATACATATTTTAATACTTCCTTAAGTACTGTGGGGAAATGGACAATACTCAACATTCAGTCACCGGGCAGCTGCTTTGCCCTTCATACTTCCCACATGACAAGGCACATGCACATAAAGAAAGAAACTCATCAGTTCAAATTCTCAATCTATCTCTATCTTTTCATGCATGTGCACACACACCCATACATACATGCACATACACCTCTAAAGAATTTTCTGTCATTTAAAATAGTCAATTAAAAATATAGACTATATAGAATATAGATTTCCAGAATTAACTTTTACTTTTTTGGTAAAGGCACAAGACTTTTTTCTTTTGAGTTGGCGTCACATTTTCTTTTTGGAGCTAAGTGGACACTGGGCCTCTTTTTTCCCTGATCTTTATGATGGTTTCCTAAGAAAAACACACTACCAGCAGCCTGTTTTCACTCCACCCTTAAGCTCTTCTTAGGATGCTCACATCTGGTAACCACAGATGGCTATCTCTAAAGGCATAAAAAAAAGTGGAGACCTCCTTGGGTTTCTGGCTACTTTACGTGGATGAGCTGAGTCAGTGTTTGTGGTTTTCGTCCTAATAAGTTTTCTTTTGGGGGACCAAATCAAGCTGAGCCACCTACCCTTTTCAGAGAACTTACTGTCATTTCTCAGAAATCAATTATCAGGAGGGCATCAGGATTTGGTTCTGAATGAGTATATGTCACTCTACTCTGAAGAAAACCCAATGTTTACATTTTTATCTGTTGATATTTTAATTAACAATTTAAGTGCAATGTTTGCCCTGTGAGTTCAATGGGAAAAACTCTGCAAATAAACAGCAGTTCCCTCTTGGACAATCACTCTGTAAATTAGCTTACTTTGTCAATAAAGTGCATGCCTATCAGACTCTTCAAAGCAGCAGGGGTGAGGATGTTCATTTACTTAAGCAGTAGGTTCTACTATTAGTGTTTGTGATTGGTGTTAATTAGAACTGTGTGTGCGTGTCTCCCTGCCACAGAGCCCACATTTTGAAAATCCTAGTAACAATCAAGCTATTAATAAATTAAGTACCCATATTTGTTTGTGTTTCTTTTTTAATCTAATTGAGGCTTTTTTGAGCAATACCATCTTGGTAAAGCATTCAAGGATGGGATTCTCAGAACTAGGATTGTTTAAAGCATGCTTGATGACTGTTTTTCAAAGAGTTTACTATAAATATTTTATTTTTTATTTTATTTATTTATTTTTTTTGAGTTGGAGTCTCACTCTGTCGCCCAGACTGGAGTGCAGTGGCCACTCCCGGTCACCGCAGCCTTGACCTGCTGGGCTCCGGCGATCCTTCCGCCTCAGCCTTCTGAGTAGCCGGAATTACAGTCATGCGCTACCACGCCTGACTGATTTTTTGATTTATTGTAGCGATGAGGTCTTGCTGCCCAGGTGGGTCTTGAACCCGTAGGCTTGGACAATCCACTCACCTCATTCTCCCAAAGGCGCGAGATTACAGGCAGAGCCACCGAGCCCGGCTACTATATTTTAAATAGTTATTGAACTTTTTAATCAGGAGTACAGTTGGAAAACCTAAATATTTTAGCTATTTGGGACAATTTTTTTTTCTTTTTTACAATAGCTTTAGGAGGTACCAATAGCTTTTGGTTACATGTTTGCACTGTATAATGGGGAAGAAGTCCAGGCTTTAAGTGTACCCACCACTCCCACATTGTACCCGATAGTGGGGCCATTTTTTAACCTGTTTTTTTTTTCATTGAATAGGCTTTGATAAAGTAAATGTCTTATCTTCCCAAAGCCAAGCGTTTAAGCATATAGATTGAATTTACCGTCATCCAAGATAATTTAGGGATTACTATGAGGTATTTAAGTGAATATTAAAGTTGTGTTGACAAAATTGGGTAGTTAGAGTGATTGTGTAGATAATTTCGATGTGGAGGATAATTTAGAGGTGGAGACATGAGACCTCCAACATCAGGGAGCTCAAACACCCAGTGGAGACAAGTTTTCCCTTTGACCTAAAACATCCAGACTGGGTAGATTTTTTTTGTAGCTCTATCTCACTGCCTTTGGAGATATAACCCAAATGTTTCGCTGTTACCCTGAAGCTGGACCTCAAACAAGTCAATGTAACACAAAGTTATTTTCAATAGTGCTAGCATGTAGGGTGCAGAAAGCAGTGAGACATGATTTATCTATTAGGCACTTGGAGTATTTAATCTTAATATTTAAACATTACTTTTTATCCTCAAGCACGTGCTTTTCTGGAGAAGTTGAGAAATACCTCAATCCAGCTTGGTGCTTTGTATTTGTCTGCACATTATAGAAAACTTTTAAAACTTAAAATGTGTTATGCCCCTAGAAAAATTCCTTGTGGGTCAAGTAGGGAACTCCCAGTTGTGGCTTTTCTCTGGTTTATTTTCTGCTTAAGATCACCCAGTCACCCAAGGAAATGGTTTTTCTTTTTGATTTGGGGTCTTATTCTGTCTCCAGGCTGGAGGGCAGTGGTATGTTCATGGCCCACTACCACCTCAAAATTCTGGGCCCAGGCAATTCTCAAACTCCTGGGCTCAGGCAATCCTCCCATCTCAGCCTCCTGAGTAGCTGGGACTACAGGCGTGTGTCACTAGACCCAGCTTTTTTTTTTTTTTTTCTGTAGAGACACAGTCTTGCTATGTTGCCCAGGCTAGTCTCAAACCCTTGGGTTCAGGTAATTTTCCTGCTCCAGTCTCCCAAATTCCTAGGATTGCAGGCATGAGCCACTGCACCCAGCCCCAATGAACAATTAACTTCTTAGTTTCCTGTCTTAATCCTGGTGATTTGATTCATGGACACCAAAGAATCAGCTGTGACTGTGCTTGCAGATTCTTACGCCTTTATGAGTGCTTAGAAAAACTAGAAGAATCTTTGCAGGAACACTTAGAAACAATTATACTTTGGTATCTGATTTTCTTAAAAATATTTACTGCATTTGGCTTTAAACAATGGAATTTGTCATTTTAATGGATTTTAGCCTCATTAGCCTCATTCTTACGTACTCCTGAATTCATGGTCCTATGCTGAAAGCATCCCGGTACAGTCACCATGTAGCATGTCACAAAAGATTATGATGGTAGATGGAAAAATAATCACAAGATGAGAACTCTTTCAATAAAATGAAAGTGAAACTAGAGCTGTCCAATATGCAGAGAAATCAAATTTGTTTCTTAACTGTGTGCTCTGGCTGGAAGGGGGAAAGATTTTTCTACACATTGATAAGTACCTTTGTATTTGTGTATTTCCTGCATGTGGCAATTCTATATTTAAGAGTTTTTTCCCTTAATTATATTGAAGTCTGTGTTTGTAGACACTTGGGGAGAGGAAAAGCAGCATGTTGTCTATCCCACACTACATTTCCTCCTTTTAAAATAACATCTTACTGCAAGGGAGAATTTCTCAAACAAATACAAAATAAAGTCTTAAGTCGTAGAGAAATCAAGACATTCAGTGAATTAAATTCCTAATGAAAGCATTTTGTGTTATGAGGAGACAACCAGATTATTTTTGTCTACTGCTAGATACTTGGAATTTACAGACTATATCTGTGTTCTTTTAAAAAAAAACCTTAGAGATTGTAAAAGAAAACTAGCTAGTTATTTTCATATATATGTATATAATTTTATATAAGCAATTTTCATTATCTAAGAAAAATCCCGAAATCTTTGTCTATACCTGCATATGCACCAATTATTACTTCCATCAGTAATGGTTATTTTTATTCACATAATTTATTTGCTTGTTGCTTTTGTAAAAAAATACAATTCATAATGTGAAGCTTTATAGTGTACGTTTATTGGAGATCTTTCCTGCATTTAACAACAGTGCTCCAAAAATTAAAAAAAAAAAAAAAATGGACTTTATTTGAAGTGGAAAAAAATAGACCAAGCAAATGTACTATTATTGGTTATTCAAGTGTCTTATTCTAAATAGGATTATGGGTCATGGTTTCACCGCTGATAAAAATTAATCTGCTGCCTGTATTTTGACTTTTTTTTTTTTTTAGGACCATCATAAGGTCCAGACTCTCAAAATTAGAATTTTTTTAAAAAAAGATTAATCACTTAAAAAATTATAAGCAATTTTGTAAGTGGTGTATTTATGATGACATTAAAGGAGAAACAATACTTTAAAAAAATTTTTCTTTGAAGACATCATGGAGAGAGAGGGAGATGGACAGAGGGAGGAGGGAGAAAAGGAGAGAGAAAGAGAAAGAGAGCATGCTACTTATGTCCACTGAGAATAGGTGTATTTCTATATAATATCAGAGATTTGTGGGTTTTTCCTGGCCTGAGGCATGGAAAAGATAAAGCATTGATTTGGTTTTAAAGGATTTTGTAAGCAAATGTATACAAAGTGTTTATAAAGGCCCTGGAGTATGTTGGGAAAAAATACTAAAAGATGCTGGCTGAATTTGTAAGTGCAGCCATTAATAGTAGCCAAGATCACAAGTGCTTTTATTTATTGTTCAATGACTAATTCTATTTATTTTATTTTATTTTTTTGTAAAAAATAGATAAACTTAGTCTCAATGGTACTGCAAGGATCTAAGGGTTACTAGTATTTGGAAATATTGCTACGTGTTCTTTTCCATAGTAAAGCTGTATCTGATTCATGTGATCTTTGAAATAAGAAAGGATATGGCTTCATTTTTAATTTGGTACTATGCAACTTTTATTTTCTTAATTTAAAAAATAAATATATATTTAAATTGAAACAGATACTGTCTTTGTCTTGCTCATATCCTCCCCAAAACACACCATTTGGGGCATGCTTACTGAACTTTAGGGAGATTATTGGCCTGAGTGATCTTCTGTACTCTGCAGTTCAACTCTATCTGTGCATACAGCAAGCTGGAGATCCCCCTCCCTGTATTATGTGCCAGTTACCCACAGTGGCTATTTGTTAATGTACGCTTTATTGGCTTCCTTCCCTTTCCTGTCTTACTTCCTTACCTCTCTGCCAATGTTTCCTGAGATCACATCCTAGTAAATGACATAAAATAATTATTGTTTTAGTGTCTGCCTCTAGAAAAACCAAACATAAATCATATGTATTTTTTGATCTGGTTATCTAATCATGTCGTTAAAAAATCAGTAGAATATGGTATCTACTGAATCATCATTCTCCTTACTACCCTCATACCCCAGAGGCAAAACACTTAGGCAAGAACAAAGCAAGAGTTCTTCCCTTGTTCCTTGTGTTTTAGAGGGTCTTGCACATTTCAGATACACAAAGATGGGAGAGTTTATTAAAAAGACAAAATGCTTCTACTCTCAGGTTTAGCATTAAATACTGGCACAAGATGTTCGTCACCTTTAATGCCACAGTTCAGGCCCCAGAGAGGTGCTTCTTCACGACCCTTGCCTGTTCTTGAAATACAAGGTAACTGTGATCATGTGCTCTAAAGGTTCATGGGTTGTGTCACAGCTCACATTGAAGACAGACATGCTTCAGAGTACAGAGAGGTTTTGAACAGGGAAGCACTTAAATAAGAGACAAGGAAAATTAATTAACTTGTCAAGTCCTTTCTCTCAGGCAATATAAAGGTAAAAGATTCCTGAATGATTCGTCTCTGTTCTCTTCCTGCTCCAGTCTGTGGTATTTGTGAACTAGCATGGTGCTCACCAAAGTTGCACATAAAAACTGAAGAACTTGTACAATATTAAACAATTTAGAGGCTTCTTAAATGTGTATATTGCATAGTTTTTTAAATTAAAAAATTCTTATACACATTTTCTTCTCCCTGGGATGCAAAAATCTTTACAAATATATTTGAAGTATAATGAAGTGCAATATAGATTTTTTTACATTAACCACTAGTAAACAGTGAATGCTAGAATTTCAAAAAAGTTAATAAAACATTCCCGTTTAAATAATTTGGATAAAACTTTGGTATTTTAAAATTATAATTTATAGTTAGTGTTTTAAGTTTAGTAAATGATTTAATTATTTTAGTAAAACTTCCTCCTTTTTTTTTTTTTTTTTTTTTTGAGTGAGGATCTCACTCTGTCACCCAGGCTGGAATGCAGTGGCATGATCACAGCTCACCACAGCCACAAATTGCTGGGCTCAAGCCATTCTCCTGCCTCTGTCTCTCAAACAGCTGGGTCTACAGGTGTACGCTACTATATCTGGCTAATTTAAAAATATTTTTGTAGAGGTGAGGTCTTGCTATGTTGCCTAGGCTTGTCTTCAACTCCTGGGCTCAAAATATCTTCTCCCTTTGGCCTCCCAAAGTGCTGAGATTATAGGTGTGAACCCCCGCGCCCAGCCAAATGCTTCCATTGTGTATGCATTTTTTAAATTTATATTTTTCATTAAAATTATATTTAAATTTTGTACATGTTAATTTAATTACATTTTATATAATTGAGACTATGTACAAGTTAAGACTGTGATAGAAATAAAAAATCTGAATCAAGCTACAAAAAGAAAAACACAGAAATAAAAAGAAATAGCAAATCTTCAGAGGTGGTTTAGTTAAATTTTTTAAAGCACGAAACAGTGAAAGTAAGTAGACTTCTATCAAACATGACCTAAGAATTCATAAAAAGAATATTATACATTCTTTGCTTAATGAATATTGAATTACTGCTCAAAACAAGGAAGATGAACAAGAAAATTATTCTTAGCAATTCCTCAACTTGAACAGGTCAGATAAATATCTGCATCTTCATATGCTTTCCCAAGTAAAGATTTAAATACTCATAAATAAAATGAGAATGAAAAAGAATATTCACATCAAATTTACAATTCAGAAGCAACAATAGCATCTCCAGTCTGTCCATTAAAAGCTAAGAAAATGGTATTCATAAAATCAAGTGAAACAAGAAGTATGAAATCAACTTTACATTACACAAATTGAATGATGGTTCTAGAACACAACAACCACCATTTGTTTCTGAGAGTACAGGAATATTTCCTAGTAAAAACAAAATTTGATTCAACTTTATAATTACAATTTCTACTGGTTAAACATAGCATAAAAGTTAATTATTTCATTTGACACCAAAATTATTTCAATGGATAAAACCTTCAAAAATTAGCTTTTGTGTTTTTTTTTGTTTTGTTTCGTTTTGTTTTTTTGAGTGGGAGTCTCACTCTGTCCCCAAGACTGGAGTGCAGTGGCTGCTCCCGGCCACTGCAACCTCAACCTGCTGGGCTCCAGCGATCCTTCTGCCTCAGCCTTCCAAGTAGCTGGAACTACAGGCATGCGCTACCACACCTGGCTAATTTTTTTTATTTGTTGTAGAGATGAGGGCTCGCCAAGTTGGCCAGGTGGGTCTCAAACCCGCGGGCTCAGGCAATCCACTCACCTCAGTCTCCCAAAGCGTGGGATTACAGGCTAAGCCACCGAGCCCAGCTGCTTTTGTGTTCTTATTTCAGATACAAAATACGCAAGTTTTACCATTATGAGTATGAATCTTCAAGATCAGTTTTGGCCAAAAATCATCTCTGTGACTAGAATATTTAGGTTCTCAATTGAAATAACACAAAATATCACTTGCACACAAATGCATCTCTCATGACAATTATCAGAAGTGGAAAAAAGAGGCTCAATAAAAAATAAATAATATTTAACAAAGAAAAGACATCTTGTCTGATACAAAATATCAGTTTGATTTCACAAAAGAATTTCATGTATCCAATATTTAGCTAAGTATTAAGATATTTTACACAAAATAGACACCAATGGAAATGATGTCAAATTGTTGGCTTAATAGAAATATTTGTGAAACATGAGCAAGAATGACTTAACATATAAGAGATACAAAATTATGAACAAATTATCATCCAAAATAGTAAATTCAAAATAATATTAATTTAGTGAGTAATAAAGGTAGATAAAAAGCCATACAAACATTTTAAAAATCAAAAGTAAATATTACTTATGGAAGTGTTATTATCATGGAGAAAAATCATGTTGAACATCTAATATTCCTTGTAAATATATATTATCCACCAAAAGAAGAAGAGTAAAAATTAATGATCATTTCACTGGTTTTACACCTCTTCTTTTAAAGAAGTATAGATTTTGACTTAAGTGAAGATCTGAAAAGACACCTTTTAATTTTTGACATTGATTTAAAATATTGACTAATGCATGCCTTGATAAGGGACATAACATGGTTGGTAAAGAAAAAGATATATTAGCCAAAATTTTGACTGAAAATTCAGAACCATTCTTTCTATTTATGTATGGTACATGGTTTGAATTGGTTACTAGGAAACATGGCTTTAACTGTGAATAGTCTCTAAAGCAATTCAAATAGTAAATATGGCATTTCCTGACTCTGCTGTAGGACAGAATATCTTCATATTAACCTTACTAAAACTCCTGAACAATTGATAAGATGAGGATTACATTCTGTCAAAGAATTAATCTAGACAGAACACAAAAGTCACTTTTTAAAAAGGTGACGCAAAGAGTATCCTATATAAGAAGTATACCAGAATCTCTGGTGAAAAAATGAAATTATTTTGGAATGAGAATGTCCATATTTTGGACAGTTCTAAACAATGCTAGCAAAAGCTTTATAAGCAAGCCTAAATACTTATAAGTTTGGTTGTATCAATTTTTAAAGGTGTTTTAAAAAAAAAATTTTAATGTTTTTAAATCAAAAGAAATTGTGAAATATGCAATGTAAGTGACATTCAATAAAACATAAGAATGTTTTAACAAGAAAGTAAAAATAGTTGCATGACTTTTAAGGTAATTCAAATAAAACTATACCAATTTCTATAGAAATGATTTCTATGTTATTATAGATCAATGTATAATCCTCATTGAAGATATCATTGAAAAAAATTGAATAACGTGTACAGTTTTCTATTGTCTATATGATATTTCAACACTGAAGAATTTTAAAGAACATGTAAGAGATACCGTATGGATCTTGATCAGGGTCAGCAAACTACGACTCTAGAGCTAAAGCCAGCCTGCTGCCTGCTTTTGTAAATAAAATTGCAATACAATCTGGGTATGGTCTAAAACTGCTTTGCACTTCAATGGCAGAGTTGAGTATGTAATTGCCACAGAGAACAAATAATTGTATTTAGTATTTAGCCTTTTGCAGAAAGAGTGTCTAGATAGTGCTTTAAGAGACAATGAAAACTGCTATATAAACAGTAATAATTTACATAATAAAATAAAGTTTGTGTCAGTAGAACACAGGTTTTAAAAAAATTCTTGATCGTAATAATATAACAGGGACTTTGGTAAATTAAAATATTTCACAAAGTATAGAATACATTTATAACAATCATGTATTAATCACTATTACTGTTGTTTATTAAAATAAATTTGTGAATAAATATATATTATGTATTTTATTACTACTTTTTATCTACTTTATCATTTTATTTAATCTATTTAAAATAATTTTATGTAATAAACAATGATGTATTATCTTTATTACTCACCTAAACATAACTGATTATCAAGAAAACAGCAAGAAATGCATTATTAGTAAAATTCAATCATCTTTGATATTTTGTCCACTTTTAGAATAAAACCATAGATTTGCACATATTTTTCACTTTTGTTGTATAGAGAGATATCTGGCATGGTAGAGGATAAGTTATTTTAACAGTTTTGTTAGCTTGATTATGACTTTTAAATATTTAAACAAGTGGTATATGGCCTCCACTGGTATCAACCAATAACCTACAATTAGTGCTGGGCTTGACCTTCTGTCTCCCAGAGCTCCTCTTCAGTGCCCACCACTGCTACTGTTTTCTGGAGTATCTTTGCAAACAGACACACACACACACACACACACACACACACACACACACACACACACACAGGCATATAATGTTGCATTTACTCTTCTAGGTTGCTGTAAATACCATCTAAAGAAAATCATAGTACCTGTCTCATCTTTTTTCCTATTGAGGATGTCAGAAACTCAAAGATAATACCAAAAGAAGCTGAAAATGCTACTGAAACAGGTTTCTAAATTGTTTTTAGTTGTATCCTACTAAGTAAATTAAATTCTCCCTTTTCTGGCTTTCATAGTATTTTATCTATAGGGTCATTTTTGTTTTTATAAATCATATGGTTTTAAGGGGGGATAGGCATTTCTCTTAAGCATGATAATTGCTGTAGGCACATAAATCTGGATGTAGAAGCCGTGAGAGGGATGAATTGGTTTGCACAATTATTGAAGAGTTGTGAGAAATGTGGGAATCAGTGGAGGGCCTTGTGCCTGGAGGAATGACAGAGAAAACCTTACTAGCTCCAACTTCTGTGTGCTCCTATCCAATGGGAAAGAAGTTGGCATTGCATGGTACTTGATGGAGATCTCTATGTTTTGGGGAGTAAGGTATGCAGTGTAAACTCCATTACCATCACCTGATTGTAAGCAAAAACTATACTTATACTTCTGGTGTGAGAGGCTCTTTCTGGCAAATAGCAAGATAATTTTAGCAGTGCATGGAATTTGAAACAGGTTAAAAATTGGACACAGCATGTGCGGACAGCTGACATCTGGATTGTGTATTTAACATGCCTGTTTTTATTCCCAAATTTGTGAGTTTCAGACCACAAGGCAATATGTCTTACTCTTCCTTGTATCTTCCTTTCTAGAAAGGTATTTTGCATGCAATTATACAACAATTAATTACTTGGAAATATTGTTGGATGAACCAGCTTCACATAAGAAGGTATGACTAGTGAAGTTGACTTTCTGTACATACTAAAGAAATCTGTAGTTTTTGGTTTGATGGTACTCCAGTACTATCTCTTCTTTGCTTTGTTTAAATAGAGACCCAAGTATCAGATATTCTCTAGTTTAATGCAATAATGAGGTTAAAAACTCCGTTGTGATAAGTGGATGGACCTAAGCATCTAATTCCCAGGGAGTGACTTACATACTGAAAAGATGCTTGGTCATTTTGCAACTCTTGTTTTTTTATAGTATGCTAATAAGTACCACTCTGGAAGAATCATGCACAATTTATTTTGGTCTTTGTTATGAACTGAAACTGAGGCATTATGGAGTGCTTGCAAGGATTCCTCATTTTTGAATTTGATGCTCTCAACATTTAAATGGCACCTCTTTTCTTTAAAAAAAGACCAATTTCAGATCTGTAAAGAGAATATGGAAAAATTAATGTTTCTGAAAGAAATCTTGAAACACAAGATTGGTTTATAGAAACAGATTGTGTAGTATGATCTTATTTCTATTCCACTAACCGTTTTTCTGTATCTTGGATTGTTTTTGATAGCACACTCTACTGATGGAAATGCAAACATCCAAGAGAAAATAGATTTTTTAAAAAAGATCAGAAGGAACAGATTTGCCATAAAAAATGGGGTTCACTGAATTCACAGAATTTTTTATTATATGTGAATTCTTTATGAACCAATAACATTCAGAAAAGAGGTACCATGGGACTAAAGAGAATATAATGTGCCAAATTATCTAGAATAAATGATAATAATAATAGCTGAAATTTATCCTGAGTTTTCTTCTAAAAAGCTCAAGGCATTTCACATTATGAAGATTTATTTGTCACCCTGTAGGAAGAGTATTTTCAAGAGGATGCTGACCCATCAGGAGGCCATAGGAAAATAGTTTCATTATCCCTTGGTGCCAGGCTGTGTAGAAAGAATATTTTTCCTGTCAGGGCCTGGAATGAAGTGAAACATACATAGTCATTCTGATCATATAGCCTTAGAGCCCCTAGGGCCCCATTTCAGGGTGTGCAAGGGATTGAAGTAAAAACACTGCGAGTATATAAATATGAAAATTCGGCTAAGACATTTTTTCCTTCATGTGGAATTCTCAAGGTTCACTTCTTTTAGCCCTAGCAATCTGTTCTCATAATGGACTTTTTGGGGTGATACTGTACTAAGAACACACATGTTAGCCATCTTCCAAGATTGACCTCTATCTGGGCAATAGGAAAAAGAAAAGTTTGGAGCCAAAGAATCATAGTATTTAAAATGGATGTACAGTAGGTCTCAAGCAATCAACTACTGAGATGAGTAAATAAACTAATCAAAGATAAATTACTTGTTCAACATCATTCAAATCTTTAGTGTACAAATGGCATCCTTCCTCTTCACTTGATAGAGAGGGAAAGACTTTGAAGAAAAATCAGCAACATTATTAGTTCCTTATATTTGACCCAAACCACTGACAAGGCATGTTTTATAGTTCTTTCTGTTTTACAAAGTAAAGCATGAAAGATTGTAAGATTTGTCCTCATTCCTCCAGTTCTTTCCAAATTCTGCCTGGCATGTTCTTATTGATACACCATTCCAAGAGGGTTGCTCCTTTTCTTCCCTGGAGGGAGAGGTTATTAATCATATCAATGTATTTGCCATCGTTACTTTCAATTGTAAATGAGTAAATGAAGATCTTTCCTTTAATAAAGAGGTAATTTGTACAAACTTAGTACTGAGATATTTTCTAGAATATTTCCAACATCTGTTTCCCTTGACTCTGAATGGACACCTCCAGAGATTAGCATTCTCTGTGCTACAAGGACATTATATTAATTACTAGATCATTCCTAATGCTAATGTTTAAACATTTTTCATTGTAATGAACTACAACTGCCTAACTTCCTCTCATATGTAACCACTGGCCCCAGCTTTGCCCTCTAGGAGTACACAGATTAAAATGAATCCTTCCTCGTCGATTTCATGTCTGAGGACAGCAACCTCCACGTTCTCTTAATTCATCTCTTCTCCAAGAATAATGTATTTCAAAAGAACAAAATAAGGTGGGTCCCTTTAGTTCTGAATTAAAGTTAGAAAAGAATAGCGGAGATTTGCATACATATCAAAGTACTTTAGGAGATGCAGCATGTAGCCTAAGTGTCTTTCATCATGAGGCATGGAGAACACATCTAATATACAGGCACTGTAATGTTACCATGAACATATTTCTTTGCCTTATGAATTACTTCATGTATTTGTAAACTCAGAAGACTGGATTAGATGATGATTATGTCTTCCAGTTCTACATGGATTCACCCTTTATTTAGGAAAAACAGTGCCAGGTTTACTAGCCCCTTGAAATTCTGTTTTGTTTGTAGGTAGTAGTTTTAATCCATGCATACCAAGTAAATTCCAGAGCCTCTTGAAGATGAATGCCTTGAACATACTATAATAGGATCTTACAGTACCCACAAGTCCAAAAATGAGTAATAGAAAATGCTCTGGCTGTTGTACATTTCTTAGAATTTTTAGCAAATCTGTGACAAAAGAGATTAAACAGATTTTGAAACCTGTGAAGGCTCTAAGATTCTGCTTTGGTTTGTCCAAGATAACACACTTTATTGTGCTAATGGGAACAGTCTGTATTGTTGGTTTGCTTTGGGGTAGTACAAATTAATCTTTTAATATTGTCTTACATAAAGATAATATGGCCAGGTGTGATGGCTCACACCTGTAATTGCAGCACTTTGGGAGACCAAGACAGGAGGATCATTTGAGTCCAGAAGTTATAGACCAGCCTGGGCAACATAGCAAGATCTCATCTCTACCAAAAAAAAAAGGACTAAATATGGTGGTGCACACCTATAGTCCCAGTTATTTGGGAGGCTGAGGCAAAAGGATCACTTGAGACCAAGAGTTTAAGGCTACTGTGAGCCTGGATTGTGCCACAGTATTCCAACCTTACCTACAGTGTGAGACCTTTTCTTAAAATAATAACAACAATAATAATAATAATAGTAGAAATAACAATAATAGTTCAGTGTAGTCTGTAGAAGTATCATAGTCAAAAGCAAGACCAAGTTTGAACATCAGCTCTCCTTAGATAAATGAACTATTGAGTAACATACAAGGAAAATGGACTTATTTTAAATTTAGTGAAATTCAACAAAATAAATACAAATTAAAATATTTAATTTTAAAGAAGTCAATTTTAGGTGTACAACTAGGTATAGAACTCAAGTCTTCTAATGTTAATTTAGCTTTTTGCTTTATAGTAATAGGCAGTTACCTGTAATCTACATGAAATTAGTCACGATATTATTTGTATTGTTTGAGATTAAATATTGGAATTTTGAAACCTACTTCTTATCTGGAGTAATCTGATGAAGTTATAGTTGTGAATATTTTCTATTCAGGAATACAACCTGGTAAGCAAAATAGTTATTCTGTCCTTTCTGAAGAAACACTGAATAACAACATTAAAGTACTCTGGTCTGGTCTCCTACTGGATACTCTCCTATCTGTTGCTAAAACTCATCCCCCGATTCTCATATTCTCTCTCTCTCCCCCCGACTACTCCCTCCCTTTCTTCCACCCTCCCTCCTTCCCTCCCTCTCTTTCTCTGTCTCTGTTACTTTCCTACGGCACAACTAATAATCTCTTGAACACTGCACAGCTGTTTTCCCCATTCTGTGGCATACTTATTTTTCAAGTGGCTTCTGAGAGCAGATGTTCCCATGTGTCTTTGTAACTTCTTTTCAGTTGATGCTTTTGCAGCACTAAAAACAAAAAAAATGTAGAGGTGGAGAGGAAGAATACTAAAGAAGACCAATTACATAGCTTTTGTTCTGTTGGAACAGAAGGAAAATAAAGACTAGTGTTATGCTTAATTTTTTTTACTATAACTCCATGAAAGTACCTTCACTCAATTCAGTTGAATTTAATAAATATTTATTTAAAATCTATGTATAAGGCTCTTGCCTTAGTTCTGAGAGAGTTCAAAGTAGACAGATGTCATACAGGTTGGAGGAAGGATATTTGCAAAACAAGAAGGCATTTACAGCGCATATATACAAGTTGATATCTCAAGCAGAAGGCAAGAATAAAGTATGAAAGTTGAGAAGAGAACATATGCAAAAAAAAAAAAAAGTAAAACTATCAGCAGAGTCTGGATATTGCCTCATGCGGTAGAATAATTGGGGATTTAGATTCAGAAGGTGGTTTAAGGCTAGAGTATAAAGAACCATAAATGACAGACTGAGGAGTTCATGATTAATTGGATTTGTACTGGTGAATGTTTTGAATAGAGCAATAACACAATCAGAGCCAAGTATTTTGGAAGATTATTGCAGCAGTCATATGTGGGAAGAATTGAGGAAAACAAAGTCAATAGAGACAGAACCACAGCTGCCCATTCCACTGGTAATGAAATAATAAGACAGAATCTAATCTGTAAAAATGGCAGGGTTAGAGATGCAGAGATTGGGGTAACAGACTTATTGTTTGTAGAGTGTTTATTTCATTTCTTTCTCTTCCTAAAGTGTAAGTTAGAAAGACAGGAGGAACACTGCTTCCATTAACAGTGATTGGGGTCTCTAAAGAAAATATTAATATAGATGTAGAGATTATAGACTTGGCTTGCTGGTATCATATCCAGTTGATGATATCCAACAGGCAAAGCACATCTGTATCAGGAACATGGCTCTGTGCTAGAGGTGAACACATTGTGAGACTCACTGTACAGAATTGAAAGGTTATCAAGGAAAAGGCTGTGAAAGACTGTGGGGAGGACAAAGAACCAAGACCCAAGCAATGTCTGTAGTATTGATAAGGGTAGAGGAAGAAGACAAACCTGCGAAGATGGCTTTTACTGCAAGTTCAGTGAGGTAGCAAGAGAAACCTTCAGTAGTTAAAGTTGAAGACTAGTTCAACAAATGGGGAATATTCTACCTAATTTCACCCAGCAGAAAGTTTGAGGAGTAGGGAAAGATTAAGGGATTTGACTGTTATAAGGTATTGATGATTAATACAGGGTTAAACTTTGATTGATGGTTGGAGTTAGAAATGAGAACCACAATATAGGCTTCAATTGTCTAATGTTGAATAGATAAAGACATTCCATATTTTTTACATAAAATGACTGGACTTTAACTTAGCTTAAGGCCCAAAGTACTGAAAATATAAACAAAGTTGAGTAGAATTTATATTCTTTTGCTAGATGAATTTCTGATTTCTCACTAATCATTGCCAGTGAGAGGCTAAGTACCTGACATTTTGAAAAAAGAACTCAATTCCTAAGCTTGGTGCCAGAAATTACATAATTTCCTATTTTCCTCCCTGCAAAGTGCCCTTATTGCAAACATCAACCAAACTTTCTTCTCTGTGGATTTATTTGCCATTCATCTATCCCAGGAGATGGCCTGTCTGTTACAGATTGTTTCAATTTTACCTAAGTTATAATGTCAAAACATGACAGGGCCATCAACTCCCAGAATCCATAGATTGGCTTTTAGGGTTATCTTCTGGTGAGGGTTTCCCTGTCTTCTTCAATTATTTTCTGGGTCTATTGCCATAGAAGCTTTGGAAAGCATAACTTTGTCTCTAAGCGGGTGAAATTCTCTTTGATTTCATTTCCTGTTGGTTCTAACTATTGAAGATTATCATAATATATTCCAATAGAATAATAAAGAAGAATATAGTAGTTAAATCTATTGATGTCCATTTTCTTAATACTTAGAAATTCATTATATTCAGCCCAAGTCTTTCCAATAACTTGAAAAGTTTGGTCCTTCTTTCCCTCTGGATAGAAAGTGAGAGGCCTAGAGCAAGTTATTTACTGTATACAATTGTTTCTTTTTCTCCTAAGATTGATATAATTATATGTGAAAATGGATATTGGAAGTGTTTCATGAAACAATAAAGCACAAGCATGTTTAATTGTTTAATTCTTAGTGTTATTAATTATAAGTAGGAAAGCAGACAGAATAAACAAACATGGGATGTGATCACTGACAGTAAAAAAGACAAAAGATAATTTAATTATAAAAATATAAAAGCAAATGTTTGTAGTACCATAAAATGAAGAGACAATACACGGTGGTTCATGTTAACATCAGTCAGTACCTTAATCAGGCATGAATTGATTAATTAGTATTTGTAATACCAATGTAATACAATACTAATTGCAGTACAAGTGTAACATTTGTAATATTGACCCAAATTCATCAATAAAATGTTCCATGAGTAGAATGGAATATAATCTATTCTATAAAAAACTATGGAAGAATGGAATTCATTCAGAAACCTTCTCAGCTCAAATACTTGACCTTTCAAAAGAGTCTTGTGTCATGTATTTCAGCCTCAGTTCTTTGTAAAAACTTTTTTTTATAGAACACTGATATTCCTGGCAATGCTGGATAAACCCAATCATTTAGCTCATTGATTGGACCCAATCATGTCCAAGTGCCTCTACTGAAAGATTCAGAGTCAAGTTTGACATAGTCTTCTTTAGCAGAGAACCTTCCTTTCAACACTTCATTATCTGTTGTTTTGTTTGTTTGTTTGTTTGTTTGTTTGTCTTCTTAGACAGGGTCTTGCTCTGTCTCCCAGGCTGCTCTGTGCAGCTTCAAATTCCTGGGCTCAGGCAATCCTCCCATCTCAGCCTTCCCAATAGCTATGCATACAGACACATGCCATCATGCCTGGCTAGTTTTTTTGTTTTGTTTTGTTTTTTGTAGATGCAGTGTCTAGCTATGTTGCCCAGGCTGATCTCAAACTCCTAGCCTCAAGCAATCTTCCAACCTTGGCCTCCCAAAGTGTTGAGATTATAGGCATGAGTTACCACGTTTGGCCTTCTCTTTTGTAATATAGTTTTTTTATCCTCACACTTCCATGGCCATGATCTCTGTAAGTTCCTACCTCTTAAATAATTGACCCGTAAAGAAGAAAGAACTTCAAAAAAAGTAAACAAATAAAAACCTACCATTTTACCCTCCCTGCGAAAGGATGGACAGTATAGTAACACAGTTACAGAATTCTAGCTTGACTCTATATATTTTAAATGGTTGAAGAGAAGCAGAACATACACAGAGTTCTTCATTGATGAAATGAATGCATAAAAGTGATCCTTCAGGGAACAAGAAAATATTTTTAGTAGAAAGAGAAATATGTGACATAGAAAAGTAAATACTTATTTGTTCTTATAATAGTGCCTACCACAAAATTATATGCCAGTGGGTGCTTGTTGAAAAATATGGAGTTATCTTTTACAAGTTGTTGCTCAACATTGTTCTCAAGTGAGGAATTTGAATGTCTTACTTTTCTATTTTGGAAAAGTTTAGCTAAGAGTTGTTTCTAAGCAAGAAGTTGTATCAAGACACAATTATGCCTTATTTTAAATTATTGCCTTCCTTAATGGGAGATGGGGTGCACTTAAAGAAATAAATTAAGCTTGTAAATTATCCAGAAGTCCACTTCATTCTTTCCAAGGGAATTGGAAAACTGCTTTATGCCCAAGATGAGAGGTTGCTGGGTGAAGGACCATCTTTCTATGTTTGCAAAAAGAACTGAACCAGAGACTACCATGGAGGAAGAAAATGAAGTAGGGCATACACATTTAGCTGTTTTGTTTGATTCTTTTCTTTTTTCATTTTCTTTTTCTTTTTCTTTTTTTTTTAAAGTAAAGACAGGGTCTCGCTCTGTCACTTAGGCAGGATTGCAGTGGTATGATCCCAACTCACTGTAACCTCAAATTCTTGGGGCCAAGCAATCCTCCTGCCTCAGCCTCCAAAATTGCTGGGGTTATAGGTGTGAGCTGCCTTGCCTGGCCACATCTCATTATTTTATTACTTCTGAGTACAAAGAGGAATACAAAAGCGTAAATGTCAACCACAAAAAAAGTCCCCCCCAGTAATTAATCGAAGCCATAGTCTTCAAAATGTAGGGGAATTGAGATTCAAATATTCAACTTTTTAAAATTTATAGCATGTGTTTATAGTATTTCTTCTCCCTTTACTGTTTCTTCATTCAGCAAGATTCTGATCTTTGGACGCCTGAATAGAATTCTCAATAGGGTACTATGAACACTGAACAGTTATAAAGTTCCTCTTGCTTTTTGTTAACTTTGTAAATACAGTCAACTCTGTCAATTCTATCTGTGACACATTTTTAATCAGTTTAACACTCACTACGTTATCCAGGCTGTGCTGAAGAAATGAAATTTGGCACCAAACCAGTAAAACACATAAACTGAAAGGAAAACCTGTCACCCTCAGAAGACACTGGGTGTGTTTCACAGCTATGTAGAAAAAATAGTGTTTACTATTTATCTGTTGGACCTATAGATGCTTCTGAGTTCTATCTATTTGTGCATACATCAGAGAACTGGCTATATTATTCCTGTCTATTCTGACTCTAATACCTTGAAAAGGTCACTTACCTAAGATACTGCAAAGGAGGAAATGTTTTGCTTTTGCCTAGCAAGGCAGTGATATCCTTCCATCCATCCATCCATCCCACCATCCCACTATCCTTCCATCCAGTCATCCACCCACTTATCCATTCAAAGCTTCCTGTGTACGAGACATGACATTTTCCAGATCCTACAAAACAAACTATTTCTACAGATATTGTTAAACATGTTACAATTAACACATACAGGTTCTGGTCACAGTTGTGCTTCCAACTTCCCGTGTGGCTTTAATTGTAACATACAATTTTCATAATAAAATAGATGACAGTTAAAAACAATAAAAGTAAAAGTTTTGTAGTAGATTACCTGCTCTTCCCTCAACCCTACTGAATGGTTCCATAGAAGCAGTTAGAAGATGGGCAATTTGACATTCAGGCTAGTTGTTCATTATTATCATTACTCTTACTATTTTTATTATATACATTACTTCTCACCACTTCTGGGACACTTAAGATTTGCCTTGCCCTGTTCTATGCCACATAATTCAGTTTTTAATTTATGTTTATTATCAGTCTCACTCATGTTAAAGGCTAAGTTTAACAAGAAAAGAAAATATTTTCTGTTTTATTCTCTGATGTGTTCCATGGCCCCATAAGTGTGTTTGGCAAAAAGTAGGCACTTAATAGGTCTGTGTTTAAGGAACCACTCATGTCCTGTTATGACCTACAAGAACTACTATGTGCTTGCTTTGACTTGTGGGACTGCTTCTTACAACCAGTGCAAGCCTGCAAATCTTCAGCGTATAGAGAGATCATGGATGGCTTTAGTTTACAAAGTGGAATGAGGACAATCATGCCAACAGAATGTACATATAAAGACATAATCTTTCTACTGTGCTTCAGATACAAAGCTTAATGCTTTGCAAATATTATCTCATTTAGCTCACAAAAATCTCTAGGGTCACTGTTATAAAATATATTATATAATGATATATATAATGTATTATTTAACATTTTAAACTTATAATATTTTATATTTATATTATTTTAATATTCATATTTAACATTTAATATTTTATAGGACAGTATTATTTTACATTTAATATAATATTATATTAAATTTTACATTTTTCCTGAGGAAGAAGTCCCTTGACCAAACTCACAAAGTCAGTAAGCTTAGCTAAATCTTACAGCCCATAGTCTGGCCCCGCCATATTATTCTCATGTAATATGCTAACGAGAGCTTTTCAACTGTTTGAAACAAAAACAATGTACAATTCAGGGCATCACACATTTCAAAGAGCCAAATATCCTATTTTCTTTTTCCGGAAAAGGAGAGAGAGGAGAGGGAGAGAGAGAGAGAGAGAAAATGAGCACAAGCTGTGTTCAGCCATCCCTGGTAAAGCCTTTGTAATACCCACATAAGTCAGTAATTCCTTCACTTACTGTAGCAGTTAACAACCACAAAAAATAAAACCAGTCAGTGCCCTCAACGACCCTTTCCCTTTATTCACATGAGGTTTTTGCCATAAACTGTCTGTCTTTTAAAAGTAATCTCTAAGGTTCAGGTGACACAGCATCCCCTTGAATGGCTTGTGTCCTGGTCTGTGGGAAGGCAGCTGCTGACTATAACCCATGATTGCCTGCCAAAAATGAACTTCCAGATAAGAGCAAGCCTTCAAGAGGAGCAAGAAAGTGGCTTCTTTTATAGTTTACCTGTTTTTTTTTTTCCTTTTTAATGGATAATGTATCAAAGAGAAAACTTCACCACTTCTATTCTTGAACAAAATAAATGTCACTATATCTGGAAGGTGGTGCAGCTTTAAGCATATTGATGAAATCTAAAATTAATTGTAATATAAGAAGAGCTTGCTGACATGATGCATAAGTATAAATGATTGGAATCACCAGTGACAAAGGTAGGGTCAAATAAAGAAAGCATGAGATTTGTAATGATCTATGCTAAGACATATGAGGGAGGACTCAAAAAAACAGAATTTATTTATAAAGTTGTATATTTATTCTTGCATATTTAAACTTCGGTCACCTTCAAAGTAGTCGTCATTGTTTTATTTGGATGTTTTGAGAAGGTTGCATCACGATTTACAGAAAAAACATCTTGAGTTGTGTCAAGCAGGTGACTAGTTCTTCCACTAAACACTGCACCTGCCCATATAATGCTGAATGTACAACAGTTTTTGATCAGAAATGTGTGACTGTGCCCCAACCTCCCTGAGCAACTTTTTTTTTGTTTCCCTGGATGAAAAACGTCCTTCAAGGGAAAAGTTTTGCCAATATGGAAAAGGTGAAACAAAAATGGCAGAAGCACTATAAAGGAATCAAAATTGATAAGTTCAAAAACTGTTTTTAGCAATGGAAGAAGCATCAAGATAGGTATATTGCATCAAATGGAGAGTACTTTGAAGATGACTGCCTGAGGTTTAGACATGTAAAAATAAATATGCAATTTTTGAATAAATAAATTTTGGGGTTTTTTTTTTGGAGGGTTTCCCCCTCCTACATGCATGTGGCACAAAGCATCAGATATTCAGTGCATAGAAAAGAGCTGATGAATTTGTATTTCCAAGGAGGCTAAGAATTCTCATTGCTAATGGGCTCTGGTGTAAAGACACTGAGCCACAGAGAATGCAATATCTGACCTAGATTAGTTAGGACACATGGTCTGTGATTGAATGATGTGGGTGTGGCATGATCAGATGCAAGTTCTGGTCACAGTTGTGCTTCCAACTTTCTGTGTGGCTTTAGGCAAACTCTTTCATCTCTCTTTACTGTGGTTCTTACAGTTCTAAAATGAGGGTGAAGCATGTTTCCTGATAACCTTACATAATTATCATCAGTATGATGATAATTGGATAAGACTGCATTTCTATTGACTTGAAAAAAATTCTTTGTTAAAATTATTTAAAAGTGGGATGGATAACACGACACCATAATCTCATGTTACACACACACAAACACACACACACACACACACACACACACACAGAGAGAGAGAAAGAGGATATAATCACATGTAAAATGTGTACTTTTTAATTTCACCTTTGTATTTTTTTCTTGTCTGCTGATTTCTTGTTATAGTAAACATCTTTTCTTTTTTAATTATCTCTATTTTTGTAAAAGAGATAAATCAAGAAATATAATCATAGAAGTGTCTTAGTACATTCAGGCTGCTATAACAAAATACCATAGATTGGATGAATGACTTAAAAAAAAAAAGAAAAAAAAACCCAGAAATTTATTTGTTACAATTCTGGAGGTTGAGATGTCCAAAATCAAGGCACTGGCAGATTCTGTGTGTGCTGAGGATCCATTACCTGATTCATAAATAGATGTCTTTTCACTGTGTCCTCACATGGTAAAAGGGGGTCATAGCTCTTTGCGGTCTCTTTTTATAAGGGAACTAATTCCATTCATGTGGGATCTGCCCTTATGACCTAATGACCTCCCAAAGTCCCCATCTCTTAGTAGTATCACAGTGGGTGCTGGGTTTGAACATATGAATTTGGGGACAGGGAAGGACACAAACATTTAAACCATAGTAGTAAGCAATAAAAATTCTAAGCGCTCTAAAAGAGTAAGACATAACGAGATTCAAAGATTAGCTTTCTTTGGACTTCTAAATTTGAACTATGATGTTTCACATTAGAATTTTGAGAAAGAATAGAAGGAAGAATTTAGCACATCGTAAAGAGAGCATAGATCTTAAGTATGGGGCAAATATTGACTAAATGAGTACATCACATGGCTTTAAGCCCTATTGACTTTAGTATTAATAGAATAAGAAAAAAAAACCATTTTAGACTCTGTAGCTAATGGAGTTGACTTGAGTGAACTCATGCAAGGTGACTTTGAAAAAGTTTCTAGGCTCACTGTAAGGGTGAAAGGGAGGAGTTGGAAATTTTGAACATTCACCTTGTATCCCTGTTCTGACATTTGTTATTTCAAAGATGCAAAGCAATATTTTGGAGCTGTAAATATCAGCAAATAGTAGGCCATTGTTACCTTTGAAAATAATGTAACACTACTCTCCTTGGCCTCAGGTGCACTATCTCCTAACACGGGTGAAAACCCACACCACCCATCTCAGTATGCTAGTCAGAGCATGGTCTCTTCATGCAACCCCTGCTCCTTCTGGGGGCTGAGGGAGTCTATGAAAGTCAGAGAGAACTTTCCTTTTCTATTTTTTAAACTTCTCTATAAATAGTGGAGTCCTGTTTTTAATACAACTTGGAGGTGTATACCTCTCACTTCTCCAACAAAAAGCTAAGTAAAAGCTTGAGTTCAACACCAGTCTTTTTCAAAGTCTCAGTTTTGCAGAAAATTTAAATAGTGAGAATTACTCTAAGATCCATGTTGTGAAAACACAATGTTTTTTCTCTCTCGTTCTCTCTGTCTGTCTGTCTGTCTGTCTCTCTCTCTTTTTAATGGCTAGCTCCCTTGGTGCCTTGAAAATTTTATTACAGGTCCTTAACTACTTTCCAGGAAGGCAGAAAGGGAGGTGACACAAGATTCGGAGGAGAAAGAGAAGAGCTCTTGCCAGTAGTTGTTCAAGCATAATTGAAGATAAATCATCACAAAGACAGTAATGTAGTCAACAATCGAATGAGATTCTATTTACCAAAACAGTAATTTAAAACAACCAAAACAAAATGGCTGTACAACTGGAGAAAAATTATAGTGCAATGGTATACACTAGTGCCCATGTCCTCTTAGGGTCAAATGATCTGACTGAGAAAGGGTAGCAGTCGTTCTTGCAAAATTTGAAAATGATATAGAAAACAACGTGATTACCGGCTATTTCAGGACCCAGCAGCATTACTGGGATTGATAACACATGTACATATGTATATGAGTACATCTACATACCCAGAAGTGTAAAGAGAAGTGATTCATGCTGCGACCCTCCTTTTCTCCTTTTACTTTGTTTAAATGGATATAGTCCCTAGCCTGAATGTTGTCTTCCTGCAAGAGAGAAAAGAGGAAGGCAAATGAAGAAATGTGATCATTGTTGGTAACTAATGTCTTTCATAGCTGCCTCATTAGAACAATTAAAAACATGGGGAGGAGGAACTGTTAGATGTGTATCTAGCATTATGGAAAAGATATCTTTCAAGCTTACCCCATATACTTCCATCAGAGAAAATGGTGTTTAAGAAGATACCTTGAAAAGGCATTTAAAGTAGCAGGCAAGACAATTCCAGGTACTAGTTAATGGGAGACAAATTAATAAAGTGATAGCTAAAATGTTTTACAATATAAATAACCTGAGAGATGAGAGGAGGGAAAACAGGACGGCGAAGAAATATATCCAAAGATGTTTAAAAGGTGATGCTCTAGATATGATTTCCAGTTGTTTTGTTTGCTACAATATAACCTTTTTACCCTCCTTAATCCCACAGAAAAGTTTCCATATAAAGAAGTTTTGTGTAAAAATTGTTGTTTTGATGGCAGCTCAGAAGACAGCTAAGATCCATACCTGGGTCACCACCGTAAATACAGACAACATGGGCATGGCATTGGGGTGACTCATATACTGAAATTAGATGAAGTGGAAACTGGTATCAAAGGAATGAAGGAAAATATCAGCCTGGTGGGCACATGCCAGAATCTTGGGGAATTGGATTTTCCACAGAACATGTATCTTTTCTATACATGTGTTGGGGGAAGGTAACACCAGCTGACATCTGGGTTTCACAATGAATCATAGACTTTTGCAGAAATAGCTTTTCTCAAAAAAGTTATTTATTTTTGATGTTTATGTAAAAATATTGCTTGGGTGCAAAACAGAGAGCTGCATGTCTCAGAATCATGGAATCCCAGCACTAGATCTTTGAGAACACCTCACCCACGTGACTCATTTTGCAGCTGAGAACAAAGGCCAGGTGCTGGTTAACAGCTGACTCCAAAGTAGAACTAAACTTTTCTGATTCTGTCTAATGCTGATGATTGTTCAATCTACTGGATTGTTTCAGTTTCTTATGACAGTGACTTTTCTTTTCTTAAGTGCTTATTAATCACTGTTCCTAAGTTTTGTATGTTTGAACATTGAACACTTAAAATATATAGTAATTTGTATTACTTAAACCCTAAGAATCTATCAAGTAAATATAATAAGCAAAATTATCATAGAAATAAAAATATAGAGACAAAGTTGATCTTGAATTAAAGACCTAAAGAGAGTGGAAAAAGACTAATTCTAAAACAAACAAGTAATGTATCAGAGTTTGTTCTCTCAAGGGTAAAAAGTTACTCCCCAAACAGAACAGCATTTATTTTTCTTTTTTTTTCCTTTAAGTTGAGACAGCATTTCACTATGCTGCCCAAGCTAGTCTTGATTTCCTGGGCTCAAGCAGATTTTCCAGCTCTGAGGGAATGTGCATTTGAGAGTGAAAATGTAAAAAATGGAAACACAGAGTATTTGATTCAAAACCAGAGTTAGTGGCTTGAGTTCAGGAATGTCTCACAAGGTTTGACATCTCTTTGCTCTAGACCAGAAGTGGGAAAAAAAAGTCTTTTCTCAAATATTAATTTTTTAGATAAAAACCCTTTTTTTGGTCCTCCTGAAAAATCATGCCAGGACTTCAGATTCAGGAAGAGTCAAATAGCATAGAATACACCTTAGTTGTGATGAAAAGTAGCTATACTTTGCTAAGTCAATAATTACTAGGTATTAGCATTTTACATGTGATCTCTCATTCAATAGTTATGCCTCTTGAGGAACATTGAAAACTTAGTGAGGACAGAAAGTTCACCCAAAGCCAAGAAGATGACATAATGGTATAAAAGGCCATATGTCAGACTTTAGCTCACTAGTTAATTTCTCCATTTTTATACACATGTCTTTCTTCAAAGATTCTGAACAGCACCAAGAGAAAACAAGCGTTTGGCAGAAAAAGTGTTTGTGACCCTGATTCCCTCTCATGTCCTCTGAATTGAAGGACATTAGAAGATTATAGGTCACTGTGACAAGGCAGAATGCCTTGGAACTGGATTTGGGTGATCTCTCTTGGTAGTGACATGGCTTTGGCAACATAGTGGTAATAATGGTCAGGAATTGGAGGGAATTCAAAGTTGTAAAGGCAAATCAGTACTAAGCCACTGGGAACACTTAGTGTAAAGCAGGGAGTAGAAGCACTGATCTTGGGCTTTCCATTCTGTATGTTCTCTAAACCAAGAGTTTATGATATATTTTAATATAGTACTTGAAAGCTCCAAGCTTTGATCTTTGGCTCTCTCTTCCTTCTGTAGCTGGTGTATAAAGCAAGCACACAGAGAGTTGAATTTGGCACCGTTTGTTGTTAGTCTTAGGGAAACCAAGTCCAAAGCCAGAGATAAACATTTTTCTACTGTAAAGTTTTGAAAGCAATAGTGCTTATCTCACTTTGTTTGAAAAGCAATGCAAATTCAAGTGGCTGTCATTTTATCCGTGTTTTCTTCAATTTAGACAATTCTCAATATCATATATGTGAGAACTGTATTGTATACTTAAGGCAACACAATATTTAAATTGACTTCAATACATTTTAAAAATCCATTATCATCACTAGACATTTTACTTTGGAATATTAAAAATCACTCTCATTTTCTTTGCTTTCATGGTATTTTTTTTCTAGTTTTATCCCATTTTTACAATGGTAATTCAGCTCTGTTGAATAGAACTACGGCTGCACATAACAAATAAATGTCTACAAGCCTCTTTTCTGGACTGGGCCATGAAAATATATACTGAGTGAAACTAGCAACACTGTCTTTGGCATGTCTGCACAAAACCTGACCATCACACATATAATTTGGCAGTCAGACACAAAACTTTGACAGAAAAATAGATCAGAATAGAGCAAATCCTAACATACTGTACAGTGACCCTCCTTCCTCCCCCTCCTGAGTTCTTTACCTCTGTACACATTAAAATTTTCTTTGGATACCAGAAAATTCTCTCTGCTACAACCCATTCTAAACTGGAGGAGCATGTAAGCGTAGGGCATAGGTTTTGAGCAAGACAGCTGGATCACCAAGTGCTATGATCCCATGTAGTTTGTTCCATTTGCCTGGATATCTCTGGAACTTATGATAAATAATTGAGATGGATTCTGTCCCAAACCCCTTGATGGAATATGCCTTGTCTACCTGTGGATTTGACCTTTTCACCCAATTTTAAGGAGAGTGTGAGCATTTACTGGATGACCCTTTGAAGAGTATTTCTCCTCGGGGTACTTTTTAAATTATAACTACACATATAATTCTTTTCTGACTTTCCTTCCTTAGAAAAAAAGGTGGTGTTCGCATTTTTAAAGGCTGTCTCTCTGTATTTTATTGTATAAATCAGTTTTCTTGCTGAAGTCAAAGGGCATTCCTTCTGCTGCATAACAATACTTTTCAGCCCAATATTAAAAGCTGGCCTCATTTTACTTTGTAATAGAAAGCTTCACTTTGGCATTAATATCATTCGAAAGGCAGCTACCCACATAATAAGTTCTTTTTAAGCAAAATGAGAAAACACACATTTATCAAATAATTTTCAGAAGCTATAGTTTTGATTGCATCAAAAACCTCAGCCAATCGCTCCTGAGAGATGCCAGTTCCATGTGTCTGACAGGATATTGAATAGCCAATGAGTTTGCATAACATTTATAGAATATTTTACAATGTGGGGAAGGGAAGAGAATTTTTTTAAGTTTTCTAAGCCAATGTTAAATAGGCCATGCCAAAGCTGAGAAATACTTTTGTAAAGAAAACGAAAATAGTGTACTTTCCTAGGTGTTCTAATATGGTGAATGGCAAAGATAAAATCGAATGTATGTCTTCTTGTTTGTGCTACTCATTTGTGTAGACTTGTGCCTGTCATGTCACTAGAAAGGGCAGTTTCCTGATTTGCTTACGTAAATTAGTCTAGTAAAATACATTTCATTTGTACACAGCTGAGGTTTAGGTTCAGACTGGACATGAAACATCCTAACAGGGCTAAAGTGTTTTAACCCGTGCAAGACAGAGCTTTCCTGTGTACCGCATAACACCTTGTACAATGTTAGAATATAGTTTGGCTTACAAAGTTATGTAAAACTTCTGGTTGGATGCAGTGGATCACTCTTGTAATCCCAACACTTTGGGAGACTGAGAAGGGAGGATTGGTTGAGCCTAGGCATTCAAGACCAGCCTGGGCAACATAGCAAAACCTTGTCTCCACAAAAGAAAAAAATTAGCCGGATGTCGTGGCATGGTCTAGTCCTAGCTATTCAGTAGGCTGAGGCAGAAGGACCGCCTGAGTCCAGGAGGCCGAGGCTGCACTGAGCCATGATGTTGTCACTGCACTCCAGCCTGGATGACAAAGTGAGAACCCAACTAAAAGAAAAAAAATTATGTAAAACTTCATTTGAGTATCTGTACATATATTTTTCCTTTCCTTTTTTGGATACAGTTCCAAAGCATACACTACATTCTTTTTTTTATGATCCTTGAGAGCATCATTTTCAAATAATTTACTAAAGCAGAAAAATAATGTGATGGTCAATCCATCTACATGCCTACTTGCAATTTTTAAAAATCATATTTGAGGTTTAATTGCAAAGGCTGAGATGAAATTGACCCAGAGAAATCTTGCCAAACATACCAACAAAAGCCATAGTCAATTCTGTATATCATTATGATTGATAGGGAAACCAGTGCCTTAATTTCTTGGGTGTTTTTTCTTCTCATTCTGATGAACCTGCCAATCAAACTTAGGAAATGGGCAACAGTAGAACTATAGTTCAAAAGAAGCAGCAGCACTGCATGAAGGCCTTGCTTCTGTTGCTTCCACATGCATTTTAAACAATTTGTCCTTTTTTTCTCCTTTGTCTTCCATATCTCCTTCTCCTTCCCTTCTATCTTTTCTGACATGTCCATTCTTGGAAATCATCAATGTCTGGCGCAATACCCATGTCTGTCACTTAAATGCCAGAAGTGGCTTTGCCAGTTTGTGAATTGTAAAGCTCTGGTATCTTTAGATTTCGATGTATTTCTTACAACTTTCTAACATCAGCCCTTCTGATGTACATGTCTTGTCATGATTCTCTGGACTGAAGCTGTGATGCTCTGAAATTTCACATCACAAAATGGTGTCCAGAACCATCTACTTTGTTAGATGGCCATGTGCCGTGCAAGTTAAAAATATGACATGCATTTCTAGAACCCCATCACCCACCTCTGGCATTCTGCCCTAAGATAAATACACATGCACACACACACCCAAACACATACACACACACACACACGCGCGCTCGCGCACACACACACACACACACACACACACACACACACACACACTCTTTTTCACTCTCTCTCTCTCTCTCATACAATTCTAAATGGAATTCAGAAGACATAACATCGGTAACAGCTTACTTCTCAGAAATTCCTGAAAGCTAGAACTATATCCTCCCCCACAATCAGAGACTCAATCAGCCTCCAATGAAAAAAAGAAAGTGTCTGCAGTTGTAAGAGACAGCCTGATCTAATTGATCCCAGCCCCTCAGGGAGGATGTTCTTCACTTAATTAAGAGCACAGCCACCTGCTTGGTGTATTGGCGCCTAGCAATTCACTTGAGCAGGTCCATCGGCGGATTAGGGCACCAGCTTTTACTGCTGCGTCGTACTGAAACACCAGCATATTAAGCTCTAAAGCTGGTTCTTAAACTGTCATAATGCTGGCTGAATTATAGCTGATTGGAATACCGAACAGGAGAATGTTGATTGGCTGAAAGCAAATCAAATCCGAGCGAAACCACGCTGCACTAATAGAATAATAAGGCAGAATGCTTGAAAGAAATTATTTATACATTGCTTCATGAAGGTTCTGATCATTCATTTAATCTATGTTCTCCAAGCAACTAACACCCCTGAAATGTTTAATCAAAACAAACTTTAGCTGTGTTATTTACTGTGAAGTGGTATTGGGACACTCACACCCAATATAAAAATTCACATTTTGTGAAAGAACAATAGTGTTTTTGGCATTGTGCCACATACCTGTTAAAAGACACAGATGAAACTGTGTATGGGAAAAGGTGAAATTAGGTTGTTGCAGATTTTTGAAGATCCAAAAGATGATCAACTTCTAAACAAATTTCAATAATTTCTTGAATGTTTGATTATCCAACTAAAAGCAAGGTAAATACAGTTTAATATTTTAAAATTATTTTTAAAATTAAGATTTCTGACTATTGACATTATGATGAAATTATGAATTTACTAAAGTGTTAATTAGAACGGCTTATCATCTGAAGTTAAAGGGCACAGACAAACAGGCTTAAATCAAGCTTGTATTTACTTGGCATCGTTTTACCGCTTCACATTTTTCTTTCTGCTGTTAATTTCTGCTTTGGCTTTGTGTAGCAGTAGTTAGTAATGCCAGTAGTTGAGCGTATGGTAGAGGTAAAATAAAAATGTGTAGCATTCTTTAGATATTAAATAATTTTTTGATTAAGTGTGTGATATTCCCACCCTTTAAATTCTAAATGATATTTTTATATGAAAGACTCATTACCTTTAAAACTCTCAAGCTCTTTTACATTTAAGGTACTATAGATATGCAGATGATGACGTTGTTTAGTCATTTATATGTGATAAGAATATTTTCACTGTAAACATTAAAAAACTTTTTTCTTAATTGAGTGTTCCAATACAAAGTATGATAATGACTATTTTTAAACACGATAATTTTTGTTTATATAATTTTTAATGAAAATTAATACACAAACTCATATACTATGTTTTAAATTCCAAAAAACACACAGAAAGCTTCCTGTCTTAGTTACTTTGATATTGTTATCAAGGAATACCTGAGACTGGATAATTTATAAGGAAAAGAGACTTATTTAGCTCATGGTTCTTCTGGCTAGAAGATTCAAGAATGAGCATCTGGTGAGGACCTCCGACTGCTTCCACTCATGATGGAAGGTGAAGAGAAGCCAGTGTGTGCAGAGATCACATGGTGAGAGAGGAAGCAAGAGAGAGAAGGAAGGTGCCAGCCTCTTTTTAATAACCAATTATCCTGGGAACTAATAGAGCAAACCTCACTCATCAAAGAACATTAATCTATGCATGGGGGATTCTCCCTCATAACCCAAACATCTCCCATCAGGCCCCATCTCCAATATTGGGGATCAAATTTTAGCATGAGATTTGGAGAGACAAACATCCGAACTAGTCCTCTTCATAGATGTGTTCACTTTCATCAATTTTCATAAACACCCAGGAATTTTTCTAAAATATATATGAAGGAATAAGATACATTTTGTTTTTGTGAATGTTTAACATGAATAAATTCAATTTCTAAACATTTTTTTTCTATAACTCTCTTCTGCACACACACAAAAAATAGTTTTAGAACTTTTTTTTTATATCAGCCCATATAGAATTACCTATTTTTTAAATGCTGCTTTTTTCTATAGGATGGATGAATTATAATTTTTTAAAAAAACATCCCTATGTTAAGGATATTTAGGTTGTTTTCAACCTTCACTCTTTCAATGTTGCAGTGAAAATACATGCAGGTGCAAGTATCACCCCCAGATCAGACACCTAAAAGTACAACAGTTGTGTCCAAGGACACCATGTTCTATCACCCCCAGATCAGACACCTAAAAGTACAACAGTTGTGTCCAAGGACACCATGTTCTATCACCCCCAGATCAGACACCTAAAAGTACAACAGTTGTGTCCAAGGACACCATGTTCTATATTTCATAAAGATGTAGGTCTTTTAATGTAGCTGAAAATGCTTGATTCTTTGACCCCCCAGATAGTCCTGTCATTTCTTTCTCATTTGATTAAAATTTTTTAATCTTTCTTCATACTTTCTATAATAAACTAGTGTCTTTTCTTTCTTTATCATCTAACTTTTACTTAGTTTTCTTTATCTCACTTATGGCTGCCTGATCTATTATTTGTTTATTTATTGTCTGGATGTGTAATTTGCTCTCTACTGTATTCAGGTTAGTGTCTAGTACTTAATGATATTTGTTAAATAAATAAAAAAATGAGTGAACAAATGAACTATAATTTTACCTACATTAGCAATATATCTTGGTATTCATCTTTCTATTTTGAAATCATAAAAACATGGAAAAATCAAAATATAAAAATTATAATTTTTTTTTAAATCATGCTTAATTCTTTTAGTAAAGATTTTGTTTAAAAATGCATACCTGTTTTAGTGCTAGGGAAATTAGGTCAAACATAGCCCTGTTTCTATAAAAAGCAGCAAGTAATAATTTATGAACTTCATTAAATGAAAAATGAATAGGGACAGAGGCTTTGTGATCATCTAAATTATTATCCTTTTAAGGCATTGGACAGTTTAGCACAAGATAGTTTCTCTACTTTTTGACATTGCTACATAATGGAGTCATCTCCTAGCATTGGTGAACACCAGGAATTGCATTGATTGTAATAAATATTGTGGCATCAAGATCTACTTCCTGGTTTTCCTCAGGAACTCTGCCCTGAGAAACTTCTTCCCTTCACCACCACACTTCTTCTTTTGTCTTTTCTTTTGTGTTGCTGAGTGTTCAAGTGGGAGGGTTATGTAGACTATGATATATCATTTATAATCAAATAGAAAATAAGAATTTAGAACACTGTCATCAAGCTATCTCCACTCTCTAATTGAATTTTATCCATTTAGCACTTGAGAATGGAAGATTTGAAGGATTTAATTTTTTAAAGGTAATATTCTTTTTTGGATCATTTTTAATACCTTAACTCCCTAACCAGGATGTCTTGGGTTGAACAACTAATCATCCCAAACCTGCTAAAAATAAAAGTAATTCAGAAATGTCAATGTAGTCTTCAAAGGACATAAAAGTGTAGAGTAAAACTAGCTTAACAGAAGCAAAAGTAAATCCAGGGTTGATGCCTGAGGTAGGGTTTTTTAATCTTATACTATAAATCTGCAGAACAATTTAAATTAAAATTTTTTTTTAAATATTAGTGATCCAATTAAATGTACACGCACTAATATAGTCCTCATATAAAAGAAGCCAGATAAAAACTAATGAAAGCTAGAAGTAAAGCATCTTAGAAGAAATTAAATATTTTGGTTTCTCCTTGTTAATCTTTAACAGAATGTGGTTTTTATTGGCATCACTATTTGTAACAAATTATAAATTAAAAAGTTCAGGCAATGATCCGTGTGCCTAGAGACACGAGGGTAATGTAATGCTTCAACCTCTACAGTTAAAAAACAATCTAAAAAATTAAATAAGTAATAAATTGTCTTACCTTAGAATGCAGAAAACGCTGTGTGTTCCAAATGCTTAGGTTGTCATTAGCTAGTACAGAAAAAACTCTTCGCCAGCTTCATGTATATTAAACAGATACATGTCATGTGGCCAAAAAAAAAAAAAAATTGGTTGGAATGTAAAAGTAACTTTTTAAAAGGTTTATTGTGTATGTCTGCATTTCCTGTTAATCTCTTTGACATTTTATAGTTGGCACTTTTCTCTGGACTTTAAAAAAATCAAATACTTTCCTCTAAATAAGAATAAATCACCAAGTTATTTTCATGTTTACTAAGAGTAGCTCAGAATTTAGTGTTGTTTTGCTTGATTACAGTAGCTTCAAAAGACTGTCTCTTGTGAAATTCATTATGTTATAATATGTGAATTAGTTTAGTTAGGTTTACAATCAAAGAAGCTAATTGATTGCTCAGTTCACTCCATAAAGAACTCTTATCTATTTTATGACACCTTGGTTTAGTGTTTTTGAGTTAGAGAAAAAAAAAAAACAAACTTCATGTTTGAATTGGGGGAAGGGGGAAGAAAAAGACTATAGGAGAATGTTTTCCATCAGCCTATAGAAGGTTATGAAAGAGTCTACAGAGATACTGAAAACTTTGTTTCAGTAACAATTTTATTCCATCCAAGTGCACCCTAAAAAGTAGAAAGAATACAGTTGAACCCATGGGTATTAGGATATTGCCAATCAGATGGAAACACAAATGCAGGTTAAATTCGGTGATACTTTTTAAGATTAGCAAGTGAGTTTGCACCAGAAAAGGGGTGACTGAGGCTTACAGTGGAAATCTGACCACTAGAATCTTGGTTTGACTGCTAGAACACTCTGGTCACAAGAACTGTTAGGTAATTCAAGATGGAAAATAATTAGAAAGATAAGAAAAAGATCTTAAGGTGTACTCAACGTTAAAGTGACAATCAAGGAACCATAAAGTGAAATAAGCAAATTCTTACGACATTCAAGGTAATCTGAGACGAAATGTAGGAGACCCACATCTTTCTGTTTCTTTTTGTGCTCATCTCCGTGTTTAAAATGTAAATCAATCAAAGGGTCAAAACACCCAAATTAATCTCTAAATACAACAGCATGTTCATCCAAGGTTGCAATTTTCATCTTTGAGGAAGACAGAAGTGGCCTGGCCAGAGAGGGGAGAAAAATCAGGGTTTATAAAAAGGTTAGATAGAAACCGTTTAATTCTCACCGTACTTGGCTTTCCCAGGAACGATTATGCTCTCCTTATGAATGTGACATTGAAAATCTGTACTTTTTATAGTACGCAGTGGGAAAAAATGTAAGCTGTAAAATGTTGCTTTAAAAACGTGTTTAAAAACAGTGTTCTGACACTTTATTGCACAATGAGCTCTTACATTAAGCATTTATGGCAGCTACAAATTCACAGCATGGTTTTGATGCAGTAATAAAAAGCATCAAAATGGGTCCAACTGACATTTTACAGCCAGAACAAAGGGTTGAAAGTTTAAAGCTTATCTATAGCTACTACATGTTACATATTAGCTATATTATCTGTAACAAGATTACATAATACCTACCCTAAAGATATTTCTAATCCTAAATTATTAGTAAATTCAGTATCTCAGTCACTTTCAAGGTCAAAGAACATCAAACCATATGGTCAAACAAACTTAAAGTAATTAGGAAGAAGTCCAGTATTTATTTATGACCACCAAGTGCAAACAGTTCATCCAAAATTCATCCTTGCCCAAAGGAATGGAGCAATCTCATTTTTCCTCTTCTCTGGAGTTCCAGTCAGTTCCTAATCTTTTTGTACCCATTAATGGGATTGAATAAAAAATTCTCTCAGATCTTTTGTATATTTCTTCCTTCAATTTTGGCAAAATATTGAAAATGTCTGTGATGCTCTCAATTAGCCAGCACTATCACAAACATGTAGTTGGGTCCAATCTTACTTCTACTCAAATTCCCCCACCACCACCACCACGACCGTGGCTTTTTATCAATATCAGATTAGTATGCTGGCAGAGTGATATTTTGCCTAGAGCTTATCCAAAATACATGACAGTCTCTGAGCTGCTGGTTTGAAATCTTAAGAGAGTGGGTATTTAAAAACAGGCGTCCTATATAATTCTGGCAGTTCAAATTAAGGGCTTCCTAGGTATGTCTAAATCTTAAAAGATACATAGTTACCTAGTTAAGCTAAATAGATTGATAATTTTTCAACAGGTGTGAACAACCTGAGACTTTACTTAGTTCATGTATTTGTCCATGAAAAAGAATCAGCATGATTTTCCCAAGCCAATTTTTTTGTGATATTGCCACTGCTAAAAGGCTCATGACTTGGACCTAGCATAGTCCAGTTTCTCAGTATTGCAACAGAAGCCAAGATGTGCTCTTCCCCAAGGGCTGGTTGCATTTGTCTGAATGCCATGTTCATAGTTTTTAATGTTGAACTAACATTTTGGAATTGAGTTATATAAAGATATTTACCAGTCAATCTATTTTCAATATTCTAGGCAAATCTAGTGTATGCCATAAATGATCAAACCGTTTAAAATGTACTTTAATTTAAGGGATAAAAAATAATAATATAAATATGATAGAAATTCATAATTATTTTATCAGATTTTATTATTTTTTAGAAAATTTTAGTATACAGTGTTTCATTTGATTTATGTGTACTCTTTTTGATAGGTGACAATATATTTAGATTCGAAATGCCTTAATTCTTTGAAAAAAGTCTTACAATGCAATAATAATGCCAGTGCAATTAAAATTCCTGTCCTTAAAATCTTGGTACAATTCTAAAATTCTTTCTGTTTCTTCTTGAGCTCTTTTATATTCCTTTAATCGTATGGTCCAAAATGCTGTTTTGCATATAAAGTTGGTACCAGCAAGTTGTAGTTGACAGCCTAGAACATATGACTCCTTCTAGCTTAAAGATACCTCATTGTGCTCCATTATATGTATTATCATTCATTTCTTAATCTCATGAAGACAAGAAATACTGTTCATTCTCACGTCAAACATGGGAAACATAGTATTAAAAATTAAAAATATATTTGGAAATCTTTTACTATTTGATAAAACTGAACAAAAGTAGTCATGATAAAGACTACTTTTATTGTTACCAGCTTTTTCTAGCTTCAGTTGTTATTAATACTGTTGTAAAAAATTCAAGAAATATAGGAATGTACAACATACATTATAAATGTCTCCCCAAGCTATACCTGCCCCATCTCACTCTTGAGAGTTTGATATTATTCTTTCTATACTTTATTCTTATACTTTTTCAACACATATATACTATTTTAATGAGGTTATGCAACTTGTTTTTTAAAATTATCAATATAATTTGGACCTCAATTTTAGAAAGGCCATTCTCCATCTCTCCATCTCAGAGACTATCTTTAAATCTTTTATGATTTCTTTTTCTTCATTTAGATCTTTCAACCTGTCTGTGAATTGGGAAGTTGTCTTGTGATGGTGTAACAATTTTATTTTTAGTTCAGAGTGCTTAGCCAATTGTCAAGATGGCATGAAATAAGTTATTATAGCTTTTTGACTTTGAATATAACTTTGAAGTTAAATCAAAATACCATAGTAGCAAATGGAGTAAGGCTTATGGAAGAAATCTTAAACTTAACCTTGGCCAGCAACCAAGCTAGGGAGCTTGTTTATTTGTTTTAAATGGAACCCAGTAGAAGTACTGAAATGTTTACTGAGGATTTTTAGTAAAGTTCCAAAAATTGCATTTTAGAAAGTGATCAAATTACATATATTCTGTCAAACTCAAGTAGTGTCTTATTCCATCAATATTTTAAAAGTCAGTTACTCAAGGAGGGGCTAGGTTTCAGGGTGAGTATATGCCAGACTGGAAAACAGAGACCAGAAGAGAAAAATGGAAGGTGTGATCTGTTTTAATGCAGACTCAAACTTGGTTTCTTTTTTGTTTGTTTGTTTTGTTTAGAAACAGGGTCAAGCTCCACCCCCCAGACTGAAGTGTAGTGGAATGATCATAGCTCATTGCAACCTCAAATCCCTGGACTCAAGTGATCAATCCTCTTACATCTTACTTTACCTCAGTCTCCCAAGAAGCTGAGACTACAGGTGTGTACCACCATGTTCAGCTAACTTTTTAAATTAATTTTTATAGAGATAGGATTTTGCTATGTTTCCTAGGCTAGTCTTGAATTCCTGGTTTTAAATGATCCTCCCACCTTGGCCTCCCAAAGTCCTGGAATTACAGGCATGAAAAAATAAACTCGAGTTTATTTTTCAATAATTATCAATAAAAAATATTTTCAAGATATATAACAACAGATCAAATGGAAAATAAAATCTGAATTATAAGGTAGTTAAATCAATTAATTCAAGCCTCTAAATCTGAATGTTAATTTAAAAATGCTTGTAGATGCTTTAGTGCTGGTGATAGTGGTAACAAAAATAAAAAATGTATCAATCTTATTCATTTGAGGAAGTTAATGTATCAATATAAAAATAAATATTGATATTAAATATTGATAATTTACAATTGAATTTAGTAATTTAACTGCGGTAATTATTTTTAAAATCATAAAATTCACCGGGCTCGGTGGCTCAGCCTGTAATCCCACGCCTTTGGGAGGCTGAGGTGAGTGGATTGCCTGAGCCCGCGGGTTCAAGACCCGCCTGGGCAGTGAGACCTCATCTCGACAATAAATCAAAAAATCAGCCGGGCATGGTAGCGCATGCCTGTAATTCCGGCTACTCGGAAGGCTGAGGCAGAAGGATCGCAGGAGCCCAGCAGGTCGAGGCTGCGGTGGCCAGGAGCGGCCACTGCACTCCAGTCTGGGCGACAGAGTGAGACTCCAACTCAAAAAAAAAAAAAAAAAAAAAATCATAAAATTCGCTGAAGTAAAAATAAAAGAGAAAAATTGGCATACAATCAGATACCCGAGAAAGAAGAAAGAAGTTGAGTAGAAAGTTACCATCCTGTGTTTGCTTTTCAGAAGAATCTTCCATATAATTCAAAATAATAATCCTTTATATTACTACAGACCTGGAGTTCCTAACTTAGAGTGTGTGGAAACCTTAGCTATATTTAGGAGTGCCTCAAGTCCCCTAAAATTATATGCAAAATCCTTTGGCTGCTGGTGGCAGTAATATGTACACGTATGCATTCTTCTGATATAAATAATCCATGGCTTTCATCAAAATCATGAAGGAATTCATGGCTCCCCAAAAAGTTAACAATCAGTGATATAGACATCAGAATGTAAAAGGTACTTTCACAGTTATTAACTGGTTCGATCTTTGCAGTATAGGAGCAAACCTGGCACTAAGCCCAGGACACTTATGTTTCCATGTCTGTGGTCCAGAAAAAAAGAGGCCTGGAGAAACCATTTTCACTGAAGTACAGTTACTAAAGATGCAGATCTCACCTGTAGTTTTTGCATGTGACACTGAAGGAAGATGTGGACATGTTATAGATCTTTGGATGAGGACAAATACTGGGGGTGCCAAAAAAAAGTATACACATTTTAAGCAGTGTTATCCATGTGTTGCCTTTAGTTCACCATAATTAGAAGTGTCTGGTCACTGATGGTAACCACGTGGAGCACCCCTTGTAATTGCAAAAATCAAACATGATTTGTATTCATTTTTTGTTATTGCTCTATATCGCATATTACAGTTTTAATACAATTTTCCTTTCTTAAAATGTGTATGTATATTTTTGGCAACCTCTGTATTTTCTGTGGGGAGGGAACGTGGGTGCCCTCACAGTTTTTCTTAGCTTGTACCAGTTAGTCAAATGCACCATGGCTGAGTGAAGAATATGTATCCTAGAAGTGGTAAACATTTATTTCAAGAGTCTCTTGAGGGAAAACACAAGCTTCCTTTACATAGTGAAAGCTGCATGCATTTCTTTGAGCCTCAGCATTGAATGCCAAGGCACTTGAGTCCAGAAAGTTATTTCCCTGAAATTCCAGTTCAAACACTGTTCCTTCGGGTTAATTACTAAATCACACAATGGGGAGGAATACCTACTACTTAAAAAATATGGAGGAAATTTAAACTCTTTAACCATCCATTCTTTCCTAGAAGTTTATTTTCATCCACATTTTCAACCTGAAATATATGATAGCCCGTCATCTGAACATTGGTCAAGTGGTAGAAAAATGAATAGAAACTAAAATATGTTTTAAATGTGTAAAGTTCAGCTATTCAGAATCTTGATCCTTTGCCTATCAACTCCTACTCATTGCTAGTGGCCTGGTTGAAGTACTTTTTTCTTCATGGTTGCCACTTGTAAGAGCTTTAACCCTTATTGACCTTCTTTAAGATCAGGTAATAGATACCAAGTCATTTTGGTAAGTATGTACTTTTAATATTTGTTTTTATTTAATTTATCATTTTTATTGTTTCATATTTATTTACTTTTATTTTTGTTATAATTAGAGTTTGTTTAAAGTAAAAAAAAAAAAGAATATTCATACAGCATTGTGATTAAGAGTTTATACCCTAGAACCAAAAGCCTGACTTTGATTTTCTTCTCTGTCACTTCTTAGTATGTAATTCTGAGCAGGTTCTGTACCCTTTCTGAGGCTCAGTAATCTCTCCATAAAAATGAGAATAATAGGACCTATACCATGGGATAGTTGGGATGCTAAATAGTTTAATATATACTAAAACTTAGGCTAGTGAATGACTCATGCTAACCTATAAATGTATTCGTTATTTTTGTCATTAATGTTGTCACTTTTATTATTATTAATATTATTATTATATGCCACTTACACACAGTGGCAACTCAGGAAGTATTGGTAAATGGATGAATCTCAGATTCCATATTCTATAGTAATTCCTGAACCAAAGAAAGCCTTGAACCTGTTGATTCTTGTGGTGGTTATTGTTGTTGCTATGCTTATATGTCAAATATTTTAAGAATACAGTTTCCCAGGTGGAAATAAGTACAAACTTGTCAGAACTTCTGAACTATTTACCATAAAATATCTGAAAACCATGGCTGAGATATAGATGAGGAGATTTAGTTTCTGAGAGATTTCTTTATAAAGAGCAAAGATCACCAAAAAACTTGTGTCTCATTATTTCCTATTTCTTCAAAATGTAATGCTTTGCTCTTCATGTATACCACATGCAAATGTTCAGTTTTACTTGTTTTACATTGATGGTAGTAAGCCAAGTAAGATAGCACATTGGTAGCTCAGTCTACACTATTGCCTGAGCTAGATGTGTTATAATGAAGTTATGGAGAGGGTCTACACATTTCAAGGTAGATCAGATTGTTCTGCTTTCCACTGCTGGTTACCAAATAAGATTCAGTATGGGAATATTGAAGTGACCACATGATTTTGAATTAGGTAGACAGACCTAGGTCTAAATTCCCCATTCACTTTGACTAGGATGCTCTAAGAGCTCATCAAAGTTTTTGGATCTCTTTGAGAATTAGAAGTGGCAAGTGCTCACAAATTTACCACATGCTTCTATAATTCTCTGTTGTCTTCTCATATATTAGGCAAGTAGACTGATAGGATCACACGTTTCAAGAAAAATGGGAAAAGCATAATTTCTTGTAGAAATCATTTGCCCTCCTAATGAAAAATGCATACCATAGTGCTGGATACTATACATACCAAAGAAATATTAATTCCTCTTTTTTTTTCTCTCTGTCTTTTAAAAAATAATTCTAGACTAGAAAAACAATACAACTAGTGGTAGAATACACCTGGATGTGAAATAGATAGATAGATGATAGTTTTTTTTATAGTTACCTTACAAAAGTTCCCTTTTGACAAAACCGAGTTATACAAACACCACAATGTACAGCTTGCATTACTGTATGACCTTTCTGTTTTTTAGATAATCTATATCTTAAAGTTATTGGATGATATTAAATTTGAAAGTTATTTTAATGGCTATAGAACTACTTTGATTTTCTACTTTTTCTGTCAGTTAGGGTAAATTGTGTTTTGTAAAAAATCTGTGTGTTTTATTTGGTAAACAAATTAATTAGCATAAATAATCATTTTGATATCCATATGAGCTGTATAATATCTTTTTTTAATTCCTGAAATTGGTAGCTTATGTTTTCCCCTTTCTACTTGATTAGTCTTACGAGGGTTTATAAATTTTACTAAACATTTCAAAGAACTAAGTTTTGTCTTTGTTAACTTTCTCTATTGTTTGTCTAGCTTATAAATTTGCCCCCAAGTACGGCTTTATTTATCCTACAGTCTTTGTTATGTTGTATTTTTTTGGTCAATCGATTCAGTTCTTTTTTTAAGCCATCCTCTGTGATTTCTTCTTTGACCTATGGATTATTTCAAAATATGTTGTTTAATCTCCAAATTATTTCTAAATATTTTAAATACCATACCATCATGGGTTTCTAATTTTATATCATTGTTGTCAGTAAATTTATTTGGTAGTTTCATGCCCCTTTGATATGTATTAAAACTCTTCCATGGCCCAGTATATCATCTACTTAGTAAATATTCTATGTGCAACTGAGAAAGTTGTATATTCTATTAATGATAGATAATTAATGAGTTGATAGTGTTGTTCAAATTTTCTATGTTCTTACCAGTATTTGTGGCCTCTGAATCTATCAATTCCTGAGAAAGCAGTGTGCTATGTTCTGAAACTCTGAGCAGATTTTTTGTGTCTTACATTTATCAATTTTTGTTTCTTGTATTTGGAAGCTGTGGTATTCATTTGTTACTGGGCATTCATTTGTTGTTATTATTTAAGATTATTATTCTTGATGATTTGACTCATAATTTACAATGCTTCTTTTATCTCTGATAACACTCTTCATGCTGAAGTTGATTTTTTAATATAACCTCGCCAGTTTTGTTCTTGTTGTTTTTTTTTTCATGACAAAAATTTTATTTTCCTTTTAGTTTCAGTGTGTACCCTGTTTGTTTGTTATGAGTCAGGGGTCTTACTCTGTAGCTCAGACTTCAACACAGTGGCACAATCACATCTCACCATAGCCTCAAAGTCCTCGCTCCTCAGTCTCTCAAGTAGCTGAGACTATGGGCATGTGCCACCCACCATGCCTGGCTAATTTTTTAAATTTTTTGTAGAGATGAGGTCTCACTATGTTACCCAGGTTGGTCTCAAATCCCTGGACTCAAGTTATCCTTCTGCTTCTGCCTCTCAAAGCACTGGGATGACAGGGCGAGAATCACTATACCCAGCCATGTGTTTATATCTTTATGTTTAGATTATGTTTATTCTAAATAAATATGCAGTTGGAATTTCTTTCTTTATTCAATATGACAAAATCTGTCTTTTAATTTAGGTTTTTAGTCCACTTATATTAATGTAACTATCAATACGTTGTTGTTGTTGTTATTATTATTATTATTATTATATCAAAATCTCACTCTGTCACCCAGGCTGGAGTGCAGTGGCACACTCACAACCACTGAAACCTTGACCTGCTGAATTCAGGCCATCCTTCTGTTTCAGCCTTACAGGTAGCTGGAACCATAGTTGTGCGCCACCATGACCAACTAATTAAAATTTTTTTTTTTAATTGTAGAGACGAGGTTGCGTCAAGTTGTGCAGACAGGTCTTGAACTCCTGGAATCAGACAATCCTCCCGTCTTCACCTCCCAAAGTGCTGGGATTACACGCATGAGCCACCACGTCAGGCACATTTGGGTTTAAATCTAGCATCTTGGTGTTTGATTTCTCTTTGTTCTAATTGCTTTTTAAGCCTCTATTCTTCCTTTCTTGCTTTTTTAATTTAATAGAATAGTTTGAGCATTCCTTTTTTTCTCCTCTATTGAGTTTTTAATCACATATCACTTTATTATTTTTATTGGTTGCTCTAGAGAGTTGAATGCAGAGCTTGAAGTTTTCTCAGTCTAACTTCAAAAAACTTGACTTTGGCAGTAAGTAACAATCTTACGATAGTATACTTTTACTCATCATCCTTGCCTTGTACACATTCGTTTTTAGCAGATTACTTTAACATGTGTTATGAATACCATGTCACATTGTTATCTTTACATTTAAGTAGTTCATATATACTTTTAAAGAGTTGTGAAATATCTATCAATCATCTATCCATCCACTTCTACATGTGTATCAAGTTCCTTTATATTTATTGACATGTTTATTCCTGATATTCTTCATTCCTTTCTGCAAAATTGCTTTTCCATCTGATATCATATTACTTCAGGCTAACAAATTTTTTAAAATAATTTCTTGTAGGATAGGTCTTTTGGGAGAAATTCTCTCAGATTTTGCTTAGTTTTGAGGCATATTTTTGCTATATATAGAATATTAGATTTTATTATTATTATTTGCTCTTAAAGATGTTATTTTGTTGTTTCTGATGAGAAGTCACCTGCCAGTCTCATAATTTTGCCCATAGGTGTCGTCTTCCTCTGACTTCTTTCAGAATTTTCTATTTGTTTTTGGTTTCAATGGTTTGACTGTGATTTGCTTTAATCTTTTTTTTTTTTTTGTACTTACCCTGTTTATAGTTTACTGAACTGTCTTAATCTGCTGAATGATTTCTGTCAAAAATGTCAGAGAAATTCATGGCCATTATTTCTTTAGATATTCTTGTGTTTTATTTTCTTTCTCTTTTTCCTCTATCTCGCCAAATACACATATGAGGAGGGACCTCCCCTTAACCGCAAAGTGGAATTTATTTATTAAAAATTGTGTCTATATTCTTACATGTTTAAACTTCAGTCGCCTTCAAAGTACTCTCCGTTTGGTACAATACACCTATCAAGATGCCTTTTCTAAAGCTCAAAACAGCTTTTAAACTTGTCAATTTTGATGCCTTTTAGTGCTTATGCCATTTTTTGTTTCACCTCTTCCACATCAGCAAATTATTTCCCTTTGAGGACTTTTTTCTCTGGGGAAACAAAAGTCACTCAGGGTAAGACTGGTGCACAGGGAGGGTGGGGCACAGGGGTCATGCTGTTTTTGGTCAAAAACTTCTGAACACTTCTGAACCTGGTGTAGGCAGGTTGTTCCTGTAAATCACCCAACATGAAATAGGCAAACGTGTTGAAATAATCTCAAATAAATATTTGCCAAAGCCAAATACTGCCTCACAAAACAATGCTAGCTGGTACACTGACACTGATGGGTTCCTAGAACTCTTTCCTAGCAGGGAAAGTCTGCACTACAGGGGGCTCACCCTCCAAAAAAAAATTCTGTTTTTTGGGGGGGTTCCCCCTGGTATATTAGATCAATTGATTGTCATTCAGATCCTGTGCACTCTGTTTTACTTTTCATCTTTTTATTTCTATTGAGCTCTCTTTACATCTACTGATCCTATCCTATGCTAGTCTCTGTCTGGGAGTATACTCATTAAAGGAATTTTGTTTTATCTGTATAACTTTTTTTTCTCGTTTCTAGCATTGCCATTTAGGTCTTTTTTCCAGTTTCCATCTCTCTACTGAAATTTCCTATCTGTTTATGCATGTTGTGAACCTTTTCTGCCATTCTATTTAGCATACTTATCACAGTTATTTTAATGATGTCCTCAAAAAATTTCAATACCTGGGCTATATATTTTCTAATTTAATTAACCATTTTCTCTCTTGATCCTTAATCATATGTTTTAAATTATTTGTATATCATAAACAAAGAGCAAAATATATAAAATAGATAAAATATTTGTGTCACAAAGAGTAAAGTAAATTTTATATATATATATATTTGAGTTGGAGTCTCACTCTGTCACCCAGACTGGAGTGCAGTGGCCGCTCCCAGGTGGGTCTCGAACCCGCGGGCTCAGGCAAATCCACTCACCTCAGCCTCCCAAAGCACGGGCTTACAGGCTGAGCCACCGAGCCCGGCTAAGTAAATAATATTTATACCTATGAAAGGTCTTGCCTTGTCTCTCTGACTGTTAACGTGTGGGTTGTTGCAGTTTAGTTCCAGTCTAGTCTATATTTGAAATTAGTCCTGGATTTTTTGTTCCTTTAGTTAGATTTATTTCACTATAAGCTTAAAATGGTCTGACATGGGATTTAAATGCCTACAGTGTTTGCCTCTTTTTTGACTTCTCTGCCCCGTAGATGGCTCCTACCTAGTACACAGTAAAGGGCCTGGGCTACCTATGGGATTTCTCTCAGACTTCTTGCTTCCTATTTTGCCTTCAGACCTGAGCAGATCCCAGGTGCCTCTGCCTCAGGTGTATCTGTTTTAGCTTTCCTGCCCCACCTCCAGCTATATAGCTATAGATAGCCATTGCTTCACATTTAGTAGATAAGGTTTAGTGTGTCCATAAGGCTCTGTAATTTCAAATTCCACATCCTCAGATTCCAGCAGCTCCCATGAGTCTGTTTCATGGGTGGTCAGGCAGATGGAGGGTGCTCTCAGCTCTCCTCTCTTTCCCCCTGTGATAGCCAATAGCTTTCGGATATTCATTGCAAAGACTGGAATGTATGTAAGATTTCCCTAAGTTTCAAGCTGCCCACCCCCAACACCCCCTCCCCAAGATACTAGGGAGCCATATATTGTAACTATGCTTCAGAACGATCTCTTTCAGTTGTTCAGAGAGACCCAAGTCTTTCTCAAAAACATTTGATGAAGGCTTGTAGAAAGAGTGTGGGTGCAGATATCTCTTGTTTCTTGCATAACCAGGGATTTAAACTGTCAGACCCATGTGCATTCAGACTCTCAATTTTTTATAAGTTTAATTACTTTTTTTACTGGCATGTATAGCATGTTTCACCTCTTTCTGGTGTTCTGTCAAAGAGGAAAGCAGAGATGATTTCCTTTTCTCATAGGAGGAGCTTGACTTTTTTTAGATTTTTATTTTATTAAATGTGTTGTGACTTCTGCTTTATAATGAATTTAATAAGTTATGATTACGTAGGTTAGTCTGTTTTTATTGTTTAGGTAGGAGCAACATTGTCTTGTGACTTCTGTATTCTACATGAAAAGATGGAGCTGGCACAATGAAGTTTTTAGATATATTTTGTATTTAGCTACTAATTTCTTTCTTGACTAGTGTGTTTTATGAAATAGAACTGGTCACAGCAAACATTAGTCTAGTAATAATAATATTAACTAGCTCTATATCTATGCCAGGAACTATCTTAAGCATTTTAAACCTTTTCATTCATGTATTGTTATTTAAATCTTAATGATATCCTCATTATAATGCAAGAAGTTTGATAAATGACTTAATATGTAAATGACTCAAGTGATTGAAAAAGACAAGGGCAAGTGACCAAACAGAAAAATGGGGAAAAGAAATGAGTGTTAGCACACAGAAAAAAACAAATAAGCACAAATGGGCAATAAATATATGAAAAAGGTATTCAATCATCTAATTCACATTATATTATAAACATAATAGTATCACTGCCTCTAGATGAGCATATGTCAAAAAGTTAGACAATGTCAAGTGTTCTGAAAGACATGGGACAATGGATATTCTAATCTAACAATGGTGAGCATATCTATTGTTGAACCCACCTTGGAAATTAATATAATAACTTCAGCTAATCAAATTGAATGTTTACATATCCTTAGCCAAGCAATGCTACTATTTGGTATATACATTTAAGAAAATAAATAAATAAATGCAAAAAAGACTTACACACAAAGACTTTTTCAGAATGAGGAGTCAGACCTAGACATTCTTACCTTCTAAATTATTGCTCATAGTTATTATCTTATGCTAAAAGTAACCATAGTTCAGTTGTGAAATACCTCACACAAGCGAGATTTCTACCATGCATAGAACTCCAATCAAAACCCTGAGAGGTCTTAGAAAAAACAGATATATGTAGTGCAGGTGGTTCGAGACAGAGAAACACAAGTAAAAATCAGTCTCTAGGAGCATGAGTCTCTTTCCAATTGAGTAAAGATGTGTGAATTCCTAGGACAGCAAAACACACCTATTAAGAATTAAATGCATATAATGAGCTCTAATGAAACTGTTTACAGTTCTGATTGGAGCAAAGTAGCCCCCTCTTTTGTGTCAAGTGTTGCTTTGGATGCTAACAAAGTCCTTCTCCTTCAGAGACAGATGCTGCTTCTAAGAATTAGAGAACAGTTACCAATTTTTACCTAGCTGAAATACACACCAATGTAGTTCTAATTGCTTACACATAGAAGTCATTTCTGTTTACACGTACTTCTAAGCAGCAGTCTTGACATCTATAGTTAATAGATCATCCAATAAGAAACACTTTCTTATAACCAATTAAAGTAAGTTTGCTTGAATATGCAAACTATTCCAACCAATGAACCATTCAAAATATTACTTTAAACCAATCTGGTTACCACTATTAGTCCTATTGACAGGTTCCAGAAACCATGTATTGAAAAGTATTGACAAGTGTTCTTTCAAAGGAATATCTATCAAAGCATTTTCTAATAATGTCCCAGGACACTAAAGTTTCCTTTAAATATTGTACTTAACTATAGGATTAGAGGCGCTGCTGTCAAATACATTTTTTTATTTTCTTAAAATTTCTATAAATTGCACCTAAATTAGTGGTAATGGTTTGAATTTAGTAAAACCAAAAAAAAAAAAAAAAAAAAAAAAAAGCTTTCTGAAATTCATGTTTGATAAGCAATTTGTTTTGAATGGAATACATTTAGTCATAGCTCTATAGCATTGTACAAGCATTAATTCTTGTAATCAAGATCAACTCTAAAATAATATTTATTGCTGTTGCATCTAAGCGTGTGTGATGGTACTGTATCAGAATAACCATTCTCAAAACTATCACTAATTAGCTAAGCTACTTCATTAAGAACCAACTCCAGCATTGGTGGGAAAACATTGAGTTGTGTTCTGCTCTGTTGAACCCATTCAAAATGGCATTTCTGTCTCGCTCCAATGGTTTCATAGAGAATGGAATTGATCTGCAAATCTCTTGCATGGTATGTTTGAAATTTTTATATGAGCGTTAAGTATCAGGTGATATTAAACTCTCTCATTACCAGGCACCAGAGGGACAGTCAGTTGATGGGATGTTATCATTTTTATAAGCTATGGCTGTTTTGATTCTATGGACATCAGATTATGTGCTTTGTTTCACAATGAAGTCAAAGAAACTGTGTGTAGTACATGATTTAAATATTGTGATTGGCAAATAAAAACTAAGTCTGTTACATACCGATTCTAAAAGCATTCAGTTCATTGAAACTTCCTTGATTTCTTTGTTTTCTTTTCTTCATTTTTCCATTCAACCTTTGGGATTTTGCTTTCCCTAATGCAATGTAAAGGGAGCGTCTATAATTGTCTACTCAATGGGCTACATCTTCTCCTAGCCACTGGCAAAGTCAATCTGTTCTCCTCCAGCTCTCAAGTATACGTTCCAAACAGTGGTCCACAAGCATGAAAGAAATGCCTCATGGTACCACAAAGCATGGTGATACCTTTATAAGTCTCTTTTTCCCTCCAATTCAATAATGTCACAAATTACATAGCAGGAAATGAAGCACCAAATGAAATGAGACATGTCTGTTTCCTACTTTTTTTTTGTTTATCCTTTTTATTGTCACCGTCCATTTAGTGACAGTTTACACTAACATGGTTAAGCGCATAGATTTTCATAATTTTTTTTTTTTTTTTGAGTTGGAGTCTCACTTTGTCGCCCAGACTGGAGTGCAGTGGCCGCTCCCGGCCACCGCAGCCTCGACCTGCTGGGCTCCAGCGATCCTTCCGCCTCGGCCTTCCAAGTAACCAGAATTACAGGCATGAGCTACCATGCCCGGCTGATTTTTTGATTTTATTGTAGAGATGAGGTCTTGCTGCCCAGGCGGGTCTCGAACCCACGGGCTCAGGCAATCCACTCACCTCAGCCTCCCAAAGGCGCGGGATTACAGACTGAGCCACCGAGCCCGGCTTTGCATAATTTTTTAAGCTAGAACTTGACAGAGTCATTTTCATATTATTGAATCTACTCAGTATTGTGCTTCTTAAAAGTTTTCATTGTCTGAAACTCACATCTTGTAGCTGTGGGTATAGGAATATTACCGTTAGGTCAAATTACTATGTGGTGAAACACAGACCAATTTTTGGTTTAATGCAAATTCTATTTGGGGGTTCTGCATGAAGTACCCATTGTCTTTAAAGTGATTATTTCCATTTTATTAAATAAATGCTGATTGAGGGTTATAGGATGTTATTAAATTAAAACAGCTTTATTTATAAGCATCTCCACTTGTATTATGATATACTATTATTGGAGTTCCAACTGTGGGCTTGACAGGGGTAATATCGTTTTAAAAATTGTTCAATGGCACTGGTTAAAGCACAGTAAGGCAGACTTTATTCAGGATCACTGTAATAGATATAGGAACCACTGCAATGCGATCTTACAGTAGTGGAGAGAGATGGGGCTCAACCCCCAATACAGCATGAACAAGTGGGGATTTACAGCCAAGGAGTAGTGTGTGAGTCAGTGGATAAAAAATTACTAAAAGAAAATATCAGGGGTAAAGGGGCTCCTGGTTAAACCCATCCTTGCTTAAGACAGTCCAGAGTGATCAGGCATCACCCAGGGGATGGTAGGACAGAAAAAACCTGATCAGATATTGAGAGTGCTCATATAGCAAGGATGGGAGGTTCTTGCTAAACTGACAGCATGAATTTTTGCTAAAAGTGGATTTTACAAAAAAAGCCTACAGATAGGCCTAGCAGAAGATTCAGAAGTCTGACTAAAGTTTGGCCAGGCAAAAAATCTTTGTCACTATCAAGCATGTTTTTCCTTTGTGCAGCATAAAAACGTGTTGACACTTTTTGCTGTACTTATCTTTAATTTTCTATGGCACTATAACATACCATAAATACTAGAAGTAGCAAACTATTGCATTATTCCTAAATCATCAAAATTTGGTAAAGTAATTTACAGTTAATTCTTGTCTTTTTTGTGATACAAGAAATCATCTTCTAAGGATGCGGATGTGAGATTTTGGAAGATCTCTTCCATTAACTCATAAGCTTAATTTGTCCAATTAATCAAACATTAGATGATCCCTCCATAACCTCCAAGATAATTTGCCATTATTAGTCTGTAAGATATTTTGCCAACGTTTCCTAAATTACCATGGAATAAATTAGAAATCTGATCCAGAGATTTGTGGGGAAATTGCTTAAATCTATTGAATCATTTTTCCATTCAGGGTGGCAAAAAGCCATTCTGATATTGGAAAGCCATCTTGTATTTAATTACTTCTCTTCACTTTACTGTAAAGATAAATATAATTTGGAAATTTAAAAAAAAAGAGAACTTCTTTGGGCATTGTCCCCAATTACAGGGATCTTTCTTTCAGTTTTGCTCCCTATTAAAATATGAACATATAATTAAATGGTATTTTAACACTATAGTTCAAACCCATTTATTTAGATGCTCACAAAACCAAATCCCCCCCCAAAAAAAAGATATGAAGGAAAATTTGTATTTAAAAAATAATCTTTTTCTTTAATATTAATATGAAATAAAAGTATAAACCAGAAAGCAAGAAAGTGCTTGAAGTGTTTAAGGGAATGTCATTTTTAAACTCCTTAAAACTATTTAAGAGCATCTACTTACATACAAATAACTGATGTGCTAATTACAAATCTGTCTTGTCTGGTTTCTTTCCTGCCTTTTCAACCCTAAAGCCTCATTAGTGTAGTTCTCCTATAGGTTTTGATGTTATTACTACTTCAGAAAACCCAAACCAAATGTCATGTGTCTTTTTCAAAAGAAACACAGCATGCATCAGAGTGAACTAGACTCCTTCTGATTTTTTGTGATTTCTGTGATGGAATTTTTATTTATGTCAAGATCAAGGTCAGGAACACATGATTTTGCTGCCTAATCACAGCTGTGTACAAAGAAAAGTTTATCAGACTATTTATGCTTTGATCTGTCCTACAAAAAGGGAACTTAAAATTATAGAATCTCGACATTTTAGAATTGGAAAAGTCCTTAGAGATCATCAAGCCCATCCCTTTTGTTTTAACTAGATATGATCTAGAGGAAATTGACCCCTAGAGAAATTAAGTGACCTGCTGAAGGATACTCATGCTATTAGTGGCAGACTTTAAAATAGCCATTGAATACTCAACTGCTGCTCCCAGTCCTCAGTTCTGGCTACTGTGATTTAAATCAAGTCTTTTGTTCACATCTAACATGGCTTTGATTTTATTTCTATGAGCTAAATTTTCAAACCAATTGGTTTTGCGGTCTAATTGGACATGGATGCTTATCTCTATGTAAATAAAATGTTTTCAGTACCAGTGTTCAGGGAATGTATATGCAAAGCAAAGGAAAATAGAATGTTGAAATTTATTTAAGGAAACTAGGATAAACTATGTATTTTTTAGCGATAAAATGCTTACATTAAATGAGTTGAAATGATTTTGAGTTATTTGGGAACACCCAAATTCACTTTACTTGAATACCACCCATCTAAAGTTGCAGAGTTTCAACCACACGGTAAAATTGTTTGACATCTTTTATCTTATTTTTTCCTTTCTATTCCATTTTGCAAAAATACAGTTTCTTATTATTTTTTAGACTGTAAAATTGATCCCTATCCCGAGGGTTGGAAAATATCTCACATTTACTTATTGTCTACTATGTGGCAGGTATAGTTTAGGTGCTTTTTCAAATAGTCTCATTTATAATACTCTAGAACTCAATGAAGTAGGCTTGGCTGTAATCATTTGTCAGAAGAAAAACCTGAGGCTTAAAGAAGTTAAGCATCCTGCCCAGAGTTGCAAAGCAAGTATGAGTTAAAGTAGAGATTCAAACCTATGCAGTCTAACAATAGAACCCTTGATATCATGTTTCAAATATGATCTTCTGTAAGATCCCCAAGTCAGTTTCTTTCTCACGGAAAGTTATCAATACATGATGCTCTTTTATTTGTTTCTCCTCATTTTTACTTTGTAGAAACTCCCAATAATTAGCAAGTTACTGAGGTGTTCAAATAGAGAAGAGCATTATCTTTCAAAGAGTTATACAAGTGTAGAATGGTATGCATATAGCTTCTAAGATGCTCTAAATGTAGGTTCTGTTTTTTTTAACATATTTAATTTTTTTTTTAAGATGTGGGGTACAAGTCAGTATTGGGTACATCAGTGGTTTGCATACAGGATGAAGTTTGGGCCTCCCATTGGACCTCACTTGACCTGGATTAGGATTAGGCACACATATGGATGTTATGTGCCCCCACCCCTCATCTGGCAGTGTCCCACTACTGTCAGTTCCTTTCTTGTGGTGTTATGCTAGATGTTTGGGATTCAGTTGTGAGTGAAAACATATGGTACTCGGTTCTTGGTTTCTGTGATAGATCACTGAGTATGATAGACTCTAAATCCATCCAAGTTGCTACGAAGTCCATAATTTTTTCCTTCTTTACAGCTGCATAATATTCCCTTGTACATATATACCATAGTTTTGTTTTTTTAAATTCAGTCTACTTTTGATGGGCAGGGTGGTTGATTCCTTGTTTTGCTATTGTGAATAGAGTTGTAACAAACATGCGTGCACAAGTATCTTTTTGGTAGAATGCTTTGAGTTCCTCCAGGTGTATTTCCAGAAGGGGGATTGCTGGGTCATATGAAAGGTCAATTTCTAGTTCTTTTAGAAATCGCCACACTGTTTTCCATAAAGGTTGCACTGGTTTACATTCCTACCAACAGTGTAGAAGCATTCCCTTTTCTCTGCATCCTCGCCAGCATCTGTTGTTTTTTGTTTTATTAACGATGGTCATTCTTACTGGAGTTAGGTAGTATCTCAATGTGGTTTTGATTTGCATTTTTCTGATGATAAGTGAGGCTGAACACTTTTTCATGTGTCTGTTGGCTGTTCAAATGTCTTCTTTTGAGAGCTATTTATGTCTTTTGCCCACTTTTTAATAGGGCTGTTTTTTTTTTTCTTTTGCCACGTTTGAGTTCCTGTAGATCCTGGATGTTAGGCCTTTGTCAGATACTCAGTTGGTAACTATTTTTCCCATTCTGTGGGCTGTCTCCCTGCTTTCTTGGTGGTTAAATGTAGGTCCTTTATTAAAAGAATTTCACTAGCATACAGTGTTGAGAATAATTCCTGTAGGATTTCTAGCTTGAGCCATATCTGCATTAACAATGCAATTTTTAAATTGAGGGGATTTTGTTGTTTTTCAAATAATGTTTCAAAGGCATATATTTCTCTCCCAATTTCTCCACTTTGTTTAGTTTTTTATTGATTACAGCATAGCAGTGTAGTTCTAAAAATACTATCTTTTGAAAACCAGATATCAAAATATCAGAACATTAGATAACTACTAGAGAAAAAAAATACGTGTAATACTATTTAGCCTGGGTTCTCTTCCAAAGCAGAAAATGAGGCAAAGGTTTATGTGCAGGTAGTTAATTTGAAAGAACATAGTAACAGTTGAGGGTGTATGACACAGAAAGAAAACGGAACAAAACCAGAAAAAACAGTACTAGGATGATTGTCAAGTCAGACACAGGGCTTGGTGACTATGGAGACAGAATTTAATCTCTCCTATTACCTTCTGAATAGTGATATGAAATGCTTCTCAGAACTACCCACCTGGGGTAAGAAAAGAGGAGCATTTATCCACCAGCAAGTTTCTCCTATGCATTTTCTGGTTGCGCAAGAATGAGCACTGAGACAATTCCCACAGGCTTCACACTTTATGTTTGGAGAAGCCCCAAGACAAGAAGCAGGAGGAATACCAATGTGAGCTCAGGGCAAAGTTCCTCTGCATTGCATCCCCCCAAAGCTGGTCAAAGCCTGCTCAGAACTGGTCACTGTGAAGCCAGGTGAGGTCAGAAGGACTTATAATGGAATACAAGAGAGATCTGTTTCAAAGGACTGATTACACCTTTCCATTTTATTCCTCATTTTATATTTCTGAAAGACAGAAAAGCGCATGTAACACAACAGGAAGAGAATCTACAACTTTAAAATTACAGGTACCGTCAAATTTGGAGCATGACTTGCTCACTTAAGTTCAGAACTAACTTGTGTGGAAAAATTATTTGGAAATGTCGTGGAGAAAGGAAGACAGCCTTATAGACTCATGGGATCATAGAAATAGAAGGATATGAAATGTCGTTTAGTCCATATGCTGCCCTGAAGCATTAATTCACAACATATTTTATTATCTTGACATTTAAATATAGTCAATTGGCACAATTACTTTTCAGAGCAAAGTTTTACTTACTTTCTTGGGTAGGCTATCAGTGCAGACTACTGGAGGCAAAGATTGAATTCAGAAAGTTGTCTGTATTTGTACTGAAAGTAACTTAGCAGCTCTGGGCTCATCAAACTCTTGCTTATAGATAAGGTTATTCTATGAGTAAGAACTCAGCAAATAAGAAGTAGGAGGAAGAACAGGAGCCTTGCATACTATTTTCCAACAAAAAGTTTCTATGATCTTTTGTTTAAATATGAACTCAACATAAAATTGGTTCTTTGACTTTTTAAAAAACTCTGATCTCTAGACATAAATGAACTCAACATCTCCACTTCTGTTTTTGATGTGTTATACACATTACGTTTAAAATCTCTTCCAGAAACATTTCACCACCTTCTCTTCATATTCTTAGAAATTTTTGTTTGCAATCTACGGGTACCAATTCAAACTGCATCAAACAAAAATACATGCATACATACAGGCATATATATATATATACAGGCATACATATATGCATGCCTGCATACAAATGTGCATGCATTAGCCGCCCTAACTAAAAAGTTCTTAGAATTTCTGGCTTTTATTATGGTTAGAACCAAATATTCAAGTAATATGAGTAATATGAAAATTATCTTTATCTCTTAACTCTGCTTTCTCCATGGTGTTTTAATTTCCAAGGGTGAGCACCAAGAATTCCAGATTTATGTTCTATCAGCCTAGCAAACTCAGTGGCTCTATAAAAAGTTCAAGGAAGTGTTCTGACTGGTTATTGTAATATATGTCTATTCTTGCATATGTAAGTAGAATGACCCAATTGACCAGGACTGACACACATGCTGACTCTTGAAATTAGAAGATAGTCAACTCCTTCTTAACTACATAGACTGATATTAAAAGGGCTAGTGAATCTTTAAAAGTAAATTGAGTGTAGTTCCCAAAGAGGGAATGTAGATTGAGACAGCAGAAATAGCAGGTGTATCCTCCATGTTTCTCTAATTTGTGGGTTTGGAAAGTCTGTTCTCTACAGATTCAGAAGTTTCTTGAGGGCAGAATCTGTTTCTTGCTCATATCTATCAGAGTGCCTGGCACTTGATATTGATTAAAAATTGAACCAATCTTATGTCTTCTAATTAAAGACATATCAGCTACATTCAGTTTACATAAGATATACTAAACACCTTAAAATCATATATGACAGAGCATCATCTCATTCAGATTATACCATCCAAGATGGATCAATAATCAAGATATCTACCCAGTAGAGAAAAACAAACAAACGCCTTAAGAAAAATACTAGTAGTACTTTTGAAATTTGCTTCCATTTTGTCCTCAAAACATTTGGTTGTCTACAGTAATTCTGCAGCAGATTTTTATGTATATAAACAAAGTAAATGTTCAAATTAATAAAATTGTGCTTCATCATGAATAATGAATAGTTACAAAGTCTTCAGTGAAAAAACTAGATTGGTTGCATTTAAAAACAAAAGTAGGGATCAATTAATGTGTAATCTATGTGTTTTTTTCTTTTTGTTTGATCTGTTATAAAAAAACAAATTATAATGCTTTAAAATAAAATGAATGCAATTGAGTGTATGCAGGTGTGGACATTCTCTTACCATCACATCCTATCTGTCATTCACATGTGGATAAAATAATATCTTCAACTTTAAAAGAAAATTTCCAAAGTGCTGAAATAATTTTACACAATTCATGGTGAATGTAAAAATAACCCACAATAGGGTCTTATGCCAAATTAGGCAGCACTTTAGAGAAGCAGGGAATAAAGGCTCAAAGTGAGAGGGAGCTAGGAAGGGAGCATTCTCCTCCTTGTCAGAATAATTGGTTCATTAAATGGAAGGAAAGAAGGGGAAGAGATAAAATGGGAGGAGAGTTCCCACTATTAAATATGTATCACACAAGGTCTCTCTCAACTTGCTTTGCAGCATCGCAGCTAATGTACACAGACCCTAATAAGCAACAAAGAGAATAGGGAGCTGGACTCCCAGTTGTTCAATTCTGGTTTTCTCCAATGATAAAGAGGAGGGTGCACTGGTTTCCCTAATCCCAGAGATCAGGCCATGAAGCTAAGTAAAAGGAAGAAAGGGCTGATTAAAGTCACAGCAGTCAAGACCTCTGTGCACTTGTGATATGTGGGTGTATATAGACACATGCCCAAATAAAGAGCACACATGTGGTCAGTGGAGTGCTGTGAGCGAGCCTCTGGGATGAATAGTGCCATTATAAACATAAGTCATTATTAGTAGCCAGCATAAATAGGTTGGCCTGTCATGGGGTTAAGATCTGTGATCTGCTGGGACTTGCTACTCTTCAGAGCAAGGGGATGCAGCAGCTGTGTGACAGCAAAATCTGTCTTGAGAATACATCCAAGGGTCCATGGAAAAGTGGTTGCTCATAGACATGGTCTTTAATTAAAGTGGTTGTTGTAGAGAGAAGGTCATCAATCAGAGGTGACCCTTGGATGGAGTTTTGATCTCCAACTAACTGTTCAGTTTTATTCAAGGGACAAAGAGTCAGGAGGGGACCAGAGGGAATAATATCAAGGCAGGAGACACATTTACTTCTGATGTGCAAAACCATAAAAGGTTCAAAGTTTGGGTTTTGGTTCAAATAAAATCCTAGGGTTCAGATGGTTTTCTAAACTCTCTGAACCTCATGAATGTAGAGAACCAGCTGAAAGAAATCTCGCAAGAGCACAACAGTTCTTGGGATGTTTGGCCAATTCTCTTAGAAATATGGCCAGAAAAATACCATCAGCAATTTAGGCAAGTCCTGCCAGTAGACAAAGAAAAGTATACCTTAAACGCCCTACAAGGCAGCATTCCTAGATTGTAGCTACTCTTTGCCCAAAGAAAATGAGAGTAAAATTGAAGTCACTAATACTATATGTAGCATTTAAAATACATCCGGTCAGGAAATGAGAAACTAGAAGGTCTAACAGAGTCATAGGTGACTGAGATTAGAAACAAACCTTAGAACCTCAGAACAAATGACACTTCACATAGCAACTTGTTCACCAAAGCCTACTTTGTCCTCTATGTTTTCTGGCTTTTTCATTTCTGGAATAAATGCTTAGAAACAACCGAGAAAAACCCAGTCCGATCAGTATCCTCTTCATAGCGATCTACTTCTTTTTCATTTCTTCACCCCCATTCCTGTTCCTTCTCTTGTGTCAGTATAGAACCAACCATGGACAAATCTAGGTAGCTAGAGTTTCTTCTCTTCTTAACTCTTCTCATTGTCAGGCATGATGTAATGCTCTTTCAGATACCTGGCACCCTCTTTCTCTAATATGACTACCCAAGGGCTTTCAATGAAAGATCTCTCTCACCCTCTGTATCCTGGGTTTTCTTCTTATTCACCAGTAGTCAACTTGTAGTTGTAGCTGAATTTAGCTTTGTGGTTGAAATGGATACAATAAAGCAATTGATTGTCAGGTATACATTTTAGAGAGCAGTCTGATGTGTTTTTTCTTCTGAAGTTGAGGGACTTTAGTGACAATAATTTATTAAAAACTGAAAATAGAATGTCAAACTGGTGAGGAGGAATCTTTAGGGGAGGGGCTTTTCAATTCCATCATGTATATGCCTGACTGGAATGGATACACCGTATTCCACCTGGATCCTCTCACTTATCTCCCAGGTGCTGGGACTAAGCAGCTGCTGAGGTCTCACAGCTACATCTCACTGAAAAAAATGACTTTTACCCCATTGATCCCCCCACCCAAAAACAATTTCTCCCAGGGACAGCTGTGGTCAAAGAATGACAGACACAAAAATGCAAATCTCTGTACATCTCTCCTTCCCACTTACCTCAAGTTGTGACTACTGTGAAGTGCCACCTCAGTTTCAGACACACACACACACACACACACACACACACACACACACACACACACACACACCTTTGTTTTAGGATCAACTAAGGAACTGAGAATTCAGTCATATCCCCATTTTCAGTGTCTTCTCTTTCTGCCCAATCTTGCCTTCCTTGCTTGCTTATAGGTGTGTCTCTTGAAGTCACTCTCCAAGAAACCTTCTGCATATAGCTGTTTCCAAAAAAAAAATCTCAGTGTAAAACGGTGCTTCTCCTGGCATTCTAAAGGAGCCCAGTCAGCTTCTCATAAATACTACTGTTTAGCAGAATATTGCAGCAGATAGCAGAGTAGCTGACACCTTTCACTGGGAAGAGGGGGTTGCTGTGAGGAGAGCTGAAACCGAGACTGCATGGGGAAGAGTGAAGAGAGGTCAGTGGGGGGGCCCTGGCAATTATGGGTGCATAATAATGGGTCTTAGCATACCAGAGGATAATCCTTGCTTCTGTCAGACAAGCTATCATTCCATTTTCACCTCCAACCTGCAAATTTTAGAATCGAACCTTACTTTTTATATGTGTTTTCCATGTTGCAGGTACAAAAACATTTCAGAACAAATGTGATCTGATCATTTTTCTATATAGAGAGATCTTAATTATCACATTTATCCATTTTATTTCTTTTGAAAGGTTTTTAGAGGTTGTATATCGATGACATCCCTTCCAAAAGGATTTGCATTTGAAAGGCTGTTGTTCAAATTTAATTCACATTTGACACAATGTTTTCTCTTGCAGAACATTACAGAATATCTGAAAATCAGTTTTCATCAGTCTCTATTCTATATACCTCTGATCATCTCTCTTTTTTTTAAGGGTCTAAGTGAATTTCATATATGCTGTGGAAATTAGAAAAAAATATCATAACATGCTCATATCCTTTATTCAGTCCCATTTTGATTTTTAAACTGCACTTTTTGTATTGTCTTCCACGTGGGGAGTGCTACTGACAAGAGCTTGTAGGACAATGTCTCTGGGATTCCTGAGGCTTCTGGGGGTGGAACAAGCATTAACCTGAAGGGAGCATGGTGCCTTGTTGATGGAGGAGAGTCACGATTAATTTCTATCTCTGACTCTCTGCTCTTCTCCTGCTAGTGCAAGCCTGTATGAAATCACTCCACATGCTCCGATGGTTTGTTTTGTGCATTAAGCTCCAACAGTCCTCAGTGAAAACTAAGGTTACATCCTCAAACCCTGGCTGGAGGGAGGGCTCTCCTTAAAGGTAGCAGGATGTAAGATTTGCTCCCGGCTAATCCTGTTATCTTAGGGGGGGAAATAGCGTTGAGTATTGATAGAAGAGGCCCCCTTCTTAAGGAGAGCTGACCAGTAAAGAGAAGAAAGGCAGCTGGAATTAACAGCTGTTTGCTTCATATGTTGTTCTCATATTAGGAAATATTTTGTCCCTGTAGTTAGATTTTTTTTTTTTCCCCAGTAGAGAAATACCAAAATCAGATGCAAATGCAGGGTACAAAGTAAACTGCAGAATAGTGTGCTGTCTTCGTATCATTGCTCATTTTATAGGTTTTGTCAGTTTCTGAAAAACGGTAGAGGATAATTGGCCTGAGATGTAAAGCCACACTCGGCTGTTCCAAGGAACAAAGAAAGACAGCTTTAGCCCACAAGGCCGTATTTTGTGAAACATACTCTCTTTCTTTTTAATAATGAACTGATACACAGTGCTTCTTCTCAGCTCTGAAAAATCTGTAGTTTTTCCCCTGCAATGTTGTACAAGGCATTTAAACTGGTGCCATTTGTAATGCTGTGGTCGGTCTCATTGAACAAGGAGAGCCTACACTTGTTATCTTAACGAAAGGCAGAATGACTGTAGCAGTCTGGCGTGGCTGTGTGAGAGCCGCAATATCCTTCCAACATATTTGACCTTAGGATGATAGCATCAGAAACAGCGATAGCAAATAATCAGGACCCAGAAGCTGCCATCCTAGCCACTATCATGATCTTCTGGATGTATTCAATGTTTCCTGTTTAGAAGTGGGCAAATATTTGTCAAGAAATATAAATATGAAAATCTGACCAGGGAATTCAGGACATGCCTAAAAGACAGAACAAGTAGCCAATACTTCCCATAGGAATCATAACCATATTGTCATAAAGAAAATGCATCCTCCATTCAAACCTGATCATCTTGTCACATGGATGGCACCATGGTATTGCTAGAGATGACCATGGTAGCACCTCTATCTTTTGTTCTTACTTCCTTGTCAATCACCCGTTTTAACTTTTCTTTAAAATCCTACTCCTACTACATGTCATATTTTTCCCCTATGATTTGCTTAGCTCTCCCCAATCTACTTTGGAAACAGCTGTCACAGTGATCTTTTTAAAAGTAAACTTGATTATGTTACCACTGCTAAAAGTCTCTGATGGCTCCTATAAATACTTAGAATGAAATCAAAATTCTTCACCATAGCATCAAAACTTGGCATGATCTATGCTTGTCTCTCTGCTGCTGTTCTCTTATGCTGCTCTTTTCCTTGTTCATTATGTTCCAGGAACATGGGCTTGCCTTTTCCTCCTAGGACATGCCAAGATCTTTCTGCTTCTGGGTCTTTCCTCAAGTTAGCCTCCCCCTATTTTTACATTAAACTAATTATTTACTGGGTTTCTTCTCACCACTGATGTCTCGGCTTAAATGTTGAAATCTTATTTAACCAACTTACCCACAGTACATGTGTAAGTCTCAAGGTTGTTCTTGGCAGATACAATCATTTGTAACGATTTCATTTATTTATTGAGAGAAAGTCTCACTATGTTGCCCAGGTTGGTCTCTATCTCCAGGCGTCAGGCAAGCCTCCCACCTTGACATCCTAAAGTACTGGGATTATAGGCATGAGCTACCAAACCCAGCCTGTAATTATTTTATGTATTTGTTTTTTTTCCTTCCCTAAATGATGAACTTCTCGGGGTCTCTCCCCCCCGCCTTTTCTCCCCCTTTTCTCCAGAGCCAACCACAGTTCCTGGCAAACATCAAGTATTTAGTAACTGTTTATTGATCAATGAGTTCCTGTGTGGCCTACTGTATTTTAGAGCTTATTTTATTTATTTTTCCTCATTTGGACCCCTAAAGAGTAGTATTTACTCAGCGTCACATTCTGTCTTCTTCATCTTCAACATTTTTGTGGGCTCATGAAACCCCTTCTCTTTCCTTCTCGCTATCTTGTGTGTTTCAATAGGGAAGGGCAAAGCCAAAGTAATGTCATTGAACATACAAGAGGACATCACAGATGGGAAGGAGAGATAACATATGATAGAGGGCACCAGCATGGTTCCATGTTTTCTCAAAAGGCTCCTGGCAAAATGAGAGCAGAAACAAACTAAGCAGATGGTGGGAGTCATTTTCTTTTGCGATTCACTTGTTTATATTTTGCCTCCCTTCCTGTCAATTTCAGCTCTTGAGTCCTTATAGGCAGGGTCTTGTCCATGGTTATTATTGAAGTGTCACCTAATGAAGGTTTGGTATTTTATAAACATTGGCTGCTTTGTAGTAAATTTTATTTGGCAGTGCAAGGGACTTTCAGGAATTATATACGATAAACTTGACTTGAGTCAATGATGTTTCAATTAGTTAGATGACCTTGAATAGAATTGGCCAGAGTTTCCTTTGTATTTTCTCAAACAGCTTTTATAGTAATAATTACTCTGGTGATATCAGGTGGACTCACCATCTGAATGTGAAACACCAGGCTAGTGTTAGTGGTTGAAAAGTCCTAAAGCATAGAAGTGGCAGGAGTTTGTTAACATGCAAAGTCCTTTCATTCAATTAACATTTCTTATAGTGGACACTATTTGTTGGTGGTATAGACCACAAGGAGAAATAGTCCTTGCCTTTTCCTATTTCTTATTAATCCTATTTAAACTAGAAAGATGAACAAAAAGAAAAAAAAATAAATATACACAACTACTCAGTACTACAGCACAATCAAATTTACTCATTAAAAACTATGCCTGATACCACCTTGGCATAGTCAGTGGCTTTATTAAGATTGCCATGTTTATTGGATTAGGGCTTAAGCTTATGACAAAAGTGTGTTGTTCTTGGTTTTTAGCCAACAGAAAAGCTTTGAATCTGAAAATCATAGGAGGCCAATGAATCTGACAAGAAACCATTGGAAAAGCATTTATACCTATAATGCTGTATTTTAGCTTTTATTTGCTTTTTTTTCTGTGATTAAAGTCTGAAAGTGTATATTTAAACAGCAATGTTTAATATTCTAAGCTAAACTATTTTTTTAAGAAATAGAAAGCATGTAAGAAAACTCCATGATTTATACATGAATGTGTAACATGGTGTCCATTAGATTATATTGGTCAGGGTGCACATTAGATTATATTGATTTATTATATTCATTATCATACAAGTTAGATATGTTGATTTGGCAATGTATTTTTTATCAATATTTGCATATTATGTTAAGTATCCACATTGTGGGGTCCATATGTAGAAGCGTATATTTATCAAGAATTGTGATGGGTCTGAGATTTTATCCTACTTTCAAGCTAACAAGGTAACTTGCCAGAGTTTCATAGATGCTGACAGACATACAGCTTCTGGATTAGATACATGACTGTATTCTTCACAGCACCACAGGCAACATAACTTCATGTTTGCATTAGCTCCTCTTGACCCCCAAGTTTCACAGGGGTGATGGAAAGATGGACCCAGGTGGATGCTACTGCTCATAGCTGGACTGTGTCATTCTGAGAAACACTGGCCACATGAAACCTGTCTGTTAAAGGGATTGCTAGCAAGCCTACCCATCTTTGTTCCAAAGGTTGACATTATCTTTATTATATTTTTCATTTAAAAAATCTTCTTTTTGCCCCAAAGGTAAAACTATCTTTATCTTCCAATGTTGTTCTACTGTATAAACATTCATAAAAAGACAGTCTGGGACAAAAACTGTCATATACAACAAGTCATATACAAACAGTATGAAGAATTTCCTTATGGCAATATCAGCTAAATAGTTGTGCTAAAAAGATTCTCAATTTTGACTAAAACACTTTAAACAATGACTAAAATGCATAATGAGGATAGTTTATATTTACAATTTGAATCAAGTTTTTTACATGAAAAATATTATTTAAACTTCAAGGTTGAGAAATTACATTCTGACATTTTTTGAATGAATGTAATTTCAATTTTTATATACAATAAGTAATCATCCTTCACACAAAGACAGTAAAGCTGTAATCATGATTTTATGGTGGAGATTTTGAAATAAATTAATTTTTGAGAAATATAAAAATTGCCTCTTTAAAAAAATGTTAAAATTTCAGAATGTTGGAACTTGGAATTCTTCTAGAAATTTTGCTATGCCAGAAATTTTTTCATGTTTATTAGCAAGATTGAACTCATACCTTCTCCATGGACTGAAGATTTATCATTAATTTCAGCACCTACAGATTCTGCCCTGAAGAAGATTCAGAAATATAAGTCCACATGTTGCAGTGACCTGTGGTTTGTTAAAATGTTCAGCTTAAAGTGATGACAGCAGAGAACTTAGAGATTTCCAGCAAACTCCAGCAACTGAAAATTGTCCATTTGATATTTTCAGGTTTAATTCATTCCCCACACTTCTATCAAATACCAAAGTTACTACACTTTCTGACAAGCAATTTATGAAGATATCAAAATTTCCACATTCTTACCAACACTTTTTTCTCTGTCTTTTGACTATAGCTATCCTAGTGGGTATAAAATTGTACCTCATTGTGATTTTCATTTGCATTTCTCTTATGACTAAGAATGTTGAACAACTTTTGTGTGTTTATTAGCCATTTGTATATGTTCTTTTGGATGAATGTCTATTCAGATCCCTTGCCCATTTATAAATTGTATTGCTTGTCTTTACATTACTAAGGTATAAAAGTTCTTTGTAAATTATATAATCAAATCTCTTATCTAATACATAATTTGAAAATATTTTCCCACTTTCTGTATATTGTCTTTAATTTCTTTATGGCGTCCTTTGAAGTACAGAAAGTTTTATTTATTTATTTATTTTTACTTTAAAGATGTGGGGTACAATTCCGGATTAGGTATACAAGTGGATATCATACAGGTAATGTTTGGGCCTCCCTTTGGTACCCACTTCTGGTTTGAGATCAGTTACCCTTATTAATATTATGTGCCGCCCGCCTCTGCTGGCAATTTTTGGCTATTGCCAATCCCTTTCTTATAGTATTATGGTAAATGTCCAAGGTCTGCTTATGAGTGAGAACATGTAGTACTCTGTTCTTTGTTTCTGTGATAGATCACTGAGTATTATAGACTCTAAATCCATCCAAGTTGCTGCAAAGTTCATAATTTTGTCCTTTTTAATGGCTGTGTAATATTCTATCATGTATATGTACCACATTTAAAAAAATTCAATCCAGTTTCAATGGGCAGCACAGTTGGTTCCATGTTTTTGCTATTGTGAATAGTGCTTCATTAAACATATGTGTGCAGATAACTTTTTGTAGAGAATTTTAAGTTACTCCAGGTATATTCCCAGAAAGGGGATTGTTGGGTCATATGACAGGTCAATTTCTAGTTCTTTTAGGAATTGCCACAACTGTTTTCCACGGAGGCTGAACTAGTTTGCATTCCCACCAACAGTGTAGAAGCATTCTCTTTTCTCCACATCCTCACCAACATCCGTTGTTTTTGTTTTATTAATGATGGTCATTATTACTGGAGTTAGGTGGTATCTCAGTGTGGTTTTGATATGCATTTCTCTGATGATTAGTAAAGTTGAATATTTTTTGATGTGTCTGTTTGCTGCTCGTATGTCTTCTTTTGACAAGCATCTATTCATGTCTTTTGTCCACTTTTTAATAGGTTGTTTGTTTTTTTCTTTTCTGCATATTTGAGCTTCTTGTAGATCATGGATGTTAGGCCTTTGTCAGATATGCAGTTGGAAATTTTTTTTTTTTTTGAGTAAAAGTCTCACTCTGTCGCCTAGGCTGGAGTGCAGCGACACACTCATGGTCACCCAGCGTTGACCTGCTGGGCTCAGGCAATCCTTCTGCCTCAGCTTTCCAAGCCCGGCTAATTTTTTGACATATTGTAGAGACGAAGTCTCACAAAGTTGTCCAGGTTAGTCTCAAACTCCTGGGAGTTGGCAACTATTTTTTCCCATTCTGTTGCCTGTCTCCCTGCTCTCTTGCTCTTTTGCTTTGATGAGGTCCCACTTATCTATCTTAACTCTTATGGCATGGGCTTATGGCATGATGGGCTTTTGGGGGTTTTGATCAGTAATTGATTGCCTATTCCGATTTCCATAAGGGTGTCTCCTGTGTTTTCTAAGATTCTTATTGTTTAAGGTTCTATGTTTAGGTCTTTGATTCATTTGGAGTTGATTTCTGTAGTGATGGGTAAGAGTTCTGTTTCATTCTTCTGCATGTGGTCAGCCAGTTTTCCCAGCACCATTTACTGAATAGGTTCTCCTGTCCCCAGCGATTGTTGGTAGAGGCTTTGTCAAAGATAAGTTGTTTGAGGAACTGAGGTTTTGCTTCCAGAAATCTATCCTGTTCCATTGTTCTATATACCTGTTCTTCTACCAATATCAGGCTGTTTTGATTATTGTAGCCTTATCATAAAGTTTAAAGTATGGAATCTGATACCTCCTGCTTCGTTTCTTTTGCTAAGGATTGTTTTGGCTACTTGTGGATATTTATGTTTCTATATGAATTTTGGTACTGTTATTTCCAAGTCTGAAAAGAATGATGTTGGTAATTTAATGGGTATTGTGTTGAATCTGTAGATTTCCTTTGGTAGGATGGACATCAGAAAGTTTTAATTTTAATGAAATAGCATTTATCTCTTTTTTCTTCTGTTGCTTTTGTTTTGACATCGTATCTAAGGAAGCTATTTCTAGCCCAAGATAATGCAACTTTGCTGATATATTTTCTCCTTAAAGAGCTTTAGGACTTAGCTTAAAGTTTTTCTTATCTATTTTTTTTTTTTTTTGAGTTGTAGTCTCACTCTGTCGCCCAGACTGGAGTGCAGTGGCTTCTCCCGGCCACTGCAGCCTCGACCTGCTGGGCTCCAGCGATCCTTCCGCCTCAGCCTCCCAAGTAGCTGGAACTACAGGTGCGCTACCATGTCTGGCTAATTTTTTGATTTATTGTAGAGATGAAATCTCGCCAATTGCCCAGGCGGGTCTCGAACCCACGGGCTCAGGCAATCCACTCATCTCGACCTCCCAAAGTGCAGGATCACAGGCTGAGCCACCGAGCCTGGCCTATCTATTTTGAATTAACTTTTTTGCTTATAGTATAAAGAAAGAATCCATATTAATGTATGTTTGCCTATGAATCCCTAGTTGTCACAATACCATTTGTTGGAAAGATAATTCTTTCCCCATTGATTTTCTTGATATTCAATTTACCATAAACATAATTTTGGAACTCTCAATTCTATCCCATTGACCTGTGTGTCTGTCCTTAATCTAATATCACATTTTCCTGTATGCTGTAGCTTTGTATTAAGTTTTAAAGTTGGGAAGTGTGAATTTTTGTTTTTGTTTTCTTTCAGTATTGTTGTGGCTGTCTGATTACCCTATATTTCCATAAGAATTTTAAGAGTCTCCTCATAATGTATGCAAAGGATGCCAATTGGAGTTTTGAGATGGATTGTGTTTAATCTGTAGATCTGTTTGGGGACTATTACCACCTTAGTATTATGAAGTTTTCCCATTCATAAATATGGGGTATCTTTTCATTTATTTATATCTCTTTAATGTCTTTCCACACTGTTTTGTACTTTTCTCTTATTAAATTTATTATTTTGTTATTTTTGCTGCTATTATAAATGGACATGTTTTCAAATTATGTTCAGAGTGTTCATTGCTAGTGTATACAAAATAAAACAGAATTTTATATACTGGGGTGCCAAAAATGTATACACATTTTAAAAGATATTATCTATTTATTACTTTTTGAAGTACTTTTCAGAAGTGTATTGTTACTGTTGGTAACCTCTTTGAGCACCTCTTGTAATTGTAAAAGTCAAATGTGACTTGTAGTCATCTTTTGTTATCAGTAAATATTTTTCCTTTTTAAAAATGTGTATACTTTTTTTGGTACCCTCTGTATTTATCTTGTATAAGAGGAACCTTGCCAAACTCATTTATTAGTTCTACTAATTTTTTGAAGAATTTCTTAAAATTTTCTATATTTAAAGTCATATTATTTGTAAATATACGTAATTTTAATTCTTCAATTCCAATTTGGATATTTCCCTGCCTAATTGCTCTTGCTAACTAACAATACAATATGCATAAAAGTAGAATCCCTGCCGGGCTCGGTGGCTCAGCCTGTAATCCCAGCACTTTGGGAGGCTGAGGTGAATGGATTGCCTGAGCCCGCGGGTTAGAGACCTACCTGGGCAACTTGGCAAGACCTCGTCTCTACAATAAATCAAAAATTAGCCAGGTGTGGTAGCGCACTCCTGTAGTTCCAGTTACTTGGAAGGCTGAGGTGGAAGGATTGCCGGAACCCAGCAGGTCGTGGCTGCGGTGGCCGGGAACTTGCCACTGCACTCCAGTCTGGGCAACAGAGTGAAACTCCAACTCTAAATAAATAAATAAATAAATAAATAAATAAATAAATAAATAAATAAATAAATAAATGGAGAATCCTTATCTTACTCCTAATCTTAAAGTACAGCATTTAGTCTTTCATTATTAGGTTTGATGTTAGCTATGACTTTTTTTTTAGATGTCTTTTGTCAGTTTGAGAATTTTCTCTTCTATTTCTAGTTGTGGGGTTTTTTAAATCATGAAAATTTGTTGAATTTTGTCAAATGTGTTTTCTGAATCTATTGAGATTATAATGTAGCTTTTGTCAGTTATTCTGTTGACACAATATATGACAATAAATGATTTTCAAAGGTCAGGCCACCATTGAGTGTTGAATAAGTTCCACTTGATCATTTTATATAATTATTCTTATATGCTGTTAGATTGGGTTTGCTAGTGTTTTGTTGAGGAGTTTTGCAACTATAGTCATAAGCAATATTAACCTGTAGTTTTATTTTCTTGTGATTACTTCCTCTAGTTTTGTTATGAAGATAATATCGATCCAGGAAATGTTACTTATCCTATTTTTTGGAAAAGTTTATGATTATTAGTATCAATTATTTTTAAAATATTTGGTACTACCCACCAGTGAAGCTGTCTGGATCTTGATTTTTGGGAGGGGATGTTTTTTAGTTACCATTTAATCTATTTACTTTTTATTGGTTTATTCAGATTTTCGATTTCCAGTTCAGTTCAGTTTCAGTAGTTTTTATCTTTCTGGAAAGGTGATGATTTTTTCTTACTTATCTAATTTGTTGGCATAGAGTTGTTCTCATATGATCTTTTGTATTTCTGGAAGCCAAGGAGTAATGAAACCCATTTTCAATCTTGATTTTATTAATTATGCACTTTTCTCTCTCTCTCTCTTTCTCTCTTTGTTGTTCATTGCAATTAAAAGTTTATTCAATTTTGAATAACTATTCAAAATAACCTACCTTTGGATTTGTTTTTCTATGCTATATTTTTCATTTGCTGTTTGCTTTCTTTAGATTTAATATGTTCTCTTTTTTCCATCGTCTTAAGGTAGAAGGTAAGCTATTGATTTAAGATCTTTCTTCTTTTTGTTAATATAGGTGTTTATAGCTAAATTTTTCTCTGTAAACACTGCTTTAGCTACATCTCATAAGCTTCAGTATGTTGTATCTTCATTTGCATTCATCACAAAGTATTTTCTAACTTCTTTTGTTACTTCTTCTTTGACCCATTTCTTATGTAGGTGTGTATTATTTAATTTTAACATATTTGTGAATTTACCACCTTTATTTCTGCTACTGATTTCTAATTTTATTCCACGAGGTTGAAAACATACTTTGCATGATTTAAGTCATTTTAAATGTATCTAGGATAGTTCTATAGCATAGCATATAGTCTATCCTAGATTTTTCCATGTGAATTTGAGAGCATCTATACTTTGCTGTAGTTTGGTAGAATGTTCTATAGATGTCTGGTGGTTTAGTTGGTTTGTAGGGTTCTTCAAGTCTAGTGTTTTCCAGTTGATTTTCTACCTAGTTGTTTATTATTGAAAATGGAGTTTCAAAGTATCCAACTATTATTGCTGAATTCCCCATTTCTCCCTTCAATTCTGTCACTTTTTGCATTCTTGCTGTTTGCATGCTATATCATTTTTTTCTTTTTTTACTTTCAATTTATTTTTATCTTTAAATGTAAAGTATATTTTCTATGAACAGCATATACTTTGATATATTTTAACTAATGAGAATGTTGCTGAAATTTGTGTTGTTAATTCTAGAGAGATATAAAAAATGATACTTATCATTCTATTCCTTCGTTTTTTGCTACAAGGTCTTGCTATGTTGCCTAGGCTAATCTTGAACTCCTGGGCTCAAGCAATCCTTTTGCCTTGATCTCCCAGAGTGCTGGGGTTACACCGTGCTCAGCCCATTTTTTGTTATTATTGTATGTATAGTAGTACAACTATATATGTTATAATAGCAATAGTACGTTGTTGTTATTATTACTTTATATATGTCTCTTATAGATGCAAAGACAAGAAAAGAAACTAGTTGTATATTTACAGAATTTATTATATTAACTTTATTTGCAAATATCTAGTTGTCTTCATTTGTTCCTGTGGATTAAATTTCTGGTGTCATTTTTTACTTCAATTCAGCTTTACATTTGTAACTTTCAAATGAATTTTACCTGGCTATGTTAAAGTCCAACAATCCAATTCTGTGCATCTTGCTTTATGCAATTGTTTTTTTAAAAATCAGTTAAGGAAAGCAAGAAGAAGAAACAGGAAATTATGCTGTCTTTTATAATTACAATATTACCTTTATGAGCACACTTCACTTTTTTAATGTAGACTTAAATTACTGAATGTGTTCGCTTGCTTTCAGTCTAAAGAAATTATTTTAGTATTTTTGGTAAGTCAGGCCTACTGTCAGCAAGTCTCTGTTTTCTCTCATCTGAGAATGTCTTTATTTCATTTTTGTTTTTTTAAAGATAGTTTTCCTATGCATATAGCATTCTTAGTTGACAGTTTTTTTTCTTTCAGTACTGTGAATATGTCACCTTACTGTCTTTGGCTATCATCATCCCTGCTAAGAAGTCTACTGTTAATCTTATAAAAATGCCTTTGTACACAAGTTCATTTTTTTATTGCAGATTTAAGAGTTTCTCTTTGTTTTTGCTTTACAGCCTTTTTACTATGATGTGTCTATATGTGGATATTTTCAAATTTATTCTATTTGGAATTTTTTAAGCTCCTTGGATATGTAGATAACTGTTCATCATCAAACTGGGCAGTTTTAGCCAGTAGTTTTTCAAATTTTTTTTTACTGCTGTGTCTATCTCCTTTCCTTTTGGTACTCTCATTACACTTATGTTGGTGATTTAATTGTGCCTTACAATTCTCTAAGACCCTGTTCATTTTTTTTTTCTAGTATTTTTTTTCTCTTTATTCTTCAGATTTCATAACTGTAATCTATTGTTTGGTTCACAGATTTTCTTTTTTACCATCTCAAGTCTAATTTTGAGATTCTCTAGTGATATATTCATTTCAGCATTTGTACTTTTAAACTCTAGAAATTCCATGTAGTTTCTTTTTAGAATTTCTATAATTTTTCTGATTTTCTTTGTTTAATGATATATTGTCTTCATGCTTTTATTTACTTCTTTAAGCCTGCCTTGTTTTAATTATAAGTCAAACCCCATCACTGGTAGTTTCTGTTTTCTGCTTTCCCCCATGTATGAGTTTCACTTACCTGTTTCCTTGCATATGCAAAAAGTTTTTGTTAAAAACTATACATTTTAGAAAATATAGAAACTCTAGATTCTGATTTCACCTTTAGTCTTATTTTTGTGTGGTTGTTTATTTGTTTAGTAACTTAGCTGGACCATTTTAGTGAAGTTTATTTTTCTTGTAGCACATAGCCTCTGACATCACTCCTCAAAGGTGCAACCTCAGCATGAACACAATCTCTCTGGGATGACAGTGGTTTAAGCAGGACTCTCTTTGATCATCCCTTTCCCTGATTTCTCTATTAAGATGTTGGCTCTTGTTGGTATAACACCCAGCTGTTAGCTTCCGTTATTAATTGCCAACTAATTGCTATAGTGTTTTCAACAATGCCTCAGAGCAAAAATTGCTTCAGTGTCTAATCCAATTAAATGCAGTCCTCTTGCAGAGGTCATCTTTGGGTTAGTCTTTGAGATTTGCTCCAACTCTAGTAGGACTCTTTTTTTAGTTGTCTCTTTTCCTGGTTCTTTGTGGTAAACATTTTGTTCATCTACTATATAGCTTGTTGCTTCCATGGAGCTACTGGCCTCCACTTAATTGCTTACCACAAAACTCTTCACTGTTCTCAAAGGCATCCTTAGATTTAAATCTCCCTAGACACTGTTTCAAATAAAGTTCATTTTCTTGGGGAGAGTATTGTGATTCTCAGTTATCATGGCCTACCTCTAGGCAAAATCTCTGTAGCAGTGGAATGAAAAAGTGATCTTATGGTTTAGGAGTAGAGCACTAGGTAAGCACTGATAACCACTGGTCTTCCCAGTTTGCTTCTCCTGAGATAGAATCTTCACTCTACTGCCGAGCTGTGGTGAGGGCAATTTGTATCTAATATTCTCAATCTGGTGAGGGTGATTTGTATCAAATATTCTCCCTCCTGGAGGAGAATTTTTATACCCTAGGAATAGGGGTTGAGTGCTGGAAAAGAGGTCCAGACTTCTCAGTCTCTACTGTTTAAAATAGAGCTTCTGCAACACACAGCTAAAGAGAATGAAACATGCTGACATGCTGGTGACCAGATACTCCTAAAGGGCACTCATATCCCTATACTGGGAGCTGAGCAGACAGGATGCCCTACATTCTTGCACGTACCTACCTAGGGCAGGGCTTCCATCAGGCAGAGCTAGGGCATAGGGAAGGGATAATTGATTCAAATACCACAGATCATTATTACTGCTACTACTCTCTCGCTCTTACTCTCTGGTTTTTTGTTTTGTTTGTTTTGTTTTTGGTGGGATCTCACTTTGTCACCCAGGCTGGAGTGCAGTCACATAATCATGATTGTTATGCCTCACAGCAGCCTCAAACTCCTGGGCTCAAGTGATCGATCCTTCCACCTCAGCCTCCCAAGTAGCTGTGACTATAGAACTACAGCACCAGCCGGGCTCGGTGGCTCAGCCTGTAATCCCGCGCCTTTGGGAGGCTGAGGTGAGTGAATTGCCTGAGCCTGCGGGTTCGAGACCCGCCTGGGCAGCGAGACCTCATCTCTACAATAAATCAAAAAATCAGCTGGGCGTGGTGGCGCATGCCTGTAATTCCGGCTACTTAGAAGGCTGAGGCAGAAGGCTCGCCAGAGCCCAGCAGGCCGAGGCTGCGGTGGCCGGGAGCGGCCACTGCACTCCAGTCTGGGCGACAGAGTGAGACTCCAACTCAAAAAAAAAAAAAAAAAAAGAACTATAGCACCACACCTGGATTTTTTTTTTAGAATTGAAATCTCACTATATTGCCCAGGTTGATCTTGAACTTCTGGGCTGATGCTGTCTGCCACCTGGGTCTCCCAAAGTGCTGGGATTACAAGTATGAGCCACTACACCTACCTTAGATTTTTGTTGCTCTTAACAAGATTTAGTTGAATTTCTTAAATAATTGTTTTATCATTTGCCATATAACCTTAAATAATTTTCAGACTATATGGTTGTAGTTGTTGTTTATAATACTTTTCACACTAGTTATGTTTATTTTACTGGGGATAGGATCCATTGAGCTCCTTGTTCTGCCATTCTTAAAGTCATTTTATATTTTGTACAAAATAACTGTACAAAATACAGTTAGTGCTGTACATTTTGAAAGTGATCAACTAGCTATTATTCAATCTTCCTCACTCATTACAGCAGGAAATAATGTCCTTGTTATACCTCTACCAATAAGAGCAGTGATATATCCTGACTAGATTTTGAAGTTTTAAATAAAACAACAAGCATTTCAACATGCCCTAGATGAACCATAGAACTTTTAGGGAAACAACAGTGAGTATTGGGTTACTCTATAAGGTCATTTTTCTGAAGGACATTTGACTTTTCCTGTAAATATATTCTTAATAATACTACTTCTAGGAAAAGTTCTTTAGAGTATAAGGTAAGGTCTCTTTATATCTCATTGTGCAATTTTATGTTTACTTCAGTTCTGTAGTAAAGGAAATGAGATGATGTCTTTTCGAATCTAAAAAGTTCACATTTTAATTTTTGTATTAGACTGCAGGCATTTGATTTGTGAATGCTCGTCTGACACAAAATTTTGTTTTCGTTTTTTGTCAGAATTAGTTTCTAGCCCTTTGTTGAATTAGAGGAGGAAAAAACAAACAAACAAACAAACTTAGGCCCAGCACTGACTGAAACATGTTAGTTAATTACAAGATTTCACCAAAGCCAGATTTTTATTTTAACATAATTTTTGCAAAGCCTTAACCAAAAGGAAAAAAAAAAAAAAGATCTAGCCAAAAATGTTTAGAGCAGTGACTACTGACAAAGGGTGATTTTATTCTTCTACTCACTCAGCCCCTACCCCCTGTCAAGGGAACATTTGGTGGTGTTAGAGTCTTATTTGCTTGTCCCAATGGAAGGGAAGTGCTAATAGCATCTAATGAGAAGAGGCAAAGGATACTACTGCTAAACATTTTACAATATACCAGAAATTTCTCCAATAACAAAAAAAATCAAGAAATATTGTAGCTCAAAATATTAATAAACCAAGAAACCTTGGTTCAGAGAAAATCAGCAGTTTTTATATTATATAACCATTGACTTTGATCTCTAGTCCTAAGGACTGCTAACCAATTTTCAGTTCCTATATTTTTCATATATCTTAGAAATACACACATTCTGAGTTTATTTAATTTGTGAAATGATAAGTTTTATAACAGTCCCTAGGATACTTTTCCTTACCTTTCTCCAGAAGAGGAGAACAAATTAACAACCTCACTGTGATCTAACAAATCACACCAGGACTTTCCCCTAGAGAAATAATAGTTGTCACGTATACATTTTAACAAATACTCAGTAGGAAAGTACAAATGGAAACACTTCAAAACAAAAGCAATAATGCTTTTACAGTTTCATACTTGAGTGTCATACATGGTTTCTCCATTCTTTGTTACATTCAAACTACCAGTAAACAAATATATATGCTTTTTCCTCTATTGCAGTCAGCATCTAAGATGGCCCCCAATAATTTTTGCCTCCCGATATTCACACCTCTGTTCAGTCTTCTCTGGCATTGGATAAAGTAGCCTCAGTGATCCATAGGATAGTGCAGAAATGATGGTATGTGACTTCCTCAACTGGGTTCTCTTTGCTCTCTTGGATTACTATAGAAGAAGTCAACTACACTATAATGAATACACTCAGGTAACCTTATAGAGGGGTCTACATGATGAGGAACTGAAGCCTCCTGCCAGCAACCAGCACTAAATTGCAAGGCATGTGGATGAGCCACTGTGAAAACAAATTCTCCAGGCCTATTAAAGCCTTTAGATTGACTGCCTTTCTTGTCAACATCTTCACTTCAATATCTTGAGATTCTCTAAACCATACTGCTCAGCTAAATTGTTTCCAGATTCCTGGCCAATAAAACTATGTGAGATAAGAAATGCTTACTGATTTAAGTTGCTAAGTTTTGGGGTAATTTGTTATGCAGCAATATAACTAAAACAACCCCTTTAACATCTCTGAAAGGTATGAATTTTTCTCCAACTTCACTGCTATTGTGGTTCTGACCAAAATCATATACACTGAAAAACCTGTGGAAATAATCAGTGTTGCTGGTCAAACTGCCTTTTTCCTTAGCCCTCAGCACAGGCCTCTGCCAATCTCCCAAGTAAAAGTGTTTCTGTGTAGTAAATTTCTTTTTTAGCAAACTTCCCTGGGCTCCCGAGTGTTACATCTCTTAGCAGTACAGTATATATACATATTACACACACACCACACACACATAATCATTTTCTCCAAGGTAAGAAAAGATCCCATTGAATAAAGCTCAGGTATATTCAGGTGTCTTCACACTGTGCCAGGAGTTAGCACTGGTCCATGAGTCTATGGTATTCAAGTGGGAGAAAATATCCAGATTCCATATTCCTTTATGTTCTGTTCCCCTTTGCATACTCTTTTGTCCTATCTTGCAAACCTTTCAATCAGTCATATTTTAGACTTTCATTTTTCCCCATCTCCTTCTTCATTTCTTCTCACTCTTCCCTGTTTTCATCAGCTAAATTACATAGGGAATAAATCTACTCCTCTGTTATTCATACAATGAACATAATTATGAGTAAAGGTGACCAATTTTACTCCCAGCAACATTCTCATTCTAAATAAAAGGATGTGAATTAAAACTGGTATTATCCAGTTCATATCACCAGCAGAATTGAACCCCATCTCTTGCCTAATCAACACGCCCTTTATTGACATGTGCATCACTAAATTGTAATCATATGTTTGATTATGCATGTTTTCCACTCCACTTTAAAATCTTTGAGGACAGGAACTGTATTCTGTTAACCGTTATATCCACAGTACCTAACTCAAACTTTTAGCAAGCACTGGATGATCAGTACTTGTAATATCACATGAAAGAATGAATGAATGAATTAGTAAATAACATGACTAAGATCAATATGGTTGATCTTGTTAAAATCTCCTGACTATCCTCTTTAAGATACTTTTCCCCCCAAAGGTCTCAGATCTAATGTAATGGCTGAAAAAGAAATATGCAATTTTTGTCCAAATTTCAAGTTGTTGCTCAGTGTCTGGTGTATTGATATTTCAGAACCTTCCTTTTATTAGTTGTTTATTTATTATTAGAACTGTCTAATGATACTCACAGGGCTCCCATCAGAATTGTTATAGCTTTTGTTGCCCAAGAAAGTAAAATAAGAGCACAAGTCTTTTTTATGAGTTTGGGGTCTCACTCTGACACCCAGGCTGGAATGCAGTGGTACCATCATGGCTCACCACAACTCAGTCTCCTGGGCTCCGGCTCTTGCCCCAACCTCCTGAGTAGCTGGAACTATAGGCGCACACCACCATGCCCTGCTAATTTTTTATTTTTTGTAGAGATGAGGTCTAACTATGTTGCCTAGGCTGGTCTCAAACCCCTGAGTTCAAGCAGTCCTACTTCTTCAGTCTCCCAAAGTGCTGGAATTACAGGTGTGAGACACTGCAGTTGGGCCCAGAACACACAGCTCTTACAGAATTAACCCCAAATCTATAATATCTAGAAATATAGAATAATTCTATTCTGAAATCATAACTTTTTTAACTTTTTTAAAAATAACTAACGACAGGGCGTTCTCCAGGATCAAGCTGTTTTTTGAAGGATAAATACAAGAAAGCTATTAGAGCAACTCTAGAGTACTCCAACTCAAACTACTAGGTGCTTTGTTTATGATCATAATCTAGTGGTGACTTCAGTTCTATAGTATTCTGTCTGGATCTTTACTTCATGCTCCTGGCAGTGAGTAAGTATCACATTCTGTTCCAAAATCTTATAGTGGTTAGAAATCTAGAGTTTATTATTATTTTTTAAAATTTCAACTAGTGACTTATCTGTGTGTTCCTCCATGCTAATGAACCTGTTCTTCCTGTACCATGGTTATAGTTAAAACTACTGAAATATCAATTAACCTTCTCCTGTCAATCTAATAAGAGCTAATTGCCCATTTTCTCTCCAGACAAAATTGAGTCTTTCTTTCATCTTCATTATTGGACCCGCTTAGAAATTTGAATATTATTCAGATTATCACAATACCCATAATTCATGACAGGTAAAGAAAACTAGAATTAATTTTGCAGTGAATATATCTAACTTGGTGAGGGGAAAATAGATGTCTGTGTTATCACTACCAAAAAAAAAATCTGATACATAGCCCAGTGTTTTGCAGTGTTGGCTATGTTTTTTTAAATAAATAGATACACAAACAAATGCTGAAGTAATTGACTTTTCTCCTTAGATATTTTGCTACCTGGCCTCATGGTTATTTGGTATAATTATTATGCTTTCAAAAATAAAAGAGGATAGTTGGATCATCAGAAAAACATGGATAAATGTTCAGAAGTTAGATTCCTAAATTATCCCAGGAATTAGATATGAGAAAAAAGTATTAATTTGAATCTCAGCTTCTTTATTCTACATATTCATTGATTTTGAAGGAAAGCTTTGTTACTAGACCTGTGTTTCAGCATTACCAATTATGAGAACCCAGACATGTTACTGTATTCCCTGATCTTCATTTATATTTATTAAATTGAGATAATTATACCCAATTTAGAGAGTTAATGTGGAAGTTAAATATACTTAAATTAAATAATATGTTCATGTAAGTAGTTTAAAGCCAACGTCATGCTGGACATTCACTTAGTAACATGTTTAGGGTTATTTTTATTAATAACTTTAAAATTTAAATAACTTTACTTAAAAATAGATTAATTAAAGATAACTAGGACTTGGGAGGTTGAGGCAGGAGGATCACTTAAGCTACAAGGTTGAGGCTGCAGTGAGTCAAGATAGTGCTACTGCACTCCAGTCTGGGCAACAGAGCAAAACCCTATCTCAAAAAACAAAATAAAGTAGATGACTATATTTCTCATAATCTCTATAGTTCTTTAGTAAAAATGGAACATTTCAAAATATTACTTCTTCTCTAAGTAAAGAGACTACTTCAATCACAATAGATTTATGGATTTGCCACTCTGTGCAGGTTGCATGGCACACCTTGGCTCTGCTGATTGGCTCCATTCTGGGCTGTGTGTCTTTTCTTCTGACCAGAAGAATTAGTGAAATGGATTTCGTACCTCCTGAGTGGTGGTTCATTCTGCGTCCATCAATACTGTGTTAGGGACTTTGTGTATGTTTTCCATAAAGAGTGCTTTCAGCTGGTAATTCAGACAATAGTCCTTTCTATTCTAATCACTTCTGCTTGTGACTTAAATTACCTTCATCTAAACGTTGACTTCAGATGCTATGCCTACCTAAGCTTCATTGTTTAGTTCAGTCTCCCAACAAAGCACAAGATAAACTAAATGCAATTTTTTTCCTGTTCACACTAACTGAGTCAGTCTCTCCTCAGTGAAATGCTAAGATTGACCATTACATGTGTTTTTTCATGGTGAAAGTTAAGAAATTTTCCAAATCTGAGCTATATTTCAAAGGCTTGAGTGAAACTCGCCTTGAGTGAAAACAGGAAAGTGGATTTAAAGGATAGTTTACCAAACCTATAAATGAGAAAGATCTGTATTCAGAAGAGCCTTCTCAAAGAACAAACATGCCAACACAGTTAGCCAAAGCTTCAATGAACAGTTATTTTCTGTATTGTATAAAAGATCCAAAGAGCAAGTATATCTAAGAAGAGAGTTGTCAGATTCAATGTGAGAACAGGTGGTAGAAAATGAATACTTCCCCTATAAATGGGGATAATTGTGGCCATATAATAGTACTTACATTAGTAAAAAATTACACAACTACATGATTGTATCTTTCCATAATGCTATAGTATCTTGATATGTATATGCATATAAAGACATACAAATATATATTCAATTAATGTCACATTGAATCTGACAACTCTCTTCTTAGATATACTTGCTCTTTGGATCTTTTATACAATACAGGAACTAATTGTTCGTTGAAGCTTTGGCTAAATGTGTTGGCATGTTTGTTCTTTGAGAAGGCTCTTCTGAATACAGACCTTTCTCATTCATGGGTTTGGTAAACTGTCCTTTAAATCCACTTTTCTGCTTTCACTCAAGGCAAGTTTTCACTCAAGCCTTTGAAATTGTAGCTCAGATTTGGAAAACTTCTTAACTTTCACCATGAAAAACACATGTAATGGTCAATCTTAGCATTTCACTGGGTAGAGACCGACTCAGTGTGAACAGGAAGAATTTGCATTTAGTTTATCTTGTGCTCTGTTGGGAGACTGAAATAAACAATGAAGCTTAGATGGGCATAGCATCTGAAGTCAACATTTAGATAGAGGTAATTGCTTGTATGTTTCCTATTTCCAAATAACTTGAGCTTTAGATGGGCAGGTAATATGCATACTTTGCTTCTGTCCTTTAGGTGAGAGGCCCTTGTACATTAGTACATTCTTTCTCTAAATCTAGATACTTCTTGACTCTTTTATTGCTTCAGATTGAAAAGAGAATGGTGAATGCCTCTTTCTTGGGATAAATTAAACAGAAAATGATGTATGCAGAAACAGATGTCTCTGCTCACATATACATCAATTGGTGAGAAGAATAGCCTTGTTAGAAAGGCACTAGTGGGTTTGATTTTCATCTATTCCTTTTATTCTTCATTTTTATTTTCTCTTACAAGACTTTCCAAGGGAATCCATTTCAGTCACCAAACAGAGTGCCGCATTGGTTTTCTAGGGATAACTCAATCCCTAATTTTTTCTATATGTAATAACTGTAGACTCACCTATTCCACTCTTAGCTCTTACAAACCCAGATGATATGTTTTAAGGAATAAATACTGAAAAACCAAGGAAGAGCAAAAAAAAAAAAAAAAACCCCACAATCTGATAAAAATATATAATTTCATATAATTCAGATTTCTGTCTTTAATTTCTCAAAAGTGTCATTACAGACCACTTTGGTACCATTTGTAGTTTCTAAATTTTAGCTCCTTATCATTTCAGCCTCATGTAAAATGATTTGCTGAAGGCAGGTGATTGCCTTTTTAACCTGAAATAAATTTAAGTTGTACCAACTTTCAAAATTGGTGGGTTCCTTATTCCTTCCAGAAATTACATTCAGGAATTACTAATTTTAGGTATTATAATGGTATATAAGGTTATTCTAGAGGACGGGTTAGAGTTACATACTGAAATTATTAATGGTTAAATTACATCATGTGTGCTATATTTCAACTTAATACAAAAAGGGGTATGGATGAATAAGTAGATGGGGTAGAACTGGTTTGTGTGGGTGGTTTAGGCACTGAATAATGGAATAAGTGAATTCATTATAGTAGTCTATCTATTTTTACGTATGTTTGAAATTTTTATAACTTCAAATTAAGGTAGGAAAAAAGATTCTAGTTTATAAAATGTAAACTCATTTAAAACAACCTGGACACCCTACTGAAGAGACTCTTCTGAACAAATGCTTGCCAGGTAGGCTGAAAGGGAAAGGTTTTGAGAAAGTAAACAAATGTCCCTTAGGAAGTGATATGACAGTGCCAGGTTTAGGAATGACATCTGAGTATTGGATGCCAGAATAGCCCCTCTAGCCTGAGTTGGTCCACACTTTCAACTTTTTGGTGAAGAATCAGTTCATTCTGCACAGCAGCACCCTCGATAGTTCCTGAACACCCTGAGGGATCCAACTTTCTAACTCCTGATGTTAGCACCATGCCACCAGTCTCCCAGATTTCCTGTGGTGATGAATGACCCTCTGGTGCCCTCACCAAAAGGTTGGCTCTCTTCCAGCCCCACAACTATATATATAAGTCATGTCTAACACAATCCCTAATCTTCTAAAGCAAGTCCTTCATATTTCTTAATAAAAATCTGTTCAGCTTGAGTTTATAGTTTTCACTATATAGAATTTTTTTTCAAAGCTTTTTTTGTCTCTACTACCCCAATAGCAATTTATTTGTTCAGGTACGCTGGTCTGGGTTATTTTTTTTTTTTCCACTTTATTCCCTATGGGTTTGCTTTCATGTAATCAGGAAAATCCTTGAAGGTAAAGTTTGTCCCCAAATGTTCCTATAAGAAAATTCCTAGCTGAAATCTTTGCAACTAATGAAATGTTTTTATTTTATTTTTATTTTATTTTATGTTTTTTTTGTTTTGTTTCTGTTTTGCAACTAATGAAATGGTTTTTTTATTTATTTTATTTTATTTTATGTTTTGTTTGTTTTGTTTCTGTTTTTACATAGATGTGTAGGATTTTTAAAATGTTTGTTATTTGGGGAATTACAAGCAAACAAACAAATGTAAAAAAAACCACCCAAGTTTCAACAAGCTTATTTCCTAACAGATCTTTATTGATGTATGCAAAATGAAGATATTTATACAGAACTTTAAAAGGGATACATTTGAGTTGAAACTATTAATTTCTAAAGTTGTAACAGGAAAAAAATCTGTCAAATTATTTTTGACACTATAAGTTTACTTTTATAATTAGTGATGCTATATTCAGGTTGCTAAATTAGGTCCATTGCTGAGTATTTTATCCTTACTGAACATGAGTGATTATCAGTGGAAACCAGCTAGGAAGAAGAATTATAATTGAATAAAATTTTTTAAAAGTGAATTAATTATTGGGAACTATAATTAATTAGGGTTATTATTCTCAAGGTTAGAACTTTAAAATGTATTTTACAGGTAATATAAAATGCTTCACTTAGCTAAAATCTTTTATAATGATGATAATATACCTCATCACAAAGGCAGAGCGATCTCTTTACATGAAATTCCTGTTTTGTTTAACTTTGTTACCGTTGCTCTAGCATCAATCCAATGGTCAGCCAGTGGAACAGAAGACAGGATAATTGGGATTGGAGTAGTACCACTCACTTTTGAGAATGTGGACAGCTGCAGTCACGAGTGACACTGGTTTCAGCACTGTCATGCCAATTCCTAGTGGACATTTGTCCACGTTCTCAAAGTCTTTGCCTTAATTTACAGCCACCCATCAAGCATTTGTTCAAAAGCAACTCTTCACTGGGATGCCTGCATTGTTTAAAATGGGTTTAGAGTTCATAAAATAGAATCTCTGTTTTGATTTTATTTGAAGTTATGGAGAATCACAAACATATGTGAAAGTAGACAGACTAGTATCATGAATCCACCTGCACATATTACCCAGTGCTAAAACTATCGACCCATGGCTGTTTCTGCAATATCTGCTTCATCTACTCCATTTTTTGCTTAATTTGTGCAACAGCAGACATGATATAATTTAACCATTAATTTTAAGGCATAAAAACTCATAAGACATAAAAACTCATTTTGTTTGCAGAATCATATATGCCACTATCATAATTAAAATTAATAATTATTTAATATAATGAAATATATTCAATGCATTCAAGGAGAACTAGAATTTCTGGTATAAAACATGTTTCCTAACTTTCAATAATTTGTTTCAAATTTAAATTTTATTTCAATTTCACTTTCTTATTTTTACATTCATGTAAACTCATGTAATGCTTTCCATGCCATCATTTTGAAAAGTTATTTATTTTTGTATATCTATCTTTTTATCTGCATATTTGTATATGTGTATAAAGAGATGCTCAGAACTAAATGTACATAAAAGTACTGAAAACTGTTCTGGGTGGTATGACTCAAGTTGATTTTTGTTTGACTGTATGTGTACATACTTTTAAACATTACCTGGCTTTCTCATAATAAAAACATATATGTATAATTTTTTTTCAAAATAAACTCATTTTATCATAACATAATGGGGTCACATATAAAATGTTGAGGTCAATGTATGTATACTTTAGAATTTTAAAAATGTAGTACATGTGATTTGTATTATATTGTATATAACAGCAATAGTCTAAATTATGCTGCAGTAGAGAGCAACTCTGAAACCTCTGTGGCTTAAAACAATAAGAATGTGTTTCTTGATCTATACTACACATTCACTGAAGATCAGGGAAAAGTGGATCTTTGTACACTATAGTCAGATAGGGATTCTGGGGGACTAAGCAAGCAACTTCTTGAAAGTTGTGGTTATCATCGCAAAGAGGAGAAAGAGCATAAGCGCACTTTGGAAGATCACGCACAGGTCACTAAAATCTCAGACAAAAAGTCACTTCAGCTGATAACTTGTTGGCCAGGCCTAATAACATGGCCCTACCCAGCAATAAGGGGCCTAGGAAGTATCTTCCTATCATGCATCTGGAAGTGGTTAAGAACTAAAAATATTTGTCAAACTCCTTATCACAATAATTCAGCAATTTCTCACACAGATAGGCTACTTAGTTTGGAAATATGATTTTTCAATTTATACCATCATTTCTGAATTTTCAAGTTTCCTCTACATAGTTGCTGTGGAGTGAACTAGAAATAAGAAAATTTTGTTCAAAAGGACTTACCAAAGAAAGATGCTAGCAACATCTCAGGAATAAAAGGTAGCAATAACTGTGTAGACAATTAACTCTCACATGCTCAAGAATATGCTGTCAGACATCAGGGATAAAAACTGGATGAGACACGGATTATTTTCTCAAGCGTTTCGCAAGCAAGTTGATGTATCATAATTTGCAATAAGATCATGTCTACTATTGCCACATATGGTCACAAGAATGGTAAGTTCGTAGAGCAGCCCAGTGTGGAACACAACCAAAAGAAAGTCAAAGAAATTTGTCTTCATATTATCAGAAAAAATTTTCAGGCTTTTTCTCAGTTATAGTGAAAAAAAATGGAAACAACTTTCATATTTCTTTAGGAATCTTTAGAAGAATCATGATGACTTCAATTCTGTAACTTATCTATTTCTAGTCATGTTTTAATAGCAGTAACACCAAACTCTGCTGCAATCTATTTTTCCAACATAGTTTTCTCTCTTATGTATTTTATTTATTTTTATTTAAAGATATGGGGTACAATTCAGGATTAGGTATACAAAGGGTCATTGTACAGGTAAAGTTTGGGCTTCCCTTTGGCACCTACTTCACCTGGTTTGAGATCACGTACCCTTATTGATGAAGTGTGCCCCCCTTCCCCTCTCCTGGCAGTGTCCTGCTACTGCCAATTCCTTTCTTATAGTATCATGGTAATTATTTAGGGTCTGCTTGTGAGTGAAAACATGTGGTACTCAGTTATTTTTTCTGTGATAGGTCACTGAGTATTACAGACTCTAAATCCATCCAAGTTGCTGCGAAGTTAATACTTTTTTCTTTCTTTATGGTTGTGTAATATTCCGTTGTGTATATGTCCCACATTTTTTTTTTTAATCCAGTCTTCTTTCAATGGGTAGCCTGGTTGGTTCCATGTTTTTACTATGGTGAATAGTGTTGCAATAAACATACATGCACAGATATCTTTTTTGCAAAATGATTTGAGTTCCTCCAATATGTAATAATATATATGTATATTATATATTTATGCAATTAAATATATATAGTATATCAGACACAAGGGGGGACCCCAAAAACTAGAATTATTTTTTTGGAAGGAAGTCTCCTTGTAGTATAGCCTTTCCATGCTATTAATAGGTAAGTTATTCTAGGAATGCATTGACATCAACTAGCATTGTGAGAGGCTGCATTCGGCTTCAGGAAATTTTTTCTTGGAGATTCTTTCATTATGTTTGTCCAATTATTGTGATTTATGAGTGTATCCACTCACACTGAGATAAATATTCAGCAGTTTTTGACCCCAAATGGCATGACCATTATGCCCCACCCTCCCTATTCACACAATCTTGCCCTGAATGACATTTTTTTTGGTTTCCCAGGATGAACAGTCCTCAAAGGGGGATATTTTTTCCAATGTGGAAGAGGTGAAACAAAAACAGCAGAAGCCCTAAAAAGCATCAATATTGATGAGTTCAAAAACTGCTTTGAGCAGTGGAAAAGGGGTCTTTATAGGTGTATTGTATCAAATGGAGAGAACTTTGAAGGTGACGGGAGTTTAAACATGTCAGAATAAATACACAATTTTTTATCAATAAAATCCAGAGTTTTGGGGTCCCTCTCATAGATGTATATGTATACATGCATGTATTTAATATGTATTATATGCACATATATGCATATATATGTTTTTTATGTATATATAGAAGTTAAGCACAAATATAAATTACTTAATACTAAACTGCCCAGAAATAACTACTGTCAGCTGTTGGGCATATGTTCATGCTCATAGGTTTTTTAAGCATACATGTGATGATTTTTTATGGATTAACATTGTCAGTATTATAATGTACAGCTTAATTCATTTAGTACATATTAGTTAAATGCATGATGGCACTGTAAAATAGTTTACAATGTCATAAATATTCTTCCATGCCACAATATTACACAAATAATTTCTAGTGGATGAATTATGTATAACTTTACTGTAATTTATTTAATTATTTTTGCATTATTGAGTATTTAGGTTGGTTCAAATATTTCCATATTGAGTATTTGATTTTAAATATATATTCAAGTATTCCAATATTTGAACCAACCTAATATGGTATTGAACATCATCATAAGTACATGTTAGACTCAACTTTAGTTAATTTCTTTGAATAATTTACTAGATATGAAATTTCAGACTCGAAATGTATATACATTTTTAGACTTTTGATATTTCATGCTGACTTATTTTCAAAACTAAATAGCAGTGTATATTCCCACCCAAAATGTCCAAGAGCACTGTCTAGCCTAGAAACTTGGTAGGTTTACTATGAAATTATGTGTGACATCTAGTAGAAGACCTACAACTTTTTTTTAAAGATGGGGGATAAAATTCGAGATTAGATAGATAAGTGGGTCATTATACAGGTAAAGTTTGGGCCTCCCTTTTACAGTGACTTCTCTTACAGCAACACAAATTTCACAGACAGGCAGTTCATGGTTGTATACCACTTACTTGATACTATAAACAACTCGTGATCCTTCTGTCTTATCACTTTGTTTGTTTTGGAATATAGCTTCCTTCCTTGAGTTTACCTTACAGTCACAACATGACTACTCTAGCACCAGACACTGTATCCACATCCACATCAATGAATCATAACGAAGGAGGAAATGGATTTGTAAAATTGTAAAATTCTGCCATCTAAGTCCTGAGTATGCTGTCCTTCTAAAAGAGCTCATTTTAGGAAACCCCAACAAATGGCTCTTATTTGCCTATCACTGGCCACTCCTGTGTGTACAGGAAGGTTGGAAACATAATTTTAGCCAGATACATTGCTGCTTCTTGCATTATAAGTATTCCCTAATAACCAAGAAGTAGAAAATTGAAATTGAATAGGAAATTAGCAGCTTCTGTCAAACCATGTGTGTGTGTATGAATATCAACAGGTCAATATTGTATATATTTTTTAAAATTTTACTTTTTGATCAAGATTTGCTGATGCTTATAATTGTTTGTTGGCAAGTTTTAAAAAACAAAGATAAAGTTAAAGTATATTCAGGCTATAGGAACAGATTTTGAAAGTAAGAAGGATTAATTATCCAATAACAATACAAAGATGAATTGTAAGGATGTTCTTGTAAACACAAAGAGTACATGTGTAGCCAGGTGAATTATCGAGTGTACCTTTATTTTCTTTACATAAAAAGAAGAGCAATTTATCTATTTAGCAATCAAAAAAAGGAAGAATTTTAGAGTATTTTGAAAAATCACCCAGAAAAAAGAACTGAAAGTCATGATTGAAAATGATAAAGGATCTTTCAAATTATTAAATCACTTGTGGCAGGTGCCCTAATAGTTTAATCTATTCTCATAGTACCTCTCATTATACCTTTTAATAATAAAATATCCCTGAAGGTAATTATCCCTTCCATTTGGTTTCTTACAGCCTTATCTCTGGTAAACCTTCTCTTAAATGCAGTTTTAAGAAAATAAGGTAGGCCGGGCTCGGTGGTTCAGTCTGTAATTCCAGCACTTTGGGAGGCCAAGGTGAGTGGATTGTCTGAGCCCGCAGGTTCAAGACGAGCCCAGGCAACTTGGCAAGACTTTGTCTCTACAATAAATCAAGAAAAACTTAACTGGATGTGGTAGCCCGTGTCTGTAGTCCTGGCTACTTGGAAGGCTGAGATGGATCGCCCAAGTCCAGCAGGTCGATGCTGGGGTGGCTGTGAGTGTGTCACTACACTCCAGCCTAGGCGACAGAGTGAGACTCGAACTCAAAAAAAAAAAAAAAAAAAAAAAAAGAAGCCATTTAGTAAGTATGGTAATGTTTTTAAAACATTGCTAATTTGGGGGTTTTCAACATAGTTGGGCCATCATAAGATTCCCATGTTTGACAACGTGCTTTCTACGAAAGAGTCTAGTTAACAAACAAAGCAAAGCAAAGTACTTTTGGATGGAAAGTTCTGAGATTTATATGTAATATCAGGTTTCATTTTTTTAGTCTAGAGCCTTGAGTAAATTCTTGAATCTTCCATATTCTTAAATTCTCAAAAGAAAAATAAAGTAAATATCTGATTTATAGTTTTGTGGCATGAACTATGTATGGTAATAGATACAAAACTATTTTGTATATGATGAAATTTTATTCAAACATAAAGTGATATTACAAGTATGATATTAGCAAAATACTTGTCAAAGGAGAAACACTGGCCAGACAGTATTTGTCTTATTGGAGAAAGGGAAAAGCAGTATAATTTTAGGCATTATAAACTCTATAAGTAAATTTCCAGAGGGCCTCAAATATTTTAGTTCCTCTATGAGATGCAGAAGTATGAAGAATAGTTTACCCTGAATTTCTCTCTTAGGAGCTACTAAAACTGAGTTACAGAAATTTTTTTTGCATAATATTTGATATATTTCAAGAATATGTAATTATTATTTAGTAAACAATAATACAATATTATCTTTTAAGGATATTCTTAAAATATAAAAGTATGAAGTATATTGAGACATATGTATTAAATATATATTGAGAAATATATAGTAAATTTACTTAATCATGCAAACTACCTTCATCTGGTCTCTGTTTTCCACAGTAATTTTCCATATTCTGCTTTGTACTCCAAATCACACATACAGTGTTCTCTTGTTCATATGCAGAATGAATCTTTATTGGGTGATAGTCAAGTAGCGCTTTAGCACTCTCCATCCCTATGTTTGACCAACTCCAGTGAAAGAAATCAGAAACAACACTAGATGGTTCTTCTTTTTTTTTTTTTAAGTTGGAGTCTCACTCCATCGCCCAGGTTGGAGGGCAGTGGCACGCTCACAGCCACCACAGCTTTGACCCGCTGGGCTCAGGTGATACTTCTGCCTCAACCTTACAAGTAGCTGGAACTACACCCTGCTACACACTAGGTATTTCTACAGAGAGAATTAAATATAAGGAATTGACCATGCAGGTTTAGAGAACTAAATCAACACAAAATGATCACTGAGGCAGTCCAAAAATAGAAATTGCAGGTGGTAGCTACTGCCTCTTGAACTGGGGGTACAATGAAAGCAGTTGGGGTTATCAGAACTAGGAAGACTGGAAACAGGGCTCTGAAAAACTGGGACTCAGATGCATGTGGGAACATGCTGTTCATGGGAGCTATTTCTTCAAGGCCCTACGGAGCTGAGAGTCACACCTTCATGGAGTAGATGCTGCCAAGGTAGTACTGACATCTCTAGCGGATGCAATGAAGCTCGGTCCAGGAAGATTGGAAGGAGCTGGAGGCTGAGAGTTAATTGCTGCTGTAGGGTCAGAATAACCAATGGAGAGAGTTTGTCCCACCCCCACCGTGCTCTTATTATTGATACAGGTAAGAGAGAATATTATTGTTTAATAATCTGTTTCCTTTGCTGCCCTTTCTCTCTAACTAAGGCAAAGTATATGCCAGCATGGTTTCAAAATCTTTTGTGATACAGACTTAGGAGAATGGGTGGGCGAAGGGTGTCTGCAGGACTTCAGAAGCCTGAGGAGAGAGAAGGAAGATGAATCTGGAAAGATTAATTTTATCTACAAAGGAGAGAAGAGCGATAAGAAAAAAGAATGCCAGCAGACTTTGGTTGAGAGAAGAAAGTCTGCGATTTCAGGGTTTGAAGAACTTTAAAGTAGGCATAGAGTAAGTAAGAATTAGAAATTGAAGGCAAGAGCTTCTGGAAGTACCGGTGTAAGACTTCTGTGTCCTTTGAGATGCAAATAAAAGTTGGGGTTTCTTTTAAGTTCATCTGGTGAACAGAGCCTGCCCCATACAGGAATTAAGCCACATGGATTTCTGCATTTATTAAGCTTGCCCATAATAGAAACTCAGTATACTGCTAGAATTCTGTAGAAAATACCTGCATATGTTCCTTCCCACCTATGTTTCACATTTATATTAAGCTCAGACAGAAGAATACCCAAATTGAAGCCTCTCCTTTATGTTAGGGGAAAAAATGATAAAATCATGGAACAGGAAAAAAATGATATTCACTAATCAAAAGCAAACATTCAACTTCTGTGACAGTGACATCTATGTGTGTCCTTCAATTAATGAAATGTTAGCATGATTGAAAAAAAATAAATGATAATATCTTAATGTTAGTAAATAACATAATGATTATGTTGATTATTTCCTGCTGACATCTCAAAAATATAAAAATACATTTTCCTATTGACATCGCAATAAAAGAAAACACTCTACTCCATATTACTTAGAAATAACAAATACCTTTAAAATCTTATATTAAACACACACACACACTGTTAACAGGCAGCTTTCAAAGTTTTGAAAAGCAGTTGAATAGAAAATAGACATTTGGGGCTAGCTCGTGCTACCACTGTAGAATCATTTTCAAACTTCCTTTTATTTTCGGATTGATTTTTTTAAGTGTACCTGTGACTGACAAGGCTTTCAGCTCTGCACTCTAGCACAAATGCACATTAAAAGTAAAAGTGAACAGGCAAACAATGGTTATAATTTACTTTCAATCAAAGAGTTTGCCTGGCTTAAACCATTCTAGAATTTTTGGCACCTCAAATAAGATCTTCTAAGAGGAAGCTTGCTATGTCTAGACAGCAAAGCCTATGACAAACTATCGTAAATTTGGTTAAGTGTTTAGACACAATTTTGCATAAAGGGCATCTCTCAAGGGCTCCGAGTGAACCTTGCTAAACATAAGACATTAGGAGACTTATTTACCTTTCCTAAGCCTAGTTTCTTTGCCTGTTTAATGGGGAAACTAATCATGACTACACCATGGATTTGCTAAAAGAATTAAACGACTGGATGTGGTGGCTCACTCTTGTGATCCTAATGCTTTGGGAAGCTTAAGTGGGAAGATTGTTTGAGATCAGAAGCTCTGTGCAAAAAGTAAAAATGTTAGCCTGTAGTCCCAGCTACCTGGAGTCTGAAGCAGGAGGATTCCTTGAGCCTAGAAGTTTGAAGTTACAGTGAGCTATTATCACACCACTGCACTCCAGGCTAGGGTGACAGTGTGAGACCCGTTTTAAAAAAAAAGTAGAGCCTGAGCCTGCGAGTTCGAGACCCGCCTGGGCAGCGAGACCTCATCTCTACAATAAATCAAAAAGTCAGCTGGGCGTGGTAGTGCATGCCTGTAATTCCGGCTACTTGGAAGGCTGAGACAGAAGGATCGCCGGAGCTCAGTGGGTAGAGGCTGCGGTGGCCGGGAGCGGCCACTGCACTCCAGTCTGGGCGACAGAGTGAGACTCCAACTCAAAAAAAAAAAAAAAAATAGTAGAAGAAGAATTAGAAAACAATGCTTATATATCACTAAAACAAAATTGTCAATACTTAGTAGGTTTATTATTAACAATTATGTATAGCATTAATATCAAATAATTGCTAGAATTCCTAAAGATTTTGAACTTATTTTATGCATTGATCATTTCTGTTTTTAAGAACTGTCTTCCCCACAAAGATTAATTTATGGCATTCGTTTCTTTTTAACATTTAAAATGAGTTTAAACAAATCTGTTTTTACATTCAATGATACTTCTCAAAAAATAGCTTATCTATCCTTAAAAACACTATGGGTAGAAATTACATATATTTCTTCCAAAACAAGACTTCTTGGCCTAAATATTTTAAATATTGTTATTATTAGAGGGTAATCATCTACTCAAAATAACATTCATAACATTATCATAAAAGCTGTAGAATGTGAAAGGCTTCCATATTCTCACTCTGCAGAAGCTCCCATTTGTACAAGGTCTCCCATCTTCCTTTTTACTTATTATCACTCTTTCTGACAGATCTTTTCTCTTCTACACAACCAAGTCAAGCATTACCTACACTATTTATTTTTGCCTTCTTTCTTCTGCCCCTTCTGCTTGTAAAACTATCCTGATTTTTAAAATGCATGTTCACTACTTTTCCTGACTTCTACCCTTCAGAATGCACACACACAAACACATACATGTGTACGCACTCACACATGCCCAAATACCTATGAACCACTCCAAATAACCAACCATGGTTAGAAACAGAAAGCACAACTGGAAGGGATATTAACAAATGTTAGCTCCTACCTTCTGATGTAGAAGACAAATAAATCAAAACTGGAGGGTATTTAAGCAAGCTCTAAGCATACTGAGGCTAAACAGAGGCCCATTTTGCTTTCTCAAGCCCTGTCTACAACAATCTCCAAGGCAGCATGTTCAGTAAAGTGACTGGTAAATATTGATTGAGCATCTTCTATGTGCTTGGCACTATTTCAGGTACTGCGGATATAGTCATGAAAAAAACTGATTAACATGTCCACCTTCACATTATGTAGTAATGGAGAACAGATAAGCAAAAAAAAAATTTTAATAAAATGTCAAGGAAAGATTTCTCTGAGGAAAAATAAAACATGTAACATGATATAAAGCAAGGCTTCCCACCCCTGGTGCTGGTCCATGAAGCCAACAAAGCTTCATTTGTTTTTACAGTCACTCCCATCACTCACATTAATACCTAAGTTCTGTCTTCTGTCAGCTCAGCAATGGCAATAGATTCTCATAGGAGCACAAACCCTATTGTGAATTCCGTATGCTAGGGATCTAGGTTGTGCACTCCTTATGAGAATCTAATGCCTGAGGTGGACCTGAGGCAGTGATGCTAGCACTGAAAAGTGGCTACAAATACAGATTGACATTAGCAGTGAGGTTTGACTGCACAGAGCCATAATAAATCAATTGCTTGCAGACTCATAACAAAACCCTGTCAGTGAGTGGCCAGTGAGTTGATGTACTTCAATTGCGTAGCTGCATCTGGTGGTAGCCTTTAAGTAAGAATCCGCTACTTATCTTACTCAGTGTGTGACCCACCCATTATTTTATTTACCACTTCTGTCCACGCCTCTTTCCTGCACAGTTTTGGTAAACCCACAAGCTAACCCTAACCAAAGTGATTAAAAACCAAATGCCACTGGAGAGCTTCTTTGAAAATGGAAAAAGACCCAATGATGGGACAGCAGAAGACTCTAAGACTACCATCCAAAAGAAAGCTGTATTTAAAAGAAAATACTCGAGTTCTACTTAAATTACATGATCATGGTGACAGACAATTCACATTCTCCAACCTTGCTTTGTATAATATGTGGCGACTGGTGATCCAACAAAGCTATGAAACCTTCAAAACTGCTTTGCCACACGGAGACCAAACACCCTGCCTTAGAAGACACACCTTTGGAGTTTTGAAAAGGAGAAAAAAGTGAACACAAAGAACAGAAGCAAATGTTGAAGACTGTCATTTCATCAAATATGCCTGCATTATTTTTAGTGGCTTACCTCATTGCTATAGCTAAGAAGTCCTTTACTACTGGTGAAAAGTTGATTCTACCAGTTACTAAGGACATTTGTCATGAACTTTTAGGAGAGGCTGTCGTTCAAAAGGTTGCACCATTACTAGACAAATTGATGAAATAACAGGTGATACTGAGGCACAATTGTTAGAGAGGATTAATGAGTCATGGTATACAATCCAGGTTGGTGAGTCTACTGATGTAGACAACAAGGCAGCAATGCTTGTTTTTATGTGATGTATTTTCAGGAGGATGTGCATGAGGATGTGTTACATGCACTTTTGTTGCCAACCAATACCACAGCTGCAGAACTATTCAAGTCTTTGAATGATCATATATCAGGAAAACTGAATTGCTCATTTTGTGTGGGTTATATGTACAGGCAGAGTGCCTGCCATGACTGGATGACTTTCTGGTTTCACTACTTGAGTCAAAGAGTTCACTTCTGAATGTGAGTCTATTTACTGTGAAATGCTAGTTAGAGGAAGAATGTCACCTGAACTTAACAATGTTTTCTGGGATGCAATTAAAAGTATCAACCACATTAAAGTACATGCCCTTAACTCACGTCTGTTTGCATAGCTGTGTTCAAGGTACCCTCTTGGAAGCAGAGAAATTGGGCCCCATTATTCCAGCACCTTGATTTGGACTTCCTAGCCTCCAGAACTGTTAGTAATATCTTTTTTTGTACTTAGTGTTTGGTATTCTGTGATAGAAGCACAAAATGGATTAAGACAATGGACATAAATAGTTTTAAAACAATTAATTTCCCTAACTACTCTTTTTTTCAAAACTGCCTTATTGAACACCTGTCTGTTACCTACCAGTTCTTTTTTCCCATTTCCCTTTTCACAGTGTTCATCACCTGTTGTACTAGAAAAGGTAAACTCGCCTGGTCTAAATCTTGGTATATAATATATTGCCTCAGATTGTTAAGACTTCCAGGACTAGTCTGAAAATGCACAGATTCTATGCAGTGATGTGACATTTTATTTTTTTCTGCCTCCACTGTACACAGTGGAGCTCGGTGTCTATTTATGTCTGTCTGTCTGTCTATCTGTCTGTCTACCTATCTATCTATCTATCTATCTATCTATCTATCATGTCATTTTCTCTTCCATCCAGTATGAACTAAATACTTACAAGCATCTACTATGCGCTTTCTGTTTTGAGAATATATCAATCAACAACAGACAGAAATTCCTGACCTTTCAGTGCTTATATTCCAGTGGTAAACAGATTTCCTTCCTTTCTTTCCTTTTGAAATTTACCTTAAATAAGAATTAACAAGTGAGAAAGTTGTTACAGGGATGCACATTGTCATTCTTTGTAATTAAAAGCGGGTCAGACTTTTTTTTTCTGATTGAAAGTACTTTTGATGTGAAGTACTGCTTTGACAGTGAGGATTAGCTTTACCAATTAGCTTATTTATTCAGTGGGTGTTTTCCATAAGTTGAATGAACTAAATATGAAGCTGTAGACTTTTGACAAAAATCTACATTTAAAATACATGTGTAAGAAACCTCACTGCTGGAAAATATATAACTTGCTACTCTTTAAACAAATGGTAATTTTAAATGTGGATGTCAATTAAAAATGTGTGAAGACGTGCGATTTTTCAAAATTCTTTTCGAGAACACATGATCAAACATTTTGAAGATCATTGTACTGGGGCTCTTCTACTTTAAAACTGATTGGTTATAGGGAGCTCAAGACTCTCTTTAATTTGTTTTCTTACCAGGAGATAGGCACACACTCTGTGAAGTTATTTCGTAACAGAATAAGTAAAGGAAAGGAAGGTGGATATAAGTTTTGGTCTGACGATTACAGTTCTTTTATATTGCTTTCCATTCCTTTATAATTGATGATGTTCTTCCTCTTATAAAACAGGATTTTTTAACCTTAATACTACTGACATTTTTGACCAGATGAGTCTCTGTTGTGGGGGGAACTGTCTTATGGTCTTACCCATTGTAGTATGTTTAGCAATATCCCACCCACTAGATGCCAATAGCATCTTGTTGTCTCTCCCATTTGTGACAATCAAAAATGTCTTCAGATATTGCCAAATGTCTCCTGGGAGCAAAATCATCCCTGGTTGAGAACCACTGTGCTATTGTCACCAGGTATGTTGACATTCTTAATATAGTAACCAGGAGTCCCCTTGGACTTGCTTATCCCTGAAACTAAGATCTCAACAAACTTCTCAGTTATTTCCAGTCAGGGAAAAACAAAAGGAATCTTTGCAGAGCTTTTCTCCTGGGATTAGTGGCAGAGTGTCTCCATGCTGGGAGATACCTATTTCATGGGAACTGCTCCTTTGGGAAATTTCCTCACATTCTACAACTGGTTGGTTCATTTCTTCTTTTAGAGCTACATAATTCAACTCAGCATGCAGCTGGTGAACAGATTAGTTGATTGAAAATTAAATCTAAACTTTAAAAGTATATGAGCAGGGTAAAGATAATTACCTAATTATTTCTGTCATATGTGTAGACACTGTAGACTGATTTAACTATAAAATATGATTTTGAAAATGCTGTGATATGTGGTGAAAATGCTTTGAGTAGAAGAGATTCACATCAATGTTTAATATGACTCAAGTTTAGGCACGGATCTAAGAATGTAGGTAACGACTATCCAAATTCCAAAGTGAGAAGCCAAATTATATATGCAGGATCTGCTAAGAATGGATTGGCTCAAAACTCGTCTCGCCAAACTTATAAAAAGTTTGAAATGGAAGGGACCAAAGATTGGAAATGAAATAATTTCTTGACTTTTTTTATGATAGAGTGTGGGTTGATGGAGTTCTCTTTTCCTCTCCTAGTTAGAAAGGCTGCAAGGAGAGTCCATGGAGATTTAAGAAATGGGACTCCTGGAATTTAGCAACATAGGGAATTTGTATCTGATTCACTTCTGGACAAAAGAGATGCAGCAGAGATTGCTGGAAATGTCTTATGGCAGCAGAGAACAGGGCAGTATTTATAAGCAACTACCCTCTCCCCAAAGTCATGACAAAGATAAATACATGGCATCCCACAACAAGAATGCTGGTTTAAGGAGAGTGTCTGCCCAGAGGCAAGTAAATTCGGGAAAGGAAGTTGAAGACACACAGTGAGGTGGAGAAATGAGGAGGAATGGTAAACAGCCAGCTAGAGGAGAAGCACCACCAAGTAAGAAGAACATCAAGGACATCTCCCAAGGGTAAAGAGTGCATTTGAGAGAAAGAATCACATTTAAATATCTCCCACCTTTATTGAAAGTTATCCTAGAAAGACCATTGCTGTCAGTATCCTTGTCTCTCTCTTCTGTTTCAACCCTGAAGGAACCACAGACAACCTAGTGAGTGAAAGAGGAGCAGTTGTCAAAGCAGAGAAATAAAGAAGTCAACAATATGTCCCCTTCTACTACAGGAGGTAGCTGAAGGTAGCCCTGAGCAGGTGGAATAGGAGCCCACTGGGAGAAAATTTTTTAAAAAATTATTCACTATTTTTTTAAAGATGTGGGGTACAATTCAGGATTAGGCATACAAGAGGTCATTATACAGGTAAAGTTTGGGCCTCCCTTTGGCCTTACTTTGTCTGGGTTGAGATCAGGTATTCTTATTGATGTTGTGTCTCCCCATCCCCACCTCAGCAATATCCTACTACTGCCAATCCCTTTCTTATAGTATTATGGTGAATGTTCAGGGTCCGCGTAGAAGTGAGAACATGTGGTCCTTTGTTCTTTGTTTCTATGATAGATACCCTAGTATGATATACTCTAAATCCATCCAAGTTGCAGCGAAGTCCATATGTTTGTCCTTCATTATGGCTGCATAATATTCCATTGTGTGTATGTATGTATAGATAGATAGATAGATAGATAGATAGATAGATAGATAGATAGACAGATAGATATATCACATTTTTTTATCCAGTATGGTTTTGATGGGTAGCAAGGTTGATTCCATGTAAGCATGTGTGTGCAGGTATCTTTTTAGTAGAATGATTTGAGTTCCTCCAGGTATATTCCCAGGAGGGGGATTGCTGGGTCATATGGAAGGTCAATGTCTAGTTCTTTTAGAAATCACCACACTTTTTTCCAAAGAGGTTGCACTAGTTTGCATTCCCATCATCATTATGGAAGCACTCCTCGTTCTCTGCATATCCTCGTCAGCAACTGTTGTTTGTTTTATTAATGATGGCCATTCTCACTGGGGTTAGTGGTATCTCATTGTGGTTTTGATTTGTTAGGCTGAGTATTTTCTCATGTGTTTTGTGGCTTCCCGTGTGTCTTCTTTTGAGAAGTGTCTATTCATGTCTTTTGCCCACTTTTTAATGGGGCTGTTTGTTTTTTTCTTTTGGCTCATTTGACTTCCTTGTAGATCCTGGATGTTAGGCTTTTGCCAGATACACAATTGTCAAATATTTTTTTCCCATTCTGTGGGCTGTCTCCCCACTCTCTTGATGGTGTCTTTTGCATTGCAGAAGCTTTTCAGTTTGATGGAGTCCCACTTGTCTATTTTATCTCTTATGGCCTGGGCACTGGGGATTTTTGATCAGAAATTGGTTGCCAGTTCCAATTTCCATAAGGGTGTCTCCTACATTTTCTAAGGTTCTTGTAATTTGAGGTTTTTATGTTTAGGTCTTTGATTCATTTAGAGGTGGTTTTTGTGTATGGTGGGAGAAACTTTAAACTTGGCATGACTTTCTGACTTTTTGATCAGTACAATCGAGTGAAAAAAGTAATTACTAAAAGAAGATGATTTTTATGCTTGAGATTTATTGAAGAATGGTTTATCAGGTAAGGTTAAAAAGCTAAGCTATGAGATCTACCCAGGATTTCTTCTAGGTATGGAGGGAGAACTGGTTGCATGAAGATGATTTGAACCAGCAATGAGCAAGGAAAATAAGGTTGTTTTCTGATTGCATTCTACAAGTCTTGCTTATTCAATGTATCAGTTACATACAAGTAAACATTGGACAGTTTATTTCATGATCATCCAATTGACAGTCTTATAATATAGTACAGTGTCAATTTTATTGTGCTATAAATTACATATTGCCTGTTCTTTTATCATTCCGACAAAAGTGTTTCTCTGTTCTTTTTCATCATAATGTAGTAAATTACTATGCAGCATTTATCAGTCTCTAGTTTAAAATAATAATAAAAGAAAAGAAAACCCCACACAAAAACAATTCAGAAAGACTTGTTTTCACTTATAAATCTTTCCTAAACATAGTTGAAAATAATTGATGAAGGCAGACATTGACTAGTGCTATAATTCAATCTCTGGGCTTTGATTATAGCATAAACCAACTAGATTTCTTCAACAGAAATATAGCACTCAAATCAATCTTGTCTTATTGGTATACTTTATACCACACATGCAATTATGCAGCTTAGAGAAATGTTAGGTTTCACAAGTATTAATTCTTGCAATGGATATTCAAGTGAGAAAATTCTCTAGGAAAGCAAAATAGGAATGAATGCTTGGGGTTGGAAGTAGATCCCCGCCAAAAGAGAAACTTGTGTGTGTATTGTTTAGGACTTTAAACTGTAAAGCTTGCTTAGAAAAGAGCAGAGAGGAGAGAGGAGCAGGGTGATTGAGAGCAAGAGGGTAGAGAGAGGGGAGAGGGGAGAGGAGAGAGAGGGGAAGAAAGAGAGAAAGAGAAGATATGTGTTTTAAATGTAACCGAAAAATTCTAAGGTAGTTGCTTCAAGTATAGCTAAATTCTGTTGCTCAAGCAAATGGTAAAATAAAATGGTCTCTCTCTTCATCTTATCCTTTCTTACTTCTGTGTTGACTTCAAACTTATTCGTGACATTGTTGACCTATGCAACCAGAGACTTACATTTTTTTAGCTTCAAGTTTGGGAAACAAGGGTGCTTCCGTCACGGTCTTCCTTCTGGAATTAGCTTTGAATAAATTGGCCTGGGTTACATGCCCATTTTAAACAAAGCATTGTGATCACGTGCATATACCATGTGATGATTTTTCAGGCCTACTACTAGTTATGAAAGGCGAAGCAGCTCCAGAAAAACTATAAGAAGGGAAGTCTTCAAGCAAAATATGGTTGATCTTTTAAGATTAAAAGAGAAAGAAAACTAGGTAGATTTAAGAAACAGATTCCACTTGAGTTGATTTATGTAATCCTTTAGGATTTAATCTGTCTGTATAAAAGCATAAATAGCATAAACTTAGTATATTTTTTAGGGTCATTATTACACAATCTAAATGAGATCATAGATGTAGAAGTGCATCAAAAGAAATGTTGAAATAAATATCGGTTTGTGGAATTGTGAAATGTCAAAAAATTAATTATAATCATCTATATGTTGAGACTAACTAAATAGTTCACCATTGGAGGGTTTCGTAATATTTCTCACTGTGCACATCAGCAATTATTGGTATTTTGTCTTCTGGAACAGAAGGACTACCTTTAGATGATGATGTATATCCAGTTGCTATATTTTTTTTCAAATATATAATAACTCTATGATGTGAATAAACAAGAATAAAATGTTGGTATTAAATGAATTTCAGGGCAGTCACAAAACAAATAGCCTTTGGAGGGTAGGAAGGCTACTTCTTTTTCCTAAGATGAGAGCTTGGTGCAATTAAAAATAGATGAACTTGAGATATGAACAAAACTGCATTTGAGTGCCTGCCCTATCATTACTTAACTGTGACATGGACAATTTGCTTAACATCTTTGACCCTCAGTTTCTCATCTACAGAGATAGATATGATAACTAGCATGTTACTGAGTTCCAGAGATAATGTGAGCCACAAGACTTTTCACATACAAGCATACCTCAAACATATTGTGGGTTTGGGTCCAGACCACTTTAATAAAAAGAATATTGCAATAAAGTATGTCACATGAATTTCTGGGTTTCCCAGAGCATATAAAAGGTACATTTATATTATACTGTATTCTACTAAGTGTGCAACAATATTGTGTCTAATAAACAATGTACATACCTTAATTAAAAATACTTTATTTCTGATAATTGTTAATAGTCATCTGAGCTTTCAGTGAGTTGCAATTATTTTTCTGGTGGAGGGTCTGGCCTCAATGTTGATGGCTACTGACTGATCAAAGTTGTGGTTATTAAAGATTAAGGTTGTGACAATTTCTTAAAATAAGCAACAATGATGCTTGCCATATAAATCTTTCTTTGTTTCAAGAAAGATTCCTCTGTAGCATGCCCTACCGTAAGTATTTTACCCACAGTAAAACTTCTTTCAAAATTGAAGTTCATCTTTTCTAACGTTGCTGCTGCTTTATCAACTAAGTTTATAAAATATTCTAAATCTTTGTTGTCATTTCAACAACGTTCACAGTGTATTTACCAAAGTAGATTCCCTCTAAAAAAAAGTTATTTGCTAATCCATAATAGGCAATTCCTCATTAGTTCAAGTTTTATCATAAGATTGCAGCATTTCAGTCACGTCTTCAGGTTCCACTTCTAATTCTAATTCTAGGTCTCTTGCTGCACCACATCTGCAGTTACTTCCTCTTGAACCCCTCAAAGGCAAACATAAAAGTTTAAATCAACTTCTTCAAAACCCTTGTTAATGTTGATATTTGACCTCCACCCATGAATGATGAATGTTCTTTTTTTTTTAACTTTTTATTATAAAGATGTGGGGTACAATTCAGGGTTAGGTAGATAAACATTGATCATGCAGGTACCCTTGTTGATGAGGTATGCACCTCCCTCCCCTAGCAGTTTTCCTCAACTGCCACTCCCACTCCCCCTCCACTGACAGTTTCCCACCACTGCCAATCACTTTCTTATAGCATTATACTTGTTCAAGGTCAGCTTATGAGTGAGAACATATGGAACTCTGTTCTTTGTTTCTGTGATAAATCACTGAGTATGATCGACTCCAAATTCATCCAAGTTGCTGCAAAGTCCATACACTTGTCCTTCTTTATGGCTGCATAATATTCCATTGTGTATATGTACCACATTTTTTTAATCCAGTCCAGCTTCAGTGAGCAACACGGTTGGTTCCATGTTTTTGCTATTGTGAATAGAGCTGCAATAAACATAGGTGTGCAGGAATAATTTGGGTTCTTCTGGGTATATTCCCAATAGGGGAATTGCTGGGTCATATGGAAGGTCAGTTTCTAGTTCTTTCAGAAATCACCACACTGTCTTCCAAAGAGGTTGTACTAGTATGCATTCCCACCAGCAGTGTAGAAGCCTTCCTTTTTCTCCACATCCTAGCCAGCATCTGTTGTTGTTTGTTTTATTAATGATGGCCATTCTTACAGGGTTAGGTGGTATCTCAATGTAGTTTTGATTTGCATTTCTCTGAGGATGAGTGAGGCTGAGCACTTTTTCATGTGTCTGTTGGCTGCCCATATATCTTCTTTGAGAAGTGTCTATTCATGTCTTTTGTCCACTTTTTAAAGAGGCTGTTTGTTTTTTTCCTTTCGGTGTGGTTGTGTTCCTTGTAGATCCTAGATGTTAGGCCTTTGTCAGATATACAATTGGCAAATAATTTTTCGCATTCTGTGGGCTGTCTCCCTGCTCTCTTGATGGTTTCTTTTGCTTTGTAGAAGTTTGTTAATTTGATGAGGTCCCACTTGTCTATCTTATTTCTTAAGTTATTGGCCTTTAAGGTTCTGAATAGGAATTGGTTTCCAGTTCCAATTTCGATAAGGGTGTCTCCTGTGCTTTCTAAGATTCTTATAGTTTGAGGTTTTACATTTAGGTCTTTGATCCATTTAGATTTAATTTCTGTGTATGGTGATAGGTAGGGGTCCTGTTTCAGTCTTCTACATGTGGTCAATCAGTTTTCCCAGCACCATTTACTGAATAGGTTCTCCTCTCCGCAATGGTTGTTGGAGGCTTTGTCAAAGATGAGTTGGTTGAGGAATTGAGGTTTTACTTCTGGAATCTCTTGGTCTATGTGCCTGGTCTTGTACCAATACCAGGCTGTTTTGATTACTGTGGCCTTATAGTAAAGTTTTAAGTCTGGAAGTATGATACCTCCTGCTTTGTTTTTTTTGCTAAGGATTGATTCATGGTCGTTTATGTTTCCATATGAATTTCTGTATTGTCATTTCCAGGTCTGAGAAGAATGATGTTGGTAACTTAATGGGTATTGCGTTGAATCCGTAGATTGCCTTTGGTAGGATAGGCATCTTAACAATGTTGATTCTTGCTATCCAGGAGCCTGGAATATTTTTCCATTTGCTTGTGTCTTCTTGGATTTCTTTGAGTAGTGTTTTGTAATTCTCATTGTAAAGGTCTTTCACTTCTCTGGTTATGAAGATGCCGAGGTATTTCATATTTTTGGTGGGTATTGTGAATGGGATTATGCTTTTATTTGGATCTCTGCCTGCTTGTTGTTGGTGTATAGGAATGCAACTGTCTTTTGCACATTTATTTTGTACTCTGAGACTTTGCCAAAGACCTTTATCAGTGCAAGCAGGTTTTTGACTGATTCTCTTTAATTTTCAAGGTATAGGATCATATCATCAGCAAAAAGGAATAACTTGACTTCCTCTTTTCCTATTTGGATACCCCTGATTTCCTTCTCTTGTCTAATTGCCTGAGCTAGGATTTCAACACAATAATGAACAAGAGGGATGGGAGTGGGCAACCTTGTCTTGTTCCAGTTTTCAGGGGGAAATATTTCTAGTTTCTGTCCATTTAGCAATATGTTTAGCTGTGAGTTTTTCATAGATGACGCTTACTATTTTGAGGTATGTTCCTTCTATACCTAGGTGTTTGAGGGTTTTTATTAAGAAGGGATGCTGAATTTTATCAAAAGTTTTTCTCTGCATCTAATGAGATAATCATGTGGTTCTTGTTTTTACATCTGTTGATGTATTTAATGACATTTATGGTCTTGCGAATGTTGAACCAGCCCTACATCCTGGGGATGAAGCCTACTTGGTCATGGCAGATGATTTTTGAGATGTCTTTTTGAATCTGATTTGCTAGAATCTTGTTGAGAATTTTTCCATCTATGTTCATAAGGGATATTGGCCTGTAGTTTTCTTTCTTTGTTGGATCTTTACCTGGTTTGGGTATTAGTGTGATGTTAGCTTCATAAAATGATTTGGGGAGAGTTCTATCTTTCTCAATTGCCTGGAATACTTTCAGTAAGATTGGTATCGGCTCCTCCTTGTATATTTTGTAGAATTTTGCTGGAAAGTCATCCGGTCCTGGGCTTTTTTTTGGTAGGTAGTTTTCATATGCCAGAGTCAATTTCCTGGGTTGTAATTGGTCTATTTAGTGTCTCAATGTCTCCTTGTTTCAACCTGAGGAGGTTGTGTGATGTCAGAAAGTCCTCCATTTCATCTAGGTTATCAAGTTTGTTTCCATATAGGTGTACATAGTAATCTCTGATAATCCTTTGTATTTCTTTGGGGTCAGTTGTGATTTGATCTTTTGTATTTCTGATTGTGTTTATTTGGGCTTTTTCTCTCTTTTTCTTGGTCATTCTGGCTAGGGCCCCTATGAATGTTCTTAATGGTATCTAGAAAGATGAATCCTTTCCAGAAGGTTTTCAATTTCCTTTGCCAAGGTCCTTCATAGGAATCACTGTCTATAATGGCTACAACCTTACAAACAAAATGTATTTCTTAAATAATAAGACTTGAAAATCAAAATTGCTCCTTGATTCATGGGCTTTAGAATGGATACAATGTTAGCAGACATGAAAACAATATTAATCTCCCTGTACATCTTCATCAGAGCTCTTAGGTGGCCAGGTGCACTGCTAATGAGTAATATTTTAAAAGGGATTTTTTTTGTGTCTGAGCAGTAGGTCTCAAAAGCAGATTTTAACTATTCGGTAAACTAAGCAGTAAGTCGATATACTGTCATCCAGATTTTATTGCTTTATTTCCAAAGCACAGGCAGAGCAGTATATAATTCTTTAGGATCCTAGGAATCTCAAAAAGAAAAATGAACGTTGGCTTCCACTTAAAGTCATCAGCTACATTAGCCCCTAACAAGAGAGCCAGTCTGTCCTTCAAAGTTTAAAAACCAGGCATTGACTTCTCCTCTCTAGATATAAAAGTTCTAGATAATATCTTCTTCCAATAGAAGAATGTTTCCTCTACATTGAATATCTGTTTTTAGTATAGTCACCTTCATCAGCTATCTTAGCTAGATCTTCTGGATAACTTGCTGCAGCTTCTCCATCAGCACTTTCTGCTTCACATTGAACTTTTGTCATAGAGATGACAGTTTTTTTCCTTAAACCTCATGAACCAACCTCTGCTAGCTTCCAATTTGTCTTCTGCAGCTTCTTCACCTCTCTCAGCCTTCACATTATTGGAGAGAGTTAGGACTTTACTTTGGATTAGGCTTTTACTTAAGGGACTGTTGAGACTTGTTTGTTGTTTACTCAGACCAGCAAAAAGGCTATTTTGCTTTCTTATCATTCATGTGTTTACTGGAGTAACACTTTTGATTTCTATCAGGAACTTTGCATTCGCAGCATAAGGAACCATTGGCACAAAAAACCTAGTTTGTTTGTTTGTTTTGTTTGTTTGTTTTTTAAGCCTAGCTTTCAAAAATGTCCTCCTCTCTTAAGATTAATCATTTCTAGTTTTTGTTTTAAAGTGAGAGATTTGAGATTTATCCTTTCACTTAAACACTTAGAGGCCATTAGGACTATTAATTGGTCTAATTTCAATATTGCTGTGTTTCAGTGCTTAGGGCAGCTGAAGAAAGTGTGAGAGGCAGGTGAATGGTCAGTCAATGGAGCAGTCAGAACATACATAACAGTTATCAGTTAAGTTCACTGTTACTTAGTTGGGGACAGTTCATGGCATTCCCAAAACAATTACAACAGTAACATCAAAGATCACTTATCACCAATCCCCATAGCACATATAATAATAAAGAAGAAGTTTGAAGCATTGCAAAATTGCCAAAGTGTGACACAGAATTATAAAACATGTACATGCTATGGAAAAATGGCTGTATAGATTTGCTTAACACCAATTTATAAAAATATAATATCTGTGAAGCACAACAAAATGAGGTATGCCTGTAGTAGACATGCAGCAAGCAGATATTTTATTAATTTTCATTTATTATGCAGTTTTCAGTACACTCTTCTGGGAGTTCTAGAGAATGAGATGCTTCCAAAGGATAAGATACTGATGTGAGGTGTGAGTAGAGATGAACAGCCACCGGCTACATGAACTTTGCTGTACTTCAGAAAAGCAAGGGTATATGTCAGAGTTTGATCAGAGGACCAGAGCCACTGTAAGTGACATAGAATAAGACATTTTAAAAATAGGGATTAGATCTTATACAACTCTGAAAGCAGGTGGAGATAGTCATGAAGTGCAGGTTATGGACAAGAACAAGGTCAAAGGAATCCATGTCTGTCTCTCACATGCTGTTGTGGTGACCTGTGGGAGTAGTTGTTTCCCTAGTCTTCATCACAAAGTGGTATATACATTGGCCAAGGGCTAGAAGTTAAAGAAGACGATCTAGTGGGAGCTGGAAGACCTATGTGTCTGGTTGATGTCTGACAGCAACAAGGTGGCTAGCAGATCAGTGACAGAATGAGAACTGTCACATTACCTGCAGCCTGCACTGGCTTTCAAAGAAAAATTAATGACTTTCGCTTACCTTCTACCTTTCAAATCTTGTGTGAATTCCTCATGCCCAACACTGAGTCTGAACCATCTGGAAAGGGAAATCTGGGTAAGGTAGTTCCAGATTGCTTATGTTGATACTGTATGAAGCCACCACACCAAGTAAAAACCCAGAACACAAGTACTACTAATAAAGAGGAACTGGAGAAGTGGCCATTCATGGGTCACATTAATGAGGATGAAGGAGCACTTAGAAGTACTTTTCTCCTTTTTTCTAACTTCATGCTTTGCAATAATTTCAGAATTGTACAACTTCATTATATCTTCTACACAGATTCTCCTCTTTCATTTTGCCAAATGTGTATATTATCTCCCTTTCTATATATACACATATATGTATATATGTATGCCTACACACACACACACACACACACACACACACACACACACACACACACATGTATATGTATATATATACTGCATACATGTCCACCAAATATTGCAACAATGTCCTTTATGGCCGAAATAATTTTAAAAACTCTCAGGTCTACATTTCCATCCAAGGTCACACATTGAATTTGATTGTCCCATTTCTCTGGTTTCCTTTAATCTGAACTAGTTCTTTGGACTACCTTTGTCTTTCATAAACTTGGCTTTTTTTTAAAAGTACAGATCGACACATTTTCATATAGTTCCTGCATTTGAGTTTGTCTGATTTTTTTTTTCAAAATTAGAATGAGGAATTTAACAGGATGAGCAGGAAGTTGTGTTGAGTGTTGTGTTCTTTCTAGTGCAGTATGTGAAATGTCACTTGCCTTCTCCTCCCATTTTTATAATGTTTTCTTAACCATTTATGTACCAATATGATGATTGCTGAAGATGTATGTTTCTTCTAGACTAGGGTTGGCAAATGGTTTCTGTAAAGAGCCAGAGAGGAAACACGTTTGACTTTGCAGGCCAGAAGGTCTCTATTGCAACTACTCAATTTGCTATGGTAGCATAAAAGCAACTATGGACAATAATAACAAATGTGTGTGACTATGTGCCAATAAAACTTTATTTATGGACATTGAAATCTGAATTTTCTTTAACTTTCATGTGCCAGAAAGTGTTCTTTTGATTTTTTTCAATCTTTTAAAAATGTAGAAACAATTATTTGTTCCTGAGTCAAATAAAAACAAGTGACAGGCTGTAGTTTGCTAACCTCTCCCCTAGACCTGGAGGTATTGTTACTGAAAGTTGTTTTCTGCATCTCACAGCTTCTGTGTCACACAGATATCTCAGCAGCAAAGGCCATCTTTGAATGCTCTCTTTGCCACTGAAAGGTCTGAAATGTGGGAAAGGAGAGCAAAGCTATTTAACTTATATTTATAGAAACTGATTTTTCTTTATTACTCCATATTTTTTCTCCGGTTCTGTTCTTGCATGTGAGTATTGTACTTAGAACTAATTTTCATCTATTGCACATTATACAATACTATTAGTTTGATTAATTAATGCATAATACATCCTGGAGACTAATTTGTTTACTCCTAGTGGACTCATTAAGGCTGGCTGTATGAATGTGGTATTAGGTTTAAAAAGGAATCACCTCAGAATGATTGACTCACATGTCTGTTTTAAAAACAAGAAGAATCTGACAAATGAAAATCAAGTAATCTACATCCCTGTCTTTAACCATAAAAGAGCATAAAAGGATTTCTAATACTGCGTACATATAAAGCTGACTTCCTATGGTGATATTTTAAGAGTTGTATGATTTACTTTTAAAAATTGATCATAGAAAAATCCAATTAAAGCAGTGTGCTAATATTTTCCTCCATAGGTGAATAGAGCAATGAGGACTTGCATCTCTGCTTTAATTCTGCATGCTGGTGCATATTTTAAGTCTAGTATCTTGCCACCCGTGCTAACGTTATTGCCCCTCATGCAGGAACAAAGCAGCTTCTAATAAACAAGACTGCTGTTAGGTGAGCCCCAGCCAGTGAGCATTGTTGAAGACAGGAGAACACATTTGTTGATGATGTATTTTTTGTATTGTTTTCTGCCTTAGGAATAGTGAATGCAGCCTGGTACTATGAGATGGTGGGCATAAAAATTCATAACCCTTCCCCATTTTGGTTTCTAATGCTCTGTTTTTGACTGAGCTTTAGGTATTCTGACATAGCCGCCATTAGAAAATTCAGAGATACTTAGACTTATGCATCTTTCCTGTGCAATGTTTCTCCAAACTCTTATCTGTCACCCAATGCCTCCTCTAAGGTCTTACCCTTCTAAAAAAGCTGAAATTCAGTTATCAGTGGGGGTTTCCGCTGCAGATGTGTGTGCCTGAGGGTTATTTTAGTAAGAACAGGTTTTTTAATTAGAAATCTTGGTGCTGTTAGTGTACTACAGGGCTGAATATGCAGACACTTCCCCTTTCATTGAAAAACCTCTGTGGAAGGTTTGAGGCAGATCTTCACAGCTTAATTTGCAAGGGAGCAAGTATATTGTGTTTTTATTGCTTGTGCAGCACCTGGGTCATCTCAGAGAGTGGCAGTAGCGTAGTTTAAAAAGAGTTGTCATTACTGCCTAGCTTTGAGTATTTACGTTTTCAAAAATGTGGCATAAACAGTTTGTGATAAATTTTCCCTGGGCCAAGGTTATTGCATCTCCTTCACTGTAGATATTTTTGTATTGAATAGGAACCAACTGTCCTAGGCGGTTTCGATGCAATCAAGCCTGCAGGTATGGGGTTGGAGAAGATGACCTCCATAGATAGGTTGGCCTTGGGCAAATTGTTAAGTAGGCAAAGTTCCCAGTTCCATTTGTCATTTCACCAGAATGCCCTCAGGCTGTTCCCTGCCTCCCCAGAGTTACTCTACCCCTGACTTCATCAGGCGCTCTCCAATCTTCACATTCAAAATTTACCTGGTCAGTGTACCCTATTCCCCCAGGGTCTCCATGATTGTGTGAAGTGGTTATTTAAGTAAAATTATTTTAATAATTTCATAAGTGATCATAGTTTACCCTCTTTTTCCTCCACATCCTGTTCCCTCGACCTTCATTCACTTAGCATATGTGCCCTTTTAGAAGGATCTTACCAGAACCTCATTGCTTTCATGTAAAGGGATAACTCCAATGGCATATATTTCATGTATCATGGCAGAAGAGTGAAGGAAATATTTTGAAGGTCTTTTCTCTTTTTTAAAAACCTAATTCCATAAGGAAACAGCTAATTTTGTAAAGAAATAGTGCCTGTGAAGAGTCAGTACCTACTCTAATAGTATGAACCTTCCTTTACTGAAAAGGTTACCAAGTATTAAAGACAACTTTTAAAATAATTGGTTGGCAAGTCTCCTTGACTCATTGGAAATCAGTGACCAACAAAGGGGCAGGGGCAGTAAAAAATAATAACAATAAAAAGAGCTTATAACAAAGGAGAGGAGAAAGGAGTGGCTAGAAACAAGAGGCAAAAAATTACAACTGTATTTATTTTGAAGAAGTTGCTTTTATCAGCCAGAAAGGAAAAGATTAGCAGATTGGTTTTGTTGTTCTAATAATTGTTTTATGTGAAATACTTCTAATAAGCAGTAGACTAAAGAAGTTGTAGAAACAGAGCTTTAGGGCCGAGCACGGTGGCTCAGCCTATAATCCTAGCACTTTGAGGTGAGAGGATTACCTGAGCCCGGAAGTTCGAAACCAGTCTGGGCAACTTGGTGAGACCTTGTCCTACAATAAATCACAAAAATTAGCCAGACATGGTGGAGTGCATTTGTAGTTCCAGCTACTTGGAAGGCTGAGGCAGAAGGATCACCTAAGTCCAGCAGGTCGAGGCTGCAGTGGCCGTGAGCATACCACTGCACTCCAGCCTGGGCAACAGAATTAAACTCTAAAAAAAGAAACAGAGTTTTAGTATTAGAAGGGAACTTCAGAACCAACTTGTCCTAATCAAGTATTTTAGGGTGAGGAAGCTGAAAAGCACAATGTAAAACTGATTCTTCAAACTCAAGAAAAATAAGCTCCTAATGCAATACTGAGAATATTAGAGCTTCTAAAATGTAGAAAAATAACGTTTCAACTTGAAATCCAACAACCATAATAGTATAGTACAATGATAAGAAGCACAAAATTGGAAGTTGAATATATATATTGAATCCTGTTTTACTAGTTGTATTACTTTAGACAAGGAATACTATTTTGCTAAACCAAGCTTAGTACCCTCACCTGTAAAATTCAGATTAAAATGTATGAGGACTGAATGATATATTTCAGTATAATGCCTGACATAATGTGGGCAATCAATACAGCTCTTGTTAACATTGCTATTATTTAAAGAGCAATGTTTCCCTGGTCGCAGATAACAAGTTAGGTAACTTTAAAGCAGAGTGAAACGATAAAAACTTGATTACTATTTGAAAAAACTATAATCTGCTCACATGTTAGGTATACGCCATAATTTTCTTAGTAGTGAAGTTCCGGATTGTTTTGTTTTATTAATTCTGAATAACTGCCTTGTGAAAAGAGATTATAACTAAAGCGGAGAAAGGGGAGAAATATGAGGGAAGGAGAATGCCTCTGACTAAATTAACTTTGGATGGTTCAGGGCAGGGGTTCACAACCCTTGGGCCACAAACCGGTCTGTGGCTTGTTAGGAACCCAGGGGTACAGCAGAAGGTGAGTGGTAAGCATGTTTCATCTGTAATTACAACTAATCAGCAGAAGCATTAGAGTCTCATAGGAGTGTGAACCCTATTGTGAACTGCGCATGCGAGGGATCTAGTTTGCGTGCTCCTTAGGAGAATCTAAGGCCTGATGATCTGAGGTGGAGCTGAGGTGGTGATGCTAGCTCTGGGGAGCGGTTGCAAATACAGGTTCTCATTACCAGTGAGGTTTGACTGCACATCCCCTCTTCCCCTTATCCCCTCCATTCCTAGTCCGTGGAAAAATTGTCCTCCACGAAACTGGTCCCTGAAGCCATAAAGGTTGTGGATGACTGGTTTAGGGCAGCAGTTTCAATCTACGTACATGGAGTCCTGAGTCTACATAAAGATTTTCCAATCATGGAAAACATGAGAATTTAAAGAGATTTCATTTCCAAATCGTCACCTTTTTCTATGGATCCCTTCCTAAAATTGATTCACCCAAGGATCCTCTTGTCTGCTTTCAAAAATACCATAGCTAAAATTTGCAAAAGAAATTCAGAAATCTTGTACATCCTACACCTGAATCTTCCAATTACATCACTCCGAGGGAGGAAAAACCCTCTGGGGTGACAAAGAATCTTCCAAAATACATTTGCAATTGATGTTGAGAATAAATATGACACCCTCACTCTCACTGTCCATCTCACTGAGTTGATGTGTCAATAATAAAATTTTATTGTTTTAATGTGTTTAATAATTATTTTTCAAATCTCAGGTGTATGTATATTTTTGTCAATTATATACTAGTGATAATTGTAACTAAATCCACCCAAATTATTAACTCTTGGAGCCTTATCATCCTGCAAACAATTTTTAATTAATTTGAATAATACATATTTATTTTGGGGAGAAGTATGAAGTAAAATAATATGATAAAATAAAATAATATTTAGAATATTTAATAAGTGTATATATACATAAATGTGAAGGTGTATATCAAATTGCTGTGGAATTTATTCTTTGGATACATTTAAAAGAATGATTTATGGGAAAGACTACGAATTGTCTATTCCACAACTCTTTAAGTTGTAGATAACTAAGAACAATGTAAAATAATATTTTTTGTAGATATGCTAATGAATTCTGCTCAGTAGAGGGACAACCTTCCTTCTTCTGCAGAAAAAGAATTTGACCTCTATTTGCATATTCATCTCAACATTCCTGATTTACAAATATGTCTGTTTTTTTAATTCTCCTTTAAACCGGTTGTAACATCTTCCTAGTTTCCTCATTAACAAGTTAAACAAAATCTTTATAAAATGTCTGATTTTTATAGCTGTATAAGAGTCAGACCTTTACCTATTTTTGAAAATTATCTTTTTTTTTTTGAGTTGTAGTCTCACTCTTGTCACCCAGGATGGAGTGCAGTGGCACGTTCATGGCTACCGCAGCCTCCACCTACTGGGCTTAGATGATCCTACTGCCTCAGTCTTCCAAGTAGCTGGAACTGGATGCACACCACGACATCCGGCTACTTTTTGTGATTTACTGTAGAGATGAGGTCTCACCAAGTTGCCCAGGATGGTCCTAAACCCCTGGACTCAGGCAATCCTCTTGCCTCAGCCTCCCAAAGTGCTGGCATTACAGGCTGAGCCACTGCACCCAGCTGAAAATGATCTTTTAATAAATACAGCAGTTTTATTTTTAAACGTTAATATTCCGAATATCCTTAGAGTTGTATTCTTTGAAACAGTTTAAACTTATGATGAAAAATTTTAGATGTCAACTTAAAGATATGCCTGGTCAAACTGAATGTATATTGCTAGGTGAAAGATGCCACCTGGGCTACATACTGTCTGAAGATAGCAAAATAATAATGATAATAATAACAATAACAGTGATTGCCATGAATTAGCAAGGAGAGAGAAAGGAATAAGTATAGCACAGAGGATTTTTAGCGTAGTGAAACTATTTTGTATGATACCACAATGGTAGATATGTGGTGGGTAACATTTGTCAATGCCCATAGTATATAAAAACACCAAGAGTAAACCGTAATATAAACTATGGACTTTGATAATGATGTGTCAGTGTAGTGTAAGGGAGAAAGAGTAATATCTTTTTCTAACCCATCACAATGTTTATGACTGAAACCCCTGTACAAAAGACAGATTCACAAGAGAGAAATCATACAAATTTATGAATCCAACTTTTACATGATACAGGGAAAGACTTCAGAAATGATGACTCCACACACCCCCCCCAAAAGAGAACATTTTACATTTTTATGGACAGTCATGCAGAATATAATTGGAGGACAAAAGGGTGCGATCCAATGATAATAAACTGGGGAGCAAGGCCTGTTCAGATTCTTCTTGGCATCCTGTGTAACTTCGTTTTCCTCTGGGTATAGAGCAGGATACCCATCTCATGAAGGTCTTCAGTGGAGAAGGAAGGGAGAAAATCAGAGCATGACCTTCCCGGGTTTCGTGGTCTGCTTCAGAAAAGAAAAGAAGGTAGGAAGGTGAGAGTGTCTTTCCTGCTTCTCCTGTTCCTCAAATGTCATGGAGCCATATTTTGGGGTACTAAGTCCTGAACCCCATCAATAGATTCATGATTGTAACAAATGGCCCACAGTGGTGTAAGATATTGATAGTGGAAGAGATTGTGCCTGTATGGGGATAGAGAATACATGGGAATTCTCTACATTTCCCATTAAACTTTATTGTGAATCTAAAACTGCTCTAAAAAATAAAGTTTGTTAATAAAAATTAATTTTAAAAAATGTATAGTCAAAGATTTTTCAAAATCCTTATGGTATGCATACTATTGATGAATGACTTTTAAAATTTTACTATCCCAAAGACTTTTTCTGTCTGAGGATGCTTTGGTTTTTTTCAGGAGGTCTGTTCCTTCCTCAGAGTCCACAGTATTGTTGTCAGTCAAGAGGGATGAGGAGCACAGCATGCAGCCTATGCTGGGCCCAGTTATCTCTGGGAATTTTAATTATGACTGGAGTGATAAAGCAGTTGGAACCAATACAATGTGACTGTGATGCAGGACGTTTCTGCTTTCCATGGTTCTTGCCCTAACTGAGGCCTAGTTGTTGCTTTCCCCTTCCTTAAGTTAAACCCAAAAATTCCAATGGCTTCAACTGATGCAAGACAGAAAGACAAATTGACTCCTTAGGGGACAGGTCTGAGTTTAGTTTCATCAACGCTCTGACACTGCATGCCCTGAATGTCCATGCTGTTCCATGACTTTGCAGCTTAACAATAATAACCATATTTAAGAGTTTCTCTTGCCCTATCAGTGTGGTAAGAGAGAAAGTAGTATCTTGAAGGGGAAGATCTAACAAAACAAAATTAAATTTAAAAAGACCAAGTTGTGTTTCTTCTGACTTCTGTTTAAAGTCAAGTGACATTGAGTTATTAAGCATATAAATGGATAATTTTTAACAACCTGTCAATAGGGTAACAAGTTCTGCAGGAGATTTTTATCCCAATGATATATGATTAAAAATTTAAGCCATACTGAGAACTTAAAAGGACAGTACAATGAAAATGCATATATAGTATATAAAAAGTTAATGTTTTTCCATATTTGTTTTATCTGTATTTGTATTATTATTTTTTTTTTGCTAAATCACTTGAAAGCAGGTGTAAATGCTATGACACTTTTCCTCTAAAAATTTCAACCTGTCTTCTAAGCACCAGAGGATTCTTCTTTGAATATAATAATAAAATTAAAATAATGAAATCTAAAAATATTTCCTAATAATGTCTACTATCCAGACCATATATTATTTTTTTATTTGCCCCATCCCTCATATCTCCTATAAATCCCTCCCCCCAACAATGAGCCAATCAAGATTCACATATCCTATTTGGTTATTTTGGTTATTCTTTTTAAATCTATGTTAAATTTTTAAATTTTTGTTTTTGTCCTCTAACATTATTCTTTGGAAAGACCTGAGATGCAGAAGAATTCATATTTTGAATTTGCCTGACGGTCTAATTAGCCATTCAGCTTTCCTATATGCTTTGTATTTTCTCTAAACTTGAAGTTAGAACTAAATGATTGTATATTCAGTTTAGTATTTTAAGAATGCTAAATAGTTTAGAAAGTTGTCTTCAAAATGTACCACAGCAGAAAGCACAAAATGCCAAGTTATCACTCTCAATGAGGGATGCTGAAGTTGATCATTTGGTACAGGTAGGGACTTCTAGATATTACCACTGCCAAGTTGTACATGTGGGTGTGTGCACCTGCATGCACACAATGTGGGTGTCTGCTTATGCTTATTGTACAGAAATACATTTTTTTTTAGTTCATTCCATTAGTCCTGGGACTACATCTTGAATCCATTTAAAATTAATTTAACACTTCTTCCCCACAACAGCACTGAGCTGTTTTATTTTTTTCTAATTGACACCAATTTTTGATTAGTAAAAAATGAAATAAACATTTTTACACAAAAGTAGTATTTCTCATAAGAATAAAAGGTGAGATAGATATTACTTAATGCTGGGATTTGGGTTTCTATTGAACCTGTTACCCAAATAGTGAGCATACCCAATAGATAATTTTTCAACCCTTGCTCTCTCCTTTCCTCTCCTCTGCTTTGACAGTTTAAAGTTTGTGCCTTAGTGTGGAAGGTCTATAGCCCAAAGATACCAATAGCATTTTACATGATGTTAATATGTTTCCTTTATTTGAAGTTCAAATAAAGATGAATAAGGGAGTCTCATAAGTAAGCAACCAATACCAAAAAATTCATAGATGGTAGACTCAATTTTTTTGGTACAAAACTGAAAATAGGTATAGAGCGCATCAAAATTCTCATTAAATACAAACACTGCTCCTTTGGTCTTTTTGTATAAATGGTAAATACCAAACAAACATCAGTGATGGAGGTTAACATTCACATCCTTATGCTTAAATCTAGATTGGACCGTCCCAAAAAGACAAAAGTTCCTGCCTTCAGCTTGTGTCTTTGACACACAGCTTCTTGCATCTGTCCATCTATCAATCTATTGATCTATCTATCTATCTATCTATTTATCTATCTATCTATCTATCTATCTATTGATCTATCTATTTACCTTAGATTCAGGGGGTACAAATGCATGTTTGTTACATGGACATATTGTGTAGTGGTGGGGACTTGGTCTCAGGTGGCTTATTCCCCAGATAGTGAACATTGTGCCCTGGAGGTAGTTTTTGAACCCGAATTCCCTTCCCCCTCCCCCATTATTGGTATCCCGTTGTCTATTATGTCCATCTTTGTGACCATTTAGTCCCCACATATGAGTCAGAATACGCAGTGTTTAGTGTTCTGTTCTGGAGTCAGTTCACTTAGGAAAATGATCTCCAGATCCATTCACGTTGCTGCAAAGGACATGATTTTATTCTTTTTATGGTTGCCAGAAATGCATTTTTCTCTTTGGTATTGGCAAGTAATTTATTGAATGGATTGCTGAAAGGATTACTAAAAACTCACATATTTTTATATATTCATGTTTTCAATTACAGTAACTTTTCTTTTTTGATGGTTGTGTCTACCTGACTCCAGTGTCTTCTTATTAAATTCCCAGTAGTTTGTATGTGTTTCTCACAAATGATGGCCCATTTTCTTTCTTTTCTGTCTTAGTCTAGATGTCAGCCGTTTTTCAAGGAACTTTGGTTCTTTTAGTGAGAAGTATTTTTTAGAAGCCATTGTTAGGTGTACTCATTGCTACTAGCTAGTTATTGCTTCTAAGCCATTTCAGTGAACAAAGTTGGAAAGAGATAGAGATAGAAATAGATAGGGATAGAGATAGAGATAGAGACAGATGATAGAAAAATAGGGAGATGTAGATAGAAATAGAGAGACACCGATAGAATATATATGTATATACTTATAGAGCTACTGAGAGATATTCATAACTGTAAATGGTATTCCTAATACAATGAAATGCAATAGGGGTTTCTTTAAATTCTTTATGCTTGGTTCTTCTTCTCTTATGTTAAAATACTTGGTTTCTAATAATATCACTTGTCATATTCACTTGACTTATATTTCTTAGTTACATCAACAGTGCTACTAAAAAAAAAAACACTGTGTGAAGTTTAAGACATTTTTGTAGTTCTTTTTGTTCTAGAATATAGTATATAGAGGATTTTTTTTTTATGTTGGAGTCTCACTCTGTCTCCCAGACTGGAGTGCAGTGGCCGCTCCCGGCCACCGCAGCCTCAACCCACTGGGCTCCGGCAATCCTTCCACCTCAGCCTTCTGAGTAGCTGGAACTACAGGCTTGTGCTACCATGCCCGGCTAATTTTTTGATTCATTGTAGAGATGAGGTCTCGCCTACCCAGGCAGGTCTTGAACCCGCGGGCTCAGGCAATCCACTCACCTCAGCCTCCCAAAGGCGCGGGATTACAGGTTGAGCCACCAAGTCTGGCCTAAAATTAGTTTTTAATTTCAGGGTTATTTCTCATGATTTCTTAATGTTTTAGTCAGTAAATAAAACCATTTACATGGTTTAAAATGGAAAAAATTTTATGTTCTTCTCAGAGAAATCTTGCTTTTATTCTATTTCCTTTGACCTTTATAAGTAACTATTTTTATTATTTCTTGTGACTTTTCCAGTGTTTATTTTTTATAAAAATAAGCAAATATGTGCATATGTGTATTCATATCTCAACTTATGTAAGTTTTTTATTTAATATATCCTGGAGATCATTCACTTCGGTGCATAAATACTGGTATTCATTCTTTTTTATAGCTGTGTATACACTATTCTATGGAAGTAACAGTAGTTTGCTAAACCAGTCCTCTAATGCCAAACATTTGGATTGATTTCAATTTTCCTTTTGCTATTTCAAATAATTCTGCAATGAGTAGCCATTTGCCTTGATATTTCATACCTGGATGCTTTTCTGTCTCTCCTATATGGAATCTTTATAGTGGGAATGCTGATTCAAGGGGTTAATGAATATTCGATTTTGCTTGTTATTGCCAAATTCTGCTCTACGGAATTATACCATTTTGTGATCATTTCAGCAGTGTTACAGAGGGTCTCTTTCTCCATAGCACTGCCAACAGAGCATATTGTAAAACTTTTGGATTTTTGTCAATTTAATAGGTTAGAAATTGCATCCTTCTGTGATTTAATTTGTATGATTATGTTATGAATGGGAATTTTTTTTTTTAACTTAAGTGTCATTTGTGTAGCTTCCTTTTGGAACTCTCTTCATATCTTTTGTCCACATTTAAAAAAAAATTTGACCATTTTCTTCTTAATTTTTAGGATCTCATTGTATATTAGGAAAACAAATCATTTTCTATATTTTTCTTTTAAGACTTAATGTACGGGTACCTAAATAATCAACGTTTGCATATTTAACACTGAATTGTACCCTACATCTTTAAAATAAATAAATAAACAAAGACTTAATGTATCATTCTCGTCTTTAGTTGTTTCTGGATTTTGAATGCTAAAAAGCCTATCGCCATTCCTTGGGTATAAAGTAATCTATCTCTGTTTTCATCTAGTACTTGTTATTTTTCATTTTTAAAAGATAGTATCTTGCTCTGTCATCCAGGCTGGAGTGCAGTGGCATGATCATATCTCATTGCAGTCTTGTACTCCGGGGCTCAAGCAACATTCCTGCTGCAGCCTGCTGAGTAGCTAAAACCAGAGGTGCATGCCACCATGCCTGGCTATTGTTAATTTTTTTTTTTTTTTGTAGGGATAGAGGTCTTACTATATGGTCCAGACTGTTCTTAAACTCCTGTCCTCAAGCATTCCTTCCACCTTAACCTCCCAAAGTACTGAGATTACTGGCCATACTTGTATTTTTAAAAATTCCTAATATGTTTGGAATTATTCTGCAGTGGAATGTGGAACGTAGATTCAGTTTTATCCTTTTGTAAATGACTGTCCAGTTATCCCAACATTACTGATTAAAGAGTTACTTCCCCCAATAATTTCAAATGTAATTGAAAGCTCATATCATTATTTTCTGATGCACTTGCTTTGATCTTGGACTTTCCTATTATAAAACATTGCTATCTGACTATTCATGGGCCATTACTACACTTTTTGAAACAGACAGAAAGCTTCTGATATGTCTCAATTTCTGATAGATCTGTCTTGTCACCCTTTACAAATGTTTTTCAGATTTTTCTTCTTGACATTTTTATTTGGTGTTTTTTTAAAACAAGAATATTATAGTAATCTTGTCTAGTTCTAGATAATCAATTGCTATATTTATTGTAATTATATTGTATTTTGCTAATTTGGAAATGATTGTTATTTTATAATATTGATTTAACTTATTTGAGGATATGATTTGGCCTTGGTTTTGCCCAACTCTAATTTTGATCTTTTAGAAATTTAGCATTAACATTTGTCTTTATAGTTTGCTAATTTTAATCAGCTTTGTTCCTAGCTATTTAATCTTTGAATTTGCTACTGCAAATGGGTTTTTTTCTCTTCCATTATCTCTTCTAACTGGTTATTGTTTGAAGATATATAAAGTCTTTTGGTATTTTATGTTAATTATATATTCTGCTATTCTACTGAATTCTTATTATATGTAGTATTTTAAAATTAATTCTTTTAGATTTTGCATGCATATTATCTCATAATCTACACATAGAGATAATTTTACTTATTTTTCTTAATTTCATGCTTCTTATTTTCTTTTGACTTGTTACATTGATAATGTCTTCATCAGAATATTAAATGAGGATAAAGATATTCAGCATTTTTGTGATGTTCTTTTTTTTGGTAGAAAATCAACTTTTCTTTGCTTAATAAGATGCTTGCTTTAAGCTAAAGTATCTATTGATCCATATACCCATATAGATAAATGATTGTTGATTGTTAGATTGATAGACATAGAGTTACATAAATATAAACATGCTAATGAAGCATCTATAAGTTTCTCTACTATTAAGTAATTTTAAGAATTTGTTTTTCTGAGTATATGGAAATAAGACTTTTCCCCTCAGATTCACTAATTCAGATATCTACTAGATTTGGAATAATTTTTTCTCACGCGCAAATTGAAATTGGTTTACTATATCCATTGTCTATGGAAGATTTTCTTTACTCTTCTTGTTCATTGTTATGGATTTTTGAGGACTTTGGAGAATTAGAATTTAGGCAATAATTACTAGCGCATGGTTGCTTGAGATGTTTAATAGGGTTCTTTGTTAAGTAATATGTTTATAAATTTTTTAAAGATATGTTTTTCTTTTTAAGAGACGTGAGCTCTTTTAGTTCATTTTGTAAGAGTTAAACGTATAAGGAAATAAATCAGCCAGGTCAGTTTATAATATTGTGATATTGTCTTTCTAGAGCTAATGGACTCATGGTCTTCTTCCAATAGTGAGTCCTGAACATCTTACATTTGCCTTATAGTTTTCTCCTTTCTTGCCCTATCTCTAAAAGATTTTCACCTCCAAGTTCCAGAATGAGTATATTGTTTTTCCCAAGAGAAAGCTTCTCTAAGCTACCTTGATGACTACTTTCTGAGTATTTACAGTGTCTTAGACTCTTTTTTCTTTTTGGTTCCATTAGATAAATACCCTCTTGAAAAGATAGATTGAATACTTTTTAAAAGTTCATTCATAAGATTTTTTCTTTTTTTACCTAATGTCTATGATTTAAAACAAATAGCATACAGATATTCTTATGTATAATTATTAACCAGTTTTTAAAATAGAAAAATTAGCTAACCCTGTCTTCTTTAAAAAGCATTTGCCCAAACTTTACCTGTATGATGACCACTTATATACCTAATCCTGAATTGTACCTCACATCTTTAAAATAAAATTAAAAATGGAAGAATTAAAAAGCATTTTGCAAACAAGCCTTTGGTTAAATATAAAAATAAAAATGTCAGGAAATTAACATAGTTTATGCAAATAAAAGTATACACATAAATATTTCTATTAAAATTATTGCCACTTCAATCATTTCATAATTTTAAGCCAAATAATTTCATATTCCTCTAAAAATCATTTTAACTTATATAGATGGTTCAAAAATATATTTAAATTTTGGAACCACTGAATTATATTTCTTATAAAAGATTTATCACTGGTGAGTATTGAAAAATTGCTAAAGAACTACTCAGTATTACTGGAACATTCCTTTATTCTCACTGACAGTCAGATTTTTTTTCAGGAAAAAGCAACCCCTGTTTTTCATTTCTTTAAGAAGTTAACCTCTTGTGACCCAGCTTCTAAACAGATATTGGAAAATAATAGTGGTCAATTTCCATCTTCCAAAATAAATAAAATAGCTTAGAACAGATTTTAAAAGAGTTTGAAGTTTGTGAGGTTTTTTCCTTCATAATATGAATCCAAAAATCTTCACAGAATAAGTCTTGTTTTCAAAGACTAATAGAGGTCATCTGTGGAAGAAAAAGAAAAGAGGCAGGAGTGAGGACAAAGGAAAATATTTGTAGAACTAAGGTCATCCAAAAACAACACTTACTACGTTTATTATTTTAGCAGGTGGGTGAAAGTGACTAAAATTTATTAGCTACCCATTATTATCCTTATCACATAGTCATGCTATTTAATTCACATAGATGTACTTTGAGAAAGACAGTCCATCTTCTGGGATTGAGAAAGTGGAGGAAGGCTCAAAAATTAAAGTAATTTTGTCGAGGGTGATGCAGTTGTGAGAATTGTTACCTCAGAATCTGAATGTGCATGTTTGTTTCCTGTATTTAATGTCTCTTGATATTTTAAGACAAGACTTTCCAACCTTATGTCATTAGTTAGTGTTTTCTTCCCTTAAAATTGACTTTAGTCTATTCATTTTGTCAACTTTTCCTTATCCCAAGAAGCAATAACCAAACACAAGTAAGATGAACTAGTTGTGTTTTTTCTTTGTGCTACCTATAATAAATAAACAATTTAAAATTGTTGTTATACTCATCCATGCATCACCTAAAACATTGGCACTGGTTTTGTGCTCACTACCTTTTAGGAAACACTGTCCTGGAAATAAATATGCTGTCACTAAGATAGAATATCTTTAGCTCATTTGCAAGGGACTGATTTTTCCTTGGTATTGGGCCACCAGCCTCCCCTGGGCTCTTCCTCCTCTAAGAAAATATCCAGCAGGATAAAGTAAAAGCAGGACAATCAGTAATTTAGTAGACCCTCAAGAGAGTAGAGTTGCAGAGGTAAAACTTGGGAAGATGGAGTAAAGCAAGCCTAAGGCTGTGGCTAACTCAACTGTAGACAATTCCTGAGGATTTGACAGGAAGAGAACTGACCTATGGCTTCCCTGAAGCAAAAGGAAATATGCGGACTGTGCATTTCTCTTCCAGGTTTAAGTGAGTAAAATAGTAGAGAGAATTCAAGGCTTGCTCTGGGGAACCTAAACCAGGATCAGCCTGATTTTGAGCATTCCAAGGATTTTAAAACTCAGACCCTCAAAGGAAGAAAAATAAGCAAAAGATATTCGAACAAAGACAGATTTAACTCCATTCAAGCCAATTTAGACTCCGACTGTTGCAGACCTGGGGGACTGATTCAAGCAGTCCTTTAAGTTAAATGATTTCTAGATATCCTGTAAGGTTCCCATGAAGAAAAATCCAGAAAGGGGAGATTTTTTTTTCATAAAATTGTTATAATGTCCCCATGTTGATAGCTATTGTGTTTCTCCATTCTGAGAATAATAACACAACTCTGACAAAAAAATACAAAGCACTTATGTATTTTTTTTTTTTAGATGGCAAGGAGTCAGCCTGGGGAAGTGGAGGCATTAAGAGATTGTTGATTCAGAAACTGCAGCCAAATCCAAGACAGGTGTCTGGAAGAGAGATAGCAAAGAAAAGAAATCTAGCTGAATGGTTGGGAATTGAGTGACATGGCAAAAGTCAAGGGCAGAGAAAAACCCTGTGCAAGGTTTAAGATGAGGGAACTCCTGAGGTTCCTAGCAGCTTGTGAGCCAATTTGAGATGTAATTGATATGAGATGGAAAAGGGCATGAAGGTAAAGTGCATGCAATCTGACTCAAACCGTTTGGTTTTATGTTTAAGGTCCTTCATTCACTAGGCTTTTGACCTTGGAGAGTTTAATTAATCTTTTTAATCTTAGTATTCCCATCCACAAAATGGGGAGAATTAAAGTTCCTAATACATAGGATTCTTTCCATCAAGTGAGGCAATCCATAGTGGATCTATTAAAAATTCAGCACATTGCTATGTAATAATTAGAATGTAATTCGTATGGAAGTATTCTTATCTTGATACTGTCTGGAAGAATTGTCTGGAAGCAATAGCTATTTGTGACCCTCCCTTCATAAATTAAAGAGTACCAAATCTCACACCTATAATCCCAGCACTTTAGGAGGCCAAGGTGAGAGAATTGCCTGAGAGACCAGTCTGGGCAACTTCACGAGACTTCATCTCTACAGTAAATCAAAAAATTAGCTGGGCATGGTGGTGTGTGCCTATAGTTCCAGCTACCTGGAATGTTGAGGTGGCAGGATTGCCTGAGCCCAGCAGGTCGAGGCTACAGTGGCAGTGAGCATGCCACTGCCCTCCAGCCTGGGCAACAGAGTGAGAGTCTGACTCAAGAAAAAAAAAAAAGAGAGAGAGAGAAAAAGAGTTAAAATTTTTATAGTTATTCTAAATGGTAATAATTAATGGGACCTGAAGAGGAAAACTTAGAAGCAGTAGTTTGCAGATGGTTCTGGTTAATTGGAACAACTATTGGTGTTTATAAAGATAATTCACTCACCCATAAGCACCAGAGTGCTGTTGGTTTAATTTTTTAGTTGGTGGTGATTAGTTTGCATTTCTTCATCTCTCACTGTTTCAAAGGGCAGGCATTTTGTCTGGAGTTTCCCAGAATTCATGATATTGTGGACATCGAAACCACTACTTTGGATCCTCCCACATTATACATTCTAACTTCCTGAGCTCACTAGGAATCTCACCACATTTTGAAATAAAAGCCTTCTTGCCTTATAGGCAAACCCTGAGACCGAGTAATTAATATTCTTTAAAAAAAAAACCCTTGTGTATGAGTTCATAAATAATCAAGGTACACTGTTGCTCCTCCTCCCCTGCTTTAGTGAGTGAAGAGAATAAAGAATAAAGAGAGTTATTTTAGTATTGTAGCACTGGCAACTTGAGTGGGTTAAATAGTGTCTCTCCAAATTCATGTCCGCCCAGAACCTCAGAATGTAACCTTTTTGGAAATTGGATGTTTGTGGTTGTAATTAGTTAAGATAAGGTCATACAGGATTAAGGCAGGTCCTAAATCCAATGACTGGTGTCCTTATAAGAAGGGATGAGAACACACAGAAAGATGCATAGACACTAGGAGTTAGGGAGAAAAAGAAATTGGTGGAGCCAGATATTGGAGTGGTGCATATGCAAACAAAAGAATGCCAAGGATTTCTCAGAGCCAGTAAAAGCAAGGGAAAGGCAAGGATGGATTCCTCCCTAGAACCTTCAGAGGTAACATGGACCTGCTGGCACCTTGATTTTGAACTTCTAGTTTCTAGAACTGTGAGAGAATACATTTCTGTTGTTTTCGTCCACCAAATTTGTGGTAATTTGTCAACAGTCCTGGCAAACTAATATAGTAATATAGAAATCATTTTCCCTCATTCTTGCATTTCACATAAAAAATAAAAAAAATAGCAAAGTAACATAATTTGTCAACTAATAGTTAAAATAGATTCAGAGCATTTGTTGTAGTCCAGGTCTTGTGACTTTCTGTATAATTTACTGATTCTCAAATATCTATTTAGTATATTTAACTCCCTTGAGAAATGCTTAAATTCTTTTTTTTTCTTTTAATACATTTTGTTTGATTGTATTGAAGTGTTTCTTGTATCCAAATTATGGCTCTAATTGCTATGTACCTATTATTATTTTAAAATGCTTTCTGTTCATTTTCCCTTATGCATATGCCATTAGAGTTAGTGAAAAGGAAACTTCAAAATATTTGTTAACATTGAAATACTTTCTATTTCTCCCAGCTATCCTCTGTCAACCCTAATAATCTGATATTTTGTCATTGTGCATCTACCACAAGGGCAACTTCACAAGATAAGGAATATTCTTAAAAGCGCAGTGTTTCAATCTTAAAACATTACTCTCTTAAAAAATTCTGTTTGATGATAAAGAGATTCTTAGAACATCATCCTTAGTAATCTCATTTTTTAGGGGCCAAGGTTGTTTGTTACTACTTTGCAAATTAGGAATAAATTGTTTTTGATTTGTTTCACAGTTTTACTTAAGGGACAGAACAATACATTTTTAAGTAATAGAAGATAAATGTAAAAAATGCTGTCAGGGTAATTGAGTTATGCTGGGTTATAGTATACATTTTGACAGTAGTTTAGTGGTATCCTTTCAGAGAGGCCCCAGGAATGGGAAGTTCCAGGAAATAGTAACATCTATTATTTGGGGGGCAGGAGTTTGCCTTAAGTAAGTTACCAAACATTCTGGTAATACTAATCAGGAAAATACAAAGGCATGCTGATTTCTTGTGTATATGCACATTGTCTTTGGAGGAAATTTATTGTATTTTCATAGTCAGACTAAGCAACAGTGCTAACATATCCAAAGAATAACATTTGTAACCTAATGTCTTGGTGTATATGAAAAATAGTGTCATCTTTATACTCACACTGTATTGTTCATGGGTTCTCTGAAGAATCTGCCAAAATAACTCCTGTGAATTCCCTGAGATCTTTCATTTTTATCGTGTTATCTCAAATACTGTTCACAAAGAAGAATTGCTTTGTTTTCTAAAAATTATCTCTAATCTATCTTGGTAAAGGAGAGGAAGGGAAGGAGTCAATGAGAAAAACATGGAATACAAGAGAGGAGGGCAAAGACATTCAGCTCTAACTACTTAAACAGCAGGTGTCTTCTGTGAACCTATGAAATCTGTTTTTCTTAAGCCCACAAAAATATTCACAGAAAATCTAAATTAACAGTAATTATCCCTGTAATCATTTCCTAGGGTTGCCATAACAAATTACCACAAACTGGGTGACTTAAGACAATAGAAATGTATGTTTCCTGTTCTGGAGGTCAGAAATCCAAAATTATAAAGTCGGTAATGTTGATTCCTTCAGAAAGCTCTGAAGGAGAATCCATTTCATACCTCTCTCCTAGCTTCTGATGTCTGCCAGCAATCCCTGGTATGTCTTAACTTGTAGGTTTTTTAGTCCAAGCTCTGCCTCCCTCTTCAAATAGCTTGTGTGTCTGCATCTTCAATTTTCCTCTCCTTTCTTTTATAAGGACACCAGTCATTGACTTTAGGGTACCCCTAAAGCTAAGATATTCTCAATTTGAAATCCTTAATTATGTCTGCATTCACTCTGTTTCCATATAAGATTACATTCACAAGTACCTATGCAACAGTACTCTATTCATTAGAGCACAATATTCAGTAGGGCACAATACAATGGATGAAATTCAAGATACCTTATTTAACTTAGAATACTATAGTATTAGAAACCAAAATCCACAACTTTCTTTTTATTTTATATTAAGGACAGGATACATGTTTCCGTCTCTGCCAATATTTTAAATTGACTAAGTATACTGTAATACAAATAGACATGTAGATAAAGAGTAGATGTCGTATCTAACATTCAAAGATTCATCTGGGCATCCAACTGAAAGTTCATCTTCCTCCTGCCTAATTAGAGATCTCTGAATACCTAACAATATTCCTCACATTTAGTTTGTTTTTCAGAGTTGAAGAAGGAACCTCAGCTGTCCATTCTGCCATTTGCTAAAAATGCATGACTCTTGTAAAGAATATTAATTATAATAAACTTTTTTATTTAATAAAACTCAGCCTTTCAAAATAGCTCTTTAGGTGACATTGGAGAGCAGAGGTGAAGGGCACATCGGAGTGAGCAGCCTGTAACTCCAATGCTTCATTGAGAGCAGATGGCATTCAGAAATAGTCCACTAGTGATTGCTCCGTAATAAAGATTAAAGTTGCATGTCCCCCTCCAGAAGTGTGCTCGGCAGGCTGCCAATGCTCTGAAACAAGTTCTTGGCCCACCTTGTTCCATGTTAGATTTTTCATCTCTCCATTTATCTACATCATTTCATATTTCTACTAATAAATTTGTCCATTAGAAAGTTAAGATTTTTTTAAATGCTAGTTTTATGTAGTCATTATTTTTCTGTTATATGAGCCTATTAACAGCGATTGGAAATTTTTTATTGTTCCAGATCTTAACCTTACAATTATGTTTTGAGTCACACACATGTTTGAACCATAGTCTGTTTCCAAGGTGTATGAAGTGGATAATTAGACAATGAATACAAGGCATTTTCCCCCTGGGAATCTGGCCTTGTAAGTAAAGAAATGTGGGTGTTATAACATAACAAGGTAGCAGCTATAACTGAAATTCTAATGTACCACAGGGAGTTTGAAATAAAGCAGTTTCATTCTTCTCATGAGTTGGTTGAAGGCCATTTATTCCAGGGAATAAAGTAGAACATTGTTCTGATCCATGACCACTTGTGAGTGTCCATGGACAGCCCACACAAGACCTTGGGATGATTATACACATACAAAGGCAACCAGTAGACTATTTTTGATGCGGTTTGCATAAACCTAAACTCTTAAAAGCATGCAGGTGACTATGAAGTCCAAAGAATATATTTTTGAGGAATCACTTAAAACCCGTGATACAATTAACCCTTAGAGAAGCTAATTTGTTTATCTGTGTATGTATACTGTTGCACGTAAAGAGGTATAACAGGCCTATCTGAGAGGCCAGTTAACTCAGCAACATCCCATTTGTTGCCTATGACTATTTCTTCTCATCTTCACTAAGTATCATTTAAAATTTTTTTTGTTAATGTATAATATAAATGCAGAAAAGTACAACACAAATTTTAAAGGGACAGGTGGGTAGATTTTGTCAAAGTTATCACATTCATGTAACTTATACACAGGCCATGAAACAAAATAGCATAATTCCATAATTATTCTCTATCTTTTTGGAGGCAGTATCTTCTTCAAAAGTAACAGCTATGCTGACTTCTAATGTCATAAAATGTTGTCTATATCAATAGAACCATACAGTACACTCTTTTGTGCCTGGCTTTTTTTCATTCAACATTATGTTTTTGAGATTTTTCTATGAGGTTATAATTCATTATTATCATTGACACATGTATTCCATTTTGACAATATAGCACATTTTATTTCTCAATTCTATTGATGGTAGAACTTGGGTGGTTTTTATTTTGAGGCAGTTATGGATAAAGTTTTTACAAGAATATTCTAGCACATGTGTTCTGGTGACTATTTGTACACATTTCTGTTGAGTAGGTATATCTTAGCATGGAATTTCAGGAACAACTTTTCCTGAATTTCTGTTCAGTTTTTGTAGAAATTAACTGTAATTTTAATATGGTTCCTTTTCCTGCCTTTACTTCTATGAAAACGTGATATTTATTCTTGCTTATCCTTATATTACTTGGAGAGCTGATACTTTTCATGGTGAAACTTAAACTTATTATTCACAAGGGTGATTGCTCCAAGAGTTATTGGGTAGATGAATTTTTATCTTTCCCTTGACTGTTGATTATTACGGTTATGAGTGCTTATTTTACCTCCTTAATTACTCTCAATTCCTTTCCTTTTGTTATCCAATACCCATATCTTTACTTTAGACTCTTATTTCTTACATAAACTACACATTATCTACTTAGCCAGTTCAAGTGTTTTCTGCCACTGACACCCCCAGTAAATCCTCACTAACACCGCCAGCTTGAGTTTGACGGTCAACACCAAATAAATCTGTCTCACTTATGTGAGAGCTGAGATTATTCAAATTAAGTCATAATTTTATTGTTTCAAAATCTTTAGTGTTATGTCATATCTAAGACCTTTTCCCCATTAAACTCCTGTTGTCATAGGTAGTCCATCATCTATTGATCTACTCCTGTTCCCACACAGTCATACTTTTTAAGCTCCAGCTTATTACTTTATACTCTCTTGCCTTTAACACTGGTCTTCATCTCATATGTTGTTTTAAGAGCTATTGATCATTCTATTGTTTTTATTATACATGTAAAATTTTGTACATTTTTATATTACTATGTATGATATAATAAAATTTATGTGTTTTCCCTATTAGACTAAAAACTACACTGTGGGAAAAAAAATCATCTTAATTTTAGACCCCATACCTTGCATAATCTTCATCCATATTTCATGCTCATAGATAAAGTTGAAAACAAGGTTTACTAATCCTTGCTTGTGTGTGTGTGTGTCTGTCTGTGTGTGTGTGTGTGTGTGTGTGTGTGTGTGTGCTGCAGTTCATAAGAATTTAGACTTGAATTTGTTGTTTTTTATTTTTACTTATTGTTAATGTCATGTACATTTAACTTACCATTAATGTTCAAAATAAAATTATTAGCCACGGTTGATTTTTAATGATTTTTTTCTTGCTATCTTGCATTAACTATTGTGTGCTTTTGTTCTTGAAATCAGCTAACCTGAAAGAATTGTCCGCAACAGGAGAATGAGAAATTAACCAGGTTTTCAGAGAGCACAAAGTTATGTTTATACAATATTCTAATTCTCCAAATGTCAGAATTTGGTCAAGGTAGAAAACACCAGCTCCATATTATTGATCAAAATCTTTGCAAAAATGCAAGGTCTCCCTGCTACAAGCTGGTCAGTGACCTCACCTCCCTCCAGGCTGATTGCCAGAGCATGGAACTTTGCTGACTTTGCAGAGAAGTCTCTAGAATGCTCATGTAACCACAAGATAAATTATGTTTCCATTCTAGATGTGCATGTTCAAAACGCTTAGCATTGAGTCATATGCCATGTTTATTTCCTTCAGCATTCTTTTTTACTTTTCAAAAGCTGAGCAGCACATGTATCAAATGTGTTAAATTGATGATTTCACTTGCTGTTATAAAGTACCTGTAGTTCTTATCCATCAAGCCCCAGGGCCTGAATTTACTTCACAGGATTGTAAGTGCTGGAGGTTTAACTGGTGCATGTGCAAAGTGTTTGTCTTAAACTTAAAAAATCCTGAACTCCTGTTCTTTTCTGTAGCTATCAATCCTAAATTACAACTTCAGTTTTATGACACTGAGAAGGGGCTGTTGTAAAATGCAATTGTTGTACAGGTTTTATCCTTTCTACAATGAAAAGGAAAAATGTGTGTACTAACCTTCAATAAACATTTAGAAGATTATATTGACGGCTCTCTAGATCTTGTAGATATCTGTCAGAAGTATTGCTGAGTCCACAACCTACAAGAGAGAACGAATATGACTGACACACTTTGTTTCTTAGCTTTAAAATCCAGGTAAAGATTTCTTGCAAAAGACAAATACACTACTAACAATGTAAAGAAAGCACAAAGAGATTTCTGACTCACAGTACAAAGATGTAAGAAGTAAAATACGAGATGTTATCATCACATTAGGATTCAGAAAATATATATCATTTCTACTCAAGTCAAGGGCTTCAAAAAACACATTTGACTCTAGTCTGGAATAACAGGAAGTTTTCACTGGCCAAGACTAAAACTCACATTCCCTTTGTGGTTCACAGACCGAGATCTTTTGTCATTTATTTGGAAGGCTTAAATTCTTCTCTAGAACTACTCAAACACCTCCACCAACAAGTAAAAATAAATGAGTATGGGTCAGCTGAAATTGACAAATAAAGCACTAATTGGGAATATTGATCCTGGAGACTCTTATTTGTGGGTTTATAGCAGTAATTTACAAAGTTATGCCACGTCCAGGGAACGAGAACGGCTATTTGCTGTCCGTGATGCTGAACCACTGTCTTAAAAGTGCCTAGAAAGAGCCATCTGCTCAACATCTCCAGAATTATGAACCAAATGAATAAAGAAGTGGTATAAATATGAAAAAAAATCAAAAAAGAGGCAAATGTGTAAACTCATTGGAAACACTTCTCAAAAGAGAAAAAAGACAACATTTTTCTTCGAAGTGTTATTCAAGCATCCACTTAGAGGGGGAAAAAACTACCAATAACTTTGGTAACCTAAGGAGTGACTGAAGAAAGGCAAGAGAAGGGTGTAATAAGAAATACCATTTAAAAAAATATAAGCAGGAAAACAATCTACAGTGCAGAAAAAATACATTGTCTCTGAGTATAAAGATATTATTGAATTGACAGTTAAATACTCCATTTATATAGAGTACATACATGTATACATACATAAATATGACATTTTCAATTGTCATGCTGCAGTAAAAAATTAAGTATATTCCACAATGGGCACAGTTAATTTCATGTACATTTTAACACTTTTATCATATCTCTGATTGGTACAGGTATTGTTCTTCCTCTGGCAATTTTAATGAACTAACTCTCCTCCATTGACAATCTGCTTGTGTTTGTGATGTATATAAACCTGACACGAATATGCAGATTTATCATTACAACTCAAGGAGGGAGTGAATAAAGATATTTATTTCTGATTTATAACTTTCACTTTGCAGAAAAATATAGAAAAATCAGAATAAAATGTTTATAGTTATAAATTTCTAGAGATTTTAGATGATTTGGAATATGGTTTGGACAACCAGAGGATTGTTTGATGGAGCTTCTTATTTGTGAAGTGAGTCAACTCATCCCTTTTCTCTTTAAATCTTTCTCTTCAGGTTCATGGGGAACACACTTCATTAGTTAGTGTTCTGGAAAAAGATAGAAGTATCTCACTGTTAGAAGCAGCTGTTTCTGAAATGCCTTGTTTTCGTATGTCAAATGATAGTGCTAGTAATATGCCTAGGCTTGGCACTGAATTTTATCCTTGTAAGTGTTACCACTTATATTTCACCTGCATTATCTCAATGAGTGCTCCCAATGAGATTGCAAATTAATTATTTGATTTACTTTCCACTGAACAGATAAAGAAAATGGAATTCAGAAAGACCAAGTGACTTGCTCAGGGTCACTAAGCTAATTCTTGACAAGATCTGAAATTAGAAATTAACTCTGCTAAGTCCAGTGTTTGTTTTGCAGTTCCAGAAGAACAAGTTTTCTTCATCATTTTACATATATAGCAGTGGAATGGATTTTGTTGTCTCATCTATAGGATTGAGACTGATGACTTTTAGGGTTATTAAAAAAAAGATTCATTATAGTTACCAGGTTTTTCTTAATGGCATTTTAAAAAAGTGGTCTCCTCAGTTGTTACAAGTTGGCATCCCAATATCTATGATTTCTGATAATTTTTAGGAAACAAGAATAATCCTTAAAATGATCTAAAATTCTGTTTGTTCATTGTTATTCTCTTTGTACTTTATTTTTTCTACAAACGATTAATACTATTACCCCTTTATGTCAGATAGCATTTATTACATGTCTAAAATATTTCCACATCAAGCTTTACAATTATTTTAGGTCATTCTAATTATTATATGAATAAATAAAGTGGTCAGAAGTTTCTTATATATTTTATATAATGTCTTTGAATCCCAGATAAGTTCAAGTATTTCTGAAGTGTACAGAGGTCACAAATAATGAGGCAGAACTATAATATAGGTGTATTGAGACTAGGCTCTGGTTTTATTCCTTGGATCCTTTAGAGCAGAGATTCTCAAAGAGGAAGCAGACCAGCCTTGGAGAGAACATTTGGCAACGTCTGAAGACATTTGTGGTTGTTGAAACTGGGATTTTGGCACTACTGCCAACTAGTCAGTAGAGGTCAGGGTGGTTGCTAGACTTCCTACAATACACAGTATACTACCACACCCTCCCAACAAAGAATGATCCAGCCCACAATATCAATAGTGCTCAGTTTGAAAAACCCTGCCCTAAAAAAACTGTCAATATTCCTTCTTTTTTTTTCTGTTTCCTCTACATATTCTAAGCATAAAATACTGATTTAAGGATGCCAGATTTACTATTTTAACCCAACCAACTATAGACCAAAAATACTAGATTGCATAATGGAAAGCACACAGAATTTGAAATAGTTAATACTGCTTATGAATTCTAATTCTGCTGCTAAACAGTATGTTATATTTGGACAGACCACTTACCCTCTCTGTGCCTTAGTTTCTTGTAGTGTACAATAGGAATAATGATTCCAGTCAGGCACTGTGGCTTACACCTGCAGTTCCGGCACTTTGGGAGACAAAGGCAGGAGGATTGCCTGAGTCCAGGGGTTCGAGACCAGCCTGGGCAACTTGGTGAGACCTAGAATCTACAATAAGTAAAAAAATTAGCCTGATTAGTGGTGTCCACCTACTTGGAAGGCTGAGGTGGAAGGACTGCCTGAGTCCAGTGGGTCGAGACTGCAGTGACTGTGAGCGTGCCACTGCACTCCTGGGTGACAGAGTGAGACTCTGACTTAAAAAAAAAAAGGAATCATGATTCCTACCTTACATAATTTTTGATAGGATTAGAAATTCTTTGTCATATTATTGTCATTTTCCCACTCTATTTTCTAAGCCTCTCTCTCACCTCTATATTTGTTTTTAGCATAATAGTCATAAGGCGTTCCCTATATGCCCAAGGTACCTCATTTTGGTGATCTACAGATTTGGCCCATCCTCTGCACTTTGATGGGCCTACCTAGTAAATCACCTTTAACTGGTAGATACACATACCAGTAGGAGCCTGCCTCTTTCAGTTGGTGCCTGGTTTTCGGAACTTCACAAGGATCCCCTTGGATGAGTAGCATAATTGACAGAAATTATGATTTATTGATTCACTTCACCCTGATTTGTCTCTCTCAGAATTAGAATGAGCTCAGGGTGTGTCATGCAGTAGTCACTGCCCCAAAAGAAGTCGGCAGAACTATACAGGGAAAAGAATAGTTCATGCAGTTGGTTGGACTTGTGTTCAATCTCATTTGCATCTCTTCTAGTTATTTATTTCTATATCTCACTTAATGCTTCTGAGTCTCAGTTATCTTTCTTACAAAGTAAGGCCGTCTTAGGAATAAAAAGAAATAATATATGGAACATGCTCCTAGCTATATGCTTAACAAATCGTAGCTAATTATTTATTGCAATTTATAAGTATCATGTACATGCATCATGCCTCAATCATGAATTCTCTCCATACAACACAAAATCCACCCAAAGTCAACCCATTATGTTCAGCAAACAAATTTAAAAGCACAGTTTCAACAGATATCTTTATGGTTTGCATACATGACTTTTTCCATAGAACCCCCAAATTATCACAATGTTATCCTTTAACAGAGTGTTTGCTCTGTTTTGAAGAAGTCTTAACTTATCTCTGACTATTGCAATCTAAAATTCAGTAGCTTACTTTGATTTTAGGGCAGTGCTCTTCCTCTATTAACTCGATACTTTGGAGCTTTGATGGTGATCATTTAGCAGAATTTAGTGATATAATCATTAGAAAAACCTAGGCCCATTTAAAAAAGGAGACATAAGAAAGACAAAAAACTTATTCTTTTCAAAGCTTCCTTCTACGGATTTTTTGCTCCTAACTTCCTTCACCTGCTTTTTATGGGGGATGGAGAGGGGAAGAAACGGGAAACATAATCAGCAGGAATAAGAGAATTAAGCTTGCCTCTATGTCCTTTATTCTTAATTCAATAATATTTTTCCACTCAGGCACTATCTTCTTCAATACCTTTTTTAAATGATCATGTGAATATGAAGTTTAAATATTAGTGAGGGAGTTATGAAAATAAATAAATGAGTGAAATAAATTATAAATATATGTATTGGTGTGAAGGAAACAGAGTGTGAAATAGAGGTAATATTTTAAATAGAGAGTTCAGGGGAGGTTTCACTGAAAAGTTGGTAGTTGTGGGTGTGTGTGTGTGTGTGTGTGTGTGTGTGTGTGTGTGTGTGTGTGTGTGTTGGAATAGGATGCAGGGAAAGGAAATAGAAGAGCATTTCAAAATAAGCAATAGCATTGGAAAATTTCACAGTCTCTTCAAGACTGTCACTATATCTGCCATTTTTCAAAACCTTACTAGATGCATTGGCAGTTAGTTAGGGTAAGTGAAAAGCTACCTTTTCAATATGCAATGCATTGATATTGCAGTTAATGTACCTAACAATGACCTGTCTTCTGTTATTACTTGATACAATGATTCTTGGATGAACTGTAGACACTTCAGCCACCAGGTGAGAGGCATTGCTTGAATCTTGTTCTTTATACAAATAGTGCCTCCCAATTTCCTTCAAAGACAGCTGCCAAATTCACCTAGAGCAGGTTAAGTATCTAGAATATTTAACACTGTAGCTTATGGAATATCAACTTATTTTAAAAGATAAATATAAATGTATATCCTTTGTTTCTCCCAGTTTCATCTCTTCAAGAAAGGATAAAAAGAATAAAGAAACACCTTTGAATTTCTTCCTTGACTTGCCAGCTTATTCCTTCACCCTTCAGCCATAAATTTCCTGCCTCTACCCCTCCACCTGCCAGTTACCTCGTCTCCCCCCACCCTAAACTGTGTACATGTGTCTTATAAAAGTGCTGATAATGGCATTACTTGGTTGTTTATTTCTTCTACTTTAGACTGTGAACTCCTTGTAAGCAACCATTATGTCAACTTTGCCTCTAAAATCTATCATGGTGTCTGCATTAGAATGGGGCTTATTAAATGTTTGTTTAAAAAAATAAATATATGAGTAAATGAATGAATGCTGACTTAGAAGTCTTTGTCAAAGGCTTGGAAAAGCATTCTAAATATCTGAATCTCAGGATATTTTTCTAAAGCAAATCAAAAAATATATATACGTAAAAAACACAGCACATTTAAATTGAAAAACAAACATTGATCCTGCTTGACCTAAAAAAAAAAAAAAAGAGTTTGGTCAAATTCTTTCAAAGTTGACTAGAATATATTGCTCTATATCCTACCCTTACACTTTCCTAAATTAAAGATGATTTCTCCTCTCTTTGATTTCATGTACTATCTCTGTGGACTTGCATCCTATAATGGCAGAAGATATTTTATTTCCTCCTCCAAAGATGAAACACAATGGAAGGAACTGAAGAAGTAGGTTAAGAATAGTTATCAATCTGTTTCATGAAATGTCCGTAACGTCAGAGGAAAATAGGGAAAAAGATGATGAAATGAAAGATGAAGGTAGAAAAGGCAGAAAAGACATGGTCTGCCATACATTTATAGTTTATTTCAGAGTCCTATTTTTCATGTATGGAATTGTTTATGTACTCCACAATGCATCCATTTAGAAATATTTTATCAGATCTTCAAGTAAAATTGACTTTGTAAGAATATACAGTATTTTTTTCCCATGGATTCACACACTCTCAGGCACCCTGACTCACTTCACCGTCTTTCCACTACTTTGAGAAACATATGCACATTTTAGTGTACATATGTTTAGTGTACATTTTAGCTGGAAGGTGTGTATGTCAGAATCTTAAGAAGATATTTCCCAGAAAATAAATTGGAAAAGAAAAGACTTGCATAGTGAAGGCATGAACCAGTAAAAAAGTGCAAATATGAGAGGCGGGGGTGGGGGAGGGGGAACAGGGAGAAGAAGAACCATATTGTTTTTAATAGATGGGCCTCTACTTCTATCTAGAAGTTTCCAGATATTTCCAGGTGTTTGCATTTGGATGGTATATATTCTCTAAGTGCTGAAATGCAGACATTAAGAGTATTATCAATGAAGGCTATTTTTCATTGTTTTTGATTGCTGTAGGAGAATACACAAGCCTACAGCTGAGATTCATTGAAGCACTGCTCCCTTCCTCAGGGAGCTGTTATTTCAATAAAAACAATGGAATCAGTTAGCATAGGTAATAAAATAATTATAGTAATTTATTTTGGCTATTAAATGTTGCATCCCCTTAGCTAATCATCCACTTCAAACTATTATTCAAAGTGTTCTGCTCTTTTTGCCTTTAAGTTAAACATCATGAATTTCTATGCACTGATAAATCCAAATCTAATAAATTCCTGATGTGTTTTCTTATGCTGTGACTACTGACAACTCTCTCTATCTTGTTAATTCAATGTTTCTCAATACCAGTAAAAGATGTTTTCTAATACAATATAAAAGCAAAAAATTACTTGTTACCTAACTTTGTACCAAGTTACAAGTATATTTAGCTTTCATTACTTTATGACTAGAGAGCACACTGTGTTTCTAAACAAAGGAAGTATTTGAGATTTTATTCTTGGGCCCTTAGAGAGCTGTACTGCCTAAAACGACTCCAATCATTTCTGCCAACATGCAGCCCATGAAAAGATACCTTTCAGGATTCTAAGGGTCTAATGTGTGTTTCACCATATGACAGAGTCAGGTTTCTAATTAATTTCAGTTCTATTCAGCTTCACATACATTTCATTTTGATAAGGTCTAAATCAGGTGTATCAAATCATCTGAAAAGCATGGAGTTGTTTCCTGTATTGTAGGTATGTTATGTGAATTGTTCAGAGAGAAACCAAACTGGCATTTCTGATTCTCGTTTTCAGACACCACATCATTAAACCAAAGAAATAGCACAAATAACTTTAAATGATTTCCATGGAGATTGCATATTCAGAGTTTAAAACTCAATATGTCTTTGTACTAATATCAGTGCACTTGAAAAGAAACATTTCATTTTTCAACCTTCTCCATCTTTTTACTTTTCTGAACTCACCAAATAAATCAATACAAGTATGACTTTAATTTTTAAAAACTACAATCATTGAAAAATCTTCTGCTTTAACATGGGTTCTAAAAATAATTTCCAAACCTCAAAAATAACATATCTGAGAACTTTATTTACTGACCACTTTTGAGTTTTAAATATTGTTTTGGGTTTGTAAGTTTCAAACCTTTAAAAACTATATTAAAAACTAATGATATTTTGTCCTAAAGTTGTAAAATCAGAAATTCTAAGAAATTTGTTTCCAAATGCATGGTTTTTTATTGATACTCTATTTATAAACATTCTAAATAAATGAATTAAAAATTTTCCTACTGAAAAATAGGGTTTTTCTAGTTGAAATTGAAAACATATCTATTGGTTTTGATTCTGATAAAGCCCTCAGTTATATACCATCTACCTGTGAACATCTGAAACTTTATTTAGGTAAGAAAAAGAAAAACCTCCACCAGAAGGTAAGATTTTTAAAAATACTTTTGCATAGTGCCTCTGATGTAATGGTCTGCTTGATAAACTATTATACACACACACAAACATATACACACACTCCCCCACTACCAAATACCCATTGAAAGGGATTGATTCTACTTACTGAATTTTGTATTGGTGTTTATAGGACATTAGCATACATTGCTCTTGGCATTATCTGTAATTCAGTAAAACAGGAAGAAATTGTCCTGTAAGTTTTGGATAACTGTACTTGTTCAGTCAAGCTGATGACAGAGTCACAGTGTCCTGCCATCCTCTGAACACTCTGATCATCAGTTGTTCATGGTGATGCAAACCAGAACTTGCAGAATATCACTGCAAGTTTTAGCAGGACTTCTGAAAGTTATGCTCATTATGCTGTTATTTTAAATAATATTTCATCAAAATTTTCTTTAAAATAGATGAATTTTGTAGCGTAACCAGAGCTGCCTTTATTGAAATATGGTTTGAGGAGGATTTTTTTTTCGGTTTATGCTCCATTGCAAATGAAACAACTGAGTATGTATTCAAAAAGAATACTGACATGAGATATGAGATGGGAGATGAAGACTAAAATAAGGAGGTCGCTATGACAGCCATGGCGTGGGTTGGGGAGGGCAGCTACGGCAGGACAAGAGGTTATATGCATAGTCTACCCATTAGACATAAAAACCACTCCTCCAATTCGGCACCAGTGTTAAGAGTGAAAATTTTCTCTAGGAACTACTAATTTCATGCCCCCACTTCCTCTCTAAAACTAATCATGTCAATTTCCTCTGTCTGATTTCTCTCAGGCCTCTCACCCTTTTCTGGATAGCTTTAGTAATAGCTATTAACCATGCCAGAAAACATTATACTATATTGATAGTGGTTTTGAATGAATGATCTTTCCCAACCTATGAATATACTCTACTAGAAAGAAATATTTTTTAAGGCCTTATGGACCCGATTGCTGAATTAGAATTGGCTTATTGGAAAAACCATTTAAATTAGCTTCTTTTGTTTAAAAAGTTATGTGTTGAATAGCTGGGAGCCCGGAAATGATTTCACAAAGGAAATATAAATGCATTGTGATGAATTTAAGTAGTACAAAGAATACAAAAAGCTTTGCATGTAAATTGACTTTATAAATTAGATACCATAAGCTGGTAATAGAACATAGTAATACCCATGGACAAATTCCAGTCAACATAAAATTTGAGCTATTTGAAGATACAGCCAAATCTGTTCTCTTAGAAGTAATAGAAATTTTCCGCCAGTGATGGACTTAACACAGTGAATAACCTTTTCATTAGACAATTATGTGTTTCAGTCCACAGGATATTCAGTATATATTTTTGTTGTACTTTTTCAGATGTCAGTGACCCCATTTCATAAAATTTAAGTCATACTGAGGGTTTTAAACATCTAAAGAAAATCAATAGATGAGACATTGAAGACCATTATATATATATATATATATATATATATATATAATATATATATATATATAAATATCCACTGAAAATATACTTTTTATTCTCACTCTTAAAAAAATATTGGTCAAAGCTCCACCTAAACATCAAAAAAAAAAAAAATCATTGAAAAACCTGGGTGATAATTACCCATGTCTTGGATTTTTCAGTAAAGTGCTTTTGTATCTTTATAGCATTTGAAGTTCTAATCCACTTAGTACAATATCCTAGAAAAAGAGCCAAGGAATGTAAAAATCACATTAATCCATTGAACAATGTTTAAAAAAGAAAAAGAAAAAAGGTATTCCTCTAAGTCGGGCTTTATTACTATCACAATCAATAGAAACAAATTTGTAGTCACAGTTCACCTTAAGTGACACTAATTAAAAAGAAAATGGTGTGTAATTAATGTGTAATTAAATTGCAATTCCTAATTAGTTGATTTGGGCTATTAGGAACTTATCATTCAGGCTTTCAAGAGAATCTAGTAGATTTTGTTTGAGTCTGACTTAAAATATATCTAAACACTACAGAGTATTCTGTGTTACTTTAGTGAGTGGATGCCAGAATGCTGAGTAAAAATTATACAGATAGATTATAGATTAAATTAGAACATTAAAAAATGGGCCCATCTAAAGCTGAAATGGGCAACCTGCTTAGATGAATGATTCCCCACTACTGGAGATAAGGAGAAGCGGGATTACTTATAGGCTGACCATTTAACAGGCAGACTATAGAATGCATAGGTGGAAATTTGTAGTAGAAGACTTTAAGGCTGCTTAAATCATAAGCTGCTGTGATTATGTGGTTCTAAAGACTGTCTTGAAGATGCAGGTATCGGACTGAGAACTCCCCAGCAGGTTCTATATTATTTGAATGTGCCTCTCATGATGCTTACTAAAGTTATAAATGACATTGTTTTTGTTTCCACCTCTAACATGAAACATCCCATGTATGTCTTCCCATTATCTTTAGGAAAAGGTGAGATAAAAGAAAACAGAGATGACTTTAAGGATAATCATTTGTGCTTCATTCTATAAATAGGCCCATTTTATAAATAGTGAAACTTCCAATAGCAGATAGGAACAGAGGGTTGTCACATTATAAAGGGCTCTTAAGCAAATGTCTCTGCTCTGGCTTTGGGTCTTAGGAACAAGATGAAGCAGATTCTTAGTGTCATCCTGTAATCCCTCTAATCAGAGAGAGTGATGCAGTGTTTTAATAAATTAGGTATTAGAATTTTACTTCAGTTAGTTTATTGATGATGTCTGTGCTGAAGATACAATATGGGTGCTCAGTAACAGAAACGTTCAATTACAGAGAGGTACTAGTGAGAAAGTGCCCACAACTCCCATATCTCCTAAGAAAGAATTGCCCTGCGGTCTTGGATAACCCTGTGGTCTCTTAGAATAAGAGATTTAAGGGATCCCATGTGCGAGAAGTGCATGTAGAGCTCTGGTTTGACTGGCAAAACATGGCCATCACAAATTGTTGCCATCTCCAAGATAGTTCAGAAGCTCTTCCTCTATTAAGCTTCTTTGATTGCTAGAAAAATTGATAATAGGATGATGGTGTTTTTTGTCATTGTTTAGTTTTAGTTTTTAGTTTTGTGTTATTTTATTGGTGACTGGAGTAGAATTAAAAGAGGAGCTGGAAAATACCAACACTGGAACAAACAAGAACCAGGACGACTCTGAAACATCTAGAAACCAGGATCTAATGGTTTGTCAAAACAGGGCAACAGCACATGAAGGAATCAGCTCCAATAATTTCCCTCTTTTGTGTTACTCCACTCAGAATTCACAAGTCCAAGAGATACAGTGTGACTGGCCTTGGGTGTCTATTTATCCTCTGGCTTGGTGAGGTCAGGAACCTTCTTTGTCATGAAAAGACTACCACCTGCAAAGACTCTGGGACAGTTTCCTCTGGGAATCTTTATATTCTTATTAAAGAAGGAAAATGAATTGTGGGGCAGGAAAAGCAACAACCAGCAAATAAATAGGAAATGAAATAAAAACAAAAACTCTTGTCTACCAGTGGGAGCAGAAAAAGAGGCTTTCAACATTCATTCCACAATTATTGATTGTCTGTAGCGGTCTCACACTCTGCTCATGTTAAAACAAGCCTTTTTTTCACAAGCTACCTGTCAGTGAGGGATACATTATAAAAAGAGACCCTTAGCTTTTACTGTTTATTTTACATTAAGACTACAAATCTGTATCTATGGCCACAATGTTTTCTCCAGTTGAAGATGTTTCTCCTCTAAAAAAACAAATTTTTATGTTTAGATTATTGTAAGTCACTGGAGGCAGAAGGCTTCTGTCTGAGCATCAGCCTCAGTATATTTTTCACTGACTAGTGCAAGATGCACAATATATTCACATACATGTATAATCACTGTAATATCATGGCAGGTATTGGAATGTCTACAATCCAAGGTTTTCTAGTCTTGATCGTGGTTCCTTATTTGTAAGAAATAAAAGGACTGGTCAGGTTATGATGCTAGTAAGAAAAATTCAAATTAGACTAAGCACAAAATGGGTAATTGTTGGAAGGTGACAAAAGTATGGTAACCAAGGTTAAGAACTCAGCTAAATCTCGTGTTGGACAAACTGGGGACTTGGAGGAAAAACAACTTCATTGGGTCTTGAATCAAAGGACACCTCTGTAAGAGTCCCTCTGATTTCTCTATTATAAACCAAAATACCACTCTGTCTATTTTTCAGCTTTCCCTATCCATCTTCCCTACATTGTTTTTCTTCCAAAGCCACTTAACATCTTTATCGGCCATGATAGTGTAGGCTAATGGTTTTTAATAACAAAAGTTTGTTTCTCACAGCATATTTATATCACAGCTCCTGCAATTTGGTTCCATGTAGATGTGTGTGTGTGTGTGTGTGTGTGTGTGTGTGTGTGTGTATGTGTGTGTAAAATCAGATTAAAAATAGTTATTAGGAGTTGTGGCTGAGGACAGAATCTGAATGGGATCTCAAATATTTGTGTACTTTGTGTAATAAAAAATCTGCTAAGGAGCCTCTAATCTGTGGGGCCTGAAAACCCGGGACTAACCAAGTAAAAGTATAACTTGTACATTTCCTATCAACAAGCCCCTGTCCAACCCCTTCCTTGCCCTCAACAGATATATAAAGTGAATAGGATTAAGGAAAGTGAGCATCAGGTTCACAGGGCTTGTTGGGAGTGCAAGATTGGTAGTGAGATGTTTTCTTTTCCTCTTCACAGGGTGCTTCTTCCTTTAAAAGTCAACTAGGTATGTGCTTGAGGATATGGAAAGGGTGACTTCAGGTAAGTGGCTCATAATGGCTCCAGGTATCAATGAGAAGGAAAAACTTAGCATTCCTTCTGTTCTCTAGTTAGGTCTCTGCCTCCTTCTGTTCTCTGGTTGGGTCTCTGCTTAGGCAATTTGCTAGCTGGTCTGTGCCCAGGTCAATCTGAGTGGAGAAAGAGAACTGGTAAGCCATTTCAGGTGAAGTATAATTGAACAGTCTGCATCTTTACTATTTTAGTAAGCATGTGGATTTCCAGTAGGTCAAGTAGGCACCAGGGAAGTAGCTGGCTTAAGCCATTGTGTTGATTCCCCTCCATGGAGTACCCAACAATTTGAGCTGTGGCAGGAGATGAAGGCATGAAAGAGACGACTTTGGAACTTAAGCTCCCACATCAAAGAATCAGGCATACAGGGAGACTCTGTAGGGCCCTTTGAAGAATCAACATGCACGTATTTATGAGAATCAGGATAGGGATACCTGCCACACAGGAGTACTGATGTTCAGGATTAGCTGATACAATGATGAGGCTACAGCCTCAGGAGAGTTATGAGAAAAGAGGTGACTTTTTCTCCTTTCTTCTTCCCATCCTAACACTGACAACACAAGAAGGAGGAGGGAATATCGAGCTTTGAATTAAATTCGAGATTAGAATTTTAAATTGGACTGCCCAAAGTTGTAATATCAAAGCTTATCCAAATGTTACAGAATCTGCACAATACAGTATTTAATAGCCAAAGAAGGAGGATTTGACAGATAAGAGTTGAACTCAACAATTGGAGAAAAATAAAATCATGTCATTTTACACACCAAGGAGTTGCAGATTTCTCAATAAGCTTGTTACATATGAAACCAAATAATTGCCAATTTTTTGTGCTCAACATCTTTTAAAGATTTTCCATTGTCTATAGAAGAATATTTTCTAAATTATCTTTCATAATTGATCATACCATGAGAAAAAGTTTCATGGTATGTCAACACAAGTCATATATTGCATCCTCATCCCATGAGAACTGGCTTTTTAAAGACTATGAAAAGTCCTATAGCTAAAAGATCTGTTAACTTTAATCCAGCGTTTTCTCAACTGACCACAGATTTTATTTTTGCAATAGTCCTAGTAAAATCCTGCAAAAAGACTATTTCACTAACTTCTTCAGGAAAATAATTCAGTGTTCAGTGTCTAGTATATGTTCTTCCACTATCTGCTCACTACCTAAATTGATAGCTTTACCTGCATTCCCGTGCCCTACTCAAGTTAAACTATTTCATTCTTTTATGGGAGCATCTGTTATTTTTATAACTTTAGTTTTATTTTTTTATCTTGGCATTTTCATCATGTATATTATTTATTTCTATTAAAACCCTCCTCGCTCTTTTAGTCCCATTTTAATTGCTACCTTCTAATCCATAAAACTTTGCTAATCTAATTAATAGTTGTTTCTCTCTACATTCACACAGTACTTTACAACACCTTCACTTAATCTACATAATGCAGACCATTTTTTATTATTCATGGTAATGTTATTTCTAACATTATTAGTACAAGTTTTTAGAGTTATTACTATGAATCAAACATGGTCAAAACAACTCCATAAGTAATGTTATCATTGCCTTCTTATAGATTAGGAAACTTAAAAAGAATAGATAACTTGATCCAGATATCACAGCTAATAAATGCAAAGCCAAGACACCACTCCAAGTCCATCGGAATCCAAACCCATGACCTGAAGCACTATTAGTAATTACTGTACTCCTTTGTGTTCATGTCCTTCCCTTCTACTTGATTACCAACCCTCAGAGGACAAGGATCATGTTGAGTTCATCTTTGTATATACTCTGTACCTGATAAAGTATCTTCCAGATATCCAGTAAACATGATTAGAATGAAATCAAAACTATGCGGCCTCAGCATCATGAGGTAACAGGAAGGTATCTCCAGGAGAATCATTTGTCTGTAATTTCAAGGTGCCAAATTCTTTGCCATCCCCCTGTCATTTCCTGTTTTCAAATTCTCTTTCTAGGGTGTCTCATTATGATGCATCACCTAAGTCCCTTCTAGTTACAACATCTAATGCAACATGACTAGCACAGCATGAGCACATAAGCCCTGGAGAACTGGAGAGCAGGAAGGTTGTTTTCTCCACACTGTAGATTTAAGGAAAGTTATACAAATATACGTTAAAGGTCAGCAGTGAACCTCTGAGTTAAGAGCCCTGCTTCGGGAGGGTTCCATCCTTCTTCATAGTGCACCAAACCTCTGAATTCCCATGGAAATTGAGTTGAATAAGCCATGCAAGCAGCCGCGTTTATTTTTCTAAGAAAATTGTCTTATTAATGTGCATTATGGAAATAGTGCTCCATGTCAGACCTAACAAGAGAATTTGGACTGCATGTACTCATGGAAAATTGCCTTCTGTTCTTTTCATCCCAGCGGATCCCAGGAAATTTTTTGAAACTCATTTTCAGGCTCTCTCAGTTTCTTCAACAATCCTTCCTTTTGAAAACAATCCTCTCTGAAATGACCTCCCTCCAAAACAAGACAGATGCCAACCAGACATGGCAACCAGCTCAGTAGTACAGTGACCCCAAATAAATGTTTCATGGGGACTGGGTCTCCAGGTCAGGAAGAAATCAAACTAAAATAACAGGAAAGTGAGTAGAGTGTAGTGATTAACTTACCCACATGGATTGTGGATTGGGCTCAGATTCTGGCTCTGTCCATTGGCAGCTGTGTTACATGGGGAACTAATACACACTTTCTAAACCCTACCATGTAAATAGTAAAAAAAGATAAGAGTAAAAATTTCCCTTCTCCTTATTGCAGTTTTACATGAGATATTTGTAAAATGTTTAGCGCAATGTACGTCTACCACAAAATTAACCTCAACAAATATTACCTAATAGATGTAGTAATATAGTAATTTATGAGGAAGAATGCAGTTTGATAATATGCTTAGAGTAATAGGACTTTTTATAACTGAATATCTGTTAATGCTATCTTTTGTACATCCCTAAAGCAAGTTTACTCATTGGCTCTAGAAAGATTTAATGACTCAGTAATGGTACAAATGTCTCAAGAATGAAACCTGTTTGTTCTCAACATGTCAGTTTGGCTTTTCTTCAATGTGAAATTCTCACAATGATATGGTGGTACACCATGTCCCCTCCTAAAGCTTCTTTCAAGAAGCAGCAAAATAATGTGTGGGCTGAGAATTATGTTTTTGAAATAAAACTTTTAAATGATTTTTTTGTATGTGTACACACTTGTCTGTACAGCATCAGTTGGATCTCACAATGTGGATCGTGAATTCACTCTGAAAGATTCATGATGTCCTGTTGCCATGCTTATGGGCTTATGTGTATCTTGCCCCGGTCCTAACTGCCACTGTCTGTGCTGAGTTTTTCAAAACTTATAACAGGTTGAGAATAGAGAGTTGGAAGTGATTTTTCACTGATCTTGGTCTTCCTTATGGGGATCTAGTGTTCTTAAGAGGTATGTTCATATTAGCCTCACGAATTCTATCCTTTCAAATATACTAGTTAATATTCTTCAAAATATATTATATAATTGATATATAAACACTAAACCCATTTTATGTATACATTTTGATGAGTTTGAACACTACATATACTTGTGATACCAGCCATCACCAGCCAAAGTACTAAATGTATCGTTTACCTCCAAGAATGTCAATGTGCTCATGTGTTATGTAACTCTTAAAATAATGTAGTCTTAATTCTCCTACAGTATTCATCTAATCCAGAATTGTTTTAGCTATGCATATCCCTTTGCTTTTCCATACAGTTTAGCAAAATCTTGTTTACATCTGCAAAAAAATCTTGCTGTGATTTTCATAGGAATCATATTAAATGTATGTATAATTAAAAAACAAGATTTAGTAATAATTTAAAAATCACATTAAAGTTTATGGTGACTAATGCATTATCTGCAGAATGTCTTCTCTGAAAAAAGACAATAGGCCTTGGCCTCCCAAAGTGCTAGGATTATAGATAGAAAAAAAAAAAGAGAGGAAGATAAAAGACAATGGGGGTAGTTAGCTTAAAAAAGAAATGGAACAAATGAATTATAATGGCAGAATTTCATACATTGAGGACACTACTGTGAGACGTAGATGAATTTAAACATTGAGGAGGAAGTAATTTGTAAGTTACAGAAAGCAGTCATGGAACTACCTGCTCCTTCACCCTACAACTCTCACTTGTCAGTTTCTAAGGCTACAGTGGATCAGAATTAAAGACTGGCATGATGTTGTAAAGTGAAGGAAACATTTCTCCAACACAACACTCTATTACTACCTTTGGTCTCCTTAGGGCAGGCTGGCAGAAACAACCTTGTAAGTTTTAAATTCCAGAGGCTATAGCTTTGTACTATGTTTCTTGGCAGATCTTCTTTGCCGATCTCTCATATGAAAGCAAGAAGGTTATTAATCACTCTTTTATATAAAAGACACTATTTTAAGCATCATTTAAATAACTCAGTAGCTTAATTTTAAACATCTGGAAACACAGGCTTCCTCCCAGTCTAGATTCTGTGTCCTTTTCTTTTTTCATGCTTTTACTAATGTGTTTTGAAATTGTGAAACTGTAATAATCTCCACAATGGTATTGATCTATTATCCCAACTCTGTCCACCCCATATTTAAAATTTAAAGATAGCTGCTGGGCTCGGTGGCTCAGCCTATAATCCTGCGCCTTGGGAGGCTGAAATGAGTGGATTGCCTGAGCCCATGGGTTCGAGACCCACCTGGGCAACTTGGCAAGACCTCATCTCTACAATAAATCAAAAAATTAGCTGGGTGTGGTAGCACGCGCCTGTAATTCCAGCTACTTGGAAAGCTGAGGTGGAAGGATCACCGGATCCCAGCAGGTCGAGACTGCAGTGGCCGGGAGCGGCCACTGCACTCCAGTCTGGGCGACAGAGTGAGAGTCCAACTCAAAAAATAAAAAAATAAAATAAAATAAAATAAAATTTAAAGATAGCATACAGGAAAATTTCAAAATGTCTTATATTGTTAACTAATGGGTTTTATTTTCCCCACTTTCCTTTTAGTTTACTGCTGAAAAAAAAAAGGAAAGGTGAAGAATAAGACAAACCAGTAGACCCAGGGACATGAAGATAATAAAATAGAAAAAAGAGAAAAAAGAAAGGGGGATGGGGAGCAAAGATTTAAGAGAAAAAAGAAATAAACTAAAATAAGGTGTGTGGGACATTAAAGGGAGAAGGACATCAAGGAAAATGATAGGAAAAGATCATTGTAATAAACAAATTGCTATTCTAATATCTGGTACCTGATAAATAGTTTGAGGGGCACGTTTCTGAAGCCCCTTTCCTCAAAGATTTTACTTGTGCTTATTCAGTGATTCTTACAAAATAAGGATGCTTTTGAGCTATTGATTGGTGCAAATGTGGCTTAATAGCAGAATCATTACTTTTTTAATCTTGGAACTGCCAGCCTCTACTATTTTCAACTGAACTTCAAGTTGTTCAATTACGGGCTGCCATTACTAATTGTTTCTAAATTTCACAGAACATATCTAGTTCAGGAAGTTTTGTTCTTCAGCAATAGATTTTTTTTTAAGGTCCCAGTTTTTAGAACTTTACCTGCTCAGACTTATGGGCCTCTCATTTTGGAAGTTTTAATCTTGAAATAGGAAAGTCAGAACTTGCTTAATCACTCAGAAAAATGTGATATCCTTGACTCTTGAATAAAATAAAACTTGGGTCACCATCCCCATTTGCTCGTTAGCATTAAATGATGCATTCCTGTAGGTTTACATGGGCTGGTATCCCTCCTGTCTATCCTACGGTTCTTTACTGGAATTGAGCAGAAAAGGTCAAATAGGGGGTAATATGTCAAAAGGCTGTAATTAAGATTTAGAAAGATTAATACCGATGGTATTTAATGAAATTGGCTTTTAGAGGAATGCTCATCTATTACTTTGATATTTAACATTTTTTTCTTATTAAAATGTTAGTGCTGAATAAAAGCACACAATCAATGACAGAAAGTTTGCACAGCCATCAATGAAGAAAGTCATAACTAATAAACAATCAGAGATTTGTGTGTGTGTGTGGTACTGATGACTGATGATAAAATTACTTCATTTTTTTCACTTGAGATATATTTTTTTCCAGATTTTGCAAAGTTTTTTTTATTGCAGTTAGTGGCAGACTGACATCACTGTCTTTATCACTTTATTGCCCTGATGCAGTTTTTAAAAAATTAGTCAGATATTTATAGCAATCTCAAATACACATAGAAAAAAATATCTATCCATTTTTTTTTTATAGACAGGGGTAAATTTTGCCTCTAGAGGGAATACTATGGTTAAATCCAGCATATCACATTGAAAAAATGTTCTATAATCTAAAGTAGGCGCTGATGCCTTTTGGTGTTTTGAAGGAGCTGTTTCAAATTGTAAGAAAATTTCCATTTCAAAAATAGCTACTGAACTATCACAATGACTGCTTTGCATATATTTTTGGTCACAAAAATACCATTGTTATTTTTTACTATGGATATGCAAATGAGATGTTGATAGGATTAAGTTCTGTCACCTTCTGAGACAGTCTTATGCTTACAGGATTGAAGTTTTCCTTTTCCTCCCACTATTTCCTTTACATTTAATTAAAGCCATCACACTCCTTTTGCTTTTCATTCTGCTTGAGGTTCCCGTCTCTCCTCTTGTCAGCTTTTTCTCTGGTCATTTTTTTCCCAAATCCTATTCATTCCTCTTTATATTTGCTCCAGGTTGTGACTTATTTTATCCCATGGCATTTTCTATTTTTAGTTAAGAAAACTTTATTTTTCCTCCTTGTATTTAAAACACAAAAGTTCCATAGTTTATCATAATTTTACCTATTTTTCCTTTACATTTTTAAGGTGCGGTGATATCACATAGACTGTTTACATTTGTTTGTGGATGAGAACTAAAATATGAGCCGGGCTCGGTGGCTCAGCCTGTAATCCCGCGCCTTTGGGAGGCTGAGGTGAGTGAATTGCCTGAGCCTGCAGGTTCGAGACCCGCCTGGGCAGCGAGACCTCATCTCTACAATAAATCAAAAAATCAGCCAGGCGTGGTAGCGCATGCCTGTAATTCCGGCTACTTGGAAGGCTGAGGCGGAAGGATCGCCGGAGCCCAGCAGGTCGAGGCTGCGGTGGCCGGGAGCGGCCACTGCACTCCAGTCTGGGCGACAGAGTGAGACTCCAACTCAAAAAAAAAAAAAGAAAGAGCTAAAATATGGATTTGGGGAAGCTCATGATGGTATAAACTGTGTGTATGTGTGTGTGTGTGTGTGTGTGTGTGTGTGTATGTGTGTGTGTGTGTGTGTGTGTGTGTGTACTTTAAAACTTGGGTGGTTAGTAGGATTTAAAACACAGAAAGGCAGTATAACAACTTTAAGACTTAGTTTTTTATATCCCCCATTCCTTGATAATCAGTGTTTATATTTGAAAAATGCTATGCATCATGCTCCATCCTTGTAAACTGGCAATACATATATTCATAATAAAGACTTGAATCCCTAGCATTTGAAAAAAGGAATTAATTTGGTTTTTTTCTTTTTTTTTTTTTTTTTAAGCAACCAATTTGGGTGTGACTGGAATAAGATAAATTTATGGGCAAAGAAGGGGATAACCCATGTCCTGAGTATATTTCCATGTTTTTTGTACCAAAGAAGGCATATTCTTTATATACATGTATGTATACATATATATATATACACACACACACATACATATATATACACACATACATATTACTATATTCCAAAGTAAATATATATTTATATTAACAGCTATTTATATATCTTTTTATAACTATAGTTTAAACATCCTTATCCTTAAACTTGTCTTTTTGTAATCCAAAATATTATTAAAATAGTTTCTCAAATTCAAAAATTATATGAATGTACTGTGGTTAAATTACTAACTGTGGAAATTTCACTGTTCTTAGCAAACTGTCTTGTATATATTTACTTTTCCATATTCTTTCTTTAGAAATGAATTTGGTGGATGCCTATAAAATTAATTTGTTTTGAGACCTATATTTGGCCCCAAAAGCTAAAAATTATCTGGAGATTATTTTAAAAGTTAAAACATATACATATGCAATATTTAAATATTTTAAAAATCTGTATCTAGATAGATAAACTAGAAGATATCTAGGTCATAAACTAGAAGCTTATGACCAGCAGAAACTAATGTTCTTAAACCAAAAAATGAATAAGCATGTTTGTAAGAAATAGCCAATTTAACTAAATGGTCAGTCTGGAACGAAATTATGAACACATTCTCAATTAACATTTTTTTCAATTTTGAATTAGCATAGATTATCAATTGATCCTGTTTATGCAAAGTAGAGATCAGATTGGTTGACAAAGTTATTCTTAATGCCCAATATTTTTAGTTTCAAGGAACAGATAAAGCATCTACAATCTTCTCAAAAATGTTCTTTCTGACTGTTCAATATTCATGCCAATTTTTTGTGGTACTTGTGAAGAAAACAAAAGAAAGTTTCTCTCTTTTGATTTAGTTCTCTTTGGAGATTAGTGAATTATGTTATAGCAAAAATATAATGTGAAACCACTTCTATTTAATGCTTTAAAAATAAGAATTTAGTCAAAGGAGATATTTTGAAAATTACTGAATTGTAGTGAAATCTTTACAATCCACATGGGATATTTTCTGTCACCCCTTCTTTCTTTTCTCCCTCCTTTCTCTCAAACTGCATTTCTGTCCTTAAGAGTTTTTACATGTGGATACAGCACACAGGGCGGTAGTTTAATTTGAAGTAATTGTTAGGGTACGGAGGGAGAGGGTGAGGGTGGATTGCTGGAGAGAGAGAGGAGAGGCGCAGTACCACTGCTGGGGCAGGTAAGCTGGAGGTGCACGCTGGGAACCCAGAGATCCGAGTAAATGCAAAGAATTGCAACACAAAGAGGAGCGAGAAGATAAGATTTATTTAAGAAAAGTTCATCCCCCACAAACAGGGAGTGGGCCCACACTCTAGGTGAGTGTGACGTCGTAGCCCCCCAAAGCCTGGCTTAAATCCTTGTCTTGGAGATGTTGCACATGACTGCCGTGACTTCTTTATTGACCACCTGTGAATGTCTTGGAGATCCTGTGACACAGAGACCCATTAATGCCCGCCCACATTATCATAGCCCCTAGAGAAGGGTGTGACAAGGATTCTAATTTGCCTGCACCTTCCCAAACGACATTCCTTAGAATTAGTGGAGGGTGCACCTCCCCTTATCTCCTAAGCATTCCCAGTGAGTAGCTTCAGGAGATCCTTGACTTCCCTGTAGATAGGGCCCGTTCTACTGGAAGATCGTATCCCCACCTGCTCTCCCTCTGAGCGGTCATAACTTTTGTAATTACAAGTTTCATGACTTTTTCAATCCTTGCCCAATGTATGATGTCCTAGGTCTTGTAAATCCCTTTACTCTAGGCAAGTTTGATAGCCACTATGAGATACTTCTGATACCTGGAAGTCTGTTTCTGAAAAAACAAAGTCAGTAAAGTTAATTTTACCTAAAATGTCCATTTATCCAAAAAGCATAGCTTCTACTTTCTCATCATTGTGTCAGTGTTGAAGAACAAGATGAAAAATGACTCTCAGTCTGTCCTTTCAGCAATGACTAAGAAATTTAAGGTGACGTAGGAGCACTCATGATTTGAAACAGAGTTCAAAAATTAGAAACATATATGATTATGTGGAAAATTGGGTCACAGAAGAGTTACAGCTATAGGATATATACACATGCATATGTGTCTAAGAAAGGCATAAAGTGATTTTAAAAAGGAGATAAAAACATACATTCTCTGTGGTTAGTTGTATTATTATTTTATCTTTGCTGTGCTTTTCTATATTTTCCAAAATATCTACAATTAATGTGCGCAATTTTGTATTAAGAGGATAATACACTTTTAAATGAGGAAAGAAGGAAGGAAAGGAAAGGAAAGGAAAGGAAAGGAGGGAATCTTTGTCATCTAGTAGGAATGCTTTTGTGAAGCTGAGCATTTCACTGTTGACTTCTCTGTTTATCAACTGTCTTCTTCTATATCTGGATTTTGTAAAAAACCAGGCGGTTTCAATTATCTAATTATGTGTGCTGAAAAAGAGAACCAATTACATGGATCAACCAAAAGAGAGCACAGTTAAGTATAAGGGTATGTGTGTGAGTACGTGTGTTCAGATACATTTATAGCTCCATGACATATCTTTTCCTTAATTTGGTCTAGTTTAATATTAGTTATAGTTCGTTTCCTTGAATTCTCTGAGTAACTCTGAACTGGCTGGAACCATGACCTGGAAGAAAACTGGCCTGGAACCATGATCTGAATGCATGGGGAGATGGCACATAATTGACTGTTTTGACTGTTAGTGCAAAACTATCTAGGCCTCAGCAAATGGACAGTTGTAATTCAGAGAAAATGGCTTGGAAGAGATTCCATTGTGTATTCATGGGGGTAGATGCCATGTCACCATGTATTTCATGTGCTATATGTTTTACACTTACAAAGAGTGCTTGACATAGTAAATGTAAAGCTTTACATTCTGTGTGTATGCACGTGCATGTATGTGTGTGTTTTAGTAGGAGTCTCACTCTGTTGCTCAACCTGGCGTGCAGTGGCACCATTATGACTCAACACAGCCTCAGCCTTCTCGGCTAAGATGATCCTGCTACCTCAGCCTCCTTAGTAGCTGGGACTACAGGCATGCGCCACCATGCCCAGATCATTTTTCTGATTTTGGTAGAGACAAGATCTTGCTACCTTGCCCAGGTTGATCTTGAATCCTGGGCTCAAGCCATCCTCCCAACTTGGCATGAGCCACTAAGGTCGGCCTTGCATTGTTAATAAAATTGCACAATGTTTAATCTAAACCAATTCTTTCTAATCTATTACAGTCTTACCAGAACCTATCACATGATTTTAGAAGTATAGACAACACAAACATTCCTGTCAGACACTAGAGAAAGACACAAGCTCACACTTAAACAGAGGCAGCCCAATGTAACATAAGAATTTGAGAGATACCAAAAATAGACGTTCATTTTCAAACTGTGCCTATATCTCTGGGCCACAGTGCCTGGATTATCCACAATGAAGATACACTTCTTTGTTAAAAGTCACTTTTTCTGGAAGTATGACCTAGACCTAAATTCCTTGTGTTAAAATCACTTTAAGTGTTTGTAAATATACAGATCCTTAGCACTCATTCCAAACCTTTCATTTATATTAATGTTTGAGAAAATGGGGTAATGACCTTATTTCTAAATCCAGATTCTCAAATAGAATCCTAGCAAAATTTCAAAATAAGGATAATGTCAATCTGACACCTCCACTCCCATACCCTCACCCACAAAATCCCAGTAGATTTTCATATATTTCAGAGAGGATTTGGACTCTACAGTGGAAGGGTGGACTAGAATACTTTTGGTGAACTGGAATAAATTTTAATGTAGACAAGTATATTGATTGATCAGCATAATTACATGAAAATTTTTTTTCTCCATAAAGCTAGCATGTTCCCGTCCCTACCATTACCCTCCGTCATTCCCAGGGTAACCATTATCCTGACTTCTAACATCATAGACTGTTTTTACATTTTTTTAAACTTCATATAAATTTAATTAAACAATGCGAACTCCTTTGTAGTTGGCTTATATCACACTACATTACAGTTTGTTTCATCTATGTTGTTGATGAAGCAGTAGCTCTTACATTCTCATTGAAGAAAATCATCTTTTTAGCTAAACATACCATGATTTATTTGTCTATGGAGGAGTGTGGATGGATATTTTAGTAGTTTCCGATTTTAGACTTTTTCAAAGAATGTCACTGCAAACATTCTAGTGCCCATCTTTTAGTAAATATACACACACTTAGACTGAATATGTACCCTGGAGTAAAATGTACTCAGGAGTAGAATTTCTGGGTCTTAGATATGTATACGATCAGTTTTTGCAGACAGAACAGCTTTCCAAACTGATTGTATAAATTTTCCTCTAGCAGTGTGTTCTATTTGCTTTACCTCCTTTCCCGCACTTGTCATTTTTCTGTCTTTTTCATTTTAGCCATCCTGGTGGGTATGTGTCATGTAGTAGTTTTAATTTGTATTTCATATGGGAAGTTGCTGTTGTTGATAGTTAGTTTGTTTTAAATGCCTATTTCCTGGATTCAACCTCAGAGATTCTGGTTTAGCAAGACTAGACTGGGTCTTGGATCTCGAAATATTTTAAACTCCTCTGAAGTGATAATAATACCTACTAAGGTGTTTGAATCCATGGCCTAAGAGACTGAATTTTAAAGACAGGGAAAGGAATGGTTTTTTTAATTGACTCATTCAAAATATTCCCACTGGGATGTTAACATGAGGAACTGGTCTTAAGGTAGAAAAGATTGTTTTAAAATTTGTATCAACTTTTTCAAAGGTCAGATATTTTTAGATTTTCTACCAAAATATCTGTCAAGGCAGATTTATGCCCCAAATGCTCATTTTAGTGTTTCTAAAGTAATTTAAAATGTGGTGTAGGATTCTGAGTACAATATCAAATTTCACAATTGTAAATCTGAGAATATAGTCTTATAAATTATTAGAGATACCTTACATCTTGGAGTTCTTGTGAGGTATTACAGAATCCAACAAGATTAAGCTAACAAAGGAAGGAAAATAACCACACCTACAACTTTTTTATAGCCTGCTTGATATTTACATGTTAATAACAAACAAATGTATCAAGGTTAGGTGATAAGGCTCTGAGATTAGATATCAGAAACTGTTGCTGAGACCCCGAATAGACAATGGATAATTTTAACTTTTTGGTTTTAGAACTCAGGAACAGTGTTAGTGATACCAAATTATCTTTATGTATGTCATCAGATTGCAGTACTTTACCTGACAAAGAATCAATTTTAAATCTCATCCACAGAGCAAATGAGAGAGGACTGAAGTTACTTTAAAGTTCTTCCTTTATATCAGTCTTTGATAGGTGCTGAATGACATCAGTCGGCTTTATTTGGGATATTTACTTTAACTTTGGCTTAAGGCATTAAATGTGTATATTTCTTCTATTAAAGCCCACCACGCTTGTATGAGTATAATAAAACAGCAGAATTTGGCACCATCCATCTTTTATTATGGATTGCTGAAATGATGTTGGAGAGTGTATTTATAAGTAGTGCATACTGGTACTGCCAAATATTGACTTTGCTTGCTAACTCCATCACATAAAACTTCTGACGACAACCTAAGTAAAGTTCAGTTGAAGATAAAATATTGCAAAATAAATGCCAAAAATGGAAACCATTTTTCAAAACACTAAATTAGGAAGTTAAGGAATTGGGGCAATTAATCAATATTTCAAAATGATGAATATATTTTACAAAACACCAGTTAAAAAGAAAAGCTCAAAAGGGAGGTTTTTCAGTATGCTTAAAACACAATGTTTATTTTGGGTTTCTGTGGCAGATTTCAGATGAGGTTTTTGAAAAACACTTTACCTAAAATTTTTACAAAACTTCTATCAAAATTTTCTAAAAATACATAAAATCAATTTGTATTTGATGCTAATAATTATACTGTCATTCATTGAAAACCTATGCTCCAGGTGCTTTATCTACATTTATTCAATTCTCTTCACAGATCTATATTATTATTATCCTGATTCTGGAAAATACGCAAATGTTAAAACAATATTCATTCAGTCATTCCACAAACTTTTGTTTTGTGCCAGATACTTCCAGAATTTAACATTCCTGGGCGAGTTGGGGAGAAAGCAATACACAGATAGGGAAATAGATAAAGAAGAAAATGTGTTATGATGAAGAAGGAGATGGGTGAGGGAATTCATGGTTTCCTAGCAGATGGTGGGGGACAAAAAAGGAAGGAGGTAAGGGAAGGTACTATTGTTTGTATGCAGAGATCCTCATGCAGTCAACCTTGGTTTATCTAAAATACAAAAAGAAAGCAAATGAGACAATATGACCAGAGCTTAACAGAGATTAAGTGAGAGAGGTAGGTTAATATAAACTATTTAGAAACTAGATAAGAGATCAGTAGTGGTTTCAATGACCAACTATATGCTGGTGGGTCCTATATTTTCACCTCTAGTCCAGGCTGATTCATGAACCTGTTCATCCAAGTGCCTGTTGAATGTTTTGTCCTAGGTGCCACCTAGCATTCTCAACCTTTAACATGCTCATGCATACATCTGTATCTTGTTATTTTAATTGAGTCATTTTTTCCTTGATTCTGATTAATTGTACTCCATCAAGGAGACAAAATTTCTGGACTTGCCAAAGGACAGGGACTGATCTTTCAATATGATAACCATAAAATATTGCCTTTAGGGAATCCCCTAATTTCGTCACTAAAACAACAGATCGTTCAGGATTTTCTAGGAATGCTGCTGATACCATAGTGTGTGGGGGGAGGGGGGATTGCGGGCTGGGGGAGGTAAGAAACCAAATTCCTGCCTTCAAGGAGCTCATATTCTAGTGTGGTACATAGTGGAGCAAAGACTATGAACAAAAAGCTACACATGCATATCTATTTTTATTTTCATTTTTGAGTTGGAGTCTCACTCTGTCACCCAGACTGGAGTGCAGTGGCTGCTCCCGGCCACTGCAACCTCGACCGAGTGGGCTCTGGCCATCCTTCTGCTTCAGCCTTCCGAGAAACCAGAATTACAGGCACGCGCTACCATGCCCGGCTGATCTTTTTTTTTGGTTTATTGTAGAGATGAGGTCTCACCAAGTTGCCCAGACGGGTCTCGAACCCTCGGGCTCAGGTAATCCACTCACCTCAGCCTCCCAAAGGCGGGATTACAGGCTGAGCCACTGAGCCCAGCAACATGCATATCTAAAATAGTTCCAGTGATGAGTTCCAGAAAGAAAAAAAAAGACAAAGCATATGCTTATCCCAGCACAGAGAATGGTCACTGGGAGTTGCTGTAGTCAGGAAGGTCTTCATGGACAAGGACACTTTATATCCATAAATAGGTGAAGTGTTAACTTTATTTATCAGATAGGGATTTAAATTATTTATTTGTTTTTGTTTGTTTGTTTTTGGTTTTTTTTTTTAAATCTGGGTGTCATTCTGTCACCCAGCCTGGAATGTTTCACTGCAGTACCTTTGGGGCTCAGGTGATCCTTCCACCTCAACCTCCTGACTAGCTAGGATTTACAGGTGTGCACCACCATGACTGACTAATGTTTTTGACTTGTAGAGACATGGTCACGCTATGTTTCCTGGGCCAGTATTGAAGTACTTGGCTCAAGCCATCCTCCCGCCTCAGCCTCTCAAAGTGCTGGGATTACAGGCATGAATGAGTCACTGCAACCAGCCTTATTTTTTAAAGAGCAAAACATCACAGGCTAAGTTTAACATGAGACACCATAAATTACTATCGTTCATGCTTGATGCTATAGTAAAGTGTTTTACCCCTTCACCTCTGCCATGTGGAATTTTGTTTTGCAGACTAAGGCATAGCAAAGTACTAATCCATTTGCTTTAAAATTTCACCTCTCTTCTTAATTGGCCAGCAATAAAATAGTTAAATGTCCACTAATTTAGATATTAAACCCTTCAGTGTCATCTCATTCTTCCCTTTCTGGTAATCATTCATGATAATTAGCTAACTTTCATTATTTAACATTATGTAATTACAAAATAGTTTGCATCATTATTTAGGCACTCCTAACAGCATTCCATTAAATTATTGGAAATCTGTGCCTTCCATGCTTTCTGGGAAAATCTTGCATCTCTTCCATACTATTTTTTCACTTTCAAATAATTTCTTTAGCTGTAATTTCTTTAACTTCACTTGCTTTATACCAAATATCTCCTTTTTTGAATGTGCAAATCTTCTTGCTGCAAAAATGCCAGTTTGTAACTTAATCTCTGATTAGAGAAATATAATTTTTTAAATATTAAAAGATTTCATTTTGGTGGCATTCAACATTTAGATACTAGTATAATTACACATGCTTATTTTATAACACAAGATTTTGGAAAAATAAATAGTGATTTCCTACTGCTTAATTTTTGTTTTCACTTTCTGTTGTACCATTTCATAATATGTGATTTAATTGAAATCAAGAAACCAAGCTATAAAGTGAAATCAGTTGATGTACTACTAGTTCAGGGGAAATAATTTTAATTAAAATTTGGACTAAGAATAACTTTGAATTGATGGAATTATTAGACTTATTTTGTGTTACCTTGGAGGCATGTTCGATTAAGTTCTTATGATTTGAAATCAACTTGTTTGAATCTCACTTTTGCTAGGTACCCCCTGACTCTGGCTGTGCCCTCTCTGTAAGCCTCAGTCTTGCGATCTACACAGTAGGATTAAATAGAGTGGTTAAAGCAAAGCATCACCATGAGGATGTTTATGGCTGCTCAATAATATTTCTTGCTTTCACTTAAGGAATGAATAAAATTCTTGAGAAATAAGAGGAGATGTTTTCCTTAATATTAGATTACATATACAGCATATATCTTAGCAATACATACTCATGATGAGCTTGTTACCAGGAAAAATAAACAGATAATACATAGGCAATATATGATAAGCAGCCTGAGAAAGCCATTGTTCCACCCTTAAACAAGCCACAGAATTTCCATTTCAGAAACCTTACAGGCCAACACACACTTCTATGTGACTATTACTATAGAAGAAAAAGACGTTATAGCAGAAACCACCGGTTCATTGGATCATGTGTATCCTCAGACCCTTAAAGCTCTCTTTATAATCTGTCACTTCTATCATTTAACGGCCTTATTTTGTGTTTTGGCAGCAACCCCAAGTGAATGGGCCTATCTGGGGATGGGAAGAAAAGAAGTCACCCAAAGACCCTTTTTTTGCCTTTGCAAACTGATGGTTTCCAAGCAGTTTTGTGGTGTTTGGAAACACTGTGTAGTAACTGGGGGAAGAGGCAGCTGTGCTTTGGCCCACATGAGGTAATTTGCAGACACATTTTAATTGCCTTTTAGGGAGCATGAAGGAGTTCCAAATAGTCTAATGAGTTCCAGCAAACACCTGTGAAATGCTTTTAGACGGCCATGTAATACTGAAATTAAGAATGTAATGCAGCAATTGGAGGCATCGTTGCTTTTTTTGTTTGTTTTTTCTCCTCCACTGAAAAGGATAGAGAGAGAGATTCTAAAGAGAGAGGACCCCTTGCCTGTGGTAGGTTTTCCACTCACCAAATGATACTTTATTTTGGTATCTTAGACTAATGTAATGAATGCAATGTTTGATAGAATCTTCATGTCAAACTTTATATTTTAAAAAATGAAGAATCTTGATCAAACAGTAAAATTAAAATGAGTGGGATATCAGTTGGTTATAAATTTACAGCTATACACTTGTTAGTCAATAAATACTATTAATGGATGGACCGGAAATACAAAAAGAATAATAATATTATAATGGAATTATGGAAGATACCTTATAATTTATCTTCCCCCCTCCTATTCCTACTTTTTTCCCTTCCCTCCCTCTCTTCCTTTTTTGCTTTATTTCTTTGAGGGTTTCTTGTCCATTTAAATGAAGATATTTTTATTTTTATTTTATTGTTTTGAGTCAGAGTCCTCACGTTTTAGCCCAGGTTGGAGTGCAGTGGCACGATAACAGCTACTGCAGTCTCAACCTGCCAAGCTGAGGGGATCCTTCCACCTCAGCCTTCCAAGTAGCTGGGATTACAGGCATGCGCCACCATGGCCAGCTAATTTTTTGATTTATTATAGAGACTAACTTTTGCCAAGTTGCCCAGGTTGGTCTCGAATCCCTGGGTTTAGGCAGTCTTCTTACCTCTGTCTCCCAAAATGCTGGGATAAATGGTGAGCCATTGCACCCTGCTTTTGAAGATATTTTTGAGAAATGAATAACATTCTTATCTTTCTGGTATGCACTTGGGAACAAATCAACTACAACAGAGAGAGGATAAGTATTAGGAGATTAAAAAAGATAAAAATTGAGATATTTATCCTCATTCTAACTTCAGACACACATTATTATTTTGTATGTGTATTTGTGTTTACCATTATCTAAGTACATTACTCTCTCTTCTCCTAAGAAGTAGCAACTATCCTTGAAATGTATGTTCAACATTCCAAAAGAGCTCTTTATGCTTTTAATATGACATGTACTATTACATACACATAACACACACACAACACACTTCACAAAATTAAATGCTCTAAAATGAAATCGTATGGCATTCTTGTTGTGTAGAGCTCTTTTTTCTTAGCGTAGTTGTAGAATACTCAATGATAATACATGAAATTATAATTCATTTATTTTTATGACTTTATAATTTGCCACTGTATGATAGTCACACTTTGTTCTTCTGTTGTAGACTTTTAAGTTGCTTTCAATTTTTCACTATTTACAAACAATGTTTATATCACCTCTCACTGTAAAAATGTTTCTTGAGACTACTTAGGAATAGAATTGTTAGGTGACAAATCATATCCACTTTCAACTTGACTAGAGTTTGCTGTATTTCTTTTTTAAGTGGTTATACCAATTTATGTTCCTGCCACTGGTGCTTAAAAATTTCTATTAATCTATATCCTTGCCAATGAATTTCTGGGACTGTCAATCGTATCAAGTTCATCCATTTGATGGGCAGAAATCCCAATTTGGTTTATTTTTGTGTTTCCTAATGATGAGTGAGATTCTGCATCATATATATCATATATATGTGTATGTGTATATATATATATATATATACACACACACACATTTTTTGCAGACTCTTCTGTGAATTGCCTGTTAATATCCTTTTCCCATTTTTTTGTTTATTTTTTTAAATGGTATCTTTGAATCTCTATGTGGTACATAAAACTTTGTTACTTATTTGCATTACAGTTATCATCTTCCTGTCTATAGTTTATATTTTATATTTTGATTATAGTTAACTTTTGACACACACAAGATATAAAATTTAATTCTGTGTAATTTGACTTTTACATCTTGTTTTAGAAAGTCTTTCCTACTCTGCAGAAAGAATAAAGTTATTTTCTTAAAATTTCTTCTAATTACACTAAAGTTTTGGGTTTTTTTTCTATTTTTGATATAATCCACATGGAGTTTTGGGGTGTATATTTTATGAGGTACAGATTCATATCTTTCTCACAGAACTTATGATCCTGTGTGTTTTTACTGGTATGCTTTTAAAATATTAATTAAATCTCTTAAATAGTTAATGGTCTAATGAAGTCTTCTGTATCTTCTTAGTCACTTTTGGTAAGTTAACTTATTATAGAAAAATTTTTGTATTGTTTGTTTCTGAAAATATTATTCTCTTCCATTTTTTTAAATGTCTGCTGTGTGGTCATTCTTAATATTATTGCTTTTTCCTTCTTTCTTATTTATTTGACTAGCCCTGTCAGAAATGTGTCTATTTTATTGTTTTTACACATACAAAAAGTTTTTGTTTGGTCAACTATTTCTAGCTTATCTTTATTTTATCTTTTATTATAATTTTCTTTACTGTTGCCTTTTTTGTCTTCCTTTGAATTTATTCTTTTTTTCTTGTTGTTTCTAATGTCTGGAGGTGGATAAATGCATAAACCATCAATTATCAGCCTTTCTTCTTTTTTAAAAAAATTTTTATTTTAAAGATGTGGGGTACAATTCAGGGTTAGGTATACAAATGTTCATGACGCAGGCACCCTTGTTGATGAGGTGTGCCACCCCCTGCCCCAATAGATTTCCACTACTGCCAATCCCACCTCACCACCCAACCCCAGCAGTTTCCTGCTATTGCCAATCCTTTTCTTAAAAAGTATTATGATAATTGTTCCAGGTCTGCTTATGAGTGAGAACATGTGGTACTCAGTTCTTTGTTTCTGTGATAGATCACTCAGTATTATAAACTCTAAGTCCATCCAGGCTGCTGTGAAGTTCATAATTTTGTCCTTCTTTATGGCTGCGTCATATTCTATCATGTATATTTACTACATTTTTTTAATTCAGTCCTCTTCCGATGGAGCACAGTTGGTTCTTTGTTTTTGCTATTGTGAACAATGCTGCAATAAACATACGTGTGCAGATATCTTTTTCATAGAGTGAGTTGAGATCCTCCGGGTATATTCCCAGTAGGGGTCATATGGAAGGTCAATTTTTAGGTCTTTTAGGAATCGCCAAACTGTTTTCCACAGAGGTTGTACTAGTTTACACTCCCACCAGCAGTGAAGAATTGTTCTTTCCCACCCCCACCCCATCCTCTCCATCATCTGTTGTTTTCTGAGTTATTGATGATGGTCGTCCTGACTGGAGTTAGGTGGTATCTCAGTGTGGTTTTAATTTGCATTTCTTTGATGATTAGTGAGGCTGAGCATTTTTTCATGTATCTGATGACTGGAATTATAGGCGGGCACTACCATGTCCGGCTAATTTTTTATTTATTGTAGAGATGAGGTTTCCCCAAGTTGCCAGGCTGTTCTGAACCTGTGGGCAATCTTTCCTAGTGAACTGAATTATTTATAATTAGATAGTGACACTTTTTTCTTTGTTTTTTTTTCCTTTGAAGGGTAAAATTTTATTTTTGAGGAACTTCTTACTGCACGTTTTCAAAGAGAGTCATATAAGAAAGCAAAAATGTTATCCTCCCCATCCTAGAACTAAACAAGAAGAGCATAAAATTTCTTTTTAAATTACAACCTTTGGAAGTTTAGCACCAGCATCCAAAATGAACAAAAAAGAAAAATAAGCATTTACTATACATTTCAGATTTCTTTGGTTGGGGTTCTCCCCATTTGGAACACTTTATTTCTAATAATGTTTTGAAAATTATAGTGTATTGATATGATGTTAAAATAGTTGCATGATTTTTTGGCTAGTATTTATATATTAAATCTTTATGCATTTTTCTATAGTCTATCTTTCTATTTCTCTGTTTAGGTTATATACATGGATACTACATAGAGTGCATCTGTGTATTTATTTTAGTTCCTTTTAACAATCTCTGTATTTTAGCTGTTGATTTAAGTTCCATTTATAGTTATAAAGGATTATTTTTAGCTTCACATCTTAAGCCATTTGTACTTCTTTTAAATTCTCTTTTTCTACATATTACTAAACTCATTCAAAATTATTTAAATGCCAGGTACATGCCACATACCATTCTAGTTGTTGAAAGAGTAAGAGCAAACAAAACAAAGCCCTCATTTCAGAGACCTTACCATGTAGTAGTGATGATAGACAATAAACACATAATCACAAGATATTACTTTTCAAAGATGACAATCACGAAGGAGAAAAATAAAGCAGAAGATTATCAGTAAATGAAATGATTGTTGGCTACCTAATTTAAGATCTTAAAAGCAGGTCGGATTTCGTGGCTGAGCCTGTAATCCCAGCACTTTGGATTGCCTGAGCTCACGGGTTCGAGACTAGCCTGGGCAACTAGGTGAGACCTCGTCTATACAATAAATTAAAAATTAGCCGTAGTTCTGTAGTTCTGGCTACTTGGAAGGCTATAGTTCTGGCTACTTGGAAGGCTGAGGTGGATGGATCTCCCTAGCCCAGCAGATCAACGCTGGGGTGGCCGTGAGTGTGCCACTGCACTTCAGCCTGGGCAATGGAGTGAGACTCCAACTCAAAAAAAAAAAAAGGATCTTAAGAGCAAAAAGGCAATGATATCTTCCAGTGGAAATAGCAAAGTTTCAGGCTAGTGCATAGATGTAGACTTGGCAATTTACTAAGCTCTGACATTGGGGGAAAAAAAACACCATTTTATTCTTATCTGCATTTTCCCTTATCTTCCTCGTTTTAATAACAACACAATAGAGTTCATGCATTCATCCTTTTATTGTCTTGAGCATTTCATGTAGGATAACAATGGCTGCCCCTTCTGTCCATATTCTTTAAGAATCGTCATGAATGCAGTCTGCATATCACTATTCATTCTTTACTCAGTCTTTATTACTTCAGAAACTTCAAATTAGTTTACATAAAATATACCCTCAATTTATAAAATAAGAAAACTTAATGTAAATGAGACTATATTGATAATTTTGATAAATTACGTGAAATGCAATTTCAGATCTATTGCTAAGTGTGATTATACTCTGTATTAATACTGTTAACAAAAACTTTAGTATGACTTTTTAAAGTGGTATGCCATATGTTTTCATTTGTTTTTTGCTTTATTTGTGCAACGTGATGGGGATCAAACATTAAGCAACATTGCTTGTTGGTAGGTTAAAAAATAAATCTGTGCACTAAATATATAGTGAATACTATCATTTTAGCAGACAAAAGTATAGGTTTGGCATTTCATATTTTGTCACTTGATCTTGCCAGATTGATTTATGACAGACAATAAAGTTGTCAAAAACCTTTTGTTGTTGGCAATATTTTAGTTTTCAAATTATGAGAACACAGAGTTTTGCTGTACAGGGAGAAGAAAGTAGTTCATTGACTGACGTGAATGAAATGACAGTTCATCCTGAGAATAAAACTCAATGCTATGAAACTGGGGAGTCACTGCATCCTTAGCAATGAAAATCCCATTAAAAATCACTCCTTTCACACATTTGTATATAATGTATAGTCAACTTGGCTACCAGGGGCAAAGCTGTTTAGGAAATGGAAAAATGAGGAAAGAATTGTGTTTTCATCTGGGATCATGTTCCTTTGCCATTATAAATGACATTAGTGGTTTTTAAAAATATTATTCTGTTGGTGACAAATTCTCATTTTTCTTTGTATGAAAATTTTTGTATTTTACCATAATATTGAAGAATATTTTTGTTCGTTATAGAAAACTAACTTGGAAGATGATTTTCTTTAGCACTTGTAAGTAGTCATTCCATTTTCATCTAGCTTTTATGGTTTTTCCTTTAAAAGTCACCTATAAGTCTTATTTCCTCTTTGAAAACAATGAATCTTTTTTCCTGTGATTGCTTTGATATGTTTTTCTTCGTGTTTGATTACAGATTCTTAGAAATGATGCTTAGGGTTTATTGAGCTTTTCCAAACTATGGCTTTATGTATTTCTTCAATTTTGGAAAATGTGTAGTCAGTATCTATATTTGTTCAAGTCCTCCAAGAAACAGGCAGTAAGACAAGATTATGTGCAAGAAATCTATTAGGGGAAATATCTGTGAGGAAAAAAAAATGATAAGGATCCAGAAGAAGGTAGAAGAGCTGTCAGACCACAATTCATGTTCAACCCCGAGCTGAGGAGAATGAGAAAGAAGGACATTTTGGTGGGAGCATTTTAGACTACAGTGAAGTACTGAAAATTTGCCAAGATTATCAGGTAGTCCTTGAGTCAAAGTCACTTAGAGAAGAACTATCTCCTCTAGAAAAATGCCTGTCTCAGAATCTACGCTGGGCATGGTCACAGGGAGTATCCCATGGAAATGTGACCTTGGAGATAACATGGTTATATATTTTAAAGGAGTTGCAGACCAGTTATGTTTTCTCCAATCAGAGGTGTGAGAGGCATGTTTTTATGTCCCCTGTGGTATTTCTTTAAATACTAGTTATTTTTTATTCTCTCTGTGGCGGGCAGCCTCTAGGATAGTTTGCAGTGTTACCTTTCTTCTAGTGTTTATAATCTTAAGTGATTCTCTTTCTTCGTGTGAATGTAGGACATACAGATTTGTTTCCAATAAGTGGAATATGGCAATAATAATGATAGGTTACTTCACAGATTAGTTTACAAATAGACTGTGGCTTTGATCTTAGGCTTTTGTTCTCTCTCTTTCTATCTCCCTTCTTTTTTCTCTGTTTCTCGAGTTCTTTTTAAAGAAGACAGCTGCCGTAATATGAGCTAGCCTATGGAGAGGCCCGTGTGGCAAGGAACTGAACAAAGCCTTCAGTCAATAACCTGAAAATAACTGACTCATTTAGTATGAAAGACCATGAGGAATAGAACCCTGCCAATAGCCATGTAAGTCAATTTGGAAAAAAAGATCTCTTTTTCAACTAAGCTTTCAGATAACACTGCAGCCCTAGCTGTCAGTGTGACCGAAGCTGAATTAGAGATCTTGAAATAAAAGCATTCATCTAATTCTTGCCCAGATCCTCGACTTGTAGAACCTGTGAGATAATAAATGCTTGCTGTATTTAGCCAGTATGTATTGTAGTAATTTGCTATACAATAATAGGCTACTAATATACTGTCTTCTCTTTGGGATTCCACTTATTCATAGATAGAATAAGCCTTTCAAGTTTGTCTCATATGTTTCTCTCTCCCTTTATTCTTTAAACCCCTTTAATTTTACTCATGTGTTTCAAATGAATATTTTTATTTCTTTCAGGTTACAGTCCTCTCTTCGGCTAAATCTAATCCAATTAGATTAGCTAGCTATTTCATGTTTGAGATTTACAATATACATTTGGTTATCTTATATTAATTCTACTCAACAAGTAAAAACTCTATCTTTTCATCAAATTTGTAAATATGCTAATCTTAGCAATTTTAAATTCTATCTCTGATGACTCAAATATCTGGATCGCTTATTCCATTTCTATTACCTGCCCCCTCTACCCCAACTTGACTGTTTGGGTCTATAGATAATTGGTAATTTTCAATGGAATGCAAAATTTTCATGAGCAAGATTCTTTTTTCATACTGTCATTATATATGTTTGAATATTGCATAAGTCTGAGCCCCTTTAGCTTTGGCAATGCAAACCATTTTGTAAAAGTGTATCTTCTTGTTTTAGATCATCAAAATCATAGGATGTCTAGATTGCCATATCAATTGCTGCCTAGGTAAATTGAGCTAAATGCTATAATCCTAATTTACTAAAGATGGCATGTAAATGAGGTTTATGTAAATTGTAGCAGGCAACATTTACATTAATTTTTTTAGTAATAGCAATAATAAAATCTATAGTATTTTAAAATGTTATACTTTTTTTATTCATCAATTTGTCCAGTGTAGTAGAAAGAATGCCAGGCATCAAAAGATCGGCATCCTTGTCGTACTGCTAACACTGGTTTGTGTTTTTAAACATAGCATATATCTTGGTTTGTTTCTCTTCTTCTTAAAGTCTGTAGCATTTTACGATCTCTTGCATATCCTTCATAAATGTCAGTGTGAGAAACTGACTTTACAAGAGAAAATGAGATTAAAACAATGTATCGATGGACTTGAGTCAGGCTAAGAAGATAATAAGCAGCATGATTTAAAGCATGACTTTTGATTTATATAGTCATCTTTGAGTGCTGATTTGGCCATTTACTACATTATGGCTTTGGCAAGTTATTTGATTTATGCATGCTTTAGTTTTTGAATCTGTATAATGGGGATAATAATAATGTCTATCTGTAATGGTTGTTTTGAATAAATGAGATAATCCATGTAAAGTAAATAGAATATGCCTGAAATTTCAAAGAACTCAATAATTTTAAATAATTTTTATTTTTATTATCATATTATTATTGTTGTTCTTATAATTATGTGCCTAAGTATGTCTTAGGCTTAACAAACTCTTGAATATGGTTAATTATCAAACAAAAGGAAACAATCTAAGTGGACCATTGTGAAATTTGAGTATTTGTATACTTCTGCATTGATTTCATTATTCAAAAGAATAAAAAGGGCCTTGACCAGGCTACGATGAAAAGGCAATATAAGAGCTGAGCTACATATTCTCATTATAATGTAATCAAGCTCATGTCTACATCTTAATATTCCTATCCCAAGACATATGCTCTGTAATAGTTAACAATAACTATAGGCTTGATCTCATGAAAAGTCTGGCTTTCTCAACTATGTTGAATAAATGGTGACTTGTCCATCATATACTCTTTCCATTTATAGAGTGAGATGCCTATAGAGCTCAGTACCCGTCATTGATTACCTAATTACACAATCATTCCATCAGTAAATCAGCCCAATATCTGTGACCCTAGATGTCACCACTACAACCCTCTCTGTCTATTCCCCTGGAGCTTCACTGAGGCGGTTCTACTGACATAATATATTCATTATCCATTAGATCTGGCACACGCTCTGCGGTGCTCAATTACGATACAATCGAGCGAAGGGTCTGGTGTCGGCCAACGTAATGACTTTCTGATTATCTGTCTTTAAATGATGAATGAAATGAAAATGTACTGCTCAAACCAAATATAAGATTGTTAGGATGCCAAATGAAAATTGTACATAGCCTCCTTTATAGGCGAATGGCAGATGCCTACTTTTATTCAGCAATAGCTCTCTAAAGATCGTTTTCCAAATCATTCCCAGCTTTCAGTTATTAGATTATTATGAATCTACTGAATCTGGGTTCTAAATTCATATTTTGAGGTCATCACTTTGCTCTTTGACTGAGGATTTAATTCATAAGAACTTTTAAATACTTTTACATCTGTCTGGTCTTTCAGCTCTACTTGCATAAACTGACCTCCCAGGTATAGATTTATTGCTTCTAGTTTGTCACCTGGATCAGATTATTTTTGAGTTGTTTTTGTTTCATAGAGAGCTTTAAAATAATTAAGCAGATTGATACATAGACAAGAGTTTTTTTTTAAAACATGCCAGGATTATAAATAAGTGGGAGGCTCAAAATATTTTGTTGTTCAAATAATTATGAAGCAGGTGTTTGATAGTACAGTCATTTCTGTTTCTGTTTACATCTTTAGTTATTATTCTGTTAATTATAATTGAAAATCCAATAAAGTTTCATATTGGAGCACTCACAAATCTGACTTAAATTACAGCTTCTCAGTTATTCCCTTAAATAGAATACATTGGACTTTTGAATACAAAATAATTTTTTAAAATCCAATCTTTTTCCAAACTCTTTAACCCTTTGTAATAATTGAAACTTTTGAAAGGCCACAGACAAAAAAATAAACATACATGCATTAATTTTTCATGTCACAACAAGGCTTACAGAATATTGCCTGTATACTTGGGAAGTTACCATAATGGCCCCATCCTTAGAGAGTAGATAAATAAACCACGAGAAAATTCCTATCATAATCTGTGTTTCAGTTATGTAAGGAACTTAGAAAAATATGAATTCTTCTGAATTAAAATTGCTGTAACATTTCTAAGTTATTTTCTTACTTGAGTTTCCCTACTTGAAAGCTGATCTGGAATTCAGTCTCAAGGTCAAAATGGAGTTTATTTGGATGTTATTTAATTGGAGCAAGGAAAAAATCTTTGTGCTGTGGGAGATTGATAACACCGGATGCAAAGGACTGATAAACCAACAACCATTGAGAATAATTTGAGAGTTGATATCCTCTGAATTTTTTTTTTCAACATAATTAAATAGACTCTAGTATGAAGAAATATTCATGTATTTGTGAGATGTCCTCATTCCTGGGATTATAACTGCCTGCTTGCCTTTTACTGTAAAGAATGACTACTCAAAGTATGGTTAAATGTCTTGAGCCCTTTTAGGTAAAGTAAAAAAATGAGGAAAAATTGTCTCAAAGGACATACTTTAAATGAGCTCACTAATTAATTCAGTATATTTTAACATTTTTTTTTTTTTTTTGAGTTGGAGTCTCACTCGGTCACCCAGACTAGAGTGCAGTGGCAGCTTCTGGCCACCGCAGCCTCACCTGCTGGGCTCCAGCGATCCTTCCGCCTCAGCCTTCCGAATAGCCGGAATTACAGGCATGCGCTACCACGCCCGGCTAATTTTTTGATTTATTGTAGAGATGAGGTCTCGCTGCCCAAGCAAGTCTCGAACCCGCGGGCTCAGGCAATCCACTCACCTCAGCCTCCCAAAGGCGCGGGATTACAGGCTGAGCCACCGAGCCCGGCTATATTTTAACATCTTTGATTCAGAAATTCTAACAAGAATCTTATGAACTTGTAGTTTGCAAAACTAGATGGGTTAGATACATTTTTTGTTTGTTTGTTTCTATCCAGAACAGAAAATATTTAAGTGACGCTATATTGGAGTTTCTAGAGAAATGAGAGTTAATTTGAAGGTCGTTGACTGTTTTAATTTCATATTATATTTGTTTATCTATTTAAAAATAAATAATCGTTTGAAGAGTGTACTAATTTTTATTTATGTAACTTGTATAGTAGCAAGAAGGTTAAATTTTTCTTTTACTTCATAAAGATGGGATATACTTGGAGTATATTTTTTAAAAAGTAGAGGTTTAAATATAGCATCCACTTCATTGCATCTCACTCGATTTATTTTTGACTAGAAAATAAAAACAAAACATTCCAAAATCAGAATCTTGAATATTTATTTTTTAATCACAAGACTTCAGTATATTAGAAGTAGGTAATTTAATAATATCAATAAAATACCTAAGGTCATGTGAACTCTGACTTTTTGTATCTAGACTAGACTAACCCCAAATTATTCTAGAATGTTACTTGCCTACTATCAAGAAATATCAATTTGGTCTTTATGTATTCTGGTGAAAAACATAAGAGTCCTGGTCAGAGGAAAATATTTTTATTTCTCGTAGCAATAGCAACAGAGTATTAGCATTTTTTATGCCAGGTTATTAGAGTTGCAGTTCCACTAAGCAACACCAGAAAACATCTGCATAAACAATAGGTTGTGTTCCAGGAGAGGAACCCTGATCTTAGGGATCCCAAATCTTTTATAATGGAAATTAAACATGCCTATCTTTTGCACCAAAGGGAAACACTATCTCTATCTTCCAAAATGCTAAGCCTTTTGCTACAAAAGAAAATATTGTTTCTGTATTTCAAATCTATTTTCTATATAGATACCTTTGAAAAGGAGAATCCAAAACAAAAGTATGCTCAAAGACATACTGAAATATGAGAAATTCATCCATAATTGTCTCTCAACATCTATGTTTCATATTTTGTAGAACATAATCATATCGATGCTTTATGTTAGTTTAGAAATGGATAGACATTTTATGTTTCTTTGAAAGCATACCTCCAAGCTGGGTTCTACTAATCCCATTATACGGATGAACATATTGACTCTGAGAAATTAAATTTCTTCCAGGTTCCATAGCATTAACTGGTAAAGCAGGATTCTCAGTCTAGGTCTTTTGTTTCCAAATGCGTTATATATCCCACAAGTCCAGAGGGGTTCCTTAGTTATTAGTACCATACTTAGTAGCACCATACTTATTGAAAATGGCCTGTAAAAGAATCAGTTAAATATGTGATATGATTTGAGAAATGTTTGGGGAAATTCATCACAAAAGATTCAAAGTTTATCATTGTCCTGTTACGTGTGTCTTAAAATTCACTTTTGAATATGTTTTTATTTGGAATACTATCAAACATTGAAGGACCTTGGAATATTCAGATGTTTACCTATGAATACTCTGAGCTAGAAAAGAAAAAAAAGCTTAAGGGAAAAGGAGCTGAGATTCAAATTCCCAGCTACTCTGCCCCAGTGGCTAATAGCAGACATGTTTCATTCAAATAAGACAACTGGAACCCAGAAATTGAATAAAAAACAAATTAGAGAGAGAGATGAGAGTATGCACATACTTGACCCAGTTCATAACATTTCTCTGTCAACCTGTGTTTCACCTGAGTAGTCTCTACCAGAGCCTTCCTCCTCTTATAATCAGAAAAATCTCTCTACTATCTTTTACATATTATATCATGCAATTAAAACTTTTCCACTTGTCTGGTTCTCAAAAGTTAGAAAAAAATTCTATCATACTATCCCTAGTAGGTATACTTAAAGTATTTTCCAAACTTCACGATAGCAATGAATAAAACTTTAAGAGGATACTTGATGAAGTAAACTTGAGGAAATAAGATTAAACAAAGCTATTAACATCTCTACAATGAGGACTTCTCAGTGGATTTAATATGACAAGGTGCACTGTGAATCTCCAAAAAAAGAATATAATACGCAGAATTTTCTTAATTTACCCTATGCTGGAGCCCTGTTTTCATGGAGTACACTTGGAAAATGCTGTCTTAAAGAAAGTCTATAGGGACAAAACCGCAAAATATAATCAACTATTTTTTGTCGCCTTAAAATACCAAAATACTAACTGTGTGCCACTATAATAAAAAATAAGATGTTGCCCTTGGGTAATCCCCTTGGGTCCCTTCCCACTGTGGGAACTTTTCTGTCCTCTCAATAAATCCTGCTTTCTTAAAAAAAAAAAAAAAATGTTGCCCTTACCCTCTTTTAGAGGGGGTAATTAATAATATTAACAAAATATCCAAAGTCAGATATAAACTATCTCATATTGTATTATATATGAACAATTCAAGATTGCTGTGGAAGTCCCCATAAAGGTTTACTCTGTTCAGAAACTATAAATGTAAGCCTACCTTATAATTTATTATGCCAGCTTTAAAGCAGATTTTGGAGACCTTGGCACTCCATTCTAAGGTATAATTTCTGTTTCTACACTAACTTGATCTAATTATAATGCAAATTAGTCATTTAAGTATTTTAATGGACTTTAACCTTCAGTCATCATAAAGTAAGTTGCTTAGGTAGCCTTCATACCACAAGCAACTGTAATAATGGGCAAAGTGTATAAAGCAAGTGTTTTCAAATTTAGACAACTGGAATATAAGACTGTAACCCCTTGAGCAGGAAAATACATGAAGTCCCACACCTGTCCTAGCTTTGAGTTGGAGTCAGCATGGGCAGGTAAAGTTCATGGCAATCCCCTTTGAGTTAGAAAAGTAGAGATCTGAGTTTGAGACTACTGAGGTACTTGTAAACTATGGAACACAGTACAAGAGAGATGAAGTATTGTAGAGAATGAGCTTCAAAATATCTTCATTTGGACCCCTTGATGTCTTTGGCCAATTGCTAAACTCATGCTCAAGGGAAGATAACAAGAGGTCTGTCAGCCAAGAACAACAGAAAGTTCTGAGCTGAACGAGAGAGAGAGCACAGAGTTTGGTGACCTTGGAGTTCTTACCAACAGAATGGAGAGATTTTGCTGATCACCCTGGTCATTCAACTGACACAGATCAGCCTGCTTTAGTTGTAGTGTTACTCTAGATCCAGAATAAGGATTAGTGTAAACGCTCTTTAACAAAACAGAAAACCCTCCCTCAACAGAATCGAACAGAATCATCAATAAATGAACTGACTAGCTGAATAAAACTCAAAACTATGTAAAAAAAATACCACTCTATTCAGACTCTCAACAATACAGCATTAAACTGTCTGGCATTTAATTTTAAAACTTACTGCACTAGCCATGCAAAAAGGCAGGGCAATGTGACTCAAAAAAGCAGGCGAGAGAGTTGAAAAGGGTAGAGCAGTTAACAGAAATAGACAGAGTAATAACAGAGGTGTTAAAATTACCAGACAAGAACTTTAAAATGGTCTTACCAATGGGTTCAGTTTTCTAACGGGGAAAAAAAAATCATGGATCTAAATTAGTATACCAAGTGAATGTAAGGGAACCTCAGTAGTTAAAAAATAAATAAAAATAGAAGAAAAAAAGAAAAAGAGAGATAGCTTGAGGTCAGGAGCTTGAAACCAGCCTGGAAAACATAGCAAGACCTGAGTCTAAAATCAATCAATCAACCAATAACTGAAATGAAAAATGCACTGGGTAGACTTTTTGGAGGTTTGGACACTGAAGAGGAAAACATTAATAACTCAAAGACAGGGCAATAGAAACTATCCAAACTAAAGGACAGAAAAAGAAAAGATCGAGGGGAAAAAAAGTGAATAATACCTCAGTGAACTTATAAGAAAATGTTTAGGAATGTAACATATGTGTAGTTGGAGTCCCCAAAGGAAAGCAGAGAGAAAATTGGATACCATCTCCCCGAACAAAAGAAAAGAATGAATGAAAGAGGAAAAGAAAAAAATAATGGATGAAAACTGTTTCAAATCTCATGGAAAAATAACAACCTATGATGCCAGATGTACAATAAATTTCAAGCATGATAAATGGAAAGAAAATCATCTACATAAGCTATAGCCAAACTAATGATAAAGAAATAAAATATTTTAAAAATCTATCCAGATGGGGAAACCACAAAGCAAACAGGGAGAAATACCAACAAGAAGACAATGAATGATATTGTTAAATGTTGTCAACCTTGATTCTATGTCCAGTGAAATCACCTTTCAAAAATAAAGGCAAAATAAAGATATTTTCAAATAAATAAGAGCTAAGATTATTTTGTTCTATAAGAAATATTTCTTTAAAAAGCTGAAGGAAAGGGCTGATGGAAAAGGATTGACATCTAAAAATAAAGAGCTGTGACGTAGTAAATATGTAGGTAAATATAAGATTTTTACTTCTCATTTTAAAATGTATTTAAGAGAATGAATGGTCGTTTTAAGGCAAAAATAATAACAATGTAATTTGTGGTGTATAATATATGTTTACATTAAACATAATACAACAATATTAAAAATATTGGAAGGTATAAGCAGAATTACATAATTTTAAGGTTCTTACATTATACATGAGGTTGTATAATATTAATATATGGTAAACTGTGATAAGTTAAGAATGCATATTTTAATCCTTAGAGCAAATACTGCAAAAAAGACAAGAGTGTAGCTAAAAAGCCAATAGAGGGAATAAAAATGGACTGCTAAATTTCTTTAATGAAGTTGCCTGTTTCCTCTCTAGGGAAATATTGTACAACTAACAAGAATAGCGATATCGACATCTTAAAGTGCTAGTCTTGGTTTATATATAAATTTGCTATTTTTTTATTGCAGAAGCAGGAGGTGATTTGAGTTTATAGGAATTTTGCTTATTTTTAATCTAATCTTATTCTCTTTTGCTTTTCTGTGGAATACATTTTTTTGTTTTATTTTTGAGTTAGAATCTCACTCTGTTGCCCAGGCTGGAGTGCAATGACACACTCATGGCCACTGCAGCCTGACCATCTGGGCTCAAGCGATCCTTCTGTCTCGGCCTTCCCAGTAGCTGGAACAACAGTCACAAGCCACCATGCCCAGCTAATTTTTTGATTTATTGTAGAGACAAGGTCTTGCCAAGTTGCCCAGGCTGGTCTTGAATCCCTGAGCTCGAACAATCCTCTCACCTCGGCCTCCCAAAGTGCTGGGATTATAAGCATGAGCCACTCTGGGTCGCTGGAATACATTTTAACAAAATGAATCTTATCATAATCCTAGAACCTGTCTAGTAATGAATGAATCAATTAGGTTTGGTATAGAAGGAGAGTTTGAGTACAAATGAACAGAATCTATTGCATAGTTCTCTACTTCAAATCTTGGTCATATATTCCAATATTCAACTTAAATTTTCTTTAACTTTGTTAAAACAAATGGCACTACCATATTTCCCCTCTTTAGATAATTAATATGATCAGACATCTTAAACATCTGTTTGTTCAGTTGAAGGATTGGAGCTATTATGGTTCCATTTTGGAATTTTGATCATTGTATCATACACACACAAAAAGATTGCACGAGTCACCTGTGTGCAGTGTTTACTTGGCTACGATTCCCAGGCATGGAAATTGGCTATCTTTGCCATTTTTGTCTACTGGATCACATTTTCAACCTCTACATGAACGTAGGAAGTCATACTTCCATTCTTCTTTTTGTAGATAAATTTTATTTTCCTTATTAACACCAACATATAGTGTCAGGTAATAGTCCTGAAATAATAAGAGCAGGAACAATGTAGAGACCATTTCTGAAAGAAGAAAGTGCTCAACAAACCTGTCTCAAGGGAAAACTTGTATTGAACATGAATAAATCAACTTCCTTCTGTAATAATGGTTTGTTAATCGTCACAATCCAAAGAATCAAATTCCAAAAAATATTTCAGAGGTGATAGACTGGAGGAAAGAATATCCATCAGACACTCTCCAGTTCTGAAAAGAGAGCTTTGTGCAGAATTATACAGCCTGGACCATCAAGAGAGATTAAGGAAAAAACAGCTAAAACCTTAGAGTTTTCCTAATTGCATAATCACCCGATTCGTGTAGAGGTTGAATTACATAATTGCACAGTGAGACTTGACATTTCAAGACAGAGCATGCCATTCAAAAAGGGTAGAAGGGAGGGGGTTGGTGACAGAGTTCACAGGGAAACAGCACTGCCTGGCCAAACGTGGTATACCAGGGAAAGTAGGAAATTAGACTCTTGCTGCTGAGTACTACCAGAGCGTTAATCACAGCTCCTGACATCCTTTTTTGCCAGTGAACAGATCACCACAGCAGGAAGTTGCTCTATTTAGTGAACTTCAGAAAAGTCAACTTATCTTTGGGTCTCTGGGGCGTTCTGGCGGTTTCAGAACTATATATGTGTATGTGTGTATATATATACATATACACATGAATACATATATATGCGCACACACACATACACACAACATATATACAACTGATGAACTACTTAACCCTTCATATGCTTTAGAAAATAAGTTCATTTGTGTTCTCTTCTTCCTTTCACTTAATTTCTCTCTCTGCTTTGTTTCTATCTTTCAAATGGCTCTCTCTTCTGACCTTATCACGTTGCCAATAAGTTTAAATGAGTATGTGAATGTTTGCGATATTAGGGTCAGATTTGTTCAGGGTCTTTGATTCTTTAAATGTTTTTTTTTTAACTTTTTGCTCCATGGATATTTTTTGAACCACATTATATATGTGTTTTAATTATTTGACTTTCTTTCAACAAGTTATTGTTGTGAATCTTAAGGAATCCGTAAATTATTAGGCCCCAAAAGATTATTTAATTTTAAAAATACCACTTTTCCTTTTAATTAGTACTGAAGTACATCCCCTCTCAATTTATTCTCACTCTTGATAGAAGAACACTGAACATAAATTTGCATCCAAGGCAGGGTTAATGCCTATAAATCCCAACACTTGGGGAAGTTGAGGCAGGAGAATTTTCTAACCGCAGGAGTTCAATACCAGGCTGGGCAATATAGTGAGATCTCATCTCTGCAGTGGGGAGGAGAGATGGAAAAAAAGGGAGGCATCTACTGGGGAAGCTGAGATGGGAAGATCACTTGAGTTTATGAGGTCGAGGCTACAGTGAGTTGGGATCATGCCACTGTACTCCAGCCTGGGTGACAGAGTGAGAACCTATCTGGAAAAAAAAAATCTGTTATACTTGAATAATAATTGTATAATATATATTTTCCCGCTTTACTTCTGTTTTTTATGAGATGTGGGTTTTCAGATTTTCCAGAACCATGTTTTTATATACAATAAATAATTAGTTGAGCAAAGACTACTTTTTTAGAAATGGAAACTCATAATTACTGGTTCTTTAAAGAAAGAATTGTCGAGTCAACTTTATGACACTAATGTGAGATCTCACCTGCTTCTAGTTAAACTTTCTGAGCCACACACACTCAAACATACACACAAACACCCCTAAAGCATCATAGATGCATCATTTAACATATTTTTGCCTGTCAAAGAAAATCACGGCTGAGAACTACAGATAGTAAAGAAATTCATGGCATGAGTATGAGGAAGTGCTAACTCTAGGACTCTAGGCATAGTTCCTCAGTCTTTAAACTCTGCTTGGCTGTGATGTTCTTGACGTTTTCTCCTTCCTGTGATGACATCATGCTTAGGTCATTAGTTAGACGACTGTCTCAGTACTATTAATCATATTCTGACATGACAATGTCCAGAGATGGAAAAAAAAGTAACCATTTCTTTTTGTTTCTCTACCTTACTAGCCGGGTGCCTTTTCTAGGCCCAATTTCCACTCACACATAACTTCATGTCTCATTTTCCAGAGTGAGTTCACATGCCCATTCCTAAACACTTCACTGCCAAAAGGAATAGAATTATAATATTTGACCTAGACATATCAGGATTTATTCCTGGGACCAAAAATAGAATCGCTGTCCCCTGATTCACATGGAAGAAGGATAAATATTTTAACAAATTCAGGGTTCATCTAAGAGATGGCCTAAAAAATGAAGTAAATTTTAAGTAGATAGCTAACAATGTTCTACAAAAAGGACAAGGAAAATTAATCAATGAATTTAATTCCATACCACACGTCAGTAATGAGCTTTTAGTCCAAGATGTTTTGATAATGGCCAATCTTATTTTTTTTAAGGGAAATATTGGGAAATAGAAGTTCTCTACCTAACTCTATTATGAATTAAGCAGAGCAGGAAATACAATGAGAGAAAGATAAAGAAGAGTTATGTTGAGATCATTTAAGCTCTGAATACAACCAGACCTGAAGCTAGTTTTAAATCTAGACCTCCTGATATGTTAAACAACAAATGGTTATTTGTACTTGTCCCTGTTTGAACTGGATTTCTGCCATTTGTTAGTCCTCTCCCCACAATTATTTCTAATACATATAAGGTTTAAACATAAAAATAAATTATGCAGTCCTTGAGAATGGGTCCCAGTTCCTTCACTTTAGAGCCAGTCCAAATGGGAATCAGGTCATGGCGAAGTTCAAGTTTCTGCTATAATATTGACAGTCTTGTTATAATTTTCTAGAACTAAAATAGAAACAAGGCCCCTGTACTAGTGTATGTTAGAGGAATGGGTGGCATCAGGGAAGGTTTACCACATGTTTAGAAACAAAAGCTGAATTTTTAAACTCAAGGAAAAATGATGATAGATCCAAGACAGAAAACTAAGCAAAGGTGAGACCTGACAGGAACTAATGTTTAAATTTTACTGCTATGTGGACAAAGGACACAATTGTGGATGTACCAAAAGAAGACAAAGCCAGGAAGGCTTCTAAACCAGAATTCTGATGCTGTCTTGTTAAAAATTCACATGCAGTCTTGAATGGGGACATGCTCAAACCATTTAAAGCACTGTAGTTTAATGGGACAGTGGAAAGTTGCCAACATGATTCAAATTTGGTTTAAGAAACATCATTCTGCAAAATGGTTTAAGATTAATTACACTAGGAAGAGACTACAGGTAAGAAAGCCAGTTATGACACTTGCATTATTCCAGCCAAACATGACAAAGGCTGACCCACATACTAAAAAAAGAAAATGTCATCAGAGTATAATGTATAGAATTTATTGTAACGGAAAAACATTAAAATTATTGCCAAATGATTTGGATTCTACTTTTAGTTCCAGTGATAGCTATTTTCATCAAATGTATATGGACAAGAAATAGTTTGTAAATATCCATTAAGCTACCAAATTTAGGAATACTTAAATTTTATTTTTCCTTGCTTCTTGTGGCTCTTTGATTGGAGAGTAATTGTCATGTTTCTTGCACAGATAATATAAGAAGTAACTCAGATGTTAGGGTCCAGACCATTTCCACCTATAGTAGAATAACAGAGCAGTTAAAGCCATGTAATGTTAGTGGCAAGTATAACTATTCAAAAACTTCCAGTGTACTGAGAATAAATGCTGCTAAAATAAAAATACTTAAAAGAAAAATATGTTATTAAATGAGTTCATTGGTACTGCCATATTAATTTACATCTGTCAAATCTACAATCAGATGTATTCCACAGAAGCCAAATGTAATATGACTCCATGGAGACTGTTATTTTTAAAAATATTTATTGTTTTCTTTTTTTCACATGTGAAGTGAAAAAGCTGGCAAAAAGCAACCCTGCCAAAATTAATTGAATAAAAATATGAGGAATGTGCCTTTTTTGGCTTCTCATAAACTAAAAGCTGCCATCTGATCTTTAGAAACTTAAATATAATCAAATATGTGATAGGAAGTAGGGAGAGTTCTTCAGCATACACTGGAAAACCCTAAAGACAGGGAAAAAATAGAGTATAATTAAAATTTATAAGGAAAGCAGTAATCAAAATATAATCCAAGAGTCAAGACACCCCATCAAGATACTGTACATTAAGTAGAGGACACATATAAAAAGTAATCTGTTCCATTTAAATTAATGTATGTTGCTATTGTCTTTTTTTTTTTTTTTTAGCAGGATTTATTGAGAGGAGAGAAAAGCTCCCACAGTGGGAGGGGACCCTAGGGGTTTGCCTACTAATGTCTTTTTAAAAATATTCTAATGTTTATTCTAATGAAGTTATTACTGCTCACATATACCAGAAATTCTTTTTTAAATTGTTTACTATACCTTTATCACATTTTTTTAAGTGTCTGCAAGAGAGGTGAATGAACTAAATACCTTATTTAAAGGGAAGAACTATCAGAATCATAAAAAGGCAAAAGTCAGCTATATGCTGTCTGTAACAAATGCGATTTAAATACAAAGACACAGATAGATTGAAATCAAAACAATGGAAAAATGATACTTTGTAAACATAAGCCTAAGAAAGCTGGCACAGCTAAATTAATACAGAGCAAAATAAATTTCAAAAGAAAGAATGTTACAAGATAAATGAGGACATTAAATGATGTTAAAAGTAATATTTCTTTTTTTATTTTTAATTTTGAAGATGTGGGTTACAATTAGAGTTAGATACACAAAAATGCTCATTATGCAGGCACCCTTGTGATGAGGTGTGGCTCTCCTCCCCTGGCAGTTTCCCATTACTGCAAATCCCACCCTCCACCCCCCACCATTTGGAGCTACTGCCAATCCCTTTCTTATAGTATTATGATAATTGTTCAAGGTCCACTTATGAGTGAGAACATGTGGTACTCAGTTCTTTGTTTCTGTGATAGAACAGTCAGTATTACAAACTCTGAGTCCATTCAAGTTGCTGCAAAGTTCATAATTTTGTCCTTCTTTATAGCTGTGTAATATTCCATCATGTATATGTACCACATTTTTTTTTATTCAGTTCTCTTTAGATAGGCAGTACGCTTGGTTCCATGTTTTTCCTATTGTAAATAATGCTGCAATAAATGTGTGTGTGCAGTTATCTTTTTCATAGAGTGAGTTGACTTCCTCTGGGTATATTCTCAGTAGGGGGAAAGATATAGCAGTCCTCAGTATATACACACCCATTAAATGGGCATTAAGATTCAAGAAGCAAAACTGATAATGGCAAAAGACAAATTTATAGAGTCAGAGATTAAAACACCAATTTTTCAGTGTTGCTAAAACAAGCAGACAAAAAATCAGCAAAGATGTTGCAGACATAACAACACTATTAATAACTGGACCTAATGAACATTTGTAGAGTCTTAAACCCCCAAATTATAAAATACAAATTATTTTTAAAAGATAGACTTCATATAAAGATTTGACCAAGATCGACTACAAGCTGGCTCATAAAATAAGTCTGAATACATTTTTTAAATAAGCAAAATTTTGTGAAGTACATTCCTAACCACATACAATGAAATCAATAAGAATAAGAAACCAATACAAAGATTTTCAAAATGTTTAAAAATTAACTCATTTATTTTTAATGACCTGTGATTCAGAAATAAATTCGAATTAGAAAACATTTTAACTACATGATAATGAAAAAACCAACATATCAAATATTTAAGGCAAAGCTAAAGCAGTATTTAGAGGGAAATATATAACATTAAAGGTCTATATTAAAACAGAAGAAATGTATAAAATCAATTATCTAAGTTTTCACCTTGAGAAGTTAGAAAAAAAAAGAGAAAGGTGCATCCAAAATAAGTAGAATTTAGGAAATAATAAAAGATAAAAGCAGATATTAATGAAATAAGAAACAACAGTAGATAACATTTAAAAATCCAAAGTTTGGTTCTTTGGGAAATATTTGTAAAATAGATTAAAACCCCTAGCAAAAGCTATAAGGAAAAAAAGCCAAAAATTATGAATTGTCAGTATCAGGCATGAAAAGAAAGGACATCACTACAAACACTAATAGTTAATGAGGGAATATTATAAACAACCCCATGCCAGTAAATATAACATGGTAGATGAACTAAACAAATGTCTTCAAAAACATAGTTTGCCAAAACAAATTCAATATTTTTCTCAATATTTCCTCAGGGTAATTTCATTTTGAAGGTAAGGTTTGATTGTTATCCAAAGGAAGTCAGAAGAATCAGAACAATTATAGTTAATAATAATAATATCTCAAAATGATATGATGCTTATTAAATAATAATACTGAATTTCTTATGAGACTCATAAAGTGATTTCTAATTTCTAATTGAAACAAGTCATTTAAAAAATATTTTAACAGTGGAAGAACTTTTAGTATTATTAGTCTAAGGGTCATGATATTACATACTATGTGTATATTTTTAAAGAAATTATTCATAATTTTTTGTCACAAAATATTCACCATCTATTTCTGCATTGTAAGTTCAGCTTAAATCTACAAAAGTGTATTATTAAAATTAAAATTAATCCTTTTCTTTGGTCCTGAAACCTCCTTAAACTTCTTGTTCCATTCTTCCTTGTGTCATCAGATTTGTGAAATTAATGATGACACACTCATTCATCGATACAAAGGATGTACATTTATGGACCACAGATGTGTTTTTCTTTGCCATTCTAGCAACTAAAAAAATTAGAACTCATTTGTGGAATATGCAGTCTTCAGATTGCCACAGTATTTACTGCTTGTTAGTGTACAATCCAGTATTTTGCATATTTAATACCTGGTATCTGTAGGTATTTGAATTTGAAATGTGCTTCTTCCCATACCTACATTAAACACACTAACTTGATCACTAATCAGCACCCAAATATCAAATGTAATAGAAATAGCTTGGTCTTTATACTCAATGTTATCTCTACAGCTTTTAGCACTCTGGTCATTCTTATCCTTTTGCTGCGGGTCTGGTCCTGTGTGTGTGTATGTGTGTATATGTGTGCTATCCAACAGAGTCTCTTGGTTTGCCTTCTGCATTCATTGTCCAGGGCTGCTGCAACTTAGTACCAAAAACTGAATGGCTTAAAACAATAGAAAATGTTCTCATAGTTCTGGAGGCTAGTAGTACAAAATCAAGGTGTTTGAAAGACCATACTCTCTGATGGCTCTAGGGGTAAATCCTTACTTACTTCTTCTAGTTTCTGTTATTTGCTGGCAATCCTTGGAGTTCTTTGACTTGTAGATGCCTTGTGTCCAACCAGATGGTCATCTTCTCCATCTTTGTCTTCAGATTTTTCTTTCCTCTGTGTATATCTGTGTTTAAATTTTTCCTTTCTATGAGGACATCAGTCATATTGGATCAAGTCCCACTCTAATGACCTCATCTTAACCTAATTTAATCTGCAAAAACCCAGTTTCCAGGTAAAGTCACATTATAAGTTAATAATATTACACATTAAAAATAATTAAAGATAGGAATTTAACCTGTCTTTTTGTGGGACACAATTCAACTCATAAAACTGTGTTTTTGACTAATCATTTGTCTCATACTTTGTTTCCTTTTTCTCCTTCAAATCTCTGTAAGCATTCTCAAAGAGTGCTTGGCCCTCTATGCTGGATTTCTATGTTCTTTGTCTTGGCAATAGGATGATTTCAAATATTTCCTCTGTGCTAATACTTTCTAAATCTCTACTTCCAAAGTGTCTTTTGAGCCTTAGCCTAACATTTCAAGCCAACTGTTAGAACTCTCCACTTGGATACCCTGGGGGAATCACAAACACAATATATCCTAAGTATAAATATAAACTTTTCCTTCTGTGACTACTATAACTTTGAAATCTTATAGGTAGGGTGAGGGGAAGCCCTCTGCCTTTATATTCTACATCTAGAGAGTTACTTAAGACCTCAGATTTAACTTCAGTATAACTGTGAGTTGCTCTGAATAACATTATCTGTGTTCAAATCCTGGCTCAGCCAATTGCTAGGTGTGACCTGAGTGAGTGCTTTGTGTTTCTCAAGTGTAAAATAGGGATAATATTATATACTTGATTGAGTTGCTTTTTGGAAACAACAAAATGATACATTAGTGCGTCTATTAAAGTGCCTGCAACAGTAAATAATTGTAGTGGCTGTAATAATTGTTAATCATAAGAAAAATTACTATAAGTTGTCTCCTTACTTCCATTCTCGCCACATTCTATCCAGTCTGTAGACATTCCCAGATTAATCATCCTGTATCATAGCTCTGTTCATTCCCCAGAACATAATCCTTCACTGACTCCCCATTGTCTACAAAATAAAAGTAAAACTTCTTAGATTGAAATAAAAGGCCCTCTGGTCCCAAACTTACTTTCCAACCTCATTTTCTACCACTCACCCTCATATATCAAATACTTTCACCAAACTTAGCTCTTTGACGTTCTTCATATATGCTGCATATTCTGACACCTGTGTGCTGGTTTATGCGACTTCCCTCCTTAAACCTGATCTCGTTCAAATCTGAACTGGCCTTGCAGGCCAGTTGAAATGCTGTCTGTTGCAGAAAACTTTCCTTAATCATCTCAGCTGGAAGTAGTCTTACTCTACTGTAAAATCAAGTAGTGCCTCTCACTCATGGCATTCACCTCCCAAATGCTTATTGAATGCAAATTACACATCACGCACTAAAGTAGGGACAGGGAAACAGGAGTAAAGAAAATAGACATGGCTCTTATCTTCATGGAGCTTGTGATCAGAGAGACATATACTAAGCGAGTTAATTTAAATGTGAGATATAATTTTAATCTATAACAACTACTATGCAATATTATTTTTTCATGTATTAATCTTATTTCTCTATACATAGCTTACTATAGAACTATCTTTTGGTCATTTCTGTCTAAAAAACTTTTTTCAGAATTTAAATTTAAATTTAAATTTAATTGCTGACATACTAAATTTTGGTGAATTTTAATGACTATAAATAAAGATACAAAACAAAGTCAAGTTGGAATTCTATAGTTAATAAGAGAATAATGTAGACAATTGTCCTATGAATAAATATATTTTATAGTAAAAGAGAACAACATTGACAAATCATCAAATTGGAAAATATATTTTTAATATTCTGGTGCCATTTTGTAACCTGGAAATTCTTTGCATCATAATTTCCTCATCTATAGAATTAGGATGATCACAGTGGTTCAGTGGTCTTTCAAAAGTATGATTAAATGATGTGGCTCATGTAACAGTACTATGAAATCTCTAATTTTTTAATTTTTGCATTGCTTTTAGAAATAATAAGTTGAGGCCGGGAGCAGTGGCTCAGCCTGTAATCCCAGCACTTTGGGAGGCCGAGGCGAGAGGATTGCCTGAGCATGGGGGTTTGAGACCAGCCTGAGCAACTTGGTGAGACCTCGTCTCTACAATAAATCACAAAAAATTAACCTGGAAAGGTTTTGAGGGTCTGTAGTTCCAGATACTTGGAAAGCTGAGGTGGAAGGATCACCTAAACCCAGCAGGTCAAGGGTGTGGTGGCTGTGAGTATGCCACTGCACTCCAGCCTGGGCAACAGAATGAGGCTCTATCTCCAAAAAATAAAAAAAGAAATAATAAGTTGAGAAATCTCTGATACCTAAGTCATGTGCTGACTTGATAGTTATAACAGAGTACTAAATTTAAAGATTTTACTACAGGTAAATAGAGGGCTTTTTAATCATCAGGCCTTAAGATTACAAGTGACAAAACCCAGTTCAAACAAGTTTAAGCAATAAAAAAGAATTTCCAAATTAGGAGGAGTTTGGGATGAGGCTCCAGGGTGTATTCCCTTCTCTGCTTTTCTGCTCCAGATGGACTTCATCAACATATAGGGAGATCTGTCTTTTCTTCCTTTTCCGGTCTCTCCTCTACAGTTTATGTAAATTCCATGGAAGGATATTAACCCTCCTGGCATGGATCTCATAAATGCACCTTTAACTAAGAAAAGGGGTATTATGGCTACCTAGGCTTAGTTCCCATGTCTATCTGTGTGTGAACAACTCTGTCAAAATAAAATTAATTGGATTAGGTGAGGGACAGCTCCCCTAATAGAGGCAGAAGATCTGTTCTAGAATGAGGGATGGAATACTGTGCTGTCAAAACCAATAGACATCCACAACATCTACTCATTTTCCACAATTCACCTTCATATAGCAAATGTTTCAACCAAACTGAGCTATTTGACATTTTCCATACGCACTGAATGTTTTGGCCCCTGTGCACTCTTGTTTATGTTATTACCCTTCAAGCATGGTTGAATTCTGCCCTCAAGTATGGTTGAATTTCTTACCTAAACATTAATAAGGAGGATAAACTGCCAGTTTTAGTTGGAATGTAGAAAGTTTTGAGTTATTATCAAACTTACAGTAACTATGATAACTATCCAGGTGAACCACAAAATCACAGAGTTTTAGAAGTTCATCTCAGAGCAGAGAATATAAAGAAGCTTAAATGAACTAAAACCCAAATAACAAGAAGTCATTCTTAAAAGACAAAGACACACAACTAAAAGAGATACCCCACTAGAAGCACTGGTCTTCTTGGCATGAGATAGTAACTGAATAAAAGCTCAGGCAAGTCATGAGAGGTGAGGGGAAACTTCTTAGGTTCTTACTGAGTCTGAGCCAGTGGCTTCCAAAGACTAGAGATGGGCAAGAAAACTGACGAAGATCCCACTGAGATGCTGTAGGTCTTCATCAAGGGTACCACAAGCATCTTCCAAAAGTTGACAACAGGACCCAGGGTAAAAAGCAGTCTCCCTAGGCAGAGATAGCTGGATGTGAATCTGAAAGAAAAAGCACTAACTCCCTAGTGGGCCTCAAAATATTTGAAACCAACAGTGGACTGAAATTTATTTAAAGCTGCAACAAAGACTAGACTCAGGTTCACTAAAGTTTAGATTGATTCAGCTCCCATACTATGGCCTGAATGAAGAGATGTGCCATATTTTAAGGGTAAAGTTATTTATTTCAGTCTCTACTATCTATGTACACACAATGTAGGCCACAAAGCAAATATTATATGGCATGTGAAGAAGTAATAAAATATGTCTGACAGTCAAAAGAGGAAACAATCAATAGAAGCAGACTAAGAAATGACCCAGATATGGGGCTTATCACACAATAATTTTACACTAACTGATAAATATATTAAAGAATATAATGATGGTATTTATGCTAAAGTTGTTCATGGAATTGGTGAAAAACATGTACTAGCACATGGAGAATTTCAGCAGAGACCAAAACTTTAATACAGAACAAAATGAAAATAATAGAAATAAAATATGGAAGTTAAAGGATTTTTAATAGACTTAAATAGCCAAAGGGACAGAGATTTTTAAAAGATTTAGTGAAGTAGAAGGATCACTAAATTTTCCTAACTGAAAACACAGACACTTTATTAGCTTGCTAGGGCTGGCGTAACAAAATACTGTAAATGGAGTGGTTTAAACAATAGAAATTAACTTTTTTCAAAATTCTGGAAACTAGAAGTCCAACATCGAGGTGTTGTCAGGGTTGGTTTCTTCTGAGGCTTCTCTCCTTGGCTTGTAGATGACTGTCTTCTCTTTGTATCTTCACTTGGTCTTCCCCTTATAAACATCTACCTCCAAATTTCCTCTTCTTATAAGGACAACAATCACACTAGATTAGGGCCCGCTCAAATGACCTTATTTTAACTTAATTACCTTTTTAAAAACATTATCTCCAAATAAAATGACATTTTGAGATACTAGAGGTTTGGATTTCAACATATGAATTTTTGTAGAATACAATTCAGTTTAAAACAGATACACAGGAAGAATATCAACTGGTCTAATATACATGTAATTGGGATCTACAAGTGGAGATAGATGGTGGGACACAAGAAATATTTGAATAGGTTATGGGAGAGAATGTTGTAAAATTCATGAAAGATCAACATAAAGACCCAAGTACAGAGAATCCTCTGCATACTGGGTAAGTACATTCAGACACGGCATTGTCAAATGGTTAAAAACAAAAGATAAGAGATGATTTTTAAAAACATCTATTAGGTGAAGGTGGAGTAAATGCATTTCATAAAGAACACTTAGAAAGTGATGTATCATAGTTAACCTCCTATCAGAAGCAGGAGCCAGTGAAACAATATCATTAAAAAGCCTAAAGCAGGGGAAATTGTCAACTTGGAATCCCATATTCAGGAAAATTATCCTTCAAAAATGAAGGTGGCATAAAACATTTTCAGGCAGAAAAACGAAGGGAGAACTTATCTTGAGACAACTGCACCGCAGGAAAGGTTAAGTTATTCAGGCTGAAGTGAAATAAATAGCAAATTGAGGACCATATCTGAAGATATGAATAAAGAGCACCAAAAATAGTAAATATCTGGGTAAGTTTAAAAGACTACTAACTAGTGTAATGGTCATAATGCACTGTGGCTTTGTATCATATATAGAAATATTCAAATAACAAACAAGCCATCTAATATCAAGGTGGTTAATGTCTTCTTCAATACCTAAACATCCTAGTTTCTATAAGAAATTTTTATTACAAACTCTGAAGTACTGCTGAGCATCTATTTAGAGAGGATTTCTTTTGCAAAGTTAGTCAAGAAGAAAAAAGAGGTATTCAGTTACCATATCTTTATTTTTTCTTTTTAAAAATTTCTCTCACATTTTCTACTCTCCTATTTTCTTAAGCTATATATGTTATGTATAACCTATAACCATATAGATTTATATTAAAATACATACGTATACAGACACACATATTCTATGAGTATATACCAACCAATACTGTACAAAATTTGCTGTTCAATAGGAATTTGAAAAAAAAGTATGGAAGCAACATCAACACCAGCTACAGAGCAGAATTTGAGCACACACAATTTGCTATAGAAGTCTTCTGTAGAAGCACTAAATTTCTTTGAATCAATTATCTCTCCCTGAGCCATGGGCTTTGCCTTGCCGTGGCGCAACAGAGGCCTCATCATCCTTCCTCTTACACTGGGCACTGATTATCAAACATCCTCTGTTGTGCTGCTTGAACTACCATCCAATTCCCCTGCAGTCAATCTCAAGTAAAACTGAAAGGCTATGTTAAAAGAGCACCAACCTTCAAAGTTGCATGTGGAAAATATTCATTTTCGCACTCTGTGATTGAAGTCAGAGATGTCTTACTGTCAGAATTCTCAAATGTCACTCCTTCTATGAGAGTGTAGAGGCCATAGGAAGTGTGTGAAACTTTCCTTTTAAAAGAACTCCAAGTGAATACTTAGTGGCAACAGAAGGTGCCAGGTTGAAAAATGAAAGCAACAGGGCCTTGTGAAAAACAGAGCTCAAGGATCTCAGCTGGGTTGATCTAATAGTGATGATATCCCTGCATAATGTGGCATTAATTTTCTGATTCCCATTTCTAAATTGGAGGGTAAAACGATGGCCTGGCTCAGGGGTCACATGTTGAAAGACTGGATCAGTTAAGCACTATGAATTAGAGATGATAACTGGAGCTGGTACCCAGGAGATTTGACTCCCTGTCTCAGTTCTTTCAAAATCTGTCTCTGTGCCAGTAGGTATTTTACATCTCTGAGGTTCCATTCCCTTGTTGCAAAATGAGGGGTTGAAATTGATGAAGTCTGAGATTCTTTTTAAGACTGGAATTTTATGACTGAATGTTCCGAATTATCTTCAAGTAGAGTTACTTTTACATGGGAATTTTAAATAAAGCAAAAATGACTTGTGGTCAAAATCAACCTTGAGAATTCCAGGCTGTATGCTAATTACCATCTATCATTTTTATGTAATTTCAACACAACTAAGATTTTCTCTAGTGTCTGTGGGAACATAAGTAGGGGTAGTTGGCTTGTGTTTAAAAACCTTGTTGTGCGAAAAATACTACTCTTTATACATTTAGTCCAAAAATGTTCTTTTTTGTGTGTGTGTGTGTGTCTACACTGTGACTTTGGAATACAAAAATAAAATAAATATTCAGGGGTTTACTTTATTTAATATTCAATGCACTAATAACAAATTCATAAGCCTAGTTCTTCTTTAAGCCTTTAAATTCAGCATATAAAAGTTATTATTCTATTTATAAGTATAACAAATTTTAGTAATTATCTTTAAGGAAGCCTTTGATTACTGTTTGATCCCATTTACAAATTTAGTTAATTAAACAACTTCAAACTTTTAAATTGCATGTTTAAATTTAATATGCTATATTTGATTTTCTTTTAATTACTTCAATTGTTGGGTAAACCTTAACAGGAAGTTAAGTAATGCTTATATGTTGTTAAAAATACAACTTATAAATATTGTTATTTTTAAGTTCCGCTATATGTTCCAATACTACATGATAAGATTTCAATTTAAAATACACACCTAAGTTAATTCCTCCACTGCACTTTTTAAACTAGTTGCTTTATTAGGTCAAAATCTTGCATATGTTGTAAATATACAAAAAACCAAACACGCAGTTTCCTTAACACAAAACTATTAATATTAGTTTTATTCTTTGAAATATTTTTTCTGTATCTCACTGTAAATAAATATGCCCAGAGCTAAAAATAATATTTACTAAGAAATTTCTTGGCCAGGCTTGGTGGCTCAACCTGTAATCCCAGCACTTTGGGAAGCCGAGGTGAGTGGATTGCCTGAGCCTGCGGGTTCAAGACCAGCCCAGGCAACTTGGCAAGACCTAGTCTCTATAATAAATAAAAAATTAGCTGCGTGTGGTAGTGTGTGCCTTTAGTTCCAGCTACTTGGAAGGCTGAGATGGAGGATCACTGGAGTCCGGCAGGGTGACGCTGGAGTGGCTGTGAGTGTGTCACTGCACTCCAGCCTGGACGACAGAGTGACACTCCAACTCAAAAAAAACAAAAACAAAAAGAAAGAAATTTCTTATGTTGCCTCATGCATTTTAGGGATATATCTGCTTAGTTGAAATCAAATGAGTAAAGAGATATTAAGGATATCTAGGTGTGCAGACAGATATCCAAATGAGCAAATATCTAGTTGTGCATATATCTAGATGTGGATGCCATCCTTGACCTCAATTTCTGGGCTGAGCCCCTTTCTACAGGCTCTCTCCCTTCAACTCTATAACTTAGAAAAGAAAGTGTCACCATTCCACTTCTTTCAGTTTGAGACAGTACTACATAATTGATCTAAGCATCCCACAGAAATCTGCTATTCCACCCAGACTACTACTTTATTTAATTGAATTTGCACTGTTATGACTCTTACGATTTTGAATTTTTTAAAAAATTGTAGAGAAGGAGTCTCGCTATGTTGCCCAGGCAGGTCTTGAACTCCTGGCCTCAAACAATCCTTTCACCTTGACCTTCCAAAGTACACAAGCCTCTATGCCCAGCCTAAGATTTTAAAATATTTTCCTATATAGTTCCAAAAATACATTAGGATTATAAAATCCTGGATTTTTAAGAAATTTTCTTTCTGATGGGTGGGACCACATAATTAAAAGATACTAAGATTATGTGGGGCATATATATTTACAGTCTTGACAAAGACAAAATGGGAATTCTAACTATAAGAATCATGTAAAGTCGGGCTCGGTGGCTCAGCCTGTAATCCCGCGCCTTTGGGAGGCTGAGGTGAGTGGATTGCCTGAGCCTGCGGGTTCGAGATCCACCTGGGCAGTGAGACCTCATCTCTACAATAAATCAAAAAATCAGCTGGGAGTGGTAGCACATGCCTGTAATTCTGGCTACTCGGAAGGCTGAGGCGGAAGGATTGCCAGAGCCCAGCAGGTTGAGGCTGCGGTGGCCGGAAGCGGCCACTGCACTCCAGTATGGGCGACAGAGTGAGACTCCAACTCCAAAAAAAAAAAAAAAAAAGAATCATATAAAAATTAAGACTGATAAAGAAACATTCAATTTATATCATACTTCCTCTTTTCTCTGCACCTTCCTTATCTAAGCACATAAAGTTGATTCCTTATAGGACAAATGCACTTGTGATGCAATTCCTTCATATTGCCTTTCTTTCTTTCTTTTTCTTTCTTTCTTTCTTTCTTTCTTTCTTTCTTTCTTTCTTTCTTTCTTTCTTTCTTTCTTTCTTTCTTTCTTTCCTTTTTTTTTTTTTGAGTTGGAGTCTCACTCTGTTGCCTAGGCTGGAGTGCAGTGCCACGCTCACCAGCATTGCAGCCTCGATCTGCTGAGCTCAGATTATCCTTCCACCTCAGACTCCCAAGAAGCAGGAACTACAGGTGTGCTCTACCATGCCAGTTTATTTTTAATTTATTGTAGAGACAAAGTCTCACCAAGTTGCCCAGGGTGGTCTCGAACCCCTGAGCTCACGCAATCTCTCACCTCGGCCTCCCAAAGTGCTGGGATTACAGGCTTGAGCCACCGCGCCTGACCCCATATTTTCTTATACATGGTGCTGTAGGTCCCAAATGCTGCTCTAAAGAACTGTAGGGCTTTAAGAAAAGGCATATCCCTAGGCCCTTTCCCTAGAGGTTTGGCTTTATACGATTTCAGTTTGGCCAAAGGGGAAATGAAGAAATTTAAGGACATGGAAGATAGGAATGCTGTGGTCATTTTCTCATGTACTACCCACTCACTTCCATGTCCCTTAGAAGGATTCAGATAGATATTATATTGCTCTTAAATTATATATAACACATATAATATAATATATACTATTATATTTATAATAGGAGAAGTGCCTTTATGATCTGAGCCCAATATCTCCTCTGTGTGTAAGCTTCAAGTTGATGTAACCAAGTGAATCAGAAAACTATCTTGAGGAGAGAGTTAATAAAAGAAGGCAATTGATTACAAAAATATGGGACAAGCAGGAAGGATAAAAGAGGTTTTAAGGGGAGCAAAGAAGGCAGAAGATTGTTAAACTATGATGAGGAAGTTGCTGCAACTCCCGGGCCAAAGATAACATGCTCCTTCTAGAAGTCAGAGGTTCAAATTGGGGCCTCCAGCAGTTATCCAGCATGTCTAATCCAACTTCAATCCAAGAACCAGAAAAACAATGCCAGGGTGGTCTGGGGCCCTACTAGGTTCACTGCAAGATGGAAACACTCCAAGACTTCACTGATCATCCAGCCTCCCCTCTGAATGGTGATCACGGCATTTTGAGTCCTCTAGGAGAGCCATCCCCAATCTTTTTGGCATCAGTGACTAAATTCGTTAAAGACGAGTTTTTCATAGAGGGGGTTATGGAGAATCATCAAGCATTAGTTTCTTATCAGGAAAGCACAACCTAGATCCCTTGCATGTGCAATTCACAATAGGGTTCGCGCACCTATGAGAATCTAATATTTGACTGTCGCTGATCTGACAGAAAGTGGAGTTCGGCTCCCTGGCAGCTTACTTCCTGCTGTGTGGCCCAGTTCCTAACAGGCTACAGACCAGTACCAGTCCCTGGTCTGGTGGTTACGGTTTTGTGGTCTAGGATTAGCAGCAGCTCAGAACCCACAGCTAGTAATGCCCCAAGGGTCTGAGTTTCCCTTTTCCCGGCACACAGTTACATGGTCAAGTGGACATAGGCCACTTTACAGAAGGTCTAGAGGAATATTTTCAGTGTATACTATGACAGGGTCACTTGAAGTAGGGGGCCTTTTTGCAAAAACCCAGGCTCCTTTTATTCAAAAGGGTCCAGATTTGCCAACTGGTTCAGATCTAGAAACTAGGTAAGAGATCATTATTCCCCATCACAGTGACTCCAGTGAAGTCTCTCTTCCAGACCTAGATGTTTGACTGGCTTTGTACTCACATATAGTCATCCCTTGGTATCTGTGGGGCATTGGTTCCAGGATCCCCCATGGATACTGAAAGCCTTGGAGGCTCAAGTCCCTGATAGAATATGATGTAGTATTTGCATATATCCTATGCATTTCCTCCCATATATTTTAAATTATCGCTAGATTACTTATAATACTTAATTACAGTGTACATGCTATATAAATAGTCATTATACTATATTTTTAAAAATTCATATTATTATTTTTTCAAACATTTTTGGTCTATAGGTGGTTGAATCTGTGGATACAGAATCTACCAACATGGAGGGCTGACTACCAATATATCTATCTGTACAATAGTTGGTAAACTGTCTAAGTCAGGGGCAGTCAACACTTTTCTATAATAGGTCAGATAGTAATTAACTTAGGCATTTCAGGCTATATGACCTCTATTACCATTATAGTGTTGGAAAAAGTCACAGAAAACACATATGAAAGGGCAAGACTCTCCTCCAACAAAACTCGATTTATAGACTGGTTGCAGTGGCTCAAGACTGTAATCCCAGCACTTTTGGAGGCCAAAGCGAGAGGATTTCCTGAGCCCAGGGGTTCAAGACCAGCCTGGGCAACTTGGTGAGACCTTATTTCTACAATAAATCAAAAAATTAGCCAGATGTGGTAGCACATGCCTGTAGTTCCAGCTACTTGGAAGGCTGAAGTGGAAGGATCACTTGATCCCAATAGGCTGACGCTGGGGCGGCCATGAGCATCCCACTGCACTCCAGCCTGGGTGACGGAGTAAGACTCCAACTCAAAACAAAAGAAACAAACAAACAAAAAACTCAGTTTATAAAATGAATGGCATGCTAGATTTGGTTCTTGGGCCATAGTTTTCCAAGCTCTTGTCTAATTCTATCTGAAGGATCTTTGATCAATGACCAAATTTCAAAAATACCTTCTTGACAAAACATTCTAACAGTCACTCCAGCCCAGATGCCCATAATTGGAACTGTAGCCTTCTTGCCATTGGACTTCTGCTGCTTCATCCTTATCACTGAAATCAGGAAGCCCCTTTCAATATGTCATTTTCCATAATAATCTCCTGCAGAGGTCAGCCACCATAAAGCTTTTCAAGGATCCTAGTTTTCCTGACATGCATGCAGGCTTTTTAAATGTCAATGAATAAAAAATTTTCTGAACCTTTCTAAGGGACATGGAAGTGAGTGGGTAGCTCATGAGAAACGCACTGCAGCATTCCTGTCTTCCACATCCTTGGATTTCTTCTTAAAAATTATTCCAGGGATGTTCTGTCATCACAGACTCATTAAGTACCTATTGAGTCAATGTTTCAGTCAACCAACCAAGCAAATTGTGAGAGCCACTCTAGCTAACAAATAAAACACATTGAATCCATTATTCTATCCTCTTTGGCCCAACAGATTATGTGACAGAGCCAGGCTCAGTGGTTTGTGCCTGTAATCCCAGCTCCTTTGTAAACTGAGAGGGAGAGATTTCTTGAGCTCAGTATTCAAGACCAGCCCAGGCAACATAGCAAGCTCCTGTCTCTAAAAAAATAAAAGCAAAACAAAACAAAAAACAGATTATATAACTAATTCCAGAGTTATCTGTTTACAACAATCTTAGAATCATTTGCTACATACACATATTGCCCAGGATTCTGCCAAATAAATTATCTGAATCAAAATTTCACACACTCACATACAGACTACTTTCCTTTAGGTCAAACTTTGCTCTCATAATCCTGGTCCTACAGATATCTGCCTCTAGGTGCGGCATGAAGGCAATGAGTTGGGATGAGGTCACATCCTGAAATGGCATCTTCTTGCAAAGTAACTGTCTCAGTTGAGCTCATTACTGTTTCTTTTTCTTTTTTTTTTTTTTTTGAGTTGGAGTCTCACTCTGTCGCCCAGACTGGAGTGCGGTGGCTGCTCCCAGCCACCACAGCCTTGACCTGCTGGGCTCTGGTGATCCTTCCGCATTAGCCTTCCAAGTAGCTGGAACTACAGGCACGCGCTACCACACCCGGCTAATTTTTGATTTATTGTAGAGATGAGGTCTCGCCAAGTTGCCCAGGCGGGTCTCGAACCCGCGGGCTCAGGCAATCCACTCATCTCAGCCTCCCAAAGGCGCGGGATTACAGGCTGAGCCACTGAGCCTAGCTCATTACTGTTTCTTAAAGCAAAGGAAGGTCAGTTTTGTCTTCCTTGGGAAGCAGGGACTGCTCCCTCTAGAAAAGATGCTCAGAGGGATTTGGAGTTTCAAAGCTTTAAGATTAATCTCTATCCACTCACAGATTTTCATTCCAATGTTCATATTTCTACTTCCCATTAACGAATGCCCCGTTGCTTACATAAGGGACATGCCAAAGCTGTGGAATCAAGCTATACTGTAATTCTACAACTCAACAGTATCAAATCTGGGGGCTGATTTTCAGTGGCACAGTTCTATGACCTCATAAGAGACTCAAGTAGAGCCATCACAGAACCTCTCTGTCCATGTTTTGAGGCAAAAATGTGAAGCCCTGAGGTTACATTCTCTTTCTGTGAGTATTCTGGTATAGTCAAAAGCTAGTGACCCACCCCTCAGTCCTTGTAACTGTGTCCACCATAAAGTAGTCAGTCAGAATCCTCAGACTAAGCCATTAATAGGCACATCATCTCAGGCAATGACAGGGAATAATTTCAGCTACTGTTTTGTCACTTAATGATACATATACTTTCCATTTTTTACTGACAATGGAATTGCAACTCTATTTGGGCCTGATCAGATTACATAAGCAATTCCAGATTTCTTTCTAGGGTCACTCTTGGTATAATGTGCCATCAGTGAGAATCCAATAAGAAAAGCAGAAATCATTCTAGACATTTAACACAAGGAGCTGGAGATGGTGAAAAGCTGGAAAAGCAACAGAAAGAAGAAATGTCTGGAGGAGCAACAGGGTAGATTGTTACTACTTCAGGTTCATGGAGCTGCTCCATGTCTAGCTGGAGCCCGTGGAGCCCAGAAGCCTGCAATTGCTGCTGTCATGCCGGAAGGGCTGCTGGGTGTGCTTTTAGAGCTACACCTTTGCTGCACAGGGGGCCTGCACTCTGTGGTGTCGCTGAACTTGCCACCTACGCAGTTGCCTGTGGTCACACTCCTTTGCTCACTACTTCTGTTGTTGCTGCCAGACGTGCTAAAATAACCATAAAGGAGAGGGGGAAAGGTCTCTCTTTTGCTTCAGATTTTTAATCTCCAAGTGGGACCTCCCTTTGGTAGACCCTAACAGGAAACAAGTTGGCAAAGGAGTCTGAAAACAGAGTTTACAGATTTCCTGCCCTAGGGATAGAAAGTATAGTACCAAACGGTACATGTGAAGCCAAGAAATAGCAGACAATATCTAGAATTACAGGGAGTCTTCAAAAGCTGTATGGACAATGTCTAGCTGCCTCAGATGCTAGAACAGCTCACACTGTTTTATATGGGTAACTATGGCTGCATTCAGTTGTCCCAACATTTTTGCTTTCCACATGATATTACCAGTGATTTTTGTTTTATAGTGGGAAATAAACCTTTTGGTATTTCGTTTTTGTGGTAACTGAAGCAATGAATTCATTATACATACTCTAGTTGGCTTTGTGGAATTCATTTTGCTATTGTAACCAATCACTACAAATCTTCAAATGACAGATTCTTTCACCATTTCAATCCCTTGAGTCATTTATTATAGCTGCAAATGAATAAATTGCTTGGGGCCCAATTCTGCTGGTGATATGTGAAAGAGTTAGACTAGTGAATATAAATCCCTTACATATTGACTTAAAGAACAGAAATAGAATCTGTTTTTCGTTAATTCTTTGCACTCTTAATCAAAGTTAATTAAAATGCAATCAATTTTTAAAAATAGCACCAAGTTGGCCTTTTGTAATGAAGAGTATGCAACTGACTATGCAAGATTTAAATTTGTGTAGCCCAAAAATATAATTTTGCGCCACTCTGATATTCTCACTTTACTTTGAATTTATTTACTGCCTACTGTCTTCAAAGAAATTTCCTGTTTTCCTGAGGATTTTAAGAATTGCATAGCACATTCTCTGACTCCAGAAGCCTACAGATAATTTGGGAAGGCAAAAATGTACCAAAAGAGGGACTAATAATAATAATAATAATAACAACACAAAATGGTTGGTATTTCATAACAGCTTTATGTGAATGGTTACCACCATTCAACTCCTGTTGCAAATCAAAATTTACTAGCTATAATCCCTTGAATCCTTGAGATTATATTGTGGAGAGAAAAGTCCATGTGGTATACAAATCTTAAGATATTTTGTTGAACACATGCTGTGCTTCTTTTGGCCCTACTCAAAAATCCTTCTTTCCTTCTTCTAGTCTCTGGTCTTTGCTGACAATCATTGCCATTCCTTCACTTGTAGATGTATTGTTCTATTCACATTCCCTTCTTCTCCCTCTGTGTCTTCTCATGGAAATCTCTTTCTTCGAGAGAATGTCCAAAATTTCCCCTAAATTTATATAAGCAGGATTCATTTTATAAAATTACTGTTTTCTCTAAACTCCACCTTCAATTTGGGCTCTTTCATCACCTCAATAACCCACTGTATTAGTTTGCTAAGACTGCTGTAACAAAGGACCAAGAACTGAGTGGCTTAAAACAGACACTTAATCTCTTAGAGTTTTGGAGGCTAGAATTCTGAACTCAAGATGATGTTAGAGAAATGCTCTCTCTGATGGTTCTAGAGGAGAATCTTTCCTTCCCTTTTCTAGTTTCTAGTTTTTGCTGACAATGCTGCCATTTCTTACTGGTAGATGTATTCTTTCAATGAATCACATTACCTTCTTTTCCCTATCGGTCTTCACATTCTCCTTCTTTGTGAGAATGTCTAAAATTTCTGTCTCTGTGTTCAAACTTTCCCTTTTTATAAGGATGCCAGTCATATTGGATTAGGCCCATTCTTGTGACCTAATTTTAACTTGATTACCTCTGTAAATATACTGTTTCTAAATAATGTCACATTCTGAAGAACGGGGGTTAGGTGTTTAACATATCGTTTTTAGGAGGATAAATTCAACGCATAACATACACCTTCCAAAATAAATATTTAGAGCTCTACTTTTCTCATTGTCCTCGGCATATTAATTTACTGCAGCACCAATTAGATAGAGAGCATGCCAGGGCTCTTTAGACACTATTTTTGAGGGGACATTTATCACAGCACTCACATTTTACCCCAGAAACAAAATGCATTCATAAAAGTACTAAGTTACATTAAAACTATATATAAAAATAATAGAGATTAAAAATATTGTATTTATCAGATTTTATATGTTGTAATCACAAACTAGTCTCTAAAACTCTAAGCAAAAAGTCAAATGACTAAATCATTATTTTTGAGATAGAATTCGTCATAAATTTATGTAAATAAAAGATAAGAAAATATTTACAGAGAAAGTATTATTAACCATGGAGAATTTTAGGTAGGTGTCAAAGAGAAGAATAATCTAGGTAGACTTAAAAAAAATTTTTCTTCTCTCTAAACTGGATCCTCAGCAAAATTTACCTAAATTCTGATTGTTCCCTTTGTAGGCACCCTCATCTACTCAGTGATTGTTATTGATATTAAGTAGTAGGAAATTCAGAAGAGATAGAAGTGAGCTCCTTTTCCAGTCTAGTTTACCATTCTAGCTCCCTTAATTACAAGCAAACTACTCCAGCTTACAAAGTTATCTATGAGAAGACACTCCATCAACTTCTAGTCCATAATGTCTCCCATAAAGCAATGACAAGTAGGAAAGGTGAAGTAAAATAGATTTATAAATGTGAATGTAATCAGTTCATGAACAAACAGGATTTATAGTTTATAATCATATAGCAACTTTGAGTCTCACTTTTGATTTTAATTGACTCAATGGGTTTACTTCTTCTCCTGCTCTTCTATTAAAACTTAGACAGGCACTATGACATTTTTGCTTATTGTTGGTTAATGAAAGCATTTGGCCCCTTAAAGTTACCAAATACAGTCTTTATTCAGAAATTAGAATGTGTATTATCTTATAGTTACAAAATGCTACATTTGACTCAAATTAAATCTTCTTTCCCCTCCCCCAGGATGAGTATTTGGTGGGGAAAAAAAGTATCTTATTTTACTGATAAATTGAAGAGGTGACTTCATGTTCCCTGGTTCTGGCAGAAATTCAAAACATTTTTTTCTCATTATAAGATGTTATTGATGACCTCTACCCTACCACCGACCTCTCTCACCTACAGATTACTTAAAGCTAGAAATGCAGCTTGTCTTTTAGAGTTTCTTCCTGGTAATGAAAGTGTGATTCTTAAAAGCATTTGTCTTTTAGATGTCCTTGGACATTTCTTCAGAATACCCATGCTGGTTTCTTACAACATTGATCACCTCTGATCTATAAGACAAATGACATATTCTTTCCTCCAATACCCTGGGAGGGCAGGCTATTCTGTGCCATCATCTTCCTTAGACCTATCATTCCCATTTCTCAGCCCTTAGACTTCTCAACTGCAAGTTCATCCCCAGTCCTCATAGCACCTAAGCATAGGGGGAACATATCAAGTTCCTCAAAATAGCCTCATGAGGTATCTCTCACTTCACCCAGCCCCTCTCATTGGGACTCATCACAACCAATCACTTGCCAAAAACCCAAGTCACAAATACTCTTGGCACTTCCAGACCCTTTAGAGGGATAAAGAAATTTAGGCTGATCTCACAGATTCACAAAATTTATTTTGGCAAATATGCATTTTTATTTAGCGCCTAGATTTGAAATTTTCTATTGGTTTGTTTAGCTTCTTAGCTGAAATTTCCATCATAATATTCTACTATACTCTTATACTATACTACGTACTATAGCGACAATGCCACTGGACTTTGTACTATGGAGACTACATCAATGGGAGAAGGAAGATGCAGGAATAGTAAACAAGGCATTCTTGAGCATGTAGGGTCAGCATTTCCATTTTCTTTATCATCCACCACCTTCTGTGTAATTTCATGCTTTGTTGCCAACTCAAACTCTTCTCTAACTCTACCTCAACTCTCCCATAAGATACAGGTCTCAAGACCACATGACTCTCTACATCTAGTTACTACCAATATTTATTCAAAAGTTGATATGTATCTTTTGATATCAATAGCATGGCGAGGGAGTCATGTAATAAAGGCTGGTGAGGAGGGACTCTTCTTTCTTGGTTGAGACCTTCACCACTCTCCTTGGTTGACTCTATTTTGGGGATCACAAGAATGTAGATTATTTTCACCTCCTCCTCATATATTTCTTGTATCTAAATATGCCTTTGACCAAGACAAAACAGTGAGTAGCATTAGTAGGCAGTGGGAATGATCTTCCCCATGTCTTTTTCTATAAATAATTTTAGCGTAGTAATAAGACCAGAGTCAATCTGCTTTTTGCTATTCAACAATGCTAAACAATGTTATATGCATTTAATTGTGCCACCCAAAAAGATACATTGAAATTCCAACCCTCAATGCCTCAGAATGTGACCTATTTGGTCTTCCTTTCTGAAGACATAATTAGTTAAGATGAGGTCATACTGAAGTAGGGTGGATCCCCTATCCAATACATGTGTTGTACTTTAAAGAAAACAGCTATGTGAATACACAGAGAAAGAGGGAACATGGCATGTGAAGATGGAGGCAAAGTAGTAATATAGGAATAGCAAACTTGTAGTAATACTTCTACAAGCCAAGGAACTAACTATAAGGACTGCTGGCTATCCCTAGAAGCTAGGAGAGAGACATGGAACAGATTCTACTTCAGAGTCCTGAGGAGGAATCAACCCTGGCAACAACACCTTGATTTTGGAATTCTAACCTCCAGAACTTGGAGATGATCTAATATGTGCTACTTTAAACCACCCAGTTTGTGGTACTTTGTCACAGTAGCCCTAAAAACGAACATAAATGCCAATGACAAAATACTTCCTCCTGTCTCTCAAAAATCATTTTATTTCATTAAAATAAAATAAGTATTTACAAACTCTTCAGCCAAATCCATTTTACTTACTAATTTTTGATAAATTTAATTTTAAAATTATTTTGGGTATATAATAGATGTATATATGGGGAGCACATGATGTTTTAATACAGGCTTATAGTGTGTAATAATCAAATTAGGATAGTTGGAGTATACATCACCTCAAGTATTTATTATTTCTTTGTGTTAGAACATTCCAATTTCGCTCTCAGTTGTTTTAATATATATGATAAATTATTATTCATTCTAGTCACCATGTTGCTCTACACTGTAATACTAAATCTTCTTCATTCTATCCAGCTATACTTTTGTACTCATGAACCATCACCACTTTCTCCCCACTCCCTACTACCCTTCCGAGCCTCTGGTAATCATCATTCTAGTCTCTATCTCCATGAGTCTAATTGTTTGAATTTTCAGTTTACACATATAAGTGAGAACATTCAAAATTTGTCTTCCTGTGCGTCAGCCAAATACAATTTATTTCTGAACCTAATGAAGTTCTCTAATGCAGTGTAATAGATTTCCCCTCTGATTGAAACTTCACATTGGATTTGGGTAGGAAGGATAAAGATGGAAGGGAAACTTGACAAGCAGGGAACAGTGAGTAGACCAGTGGAAAGCCATGCCTATCATGTATGAGCAATGCTTCAAAGAAGTAGTAGATGTGCTGACTATACAGTCTGGCATTTATATTATGATGTCCTGTCCCTACCAGCCACAAGCATTGTAGGAATATCTGTAGCTTGTCTTGCTATCCCATTTTTGTTCTGCCTTATCATGCACTTCTGAATTCGAACTTCCAGCCCAACTCCCTACTTCATAAACTCCTGGATAAAATCAGGTTTTTGCCTTAACTTACCACTTTCTTGACTAAGAGTCTATGGACGGTCAATCAAGAGCACCATAGAGGGATGCCAGCATGACCCAAAATGTCAATTGTTGTCTTCTAATGCCAGAGAGAGTGATATCCCCCATGTCTTACTAAGATTTATAAATTGCTGATTTGCAAAGTTAAATGAATAGAGCAATTAAAAAAATAAAAAGAAGAAAAATGTAAATAAACAAATTTTTTTTTTCATTTTCTCTTTTACGCCAGTGGTCAGTTTTGACCAGAAAAATACCATTTGCCCCAATGTTCTCCCCACATTCAACATACCTAGAATAGATATTATGCATTCTCAACCTGTCAGCTTTGGCTGAATTACAGAGTGCTCAATTATGCTCTAATCAAATAGCTGCCCAATGCAGGCCACGTAATGACTTCCTGATTATCTGCCTTTAAATGATGAATGAAATGAATATGTAACATTCTGTTCAAATATAGCATACTTAGCATGCCAAATGAAAACTGATTTTGTGCTCCTCTCTGTGAAAAACGTATATTTTATTGTAATTCAGTTCAATGGTTGTTCGGTTGCTTGTTTTCTAGTCATCAAGATAAACATTGAATGAGCTATCTAGGAGAACATTAGTCTTCATTTTTGCTTTCCAACAGATGCTAAAGGTGTTAAATATTGTTTACATTATTTACATTCCTCTCTTTACATTTTCTCATTGGAAGAAAAAAGAGGAAGGTCACATTTTTACAGTTTTTGTCGGCTATGTTCCAATACATTGGCCAAAGAAAAATTTCAAAATCCAAAACAAAAGCCCCCAAAGCCAAACAAAAAACTCCCCACAAATTTGCTATAATAAATGTATTGCAAAGATAATAATATTGACATATAAATTATTTGTTGTCAAGTGTGCTTTTTATAAAGCAGCAATCTCTGATATTAGAACCCAAGTAAATACTTTGATTATATGTCTGGTCTAACATAATAGTATACATGACTGTAATAGTTCACTGTATTATCTTATTACATAATTTTACTCTCAACATACCAATTTTAGAAAAACAACTCAAGAAATTGTATGGGGAAATTCAATGTATGTGATATCTACTTTTAAGGAACAACTTTTCCTTCTAACTAGAAAGAGAGAGAGGAGACAATCAGACAAGTAAGAAGGAAGGAAAAAGGAACTATGGAAGGAAGAAAAAAGAAGGAAGGAAAAAGGGAGGGAGGGAGGGAAGGAGGGAGGGAAGGATTTTGCTACCCATTTTAGCTAATATATGTTTAATGTTGCAAAATTAAATTAGTTGGTACTTAAGCACTGATCTTAGAAAAGATTTTGTATAATATGTGTACTGGATTAGCATTCAATAAAAGGTTGTCTGAGATAAGAAAGCCTCATCTAACATCTTTAGAAACTTTTCCTTAATTTTACCTTTAAAAGAGGAAATTCTTAATTAAAATAAAAAATTAAAGATATTTACATATAATATTTATTTCAAGATATTAAGATAACTGATTTAGTACTCTTTTCAGAATATATTTCATATTCTTTTCTCTCTCTTTATTCTCCCTTTTTCTTCCTCCGCCTCTTCCTCCCTCTTACCCTGTCCCTGCTTTTTCTCCTCCTTCTCCTTCTCCTCTCTTTTCTTCTTCCTCTTTCCCCATTCTCCTGATTCTTCTCCTTCCTTCTTCCTTCTTCCCTTGTTCTTTTTCATGCTCTTTTTTTTTTTTTGAGTTGGTCTCACTCTGTCACCCAGACTGGAGTGCAGTAGCCGCTCCCAGCCACTGCAGCCTCAACCTGCTGGGCTCCGGCGATCCTTCCACTTCAGCCTTCCAAGTAGCTGGAACTACAGGTGCGCACTACCATGCCCGGCTCATTTTGATTTATTGTAGAGATGAGGTCTCGCCAAGTTGCCCAGGCGGGTCTTGAACCCGCGGGCTCAGGCAATTCACTCACCTCAGCCTCCCAAAGATGCGGGATTACAGGCTGAGCCACTGAGCCCGACTCTTTTTCATGTTCTTTGATTATTTTATCTTTTCCCTTTTTTTAATCTTCTATTTCTAACTGTACAAAATGAACTGCCAGGCCTATGGATACATACATATATTGAATTTCCCCATACAATTTCTTGAGTTGGTTTTTAAAATTAGTATGTTGAGAGTCAAATTATGTAATAAGGTAACACAATGAACTATTATAGTCGTATATAATACTATGTTAGACAAGACGTACAATCATGAATAATCCAGCACACACATACACATGCACATACACAAACTTCGATGCAGAATCACTGAAATTGCACTAAAATCATCTAAATATGAAGCCTCAGAGTATTTTATGTCATTTGTAGAAAAATGTTAAATGCACCTCCTGCGAATTTGCAAGTACAACAGCAAAACCTTTCACATAATTGGTGAGCTGGATTAAAGATTTTTATTATTGAAAAATAAACCAGTGTTGCTGTTATTTAAAGACATATATGTTTGTATATATAACATATATACTTGTATGTAAAAATATATGTTTATAAAGTATCTTTTTCATAGTTACAGCAAGCATGAAACTAGAAATTAGAATTCAAATAATCTTAAAGTAGGCAGTTAAAATGTTGTATTATAGTTATATAATGTAGTATTAGGAAAATATAATTTTTGATGACAATTAACTGTGTCCATTTGGAATTTTTCAATTATAAGAAGGTACTGCATTTCACTGGTTATAAAGTATGTATTTTAACATTTCTGAAATTAAATTAGAGGTGTACTTTATGATTGATGAGTGGCATGTGACAGTTAAATTGGCAGTATTTTTTTTTAGTAATAATATGAACATTGTACATTTAATAGACTATAGCACTAAAATGCTAGTGATAATATGTTTAATGAGAAAAAAGCAAGTTTTGTACAATTAATAAATTATATAACTATAACAAAATATTTAAAATTTATCTTTTTCTTAAAGTACACTGTACATTTTAATCTCGTAGGTTTTATGATGTGCAGTATTTTTGCACAGTAGTAAATGGATATAATTCATAAATATATAAATATTAATATATTGAATGTGTATCAAGCAAAGCTTTATGGATGAAGCCATAACTCCAGCCAGTACACTTCACTGTATAATACTATTTTCCGTGTTTAAATTTGTTTACTCAAGAAAAAAGCAAGGAAAAGAAAGACTAATTACTTGGAGATGGAAGTCTGTGTCCTTCGTGGAAGAGAACTTCAAAGATAACAGCAATATTCTTAAGATTATGATAATCACAAGGGGTTTTACTTTCTTATTATTCAAACTATGTGTATGCATTTTACACACTTTTATGCATAATATATTAATATACTTGCAAATATATACTTATGTAACATATTTTAGTACACTTTTTGTTGAAATATGTTATACCATTTGAGATATAATTACTTCTAAATTGTTTCTTTGTTTTGTTTATTGTTAACAGTGCTGAGCATTGTTTTATGGCACTAGAGATATAAGTGTAGAAAGTCCACATTATCTTGTCTAAGAGCTTATATCCTAGTGGGAGAAACAGTAAGCAAGTAAACAGGTTATTTTTATGATTGATAAAGGTTACGAAGAAAATACAATCAGGGTATGTGATACAGTTGACTATGGTTTAGGCTTCCATATTACAGTGATTGTAGAAAGACCTAAGGCTACAGTGATTTTTAAGTGAGTCAGGTTGGTTCTCCAAAGTAAACTCTAAATCCATATATCTCCAAAGTATATTCTCCCAGTTAAGATGATATGTATCTCCAAAGGCAGCCTGCTCACTGACATGCCTGCTGCCAATATACCTCCATCTACAATCCCTCCTTCTACACCAAGATTCTTTGATATAGGAAAATTCAGAGCCGGGCTCAGTGGCTCAGCCTGTAATCCCGCGTCTTTGGGAGGCTGAGGTGAGCGGATTGCCTGAGCCTGCGGGTTCGAGACCCACCTGGGCAGCGAGACCTCATCTCTACATAAATCAAAAATCAGCTGAGCATGGTAACGCATGCCTGTAATTCCGGCTACTTGGAAGGCTGAGGCGGAAGGATCGCCGGAGCCCAGCAGGTCAAGGCTGCGGTGGCCGGGAGTGGCCACTGCACTCCAGTCTGGGTGACAGAGTGAGACTCCAACTCAAAAAAAAAAAAAAAAACGAAAAGAAAATTCAGGTTTTATGGAACTTTCCACTCCTATGCCTTCTCAATTGTGGTTGGTGAGGTTTGGGTGTAGCGTGCTGTTAACCCAGTTGAAGCCCTTCCCATACACATTCTGATTTCATAAAACAACAAAGAATTATAACTTCCACTCAAGGAGCCAGGATCTTCATTTCTGAGATCCACAACCTTCAAAGGCAAATCTCATAACCCATGAAGAGTCAGCTGTGTTATTTAACCTAGACTGCACCTTTCTAATTTTTTTAATATAATAATTAACCTACATATTGAAACTGGGAATGAGGTAATCTTATATTTACTCTGGCACATTGGCTTTGGTTATGTTCACTGTTCTCTGAAGTGACCGCTAATGAAAAATACAGATATATAATTTTTAATCAGCAAGGTTCTCTTGACATCCTGCTTCCTGATGTGAGACAGCACAGTAAATGGTGATGGGTTTTCTCCAATCTATTACTGGAAAGAGAAGGCAAGTTGAAATTGCTCAGCAATAATGTTTCTTATCAAACTATGTCTTGTTTTTTGTTTGTTTTTCTTGTTTGATTTTTTTCAGTGTTCCTGGCCTCTATGTATAGAAAACAGACCTTGTGACTATAAGCTTTACTTTTGGGTAGACAAATTATCGTCTTTTGTTTAGCAGAGCAAACTGGAGGGGGAAAAATGGAAAGGAAAGCATTTCTAACCAGTATTTAGCTGTATACTTACAGCTGAAATCTGAAGCTCCCACAACACAAAAGTATTACCTGTGGGCTAAGATAGCTGTGTTGTACAACCACAAACAGCATTTGGGGGACTTTGTTTCTATTTGTCAACTCACAGACTTCTAAGAAATGTGTTGGTGGCAACAAAGACAGCTGCCTAGCTCAGGCATATTTGAGTGTCCATCTTAACTCCTGGGTCTCTTTCCCACCTCTGCCCCCGAAACCCAGAATGGCCATTGGCTGAAGCAAAGTAGGGGAGGGATGGGCGGGTTGAGCTTTGTCAGTATGACAGCTCCTCCTGCCACACTAAGCTTCTTAGCATTTTGTTTGTATTGTTAGGAAAACTCATGCCTCTGATTTCCTCCCTCCTCACCTTTTGTAACTAACACCCTGATGATGTTCTGTTTCTGTAGTATTAATGAATTCACCAGGACTTCCAAAACCACAAATCTCATCATGCTTTTGAGGGAAATTGTCAAGATGCTTATTGACTTTTGCTTCTTCTTTTCACGTTGATGGAATGTTGAAAAAGATGACTAATAAATTAAGATAAGCCGAATAAGAAATTTTTAGAACTTTTATTTATATTAAAATAGCATTTGATAAATAGGTTTATGATTTACCATAATAATGGCCCCTCTTCCTTGAGCTTCCACAACTTGGTACTTTGCTGGGTGCGTTATATGTTTAGTTGAATGCACTGTTATCATTATTATGTGCATATGTATATACACACACATATATACACTATTTAAAACATTATGTTACCCCAATTATATATATATTTATATATGTAACTTAATCCATTATGATATCATCAGATTTTTCTTTTTAGTGAAACAGTAACAATATGTATCTCCCAGGGCTGTAGTCCATAGTACTGAAATTTAATGCTTGCTCTTAGTTACTGGCACATGCATAGAGTACTATCTCAGGCATAGCGTTATTGCTATGATTTTCACTCTATTGTTCTTTCTATTATTTTTATTAATAGATGAGGAGTGTAAGTTTCTCAGACATTAACTTGCTTCGAAAGTTCATCAAGTAAGACAGGGCTCAGAACTGAACAGAGTACTAAAATCCTGGTTTCCATAAACATTTTCCTTCCATCTTCGTCCATTTTGATTGTTTTTTTTTTTAATTTCACTGAGTCGTGCACCTTCTTGTTTGTGTCCTTTGCCTTAAGATTGCTATGTTTCTTTCTCTTCCCCCATTCCACTTGTTTCTTTCCTAGCACTATTTTTGATATTTCCTAATGACTTTGCTTCTCACCAGGGCAACTCATAAGCTTCCCTTTACCACACTTTACCTGATTTCTAACCTTCTCTGCCTATCTGAGGACTTTGCCTTTACTTTTTTTTTGTATTTGTCAGAATGAATCTTAAGTTGCAATTGTGGACAACATACAGTCTTATAATTCTATCAAACACAGGAAAATCATTTTTAATTTTTGTTGTTTTAATGTTTATCAATAAAGCTTTGAAATTAAATACTGGTATCACAGTGCCAGGAGACGAGAGTCTAAAACCAAAGTAAAGAAGATGAGGTGGCTAGGTTACAGAATTTAAGGAGGCCTTTTCTCTCAGCTTCATGAACATGTAGGGTCTGCAACTCTGAGTGAGTGTCTTCTTAAATTTTGTACCATAGGCGTTTTCTTGCCTCACTCTGGTCCAGGCACTGAAAAGTTTCTCCAAGTATTTTTTTCTATAATCAAAGGTTTGTTCCACCACACCAGGATTCAGGAGGACACTTTATTTTGACTCTTTCATAATAATAGGCCTAACTTGTAGCCCTCTTGGGATTTGCTATGGCATGATAGCAAGTTTAAAATCAGACAATGCTCTAGTCAAGGCCAGGTGTTCAAAATATTATAAACAGCTCCCTAAAGACTAGAAAATGAATATTTAACTAGATGACTACATTTGATTTCCTTCATTCATTTTTTATTATTTCGGTGAAAACCTTCTTGATGGAAATAACATTGACAGAATTTTAATATCTTCTGGTAAATGAGACCTGCTATTCTAATGGGTTTAGCATTTCTCATAGTACCATTTGGTAAACTCTGATGACCAGTAATTTTCTCCATAGTTAGGGCTTAGAAAATTCTGTGCAGGTTATACATCAAGAGTACAAAATTTGTCCTAAGAGGTTGATAATTATGATGAAACTAGTTATATTAATTAGGTCTTGTTTACAAAGAGCCTGATTTGTATGTGTGAGTGTTTTAAGGAGAAAAAATAGCCTCATCTCTAAAAGCTTTAAGTGCTTAATTATTGTTATTTTCTTTTCAGAAGCAAAGGGAACTATCATACCCATCAAAACAGAGTTCTGCAGAGGGTTTTAGGTTCCTTCTTGAAAAGCAAGTTCCAAGAAGCAAAGCTCTCTAGAGCTGATATTCATTAAAATTAGCAGTTAGTACAGTTACCCTGGAAATAGAGGTCAAAACATCTACTTTCCCATTTCTACTGTGTTTATCTTGTGACTGTAGTTGCAGAAATTCTACATAGGTAGAGTAAGAAGCATTTTAGAGCTCCAACGTCAGATTTTGCTAAGTAGCTATTTTCCAATTATCACAGTTGACAGTGTTCATCTGATTGCCTGTTGGAACTCTGAGAAAAGTCCCAAAGCAATTCAGGAATCTGATAAAAATCATCAGGTTTCTCTATACTTGTGCATATTGCTAAATATTTTCCTTGTCATCTTCATTCTTAAACTCATGGTTGGAAAAACCAAAAATGAAATTTTGTTGTAGTTATTATTTCTAACTTGTGCTATTAATACTAAGGGAAATTTGCTAGAGTATTATGTGGCATGCCATAAATTATGTAAGATTTGTATGGAAGATTGAACCCAAAAGAAAGGTGTACTCATGAGGTGGTTGAGACAGTATAAGGTGTCCTGTCTTGCAGTTTTCACAATGCTTGCTCATTGCATTCCTTTTCAGTGAATTGAATTAAGTTCAAACCTAAGACAAATAATAACTCTCTGATTCTCTCCCTCTCTAAATGAAATGAAATGAATACAGCCATTCAACACAGACAAACAAGCTTGTGTGATCTTTAGGAGGAAAACAAAACTGTTAAAAGCAGAAGTGGTTTTTCTTTTTTTAAAAAATGCTTTATCTTTACTTACATATCATGTCTGTTAATGGTTATAGTGACAGGCATTGCATTTCCGAATTTGCTCAAATCCTCATGGAAGCAGCATCTGAGACTGAAGGAAAACTGGCTCTATCAGGTTAATCTAGGATTTCCAAATCGGGTTTAGATCAAAAAAGAAACCCAAGGTTTTCCAGTGAATGAGGATCTTGCTTTTATTCATATAAAGCTCTTCCATCACCCACTCCAGCATGATGCTTCTGAAATGCAGAAACCTGTCACTTCTGAGATAAACCCACTAATCCACCTCTGTCCTTGGCATTCTCTGTGTTCGTTGGGCAGATCTTTTTGGTATGGATATTTCCTATCACTTATTCTCAGCGCTACCTTTGTGTCATAAGCTGATAGCTTTAACCGATGCTTTTCCTGTCTTCCAGATTCAACGAAGACATCCAGACGGCTCTGTGTGGTGTTTGAGAGCAGCTCCCAGTTGAAGTTCTTCTGTAGGTAATCCCCAGGAATGACAGCACGTGTGTTGTAGACCTTAAGAGTTGCTACTGTGTTTACCCAATCAAAACATCTATGAATTCCTGTTCTTAAGTGAATATGCAAACTAACAGTAACTTTATTTGGTATTTTTCTTGTTCTTAGTCGGAAATCTAACCTTTCTTATTACTCATGTGCATGAAAAAAGTAATGCATGTATTTATCAAAAAACAAACAGCTGCATCTCTATCCTCCCAGGCATCATACTCTCAACTTACCTCTTTTCATCATTCTTTTTACTCATCAATTTCATCTGTAGGCCAGGAACTGCTGGCTGATAAAAACAGTGTCTTATTCTTTTATTCATTTTTTAACTCCCAGTGCCTAACATGTAAGTGCTTAAGGAAAGTTGTTTAAATGAGTGAATGAACTAATGATAACAGAAAACTAAAAAAAATTATATTGATATTTATAAATAGACCTAGATATAAAATCTACTATCTATGACACTGTCAAGTTTCAATTACATGTGTTCACATTTTTTTTTTTTTAACTAGTGTGATCTTTTTCTTTGATATTCAATCTAAGCAACCATCCTGACTTGGCTATTCTGTTCATTGAGCACATGGTGAGGTATAGTTTTCCTTTGTTATATATATTGCACTGGAGGAGGATGTCTGTAGTGCAGGGAGCCCTGATGTGTCCTAATGAGGCTGACTGTCTCAGAGCTGATGGCTTTCACCCTGAGAGTTCTTCCCATCACCCAGCGTGTTTCAGCCTAAGTGTTAGCCAGTTGGTGAATGAGATTTTGGATGAGTTCCAAATCATAGTTTGCTATGCGCTTTCTCAAAACTTGACTGTCTTTGCCGTCTTCATGGATGTCTTTTCTCTATTTAGTAAGCAGGGGTGGTTTTTTTTTTTTTTTTTTTTTGGCATTTTTGCACATTTAACCTTATTTACAGTTTTCTTCCATGAAACAGAAACACGACATAGTACCGAGACAAATTACACATTGCATTAGATTTGTTCAAGTTCCAAAAAGGCAATGAGATAACATATGTAACAGCATTCTGAAAATGATAAAGCATCCTACAACTAAAAGGAATTGATAATTTTTTAATTATCATTCACATTGCAATTTAATAAACACTTGGGAATGTATAACTTTTGAATGTGTGACATTAGATATTACTGTATTTTTTGTGAGGTTTTGATGGGCTTTTTTGTTCTTGTTTTTAATACAAAATAGGTTGTTTATGTATATGTATACTTTCAACAGATTTACAGCTTTGTGAGTGTATGGGGTTTGGTTTGTGTTTTGGTTTTTGCTTTGTTTGTTTGTTTTGATGTTTCAGTTCATTCTTTTTGTGTGGTTTTGCTTGTTCATGCCTACAGAGAATAAACTTTATGATAAAGCATATACTTCAACTCTAAAAAAATGACAAGTCTGTGGGATTTTGCGGGGGCAGGAGTGGATAGGCAGGAAAAAGAACAAGCTGAGGAAAAATTAAATAGTTCCCAAAGAGTATTTTACTTTCTGAAATATAATCCCAAAGGAAATTACTATAATGCAAAAGACCTAGAATAAGAACTCTTGATATTAGATACATGTAAGCTGTGGTCAGAGGGGCTAGGAAATTGATGAGTTGCAGATATCGGCTGCTGTGTTTGAAAACACTTCATGAGTGAATTCTGAAATGGATTCCTCTGTTGGATAGATATTTTGGCAACCTTAGTACTATTGATCTATTAAAGACAAAGAGGAAAACGCTCTGACCAGTATGCTAAGAAGAGTTTGCTTCCTAGGGAAGACAGTCTCATGCTCCTTACCTTTCATTGCAATTGTGAAGCCCACCTAGGAAGACAGGTTTGAATTATTAAAGAAACTGAGTTTTTTAGCCTTGAAGCAAAATTTTCAATATTCTGCAAATTTTACAACATTTTGTTTGGAAATACACAATTTTCTCCACCTGTTTAGAAACAGAAAAAAAACCACTCAGGAGTGAGGAAATTTATTAATGACACTAAAATTTAGTTTGAATGTATTAAGGTACAGTGTGGGTTTTAGCTAAGTCTTAAGAATTGCTAACTTAGAATTTGAATGGCTGGCCTGCTGTTTGACATTATGCCAATCCCAAAATAATCTGTGGAAAAAATTAATGTTGTTAATATTTTAAATCTATTTGAGTAGATAAGCAGATATAATAATTAACTTTTCAATTCATACATGCAGCCTTTTTAGTTAAAACATCCTATTTTTTATTATGACATGAATTTCCTCTCTTTTAAACACCATAATAAAGCATAGAATATAGCATGGAAGAATAAGTGTTTCAGACCTCGTGTGGTGGCTCACATCTTTAATCACAGCACTTTGAGAGGCTGAGGTAGGAGGATTGCGTGAACCCAGGACTTTTGAGACCAACCTGGGGAACATAGTAAGACCCTGTCTCTAAAAAAAGTATTTCACTTTCAAGGAAGACACTCCAGCTAGTAGCTAGGGGTGAGGGTTTTGGAACAATACAGTCTTGATATAAATCCAGACTTTACTGGTTTTCTACTGTGTCCTCTTGCAGGTTGCTTAACATCTCAGATTATAGTCTTCCAACCAGTAAAATGAGAATAAAAGTAAAACCCATCTGATGATTTTTTTTATAAAAGTCAAATCAGAAAATATCTGGAAAACATTAAGCAGTATTTGAAATACAGTAAATATTGTGTTCACCATTCATACAGTTTGAGTGATTCTATGTAGAACACAATGAAAAAGACAGAAATTTGGTTGACTCAAATGCTATGGAGTCCTCCTCAGTCACCAAGATTTATCCCAAGTAGAACTTTCTGTTTTTTTGTAATGATAACTCTGTAAATATGTTTTGATCCCACTTTTCTTTGGGTTGAAAGTCAGGCCTGGCATCACATAAGTTCTAAGAGAGATAGAGGTGTGACAAGGTCTTTCTGCTTTAACCAGAGTGCTCATTAGTGCCTGCTAATGAGAAAAGCTTAGGTCAGAAGCCAACGAGAATACACCCTCAGTGTGAGAAATGGGAGAAGTCAAAAGGCCAAGGTCGAAAACCAGGGATCCAGGTCACATCACACAGAAGGTAACCTGGACCGAGAACTAGGTGACCACAAGCAGAAGATGCACCTTCATGGAGAAGAAAAATGAGCAGAAATTGTCACAGCTGGAATGAATTAAAACAGTACTTTCCTTGATATCAATTAGAATATCATTAGAAGGGTTTTTTTTGGCATTCAAGCAAGAAATTAATCTGTGACATAAAAATCTTTTGATGCTAGATACACACAGAAAATATTGCTTTCAAAGCACTATGCCTATATAACATGAAAATATTTTGCCAAGTGCAGAGGCTCACACCCGTAATCCCAGCACTTTAGGAGCCAGAGGCAAGAGGATTGCCTATGCCCATGGAGTCAAGACCAACCTGGGCAACAACATGGTGAGACCTCGTCTCTACAATAAATCAAAAAATTAGCCAGGCATGGAGGCACATGCCTGTGGTTCCAGTTATTTCGAAGGCTGAGCGGAAGAATTTCCTGAGCCCAGCAGGTGGAGGCTGTGGTGGCCGTGAGCATGCCTCTGCACTCCAGCCTGGGCAACAGAGTGAGATTCCGACTCAAAAAAAAAAAAAAAGAAGAAAATATTTGCCAGGTGGAATGAGAAGTAATGTTACAAATTATAGTTCAAATAAAAGGATCCTGTTTGAAGATAGGTATTCTTTGGTTTACCCATGAATGCTTATAGGCTTTCAGTACAAACACAAATCTTAATCCATGTTTGGGTTTAATTCACTCATTCATTTGTTCATTCATTCTTTATTTTGTTACTAGTCATGCCATAGTCTTTTTCTGTCCAGTTTTTCATTTTCCCCTTCATAGACTGACATATTTGTTCGATTTTTTTCTTTTTTTTTTCCCTTGAAGGCAAGACAAGAGACACTTTCTCTATTTACAGTCCTGTGATCATTGTTGTTGGTTATATCTTCCTGCTATCTTGCTTGCCCTCTGCAATACAGTTCTTCTGCATCAAACATTCAGAAGGATCTCTGTAAAACATGCATCCAGAGGTGCTACCTACTTTCCTGGCTAGTACCTGTCATTCACTTTCTCTTGGTCTCTGAGGAAACCTAGACCCTTTACCTTGCCCTCAATAGTCCTATACAATTTTGCTTTTGCCTGATTCTCCATTCCATAGTCCACTTCTCTCCTGCTTGCTAACCACTGTCCAATCAGCAAGAATGAGTCTCTTTTTCTATCTGGAATATTCTAGCCCTTCTTCAACCTGAGATTTCTGTGTCTGACTGTTCTTTTCCTATGCTTCCCAAAGTGGATTTGTCCCTCATCCTTCATTCATAGCTCAACTCAGCTCAGACATCACCTAATTAGAGAGGACTTTTTTGACTAGCATATGTTATTCTGCCATCACTCCACTTACTGTCTCTATAATAGCATCTATTACAACCTATTATTTGTGTTTATTGATTTAATTACTTTATTATGATCTCTTTTGATCCCATTACCATGTGAACTCCATGAGATTGAAGACTTCCTGTCTTCAATTTTAGCCCTACCCCTAGGAGTCAGAAAAAATTGACAGTTGCTAGGTGCTCAATAATATTTTTTAACAAATGAGTAAAGAAATCACAGTCTTGTATTCTCATCGCTGTTCAAGTTCTTGATCTTCCTTCATGCTTTGTATTATTCCATGTTTATTGAAGATCTGTCATGTAAAAGGAATATGAGCCCTGGAAACATATAGATTAATAAAGACTTGATTCCTTTTCTTTATGATTGGATTAGCAAATAGGCTGCTGCTTCCCTGGAGTACTATGTATAGAAGGATTCTGGGGCTATGTCTCAATTCATGAAACAATGCCAGCACTGTAAAGAGGAAAGAAGAAATATTCATGCCATAGATGTGTCCCTTCTGCTTAGCAATCTAACAAACACATTTGCAAAATGCCTTTCTTATAGAAAAAATTGCTTTTTGCTAGTTTCTCTTGCCACCTTTAGCCATAGTACATTTTCACATGCAGAATTCACTCTGCTCCTTCACCTCTTCCCATCCTTTCCAAATCCCCCTCTTCTACGTGGCCCCTTTGCCTAGTGGTCATACTTTCTGTCCCCAAGTGCTCTTCTTTAGGGGTTCATCCTCTGACTACCTCTCCACCCTTCCAAGACAAGGCTAATTCTCCTATCCTATACTTTTCATGGTTCCCTGAACCTCTCCTTTATGTTGCTTAGTGTGCTTTTGTTTGCTTGTTTTTTTGTTTTGAGTAGGAGTCTCACTCTGATGCCCAGGTTGGAAGGCAGTGGTACACTTAGTGTAATTGTCATTGTACATGTATTTATGTCATTAATTGATTAATGTCTGTCTCTCCAATTAGGCTGTAAATTCTATGAGAACAAGTCTGTCTCTGTTCCACTCATGAATTCCAGTACCAACTATATGGGCGCATACTATGTGTCTTCCTTGGCAACTCCCTGTTAATATAACATTATGCTTATTTTGAAGCACCAAATCTAGTACAAGTTTTTTATATATTTTTTTAACATTGCCCTTAATGATTTTGATACATACTTTTTTCTGTGGTTTTGTGCTTTTATGTAGAGATAATGGTTTTATCAAGTAAACAATTTTTAAAGTGACCATAATAAATTATTATGAAACAGTGAAAAAGGTACAATGATAAGTAGGTATTTGTACCACACGGCAACAAGTGAGATTTGTTTAGGCCCGGAAAGCTTCTGCCTGTTGCATCCAACTACTTTGACTTATATTATTCACTACTATTTTTGACTTTCTTTCACACCTCATATCATGGAGACTAGCAATTAAAACATTTCTTTTCCAGAGGGAAAAACATAAAAATAAAAAAGCACCATATAAACAGCCATTTTTTTCCCCATGTTGACTTGTGTCTTCTCGCTCTTAAATGTTTTAGGCATAAAAAAACTTTTGTATCAATTGAATGATTTGCTTCACTTGTCAACTGATTTGTCTCAGTTTTTTAAATTCTAAAACAGGCTCCAAAAGTCCTTTCCCACTATTTTTATATGAATACGTGAACATGAACAAACTACTTACACTTTCAGAGTTAGCTACTTACATTTATAACCTTGAAGTTGTCTTTGATCCTAAATCAGCTTTTAATTACCACTGTGGTTATACTGGGTGAAAAAAAAAAAAGATTCTATTATTTCCAGAACACAGCAAGGATATGACCAATACTATCTCATGAGTATATTTATTTTAAGGCTTTTATTACTAATTATAGTTGGTTTATTATAATTCATTGTTCACTGGCCTTCTGAGCTATTTACTTAAGGTTCTATTCAGCATTACAGCTGCAGAAGCAGCTGCAATTCCTCTGAGATTCTACGACTTCATGAGAGTAACAGGGCTCCTATTTGGAAGAGGGTGTAATTGGGCTCAAGGGAGACACTTAACTTGGTGTCCCCTGCAATGTACTATAAGAAGGTGCATTATTTCCAGCTCCAAGGAGAGGTTAAGCATGTAAAGAGATTGGTAGATGAACCCTTTAACCATTATAAACAGACATCGAAACAACAAAATTATTTACCTATTATTTATCTGTCTAGATACCCATATCCAGTCTTCCCTGTGTACTAGATTCCCATATATAAGCAAATTTTCCTGATTGCTCAATTCCTAGTCAAATCGCCTTTCCTCTTTTGCAAATGAGAAATAGTAGGTCTTTCAGGTTTCTATGCAATTTATTACTTCCACAAGCATTATTGAGCACCTACTGAGTGCCTGGAAAAAGTTTTGCAACTCATGCAAACATCTTTAGCAAGCAGACACAAAAATAGAGAGTTTGATTTCTTTTTGTAAACTCAGGGAATTTCCACTGTCTGGATATTAGGTACTTTGGCAACAAGCTGCATGAAAGCTTACAACAATGTTCTGATGGTATGGTCTGCTAATTTTCCACTTGAATCAGATAGCGGAATATTCCAGCAAATTTGAGTTGATGGGTGGGGTGGGTGAGCTGAGGGTAGGGTGGATGGCATGCCATGCACTACACATATTTCTCTAAATGTGTTAGGTTACAAGGATGGTCAGATTCACTGTTTCAATCTGTTTACGCAAGGACAGACTTCTTAGCTACCCCCATATTTTAAACTCCACTCTTCGCAAATAGAAAATTATTTTCATATATCTTATGCTAGTTAGTAAGTCCTCTAGTGAAGATTTAGACAGGGATATTTAAAATGCTTGCCTTAGCCATCTGTTGATCCCTGATTGAAGTGTTCAAATGCTAACTATCCTCCATCGGACTATGCATTTCTGATTAGACTAGATCAAGTGCAAACTAACATTTCCAAGAGAGTGAATTCAATGCACAGGTCATTATCTCACTGTCTATACTGATGTATTTTAAAGTAAATTATAGGCAACATTAAAGGGAAGTTGGCATCTGACTCCTTGCCTGGATACTTGTTGAGTTATAGAATCAGCAGTCTTACCACATGGTTTCAATGTGGAACCAGCTGAATAATGGAGATCTTGGGAGAACATGCTACATGTGGACACCACATACCAGCCAAGGACACCAGCAGCAGTCAGACCAAACCAAGTCAGAATATGACAGGAAGTATCTCTTCACCAGAATTAATTAATTTTTTTTTTTTTTTGGTAAATAAAACCTGATATTTCTCTCATCCCTCCTCCCAGACTTTAACCCCAGAGAGCTAAACCTAGAAGAGGAGAGGAGGGAACCCAATATAAAAACAAACAACTGGCTCAGGTGAGTGGATTGCCTGAGCCCACAGGTTCGAGACCCGCCTGGGCAGGCAAGATCTCATCTCTACAATAAATCAAAAAAATTAGCCGGGCATGGTAGCGTGCGCCTGTAGTTCCAGCTACTTGGAAGGCTGAGGCGGAAGGATCGCCAGAGCCCAGCAGGTCGAGGCTGCGGTGGCCGGGAGCGACCACTGCACTCCAGTCTGGACGACAGTGAGACTCCTACGCAAAACAAAAACAAAAACAAAAACAAAACAAACAACCACAAACACAACCTGCCTTCTTCATCCCTCTTGTCCTCACTTTAGGACCCTAAGTTTGAGGCTTACCTAGTGACAAATGGAAGAAGAGCAATGTCCAATGGGGTGATTCAGAGGAGTTAAATTGGTGTGAAATGAGTTTGTTTGCTTGTAAGACTTTTATTTTTTGTTTTATTGTGCTAAACTCTATATAACGTGGAATTTATCTTTTAACCATTTTTAAGTGTGCAGTTCAGTGGCAGTAATTACACTGGCTTACATCATTGTGCAACTTTCACCACCATCTACCTCAAGGAGATTTTCATCTTCCCAAGCTGAAACTTCATACTCAATGATATAGTTTGGATATTTGTCCCTTCCAAATCTCATGTTGTAATATGATCCATCTCCAGTGTTGGAGGTGGAGTCTAGTGGGGGCAGATCCCTCACGGATGGTGTGGTGCCCTCCCTGGGGGTAATTAGTGAGTTCTCACTCTGTTAGTTCACAGGAGAGCTGGTTGTTTAAAAGAGCCTGGCACTTCCCCACTCCCCTTGCTCCCTCTCTCACCCTATGACATGCTAGCCACCCTTGCCTTCCTCTATAAGTAAAAGCTTCCTGAGGCCCTCACCAGAAACCAGGCAGATACTGGCACTACGGTAGCCTGCAGAACCATGAGCCAAATAAATCTCTTTTCTTTGAAAGTTACCCAGCCTCAAATGTTCCTTTAGATCAACACAAAACTGACAACTATACCCATTAAACATGAACTTCTCATTACCCCAGCCCCTGTTAACTACCCTTCTAATTTGTGTTTCCATGAAATTAGACTACTCTAAATACTTCTACATAGGTGGAATCATATAGTATTTTTTCTTTTGTGGCTGACTTGTTTCACTTAGCATAATATCCTTAAGATTCATCCATGCTGTAGCATGTGTCAGAATTTCCTCCCTTTTTAAGGTTAAGTAATAGTCCATTGCATGTATATTCTACATTTTGTTGATCCACTTGTTGGATACTTGGATTGTTTCTATGTTTTGGTTATTATGAATAATGTTGCTATTAGAACAAATGTACTAATACCTGTTTAAGTCCCTACTTTCATTTCTTTTGTGTATACACTTAAAAGTGAAATTGTTGGATGATATAGTAATCCTGTGTTTATTTTGGGGGGGACCACAATTCCAATTTCCACAGTGGTTGCACTATTGTACATCTCTACCAGCAATGGGCAAGGATTCCAATTTCTCCATATCCTCATCATCACCTATTGTTTCTGGATTTTTATTGTTGTTGGTAATAGCCATCCTAGTGGGTATAAAGTGGTATCTCATTGTAGCTTTGAATTTCTCTAATGATTAGTGAGGTTGAGAGTCTTTCATGTGTTTATTGACCACTTGTGTATCTTCTTTGGAGAGATGTTTATTTAAGTGTTTTGCCCATTTTTAAAATTAGATTTTGTTTTTGTTATTGCTATTGAGTTGTAAGAGTTCTTCATATATTCACAAATGTTGTCTTCCATTATACGGGTTGACTTTTTATTCTGTTGATAGCATTTTTTGATACACAAATATATTTAATTTTTGTGCCATCCAACTTATTTATGTGCTTTTCTTTTGTTGCCCTATACTTTTGGTGTCACATTCAAAAAGTCATTGCCAAATCAAGCATCATAAATCTTTCTCCTTTGATTTTCTTCAAAGAATTTTGTAGTTTTAACACTTATATTTCGGTCTTTGATCCATTTTTAGTTATTCTTTCATACAATATAAGGTAAGGGTCCAACTTCATCCTTTTGCATGTAATATCTAGTTTCCCAAACAATTTGTTGAAAAGACTATCCTGTCCCCATTAAGTGATCATGGCACCCTTGATGAAAATCATTTGTCCAGCTGGGTACAGTGGCTCAAGCCAGGACTTTGGAAGGGCTGTAGCAAGAGAATTGCCTAAGCTCAGGGGCTCGAGACCAGCCTGGGAAACTTGGTAAGACCTTGTCTCTACAATAAATCAAAAAATAAGCTGGGTATGGTGGCACATACCTGTTGTTCCAGCTACTCTGAAGGCTGAGGTGGAAGGATTACCTGAACCCAGCAGGTCGAGGCTGCAGTGACCGTGAGCAGTGCCACTGCACTCCAGCCTAGGTGTCTGAGTGAGACACCAACTCAAAAAAGAAAAAAAAGAAAATCATTTCTCCATATATGTGATACTTTATTTCTGGGTTCTTCATTTTATTCCATTGGTCTATATGACTGTCTTTATGCTAGTACCATATTATTTTCTTGTTTTTTTCCACATATGTATGAAGAGAACAGTTATGAAATTTGTCTAAAATGTCTGTTATGTAATAATGGGAAGAAGACATTGGGCAGTGAGGTTAAAGGTAATGATTTAAAAAAATAAAAATTATTTTTAAAAAGAAAAATTAATTTTAATGTACCAAGTTGAAACTCTTTGTATTAGTTAGCATTTTTACTTGGATTCTGCACATCAAAAATTAACCTCGCTGGCATACAATAAACATTTGCTTGGCATGAAACCCCTCTGGCTACTTGGCATTGGCTGTTCTAGGATAGGCAAGGCTGACTCAGCTGTGGTGGCTCTGCTCCATGTGTTTCTCATCCTTCTGAGACCATCCTTCTGAAGGGGAAACCTTCCTTTTGCCCTCTGAAGTTTCAGTGAAAATTTAACCAACAAAAGGCAAATTAACAGGGGAAAAAACATACTAACTTTATTTTAACATTGTACAGCATAGGAAAATCACAAGGAAATGGTTACTCAGTAATCCAATCAGGTACAGAAGCTTATATGCCCTTTTTTTATAAGCAAGGGGGAAGGTGGAAAATGTAGACAATTTTTTGAAGGGCTAAATGATTATTAGGAAGAATGAATGGACTTGGAAGACAAGTTATAAATTGCAAATGATCCTCTTTGGAATTTGAATGAGTCCCAGAGGTAGGCATCATCTTGTGAAAAAGTCCATGTAGGTGTGGTTGCATTACTCAGTTTTCTTTTCTTGGTAGATAATGAGATTTCAAGGAGGGGATGGGAGGCAATTGTGTGCCTATTTGGGGGTCCAATTCTAGGTAGATAAGGGAACTTTGGAGAACAGCCTCATACTGTGCTATGGGAGAGAGACAAAGCCTTGAGAGACAAGGAGGTGGGAGAAGTCAAACAGATCTTGAGGCTGCTTCTTTAGTTCACCTGTATTTTCGGGGTAGAATATTCTGGTGTCCTCCAGCATAATCTTCTTATGAGATTATCAAAACCATAAGAGGCCAAATAGAAACAAAGGAGCTTTTTACGGCTTCAGGCTTAAAACCATCAACTACCATTTTTACCTTATTCTGTCCATCAAAATGAATCTGGCTGGATCCATTGGCAGGGATGAAAAAATATATTCTGTCTCTTTAACTGGAAAAGTAAAAAGTCACTTTGCAAAGGAGTGAATGTAAGTCACCTAGACCAATTTCCTCGGTAGTTTCAAAGTCAAAATTAACTTTTCTTCTTCTGTATATTTTACTCACGATGTTCCTGAGACTAAAGTCTGATTTAGTAGAAAGGGGAAATGATAGAGTTTTTAAGAATGGCTATTTTTTCCTTTGGTATATGTTTGGATTCATTTTCATTTAATGCACAAATGCTGCTACTTCACTGCACACATGCAAAAAAAGTACGTCAAAGCAATCATAGACAAAGCAAAATAAACAGTCAATTCTGTTAGATCTTCAGCACTGTAAAAAATTTACAACTATCCATTAGTATAAAAGTAAAATAAAAGACGTTCTCTCTTGAAGAGAGACCTACCACTATGGTGAGTACTACTAAAATACCTGCCTCTCAGGTTTTTCTCTTAGTTATAGTTTGTTTTTGTGTTTGTTTTTCACCTAAGTTTTGGGTGCTTAGTAAAGTTTGATTGAAAGAAAAAAATGTGATACATAATTTAAATGATTTAGACATGGTCTTATGCTAAGGTATAGGAAAAATCTCATGATCTGAGCTTCTCAGATTTTCTTTCATTGAAACAAAGTTACAATAGCTTCACATTGGGCTCTAATCAAATCTGTGGATCCAGATGCATCCTGTTTTGCCTGAATTCATGACTTAAAGACTTTTTTTAAAAAATGGTTCTTTGGCCATTTTTATACAGTCTGTATTTATTTGGATTCAGAATAAAATATATGAATATTAAAATGTATTATGAAAATTATATGATGAAATAGAATAAGATGGTCTGAATGGTTAATTTCATATGGCCAGAACACTATGCAAATTTAAATGATATTAATTCTTTCATTTTTTCGTAGTCAATATTTGCATTCCCTAATAGTGAAAAGCTGCTAAAAAAAAATCAAATGAATCATGATTCTGAGGCCATGAACAATGGAGGATTATTTTAAAAGGGAATTTCAGGTTTAGCTACATATCTCTTGATCGAGGTCAAAATTCTGCACATTAGGATGTTTGAGATCTAATTCAGCTGTCCAGGCTTTCTAACATGTTTGAATGTTAGCAATCATTATATTCGGAACCAATAAGCATTTAGAGCTGTTCTTTATTTAGAATTGCCTTTGGTCTTTGGAGGAGAAACAGGAGCCTCAGTCAAGCTTTTAACAGAGCTATTTTTATGATGTGAATTATTTACACAGTGATTCTTTCTGAATTGGTATTCTTCCACCTCTAAAGAAAACAGAAAAAGTCCCACTTAAAAAAAAGATCAGTTCAGAAATAGAAATTTTTCCACACATTAAATCCTGATCAGAAGCCTATTAAAAACATCAAATTCTATCATTTCTGAAAATGATCATGGTTACAAAATTCTTTATGAGACCCTACTTTTCTGTTGTAAATGAACAGAGTACCACCATCAAATTGGTGCCTTGAACCGAAGGCAAGACACCTGACTATTATTTTTTCTGTGTTTTGAAAATAAATCACTAAATTCATTCAAGAAAGAGACATTAATTTTTTAAAAGAACTTTTCTCTGAAGAACAGATAAAGCTTATTACACCCCTTCCCCACCCCCCACACATCAAATACTCTTTTCCTTATAGAGTCAAATGCAAAACCTTTGAAAACTGACAGTAGCATTGTTTTAAAGGCACAATGCGATGTTTCTAATCTTCCCTAGGTCAGAAAAGCAAACAGCACACCTTATTAGCATTGTATCTGAAACAAGGATAAATAGGCTCTAAAGGGAACCTAAGAAACAGACTTCTATAAGGAAATTGCATACTGTGTGATATTTATTTTGACCTTGTTTCTGTGGTTATTCTTTATTTCCCAGCATTTGCTATGTCATAAATAGTATAGCACAGCAGAAGAGTGTTGCTGTTTTAACAATAATGGAACCATGCAGACTGGAGTCTGGAGCCGCATGTTTTATAAAGGTGACTTTGAGTGCTTGATTTAAAGCAACCTTTTTGAAAAATATAGAAAGCCCCGCTTGGACTCCTCCCATCTGGGTATTCAGTATTGTTTCATTTTGTTTGGTTACCTGAAGTTTTCTACTTTAACCCTACTTTACACCATAACCAAAGCATCAAACGGATTATCTGCCTCTTCCTGCCTCTACTCCTGCAGAATTTAACTGCCTTGTAACTGACCTATATTCAGTTTGTGCCGAAAGTGCCAATTTTGCATAATTCAATTTGTGTTACAAGGATACAATTTTGTGCCACACTTGAGCTTTAAAAACAAAATGTGGAGTACTTATTTATTTACAGATTTTATTTTTTTCCATTAGATATTGTGACCTTTCAAAATATGAGTTATATAATGTTCATCTTTATTTCTTTTGTGATTATCCCCCAAAATAAAAACATGTTCTATAGTTGAAATAGTGCTTAATAAATATTTATTGAGGAATTGTTATTAAATATTTGCTTTTGTTTACTTGTATGTCTGTCTCAAATCCTCAAACTTCAAGTTCTAAGAGGTGAACATTCATATATATTTTGTTCACTATTGTGAACCTTGCCCAGTATAACACCTTGAATATAGTTAACATGCCAAGAACTTTTGGAAAATGAACATACAAATTAATAGCTGAAGATGTCACTGACTGATAGTGGTTCTTAATTTTTAAGAGAGTTTCTAAAATACAAAATTCTTTAATTCAAAAGAATGAAACTCTATTGAGAAATATTTTGTCATCATAGAAAAAATGGCTTTAGGATATAGCTGTGGTTTTCAAAATGTGGAATGTGACTCTTTTATTTGACATACTATCAGTTTAGTTGACTCTAACTAGCATTTTAAAAAAGAAAAATGAAATTCATTTGTATTAGTTTTCTATTGCTGTATAACAAATTATCACAAAATGAGTAGCTTAAAACAACATCAGTTTATCACCATCGTTTCCATAGGTCAGGTTTTGGGACACAGATTAGCTGAGTTCTCTACACAGGGTCTCACAAGGATGCAATAAAGGTATTGACCTGGGCTAGGTCTTATTTTAGCCTTGAGATCCTCTTTCAAGTTTACATAGTTGGGAGAAGAATTTGTTTTCTTAGAAAACTAATGATATTGTCCTCCTTCAAGGTCAGTAGGCAAGAGTCTGCTACTTCTTCAAGGCATTCACCTGTGGTCCTTTTTTCAAGGAATCACCTGCTTAGATGAGGCTGACTCAGGGTAATCTCTCATTTGATTCGGCTAAATTCAACTAATTAGGGAGTAGGTACTTTAATCACATTTGAACAAAAGAAACCTTCACCTTTTCATAACGTAACCTAACCAAGGGATAGCTTTGATCATATCCAGTTATTGCCCCACTCAAGGAGAGGGTATTCTACAAGAGCATGATTCATCAGGAGTCATTTAAGAATTCTGCCTACCTCAAAGATGTAAAAAGGATGAGTATTGTTTCATGATATTTTTGCTTTAATGAAATATGTATGTGTGCAGGCCATGTGCATGTGTTTATGGGTAAGTAGTGGGTGTCAGTAGAAAGTATACTTTGTACTTGTGGGTCATTCTAAAAACATTTGGAAATCACTGGGCTCTAGAAGAAATTTTTAATGCATCTGGTGCTTCCAAAAGTAAAGAAGTGCTTACTACAACTATAGACACTTCTAAGCAGTTTTAGAAATTTATATCCTAATACTCGTTACTGGCTATAGTAATTTTTGTATTCATTAATTCAGTCAATCTATGATTATTGAACACATATTATATGCAAGGCTTTGCATTAAGCAACAAAGACCATTGATTCCTTACTATCAACAGTCATTATGGAAGATACTATATGTACCTAAATGAATGACCAGAATAATACCCAGTGGAAAGCAGGGAAAAACTTTTAGGACATTTTTAAAAAACAAAAAAGGTAAGAGTTTATGTTTTAAAGAGGTTTTAGTATTATTATTATAAATGACCACATTTCCTTGTCAGTTTTCTAAAACACAGCCTCGTAATTCAATAATAGGAGAACTAAGACAAACAATTAAAAAACAGAAGAAAAAAATAAGAGTAAAGAAGAATTTATATTTTGTTTTTGTTCAGATGTGATTAAAGTACCTACTCCCTAATTAATTGAATAATCTTGCCTAATAAAATGAGTATCCTGAGTGAACCTCATCTAAGCAGGTGATCCCTTGAAAAAAAGGACCGCGGGTGAATGCCTTGAAGAAGTAGCAGACTCTTGCCTGCCGACCTTGAAGAAGGAAGATATCATTAGTTCTCCAAGAAAATAAATTCTTCTCCCAAAGAGCCAGCATCTGGAATATGCTTCACGTACAATTTAAGAAATAAATTCAGTCTACCCAACAATTAAAAGAAAGACATTAAAGTGCTTTTCTAATGCATCTTTTATTTTTGTGGCTTTATTAACTACCTCAGAGGAGACACTTCAATTCTCAGAGATAGAGAACTATCACCCACTCAAGTTACTATCAATAAGACTTATGAGCTCTTGAATTTGCTCAGCTGGTGATTGGTTTGGAACACGCTATGAAATTCCCAAAATCAAGCACAAATTCTGCTCTCATCTCTCTCTGCCACCACGTGGAAGCCAGTGGCACTGAGGAGATCATGTACATTATACTTTGTTATTTGGACATGCAGACTTCCAAAATTACTTATAAATGAATGTCACCCTAAATCAAAGCATATTTTGATTAATTTGATTGTGATGCACTACCCATTCTTAATGCACTGGAATACCATTGTATTTCAAAGTTTAGGTGAAATTGTAATACTTTCTGTCTTGTCTTCTAACATGCTCAGTATCATCTATGGGAAAGGAACATTGAGGTAATGAGTACAAATAATTTTTTCTTCCTTAGTACCTTGAGACTTTCTGGTTTTGAATGAGCTCAGATTCAAAGTTAACACTCAACAATAATTTCCTGGGCAGTTAGATAAGGATATGTTTAGTTTAACAGTTGTGAAGCAATTGTCAGAGGACCAGCTGTCCACAGTTGTCAAAAAGTGTTCTTCATTTTTTTATTGCCTTAAAAATTTCCCTCAAAGTCATTGTCTTCTGTGATCCATTCATATTTTTCCCACAATATCATTAGTATTTTTCTTGTATGGATCTCAAAGAACTTAATAAATATGTTTCAGTTTCTATTTTATTAATAGTGTTGATTAGGTTCATGGATTTATGGATTCATAATTTGGACTCATGAAATGTCTGTTGTTTCCACTGAGACAGAAAGCCCAAGAGATTACTTAAATCCTCTGTCCTCACTCTTCCTTCGTGTTCCACCTCTATTAGTAAAAACAAGCATGGAATGCAAAACAACAGAAAAAGTTATAGTTGTTACTGTTTTTCAGCAATCATGTACAGTGTATAATTATCCAAAATTCTGTTCAAATCCGTAATTTTCTATGAAATGAAAAAGGAAGTTAAAGCTCCATCTAGATGGCAATCTAAACATTATAAACTATATTAAATGTAACACAGTGCCTAGGATAACAACCTTGAAATACTTGAGTCAAACCCTTTGTCTCCTGCCCATGAATTCTGTAAAGATAGCTAACAATAAATTGTTTACTCATTTTTCTTCAATAGAGATTTCTGTTCTCTATTTGCACAGCTTTTCTTAGTGATATTACAGCTATTTCCACTTCTCTGTATATTAATGCAAAAAGAGTTCAAGGGTAGATGTCCTTCAGATAATTCAAAATACATGTTATAGTTGCAAAAGTTCGGTTTCAAATGAAAAACCTGCACTTAGTACAGAGTGACATTTAATTTAGATGTTCAGTAGTACAGGTTATTTGGTTCTGGGGGTTATACCTTGGCCAGTAATGAGTACAAAAGTGACATATGACTGATGTTATTGTTTGCAAATTAGTATACTGCCAGCGAAGGCAACTATTAAAGACAATCAAATATAGCCAAGCTGTATAGTGAAATCATTACTTTCTGCAAATATCTTGTGATTTATTCAAAAGCCTTTGCATTATGAAGCACCAAAGAATTTGAGAGACTATGCACCATAATCCAAGGAGGCTGTGACCTCATAGATTAAATGGAATGATGAGTTTCTGTTGTCACAATGACAATACCTTAAGACACAGCCTTGGCAGTACAAGGTTAGCTTGATAAGATTAAAGCAATGAATGAATTTATATAACATTTGAAATGTTAGTATATGATCTTCATTATCAAATAAAATATTGACTCATTGGAGATTGATTTGCTGTTGAAAATATTCATTTCTAGCGCAGAATAAAATTCTGGAAAACATTCATTTTATTAATAGCTCTTACTCTCCAAATATTTTTAGAGGGCAGTTTCTATTTAGTTAGGCTACAGTCCCATCAATCTTTGGGCTCCTGGTATATTCAAATTCCTTACCATGATAATATTTTCTTACCATATCGCCCTCTTTTCTTTCTCTCCCTGACACACTGCATTCCACCAAACAACTTGGCAGGGATGGTGACTGGCAACTTTAAAAATGATCTCAGATATCTCAGGTTTTCAGATGTCCATGACTAGGCTAACTGAGCTCTTATCTGAGGTTCATCAAGACTCAGTAGCTTGACTCATCAAAAGAAGCCAAGAAATAAATAAAGAAATGCCTTCAGTTTGTCAAGTCACCATTTCACTATAAGGATTAATAACATATTTAAATTTTCAGTTTTCCAAAGATGCTCTTTCATTGTTCCCTATTCTATCACAGTGCTGAGTTTGTATTTAAATGTTTTATTTTGTGCATTTTAAACTGTCAGGCTGAAGAAATACCAGTAAATGTGTTAGGTTTAGATAATCGAAAATTCCCTTTACTCAGCTTCTTAGTCTATATTTATCTGTCTGACTGTGAAATCTATTCCAAGAGTATTCATCTACCACCCAAATCTATTCACCAAACATCAAGACTCATCAGTGAGATGGAATAATGCCATTTAATTAGTCTTTGATATACAGCTTAATTAGGTCTTAATAAGGGGTAGTGCATCCTAAAATCAATTATCTTGCTCTTTTTAATAAGAGCAACTAATTAGTAGGAAAATCACCACAGTTCTCTTTTTATCCTGAAGCTTTCCATGGTGCTAGGAAGGTTATGAAGAAGAAAAAACATCTTCTAAAATATATGGAAGAAATTTCATATTGAACTTAAAAAGATAATATTGTAAATAGTTGTAATAGGTTAGAATTATTTTACAGAAAATGCAATGCTACCAATTCAGCATCTTAGTATATTTCAAAGTTGCTTTAGTTCATGGACTGAAGGTCAAGTGCTTTCCTATATGTGTGTAGCTTTTCCCTTTGCATTGTTGATGAGTGACCTAGATGCAGATCTACTGTGACTATGTCTACAGTGGTCAGGGTGTCAAATTTACAATGAGTCATCTTTGTTTAGCTGATACCTCTCTGCTCTTGCCTTGGGAGTGCTCCTGTGAACGACTAAAGACAGTTACTACGTGAGTGGCTCTGTGTTCCAGGTCTTAAGGTTTTTCTGATTGTATTTTGTTTGTTTATTTTCCCCGACATAGAGAATGTTCTACTTAGCCGTACCAAAGAAGAACTACTTTTGATGATATGATAAATTCCCTCAACACATATTTATTCAACTCTTTCTATGAGCCAAAATTTCAATCGCAAACCACTGAAATCTGGGTATGATTAAAATAGAAAAACGCCTTGCTCTCATAGAGTTCACATTTTAATGATATGAAATATAAAGAAAATGAACACAAAAGCAAATACACGAGAAAGTTTCAGAGTGGTAGGTGCTATAAATGCAATCAAGTATGCTTGTATGGTATAGAGTGACTAGGCACAGAAGATACTTCAGAGGGGAATGGTAGGGAAGGGTCTTCTAAGGAGGCACATTTAGGCTGAGACCAGAAGGAGAAGGAGATGGTCAGGGGAAAACCTAATAGGAGAGCAAAAATAAAGGCCCTAAGTCAGGGAAATCTTGATATATTTGAAGAATATGAAGAATGACTGGATACCAGTGATTGAAGGGAAGAGGGTGAAGAAATGAGGTCATATAGTAGCTAGAAATCAGATCAGACAGAGCCTGGTAGACCATGGCAAAGAATCTGGATGTTATTCAGATTACAGTAAGAATGTGTTCACTGGGGCAATAGTGCAATTGATCTAATTTATGAATTTTCAAAATCAATATGAATATTAATTATAGAATCTGGGTGGTGGGTATATAGACTTTTACTAGATAATTCTTTGAACTTTTCCATATATTTGAAAATTGTCATAATAAAATATTAGGGGAGGCATGAATATGGCTATGGAAATGGAAGAAGTAGAAGAAGGGAGTGGTCCAAGCATTAAATAATGATAATTAAAGTTGGAATTTTAATGGGAGAAATGGAGAGAGACTCATCTTTCCCAAATTAAATGACTGTGTTAAACTTAAAGTCAAATTGTGTTGCTTCTCTAAAAAAAATTCTAATGATTATGATATCTAAGAGTAAAAATAGCTCCCTTGTCAAGTTTGTCAAGAGTTGAGTTTTCATGGAAGTAAGACTGAGCCTGTGGTGTATACTCTGTAATATGTTCCTTTACATATGAAATGAAGTGGTGCTGCATTTTCTGCCTGTCCATTTAAGACTGATTTTAATGTGGGCTTGTAAGAATACAATAAGGAATGTGGAAGCCAGATTCAGGATTAGCTTAATTCCCTTTGGGAAATTCATTCACCTCAGCAGGTGGCCAGCTTCCAGGAAAATCCTTCAGAGAGTCGATTAATAACAACTGCTTGATGCTAACTACTTCCTGGGAGCACATACTTCATAGAAAGGACAACAAATGAGAGACCTTTCTGAAGAGCCTAGTAGTCAAGCTCAAGAAGGTACAGTTCACGGACTTTTTGCCTGGCCCCAACACAGACATTGTATAATTGGTACTTAATAAAAACAACTCTGTGGTGTTAAGGGGGCCTAAACAGGGGAAGCAAACACACTAAAAAGTTTCTTTGGTGCTGAAAGCTCTAAGCATTCACTCTTGCTTTCCTCAGCAGTACACAATCAAAAGATGCATTGATACACATACACAACTTGGGCATACACCACAATTGAATGGTCTCTACTGGACTAAGTCCTTCAATAAATGTAACCTATATCTTTACCTTGAACCATTTGAGAGTGCATAATGATTTCTCTTATATAACTCATTTGCTAAGGAAGCAAAAAGCTCAAAAGACACGTTGCACATTGAAGGAAGTGCTGGAATTTTAGTTTGTTACTCAGAGTTCGAGAGACTGTATCATAATAATGAACAGGTCTGTTCCTGATTCAAGCGTCTCTCACTTAATAGTCCATCTTTTTGTCTTGTCTTCCTGTAATAGTCATTTATCACAGCACACCACTACTATTTAACAAGTCTAACATGGTCTGTGCCTCTTTGTTTTGTTCCTCCAATGTGTTAGTCATGCTTCTTTGAAGAAAGAATTATTCTGAAAGCCAATCTCTCTCATGAGACCTGGTAAATGGTTACCTTCCTATGATAGGTAATCCTGATTCGAAGGTTGATTCTGATAGTTCAAGTCATGGCTTAACACCCTTGAGAGTAGTAGCTGCTGGATGGGAAAGTAATAGAGCTACTGTGAAATAAACTACTTTGGAGGTGCCACAGAATAGAGAAACAGATGTTCTGGCCTCTAATTCAAACACAATGAGATCTGGGGAGGAGAAGTGAGGGGATTGAGTAGGGAGTAGAGGAGGATCTATTCTTGAAAGAAATGAGTAAACAGTTCCAAATCTTCCTAAGGAAAAACTTGGATCGCACATGACATTTACACTTTCAGAAGTAGCTAGATCTTTAACATAAGCAAAAACAAAGGATTTAGGGAGAATTCTTGATGTAATGCAAAGTTAGATTATCAGAATGGGGTTTACAACGAGCAAGTTTAAATTTATCAATATCCTGCCAACATAAGAACACAAGCCACACCCAAGTTCAGGGTCTCCATACAGAGCTCAGCTCCACAAAGGATTGACAGATGGATGGACAGATGGATGGATGGATGGGTGAATGGATAGATGGACAGATGGCTAAGTATACAGGTAAACTGGGATGCTTATAATTGAAAGAACACAATTTTTGACCCTAAAATACTACTGTTTGTACATTTCGGAGAGTAAAGTCAGAATTCTACTTTGTTATTGTAGCCATATGTAGGAAACAAAGATTTATGCCAAAAATCTCCAACCTCATCTCTTCCCAGACGACTTGGTGAAATGTCATGTTTGCTTTGTCCATAGTAAGCCAAAGAACTGCTAATACTGGAAACTCTGGATAATCAACACGTAATAACTGCCTAGAGAAACTTGGTCCCAATTATGAGCATACAAAGGCCTTCAGTTGACTAAGTCCTTAATCATGGGCTCTTGCCCACTGCTGCCTCTGTTTCTAATGTCTCAACACTCAGCCTCTATGGAGGCCTCAATAATTGCTTGTTTTGTACCAGTTATCATTTTATTACAAATTTTTATACTCACTGAATTATTTGTATATGTGTGTCTTATCTTTGATAACAGACGATGAAGTTTATGTTTCAAATTTGAGCTCCTTCATTTTCTTTGCTTTGTGACCCTGAGTGAAGAACTTAAGATCTCTCAGCCTCAGTTTCCTCACGGATTGTAGCGAGGAATGAAAAAATGCTTATAAAACTCTTAGAATAATACTTGGAAATAGTAGGTTCTCCAACCATTATTGTCATTATTTTAAGGTGTTTAAAAATATTTTCCCTCTCCTTTGTATTACTATATTCTATAACTGAGGTAATGTTAAGGATTTAGTGACTCTGGCCCTTTGTGTTTTCCCTATAGAAAGCACTTTTTTCTTTTCCTACTATCTTCCTTTATAAATTGTACTCTTTTGATATTATTTTTTCAGTGCCCACACATAAACCTTGAAAGTTAATATAACAGTACTTTTGCTGTAAACTTCTCTTTCCACCCCCACACCATGTTGTTACAATCAAACATATTAATATTGTGTTTTCAGCTGGGCTCAGTGGCTCAGCCTGTAATCCTGCACCTTTGGGAGGCTGAGGTGAGTGGATTGCCTGAGCTCGCGGGTTCGAGACCCACCTGGGCAACTTGGAGAGACCTCATCTCTACAATAAATAAAAAAATTAGCCGGGCGTGGTAGTGCCTGCCTGTAGTTCCAGCTACTTGGAAGGCTGAGGCAGAAGGATCACTGGAGCCCAGCAGGTCGAGGCTGCGGTGGCCGGGAGTGGCCACTGCATGCCAGTCTGGGCAACAGAGTGAGATTCCAGCTCAAAAAAATATATAATAATAATAATAGTAGTAATAATAATAATATTGTGTTGTCCTACATTTCAGTGAGTTAACACACCAAGGTAGCATTCAAGACCATGGAAACTTACCATTATGACTAGTAACTAAGTTGTTTCAGGTATCTGTTTTGGTCTCTGTAGATTCACAAGTAACACAGTTTGATGCAAGAGTAAAACAGGTATTGATTACAATGATGACAGAAAGACTAAGAATGTCTCTGTCATGAGCTTATTTCCTTCTGTGCAGAGATCTATGAAGATTGGAAGCAAAGGAAACTTGTTTCCCCACATGGCTCACTTCCATATAGTCCATGTAGCCATTTATGACTTCTTTTGCTATACTCTTTAATTGATTCCTTATTCAGCAAATAGAACCAAGATACAATTAACCTTGTGAATAGTTCTTTAGGGGGGTACATATTCAGATTTGATTGGGTCTCATTTGGGTCACTGTCATTGACCTGAAGGTCAAAAAAGAGCATGCTGGCTGCTTTTAGGAAAGTAATATTGAATTAAATCTCTTCAGAGACTAGTTTAAAGCCTGAAAACGTCTTCTGGCTTAAACAGTGAGAGATAATTGGGGCATCTTGTGGTAACAAGTGTTTGAGTGCAAATTAATATTTCGGTGTGATTGCTTGCTGTATGTTTTTAAAGGATTCCCATTGAAAGTCAGTTTGGTTTATACACAAGCCTCACAGTTATCTGTTGAGAACAGTTGCAAGTAGCAGTTACAGCACTAATTACTGGTAGACCATTCTTTCAGAATGTGAAAATCAGGTTATGTTTTTATGACACTTTAAACAAGTATTACATGAGTTAGGGTGTTTCAAAAGTTAAATGCCTTCTGAAGACATATATTTAATTGAAATTCCTTAGAACACTATTTCCATTATTCTCGTTTTGAGATTATGATTTTCTCTTCTGTTGCTGAAGAGTGAGTTATGAAATTTGGGGTTTAAAGAGCAGATAAAGGAAGGGTAAGAGGGATTTTTAAAATATTGGGCATAAAGCTGTCTGTGAAACTACCCTTGAAAGAATCGATTTCTTAAAGATTTTAACCCCGTGGAATTACCATTCCAGGTCTCCTAACTGGATGGATAGTTTTTTCAATGCATTAAAACAGATAAATTCTCTGGTCATATGCTTGACCCTAACACATATGTTAACCTTAGAAAATGTATACTCCTCAAGATAATACTTTAGACACAAAACACTCAGAAAAGGCCGTCTCTAAACCCATTTATTTGCCCATATACCATATTAAAATGATGCTTGTGACATGGAAAACATGTAGTGTCTCAAAATATGGAGGGGAGGACCCAAATTTGAAATAAATTGCTTAATGTCCATACATAGCATATTAACTCCAATAATTATTATGTTTAGTATCATCAATGTTTCATAACATTTAAAAACAATTTGCAAGTTGGGCTGCCTTCTTTTATAAGAAATCCTGGGACTGTGTAAGATAACTGTTGAGAAATCACTGCCAAATAAATTGTCAGTGGCACATAGCCAAATAAGTTCAAAAGCAAAATTATAAACAATATTTCCTCACAATTAAAATCATTTTAATGTCAAATATGGATGCATGGTAATATCTTCAATATGATATCAGGTACTACTACCTCTACATACAACAGCACCTAGAACTTCTAAGAAAAATAAAAAATGACCCTCTTAATCCTCAACAATAGAGATGTTCTCTGCTTACCTCTTAGCATAAAATGTATGTATTAAGAATTGAAAGCAGGATTTCAAAAGCTAGGCACACTCATGTTAATAGTAGTTTTGTGTGCCACACCCCAAAAGTAGAAACAATCTAAGTGTTTATTGACAGATGAGTGAATGTAAACAAGATGTGGTACACACATGCAGTGGAATATTATTCAACCTTAAAGATGAAGGAAATCCTCTCACATACGATAACACGGCTGAATCATGAGGATATTATGCTAACTTAAGCCAGACTCAATAAGATGAATATTATGATTCCACTTATACAAGGACTCTGAAGTAGTCAAATTTATAAACACAGAAAGTGGAATGGTGGTTGCCAGAGGCTAGGAGAGGAGGAAGTGAGGAGTTGTCATTTAATAGGTATAGAGTTTCCATTTTGTAAGATGAAAAGTTTAACACTACTGAATTGTACACTTAAAAATGATTAAGGAGATAAATTATAGTTATGTTTTTACAATAATTTGGAAACAATAAGTTTCTAAACAATAAATTACTAAGTCCTTTATTCCCAGGATTGTGTTTTATACAAAAATACTTTGATAAATGCAACAAGTTCTCTTATTTGTATCACTTTGAATAATATAGTAAAAAGATAAAGCCATAAAATACTAACTCGAATATGATTTCTCAACTTGAATTATCTTAAGCCTGCTTTAAATTAAAAAGAAAAATAATTAAAAGGTATGACATAAATTCATTTTGTTATATGGTTGCTCAAACATGTACATAAGTAAAACATCAATAAACAAATAGCACTTAACTTTTGGGCAATCGTAAAGCAAACAAAATTTGCAAACAACACTATTCTATTATTATTTTTTTCCTTGAACTACATGAAGTTTTTTAATGTGGTAATTTAGAGATCATTTTAGTCTTTCACTTGGGAGAAATGTATCATTAACCATTAAATCTCTCCCATATTCTTTTCTTGTAAACACACAACAATAAAAATAATATGATATCTCCTACATAATTAAAAATGCAAATGCAAACCAGCATTTAAATTGTGTCATAGTGCTTAGTTATAAATACACAACCAGATAATTTAGAATATGTTTATATTTATTGTCTTAAATTGTTATTGAAATGAAAACATATACTCAAAACATTTTCAGAAAGAAATCCAAGACTCTGGGAATACAAGTTTAGGAAACCCTAAGTTAAAATACAGTGTAAGAAGAGGTGTGATAAAGACATATACAAAGTGATATTGGAATATAAGGCAAATAATTCTGCTAAAGAGGGTCAAGAAAGACTACAGAGAGAGACTGTTAACTAACATTTAAATTGGACTTCTTTAGCTAAGTATAAAATGCCAATGGGATAAATGTTTGTGTGTTGCCTAAGCAGGAAATTTCAACAGAGGTACCAGCTTAAGTAAAGGCCAAGACACAAGAAAGAGTGTGGAAGAACATTTGAAAGAATAGCTGAAGATGGAACCAGAAAAGTACAGGCAGGCCAATTTGTGAAGGCTTTTATGCCACACTTAAGAAGTCTGAACTTTATTTAATAACAATGTGGTACCATCCAAGATTATTAAATTGCAGAGAAAAGGTTGAATCATATTTGTGTCTTAAAAGTATACTGAAAATGAACTACATTAGAACACATTTTGTAGCAAAGAAAACAACTGTCATCAGGAGTAACAAATAAACCTAAAATGTGTCAAGGCTGAAGATAAATTAACTTAAAAGCAATTATTTTGTTTAATGTTGAGGAAATAATGAAAATATTTTTCTCTTAAGGAGGCACTAAAATCATAAAAGAAACATGTAGATTGCTGTTATCTAGTTTTTGAAATGTAGTAAATAAATATCTCATAAAAACTTCTTTATATAAATAAGCTAGAATTTCAAACTAAGAGGACCGGGAGAGTTTCATTTTTGTAAATACATATTAAGGGAGAATAGGTAACTGGAATGCAGACATGGAAGAGAAGAGGAGATCAACATTTTAAGACTCTCAATGCTATGTTTCACCCACTGAGTATGATTCAAGCTTCCTTCAAGGATAGAAATGAGATCTTTTTGTGATAAACCAAATTGAGTACAGGCATGGGAACTTGGGTGGGGTCATAATAGATTGATTTGGTTATAACTTGAATTGGAAGGAGAACAGTTGAAAGAAACATTCTCACTCATTCTTCAGTGTAATAAACTATCCCTAGAGAGAAGCTGAAGCATTCATTAAAAACATGTCACTAGCCAAAACTTCTAAATATCCACAGATAATGTCAATTCATTATTTAAAAAGTTGAATTTATAAACTTTCCCTCTCAAACATTGCTTCTCATTCTGTATTTTCTGAATTAATAAAAGGAATGCATATTCCCTATCAACATTTCCTTCTGGTTGATATGAAACTATAACCCTTGGAGTCATGCTAGAATCTTCCTTCTCCCAAATTTTCATGCCCATTTTCCTTGCTTCTATATTTATAGATTTCATCATTCTATTCTATACTCACTGCAAACAACTCTCTCCACTTAATTCCTTATTATCTCCAGCCTCTATTCTTGCAATATTCTTGTCTCCAGTCTTGTCACCTCACTTTATTCTTCACAAGTTTACCAAAATTATATTTGTACCTCAAATATAATCATTTCTTTGTAGTGTATTGGAATAATATATTTTCAGTCTCCTGGAATCACAGAATGGATCAGTACTTGCTGACAGAGGGTTCTGAGACAATATTATTGTGCTTTTGTGCCTCAGTTTCCCTCATAATAAAGCTGTGAAAATTAATTAACACAACAGTACATGGTACATAGCGAATGCTCAGCAATGTTGTTACTATCTTCATCAATTCCCTTCTGGTTCTGCATTTTCATCCCAAGAAAATCCAGGATGACCGTTAAGGTATTTGCAATCTGGCCACCATTTTCCTTTCAAATCTCATCTTTCTCCTAAGATGCCGGGAGCCACAAGTTCCAGACATATGAAGGGACTTCTGTTTCCCTGATTGAGCTATGCTACTCATTCCTCTAGGCCTTTGTACATGCTATTCTCTTTGAGTAAAATACCTTTTTCCTGTCCAAATAATTTAATTTCTAATTTTTTTCTTTGTTTATATCAAGGGGAACTCCTGCAGAGCAGTTCCTGCACCTCAGCAGAACATAGCAGTTCTAATATATATTCCTGAAATGCTCTATTTAGACTCCCGGCATGACAGTTTTGACACTGGTTTCTCATCTGTCTCATCAACCAGGTTGAATTCTATAAGGCCAAGATTCTAGGCCTTGCTCACTTCTAGACTTTTAAGATGTGAATGAAATATTTCTTGGATAAAAGTCATGTGGATTACATTAATAGCATTCCAGAATTTTAGGAGATCCTCAGAGGTTACTCTGTGAAGGATAAACCCATTTCAGTGATACATGTTATTTAAAATGAACCATATTGTTTCTATATTTTTCCTGTTCTTCAACTTAAAGCTAAACGGCTCATTGGACACAGTTAGTAGTCTAATCTAGTTAAATATAATTGACAGAGTACATAGTTTTTCAATTAGAAAAGTTGGCTATAAATTTCAAAAGTATAAGGTCCAAAATATACACATTTCAAAAGTATGGGGTCAAAAGATTTGAATGCAAAGGAAATTTAGATCAGAAGTCTTTTGGAGGCCAGTTAAAGAAACAAAAATGCTCTGGTAACTGGAGCAATTGAGATTGGGTAAACAAATTCTACAGTTTTCCTTTCTCAAAATGGTCTATTATTGCTTTGGTTCACTTTACAAAATAATTTTTCAGTTTCAAAGAAAGCATTGTATTGATATTGGCAGGAAAAACAGTTGGGAATTGTAATTAGATTTTGGAGGAGAAATTACTATAATGATGCATCTCTTTTTATCTAGTATATTAGATTTTCATTTTCCATTTATCTATCATTCTTCTTGAATTATCAATCTTTATTCTAGCTTCTTTTCCTATTTTATTTTATTTTTTAACTTTAGGTTTCTGTGAAATCACTAAAATAGTCTATACCCTGTGGAACTTACTTTTGTCTAAAGGAAAAGGTCCTAAGTTAAAATTGGCACCCTGGCATTACTCCAATGTTCCAAACTAATTTCCAAGATAATGCTGAGATCATTCATGACCTCCTGAAAAGGATAGGATAGGAGGATGGGATCATTTACTTTTTGAACTTCCATTCCTTTCTTTGAGATAGCTTCATCCTACTTTAAAGTATAAAAGGTGGACCCAATGGGTTTTTTCTGTTGTTGTTGTTGTTGTTGTTGTTGTTGTTGTTTTTAGGGGAAAATGTCAGGATAGACCCTTCTACATTTATTACCCTAGAAATTTGCAGTCTGTGTTAGTTCTCCTCTCTCTCTCTCTCTCTCTCTCTCGCCCCCTTCTCTTTCTCGCTCTCTCTATATACACACACGTATGACTATTACATAGTCACTTCTCTTGTAAATATACCACTGTTTCTATTTGGAAGACTATATTCTCCATCATGTCCTTCCAATGAAAATAAATTCATCTCTCACTGCAGGATTAGATAGACCTGGCCATGCAGTCAATGAACTTTTATCAGGACATGTGTTTTACCTCTGCACTTAGAATGAAAACATGAGTCATCTGGAGAAGATGCAGCCAACTTACCACCATAAGGGAAAAGCCTGACTGAAAAGACAACCAATTTTACCACCTATGTACCTAACCCTGAATAGTACCTCACATCTTTAAAATAAAAATAATAATATTTTCAAAATATAAGGAGGCTGAGGCATACGGAAACAGAAACCAGTACCTATTTGCACCCTTCATTACCTCATCCTGCAACAAAAGAGACCCTTGATTTTTCAATTCTATGAGCCAAGAGTTGGTGGATTCTTCTTTGCTTACAACCAAAAAAGATCCATGTTGATATATGAACATTTGTTAGTTACTAATGGATTCAAAATAAAAGCTACTTGAAGAGCTTGTGTAAAACATGAATTCTTTGTCCTTAACAGACTTGGATTCAGTTGGGAAAGACAGACAGAGAGTAAGACACTAGGTTCCCTAAGTTTTAAAAGCATCCTCAGTTATTCTAATGCTGAATAGTATACATATTACAAATTGGGAAAAACTAATGTAGTAATGAATCTGCTTCCTTTTCCGGAATTGACTAACAGCTCTGCTGAGAGATTTTTTTTAAAGACTAATATTAAAACCAAATAAAAAGCAACCTGAATTTTTGTCCCTTAATTATTTACTTTTTGAACTTCCACTCAATTCTTTGACATGGCTTTATGCTACTTTGAAGAGGGACTTGGGAATTTTTTTTTAATCTTAATAGCTGTACCAAAAATCATAAAAAATCTGTACATATAATTTAATTTAAAATGATGTAAGACTTAATTGTTGCTTTTTTTGTAATTTTGCATAGCAATTTATCAATTTACCAGAGGAACTGAAACTTCAGATGAGCTGGAATACTTAATCCGACTAGCACATTCTTTGTTCAACAAGCAAAGCCAAAGAAAGTTTTACTGTCTGATGTTCTTAGACCAGGAGCAGAGTAAAATGTTTTTCCTTATGTTTTCCACACAAGAATAAAGAAAGAATAGAAAAAAAAAGAAGAGAAACAAAATGAATTGAGAAAGAATAAAAGAAACTATTGAACATTTATTATGTCTACTGAGAAAGATAGTTACTTTTCCTGTTAATTCCATTCCACTAATTTGGTTAAGGAATATTTTCAAATTGCTAACTATATTTCAGGAATTGAGCTAGGTATAAAAAGGATAAATACATACCTTGCAACCTTCAAATAGTTAACAGTCTAGTAGAGAAGTCCAAAAAATATTCAATGGCTAGCATATGTGTATTTAACATTGTGCTAGAGTTCTAACACAAATGTAATACATTTTGTTACAAATGTAGCAAGACTTTACACAATGTAGAAGAAATGTGCATCTTTTTATAAATACAGTTAAAGGTTTAGTAAATGAATGATTCAAATAGGAATTAATCAGGCAAACCCCAGAGGACTAAGGAAAAAAAAATCAGTGAAAGGATATGTCGCAGCCTACACAGCTGACTTGGGGGTCCTGAGAGAGAGCAGGGAGAGATTAAGAAAGACACAGACACAAAGACATAAAGAAAAGCTGGGGCCAAGTGGGACACTTTCCTCTGAGGAGGAGAAGTGACCCTGAACAAGTTCAGCATGTTTATTTTATAATCAAGCACAAAGGAAGTTGGGAGGGGTTCAAGGTCTAAGAAGGAGCTCTAATGGAATTTTGCTGCTTCCCAAATATCAAGCTGTTCCACAATTATCATGTTGTTGCCAAGGCTTTATCTGTACTATTTGTACCTGGATGTGTGGACTCTGAGATGCCATTTTGTATAGCAGGCTGCATCCCTTGCTCTTTGACTAGAGTGCAGAGCAACCAAGTGGGACCTTGCCTTTGCAATGGGACCTTGCCTTTGCTTGAGGTCTGCTGTTTGGACAGCACTCCTCTGCTCTCCACAAGGATAACTACATGAATTCTGAACCATCTCAGCTATTGAGATTGGTCCCCAGGAATTGTCATTTTAAAGGATAGCAACACAGAAAGCAATTTCTCTACTTTGGTTTCTTGAAGGAGGGCAGCTTTAAACATGCCCAGTATAATCCATTTACCCATTTCTTTGTCTTAGAAAAGCTCTATGAGTTCTAATAGCACTTCTGCTGTATATTAGTGGTATGATACTAGACAAGTTGCTGAAAAGGATAATGGAGTTTATCACATAAGTTATTTCAAACACTCTTTATCTCTCTGTGTAGATCCAGGTTTCCATTTGGTGTTGCTTTCCTTCTGCCTAGGGACTTTTAATTAATTTATTTTAATATAGATCTCTTGGTAATGAAGCATACCAGTATTATTATGCTTAAAATTTTTATTTTATCTTTATTTGTGAATGGTTTATTTATTAGATACAAAATTCTAGGCTGATTGCTTTTCAGTACTTTAAAAACATTGCTCCATTGTCTTTTTGCCTGCATTGTTTCCAACAAGAAATCTGCTGTCCTCTTTATTTTTTTGTTCTCTGTAGGTAATGTGTCTTTTTTCTTTGGTGATTTAAAAAGTTTTTTCTTATCATTGAATATTAGAAGTTTACCATTTTATGATGTATTTAAGTGTAATTATCTTCATGATTCTTGCATTTGGAGTTTATTGAGCTTCTTTTACCTGTGGGCTTACAGTTTTTATCGAATCTGAAGATTTTGGTAATTTTTTTTTTCAAATGTTTTTCTACCATTTCTTCTTTCCAGGACTCCAACTGTACTTATATTATTATACCAATTAAACTTGTCTCCAGTTCACAGAATTTGGGCACACTTTTAATCAATGTTAAAATTTTATATAATTAAAAAGAATAACTTTATGGCTCTGTTTTGGGGTTCACTAATTCTTTCTTCTTCAGCATTTAATTTTCTATCAATACAATCCAATATACTTATGATCTCAGACATTGTAGTTTTTATTATCAAGTCTGGATGTAGGACTATTTTTATCTTTCATGTCTCTACTTAACTTTTTGAGCAAGTATTGTACAATAAATATTTTGATGACTTCATCAGCTTATTCTAATATCTATGTTAGTTCTGGATCAGTTGCAATTTATTTTTAATTTTTTTATCATTATGGGTCATATTTGCTGCTTTTTTTGCATGCCTATTAATTTTTCATTGGATGTCTAACATCTTGAATCTACCATATTGAGTGTCAGATATTTTTGTATTTCTACAAATATATTGAGTTTTGTTCTGAGATGCAACTAAGTTATTCAGGAACAGATTGATCCTTTCACCTTTTTTTTTTTTTAGATTTGCTAAGCAAACTATCAAGACTGTGGTATTGTTAATCTAGGGCTAATTATTCAGCACTATAGAAGCAAATTCTTCTGAATACCTACTTCTCCAAATTTGAGCTGTTTTTAGTCTGCCTGGTGGGAACAGGAACTGTTCCATCCCTGTGAGAACACTGGGTATTGTTTCCTCTAATCCTTTTGGGCAGTTCTTTTCCTGGCCACAGCTAGTTTTCTTGCATGCACATACAGACCACTACTCTGCCCAACACTTGTGGGGTACCTGCTGCAGATTCATGGAGTTTTCTCTCTGTGCAACCCTCTTCTCCATAGTACTCAAACTTGACAACTCTAACTTTCTTAAGCTACCTGTACTTTCAGAACAGTTTAACTTCCTTAAGCTCCTTGTACCCAGGGATTCTGTTGAGCTTGGCCTTGGTTCTCCCCTTTTTATAGTGGAGTTGGAAACCTTCTTCAAGCGGTAAGTTGAGGCAATTTTGGGACTCATCTTGCTTTTGGGAAGCACTTAACTTCATTACCTGGCATCCAGTCCCCTAAAATCATTGTTTCAAATATTTTGCTCATTTTTTAAAATGTTTCTAGAAGGAATGTAAATCTGGGTTCTATTACTAAATCTTGGCTAAGAGAAGGAGTTTACTAGGGTAATTTTAAAAAATACCAAAACATATTTCCTCTCAGAATATAACAGAATATAATTTCAAGTCTTATATTCCTAGGCTGGCAAAGAGTATTTTCCTGTTCAGATTACTAAGAAAGGTGCCCTTGTGAAAGGCTAACTCATTATCTAAATAGACTTTGGAGAAGATAGCAATAGCACAATATTTGGTGACTTGAGAATGACTTGAGTGAGCTTCTTACCAAGATTAGCACACATTTTGGGAATCTTGGTCAAAGCTTTAGTGTGATTTTTCATGATGCCCTACCAAACACTAGAGTTACCTGGCTTGTGTTCTAACCTCTCACATGATTCATTCAAGATACATCTAAGGAGTGTTTATTTTAGTTTAATATCACTGTACTTGGTATTGCCAGAGTATTGAATGAGTGGAAATGTCAACTCTTGATTCCAGGAATTGTATGTCTGGTGAGTAATAGAATATATGTCACTGAAGAATAATAAAACATTAAGAAAATAGTTATTTTTAAATCAGCCAGAAACTTTTTAAATTTTTAAGAAAATACTTTTATTCATATCTTTTTTTATTTTTATTTTTTGAGTTGGAATCTCACTCCGTCACCCCAGCTGGAGTGCAGTGGCACACTCACGGCCATTGCAACCTCTACCTGCTGGGCTCAAGCGATCCTTATGCCTCAGCCTTCCAAGTAGTTGGAACTACAGGCACATGCTACCACACCCAGCCAACTTTTTGATTCATTGTAGAATCGGTGGTCTCACTGATTGTTGCCCAGGCTTGTCTCAAACCCACAGGTTCAGGCAACCCTCTCACCTTGACCTCCCAAAGTGCTGGGATTACAGGCTTGAACCACCACAGCTGACTTATTTATGTCTTACTTTGAATATATTAACTTAAACTGGCAGGATTTAGGGTTAAGTTGATCATAATCTTTTTTTTTTTTTTTTTTAGTTGTAGTCTCACTCTGTCACCCAGACTGGAGTGCAGTGGCCATTCCTGGCCACTGCAGCCTCGACCTGCTGGGCTCCGATGATCCTTCCACCTCAGTCTTCCAAGTAGCTGGAACTACAGGAGCATGCTACCACACCCGGCTAATTTTTGATTTATTGTAGAGATGAAACCAAGTTGCCCGGGTGAATCTCAAACCCATGGGCTCAGACAATTCACTCATCTCAGCCTCCTAAAGCTTGGGATTACAAACTGAGCCACTGAACCCAGCTGATCATAATCTTAATGCTTTACACCTAATGTTTAATTTTTATATGATATTTACTGATTGTTTAGAAACCAAAAACATATGTATAAATTTTAAGTTTAAGTACCTCTACACTTTCACTCTCATATTTTCATATAATATTGTTTAGTCTAAATGGCTCAATTTATTTCAAAATACCCATATTGATGGCATTCATATGTCTCTGATTTTTCTTTTCTACTTTGAATGCTTTGACACATATTCTTGCTCACATATTTTTACAAAATTTTGTGAATACTAAATATTTTCATGAATTAGACTTTTAAAGGATATAGGAAAAGCATAATTTTATTTTATTTCAAATTGCCAGATTGCCTTCCCCAAATAATTGTGTCTTGAATTATGTTTTATATTACATTAAATGTAAAATGATAAAAAATAATAATGCTTGCCACTTTGGTCTGTCAGAACTGGTATGAAAATATTTACTTGAGATATAATCAAATTGCACAATGTAACTAACTATAAATTTTAGTTTATTATTAATAAATATATCAGGTGGTAATTACTAATTTGGAGCTACTCTACCAAATTGGCAGTAGAAATGATAACTATCCATTATGAATTGATAATTACATATAATTTTATACTATTATGAAATAAATGTATGAATATTCCATTTCAATGTCTTAAGAAACCAAATGAGAATATTTATCTTAAGAAGTAGACTTGTGCGCCAATGATATGCAGTAAATACTATATCACTTCCAATATTGTGTTAAGAACCAATATCATAAATAATGCTATCCACTTTGAGAGATCAGGACTCTTAAGTAGGTGGATTTCTGCATATAGCCCCTTCCATATTTGTAAGTGTCAGTGGAAATAGAATTAAAGAAAATTATATTGTGAACTCTCAAGGAAGGAACTTGTAGGAACAGAATGAGCTGTGGTAATACAATAAAAGCTGAGTTTCCTGACTGGCCTTTTTGGATATGTGAGAGGAATCCAGATCAAAAAATTTTTTAGTTGAAGTATAGGGAACCAGCCATTACTGACCATAATGTGGACAAAATATGGCAAGGAAAATTCATATTATTGCTACAGATCCTTCTAAGATGGTTACCTGAGAAGACTTTTTATTAGTATTACTAAGCTATCTTAACTATTGTGTGGAAAGCACCCTCAGGGGCATATCTTTATTTGCATCTATTACTCTGATTGTTAATCATAGAAATAGTAAATGCAGAGAGATGAGAATAAATTCATTTGCTTTCTTTCAGTTATTACCAACAATAATATAGATAATAATTGGAGGAGGATAGGGTTGTTGTAATTTATTGGACATGTTGCAATAATGCTTCCTATATACACAGAATAAAATAAACCTATAGCCTGCATTTTACACATTGAGTTTTCCTAGTAGTGGCAGATGTGGGTAAATAGATCATATTCTCTTAATGAGGACATATTAAACTTTAGCTCTTCCTCCTGATCTACACACATTATAAGCACCCCCTGCCGCACCCCCCCTTTTTGTCTTTTTTAGTATTTCTAAGTACTGCTTGTGTGGAACTAGCTGTTAAATCATCACAAAGATCTCCTGTTTGGCAGCTGAAATGAGATACTTAAACTTGTGGGCTGCAGAACTGGAAAAGAAAATTCAGGAAACCTATGCTGTATACGTTAAAACTATCTTTCTTGAAGAGTTTGTTAACTGGGACTGTGTTTATAGAAGTTTGTCTAAAATGTTCAAGTTATCATTTTTCCTCACTGAATGGACCAGAGGCCTACCAGGATTCTGTCTAAATTTCAGTAGATAAGAATTTTGCTGGAGCTGAATCTCTATCAAGATATATTATGGAAATTTTGTTTGTTTGTTTGTTTTCACATAATCACAGCAGTTGCACCTTATTTCCTGAGTTTTAAATTATGATACACATCTTATTTAACTGAATGTGAAACAAAAGGCATGATTGGTATCTTTTCCTAAAATGAAGCCATCTGCATTATTCAAAAGAAAACTAAATAACCAATTTATTAATGCAAGTAATTTTCTGAAACCCAGTCTTGTATACATGGTCTAACTATCATAGTGAAAACTTGTGCTTAGATTCTCAAAGCAAAACCAATTGCATGCATTCAGTGCCATTGTGATATTTATGTTGCTATTTATTCCTAGTACTAGAAAGCACACTACTTATCTCCAATTCAATCAGAAAAAAAAAAATAGCCAATCCAGAAATCATCAAACACACTCACTTTTCCTGTACCCATTAGTGAAATAAAATAGTCTCTGCCCTCTCATTTGAATAAACTTAAGAACAAGAAAAAAAGATTTGAACATACTTTACATCTACTAAAATACAAATATCATCCGGGCATGTCAGGAAATTCATCAACACCAGTACATTTGATTAAGTAAAACCTTTTAAATGGAGACTTAGGTGAGTTAATTCTACTATGCAACATGAAACCAACTATTTATATTCAGTCACAATGAAGGAATTTTGTGCTGGCTCTTTTTTCCCAAGGTCCTCTTTTGACTTCCGCATCTTCAGTTTTATACTAACATAATGTATGTATATATCTATAGAAACATTCAGACAGGAATGCATTGAGGTAAGAAGAACTTTAAGGGAGACATTTTGCTGCACTCTGTGCAACTATGGAGACCTTCATTTCAAATATATATTTTTTGAACATTGAAAACAGCATTTGTTTTCTGACTAATTTTTACTTGTTGGTGAAAAGTCTGACTTTCAACTTTCTGAGATGTTTGTTTGAAATTAAGCACTAGGAAAATATTCAGATACTTCTCTTTATTTTTTAGTTTTTGATGTTTCTCAATCTTCCAATACTGCATTCTGTCAGCAAGAAGCCTAGAGCCATGGAGCCCAGACACAGTTTACTTTGGTAGGTGAATATATTTCAGCCTAAAAAATTTAGAACAAGCCCACCAAAAGTTATGGAGAAATTAATAGGCAAGTTGAAGAAATAAATCTTCCGAAAGTTATTTTAAATCAGGAAAGGATATAAACAATTTTAGAAACATACAACAAACTCTGTCATCAGCAAATCACTGGGCAAATATTGATGTCAACAAGGCAAAAATTACCTCTCCCTAGCCAACTTTTGTTGGGAAAATGAAACTTAGCATTTATTAATAACAAAATAATTTGCCTTTTAGAGAAATGCATGCTTTCTTCTCACAAACAACCTCAATTTAGATTTTGTGGTCTACGGTCTTCTGACAAAACTCAAGAGAAAATTTGACAGATCCTAAGTGGAGTGTTGGATCATGTACATTTGCCTTAGAAATAGAATCAGATTTATAAATCTCAAGAAAGGGACTGAAAGTTTGGTGTCATAGTGCAAGAGAAATTCAAGGGAAACCTCACTTAGGTTGGGGAGGACTGTTGATTGACTTAAAATTGACTTGTGCCCATGTAGGCTAAAATTATTTATGTTCCTATAAATTAATTATAAGATGGATTGCTTGGGTCAGATTGTGAGTGGTCTACATGTCTACAAGAGTGAGAGTAAAGGGATGAAACATAGAAAGTGGTTCTTAAAAACCGAGATATTAGGTGATGAATTGCTCATATTTTTTTCATCTTTCAATGTCCTGTGCAAATATCTTCCAAAGGATGAATCCTCCCATTTCTTTTGAGAATGAGCAATGAAAAGCATGTGGAAACATGAACTATAGGCACAGGACACTCTCCTTTTCTATCCATAAAGAGTTCTGTTTCCCTAATTCTCATTTGTGATGGTAAGTAGATATCCAAAATAATTTTGACCTACCAAGACATGTCTTTGTAATATGCTGATGTTTCGATGAATATAAAAAGACATTCTCCTGCAGGCAGTTGCATTGGCTTTAAAATGCTAGAACTATCCATTTTGAATGTAATTATGCAAAATAAATGAAAGATATCTACCCTGCTGATATTTATGTAACAACTTCTGGAATAAATCTTCTGATTTACAAATATACTGGGACCATTAGCTAGAAGCCACACCACATCATTATTTCACAGAACTTTAGGCAATTGTGATGACTTTTCTCAAATCAGCATTATTTTGCAAAGTAAAATAAAACAGAAAAAAACAATTGACTTTCTCCCCAGCATTTTTGAAGAAGAAATAAAGTTGCTTAAAAATCAATGACAGTTGCTCTTTCAGAAATATTTATAGGAGTGCATTTTTTGAAGCTGTTTCTTTTTGTATAATTCATTTTATTTTTTAGAGCCACTTAATATCTTGAACCATATTTAACGTCCCTGGGAAACTAAAGAGTGGGTTGAAATCCATAATTGTATTAAAGCTGTGGTCCCAATAACAATGTCTATTCCACAGGTGCTGGCAAATGCCTTGTCATAAGAATACAAAGCAGAGGGAAAGTGAGATTTTTTTTTTCTCTGCTTGCTTTTAAGTAAGACTGAACTCGAAAGGGAGGTTGAAGGATTTGGAGAAAGAGATAGATGGAAAGGAAGGCTTCTGTCCACAGAAGAGTTGTCAGTAGGCAAGGACATCTATAGCACAAGAACCCCAATATGCTCACACTTAATCTCCCTTCTCTCCCCAGACATCCTTGGAGAACTTCCACAATTTCTTGCCCTCTGTAGGCATGCCCACTTCACACAACTCAGCCTCTCTCTACTATATTTCACTCCTTCAAAATCTTAGTTTTGTTACGTGATCTATATTTTATTTGATCAAGTACTAATATAGTGGGTTTTTTTTCAAATTAATGGATGACACATCAGCATTTTGTGGCAACTTCCTAGAAGCACCATCTTGACTCAAAGGAATGTTTCCAAGGGTACAGATTTCAAATGCAACTTTATAAATAAAGACTCCTTTACAGGTAGAGAGTGTGTTAATACTTCAGTCTTCCCAAAGATGATGACATTTCATGACCATGAATTAATGACAACTGAATGACAGAAAGTTTATAAGAAGGTGTCAGGAGTATACTTTTAAAACAAAGATTGGACTTGTGGCATGGTCACCTTTTGCCCTTCAGGTTTCATATATATTTATACTCAAAATTCTATTCAAAAATTTTAATCTATTCTTTATATATATGTGTGTGTGTATATATATATATATATATATATACACACACAACAAACACACACACACACACACACACACACACACACACACACACACACATATATATTTCTATCCTTGGCTTCTGAATAAAATATCTGTATGTCTGTATATGTACATTGCTACTCCCAAGTTTCAAAATCAGCTCTAAAATCTCAACCAAAGAAACTAATTAAGAGTATCTAATGTAAAGAGGAAATTTGTTGAGTTCATGTTCTCCTTAATCATAAAAGAGAAAGGTAGAAGCAATGGTTGTCTACCAAAGGAAAATGAGTTGTATAGGCTACCGAGGCAATGAGACTAGGTACCTTGGAAATTGGGGAGTTACTTCATTGAGTGTTACATAATTGTTACATGTATTCACCATGTGCCAGGTTATGTTTTGATCACTTCACAAATATCATTTTATTTACTTCCAAAAATAACCTTCAAAACAACCCTTATGACAACATTGAGATAAGTATTGTTACTGTTGTCTTTTTACAAATGAACAAACTGAGACATGGAGAGGTTAAGAATCTTAGCCAAGGTCACACAGCTGATAAGTAGTGGAGCCAGGATTCAAATGCAGGCAGAGGTCTTGCTTTTAACCACTATAGTAAGCCAACTAATACAATGCTTCTCACAACTTCGTGTACACAAAATGAAAGTATGTCCCAGAAAATTTGTTAAAACATGAACTCCCCAGAAATTCTGATACAGTAGGCTTGACTGGGCTGGAGAATTTATACTTCTAGCAAGCTCTCAAGTGATGCTGATGCTGCCTACCTGCAGACTACATTTTGGGTAATACTGACTTAAGGAACGATACAAATGAGCAACATAGAGTAGTTTTGCCCATGGGCACCAAGAATCTGGGCTCAAATTCTTTATTGAGTCTTCCAGGGCTTTGACTTTTGTTATGAAATAAAACCATCTTTTTTTAAACCCAAGCAATTGTAGCATGAATCTCTTTTAGTCTAACGTCTGGCCATGGCCCACACATTCCCCAAATCTTAACTGAACGTTTTCTAGGATAAGTGTACACAGATCAAATGCTCAGGAAAAGGTCCCTCTCAGAGTTCCACTTGGCCCTACCATCTGGCTGCTATGTCCTTGGCTCTTGCTGAGAGCTTTGCTTCCCTGGACACAGCTGTTTTGCTCAAGGAGCCCTCCCTGTTACCATCTCTCAGGCTCCAGGGAAGCACTTGCTGCTCTTCCTGTCTCCCTTTGCTCAGAATAGGTGCTCAGTCCTTCTAAGTACTGCATAAGGGTCCCTACCCAGCTGGCTCTCAGATCCCATTGCTGGCTTGCAGTCAAACAACTAGCTACAGTTTTCCTATAGCCACAGGGACATCTCCTGCCACCTTCTCAGTCAAGCTGGCTTTTCTTCTATTGTTTAAGGTCTGACATTTCATCATTGGTTTCAGCTTAGGGATTAACACTTTTCCCAAGATGATTGATGGTGGAAAATCCTTTCCTTTCAGGAAAAATAAATAAATAAAACCTTCTCTCATCCTCAATAGTGTTGTGTGACCCTGTGGCCTCAACAAGATGATCTTAAAAGACTCTAACATTTATACATCTCCCCTAACCTGAACTACTTAGCCATGTTCACGATAACCTTGTTCGAAAGTAAACTATGTTCACAAATAACAAACCAGGTTTCTCCACCTGCCACATCTCTGGCAGAATTTTCTGAGCATTTTCTGTGGTTTCTAATCTCTCACTTTTCAGTTTCATCAACCAGTTTGGAAATAATAAGTGGAAATGTTTTTCTTTTAATCAGAAAGTGATCTCTCTGAAATGAAGAAAGTAACATCTTGAACACAGAGGAAAAATCTAAAGACTATAATTAGTTTATCACATTTAACATTTTTGAAAAAAATAGAGTCAGCATTATTTAAAATTATTTAAAATTGCACCTTAGGTCTTTGAAGCAATATGTTTACTGAACAAATTAATTTACAGAGGCTATCCCTGGGAGTATTTATGTATTGTGTTTGTTTTATTTCTGATATAAAGCTATAGTAATAAGCCACACATTCTATTAGGTTATTAAAATATCAACATGTCTTAGTACCCATTATATGGATCTATGTTGTTCTAGTTCACCCACTTACTGATTACTTGTATAAAGATATGAATATTATTTTCTCTTGAAAAATTAAAAACCCTGGCTCAAAATCTTAAGTCCTGGGTTTTTTGATATATGTAATCAATAGTATTTATTCATTTATTTAATTAATTAATTTTTTGAGTTGGAGCCCAGGCTGTAGTGTAGTAGCATGCTCACAGCAACCCCAGAGTCGACCTACTGGGCTCCAATGATATAATCAACAGAATTTAAAGACTGTGCTTTTGAAATTGCCATAGTGTTAAAAGACATTAATAAAATACGCCTCATACTAATCCCAAAATATGTGCTCTTAGAAGATAAATGTGGCTTGTATTGACATATATTCTACATAAGCTGTTTTCTCCTGAGTTTTTTTTAAACATTATATTTTCTATGAAACTTAATCAGAATATACAAAGAACTCTTCTATATTTGGATGGATTTTTTTATAGCCCCTCCATTATAATGCCTAGTTTTCCATCTCTAGGATTGGTAAATAATACAGACCTTGGTAAACAATACAGATTTAACTTTTTGATTTACATCCAGTGAACATGGTTGCTAGAATATTACCGTCAAAACTATTCTATTTTTAGGACAGTATCTGAGAATTACTGTAAGACTTGCAGTGGACTGTCCCTAAAAATTATTCATAACGAATAAGAAAAACACCTTAGTTTTTTTTCTTTTCTCCAGGTGCTCAATGAAATTCACCATTTTGAATATCTTGACCTAACAATCTAGCCATACATCTACTCATATAACAGTGAGTATCTGCTGTGTCTTACCTAGTCAACTATCAGTTAAATGCAAAATCCAGAGGAAATAAATTACCACATTTCCCATTTCCTCTACATTCTGATTGCTGCCTTCTTTCTTTATCTGAATCTTAAAATATAAGCTTTCCTATCCCTGCTTAATCTAAATATAATATTAACCTGTTTCAACTGATGATGCCACCATTCTGCTGCAGTATAGAGGTTCTTAACCTGCAACCATCCTTAACAATTCCTAAGTATAGTTCAACATATGAAGATAAAGCCTGAGTTCATGTAAGAAAAAAAGAAAGAAAGAATAATAACAGTATTCTTATCTAAGAAAAGTTTCCAAAAGAACCTTTGTTCTCATTTAGCTTTCTAGAAATCCTCCAGCTAGCCAGAGAGGTAATTTGGGAGCCTGTTCCTAAACATGTTTTATTAGATTTCTCCAAAATTACTAATGTGGAGCAAGGCCTTTCTTCGTACATTGAAAGCGACATTCTGTGCTAACTGATTAAACTAGTTTTTCTTTCACTTTGCATTTATCTTCTACCAATGCTATAGGGGAGAAAAAAAAACTCATATGAAGCAAACTCAGTATACACGTACTAATGGACTCAGTAACATTTAGTATTGGCAAATTGCTGAAAATTTGTCAGGTAATGTGATTTTGTTTTCAATTTATGCCACTGAAAAGTAATGTAATGTCCAATGCCAAGAAAAAAAAAAAAAAACAAAATCCTACACTCCATAAAACTATATTACTGTATATGGGTTTGGCATTTGAGAAGCAAATGAGAGCAAGTTGCCCTTTTCTATATTTCTTAAACAGCGTGTAAAGTTGTTAGATTATACTGTAACATTTTAAGGAATCTTTTGTGCTATAAGAAAATTGCCTCCAAGAGCATGGTGATGTGAACCAAATGTAAAGCAAGTGAGTAAGAGCTCAAATGGCAGAGTAGAACAAAAAAGACCTGGAGCTGAGTTTGGAGGATTCTTATGACAGCCTGGGATTTTTAGATCAAGAAAAAGAAAAATAATAAATTTCCCAATACATAGATGAAATTTTTAGTAATGCAGATTTAAATTAAGTACCTGCTTAGGACAATTCTATATTCTCTTGAAATATTACAAATGCAAATTTCTCAAACTAAGATGTTTCCTTTTGTAATCTAATATGCTACTTTCAAAGACAAGGATGGGCAAATCCAGGGAGTCCATTATTTTGGGAGAGTTTATACGGAATTTCTAGAGAAAATCTAGATTTTAATCTTTACTGTCCGTACTTAACTTGAATAGCTTTCTTATCTTCCTGGACCTGTTTCCTCATTGGAAATATTCAGACAATAAGAGTAAAATCTTCTTTATGTAGATCACAATATTATTGTGTGGGTCAAATTAAATGTCAGAATGTTTTAAAAATAAGTTTGAGATCCATATGTCTCTGAAACCTTATATCCTCACATGTACATAGTTTTCTAGACTTAAGGTTTAAGGAATTATTGTCACACTTGTTGCCTGGCTATATGTATGCTAAGGCAGAGCAAGTTAAGGGATGGCAGTCAATTCAATGGAATTCTAATACCAACTTTGTTTATAGTGCCAGAGCACTCTGGTAGGAAACAAAACAAAACAAAACGAAAAGCTCTGATTGGGTAGTTATGAAGATGTGGCTTAACCCAATTCTTCAGGCAAATTTTGAAAGGTATCTCCTATGTCTATTCAATCAAGCTTTGTTCAAGCCTTAAGAAATTCGATCACAACTTTTAGTAGTTTCTACCAACAATTTGGTAAAAGTGATGACCTCATCCCTTTGGTGAACTCCAGACAGCCCCTATCAACTTGTGAAAAATGATTCACTATGTTGCTTATATATTTAGAGATATAGCCATGTGCTCTCTCAGGCATGGTTTTATCTCACTATTTATTTTTCCATTATCAGTCTTTTCTTATTATCAAACTGCGGTATGACATTTCTTTAGATCTTCTACTTTTCTTTTCTTTCCAACCTTGTGTGGTTTTCCTTAGGCAACTTTTTAATGATTTATTTCCAGGATCTGAAAATGTTAACTTACCAAGCTGACATTAGTACATTCCAAGCCAGTGGTCCTTAACCTTTTTGGCATCAGGGACCGGTTTTGTGGAAGACAATTTTTCCAGGATGGTAGGGGTGGGGAGAGGTGGTGGTTTGAGGATGATTCAAGTGGATTACATTTGTTGTGCAGATCAGCAGTGGCATTAGATCCTCATAAGGAGAATGCAACCTAGATCTCTCACACAGCGCAGTTCTCAATAGGGTTCGCGCTCCTATGCGAATCTAACGTCACTGCTGATCTGACAGGAGGCAGAGCGCAGGCAGAAATGCATATGATGGGGAGCAGCTATAAATATAGATGTTTTTGCTTGCTTACTCTCGCCACTCACCTCCTGCTGTGCAGCCGAGATCCTAACAGGCCATGAATATCCGTGGCTCCGGGTGATTGGGGACCTCTGTTCTAATCTATTATCAAAATCTCTGCCTTTAATTTTGAAAATTTAAATTTTGAAAGATATGCTTTCCTATTCAGCTTTTCTCTAATTTTTTTTCCATAGTAATTGTATCTAAGGTTTGTTTTCTTTTTTTTATTTACTGGTATGTTTTTGTGAATATTTTGTCAAATAAAAATAAGCTATCCCTTCAGTGTATTCTTTAGATTCCTAAAGTTCTTATTATGTTAATCATTTTAGATTATTTAAGTTGTTTTGTTTCAATTAGTTTCTCATACTTTACTATTTATAAATCATCTCATTATCTAATTATAACAATATAGAAGTTTAAAGTCTAATCATATATACAAGGGCGAAATAAAGTCTGTGAGGTAACTTAGAGTGGTCTGTACCTGACAGTACCAACAATTCGTTTTATATTACACTTTAAGTATCCAGTGTATACTAGAAGCATAAGTTACTGCCAATGACTTGTTGGTCTAAATTTCTACTTGTCTCAAATTGTGATAATTAACAACATTTCAACAATCCCTGTATGTAAAATTTTAGAATATAGATTCTCAATTTAGAATGTAGTTGTCTAAATTATGTGAATATATAGTATCAGAGCATCTGATTCACTGAATTTGTTTATTGTTCATGTTTTTAAAAATCCTTGAACTTTTGAATATATGTTTTGTTTTGTTTCCAATTTAGTAATATTCTTTGCACCAGTATCTCATAGCAGCTTACTTCAGAGCAAGATAAATAATTGAGAAAGGTACCCTTCTCAGCAATGTCTTTACTCAGTAAGCTGTTTTCCCCCCTGGTTCCTTTCAGCTTTCTGTTGGACTTTTATGTTTTCAAAAACATTTCTGCAATTTCTCAATTGCTCTTTGACCTACCATTAAAGCAAGCATTTGTTGCCATGCGTTTTTTTGTGGTATTTGAAGGAGATGTTTATCTCACCTTATTCAGCTGTAAAAAAAAATCATTCTAAAGCTTTTCATTATTCTTTTTCTTTATAGAGTTCAATCACTTTTCTCATTTGTATGTTTCAACTGATAATCATGTATTGTTAATTCTTCAGAATCACCCCAAATCTTTTTATCTTTGTCTTTTTTTTAACCATTTGGGGGGAGTCTTTACACTTTTGTCATTTGCCTTTTCAGAATTTCATATTATCCTTGTGCCATGTTTCAATTTCATGCTACACTGAAGTTGTGACTCTTCTCAAGTCCCTTTTCTTTTTGTCATTATTTACTTTCCTTTATCTATTCCTGTTCTATTTTCAGCTTTTCATCTTACACCATTCCAAAACTACATGGACATTTTCAACATTGTACAAGTTTTTGTTATCTTTTTCGCCTTCTTCTTCCTTGTTCTGTATGAGTTTTATTGCCACTTTACTTACTACAATTATCATTTAGAATTTTTATGAAATTATACTTAATACTTATTCATTATAATTTCACTTACTTGCACTTTCATTTCCCACTTATTTCTTAAAATCAAGTTTTATCTCTCTGTATTTTACTTTTATTCTAATTTACCATTCCGTATTCTTTTTATATTTTTTTCTAAGACTGTTTTAAATGAATTTGACTGCCCTGAAATGTTCATTTCACACATCTTTTCTTTTTTTAAACATGTAGCATTTAGCCCCGATCTTAATCTTGTTCCAACTTTTTTGCGCTTTGATTTCATCCATTGCTGTCTTTCAAATATGTGATTTGTGTTTCTAATAATATGAAGAATATTTTAGTTTCAAATATATCTATAGCCTTTATATCTACTACATAAAGTAATAAAGACAAAATAACAATTTTTATTAACAATGTCATTAAAAAGGTTTTCATAAAATATACTAGCCACTTAGCCTTCTATAACATGCTAGCAAAGTAAATGCATTGAGGAAGAACTGACATTTTTTAGCATCAAAACAAATGTTCTTCATGAGGACTTTTTAATTTAAGTTAATTATATTCCTTCCTAATGTTTAATGGGGAGGATGTGCTTTCTTTAAAACGTTAAGATAACAAGGTTGGTTTTTAAAATCCTCTATTAAGTGTATGTTTCATGTCAGGACTGTGATTTCATTTATGCAGAAGGAATGAGAGTTCAATAAATTAAACTGATTCCATATTTGTGTCTCAAGTCTTACCTGTTAGATGTTTCTTCCTTGAGTATCTCTCTTTCTCAACTAAGATTTTTATGACTATCTTCGATTTTTTTTAGACAATCCTTTTCGTTCATTTATAATTTTGCATGTAGTTATTTGTAAATAATATATTCTTTGCTTTTGCCTGCTTTTGAATTTTACAAAAATGAATGACACAGTTTGTATTGTTTTATAACTTGCTTCTTTTTCTGAACAATATGTCCAAGACTTCCATGTTCATATACATGTAGCAATAGTCAACTCATCTTCACTGTTGTATAGTATTTCAAGGGTGAAAATACACTTTTCTGATTTTTTCTTTAAGATAAATTTATAGAAGTAAGATTATTACATCAAAGATGGCTTATTTTAAGGTGTGTTGTATTTGTTGAAGATTTGTCCCCCCCAAAATTATATAGTAATTCAAGTCATTTTCGACTGCTTCTGAAACACTGAATTCTCTCCCACTTCACAAATACTGTGATTTTGTATTCTTTCTCATCGCTTTCATGTTAAATTCTAAAGCCATTCCCCCTTAGAATTAGTTCATGACAATGTAGATAAAATTTCCCAGAAAAAAAAAAATGTGTACTTCGGTATAAAGATACAGTGTTAAGGTTGTTCAACAATTTCTTCATCTGAGAAATAATGGTCATATATAACCAATGAATCTGTAGCATCTTAGACATGGGTATCATCAAAAGGAGAATACCAGACCCTTGGCTTTTATCAGAATGAAATTGTTTCCACAAATCTAGGTTTGAGAGATGCCAATTCAGTCTAATTTTAAATCTGTGCATATGAAACCCAATTGCAACACGTGACAGGCATTTATTTTCTGCCTAGATCTGCCTTATGCTGTCCCTCTATGGCACTTTGACCCTTGTTAAGTAAGTGGCATCTTTCCAGAGGAAATGATTAAATCGAAAGGCTGCTTTGCAATCAGAATCATTCAAAATAAAAGCTTAGCATTTCTGTTAAGAGCTAATGAGGGGGAGGGGAACAAAACAAAAAAGTTCTGTTGATGATGAACTAATGTTTTTAGGGCATCAATAGAAATTTTTCTCAGAAACATTGTTTTTTTAAATACATATTTTCCAAAGTTATATTTAAAGACATAAATATATTTTCTTTTCAATTCCCCTTCCTCAATATAAGATTTAATTATATCCTAAATTAAGTTTTATTTATTAATACTTACCTTATAGTTGGAGTTTGATTTTCAAGAGAGGTTCCAGATAGTAAAGAGAAACTGAGAAGACATTGATGGGTTTTTTTCTTGCCCTCCTTAGAAATCTTCGTAAAAAATAAAAGAAAGGGTTTGTGACAGTAGCAATAAGCTTAGAACTTTTCCCAGGTAAGGATCAAAATGGAGTTATAGATCTTGATCTTCTGCTTCAACTATTTGTTTGAAAATTTCCCTTAATCTATGATTGGCATGACTAAAGAATCTCCTCCATGGATAACTCTATCATTTGATATCTTCATTTTAGACAAGTAACAGGAGCCTTCAAAAATCAAAGAATCACATTCACATTTTAAAATACTTTATAATTATTTAACTTTGGTGTACTGTATTTCATGTGTCAAGAAATGTCCAACAACCCTGATTCAATCACACTATGCTGGAAGGTAAATATATATACACACACACACATATACATATATATACACATATATACATATATATACACACATACATATACACACACGTATATATATATACATATATAATGAATTCAACACCTAGAACACAGCATGACATTGAACAAATAAATGTTCGTTTAATGAATGAGAGAACAATAGAAATTTAAACTATTTCCTTCCTCTATTGCAATTGGCACAGTTGTCTCATGAATCTCTTCTCTTAAATCTTCAGTTCCTTTTGACATTAGGGACCAGTTTTGTGGAAGACAATTTCTCCACAGACCAGGGTGGGAAGGGATGGTTTTGGGATGATTCAAGCACATTACGTTTATTGTGCACTGTATTTCTATTATTATTACATTATAATATATAATAAAATGATTATACAAGTCACCATAATGCAAAATCAGTGGGATCCCTGGGCTTGTTTTCCTGCAACTAAATAGACTCATCTGTGAGTAATGGGAGACAGTGCTAATAATCACCACCTCAGATCATCAGGCATTAGATTCACATACGGAGTGCATAACCTAGATCCCTTGCATGCGTAGTTCATAATGGGTTTCACGCTCTTGCGAGAATTTAATGCCCCCTCTGATCTGGCAAGTGATGGAACTTAGGCGGTAATACACATAATGGGGAGTGGCTGTAAATATAGATGAAGTTTCACTGACCACTCACCTCCTGTTGAGCAGCCCAGTTCCTAACAGAGGCTGGGGACTCCTGCTTGAAACTAAACTTAAACTACAGAGGACTGCATATTGGTTTTTTTGTTTTTGTTTTTTGTTTTTTTTTAGTTGGAGTCTCACTCTGTCGCCCAGACTGGAGTGCAGTGGCCGCTCCCAGCCACCGCAGCCTCGACTCGCTGGGCTCCGGCAATCCTTCTGCCTCAGCCTTCCAAATAGCTGGAACTACAGGCGCGTGCTACCACGCCCGGCTAATTTTTTGATTTTTATTGTAGAGATGAAGTCTCGCCAAGTTGCCCAGGCAGGTCTCTAACCCGCGGGCTCAGGCAATCTACTCACCTCAACCTCCCAAAGGCGCAGGATTACAGGCTGAGCCACTGAGCCTAACATTTGTTTGCACTGACCTTTGAACTTAATGGACCAACATAGCCAGGCTTAGGAATTTGGGGTATGTATCTACTGAGCTAGTAAATATCTTGTCTCATTGCAAACTTTGATCCTTAATTCTGATTCTAACCTCTCCACTTCAAACCTTAAGAACTGGTTGGTGCCTCTATATGTTCACAAACTTTAGACTATAACTGAAAGAATGCTCAAGCTTGCTAAACAGTAATGTGTTGGTTCTCTGCAGCTAAGGGTTGATTCAGTAATTCGATAGCATTAACTAAAAAAACAGAAGTTTCTACTGTTGTTTTCTGTCTCTCTGCACTGCCTTCTAGGTTATCAGCTTACCTAAAATAAGCTCTCTTCTCTGTTGCAGAAGGGTTGTCAAGAGGAACAAGTTTCCATGCTTTCTCATTTTTTTATATCAAGGGAAAACGTTATCCTTTTAATCTAAAAAACCAAACAAAGTTATGAACTGTACTTAACTCTAGTTTAGCCAACTGATATCACATACTCAACCCTGAAACCAGTTCAATAGTCAGGAAATGCTATTCTTATTAGTTTAGACCTGACTGATGCTCCAATTCTGAAACCAAAGCTGTATTAGATATGATAGAATTATACTGATTGTTTGTGGTTAACAAAGGCCTCCTCTCTATACTTGTGGGTGCAGTCAAGGCTGACAAATGACTGGGCTGCTTTATAATTAGGAAAGTAAACTAAGATGCTGATGGAACAATTGTCAATAGGCTCTGCAGGGTTCTAGCGCTGAAGGCCTTGAATGTCATACTAAGTGGTTTAGGATTTATGCCATTTGTAATGAGAAACTATCACTTCAAGTGAACGTTTTATCTAAAACTATATTTAGCCTGTTGGTTGGTGGTGGGCTATAGAAACAGAACAAGGTAGGAATGAACTGTTTTCCCTGCTTTTCAGGAAACCACATTCTCATGTGACCCAAATAATGTTTTTTGAGGTGATATTAAGTCCAAACCATAGATCAAGTGTTGACATTAATAAGAATTTTTTCCTGACTTTTTTAAAATTATAAGAATAATAGCTAACATTTAAGTTATGCTCCAGAAGCTAAATGTGTTACATAGATTACACGATTTAATTTTCCTAACAACCATATAAAGTGAGTACTTTTTTTTTTCATTGTGCAAACAAGGAAAATGAGCTTTAGGGAAGTTAAAAAACTTGACCAAACAGGTGGCAAATTCAGGATTCAAAGAGAATCTTTCTGATTGTCTAAAATGTACACACTCAGCTTCCCAATGTGGTGACATTTGATCAAAAATAATGCATACTAGGTGCTGTGAATGATTATCAGCCTCATAATTTTGGGGGGAAAAAGATCAATTGAATCATACATTTGGCTCCATAAGCTTTTGAAGACCCAGGCAGAGGACTTAAGAGAATGTGTTGATAATTTACATGAAATCTTCAATAGTGTGAGTGGTGTTTAGTTAGGTTATTCCTGAGAATAATAAATTTCTAATATTATTTTTCAAATATTTAAAATTAAAGAATTTGAGTTAAGTCTTGAGGGAAGTGGGGACAGTGGGACAGAGTGATGAGATAGAAAGAAGTGTTCTCTTTATTAGTCATTGGCTTCTTGAAAGAAGCCAAGGAGAGCTAGCAATTGCTGTTGGCACACTCCATTAAATTATTCTGGTTAATGGAAACTTTGGAATTCTGGAAAATCTCCAAGTGAATGTAAGCACTTTATGGAATTGGATAGTACATGAAATATAACCTGGAATAATGTGAAAAATAATGGATATTTGCCAAAATAGTCTTGAAACCCTTCTGTGCCCTGATGGGCTCTGATTTTGAAAGCTCCTTTGAGGACAAATGTTTAGGAGTCGTCTTGTCTATTGTGGGCTCTTTAGACTTTATGCCCAGTACATGTCAGCAGTTAAAATCAGAAATAAGATACCAGGTGCATTAAGAACAGCATAGAAAATACTTAAAATATTATAAATTAATGACATGATCGAACAATGGCATACTACAGTATCTGTAATGGGGCATCCTTTTCCAGATGCTTCAGCTTATAGTTGCCTAAGATGTATATTTAGGTTTTATAAGCACCTAATCTTGTAAACAAAAGAAAAACTTTAGAATTTGCCTGTAGTATTTAAACTTGGTAAGGCATAATATACTGGTCATATTCACTTAGCTTTTAAAAAAAGAGTACTATTTCAAACAAAAGATAGATCTGTCTGCTTACATTTAAAAAGTAGATTTACATTTTCTGAAGCTTTGACTTTTCTGGTCAGAAATTTCAAGTTTACCCATAAGAAGGGTACATTAATGTTCAACTGTGCTTTACTTTCCGGGCCAGAAATACTATTAGAGTGATTACCCTCATTTTGTAAAATGTACATCTTAATGGAACATTATAAAAAACATTCATATGGGTTGGTTTCTTTTCCTTTTCCTTTTTTTAGATTTAAAATATTTTAGTCACCACTTGTTTGAATGATTTCAACTCTTTATGTTCCCTAAATTTGAATTGTCTATAAACATAGCTTCTAATAAAATTGACTTTAGTCCCAATTAGAATTGAGTTCAGCAATATTTAGAGTCATTCAAAGGTTTAAAGGTTTGGGATTTCATTAAGAACAATTTCTAGTCTTAGATTTATGCTTAAATGATGTGAGAACATTAAGATGAGACTGTAAATGTGTAATTGTCTACCTGAAACTTGTCAACATGGTGTTTGAATCATTGGATGAAGTTCTCTGTCTTTATCTGCATACTTGGCATTGAGCACCCACAGCCTTTCTCTATTATGTAAAGAAAATAACTTCACCATTACTAGGTGTCAGTCTGGAGCCCCTTCATAAATAATAAAGTATACAAGGTTAGAGGTCAATATAACAAATTATGTTGCTTTATTTTTAACAAGGTTGTAACTCTAAGACCACTAATAAGACTAGTACTTGTGCACATTGAAATAATGCTCAGTGAAACCAAATCTTACTTTTATGGTACATCATAGCACTAATGTCTTAGTTTATGTTTTTGCTTCCATGTTTAGTTATTATGACAAGAAGCTAAAATTACCTAACTATATAACAGACTTATATTGTATAGTTGGATTATAATTTTTTCCTAATTGACTTTTTCAAACTCATTAATAAAGTCTGTTATAGACTAAAAATACTGGTATCTCCTGGCAGCAGCTATTAATGTGTCTTTAAGACAGAGACCACAGCGTCAGAGTTCATAAGCTCCCCTCACTCCAATTTAGAAATGATCCACCTTTGCCATTTAACAATTTCTTTGTTTCTTAGACATGAAATCAACCAAAAAGGACAAAGTATGCTTATGTGTATGGCCAAAGCCAAAGCAGGTCTCCCCTTCATTCAATGTAATTTCAACCATATGCCAACTGTGCTTCAGTAGAACTTTGATTTAAAATTTTTTTTTTAAATGAATCAAAAAAAGGACAAAGAGCTTGGGTATGGAATTGCCTGAAAGCAGTCTCCCCTCATTCAATGTAATTTCAACCATATCCCAACTGTGCTTCAGTAGAACTTGACAAGACGATTTTTAAAATGTATTTTTTAAAATGTTCCAAAATAGAAAACAATTAAAGAATTTTGAAATTTGTCACAAAAGATGGCAAAACATACTATCAAACTGTAATAATTAAATCATTGCAGGCCAGGCATGAGAAAAGATAAGTAATTAACAATAGCAAAGAGTTCAGAAACAGACCTATAATAATATTAAAAATTTAATCAAGCTAGCATTCTATACCATTTTAACTTATAAGAATGGTGACATTTTCAATAAATAGTATTTGTTAGACAGCTATAATATTGGGGGAAATATTTGCTCATTCACCTGATACAAACCAAATTCTTTATGAATTAAAAAAAAGTAAACATAAAAGTACAAAAACATGAACATATTAGAAAAAAATATTTTGTATAACTTTAGAACAAGAAAGCTACTTTACACAAATTATAGAGGCTATTAAATAAAAACTGATGAATTTGGCAATATACATTTTTCATAATGTTTTATTTTTTAAAGAAAGTATACCTTTATAATGCTTACATTGATTTCAGTTTATTGAATTTTCAACTATTACCACATATAGATACTGCTTTTATACTTATCCTGTTTATTCAAATGCAGCTATATCCATAATAACAAATAAAAGAAAAGTAATTAATCATTGAGTTTGAAACTTAAAAGTTCCTACTTTTTGTCATTGACTATGAGAAACAGCATGATTCTCTCCATCACAGTATTCATGGACTCAGAGTTGGGAAGATAAACTTTTAAAACTATAATATGTAAGATATCTTCATGGCCATCTAATCTTGTCAGATTTCTAGGAAGTTTGGATTCCATGTAGTTATCTTTACCAGAGTTCCTTATACGGCTTCTAGTTATGGTTTAATGCCCTTTTATTTCAGCCTGAAGAAATTCCTTTAGTATTTATTGTAGGGTAGGCATACTATAATAATAACTCTCTTAGCTTTTGTTTTACAACTGGGGAATATCTTCATTTCTCTTTCATTTCATGAAAGATACCTTTGTTGGATGTGATATTCTTGGTTGACAGGTCTTTTATTTTTTTAAAACTATCAGTTTAAAATATCATCCGATTTTCTTCTGACCTCCATGGTTTCTGATGAGATGTTCACTGTTAATCTTATTGAGGATACCTTGTATGTAATGAGTCATTTCTCTCTCACTACTTTCAAAATATTCTTTGTTCTTGGCTTTTGATAATTTAACTATAATGTCTCTTGATATAGATTTCTTTGCATTTATACTTTTAGAGTTCACTAAGTCTCTTAAACATGTAGATTCATGTATTTTATCAAATTTAGTAAATTTGGGGTCAATATTTTTAAAATAATGTTTCTCTATTTTTCTTACTCTTTTCTGGAATTCCCATTATGCATAAGTTAATGCACTTAATGATATTTCAAAACTCTCTTAACCTTTGATAATTTGTGTTCATTCATTTTTATTTCTGCTCCTAAGACAAAATAATTCCAACTGACTTACCTTCAAGTTCACAGAGAATTTCTTTTGTCTCTCAAAACTGCTATTGAAACCTTGTAGTAATTTTTTTCATTTTGATAATTATGTTTTTCAGTTCCAAAATTTATGTTTGGTTCAGTTTTATAATTTTGATCTCTAGTGCTATGCTCATTGGTTTTCTCTATTTGTTCATACATCATTCTTCTGTTTTGTTGTTATTGCTTGTTTTACACTGTCTTACCTTACCTTCATTGAGCATGTTTGAAACAGTTAATTTAAAATCTTTGTCTATTAAGTACAATGTCTGTGTTTCTTCGCGATAGTCTCTACTAATTTATTCTGTGAGGTAGTCAAACTTTCTTGAAACTAGCATTCTGAATATTATAATGCGTTAATTAACTTTGAAAATTAGATCCCCCCCACACACTCAGGGTTATTTTTGTTACTACAGCTATAGGTGTAGCTGTTCATTTCTTTAGTGACTTTTCTAAAATATTTTAAAGTCTGTATTATTTTTCTGAAATATTTGTTTCTTTAACTTTTTGTCAGGTCAGATCTGAGAGATTCTTCTTAGAGGCCTAGGGCACCAGAAAGCAAGAGAGTGAGAGAGAAAATGAAAAGGAAAGAAAGAAAGGAGAAAAACATAATTTCCTATTCTTTGCAGGTTGACTCTGTGCTAAGACATTCCTTCAATACTCGGGCCATTTACAACTCTGCCTTAGCTTTCACTTATTGCTTGCATTGAGCCTAGAGATTAGCAAGAGGTGAAAGCTTAGTGTCTTGTCAGGTCTTTTCTGAGCGTGCATCCTCCCCTGGGAATGCATATGGCTTTCTGAATTTTGAAGTATACACAAGAAATATCAAATATCCTAATTTCTTCAGTATATTCCCTCCCCAGATTTTTTTCCCATGCCTTTCACTGCTCTGTTTTATACCTCAACCATAATCTTTGCCTCAGGTGGCTATAGGATGTTCATTTGCCTTACAGTGTTTTAGAAAAAATGGCTACTACTTTTTCTACCCTGAGTTAGGTGAAACAAAGTACTTTGTATCAGTTCATCAGGTAGTACTCAGACAGACTAGAACAGATAAACACAACTCATTGTGAATAAGTTCTCTGCTTCCTCTGCATCCAGGGAACAAAGTTCTACACTAGGAATATGGGGTATCATCTTCAATACCACTACCAAACTGTAGAAGGGATAGACCAAAGTAAAAAAAAAAAAATGCCACAACGCTCTCCTATTTTTTATCTGCCTATTTATTTGATTCGGCATATGCTTGGTTACTGTCAACCTTTGCCTGTTTTCCAGAATTCTACCAAATTTGATTCTTAGAGTTTTGCTTGACTTTTTAAAAATGTTTCTGTGAAGGGATGGGCCCTTGAACCTCCCCACTCCACCATTTTCACTGACATCACTTGGCTATATAGAGTTTTAAACTTTTATGTGATGGAATAACATTATACATGTTATATAATGCATATGTATTATATAACATATAGTATTAAAGTTAATAAAATGTATAAAGAACATAAAAAAATGAAAAACACAATGAAGATATTTGCAAAATATGTGATAGGCAAAATATTAATGTCCAGAATTCACAAATTAGTTCCAGTAGGAAGAAAACAAGCTAATAGAGAATTTGGGCAAAGTATGTGAACATGCAATTTAACAAAAATGAAACAAAAGTGAACAAAAAGCAATAGGAATAATACTAGCACACCTATCTCTATCTATACACACCTACCTATGTATAGTAAAAACCAAGCAGGATGCACACTAAGATGAAGGAAATGGTAACCTCTTTCCCAAAGAAGTAAGAGTTAGTAGCTGATGGGAAAGTTTTAAATTATCTGACAGAAAGGAATATATTAATATGTTATTGGTGATATAAAAATACTCTAAGAACTATACTGAAATGTATTAAAAGTAAAAATATGACTCACTATCCTGCTACTGTAAACATCTATTTTCAGAATTTCATGTTCCTTCTTAGACTAAGTGCTTAATCAATTTTGTATAACGATGATAAAATATATGTACACTTTTATTCTGCCTATATTATACATATTTCCATATTGTTTATTTAAGACTATAGTTTTTATGTTTGCATAGTCTCAAACATATTTGGAACAAGGTTGGGAATTAATAAGAACAAAAACTATATTTGAACAGTTCTCCATGGAGTAAAGGCAGTACACTTTTTTAAACTACCCACTTACTCATGGACGTTTGGACATCTGGCTTAATTTTTCATTTTTTTATATAATAGAATTGAGACTCAAAAAAGTTATGTCTGTTGTCTAACTTTACACACTTTGATTGTGTCAGAGCTGGAGTCAGGGCCCAGATCTATTGATGTTCTGTGTGACATTCTATCATTCATCAAATTTTAAGAGAATAGGGATCATAGAGAAAGGAACAATGTCTAAAGCACAAGGTTGATGAAAAATGTAATTTTGACTTTTATAGATGAAAAACTACATATCACTCGGATTGTAGTCCAAAATTCTAGGAAGTTGCTTTGAACACTTAAGGAAAGTAGTAAGAATGCCTTAAGCTCAGCATTGTTTCACCAAAAACTTATAATATCAGACTAAAACTAATTTCTTGCTTAGAGTAACTAGAGCAGTAGATAAAGTAAATTCACTTTGGGATTCTTGAAGACTAGATAGAGAAATAAAGATTCTGTGCAAGATGTTTTAAAACATGGCCTTACCTTTGCCGGGCATGGTGGCTCATGCCTATAATCTCAGCACTTTCGGAGACCTAGGTGAGAGGATTACCTGAGCCCACAGGTTTGAGACCAATCTGAGCAGTGTGGTGAGACCTCATCTGTACAATAAATTCAAAAATTAGCCAGGTGTGGTGACGTGTGCCTGTGGTCCCAGCTACTTGGAAGGCTGAGGTGGAAGGATCACCTGAGTCCAACAGGTCGAAGCAGCAGAGGGCCAGTGAGGAGCGGACCACTGCACTCCAGTATGGGCAAAAGAATGAGACCCCAACTCAAAAAAAAAATATATATATATGTATAGCCATACCAATAGGAGTTTTAATAACAATACATCTGTACAAGAAGTCAATAAGAAGAACGTGAAGGGAGGGAAGAAGAAGAGTGTTTGTCTCTGTCACACATACATCAGCTTGGGACATATTCCCAGAAAAACTAGTTGGGAAGTGGAAAAATGGGGCTAGGATGGGAAAGATTCAGAGTTCTTTGGCTGAATCTCACAAAAGATCTCTGCAAACACTGCAGATGACACCCAGAACTGTTTATACCAGAGGCACATAAATAGTTCTATACCTCTGAACCAATCATCCCTTGGTTCAACCAGCTGGTATAATTGGGAAGTAGAGATAGAATATTAATTTTCACACACTTTCTGCAAGAAAAATAAGTTCTGACTTTTGGGAACAAAAACACAACCTAAATGCTTAGACAGGAAAAGGGTAAAGGGAAGAGAGGTAAGTTGAGCATGAACAGTGTTTGTGACCCCAATTCAGCATCCTTGTGTCTCAGAGAGGGAAATGTTAACTGCCTTGAATGCCAAGTAGAATGGCCTAAAGAATGCGTTACTAGTCATGTAAATTACAAAATGTTAAGTCATTTAACTATTTGCTTTAGAGCATTAAAATTCAGCAACATGGAAAACAAAAATAAGCAAACCTATGAAGGGATATTGATGAAGAATCTGGTATACCATATCAAACTTATCTGGCATTTATAGAAAAGAACTGGCTTATATTCGATGCTCACTAAGTATTTGTTTAACTGAAGTAGAATGTTGTATATTCTCAATATCTGATTATATTTTTAAATAGCATGAACTTTACAAAGGTTAAAGTCCTCTACTTGTGTCTCCTCTGCCCTCGCACAGTTGAGCAAGTATAGGATTACAGAGAAAGAATATTCATTAACTATGATATAAATGGTCAATAGTGTCCTTTGTCTGCAAAAAAATTTTAAAAACTGGAATTCACTGATTGGAACATCAAGGAATATGCATCTCTCTTCGTTCTGTCAGATTAAACTTGGATATCTTGGTCTAGATCTAAATATGGCAATTAAAAAATGGCATAAAGCTACTAAAATATACTCTGAGAATGGTATTTAGATTGGCCAAATAACCTTAATAATAGATCATTATTTAACTGATATATGAGCACCCGTAATGGGTCAATTACTCAGGAAAGTTTATCCATAGTAATAAAACTTCACTGTCCCTACAATCTACCCTCAACGCTTCACTGTTCAAAACCTTCCTTTGAACTCTGTGTTCCACAGCTTAAACATCAAAGTCCTTACCATGGCTGCAAGACATCGCAGGTCTCTTCCATAATAACTCTCTGACCTCATGACCTTCCCTCCTTCTGGCCCTCTTTGCTCCAGCTACATAAGGCTCCTGGCAATTCTAGAGTATGCCAAGTATTCTCAGTCTCAGGGGCCCTCGTATTTTTTTCTTCTGCTTGAAATACCCTTGCGCAGACATTTATAACTTGTTCATTTTTCCTTTGGCTCCCTATTCAAAAGTCACCTTCTCAGAGAGGTCCTCCCTGATTACCATATATAAAAGTACAACACTCCACTTATACCAACATGTATATTCCCTAAACTTATTATCTCACTCTATGCTCTTGGTAGATACTTATTACCATCTGGTATACATATTTTTATAAGCATACTGATCTGTCTGTCTGTGTCTTTCACTAGGATGTAATGGATAGGGATTTTTGTCTGTCTTGTTAACTGCTGTATTCTCAGCACTTACCAATAGTCACTGGCATGTAGAAGAAAAAGTACTCAAGAAATACTTCTGAATAGCTGCATGGTTGAAAAAATCTAAATATACATAGGACATACACTCTCCAGAAAATCAAATTAGTAGAGCATACCTGTATGAATAAACAACATAAAACATGATAATAACTCTAAAGAATTATGCAGAGGAAATGGTACAGCAAAAAGGGAAACAGGGAAGGCCTTAGTTAGAAGTTAAGTCTTGAAGAGTCAATATACCTTCTCTTTTAGGTGGAAAGTCAATGTGAGAAAAAGGCATTTAAAGCATATGGAACAACATGGGCAAAGGCACTAGAATATGAAGCAACTGACAGATAGTTCAATATGACTGAGGTGAGTTATGGAAAGTGAGAGAAGAGGCTGGAAAAAGCAGGCACTGGCCAGATTATGAAGTCTTTGATTGCCATGCTTAGAAGTTTAGATTCATTCTGTCCTGAAGGCAATAGAGAGTTCCAAAGGAATCTTAAGCAAGGGAAGGATGTGTTCAGAATTCTGTGTTACAAAGAATAGCATAAGATATGTTGGGTTTATGATTTGAAAATTTGAGTGACTGGCAGTGTACTTAGGCAATACAGACCAATAATTTGGAAGAAGATGTAGATGGAAATGACAGAAGAAGTGTTTAATTCTGATCCTGTGAGTTTGAGGTGCATTTAGAGCTGAACAAAAAGTAATCAGGAATGCAGGTGTATGGTATGGAAAACATCAGTGTAATAATAGCTCGAGGCTTGATTCAGAAAGATGATGTAGATTGAGTACACAGGGCAGAGAACTAAAGGATTGAAGGGACTGAGAATGTTCTATTCAGAGAAGACAAGATTTAGAAAGATTTGCTATCATCTTGAATTTGCAATTCTATGAATAGGGAATTCTAGGTCTTCAATGGGTATGTTAGGAATAACAGGAAACCTTAAAGTAATCTATGTTAGTTATTTACATGTTCCTATAAAATGTGCTACATAAAAAAATCATCCCAAGCTTAGTTGCTTAAAACTACAATATATAGTTATTATCTCACAGTTTCTGTGGATCAGGGAATCAGTTGTGGCTTGGCTGACTTGAGGTCTCTCACAGAGTTGCAGTAAAGTTATTGGCCAAGGCTGTCATCATCTGAGGGCTTGACTGAGACCGGATGATCCACTTCCAACTCGGCTAGCTCACGTGGCTGACAAGTGGCAGAAGGTTTCATCATCTTTCCACATGTGACTTCTTATATAGGGGACTCTCCATAGGATTGTTTGAATGTCTTCACCGTGGAAGCTGGCTTCACCAAAAACTAATGATCCAAGAAATACAAGTTGCAAACTGTAATATCTTCTGTGACTCAGTCTAGGAAGTCACACACCATCACTTCTACAGTATCTTCTGGGTTACATAGGTAGTCCCTGGTCAATGTCAGGAGGTGGAGGCTACATGCAAAGATATGAGTACCAGGAGCAGAGATCACTGGGGCCATCTTGAAGGTCAACTGTCATAATAGAGTATTCAATGACAGAATTAGCTGTTTCATGAGATGGTAAGTTTCTGGTTATTCAAAGTGGGCAAACAAAGGTTAGGCTAAAACTGATCAAATGAGGAAAGAAAGATTCTAGATGTGATGATTAGATTAAACAAGACTCCTTTTAGCACTGTTCTCTTATGAGTATTTAATCTGACTTTGAAAAAAGAAGGGTGAGAGAGATAAATTAAGTGAGTTGAAAACACCAAAACAATTTTCATTTTCATAGTAAAAATATTTGATAAGTTATTTGAGGGTTATATTTATTAATTGAGCCTGGAGGTGAGGGCAAACCAGAGCAATCCCCCAAGATGAAATGATTGGCAGTATACCCTGGAGAAGACAGCAAAAATTTAAACACTGAGAATTGTTTAATTAGCCTAACTTCATTCAAGACCTCTCATCCTAATTTTCATTGTTTGTATTACATACCATAACATCTTTCAGTATCAGCCCATCTTTTTGCAGCATTAAGCCCCAAGACTCCAAAACAGTGTTTTAGATAACCTACGAGGCATTTCATTCTCTAAAGAAAGCAATTATATATTAAATTAATAATTAAAAATTATAAATAGAAAGAACAAGAAAACATGCATACTCCATGTCCTGCGGGTAGGTTTTTGCATGGTGTGTAGAGAATTAGGTGCAAAAAAATCCATTTATGTTAATGGGCATTGTATGTCTAATTTCTCATGCACCACACCGCTGATTTCCCCCTTGTGTCTTTGTCAGTACATGGGACCATTGGAGGGGGGAAAGAAAAGTGAATGATTTATTTGATGGTCTGTCTATCAAAACCAGAGAAATTCCAAAGCTGTCTTTAACCTCTATAGAAACAGTTAGTTAGACCATATGTTTTTTTTCTTCCTGCCAGATGCTGTCATTCATCAATTTCCTATTAAGAAAATGGGATTCTGCAAAAACCACTGAGGTTTTTTCTCATTTGTGATAGATATTCCACAAAATCAGATAACAAACATATTCTGCAGCTTCTGCAAAATAACTGCTGACACTTGGTAATCTCCATATTAATTTTGACTGACCTTTAATGATGTTTCTTATTTGTGGTCAAAATGTCATCCAAAAATATTATTCAAAAATTACCTTTATCCTGAGTTTAAAACTAGAGGTTAAATAGATTTGTTTGTGATGGCCCAATCTTTTTTTTTAAGGTAGAAATTAAATGGCTGTTTAAAAATATTGGTAACCTAATAAAACACTCTTTAGTGAGTAAAGAGAGATAATAAAATGTTTGAGAATTAAAGTAAGCAGCATGAACTGAACGTTGATTACCCAAGATGTTAAAGAAAGTGAAAAAAAGAATCGTGTATTTCTTTCCCCTTCACCGAGTAGAAAGATCATTTTGTTGAGAACAGAAGAAATGCTTAATTGTTGTAAAATCCTGGGTGGATTGTTTGTTGGTTGGTTTGTTTATTGTCAAGGATGAAGACACCTAGAAAATCTAAGGGCTCCTTTCTTAGGGACAATAAAATCTTTCATCCTATACATAGCGGCAGTATATCTTCAGGGTTCAGCACACTGCTCTAACAACAATCATATTTTGGTTTTTAAATTTGAATGCTCTAGGTAGTTGGAATATATTGACACTTTTCATCATTTCTAACAGATTTTTTTGAAGTATTCTTATGATAACACTGGTGGCTTCAAATGTTTGCTTGTCTTGCTGTATTCACTTAGCAAGCCAACTAACATGGAAGTTTAAGAGAAACTAATACTGTTGCATAACTTTCTATCTGCAGCATTTTGCTTAAAGCATCCATCTTATTAAGAGGTATTGACTCCTTAAAAAACCTTGCAAATAGCTTATAGAAGAGAGGAACTCTCAGAAATTCGAGGCAAATGTTTTTCAATAGTTTACCATTGGTCAAAATTCTGAATTTTCTTTGCTGTCAGCCAGCAAAAAACACTCAGGGTCTGCTTATTGTTTAAAAATTTTGGTAGAAAGCCACTCAGAAAAAAAAAATCTATAACTTTACAGCTGTCAGACTTTGTTGTATCCACTCCAGCCTAACATTCTCAAGTCTAATTTTTTCTTAAAGGTCACAAACGAGCTATAATATAGTTTTTAACATTCTAATTTTCCCTTTTCTTCCCCTGCTGTTTTTTTCCCCTGCTGGGACAGCTCTACTCATGAAGGTCAGGGGAATGATAATGCTGAGGTAGCTCTGCCTTTTTATTCATGGACCAGGTAGAAAGTGCATATAGCCATAAACGCGGGCCTCCATCACATGACTTTGCTATTGACCTTTGCCCTGAGCTGAAGATTGTACCTTCTCCGGGGATAACAAATGATTCACTTTGCAGGTAGGCAGAGGCCTGGAGCTTGCTTAGCCAGACGTTGCCAATTTTCCTGAATGATCTCTTGTGATTGGTTTTCTCATATGAATAGACTATTTGTGAGTATACCACTGAACTCTGTTTATTCAGGAATTTGTCTTTGACAAAAACAGCTGTCCTAGAGTTGAGATGATTAGCACTTTATCTGCTAATGCAGGTTTCCATTTGGCTGTTGGCTAAAAACACATTTTCATCCTGGGAAAATATTGCTGTCACTTTTTGGCACCGAAACAAATTTTTTGTTTTTGATCAAGTTGAGCTATTAAAAAAATACATCCTTATTTAAGGTCACCGTGGCTTGACCTCGAACTGCCAACTAAACACTTCCAGTTCTGTGAAGTGACCCGGAAAAGAAGGAGGCAGTTCTATACATATAAATAGTAGCCAAATGTCCTCTTCTTTCTAATCCAGTATCATTTGGGAGCATGGTTAAAATAAGGACAGAAGGGAGCACAAAGAGAGACAACACCCTAATTCTGATCTTAATTTTGCTCAGGGAGAAAGATTGTAACAGGGTCCGGGGGATTGACAATGGGAGGGTAGGTGCAGTGAGATGCCCACAACAGGATTATTTAACCTAGAGCTAATGTTCTTTAAAACTTCATATTTAGAAGTGTGATGTCATCTTTAAATGTACTTGGACAAATACACATAGTCTGTTTAATAAAATGCTAAAAAGTAATCACTAGTTAAAAAAATGTTTTGCTCTTTCTTTATTTTTAAAATTCATAGGTGCCCTAAAAATAAATGGTGTCTTCCTGAGCCCAATGAAAGATTCTATCCTTTAAAATTGCTTTAAAACAAAGTTAAAGCAACCCACCAAGAGTCTAGTTCTTAGAGGCACCCTGGAGCTTCAAAGCTCAGAACGAGCCCATCTCCCTTGTTCTGCAGTGAAGGAAGCGCCAACTCTTTAATTGATTTTTAAAAATTCTCAACTGAGATTCTGTATTCAAGCTCCTGTCCATTATGTTTTCACTTTTTTCTCCTCCTCAGATCTAATAAGTTAGCAATCATTTTGTTATTTTGATCAATTTAAAATGTATGTGATGTTACTAGTAATTAAGTTTTTCTGTTTCTGCTACAGTGCCCAAGGTCTCCCAGCCTTACATTTAAGTACTGCTAGCTAAGGACTGAGGTATTTCTTGTACGTGTCCAGGCCAATTCTTCTTTCTAACCATCTGTATTGCTTTCTCAGGGCTGCTATAACAAATTGCCAAACTGTATGGCATAAAACAACAGAAATGTATTGTCCCACAGTTATGGAGGCTAGAGATCTGAACTCAAGATGGGGATAGAGCCATATTCCTTCTAAAGGCTCCAGGGAGGAAAGCTTACTTACCTTCTCTTAGCTTCTGGTGGCTTCCAGAAATCCTTGGCATTCTTAGACTTGTAAATATATCACTCCAATCTCTTCCTCCATTTTTCTTTCTCTTTCTTCTCTGTGTCTCTGTCTCATCTGGGTCTCTGTCTCTCTGTGTTTCCTCTGTTCTTATTATAGGGACTCAAGTCATTGATTTAGGATCCACAATAATCCAGTAGATGACATGACTTTATCTTATTAAGTTACATCTGCAAAGATCCTAGTGCCAAATAAGGTTGCAGTCTGAAGTTCTTGGTACACTTGAATTTTGGAGGACCTCAACCCACCATATCATCTAAATGTTTCTTTTCCCAAGACCGACTAGGATAACTATCCTATCTAGGCAAACAGCAGAAGCAGTGGTCTTTTTTCTATTTAAGGTATTTTGATGACACAACAGTTGTGGATACCACAGCAAAGGCATGTAGAATAAATAATGTGTAAATAAGAATGCGTGTCACAAAGACAAAGTGGTCTCAGCATGTAATCTTTGTAGAGCCCTCGTATCTCTCCAATCATAGGTTTGGCTGCACTTCACGTGTGCTCCTAATATAGGTGGTACCTCAGGGTCTCTTAGGGAACAGAAAAATATGCCAAGTAGAAATGGACACTGAAAAAATATGATGCATATTTGGAGCATCAGTTGTATGCAATTGTAAGTTGTTGAAAATAATATTTTAGGTTAAAATAAGCATGACTATTTCTTTAACTTTTTTAATTTTCATTTTTTAATTACCAGTGCCTCGTGATTCATGATGCCTGTTCACTCTCTTCTGACATCATGATTTTATTGGAAAAGTTACTATACATGCTGTTTGACCACAACCAGATTAATTTCAACATGCTTGCCATGTAGTAAAACGTCAATAAAGATTTCTTAGATTAATAAACCACTCTAAGAAATTGCTCTGATTCTGCCAGTCCTAAACCAAGAAACTGTTTTAGAGCTTCTTTCTTTTTTTAAAAATAGAGGTTCAAGTCTTTTTTTCTAGTATCTAAATCTCTTGGCAAGCTCATCTCTCCACCATGTCCCCTGATCTCTTACCCATCATTCTACTTCCCAAACAACAAGAATGAGGTACTTCCGTTTGCAAGAAATTCTTTCTACCCAGAATTTGAACACACTGCATAGGAGAGAGTCAAATGGTTGGCAGTTACCTTGGACAATTGCCAGGTAAGACTAATTTTGTCATTTACTGTTTAGTCTATAATCTGATAGAGTTCCCTTGTTGCAAATTCAGAAGGTAAACAAAATAAGTTCCACACAGCGGTTGTCTAAATGATTCTCCATCACTACATTCTCCTTTTCCTCCTCCTCTCTATGTCTCCCTTGCTTTCTCTTCTTTCAGAATAGAAGTCCTTAGATCCTCTGGCCAATTAATTCATTTACTTTATTTAATAGCTTTTTAGGTCTTTGGGTTTGTATATCAGCTTGGTATTCCTAACTCCTGATGTTATTCACTTTACTGCTTCTCTTTTACTTTTCTAAATATAACCCAATGAGTAGTAGCTGAACACCTCATCCCCACGTGCCTTTATTAGTTATGGTACAGCCTGTGTCAATACAAACCAGAGGCACACACATGCAGTGGCTCTAATATTCTAGAAGTTAATATGTATCTCTTATGTAGAATCTAGAGATAGGCAGGTGGTTCAGGACTTGGGTGACACCCATCTGCCTGTTCCACCACTTTCTAGACTGCTGTCTTTTCTGCATGGTCAAACCAGCTTATTAGCCACATATCCGTATTCTAGTCTTTTAGAAATAGAAAGAGAAGAGGGAAGGGCAAGAAATTCCCTTTTATTACTCTATCTGAAAGTCGCATAATCATTTCTCAGTGACCAAAACATAACCATGCTACCTAGCTTTAAGGGAAATACTGTATCTATCTGGGATTTATATTTCTAAAATAGAAAAGGTAGATATTGACTCAAGGGAGCAGTACATTAAAACATTATCCCCATTTGCTAGTTAACAATCAATCTAAAACAATTACAATTGCACAGAAATTGTTTTTCTGGTGGATTCCCCTTCGTAGGACTGCCTATTTCCAGTCCTTCTTGATAGTCCCAATTTGGTCTCAACTCCATCAAAAGTTCTCCCAGGTACAGCAATTGTTTACACCTTTCAATTGACACTAACTGTAAATTGCATTTAATTACCAATTAAAATGTATCTCCTAATTCTTAACTCAGAGATATTTAAAAACTAGAGCAGAAATCATTAGGCATTTTATATATTTCATAGAGATTAGCACACAGTAGGCACACAATAAGTACCCTTTCTGTTCAAACAATGTGCTGGATTAGAGTCAGGGATATTACATATCCTTGATTGCTTTTTATGTCTCTTACCCTAATGTGTTTCAAACTTGATTCTTCATTAATATTCAAGAGAGAAAACTATTATCTTAAAGCAAACTAAACTTTGCTAGCTTCAAAAGAAGAGATAATAAACTACAGAGCCCACTAAGGGCAAGTGTCTTTGAAGTGAGTATGTGAAAAAGAGGAATTAATCACCAGCATTAACTGTTTCTTGGAGGCTTAGAGAAAGCACTGTATTTGCGGGAAAGAATCATTCACTTCGAAGAATGGTGGAGAGATTGGTTAAGAGAAATTCAGAGGTCAAGGGCTTATGCAGCCTGCTCTGGAAGCTGAGGTTTAAGGAGATATGACCCTGAAGATCTGGAGGCTGGCAAACTGAAGGACCACTGCACAGGAAATGAAGACTGCAATTTTGGAGTTGTATGCTTCCATCAGTGTGAATAATGAGAGTTGGGTCATGTGATGAGAGGCACTTTTTTTCAGAGTAATTTCCTTTTTTCCCTCTATATACTTAAGACTTTTCAGAGTCAGTTTTATACAACTTTTTCTAGTTGTGCTGGTGGTACATGAACAGTACCCCATATTCAAGTCACCAAAATGATCAATGTATCTGAAGAACAAATATGTATGCTGGCCTAAAACATCAGGTTACCCTTTGTCTCTGATCAAGAGAAGCTTCTGTGAAAGGGAAATCCATCAGAAAAACAATTTCTGTATAATTGGAATTGTTTTAGATTGGTGATTAACCAGTAAATGGGAGATAATGTTCTAATGTATTGTTTTGTTTTTGTTTTTTATTTTTGAGTCAGTCTTACTCTGTCACCCAGGCTGGTGTGCAATGGCACGTTGATCACAGCCACCATACTCTCTACCTGCTGGGCTCAGGCAATCCTTACACTTCAGTCTTCCAAGCAGTTGGAACTACAGGCGTGCGCCACCATGCCTAGCTAATTTTTTAATTTATTGTAGAGATAAGGTCTTGCCATGTTGCCCAGGTGGGTCTTGAACCCACGGTCTCAGGCAATCCTCCAATGTATTGTTAATATCTATCACCTGGTTGTTGCTAAAACTACTGCTATGGCCATCCCTCCTTGTATGGTTTGATGGGGTTCTGATCAAGAAAGAAAATCCAGAAAGCAGAAATGGCTCTCTCCATCCTCTACAGGCAGGCAGTACAGTGGGTAAGAGCTAGAGTTCTGGAGTCAGACTGATGAGGTTCTGACCCTTTTGTTATGGGATTCACTCTAAGTCTCAATGTCCTCCTCTATAAAGTGAGTATAATAATAGTACTTCCAAGTTACTGCCCTAAAACAAGTCATCAATGTTTCATAGACATCTGTGCTTTTGTTCCCCTTCTTTGCTTTCATTTCTGCCACCTCCTCTCCCCACAAATGTTTCCCTACCTCCAGCACTGGGCACTGCTGAGCAGCCATTTTTTGGATTGGTAAATGAGATCATGTCACTCGTCTGCACAGGACACTCTGATAACTTCCCATTTACTCAGAATAAACTCTAAGTCCTCATCCAGGCCTATAAGGATATAGAAAGATCTGGTCCTGTGCCTCTCTTACCCTTCCAGACCCAGCTCCAACAGCACTGTCTTTCCTCCTGTTTCTATCACACTAAACTCATTATCCATATCTGGTTTTGTGCCAGAAACCCTCTACTCTCCTATTCTTGTAACTGGATCCTCATAACTCTCTGACTTTAGCTCAGATGTCACTGCAAAGAAGCCTTCTTCAGACCATTCATCTGAGCTTTCTCACGATTATTGTCTGACACATCACTGGGTTTAGTATCTCTCAGAGCCCATATCACTATCTTAAATAATCTGATTGCCTTATTTTTTCTACTCTTTTATTTTCTGTCTCCTCCACTTGCAAATTAAGACAGACCCCTTTCTGCTTGTTCACTCTTGTTTCTCTTCACTTAGAGTCATGCCAGGAAGATGGTAGGTACTCAATATTTGTTCAGTGAAGGCATGAGTGAATGGAAGGATTGGCATCTCATAGATTTGTATTAAATATTATTGCAAGAGGTACAATGAGCATTTATATTGTTGTTGAACACATAGTAAGTACCCAAGAAATGCTAAAGATCCTTATTATTACAAACCTTCAGTACCATACCACCTACTCAATTCCCATCACAAGTATTTGGCATCCATAATTCCTTGCAATCATCCTGACAGCAAGTTTTCCTTAATCCTGGGGATTGACAAAATAAAATATAGTTTAAAGTATCCTGATAAATAGGAATTAAGTAGCAGTGATAGTCTTTCATGCTTATTAAATCAGTTGTGGGGTTTTTTGTACCTTTAGAAATAGCTGCTATTGGGGATGAAGCTTCAGTAATGAAGTAGTGAGAGGCATAAGCTTTGGAAAACTTCAGACATAAGTTCTAATCTCAGCTCTCTAGACACTGATATTTTCCATCTGTGTGGGTTCCAGAAACTTAACTTCTCCAATCTTCCTAACGTTCCCTTTTAGACTTGTTTTAAAGGATTAAATTAAAAGAGCTATTGCATATAAAGTCTCGGTGGCACACAGTAGAAGTCCAACACTTGGGATTTTTATTAATATTAAATAATGATCTTCATGTGCTTAACCAAACTTCCAGGTATGGATAGTTTTCCAAATATGTTTCCAGGTATCAGCAACTTCAAGGTCACTCTATCCAGAGTATGTGTTGGCTGGAGTTGAGGTAAAGGTGGAAAGGCTCTTTTTTGTTTTTTTCCAATCAAAAGATAATACTCACTTTTGACAATCTTACTTACTATGAGGCCACGCCACCAAGCTGGTAAAGAAAGTTTTTTTTTTCCCTGAATCAGAGAGTCAATGCAATTCAGCATTATGGTTGACCAGGTTTCTAAAATCATGGGAAATGAAGATGTTGCCATTTTTAGTTCAGAGAACTGTACCCCTGACTGTGCAGGAACACAGTAATTGAGAAAGTGCATAAAATGAAGTAATTGCTTCCTTAGGTCTCCTTTGTGCACAATTTACTACTGGCTTAGGTTGCACTCAATGATATGGAATGTGCTAAATGGGAATTATGAGCTAAGACTTCCTTAAACCATGTTGTAGGGGGGCGTGGATAAGTTTAAACAATATCCTAAGCTGTACTATTGATGTCTGGGAATATTTTAAGACCAAGTTTGCATTAAGGGAGAGAATACTGAGTCCAGACTAGAATTTACACAATCCAGGATTTAAAAAAAAAAATTAACCCCACTCTTGAGAAGGATAATCTGGGAGTTTTAAAACACTTTGTTTAGTATAAGTAACATTTGGAACTTATCTATAGAATGTGACGAATGGACATTCATTTTATATATATATATATATAAATGTAGTGACCATGGGCCAGGATGACAGGATGAGGGGATAAATAAGACAGGGAGGAGATAGCCAATGAAGGTGATGATGATTGAGAGAAGAAAATTAAAAGTTAAACAGAAATTTCAATTTAAAAAAAGTCAAAAGCTAATTTGTTTAAGCATTCATTATCATGATTTTGTTAATGAAGAAGCTAAAGTCTGCAAATTTTTTTAAAGAGGTTTTTCTGAGCCAATATGAATGACCATGGCCCAGGGAAAACATAAACCCAAGAAGTTACGAATAAGTGGTCTTGAGGCAATTGGATTACAAATTGATTTTATTCATTTTAGTGAAGCAGGATTTACAGATAAAGGCATAAGACATTAAATGGAAATATAATTTGACCTAAAAAGGCATGATACCTTGAATTGGAGGCTTAAAGGTTATAGGTAGAACAAGGGGCTGTTTAATTTGTCATTGGTTAAAGGAGGAAGGCTCTGTCAAAAACTTGGGGTCAGAAGAAAGGAATGCTTACGTTAAGATAAAAATGCTATGCCAGAATCAGTCACAATATATTGGCTCAAAAAAAACCTGTTTAGCAAGATTGATGGACATAGGCATGAATTAACTCTTGCCATTCATGGTCTTAAGTCTTGTTTATAATTTGGTATCTTATTGACACAAAGAGTCTGTTTTATCAATCTTAGTATCTCTATTTTAACATTACTACTAGTCAGTTGGCATGTCTAAATTCTGTCTGACCTCCCTTCCAATCGTGGCAAAGGATTCAGTTGTTTACATTTTCTCTGGGGTTCACTTAGTCAAGAGGGGCTCCATTCAGTTGGTAGAGGTCTTAGGATATTATTTTTAGTTTGCAATTCACAGCATTTGTTGAACAGATTGCTGAGTGTCTTCTTTACTGGGGCTACAATGGTAGGACATAAATCTCAACTGGAAACAAACACATTAACAATTACATCATAGAAATTGGGTTAAGTAAATTCTATGAAAGAAGAGATGGGTACTGTGAGAACTTAGGCTAGCCACACAGTTATTCAACTACTCTGTCCGCCCTTGGATTAGCAATGACAATAGAAACATCCATGTAATGAGTATAACTTTTCTAGGCAGAGGAAAGAAACAATTAGTGATGGCCTGGCTCATACAGGAAAACCTTTCTCCTACATACTCCCTCCAGCCCCATATTTTGCATAAGAAAGGCAGACTCTGCCCCAAGGTAAATTTTTTTCTGTAGATGCCAAAAATTGATAAGTCTTTTCTTTTTTCACAAAAACTCACAGTTAATACAATTAGGCACATTTATATTTTTAAAAAGATATTTCTATTCAGTATCACCTACATATCTAAGTATTCTCCAGCTATTCAATTTTAAATTTATCCTTTTTTTTTCAATTGGATCTTTTCTTAGATAGGCAATTAAGGAATGGTTTAGAAGTGGCATTTGAAACCCACTGTACTTTTTTCAAAATAGAATTCATCATTCCCTCAGCTAATGTGTATGAGGTATTTAAATTTTAAAAGATGGCCTTGCTGGTTGTACATGACACCAAAGAACAGACAGAAGCTGAAATCTTGAAAGGTAGCACACTATGTTATCAAATGCTTTTTTCCCTTCTGGGTAGTATTACTTACATTGTGCAAATATGTTATGCAAAATATTCTTAAAACTGATTCTGCATCTTTGCCTCGGGTTCATACAATATTCATTGAAAGTTTTACAAAAAAAGAAATTAATTTAGTATAAAAATCAAGCATTTTAAAATGCACATGTATATCAGTGCAACAACATTCCAAATGGAGGCTCGGAAAAAGCAAGGAGGAACTCAGATCAGAATTTTATACATTTTATTTAATTACTGGTGTGTTTATGTCTGCATGTATGTTTCTACATTTAGTAGTAATCTGAAACCTGACCTTGCTAGTTTCATGGCCTTGGACAAGTCACTGTAGTCTCTGAAGTTCACTTCTCTCAGTTGTTTAAATGATACTGCTAACGCTAATGCCAGCTATTTTATGAGGTTGATTTAAAGATGAAATTAAATCCTATTGAATGGCAAAAGTGCTATGAAAACTGAGAAAGTGCTGTGTAAATCTAACTCATTAAATTTATCTTGAGTCAACTTTTCTGACCTGTAGATAGAGGTTTGGAGAATCTGATACGCATACCAATATTAAATTTAAAGGCAAAAACAAGTCATGGAGAACTTTGACCCCTCTATATATAGAGAGAATGTGATTTTGTCCTTTAGCTGAGCTAAAGAAATGAGTATTTTATTTGCACACAATAAAGTACTTTTAAAAAATTTTTTGCAACTTTAGGAGTTTTTCTTTTATGATTTATTTGACAAGTATACAGTAGGCCCCTGAATCTTCTATAATTTTAATATTTGAGACTTATAAGCTTTATATTTCTGATGTTGCAATTATATGGATTGGAAAGTATTACATGATTGTGAACTACCTTATGTAAGCAAATTTTTAAATGAATTTTCATTGTGTATTTTATCTTATAATCCTGAGATACAAAATTACATCAGATGCCTCATCTTTTGAAAAGAGATTTTTTATTATTAATCCCTCATGTAAATCATAAGACGAACTTTTTTTCATTTTCTATTAAAGCTGCTTTGCTCGTTGACTTTTATACTTTACAAGTTACTTTTTAATACCACTTAGTTTTCATCAGTTAGTGAATTCACTTTCTTTGTCCAGAGTATCATTGAGTGTCATTAAGTATCGTTCCACTGGGAAGTCACGGAGACCTCCTAGATCTTTTCCTGTGACCTGATTTCATACTAATGGATTATTCTGCCCTTGGCAATTAGATATATTTTAGTCTGAAGGCAAAATTGACACTAAATAGTAAGCATTACTAATAAACCACCATTTAGTTATATCAACACTTTTTTGTGGCAGCCAATGACTTTGCTAATACATGCGTTTCACAAAAGTTTCTTGTTTCTCACCTACATTAAGAGCAGAATAAAGGAGATTTAATTCACATAGTGAGGATGAGACTAACTACACGGGGAAAATGAAATATTTAAACTACCAGAGTTTAAGGTAAAAAAAATTGGTCATTCATATAATTTGCTTTCTTCAAGACCACACTTTAGCATTTGTTTATTTTAATCATTTATTAATACATGCGCACAGTTCAACAGTTGTATGATTCAACAGTTGTACTGGCAAAAAGAAATGCAGTCAGTAATCTTTATGCCCCAGGTACCAAAGTACCTAATTGAAATGCACTACGAGGAAAAGTCAAGTTTATTACCCTTGCCTACAACTTGCAATGTGACATTTTGCTTTATAGCATTTGGAATCTTTCACCTCTCAAGAACAATGAACTTCAAAAACATAATACAAGTGGGAAAATTGCCTTAAAAAATGTAATTTTAGAAATGATTCTTTGAAAACACTGTTAAACGAGAAAGTTTGGTGGAAAAGATGAAACTAATATTCCATTCATCTTCTATTTATTCATATTTAAACCCAATGTAAAGTTCAGACGTTTAGGGGAAAGAGAAAAAAATACGTTGATTAAATGAAATAAGTCAGGATGACTCTTCAAAGTTTAACTCAGATATTCTTATTTAAGAGTGTTTAGTATGTGGCTTATGGTTTTTTTACTCTGTTGGTTTTTTTCTTGTTGTTGCTTTCTCTGGGTAAAGCATTTTTCCAGTAAATTATAACACAATTATCAAATCCATAATTTCTTCAGATGATTCCATCTCCTTTTAATATGGGAAAATTTATCCCAACATACAAAAAATAAACAAATAGATTCTATTGTGAATCTAACTGAGCAGTGGTAATCCTAAACATTAGATTTTGAGTTGCGGATGAGGCTTTCTCAACAGTGATTATAATCTGCAATAGTAAGTTCTTAACTGTACCGGGCACTGTATTAAGGGTTTTTATACATGTGACATCATCTCATCCTCCACTCAATATTAGGAGATGGATATATTGATTACACCTATTTTACCCATGATGAAATAGAGGCTTGCACTGTGACTATGCTCTAGGTTTGGGGACAGACTTCCTCCTACAGTGTCCATGTGTTTACATCCCACGTAAGCTTACAAAAAACTGCTTTAAATAAACATAATCTAAGTTAAAAACAGTCGATTTTCTATGCAGGCACTATTTTTAAACTCCCGTAATTTCTGTAACTGCCAGCTATCCCTTCCTCCAACTTTTAATCAACTCTCTCTTAATTCCTTCCCATATTCAAATTATGGAGTCAGTATTAAGAGAAAACCAGGCTAATGTTTCTTATTTCCAAGGCAAACTACAGGTCCCATATCTTCTGCAGGGTCAGCTTCCAAGTTATTTTTAATAACCAAAGGGAATTTCTCACTTACTTTATTTTTTCCTTTTACTGAGAACAAAAGAGATAGAAATCAAAATTCTGAAACTCACCTCTTAACACCATAACAAAGATTGACCTAAGATGGTACACTACATCTAGGTTCTAAATAACACAGTGGTTAAGAGATTGCCATTCCACAATTCCAAAACTTCAGACAATTTTTACAAATTTGTTATTTATAAACGAAACAAAACAAACAAATGCTCAGGAAATTTGTCAACTTACTTCAAATGACACTGACAGTGTTTACCTTCTCCCATCATTTTGTTTTTGTATGTGAAATTGAAAAATAAACTAAATTCTGAAAATGCCCAAGGACCACAAATTCAAAATGGAATTGATACAGAGAGGTCAACTCTTCTCTCTCTGCTATATAAGAAAATTGTTAATGGTGTTACCGTTTCAGAGAAGGGCCTCCTGAAATTTTCATGTGATCAAAGACTATAAAAAAGTCATAAATAAATCAAGAAATAAAGAATGAAAATTTTCCCCATTCTTATTATTTACAACCTCAAATATATCAACTGTAAATCATTATCAGGCTCAAAAAGCAGGTTTTGAATTACAGGAAGTCATCTAGAATTTGAATCCAACTGTTATGCCAATGCCTTAGAAGAGGAACTTGTCTAAGACTGTCCAATAATTAAATGAACTCCTTCACCTTTATAAATATGGAAATATTAAGCTCTATAACTTGAAAGTAAATAATACTATTTATGTATTCCCTAATCTGGCATTTTGTCTATTCTTCATACAGATCACATGTAAATATTGCTATAATTCATGAGGTACCTGGGTACCATTTTAGGGAAAAGAAAAAACAAGTTTTCACCTGAATTATAGTTCAATAATAATATTTTACTCAGCTAAGAATTGACACATGACTCCATGATAATGTTAAAACTGAAAATAAGCATCATCTGCAGTTATAATGCATTTTAAGATCTTGGGTTCTGGTGCTAATTCTTCTTTCTTAGATGTACTCAAGTGATCAGCAGGAGATCTACTTAGAAAGTTTGAAAAGCTAGAGAATTTTTTAATGGGGACCATAGAAATCTGCTCAGAGCCAGGCATACATTTCTATAAAGAAATGGACTGACCAAATAATGTGGCCCAGCAAAAACCCACTGCTTAAAGCACACATTACAAATAGAATGAAAATCATTCGCTGGATCTAGACCCAACTGGGAGGAGCAGTTCTACAGCAAAAGATTGCTTCCATTTAAGAGTCTGGAGTCCTAGAAGTACATGGAGTCTATACATAATTAATGTACATCAACAACTCCTCAGGTACAGCGTTAGGCCCTAGGGAAATACCCTTGAGGAAGATAGTCATGATCTCCGCTCTCATAGAGTTTACATAATAATGAGGGAAAATGATAATAAAGAAATAATGGTTCAGATAGTATTATGAAGAGATTAAAATAAAGCATCTTCACTTAGGATCTACTTGAGAGTGATAACTTTCAGAGAGAGGCCTTTTGACCAGAGACCTGAATAACAGGAAATGAAGCATAGAAAGATCTGGGGAAGAACATGTCAGGCAGAGGGACCTGCAAGAAAAATTTTATACAAAAAGACACATTTGTTTAGAAACAGGAGGTGCAGACATCCCTCTCCCTCCACTCCCATCTTTGACTAAACCAAAGCAGGGGTGCAAATTTGGTGGGGGGTGATATGATAAGAAAAATCAGCTCTCGATTCATCCTAGAAGGGGTTTGCTTTCATTCACTTTGAAAATGTGGGTTAACAATGATAATGCCCTCCTCAACTTTCTCTAGAGCGTTGCTAGGGTGACACTGTAATTCAAAGGACAGAATATCAATAAAGCCAGGATGTACAGGAATGTAAACAAGCTTTAAAAAAAATAGTCCAAGTGTTTGTTAAATAGACCACAACAGGACAGGTCCATTATCATTGCAGAAAGCTCTGTACTTAGTATGTCCAATTATCTAAATAGCTCAAAAACATAATCAATCCATCAGTAGTATTCAGCTTCTAGCTCTGATATCTGATTGTGAATTCTCTGTGTTTATTCATATTTCTGCCAAATGTCGATCCAGAAATGTGTTAGCATCTGCCAGTGATGAATAAACATAAGATTGTGCTCCTCCTGCAATTCTTAGTTGGGCTTGTGGAACAAGGGCTAGTCCAATCCATACCCCATGGATGTTTCTTCACATCATGGAACTGTATTCTTTTCTTAAATAGAGTCAGCAGAGTCCAGAATGACTCTAACCTCGAATGCTTGGCTTTCGGCTATAGCACCGTACATTTCTCCCTACTCAGCCTACTCAGAGCCATGCATTTTCAAAGGCCAGCTCTGGTTATTTTTTTGTCCTTAACAGGCAAATACCCATGGGATTCCAGAGATATTGGTTCTGCAAGCCTTTGGGGGCTGAGAGCATCCAGGAGTGCTTGGGCAGGGAGAAGCAGGAAGCAAGAAGTAAGAGACCAGCCGCAATGCCCGCTACCCCAGGCTTCTGATTTTGAATGTGGTCAACAGTCCTGGGAGTCTTTCTCTGCTTAGGTGGCAAGCAGTGTGTTATACTGAATGACTGTTAATAAGTCCCTTCTGTACATGCATTTTGTGATCCAATTGTTCTTGTAATAGTACAATAAGAAACAGACAACTTTGGTAGACATGAATGTGTTGCACACAGTGCTGTGTGGACATACTAATGTAATTCATTTTCTTGAAGCTGTGTAACATGGTGGGTATCAGCAAGTTTTTATAATTTCATGCTATTCACTCTGCTAAAGTAAACTGTGCACCCTCTTTAATCTCACAACTATTGTTTTTTGGTTCATGTTCTGTGGTCCAGGTAAGAGTTTAGAGAGGAGAATCAAATCTGAGTTACATTTATCACCCTGTCTTTTGCCAGTCTGAATAGGCAAAGAAACTTTCAAAATATGTGTCAGAATTGGTCCTTATAGAGGTGCTAGGGGCTATGACTAAACACTAGGTCTCCATTCTATGTGGGAAGACCTGACATAGTCATCCAGCTTATTCAAGAGAGAAAATTCTTTTTTGTTGTTGTTTGTTTTTGTTTGTTTGTTTGTTTGTTTTGAGGTGGAGTCTCATTCTGTTGCCCAGACTGGAGTGCAGTGACACACTCATGGGCACCCCAGCATCGAACTTCTGGGCTCCGGCGATCCTTCCAAGTAGCTGAAACTACAGGCACACGCTACCATACCCGGTTAATTATTTGATTTATTGTAGAGAAGAGATCTCGCCAAGTTTCCCAGGCTGGGCTCAAACCCGTGGGCTCAGGCAATCCACTCGCCTCGGTCTCCCAAAGTGCTGAGATTACAGGCTTAGCCATCAAGCCCAGCCAAGAAGGAATTTCTTAGTAGCATTTTTTGTGTCCATAAACACAAAATGAGTGTGTGGGTGTGCATGTATGTGTGTAAAAGATAATGGTTTATGTACATGTGTGTTGCATGTGGGAGGAGCGAGGTATTTGTAATTCACCAATGCTGTTACTTAACCATAAATGTCTATTAAACTGAGCTACCTACTTCTACCTATTAAGAAAATCTTAGCATACTAGTCATAATAGCAACCATATTCCCTTGGTCGTTGTGAATTATTACCATTTCCTGAGCATTCTGAATTTTTTGCATCTTCCTATTTGATGCTCCATCTAATGAATAACACTTCTTTAAATAATGAACTTCTACTGTCCTGTAAGGACAGATCTAATATAATGTTTAGAAAACCTTTCTAGATCTCCAGACAATGATGGTCATGGTTTCCTTAGTCCCCAACAGTTCTTATATACAATTACCAAAGTACTTAATACTAAATTGTATAACTGTTTCCAAATATACCTCATTTACAGACTGTGAACCTCAAAAGTCCATTAGCAGGCAAGTTACTGAAAGGATTGAGCAGTAAGTTTTTAGAATTTTATGCTATTTAGTAAGAAAGTTTATAAAGAATTGGAGAATAGTTTTTGTATTTTCTATTACACTTTCATGTCCTCAAGTGCAGGCATTGTACCTTTTTCATCACATGTCCTCAAATCTAGCGCCACATCGGAAATGTGCTCAGGAATGTTTGCTCAATGAATGAATAAATGAGTGTAACTTTCTAGCTAAAAATATTTCAGTGACACTGTTTGAATTTGGGATCCTTAAGATGAGGAGAGACACAAGATGGAAATAAAAGTTTTATTACTTATAGGTCCTGGGGGCTTTGCAGCATACCTGGAAGCCACACACATGAAGATCAGGGAGTATAGTAGGCAAGTAGAGGGAAAGAAAGGGACCCACAAACCAATGGACCCATAACTTTAATGAGCATTATCTAAACAGGTTTTTCTTGGGGAGTTTTAATTGGTGGGTTTAAAGCAAGTTGGCATAATTTCCAGAAGGTTATGCTATGATTGAGACGTGGTCACTATGTCACATCTGCACAATCTGCTTGGAATATGCAGTTAACAGAGGCCAGTCAAGCAGTCTGTATCTAGCTGTCCCATAGGGAGGTAGTCACCAGTGAGCAGTTGTATAAAGCAGATACCTGGATTGACCACATTGAGGATCCTGTGGGGGTGGGGTCGGGGGGCTGTAGAACTATAAACTGTGTCAAGGGTAACTGAGTCTTGCTTCTGGTATGTGAAAGTCCAACTTACATTTAAGAGGATGTCAGGGCAATATAAAATTATAAGAGTTAACTAGAGCCGGGCTCGGTGGCTCAGCCTGTAATCCCGCGCCTTTGGGAGGCTGAGGTGAGTGGATTGCCTGAGCCCGCGGGTTCGAGACCTGCCTGGACAACTTGGTGAGACCTCATCTGTACGATAAATCAAAAATTACCCGGGCGTGGTAGCATGTGCCTGTAGTTCCAGCTACTTGGAAGGCTGAGGCAGAAGGATCACCGGAGCCCAGCAGTGGCTGGGAGCGGCCACTGCAGTCCAGTCTGGGCGACAGAGTGAGGCTCCAACTCAAAAAAAAAAAAAAAAAAAGAGCTAACTAGGCACTATACTAAATGATGCAAAATATTCAAATAGATTAGACTTTTCATAATCAGACATTAAAGAAACTAGAAATGTGCTACTCTGGAAAAGAGAAAGCAATCTTTGCATTTTCACTACATGCAGAGGTGTCTTCTCCTGAAAATGATAAAGTCTTCTCTTTCTCTAAGACCCAGCTCAAGGGTGCCTTCTGTGTACCCTCACTAAATTCTTGGAGGCAGAAGTATTTATGAGCTCTCTCTGTCTCTCTCTCACTTTGTCTCTGTCTTAGGCGCTCTCTGTCCATTGTATTATTATGATTTATTTCATGCTTCTTACGTATATAGCTTTCTAGACTATAATACAAATACTTGTGAACATACTTGCCTCTTCTGCTAAATGAGTGGTTCTCAACCAGAAATGCCTCCACTCCCAAGGGTATTTGACAATGTCTAGAGACATTTTGTGTTGTTTAACTGTGTGTGTTGGGAAGAGAGGAAGTACCATTGTAATCTACTGAGTAGAGGTCATGCTGCTTAATATCACTCAATGGGGACAGTCCCCCAGAAATAGGAATCATCCATCCCAAAATATCAATAGTGCTTAGGTTGAAAAATGCTGTGCTAGACTATGAACTCTTTGAAGGCAGGATCTGGATTTCAATTCATCACTAGATTTTTTTTTTTAATCACCAGAGTTTAACACAAGGTTTATTCCATATCTGTGTTCACATAATGTTTGATAAGTGAATGAATGAATGATGAGTGGATGGGTAGATGAATGAGTGAGTGGACAGATGGATAAATGGCTGCATTAATCATTCTAGGACCACTTTCTAGCCCTTTCAGTTCTTGGCAGCATTTGCTTTCCAAGTCAGAATTGCTATTTATTATCTGAATTACAGTCTAATCAAGCCACCAACCAAGATGTTGACCTGACCAGCTCTCATTTTAAGCATGTGCTTGACCAGAGATCTTAAGACATCCATTCTTAGCAAATATTACCAGCCCTTTTCTAGTTGTTTGGTAACAGGGTTATTAATATTCTGTCCCATAGTGCTGAACACATTTCCCCTATTTTATCATCTATCTTGCTGTTGTAATGCTTCTTATAACTGCAGTCTTCTCTGAGGCTGTTGACGAACCTGATGTGACTCTAACTTTAAAAATCGCTCTGAAGAGTCTGCTCTCTGGGTCCCTTATAAGCAATAGGAATCGGTCATGATCTCTGAGGCGGAAAACAAATGCATTTTCTTTTGGTCAGCTTCACCAACTTATCTTTCAATCAACTGTCTTGTATTTTGATTTGTGATTTTCTAAATAATCAAGTATATCTGGAGATGAGAAAATATTACTCATTTAGTGTGAGATGATCCCTCAAACAAAATCTATCCACATATTATGAAGTCTTTAGACCTTTTCTCACTTGTTTTATTTCTGCATTTGCTATAGCAAGTGACCTATGGATTTAGGTGAAAGAGTATGTGAGTTGCATGCAATTTTTCTGCCCAGTTTCTGAAGTGGTTTCTATCTGTGCATATCCTCCTGTGTTATGAGCTGGCCCTGGTCAATGAATATAGCCATATCACACACCACTTGAATTGCTACCCTTCCTTTTAGGCTGGTTCTACTATTTATAACAAAAAGAAGTTTAAGAAAATTTAAACTTTAAGTAAAAACCATTGTAAACATACATTCAACAAATTTTCCCCTGGAAATAAATACATCACCAAAAATAATTTAAATTGTTTGAAATTTACACTATTCAGTAAAAATGCTGTGAAAAATTCCAAAGGATCCTATGTCGAGATTGATAAAACATTAACTAAATGCACTGAAGACAAGATTTTTTAAAAATAAGATGAAAGAATTATTGAGGTTTAGATAATTTGGCAAATTAACATACTCTCAATATGGCATATTCCCCCTCCCATTTTTTTATTGTGAAATTTAATGTGCACAAAATGTTGAAGACCAAATGAAATGCTAAGTAATGTACCCACCATGAGGCTGAGAAATTGGATATTATTATATCTAAGTCATCATTTTGTGCTCCTTCTTTAGTTCACTAGTTTCTTCTCCCTGTCTCCCTCCATTAACTGCTTATTTTTTATCCTGAGTTTTGTGTTAATTATTTTCTTTGCTTTTGTCTGTAATTTTTACCCCATTTGTGTTTCTCAAACAATATGCTATTTAGTTTTACCTGCTTTAAAAAGTATATGGGGCCGGGCACAGTGACTCAAGTCTGTAATCCCAGCACTTTGAGAGGCCGAGGCAAGAGGATTGCCTGAGACTAGGGGTTTGAAACCATCCTGGGCAACTTGGCGAGACTGCATCTCTACAACAAATGAAAAAAATGATCTGGGTGTGGTAGCATGTGCCTGTAGTTACAGTTACTTGGAAGGCTAAGGCAGAAGGATCACCTGAACCCAGCAGGTTGATGCTGGGGTGGCCGTGAGCATGCCACTGTACTCCAGCCTGGATGACAGGGTGAAACAACTCAAAAAAAAAAAAAGTATATGGGACCATACAGTGTACCCTTATCTTCAGTTTCAATTTCTGCGGTTTCAATTACCAGAGGTTTCTGATCCAAGGTCAGAAAATATTAAGTAGAAAATTTCAGAAATAAACGATTCATTAGTTTTTGATTGCACACAATTCTGAGTAACGTGATGCGATCTCACAAATTCCCACTCCATTTTGTCTGGGATGTGAATCCTTCTTTTGTCCAGCATCTCCATATTGTAGACACTATCCACTTGTTGGTCACTTAGTAGTTGTCTCGGTATCAGATTGTCTGATGTGTTATCACCGTGCTTGGGCTCAAGTAACCTTTATTTTACTTAATAATGGCCCCAAAGCACAAGAATACTGATGCTGACAATTTGGATGTGTTGGTAATTTGAATATGCCAAAGAACAGCCTTAAATTTCTTTCTTTAAGTGAAAAAGTGAAAGCTCTTGACTTAATAAGAAAAGAAAACGCCGGGCTCAGTGGCTCAGCCTGTAATCTCAGCACTTTGGGAGGCCGAGGCGAGGGGATTGCCTGAGTCCGCGGGTTTGAGACCCACCGGGTCAACTTGGCGAGACCTCGTCTCTAAATAAATCAAAAATTAGCTGGGCATGGTAGCGCGCACCTGTAGTTCCAGCTACTTGGAAGAGTGAGGTGGAAGGATCGAAGGAGCCCAGGAGGATGAGGCTACGGTGGCCATGAGCGTTCCACTGCCCTCCAGCCTGGGTGGCAGAGTAAGACTCCAACTCAAAAAAAAAAAAAAAAAAGTATATGCAGAAGTTGCTAAAATCAAAGGTAAGAATAAATCTTCTATCCATGAAATTGTGAAGAAGGAAAGAGAAATTTGTGCTACTTTTGCTGTTGTACTTCAAACTGTAAAAGTTACTGCCACAGTATGTGATAAGTGCTTAGTTAAGATGAAAAAGGCATTCAGTTTGTTGGTGGGAGACACACAATAAAACTGTTTCAATTGGTGTCATTGGGGTTCTGTACTCTCTACAGTTTCAAACATCCACTGGAAGTCTTGGAATGTATCCCTAGAGAATTAGCGGAGACTACTGTATTTTCTTGTGTGTGTTCATTCTTTCACTCAATATTCTATCTTTGAGACTTGTCAGTGTTCATGTGTTGGTCATTTGCCCCATTGTGTGAACATGCTATAACTCTATTTATTGATTTTTCTCTTGATGATTTAGATTGCTTCTTTTTTCTTCGTTTATAAACAGTGCTGCTATAAATATTTTGAATAATATATCCTGGCTTACATTTGCAAGAGTTGCCCTAGGTTACATGTTTAGTAATAGAACTGTAGATCTGTAGGGTATATACATGTATAAATCAAATTATGCTGGATATGTAATTAAACAACTAACAGTAGTTGATTTCTCTTTCTGTTGTATGTACATTATGAGTGGGCTGAGGATTTGCTCCTTGTTACTTTAGTCTAGGACCCAGTATAAAAGAGAAGCTTCAAAATGGCAACATTGCCAGGGCTGTGCCAGAGGGAAAAGACCACTGCACTCATTCTGTCATTTGTCCCAATAATGCCCTTTATTGAGTCAGGATTCAGCCCACACTTAGTTCTCATGTCTCATTGTTCTTCAATCTGGATTAGTTCCTCTGTCTTTCTTTCTCTTCACACCTTGTTATTTCTGTAGTGTGGAGGCCAGTTACTTTGTAGAATGTCCCTTCATTTGGAATTCTTATGATCCATGCTTTTTGCCAGAAATTCCATAGAAGTCATGTTGTGCTATGTTCAATCTATTGCACAGGGAGGCAGACAACATTGATTTGTCTCATTACTGGCGATGTTAACTTTTATCACTTGCATAAGATGGTGAATGGTAGGTCCCTCCACTCCAAAATTAATTAGTAGGTTGTTGTTCTTAAATTGATAAACAATTCATAACTATCTTATAAAGTGAGTCTGAAATTATGTACACTCCCTTCTGCTTATCCACCTACCAGATTTAGTATTCATTAATTGTTCTTACATGACTCAATTATGACTATGAAGCTTGCCAAATGGTGATTTTCTAATTCTATGTAGATTTACTAGTTGGCATTTTACCAAAAGGTTTGAGCTTTCTCCTACCTTACATTTAATTAATTAAGTAATTAATCTATTTGTTTACTCATATTATTCTAAACTTCGGGATTCCTATTTTACTCATCAGATACTCATCGCATCCCTTACCATCATTACTTATTTTCATGCTCAGATGAACTAAAATGTGGCCAGTGGAAGCCCCTTCATACTGGCTTCTATGATTTTTGACATGTGACTTTGACATTCTTTGAGCACTTTCTTTACTTTCTGGCTCAACTAGTTGTTCTAGTCTCCTCTTATATTTTTCCAATTAAGATACTTTTTTCTCTAAAGAGTCGGAATCCTTATAGTGGAAAATGTTACTTAAAACCCAAATCTAACAAATAAGGGAAGATGGCATAACCAGTTGGACTGTGCGAGTCTCTGTGTGTGTGAGTGATTGTATGGACAATTCTGCATGTGTTTCTGAGTGAAAGTGGGAGTGTGAAAGGCTGACTGAGTGGGGGCTCAAAGAGCAAGTGGCTAGAGCCTTCCTGGTGAAGGCTCTGCTTGTACCCTAGGGCTTCCTAGAGCACAGAAGCTAAGCGCCATTTTCTAAAATCAGCAGAGTTTTTCCCAGGAAGAACAACTGGAGTGACTGCTGACCCTAACACCACAGGGCCAGGCTGAACACTGGCAGCAGGGGCCATGGAGGGAGTGCAGCAAGGGAACCTGAGGCAGAGTCCCAAGAAAACAGTGGGGGAGAAGTCACCCTGAGCCTGGGAGTGGACTTGCCACCAGATCCTGCGATCCAGAGACTGTGGTAACTGCTGGAGATGGAGCTAATGACTTCATTGGTGACAGGAACATCAGGCAGCAGAGAAACTAACCAGACGCTCTAACACCTGGGCAGATAAGTGATCCAGGGCAGCCTCTGTGGAACAACACAACTGTATCTTGAGACCAGGTCCTATATTTGTGTTGCATTGGGGCTGTTCTTTGTGAACTCAAAGAACATTGTCCCCAGTGCCCAAGCCCTGGTGGGGAATGGCAGATATGGAACCCCAGATGATCCACCCTCCACCCTGAGCCCAGCTGCTGGGCTAGTGAGTGCCTAATTGGCTCCCCCCTTCCCCAACCTCTAGCAACAAGTGAAAGAGATTGGGAGGGCAGAGCAGAGACAGGAGGCCCCATTCCCCTTCCATAAACTGAATGCCCTGGAAGCTGTGACAAAGCTGGGAGAGGAAGGAAGGGGGTGAGATACTGAGAGATGCTGTGTCAAGTTATTTCAGTTCCCTTCCCTCACATGGGTATGTGAAGGCTACCAATTGCAGGCAGCAAGGGGTGAAGATTCTAACATCTTAAATTCCAACAGCGAATAGGGAACCTGTAATAATAGCACTGCTGTTGCAGAACCTGTCACAAGAGGGAGCCTCCCCTTTCAAAGAGACATACTAAAGCTGAGAATTCCTTATCAAGTTTTTGTTTTTTTGATTTTGTTTTGCTGTTGTTGCTGTTTGGGGAGTATTGGTTTGTTAGTTTATCTCATTTGGTTGCTTTATTTGTTGGTTGATTTTCTTTTTTCTTTCCTTCTATTTCTCTTTGATCTTTTTCTTTTTTATGTTTTTGCTTTCCTCCTTTTCTCTCTTTCTCCTCCTTTTTTTCCCTCTTTTCCATCTTCTACCCTGTCTTGGGCTCAAAGGCTATGCAAGCATACCCACTGTAATGGTCACATTGTGCAGAGATGAAGAGCAAGTCCCAGCTGGCCCATTCATCAGATAGCACACATTATGACCTGCCAATAGGTTCAGAATCCTTGCAGCCCACCCACCCACTAGTAAGTGTTCAAAATTGTAAAGAGACAGCACAACACCCCACCCCCAGCCCTACTTCATAATTGAATAAACCAGAGATCTGGTTTAAGGAAGGATAAAATAAAGCAAATATCAGAAGTGATTGCTTCTGCATTTTCTACTGAGCAATGGAATTAAAGAGAAAGAAAAGAGAACTGCTACAAATGAAGAAAAACTAACGAAAAACTGCCAGTAACAGAGTCCCAGCAAAGAGTCAATACCAGAAAGAACAGCTACTGGAACACAAACAATGGCTATCTCCCAGAATGACAGTACCCAGAGTATCCAGAAGGTACTTATGGAGATCATAGCCTCATTTGGAAAGAATGAATAAAAATTAAGAAATGCAAGGGCTAAAACTAAATGAAATTGCAGTGGAGCTAGAAAGACTCAAGAAAGTGTACTTAGAAATAACAGAAATAAAGAATTCTACCCAAGAAATTAATAACAAACTCACAAGCATGGAAAGCTGAATTGACCAAGTAGAAGAAAGAATTTCAGACCTGGAAGACAAAAACATGGAATTAACCCAATTGATTAAAAATACATTTTTTTAAAACTTAAGAAAAAAGAAAAAACTCTCCAAAGGTTGTGTGATTGTTTGGAGAAACCAAATCTACATCTGTTTGGAATACCTGAAATAGAAAGAGAAATGGAAAACACCTTGGAACAAATATTCCATGAGGTCATTCAAGAAAACTTCCCTCATTTGGCCAGAGTGATGACTACACAAGCACAAGAGATCCAGAGAACCACAGTGAGACAGCTTATGAGAAGACCAATCTCTATACACATAGTAATTCACCTACCCAAAGTAGGTATAAAAGAAAAATTCCTAAAGGCAGCAAGGGAAAAAGGTCAGACTACTTATCGGAGGAAACTAATCAGAATTACTGCAGACTTATCTGGAGAAACCCTACAGTCCAGAAGGAAATGGACCCCAATATTTAATGTTCTCAAAGATAAACCACTTCAAGCAAGAATTTCCTACCCAGTCAAGCTAAGCTTCATCAGTGATGGAGAATTAAAATCTTTCCCAGATATCCAACCCTAAGAGAATGTGCTGCTTCAAGACCAGCTCTACAGGAGATGCTTAAAAAGGTGCAGTGCATGGAAGAAAAAAAAGAAATTTAAAAAAACCATATATTTACAAGATCTCAAACACAGAAACAACAGAACACACAGCATACCCACAAAAATGAAAATACACACATACGTGAACACAAAAGCTAAACAAAAACAGTTTTATAAGAGCATTATGTCAGGGACAAACTTTCGCATCTCAATAATCAGACTGAACATGAGTGGACTAAATGCACCACTGAAAAGACATAGAATGGCAAACTGGATAAAAACACATGACCCAGTAATTTTCTGCCTCCAGGAAACTCATTATAAAAGACACCCACAGATTCAAAGTTAGAGGATGGAAAACAAATTTTTAGGCAAACGTATCACAGAAGAAGGCATGAGTTGCAATCTGAATATCAGACAAAGCAATCTTTAAGTTATCAAAAATTTAAAAAGATACAAAAGGATACTACATAATGAAAAAACGTTCAATCCTTCAACATGAAATATGCATCCTAAACATATATGCACCCAACACAGGAGCACCAACTTTTACAAAGCAGCTACTAAGAAAACTTTAAAAGGATATTGACTCTAACACTATCACAGCTGGGAACTTAAATGTACCCCACTAACAGTCCTAGATAGATCATTGAGGCAAAATATCAACAACGAGATCCAGAAACTCAACTTGACACTTGACAAAATGGATCTAGCAGACACCTACAGAACACTCCACCCAACAACCACAGAATATTAATTCTACTCATCACCACATGGAATGTACTCCAAGATTGATCACACCCTTGCTCATAAATCAAACATAAGCAAATTTCACATGATTAAAGTACTGCCATGTTCCTTCTTAGATCACAGTGGACTAAAAATAAATATCACCACCAACAAAATTTCCTCAAAACCCACAAAGACATGGACATTAAATAGCATGATGCTGAACAGCTCCTGGGTCAACACAGAAATAAAAACAGAAATTAAAACATTTCTGGAAACAAATGAAAGCGAAGAAACTTCTTACTGAAACCTCTGGGATGCCACGAAATCAGCACTAAGAGGGAAATTTATATCTCTACAAACACACATCGAGAAAATAGAAAGAGAACAAGTTGACGGCCTAACAAATCACCTAAGGGAGTTGGAAAGGCATGACCATCTAAACCTGAGCTTCAGTAGTAGAATCCAGATCACCAAAGTAAAAGTGAAAGATCTTTACAATGAAAACTACAAGCCGGGCTTGGTGGCTCAGCCTGTAATCCCGTGCCTTTGGGAAGCTGAGGTGAGTGAATTGCCTGAGCCCGCGGGTTCGAGACCCGCCTGGGCAGGTGAGACCTCATCTCTACAATAAATCAAAAAAATTAGCCAGGCATGGTAGCGTGCGCCTGTAATTCTGGCTACTTGCAAGGCTGAGGCGGAAGGATGGCTGGAGCCCGCGGGTCGAGGCTGCGGTGGCTGGGAGCAGCCACTGTACTCCAGTCTGGGCGACAGAGTGAGACTCCAACTCAAAAAAGAAAACTACAAAACTGCTCAAAGAAATCAAAGATGACACAAAGAAATGGGAAAATATTCCATGCTCATGGTTTGGAAGAATCAATATTGTTAAGATGCCCATCCTACCCAAGGCAATCTACAGATTCATTGCTATTCCCATTGAATTATCAGCATATTCTTCTCAGACCTGGAAACAATACAGAACTTCATTTGGAAATATAAATGACCACAAATAGCCAAAAACAATCTCTAGCAAAAGAAACAAAGCAGAAGGTATCACACTTTCAGACTTTAAACTTTATTATAAGGCTACAATAATTAAAATAGCCTGGTATTGGTACAAGAACAGGCATATAGAATGGAGCTTCAATTTCTCAAGCAACTCATCTTTGACAAAGTCTCCAACAACCACTGTGGAGAGAGGAACCTATTCAATAAATGGTGGTGGGAAAACTGACAGATCATATGCAGAAGAATGAAACAGGACCCCTACCTATCACCATACACAAAAATCAACTCCAAATGGCTTAAACCCCTGAATGTGAAACTGCAAACTTTATGAATCTTAGAAAATGCAGGAGACACCCTTATGAAAATCGGAATAGGCAAACAATTCCTGACCAAAACACCAAAAGCCCATGCCAAAAGAGATAAGTTAGACATGTGGGATTTCATCAAACTGAAAAGCTTCTGCAAAGCAAATGAAACCATCAACAGAGCAGGGAGACAGCCTACAGAATGGGAAAAAATATTTGCCAACTGCATATCTGAAAAAGGCCTTACATCCAGCCTCTACAAAAAGCTCAAATGTGCCAAGAGGAAAAAAACAAACAACCCCATTAAAAAGTGGGCAAACGACATGAATAGACATTTCTCAAAAGAAGACATTATAACAGCCAACAGACACATGGAAAAATGCTCAGCCTCACTAATCATCAGAGAAATGCAAATCAAAACCACACTGAGATACTGCCTAACTCCAATAAGAATGGCCATCATTAATAAAACAAAAAACAACAGATGCTAGCAAAGATGCAGAGAAAAGGGAATGCTTCTACACTGTTGTTGGGAATGCAAACTAGTTCAATCCCCATATTAAACAGTGTGACGAGTCCTAAAAGAACTAGAAATTTACCTTCCATATGAGCCAGCAATTCCCCTCCTGGAAATATACCTGGAGGAACTCAAAACACTCAACAAAAAAGATACCTGCACATGCATATTTATTGCAGCACTATTTACAATAACAAAAAACATGGAACCAACCATGCCACCCATTGAAACTGAACTGGATTACAAAAATGTGGTACATATACACAATGGAATATTATGTAGCCATAAAGAAGAACAAAATTATGGACTTTGCAGCAACTTGGATGGATTTAGAGTCTACAATAATAGGTGATTTATCACAGAAACAAAGAACTGAGTACCATACATTCTCACTCATAAGTGGACCCTAAACATTTACCATAATACTATAAGAAAGGAATTGGCAGTAGCTGGAAACTGCCAGGGAAGGGGAAATACATAGCATTTATAAGGGTACCTGATCTCAAACCAGGCAAAATGGGGACCAAAGGTAGGTCCAAACTTTACCTGTACAATAACCACTTGTATACCTAATCCTGAATTGTACTCCACATCTTTAAAATAAAGCAAATTTTAAAATAAATAAATAAAACTCCAAATCTGGGTATTCGGTGAGCTAACTGCTACTGAGGTATCATTGCTTCCGAGTTCTCTTAGCAAACACGGATAGAAAATCTATATGTGTACACACACACACACATACACACACACACACACAGAGAGAGAGAGAGAGAGAGAGAGAGAGAGAGAGAGAGAGACATCTATATGCTTCTATATCTGGATAGATAAATTAAAAACCATGAGATTACTCTGATAATATCTGATGCTAACCAAACTCTGCAGGGTTTATTCTAGTCTTCCCTGGTCCGTGTTCAGAATTCAATTTTCCAACAGAGAAAATTTGAACTCCCAATTCCCTCAGTCTATTTACTTTTTAGATCAATCTTCCCTGCATATAGTCAAATGCCTGGGTGAGTCAGCCCAAAAGTGAGCCCTCAGACACTGGCTATGCTCACCACTGGCCCCTATTCCTTTCAGGCATGCAAGGCAGTAGCACTGAAAAGAAGGGAAAGTAATAAGGCAGGTAAGCCAGTTAGATAACTTAACTCTTGGCGTGAGAGCTGCCAGGGTCAGGCCCCAGGGCACCGGTCAAAATCTCGGATACCCAAAAAGGAGATAGAGAACTAGAATAAGTAGTTAATTTTAATGTAGATAGATTGATTAAATGTTTTCTTTATGGTTTCTGCTTTTTACATCTTATTTAAAAAATCTTCTCTATCCCCAGAACATTAAGACACTCTCAAATATTGTCTTGTAAATGTTATTTATTTTTACCTTTTATGTTTAGTCTTTTAATGTTCCTGGAATTTATTATTTTTTTTTACTGTGGTATAAATTTGGATTTTGAATTATTTTTCTTTTTCCATATGGATAACCAACTGTCTCAGCAACAATTATGGAAATGTCCAACATTTCCCCACTGATCTGAAATACTATCTCTATCATGTATCTTTAGAGTCTATATACTTTTCTTTTAAGCTATTTGTCAATTCTTATACACTACTGTTTTTATTATAGATGTCAGGACTGGCAACATAATTTATAAGAACCAGTGTGAATTGAAAATGCAGAAGCCCTTATTAAAAAATTATTAACAATTTTACAACAGTGACATCAGAGGACTAGACCAAGTGCAGAGCCCTTCTAAGCATGTGACTGCACAGGCCATCCATTTATGATGCTGGCCCTAGTCAAAACTTTCTATGTCTTAATGTATCTGTTACTGAATTACCCTAACAATAACTAGCTTCTTCCAACTCAGAAAAATTGTTTTCTTTTTGTAGGAATCCACTGAATACCAAATGTGCGAATTTCATTCCATAAAATATATGTGTACCTCTTATATTGTGCTCAAGAATTTTTTTTTTATTTTCTTAGGGCTGCTGCAGCAAAATAATCACAAACTCAGTAATTTATAACAACATTTACTGATTTACTGTTCCGAAGACTAGAAGTCCAAAGTCAAGGTGTCAGTAGGACCATATGCCTTTTAAAATTCAGCAGAGGATCCTTTCTTGCTTCTCCTAGCCTCCAGTGGTGGCCATCAATTCTTGATATTCCTTGGCCTGCAGATACTTCCTTCCAGTCTCTGCCTCTATCTTTCCCTGTATGTCTCCTGTCTTTACATAGCTGTTTGCTTAGAAAGACAGTACTCATAATAGGGAACCACCCTACTCCAAGATGATTGAATCTTGACTAATTACATCTGCAAAGACCCTGTTTCTACATAAGGTCATATTCTAAGGAACAGGGGTTAGAATTTCAACATACCTTTTGGGGGGGCATACAATTCAACCCATATCAGATACCATGAAGTTCAGAGCTAATTATAAAGTTTAGTGATAGCAACTATGATTTCCATAGATGTGTTTCTTTTTTTAAAAAAATGTATTTTATTGTATATATTTAATGTGTACAACATGATGTTTTGATATAAAGTCATACACTGCATAAAGATATTTTGATCAATGGTAGACCCTGAATATGATGTGGAACCATAAGATTATAATACCATATGTTTACTGTATCTTTTCTATGTTTAACTATGTTTTGATTCACAAATACTTACCATTCATTGGGTTACAATTGCCTACAGGAACATGTGGTACAGGTTTATAGACTAGAAGCAATAGGCTATACCATATAGCCTAGGTGGATAGTAGACAATACTATCTAGGTCTGTGTGAGAACACTCTATGATGTTCACACAGCAACTAAATCACCTAAGAATGCATTTCTCAGTTGGTGTCCTGGTCGTTAAGTTATGCATGACTGTACTTACATAGTTAGTGAAATGATTACTACAGGTAAGCAAATTAACATATCCATTACCTTCCATAGTTACCTTCTTTTTTGTGGTAAGAGAACCTAAAATCTATGTTCTTAGCAAATTTTAACTACATGATATTATAACTACAGCCCTCCTGCTGTGCATTAGATCTCTAGACTTATTCATTCAACATGCTGTAAGTTTGTACCCTTTTATCTGTATCTCTTATTCTCTCCCCCTACCCATTCCGGGTAACCACTGTTCTCTTTGCTTTTATGTGTTTGACTGTTTTAGATTTCACATATAAAAGTGAGATCATGCAATACTTTTCTTTTTATGTCTGGTTGATTTCATTTAGTATACTGTCCTTAAAAAGGATGAACTTGGGGGATGTTACACTATGTGTGTTTTCTTCCTTAAAAATGTTTATCATGTGTACAATTCAGGCATCCTAACTTGAGAACCTGAAAAGATAACCATCACATATTCTCTCCTCTCAAAAGACATTTGTGAATAGATGCAAAATTTTGTGGCAACATAACAATACCATATTAACTAGTTCTTAGCTAGATTTTAACTAGATCGAATTATTTATTTTCATTTCTATTTATCATAAATGATTGGTGTGTGTTAGAATATCCTTTGATCTTTTGAAGCATGGTAGAGGCATGGATACTTAAAATTACATAGGTCAATATAGTACTATCATTCAATTGCCACACAGACTTGCCAGTCTATCCACGAGTTTCATTTAGGGAGAAAGAATATGTGGCATTATCATTTCAGGTTCTGGAGTTAGATCTCTTGATTTATATACATGTTGAACCTTCCAGAGTTACCTGCCTTGGGTCTCAGTTTTCCTAAATTTAAAATAAGAATAAAAGTCACATCGACTTTAAGTGCCCAACACATTATAAGTACTCAATAAATGTTAGTTTTTATTAGGTATAGCTGTATACATACTACACTTAGAAACAATGAGTAGATACATTTTATAAAGTATCAACCATAATCTCTGCTCCAAGTGTATTAAAAGAGAATTTATTCATTTATTTATTCTTAGATAGTAATTTAGTTCCTCGTAGGTGCTCAATACAAAAACTGTTGAATGAATGAAAACAAAGTCCTTGCCATCATAAGTTTTATAATCTAGTTGGAGAAAAGATATAGTGAAAAATGCATAATGTGAAGTGCTAAGTCCCATGAAGAGAAAGAAAATAAAGTGAAGGAAGATTGATGGACTGAAGTTAGGAAGATATTTTAGAAAGTATGCTCAGAAGATGCATTGCTAAAGAGGGGATATTTAGGGAGAAACCTGAAAGACCTAACTGCATGCCTGGCAGAGGAAAAAAAAGGCAAAAGCTCTGAAGTGGGAACATGCTTGGTAGGTTTGGGGAATAGCAAGCGGTGACTAAGTTAGTAATTCTTCACCCGAGATATCTACTAATGCTGAATGCTATTATTTACATGTAAAAGGCATTTACTTGTAGTACACACATTCAAAAAAAAAGGGGAAAGAATTTGTTACATTTGGAAGAGTCAGTGAGAACCGTGCAAAGGATGAAGGCTTTACAGTCTTCTAGCATCTTTCAAAATGTGTTCGGAAAGGAGCAGCATTAGCATCTCTGAGGAACTTAATAGACATGCAGACACTAAGGTCCCACTCCAGTCAATATTCTGGGGCGAGGACCCCAGTATTGGTGCTTTAATAGACTGTCAGGGTAATTTTTTATGTGTACCAAAGTTGAGAAACGCTGCTCCGGTATTGCTTCTTGAACATCAAAAGATGTGAACATCACCTGGGATGAATGAAAATACATATTATCATTTAGGGATCAGGGATGGTATCTGAGACACTCCCAGTCCGCAGACTACACATGGGGGGCCTAAGAATTGAGGTTGAGTTGAGTTGAGGTGTGCCAACTTTCTCTCTAGAGGACAGATAGTAGTTGTTTTACGCTTTACAGGCCACATGGCTTCCATCACAACACTGAAGCATGAAAGCAGCTATGGACAGTACATAAATGAATGAGCACATTCTCGTAAAGCTATTTTTGGACACTGAAATTAGAATTTCATAAAATTTTTATACATCTCGAAATATTATTCTTCTTTGGATATTTTTCAACTATTTAAAAATGTAAAAGCTATTCTTAGCTCATAGACTATAGTTTGCCGGCCCCTGGCCTAGAATAGTTATATCGAATGGGGCAATTCCATATTCTTGCTTTCCATTTGAATAATAAGTGCTAGCATTTATACTGGAGAAAGTTTTTTAAAAATTTCGCCAAATGAAAGAAATCCTTCAGAAAAAAAACTTTTCCATTGTTAACAGCATGAAGAATCAGGATATCTTAATGATTTATTAAATATAGTTTATAAATATATTTATACATAAAATACAGTGCACATTCTGTATATATGTAAAACATATGGTTGAAGAAACTGGAAGGGGATTAACCTAGAGATGACAAAAGTTACAAATGATAGCTGATATCAAATATGTGAGAAGTTGACTTGTGGAGAAGTCTACATTATCTGCTTTTCCGCCGATGGCAAAACTAGGTTCATTGGGTGGAAGCTACAAGGAAGCAGATTTTAGTACAACCCGAAAATTAACTTACCTAGCAGTTGGCACCGTAAAACCACAGAACTAATTTCTCCAGGAGATAATGTTTTCTCTGTCACTAGAGGTATATTAGTGAGACACTACCCATTTGATGACAGTGGTGGAAAAGAAATTCTATGTTGGATCTAGGGCAGATTCCATATCTAAGATTTCCCTCAATCAGATTGTGTTCTACCTTCTCTACAGTAGTATATTTGCTAAGTTCTTACATCTATTCTGCTTATTTGTTTTAAAACTTTTTATTTAGTCTCCTCACCTCCAGTCTTACCAACTCAACCCGATCCAACAGTCAAGTGTCAGAGAAGAGAGAAGTCTTTTGAAATCACAGCTCTAAGTATGTCACCTCTCTGTTTCTAAAATGTCTATGGCTCCTGATTATTAGATGTTTTTCTTATTCTGGCATTCAAACACCTTCACAGTGCTCTCAAGCTTTATATTTGCCAGTTCTTTCTCTCTCAGTTACAATAGACCTCTTAGTTAGTTACAAAACTGTTTTAGATACTACCATCTATTTTCCCTTGTACACACTGTTCCCGCCTGCTGCTGTGCCCTTTCACCCTCTATAACTCCTGTATTTCTTGAGTTTTAATCATGCCCATATTCCAAAGCTTATCTCAATTATTGCCTTCTCATGAAGATGGGTACTATTCACACCCCCTCCCCTCAATGCCATCTTCCTCCATAGCATTTCAAGCTATCCTTACAGCATTTAACATGTCAATTTTCTGAGCTTCTGTTTGGTTACTTGTCATGTCCTGTCCATCTCAACAACTTTCATGTAACTCTCCCTATTCTAGTGTGTTCCTTTTGTTTTAACCTCTGTTGGATCTGCAGATGCTCTCAGTTCATTCTTTTTTTAAATTTTTATATATTTTTAAAATTTTACTTCAAATATGTGGAGTACAATTCAGGGTTAGGTATACAAATGTTCATTATGCAGGTACCCTTGCTGATGATGTGTGTCCCCACCATCCCCTGGCAGTTTCCCACCATTGCCAATCTTGCCCCTGCCCTCCCCAGGCAATTTCCAATCACTGCCAATCCCTTTCTTTCTGTCTTTCTCTTCCTTCCTTCCTTCCTTCCTTCCTTCCTTCCTTCCTTCCTTCCTTCCTTCCTTCCTTCTTTCTTTCTTTCTTTCTTTCTTTCTTCTTTCTTTCTTTCTTTTGTTTTTCAAGTTGGAATCTCACTCTGTCACCCAAACTGGAGTGCAGCAGCATACTCACAGCCACCCCAGCATCGACTGCTGGGTTTAGGCAATCCTTCCACCTCAACCTTCCAAGTAGTTGGAATTACAGGCATGCATTACCATGCCTAGCTTATTTTTTTGATTTACTGTAGAGATGAGGTCTCACCAAGTTGCCCAGGCCATTCTCAAACCCACGGGCTCAGGCAATGCCCTCACTTCGGTCTCCCAACGTGCTTGTATTACAGGCTTGAGCCACCACGCCCAGCCACCAATCCCTTTCTTATAGTGTTATGATAGTTGTTCAAGGTCTGCCTGTGTGTAAGAACATATGATACTTGTTACTACTTTGTTTCTGTGATAGAAACAAACTCAGTATTAATAGTCTCAAAGTTCATCCAAGTTGATGCAAAGTTCATAATTTTGTCCCTCTGTTGGCTCTGTGATATTCCATCGTGTAGATGTACCACATTTTTTTTGTCCAGTCTTCTTTCAGTGGGCAACACAGTCAGTTACATGTTTCGCTATTGTAAATAATGCTGTGATAAACATGTGTGTGCAGGTGTCTTTTTCATAGGGTGATTTGAGTTCCTTCGGGTATATTCCCAGTAGGGAGATTGCAGAGTTGTATGGGAGGTCAATTTTTAGATCTTTTAGGAACTGTCACACTGTTTTCTACAGAGGCTGTACTAGTTTACACTCCCACCAACAGTGTAGAAGTGTTCCCTTTTCGCCACATCCTCTCCAGCATCTGTGTTTTGAATTATCAATGATGTCCATGTTGACTGGAGTTAGGTGGTATCTCAGTGTAGTTTTAATTTACATGTCTTTGATGACTAGTGAGGCTGAGGATTTTTTCATGTATCTGCTGGCTGCTCAGTATGTCTTCTTTTGAGAAGTGTCTATTCATATCTTTTGCCCACTTTGCAATGGGGCTGTTTGTTTTTTTCTTTCAGCACTTTTGAGTTTCTTGTAGATCCTAGATGTTAGGCCTTTGTCAGATATACAGTTAGCAAATATTCTTCCCCAGTCTGTGGGCTATCTTCCCACTCTCTCAATGGTTTATTTGACTTTGCAAAATCTTGCCAGTTTGATGAGGTCCCATTTGTCTATCTTATCTCTATGGCAAGGGCACTTGGAGTTTTGATGAGGAATTGACCAGTTCCAATTTCCATAAGGGTATCTCCTGCATTTTCTAAGGTTCTTATAGTTTGAGATTTTATATTTAGGTCTTTGATCCATTTAGAGTTGATTTTTGTGTATGGTGATAGGTAGGGGGTCTTGTTTTAATCTCCTGCATGTGGTGAGCCAGTTTTCCCAGCACTATTTACTGAATAGGTTTTCCTCTCTCCTGTGGTTGATGGTGGAGGCTTAGTTGAAGATGACTTGGTTGAGAAAATGAGATTTTGCTTCTTGAATCTCTATCCTGTTCCATTGGTCTATATTCCTGTTCTTGTACCAACACCAGGCTGTTTTGATTATTTACAATAAAGCTTAAAGTATGGGAGCATGATGCCTCCCACTTTGCTTTTTGTTTTGTCTTGTTTTTTTGCTGAGGATCGTTTTGGCTATTTGTGGTCATTTGTATTTCCATATGAATTCCTGTATTGTCATTTTCCAGGTCTCAGAAGAATGCTGCTGGTAATTTAATGGATATTAATTTTCTTAGGCCCTTGAAGTTCTCTCTTCCTTGATCCTCCTCAAGTCTAGACCTTTGCATAGATGATTATTTTCATCACTCAAGTCTTAGTTCCAATGTTAAATTCATTGTCCACCCCTGCATTCTCTATACTATTTTGTTTTTATTTTCTTAAGCATATATTACTCTCTGATACTATCTGATTTATTCATTACTTGATTTATAGTCATCTCTTCTAGAATATGAGGGGGAATCAAAAAAACCATAATTTATTTGTAAATAATTGTGTATTTATTCTTACATATTTAAACTTCTGTTACCTTCAAAATACTCTCCATTTGATACAATACACCTGTCGATAACTTTTTCTCGCTTCTCAAAACCATTTTTGAACTCATCATTTTAATGTCTTTTAGTGCTTCTGCCGTTTTGTGTTTCACCTCTTCCACATAGGCAAAGTGTTTCCCTTTGAGAACTTTTTTTCACATGGGGAAGCAAAAAAAGAAACTCACTTGGGCAAGACCAAGTAATTGGGAGGGTAGGGCACAGAGGTCAAGTTGCTGAACACTCAGTGTGGTATAAGCAGGTGAACTCACAAATCACCCATCATGAAATGGGCAAATGCATGGAGAGAATCTCCAAAAAAAAAAGAAAGAAAAAAGAATTCACTGAACCCAAATGCAGCCTCTCACAAAAATGATAGCTGGTACACTGATGCCAATGGGTTGCTAGAACACTTACCTCATGGAGGAGGACTGTACTACAAAGGGCCCATCCTCAAGAGATAATTCTGTTCTTTGGGGAACCCCTCTCTTACTATGGGAATGTAAAGTCCATAAAACCAGATACCAGAGAGAAGTGCTATGAACATGGTAAGACAACGAATAAATGTATAGTTGAGTGAATCAACTCTTAGGTTATATGTCTTTAAGAGCAAATATATTCACTTACCAAATGGACTTAAATGATACCTACAGATACTGATACTTAGCTGATACTTTACTCAAAAACCACGGAATATACATTCTACTCATCATCTCATCACCTCATGGAATGTACTCTAAGATCAACCACATCCTCAGCCATAAATCAAGCATAAACAAATTCCATAAGACAGAAATACTGCCATGCACTTTCTCAGACCTCAGTGGAATAAAAATAATTATCAACACCAACAAAGTTCCCCCAAAAGCCCGCAAAGATATGAACACTAAACAGCATGATGCTAAACAACTACTGGGTCTACATTCAAAACAGAGATTACTGGAAACAAAAGAAATGAAGAAACATCTTACCAAAACAGTACTAAGAGGGGAATTCATATCTCTACAAGCACACATGAAGAAAATGGAAAGATCACAAGTTAACAGCCTAACAAATCACCTAAGGAAGCTGGAAAAGCAAGACCACCAAAACTTAACTTCAGCAGAAATATCCAGATCACCAAAATAAAAGCCCAAATTCTGGATATAGAAGACAAAAAGATAATACCAAAAAATCAATGAAACAAAAAACTGGTTCTTTGAAAGAATAAACAAGATTGATGGACCCCTAGCTAGACTGACCAAGAAAACAGAGAAAAAGCCTGAATAAACACAATCAGTAAAGCAAAAGATCAAGTCACAACAGACCCCGAAGAAATACAAAAGATTATCAGAGACTACTATGTATACTTGCATGGAAACAAACTCGAAAATCTAAATGAAATAGAAGACTTTCTTACATCACTCAACCTCCCCAGGTTGAAACAAGAAGAAATCAAGTCCCTAAATTGTTACTGGTCAATAACAATCCAGGAAATTGACTATTTCATAAGAAAACTACCTACAAAGAAAAGCCCTAAACCAGATGGTTTTCCAGCAGAATTCTATAAAACACAAGGAGGAACTGATACCAATCCTATTGAAAGTATTCCAGGCAATTGAGAAGATGGAACTCTCCTCAAATCATTTTATGAAGCTAACATCACATTGGTACCCCCAAAGGGTAAAGATTCAACAAAGAAAGAGAACTACAAGACAATATCCTTGATGAACATAGATGCTAAAATTCTCAACAAGATCCTAGTAAACCGGATCCAACAACACATCTCAAAAATCATCCACCACGACCAAGTAGGTTTCAACTCCAGGATGCAAGACTGGTTTAACATTCACAAGAACATAAACATAATTAAATACATCATCAGATTAAAAAACAAAAACCACATGATTATATCATTAGACGCTGGAAAATCTTTTGATAAAATCCAACACCCCTCAAACATCTAGGTATAGATGGAACATACCTCAAAATAGTAAGAGCCATCTATGAGAAACCACAGCCAGTATACTGCTAAACAGACAGAAATTGGAATCATTACCCATGAAAACTGGAACAAGACAAGGATGCCCACTCTCACTCCTCCTTTTCAACATAGTGCTGGAAGTCCTAGCTAGAGCAATCAGACAAAAGAAGGAAATCAGGAGTATCCAAATAGAAAAGGAAGAAGTCAAGTCATTCCTCTTTGCAGACAGCATGATTCTATACCTCAAAAACTCTAGAGAAGCTGGACTTGGTGGCTTAGCCTATAATCCCGCATTTTGGGAGGCTGAGGTGAGTGGATTGCCTGAGCCTGTGGGTTCAAGACCCACCTGGGCAACTTGGCGAGACCTCATCTCTACAATAAAAATCAAAAAATTAGCCAGGCATGGTAGGGCGCACCTGTAGTTCCAGCTACTTGGAAGGCTGAGGCGGAAGGATCGCTGGAGCCCAGCAGGTCGAGGCTGTGGTGGCCAGGAGTGGCCACTGCACTCCAGTCTGGGTGAGACTCCAACTCAAAAAAAACTCTAGAGAATCTATCTAAAACCTCCTTGCACTGATAAAGGACTTTGGCAAAGTCTCAAGGTATAAAATAAATGTGCAAAAGACAGTCGCATTTTCATACACCAATAATAAACAAACAGAAATCCAAATAAAAAGCACAACTGCATTCACAATATCCACCAAAAAAATGAAATACATTGGAATCTTCCTAACCAGAGACATGAAAGACCTTTACAACAAAAACTACAAAACACTGCTCAAAGAAATAAAAGATGACACAAACAAATGTAAAAATATTCCATGTTCATAGATTGGAAGAATCAACATTGTTAAGATGTCCATTCTACCCAAGGCAATCTACAGATTTAACACAATATCCATTAAATTATCAGCAGCATTCTTCTCAGACCTGGAAACAACAATACAGAAATTCATCTGGAAATATAAAGGACCATGAATAGCCAAAACAATCCTCAGCAAAAAAAAAAAGCATCACACTCTCAGACTTTAAGTTTCATTATAAAGCTGCAATAATCAAAACAGCCTGGTATTGGTACAAGAACAGACATACAAACCAATGGAACAGGATAGAGATTCCAGAAGTAAAACCTCAATTTCTCAACCAAATCATCTTTGACAAAGCCTCCACCATCAACCACTGGGAAGAAGAGAACCTATTCAGTAAATGGTGCTGGGAAAACTGGCAGACCACATGCAGAAGATTAAAACAAGACCCCTGCTTATCACCATACACAAAAATCACTCTAAATGAATCAAAGACTTAAATGTAAAATCTCAAATTATAAGAACCTTTGAAAATACAGGAGACACCCTTATGGAAATTGGAACTGGCAACCAATTTCTGATCAAAACCTCAAGTGCCCATGCCATAAGAGGTAAGATAGACAAGTGGGATCTCATCTTACTGACAAGCTTCTGCAAAGCCAAAGAAACCATCAAGAGAACAAGGAGACAGCCCACAGACTATGAAAAAATATTTGCCAACTGTATGTCTGACAAAGGCCTAACATCTAAGATCTACAAGGAAGTCAAAAGTGCTGAAAGAAAAAAACAAAAAGCCCCATTACAAAGTGGGCAAAAGATATGAATAGGTACTTCTCAAAAGAAAACATATGAGCAGCCAGCAGATACATGAAAAAATCCTCAGCCTCACTAATCATCAAAGACATGTAAATTAAAATTACTCTGAGATACCACCTAACTCCTGTCAAGATGGCCATCATCAATAACTCAAAAACAACAGATGACTGGATTCAGTGGCTCAGCCTGTAATCCACTTTGGGAGGCCGAGGCAAGTGAATTGCCTGAGCCCGCAGGCTTGAGACCAGCCCAGGCAACTTGGCAAGCCCTTGTCTCTACAATAAATAAAAAATTAGCCAGGCATGGTAGTGCATGCCTGTAGTTCATCTACTTAGAAGGCTGAGGCAGAAGAATCATTGGAGCCTTGCAAGTTGACATTGGGGTGGCCATGAGAGTGCCACTGCATTCTTGCCTGGGCAACAGAGTGAGACTCCAACTCAAAACAAACAACAAAGAAAAACCAGATGCTGGAGAGGATGCAGTGAAAAGGGAACACTTCTACACCATTGGGGTAGTGTAAACTAATACAATCTCTGTGGAAAACAGTTTGGTGATTCCTAAAAGATCTAAAAATCGACCTCCCACAATCTCCCTACTGGGAATATAGCTGGAGAAACTCAAATCACTCTATGAAAAGATACCTGCACATGCATGTTTATTGCAGCATTGTTCACAATAGCAAAAACATGGAACCAACTGTGCTGTCCATGGAAAAAGGACTGGATTTAAAAATGTGGTACATATGCACAATGGAATATTATGCAGCCATAAGGAAGGACAAAATTATGAACTTCACAGCAGCTTGAATGGACCTAGAGTCTATACTACTGAGTGCTCTATCACAGAAACAAAGAAATGAATATCACATGTTCTCACTCATAAGCAGACCTTGAACAATTATCATAATACTATAAGAAAAAGATTGGCAGTAGCATGAAACTGCCAGGGGATCAGGGGAGGTGGGATTGGCAGTAGTGGGAATCTGCTGGGGGAAGGGTACATACCTCATCAAAAAGAATACTGCATAATGAACATTTGTATACCTAATCCTGAATTACACCCCATATCTCTAAAATAAAAAAAAAATTTAAAGAGCAGATATATTATCTGATTTATCTTTTTTTTCCCATTCAATCAATATTAATTGAAACTGGTCCAAGATAGCTAGTTGAATGCCATGAATAAACTCTGCTATATGGAATATTGCTGTTGGGGTTTATCACCTCCTAATAAACACATATTTATGATAAGGTGTCAAAGAACAGTTTAGGTGAGAGATATTTAATAATAAGAAACAAAAGTTGGTAAACATGCAGAAGTGTGTATAACATGATGTTTTTTTTGGTAAAGGACGCAAATGACTAAAATGTCAGCTACAGAGACAAATATGGAAGGATACATGTCAGATTACTTTGGCAAGGACAGAGTATAGACAGTGATATGGGAAAGAAAATTTTTTAAAAATGACAAATGAAATGGTTGAACACACACACACACACCACACACACACACACACACACCATGAAAACTAAAAGCCCTGTTGAACAGCACACCACACGTGGAAAAATAAGTTATTTCCATAACACATGTATAAAGTTTAGAGGACACGAGGGCTGGAAATGTAACGTCCATCTGACTTCAAGAGAGTAGGTCAGGCAGGGAGGCTGTGGAAACCCACTTTAATTTTTCCAGAACTCGTAGAATTTGATACTTCTTCCATAATATATCAGTGATACTTGGGCAGAAATTATATTGCTGGACATCTGCTTCTGCTGAGCTGAAATGCCTTGGCAGGGAAAATAGCTCTGTCGGTGTGCCTTCTGAAAAGTTATGTTGAAAGTCAAAGCAAGAGAGTAAATAAAGGAAGTAGTAGGCCACAGTTTCAGAAGTCACTTTCCTGATTACTATGGCAATTTCAAGTCTAGGGACGAATTCCAAGAAAAGGAGGAAATACTGTCAGAAGCAAAAAACTATATTGAAATGTAATAGAGATTCCTCTTGTAGATCTCTGTTATAGGTCATTCTAGGATATGTGCCCTTGCCAAGATCCAGAGGGTGCTTAAACTTGAGGGGCAAATGACATGTCCACATCAATTCTGTGGCACATGCTTCAAGCACTCTCAGCAGATGCCCAGTGGATGGCACTTTCCTGGAAAACAACGATCCATGCACATTATCTCTAATTGCATACCATGTACTTTGAAAACCACCCACAAAAATATCACATTGGAATTACAAAGGAACAGCCCTCATTATCCTTATTATCTTCCTCTTATGGCATTAAGGAAATAACAGTGTGCACAGTAATTTACAATTTTTCTTAGTGTTATAAACACATTAAAAAACAAGCTTTGTTGAATCAAGGCAAGTTCAAGAAACAAAGTTGATGTGGACAAACCCTCAGGTACTTGGGTTTTAACTCTGCCTTAATATTGTGTGTGGTTAAAAGTGGAGGCTCTGGACTCACGGTTCCTACTTTTGAAACTATGTGATCTTGGGCGGGTGCATCAACCTTCCAAACCTCCGATAACTCACTTTTAAAATGTGCAACACCAGTACATGCAACGATGGATTGTTGTTAGGAATTATATGACAGAGGCTATATAAAGTCAATATACGCTAAGCACTTGATAAGCAATAGATGTCAGTTGTCCTTAATGTTTGTCTCATTGTATAGAATAGCACTCAAGTACATCCTTGTTGAGCTGGCTTGATAGTTAACACCTTTTAGGAGGAATGAAATATTGGTGCAAGGCAGTCTCATTTTATGCCAAAGGTATATTTTTGAAAAAGTCTCATAATTCAAACCTGACATAATTCAAGATTAATTTTTCCATTGCAACAAACAGAAAGCAATTGGAATGCATTCTCAAGATGCTTAAATCTGTAATCCCTATGGCTTAGGGGTTGATTCTGTGGCCATGTATCCATCAGTGACCTTGTTATATAAGACCGTTTTGAAAATTCAAAGTATAGCTATATTGAAGTTGTTTTCTATTTCCACAGCATCATCTCCAATAATTTACAGAGTAAGCTACTATACATTAATAGCATTGCGTATCATAGTAGTTGTTTGACTTTCATAGCACTCATCAGTCCTAAATTCCTTCTAAAGGTGATTCTTTTTACTGGAGTGCTATCAGTGGTAGAAGTGAATGCTTCCGAAGCTTAGGAAACACCCTCATAGATGTCGGAGTAGGCAATGAATTCATGGCCAAGTCCTCAAAAGCAAATGCAGCAAAAGCTAAGATTTACAGGTGGGACCTCATCAAGATGAAATGTTTTTGCACAGCATAACAAGCCATCAAGAGAGTAAAGAGACAATCCACAGAATGGGAAAAATTATTTACAAGCTATGCATCTGACAAAGACCTAATATCCAAGATCTATAAGTAACTAAAATGTATCAACAACAAAAAAAACCCATTAAAAAGTAGGCAAAGGACGTGAACAGAAATTTCTCAAAAAAAGACATGCAAGCAGCTAATAAACATGAAAAAATGCCCAGCTTCATTAATCATCTGAGAAATGCAAGTCAAAACTACAATAAGATATCATCTCAAACTCGCCAGGATGGCTATCATTAAAAAGTCAGAAAATGACAAGTATCGGCAAAGTTGTAGAGAAATGGAAATGCTTCTACACTGTGGGTAGGAATGTAAGCTAGTTCAACCTCTGTGGAAAGCAGTGGCATTTTCTCAAAGAATTAAAAATTGGGCTACCATATGACCCAGCAATCCCACTTCCAAGAATATACCCAGAAGAACAAAAATTGCTCTACTAAAAAGACACCTGCATGTGTATGTTCATTGCAGCACTATTCAAAATAGCAAAAACATGGAACCATCCCAGATGCCCATTGAAAGTGAACTAGAGAAAAAAAATGTGGTACATATACATGATGGAATACTATGCAACCATGAAGAATCACAAAATCATGTCCTTTGCAACACAGATGCAACTGGAGATCATTATACTAAATGAACCATCACAGAAACAAACAAACCAAAAAAACGAAATCAGCATGTCCTCATTCATAATAGGCCCTAAACATTAGGCACACGAGCACAAAGGCAGGAACAACTGACACTAGGCACTACTAGTGAACGGAGGTAGAAGGGGAAGTTAAGAGGCAAACGCTACCCATTGTATACCATGTCTAATATCAGAGGGGGAGAGGGCTCGCTAGAAGCCCAAACCTTGCCTGCATGCAATTTACTTATGAAGCAAATCCTCACATGTACCCCACAACTCTAAAATACAAATTTAAATGCCAAAAAAAAAAAAAAATGAGCACTCACTTTCTTGACATTATTAAAGCAGATTTAAAGTCACAATCACAGTGAATGCGAAATAATAACACACAGTCTGACAAATCATTTAGAAGTTCTAGTACTTGTAAATAACAACTTGGTTCATCTAATGTTGACAAACAATAGTAGATATTTCCTTTTCCCGGGCCCAGTGGGGTCGACACATGCAACAACAGTAATGTAACTTAGAAACCCCATGGCCTAAAGTTTTAAATTGATGTAATAATTGGCTATTTTAAAAAATTTTGTTAGGATACTAATTTAATTCAAGTTTTATGTATACTATATGACTTATTTAAAATATATATGACTCAAATATTTATAAAAGGTAACCAAACTCTAATTGCTCCATCAAGCCCAGTTAGTAGTATTGGCTACAGAAGCCTGTCACATAAATGTAGGCCCACAGTCTTAATTGCCTGTAACAAATTCAGGCAGAGTCCCCAAACATAGCCTTGCCACAATGTTAATGGGCCAGCAATTCTTTGTGCTTATTATATTATAATGCTTACAAATATGGCAGTTGTTCGAGCTATGTTCAGAATAGAGGTCTCACTGCAGAAAGTTTCTTAGCCTATGAATCTTCATGAGGTAAAGTAGTTAAAAAATTGCTTTATGCTGAAATTGTCATGAAAGTCTGTCAGTGAACTTTCCTTCTGGTGACTGAGTTCTATAGCTCTTCACACTAAAGTATGAATACACAAATTCCTTGCTAAATATTCCTTCCATACTCTAAAATATTGATGGTGCATAGGATTCCTTTGATATTATCTTATGGCCTAAACATCTTATAACAGTGTAGGCTGACTTACATCCTGACACTCACTAGGTATGGTGATTTTGAAATAAGGTGGGATTTTTGCATGTGTGTATAGCCACACTTTTAAAGTAAACGTAGAATGTAATAATGAGAAGGTGCTTTCTTACCTCACATTTGACAAGCAAACTTCTAAAACCTTCCGCATTTTTTTGGGCAAATCTCCATCTTGAATTGTAGGGCCAAAGGCTTAAAATTGATCAACTTGCAAATTTCAATGAAGGGCATGTTTCCTGTGATTGTCCCTCTCTTTCTCCCATCTATAGCTCCCTAAATCCAATACAAATCCAGACCTAGCTCTCAGAGGAACTCAGCTGGCACAAAACTCCATGCTTTGAGTCACTCAAAATGAATTGTTCTCCAATGTTCTGTGAATCTCAATGTCCATCTGAATCTTAATTTCTGTTAGTTAACAATGATTGGTAAATCAATTATTCAGATAAAACAGCATTTCCCAAAATATGTTCTCCTGTGGCACCAATTCTACAAGATATTCTACAGAAAAGGGGGGAAGAAAGGCTTTTGGTTTTCTATTAATACAGAAATGCCTTATTCTGCATCCTCTCTCAGAGACTAAAAAACACATTCTCAAGGCTGGGTACAGTGACTTACACCTGTAATCCCAATGCTTCAGGAGGCCAAGGTGGGAAGATCATTTGAAGCCAGGAGTTTGAGACCAGTTTGGGCAACATAGTGAGACCCCTATCTTTATTTTAAAAATTTAAAAATTAGATAGGTGTAGTGGCCTACACCTATAGTCCCAGCTACTCAGAAGACTGAGGCAAGAGCATGGCTTAGGCCCAGAAGTTTGAGGCTGCAGGGAGCTATGATTGTACTACTGTACTCCAGCCTGGGCAACAAAGCAAGCTTCTCTCTAAAAACAAACAAACAAATCCTGACATTATTATATTAGCATTTCTGAACAGTAAGAAAGCTATATTAACTTTGCTTAACTTAATATTTCCCAGAATTTCAACTTGCCACCATTCATTCTGTCACTTTTTTTTCTTTTTTAATATGACATCTTTAGAAATCCTGAGGTAAAAGAATTATTGTCAAGACCCTGGCTACCTGTACTGAGGAAGATGGAATGTGCTAGATGACACTTGTACTTAATGGATAATTCACAATTGTCGTTATCTTTAGTCCCAAATTACCAATTATCAAATAAACTCTTCAGTGAGAGCATTTGTACCCACAAGTATATATTTATCTAAGACAGGTGCCTCACATTCTCTGCACATTGGGTTTTATTATTTTAATTGCCTGGTCAATGAAGGGCCATCTCAGTAGCCGCTAAATTGCAAGTGTTTGTCGTTATTTTTCACCTTTCATATTATGCCTCTTATTTTATTTTTGTTATCTTAATTTTCTAAAAGCTTCTTTGTAGATTTATGGCTGGCTGCCAGCATTCTGGGAAGTGTATGTTTTTAGATCTTTTTTTAAAAAGATCCACACACACAAAAAAATGCTCACAGTAAGAAAAGCCATCTCCATAGTTGGCATTGTTTTACTTTTCAAGAACAAGTTTGAGTTGAAGGAAGCAACACTATTTATTTCTCATGGGCCTGTCCTTTGGCTCACTCTCTGGGAAAATCCTCATCCCTTTAGATAAAAAAAAAAAAAAAAGCTGCCTCCCAGTGAATTAGAATACAATCTGCATTTGCCCATAGTATCACACAGTGATTTCAGAAATCTGGGCTTATACACATCTGGGGAGTGATGGCAGGATGCCCCTAGTTAGAGCAGCTTTCAGAATTTACGTGGGTGATTTTGATTTCTTACGCCTCATTTTTTATCTTTGCCTGGCTTGATTTCTTGTTCTGTTTTTTTTTTTCTTCACTCTTGCAAAAATCTGTTTCCCTTCCCCAGTCCTTTCTGATTCACACACACACACACACACACACACACGTGCACGCGCACACACACATACACACACACACCGCTAAGTCACAAAGGCCAGGGGGGAAAAAGTGAAAGGTCACCTTCACAATGGGTTTTCCAGGATTATTTAGATGTAATGAATAAAATTGCAAATTCTATTGAGGCTTTTAGAACTAATGAAAATTATCAATGTGTTACACAGCTGCATTTCAGTTTTGTTTGTCTGAGCCTGGAACAGAATAGATTTTATAAATAGAACTTAAATGTGACCACAGAGCATGCATACTAATCAGTTCATTTTAAGATATTGTTTTGCAATACTTTTAAGATGCACACATGCTGAGAAAAATTACTTGTCAGAGGAACAATGTGGAGCAATTTCTTACCAAAGTTGCTAATGGAACTACTTTTTTTTTCTTTCTCTCTTTCTTTCCTTTTTGCTTTTTTTTAAAACACCACGTATCTATCATTATCCATCTTTTATTATAGGCAAATGTTTAACTGGGAAAGATTTAGAGAGAAGGAAGTCTTTGCTTTAGGAATTCTATAGGAAATGTAACTTATGTGTGGGAAAGTGTCCATTAATTTGGTAAGATTAAAATAAAGGTAATCAAAATATCTCAGCACATGCTGAGTTGTATCATCTATTACACACTTTCTCTGCTCACCTAAATGTGGAGGGGCTTTTTTTTTTTAGGCTCTAAAGAGATTGGACGCATGTGGGAAGGAGTGCTAAGTGGTCCCCCACTGAAAGTGTTCTCTATCCACCACTGATTTCCTCTAAGTAGGCAATCCTATCTGAATAGTTCTAATATCTAGAGAAGTTCATTCCTCTTTGACAGCACACCCCCCTAAGGGAATGCATTTGTTTCACTTGTTTGAAGGTAGAAATCCCAGGGGTGGGTTTTGATGTGAGATGAAGCACTAAGCCCAGAGCTTCCCTTAAAGGTGAAACACAGACACTCTTTGAGGAGAGGAAAGGTGACTAAAATGAAAGTTTCACTTCCCTAATCATTAGCAGATATGAATGTGAAATTGTTAACACTCAAATGTATCTTAAAAGCCAAATGTGGCCCTTTATAAAGGTGTGTCTTCTCCATTTACCACTGGGTTTCATGAAGGGATTCTGAAGTTCTAGGCACCAACAAAGGCAATAAACCATGAAGAGTTTTGAGGAATCTGTCATACTAGGAGGGACAGAAATAGCCAGGAAAAATGGAAATGCATAGAAAACTGAACCATCTAAATATTAGCCATTCTCTACCACCCAAATTCTCATTGCGCTATCAACAAAGAGAAAAAAATAGAATACCAATTTTTCTCCAAAGTAAGCCAACAAATATTTATTGTATGTCCATTATGAACAATGTATTATATTTTAAACAAGCTCTACTTGACAAGCCATTGCATGGGCCCAGAGATCAGCAACTATAGCCGATGGGTCAAATTCAGCCCAGAGCCTCTTTTGGAACAGCTGAGGAACAAAGAACGGAGTTTACCTTTATGAAACATTGGGGAAGGAAGGAGGACAAGGGGAGAAGGAGGGACAGAAGGAAGAGGAAGATGAAAGTCAAGCAAAGGTGATTTTGAAGAAAGAGGAATGATACAGAGAAGAGGATGAAGAGGAAGAGAAAGAAAAGCGAGAACAGCTACAGCATGTGGCCCCCAAAGCCTAAATTATTTGCTGCCTGTTCCTATACAAAAAATATGCTGCTCCTGTGCAGCCCAGTGTTCATTAATCAAGAAAATGGCCTGGAAAATTGTAGTCTCTGAATAATTAAATGCTACCTGAAGAATCTAGAAAGCTGAAAAGTTTTATGCAATAAAAAGCACCAACACAGCCGGTGTTTTCTTTGCTATGCTTGTAGAATCATCTTGGGATTGCAAGAAATCTCGAGGATCGAACCTGGGAATCCAAGGTTTCCAAAATGCAGCTTCTGTGTGAGAGTGTGCAAAATGATTGCAAAGGTTTCTGGGAGAACTGGCTTTTACTTTAATATAACTAGCATATCAAACTCATGACTCTCCAGATTTTATTGCTTGGGATGAAGCTAAAGTATTAAGTAAACAATAGTACAAATGGTGGTAGGTATATTAGAAAGTATTAAGGTGGCTTGTGAATGAATATAGTCTACAAAACACAGAATCTAGTCCAATCTCCTTTCGATTTTTCCATTGCAAGAGGTAGGTTAAGATTACACCTATGTTTGAAATCAAAATAAAAAAGAAATATAGTTCAATATCCCAATTACAAAGCAATACGTGCTCTTTATTTTAAAAATCAAATATTATTAAAAATATATAGTATAAAAATGAAAGTTTCCAATAATCTCCCTGACAGAATTACTCACTGTTAATACTTTGGTATGTATCTCCCAGATCAAATTTTCTAGGCACATAACACTTAATATCTACTATATCTAGAACATGATTTTTTGGTTTCTGATATTTCTGACCTATATATTATTATTATTGGGCCTTGAATTGTGTTTTGGTTTTTAAAGGAAAATAAAAGAGATATTATCTAGAATGGTAGTTGCAATCCAAACAAGTGCATTTTGGGAAGTGGGTTGTAAATTAGGAAGGCTTTTATCCATTAAATCCAGACAGAAGAAAGGTTAGGGAGCTAAATGAGTGACAGTGAGTAGCTTATGCAGTTCTTCATTTCTGCTTGGACTGCAGGTTAACCTGCAAGGTTAATATAATTGCTGACAGCTTGTAAGCCCTGGGTGATGATGAAATGTACCACCTCTTCCAGAAGTTCCTGCTTCTCTTTAAGCTCTCTTCACTTTGAATTTTAGACTTGTGGTTTTCTAACTTTTTACATCACAGTTCATTTTTAGACATAGCAAAGGACATTAAGAGCCAACTGCCTCCACCCCCACCCAGGGTACTTTTCAATGAAAAATAAACTTGTTGATGAACACTTAGTTCAAAGGGACCAAATAAACACTGCCAGTATAGTTTTTCAAGTAGCATTCATGAACTGGGTTCTACTTACTTGTTTAAAGAAAAGCTTATTCACAAGTGTAATTCCCATGAGTATAACAAGCTTATACAGAAATATGATATACTATAAACTTAAAATATGAACCCATTTTTATAATACATCATAAGCTACTTAAGTGTCACAGAGTGTCACAAATGCATGGGTGGCACATTATCACTGTAACACAACTGCTTTAGCAATAGGACTGAGTGAGTCATCTTTAAACATATACATGTTTGAAGCCTGGTTATTAAATAATTAAAGGCCAAAAACAATGCTGATGTAAATATGTAACCTATAGACTATAGGTTTAAACAATCAACCCCCACAAACTAAATCAATAATGATTAATCTGAAAAATAAAAAACAACAGCAACTAAAACCCACAAATAAGTCAGTTCTGATAATGGGTTGCTGCCTGAAAATTTCTATCATAAACATATCAACATGTGCAGTGTGTCCTTTGCAACATAAGCAAGGCTGGCAGGGCAACTCAACGTAATACTAGTGTCTTCCATACCAAGAAGCTACTAAGCTGCCAAATTCAGCTAACAACCGCCAAATTTTGACAATCCTTAACTCATTTACTATGCAAATTAAAGTTGGCTTCTCTTTCTTCTTCCAACCCTTCCCTGTCCAGCTGGGATTGGTAAGAAATATGATGTCACCTTTGTTGATTAAGGGATCTTTCTTAAGAACTCTGAGACTTAGGAAGGACTTTTGTTCTTTAGTCTGCAGAGTAACCACTGAGATTCTTACTTCCTGACTTCAGTGGGTCTATTAGAAATCAGGAAGTTTAGCCACCACCCTGTGCTGAATTTGGCCATAAGTTTTTTACTGAGGCTCCCAAGATGCAGGGATTGTTTTTCAGTACCTTGGCTTCAACATCACCTGACACCGATCTGGCTACTCTGAAAATAACGCTCACTAGTTCTCTGGTTTCTACTTGTTTTCCATAAACCACAAGTCCTCTGTCTTCAAAACAGTCCAAATCATTTTTTCCCCTTCTAAAGCTCAGTCTTGAAAAACAAAAGGAAAGGAAAAAGGCAAAAAATAAGAGCTCTTATATCTAGGGATAAGAGAGCCTAGACTTTCAATATCCTAAACTGAGGCTTCTTAGGCAGGATGGGAGTGGGAGGATTTTATCCTCTAATAGTAAACCTATAACAAAGAAAAAAGATAGACATTGTTAATTTCTCCATCTGGATTTTCTGCCATACTGGCAACTGCCTTCCCTTTTATACAAAAATGAATGACTATAAGAGCCAATCAATCTCAATCACTTGATCACCTCATTCAGAGCAGTAGGAATGCTAGTGGACTGTAGATAATACATCGAGGTTGTCTGACCTCAGCTATTTAGAAGCTAGCCATTAGGTCTAGCTTCCTATCACAGACCCCTGACATCAGTCCAAATCAAATTGTCATTCTTTGAATTAGAACCATGCAATACAGCATTTCTCTGTGCTCATACAATAAAAGATAAACATCTTAGGAGATAAATGAGGTCCAACTTTTTTGCAAATGAGACTATTTCTCCCAATATACTTTCCAGATGACATTTTTTAAAATGACTTGAGATTTTACAAATGCTCTCTCTGATGTCTCTTGGTCAGCCTGAAAAGCTCTTTCCTTTCCTCCACTCACCAATCTTTAGCTTTTCCCAGCTGGCTAATTCCTACTTACCCTGAAGATTCAGCTCATGAGCTTCGTCCTCCTGGAGTATTGTTCTGATCCCACCTCTGCTGAGTTGTCTTGCTCTATGTTCCCATAATACGCTGGGCATATCTCACTTAAAGTACTTATCAGAGTATATTTGAATTTTAGGTTTACTTATCTGCCTTTTTCACAAGACCCTAAGCTCTTAAGTATAGTCACTATATCATGTTCATTGTTGTATTGCTCAAATTTAGTACAGCCCTGGCCCCTAGCAGATTAGCAGTAATTGCTGGGTTTAATAAATGATTCCCTTTAGCACTGCAATTTAAACAAACAGTAGTACTAGAAGTGATGGATGCATCAATCAAAATTATACTAATATTGGTTAAGGTGTTACATGTATTATCTCAGTTAAACCTTACAATCACCTTTAAAAGCTGATGCTACTTAGAGGTAAAATGATTAGCCCACATTCACAGAGTAGTAAAACACAGAGCTGGGATTTTTTACCCCCCTTGACTAATCTGACTCAAAAATTGTGTCTCTAATTTCTGTGCTGCTCTTGGCAAATGCTACAGGCCATTCCTTCTGTAAAAATCATTGCAACCATTAATACTGCTATGATTTAAACTTATCCCCTTCAAAATTCAGGTGTTGCCTCTGTGATGGTATGCCTAGAGGTGGAGTCTTTAAGAGGTGAATAGACCAGGAGTGCTCCTCCTATGTGAGTGGGCTTAAGGCCCTTAGAAAAGAGGTTTCATGTAGCCTTCAGCTCAATTGCCTTTCTGCCTTCAGCCACGTGAGAAAACAGCATTCTTTCCCAGGATGCAGCCCTCACCAGATATTCAAACCTACAGGCACTGTGATCTCAAATCTTCCAGCCTCCCAAATTCTGTAAGATAAATTTATGTTCTCTATAAATTACCCAGTCTATGGTAATCTGTTATAGTAGTGCAAAATACACTGAGACAATTACTGAGCTTTGACACCCCACAAACAAATCTATAGTACCTGGTAGTATAGCCAAACGTGGTAAAAAGTGAATGAACATCCAATTTATCTATAAGGAACTCTGTTGGCTGAGGTCTTGTATATACAGGTCTGCCTCTCAGCTCTGAAAGTCCCCTAAAACTTGATCACTTCACTTAAAACGGATTCAAACCTTTGTGTAGTTATTTCAAAGTTGGCAGCTATTTATGTGATAAACTGTTTATGGGGTATGCTGGTCTTCCGTGAATGATTACCATTGGTCAGTCTTCTTGGTGGCCAAATACTCATTGAAATAGCACCTTTCCTAGGAATTTTATTCCAACTCTAAAGCCAGATTAAAACTTTAAACAAATTATAATTAAGGAAACACCATTATTTTTGTTCACTAGACTTTCCCCAGTCTCATACTGTTAAGAGCAGTGACCTCACCCCTCAGCTTCCATATCAAAAACAGGAGGTTCATAAACACAATAGAAATTTTATTTAGTTTTTTGTTCTTTCAGAATCTTTTCCTGGGACTATATTATGATCATGTATATTATTTTTCTAAAACAGCTATTCCAAAATTCCATTCCATGCACTATTAATAAATTTTCTGTGAAAGAGGTATCCCATAGGAAAGTCCGATTTGGAAAAGGTGGGTTTAAAAAGTAAAGCAGGTTTCTTTGTTTACTGAAAACCTTTTCAGTGACCTTTCATATGTTATGCATTGTTACTTTCTATCGAGATGATATAATTTGAGAAAACCCTAATCTGACTGTATGACTTATGTTTTACTGGTGTTCACTAGTGTAGGAATCATGAGGTGAAAGCTTTCAGTTAGCAAAGTATGCCCATTTTTTTCCTGAACCCCTATAGCATGTCTTGATATATCATATAAGAATGTTTTTTAATCGCTTGAAGTGAGATTCATAAGCAGTTCCATTAGAGTCTTCTTTATGGCCATACTCTTCTCTTTTCCCCTCTGGTTGAAGAGATTTTAATACTCCCATTTTATACGATTCAAAACTTTCTATATATGTTATATCAATATGTGTGGCAGGGTTGAAAGAAAGGAAGAATCTCTCTGAATGAAGATGATCAGAAGAATTAATCATAGAAGAATCAGGTTGTGAACTTAAGCTAAAAGTTCTGCAGTCTAGGTTAAGTAGCGAGGAGGGGGCCCTCTGAAAGGGCATAGCTTGAGCAAAGATGTTGAAGCAGGTAAGAAAATAATGTACGTGGCTGGGCTTGGTGGCTCAGCCTATAATCCCAGCACTTTGGGAGGCAGAGGCAAGTGGATTAGAGACCAAGGGCGAGTGGATTCAAGAGAGGATTTGAATGGTTTCAAGACCAGAGGTGAGTGGTTCGAGACCAACCCAGGCAACTTGGTAAGACCTTGTCTCTACAATCAAAAAATCAAAAATTAGCAGGGCATGGTAGCCCGTGCCTGTAGTTCCGGCTACTTGGGAGGCTGAGGTGGAAAGATCGCTGGAGCCCAACAGGTAGATGCTGGGGTGGCCATGAGTGTGCTACTGCACTCCAGCCTGGGCAACAGAGTGAGACTCCAACTCAAAAAAAAAGAATGTAGGTACCAAGAGAAACTCCTGATCTGATGTGGCAAAAATGGTTTTAGGTTAAAGACAAAGAAAAGTGGTAAATGTACATTGGAGCTAAACTGGACAGGTTTTCATGTCAGTATATGTCTACATATTCAAGTGCTAAGCATGTTGATGAAAATTATTTAGATATATTACTAGATTGTGTGTTTCCATATATAACTAAGTCCTAGTTTTCATAGCTGTCCTTGAAAGGGAAAACAAATACTCCCAAAGAGTGGTCTGAAACAAAGCTAAATTTTTGCTTGTCCAAGTGTCACTCAAATGCAAGTCTTCTAAGCAAAAATCAAAAGATCTAGATGTAGGGAGGGAAGAAGAAAGAAAGAAAGAGAGAGAGAGAGAGAGAGGGAGGGAGGGAGGGAGGAAGGAAGGAAGGAAGGAAGGAAGGAAGGAAGGAAGGAAGGAAGGAAGGAAGGAAAGAAAGAAAAGGAAAGGAAAGGAAAGGAAAGAAAGAAAAGAAAAGGAAAGGAAAGGAAAGGAAAGGAAAGGAAAGAAAGAAAAAAGAAAAGAAAAGAAAAGAAAAAGACCAGCCCGAGCAAATTGGTGAAACCTCTCTCTACAATAAATAAAATAAAATAAAAATTAGCCAGGTGTGGTAGCGCTTGACTGTAGATCTGGCTACTTGGAAGACTGAGGTGGAAGGCTCACCTGAACCCAGCAGGTCAACGCTGGGGTGGTAATGAGTGTGCCACTGCATTCCAGCCTGGGCGACAGAGTAAGACTACAACTCAAAAAAAAAAAAAGAAAGAAAAGAAAGCATGACAGATGAGACAACATTCTGAGGGTAAGCTGGTTCTTAAAGCAGACTATAAAGCAATTTTTGCTATTGGTTGCTTTTGGGTTTTTCAACACCCATGGTGAGAAGCCTAGTTTCAACCACATAGAATAGCCATGTAGAATAGCCTTGCTCCTAATGGATAAAATTCCAGCAGGCCTAGGGTCACTCAGTAGGCAGCCCCCTGTGCTCTCACTCATTGCTCTCGGCAAGATTTTCCTTTAACACGGAGTAGTACTGTGGTTGAGACTACAGATCCTAGAGTTTGATTGTGTAGATTTGGATCCCAGTCTCTGTAATACTAATTTTACCATTTTGGGCAAGTTACTTGGAAGGCTGAAGCTGAGTTTTTTAAGCCACAGATTCCTCATGTGGAAAATGGGCGTATTCTAGTGTTTATCCTATAGAGTTGCTGGGAGGATTAAGGAAGCATTTAGCAGAGCTCCTTGTACAGAGTAATACTCAGTAAATGATAGTTGTTATTTTGTTGTTATTACCCCTAAATACGTGAACGGATGCAAGAATCTTCTTTCTTTTTTCTTTTTCTTTTTTCTTTTTTGAGTTGGAGTCTCACTCTGTTGCCCAGGCTAGAGGACAGTGGCACACTCATGACCACCCCAGCGTCGACCCTCTGGACTCTGTCAATCCTTCCGACTCTGTCGATCCTTCCGCCTCAGCCTTCCAAGTAGCCGGAACTAAAGGAGCGCACTACCACACCTGGTTAATTTTTGATTTATTGTAGAGACGAGGGCTCACCAAGTTGCACAGGCTAGTCTTGAGCCCATGGGCTCAGGCAATTCATTCACCTAGGCCTCCCAAAGTGCTGGGATTACAAGCTGAGCCACCGAGCCCGGCCCTTAAAAATCCACATAGGGAGAATCTTATACAAATATGAAAAAATGAAGTGAATGGAATTGCTTTATCCCTGGCAAACTTGCACATTTTAAAAACGTATTCTTCCTTGACGAGAAACCTTAAAAAAAAATCACAACATAATTTCTTTCGGGTCTGGTAGAAAGTTATTTTCTCCTTTTAATCTCGTGTTGCATCAATCCCAGTTGCCTGCACCTATTTTACAAGTTCAAAGAAAATGCAATTTATAAGTATATTAATATATGTTAGGGTAATTTTCAGTATCCAACCACAAAAATGAAAGTTGATACAGATTTTTACTTATTATCAATTTATCTGTCTCCCTATTTCTGCTTTATGACCATATTAGCTATTAATCTCAATATTTCTAATGTTTTTTTATTCTTGGCTACTTTTCTGACACATTAGTTCTTAGCAAGAAAAAAAATGGCTCAGTAATAGTAGACATGAATTCCACTATCTCTTCACAGCTCACTAGGTTCAGTAATAGATAATGGCATAATTACTTTTTGAGTTTTAAAAAATCCAATTGGAATGCCTGCAGGTATATGTACATTTATTTGGTTTGGAACTTATTTTTTTAGCATAATTCATTTACTGTATTTGGTATGACGGGTCCAAATGAAACCAAGCATCCAGAGGAAATTATTTTTTAATACAGACTCATAACCCAGGTATTAAGAATATTACTGTTTTTTCTCACCCAAAGGCAGCAAGGCAGTTTTTCTCTTTAAACCCATTACTACCGTCTATCAGGAATATTTATTCTTTTGCTTCTTAGATTTACTTAGTTTCTATGGTGGTATTCTGTGCATCGAGGGAAGGCAATAGAAAGCTATTTATACCAATCATTCATTCGTTCAGTGAAACTATATTGAGTACCTAGTTTGTATCAGGTACTGCTGTAGGCACTGGGGATTCCGCTGTGACTATGAAGCAGACAAAAAAATCCCCATACTTTCATAAAGCTATTATTCCAGTGGCATTACATTACCACATTACCACCATATGATAACTAAAGAAGAAGCTTCTGGGGTTTTTCTTATACTTGAGATTAGTCAAGTTGAAGCTGTGATGCATCACATCTTTGGCCAGATCTTTAATGACCCCCAAGTCTAAAATGTGCAAACTTATTTCTTGCATGTATGAAGTCAAGAAATGGGAAGGGTAAGAGGAACCAAGAGACCTCTGCATCCAAGACAAAGTTCATTATTCACAAGAAATGTAGCAGACATAGTAACATCATAATATCAGTTCCCTGAGTCCCAGTCCCTTGGGGCAATGCAATGAGAGCCAGTGGTACTTCCACATACAGTGGAATTAATTACAAGAAATTACTCTAAATTTAGGAGACTCTAATCTTTTTTTCCCTAATCTATTTAAGGTTGCTAGCAAATCTGCCTCCCCCGCCCCAAAAGAGAAATTACTTTTAATGCCCTGGAATGTAAGCAAATATTTTCAGGGAGAGATGTTTCATATCTCTAAATCTTTTATAAAAGAGTTACTGTCTTTTGATTTTACTTATCCAGGAAAGTCTCTTTCTTCCTAGGGTTGTCTGCTTTACAAATATTCTTAAAAACATAGGCCTGAAGCATGTGGGCCATTAACTGTAAATGTGTAAGAATGTCATTGATTCACATAATAATGTAACATTCTAATTAGAATGTAAACCCCATGTAAACAAGTATGACATTCTATTTCATATATTTATAGCAGTGTTGGGCATATGATAGGTGTTCAATAAGTGTTTGTTGAATGAATGGATGGATGAATGAAATTGGTTTTTGAAGATGGTGACGGTTATGATTTTTGTCATAGTTCTCAGAAGGTAATCAGTTCTTTTGAGGCATAAGTTAAAAACACTCCAGAGAAACCATAGACAGAATTAAGCAGATATCTACTAACCACCTTTTCTTAAAAACATTTCTGAGTAGGAGGACTTTTGTCATCTATACATACAGGAAATCGTGATTCTGAAATTTTGGGGAGGACTTTTCTTATTGTTTCGTGCTTTTATTTTGTTTGTCTGATGAGTACTACAACCATAAAATACTCAAGTTAATATGGTAATATAATCAACATAATTAGAAAATATTAAATATTGCATATCCTTGTAGTGGAGATTTACAGTATATATTGATATCTTCAAAATTTTAAGAATTGGGCTGGGTGTGGAGGCTCACGCCTTTAATCCTAGCACTTTGGGAAGCCAAAGCAAGAGGTTTGCTTGGGCCCAGAAGTTCAAGACCAGCCTATACAAGATAACAAGACCTCCTCGTTACAGAAAAATAAAAAATAAAAAAAAACTAGCTGAGCTACTTGGGAGGCTGAGGCGGAAGGGTCACCTGAGCCCAGAAGGTCAAGGCTGCAGTGAGCCGTGATTGTGCCACTACCATTCAGCCGGGATGACAGCGTGAGAACCTGACTCAAAAACAAACACACAAACAAACAAATCTCTGAGAATTTTTCAGTAAAATAATCAATACAATCAAAAACAGTAGTAAAAACACTAAAAACAAATGACCTGTTTGTTTAACATACCTCACCCAGATGTACATTTTTTAATCTGTTTAAAATTTGCTAATGTCTCACAGCATATGTATACACATAACGTGCTTTAAGAAATACAGTCACCCTGCAGATTCCCTGATACAAAGGATTTTACTGATCAGATTTCTAGTTTTACCTGTTAATCTTTGCCCATGAATACTTTGAACTTTTTGGAAAAGTTTTCACTGTAATCTTGGATTTTATTGTGTTTCAGTAATGCATCAAGGCAAAAGGGGATAAGAGTGGCTTTCATCAAAAACCATGGCGAGTGACCCATCTCGGTATATGGTCTCGGGAGAAAAATCAGAGAACCCTGTTACACTTGTAAGATTCCACATCCCAGTGGTGACATTGTCATGGTTCCTCATTGTCTTCTCTACCTTTTCTTCTTGTGCTTGCAAGATTTCTGTGCAATCAGGGAGCATTTGCAGTTGACAATGGCTGCTTTCAGAAAGAGGCAAGTTTCTCCTGAAATCTCTCTTTTTAAGATAAAGGGAAACATTTCTTAGACATCTTGAGAAGACATCTCACCGGGTCTCATCAGCCAGAAGAGATGGTACTGGTTTTTAGAGACATTGTTGGCAAGGAGGAAAGGCCACATGATTAGGTCAGCTCAACCACCAGTTATGTCCAGGAGCAGGACCTGTCTCATTTGAAGACATGGCCTCCCTAAGGATAAGGCAAAATAGCAAGGTTCTATCAGCAAGGAAGAAGACAGAGAAAAGCCGTTGGTTGGATTGCTGCTTAAAAATGTATGTCATACCCTGGAAAAAGGCAGTCAGGCTGAAATTTGGGGTTTTCAATTTAATTTACACAAATTTTCAATACAAAAACAAGGAAGCCTTACCTGACAATCCAGTATTTCATCTAAAGTTTACGAGGCTGGTCAAGTGAATACTTTAACTGACATTTGACAGGTGAAGGGACTGAGGCACAACTTCCAGTGGTTTGCTCACAATCCCATAGCTAGTTGGTAGTATAAAATTGCTAAAATCAAAATGCCCTAACTTCTACAACTGTGCCCCTGCCCCCACCCCACCCCCTACATACCTAAGAGACTCTTCTCTGAGATTTGGTATTCTGGGTATATCAACTGCATAAGAGGTATAGAAGATGGGGTGGGGTTCCTTGTCTCTTTGAAGATAAATCACATTTATAACTGGTCACCTGCTTTTGCTCATGGAATTGCCCAATGGTTTCAGCTGGAATACAAGTTGACTGCAGGTTGTGTTAGCGGGGTGAACACCTGGACCAATGCCAGCCCTTCCAGCTAGCAAGCCAGTGTGAAATCAAAGCAACTTGTGTGTTGACAGCTTTGACAGAAGGTGCCACACACAAATTACAGTTAGTTAAAAAATTAACTGCCAGATTATTTACTTGAAAGAAATGTGCACAGTGTCGTTTCCCCTTCTAGATCTCTGGCTGAGTGTTCTTGTTTGTCGATGCTAATCTCTCTGCTTCCTCTATCTCCCAGCACAACACTGGCGACTCTAAAAGTCTTTGCCAGCAGAGAGTCAGGCTTTTGCTCTTTTGAAGTTTCTAGTAGGTCTTGGCCGTTGTTCAGACAAGTCAAGTTATCTGAACAACTTGTGGAATTCAGGCTAGTCAATTTCTGAACCTTAGCTCGCTCACCTGTATAAAATTAAAATTAAAGGTTTGAAATGAATAGGCTAGGACTGATAATCTCTCAGAAACCTTCATAAAATTCTTTATTTCCTTGTCTTACAATTAATATTAATTATTAAATAAATTAAAAAATATATAAAATGTATATATTTGAATGTATAAAATGTATATATTTGAATATAGAAGTTACTTATAATTCTATTTTACTCAAAGACAACTCACCAATATTTTGTTTTATGTCCTTTGAGATTTTTAATTCCTGCTCACATACTGCCATTTTTATATATTATGGTTCATACATACAATTCTGAGACTTGTTTTTGGTTTGTTTGTTTTTTACTCACTGATATACTTTCATGTCAGTTATCTAGATTTTTTTCTTTTTAATGACTATATAGTATTCCATTGTATGGATACATTAAAATGTATTTTTCCAAACTCTTGTCAATATATATTTGCGCAATTTTCAATTATTCACCATTGCAAATAAAGCTGTAGTATGTACGCTTATAGACAAATCTTTGAGCTCACATTTGTGTATTTCTGCAGGATAAAATCTGTGAAAAGGAATTGCTGAGCTAAGAGCCCAAGATCCTTTTCAACAACTACTTAAAATGCAGGGTCACCCAGGCAACAACCTCAAAACAGATCTTGTTTTGGAGTGAGACTTTCCTCTCTATGTAATGGCTTGAAAATTAGCAAATTCCTAAAACTGCACTTTTGATGGGCCTTTTCACATCTTATTCAACATGCAGGCCTAAAATGAATCCTTTCTTGCTCGCTCGTTTTTATGGGTGATAATGTGTTCCTCCCACCTGGCACTTCTTTTTATTTCACTACAGTTATAACAAGCATTTATAAGAACAGCAATCTAGGTTACCTGAAAATCTTTTCCTTGTTAACTTGTCTCAAAAAACTAAGACTAGACATGATAGAATCGAAAGACAGTAGCTCAGTCATAATTATATAAAAGCCGCTATTGGGTATATCATTAACTTTTTCCCCTTGGTTTATCTCTTTAAAAATAGGGATACAATTCCTTTGTTAGACATTAGTGGACGACTCGAAGGCCTTGTTAGGATGGACATGTCACTTTTCCTTCACACAAATGTAAAAGGCAGTTTACTTTAGAAAAATGCTAAGTGAATGAGATGCTTCATAATAATAAACAAGTATCTTAATACGCTGTGATTAACACTCTGTAATGACTAATGTTTGGGCCTCCTTGTTTCTGTCAGAAATCCATTTTATCAGATGCAGAAATGGCCTAAATTATTTGATATGCATTAGCTATGGAAAAGACCTCTTGCAGCACTAGATATTCAAGTCTGTGACCCTTCTCAGCTGGAGCAGCAATTAGGAGTGCTATCTGTTCCATTCAAACCCAGAAAGGAAAGGATTCAATGCCAGTAACACAAAGCACAGTCCTTTCAAACTCAAGATACTCTCATTTCAATATTGACTCACATGACCTCCCCCATGACCCCTTACCCCCAAATTGCTCCTATTACCCTGCAACCATCTAATGTTTCTCAAAGATGTCACAGGACCACCTGCAGAACAATTGCATGCTTGTTAAATTGTAGACTCCTAGGTCCCATCCTGACTTGAAGAAAGTAGGCTCAGGGATATGCAATTTTTAATAAGTATCCCCAGGTAATTTTGATGCACTCTAATATTTGAGGACCTCTACCCTCCTAGACTACGCTTCTGAGACATTCACATGTACAGAGGACACCTGTGTAGCTTGTTAAAATGTAACTCTATTTCAGGAGATCTTGAATGGAGCCTAAGATTCTGCATTTCTAACAAGATCTCAGGTGTTGCTGATGCCGCATGTTGATTGGCCACACTTTGAGCAGTGAGACCCTACTGTGGGACATGTGGAGGGCAAAGCCTTGTCATTCACCTTTATAGCCCATGTATCTTACAGAACTTGAACCCAGTGACTGAATGAATGCCAAATCAAGGATGGTGAGAACACTGGGAATGTTATCTATCTGTACCTTACATTGAAATCACTTCAGCACAGCCAGTGTGACATGTTTTGGGTGTTCCTTTCCACGTAGGACCTAGGGGTGTATCTGAGTCTGCTTGTGCTGCTATAAAGGAATATCTGAGGCTGGGTAACTTATAAAGAAAGAGGTTTACTTGGTTCACAGGTCTGCAGGCTGTACAAGAAGCATGGTGGCAGCATTTGCTTCTGGTGAGAGCCTCAGACTGCTTCCACTCAGGATGGAAGGTGAACGGGAACAGATATGTGCAGAGATCACATGGTGAGAGAGGAAGCAAGAGAGTAGAGGCAGTGTCAGGTTTTTTAACAATCACAAAAGAACTGTCTCAAAAATTAAAGTCACCAAGACATCATGAGGGATCCACCCCTGTGACTCAAACACCCCCCATTAGGCCTTACCTCCAACATTGGGGATCAGATTTCAACATGAGGTTGGGAGGACATGCATCCAAACTATATCAGGGTGATTACTTGCCCTAATCAGTTGTAAACATTGGTCACAAAATGTCACAGTCCAGAGGCAGGTATTATAGAATCTTTGGCTATCTTTAATCTATGAATAGCACTGGGGCCTTGTCAAATAATAAAAGAGATGAAAAGAATGTCGTTGAGAAATTTGTGATGTTCAAGACGTATGCATTGATGAAATATTGTAGAAAGACTCCATTGTCTTGCAGGAAATGAAGAATTGAGAGAAAAAGGTAGATTGCATTCCTAGGTTATTAGGCTTCTGATTAGTTAGGTCTCCTAACTATGTAGTTAGCCAAATAGCCAAAGGCAGTTAGCACCTACCTTGATCATAAAGTTATTCAAGGCACCACTGGAGTACTTAAAAGGTTGGAGACCTGGCACCAGGATATATGACTGCCCTGGGCCTGCATGCTGATATTTGTCTGTGGGGCTGAGTTTGTCCTGACATGTTTTTACTGCAACCTGTTATTGAGTGTCTAAAGCTCACATTCACAAAGGTGAATAACCAAATTGGTTAGTATCTACAGGCAATAGGAAATAACTGAGTTGAGGGCCACTGCCATTTTTATATTTGATCTGTCCATGTACATTAAAATAAAGTGACTCACAGAGTTATATAACCAATATTGGCAATGTTAATTGAAGCCTATATCCATGAAATGCTCTTTCTTCCTTTAGCAACTCCCTGACATAGAAAGATACATGATTTGCAAAAGACTTAAAGTTTACCTTTAGAATATCCCTTCCTGAAATGTTTCAAATTTAGGCAGGCAAATGCAAAAAGGTCCAAGAGCTGGCTCTGGCAGACTAGGTATCTGTCATCCTAAGGTTGGAAATTTATTGTGAGACCAGCAACCATAGCCCTTATCCCAACTTTGAGAGTCAACAGGCAAAAATAAGAAGCAGTGAGATGATGTAGAGGAGTGAGCTTGGCTCCAACTTGTTGTTCTGACTCTATATAGTTGAGAAATGGCAATTTTTTTTTTAATGAAAATATTCTCTTGAAAAGCATATGCTCAGTCTTTTGGAGCAGTAGAGAAAAAGAATAGCAGGAGTAATAATAATATTAGTAATAGCTTAAATACTGACATGCCTGGCTGTAGTTCTCTGTTCTGTGGGAATTGAGTGTATGTCTTTGCCTTGCTCTGTTTTCTGTGGATAAAAGAAACATCATTCACAGAACAGCTGTCTCTATGGATTATTTATTATAAGTTTAACAAATATTAGTACCATATATGTGGGCTATACTACATTAGGTGCTAAAAGATGAAGTGCTACTAACACATTGTATTAAATGTTAGATATTAAATATTCACTTTTCTGATTGTACTCTGACTATAAATTAGGTGATATTTGGGACAGTATGCAAAGGTAAGAAAATGTGGAGTAATTTTCAATTATATTTAGGGGACAAAACTCTCATCTATCAGTAAAATATTAGGAGGTTTTGCCTGGTGAGATGGTACATGGCATTTTGAATGACTGTTCAGAGTACAGAAGTTAAATTTAAGCAGTGCTTGAGAGAGAGGTCCCGCAGAGAATTTTTCCTTCCCTCTAGGGGTTCAGAAGACTTGTGGGCACACACATGAAGGCAGAGCAGTGAAGAGGCCAGACTTGGAATTTTAAGGTTCACAGAACAAGTTGTATGAATGCTTTCCCAGAATTTACTCAATTACGTATCGTTTAAACGAAGATGAGTGAGGAGAATATGTTTTGATCATCAAAGTACAAGTTACACTTTGGTGCTACTCAAATGTTGTATTAAATGTTCTATGAAAAAGGGTCTGGGCTTAAAAGACCAGGAAGGAGACTCGCTGCTGGTTACTTTTACTTCTCCTGAAAGGACTTTTCATGCCTCAATTAAATCCTTGCCTTGTGCAATTTAGGTCATTCTTGCTGAGTTAACCAGCTCAAGGAGGTCAGCAGTGGACCCTTACACAAACAAGTGGAGAATGACTTTAAGGACCCAGGCCAAAGCTCTGTGACAGGGGTTGGCAAACTTTTTCTGAAAGTGTCCAGAGAGTACATATTTTAGTTGCTGTGAACCATCTGGTCTTTGTCACAACTTCCCGACTGTTCCATTATAGCACAAAAGGAGCCACAGACTGTATAAACACATGAGCATGGCTATGTGCCAATTAAACTTTATTTATAAAAGCAAGGTGGAAGGCTGATAGTAGTTATTTGCTCAATGGCAATGATGTATATGTCTTTGCCTTGCTGTTTACTGTGGGCAAAAGAAACATCATTCACAGTATACCTGTCTCTCTGGATTCTTTATTAAAATTTTAACAAATATTAGTACCACTTATGTAGACTACAGTACAGGTGCTAAAAGATTAGAAAGCAGTTTGAGATGGGAAGGAAGGAAAGATGTAGAATATCAAGTCTTTTCATCCCAAGCAGCTTTTATTTCCTTAAAGAGCATAGACATGTGGGTAAATAGAAGTCAAAAAGAAGGTTTAGTGTAGAAGCAGCCAGGTACATGTTACAAAATGTAAGTATCTTTTTTTGGTATGTTCCATTGTCCTGGTTGTTGATGGATGGTGCAAAATTTTCCCAAAGCTTGGGGTGTGTAGTGTTGACTGTAGAGATTGTGTATTCACCTGTGAAATTCAATCCATTCGGGTTAGACATTATCTGTCGTGTCCTCTTCTTTGTAAAGGCTAATGCATTGGTCCAAACAGGAGGGAGCTTTTGCCCATCTGATGTATCATTGCTTCTCAAACTTCAGTGCTCCTAAGAATCACCACTAGAGGCTCTTGTTAAAATACAGATTCTGGTTCAGTGGGACTGGGGAGGGGCCACAGAGTCTGCATTTCCGACAATGTCACTGCTGCTGGTCATCAGGACATACTTGGAGTGGCAAGGGCTAAAGATACTTCAACAGCTATACACACAGGATCCACATTAGACAAGAAGTCAAGCATTCCAGACTTAAAGTATTTTCTACCAGAAGAATTTCAAAGTGTAAATATCGAACAGCTAAATGATACCACTTACATAAAATGTGCTCCCTCTCCAACAGTAATTATTAACAGTCCCACTTCCAATTATTACTCATTTTTAAAATGTGAATGCTGCTGTGAAAATACTGGTAGATTATCTGAGTTTGTTGATGATTAATGCTAAATCTTAATATTATACTTTAGGTGGAAATGGCTTCTTGGATAAGGTTGAGCCCCCAAACAGGACCATGGGATAATGGGAAGGGGAAGTTTGGTGAGGAGATAGAGTCACAAATGTTTAGGTAACAGATGCTGCCTAAGGCACCCAAAACCTGGATTAAATCCACTGGAATGACTGTGGACACATGAAAGGACAAGCTAAACTCAGGGCTAAAAGAACAAGATGGAAGGAAGGATTCAGAACAAATATGAGGAGAAATGGGTCCAGAGGAAATATGGTCCAGGGAAAGATCCTGGAATTTCATCACTGCACAGCTGAAAGGGATCTGAGGAATAATCTAGCTCTTTGTTTCTCACCTTTCTTGTCCATGCATCTAAGGTATATTGCCTACCAAGAAGGCCACTCAGATCTTGAAGATATCAACCACATCAAGTCTTCTCCCTCCTCCCTGCATCCAATCCTCAAGCATATCAGATTTAGGCATATCAGAATCTTAGGGACAAAGTTGAGAATTATATGTCTGATGGATCCCGCTGTTTTAAGAATCCATACAATTCACTTCTTTTGAGAAACCCAAGGTCTAGGGACAATTGACTTGCCATACTCAGCTAAGTCATTTTTCTAGAGTGAGCCTTCAAACTCAGATTGTCTGACAATCAAGCTTATATCACTCTCCTACAACCTCTTCCTTTTATTGGATGGAGTGTTTTTTAGAAACTCAGTGGCCTTGTGTGGACTATGCATCAGTTATTCATTAGTTTGTTTATTCCAATGTTATGTAGTTATTCCTCATAACTTTTTGGAAAGATAGGTAGCAAGAAGTATTAACATTTTAAACTTATAAGGTGCTCTTGTACTTATCCCTATAACAGTACCTGAACTGTTGATTGTATGATCTCAAGAAAAGTTTGAGAGGTTAATTATGACAATCTTGCCCACTTAATAGTAAAACTAATTTAGTCAAATATATATATATGACAAGTAATATGTGCATTAAAACATGAGAAGCATATGAGGAAATGTAAGATATGTAAACGCAGAACCTATCCTTAAATGGCTTACATTTTTAGTGGTGAGGCAAATATATATTCAGGAAAATGCTTTAAGAAACGTTCAGTGATCTACAAAGAAAAATTCTATAGGAGATCCCATAAAATCCTTTAAAAATATAACATGTGCACTATTAGAATAGTTTATCAAGCAGAATTTTAATTGCCTGCTCTGTTTGCATTTTTCACTACACTTAAAAAAAAAAGAAAGAAAGCCCATTTCCCAGCATGATAACTATACATATAAGCATAAAACAGTTTTTCATTGACAGACTATGCATGAATACATAATTATATGTTTTCTATATATGGTTTATTTTTATTTTATATATAAATATGAATATATTATCTAAGTACAAAGGTTTTTCTTTACCCATGGTTTTCCTTTCTGTGGATTCTGTTATCCAAGGTGAACCAAAGTCCAAAAATATTAAATGGAAAATTACAGAAACAAACAAATCCTAAGTTTTCAATTCAACCTTTCTGAGTAGCATAATGAAATCTTGGACTGTTCTTTTCCATCCTGCCTGGGATGTGAATCATCCCATAGTCCAGCATAGCCAACCCATAAACACTTCCTACCCTTTAGTCACTTAGTGTCTGTCTTGGTCATCAGATTAACTGTCATGGTATCATAGTGCTCGGGTTCAAGTAACCCTTATTTTACTTAATAATGGCTCCAAACTCCAAGCGTAGTGCTATTTGTCACATCTTAAGCTGCAAAAGTTATGGCAACAATGTGTGATATGTGCTTAGTTAAGATGGAAAAGGCATTAAATCTGTGAGTGAAGACATGAACAGAAACGTATTCTAACTAATGACAATTGGGTTCAGTTCTATTTGTGGTTTCAGTTATCCACTGGAGACTTTTAAAACATATCACCTGCAGAGAGGAGGGAACTACTGTACACATTTAGTATTTTATGTAGTTTACGCCTCATGTATAAGGTCAGACTCATTAAGACTTTGTGATGTTTACTACATTGGAAAAGTTATTAATATGGACAATTTTGCTTTAACAACTAAACCAATGTTTCTCAAAATTTAATGTGATATAAAAATCTGGAAACAAATGCTGAGTATAAAATATTTATCATATGCATGCTATATATCTATAAACACCAGCTTTTCCTCTTACAGAGGAGTAAATGGTTTACATAAATTATTTCATTTTTATCCTCATAATAACCTTATGAGACAGAAACGGTTATTACTACCATTTTACAAATGAGAAAACCAAAGTAAATTAGCAGAAGTCACAAAGTTATTAAATAGTGAAAGCAAGATATAAACATAGAGGTCGAACTCCAGAATCTATTCTTTCAACCACTATGGTACAATGCAGGGCTTAGCAAACTATGAGCTATCCCAGACCAAATCCAGCACCTGCCAATTTGGCAAATAAAGTTCTACTGGACCAAAACTACGCCTGTTTGTTTAAGTATTGTCTATGGCTGCTTTCGTGCTAGAATAGCAGACTTGAATAACTGTGGGAACTATATGACCTTCTATGCCTAAAATATTTACCATCTGATCCTCAATCTTGTTATAGTGTGTCAAATATATCATTCAATTTTATTAATTAAATGAATGATTGATTTTGTCCTGTAATTTTGAAATGTATGTTGTACCTGCTAGAGGTACAAGGCAGCCTGAATAGCCCAGATTTTTATCATTGTACTTTCAGGTAGTATATGAGTAAAACTTCATCATAGTCTGTTATATTTTTTGTCATTTTGATGAATGATTTATAAGATTAAGTGAGAACTGTCTTGCATTAACTCTTGCTAGATATCCTAGACATTCAACATTGGGTTCAAAGCATATTCTAAATGTATATTTATTAGGATTAAATTTTTAAGATGCATCATTAAAAGAATGCACAATATTTATAGTTTTGAAATCTAACGAAGGTTTGTTAGCATTCTTTTGGGGTAATAACTTCAAAATATGTTTATTTTTTATTATATTTTCTTACAAAATTTCATTTTAGAAATTACAGAAAGCATACATTGTAAAATTGCAGAGGGATTGTGTAGCATATTTTTCTTACTAATTTTAAGGAGGAGTTTTTCAACATTATTGTGAATCATAATTATGTCATTATATGTTATAAATATATTACATGTATTTACACTACATAATTAGACCTAATTCTAATTATGTAGATTCATGGTAATCAGCTAAAATTTGCTTTAAAAAACCAAGATAATTCCTTTAACAGATGCTACCTTAATAGAATATTAAGTTTGAGAAAATCTCATGAAAATAAGATAATTAATAAGTAATGATTAAAATTTAACATGCAAGCAGAATAACATATCATTTCACTTCTCTCCCAAGGTGTCATTATAAGAAAAGTGTTTGTTCTGAGATACAATAAAAAATTTTGTAAATAGCGTTTTGGAGAAATTATCTCTTAAATTGAAAGATAAAGGAATTCAATAAGAGACCTTAAAGTTTTAAAGATTTGTTTTGGTTGTAATATAAATACTCTTTTCAAAGCTCCTTATGTAAAAACCCTTTTTAAAAAATTGTTCTAGTAACAAAGAGGTAAATAAAAACACTATTTCCCACTGGAATCTTGCTCTCTAGATGTTAAATCTAGCATCATTACTGTAAATTGCTAGTTATAGTCTTTGATTGACATGTTTACCCAGATAATGTAACAGTTTTTGTGAAAGAAATCTACTTAGTGTCTGGATGACATGAAACATGTTTCTTGTGGAAGGAAAAGCCCCAAAGTATTCTTTCGAATGGGAGTCTTTTCTCTTCAAATCTTTTGAGCTGATAACGGTGCATGTAATTTGTTTTACTCCCTCATTTACTCAATATTAGTAGTTCAATTGCAATGTGCATCTAAATATACCTTTGAAATCCCCTTGGTGCTCTGTCCTTGACTTTATTTCAGATTAATTTTTGACACTGAGTTGCAGAGGAGGAGCCTTTCCTATACCTCAAGATATTTGACCAAGCCACCCTCTTAGTTATCTTCAGCACTCTATTTTACTGGGTTTTAACCCTGTATTTGTTTTCTAGATACACTGAACAACTTGTCGCAAATACTACAAGTGGAAATCATTCATTATTTCTTATGTTCTTCCCACTAAGTGTAAAGGGTATTTTTTTCTCTCTCTCTGTAAAATGTATTCTTCCTTTTGAAGCTGCCACCAATGCCAAATTCACATGGGGATGATAAAAGATATTTCCGAAGTACCTTGAACTTGTGTAGGCTGACAATCTTTATGTGACTGAGTCTTGAGGGTGTAAAAGACCAAGTGGGTAGGATTCCACAGGAATAATCAATACGGCTTTTTCTCAGAAATTTAGTCAGAGTAGGTAGGCAAAATAAAAAAGAGCCAACAACCTTGGGACTCAACCTTGGGGTCTATGCCAAACTCTTCTACAGTCAATCAATTCCACCTCGATTAGCCAATGATTTATTTAAACTGGTCAATCACATTTCCCTGTGAACTTTTGTGACCATTGCCTCTGCCCTACTTTGCCACTGGTCTGGAAGGCCACCTTCCTAAGGGGCTGTCCTCACCCTTTTGTATCTATATGTAAGTCAATTCCTGAGGCTTTGATCCTTTCTAAGTTAATATCCCTCTGCCAGCTGAAAACCCTAACCCACAAATCCTGTTCCTTGTTTTAGAACAGGGTTCTCTTGTCTTGGAGAGAAAGTAAACTTAACTACACACTTACTCTTCGCAATTGTTATTTCACTTTTACCATGGAAATTAAATCAATTCTGATACAAAGAAATAAAGTCAGGAAAGTTTTATGTCACCCTTACCTACAGCAGAAACTTAGTGGTTAAGGATTTAATATGTGTGATTTCGATTGTTCACATCATATGCACTTTTTGCGCCAAGACATATATCCGGATTGAGCCCTTCAAATTCATGTTACCTTAGAGTTTCTTGATTGGTAAGAGAGCCCAGCACCCTCATTTGGAAGGTTATATTCTGAGAATATTATTTTTTTTCTTATGTGTGCAGCAATTCGGGCAGAGAGAATAAAACTTAATTTATGAATACCAACTATTGGTCTAACAAGTCAACTGCTAGCCCTAGTCACAGAAATGAAATGCTTTAAGAAAAGGAATAGTTTGTACCTATAAAATAATTTTTCAAATTATTATTATAACTATCAAATATTTAGTATTGATCTAAAGAAGTTATATCAAACTATTTGGTTATATCTTATTTAATTTTGTGGGAGATAATAATGTACAGTGTTATTTGAGGGGGAAACTTCCTTAAGGATCTTTGATGTGTTTTGCATGTAACTGGTAACTTCTGTTTAATCATTACACAGGCATTATCATAGGCTATCTTTAACCCTAAAGAAGTAAACAGCTTGTCTTTTCCTTAATTCCTTACAAAACGATCTTAGAGACTAAATCCATACCACTGTATGGATTGTCAAAGGGAAATTGGCTAACATTTGTTCTAAGAACCTTAGAAACTAAGAGGAATACTAGATAACACAGAATGAAAAGAATTATACAGATTTTAGAAGAAAGTATACATCTTGACGGTCTAGGTTTCGTGATTGTTTTTTCTTTTGTTTTTCAAACAAGTGGCTTTTTCCCCCTTTCACATTGGAGTCCACAAGAACGCTAACATTTTGGTATTTAAAACTATGCTTTTAGCCGGGCTCAGTGGTTCAGCCTGTAATCCCGCGCCTTTGGGAGGCTGAGGTGAGTGGATTGCCTGAGCCCGCGGGTTCGAGACCCGCCCGGGCAGCGAGACTTCATCTCCACAATAAATCAAAAAATCAGCCGGGCGTGGTAGCGCATGCCTGTAATTCCGGCTACTCAGAAGGCTGAGGCGGAAGGATCGCTGGAGCCCAGCAGGTCGAGGCTGCGGTGGCCGGGAGCGGCCACTGCACTCCAGTCTGGGCGACCGAGTGAGACTCCAACTCAAAAAAATAAAAAAATAAATAAATAAATAAATAAATAAATAAATAAATAAATAAATAAATAAAACTATGCTTTTTATACACGAGCATGTCTACAAAGCCTAAAATAGTGCCTAGGGAGGAAGAGATGCTTAGTCAATATTTAGAAATGACCTATATTTCATTCTTCTTAAAAATGTATTTATTTATGCAACACAAAAATAGTATACCGCAGTCTCATCAGCTGCATAAAATAATCTGGAGGGCAAATTAGCTAAAATGACTGGAAAGGAATGGGTCAGTGTATGAAATATGCCCCATTAGTCCCATTTGCCTTGTCCAAGGTAGTCATGGCTAATTCATCACTGTCCTCCTTCCTGCTGAAGCTGGATACATTGGAATTCTTCTCAAACCACTTCCATCAGCCACCACAATCAGCTGGACTTGGCAACTGTTTCCAAGCCATTTGCCTTTGTTGGACTAGACTGTATTTCCCTAGAACCTTAAATAGAAGGTAGCATCATATAATCTTGAGACTACCTTGCCTTTTCAAGCTCCCACTGTGATTATTTTCTACTACCTGTTTCATATAGTCAATTAATCTCATGAATTTCAAATGCTGACCTAGATGCAAGTGCATTTGTGGATACAATATATTTAAAGAGAAATTTCTCTGACTTCGGAATCATAATGCAAATTTCATTATTCTGTTTCTACATTATAGAGTGAAATGAAAATTTTCTAGATAATTATTTGAGATGCATCATTATCGAGATAACTAAATAATTTTCTCTACTAATCCAGTGATTCTCAACCAGAGGCAATTTTACTCACCAGGGGACATGTAACAATATCTGGAGACATTTTGGCTGTCATAAGTTGGGGGGGATGGGGATGATACTGGCATCTAGTAGGTAGAGGCCAGCAATGCTGCTAAGCATCCTAAAATTCACAGGATAGACCCCTACAACAAACAAGTATCTAGCCCCAAAATGTCAATAGTATTGAAATTGTCAAATCCTACTCTAGGCCATTAAAACACTAAATTCTATGTAGGTGCTAAAAATATAATTTTGGAACTGAAATATTTAAGCTATTAGTTTGATTTACAAAGGAAACTAAATACTCTTTATTATAAAAGTACAGTCCTACTAGTATTCGAAATCTACCTTTGGGTCAGTGTCACAATTTGATGAATAAGACATTCTCAAAAGACAAACAGTCAGTGGGGTGCCACGGGGCCTGCCTAGAGACTGCAATTGAAACTCAACATCGTACTTCTTTTTCATCATCAGTGAATGACCAAAGTGTGAGCTCTTCAATGTTTCACACTATATTGAATCTCACACTGAGAAACTGCTCTTGTAATACAAGATGGATTTCAAGGGTTCTCCATTTTTTTTAAGTGTTAAGTTTAGTCTAGCAAGATTTTTTTCCCTACAAAAACTTGGTTCTATCTATCAAACAGACCAGTTGCTCAATTATGAAATATTTTCACTACCAGATGTCGTTAAGTTTTGCTAACAAAGTGATAGAAGTGAGGTTTTCTCTTACCCCTACCGCAAAACAAAACTTTGCTCTCTGAGGATTAAATCTACCACTTCTCCCTCTCCCATTGTCAACCAGAGATAGTGAGGGTCTATTAGACTTGAAGATTCTTGAGACACACTGGCTGAGAATATTTCATATTAACTCAAATATATAAGCCTTAATAAGCCAATTTCCCATTCAGTTTAATCTATTTTCAGCAGATCAAAATAATTAAAAATGCTAACAGTTATGGTAATTTCAATACACTGCGAGAGAAGCAATTTAGATAGCACCTTCTCGACAAATCTATATTTGTATAAATGCTGATCAAGAATATTTGTTCAATTTTATACAAATCAAACATGAATAATTTCTTCCATATTACTTCTTCCATTGTTGTGTTTTCCCTCTATCTAGTTATCCATTTGCCGCTGGCATGCTGCTCTAGGAAGATTTGATTAAAATCAATAAGTTATTGGGAAGATGGCAATTAGCAGTCTTTCACCTATAATAGCATTGTCTGTTAAGCTTCCTTTGTGTTAATCACAATATTTTAGCATGGCTCTCCTCTCCAGCCATGCAATTTAATGAAATGGAAGGTTTAAAAGGCATCTTTAATTTGGGGCACTGGCAGTATGCTTCTGTTTTTCACTGTTTTGATAGGAATACCCAGCATTTCTGCAGTACATCAGAATCCACATCTCCTTTGAGACTTGCCCAATTTTTAGATCTCAGATATATCTGCACAGAAGTTTATACTGCATAAATTTTAAGTCGGTTCGATGTAGCATAAAAAGATACCAGCAAATATCAATGTATAGATTTGTTTAACTATTTCAAAGTGACTTGATTGTTTGTTTGTAATAGGTAATTGACATGGAGAAGTTCTTCACTTTGGTGTATGATATTGAGTGGTAAATGCCTTGGCTAAAGATGGAACCTTGACTAATGTCCCTCGACAGCAAGTAATGATTGTCAAAGTCATTAATTAGAATGAGGTCATGGCACTCTTCTTTTTACATTTGTTATCATTTGTTTCTTTGTTCTATAGACGCCTTAGTTCATTTTCTTTCCTTAAAGGAAACACACACACACACACACACACACACACACACACACACACACACACACACACGCTTACTATTTAATTGTGTTAGAAGGGCCATTTTTACCCCCAAATTGTATAATAGCAATTGCTATGAGAACACAGACACTTAACCTAGTAAGTGGAAAATGTTCATTTCAGACCTGTAATTAAGATCCTAATTCATAAATTTACAAGTAATTCTTTATTTAGAGAATTAGTGCCAAAATATCCATTAAAATGGAAACACTCAGGTAATGGACATTTGGAAACTGATTTCTTAAGGCACCACCAAATGATGTTTTGCCTAATTCTATGAAGCTTAATGTGTTTGTCAGCTAGTTCCTCTGAAGATACAAAGTCTCAAACTAAGAAAAAAATTATGGAAATGGGTCTTACCCCAAGGAACTGTATGTCGAAGAAAACCAGAAGAAGTAAAGGGATAATGCAACTACATGGATCATTCAAAGCAACTCATTTTTATAGGGGGAAACAAACAAACAAAAAAACAACAGTATCAATTAAGCAGACTTTCCCCCCAATCTATAAGTTTTCAAATTCTCTGCATAACTATACAGTGCCCCACTGTATTTACCCTTGTAGACACAAGCTAAAATAAATGAAATGACTTAAAAAATCCAACATTGTCTTAGCTACTTATTTTTTTAATATAATAATTTTATCTGGACACCAGAAAGATTCTATGTACTTTGTGTCATTTTTATGGAACTAATAAGTTTAAATGACTATTTTAAAATAAAAATAGACCTTTCTTAGACTCAAGAGAAAATTGGAGGAATTTTTTTTTCTAGCTAACATCTTAAATTCTTATGGTAAAATCCTTTTACAGAATTCTCATATTGTAACAAATGTTACTTAGATGTCAACATCACCTGCAGGATAACACCCAGATTCTTTTAATGAAAGCAATGAATTCATTTTACTCCCTTAAGTATTTGAAATAAATGTTTTTAAATATATATATATATTATGGAAATATTCTGTCATATGACAAAATTTTAAGTCTTTAATAGATATCTTACTATTAATTTACATCTTGAATATAGAGTAGCTTTAAAAATGACTTCAAAACGAGTTTTAAATGGCAACAAGAAAAAGCAGAAAGGGCTATGCTGCCTCACTTCTCCGGACCCCTCATCACATTTAGATTGTTTTCTTTTTCTTTCTTTCTTTTTTTTTTTTTTTTTGAGGTGGAGTCTCACTCTGTCACCAAGGTTGGAATGCAGTGGCACACTCACAGCCACCCCAGGGTCGACCTGCTGGGCTCTAGCAATCCTTCCACCTCAGTCTTCCAAGTAGCCGGAACTACAGGTGTGCCCTACCACTCCCAGCTAATTTTTAATTTATTGTAGAAACCAAGTCTCATCAAGTTGTCTGGGCTGGTTTCGAACCCGTGGGCTCAGGCAATCCACTCACCTTGGCCTCCCAAAGTGCTGTGATTACAGGCTGAGCCACTAAGCCTGGCCTACATTGTTTTCTGTGTTATCATAGAGCCATTCTCTTCTATCTTTTCTGGTATTTGGCCTCCAATCCCGTTAATGTTATAAGTTAGAGATTTAGAAACAATCCATTTTTACTATTCACACTATAAAACATTTTTACTATTCGCACTCTACTGTGCATTACTGAATCAGTTATTTACAATAGTTTTTGTCTTCACAGTAGTTGAGATGTGAAAGAGTTTAATATTACAGAAGAATGATGAAGAACTGGACATGCTCACATGTCCATGGCATCTGTAGGACACCAAAGTGAAGGTACCAGACATCAGTGGTCACTGAAGGATAGAGGATTCTGTAGGAAGGACTATAGCAATGACTGAGTGCCCAGTGTGGGTGAGGGGAAGCCACAGAATAAAATGTTTATTCAATTTGAATTTTGTCTTGGGCACTAGTGTTGCTCTTTTTAATTTAATTTATTCCATTTTTTAAAGACATGGGGTACAATTCAGGATTAGGTAGATAAGTGGTCATCGTACAGGTAGCTGAGATTCCTGAATGATAATTCTCATCTTTACGGATACTGATGCTGTATTTCATCAGTGGGGCCTAAGAAAGAATATTTTAACAAACATGTTTATTGATTTAGTGGCAGGTGATCCAAGGTCTATGCCTGAGAAACAGAGACCATAGTTCTCATATTGTAATAAATGTTACTTAGATGTCAACACCACCTGCAGGATAACACACAGATTATTTTAATGAAAGCAATGAATTCATTTTACTCCCTTAAGTTCTATCCAGGTTACAGTTAACCACTACCTGCTCAATATTATTGCTATTGAATCAGATATCATTGAAAGATATGCTCAGTGAGTGATTTGCCATACTAGAAGACTCATTAGAAATGCTGTAGGTTTCACCTGGTCCCTCAAAGTCGTTAAACACATTATAGGGTATTTTTGGTGGGAATCTATTATTGTCGAGATACCATTTTTAAACGTTTGGAACATGATCAGATCTAGAGTCAGATCAAGAGACAGGCTACTCAGGCAGTTGTTCAGAGCATTACTCTATAAGGAGCACTAAGATATCACTGCAAGTACAATGAGATAAATGATATTACATTTTCCAGAACTTCTTTGCAAAAGTAATGATTCAATTAACAGCTTGGGGGTTGGGGGTGGGGAATAGGTGAGTAACAATGACAGATCCTTCCATACCAAGAAAGAAGGGTCCAGTTAACTTCAGGACTTTTATTTGTTGAGTGAGTCATGAAAAATTGGGGACAGAGCTAAGACTCTTGGGACAATAGACCTATTTTTTCTATTCTTTGCAACAGAGTACAAGTCCAGTTTCCAGAATGCTTTGACTTTCTCGGGAAGCAATACACATGTAACTATTTTTTATTTATTCACCAAATATATGTAATCATCTCTGATATGTTAGGGAATTTTTGTTGTTGTTGTTGTTGTTGAGTTGGAGTCTCACTCTGTCACCCAGACTGGAGTGCAGTGGCCGCTCCCGGCCACTGCAGCCTCAACCTGCTGGGCTCCAGCAATCCTTCCGCCTCACCCTTTCAAGTAGCTGGAACTACAGGTGCGCGCTGCCACACCTGGCTAATTTTTTTTTTTTTTTTGATTTATTGTAGAGATGCGGTCTCACCAAGTTGCCCAGGCGGGTCTCGAACCCGCGGGCTTGGGCAATCCACTCACCTCAGCCTCCCAACGCATGGGATTACAGGCTGAGCCACTGAGTCCAGCTAGGGAATTTTTGTTTAAAAGATAATTTTTTCTTCATTCTCAAGCATTTACAAGCTACTATTTGGAAAACACGCATGCAAACAAATATATACCATGGGGGGTAGTGTTGTTTTAAAGGTACAGAGTATAGTAGAAGCCTAGAGAAAGCTAAGGTTGGGTCCCAAGGCATGATAGGTCTTCAAACAATAAAATGTGAACTGACCAACCGGAGGATAGAAGTTCAACAATGGAAGGCAAGGCATTCTGAGAAGTAGAAACAGCATATGCAGAGACAAGGTGGTAGATAGAGAGAACTGTCAGAAAATGATTAACATCCTGAAAGTTAAAGAGAATGTGAGAGACAGAGATGAACTGGACAACTGAACAGTGCCTCAACTAAATCCTCATCTTCATGCTGACAGATTGAGGTTTTATCTTCTAGTTCTAGAGAAAACCACTAATCTGCATCTCAACATGTTTTTCATGTTCATGTTACTAAAATTGAAATACTTGATGCGCAATGCGTGGAAAATCTTAAGGGAGTGAGTTCCTTTCAAGACGGAGCAGACAATAAAAGGAAAGTGGAAGACCATAGGGCGAAAGTTAGGAAACAACTGGGATAGTCCAGACAAGTGATGACATGGTTCTCAACCAGGCAGATTGTAGAGAAGAGTGAAAGAAAGGGGTGAAGAAGGAATAGATTAGAGAGAAAGAAGAAGAAGTATATTGTAAATGATCTGGCAACTGATACAATAAGAAGAGGTTAAGAACTACGCAGGATGACCACTGTGTCAAAGTATCTATTATTAAGTTTTAAAAAGTCATTTTTCGGTGGTTTTATTTATTTATTGTTTTGGGGGCAGGGGGAGGTTGACAACATAGCTTTGGAGGGGAGGATAAGCTAAGATTATTTTTGATAGGGTTCAATAGAATAAACATTCTTAAATTTGATTCATAGTTAAGTGCAAACATACAGTTAACTGCTAATGTCTCTATGCTAAATTCTCAGTAATCACTTATTACTATCCACTTTAATTCCGTCCATAAGAGTCACTGAGCAAGGAAAGGTACTAAGATAGGAACAGTTGGGGTAAATCCTCGGTTAGATCATAAAAGGAAATACTTTTGGAGTCAGATTTATCTTGTGGACCAAGTTTCAGGTTCTTCTCATGGAGACAAAGCATGTTTCAGTAGCCCAAGAGCAGACCTCCTAGAAGAGTTGCTATTGCAGGAAATAAAAATACACTTAAGCCAGGGGACATCTGCAAAAGAGGTAAAGGGGAACCAAGATAAAATTGAACACAGTCTCCACTCTATAATCCTTCTGAGAATCTTCTAGAAAACTTATGATTAGATACTGTCCTATCACTCTTAAATTTTGTTCACAGGACTTTTCATAGTTGTAATGAATTGACTGTGGTATAATATTTTGAAAATATATTCCTCCCCATTTAAATCATATACTTTATAAGAACAGAAATTAGATTTGTTGTTTGTTTGTTACAGCTATATCAGTCAGGGTTTGATCAGAGAAGCAGAACCCTGTAATACTAAGGATTTTGCTGCTGATAACTGACCTTATGTCATGTGGGAGCTAGTGAGGAAGTCTCTGTAGGGCTCTTGTCTTCATGTCTGATACTGGAGCTTAAAACCCACAGGTAGGCAGGCAGGGAGGGAAGAGGGATGTAAAGTTGGAGAGAGCAAGAGGAGGTTGGAAATCACAGCATGAGCTAGAACCCTGTGAGGACAGACTGAAGCCTATGTCAGTTCTTGTTTCCTCTGGTTTAGGTGGTGTGGAAGTCCTACAGAAACCAGGGCCCTTTTTTCAAGGGGCTAACACACATTCCAGGCTTTTGAGTCACAGAAGCTTAAGGACGATCTTGGGGAAGGTAAAGCCCAGGCCCACCTGCTACTCACAAAGTGAAGTCGGTTAGCAGATCATTAATGATATTTGTGAGCTGCAGGGTGACTGTTGCTTTACTTCTCCCCTCCAAGTCTCCCACAAGAAATGGCTTTGGTACCACCATAACCAGAAATATCTAGAGAGAATTCTGGGAAATGTAGTTCAGCCCTGCTAAGTTATCTTCAGTACCTTCAAGAGTATCAGCGGGTGGTAGGCACTCAATTAGCATTTATTGAATAAACAAATCATGAATTAAAGACCTGTGGAATGGGGAAATTTACCAAAGGCTGATAAGAGTTCAAAGATCAAGTATGAAATAACTCAATTAATCCTTTATTGCCTCTCATAGAATGGAGTACAATGCTAAATGAAAAAACAGAGCTACCCCTTACCTCCCTCACTCCATCTCTCTCTCTGTCACTTTCTCTCATACACACACATATACACATCCACACACACACATACACACCCTTTTTCTTCTTAAAGTGTGTAAAGTGTAGGTAATGAATTAGTTTTAACAGCACTGTCCTAGTTTCCAGGCTATAAACTCATCACTGTAATAACTACAAAGCCTTTATAGTAATAGCATATGAGTAGAAATTTGTGAGATGAAATTTTTGGCAGTTCATTAGTAAATTCGGGTTTTGCCTCAGCCTTAGGGAACAGAAGGGATCCCAGAAGGTATAGCAATCAGCAGATGAACTAACCCTCCCCTCAATAATGTGAAATGCTATTTTAAAAGAATTAAACAATGAGAAATAAAGCCTGGAAAATGAAATAATAGCTCATTAAAAATAATATTTTTGAGTTATGTGGGATGGGAGAGAATACATTTAATCACCACTGTAATTCAAATAACCAATGTGGTAGTTTCAAAGGAATTTTATTGTATGTCTCCAAAAAGTCCTTTAACACTGGTTAGCTACATGCTTCAAGGTCTGTCACGCTTTAATTCGTCTCTGTGTCCCTGGCACCTATCAGAGTGCCAACATGTCTTAATACTCAAAAATAGTTGTTGGAAGAATAAATGAGAGAATGAATTAAGAGCATTTAATGAGATAAGAAAAATGTTTTATATCAAGTTTGATATGATTTAAATAAAAGACTGAAGTTAGTGACATGAACTTGAATTGCAGGCAGGTTGCCACCTATAAAACTAAATAGTGGATTTTCATTGACAAGATGAACTGTCCTGGGATATTGGCTTCTACCCCAAAGTCAACCCTATGAAAACTATAAAATCTAGAGGAAAGAATGGCTTTGAGGCATGAAAAATGAAAAACCAAAGGAGTCTAAAATCTTTTCCTGTTAGGGCACGAGAAGAAGCCACGAGGGCACAGGTTGTAGGATGCCACTAAGCTTTGCTCCTGCCCCCTTTACCACAGAAACGGAATCCAGTACTGTATGTAAGAAGCCTTCAGTGTCAGAAAGGAGCAAGGGTGGGATCAGAGCAATGTGACAGCCATGTTGTTGTGAGTGGATACAGATTTGCCGACTGGCCAGATATACTCAGACATTCACTTCTTCGTCTTCCTACCACTGGCAATGAAGGATTGAGACCCAGGAGCCCTGCCTCCTTTCAGTTCTGCTACTTCTTAGAAGTTTAAAAGATGAATAAATTTCCATGGAGTTTCCTGGTGAACTGGAAATGAATACAAGGGTTTAGCAGTCTGTTTGTTGTTTCTGGAACTCTGTGCCAAGAATCATACTCCTTTCTAATGCCAGCCCTGGCCTTCAGCCCTCTTGTTACAGACCCCAGGCAGAGTAATGGGTTCCCTATGATATAAATTCACAGACTAAAATAACAAGACACTCGAGGAGGACAGCTGCTAGTGAGCAAAGGTCACAAAAGAGCAACATTCACCATGTGATGCAGAATAACTGGAAGACACAGAAAAACAATTAAAAATATGCATGATAATTGTGCTTAATGGAAGATATTTGCAATATAAAGAAAGAACAAGAAACCATAAAAAGAGTCAAGTGGAGAAATAGGAATGAAAAATGATGAACATAACTAAGTAGTTACTATAAATAGTAGAACATATAGAGATTAAGAGTAGATCATATGAATTAACTCTTGCAGAAGTAAGCAAAAAAAGATAAAAGAGATAGAAAATATAAAAAGAGATTCGGTGGACATAGATGTCAGAAAATAAAAATACCAATATCTGAGTAATAACATCCCAGACAAAGAAAAAATAAAACAAAACATGAAGTATCTGAGGAAATAGTTAAGATAAATTTTCTAGAGTTAAAAAATGTTGAAACATGTCTATGGAAGGAGTGCAAATTGGAAGAGATGAGAGGATTGTCACACCTAAATACAGCAGTGATATTTAAGGATAAAAAATAAATAAATGTAATGTCCAGAGAGAAGGAACAAATTACCTATAAAAGATTAGAATTAGACTGGCATTGGCCTTTTTAACAGCAAAACTAGATGCAAGAGGTTAAAGAAGTTAAACTTCTAAAAGAGTGAAAGAAAATAGCCTAAGGGTATATATTTAACTAAATTATTATTCAAGTGTGAGGACATAATATAAAATATTCTCAGATATATGAGGCCTAAAGATTTGCCCATACAGTGCTCACATTAGAAATACACTTAAAGGATGTACTCACAGAAGAAAAAACCATTTCAGAAGAATTATGTAAGTGATATGGAAATGAGAGAAATCAAGTAATGTGATTAAATGTATTTTTTAAAAGCTTGAATACACTTAAAAAGATAAAGTGTATTCATACAATTAAGAGCAAACTACAACTAAAAATCTAGACAACAAAGAAGATACTGATAAATTTAGGAAATTAATAGGAGTGAATGGACTTCAAATTTGGCCTTCAAGGCAGAAAACATGTAATATATAATTTTTACATTTGAAGAACGAAATGTTTATATGAGAAAAGTAACAAAGGAGAAGATGGAGAAAAAGAGAAAATCAAAACTACAAATAAAACAGCAGAAATGTCCTACTATAATAATCAAAATACTTATAGATGAGAAATATCAAAGAATCTCACACTGTATTTTTAGCAAAACAAAATGATCCAACAAAATACTTTTTTCAAAAAGACAAATTTAATACAAAAAGTTTCAGAAATATTAAAAATAAAGAATGAAAAATAAAAGCCAGGTAAATAGAAACCAAAACTAAGGTGAGATAGCACTCAATATTTAAGAAAATACAACTTAAAGAAAAAAAAAACTGGTGTGATGAGCAGTATGTTGAGAGTTTTGCTCTGAATTACCAGCTAGAATCAGCCTTACATTACTCTTTTCTCCCAGTTGGAGAGACTGCTTCTCAGCTCAACTTCCTGTGGTTAGGTACATGGTCCCAACCCGGCAACTGGAAGAGAAAGCATAACAGACAACTCCTATAAAGACTCATCGTCCATACTCAAAATGTCTGGCATTCACAGAATTGGCATCTCCTTTCACTGATAGCTTTGCACTCACATTTTCCCTATTAAAAAACTCCAGAAGGGATTTAGTTCTGTCCCCTGAAAAGCACACACACCCTATGAGTCCTTTGTCCCTGATATTCCTCTCTATGGAGTGATGAGAGGATGGGGAAACCCTGTCCTCTTCTTCATCCCATGTTGATTCTTGGCTTCATAAGATGCACCTTTCTCCTTAACATGTATCCAATAATACTATAGAATTTATCCTGAGAACTGGTGGATCAACAGGGAAGCAGCCACTAAAGGACCTAAGCTCCCTGAGCAAAAAAAAAGAAAAGAAAGAAATGGATGTTACATACTTGTAGAAAGAACATTTTGAGTAAGATGATATTACATCTTATAAAATGATAAAGATTAGTAACAACAAATGTTGACTTAAATATTTTTAGCCATGCCAAAAGCAAAAGAGAGAAGGGTGAGGGAGAGAGAAAAGGAGCAAATTAGAGATATTTTATAAATAACCTAAAAACACAAGAGAAATAGCTGCAGACAAAGCAGAGATTTTTTAAAAATAGATCACAAACAACTCTAACCTAATATATTTAAAACATAGATAAAACAGATGAATTCTTGGAAATATCTAAAATATCAGAATTAATGAAAAGTGAAATGAAGCAAAAAATGTTGTGTTTAAAATTTGAAATGGTACCCAGAGAACTCTCCAGAAGACATTAAGCGCATACAGCTTTAGAGGTAAGTTTTAGGCAACTCTCAAGATGCAATTTTTATTTCAGATATTTTCTATTCCAAATAGAAAAAGGGCATAAGCTACCCAACTTAGTTTGTATGGCTAAGTGTGATATTGTTTCCAATATCAGAAAACTATAGAAGAAAATAAAGTTATACATGTGATTTTGCTTATAAGTGTAGAAACCATAATTCTGAGTAAAATGTAGCTAATTGAATCTGATATAGTATCTAAAACATTCATGATTTGTTATTACAAAATACAAGAATGATTCACCATCAGATTGCTAACACTGCTTAATCCAAGGTTTTCAAATATAGCTTTAGAATCTCATTGGAGGGCTGTTAAAATACAAATAGTTGGTCCTTACCCCCAGAGATTCTGATTCAGTAGGTCTGGAATGTAATTTAATAATTTGCATATCTAAAAGTTCCCAGGAGATGCTGGTGCTACTGGTCTGAAGACCTTGCTTACAGAGGCAGGTATTCAAGACAATACTTTAGAATCTGCAATATTGTCTCATATTCCTACTATATGCCAGACACGGTGCCTTACACTTTACGTGCCTTCATTTATTTCTCACAGAAGCCTCCTTTTTTTTTTTTGGCTCAGCCTGTAATCCCACGCCTTTGGGAGGCTGAGGTGAGTGGATTGCCTGAGCTTGCGGGTTCAAGACCCGCCTGGGAAACTTGGCAAGACCTCATCTCTACAATAAATCAAAAATCAGCTGAGCATGGTAGCACATGCCTGTAATTCTGGCTACTTGGAAGGCTGAGGCGGAAGGATCGCCGGAGCCCAGAAGGTCGAGGCTGCGGTGGCTGGAAGCGGCCATTGCACTCCAGTCTGGGTGACAGAGTGAGACTCCAACTCAAAAAGAAAAAAAAGAAAAAGAAGAAGCCTCCTTTTACTCCATTTATGGACAGATCGAAACCTAGAAGTGTTAAGTTACATATCCAGACACACAAATTTTCAGAGGTGGGACTGCAATTCGAATCTAGGTTTTTCTCAGTTCAAAGTCCACACTCCTGACCACTATACTACACTGACTTTCTACTGCCAGCCACGGGAAAATCACTGTGACTCTACTCACTTCACATTAAGCTGCAGAGACAAGGGAAATAATTTTTCATGCCTTCCCTTCCAGAAATGCTTAGCTCAAATGTTCCTTTTCTGTGCAGCTTTCCCAAACCAAAACCCATGTGCATCAGCTACTCTCTCCTGGGTTCCTAAAGCCCAGGGCACAGCTCTTAGAACACTGATGACATCATAGTGTAATTTTTAAACAATTGCTAACCTATTATTAAATCAAAAGAAAAAAAACACTTTTCACAATTGAGGCAGGTTCAATACCTATAAATGATTTAATAAAAAACTCAGAAAACAAGGACTTCAGAGAAATCTCTTTTTCTCTTAAAGGTTATATATTAAAAACCAGTAAACACTTTACTTAATAGAAAACCTTTAGATGATTTCTCTTTAAAACTGGAAACAATACCCATTGTCTAATCTAACATGATACTGAAAGACCTGAATAGTGCTGTAAGGAAAGAAAAAATAACTAGGAAATTAAGGATTCAGAAGAGAGGAGTTTATTATTTGCAGTTAATATTATCAATCAACAGATAAACAACTAAAACTAATAAGAACATTCAGCAAGTTTTCTAGATAAAAATAAAAGTAGGGCATTTTATCAGCAACATGGACTTAGTAGGAAATAAAATAAATTAGATTCAATTAACAATAGAAATAAGAATTCAAAAGTACCTAGGCATTAATCTAACCAAGGCTACCCATACCATTCATGGATAACATTTTGAAATTCTAATAAAGCACAAAAAAGATGATAACAAATGAATGATATAGCATGCTCTTGGATGATAGGATGTCAATTATTCTCAAGTTAGTTTATTCAGTGCAATCCCAGTTAAGGTTCTTTTTGGAGTTTTTGAGAAACTTGTTGAACTTATATAAATTTATATGGAAAGATAGAAGACCATAAATAGCTAAATCCATAATGAAAAAGAGGAATGCAGAAAAGGAGCTTGCTTTCTCAGATATAAAGACATGCTTCAAAGCCACATTAATAAAACCATTGTGTTATGACCCAAGAACATGTAAATAGACTAATGGAATAAGGGGAATCCAGAGGAAGACCCATGACATGCAACATACGTACTTACAATAAGGGCGGCGACGTGAATCACTGAAGGAAATGAATGATTTAATTGATAGTATTGGGAAACCACCTCAATGGCAGCATATCCAAAAGGGGTTCTGGATAAATTAAAGACTTAGTGTGAAAGGTAAAAACTATACATTTAATAGGGGATAATGGTGGAGAGTATCTTCAAAACCCAATGATAGAAAATAATTTATTATACCAAAAGCTAATCACACAAATCATAAGGCAAAAAAAGTTAAAAGGTGATAAATTTGATTAAATCAAAAATCAAGAAGCTGTTCAAAAAAAGAATACCTTGAACAAATTTAACAAATCACAAAATGAGAGAAATTTTACTGTAATCCTGAAAGGGATTAATGTCTAGAACTCACAAGGAACCCTTACAAATCAACAGAAAGACTACAGCTTTAGAGAAAAATGGGAAAGGATAATAACAGGCAATTTCCACAAATGGAATCTCTAAAGAGATTCAAGTCCATCAAGATTACCTGAAATGTGTCAGTAATTAACTAAAATTAAAATTAGCTATTACTTTATATCTAATAAATGCACAAAAATTTAGAATGCTATAAATACCAAAGGGTGGTGGGGTTGGAGATAGTTGCTACTTCTTTGAAGAATAACCAGTTCTTATTCCAATTAAGTGTTTGTATATAAGTATATACACATATATACACACACAATACAGTATATTATGTATTATGCATCTACTATATATATGTCTATAATGTGTATTTTCAGTAAACAAGATGGTCTCTACCTTTTTGGTAGTTATATTCTAGTATAAGGAGACAGATAATAAGTGACTAGGCAGAAATTAAACAGGACAAGTATCACCAAATGATAAGTTACATTTTGGAAACATTTTTATGATTAAATATACATCGTTTCAGATAGAGTTGGCTTGGTTTTTTTAGCTATTTTTATCATATACATATATATATTACAGAGATTAATTATATGTGCACTGTCCTAGATACTCTGCTTAATAGACCAGTAGCTGGCAAACTTTCTCTGTAAGGGGCCAGAGAGTAAATATTTCAGACTCTGCAGGCTGAATGGTCTCTGCTACACCACTCAGCTATGCCGTTGCAGCACAGAAACAGACATAGATAATACATAAACAAACAGGCATGACTGTATTCCATTAAAAGTTTGTTTATGAATGCAGAACTTAGATTTTCATATAATTTTCATGTGTCAATAAATATTAATACTCTTTGGAGTTGTTTTCAACCATTTAAAACTGTAAAAACCATTCTTAGTTGGCATACTATACGGAACAGGCAGCAGGCTAGATTTGGACTGCAAGCTTGAGAGCTGTGGGTTTGCCTGTCTCTGATCTTTGCCACTTTCTCAAACTTTATGATGCGTACAAATGATTGGCTATCTTGTGAAAATGAAGATTCTGATTTAGTAGGGCTAGGATAGAACCTGAGATTCTGAGTACTGATGTTACAGGTCTGGAGAGGCAAGAATACAGAAAATGCTGTTGTGAACACATAGAAAATATCCTGCCAGGATACAGAGAAAAATGCTATAGAGGATATCTCTGGATAGGAACAATGAGAAATAGTGGGATTTTCACTGTTTTCTCTTTAAGCTTCTGTTTTGCTTGATTTTAAAAACTGAGATTTTATTTCTAGAATAATTTTTTAAGAACACAAAATTTGGGATAGGCAAAAACAAATTTGGCAGAGTCAAGGGTGAAACTTTAAGAAGTTATTAAATTCACGTTTTCTAGGATTAGTAAACAACATGAAAAATATATCCAATATGATGTTAAGATAAAAAATTCAGAATAAATACAGGAAACCTCATCTTATTGCACTTTGTTTTATTGTGCTTCATAGATATTGCACTTATTTTCATTTTATTTTATTGTTACAAATTAAAAGTCTAAGGAATTAAAGAAGTCTGATTGTGCCATTTTCCCAAGAGCATGTGCTCATTTTGTACCTTTGTGTCACATTTTGGTAATTCTTATGATATTTCAAATATTTAAATTATGATTACCTCTGCTATGGTGGTTTGCAATCAGTAATCTTTGATGTTACTATTGTAATTGTTCTGGGATGCCATGAACAGCACCCATATAAGACAATGAACTTAGTCGATAAATATTGCCCAACCAACCAGCCCTTATCCGTCTCCTTGAGGCTTCCTTTTCCATGAGACACAACAATAATGATGTTAGAACAATTAATAGCCCTACAATGTTCTCTAAGTGTTTAAGTGAAAGGAAGAGTCACATGTCTCTCACTTTAAATTAAAAACTAGAAATGGACTACTGTCAGGATGACCAGGGCCTGGGGAGACAGTGCTGATTCCAGCTCCCAACCTGCTCTTGCATCCCAGTGCACTCCTGCATCTACTCCTTGGTGAAGGTCATAAGCTGCCACAGTGTATCCCTTTTTTTAATAATGCAGTCACTACAGGAAGCATTAGTGAAATAAAGCATTTATTCTTGCAGCAAGTCAAACTGACATGGGAATCCAAATGTGGAGGAACAAAACAGTAAACCAAGACTCCAAAGTCAAGACTGGAAAGCCAATTATGTTGGTTTCCATCTCATCTCTAAACAATCCTCCCCACAGAAAATCTCTCTGCGGAGACCCCGGTTTCAGTCTCATCTCCAGCATGAAGATGATTTGATTTGGAGTAGTAAATTTAAGCCTTTATAAAAGCAGAAGATATCTGCCTGGCAGAAGTGCTGTGATCATCAAACATCACACATATAAAGGAAACAGAAAGTAGCTGGCTTTTCATAATCAGTAACTCCATGTGTGGCCTTTCATATTTTTAACCATAATCTAGCCAGTGATACCAACTCAATTTTACATAGTTGTATCTAAGATGATTGAACTTTGACCTAATCTCATCAGACCAAACTTTCTGAGGCCATTTTCCTCAAAAGTATTGTCATCACCCAACCTAATGTACTATAGTTTGGGACCGTGCAAAAAATGTCATCAGTGTAAACCCCAATGCAAGTGACTGTTGAATCCTTTGCCTTTTCTCTCAGCCTAGACATTCTGCTTCTCCTGATCTAGAGGTCAATGTGATGGACTAACATTTTTACCCCTGTGTGATGCAGGTTTGGGATTCTGCAGAGGTGAAGCTGGAACCCCAACTGCATTTGTTGCTGAGCTTAGAAGATTCTGGGCCATGGTCACTCCCTTTCTACCCCAAACTGGGGGAACCCTGGTGTAACAGCCTAAATTTTGATTGGGAGTTGCTTTCTAGTCCACGTGGGCTGCTGTGCTGGGCCTGTCCTCAACATAAGCATTTACCTAGAAACCAGGCACTTTGGAATCAGGCATAGGCCTGCCTCCCTGGGACCCTCCACCCATGACCTAGAAGTCAAAATCAGACTCAGGAAAGTGGGGCGCTGCAAAGCAACCAGACAAGCACCTGGCCTCTCAACCTCTCTTGACCAGTTCTGTCTAGCCCTGGAGACAGACAACTGGACACTGAGACCTTTGGCAGTGATGCCTTCCAAAATGATGCCCTCCTTCTCTCCAGACATATGCTGATTTTTAACCACTGGGCCACGATCTTAGGAGTGCTGAAGTTTCATCATGGGAATTATTATTTGTTTTTCCTCTTATAGAGAAATTTAAGGCTTTTAACTTACAAAACTCTCTTAACTTATTCACTAATGAGACAATAAACGTTGTTTTTATAAGTTTAAAAAAAAATAAAAAAATAATAAAAACTAGAAATGATTCAGCTTAATGAGAAAGGCACGTCAAAAGTCAGGATAGACCAAAAACTAGGCCTCTTGCACCAAAGAGTTAACCAAGTTGTGAGTACAAGGGGAAAGCTCTTAAAGGAAATCAAAAGTGCTACTACTGTGAACACATTAATGTCAAGAAGACAAAATAGCCTATTATTGATAATGGAGAAAGTTTTTGTTGGTCTGAATAGGAGATCAAACCAACCTCAACATTCTCTTTTACCAAAGCCTAATTCAAAGCAAGGCCCTAGCACTCTTCAATTCTGTGAAAGATGAGAGAGGTGAGGATGCTGCAGAAGAACTGTTTGAAACTAAAAGAGGTTGTCTCATGAGATTTAAGGAAAGAAGCCATCTCTACAACATACAAGTGCAAGTCGAAGCAGCAGCTGCTGATGGAGAAGCTGCAGTGAGGGATTCAGAAACTCTAGCTAAGATCATTAAAGAAGGTGGCCACACTAAACAACAGATTGCAATGTGAATGTCACAGCCTTATTTTGAAAGAAAATGTCATGTAAGACATTCATAGCTAAAGAGGAGAAGTCAATGTCTGGCTTCAATGTTTCCAAAGACAAACTGACTCTCTTGTTAGGGGCTAAACCATCTGATTTCTTTAAGTGGAAACCAGTTCTCATTTACTGTTTTAAAACTGTTAGGGTCTTTAAGAATTATGCTAAATCTACTCTCTCTGTGCCCTATAAGTGGAAGAACAAAGCCTGCATGACACTAGATCTGTTTACAGCATGGTTTACTGAATATTGTAAGTCCCTGCTGAGACCTACCGCTCAGAAAAAAAAAAAATTTAAGTCCTTTCAAAATATCATTGCTCACTGACAATGTGCTTGGTCACCCAAGGGCTCTAATGTATGACTTGTACAAGAGATTAATGTTGTTTTCATGCCTGCTAATACAGCATCCATTTTACTGCCCGTGAATCAAAGAGTAATTTTGACTTTCAAGTCTCATTGTTTAAGAAATACATTTCGTGAGGCTATAGCTACCATAGATAGTGATTTCTCTGATGGATATGAGAAAAGTAAATTGAAAACCTTCTGGAAAGGCTTGACCATTGTAGATGCCATTAAGAACATTCGCAATTCATATGAGGAGGTCAAAATATCAACAGTAACAGGTTGGGAGAAGTTGGTTTGAGCCCTCATAGGTGCCTGAGAGATTCAAGACTTCAGTGTAGTAAGGAGCTGCAGACATGCTGTAGAAAGAGCAAGAGAACTAGAGTTAAAAGTGGAGCCTGAAGATGTAACTGAATTATTGCAATCTCATGATAAACCTTGAACAGATGAGGAATTGCTTCTTATGGATGAGCAAAGAAAGTGGTTTCTCGAGATAGAAACTACTCTGGGTAAAGATTCTGTGAAGATTGTTGAAATGAGAACAAATGATCTAGAATAGTTCATAAATTTAGTTGATTAAGCTGTTGATTAATTTTGAGAGAACTGACTTCAATTTTGAAAGAAGTTTTACTGTGGGTAAAATGCTATCAAACAGCATTGCATGCTACAGAGAAATCTTTCATCAAAGGAAGAGTCAGCCGATGTCGCAAACGTCATTGTTGTCTAATTTTAAGAAATTGCCACAGCCACCCCAACCTTCAGCAATCACCACCCTGATCAGTCAGCAAGCATCAACATGGAGGCAAAACCCTCCACCCAGCAAAAAGATTATGATTCACTGAAGGTTCCGATGATTGTTAGCATTGTTTATCAATAAAGCATTTTTTAATTAAGGTATGTCAAATTTTGTAGACATACTTCCATTTCACACTTAATAAACTATACTGTAATATAAACATAACTTTTATATGCACAGAGAAACCAAAAGACTTGTGTGACTCACTTTATTGAGATACTTGCTTTATTGTGTTGTATTGGACCCAAACCTGTAATATCTATGTGAAAGAACCACCACAAAATTTTACCAGTGATTATATGTGGAGAGTAGAATAAGAGGGAATCATACATTTTTTCTTTGTATTTCCCATATTCTCCAAATTTTTCCTGGTAAACATGTATTATTCTGAAACAGAAAAATGAAATAGCTTTATAGAAGATGAAGAAACAATTGAAAAATTAGAACATACTAAAGCCATCAGTTATTGTTTACTCTCAGTCAAATATAGTCTGACTTATTCAGCAGATGCTCATTGAACACAGGCCTGTAACCTTGAGAGAGTGATGGCAGTTTTGTGTGTGTGTGTGTGTGTGTGTGTGTGTGTGTGTGTGTGTGTGTGTGTGTTTGAGTTGGAATCTTACCCCATCGCCCAGGCTGAAGTGCAGTGGCACACTCATGATCACCCCAGCATCCACCTGCTGGGCTCCGGCGATCCTTCCGATTCATTCTTCCAAGTAACTGGAACCACTGGCATGTGGTACCATACCCAGCTAATTTTTTGCTTTATTGTCGAGATGAAGTCTCACCATGTTGCCCAGGTTGGTCTCCAAACCACGGGCTCAGGCAATCCTCTTGCCTCATCCTCCCAAAGTGCTGGGATCACAAACTTGAGCCACAGTGCCCGGCATATTTTTTTGTTGTAAATGTCTGAAATTTTTCAGCCAAGTTTTAACAACTGACGAGTGACAGGACCTGGGCTCCATCTGAGGCCTTCTGACTCCAAGACCAACATTCTTCCTTCTTATTATTACTGCTTCCCTTTGAGAAAAGTTAGAACCATGGAGGACCTCTGGTTGTTCACTCAGATCTATTATGAGGATGACCCAAGGAGAAATATACAGGGTTTAAAGTTTGGCTTAGATGATGCTATAAACTAAGATGTATGAAAGGGGTACTTCAATTTTAAAAACATATTTCCAAGCAGGTTTATCTTATATGTCGAAATTTAAGGATGCCTATAGTTTGGAAGGGAAGACTTTTTATCTAAGATCTAGGAAACTACCCAAAATAGAGGCTTAATTGTATGTCTTTTGAAAATGGAAATGCAACCTATTTTTGTTCAAATTGAGGGAGAAAAAAGAAAAAAAAATATATATATTTATAAAATAAATCTTAGAAAATAAATCACATGACTCTAAATGGCTCCTCAAACACAAAATATTTCTTTTGACAATATTTGCTGTACAAAATATTTTTATTTTACTCAAACTGGATAACTTCACTGGCCTTTCTTGTCCTCCCTGGGACAATATGTAAAAGTCGTTAGAAGGCTCTGTGAAGGGTCAGAATTCCTTTCCTGCTTCAGGAAGCTGTTGTTATGGTTTGGTCCTGTTCATTATAAAGCCCTACATCTGGGTTCACATTTATAAATGTCAAAGCACTTAGTACTCTTACTTCAATTATTCCTAACAACATCATCTGATGTGGCTGGGCACAGTTTCTTAAGAGATAACTCAGAATGGTTACATGACTTGCCTAAGGACATACAGCACATAGATCTTAGCGCTTACAATAGAAGTTAAAATCTTCTGATTCTTGGCTCACTTCTCTTTCCACTAAACCTCCCTTTTGATTTTGCAAAGGGTATAAACACAGAGCCAGATGACAGACAACTAGATTTGTTAGGACGTTTCATTTTGTTTCAAGTTAAAAATTTCTGTAGTTGTTTGGATCCAACATTGGATCCAGAATAAATGAAGCAGGAACCGAAGTAAACTAGGGCACATTGTGGTTTGATGTTATGTGTCAAAATTCCATTTGGATCTGTCTATTTGAATCTACATTCCAGGATTTTTCACAACAAAGTATAAATAAATAGATGCATTCTTGAGCACAAGGCTTTATGAATTTGGGAGTTTCACATCTGTGATTTTCTTTCTTTCTTTCTTTCTTTATTTTGTGTCCTGATTGCTATTCCAAGCTTATCTTTTGATCTTCTAAGATAAATGTTATTTTTTAAAAGAAATTGCTGTTGAAGTTGCTACTGTATTTTGACTTTGATATGTTACTTTATTCTGTTTTTCCTACTATATATTACATTTCAAGGGCCATGAGAAACCACCTTTTCATTTGAAAAATGCCAATTACAGATTTTTAATAAAAAGGGGTGTGGCTGGACTTATTTGTTATTGTAGATTGAGTAAAAATCCATTAGTAAATTAAGCTGAAATTACTTCCTTCACAAAGGAAGAGACTTATAAATCAAGAAATCCAAGGTTACCATAGTAATTTGTGGCATCTAAAGATTAGAAACAGAGGACTATATTCCACTTTCTAGAGAACACTTCATTAGAGAAAAGATATATGATATGTCTTCAGGGAGGAATATGACAATAAGGTAAGTCATCACTTAACAAAAATACTTTCAGTTTTTCCTCCAAGTAAAAATAATACAAAGTAATATGAGACAATTTTTATAATAAATGTGCATAATACTTCTATCTCTGACATTGTTTGATACTTATTCAATAAGAGAAATGGGGGAGGAATGTGTACTCAGCGACTATGTTTATTAAAAATACCCTAACTGTAACAAAATTGCGGTGTGGGAAACTGGGCAAAAGAATGCAATTGTAGCTAGAAAGATATTTTTTAAAAAAAAGTAAAAAGAGAATGAAATGAGAAAAAAGTTAGTCTGAGGTAGACTTACTGCATCTGTTAACAAAAAACTGTGTGCGTGTGTTTGTGCATGTGTGTGTATCTTTGCATGATTTCTGGTCTTTTGGCTCATCAAAGCTACACCAAATAGACCTGCTGCAGTGGACATCTGTTGTTTTTGCCTGCCCAGCATCCATTCCTCCTCCTTTTGGTAACAGCATTTTAATTTTCCTCTGACAAACGACACTTTGCCCAACGTGCGTAATCTTTGTGTGATATTCATTCAAGGTATCCTGCTCTCCTCTGACCAAAGGGGAGGTACATGACCCCAAAGAGGCCAGCCAGATTGTCCCTTGGGCATCTGTATCTAGCATGAAAGACATAAGGACAGGAAAGAGTTGGCAGGCATCCATCTCCACTGTAGCTCTACAAAGAGACTGTCCTTTGCTTCCTGCTATGTTGATAGTCAGCGCAGCTCAGCTACCATCTTTTCAGAGGTCTAATTGCTCAGGGTTTTCTTCTATTCAGATTTATGTATTGATTTACTTGTAATCAGCTTAAGTTACCACAGTTAGTTTCTGCTACTTATAACCAAACCCTAACTGATGGATCATGAGACATTACAGACTGATACAGCGTGTGATTTGCAATTGGCCATTATATGATTGAATATCATTTGAGAAGCACTGTGATCCAAGTATTAACATTTTCTACCAATTGGAGTCTGTGCTTTTTACCAGGATCTTCAGCCTTAAGGTAACTACCAATATGCTACTTACATCATTACATTTGAAATTCAGGATACATGAGAAAAAGAAAAAAACCTGGTGAGTTTTATGAGTCAGTTGTCCAGCTTGATTAATCTAGTAAGGTCTCAAATGGAAAGGAAAAGAACACACCAATGTTCTTGATGCAACTATACCCATAAATAGAAAGTGTGTGCTAAAGACAACAATAAATTTAGCCACAGACTAAGACCTCAGGACATGAAGACACTCCTAGTTATCGCAGTATTTTATATAAACAGGATCTTTTACAAGGGGGGGGGGACCAAAAAAACTCCAGAATTATTTTTTGGAGGGTGGGCTCCATGTAGTACAGACTTCCCTGTCTAGGTAAGTGTTCTAGGAAACCATCAGCATCAGTGTACCAACTAGCATTGTTTTGAAAGACTGCATTTGACTTCGGTGAATTTAATTTCTCTTTTTCTTTTTCCTTTTTTTTTTTTTTTGGAGGTGCTTTCAATGCATTTGCCCATTTCTAGATGGGTGATTTACATGAACAACCTGCTCACACCACACTGAGTGTTCAGCAGTTTTTGACCAAAATAGCATGACATTCCATGTCCCACCCTCCTCCCTATTCACTCAATCTCATGCCAAGTGACTTTTTTTGGTTCCTCAGATTTAAAAAGTCTCAAAGGGAAACATGTTGCCAATGTGGAAGAAGTGAAACAAAAAAATGGCAGAAGCAATAAAAAGCATCAAAATCGATGAGTTCAAAAACTATTTTAGCAGTGGAAAAAAGCATCTCAATAGGTGTATTGCATCAAATGAAGAGTACTTTGAAGATGACTTAAGTTTGAACATGTAACAATGAATACACAATTTTTTATAAAAAAATTCAGGTTTTGGGGATCCCTCCTTGTATAAAAGTAGTTTCAAAATAGCATAATGGACATAGCATTATTCATAACAGCTAACACATGAAAACAACCCATGTCCATTAATGGATGAATAGATAAGGAAAACGTGATATACAATGAACTATTACTGTGGGGAGAGGGGTAAGTAGTAGTTATTTAATGGATATAGAGTTTCAGTTTTACAAGATGAAGAGTTCTGGAGATGGATGGTGATGATAGTATTACCTCATTATGAATGTATTTAACACCACTGAAGTTTATATTTAAAAATTGTAAAGATGGTAAATTTTATTTTGTGTGCTTTATCAAAATTAAAAAGTTGGGGGGAGAAAGAGCTTAGTGGAAAAAAGTGATCAGCTTCTTGTGAAGGACATCAGGGCAAGGGCTGTTTCTGTGATTTGGATGGATATACAATACCATACCCTGAGACTCATAATTTTTACTTGTCATTATTTTTTTTTTTTTTTTGCAAAATCTATTATTGGGAACTCATTTAGCAAGTTAGGGAGATGATATGAGCCCATTTTTCAGATGAGAAAAATTAGTTTCTCTGGTAAATAACTTATTCTAAATATCTATGTTAGTAAGTAGATAAGCCCAATGAAGTCCTTGTTTTTAACAATCTGAATTTCAATATATTTTATAATTTAGAATGAATTTAAAACTCCATACATTTCTTAAGGTACACTGTACCTTATGTGTATGGTTATTGGATATATCATAGACTATATTGGGGTTTCTCTCAACATCCAAAGATTATTTGTTTCAGTCTCAGAAGTACTGTCAATTTTCCTCAGAAACCTGGATGACTGAGTCTTATGCTCTTCTAAAAGTGGTAATTATTAATAATGCTGATAATAATAACAGACATTATAGATCACTTGTTATTTCTCAGACTCTGTACTAACCCCAGTATATGCATTATTTCATTTAATCCTCACAGCTTTACAAGTAGTCATTATTTTATCACTGTTATCTTCCTTTGATAGGTGAAGAAACTTGAACTTATAGACGCAGAGGGGACTTGCTCAAAGTAAGTTCCCCAGTTACTGAGAGATGGAGGTAGACTCAAACACAGAAAGCTTGACTCCAAAGCCTCACTCTTTCAACACCACAGTCCCACTTTCAAAACTTGTACTTCACTTTTGCTGGGTGGGCTGCCTCTTTGAGCTACCATTTTTAAAAGGGTGGTTCTGAAAGTGACTAAGAAAAATATACATTATACATGTTTCTTTCTTTCTTTCTTTTCTTTGTTTTTATTTTTTTAAGAGACGAGTTCTCACTATGTTGCCCAAGCAGGTCTCAAACTCCTGGAATCAAGCAATCCTCCAACCTCGGCCTCCCACAGTGCTGGGATTACAGGCTTAAGTCACCAAACCCAGCAATATCCATGTTTCTTTCACAACAGTAAAAAAGTGAGTCTAATTAAATTCTCCTTTAGCAATAGAGTCTCATTCTTTTTTCAAATTATTGACAGTGCCAACTCAAAGATACTGTGGCAAGCCTGCTTCCCACCTGATCTCCCAGGTACCTAGCTCTTCTTCTCTTTGTTCTATTTTAAATCCCAACCAGAATCCACTCTTAGTTGACTTCCCTGGCAGGTAGTCACTCCCTCTTCTGTTGTTCACCCATGGAATAGATGATGGCTACAACAGAATTTTATAATATAATGCTATCTTCTTCATTAGACCGTAAATTCCTCTACATTTGAAATTCAGATTATTGATCATTATGTCCCCAGAGCCTAACACAATGCCAGGCACAGGCAGTAACCATAGTAAGTGTTGATGACTAAATAAACCATCCAATGAAGTCTTTACCTAAAATCCAAACTGACCTCTGCTGTGCGAGTACATTTTTAAAAACAGCACTCCTCATGCTCTATGTCCTCCCCCTCCCTTGATTTCAATTATTTACATCAGAATTACTTAATCATGTGGCAGATAATTAAGGAATACATTATTTATGTTAAATAAATTAACCCGACATCGTTTCTCCCCTCTTTCTCCTTGGCTGCGGAACTGAGTTTCAATCATCTCAAAATGAGCTTTGGCGTCATCTGTGCCCAGGCGGCAGCACCATTGTGGTTTCCTTTTCTGCCAGGTTCTTTGACAAGTTGCCCTTGTGCTCCTAATCTCCCTTCTCAGTCTAGTGACTTCTACACCTTGGTCCTGGTAGCTGAGTAGCCATAGCAGCCCCTTTGCTAGTTTGTGCCTCAGTTTTCTTACCTGTTAATGGCTCACTGAGTTGTAGTAAGTACCTAATGAGGTAATGCTTTGGACCCTTTAGGAAATAAAATGTCAGCCTCGTCATTCTGTGCTCCAAAATACATTGGTATCCTATTCCATGTCTGTAGGAGGCATCTACCAGCAATAAATTGGAGTTACAAAACTGGAATGCTAGAGCTAGAAGCGTTTTATCATAATAATCTATCCCAATTTCTCTTTCTCAAAAGAGAACATAGACTCAGAGTGCATAAGTCATTTTCCAAGCTTACTAAACTATTAACAATAATGATGAACATTTATTAATAATAATAACACTTAATGAGTCTTGATCTATACCAGGAATCATGCTAAGACCTTAACATACTTCATTGTGTTTAATGACCACAGTACCTTGAAAAAAGCATTATTATTCTCATTTGACTGTTGAGGAAACTGAGGCAGAGAGTTTAAATAATGTGCCCAGAAACGTAAAGGTAGTGAGAGTTAGTGTCAGGGTTTAAGCCCAGGCTGTCTTAGATCAAGAGCCCAAGTTCTTCTTCATTATGCTAAATTATTTCCCACAAAGAGTAGTCAGTTATGGATAAGAGCCCAGAGTAGGTACCAGAACCCTAGTCAATTCCTTCTAAGTCAGAAGAATCTGTGTGATACCATCTCTTAGCCTACCAACCCCCCAGCTGCATACCTGTCAGGTGTACAGCTCATCTAAGAAAGAATGTCTCTTGCAGAAGCAGCCACAATAGTTCCTAATGACCTCTTGATAAAGCCTAATGGCTGAGCTCTACCTGTCAGCATCCGTGTGTCTATTTAGGTATCTTCTTTATTTCAGCATTTGTGCTGGAGTTTCCATATTGGTAAGAGACCTCTCCTCTGCCACCAAATGGTAAATGCTCTCTGAAATATCTATAGCATTTTCACACCTAATGGATCCATCTGAGCACATTGGTTAATAACATACATTTAATCCATAGACAATGACTATTTCCTGTGATTCAGATCGGCACTTACTTGTGTGATGTATGACACTCAAGTGTTCTGTCATTCCCCAAACAGAGCTTTTTGATTTCAGATGTCAGATATAACTGTTGCTTCTGGCTCAGCAGTGTTCCATTTTCTGTCCAGTGTTTATGTGGAAGCAGTCGAAGGCTTCAGGGAATTTATGTAGCATGCCAGTATTTTAGTTCACATAAGGGAAAATGCTGTACCCATCTTTGCTGTGTGGACTATGTGTTTTATTAAATCTGCAACGATAGCTGAACATGCTGTGTTACGCAGAAGACAGTGTTTCCCCCAGAGAAGAGATCCTGTGTCTGATTGACAGGGCAGGTGACCGCAAGGTCAAGGTTGCTTAGTGGTATTGGCCATCTGTTATCTTGGCAAGTATTTGACTGGAGGGCATTAATGTGTTTGTAATTTCCCACTTGATCTGAGAATAGGGTTAAAAAGACATTGCTGCCATTGGGAGCTGCAGAGCAGATCTGCACCAGCAGTCCACCTCCCAGCTTCTTGCTCAGAATGGCATGGTCTGTGCTCGACTTTTATTTTTGGGTCCCCCTCCCTGAAAAATCATTGAGAGGGCAGCCCATTTTGTCGTGCTTCTTGTAGGGAAGAGCAAAATGCAGCTCCCATCAGCGAGATGATAATAAACAGATTTTAAATCACTCTGAAAGGTCTTGATCATTATAAACCTTTCTAAAGTAAAACAGCCAACTCTTCAGTTTTGTTAGAAAGCGATGAAATCTCAATATCTATTGGGGTGTTCATTTCTCATTGTCCCATCTAGCTGAGAAGTCTGTGCTGAAACACAGGATTTTGATTAAGTGCTTAATATGCAAGAAGACATTTACCTATTGTCGAGCGAGCCTATTATGTGGGTGAGAACAGAAGTTAAATCTCTACAGCTTTTGTGGTAAATGGTCAAGCCATTTTCTTATACCTCCATCAATGCAAAATCCTCAAGTCCAATACTTCAGAGAAAGATCAACAATAAAATGTCCACGCAGCCAAACCGAAATCACAGGAGAGCCATACCGACTAACAGGAAACAAGATTTTTAACATCATAATGAATGCATTGGTGTATCCTGCTATCTATTGATCTACTGAGTTTAGGCAGTTCTCCCTTTTAAGTTAAAGCAAAGAATAAAAGCAGATGGAGATGAAATTCTTAAGCAGACTATAAGTGAATCAAGAAAAATAACATATTTTCAGACTTGATGTGCTTTAAAAAAGAATAAAGTCACCCAAAGAGAGAGGAAGATTTATCAAGAAGACTCACTGCTGACGTTTAACTTTTGGCTGGGAACTTCAACTCCCTAGAAATGTTAGTCTAGCAGGGGACCAATATGTGTAAGTTAAACTTTCAGAAGAAATCTAAAAACTTCAAAATATTATGAAGATAAATCCAGATTTCTCTTTCCTCATGATTTTTATCTCTAGCCAAATCATGGCTGAAGACACTCAAGTAAATGTATAGACCTTAAAACTTGCAGTATCTCTGCAAAGGAACTTTTGGACTAGCTCAAAAGATAAACTCTGTAGATTTTTTTCATCTCAGAGAGATGAAGGGATTTGGTGATTCTGGGGGGGATCTGGAATGGGATAGTCTAGCTGTTTTGATCCTTGTGATAACACTGCTTTAGATTGATAAGAAAATCATTCTACAAAAGTCCTGGTTTCCTTACGTTTCCTAAAATATATTCAGATTCTTAAAGAATCTGCCCTATTTTTTTTTAATTTTAATGAGGAACCCCAAAGTGAATGCTATAAAAAAAAATCACCATTCACTTTACATGCCCTTATAAAAGAAGAAGGGAGTGTAGACATGTTATTGGCTAAAACTTTCATATAAAATAAAGAATTCCTCATTTCTGTTCTTTACCATATCATACTGGTATTTTCCAATCTCTAGAGAAATTTTACAGACTTCTGTGATAGATCAGGTGAAAAATAACTGAGAAATACAGCTGATCATCAAGTGATAGAAAACAAGTTGTTTTGCCTTTCTGAATATATCTGCTTACTTTCAGAACAGATTTGTTCGCAATGAATTATCTTAGTTTTTCTTAATCTGAATTTTGTTTTGTTTTTGCCTTTTATTTCTGAAAGATATTTTCACTGGACATACAATTTTGAGTTGACAGTACTTTTCTTTCAAAACTTTTTTAAAGGTTTAAACTTCCTTCTGATCTCTATGGCTTAAAAAAAAAAATCTATGTCCAGGATTGGTGGCTCAGCCTGTAATTCCAGCATTTTGGGAGGCCAAGACCAGTGGACTGCCTGAGCCTGAGGGTTCGAGACCAGCCAGGCAACTTGGTGAGACCTCGTCTCTACAATAAATCAAAAATTAGCCAGGCATGGTAGCACATGCCTGTAGTTCTGGCTACTTGGAAGACTGAGGCAGACGGATTGCTGGAGCCCAGCAGGTCAATGCAGGGGTGGCCATGAGTGTGCCACTGCACTCTAGCCTGGGTGACAGAGTGAGACTCTAACCAAAAAAAAAAAAATGATCTGTAGTCTTTTAAATAATTGTTTCTCTATAAATAGCACATTATTTTTCAATATTTTTTTCTTTGTCTTTAGTTTTTAGTGGTTTGTGATATTTCTGAAAATAGATTTATTTGTATTTACGTTGTTTGGAATTTGCTGATCTTTCACAAATTTGGGAAGTTTTTGGCCATTATTTCTTCAGTTTTTTTTTTTAGTACTGTATTCTTTTTTCTCAGAAAGACAATAATAGACAATTTAGTTACTTTCCCACAGATTCTGGTTCTTCTTCTTTTTTTTTTTTTAACTTTTATTGGTCTTTGTTTTCCAGATTGAATAATTTCTATTGCTCTATCTTCATATTTAGTTATGATTTTTTGTCATCTCTATTATGCTATTGAGCCCATCTTGAAAGATATTAATTCATTTATTGTAATTTTTTCACTTTATTATTCCAATGAATTCTTTATGTTATATTTTTCCTTCTGGAGATTTTCTGTCTTTCCAATTGTTTCTATTGTGTTTGCAATTGCTTATGGTACATTTTAATGCTTTAAATTCTTTATTAAATAATTCCAATATTTTTGTCATCTGGGCATTAGTGTCAGTTAATTGTCTTTTCCCATATAAGTTGAGGTTTCTGGTTCTTTGCATGTCTGGTAATTTTCAATTAAGTCATGAACACTTAAATCTTATTTTATAATATTTTGTGTCTTGTTAAATTTTATGGAGAATATTTATGTTTTTGAGCAAGTCAGGTTCAATTTGCAAATTACAGTGTGGATTCTGTGGGTTGTGGTCCCAGTGCCCCTTCAGTGTTCAACCCCTTTGCAGTGCCATTCAGATCTGTTCCACCTGTGTGTCATGTTTGGCCACACTAGGATTTGAGCAGTGGTCTGTCTGTTATTTCAGCTATCAAATTATGTGATGCACTTATTAAAATCAGATCCATAGGCTAGGTGTGGTGACTTACACCTGTAGTCTCAGCACTTTTTGTGGTCAAGGCAGGCAGATCACTTGAATCCAGGTGTTTGAGACCAGCCTGGGTGGCATAGCAAGACTATGTCTCTACAAAATAAAAATTATTTTAAATTGGCTGAGAGTAGTGACACCTGCCTGTTGTCCTAACTACTTAGGAGGCTGAGGTGGGAGGATTGCTTGAACTCAGGAGTTCAAGGCTATAATGAGCTATGATCATGCCACTGCACTCCAGACTGGGAGACAAAGGAAGACTCTATCTCTAAAGAAAAAAAGCAGATTCATGTGTACAGTTAGGAGGAGTCTAGAAGTTAATAAGGAACTTTATAAAGTGGCTTTCCTAAACTTCCTCTCCACAATGTCTCCGATAGTTTCCATCTTCCCAAAGTTCCCCCTTTTAGCTTTCCATCCAGAATGCTATAGCTTTGGTAGTCCCACTCTGCTATGCACTTCTGTGATTACATCTGTAGCTAGGGCCAAGGAATACAGAGAAAAGGGTAAAAAAGAAAGAAAAAAAACAAGACAAAACGATGTTCACTCCAACCTCTTGAAACCATAGATCTACAAGATGAAGGGACAAATATTCCTTCTTTGAATTGATGGCTTCTGGTCTCTCCTTTCTCCCACGACTATTGCTATTGCAGGATTTCTTGGGGTTTAGAGTGTACAAAATGGAGAAAATAATGAAGGAAGAAAAATGGAGGATGTCTACACTCTCTCTGAGTGTTGGGAGTTCCCTTTCATCCTCCTCCAACTGGAATGAGAGAGAACTCCCTTCATCTGTACCTCAGTGTCCACATTTGGGAATCAAATTACATTGACATCAGTTTGAAAGAAACCTAGAGAATAATTATGAGTACACTCACTGCCAGTTCAATGGTACTATGAATTATTGTCTTCTTCCCCAATCTACTAGATACTAATTCTTTTTTAGTGTCCTCAAATAGTTGCTCCAATCATTCTTTCCAGGTTTTATAGCTGTATTCAGTGAGGAGAGAGGGTGGAATAAGCTTCCTTTGCCTTCCGTGGCACTGGAACCAATTTGCTGAACTTTAAAGTATTAGAAATAATAGGACCACCCTCATATGTACAGGTTTTAAAATACTTATCACAGTTCTTCAAAATTATAACATTAGTGCCACTAATTCAACTTTACTATTACTACCTCCCAAAAAGGCTACAACTATGCATTAGTGAGGTTTAGAAATTGATACTTCAAGTGTTGTCCATTGAGTACTTGGACCAAGTTCACAGCAGCCTGTCTCTCTTTTAAGTCCACAAAGTGTCATAAGTGAAAATCTATAGTTGCTGCAGTACTTTTTATTTTTGGAATCAGAGTCTCACTCTGTCACCCAGGCACCGTCATGCAATGGCACAATCATGGCTACCACAGCCTTGACCTGCTGGGCTCGGGTGAGCCTTCCACCTCAGCCTTCCAAGTAGCTGGAACTACAGGCATGGGCCATCATGCCTGGGTAATTTTTAAATTTACTATAGAGATGAGGTCTTGCCAAGTTGCCCGGGCAGGTCTTAAACCCCTAGGCTCAGGCAACCCTCTTGCCTCAGTCTTCCAAAGTGCTGGGATTACAGGCACGAGCCACCACGCCCAGCTTGCAGTAAGTACTTTTAACAAAGAACCATACTATATCATTATAGCTCAGCATTTTCTTGTAATGAATTGAGAATGCTACTTTTAAATAAATCTTTAATATACTATTCACTCTGTTGAAAAGGGGGTGGGGGGAGAATATCCTGTTCATCAGTATAGAGACTCATGTAAAAAAATCATGCAAAAAAAAATTCTGTGAAATACATTATTTGAATTCTACAAAAATGTCTATCTTATATAATTTTAAGTTGTTCTGTCACATGAAGAGCTCGGTGATGTTGGCCTGTAAGTACCATGACCCAGTTTAAGTAAGATTTCCTTAAAGAAGAAACAAAAGCAAAGGATTTGGGGTATCTAAAATATAAGACATTGCCAGTAGCTTTCTTTTTTTTTTTTCTTCCTGAAATGGAAAATTAGGTACAATTAGAAATGTATTCCCTTGTGATTTTGCTTGCATTTTCTGGTACCTCTCTTTTCTTTTCCACTTTTATAAGGTCATATTGTCTTCTTCTAAACCAACAACATGGTAAGTGATTTCATATCAATGTTTTATCCAAAAACTCTCCTAGATATTCCATGGATGGTAGACTATTCAAAATAGCAAAATAGAAAGGATGATAGAATTTCAGACATGGTGGCTGACAAAAGAGAAAAATTCGGAGTCAAGATCCCTCTCTCAGTCATTTTGAAATTAAGCCACATGTGCAAATCCTTCTTTTTGATCATATAGTGTCCACCTTCTGCCTTGTTATTGTCTTTGAAATACAATTAACTATTTATTAGTGTATTAGTAGATGAGGACAGCAGTTCCTTTAACAAAGTGTAAATGGTAACTGTGGATGTTCTTTTTTCCCCATGACTTTGTACTTTTTGTTCCGTGTTGACAGTATTCTACTTTCAAAAGGGATGACTCAGTCTATAAAACAATGTTTTCTAGTAGAATCAGATAGTTAATACTGAAAGAAAGGTCGCTTTACTTAGAAGTTTGCTATCTCTCAGGTTTCCAAATGACAAAAAGCGTTTCATATTGCCCATAAAACAAATAGTACTAATTGCTAAGATTCATCAAGTCTTTATATAGGCCAAGTATCACATTAGGCACTGTGTAGGCACTAACCAATAACACATCTACTACACAACTTATGTGGGCAGTTACTGTTTTTATTCATATTTGACACATATGTAAACTGACACTCAGAAAGGTGAAATTTTTTCTGAGGACAATTTGGGTAGCAAGTGGCAGAACTAGAATTTAAACTCGTATTTATTTAATACCAATGCCAGCGTTTTCACTATTCTGTTGTAATTAAGTAGAAAACAACTGCTGCTCATAACCCTTTAATTTAATTTTTATGTTTTCTTTTTACCCCTTCCACTTTTACATTCTATTAGACCTCCCTTACTCTACATCAAAGCTACCATAAGGGATTTAGAGGTTTCTGGGAATGCTTCTAGGCTTTCTGAAATAGTTATTGTGGCAACAACATGATATCTGGGTTTTTCCTCTTTTCTACCTTCAGTAGAGCTGCAGGAGAGTCTCTACTGCCCATCCTGCAGTGGGCACCTCTTGATGCATACATTGGATCCTGTCATTGACTCCTAAAATTTCATTGTTCTAATGCCTCACTATACTTGAGGTTATATCCTTAGAGAAACTGGTATTGGTTTCTTTTCCTTTCCCACTATGATCTAGCTATGTTGTTGGAGTCCTATTCTTCCATCTCTTCACAACACCATCTTCTTCTTACATTCTAAGTCTCCTCAAAGAGGCACTCTATGACCACACCACCTATATTATATCTGTGTTTATTTCCATTAGGATACTGTCTAAGTCTGTTGTATGCTGCTATAACAAAATACCACAGGGTGGATAATTTATTTTTAAAAAGAGCAATTTATCACTCACAGTTTTGGAGGCTGGGAAGTCCAAGGTCAAGGCAACAGAATCTGATGAGGGCTACTCTGCTTCTAAGATGGCTCCTTGGATGCTGTGTCTTTTGGAGGGGAGGAATGTATCTTCACATAGTAGAAAGTGGAAAGGCAAAAAAGGAACAAACTCCCTATGTGGAGCCCTTTTATAAAAGCACCTAGTTTATTCACAGAGAAGGAGCCTTCATGACCTCATTACCACTTAAAAGCCCTAGCCTGCTAATGTTATCACATTGGCTATGCAGTTTCAGAATATAAATTTTGGAGGTAACACATTCACATGATATAAAGTACTAATCACAGTTTGTAAGTGTATGTGTATTTGATGCTTAACTTAGTTGCCTTTTTCACCCAATAGACTGTAAACTCCACAAAAATGAGATCCAGTTCAATTTTACTCTTCAGAATCTTCCTAATGATGAGCACAATTACCAACATTTGGTGAACATTAAAGAAACACTTGTTGAATGTGTGAATGACCTTCAACCTGAATTTGAGTCCCGTAAACTAGGAACTAGGTGTGGAATTTAATATATAAAGGTGGCATCCTATACCTTCCCAAGGTATAAGAGGAAAATAACTGGCAATTACGTTTATAATTACTATTCATATAAATATAAAGACTAGAATTAACTTTAATATTTTATATACAAATGTTCCTGAGCTATGCTTGGGGAAGACTGAGAAATCTGTGTGATAGTATGTTGATAGAAACCGCTTCACAATGTTGCCTATATTAAATATACAGAGATATATTGCAATTTGTGCATGTTGTGTTAAATGGATTTTCAGAATATATTACCTAGCTTCAACTAAGTAACTAAAATGGCAAATGGCAAACATAAATACTTGAAAAGATACTACAGATTGGAGATATACTAAAAATGGAAGTACAAATAAACAATTAAAAATGAAGAAACTAACACTTCTACTGCGAAAGTTAAATCTTTTAAAACCACAAAACAAATATAAAACAAACAAATAATAAGTATCTAATCAGACGACTCATGGAAAAGTTGGTGCCCACAAATCTAATTTATTAAGAAGAATATTTGATATGAGGATTTATATTTTTTGTCATCAAGCATCAACTTGGCACTAAGTATGTGTTGTGCCTTGAGATATTACCTAATGTTAGTAGAATAAAACCATCACAATTAGCAAGACATTTAAAAACTAACCACCTGGTACTTGAAGGCAAACCCTAGAGTTGTTTTAGGTATTTTAAAAGGCATAAAATGCTCATCCCAGTACCTTACAAAATTTTATTACACTTTAACAATTGAAGTTTAGAAGACTATTTTGAGGTTTCTTAATAAGAAGAAATTAAAAATCACATATTTTTTCTTCCTGCTACTGCAAAAATAACTGAAATAATGACAAATAATATAGAACACAAGCTAAAATATTTGTATTTGTCAATAAGTTCTCTAAAATGAGACATAAAAATATTGATACAAATTAGAAGAAAAAATTCATCATTTTGAATGATGAAATATTAAACCTATCTGCATAGTTTAATAAATGCACAGAAGGTATAACTTGTCCCAATTTATGGTATTTAACAAATTTTAATTCAATAATGTATTACAAAAAGAACTGTTATATTTTGAACCGCTATAGAAAAGATATCTCAAGAAGTTATTTTTCACTCTTGTACAGTTTGTCTAATACAAATATGTTTTATGGAAATGTATGGGCTTCCACCAGTAAGTGGAATTATTGATGACATATCTTTGTTGATAGAATAAAAAAAGATTCAGGGTTAAGGTTACAGAAATGGCACCAGATGTGCAGTTCATTCAACACCTTGTCCGGTTACAAACTAGAAATGTACATGTTAATACTTGTTATCAACAATGTAGCTAATTTAATAAAAGCAAGACTATTAAAATATAGAAGAGCCTTTATACTCTATTCAGATGCTTCTCAATTTATGATGGATCATACAACCCCATCATAATTTGAGGAGCATACTGAATGCCTATCACTTTCACACTATTGTAAAGAAGAGATATTGTAAGTCAAACCATTGTAAGTTGGGGACTGCTTGTATAATGAAATGGGGATTGATTATAAAGACTTTTGTCCCTCATAGAGATTCTCAGATATTCTCTTGGCAAAATTCTTAAAAGAGCTATTGTATTAAAAAATAAATTATGTGTTAATGTGCTACCTAGAAGAATGTATTTTTTAAAAGACATACTTAGTCTTTTGAAGTAAGGGCAACATTTTCACAATGGCTGTGAAAGAAACACATACCTTTTTTTAAAAAAAACATTGCTTTGTGAGTGCATTTTGAAATAAAGTCTTTAGAAAAGTTTACACTGATAGGTGATTTTGTTGCTGAAAACATGTGGCACATTGAAAAAGAAAACAATTCATGTCTGTACACTTAAAAATTTCAAAGTAGTGTTTTCAAGCCTATTTTAACATCTTCCTAATAATATTTTAAAGTTAGGTTTTGGAATAATTTTTTAAAATACAATAAATAACACTTTAAGACTAGTTTGTAAGACTAGATGAATGACATTCAAGAAAATTAAAATTTATGAGCTACATTTAAGAAAAATAACTTTGTGTAATTAGTGGATGATATTGAAAAAATATTGCAAGATTTATTAAGCACAGTAAATGATTTGCTAGATTTTCATTTTATCAATGACAATGATTTTTGGCAATGACAGTGATTTTATTTCAATGACAAAAGAATGTATGGGGAGGTGACAACATATATGTTGGACATATTTGTCCCATGCAGATAAGAATCTACTTATCTATATTCATGAACAAGAACAATAACCTGCATTACTTATAATCATACCAAAAATGGAAACTGAGACTTTTTTTTAATCAGTGACTATCCACAATAAATATCTTTGTTTTCCTTACATACAAATATAACTATTTCCCCGTTCTTAAACTTCTAATCAAGCCTAAAAGCAATAAAATGCTTATTTTCCAAATAACACTACTATCTACAAAACAAATGGTAATAATGTAATGTTATTAATAAATCTTTGAAAGAAATAATGCTTTAGACCAGTAATATGTTGAATAAAAGAAAATGACATTTTATGCTTACCTTATCCTTTTAAATTTCTATTTTTAAGTGTTTCAAAAATTAATTTATATAAATTAATTAGAAAGTACAATGTTATGTTCTCACTCATAAGAAGACCTTGAACAATTATCGGAATACTATAAGAAAAAGGTTGGCGGTAGCTGGAAACTGCCGGTAGCGGGGGTGGGGGGATGGGGAGGATGTGGGATTGGCAGTAGCGGGAATCTGCCAGAGGAGGGGGGCACACCTCATCAACAAGGGTACCTACATCACAGACATTTGTCTACCTAACCCTGAATTATACCCCACGTCTTTAAAATAAAAAAAATTAAAAATAATAATAATAATAAAACAGCAAAAAAAGAAACACAGAAAGTACGATGTTGAATGCTTATAATGCATTTAAATAAGAATGTATTGCTTTCACGCTCAACCAGTTTCTACTGGGAATGGTGCTCAATTTAAATAGATAGGAAGCCAGTGAAGTGAGTTCTCTGCCCATTGGCATCAGTATAGGGTGGTGGTTTAGGGCTTTGTGGTCAGGCAGATCTGTCCTAGAAAGTCAAACCTGCTCTATGCTTGCTGGTTACTTCAATTCTCAAAATCCCAATATCCTTTTCTGTATGATAAATATAAAATTGCATACTTCATATTATTACAATAAGAAGTATATTTTATAAAACTTAGATCATAGTGCCTACTAAAAGTATAATACATTTTAATTTTTTTTAAAGCAACAACCTCATAGGCTGTCATAGAATATATAGGAAGGTGACAATATATATGTTGGACATTTTTGTCCCAAGCAGGTAAGGATTTGTCTATATACATGAACAAGAATAAGAACTAGCATTGCTTAAAATTGTACCAAAAATGAAAACTGGAACTCAGTTGAAAAAACTTTATTGTTTAATTGTGTAGTATTTATTCATGTAGACAGTTTATTTTTTAAAATGTATTAATGTGGACTAACAATGTAATAACCTCTCGATAACAATTTTGAGTTAAAAGAACAAATTATAGAATGTTTAAGAAGCAAAAGTTTGGAAATATAAAAAGCAATATAGTATATTGTTCACAGATAGATGCATAGTATGAAAGTATTAAGAAAAACTTGGGAACAAGATGCATCAAAACAAGGTAATGTTTACACATATGTGTGTGGAAAAGGAAGGCAGTTAAGTGGTAAACCCACTTCAACAGGTAATATAAAGTTTCATTTTTTATAGTGAGTGATATAAACGTAAAAGTTTATTCTATTCCTCTATTTAGTTTTTCACTATCATATTTTTCACTAATTAAAAAGTCAAAGAAAGGAAAAAAGATTTATCTCTACACCAAATACTGAATGGCTGACCATCTGAGACTGCTGTCGAAAAGAAGGAGGGAGGGAGGGATAGATATTGTCGAAGAAAGTAATTTTCTTGGCATTTTTCAAGAGGTATTCTGGACAAGCAAGCTAGAAAAAAAAAGACATCGGGGATGGGGAGGACACATCTGATTAATGGGCTGGCATTGAATACTTAATTATTTTACTTTTGACACAAGGACATGTTTTAACATCTTGAACATCTAGGTAGCTTTGCTTATGTGAAGTCTGAGTGAGAAAGGGAAATGCATTGTTAGTCTCTATACCTTTCTTCTTTTTGTTTTAATAAGAAATGGTATCATCGTAGGCAGACAATTTGATGTCATATATTTCTATGATATTTTCACAGTGCGCACCAGGGTGCCTGTACTCTGCAGCTATATGACATGCAGGGTATTTTTTTTCTTCTTCTTCCCATCAGAGCCTCAAAAAGAAGCTCCACAGCACCAGGCACAAAGACTATCAATAAACATTCTATCTTTTCATTTTCTCTTATGTTATTTAATAAGGAAAAGACAGAGCCATGCTTTTTGTTTTTGTTTTTTTTTTTTACTATCAGACAACAAACATTTGGAAATAATTTCACTCCTCCAGGGTCTTTGATGGCCAAGGGCTCTCCTCACCTCCATCCTGTGCGTTGTGACCCCAGGGATGGGCTTGCAACCTTACTGGGGTATTGTAATTGAGAAAATTGCTGAGCACAGTGACTGGACTTCCCATTGATCAGACTGAAGAGGCGGGGGTGGGTATCTGTGACTCTTTCTGTCACCTGTGTGTGTCCCCTCGATGGCTGTGTCCTATCTGTTCCCTCTGCATCTTTGCTCTCAGTAGGAGTGGCTTGCCGACATTCCTGGCAGAATGCAGGCCACTCAGCATCCCAGCGATGCAGCCCAGGTTGCTAGGGAGCTGCCCTCTGAGCATCCCTTGATCTATTTTTAAATTTCCTTGCTTGTTTCCTCTCTGAAAGGAAGCAAAGAATAATATGCTTGGCTTTCTCCTCTTTTAAGAAACAAAGTAACCAACAAGTCTAAGACCTGTTGTGAAGTTAAAAAGCATTTGCTAATTAAGCTTCAGAATGTTATGGTATTTGTGCCCATCTAGTTTCTGCTTAATTAATTTCCAGATAAGGCAGCATCTCCAAAGAGGTATAAGCTAGTGTCTTTAAGGAGTGTAGGTGAAATTTGCTGGTACTTTTTATTTTTTAATCCATTATGAAGCTCTTGAATCACTATCCTTCCTAGAGTTTAACAATAACCCATTGTGAGGTCCCCCAGAATCCCCCAACTCAGAAAATAAATGTGAAATTTGGAGGGTTATTGAACAGTGAGTTTTCACAGCTGATACACAGAAAACTATTTAGCACAGGTGTTTCAGTAACTGTGAAATACTGAGGAAATTCAGTCTTCTGTGACACTTAGATTCACTGTCTTGTGTGGGATGGAGTCTTATGGAACTTGTAAAATATCTGTAATATAAATAAAAGAAGAAGAGGAACAAAATTAGCTTTTCACAGAACTCCAGAAATTGTTCCTGTATGCAAGAGTCTTCCTTTTTGGCCACTGGTAACTAGCAGTTTTCTTGGTATTTTTTTCCAAGTTAAAATGAATCCAATTTCAAATGTTGCTAGTGAATTTTTATAATGATGTGTTATATGCATGCAGGTGTGAAGAAATCTGGTGGAATAACAAGTGTGCTAGTCTCCATGTGTTATGATATTTTTTTCCTAGCCTTTAAGAAAAGATTTTTCTTCCGTTCTCTGTGGTCACTTTCAACCCTCAACGTCAGCTGATTGACATCGTTAGCAGCTGTTCATTCTCCAAATTACAATGCTAGAAGTAAGTTACAATTTCTAGAATCCATAGTACTATTCCAGTATCACCATTTAGGAAGTCAGGAGCTTGGATGTAGTCGTTTCTCTGTACCTCTTTGTAGGGTTCAGGAAAACCAATGCATTTTGAAGGGGCTGTTAGTCTATATAAATTTCCATGAAGCTCTTGACTTCTCTTTTATAACCTTAAACCAACCATATTTTTGTTAGATGAGATATTGCTAAATTACATACATTCATTGTTTATATAGAAACTACTAGAATTACAATGAACTTCTTCATTTAAAACCCACAGTTTAATTTCTATCATCTGTTGACAGCATACTGAGACCATTCCTTTTTCTAAGCCCCTCATCATCTATAATATTCATAAAAACCATATAAGGGAGATACTATTATTCCCATTTTAATAACTGAAATAACTCCAGTTTTCTGAGATGCGGTTATTTGCTTTAGCTCATTCACACTGGGGCTGTTGGATTACAGAACCTTTAACTACTGTCCTATACGATCCGCCTCCTATGAACAAGTAGTACAAGTTACTGATACTAACCTGAATTTTTGAAACAGTTTCTCAACTCACCAATTCAATGTATCTACTATTATGAATTACTGAAAAGTTGTACATGGGGTAACTGATTCTTAAGACATATTTTGGGGATAGGCAGGATGGCAAATAGCCTTAGGGGTAAGCAAAGATGCATTTTATTTTATTTTATTTTGAGTCAGAGTCACTCTGTTGCCCTGGCTGGAGTGCAGTGGCATACTCACGGCCACTACAGCCTCGACCTGCTGGGCTCAGGCAATCCTTCTGTCTCAGCCTTCCAAGCAGCTGGAACTACAGGCGCACGTCACCATGCCAGGCTAATTTTTTTATTTATTGTAGAGACAAGGTCTCACAGAGTTGCCTAGGCTGGTCTTGAACCCCTGGACTTAGGCAATTCTCTCGTCTCAGCCTCCCACAGTACTGGGATTACAGGTTTGAGTCACCATTCCCGGCCTAGCAAATATGAACTTTAATTCTACCTCTAGACAACTTACCAAAGCTCACTTTCCTAATCTATACAATGATGCTATTACCTTTCTAAATGGAGGGTTGTTATGAGGATTAAATGAGATGCTAAATGTGAGACACATGGCATGTAGTAACACTAAAAACATAGTAGTCAAAATTTAAACCATCCACTGTCAAAATATAATTTGAATACTGTAATCACAGACCACCTTAGGACTTCAGGGCTCAATCCTATTCTTCCGATTCAGGGACAAATGCTTAGCATTAAAAACTCTAAGCACCAAAATCCACTTCCCCATTTTCAGTAACATGTATAACATGTACAAGAGTGTCACACCAATCTTGGAAGGAAGAAACCAGAAGAGAAGAATATGTCGTTAGTACAAATGTCAGAGGCATCTTGAGCTGTGCCCTCCTTTTCCCATCTCGTCCATGTTTTGGTAAGTAATGGTGTTCCTGTTTAGTATATTCTGGCATGGCTAGGAGGCCAATGGCTGTTTGACATTCTGAAATTTCAGTCTGATGACTTGCCATATGTGGAAGAGGACCACAGAAAAACAATGTGTCCCCAGTGAAATATGATATTCTCATTCTGTTTTGGGTGTAGAGCTATCAAGTATGATTCCTTATAATGGGGGTAAACATCTCAATGTTACTGCTGAAATGATAAACTAAGGTGGCACTAAGAGAATCTCCAAGTTACCTTTGTCTTTTCATTTATTGAATACCAACTACATTCTCAAAACACACTACTGAATACACAACACTATGCACTGTGTACCAAATACTGCTAGACACCAATGACACTGGCACCAATGAGCTGCATCCCTAGATCAGTTGCATGAGAAAACAGCAAAGTTAACAGGAATAGAGTTGCCTGACAGTTCTCTAAGGGTACTGCTGAGTAAGGAAGGGGAGGTTGGCAAGGATATTTCAGGAAGTGTGAGTTATTCACTCCCTTCTCTCTTTTGACTTCCAAACCAACTGAGAAATAGAGGAGAGGAGTAAGAGTGATGGAATTATTAGGTAGCAGTTAGACATGATCGGGGCATCCTACTTCTGAAAGTACCTTGCCCCCAGCCACAACCTGGATCACCCACTTTCAGCCTAATCCCCTCTCCAGGTGCCTTATTCTATAGTGAAAATCCCTTGCTCTAGCCCTTACAACATCCTGCCTAATATGGGACTTTACCATCTAGGTGACTTTCTTCACCAGCACACATGCAGTTCAAAGCTTAGAGCTGTCATTATATGACCTTTGGGTTATTACCATATACTATCATTGTGGTTTTAACCCCCTCCTTTCCCCCCTTCTGTGGGTTTCACTTAGGTACTCATGGAAAACCCACATGTGGGATCCCCAAAAAAGTTATGTAGCTTAAAATTTTTTAAAAAATTGACAGGAGGAAAACCAGGAAAAAGGAAGAAAAAGAAAAAAAAGACAACCATAAAACAGAAGCAAATAAAACCAGGAAAAGGGAAGAAAAAAGAAAAAAATATCATAAAGCAGAAGCTCAACAGTTCAGGCTGATTCACTCTTTCAGGCAGCCTTGTCTTTCACTGTACAGAGTGTATTCTTACTTCTAATAAACCAATTGCTTGCACTTGCTACTGTTTGTGTTGTGTTTTCAGTTCTTTGTCCATGAGACACAAGAACCGAGGACCACAACTCATTCTGCTAGTCCATTAACAGAATGATCAACTTCATGACAAGACAGTAAAACTGGATCCGAAAATGTGGTTGGGACTGAAGGCCAAACAGTTTCTCCCACCCCCTGTCCCCATTCCCACCAGCCTGTTCAAATGACCTAATTCCTCTCTCAGTCTCTGGCAGAGGAGCCAGACCTCTACCCCATCCCCTGGCTGAGGCAGAGTTCCCCTCGACAGCTCACCACACAGAGGAGATGCATGGGTGTGGGCTACAGGTGGCTAGTTTCTGAGAAAGCCTCAAAGAGGAAGATGAATGCACAATAATACTTTTCCTCTTATCACAAAAGTTAAGTCACCCTGCCTCCCACCAATATAAGTGAGAAATGAAGTTAGAAACAAGAGTGGACAACTCTCTCCACCTAAGACGTCAAAAGAAACTGTTTTCGCTCATGAAGGAAACATGTTGAGAGGGAAAAATCTGTTCCCTTTACAATGCTATATTTATTGATTTATTTATTTTTGAGCGGAATCATGAAGGACGAAGAGGAGTCTGCTGAGGAAGAAAGGAGAAAGCATTTCAGCCAAATGACACAGCATGTGCAAAGACAGAGATGCATAACAGGGCCCGGCATGAGATCCAGAAGAATAAAGAGAAGAAAACAGATTTCTTTTGGATTGATGTTTACAGCTCCCAATGTGCTTTACTATCAATGACTTCATTTTGATCTTCACCACAATGCCGAAAGGGAAAATTGTGATAGCTGTTGATACTCCTACTTGATACAGCAACTGGGATTGAATGAGCTAAGTTACATAAAGTACTTCACACAGCATTTAGAATACTATTAACAAACATTAGCCATTGTTATTGTTACTACTATAATTATGTTTATGATTATTACAGTTATTGTTTATTGCTATTGTCACTGCCAAATTCCCATGGTTAGTTAGTGGCCTAACTGGTAAGTCCCATTGTTAGTAAGTGACATAGCAAGGATGTGATGTAGCTGTGAGTCCTATAACTAGGAAGTGGCAGAACTGAGACTCAGTGACATGGTGTCCAGTGTAGTTCAGGAACTTGATAAGCACTCTCAAAAATGGTAAAGGTTATCTTATTTGCTTTTTTTTTTTTTTTCTGAGTTGAAGTCTCCCTCTGTTGCCCAGGCTGGAGTGAAGTGGCTCGCTCATGGCCACCCCAGTGTCGACCTGCTGGGCTCCAGTGATCCTTCCTCCTCAGTCTTCCAAGTAGCTGGAACTACAGGTATGCACTACCATGCCCAGATAATTTTTTGATTTATTATAGAGAAGAGGCCTTGCCAAGTTGCCCAGGATGCTCTCGAACCCGTGGGTTCAGGCAATCCCCTCACCTCGGCCTCCCAAAGTACTGGAATTACAGGTTTGAGCCACTGCACCCGGCCAAGGTGATCTTATTATGTCAACAACTTAGCCTGTCACTGTTTGGTTGCACGGGCAAGACTCCTAAGAAAATAATAACTTTAAACTCGGCACAGCAGGAAGAATAGCTTCATGTTTCACGGGTTTTTCTTGCCCTCCCAGGGCAATGCAGAGTAGTCCAGGGGGATGTTGCACACGCAGTAGGTTTGCACCACGCTGAAGAATCCAATCTTGGAAAATCCCTGGTGTTACACAGGGTTGAATCTTCCCAATCTTTGCCTGGATGAAGAGATGTTATCTTTGTTATCCTGGTCAGAAAACAAATCTGCCCTCTATACCAGGGAAGACAAGATCTCTATCTTCTAAGGCTATTTGCTACAGAGATATCCTTGAAAAAAAGTCTGGAACAAAAACTGGTATAAACATTCAGAAACAGAATTGTCTCTCAACAAGCACATTGAGAGAAAGTTACTTGCAGATTTTTTTGTCAGGCCACTTGGCTAATCTAGCAGCACGTTTAGAGAAAGTTAAATTGATGCAAATAACAGAATGATCAAAAATAAGCTTGGTAAACAGATTCTATTCCCCTGAAATGTCCTTACAACTCTTCCTTTAAGGTACTGGCAGAAGAGAAGGGAACTTTCCCTGAAAGGGAAATTCGGCAAAGTCTCAGTCCTCTCAGATGACATATTGCTCAGAAACCCAGAGGAGCAGATATTTTTCAGTGTTTGGAAGGATGGATCAGCATCTTGAGCATTAGGTACTCAAGAAAGTGAGGATGGAAAAGCTTATGGCATGAGATGGAGATGTGACTAGGAAAAAAACAGTCACTGGCATTAGAGGAGGCCGTAATGAGATGCTGCCTTTGTCCAAATAGATGCATAGATTTTGAATTTTCCCTTTTCCCCTCAAAGATGTGCAGATATATATTTTAATGTATTATTTAACTTTTAGAAGTACATATTTCTGGCTTCCACCTCTGGAGCTTCTCATTCAATATGGTCAGAAGAATTCTAATTTGGAAAATCTTCCTAGGTGATTAATGTATAGCAGGGACTAAAAACTGCTCTTTCAGGATACATTTTAATATTTTTTTTTATGTGAGTGAGATAAGTGATTTGTAAATAACTATTATAGCAGCTTACAGTTTAAGAATTATCTTTGAAAAGCCCCCTCCCAAACAAAGTAAGAAGAATTAAATAGTAATCTTCTAAATCCTGTCTTATATTTGGTATTAAGATGTGTTGTTTCATTAAGTATCTACTCTTGGAAATGCTAACGCTTCCTCTTAAAAGAAAATAGGTTATCATAGCAAAGAAGCTTTGCTAGACAGTATATTTGGGTTTATTTTTCAGCTTTTAAAATAGCAGGCCTCCCTAATATACTTCAAAGGGAAAATTCATGTTAGTTTTGCTCATATGTGGTGCCACTTGAATGCACTTCATAGTTCGTCTTGAGCCTACTAATTCTACCATCTAGTCTCTAATCAAAAATAGGCACTAGGTTACTCTAGTTGGTTGTCACCATAATCACATTTAATTTGACTTCTGTTTTTCCTGACACCATCACACAGTGTCAAGACTCTTCTTAACTCTCTTCTACTATTCAGTTTTCCCAAAGAACAGTCCCATTAGATAGAGGTCATAAAATTGTCTTTGTGTTTTCTTTACTTAAAGTTCAAATATAGCCATGGTGATCCGTGATCCAAGACAATCACTTTTGCATAGACACTTCCAATTCCACATTGAACTACATAGGGGGAGTTTTTAATTCTTCCTCAAATATGAATACTTATATTAAATGTTCAGGCATAGCCAAGTATAATTACAAGAAGGCGTGTTCAGGGGCACACTTCAGGACCTTATGAAGGAAAACTGGATATATATAACCACACACACACATGTATATATATATATATGCATGTGTGTGTGTTGTGTGTGGTTATATATATATATGTGGTTAAATTGGCACTGACTTTTTTATTACATATTTTTTAAGGAAATTTCTTACATACTAGAGCTGTTTTGATATGTTAGATGAGATTGTTTTACATAGAATTTCTTCTAAAGCAGAAAGTTTAGTAGAAACAGTTATACTCTATTTGCAGATGGGGGTGAAACTTCTTCCTTCTAGAAGAAAGAATGGTCTGCTATATTTTATATATTAGAATGTTATTTTATTCAGCAACTAATAATGTAATACTCTTATGTTACCACAGCAATTGACACTCAGAAATATAAAAAGTAATAATCCCATTATTTTGTGTAGCACTGGCGTTCAAACATCTCTTGAGGCATATTGTCTTATTTTGTGATGAAGTATTATATCCTTTTTCAAGGAGATTATATCATTTGGGATTGAGTTGAAGGAAGGGGGTAGAGCAAATAATAAATTATTAGGTTACAAATTAAAATATAATCTTTTAACAATCAGATAATTTTTATACAAAATAAAGCACAGCTTTGGAATTTAATTTGACTGATAATTCACAAAAACCCAAATTCGTCATGGCAAGTAGACTCAAATTATGAGCTTAAGCTACACAAGCAGTAGGGTGAAAATGGCTTCTCTTGAAGATAATAAGTTGATTTGTTGAAAAAATTTTTAAGTAGTTTTTATTTAACTCTTAAAAGGCATTTGAGCTTATGCTTTTAGAAGGCAAATAATGGATTCCTGTTGAAAAATAAATCCTATGGCCTGTCAACAGTTTTAGCAATGGGATCCCTAATGTAAACTCTCAGCTTTTCTTGAAAAAGATACTGTAAAGATCTGAAGATAAACTGAGGAATGTCTGTAATTCTGAGGAAGACTCAGTATCTGTGGTTCTACCAGCATCTAAAGAGGATGAAGGGTTGAGCAAGGTGGTTTATGTTTGTAATCCCAGTGCTTTGGGAGTCCAAGCTGGGAGGATGAGGCTAGGAGTTCTAGACCAGTCTGGGCAACACACCGAGCCTTCCCCCTTACTTCTGTATTTACAAAAAATAAAAAATAAAAAAATTAGCCATACATGGTGGTGCACACTTGTAGTCCAGCTATTCAGAAGGCTGAGTTTGGATCACTTGATCCCGGGAGTTTGAGGCTACAGTGAGTTGTGTTGCCCACTGCAACAGAGTAAGACCCTTTCTCTTTTTAAGAGAGAGAGAGAGAGAGAGAATGAGGTATAAGTCCATAAACCAGAAAATCTGGGTTTCCTAAAAGGTAATTAAAAGTTCAAAATCAGGATAATTGTTTTCTATAAACTATCAAAATTCACTCTAGATTTATATTTTAAAAAGACAATTGCTTATTGAATATCTGTTAAAAGAAAAGAAAGTAGAAGGAAGCTTATCTATTGAGTATAGTTATCTGTGCTGTGCTCCTATGACTTTAAACAACAAGTATTTAAATACTTTAAGTTTCTGTGGGCCAAGAATTCAGGTGCTTTGACTTGAGTCCTCTGGCTTGTAGTCTCAGAGGGCTGCAATCAAATAGTTGACTGGGGCTTAGTCATCTTAAGACTTGACTGGAGGATTCACTTCCAAGCTCACTCACATTGCCATTGGCAAGACTCAAGTTCTTGCCTGCTGTTAGCTAGTAAAATCAGTTCCTTGCCATGCAAAGCTCTAAATAGGGTTATTCACAACTTGGAAGATTCCTTGAGAGAGAGAGAGAGAGAGAGAGAGAGCGAGAGAGGGAGGGAGCAAGTAATATCTTGGTCTTTGTACTATAATCTCAGAAATATCATGAGGTCACTTTTGTTTTATTCTATTTACTAGAGTGAGTTACTGTATCCAGCTCACACTCAAAAAGAAAGTAATACACAGGGCATAAATACCACAGCAGTATCAGGGACCACTTCAGAGCCTACTGCTTTATATAATCTAATCCAATCTTTCATTTTCTAACCAAGGAAACTGAGCTGCACAGTGGTTGATTACCTTGTCCAATGTAACATAGCTTGATGCTGCCATTGCAAGAACCTAGATGTCCTGACCTCATCCAAAACTCTCTGCAAGAGAAAGGCAAGAATGAACAGAGGTAGAACTGTAGAAGCTATCTTCTACCACAATGGTTTTCAAACTACAGTAGTCCCTCTGTTTCCTTGGAGGATACATTCCAAGATGGCGGTTTCAGATGCCTGAAACCCCAGATGGTACCCAACCTTTGTATATGCTATGTGTTTTCCATCTAATAAATGAGATGGCTGCTAAATAACTAAAGTGTGTGCAGCATAGATAGCATAGATATACTGGATAAAAGGACAATTCACAATCGACATAGGACAAAGAGAGATGGTACCAAGATTTTCTCACACTACTCAGACTGGTGTGCAATTTAAACTTATGAATTGCTTATTTCTAGAATTTTCCATTCCATATTTTCAAACCATAGTTGACCTCAGGTAACTGAAACCACAGAAAGTGAAACCTTGGATAAGAGAGGACTACTGTATTCTGACCATATTTATGTATTCTTTCTGACCTTTACATTGTTTCATCTAGAAATTATTTTTATTTCTCACAAATAGGCAAAGGTTTTTAATAATTAGTTTTTCAATAAGGCTTAATGTATTTGAAAATGTCAAGGTTTTTTTTAAGATTGGAGAATACAGTTTATTTAGAAAGAGAGAGGAGATTCACCTCCCTAAGGTAGGGGAGGGGACAGCTTTTAATTCTTTTATCAATAACTAATTAACCCAATTCAAAGAATACCTTCTCTGAATCATCTCTCGCATCATATTACAATTTACAAAATGGAGAAATTTCATGGAACCAGTGATATATCTTTGTGTGTGTGTGTGTGTTGGAGTCTCACACTGTCACCCAGACTGGAGTGTAGTGGCCGCTCCCGGCCACCGCAGCCTCGACCTGCTGGGCTCCGGCGATCCTTCCGCCTCAGCCTTCCAAGTAGCCGGAATTACAGGCATGTGCTACCACACCCGGCTGATTTTTTGATTTATTGAGAAATGAGGTCTCACTGCCCAGGTGGGTCTCGAACCCACAGGCTCAGGCAATCCACTCACCTCAGCCTCCTAAAGGCGCGGGATTACAGGCTGAGCCACCGAGCCCGGCTAGTGATATATCTTTTAATAAGCTTTTGTAATCTAGTAAAAAAAGACAGATGCATGCCCAGTTTGAGGATTTATTACATGAAACTGAGTCTTTCATATATATTTCTGTCAATGTCATTTTATATCCTCTCACACACAGTAAAATAGTACGAAGCCTTAAGAAGACACCCACAAAAAAAGAAAGAAAGAAAGAAAGAAAGAAAATAAGAAAGAAAGAAAGAAAGAAAGAAAGAAAGAAAGAAAGAAAGAAAGAAAGAAAGAAAGAAAGAAAGAAAGAAAGAAAGAAAGAAAAATTCTTCCTGGGAGACACCACAAAAAAAGAAACCCCTTCCTTGGAGGTCTATTTAATCCTTTGCCAAATTTCTGCAACTTGCTTGGAGACTTCCAATTGTTTTTAAATGCGTCATCCTAGCAGTCTGTTTTTTAATCTGCTTTTATTCACTTGATATTTTATAAACCCTGTTTAATTTCTCTAAAAACACATTTAGATCACTTTAATCCCTCATTGCCATTTAGAATGTTTCCAACTTTAAAAATGTATTATAAACATCACTATGAAGACTATCCATGTATATTTTACCTATAGACTTCTCTGAGTGTCTTCTTCCAATAATTCCCTAGAAGTGGAGTTTCTAAGTGAAATGGTAGGCACATTTTAAAGATGTTTGGTTAAAAACATCACCAAATTGCCCTTGAGAAGTTTTACAGTCTCTGGTTCAGATTAGGAGACTAGAGAAATCTAAATATAAGTTCTACAACAATCTTTCTTTGTGACAGCCCTTTTGTTTAACTTTTTCGTATTTCTTTTCCTCGAAAAGAAGCAACCATCATTTTCTGAGAGTGAAGAAACTTGTATATTAAGAGAACATGGATTTGTGTCTCAAGGCCTAAGAGACCCAAATGGGTTCAACCCTTGGCCAAATGCACACTCCCATTCCTAATCACCTCTGTGTTGTACCAGGAAAAGTTACTTGTTCTATTTTGTTCAGTCTTTCCCATCCATTTTTCTACCATATCACTTTAGGAAGTATTAAAAAATATATCACAAACATTTACAGGGGAACAAGGGAACTCATTGATTTTCTGAAAGCAATTTGTTAATTAACATCAAAGGAATGAAATCTGACTTGCATAGCCTAGTGAGTGGCATTTTTCCATAGTCCTGGTTGCTATGGCGATGAAGGAAACTCGTTTGTTCTGGGTCACTCCTAAATTTGTGCATGAAAGCATAAGAGATTATTCCTGTCTAATCAAGTTATATGGAAAAGTTGAAGGGGAGGTGCTATGTTTTACAGCCATCAACCCTCAACAGAAAAAAACACAATAGCTGAGAAAAGGGGATTATATCTTCCTTTAAAAAACAGAGCAGAGAATTTCTAACTGACCCCAAAGCCTCTTCCAGCAGAATCTTTTTTTTCTTTCCTGCACTAATATGAGGAATGTGGAATCACGTTTCTTAAAGGGAATTAGAGTACATATTGAAAAACTCTACAACCCGACTTTGCATAATGAATAAGGAGTAGGGTGTGCATTCATTAAACAATTTTACTTTTGAACTTAAATTCTACAGTGTGTCAAATGCCTCACTAGCTCTGCATTGCCAGGAAACCAAGTTCTGTTACAATTAACATAATTGGAAAAGCTAGAATGAAGAAGGAATGGCTCACCTCTTCTTTGCCAGACCTCCTGGCCCCTGTGGTCTATAGATTTAAGCATCTCTTGCACATTTTCCTGCCTGTCCAACACTTCAGTTACAACTAAAGCAGATGGTAGTTTTGTAAGTCATTATTGGACTACCTATTTCAGCCCAAACACTATTTTTATAAAAAAAAAAGTGGCTGCATTGTATTTTGATTTTTATTTATATAAAGTTTATGTTTCTTTCCCCCAAGACACATAGCTGTGAATTTAAATCTTTATCCTGCCATTTATTAGCTGTGTGGTTTAGAAAAATCCCTTCATATTTCTTGCACTTCACTCTTCTTACCTACAGAATGAGGAATAAGATTTATCTATACAGGATTTTTAAAAATGCTTTTCCCTTGTAATTACTATCTGTTGCAGCATAACAAATTATACCCAACATTTAGCTGCTTAAAACAACAAATATGTATGATTTCACACACTTTCTGAGGATCAGGAATGTGGAGCAGTGACACTGGATGATTCTAGCTTAGAATACTCTTATGAGGTTCCAACAAGACATCAGTTACAGCTACAGTCATCTGGAGGTTTGACAGAGGCTAGTAGTCCTGCTTTCAAGCTCACTCATGTAGCTGTTGGAAGGCTTCAATTCCATGCTGACTGTTGGTTGGAGGCCACTATTCCTCATTATGTGGTTGTCTCCATAGCAGCTGTCTTCCCCTAGAATGAGTACTCTGAGAAGAAAAGAATGAGCGACAAGGACAAGAGAAAGCACCTAACACAGAAGCCACAGTCTTTTTTAAGAACCTAATCTCAGAAGTGACGACCCATTATTCTTGTACTTTATTTATTAGAAACAAGCTATTGACACCCAAGAAACCCAATAAGACAACACTCAAAGAGAGGAGAATTAAGCTCCACCTCTTGAAGAGATGATTGTTAGATAATTTGTGGATATTTGTAAATCCATAAAGTCAGCCTTAGGTCACCAACCTATATTCATCTTTGATACAAGATGTACCTCTTTCTCAAGGCTACTAAGCTCTCATTTAATTGCAACCACAGCTTAAAGTATAGAATCTCAGCATCTAAGGTGAGTCCAGACATAAATAAAACTCTTTGGTGTTAGTCCTTGAGTACAGTTTCCCTCTACCTATGAAACTAAAAGTACATGTTGTCTTGTTGCAGCACAAATAATATATATGCACACATATAATGGTGGGACAGGTTTAAGATGGCTACCATGGGTATTCCTGACCTGAGAAGATAAAAGGCACAAGAGTATTACTGGTCCATAGCTACTGTGAAATCCAGCTGGACAAATGTTGGATGTTCACTGATTAGGTCTCATGGTCTGAGACTATTTCTCCATGGCTCTCAGCTCGACCATCTGGGCTTTTGGTTCTTCCTCCTCCTTCCTTTTTTTTCATGACAAGTAACATATTTGCAGCTGAGTCGTTTTCTCAGCCTGATTTCTGCCAGTAGAATTTTGGAAGCCCAAAGGCCTCTTTTCGTTTTGTGTTGTCTCTGTTCTTTTGAAATCCAGTTGACAATGCCACTACATATATAATTCCTCTAAAAACTTCATTGGTTTCTCTGAACCTTATTGGGGAGTGGGAAGCACTGTATTAGACAAAAGCTACACCCCCAGTTTAGTCAAGATAAGCTCTTTATTAGGATTCCACTGAGACTAAAGGACTCATAAGGGACCCCTACTGCATGATTGAAAGAATCTGTAGTACACACATCTGTTATCCTTAGTGGGTCTTTTGTTGGACCAAAAGGAAATTTGAGGCACTGCCATAGCTCTTTCTGAGGTCTTATGAAATAACTTTACAGTCACATCCTTGGCTTCATCTTTAGACTAGTTTTCATGGCACCACCCTGCATATGCTCTTAGCTGAGGAGCCACTTTTTAATTTTAGAAGTGTCTGCTATCTGGATTATCTGAGAAGTTGCAAAACCACCAAGCCCTGGTTACTTTAAGTTGAATAATCTCTCCTTTATTCTTCTCCTCTCACATTTCACTATAAGCAGAAAGAAGAAACCAGACAGTACTTAAAACAACTTTCTTGTAAATTATAAGGTTGTAGTCAACTATTCATCATCTCAAGCTTTGGGTGGAGCTGGATAATCTGCTTCCAAATGGGCTTACATTGTTGTTGGCAGGGGTCAGTTCTTCACTGGGTCTTGATTGGTGCCCTCTGTTCCTCAGTATGGGGGTCTCTTCATGGCAGCTGGGTTCCCCTAGAGCAAATTGTCTGAGAGAGTGTGAACTAGACCATGAGAGCAAAGTAGAGCACATAGGTTAAATCTGCCTGTTTATTTATAACCCAATATTGAAATGATATTTCATTACTTTTGCCATAGTCTTTTCATGAAAAGCAAATCTTTGAGTGTGCCTACACTCAAGAGGAGAATTAAGTCTTTCCTCTTCTTGAAGAAAAGGGTATCAAATAATTTTTGGATCTATTTGAAAAACCATCCTACCCCAATCTTAAGTACTGAATATTGTCCTCCTAAAATTCATGTGCTGAAGTACCAATTTAACTGTATTTGGAGATAGGGCATTTAAGGAGATGATTAAGGTTAAATGAAGTCATAAAGAAGGAATCTTAATATTTTAAGTATGGTGTCCTTATAAAAAGAGGAAGAGGCACCAGCACATACTCTTGCTCAATTTCTTCGCTTGTATTCTCTCTCTGTCTCTCTATCTCTCTCTCTCTCTCTCTCTCTCTCTCTCCCTCCCCTCTGGCAAACACACAGGAAAGGCCATAGGAGGACACAAAGAGAAGGGGCTATCTGTAAGCTGAAAAGAGAGACCTCAACAGAAACCAACCTGGCTGCCACCTTGATCTTGAACATCTAGGTTTTAGAACTGTGAGAAAACATATTTATATCATTTAAACCATCAGTCTAGTGTACTTTGTTATAGCAGCTTGATCAGACTAATATACCTAAAAGCATTACTAATGAAAGGAAAAAGGGAAGTAAAACCTCTAAAGGTCAGAAAATTTAGACCAAATCTAGTTGCATATACAACATTTGCTTTTCTTAAAATTTGTAAAGTTCATAAAAATATTATATATTATGTAATACCAAGTAAAATTGGTATTCTGTATTAATGTGCTGTAGTTGTATTGTGCTGGCTTTGAGTAGAAGATCTATTACACATAGTAGGTCCTTAATAAAATAATAATTTTATTAAAGATATATATTTACTTTTATCAGTTATTCGAATCTGCATAAAAATTTCACAAAGAAGGATACTATTATTCCTATGTTATAAACGAGAAACTTGGGCTCAGAGGAGTCAGTGTTCAATGTTGGCATTTCTAATAAGTAAAAACAAACAAAAATCTAGGCTCACAATACCAAAACTGCATTATTTTTACTGTATCAATCCGCCTTTCTAAAGAGACAATGCTAATATATATATATATATTATATTAAATATATATTATATATATATTAAAGATGTGGGGTACAATTCAGGGTTAAGTATACAATTGTTCATTATGTATATAACCTTGTTGATGAGGTGTGGCCTGGGAGATTCCCACTATTGCCAATCCTGCCTCCCTCCCCTGGACAGTTTCCCACTCTGCCAATCCTTTTCTTACAGTATTACAATAGTAGTTCAAGGTCTGCTTATAAATGAGAACAAAATTATGAACTTCACAGTAACCTGAATGGACTTAGAATCTATAATACTGAGTGACCCATCACAGAAACAAATAACTGAGTATCATATGTTATCACATAACAATGCTAGTATTTTGGGACAGTTTACTTCTTGGCAAATTGACATTTTAAATGGAAACATGTCAAAATCCTCCAGAGACAAATACTATGAATAGAGAACACAGTGTAAGTTATTTTATCTTATGGAATCTTTGATTATGTGAGAGTTATGTATTTTTATAACAAAAGCACCAAGACTTACATATCAGCAGACTTTGGGAAATAGAAGATACACATTTATTCATTCAACTTTGTTTGTGTACTCACAGCCAGCAAACCATTGCGTTAGTTATTGAGGTTTTAAGAAAGACCTGTAAGTCTTCTTAAAAACTCTGAAATATATAATCTGGTAAAGGAAATTAGGCATGAGCACAATATATTATCATGAGTGTATCAGTTAGTTATTGCCACTGTAGTGCTGCATAACAAATCAAATCACTTCAAAACTTAGTGACCTGCAACAACAATAATTTATCATTACTTATCTGTGGGTTGTCTAGCAGGTGCTGTATGACTTCGCCTGCTCTCTGCTTGCTTAGTGCAAAGCAATAGGTTGTATCAAGACCTGTTCCAAATATCCCTCATTCTCTGATTCAGTGTGATAGCCAGAACATGTTATTCTCATGGTGGTGGCAGAAGCAGAAGAGAGGCAAATGATAAAAGCCTCAGTGCCCCTTAAAGATTCAGCTCTGCACACACTGTTACTATCCCACATTCTATCGCTAAAGAACTTATTTGGCCAACTCAACATTAATGGGGTGAGAAAATAAACTCTGTCTCTAAAGGAAGAACCACAAAGCCAATAGCAAAAAACATGGATGCAGAGAGGTGTAATGAGTTGAGAACAATGGTACAATTTATCGAAATAAGTAACAGAAGACAATATATTCCGTAAGATGCATCAAGAGGGAGACAACTAAGCAACAGTCAGAGTCATTAGAGCTTATTTTAAGCCTGACACTTTCTCCAACTAAACGGAAATTCGTGGCTTAACTGCTTGGAACCTCAGTTTCCTCGTCTTCAAAATGATTTTTGTAATGATTATGAAGCATCACATACATAAAAATAAATACCAGTGTCTGACACATAGCAAGAACACAGTAAAAGGAAGAGGAATGCAAGACTAGAGCTGTGAGAGTTCATATTCTACTAGAGGAAGCAAGACATTCATTTATGAAAGAACTAGAAAAGGATTATAGGAAAATTCTAATCGAGAAAGAACAGCATATAAAATTTGAGCCATGTGAAGAGGGCTTAAACAGCAGAGTTTTCTTTATCCATGTAGAATGGAGCTCACCAAATGAATAATTTCAATTCTCTCTTTTATTTCTTAACAATTAATTTCAGGAGAGCATGCATATATTTCCATTCATCTTAACTGTTTATAAGATATTCTGGCAGTAAAATGACATGGTTGTCATGGAAGCAATCAAGAATCAGGAATCAGAACTTAGGAGAGTATATGCAGCTGACCATGTTCATTTTTATAATACAAAAGGTTTGGTTTGGTTTGGTTTGGTTACAGTAAGTTACTTGTGAAGGAACGTGTCCATCAAAATATTCATCGTGTGATACCAACTCAAATTAATTATGTGAGGATAGTCCCACAACTGTCTAAATACGGACTGATGTTTATATATATCTATATGCATATTACACATATTTAAGCATTTTTGGTATGGCTCATTTCATTATTTTATTGCCTTGGCTAAATTTAGAATTTCCCTACTATCCTCATTATTAAGCCCAAAAGCCCACCTCAAGGATTCTTGATATTCCATCTTGATTCCTCAGCAGGTAAAATCTGTCCTGTCAAGAAGTTTTCAATTGAAAGAATGAAAATTATTCAAAAATAAATGTTTAAGAAAACAAATCCATGGAATCTATAATACTCAGTGATCTATCACAGAAACAAAGAACTGAGGACCACATGCTTTCACTCATAAGCAGACCCTGAATATTACCATAATACTATAAGAAAGGAATTGGTAGTAACCAGAAACTGCCTGGCGGGGGGCAGATAACATCAATGAGGGTACCTGATCTCAAGCCAGGTGAAGTGGGGACCAAAGGGAGGTTCAAACGTTACCTGTACAATGACCACTTGTATATCTAATCCTGAATTGTACCTCCCCCACATCTTTAAATAAATAAATAATTAAAAAGTAAATGTAAAAAAGAAAACAAATCCAGATATATATAGAATGAATTGGGCTTCCTTAGGTCCTATGTCAACTTTTCCATGCCTCTTGTCTATACCCCTTCATGTTTTTAACTTTAAATATTTGAATAGAATATTTTCAGAGGTGTCATCTTCATTTTTTTCTATTCACAGTCTTTACTTCAGTTCAATTTAGCAGTGATCAAGAATGTTCTAATTGTAGAAGGTCTATGCTAGGTGTTTTGAAAGTGCAAAATGATTAGGACTCCATTGTTGCCATAGAGATTCTAGCACATGGGAGGGTCAAGTAAAAAACTATTCATTGTTTTGTACATTACAAAGAAGAATGAAATTTTGTGTGCTTCCTGCTCTAAAAGAATTCACAAAGTGAGTGGCACTTGAGCTTTTCTTAAAAGATAGATAGGATTTAATTAAAGAAACAAATTGGGAGCAAAGTACTTTAGAATAAAAACGTGGAAGTGTCTTGCAGGTTTTTGAAACTGTTGATCTTGAACTTAGCAAAATACCAAGGCTGGAAATGTAGCTATGAATGTTATAAGAAGAGTAGTGTTATACGAAGCCATATACAGAGTGAAAGCCCTAGAGAGACACAGAGACTATTAACAGAGAGAGGAAAGGAAGCAAAAAAAGCATCTAGAATGGGCAGAAGAAAACACCAAAGGAGACTAAGAAATTATCACAATTGGTAATAAAAGGAGTACAGTGTTATGGAAAGTGAAAGATCTCAAACTCAAAAGAAAAATTAATCGAAGGCTGGGCTTGGTGACTCAGCCTGTAATCCCAGCGCTTTGGGAGGCCGAGGCAAGTGGATTGACTGAGCCCGCAGGTTCGAGACTCGCCCAGGCAACTTGGTGAGACCGCGTCTCTACAATAAATCAAAAAAAAAAAAAAAAAAATTAATTGGCAAATGAACAAGGACCAAGAGAAGGAAGTTGGTGAAAATTAATTACCTTACTGGAGAAAGGAATTTCTTACCAGTCATTTCTTACCAGCAAGTGAACAAATATAACATTTTAAGAAGAATAAAAGAGTAGTTGAGAAGGTTCACATAAAGAGTCCTAGTGTTACCATTTTATTGAATGATCTGATTCAGAAAGGTGAAGTCAGGGAGTATCTTTACTCTTTCTCTTATTGCCTCTTAAACTGGATCCCTAGACCCATTCTTTTATAATCTAGATGAAATCTCAGCCAGGTACCACAACTTTTCTGGTTCCTTTAGTTTCCAAGATCAGCCTTATTTTACTAATAGAATAGTTCCTACCAATGTAATATTTAATCTCAGAAAGCAAGCAGTTTAAAATGGTCTCTACTCCTCCAGCTCTGGCTTACTTTGGGCTTAAACGTATGAATTCGTTTTTCTTTCTCCTTTATTCATCTCTTCCCTCCCAACCCTTTTTTTAGTTTTACTCCTCCAGGATCTAATTAGACAGAAAGCAATCTAAGGGGGAAATTGCCCAGTCTATGTACCCGGAATAGTGTCATCTGTTGTTCTTATTCTCTTGAGATAGATGTACAATTTGAGGTCTATGTTTCTTGAGAGTCTTTTGTTGAGTTTCTCAAAGGTACTCCACTGAAAACACCAATTGCAACTTCAATTGCAACTACTGTAATACAGCCTGGCAGGCTGTTCTCAATTCCATCCTCATCCTCTGGTCTTCTGGTTGTCCATGTTCTGCTGGGTCACTTCATGCTTCCATGCTGTTCTTAAGGTGATCCTAAGGTAACAGTCTACTTCAAGGACCATGTTATTTCTCAGATAATGTGCAACTTTTCCAGCTATTGATGGAGGAGCAGTTTCCTCCTGATGTATCCTTTTCTTTCCTCTTTGCTGCAAAGTAAATCACTCCAGGCACCAACTTTTGCCTTCAGACTTTTCCCAGCAAGCATCATATGCCAAACCTTACACTTCCTAACTGAAGGGACACAATTTATGGCCATACCACCCTGAATGTGCCCAATTTAATCTGATCTCGGAAGCTAACTCAAAGGATATATATTAAGGTCTCCTTGGGGTCCTTTTGAGTAGCTTTTTACTTGATGTTAGATGAGGAGCAATGGAAGAATGCCACAGCATTTCAACTATTCTCCCCAGTGAAAGTCTCTCATGGCCTCCTAAATCTCATTCTCTTATACATTTGAAAGGTAGTGATGGGTTTATGTAGCAAAATTGGTTTTGAGCCATCTTTTTGCAAATCCTGTATAGCTGGTTTATTATCTCTCTTTAGAATGGTGGAGAATTTGGCAACTATTGTGTTATTCTCAGCCAAAGACCTATACAGAAAATTCAAGACAACAGGAAGAGTTGAATTTAACATCCTGATACATTAGTAAAATGGGAGATTAGGTCATTTATTGAGATTGAGTGAGGGCATTTAGGGATTTTTGTGGTTAATAAAAAAGAAAAAGACACTCCAATAAGTGGAGTAGACAGTCAATTAGCAATGAGGAAAAGATTGGTGAATAACAATTGTGAGGTTTGATAGCATCAATATGAACTACAAGCCATAAATACAGTTATGAGAATCTTGCTGTCAAATCCAGGAATGTGGAAGCTAGAGAGGAAAAAGAAATAGAGACTTCTTTTTCCCCCAATGATAATGACTGGCAAATGCTTTTCAGTGTGATGGTAATAATGAGTGTTCAATGCCTGCAAGAAAAAACAGACTAGGTAGAAAGAGAGTAACAATGACAACCTTGACCGTTCATTAAGCACTTCCTGTGTGCCAAGAATTTGCTAAGGTCTGTATACATTTACTTAGGTAATATAATATGTGTTTTATTGAAAAGAAAAAAGAGTCATAGGTTAAGTGACTTTTCCCTAGTGTCTTATTGCTCTAAATGGAAGGTGGAATTGGAAGTTAGATCTGTCCTACACAGAGTCAACACACAGAGGTGAATCGGAAGGATACACAGACTTGGAGATAAATGATTCCAGATCCCAATGAAAAGAAGAGTGGAGGTGAGTGTAAAGTGGACTGATGGGAGCTTTTAGATCAAGAGTTTACATTCAAAGTTGCTATCATAGAGCACTCACTAAGTACAAGTGTGTCTGTGCAAATGGGTTGCTTAGGTAGTGCAGAGCTGAAGGTCACTGGAGTAGAAGTAAATCAAAGGACTGATACACACGAAGATTGTTGGCCTTATCTTTGTAGTGATGTATCTACCCAAGGAAAAACTGAAAGATTGGGTGCAAAGTAGGAAATCTGTGATTGGGCCTAAAGATATCAAAGAATGTAGGTAAAATTCGGTGGCCAAAATAAAAAAAAAGTTAAATGATGTAGGCTTTATAAAGATCTGGAAATGTTGAATGCAAGTAATTTCAAAACCATTGGGAAATGGCAGTAGGAAGGAAATCAAATTTCAACACCAACTTCTAACTCCAAGTTATAAGAAAATGAGTCACCTCTAAAGGGAATTGAGCAGGATGTACTGTTTTCAAGAAAAGAGTTGTATTCCTATCCCAGTGACCTTTCCTAGTCACCCAATTCAAAGCATTTCCTTCCTCCAGTCATTTTCTGTCACCCAAGCCTCTTTTATTTCCTTCATGGTACTTATTATATAAAAGCACTCTTGTTTGTTTATTAATAGTTTATCCCCCATTAACACATGGGCTTCTGAGGGCAGGGATTTTGATTTGTTGACCACTGCAGCTCCATTAAGAGGAACAGAGCCCAGGTCATAGCAAATGCTCAATAAATATGTGTTGGATGAATGCATAAATTGGAATAAATGTTTGAGGAAAATTTTGAGTATATGTTTACTTTTTTTTTCAATAGGATGTAAGGTAGCAAAAAGTGGAAAGGTGGTTAATGTGACCAAGAAGAATGGACCAGAATTAGATGGAGAAAGTATTTAGTAAAGTAAAAAACATACATAACCTAAGAAGTGTGACTTTCATTTGCAAATGAAACAATATGTAAATACAATGTAAATGAAATTCAAGAGATTCCTTGAATGATGGAGCTGTAGAACTGGGAAGTAACAGGTTGCTGGATCCAGTTCAGTAGGGAAGATAATCAGACTGTGGAACTATGTATTCCTCCTTGAATGCCTACTTGGTACTTGGGACCTTCTTGAGACTGTGATGAACCATGGTTTCCTCACCACCTGTGACTCTGCTTGACTTCATGTGTTTGTGACTGCTGAGGAAGGTTAATATGGACACATCTGATCTCTTCTTGTTCCCATTCCTCTTACCTTATCTTAAAATCATAAATGACTAAGCCGGGCTCGGTGGCTCAGCCTGTAATCCCGCGCCTTTGGGAGGCTGAGGTGAGTGGATTGCCTGAGCCCGCGGGTTCGAGACCCGCCTGGGCAGCGAGACCTCATCTCTACAATAAATCAAAACATCAGCTGAGCGTGGTGGCGCATGCCTGTAATTCCGGCTACCTGGAAGGCTGAGGCGGAAGGATCGCTGGAGCCCAGCAGGTCGAGGCTGCGGTGGCCGGGAGCGGCCACTGCACTCCAGTCTGGGCAACCGAGTGAGACTCCAACTCAAAAAACAAACAAACAAACAAACAAACAAAAAATCATACATGACTATTTGATTAACATTAAACAGCAACTTATATATTTTTTTTCTTCTGGTAAAATGAAGTAGAGTGTCAATGTGATTCCTTGAATAATTTTGTTTCTTAAGTTAAGAAAGCTACTATTGGAGAAGACTATAGGAGAGATTCCAGCCATAATTTAATTTATGTATAGGATTTCAAGTGATAGAGGAGAAACAGAAAAAGGGCAACTGAGGGCATAATTATTTCACCATGTTAAAGTCTAAAACAGGTGGGGACATCAGAGCCTGGAGGCCAGCAGTGGGGCTGAGAAAGCTGGAACTATTTCCACCCACATGAAAAACAAACCAGAATTTGGATCAAATGAATGGTATAATTGTCAGGCTATACCTAATTTGCTTAGGGTTCTATACTGGAGTTTACCAAAATTAAAATGCCTGCCAGGAATGGTCACTTAGCCTTTTGTTTCAAGGGAGTGCAATGGTCTGATGAAGCCTCAGGGACTCCCTGACACATAGAACTTTCCAAGACTGTTCTTGTGATAGTTAAAAAAAAAAAAAATCAAGCAAAAGGAACAAGGTCCTGGAGTTTGCATTTGGAGTTTGCACTTGAAGCTTATTTAGACAGGAACTGACTGAAGAAAAGAAAATCATCCAAATGCTTTTAAAAAAAAGGATTTTTCTAAATTCCAACCAAATAGGTGGAATGGTTGTTTATCCCTACAACATTAAGGCTCATTAGATAAAACATAGAAATTGCCACAGAGGATTAGTGGGGTTCTTTTTGTTTGTCTGTTTGTTTGTTTACATTTCCTTACTGGGATTTATGAAGTCAGACACAGATAGAAGGAGGGATACAGCAGTGACTGATCTGAAAAGAAATTAATTAAGATATAGGAAAACGAGGGATTTACTAAATGATCCTGATTAAAACTTTGAACAAGCATAGAAGAAATTCAAAGAACAAACACAATTTAAAAACATGGTGGTAAACTGGTCTCGGTGGTTCAGCCTGTAATCCCGCGCCTTTGGGAGGCTGAGGTGAGTGGATTGCCTGAGCCAGCGGGTTTGAGACCCTCCTGAGCAGCGAGACCTCATCTCTACAATAAATCAAAAAATCAGCCGGGCGTGGTAGCGCATGCCTATAATTCCGGCTACTTGGAAGGCTGAGGCTGAAGGATGGCCGGAGCCCATCAGGTTGAGGCTGCGGTGGCCGGGAGCGGCCACTGCACTCCAGTCTGGGCAACAGAGTGAGACTCCAACTCAAAAAAACCCAAAAAAAACAAAACAAAACAAAACAAAACAAAAAACATGGTGAGTCAGGAAGTCTCATTACATTCATAGTCTTCTTCCAGGAAAGTGGAAAGGAGTGCTTACAAAGCCCAGAGGGCCCAGGCACCACCCTGCATGTCTGTGACATCAGAGGCTTGTTACATATGGTTAAGGCTGCTCTATTCTGTAGCTGGACTGCTGATTTCATAACCCAGCCAGACCACTTTTCAGCAGATCCTGTGCAAACTACCTTGCCTCTCTGAACGTCTGTTTTGCCATCTGTGAGGAAAATGGAATCTACAGGTTTGTTGTTAGGATTAAATAAGAGCATTCTTAAAATAGTACCTGGCCTGCCACAAATATTAATATTATTTTTACCATCACCACTGCCATCAACATCATTTCTGGTGCCTATTCAAGTGACAGTGCCTGAGTTTGTGACAGATACTCAGTAAATATGTGATGATTGACTGAATGAATGAATGCTAGCCAAAATGAATGTTTCTTCTTCCTGTTTTCTCACTTAAAAGTCCAACATGCGGGGCTAAACCTGGGCAGCAAACTTGGTGTCAACATGGTTCCCTAGGCATGTAATGAGTGAAGCACGCTGGATGTAAGAAAAATGAATAACAAGCCTTTTTGCTCTACCTTTCATTTTCTCACTTTGGATAGACATGTGAGTACTAAGAAATTTTTCTGTACTCTGAGTGAAGCAAAAGCTCAAACACTCAAAAATGGCAACTGACTACCGCTCTCTGTCAGGGATGCAATAGCAAGTGGCGGGAACTGTGGCAACCTGGAGACCCCATGACCTTCTAGATAGGCAGATTACACAATTCCAGCTGATTATTGCATTTGAGAATGCAAACCTAGTGTGGTCAACCGTTTGGTTTTTCAGAAGAACCTGAAAACTTAAAAAAAAATTTTTTTTACATATCCCCTTAATGTTTTTTGTAGTTATTATTTGTCTTTTTTTTTTTTTTTTTTTTTTTTGGGGGGTTGGAGTCTCACTCCATTGCCCAGGCTGGAGTGCAGTGGCACACTCAAGGCCACCCCAACGTCGACCTGCTGGGCTCCGGGGAGCCTTCCACCTCACCCTTCCAAGTAGCCAGAAATACAGGTGTGTGCTTTTACATCCGGCTAATTTTTTATTTATTGTAGGGATGTGGTCTCGCCAAGTTGCCCAGGCTGGTCTCGAACCCCTGGACTCAGGCAATCTTTTCACCTCGGCCTCCCAAAGTGCTGGGATTACAGACTTGAGCCACCGTGCCCCCAGCCTTACTTGTCTTTTTTTTTTTTTTTTTTGCCGAGACCAAGAGATTTATTAAAGGGGCTGTTACAGAGAGGGTCTGTAACCGAGAAAAAGCAAGAGAGGGGGAGAGACAGAGAGAGAGAGAGCATGGGGGAGAGGAAGAGAGGGAGAGAGCGGGAGAGAGTGGCGGAAAAGAGAGAGCAGGAGAGAAAGAGGGAGCAAAGAGGCCTTGCTTGTCTTTTAAACACTGGGCAGGCTAAATATTATAGAACTGCTCACTAGTGACCAGTGCAGGGACCTCTAGTGGGAAGACAACCTATTAAAAGTTAACCTCCCTCTGCGCCCTTCCTGCTGACCTAGCCCTTTCCCTTCCTCCCTGCCCCCTTCTCCCCAGTGCTTATCTCCTAACAACACTGTTATCAGAGAGAAGACTAGGGTGGGACTGTGGGGTGGGGTTGAGGGGAGTCAGTGAACATCTCGGGGAGAGAAGACAGAAAGAGAGGTGAGAAGGAGCCAGAGGCCAAATCTGCCCACTCTACCATTTTAGATAAACCTGGTCAGAGTGCAGGAACTCAAGAAAAAGGTGAGGCCATTTTTGATTGGTTGTGAAGGAAGAGTAAGGGGGATATTTCAAAGTAAGAATTTGGGTGAAGAATAAATAAATTAAAAATAAAATACTATTTTCCAGTTAACCTAAGAATCATGAAGCAGGAAGTTATAAAACCAACCACTTAGAAATTCGTTGTTTCAGCCAGGCTCCATGGCTCAGCCTGTAATCCCAGCATTTTGGGAGGCAGAGGCGAGTGGATTGCCTGAGTCCGTGGGTTCAAGACCAGCCCGGGCAACTTGGTGAGACCTCGTCTCTAATAAGTCAAAAAATGAAAAAGTAGCTGGGCATGGTAGTGTGCACCTGTATTTCCGGTTACTTGGAAGGCTGAGGCATAAGGATCGCTGGAACCCAGCAGGTTGACACTGGGGTGTTCGTGAGCGTGCCAGCACTCCAGCCTGGGCGAGCGAGACTCTGACTCAAAAAAAGTGGAAGAAATTCCTTGTTTCCCATTTACCTCTATCTATCTCATGTTTGTTTCTTAGGCATCCAAATACCTCAGTGCTTTTAAATCTGTGAAATGTTTGGGGTAATTGAGAATTCTCTGTTTGTACTACCGCTGAGCATATTTTTGTTCTGCCTAAGCTTGCTGCTCTTGTCATTGATAATGGCCTTGTCATATATTTGCAGAATGTCTGGCTTTGATTTTGGTCATGAACTATACTTTTGAAATGCATCCAGAAGCTCCCATCACTGCAGATGCTGGCCATGCCCCTGCCTCCGGGTGCTGATTTTCTATTATTGTCTACATCATTGATTTAGGACTCATTGCATTTAATTTTCTATTCAAGGAAAGTCAGGCAATAAAGCAGAAATAGAATATAAAATCTTGGCCCGTTAGGAGCTTAAATATGAGTTAGAGATGACAAAAAAATTATCTAACAATGGAAGATGCTCACTATAGTCCTATGGTATACACACATGATCATATAATATCTATACAGTACTAGTAGAGTATATACTTTGGTATCTATGACATAATATATTGTAGTATAGAATTGCTGAAAAGTATCACCTTGCAAATAGAAAAACCAGGCCTGGAATCTCTTTCCTCTGCTGATCAGGTGGTTGACTTCAGGCTTATTTGTAAAAATGGGTTAATGATATATATCTACTTCCTGAATGGTTGAGGATGAAAAGAAACAATCTGTGTTCAGCAATTAGCACGCAGTACCTGGCAAACAGTAAGCATACAGTAAGTGCTCTAAAAAGGCAAGTATATAAAATCTAGTTACAGACAAAAGATATATCATGTAAAAATGTAAATAGCAAATCCGTTGCTACCTAACTCTGGAATATAATAATACGATGTCTCAAGTGAATAATTGATGACTTCAAATAATGATAAAGAGATTGTTCTATGGATTGTTAAGACCTGTCAAATAATATATATATAGATGATTATAGTATTAACACACATATAATGACATGCACAAACCTTAAGTGCCCAGCTCAGTGGGTTTTTATATGCACATATCCATGTAACCACCACCATCAAGATTTAGAACATTTCTATCACAATAGAAATTTATTTCCTCCTTCAAAAAAAAATCTATATCCTCTGCCTTTCTCCCTCAATTAACCACTCTACTGACTTCAATCACTACGCACTAGTTTTGCCTAGTGCCAACTTTTCATAAATGTAATTGTTTAGTATGTACTATTTTGTATCTCACTTTCTTCACTAAATAGTTTTTCTGTGACAGTCATCTGCAAAGTATGAAAGTGCCAGAAATAGAGTTAGAAAATACAGTCTTCATATCCTTACCAACACTTGATATTGCCAGTTTTTAAATTTGTACATGCTGAGGAGTAGAGGATAGGGTGGTATCTAATTGTTGTTTTGATTTGCTTTTCTCCTATGTCTAATGATGGTTAACACTTTTTCATATTCTTACTGGCTGTTTTGATATTCTCTCATTATTCTCTCTCCTTTCTAAAATAACCATTCAAGTCTCTTGCCCCTTTTTGATAATGGTTAGTTGGTTAATTTTTTATGAATTTGCTTCCTTACATTCTAGATAGAATTGAGAGTATCTTCTATCTGTCTATGATTTGTTTTTTCACTATCTTAGAGGTGACATGATGTAAAGAAATTCCTAATTATACTGAATTCCAATTTATTAGGTTTTTTTTCATAATTAGTGTGTGTGAATTTGAGGAATCTTTGTTTAGCAAAGTATCCCAGATGATATTTTATTCTGAGATGGCTATTTCGGAATCCCAAGAATCAGAAGACTGTCAAAAGTTTGCACATGCCAGGTTACTCCCAATCAAAAGATTTGCCTAAAGTATATCTATTTCCCACCTTTTAATCCAAATGTAAGAGTATTCAATGACTAAAACAGCTTCAAGTCCTCGAGTTAGATGATCACTCAGTGACTCTGGGCCAGTCACAGAAGAGCCTTGTCTTAAGCCCTTCACCCATGCCTGAGACACTGTCTGGAGTAATTGGAAACAATTCCAGCTATGGTCTGGGAATAAGGCTTTCTAACTCTTTCATTTTTGTTAAAAAAAACGTATTTTTTCCAAGATTAAATTTGGCCCCAGATGTTTGTATATTTCATTATAGAGAATTTGTTGTATTATTCTATCCTCCAAAGTTTTCTAAATACGTGGTGAAGAATATCTGTGACTAGGGAAGTTTCTGCCTTGTTTTAATCCTTTCCACCAGGACAGAAATAATGAGTCTATTATGAATCCAATTCCTACTTCTTTTTAGCTTGAAACACCAAAAAGCAAAATTCTTCCCAATATACAGAGAAAAACACTGAAATGGATTAATTAATAATAAAGACTGCAGTAATTTATTTGAAGATATCACTTACTCTTCCTTATAGCTCAACTTTCAGTGTTAATGGAGAAATGAGATTTAAATAATTATTTGTTTGTTAGGACTGCCATAACAAATACCATAGACTGGTGGCTAAAGCAACAAACATTAATTTCCCCACAGTTCTGTAGGCTGAAAATCTAAGATCAAGGTGTTGGCAGGTTTGGTTTCCTCAGAGACCGCTCCGTAATTGCAGATGGCTACCTTCTCACTATGTCTTCACCTGCTCTTTCCTGTGAAGACACCTGTGGTGTCTTTTTTTTGTGTCCAATTTTCCTTTTCTTGTAGGGAGCCAATTCATTTTGGATTAGGGCCCACTCTGTATTCCACCTTTAACTTAATCACCTACTTAAAAGTCCTAACTTCAACTACAGTCACATTCTGAGGTATTGGGGGCTAGGACTTCATCCTATGACTTTTTTGCAGGGGAGGGAGTTACAATTGAGCATGTAAACCTCACTGGTGGGTATTTTAGAAGAGCATGATGAGAAAAAGTACCAGAGGAAAAGTAGACGAAATGTTCAGAAATCTGCAAATGAGCAATAGTCATAGACACCAAAGGTCCAAGATTTGGAATTGACATGGAAAACCTACCAAACATTACCTGAATGTACAAATCAATGGGGATTAGACAGAGTAGATAGCTGCTGAGGATGGAGTTGAAGGGTACAGCACACACTGAGCCAAGAGGGATCATAAGGCAAAGTCTTCTGATTGAAAAAAATTGGGAGCTGATTTTGAAGGAGAGGAAGTACATGGATTTTCTGGAAGATGGAGGATAATATCTCAGTGAACAAAATTAAGCACACATATCAGAGTTGACAGCTAGATATACATGGTGGGATGTAAATGGTAAGATAATGGATTGTGTTTACTTGGTGCCCCCACCTGCCTCCACAGGTCCCAGTTCATGTTTCAAATCTTGTCATCAGTATGAGAAAACATTATGAAAGCACCAGCTGTAACCAAATTTTTATAAGATTTAAGTTTTTGCTTTCTGAAGGGAAAAAAATCACATCACTATACTCTTTAATAGTAGTCAGAAGTTACTACTGTGTTCTTACCAATGTCTCCAAATCCAGATATCTTGGATTCTGATATCTTGTGGAAGACTTTAATTCCCTGTGGGCATGTCAGACTGATAGTCTAATATAGAAGTTCATGTCCAAGATCAATAAAAGAGAAAAAGCTGGACCTGCAGCCAGCTCCCTTCAGGCATGGCCCAGAACCCAGAGCCTGTCTCATATCTACAGCATCCAAAGTGAGGCAACTGTTGGATACAACCAAGGAGAAAAACATTTGAGAATTGCTTGCCTAATGAGCTACAATCAAAAACATATTAGACTATTCTGTCCATTAAAAATTGCATTTTGTCTTTATGAAATAAAAATTGAACTACTTTTTTTGTTTTTCTCCATATAAAGCTATATACATTATTTACAATAATTCAAATTCAGTAGAATACAAAGAAGAAAACAAAAATTAGGTGAAAATTTTCTGCCCTAAATTAACCATTCTTATCTTTTTGTTGGCTGTTATTTTCAACATTTTTCTATGACTAGGTATTTATAAAAGTTTACATAATAGAGATCATATTCTATTTTATCCACAGCCTGCTTTTATCATTTAACAATATGTCATGGATACCTTTTTATCGCAACATATTTAGAGATACATCATTATTTTTAATGGCTGCATGGTAGTCCTTTGTGTGAATAAACCATCCCTTTTTTAAAAATACTGATCCCTCTTTGAAGGACCTTGAAACTGCTTCCAACATTTTGTTATCATAAGCAGGTTTTAATGAACATTCTTACACATGATTGTGCACCGTCCCTATTATTTTCTTTGGATAAATTTCTAGAAATCTGGGACATTCTTAATATGGTTGCTTGTGGTTAAGATATAACATTTTCCCAAAATATGTCAGTCTTCTCTTTTATTTTCTGTCCTTTTATATAGAACATTTATGGCTCTTTTTGAGTGGTTTTCTCTTTCTCTTCAAAGATTCCACAGTGCAACTCTTACCATCAGACTTTCTAGTTTGGTTGGAAAGAGGATGCATGCATTGCTATTTCTATATGTATGTTCTAGTTACCAGGGTTTGTTACTAATAGGTGGGGATGATAGATACTCTTACGGTAGTTTAGTGAAATGCAAGATTACTGTGAGATTGGTGATTTTTGCTTGAGTGTTAAAAAAAAGGATAGAATTGAGGTGCAACATTTTAGGGAGGGAAAACTTCAAAAAACGGGCAAAATTATTTTAATGTGTTTGTCATTTGGAGAGAAAAGGTGGGGAGTAGTGATTAAAACCTTTTGGCTCAAGATCTAGGCCTCCTTACCTCTCCAGACACATCTCCTTCAATTTCTCTTCTTGATCTAAACACCATCTAGGAAATGTCTTTCAATTTCTCACACAGGGTAATTCTTTCCTCTGTCCTATTCTGGGGACACCCCTTCCCAGCCCTTCTTCTCTCTCTAGAATATACATCCTACACTTGGCTAAAATATATTTACTCATAATATGTTCAATTTTAGACCTTATTCTCACTGAATCACTCAGACTGAGTTCGATGCACAGTTTATTTGCACCCGTGCAGCCACTAACATTGTATCGATTTCATTGAATTTAAATATCTCATTTTAATTATCTGCTTTCCTCCATTTTAAAATGACACCTTGCGTGTAAGCACCTGTATCTATCATATTTATTCATCCACATATTGTTTGGGTCTTGGAATATTGTGAACATGGATGAATGCTTTTAATGAATGCATAAATGAATGAACCAAGTATTGACAAAACAGTCTTGCTGGAATGGATACTTAAGGCATGCAGAGAGTTGGCATTAAGGTTGTGTAGTCAGATAGAACCTCTATTGTGGAGGGTCTTAGAGGCAGGCAACAGTGTGGTAAAAATAAATTTTATAGCATTAAAATCTTAATTTAGAAGAACCCGCCGAACCTTAGAATCTAAAACAAGAAATGCGAAAGGTTTTCAAAGCTTGAATAAGTATTGCAATCATTATCATTTCTTGCAAAATCAGTGAGGGTCAATGGCAAGTTTCAGGCTAGCTACTTGGGGATGAAGTTATTGCAAGCAGCTCTGATTGGCTGGGAAAACACCTGTTTCTCCAGAAAGCTAGCAAAAGTGAAAATTTAAAAAGCAAACAAATAAACAAAAAAAAGTATAAATGAGACAGGATTCTGTCTCAAGTCATAATTAATCAAGAAGAAACCATTTTAAAATGATGTTTTGTGGAAAATAAATTCAAAATATAACAATATATGTGCCCAACAATATTTACGTCTGGGAAACACAGTCTACAAAGTTTACTTCTTGAAAATTTAGTACAAATATTAACATATATTAGAACCTCTGTCACAAAGATGAAAATGATAGACACTGGGGGCACCAATAAAGGGGAAGATGGAGAGGGTTGTTTGTGTTTACTTATTGGGTACAATGTTCTCTATCTGGGGACTGTGATTCAGTCTCCACCATTACACAATATTCCATGTAACAAACATGCACGTATATCCCCTGAATATAAAACAAAGGTGAAAAAAATTAAAATAATAATAAACATATTAGAACTTCTGAGAACTTCAACAAGAAAGTTGTTTAGCTTCTTTGAATTTCACATTCCCTAAGCTGCATACTTTTTCTAAAGCATTCCTATTTCTTCGTTGCAGAAAAACAGTGTGAGAAGCATTATCCTAAGAAGTCAGAAGATTTCTGAGATTATTCAGGACTAATATATTTGATACTGCTTGTAACTGTGCTTCGTGGGGCTTATATGGTCTTGTGTGCTTTGATTATAATTAAGCTTCTTATTTTAAATTATTTAAAATACATCCCATACTCACCAGTTTAAGACAAATCTATGGAGACAAAAAGTCTAAGTTAAAGTATACTGATAATAAAATATGTTTGTGATTCTTGAGTTCACATGAGACCCAAATATATTGAGAAAGAGAGGTAACACTAGACTTTTAATAATGATTAAAAAAAAATTGAGGTCGGCATATCATTTGTAAACAACTACAAGATTTTCGATTTTTTTTTTAAAGTGCCCCAATTGTGTTTTCCTAAGGAGGATAAATATTCCCACTGAATTTCTACTTATCCTCCTAATTTGCTCATCTCTAAAATTCTATAAGTCAATGAATTTCAAATTGGCAGAGTCTGAATTAATGTGATTTAGATCATAGATCAAAGACCTAGCATTTTAAATGAAAATACATTTTCTGTTTTGCTTCTATGGCAGAGTTTTGTGAAGTATATAAAGCACCCTTCATGTGAGTAAGTAACTCTTAAGAATTACCTATTCTATTCATTAAGACTTTTTTTTTTTGAGAAAAAAGTGTCTACTGCTAGAGTTTCTCGTGTGTAAAGAAACCCACTATATACAACAAAAATAGAGTGTTTTGTTTGAAGTGGGGATCATTATCATTAAACAATGATCCAAAGACAGGTTGTAGACAGATTCAAAATTTGGTGTAAGTATATCCTGAAGGCAAAAACTATTATATATATATAAACAGTACAAAGAATGATACCTTGCAATGGTAGCAAGTATGTGAGTTCAAATCACAGTTCTACCACTTAACTAACGCTTAAACACTGGGAAAATTTCCATGTATGAGATTAGGAAAATGCCTTTTCCTTTTGATTGTAGTGAGAATTAAACAAGTTAATAAATATTAATCTTTTAGCATATGCCAGGCACGCAAAAAGTACCAAAAAATGTTATCTGTTTATTTTATTTATTTATTTATTTATTTATTTATTTTGGAGTAGGAATCTCACTCTGTTGCCCAGGCTGGAGTGCAGTGGCATGCTCATGGACACTCCAGTGTTGACCTGCTGGGCTCTGGAGAGCCTTCTGCCTCAACTTTCCAAGAAACCGGAACTATAGGCACGTGCTACCACTTTCGGCTAATTTTTCATTTATTGTAGAGACAAGGGTTCGCCAAGTTTGGTCTTGAACCCGTGGGCTCAGGCAATTCATTAACCTGGACCTCCCAAAACGCTGGGATTATAGGCTGAGCCACCTAGCCCAACCTATTTATTACTTTTATTATTAATTTTATGATTATAAGCTGGTGGAAATTTTGTCCTGATCCTTTAATTTTCATAACTTTGTTTTCCAGTATTTCAGATTGCAACCGCCTTATTTATACCCGATTTTCAATGCCCAAGACACATTTTATACATAGTGGGCATTCAACATTGATTTCTTATTTATTACCTAATTTATTAGTATTTTTAATTAATTGCTTTTTTAGTATTTGCTGATTTGCTAGTATTCACTTGTTTTAATCTCTAAAATCTGTTTTTCTGTTTTCTTTTTCTTTTTTTTTTTAAACCAAGGCTCTATGTTTCAGGTAATAGGGAGAAGTTCAATCATGTTTTCTTCCCTTATTTCCTCTTATCACCACGAATTTCTCTTTCCTAGCCTAAGAGATTATCTTTTTTCTTAGAGATTATTTTTTAATAATTGTATCCTATATGGACAATGTCCTTTTTTCTATTCACTTTTGCCTATTCTCTAGTTAGAATCTATTAATTATTTCTACTGTTTCTTGCCTTGGCTTTGTTTTGCTTTTCTAAAAGGAATGAAGAAATTATTTCTGCCCTCTCTACCAAAATATATTATCCAGTGAAGGATAATGATTTAAAAAAATTAGATTTTGGATGCAAACTGATCTGGGCTTATATTACCTCTTCTTTCCCTTACTAGCTCTCTCAACTTGGGTGAATTACTTCACCACCAGGAACCTCATTTTCCTCATTGTACAGTAAAGTCCCTTACATATGAAGCTTCAAGTTGAGAATTTTCAAAGATGTGAATATGCATTAGCTTGTCTAATCACATAAGTTAGTTCATGTATCTGGTATACATTTTCACGTGCATGCAAGGTACTGTACTGTAAGATTTAAAATGTTTTCTTTATTTTTTGTGTTTGTTTCTTATGTATTATTTGTGTCAAATGTATTATAAGCTTATTACAGAACAGTACTATATAGACAATTGTGTTAGTTGGATAACTACCAACATACTTTCAGAATGGAATTCGTTTGTATGTAGGGAACTTATTGTATAATGAGCATGCTACTAATAGCCTTGTAGAATGGTGACAATGAAGAACATGTGTCTAGAATGGAGAGAATCTATAAATGTGAACTCAGATCTTTGTCATTTCCCTGTTTTATTATAACAACTCATCATGCAGTTAACAAATCAACTGCCACAATTTATTTCAATATATAATTTTCAGCAAAAAGTGACTAGGCATAGTCATCGTGTGTAATTTAAACCTGGAAGGGTGTAATGTCAGAATCTTTTCCCATTTTAACTGATGCAGCATTATCCAACTTCTTTTCTTCATATCAAACAAATAGTATTAATTCTGATTTTTTAAAGATTCCATTTTAAAGATCCCAATCAGTATATTCTCCCTTGTTTGATGATCTGTCAACATGTTAAGTAGATATTTTGAAGAACACAAGGCATTCTCTAGATAGACAATCTAATTTTAACCTCCAATTAGAACTATATTTAAAATGTGATGAAGTGCAAATGAACAAATACAAGTTGTGTGTGTGTGTGTGTGTGTGTGTGTGTGTGTGTGTGTGTGTGTGTATGATACACTCTTTTCTTTTTCTAGAGAGAAGTAAAACTCTCTAACAAAGTTAGAGCTAAGGAAACCAGTCTTTGGGAAGCCAAGTGATTCATGTGATAGAAGTCAGTCATTCAGCAACAAATTTATTCAAAAATGCATTTGCTAGATTGAGTACCCAATATGCTGCAGTGAAAGACCTTGGCTTTGAAGTGCTATCATTCTGGGTCCAAACCATCTCAGCAACAGGTTGACTTTGTGACACGGGCAATCACATTAGCCTTTTTTGATCATTCGTTTTTTGTGTGGGAATACTAGCACCTTCTCTCTATAAGGTGGTTGTGAAGAATAAGTGAGATAACATGCTTGCCATGTGGTGACAGCTCTCTAATTGCTAGTCTTCTTTTTTCCCACAGCCCCTGACTGTGTGTCAAGAGTAAATTTAAAAAAAAAAAAAAAAAAAGGATGACTAGGAAACCTAAGAAACAACCCCGGCCCTCACACTTCGTAGAGGTTCCAGTCTGATTTCTGCTAGGAGAGTAGATCAGTATGGAGGAACTGGGAGCAACAGTTAAAAACACTCCATCTGCTAATTTCACAGGTTGGCAGAGTTTGGACTTCAAAATTGATTTGCTTAGGTAACACCTGGCCCTACCACCTACTAGCTCTGTGAGTTTAGGCAAGTTACTTAATCCCTCTGAGCTTTAGTTTTTTTCTACCTACACAATAGAATAATAATAAGAGTACGGCACATTTTATATTTATGTGAAAAGTTTAAGAACACAGGGACGTTTTCTATTATTACTGCTTGGTAATGATTCTACAGCAAAACAGAAGATATATTGAGTCATTTTTTTTTAAAGAAGAATTTCTTCCAGTTATCAGTAATTCTAGGGGAACTCATAAGGAAGTTAAACAAGCATGGACAGAAATGATCATTATTATATTCCATCTTTTTCAGACACTCAGACAATGGGTTTTCACTGAGTACCACATTGGGGACACTGAAGTTAATATTAATAAGAAGGATGATGACCCCTTTGTAGCCTGAGAGAAAAGAAAAAGTCATTGGTTTTTTTAATGCTCTTCTCAAGGAGTCTACCATTGTCTCCTCTAAGTGCTCAGGACATTATCTTGCTATAGATATCTCCACCCTTGTGACAGAGTCTACATTATTGTGGTATCTCTAATCATAACACAGTGAGATTCAGATATTTTACTCTAATTAATGTCATCCTAAAGGGTGTGCTGTGATGAATATATGTAAATATCTCATGAATTTGACCAGGCTTTCAGCTCTGAACTCTGGCTTCCAGGAGTCAGTGCAAACTAATTGAATAACAGAAAACTCATAATTTAGCAACTGTAAAGAAACTGAAAGTATTCTGTAAACTATGCAACTGGGTCAGAATACATGATTATTATCTTTAGAATAAAATTTGAAATAATTTTCCAGTTTCTTTGTATCTCCTGAATATGAGCTGAAGATATTAAATTGAAAAAAAGGACATGATACAACTTTGAAAACTGAAGACATATTTAAATGTAACACCTAAAGTCTCTAATGTAAAACACACTACTTAGGGACCTCAGTGGGGTTTCTCCATAAATGCTTAACCACAGGAAAAACACTAGAAGGTCACAGAGGAAACAAGTAGGACTCCTCTGTGTTCTTTTTTCAAGTTTGCATTGCTATGTGTCCTCGGGCAACATTCTGGATTTCTCTCTCTTAGCTTAGAGGGATAACAGTCTTGTCTCCTCTCTCCCCTAAGGCCAGACCTTCATCAAGTCCCATTTAGATTGCCAGAACTGTGTTCTGGCTTGTCTGAGTCTGGCATCTCCCAGCCTGCATAGATCTGCCTAACTAGCCTCTCTATTGCACGGCTTTCAGCATATTCCCCTCTTAAAGGGGCTCTGAAATGCTCTGAAATACTCTTAACCTAGTCACATAGTATGTAGATGAACAAAAGATCATAACCAAAGATAACAGATATAAAGCTTGGTAGCAATATTGTTGCAAATAGGTAAAACCTAACTTCAATTAACTTAAATTAAACAAAAAGACAAACAGAATTTGCTAGCTAACTCAACTAATTATCCCAGCGGACATTTGACTTTTAGTGCACCAGGGGATTGTGTTAGGAAGGTCTAGTTTCCTTTGTTCTTTTGGCTTCGCTCTCCACCATGAATTGGCTTATTTTCAGACAGGGTTTTCCCTCATGGTGACACAGATGGTTACCATTAGATCTTGGGCATGTTACCATCCAGAGGAAACAAGCAAGTCTTTTTTCAGATGATATCCACAGATGCTTTGAGATGCTCTCTTACTGGACAGTTTTGGTTGCATGCCATTCCCTGAACCAATGACTGTGACTAGTGAAATGGAATCCAGTGGTAGGCTGAGGTCCAAGTTCCATATTGCATTTCCAAAATTTCCAAAAAGTGGTAGAGACTGAAAGTATTGGATGGACAGATGCCTTGATCAAAAAATATTGCCCAAAGTAGGGTAAATGGTTGTGAGGTGAACAGATATGTACCATGCATGTGTGCTATCAACTTAACCTCTTGTGTATAGTATTAGCTCAGCTTTTAAACTGGTAAATTGTTGGGGCTGTGGAGATTTAGATAGCTATGTAAATATCAAAATGCAAAACATATAAATTACTATGAACTCTTTCTAAAAGAGGTTAAAAAAATACTCTGGCTACTTAGAGAAATGTGCAAAAATTATCTGTGAAGAACTTAGGAAAAAACCACAGAGATCTCCTCCATTCGTCCCCATCCCTAAAAAAAAGAAAGAGAGAGAAAAAAGACTATAGCTTTGATATATGATATTTTAGAAGATATACACATTATTTAAGTAGAAATTGGATAAAATGAGTAATGAAATAAGATTAGCAATTTGTTTATCAATTAGTATGTAAGTCAGGAAAATATTTTAATAAAAGTGTTAATATTGGCCAGCCTGGTGACTCAGCCTGTAATCCCAGCACTTTGGGAGGCCAAGGCAAGTGAACTACCTGAGCCCGAGGGTTCAAGACCAGTCCAAGCAACTTGGCAAGACCTTGTCTCTACAATAAATTTTAAAAAAAATTAGATGAGTGTGGTAGCACACGCCTATAGTTCCAGCTACTTGGAAGGCTGAGGTGGAAGAATCGCGGGAGCCCAGCAGGTTTACGCCGGGGTGGCCATGAGCATGCCACTACACTCCAGCCTGGGTGATGGAGTGAGATGCCAACTCAAAAAAAGTGTTAATATTTAGTATTTAAGTCTTTTTTATTTCAGAAAGATGAAGGGCATATAGTTTTTAATAAATTAGTTAATTTTTGCCATCTATGCTCAATAAGGCAAATGCTTCCAGTGCCACACAGGGTTTTTTGTTTTTGTTTTTGTTTTTGAGTTGGAGTCTCACTCCGTCACCCAGGCTGGAGTGCAGTGGCGCACTGACAGTCACGGCAGCCTCTACCTGCTGGGCTCAGGAGTTCCTTCCGCCTCAGCCTTCCAAGTAGCTGGAACTACAGGTGTGTGCCACCACACCCTGCTAATATTTTGATTTACTGTAGAGACGAGATCTCGCCAAATTGCTCAGACTGGTCTCAAACCTGTGGTCTCAGGCAATTCTCTCACCTCTCCAAAGTGCTAGGATTATAGGAGTGAGCCATCAAACCTGGCACACAGGAGTTTCAAGTAGGTGGAAAAGGAAAAGAAAAATATGCTTTTATTCTATTTCCAGTAGGAACAAATTATTTCATACACTGGTGGTGTCTGTGGATATCTCTCTGTAGATTGGTGAACTGAGTTGCATGTGTTTCCCATACGGTAATTAGTCTCAGAGTTTTACACTTCCCCCATCCTTTTTCCCATACATGTCATTGTGTGTGGAATTAATTACATCCTACTGGTAACACTGGTAATTTTAGAGCAGAGTATGTTTTTTTTAAAAAATCCACTCCAGGTGAAAGTTGCTATCCTTTATAATTTTCAGAGTCAGCTTTCCTATCTTCTCCCATGTAGGGGGCTATCTTGCTGGTATAACCTACATGAAGTGGACTGTGCAGGGTTAGATATGAAAGCATCCAGTATCCAGCTGACTGTGTTTGAAGTATTGCCACTCTACTGTGGTAGGAGATGTTTTAAATCAAAGGAACAGAGAGCATCATAGAGAGAACACTCTTTTTTCCTCGAGGTTTGTATTCCTGGAGATACTGCTTGGAAGTCAGGCTTTTCCCCTCCAAAATGTTGATTTCCTGACAGTGAGAGGATAGCCCTTTTCTCCTTTAGTAGAGAGTGGAGAGTCGGGGAAAGAAAGAGACGGTGGAAAAATGGAATATGGTATAGGCTACTCTTGCCACAGTACCCAAGGGGTGGGGGAAGAGAGAGAGTTTATTATATTCAGAATGAGAATAGAGACTAGCAACAGCAATCCGCTAAACTAAGAGCATTGCGTGGGATGATACATGGAGAGCGTAGTCTGGAGCAGTTTGGCAAACCACATTCATCTATCCCATTGGTCCAATCTGACCTGTCACCTGTATTTTATACTGCCCATGAGCTAGGAATCATTCTTACATGTTTAAATGCTAACAAACAAACAAATAACATTTCATGGCACATGAAAATTATATAAAATTCAAATTCCCATGTCCATAAATGAAGTTTTATAGGCACACATTCACACTTAAAAAAAAAATTATCTATGGTTGGTTTCATGCTAAAATTGCAGAGTTGAATAATTGTGACCTGTGAACAGCAAAGCCTAACATATTTACTACCTGACTTTTTTTTTTTTTTTTTTGAGTTGGAGTCTCACTCCGTGGCCCAGGCTGGAGTGCCGTGGCACGCTCATGGCTACCCTAGCGTTGACCCACTGGGCTCCGGCGATCCTTCCACCTCAGCCTTCCAAGTAGCGAGAACTATAAGCGTGTGCTACCACCCCCGGTTAATTTTTAATTTTTTTTTTTTTTTTGTAGAGACAAGGTCTTGCCAAATTGCCCCGGCTGGGCTCAAACCCGTGGGCTCAGGCAATCCACTCGCCTCAGCCTCCCAATGTGCTGGGATTATAGGCTGAGCCACCGAGCCCAGCCTACCTGACTTTTTACAGAAAAGTTTTTTCAATCCCTGTTCTAGGGCAAAGAGAAGATTTATGAGAGAACAGCAAATAAAGCTAAAGATCTATACATACTTTTACTATTCTTATAGTTTTAAAATTATTTAGTAAAAGTGATTTTATTCATAAATAATGTCCCATTATTTAAATATCACTTAAAAATCCCAGTTATTTTATTGTTTGTCACAGAAAAACACAAATTTGCAGAGACAGTGTTTAGGTTAGAATGGACAACATCTAATAGTCTAGCTGCAACTTTTATCCTTCTAATGGAGAGCTTCAGATGAAATCCTCAAAAAATAGATATTTTTCCACATTGTTATGTTTAGAATAGAAAATAGAACAGAGATGCTCTTCATCTGTTTCTAAGTAAATGAAGTCTAATTTTCTGAGCTTTGGGCACCCTTGATCCATTATGTCATGGATACTGGCTTTACATGGAAAGTACTACTGCTACAAAAAATATTAACATATGAAATATATGCGAACTAATAATCTTTAGATTTTTGACAAAAATCATAGCCATTAGGCTACAAGTGAGTCAATTTTCACTTTTAGTACAGAGACATTATATATATGTTTTTAAATTTATTTTTTAGAGACAAGCTCTTACTCTGTTGCCCAGGCTGATCTCAAACTCCTGGCTTCAAGCAATCCTTCCACCTCAACCTTCTGAAGCATTGGGATTACAGACATGAGCCACCACACGCCTGGCCTCAGAGACATTTTTAAGTTTGAAAGGAGAAGGCTCAGATGTCATGTCTATTAGTACCTTTACTGTATGACCAATACAAGCACTCATATTCATTGAGGTGAGGGCCTTAGCCTACCTTTTTTTTTTAATGATGTAGGAAAATTATAGAACTATTCCTATTTGAAGTGAGCAGAAATATGAGCAGATAGACATTGCATGTGTCTTTCTTCTTTGGCATATACATTGTGATTGACTATGGATATAAGCAGTTTTACCCACTTGGATGGTCTCAGAGTTGATATCTATATAAGTCATATATTCCTATATAACTTCTTATTTCTTCTTGACTTACTTTTATAGAATAATTTAATTTTAGTACATGAAGACACGCAAAAATTACTTGCTTTAGTCAATCACTTCTGATCCTTATGGAAGACTTCCTAATTGCTTGTCAAAGCTCCTGGCCTCAAGGTTTTATACTCTAATAAGAAGAACATGAACAAGTGACTTAAAATTGGAAATCTAAAGGGAAATGAGGGTGGATTCTTTTTTTTATTCAGAAATTTGATAATGGTTTATAATGCCTTATGACTTAAAATTGTAAGAATAGTTAAAATATCTAGTAATTTGGAATTGAAATAATTATTAATAAGCTTAGTTTTATACATCATTAGCCGTTTAGATATAAATTTTTAATAAACTTTAGGGGCCTTTAAATGTAGAGATAATTTAGTCTCAGAGAGTATTACAAATGTCATAAGTAATTATCGAAAAAAAATGAAGCTATAATAAATATCAAGTCATTATGTCATGGAAAGTGAGAATGTTAACCTTGTAATAAATAGTGATGTTCTCTACAATGCATGAATATTTGTGTATTTATTCAATATATTTATTTTTGACTTTTGGAGAAAATGAAAAAGAAATAAAGTGGAACATTAAGTTTTAATCACAACAGTGTGACCACATGGGTACTACCAACCGTAAGGAAAGGAACATGACTGGGTGAGCTCCATTTACGTTACCATAAGATATGAGGGAGCACATGAAAACAACCAAAATTTATTTATAAAAATTGTATATATAGTCTTACATGTTTAAACTTCATTCACCGTTAAAGTACTCTCTGCTTGACACAATGTACCTGTCAAGATGTTTTTTTCACTGCCCAAAACAGTTTTTGAATTTGCCAATTGTGATGTCTTCTAGTGCTTCTGCCATTTTTTTGTTTTGTTTTGTTTTGCCTCTTCCACATGGACAAAATATTTCCCTTGAGGACATTGTCAACCAGGGAAACAAACAAAATCTAACAGGGCAAGATTGAGTTAATAGGGATGGTAGGGCAATGAAGGTCATGCTGTTTTTGGTCCAAAACTGCTGAACACTCAACATGGTGTGGGCAGGTTGTTCATGTAAATTATCCATCATGAAATGGACAAACATGTTGAAGAATCTCCAAAAATGATTTCATCAGAGCCTAATGCAGTCTTTCACAAGAATGCTATTTGGTACACTGATGCTGATGGGTTCCTAGAACACTTACCTAGCAGGGGAAGCTTGTACCACAAGGTACCTGCTCTCCAAAAGATAATTCTGGTTTTTTTGGGATCCCGCCCCCCGTATGTGGAATAAGTGTGGATGATTCAATTATGATATTTTAAGTCAAGATGTTCTACATGATTCTAAAGGAAAAGTAGATTATCGAGTTGGACCGCACAGGTACGTAATTCACACTAAACAAAACAACAACAACAAAACAAGGGAAAAATTTATTCTGTGTAAATCATTTGTTAGAAAACTACAGCCCATGGGCCAAATCTGGTCCAGTTACTATTCTCATAAATAAAATGTAATGGAAACATAGCAAATAAAGGACATAAAGGGACAATTCAGAAATGAGGAGATCATAATGGTTATTAAATTTATGGAGAAATTCTCAAAATCATTAGCACTTAGAAGTTGCAAATAAAACAAAAATACCATTTAACATTCATCAGATTAGTAAAAATTGGAAAGGTAGACGTTATCAAATATTGGAGAAGATATTGGCAAAGTGGGACCTTTACTTCCCGTCTTATATGCATTTGAGAAAATGCTTCATGGAGTAAGCTGGTAGCAACTAGTGAATTTAAGGCTTTTTATATTATATCAGAGATATATTTCTGGGTATTGACCCCAGAAAAAAAATATTTTTCACAGTTCCATGATGCTAGTGAGATACCTAACATTTCAAACCCCAACAAACAAAAAGGAAAAACACAAACATCAACCAAAAAGCAAACAAACAAGCAAATCTAACCATAAACTACCCTAAAATAAATGTTATTGAAGTACTCATTGGGAGTCATTAGTTTAATAGCAGCTAGAAAATTACATAATTTTTGCTTTTTTAGTACCAGTAGTTTATTCTGATAATTTTGCTTATTCTCAGTAAATTGAATGTTTTCATCCTAAATGTAGGTGCTTTAATGACTAGAATATATCATCTCCTACGACACTTTGCTTTTCTATTTTCCTAAAAAAGAGATTTTCAATTTAATTCTCCCTAGCTACCTTGCCTTACTCACAAAAAGAGTTACATATCTAATAAAAGTTCTTCGATGATAGATCATCTAGATTCGTTGTTTATTCTCCTTTCTGCTTGTCCATTTTGAGATGTTTACTCTTTCCTACAATTGTTCTGTGATTCTTACAAATTTCCTTGAAAAAGCAAACAAAAAAAGACTTTTGGGATGAGGGAATGCTGTGATTGCTTAGAAAAAATAGCATGTTCCTTGCTCATATTTATTTTTAAATGAACTTCATATGCACTTTTCAAGGTGAAATAATCACAAGCGATCCACTCTATATCTTTCCTTTTGAGTCACAAATTACCCCACATGCACAGGCATGCACATTTGAATAAACATACTGTTTCATGTAGATGGGAAGTGCTCTGGTCTACATCAGCAACTCATTGGCCCATATTCCCTAGTTTCAAGGGTAATCTGCCTCCAGTAACCTTTTTACTTCCTAATGATTACTTTATGTGATGGTGTTCGTTTGGAACTATCTTCCTGCCAGTTGCACTTGGTGAACTCTTCCTTTTTTCACAGAGCTTGCTGCAGAGCCTTCTCCAGTCAAGACAGTTAGCCTTCTTGTATACATTTCCAGAAATAAACATTATGGTTTGACACTATTGAAAGCAAGGACTAAGGCTGTTTGTGGTAAATTGGGGCAGCAAAAAGAGCTAGAATTAATCAAAGATTCTTATCAACCAAAATCCAAAGAAACCTTCTAGAGCTTCCAGGAATGATATTTGTGTTCATAGGACTAACTCTGGAAAATCAAGGTGAATAGCTTTGTTTGGTTTTGGTATATTAGACAGAATATTTAAAGAAACTTGATCCATCAGCTTTAGATGTTAGCATTCTCTCTGTGCCACCTTTAAGATTTGTGATCATACAATGTTTAGCGGTGCCCTTTTACAGTAATGAATTATGTGGAGCAGGAACAATTAAATTAACAAAACAGGAGCAAAGTGATTGTCATGCACAGCTTATGATTTGAGAAACTGTTGCCACTTCATATTTCATTCGATTTTCTTGCTATATTCTATTTTAACCCTGTTTTATAAGTCAGATCCATGCAATTGCAAATAAGACTTGCCTGCATTTCTAAGTGGTTCCATGGGGGCATTTTCTACTTTTCTGTGTCTTGCAAACTTAAACATAGCCAACAAGGTTATCATTTCATAGCTGTTGAAACAGTGCCATTCATCTGCTGTGATGTAATTTTACATAGTCAGTCCGAACCGTAGCTGTGCATAACAATTCCATTGATATTCTGTCAAATGTCACAGGCTTTCAAGTTCAGTACCTACACATTTACTGCATTGAAGCTGGAGATTACCTGAAAATCGTCTTGCCAGGTGCTTCTTCCTATGAGATATAAAGAAGATAGGGGAAGGGAGGGCCCCCCTGCTGCCTTCATGAGTATGGTAAGAAAAAGTTTTCCAAACCCTAGCAGTGCTCCAAAATAATGATTGCAGCTTATTTATTTTGGTAGCTGAGAACCTAGCAGAATGTCTGGCTGTATTCTTGCATTTGGGGGAAAATGAATAAATGAATAAAATGAATGAAAATGTCTGTTGTCAGTCAGCCAAACATTCCTTAGCAATCATTGACCTCAGAGCCCTCTACCAAACACTATATATAGGTGAATATAAAAGGGAGGAGAGGAGAGGAAGATGATGAGGGAGGAGGAGAAGGAGGAAGAGGAAGATGAGGAGTAGATGTTGTTTCTGGCAATATATCGTAGAGATTAGGATCATAGACTTTGGAGACAAACAGATCAGAATTGTGAACCCTGAGTATGCTGTTTTCTTGTCAGGTCACCTAATATATTATAATAAAAACAACTCTTACTAAATTCTTGTCTTGTACCAGAAGCTGTTTAAGAGATTTACCCATGTACACTTACTTAATCATCCCAACTCTATGGTATACATGTTATTATAATTGGTAGCAGTACTACTGCTATTATCATCATCTCCATTTTGCAACTGAGGCAACAAGGTATAGAAAGTATAACTAACTTGTTCAGCTAATAAGTGGCAAAGCAGCTGAAACAGAATCCGGTCTTTTTTATTCATATATATGTATGTATATATTTTAGTTTTGTAGAGACAAGGTCTCGCTATGTTACCCAGACTGGTCTCAAACTCCTGGTCTCAAACAGTGCTTCTACCTCAGTCTCCCAAAGTACTGGGATTACAGGCATGAGCCACTGCATCTGGATTTTATTTTATTTTATTTTATTTTAATTTAGAGACAGGGTCTCACTTAGTTACCCTGGCTGTAGTGTACTGGCGTGATTACAGCTCACTGTAGCCTTGAACTTCTGGACCCAAGCAATCCTCTCACACTGGCTTCAGAAGTAGCTGGGACAACAGGCATGGGCCGCCACACTCAGCTAATTTTTTAAATTTTGGGTGAGAGATGGGGTTTCACTATGTTGCTCAGGCTAGTCTTGAACTCCTAGCCTCAAGCAGTCTTCCTGCTTTGGCCTCCCAAATTGTCGGAATTGTAGGCATGAACCACCACACCCAGCCTTGTATTCAGTCTTAACCACAATGTTTAACCACTGATTCTGTTCAGTGCTACCTCTCTAGTACTCAAACTTTTCCAAGTCCTACTTTACCAGCACAAAAAAATGAGTAGCATTATGATGGAGTCAGATGTAGGCTTGATGTGAGAATGACATCACGTAAATGACAAGGAAGAAGATGAATGTCCCATCATTCACCAACCTCCCTCAGAGGCCCTTATGGGAATCCTCAGTTATGCCTTATGTAACCTCATGAACCTGCCCTCAGGTAGAGTTGTATCCTCTTTCTTCCTCTTTTGCCTTACTACTTCCTTATCAGTGACCAATGTCCGCAGACATCCTTGAGGAAGCATTTCTGCCAAAGATAATTGTCTCTAGACATATTCCTGCAGGGGCCGGTTTTGCAGGAAGTGCAGGTTCCATGCAAGAACAGTAAGCATCTCTCTCCAACACGATGCTTTACGTTCTCAGAGTTATTGGATAGCCTTAGGAAAATTGCCCCTTGAGATCTCTCCAGCCCATTTTCTTGATGGGCTTAAAGCCAATTCAAGGATATGGGCAAGATAAAAATTTTCTTCCCCCCCCCCTTTAGTGGTCTCTTGGACTCCCCAAAGCATGCACACAAAGGCACAAACCTCTGAATTTAGTATTCAGGCAAAAGCCAAGGACCTTCAGGCAAATCTACTTATGCAAATAGATACTACAGATCCTTGTGGTACTGACTAGTCATCAGCACATCCATCGAGACAAACAAAAATCTTTCCAAATTTAGCCAGATCAGATATACACACAATACTTATAATAAACATAGTCAACATTCATTTTTCTCTATTATCATCATTAGCCCAGGAAATAGACTCATATAAGTTAGCTCTCCAATCATATAGTAAGTCATTCATTTACCATTTCCTTTTTTAAAACATAACCTACAAAGTTTACAAAGGAAGTAGAGAAAAGGAAGCTACAATCTCTGCAATCCAGTTTATAATCTCCTTGCATAAAGGAGACACACATACCAGAAACATGGAAATTGTTGGTAAATATGTGTGTAAATGTAGCACTCATTCATGGTTTCTATCATCAAATATGTACTGAGTGTGTCTGCCTTGTCCCAGAGCTGTATTAGGAATTAGTAATATCATTATGATTAAAATAGATGTACTCTCAGTTCTCACAGTTTATATTATAAGAGGGAGATGAAAAAAATTACACTTAACAAGATAAGGAAAGATGTGACAATTTTTATGTGAATAAAAAAGAGTACAGACTAGGAGAGTAGGACTTTAGAGTCCCTGAGGAGGTTGTATTAGTTTGCTAGGGCTGCCACAACAAAATACCACAGACAGGAAGGCTTCAACAATAAATATTGATTTTCTCAGAGTTCTCGAGACTAGAAGTCTGAGATCAGGGTGCTGGAATGATTGGCTTCTTCTAAGGCTTCTCCCCTTGGCTTATAGTTCTCAAATTTTTTGGTCTTAAGACCCCTTTGAGCGTGGCCAAGAAGTTTTGTATATCTGAGTTATGTCTATCAATTTTACCCTACTAGAAAGTTAAACTGTGACATTAAAAAATAATTATTTATTATTATGTTAAAAATAATAAACCAATATATGTTGACATAAATGGTATAATTTTATGATTAAATAGCTATGTTTTCTGAAACAAAGAAATTACTAAAACATTACATTTTTGTAATTCTCTTTAATATCTGGTTCAATATAAGACAGCTGGATTCTTATATCTGGCTCTAACTCAATCTGTTGTGGTATCTCATGTCATGCAACAGCTCAAGAAATCCACTGTAGCCGGGCTCGGTGGCTCAGCCTGTAATCCCACGCCTTTGGGAGGCTGAGGTGGGTGGATTGCCTGAGCCCGCGGGTTCGAGACCTGCCAGGGCAGCGAGACCTCATCTCTACAATAAATAAAAATATCAGCCGGGCGTGGTAGCACATGCCTGTAATTCCGGCTACTTGGAAGGCTGAGGCAGAAGGATCACCGGAGCCCAGCAGGTCGAGGCTGCGGTGGCCGGGAGCGGCCACTGCACTCCAGTCTGGGCGACTGAGTGAGACTCCAACTCAAAAAAAAAAAAAAAATCCACTGTATACTTGTAGAAGAGTAAGTTGACAAAAAGGCTAATAACATCATAGTAACATTATTAAAATAGTTCTGATCTCAAAGATCCCTGAAAGAGTCTCAGGGGTTCTCAGGGGTCTCTGGATCTGGAGCACACCTCATGAATTACTGCTGTAGATTAGAAGTGAATTCATTTAATGCTCTTGTTAGGCAAGCTGTGTGAGAAAACACTTCCTCACAGGAATGACTGTGAACTGTTTAAGAATAACATGGTTATTTTGGCTAAAATATGCTAGAAAATACTGTTTTCCTTGCCCCAGATTGTTGCTATTAGACATTGTTCTCCATTCATAAATGGTATCGTTCTTGTTTTGGAGAGATATGTATTTGTCCTCATATAGCTGATGTTTTCCATCTCAATTGTTTTATTGTTATTTTATTGTAAACATTGGGAGACAATACAGCAAGTGATTAAGAACAGGGGACTGCAAACTCTTTCTGTAAGGGACCGAGTGGTAAAGTAGTCTCTCCTTTTTTTTAATCTCAATTTTTTTAATTTAAAGATGTGGAGTACAGTTCAATTAGGTATATAAGCAGTCATCGTACAGGTAAAGTTTGGGCCACCCATTGGTCCCCACTTTGCCTTGTTTGAGATCAGGTACCCTTTTGTTTTTTTGAGTTGGAGTCTCACTCTGTCACCCAGACTGGAGTACAGTGGCCACTCCCGGCCACTGCAGCTTCAACCTGCTGGGCTCCGGCGATCCTTCCACCTCAGCCTTCCGAGTAGCCAGAATTACAGGTGTGCGCTACCACACCCTGCTAATTTTTATTTATTTATTATAGAGATGAGTTCTCACCAAGTTGCCCAGGCGGGTCTCGAACCCATGGGCTCAGGCAATCCACTCACCTCAGCCTCCCAAGGTGCAGGATTACAGGCTGAGCCACGGAGCCCAGTTGAGATCGGGAACCCTTATTAGTGTTATGTGCCCCCCTCGCGATGGTTTCCAGCTACTGCCAATCCCTTTCTTATAGCATCATAGTAAATGTTCAGTGTCTGCTTATGCATCATCTAAATTTTTTAATATTCTTTTTAAAATTATTATAAAGATGTGGGGTACAATTCAGGGTTAGGTATACATTCATTGATTATGCCGGCACCCTTGTTGATGAGGTGTGCCCCTTATCACTAGCAATTTCCCATCAACTGCCAATCCCTCCTCCTTTTCTCCCGCAGTTTCCCACTACTGCCAATCCCTTTCTTATAGTATTATGATAATTGTTCAAGGTCTGCTAATGAGTGAGAACATACGGTACTCTGTTCTTTGTTTCTGTGATAGATCACAAAGTATGATCGACTCTAAATTCATCCAAGTTGCTGCGAAATTCATATGTTTGTCCTTTGGACTGCATAATAATCCATTGTGTACATATACCATGTTTTTTTAAAATCCAGTCCAGCTTTGATGGGCAGCATGGTTGGTTCCATGTTTTTGCTTTTGTGAATAGAGCTGCAACAAACATGCGTGTGCAGTTATCTGTTTTGTAGAATGATTTGAGTTCCTCTGGGTATATTCCCAATAGGGAAATTGCTGGGTCATATGGAAGGTCAATTTCTAGTTCTTTCAGAAATCGCCACACTGTCTTCCAAAAAGGTTGGACTAGCTTGCATTCCCACCAGCAGTGCTGAGGCATTCCTTTTTCTCCACATCCTCGCCAGCATCTGTTGTTGTTTGTTTTATTAATGATGGCCATTCTTACTGGAGTTAGGTGGTATTTCAGTGTGTTTTTGATTTGCATTTCTCTGATGATTAGTGAGGCTGAGCATTTTTTCATGTGTCTGTTGGCTGCCCATATATCTTCTTTTCAGAAGTGTCTATTCATGTCTTTTGCCTATTTTTTAATGGGGCTGTTTGTTTGTTTCCTTTTGGTGCGTCTGAGTTCCTTGTAGATCCTAAATGTTAGGTCTTTGTCAGATGTACAGTTGGCAAATATTTTTTCCCATTCTGTGGGCTGCTTCCCTGCTCTTTCGGCAGTTTCTTTTGCTTTGCAGAAGCTCATTAGTTTGATGAGCTCCCACTTGTCTATCTTATTTCTTCTGGTATGGGCACTTAGGGTTCTGATCAGCAGTTGGTTGCCAGTTCCAATTTCCATAATGGTATCTCCTGCCTTTCCTAAGATTTTTATAGTTTGAGGTTTTACTTTTAGGTCTTTGATCCATTTAGAATTAAATTTTTGTGTATGGTGATAAGTAGGGATCCTTTTTTAATCTTCTGCATGTGATCAGCCAGTTTTCTCAGCACCATTTACAGAATAGGTTCTCCTCTCCCCAGTGGTTGTTGTTGGAGGCTTTGTCAAGGATGAATTGGTTGAGAAATTGAGGCTTTGCTTCTGAAATCTCTCTCCGGTTTCATTGGTCTATATGCCTGTTCCTGTACCAGGCAGTTTTGATTACTTTAGCCTTATAGTAAAGTTTGATGTCTGGAAGTGTGATACCTTCAGCTTTGTTTCTTTTGCTAAGGATTATTTTGGCTATTCATGGTAACTTGTGTTTCCATATGAATTTCTTTATTGTCATTTTCAGGACTGAGAAGAATGATGTTGATAACGGGTTTTGTGTTGAATCTGTAGATTGCATTTGGTAGGATGGACATTTAACAATGTTGATTCTTCCTGTCCGTGAACATGGATTATTTTTCCATTTGTTTGTGTCTTCTTGGATTTCTTTGTGCAGTGTTTTGTAGTTTTCATTGTAAAGGTCTTTCACTTCTCTGGTTAGGAAGATGCTGAGGTATTTCATTTTTTGTGTGTGGCTATTGTGAATGGGATTGTGCTTTTAATTTGGGTCTCTGCTTTCTTGTTGTTGGTGTTTAGGAATGCAACTGTCTTTTGTATATTTGTTTTGTAATAGTCCCTTCTTAACCACAGTTTCCCTTTCTAGGGTCTCAGTTACCAGCAGTAAACTAAGATGTGAAAATATTAAATGGAAAGCAACAGAAATAAACAATTCATATGTTTCAGATTGTGCATTGTTCTGAGTCACATGATGAAGTTTCACACTGTCCTGCTTCCTCTACCTGGGATGGGAATCATTCCCTCTGTTCAGCATGTCTGCCCTTTAGATATGCCCTGCTCCCATTAATAACTTAATAGCCATTTCAGTTACCAGATGGACCATGGAAATACTGTAGTGCTTCTGTTCACGTCAACCTTATTTACTTTCTAATGGCCCCAAAGCACCAAGAGTTGTGATGTTGGCATATTGTTATAATTATTCTATTTTATTATCAGTTATTATTGTTAATCTCTTATGTGTGTCATTTAAAAGTTAAACTTTATCATTGATATGTATGTATAAGAAAAACAGTGTATGTAGGGTTTGGTACTACCCTACATATACTGATGATTTCAGGCATCTGCTGGGGCCTCTTGGAACATATCCATCATGGATAAGGGAGGACTACTATATTTTGGACCAAGTAAGTGTCCAATTATTGGTCATTACTACCACTGTTAGTTATTGGTTTTACTAACTGGTTTAACATTCCAGGTTAATGACTTTGAGCTAAATTATATCAGGAGCTTACTTTTTGATTTTGTAGTGAAAGAAAACTACCATTTATTACAAGTACAGCCCTAAACTAATTGTGCATAAATTTGAGCAAGGCATTTTTCTCTCTGGGTCTCATTTTCTTCACCTTTAAAATAAAGATGGTGGGAGGCCAGGTCCACTCTAAAATTCTAATGGCTCTGAATTCAGAAACACTAATTGGCTTGCCTGTGTCCTTATTTCCTTATCAAAAAGCAAGAGTGAAACGATATGATTATTCCTCTGGGAAATATAGGAATTTTAAAAATATCCCCCTAGAGAAAGTAAGTTCAACATTTCAGGTCATTTTAATTAACCAACAAATATAAGGCCCCATGAGACCAAGGAAAAGTATTGTCTCCTCTTCCATTTTTGGTTGCTTACCCATGCTGGTTGCAAATTTCCAATTTTCTAAATTAACTTTTATGTTTAGGTGAATAGAACATAGGGCGTATTTCATTTCATTTTATTTTGTTTTATCTCAGCATATAATAATTCAGTTTGAGTCAAAGTAGAGCTCTGTGGCAAAGAACTTTCAGTTGTGTTATTTAAGCAACTTTGATACAAATAGAAACCCAGTCAGGTCAACTGAATTAAATAAAAATTGATTGTATAGGTGCACATGGGAGGCTCCTCTCCCGAGACTTAAAAGTTTAGGCTTCTTGGGATCTAGTTCGTCACATCCTGATTTTGTGTTAGCATCCACTGAGTTCTCCTCTCACTCATCACCACCCATTGCCTACATACTATTATAGGAAATCTTGGAAAGAGCCATTTCTACTGGTTTAGAAGAATTAGTCAAAGTCTTTTAAACCAGACCATATCATGGAGCACTGGCTCAAAATGAATTGGGTACCTGCTATATGCAAGGTCATTTATTAGGCACTGGGGTATAATATTAAACAAAGCAATAAGACCCTACTCTGTGAAAGAAAGAGAAGAAAAACATAAAAATAAATATTTTAAAGAGTGGTAAGTGCTCAGAAGAAAATTATTTGGGAAAAACCTGTACTGGTTGGCCAGTACAGGACTGTCTGAGGAGGAAACATTTAGAACAAGATCTGTTGGACATGAGGTGGCTAACCATGTGAAGATGATAATGATGGTGATGGTGCTGATGGCCACGATTATAGAAGTAGACACATACAATGATTCCCACGCAGACATTGCTCGAAATACATTATGCACACCAACTCATTTAATCCTCAGAACCTTAATTTGAGGTAGGTAATATTGTTGGTTTTGTAGGACAAGAATCGGAAACACACAGAGATCAAGCCATTTGCTCAAGTTCAGAATGTATAAACGTCAGAACTAGAATTTGAAATCACATCTCAGTTTGGTTTCAAAACATGACTATACCTCTGATAAGAGAGCACTCCAAGCAGAAGGAATGGCAAACACACGGCTTTTTAAAAATTGTGCTTTTGGTTTTTTTTTTACTTTTTGAGTCAGTCATGCCCTGACACAGGCAGTTTCCTTGGGCTGGACACTGTTGATGGAGCAGTTTCAGTGAGAAGGAGAAGTTGGTTGGGCTGTCATCATGATCAAATTGTGAAGTGTCACTCAGCCTGCGTCAGCCCCTTCAACCCAGTATGGTTAAAAAAAAAAAAAAAGACTAAAGCGATTTACTTACAAGAACATCGTAAAAATAATATACTAGTGCAAATAAATTACTTTCAGAAAAATTGGTTTGACCATTTTTGTTTAAACAAATTGGACCATTTGGGTTCAGATGCAGATATTCATAATATAAAGTAAATCATCCTTTCGATTATCTTATTTATTTGTTTTGCTGTGTTATTGCTCGCTTCTAAAACAAATTTGTTCTGTTAACACACAGAATGTGGTACTATTTCCCTGGCTTTAGTTTATGTCTTTGTTAACTAAACCACAGAGGTTTTATCAACCAAATCAACACAAAAACCAAAGAGGGCCTAGAACCTATATTTGTATTGAAGATGTGTGCATCCCTGCACTGTCAGAACAATTACATGGCATCATTTTGAAATGTCTTACGTGTTGTTGGAAGGCATATTAGAAACTTCATCATTCTGTGACCATGGATGCATACTGATTTAATAATAAAACCAAACATAGTAGCGTACAATAAGGGAAAGGGAAATGAATTTATTCAAGTAACTATTTTGAAAACAGCAGTTAATGATGAAAATAATACATTTTAATTTCCTAGTTGTTTTCCAAAGTGCTTATAAACCATCTATTAACTGTGGGAATTTCTCCACTGAAAAATCAGTTTTAGCTGGGTTTGGTGGCTCAGCCTGTAATCCCAGCACTTTGGGAGACTGAGGTGAGTGGATTGCCTGAGCCTGCAGGCTCAAGACCCACGTGGGCACCTTGGCGAGACCTCATGTCTACAATAAAATTTTTAAAAATTAGCCGGGCGTGGTAGCACACGCATGTAGTTCCAGCTACTTGGAAGGCTGAGGCGGAAGGATTGCCGGAGCCCAGCAGGTCGAGGCTATGGTGGCCAGGAGTGTGCCACTGAGCTCCAGTCTGGGTGACAGAGTGAGACTCCAACTCAAAAAAAAAAAAAAGAAAAAGAAAAATCTGTTTTGCTTTTTAGACACAGGGTGAGTCTGAGTTTTAATTTATTTGCTGAGAAATTTTACCTCTTCAACTCAGATTAAGTCATTATGTGACTTGACATAACAGAATAATTTAAATAATTCTTCCTTATACTGTATTTTTACCCCTCATATACACCATACATCCAACCCTGTATTTATTGAGTAAAACAACGTACAAGACATTTTATCAAGAATATGTGAGTCATGGAGACATCAAAATATCCTGTAATGTAGTCTATGTCAAACATATATATAAATAATTATAATACAATAATAATAACGACATCAATGATACTAACATTTATGGTGCATTTACTGTGTGCTATTACCATGTGAAGTGTTTCATTTGCATTCTCTCTAATCCTTAGAAGATGGCTTCAAGGTAGTCGTTACTATTTCTGAAGTAGTAGAAGCTCAAAGAGGCTAAGTAGCTTGCCCACAGAGCTAATAAGTAGCAAAGTCAGGATTTGAACAAGTTTGTCAGACTCCAAAGAAAATGACTGTGATGGTATGATGACATTTCCCTGTGTGTTCAATAGGATATCATGAGGTCAGATCAGTTTGGGAACATTGGGTTAAACAGATTTATTAACTGAAGGGCTTTTCAAAACCTTTAATATGTTAATATGCAAAACAAAGCTCTAAGGAAATAATATAGTATAAAAGTTGACCTTGCATATTTAATTAATGTACATGTCTACCACCCCACCTTCCACCACACACATACACATGCAGAGTATAAGAGTATTCGTCCTTGAATACTCCATTGACAGGACTACCCACCTAACATTTTAATGTTTTAAAAGGAGAGTAGGGGTATAAAAAATTAGAAAGTTAAGATAAAAAGGATCAAATGAAGAGAACAGAAACAAGTTAAAATATAAGTTTTCAGGCATAAAAAATATAGGCATTTAAAAGAATAAAGGAAAAAAGACAACAGGAAACTAGTAGGAAAGGTTAATTTTCCAAATAGACACAGGAAAATTCAAAAAAGTGATCAAGTTACAGACATAAAAAATTCTCAGTGAAAGCACCATAATGCCAGAAGAACAAAGTTGTAGAGACCACTTTAGCTGGGAGTAGGAGGGGCCAAAACTAGAGAAACAAAAGTAAAAATGTATAGCACTGAGAAATGGATACAGAGTGAAAAGGGTCAGGATGACACTGAGGGGGAAAATCTCACCAAATTTGTCAGTTTAAGAATCTTCAGTGAACCTTGAGAGAGTGGTTTCCTTTATGTAATTAGGACTAAAACCCTATTAGGTGGGGTTAAAATAAAAAGTGAAGGTAGAAAATGTAAAATATCTTTTTCCCCACTTAAGTTGACTGATAGCTCAGTAAACAGTAGCCGTGCCAAGGGCAGCTTCATTTACAAAAGGAATATCTGAATAGACTTGAAGGCAAAAGCCAAGGACATAGTCAAGTGATAAAGGTGAATATGAAGGGTAATTAAGAAACATTTCAGATGAGATTTTAGAGCTTGATAATAAGAAAAATGCAAGTAAGTCTTGTTGGATTTGAGGCTGGTGGAACTTTGTTGAGATCAGAGAAAAAAGTAGATGTTAGAAAAAATAGAGAAATTTTGAGAAGAAAAATTGAGTGATTCTTGTAACTACCTAACCTATCCAGTGAAGTAGAAATAAAATAATGTATTCAAAGAGAAAATATATGTGAGGTTGGTAATTTGAGAGAGTTGAAAAGATTTTGAAAACTTTACCAGAAATATTATTTGGAATAAAAAAAATTAGGTCAAACCTTATAAAATTGCTTATAATCTGATCATTTTCACTTATATGTGCATATTTAAAATTCTTTTTTACTATGTAAAAATTGTATGTGGTTTAACAGATACAAATGACTCATAGGTGAAGTTCAACTGAGGCTGAATAACATGAATTTGAAGTCCAAATATATTCTCTGCAAGTCTTTGAGGATCACACAGTGAAAACAGTGACTAAGAAAGAAGAAACCAGGAAATAAGCCTTAGAAAAGGACAAATCAAAATAATTAGGGACAAACAATCTGTGGTACTGATGTCTTCAAACAATTGATCAGTTTGTGGTAAGGCATCTGAAGCCAGAGAGGGTTAGCTTGAAAGAGCAGGGCGTGTGTGAAGAAAGGGGACGTGAGGAAGATAGGTACATTTAGAAATGGATTTTTAAATAAAATAATTTTCTAAATAATGGTATGACTTATTTGTGGTTTTCTAATCAAACAAAACCACTGTCCACAATCCTAAAACATCAGTTCAGTCTTGGTTGTCCTTTCCTATGTCCTACCCACGGAGGAGGTGGGTAACCAATCCCAGATTGAGAAAAGGCAGAAAACAATGGTAGAAAAACCAAGACAGCAGATTGAGGAAAATAAGAAGATGAGAGAAATAGTCCACGGCTTCTATCTAAATACAGACCTTAAGAAATTTTCAGGGAGAAGGAAAGAGAGCTACTTTACCTCATTTTCAAGCAATTGTTGTTACTAGAAAAGAAACCCGGCGAGTGGGGGGACATATGAATAGCATATACATTCCCACAGTCAATATCTTAGCTGTCCCTTCCTCCACCTCTCCTGTACTGTTGTTGAGTTTCTGATTCCAAATTGAGATCAGGATGTTGTATTCTGAAAGATAAAGGAATTGGAGTGACTGTACGTATTAAGAATGTTGAGAGGCTATGAGGTTAAGTGGTTAGAAGGATAATGGATTTTTAATTTTTAGAAGAAAGATGGGCAATATACTAAAGAAAAAGGCATGCCCATCTTTGTCCCAAGAAACAAGACAAATGAGAAGAGGTGAGTCCAGCAATGATTATTCCAAAGAAAATTATATTAGAGAAAGTTTGATTTCACTTAGGTGGAGAATGTGGTGAAATATGCTCAAGGGTCAATAAGAAATGACTCAGTGTTAGTTTTCTATTTGCTGCTGTAATCAATGACCACAGACTTAGTAGATTAAAATGACACATTTAGCAGTTGTGCAGAAGTCAGAACTGTTAGTAGTCCCAACACAGGTTTTACTGGGGTAGAATCAACGTATCTGAAAGGCTACTCTGGAGACTTTAAGGGTGAATCCATTGCTTTTCCTTTTCCATGCTTTGGAGGCTGCCCACATTCCTTGGCTGGAAAGGAATGTTGGCAGTTTCCTACATCTTTAAAGCCAGCAATGTTGCATTTTGATGACTTTTTTTTTTTTTTTCAGTATCATCTTCCTCTGACTCTCTCTTCTCCCTCCCTTTTTAAAAGACCTTTATGATCACATTGGGCCTGCATGGATGATCCAGGATACTCACCCTACTTTAAGGCCAAAGCTTCTAATTAGCAACCTCAATTCCATATTAATTCCCTTTTATTATGTAATCGAACACAGTTTGCAAGGATTAGGGCACAGACATCTGTGGGAATTGAGACACGAGCATCTTTGGCACCAGACATATGTCTCCCATGACAAAATAGGCAGAAGGACATGCTCATTTCCTATTTCAACCCATGAGGGAAGACTTCCATGATTCTACCCTACAGATATCCTTCTCCTTTATGAGAGTAAAACGAGAATGTACGTAAAGTGCTTGGAACAACATTTGGCATGTGGTAAATCATGCTGGATGTTTTTCATTTTTTATCTTATTCAAGGAAATAGTGATTTCATGGAGAAAGGATTCAAAACCAGGTCCAATTGACCCAAAGACCATGCATATGGACATTATAAGCCTCTACAAATATTACTCTTTTTTTAGTTGGAGTCTCACTCCTTCACCCAGGCTGGAGTGCAGTGCCACGCATGCTCATGGTCACCCCAGTGTCAACCTTCTGGGCTCCAGCGATCCTTCCACCTCAGCCTTCTGAGTAACTGGAACTATAGATATCCGCTACCACTCCCAGCAATTTTTTATTTTATTGTAGAGATGAGGTCTCACCAAGTTGCCCGGGCTGGTCTTAAACCCGTGGACTCAGGCAATCCCCTTGCCTCGGCCTCCCAAAGTTCTGGGATTACAGGTTGAGCCACCGAGCCTGACCAAATATCACATTTTAAATAGAATAAATAGTATACTGATGTGCTATTGCTTTGATTCTTTTCTAATAAAAGATAGAAAAAGAACCAGGGTTTATGGAAGGACTGATTAAATTCAATTTTTAGCAAATATTTCTGGAATACCTACACTGTACCAGGCTTTGTTGTAGACATTGTGAAAAATGATAATCAATAAGACAGATAAGTTGCAGGCTTTTATACATTTTAGTTAGTGTGTGTGATTTTTGGGTGTGGGGAGGTAGTTGGTATATATAGCAATATAAGTAATACAAACTTTAACCTTTGGGGTTAAGGTAGAATGCCCATCCAGCCCCTTCAAAGATGTTCACATCCTGTTCCCAGAACCTGTAAATATGTTACTTATCTGGGGTGAGGGTAGGGGACGTAGTTGCAGTTTTTAAAAATGGAAAAAGAAGGCAGAAGAGGAAGTCAGAGTATTGTAATGTGAGAAGGAGTCAACCTACTGTTATTTTTGAAGACAGAGGAAGAAGCCCATGAGCCCATGAATGTGGGCAACCTCTAGGAGCTAGAAAAGGCAAGGAAATGGATTCTTCCCTAGGATCTCCTGAATGGAATTCCGCCTGCTGATACCATGATTTTAACCCATTCAGACTCATGTCAGACTTTTTACCTCCAGAACTGTAAGATAATAAACATGACATTTGAAGCCACAGAATTTGTGGCGATTTGTTATAGCAGAAATAAACAACTAATAAAGACAGTGAACGGAGTAACATTATCATTCCTGACAATCATCTTTCCTAAGAAATTTTTAATACTTAAAAACACCTTGTTCTTCTGAAACAATGAAGAAACTTTTTGTCACAAGTAACCAACCTAACTGAGTTGGATAAAACAGCATGGGATTATAAAGATACAGGGATATCTCACAAATCTCAAGGAAAACAGGGTAGGCAGTTTTCTAAAACAAATCCAGAAGCAAGAGTGGGAAGGTTGTCTGGACTTTCGTCACATTTCCTTTCTGTTTCTTTGTAAATATCTCTCTAGACCAGCTCCCTTGTGTCTCCAGTCTGTCTATACAACTGAAAACAGTTATTGACAGATCTCAAGGTTCCATGCTACAAGTCTAGCTATCCAAAGGTAGAATCTCAACTGAAACTTGTCTCTCTCTCTTTTGACTCCCTTTTAACATCCTTATTTTGGGGAAATAAGTTCTCATTTTCAAGCTTGGGTCAGGTGCCTTTCCCTGGACCTACTGTATATGCCAAGGGCTAGCCACGTTTAGTATAAAATGGCTTTTCAGGGAAAGGAAGATTGTTAGAAATGGGACAGTCAACCCAATATGTTTATTCTACCATGTTCATTCTGGAACAAAGAAGATACTTTTGGAAAAAGGTATCATTTTGTTTGGCCAATGTTATTCAGTGTCTGTTCAGAACAAGGAATTGTGTGAGGTAATGGGTAAGATACGAAGACAAACAACAAACATTTATCAAACATCTATTTTTATGCCAAGAACTATGCTAAGCACTTGGGTAATAAAGATGCAGAATGGAGCAGAGGAGACAATTTAGACTATTGTGAGATGTGTGCCGAATGGAAAGTATGGGCGAGGTGCTGCTACAACTTAGACAATGAGATATTATATCCTGCATGATTGGCTGGGGTGGAGTGGAACTGAGGCAAATCCCCAGGGAAGATAATTGGAATTTCCAGGTAAACAAGGGAGGAAAGTGCATCTGTGGAAGGAGACCATCTACAAACCCTACAGTCATGAAAATTTTCAGTGAGGTCCAGACTACAGTGAGTAGTTAGAGTGACAGGGCTTGCAGGGGAAGAAGATCCCAACTATTCAAGACTCACAATATAACAATGGAGAGAGGATAGGTGATAAATAGCTATTACAAGGCCTGAATACATGAGTATAATAATGAAGTGACTAAACAGCCCATTTTGAGAGTTTTGGAGGTAAACTTGGAGATTGGGTTCAAGTTGAAACCCAATTGAAAAGATTAGAAATGTTCCTAGGGTAAGCTGACTTTTAAACAGTTTCATAAATAGTCTGTGGTTAACAGAAATTAGCAAAAGAGAACTTGGAATTAATTAAAATACTCCTCTTTGGTTTCAAAGCACACAAACATTATGCAAAGCAACTTACCGCCATGTGTATCACCACAGCATTGACATAGCATTTGCTCCCCAAGGTAACATAGTTTCCATAAAACTGACTCTGTAATGATTTCTATCATATTGTCTCTCTCTCTCTCTCTCTCTCTCTCTCTCTTCTCTAAATAATTATCTGGCTTCTTTAGAGAAAAAGGTTGTACTATGCCAGGAAAAATATAGGAAAAGCATCTTGAATATCGAGTGGCAATGGGAAAGCCCAAAGGAAAAGAATTTCCATCACAAAGTGCTCTCTTCTCATGGAATCTTTGAAGTAGGTCACTGGACTGTACATACCAAATTCCTCTTGCTTTGTTTCTTTTTTAAATTAATCATTTGGACATGTTGGGGCTTCAAATGTTTACTGGGTGATTATAAACACACTAAAGTACTGAAGGAAAGCTCCCAGGACACCATATTCACCCTCATCATCTTTTTTAGATTTTATTTTGACGCACCATCAATTGGAATTTTTAATTCACACTATTCTCCAACGTTGCAGCAATTTTACATACTATATTATCAAAGTTCCAAGTCCTTTGATAAGGGTAATTAAACATGCCAAGTTTGTTCCTAGAGCTCTGAGTCTGCAGTCGTTCATCCACTGGTTCTGTTACTGTGCTTAGTTAACGGCTTTCTGTGTCTTAATTTTATGGTGTTTGAAAAATTTATTCACTTTTAATTTTTTGTAAATTTAGCACCAAGGTAGAAAAAAAGAAACCTGATCACTGATCACTTACAGGATATCTAGATGAAATTTTAAAAGACATACTGTGCTTCTGAAGTTGTTTTTTCTTTTATTTTTTTCTTATTTTAAGTTTCTCTTCTGAAGAGAAGACTCCTTCTTCTAGGAATCTGCTATTGATTATATCACTCTTTTGACATAATTCCGCACTCCTTATGCAGACAAAAACACCATTGATTTTTATAAACGAGTGGGTTTTTTTTTTTTCTATCACTGGAAGTTTTGTTTGGAAAAAAGAGAATGGAAGCCAGTTCAGAGTAATCTATCTTTCTACATAAGTATTTCTGTGGCACTTATCACAGCAGTACCTGGGCACTCAAAAGCTCTATTAGACTAAAACACATACACTGGAGGAAAAAAAAACTAGATGCAAAGAAAACAGAAAGTTAAAAAACATCAAGGGAAATACAAAAAATATTCTTTGTTCATGGCAACCAATGGGAGTTAAAGAGAATTCTCAGGAGCAATAAGAAAATATATCCTTTTTCCACATCCACTTATTTTTTTAAAGGCTTCTAAAGGACTGTTCTTGTCCTTTGATTTAAGTACTAAACACCACTGAGACTTGTGGCAAATTAAGGAAGGCATATGACTCTTATTCTGGCATTCTTGGTATAAGATGGAAGAGAAAACAAAATATAATTGTATAAAAATAAGCAAGGTACCAATTGACACTAAGAATGTTATAACTCTTTAACAGAATGATCCTTTTGTCCCCTGATACTTGAGAAAATGAACGTGGTGCTTGTCTAGTTGAGTATCCATAGATTGTGGCATTGGTAATGAGACATTCTTAGGCAATGAATTGTCTTATGGTGAAACTTGCAGAATTAACTAATTGAAAGAGAAAGGGCTGATGTCATAAGTCAAATTTCACACTGATTTTGGAAGTTAAGTATCTCTTATCCTTTACTGTAATAGTGGTGAAATTTTAGTATTATAGGTCAGAAGTCAATTAAGAGGGCAGAAAAGAGTGTAGGATCAGTAGCTATTTATTCCAATACTTTTAATATATGAAAAATAGATTAGTGAATAATTGCCTGATTTTTATCAAAAATGTAATTTGCTTTAAGATTATGATATATAAAAATTCATATTTGAAAACAAGCCAATTTTCTTTGGCACGTATAATTTACAAAGTTATATTATAATGCAAGCCAATATATTGAGAAAAGACACATTAATGGAAAAGGAATAAATAGCTAATTTATGGGAGAGTGCCATAAAATTTTATTTGTATCATGATGTAATTTCTGAATAAAAATACCTCCTGCTTCATCTCATAGTTGGTAACCTGCTGATTCTTATGAGTTCCTCCTATTCTAACAAAAACAACCAAATTTTTAATGTGACATGGTCATATCAGAAACACTGCTGATAGAAATTACATTTCCAAGAGTAAAGTCATCTTCATTTCAGATTTATGTAGAAGTTGGCAAATTAGAAGTATTTTAATAAGGCCAGCAATGATAGTTCAGGAATAAGATTTAAACTGAGCTTCTGTGCCAATGAGTGCATTAACTTTATTCAAAAATAGTGTATGTAAAATGGCACACAACTGACATGAGCTGATTATGATAATGTCTTAGTGCAAATTTTTCAAAATCAGGTACTATAAAAATATACCATTAACTTTATGTTAATAAAATATTTTGCTTGATGCCTTTTAAATTATTCATTTGAAGTAGTCTAAAAATATAAAAGAACTCTTATTATCATTCAATTTACATGATTACTTTTAAGTTCACTTTTTTGGTTTAACATAAACAGAGTGTAAAATTCACATCAAGCTTTTGGTATTTAAAATGTATAATTTTATGCAAAAAATGAATGCTGTGTTACATTTTTAAGGTTGTCATTAGTATAAATATAATTTTGACTCCTGATTTGAAACAATTTAACCCTTAAGAAAAATTATCATGTTTCCCAGGTTGATTCATTATTGCTGCTTTGATTATAGAAGAATTCCTTTGTAAAAACACATTTGAAAGAATCTAAGCACTAACTTGAAGTCCCAGGTTTTTCCACAGATGCATTTGAAGAAATGATGGAAATTTCTAGGAATAGAGGATCCTCTTCTCCCACAGAGCGTAGCTTTGATTTCAATTACTAAACAAGCCCCAGGAATGTGGAGCTGTTCATGGTTTACATAGGAGGACAGTACCCTGGTTGTCTCTCACAGTTATATGTTATATATAATGTGATAAACGTTACTTCAACGACTTTAATAAAGTATTAACCCAAAGGTAGAGCCTTTGCTTTGTATCAAACAGATGTTCAAGTTGATATACTTATCCATATATAAAATCTCCCTATACTTAACCATATGTGGTAGACATTGGTTGTTTTTGCTATTCAACATCTATTTCTTCTTCCTCTGGCAATATATTTCTCTCAAGGAGACATTCTTCCACCAGTCTCACTCACTCTATATGATTTTGAATGCTGAGTCTATCTCTTTTTCCCAGACTGTCATGTACCAAACTTGGCCAATGAGAATATTGATACTCACTGGCTAAAGGCCTGGACATATAATCTAAGTCAGCTATTGAGATTAATTCCTGACCTTTTTAGAATTGTTGGAAAAAGAGACTCTTACTGGAATTGAAACTAGGAAGGCATAAGATTGGAAGTGCCAAGAGTCACCATGTGTAGGGGGCCTAGCTAAGCATGCAAGTCGCAGAGATAAAGTAGTCAAGATGCAAAGAGAATGAGACCAAATCCTCATTGCACCTTTTGAGTTCTAGAGTCAAAGCCAGGTCTAGGCTTTTCTGTTAAGCAGGTCATAGCAAGAACTCTTCTGCTTCAGCCAATTGGCATTCGGTTTCTGTCATTTGCCAAAAATGAACCAAATGATACTCCATACAATGATATAGTCCACATTTTCCTTTTGGTGACCAGAATATCATTGGCATCTTTGTCATCTGTTTTATTGAAGCCCAGATATAGAATCTCTATAATGCTTTATTGGCCAATCAGTCTAGTAACCCTTTTGTCAAAAGAAATTAGATATATTTGCCATGATTTGTTTGTTTGTAGTAAATTCATGCTGGTTCACAGTGATCATCTCTTTTCTAAAACCATCTGTTGAATAATCCACTATAAAAGCTAGCTAGTTGAAAGATAAATTCCATTGCTCGATGTATCACTAATCAGAAAATAATATGTATTTTTTTATCTAATCTATTAAAATTTTTGTTTTTTAAAGTCTCAGGCTTAAAGTTTCAGCTTTTTAGTGTAGTTTCTTTAGAAGCTAAAATTATCTCATACCTCCAAAGGTGGGTAGTTGTATTTTAATAGTTAATATTTGTTTAAAAAAATACATAAAGGAAAAAAGTTTTGTTAGTCAACTGGCATCTTTAAATAAAGTTCTGTTTTATTGATTGTAGCATTTCTATATCTTTAAAAATTGTCCCACTCCAATATAAAGGATATTACTTTTTCAATCTTTATATATTTCTATAGATATATGACTTCCTAATTTCTTTCAATCTGGGCCCAAGAATAAGTAGGCCAGATGAGGAAGTCCTGTTAGGGCAAATTTGTTTGACTCTACCTAACTTTTTGTCCCTGCCCCTTTTCAAATAAATGCAAGGACTAGTAAGGCCCATTTCTTCTCAAATCCCCCTCGTTTCTTTCTGTCAACCTCTCTGGTTCTGTTCTTTTGACTCTGCTCAACAGGTGTCTTGAAATGAAAAGATAGCCTGAAGAGGAAGAACATTTAGGCTCTCAAACCCACAAAGAACCTGGGACATGAACTGACACCCAAAAAAAAAAAAACCAAAAAAAGTAACTTAGAATGAGATAGTAAGGTTGGCCATGGGACAGTTCTTTTGACTTTCTCTAGCACAGAAAAATAAAAAGAAAGTCCATGGTCCAAATACTCACAGGGGACAATTACCTGACAGACTGATGCTAATGAAAAAGCATTGCACAGCTTCTTCAAAAAAGCTTTTGGTGTGTGCTTTTTTAGATAGTGGTTCTCAAATGCGGACAACTGATAATGCCCAAATTTTCTGTCTGTCTGCTTTAGGCAGTTTATTTTTAAAATGAGGTTAAGAAAGCTGCAGTTTAGGGGAAAACACATTTATTTTTACCTTAGTAAACTGATTGTCATTTTGACATATCACCTTTATGGTTGACACAACCTTGACAACGTGACATACTAGCTCAAAAAGAAAAAAACATGAATTTTCAGAATCAAATTCTTAAATACTAGGCAGCAGTGTGTTTCCTTAAATACATTGTTGTTGTTTTTAGGATGTTCTCTCTGTTAAAGGTTGTGGGCTGGAGTCTGACATTCCGCAGTTTGTGGTTGATAATGCTTGTGTTGGATGTCAAACCTTGCTCCCCATGCAGCAATGAGATATACATTTTGCCCAGTCTCTGCCTTAGTTTTGAGACCATGGTACACAAAGAACAAAACTGATTAAATGTACTCAATGTCTCCACATTGCTGATGATTTAAATCTTGGTAGAGGCTGTCTCCAAACACTAAGACATAAACTACTTGAATGAAGAGTTTTATAGTGCGTAGTTTTTAGTCAAGCTTGTCAGAAGAGGTACAGCATATGAAGTTGAAGGATTTCAGAGAACAGTCCTCTTGATGTCTGGACAATGTAAATAGCAGAAGAGATGCTATATCTGGCTTAAAAAAATCTTTGTAAGGGGCCAGATGTTTGAAACCTGGGTAGACAAATGTATAGTTCCGAGTGATAATGAACACTTAAAATATAATACCAGGCCTCTTATTTTTATTTTTCCCAAACATCCTCCTACAGAAGCAGTTGGTTGTATGACTCAGATTAGGGGTGTAACTATCATTCCACAAACAACCCAGCAGCTTGAGACTTCGACACCTGATTATCCAACTGGTCTTCTTGTCTCTGATCCACTTTACTTCTTTTTCCAGAAAATTCTTCCTAAAATACTTCTTATAGCACATATTTTTTTTTCCATCACTCTGCATTTGCATTTCAGGTCTATAGCCTAGGAGGAAATAAATAGCCTTCGATATACCAGTTATTAAAAGTCTCAAATTTAAAGTGATGTGGAAATGCCCTTTACTTTTTTCGTGATATTTTTATACCCTAGCTGATCCTTCTTCACTCGATGGGATGCATATATTTTAGGGCTAGCATGACATAAGGAGAGGCAAGGTAACATAGTAGAAAGATCATGATTTAAGACAAGGTTGGAAAAATTTAGAGCCAGACAGTGAGTATTTTAAAATTTGTATACCAGACAGTCTCTGTTGCAACTACTCAGCTCTGCTGTTGTAGTATGAAAACAGCCATAGACAATACCTAAACACATGGGCATGGTGTTCCAATACAATTTTATTTATGGACACAGTAATTGGAATTCATAGAATTTTCATGTGTCATGAAATACTCCTCATTTAAATATTTCAATCATTTAAAAATATAAAAATCATTCTTAGCATGGGCCGTACAAAAACAAGTTGTGGGCCAGATTTGGCTTTGCAGACTGCAGTTTTCCAACCCCTAGTTTAGGAAATAGATTGATTTGGATATGAATCCCAGCTCTGCCATATATATGACCCTGGGTATCAGTTACTAAGCATCTCTGGACCTTAGTTTAATTTTTTAAGAGCGTGTGTGTGTGTGTGTGTGTGTGTGTGTGTGTGTGTGTGTGTATGTGTGTGTGTGTGTGAGAGAGAGAGAGAGAGAGAGAGAAGGGGGAGGGAGAGAGAGAGAGAGAGAGAGAGAAGGGGAGGGAGAGAGAGAGAGAGAGAGAGAGAGAGAGAAAGGGGAGGAGAGAGAGAGAGAGAGAGAGAGAGAGAAGGGAGGGAGAGAGAGAGAGAGAGAGAGAGAAAGTCTACTGTTGCAGGCTATGTGACATTGATGAGTTATTATAAATAGAACAATTAGCATGAGACCTTAATCCAGTAGAGACTCCAGAATTATGGCATGCCATGCCTCTGTTCTGGAAAAATCAAATATCACATATCTCATATGTAATCTTGAGAACACTAGTATCCGATATTCACTCATTAGCTACTGCTAATGTGCTAATGTGGAAAAGACTAGATTTCATTTCTCCATTCTCTTAATGAACTATGGCATCAGAGTAAATAACTTAAGTTCTAAGGTTAGACAGCTCTGATTCAAATCCCATTGTATGGACCTGGGGAATTTTCTAAGACTCTTTGAATTTTCAACACTTCACCTTAAAATGGAAATAATAATGGTTTCTAACATGAGGTTGCTGTGAAAATTATATGAAATAGTACATGACAATGCTTAGATAGTACCTATTCCTTAAAAATCAATAATAAAAACTTGCTATTAGTAATAGTACTGCTACTAATATAATCAAATCGCATCAGAGAACCTGCTGCACAAAGTTCAAATTACACAGCTTTATTCAAACTGTCTGATCAAACAGTCTATCCTGATGTTTCAATAGTTTCCTTTCTGTGTGCCACATCCTTATCATCTGCCTGTTTTACCGTATCCTGCTCACAACTTGCTCATTTCCACTTAAATGTCACTGCTCATGAGCTTTCCCTTATCTGAAAATCTTTGCCCTAACTTTTCTTCAGTGAAATGCTGTCAGAATCTCCAGATTTTACTTAAGTTCCACCTCTACAATGTCTTCTCAAAGAACTGTGGTTCCCACTGATTTTTCCCTCACTTTTAATGTCAATGACACTTTCGTAGTGTCTAATATAATTCTGCACCTAATTGTGTATGATCTTGTGTCCTTCTCTATTTATCTCATATGTGTAAGTCTTTCCTTGAGAACTAGATTTTGATCACCTGTAAAGGAAGGAATGATGAGATCAACTTGTTCTGTATCCTGCTTATTTCTAATATTTACTACATCACTTTTGACTGATATAGCTACTTGAGCAGACTGGATCTATGATATTTCTGATCCTGGATCCTACTCCTGACCCACAGTACAGACCTTCATATGATGAAACACTGTTTGCTTGCTGGGGGTTGTCATACCCTGTCTATTTTCCCAAATGTTACCTTCTGTAACATCACTGTTCCAGCTTTAGCTGCTCCTGCAGCTTCTAGTGACACAAACAGATTTTACACCTAACATCAGTTTATTTTGTTGAAATGTTTAAGCAAATCTTTGACACTACACCTAAGTAAAACATTTCCTTTTAATGTTGAGTGTCTGGGTTCTCTTTTGAGTATTTCGTGTAGATTCTGAATTATTCACGGCATGATGGCAGCTTTTTCACAGGAGTTTATTAGGAGCTCAGTTAATTGTAATTCATGGGGTAGTATTTGGCAAGGGTGGATGTGGCCATTCAAACAGAGATTTTCTACTTCTGGACACACTGTCTTCTGTTACGTTAGAGATTAGGGGAAAGTGTCTTTTCTTTTCCTCACCTTGCCTTTTTTACTCCAAGATTGTATGGCTTTTTAAAAAATTCTTTAGAGCGAGGGGAAAAAGCCAAGGTGTGGGACCTGGAAGAAACAGAATATGATGACATCGTTACTTTCTGCCAGGGAGACATCCCTTCTCAGTGCCTCTGGCCAAGGAGGTTCCAATCAAATGCCCTTCCAAGCTTCTGAGTTCTTCTACCCCATCAGCCATAGGGTGCACGGCAGGGTGATGCATGATGCTGCTCTGCCTGCAGACTAGACCTTCTGGTCCTACATTCCCATAGCCCATGCAAGGGAGACAGGGAAAACTGCTTTGGTACTGAGTTGCAGAGTAGAAAGAATGGGAAGAGGCTTAAATGAAAAAAAAAATGTTTTTTGCCAACTTCTCTATTGGCCTCCTATCTTCCTTAGCAGGAGAAGATATCAAGCTGCTAAAATTTAAAATGCTAGGAAAAATCAAGAGCTGCACGTTCTTGAATAAATCTAACTCCTCCTGAGCACTGGAGAGAATGACATTAAACCCCAACACTGGTCAGAAAGACTGGGCATCTCTCTGGGAGCTCTGACCCTCTGAAAAGCAAAGTAATGAAAAGAATAGCATCTCTTTATTGTAACCAAAGAAAGAAAGAGAAATATTTTCCAGCTAGAGCTCTGTCCTACCTTGCTTTATCTTTTTGTTTGGGCAGCAATCACAGACCCATATGCTAAGCGGTGGAAGATATTTTTCAGAAGCATTTGTCTCCTTGGGAGGCTTCTAAGCTTGTTTTATTGGCAACTATGAAATCACCACTGGGTCTGTTGTGAGGTTATTTTGCAGATGGTTTGCATGGGCGGCCTGTTTCTACTGGATGAAATCTCCCTTTGGACTCCAGCTTGGATTTAAGAAATTCATGCATTACTAGGCTTTACTTTCTTATGATAAAATCCTGACACTGTTTTACCTGAAGACCTGTGGTCCTTTGGAGTTTTTGAAGGTCAACAGGAAGTAACAGGGTAGAGGCCTGTCAAGTTATGTTGATGCCAAAGGACAATCTCTGAAGCTTCATCTGCCATCATGGTCAATTCTAGTATGGATGGGTGGCAGGTGGTCAGGCAGTTTTCTCAGTACACATCGAAATCAACATCCAATGGAAGCTCAAAATAACCTTACAGAATTTCACCTAAAGGCAGATGGCAACAGTTATATTACACTTGGGGTTTTTTTCTTTCTCCTCCTCTTCCCCAAAACAACCACAATTACACAGGCAATTCATGCCAGGGACATTTATATGTGCCCAAGAGCATGCCGTCCTTTTAGATATACTCATTTCAGCATTATCACTTTAAAAATAGAATGCAAAAGTATAAAATGGATCATTCTAGTTTGTAGGGGAGAAAAGTTATGCTGTAACTTTTTAAAGACTGGATTATTTTAATATCTTCAATAATCAAAGAAATTCAAAACCAAATGTGTGTTTTATGAGGCCAAAGAGGTAACTGGTATGACATGGAAATGAGTTTTTAAGATTATTTTTAAAAATGAGTTCAAATGTGTGTACCACTGCTCATTGGTGGTTGGACTCCAGTAGGTTATTTAACATCTCTAAATTTATTTGTCCACCTGTAGAATAGGGATAGGGCCTTACTCAGAGTTAATGTGAGAATTAAGCAATATAATACATAAAATTTTAGCAAAGGGTTGTCACCTAATATATGTAGCTATTGTTTATTGAGTATTTTCTCTTGGCTACTCTGTTTTTTGTACTGTGTGTTTTAACTCAGCTAATTCTCATTACAACCTTGTGTGCCAAGTAATATGACTATCCTCTGCTCAGGTGGGAAACCTAAGGCAGAAAAATGTTAACTTTCCCAAGGCTACAAGGGCAGTAATTAGTTGCTGTACTATTTAAACTCACACTTCTAATCAACACTCCATTTTGGCTTTTCGTGTAGTGTATAGATGGTCGAAGAATTTTAATTCACTTCCTCTTGCTCCCATCTTCCTAGGCCTTTATTTAACTCATCTGTAAAATTTTCTTTTCTTTTTTTTTTTTTTGAGTTGGAGTCTCACTCTGTCACCCAGACCGGAGTGCAGTGGTGTGCTCCCGGCCACCGCAGCCTTGATTTGCTGGGCTCTGGCGATCCTTCTGCCTTAGCCTTCCAAGTAGCTGGAACTACAGGCGTGCGCTACCACGCCCTGCTAATTTTTTATTTATTATAGAGTCGAGGTCTCGCCAAGTTTCCTGGGTGGGTCTCGAACCTGCTGGTTCAGGCAATCACTCGCCTCGGCCTCCCAAAATGCTGGGATTACAGGCTGAGCCATTGAGCCCGGCCATCTGTAAAATTAATGTGATCAGACAAATGACTTTTAAAAGAGGTACACAGTATGAAACACCTGGGGAATGTATTTATTATTAGTAGTAGTATTTTTTTTTTTGAGTTGGAGTCTTACTCCATCACCCAGGCTGCAGTGGCACACTCACGGCCACCCCAGCATCAACCTCCTAGGCTCCAGCGATCCTTCTGCCTAATCCTTCCAAATAGCCGGAACTACAGGCGTGCGCTACCATACCCAGCAATTCTTTATTTATTGTAGAGACGAGGTCTCGCCATGTTGCCCGGGCTGTTGTCGAACCTGCCGGTTCAAGCAATCCACTAGCCTCGGCCTCCCATAGCTCTGGGATTACAGGCTGAGCCACCAAGCCCAGCTGGATAATGTTTTAAAACTGAACGAGGCTGGACCCAACTCTGTGACGCTTTGGATTTTATAGTATTTATTTATTTGGGATCTTAGAATATGAGTTATTCTGATGCAACAATTATTCAGATGCAAAGCTCCAGAAAGGTAGACAAACTCATACTAACCGACAAATTCTTCTTAACTTTCTATTTCTTGAAGTTTTGCATTAATCCAGAGGCAGAAGAAGAAAATCTGTCTTTGAAAATGTAGGTCTGTTCTCAGAGGGTTACTGGTGTCAAGATATGGCCACGATGCTTGTGTCTCCAATGTTTTGCCACCTGGTTCTCCTTTGTAAGTGACCTTGGGGCTTTTCTCACATGGAACTGTGCCGCTTTTTGTATTTTAAACAATTCTCATTTCAGCAACGTGTTTGGCAACAGCCTCCCTCTACTTACATGGGAGTAGTACAATACAGGCCTTGAAGCCACTCTTAACAGGGAATTACCCCTATGCTGCTTTCTTTCTTGATATGTCTTTGCCCTTAGTTCATTTTTAGTACTTATAAAGGATTGTATTTTTTTATTAGCATTCATCTAAACCAAGCATAAGTTTTGGCCAAATGCCTCAATGTTCATAGTGTCAGATAAAATTTTTATGGCATGGAAAAGAAAAAAATAAATTCAAGTTCACTGTACTTCCAAATGTTAATATAAACAAAACTCTTATTATTATTGTGATCCAGCTTATGTGACCATTCTTATTTAGGGTAGCAAGGTGACATCTGCTGTGTGTGTGGGGGGTGGGATTCATTGACTCCTGGGAACAACTAACAATTGTAAGTAATACATACTATCAAAACCATCATGATCTCAGGCCTCATCAGGAAAGCAAAAGCTGCAAATGGTTGTCTTTTCAGAATTATCTCTTGCACAGAAAGAAGTTTTAAAAAAAACAAGACTTGAGCAGCATACAATGATAAAATGTAAAACACATTTAACATTGATTGAATGCTTGTCATGTCACAGTCACTGCTGTAAATGCTTTAGTATGTTATTTTTATTTAATCATCATAGCAAACCTGTGAAGTAGGTGTGTTATTACTATTCCCACTTCTTAGATGAATAAACTGAGTCTCAGAGACATTAAAGTAACTCATCTCAGGTCATCCAGGTTGAAATGATGGAGTTAAGATGTAATCTGATTCTGTAGCCTGAGTGACATGGCTTTCCAGTTACTGAGTGACATGGCTTTCCAGTTGAGCAAGCCGAGAGATCAGAGATCCAAATATTCAGCTGTTACAAGTAAAATTCTGTAGTTTACACAACTAAAAGAAAAGCATGGGAGTACCCTTTGGCTGCTAGAAAATTCAAGTTGCTTAGCAAGAAAGTGAAGAGTCAGGGGTCAGGTGTGGTGGTTCACACCTATAATCCCAGCACTTTGGGAGGCCCAGGCAGGAGGATGACTTGAGCCCAGGAGTTTGAGACCAGTCTGTGCAACATAGCAAAACCTGGTCTCTACAAAAAATAAAAAAAATTATCCAGGTGTGGAGACACATGCCTGCAGCCCCAGCTTCTCAGGAAGCTGAGGTGGAAGGATTGCTTGAGCCCAGGAGTTTGAGGCTACAGTGAGTTGTGATTATGCAACTGCACTCTAGCCTGGGCAATAGAGTGAGACTGACTCAAAAAAAAAAAATGTTGAGAGTCGGAGGAGAAGCAGGGAAAGGCTAAGAAGAAGGGAGAAGGCTAAAAGAGGAATGGAAAAGGAGACGAGTAACAAGAACAGCCATAGGGAGACAAAGGAGTTTACCAGTTTCAAGTGTGGGGATGAATGCTAGCTGCCAGGAGGAAGAAGAGAGGACAGCTCTTTAACCAGCTGCTTAAATCTCCGTAGGCCCTCAGGGCACCTGGATACCACGTTAAAGACACATCCATCATTGGACAGATCTGCAAAGAGAGCAGGCACTGGGGCATTCAGTGAAAGGGCCTGCCAGGTCCTGCTTTCTGCCTTAGCCTCTGAGAGCGTACATCATCATTTTCACCTAATCTCACTTTGTGCTAATCAGGACAGATGATGGGAGGGCTTAATGGGGAGTGACATGAAGTCATTCATTCTGCTGCAAAGGAATGCTAAACTATGCTACAGTAGAACATGCAAGTTATAACTTAAAATGTATAACGTAATAGCTGAAGTTTAAAATGCATCCCCAAGTATGTAGTTCAAATTGAAGAAAAATTTTAACATATACCTCTAAGGAAATTAATTCTAATTTTATCTTTGAACAAACGCAGGTAGTGTCTTTACATGATCATGAAATTGACAGGGGAGGAAATAAAGAGAAACAAAAAAGTGGGAAGAGAGATGGAAAGAAAGAGAGGTGAGAGAGGAAAGAAGGATGACAAGTGCGTATAGCATATAAATAACTGTAATTAGGTGAGCATTGTATTCCTGTTAACATTGGTGCTTTTAAATGAGACATGATAAAAAGCTAAATACAATTGGTGGGAATCAACCAATAACTCATAGAGCCACAAAACTATTTTATCGTTAGTTCAGAGAAAAGACTTTCAACACTGCCAACATTTGAACAATTTTAAATGACTGATTAAGTCCATATGTTTTATTTTAAACTAGTCAAATTGAACCTTACTTAATCTTCCATTCACCCTAGGTTTCCATAACAATGTTAAGTAATTGGGAGTTATCATTATTCTTCAGATTTCTAATATGCCAAATATTTAACAGAATCCGTTAGAATATACTTTTCTGGCCAATTCGTTGACCTTTTGGTCCATTCGATGAATGATCCTTTCAGAATGGCAGATTTAGCTGACGAGAGTAAAGCTAATCTATTGCGTGAGCAAAACAGTTTACCATGCAGGGACAGAGATGGTGCCATGCATTCATTTTGTGTCGCTTTTAGCTTTCTAATAGGTATTAATTTTGCTTTCCATTCAGTTTACTATAGCACCAAAATCTTAATCAGAACATTGAGGTACTATATTGAAAGAATATTAAATCTTTAAAGGTCAAATGTTATGTTTCTCATATTCTCATTTCTTTGGATATTCAAGAGTCTTTTGTCAAAATTGTGAAGATACATTTCAGGTCTACACAGTTAACTTCTAGTTATAAACACTAAACAAGATTTGAAGTATACTCTCTTTAAAACTCTCTTGAAATGATGCTGTATTTTTCACAATCTCTCCCTACCCATGGACACATGGTGAGTGAGTCAAACAGGCCTGTAGGTGTAAACTTCTAAGAAGATTTTACTCCTTGTGTTACTAATGCAGGAATACTACACCACATCTGATTCTTGTTGACAAGACAAAGGGAGAAGAAGAGTACCATGGAACAAGATCATTTTCCAGAGAAGAAGAAAATTGCTTGAGAGAGTGATATTTTGAGCTTTGATTTCTTAATGTATTTTGTAAAAGTTGGCTGGTATGTCTTTCTTGGAGTCTGACATGTGAATATTTTTTTCCTCCATTGTTAAAGAAAGATGCAAATATTCTAAATAAAGCCAGCTAATACTAAAAAGATTTGTTTTCAAGAAAACACATTCTTGGTATAGCGGTTGTATTCATTTAACCTGCAACCCACTGGGTCTCACACCTGTGAAATAGTACCATGACTGATGAATATAATGAATGCCTTATGCTATCAAGAAAATATAAACCGTTATCTAGTGTTCTGTAATACAGGAGGCAAAAGGGCATGGAACAATTTTAGAAAGTTCTTATCCTCAACAACTAACAACTTTAAGATTTGATTTCTTGAAATGTTATATTAACCACTGGGGAAACTATAGTTACTTACAACCATTTTTAATGCTCAATAAACTCATTTATCATTCCCCAAGTAAACAATTCATTCTGGTGATACTGTATAGAATTAATTCTGGAGTAAATTTCAGGGTTGCAATTCTGGTATTGTCATTACCAAGTTGTGTGACCTTTAACAAGCTGCTCAAACTCTCTAAATCTCAGTTATCTCAAGTGGAAAATGGGAATAATAATGCTTATCTCACAATGTCACGGAATATGCATTGAATATATGGCACAGTTCCTGGAGCACTGGACAGCCTAAGAAATGGTGCATATTTTTACTTTACATGGAAAATTACTGTATTTAGAAACAACCCATGAGTTTCTAAACATTAATTAATGGCAATCTATTTTCCAAAAACTTTGAAGTCATGCCCTCTAAATATAATTAGCATGAAATATTCTCAGCACAAAGGTGTAAGTTCATCGATAGTCATTAGTCCTGCTGTGTCCCTTCACGATCTCCAGCAGTTCAAACAGCCTCCAAAAATCCCAGCTGCTAGAAGATTAGATTCTGTAGTCAAGTGATGTTGGAGTCACCTTATTGTTCCCTGTCTAGGCCATATCAGTGCATGCACTGTCTCAGTCTGATGACATCCAAAAAGGACCTTATGTGTCTAGAGCAAGTAAAGCAGTAGAAAGTTTCCATTTATTGAACACATACTGTGAGTCAGGCACTAGAATGGACGTTATGCATCTCTGATCTCATGTAGGATGGTCTTCATAATAATGGGGTACAAATCAGATAGCATCAGGTTGAAGTCCTGGCTCTGCCCCTCACTATCTGGATGCCCTTGGTGTGCTTTCTTTTCCTCAGTTTTTAAAGCTGAAGACAAAATATGCGCTTCAGAGGGTTAAGTGGAATAATGAATGTTAGATGATTATAGCAGTACTTAGCGTATTGCAACTTCTTCTTGAACATCTCCCTTCTTTTTGCTCTCACAACTACCTCGGGTTTTCCTCCAGCCACATGGGCTGCCCCTTCTTAGTATCCCTGGCAGTCCTCTCCTCTGTTTGGAAATGGAGTGCCTAAAGACTCTGGACCCTGGTCCTTCTCTTCTCTATTTACCCAATTTCCCTTGATGGCCTCATCTAGTCCCATGCCCTAAGTGACCTCATCCAATCCCATGCCATCTAGTTACCAATGAGAGCTCTAACCTCCAACTTATTAACACTGCCACAGTGGCTTAGAGAGGTTAAGTAAGTTGGTCAAAGTCACACAGCAAGTGGTCAAGCGGACATACATCTATATCTATTGGATGCAGAAGTTCAAGCTACCAGGCATACCAAGAGAGAGGCAGATGATTTGGGTAGACCCAAGTACCAACTCCGAAACTCAACAAAAGGAGAAGGAAATATTTGAGTGTTTATCCGAGTTGCTACATGTGCAGAAATCATGGAGTTTTTTCCATATGATAGTACAGCTTATACTTTAATTAAAAAATTTAAAACAGTTTTTGAAGGTTAAGAGTTCTATCTAAAACTTCACATCATTTTCAAGGAAAATTAATGAAAATTATTAATTGTTATAGCTGATTTATAAGAAGCTAGATGAGGACATTATGAAAAATTAGTGAAATTATTATCAGATGGAATAATTAAAGATCAATTGTGAAATAATCACATAATTCTAGCTATACGCTGGATCGCTCTTCATTAATCAAAGATAATCTGGAATTGCAATACTTAATTAAATGCAAAAAAGTGTTTCTGTGTTCTGACTCTGAAAGGAGATAATTGGAGAGTGCAGAAGCTGAAGAGTTATCAGCCTTTTGCTGATTTTTTGAGAGTATAGAAATGAAAATTCTACAGTATGGGGGTTGGTCATTTTGTGGACTGTTGAAATCTGGCCTGAAGTAGGTACCACTGTTTTCAGTGAGATAATATTTTTCTCTTAACATTGGAGACTAAAAGGAATTTTAATTTGTCAATACGAAGAAAATAAGATATCTGATTTGGGCATACATAATAGATTTCAAAGGCCCATGAGCAAATTCCTTCTTACTTTGGGTTCTTCACTGCCAAAACAGAAACCTTATTGGCTGATATCCTTAGTGATTCTCCAAAAAGAAAGTAATACTGTTCTTTCTCCCAATTGAAAAATAAGGTCATATATAATATTCATGTCGACATTTATGTTTCTACAGGAACTATAATGAAGTTACACATCTATTTCTGGTGCAGTTTGTTTTTAAAAACAAACTTTATTAGGTAAAATTTACATACAATAAAATGTCCATTTATATATATGTTAGTTTTGACAAATATACTCAAAGTACTCCTCGTGACATTCAAGATATAGACCATTTCAGTCACCCCAAAGAATTTATTTTTGCCTTATCCCAACCAGTCCCCATTTGTACCTTAGTGCCTGGCAACCACTGATTTGCTTGTCTGACACTGTAAATTAGATTTTTCATTTTTAGAGTTTTGTCTAAATAGAAGCATACAATATGTATTCTTTTAAGCCTGGCTTATTTTGCTCAACATGATACTTTTGAGTTTCATTCCCCTTAGCTCATTCTTTTTTTATATTCCAGAGCAGTATTTCATTGGATAAACATGTCAGAATTGGCTTATTTGTTGACCTGTTGATCGATGTTTGATTCACTTTACTTTGAGTTATTATGAATAAAGTTGCTACTAACTCTGTGTATCAGTCTTTTTGTCATATTGTAATTCCCTTTTTATATAGTTTTAATTCATTTTTTCACTTTTGTTCACTGTAACAACCAAGTAAAATATATTTTTAAATGGAAAATATTAGTTTTTATGTTGTATGTGGAAATATATACAAATACAGAAATGTCTTTATTTGAAAAGAAATCATTTTTACATACTGCATAGCCTTCCTTTTCCACATCATGCCCTCATAATAAATAGGAAAGATACTACTATTACTTTTAGTTTACAAGTGTGCAAACTTGGTCTCAGAGGAGTTAAGTGATTTGCTGAAGACAGCACCATTTTTAAGTGCTATAGTCAAGACAGGGACCTGCTTTAAAATTTCCTAATCCCGTGCTCTTTCTACTCTATCACATAGAAGGTTTTTCACTTCCTTCAGCACATATTTATTAAACATCTGCAACTTGCCTACACTGTGTTAGAATGTGGGCAATAATATACTCTACAAAAATAATTCATGTGTTTCCTCAAGGTACTTATGATTTAATTGAGAAGAAAATACAAGTACATGAAAAAAATTGAATACAATTGCAAGGCAATAAATTAAGAATGTTAGAAACATGTATTCTGTGCTGCATTGAATATGAGTAGGTCTTGAATTAATAGATATTTAAGTAAAGAAGCATAGAGTTATCTGAAAGAAGCTCATTAAGGAGGTTATTTTTGTGCTAGATATTAATAAATAAAAATTGTGAATTGAGGAAGAACAGGTAAGAGGTAAAGCTACACCTTTATGTCTTATGTAACCAGGAGAAATCTGGAATCAGCAGGACTAAAAGGATTTGCTTTCAAGTTGAATATATAGGGTGGGGTCAGTTGAATGTCAAGTTGAATTGTGTGGCATTTACTCAATGGGCAGTAGGGAGACATTGTAGATTCTTTAGCAATGGAGAATAGTGAGTGACATAGTACAAGTGATGTTTTAGAAGGAATCAATTGGTCTTAGCTGGCAGAATGGGATAGATATAGGAAACACGATCAAAGAGACTAGTTCAAAGACTATTGTAACCTAAGTATGAGGTGATGAAGACCCAGACCTGGGAAAAGAAAAGACAAATCTAACTGTTTTAACAAAAAAACAGACAAGCTATTATAGCTTTTCACCGACTAGTATCCTAACTCAGAAGCATTTGAATGGAATTTCTTGAGAAAATAAATATTCTTGTGCTAACAGAACCAGGTTTCACAGCCTTAGACGTCGTTATAGAGCTAGGATGCTTTATGCGACTTAATTTTGGCCTGAAGTTTAATTCCTTTTTGCTACAGTTCACTGCCTGTCAACTTACCAACGGATGCACTGACTTGCTTATTTCAGTTTCTCTCTTTGGAGTATAGTTTAAAATAGTACCCATCAGTCTTAATCTCAACTATTTTCCAAAATGTTTCCCAAATTAATAAGTGCAGTATTGGAAGCAATGACCCTGTAGGGGAATATGACAAAAATAGCTCACCCATAATTAGAAATGAAATCTCCTTTCATTGAGCAATGGGAAATTGGCAAAGCCCAGCAGCTTTTCATACTGTGCTGTTCCAAGGGATTCTTAGGCAAGAGATCCTCAAATTGTCTCTCCTGTTGCCCAGTAGTCTGATGGTTGCTTAGATTTTGTTCCCCATTTTCAGACTGCCAGCTTTGACCTCATTCACCATGCTCTGGGCACACATATAGTTTGGATTCTGGTAATTAAGTGAATCATCTTCATGAATAGACCTCAATTAAAGGTCTATGTGGGTCATAGCAAATTGAAGACTCTCTCCTTACCCCCAACCCAGAACATAGACTAAAGGTGTAACTCTTGATTGATTCAGAAGCAAAAGAAGCCCTTACACAAGAGTTGATGACAATTATGTTAAATTCTTCCTGTCTTTCTGAAATGAGGTTCTTTGGTTCCCAGTCCAGTAGTTGTTTCTATGTACGCTGACAGGGAAAAACCACATAAACCTGGGGACAAGATGAACTTCAAATCCTGCTCTATGTAGGCTCTATACATGACAGTCATTTGAAATTGATAGTCTTGGAAATGTGACTTATCTTTCTCTGTGTCAGGTTCTAAATCTACTAAATTGTGATAATGGTAGACTTGTCCCCAAAAGTTGAGAATATGAAACAAAGTAACCTGTTGAAAGCGTTAAGCATTGGACCGGACATAGTGGCTCAGCCTGTAATCCTAGCACCTTGGGAGGCCGAGGTGAGAGGATTGCCTGAGCCTATGGGTTCGAGACCAGCCTGGACAATGTGGTGAGACCTCATCACTACAATAAATAAAAAAAAATTAGCTGAGCTTGATGGTGTGTGCCTGTAGTTCTAGCTACTTGGAAGGCTGAGGTATAAGGATCACCTGAATCCAGTAGGTCAAGGCTGCGGTGGCCGAGAGCGTGCCACTGCCCTCCAGCCTGGGCAACAGAGTGAGACTTTGACTCAAAAAATAAAAGAAAGTGCTAAGCATCATGCCCATTGCAGAGCAAGCACTCAAGTATCCATGATTGTTTTTGACCTGGTGCTCCTGCTACTGATATTATTGTTGTTTTGTGGTTGTTGTTTTAGCTCATATTTTTAGTAATTCCCCTTAGGTGTTTGCAGTGTAATAAGGAAAAGCAGAAATATAAACAGCCTAAGGAAGAATTGTATAAGTTACGTGAATAGGTACAAGCACTGTACTGTGGACACAACAGAAGAAAAAATAATTCCTCAGGGGCAATCAGAGACCCTTGAATGGGTCAGATATGTTCAACCGAGCTTTGAAAGGTAGATTTTCTAATTTAGTCTTGAGCAAAGGAGGGTGGCTGAATTTTTTTTTTTTTAAGGGTAACTCCAAACTATGTTGTAGGAAGTTAGATCTGACAACAATGTGAAAAGGGAGTGGTATAAGAGAAAATCAGAGGAACAGAGAGGATAGCAAACTAGAAGTGGTTACATTTACTGTTGTTTGTGTGAGATTAAGTACCAAAAACATGAGGGAGACAGGGAAATAGGAAGGAGACTGTGGTAGTCTTGAAAGGGCTATGAGAAACCTTGAACATATTTGATCTGAGCACCACACCCAATCCATCATCAAGTCCTATGATTGGGTAATCCCCTGACATAGACCTCAGAAGCATGTGATACGTATTCTTACCCTAATTGAACCCTCGGCAATATTTCTCACTGCCTGCTTCTTGAGCTTGTTCCCTCTCTTGATGTTCATGGCACACAGTGGTTTGCCTCCAACCCTGTGGATTCCCCTTCTCACTCTTCGGGTGTCTTCTGTTCTGCTTGCTCACAGAAGACTCTAACATGGCCTGCTCTTCTGTCTACACACTCATCAAATCCCAAAACGTAAAACACCACACATTTTCCAATGATTGTCACATTTACATTTGTTAAACAAAACAAAACTCACCATCTTCCAATCTGACGTATCCGCATGGGTGTTATAATCGGTGACTCAATAATAAAATTGTAGGCATACTCTTCCTCTCCAAACCTGATCTTTTCTAAGTTTGTCCATCTCAGAAATGACACCAAATCTGCTTAACTACTGGAGCTAAGATATAGGATTTTTACTTGACTTATCTCTTTCTTCCAACCTCCATAGTAAATCTCGTGTCTGCTCTCTCTATCTACTGCTCTCAGACTGAGTTTTCCACCTTTACTTGGACCTGTGTAAAAACTTATGAACTGGCCTGTCTACGACTTCCCCTTCCCTCCACAATGCATTAACCACACAGAAGCCAGAGTGAGCTGTTAAAAATTTAATTCCAAATACATCATTTATGTTCATAGATGTCTTTGCTTAACATCCAAACTCTTACCCAACTTTAAAATTACTATTTATCTGACTGGACCAACCTTTATCCTCTCCTCCTCCACTCAGCTCCTATCACACCAACTTTCCTTTTCTTGAATATATCAAGCTAATTCCTGCTTGTGATGAGTTTGTGCTGCTCAGTTTGTGCTTTGTTTTCATGTCTTCTCTTCAGAGGACCCATCCTTGCTAATGTCCCAATCTGAAGTCCCCTCTGACTCTCCAGAATCACGTCATTCTATAATAATTTGATTAGTTTTATTATCTATTTTTCACTCTTCAGCTCCCTCCAACTAGAAAGTTAGCTTTATTAGAGCAGACTCTTGTCACTCATATTTAAAACCTTTTTTTCAACATCCAGGATAGATCCTAACATATAGTAGCTGCTCAACAAAATGTTATTTAAATAATCTTTAATACCATTATCCTAATTCCAAGTCACTATCCTTTCTTGCTTGGAATACAGCAAGCAAGCTTCCTTAACTGTTGGAGCCAAGATCTAGGATTTTTCCTTGATTTGTCTTCCAGTCTCCATATTAAATTTACAGCCAAGGACTGTCAAGGTTACTTCCCAAGTCTCCCAAATCTTGTGTATGTAAGTTCCTTAATTTAATCTATACCTATAGCTAGGATCTTTTAAAATTGCAGTCTGATCATGGTAGCCCCCTGTCCCTGAAAGATGCACACCTGTCCCTGAAAGATGTCCCTGAAAGATGCACACCCTGAAAGATGCACATCCAGCCACATCTATCCCTCTAGCACCTCCTCTGCTTCTCTCCTCGTAGCTCAATGTGCTGCTTCATCTTTTTTTAATATCCTAAATCCACAAACGGTGTAGGAAGGTTGGAAATGGTTTTGCTACATTTTTTAGTCATCAGTATTCAGGATGGCTGTTAGTTTTCTACACTTGCAACCTCACTGTATTGCCTGTGCACCTTGCACCAAAATGTTTTTGCAGCTTCTTTTTAATTTGTAAAGAGAAGGAACAGGAGGCCCAAAGGTGATTACCAGTCAGAGCAGTTCATCATTAAAAAGGTCTGAGACTTGTGGCAAGCGGATGACTATAAGATACGGGTCAAATGGATTTTGCACTATTCAGGCTCAGACTGAATTACAAAAATTAAATAGCACTCTAATTAACCAGAGTAGTTAGCACATAATTCAGATCTCTGGAACTCCAGCTGATTGTGGATTTAATTTTTTAGCATACTGTATTGTATAATGTACAAATAACAAAACAACACCAAACTTGGTCTGGTTGAGCTTCAAATCACAGGCTTCAAGGGTAAGAAAACATTACAGATTTTTGCAAAAACAGAAATGTTCTTACTCTACAAGGGAAAAAGGGTAAATTCTGTTTTTCAAAGAGAATAAAGGATTAATGTAGTGAGAGATGAAAGAAGTTTTGCATTTCGTTTTTAAGCATTGCATTTACCCTGACTCCAGCCTTTTAGACCTATTCCAAATGAATGAAAAGGGTAGATGACAAGGTGAAAATAGCATCATACACAAGTTTTAGAACTAAATCTGCTTCTTTTAATTGTGTCCTAAAGGTATGGAGTAGCCACTCTCCACCAACTATAAGTAAACATACTAGAATACAATTTAGCCAAACTTAAGATTTGCTGTAAGAACAAAATTATGACATCAACAAAAGTTACTTAAGTGTCTGATAAACGGATGCAAAACAGGCTAAGAAACTTCTAAAAGAGGCTTGAGATATGAGAGGGCACTGTGAAAATACTAGAGATATGAGAGGGCACTGTGAAAATACTAGAGGCATTTTAGAGTTATAGCCTCTGCCCAGAAAATAAACAATAAAATGAAGTTTGATTTTTACTATTGCACAAAAGAAAACTTAGGAAACCACCATGAAATATGGGTAAATATAAAAGCTGAAACATGGATCAGGTAAATGAATAATTTAGAAATTAGAGAAAATATTAACAAGATGAAAACAGAGATTATGTGTCTTCAGATATCTAAATTTCCAAGGTCAATTAAAATGTTTCCATTTAAAGTTTAATTTTATACTGGCAACGTCAATTTATTTTATTCAAAAAATAACGAGGCCAATAATAACAGCTAACATTTACTGCGTTTTTACTGTGTCAGATACTATGCCAAGCATATGCATTATCCCATTTAAGCTCATGACTCCTCAGAAGTGAGAACTACTATCTGTGCTTTACAGATAAGGAAACAGTGGTTTACAAACATATAGAAAGTTTGACCAGAGAACTTATGAAAAGCGAGAGAATGAGTCATATGTCTAAGGGTTTCTGCCTCCAGTATTCACATCTTACTGCCCTGTGCTACCTCCCTAACTTAAATTGTTCTATTTCCATAACAAAATAAATAATTGCTTAATCTAAAATTTGCTCATATGAATTCCACAATCTAGGCTTTAGTCTTTATATTTAAAAAAAAGAGAGTAATTCTTCACACTATATTTTTCCTTCCTCCTTTCTTCCCTCCCTCTCTCCTTCCTTCCCTCCTTTCTTGTTGGAGTTTCCCTCTGTCATCCAGGGTAGAGTGCACTGTTTCAATCCTGGCTTACAGCAACCTCAACCTCCTGGGCGCAAATGACCCTCTCGCCTAAGCCTTCCAAGTAGCTGGGACTACAGACACACTCAGCTAATTTTTTAATTTTTTTAGTAACGGGATTGTGCTATGTTGCCTAGGCCAGTATCTAACTTTTGGACTCATGCAATCCTCCCACCTCTGACTCCCAAAGTACAGGGGTTACAGGTATGAGCCGCCTGCTCCTGGCAATGTACTATTGTTTAAAAATGCAATTTGAAGTTTAAAATGTTGAGGAAAATTACAATGGGAATTTTTATCCTTCATAGGTTTGTGCCTATTAGATCATTTGTTAAGTCAAAAGATTTTTTCATAATAACTTTATCATAAAAGTTAGCACATTATTTTAGAGTAGCAGAACAAAATTTATAAATTTTAAAATAACTTTTAAGAATGGATCTATTCAGTTGCAGGCTTATAATCTATGCCTACCCCACTAAAATTGAATAAGTTGTAATTTTGTAGCTACTGACTGAAATGTTCTCTTTCAGACCATTATGTGTATAGTTGGTCTCAACTTTTATGAAGATCTGCCAGTACAGTGTTGTTCTGTTTAATTGCACTTTGAATTCATATAGTGTGATGCCTTAAGATTTGTTATTTTTGTTTTGGCTATTTGGGGTCTTTTGCAGTTTCACATAATTTTAAGATTGTTTTTTATATTTCTGTGAAATTGTCACTGGAATTCTTATAGCGCTTGCACTTAATATGTAGATCACTTTAGTTTGGACATTTCAATAATATGAATTCTGAAAATTCATGAACATGGGATATCTTTCCATTTATTTGTGTCATTTCTTTTTAAATCAATGTTTTATAGCTGTTAGTGAATGGATATCTACCTCTGATTATCTTTATTTCTCAGAGTGTGTGTGTGTGTGTGTGTGTGTGTGTGTGTGTGTGTGTGTGTATGTGTGTAGTAAGTTATACAAGAAATTGTTTTCTTTTATAAGTAGTAAGATGTGAGTATAGAAAAATGTTCCTGATTTTTTAATGTTGATTTTGCATCCTGGAACATTATTTATTATGTATTTTGGTGGAGTCTTTAGAGTTTTCTACATGTAAGAATGTACTAAAACATAGTGGTACTATCATAAAAGCAGAGATTGAAACCAATGGACATAATAAAGATACCAGAAATAAATTCACACATTTACAGTCAGTTGGTCTTTGACAAAGGTGCCAAGTATATTCAATGGGGAAGGACAGTCTACAATAAATGATGCTGGGAAAAATGGATATCCACATACAGAAGAATAAAATGAACACCATGTGTAAAAATCAACTAAAAATTATTAAATATTTAAATATAAGACCTAAAACAAGCCAGCCAGGTAGGGTGGCTCACACCTGTAATCCCAGTACTTTGGGAGGCAGAGGCGAGAGGAGCCCAGGGTTCTGAGACCAGGGGTTCGAGACCATCCTGAGGAACTCAGTGAGACCTCATCTCCACAATAAATAAAAAAAAATTATAGCCAGGCATGGTGGCACGTGCCTGTAGTTCCAGCTACTTGGAAGGCTGAGGCGGAAGGATCGCCTGAGCCCAGCAGATCAAGGCTACAGTGGCCGGGGATATGCCACTGCCCTCTGCCCTCCAGCCTGGGTGACAGAGAGAGACTAAAACTAAAAAAAAAAAAAAAATTAACCAGGCATGGTGGCACACACCTGTGGTTCCAGCTCCTTGGAAGGCTGTGCAGAAGGAACACCTGAGCCAAGATGGTCAAGGCTGCGGTGGCCATGAGAGGTGCCAGTGCTCTCCAGCCTGGGCATCAGAGTGAGACTCTGACTCAAAAAAAAAAAAGACATAAAACCAGAAGAAAATATAGGGGAAAAAAGCCTCCTAACATCAATCTGGGCAACAATTATTTTTAAAATATGACACCAAAACACATGTGACAAAAGCAAAAATAGACAAATAGAATTCCATCCAACTAAAAAGCTTCTGAACAGCAAGGGAAACAACAGGATGAAGAGACAACCTCTGGAATGGGAGAAAATATGTTAAAATCATACATTTAATAAGAACCTATTATCCAAAATGTGTAAGAAACTCAAACAACTCAATAGCAAGAAAATAAATAACCCAATGAAAAAATGGGGAAAGGACCTGAATAGACATTTGTCAAGGAAAGACATACAAATGACCCAACAGGTATATGAATAAATGTCCAACATCATTAATCATCAGGGATATGCAAATCAAAACTACAATAAGACTTATCTAAAAACTAGACCATATAAGTACTCATTTCTAATGTTGGAAAGGTTAAGTGCTTACGTAAGTGAAATGTAAGGAGCTTTAGTGCCACTACTAGCTTGTAATTATAACAACAGTTAACAGTGACAGGTACAGGGGCAATCTCAAATCATAATACAATTAATATACACAATAAAATAGTCACAAATTCCTAGCTTTTTTTTTTTCTCTGCATTAAGGATCTTTTGGTTTTGTTCCTTATCTATTTTCACATCTCTGAAGTGCCTGCCTCAGGGGAAAAATCCTAAATGTGTAACAGACACATAAGGCCACTGTGGAATATGGGCACTGCACCTGTTTACAGTCTTGTTGGGGAGGGGGGTGTATGAGACAATTAATGGTGAGCAATATAATTGCCTTTTATTTATGGAGCTTACAGTCTAGTTGGGGTAGATAAAGACAGAGAACCAAACAATAGGAAAAATTCAAATAATAAAAACTGCTACAAGAAATATAAAGCAAGGTGACAAGATAGAATGAAAATGATGGGTGAATGTGACCACTTTAAACAAGGTGGTCAGAGAAAGTCTCATTGCAGATGTGACATTCAATCTGACACCTTTATGATAAGGAAGAATGAGCCATGCAAAATTCTGGGGGAAGAGCATTCTGGGCAGAGAAAACAAGGGCAAAGGCCATAAAATAAAAACAAGTTTGGTATGTTTGAAGAACAGAAAGCAAGCCAATGTACCCAGAGTACAGAAAATGTGACATGAATATTGAGATGAAGTAAGAGATACAGGAAAGGAGACAATAGATCTTGGTAAGAAGTTGAGACTTTGCTTTAATTACAATAAGAAATCATTGAAGGGTGATTTGCAGTTTGGGGATTAGTTTGGGGCTATTTGAATTATCTAAGAACTTTGGATGTCATATGTAGAACAGTTTCTGAAAGCCTCAAACAAAAACAGGAATATGGAAAAACATTAAGAGGGCTGTAAGCCATAGGGCTACATTAAAACTAGATCTTGAACCACATATCATCCAGAGATCAGTTGTTAAGATACAATTTATACCTTTGACTCAGTAAGATACATTTACAGTTTAACTCAATCATTGTGCCAGGCACCAGGAATACAGCTGTGAAGAAGGAAAGTTGTGTTTTTTTTGTTTGTTTGTTTGTTTGTTTTGCCTTATTCTGGTTACAGAATAAGGGAACATACCATAACACTGAGAAGATATCAAGGCTTCTTTTAAATAATCTATAGTCCTTGCTAGTATTTAGACATTAAGACATGTCAACATTATTCACAATCATTATTGTGATTGCCCTGGAACCTAGGAAAAAATGTTTGGTATATATTATATACTCAATAATTCTTTTTTCTTTTTTTTTGAGTTGGAGTCTCTCGATTGCCCAGGTTGTAGTGCAGTGACACGCTCATGGCCACCTCAGCGCTGAGCTGCTGGGCTCCGGTGATCCTTCTGCCTCAGCCCCCCAATTAGCCAGGACAACAGGTGCGAGCTACTGCGTCCAACTAATTTTTGATTTGTTGTAAAGACAAGGTCTTGCCAATTTGCCCGGTCTGGTCTCGAATCCACGGGTTCAGGCAATCCACTTGCCTCAGCCTCCCAAAGTGCTGGGATTACAAACTGAGCCACCAAGCCCGGCCAATAATTCTTAACTGAACTGAATTGAACCAGATTATTATGTTAGTTTCAATCTAAATGATACATAGTATTTTATTGTATGACTCTATCTCCTTTTTAAAAACAAAACCAAACCATGTATTATGTTTAACATAAACATATTGGAAAACTATTTTCCCCTCAAAGTTTCTATGTTTTCATAGGGCTTTGCTATATTAATCACTACACTATTTTCATTCTGTCATACAGTGTATCTTGAGCCTGTAAATTTAATTCTCCTTAGCAGAAGTTCCCAGCCCCTGGTTTATAGACTGATACTGGTCCATGGCCTGTTAGGAACCGTGAGCAGCGGGTTAGCCAGCAAAACCTCATCTGTATTTACAGCCACCCCCCATACTAGCATTACTGCCTCAGCTCTGCCTTGTGTCAGATCAGAAGCAGCTTTAGATTCTCGTAGGAGTGCGAACCCTGTTTTAAACTGCACATGTGCAGTATCTAGGTTGTGTGCTTCTTATGAGACTCTAACGACTGATGAGCTGAGGTGGAGCTGAGATGGTGATGCTAGCACTGGGGAGCAGCTGCAAACACAGATTAACAAAAGCAGGGAGCTTTGACTGCGCATCCTGGACCGCCCCCCCAAAACATTTTGTGGAAAAGCTGTTTTCCATGAAACTGGTCCCTGAGACCAACAAGGTTGGAGACCACTGCTCTAGGACATATATCTATTTTGGACTTGAATTATGTGAAGTCAGTTAAACCCACAATTTTTTTGTAAACAATTTCTTTTCATAATTATCTAAGCTTGCCGTTTAATTTTTACACATCAGACAGGAAGTCATAAAATGGAGAACCTTTGTTCTTTCCTATTTGCATCTGTATTTCCTATAAGAAAAAATAAAACTAATTTCCCATTGTTAACAGAAGGCAGTTTAAAATGTCATTGCATTTTGATTTTTCTCTGGACTTTTTCTATACTCTCTAGGCTCTAGATCAAGAAAACTAAGGCCACGTCCCCAAAAGTGCTATGGTCTCTTTCATGGTGCCTGTCCATCAACATTAGGGTGTCTTTTCTCTCTTCTTATTCTCCCTCCTGAGTAATTTGTTTTCAACTTCCTGGCCTTAGCTGAACTTTGTCTCTAAAAACCTTTGCTTGACCTCCCATATCTGGTTAGTTGCTTGTGTCTCTCCTATTACAGGCATGATCACATGCTATTGTAATTTCTGCTTACTCTCAGTCTCTTTTACTAGACTATAAACTCCCCAAGAGCTGGGACTAGATCTTGATTACAGTTCCAACTCCACCTCTTCGCCCACTGACTACCAAAAGTGGACCCTTAACAACAACAAAAAATCTGTTGAGCAAATGAATACATGAATAAATGAGCTGTCATTTTTCTACGGCAGGTTGTAATTTAACTTGCTCTTATTGCCTGGCACATTAAAAAAAAAAAAAAAGGTGGGGGAGGGCTTTGTTCCTAACTTGAGACTTTCCCAGTCTCCTGAGTTCTATTTCTGTGATTTTCTTTTATTTTATATAGTTTGATACTTAGCATGTTACTTTAGAACAACACAGCTTTTAAGTCTGCGGTAGAAAAGAAAGAGGAGACAATCTAGTATTGTTATAAATCTGCCCTTAGGACCTATTTCTCAGGAAAAGCAGACAGGAATGAGTAGTGGTTGAGGATCTAAGAGAAGGCGGTGTCGTTTTAAAAAAATGAGAACAGGGCATCATTTCCACATTCACTTTCATTCCTCTGATATTCCAGCACGCAAAAGCTCTGGCTTGATTGTTGACAGTCAACGTGTGAGAACTGTGGTTTCTACTGCCTTTATACAGGAAATCCGTGTGGCTGTGTACCAAAGGGTGAGAAATGGTGTGCCGCTCATGAATAAAAACTATGTATCCTGATGCTGCTGACAACGAGCTGAAGTTATTAAACCAAAGATATACTCTCAGGGAAATGTAGGTGAAAAAGATACTATTTTTTCTCTCTTTTCCCTCCTCCCCTAGTTCTTTACCAGCTTCAATTCAACCCAAGGAACCAGGAACCGAGGAGGAAGGAAGTAATTGACATTCAAAGCCTCTATTTTTAGACACCTTTACACTTCTTTCCTTTGCTTCTAACTAGCAAGGATTTTTCCAAACAAGCTTTTAATTAGCAGGTGAGTTTAATTGATATGTGAGTTTCTCAGAAGAGGAAAGGACCTCAATGTAGAGAAGGAGGGGGGAGGGACTCCATCACTCTCACTCACAATAGAGGACCATTAATTCATTTGCACCTGGATGTTTTAAAGGATCAATTTACTGTAGCAAAGAAAGAAGGCAGAGATTCAAAAGGTTGGAATCTGTCAGAGAAGAAAGAGAGGCACTATAATTTAACACACTATGTGGATGATTTAAAACTTGGAAAAATATTACTACCAAAATCCAAATACAGAAGCTAACTTATTTGCATATAGTCAGGTTCTGTACAAGTGCTGAGAAAAGATTGTTTCAAAATCAATGAAGTTAATTTTTTAAAAAAGTTTTTAGTCTGCAGGAAAGTAAAACATAAAATAAAACACATACTAAAATCATTTTCATTGATCTTCAAGGAGTGTTCTATTAATTTACTTGAATGGTGATTTTAGCTCACAAGGATGTTTTAAAAGTTAAATGCAAAGTAATAATCTTGTTTTACGGGGGGGGAGGCGCATGTCTTGTGTCTAATTTTGTAAAATGGGAAGTGACCACCACCGTGGGAAGGTATATACATCATGAATCAGAAAACTATTCGTTCATACAATAGAGGAAGATCCTGACTAATGTAAGCAGAAAGAGAATAAATGGAATGCATATTGGCTATCTCGAATGAACGGTTGAACAATTCGACCTTACAAAAGGATAAGAACTAAGGAAGCTCTGCAGTCTAGAAAGCAGAAACTAGCAGAGGGACCCTAGGACCATCAGTCTTCAGAATGACTCAGCACTTAGCTGAGTTTCCTTTCTATGTTATTTAGATCAAATTTCCCAGGACACAGGATTTGACTGGTCTAGTTTGATTCTTATGCTCACCCAAGGAGAGGGGAGGTGAGATAATTCAGTTCCACCAAAATCATCTTTGGTGGGGGAGAAATAGTTCAACAAGCACAAAATTCAGGATGCTGATACAACCCTTCGGGTCCCCTCCCACTGTGGGAGCTTTTCTGTTCTCTCAATAAATTCTGCTTTCTCACTTAAAAAGAAAAAAAAAATGTGTGTGTGTGCGTGTGTGTGTGTGTGTGTGTGTGTGTGTGTGTGTGTGTGTGTGTGTGTATGGCTGCACTTTCTCCCTTTAAGATGCCTTTTCAGATTATTTGATATTTATTCTTTAAAAAGCTTTAAATAATAACCTAAACCCTGCTGAGTTCACCATAGAACCGTCAGAGACTTGTATTTATTAGACAAATGGTGGTTACATAGAACACAGAGTCCTAGGAGAGAAGCAGGCTACATAAGCATCATCCACACCGAAATTTTTGCTTTAACGATGGCCCAAATGAGACTTGTAATGAGTGTTATTCAGTAATCCTTTGTAATAGGAAGGGATTGTTCATGATTTAAGAATGACCCTCCCTTTTCAGGATCAGCTTTGGGGATTCTTAATACCTATCATAAGGACTACACTGTTTTTCTTTATTAGGAAAATGAATGAGTGAGAATGTTTTGAAAAACTCTTACCTGGCCTCATGGTTAATCTGAATATTTTCTGGTGGTAATATATTTTTGACTTAGGCTTAGTATTTAAATTCATAACTTGGCTAACTTGGTTTGTGGGGAGGCACTTTGGATATTTGTAAGAGAAATCTGAAGAGAACATCATATCCAATTACAGTTCTGCCTTGTATGATTTGTTGTCCTTTCTTTATATCCTTCTCTAGAATTTAGCAATGCGAGCTCTCACAGCAAGCAGCTACCCGAGTCTAGTGTGTGCCGATGATAGGAAGGTAATGAAAATAAGAACCCTTGAATGCTGTAATTGGTGATCCAACCTCCTAGACTACTGAAAATTAATTGGCCAGATGTTCCCTACCCAACTGTAATGGGGGATAATGTAGGAGACTAAGATTTCAACCTTCCCCAGGTGTGCACATTTGAGCAGAGAAAAGTGATTATGAGTGGCATGCTGACAGGTGCAATGCCCATGTTCCACAGTGCCCTTGTGTATCTGTTATATATTTAGGATTTTTTCCCCTGAGGCATTCAGAGATATGAAAATAGACTAGGAACAAGACCAAAAGACCCTTAACAATGTTTTTTTTCTTTTTCAAAAAAGGATTAGAAGCCAGCTGGGCTCGGTGGCTCAGCCTGTAATCCCAGCACTTTGGGAGACCAAGGCAAGTGGATTGCCTGAGTCCAAGGGTTCGAGATCAGCCTGGGCAACTTGGCAAGACCTCATCTCTACAATGAATAAAAAATTAACCAGGCATGGTGGCACGTGCCTGTAGTTCTGGCTACTTGAAAGGCTGAGGCAGAAGGACCACTGGAGCCCAGCAGGTCAATGCTGGAGTGGCCATGAGTGTGCTGCTGCACTCCAGCCTGGGAAACAGAGTGAGACTCCAAATTAAAAAAAAAAGAAAAAAGATTGGAAGTTGTTAACATTGCATTAAGTATATATTAATCGTATTATTATTTTAGGTTAGATCTATGCTTGTCACTGTGAGCATTTATTATAGTTATGTGCCAAGCACTGCACTAAGCAACTTTAGCAGTGGGTGCCTTTATTATCTCTATTTTTTAGATGCATTAACTAACATTCACAGAGAGGGAGTCAATCTGTCACAGTTACACGGGAAGTACGAGAGCAGATCTTGAGGATGTAATATCAGAGCTTACAGGTTTATCTACTAAGCTCTGTAGTCTCCAAAATAGCAGATTTATTCTCCTTTCCAAGCTACAGCCACTGTTATAAGCCCATTACTTGTATTATCTCATTTAATTCCTACAACCACCAAGACAGATACAAACTATTCTCCCATTTTATAGATTAAGATGCAGATGCTATAAAAGTACAATGAACTTGACTAAGGCCACACACTACTACAGAACAGAGAAGGTACTCAGATCTAGCCTCCAACTTCAAAGCCCAGGTCTAAACCACAAAGAAGCAGTGCTACAGAAAGAATATATCTTTTGGGTGTGAAAATATATCATTGCTTTGATTTAAGTCTGGTTTTTTAAAATTGTCCTTATTCAAATGTTTACAAAAACCACAAACACTACTATCTTGCTATCTTCTCCTATGCAACATTTCCTTGGGCTTCAATTTTGAATGGAGCCCAAATATCCCCTGATTATTCTATGCAATTGCCTTCAAGAACTATTTAGGAAGAAAATGTTGTTCTTCTAATAAAATAGCACAGCTGTCTCAAAGAGCTTTTAATCTATCTTTTTAAAAGATGTGGACTTTCTAAAATAATGTCGCCCCCATTTGTCTTCTACGAAAGAAGATATTTCAAAACCAGGAACACCTATCATAATAAACCATTAAGATGACTCCAGCATTTCGGTGTATTTTTAGAATTTCATATTTCACCAAATGTTGTTATATATAATTCATGTAGTGGGATATGATGAGATATGACAGTTATCTCATTTGTGAAGAAGGACAAATAACTCATTGTCCTACATTCACAAATAAATTATTCTTGTCCCTAAGCATGCGATTCTGTTTGTTAGTTTTCTCAACTTAATGGATTTTCTTTTCTACATAATACTTTTTGCAGAAGACTATGACCCTTAATATCAATTTGGCTATTGTGAGAGAATGAAAATTCCTGAAAACTAGTCTTACAGATTTAAAAATGAAGCACTAACTAAGTAGTCTCTACCTTTCGAAGTCAAAAGAATCCTCAAGTGATAATTGTTTCGCAGAATTTCATTCAGTGTTTCTGTCACTTGTCAAACATGTGAAGAGAAAATTTGAGTTTTTCCTGCCCTTTGAGTGAATGCCATCTGTTTTACCTCAAGAAGTATCTTGGCTTCTACTCTTCATCCGTTCATTAATTCAGAGGGTCCTACATTTGATTCTAACATTTTTATAATTGAATCTAGAACTTCCAAAAATTAAATTTGAAGGTCTTACTGCAATGCTTAATTCATAGGGCATTTCAAAATATATATGAATATAATTACATGAAATTTTTTCCTAATTAAATTGCATGAATGTGTTGAACATATGCCTCACTAAGATTTGATGGCATCTTCACTTTTTATTCTTCATAATCACATATATTTCTTATGGTTTGTAATCCTACCTGGTGTGAATAATAGCTTATGATATCCTAGTTGATACACTTCCTTGGGGAACAGATGTTTTGTATTCTTCTTATTCTCAATTTATTGGAGAATAAGCACTCAATAGCTCTTTTTCAAAATGAGGTAAAATTAATTTAATGCTGTTTAAGAAACAGAAACAGTCATGTGTTGACTCCTTAAGGGCAAAGGTCAATTGTAGAAGGAAAAAACGGCCAGTAGGGAAACATTTGGAGGGAATATTAAATTATACTCTGGCTATTTTTTTTCTCAGAAAGTTTTCCATGGGGAATTGTGCCATGATACATTCTTATGCCTTTTATTGTAAAAAATTTCAATCATGTGTTCAAAAAATGACTAAAGGTATGTATTTATATTTCATAAATAGCCGATATAAACTATATTCATAGTATAGAATGAACACTTAAATGTATAACTATATATGTATATACTACCACAAAATTGTTTATTTGATCAAGATATTATCACATAATTATATATTTCTATAGCCATATGTAATAATCTAGTTGCAACAGATAAATAGATATAGATATATAGAGGCAGCACATGCTTATGTATTCTGTTTGCTAAAAGTGTGTGTGTGTGTTGTGTGTGTGTGCGCGCGCACACACACACACACGTGCAAGGAACTCTTTGCATCAGACAGCATGGATATCTTAACTCTAGTCTTTTATGAGGATATATGCAGGGCAGAGGGAAAAAAAATCCAAGTATCAGCAATAACCACATATTAGCTGGCCTTCCTAGACTCAGTAGTGTCTGAGTGAAAAGCTAATAATAATTCCAAAAGTTAGATGGCCACCAGCCTCCACTAAGAGTTCCCCAGAAGGGGCATTTTAAAGCCCACTGCAATCAAGAGTTTTAAAGAGGTGAGAAGATCCTAGCAATATCCTTTTGATGACATCTTTTGAAACAGTCAAACTGTGAACTATTGACCATTTTACATTAATCTTGGTTATTCATCAGTAATTGGATGGTTAGGACAAACATATACTCATAAATCGTGAGTCTATAACAGATTTTATAACATTTGATTGTTTACTTAGGCATGTAGTAGCCAATAGAACTCTGCTTACTGCCTTCGATATTTAACATGAAGACTAAAAGGTGAAAAATTGCAGAGACAGGATTAGGTGATGTCATAAAATCAAAGCATTTTGGGGAGGATGGCAATGATGCTAAATACATTTTGGATATCTTCAAGTGCTAGTTCCTCTAACAGGTGTGTTATGTTTTTCATCACAAGTAACTCTTTCCGTTATCCTTTGAGGTAGACTGATTATTTCTAGTTTCCCGGTAAGGAAATTGAAATTCAGAGTGATGAAGGATTTGCCAATGCATTTTCTTCTAGGCAGCCTTCCTTCCCCCATCAGAATTGGAGACAGGTATTCCTATAAGATAATCGCTTGTTTATACTGCCTCGCCCCTCTTGAATTTAAGCTCCACAAGGACCGGAACTTTCTTTGCCTTATTCATTATTTTATCCTCAGAGCCTGGTACATTCATTATAATTATTCAACAAATATTTATTGAGTGCCCAACATATGCCAAATGCTAAAGAAATAATGAAAAACAACAGCGCTCCTATCCTTGAAGAGCTGACATTGTAGTGGAGTGAAACAAATAATGAGAATAAAAATGATGTAAAATGTATAAATTTAGATGGAGAAAGACATCATGGAAAATAATAAAGTAAGGAAGGGTCAAGGGAGAAAGTGGTCAGGAAAATCTCAGTGAGAAAGTTACATTTGAACCAATGAAGGCGCCAAAGAGGGGAGCCATAAAGATTGATCAAATGGAAGAGTGTTCCAGATAAAGGGAACAGTCAGTTTGTAGGCATGAGGTGGAGACAGGCCTGGCATTTCTGAACAGAGCAAGAAGGCCAGTGTAACTGGAGAGGAGTGATTGAGAGGAGAATGGTGGGCTATCAGATCAGACAAGTGGTGGGTAGAGGATGGGGATGACTTTGTAGGCCCTAATAGGCCAATATATGCCTGGCTTTTCCTGAGAGGAGAAATCAATGAAAAGTTTGAACAAGGGAATGACATGACTTGATTTATTTATTCGTAGGATGATCACAGGTTGCCATGCTGAGAATAAACTCAAAAAGGTCAAAAATGGAATCAGGGAGAATGTTTGGAAAGTGTTACAAGAATTCAGGCGAACCTAATTACATATAGCTTAAACAAGGTGGGATAGAAGGGAAGGTGGTGTCTAGATATATGAGATTCTAGATATATTTTGATGGCAAAGCTCACAATATCGAGTTAGATGTGGGGCATGCATGTACGAAGAAAGTCAATGTTGACCTGAGGTTTTAGGCCTAAGCAAGTGGAAAGTGGATATACCATTAACTGGTCAAATGCAACATGCTATGTTTTGGAGAAAAGACTTAATATTGAGTTTTGGGCATGGTAAATTTGAGATGCCTATTAGACAGCTATCTGAGATACTAGGCTGGTGATTAGACAGCAGAGTCCTCTAGAGTCCATGGGATTCCAGGTTTGGGACTTAGGGTATAAATATGGTACCATTATTGTACAGACTGTATTCAAAGTCATGGGACTGGGCGAAGTCTCCATGAGAATGAGTGAAGGCCTATGTCATAGTAAATACTTTAAAATTATCTGTAAATGAATAAATGAATGCAGACAACAAAGGTGAGATGGGAAGAAATCTTTGACCTCAGAGCCAGGTGTTTCCTACTCTTCATGGAGGTCAAAGTTTTTACTCAAAAACAGAAAGTCTCTCTCATTATTTTTATATTATTTCTTCTTTATTTCAATAGGTTTAGGGGGATACAAATAGTATTTTGTTATATAATTTCATTGTATAGTGACAAAGAAGACTGGGCTTTGTATGTACCCAACACCTCCACCTATGCACATTGTATGCAATAGGTGATTTTTTTTGGTCCCTCCACCCCCTCCCCAAACAAGCCTCCAAAATCAACAACAAAAAAAGAATTTATTTAAAAGAATATTAGGAAATTTACAGAATTTTTTTGAGAACTAGAGAACTAGGTTTAAATGCTACATAATCAGAAATATGACTTACAAGCGCACAGCCATTTAAGAAAATAGAAAAATGTCTGCTTTAGACACAGAATGAAAATGATGACGGTAATACTAATATTTGAAATTAAGGAAAGGGGAATTATTTTTAATGAACACCTACTATGTGACAGATAATGATTTTTAATTTAGAGGGTTAATTCATTTTAATGCAAGTCTATCATGTTCGCTCATTTAATCCTCACACCACTTTTGTGAAATGTGTATTATTGTTTTCACTTTACAGATGAAGAAACTGAGGGCCAAAGGTGATAAGTAATTCTCTTAGGCTGCACAGAAAGTGAGCACTGGAGACCAGATTTGCCTCATTCTAAAACATGCTTTTTCCCATTTTACCAAGTTGCCTCCCCAAAGCAAAAATAGGCTTAGCTTTTCAGAAAAAACCTTTTTTTTTTTTTCCCCCAGAATATTGTGAAGTGGGCAGGGCTGATGGCTTATTTCAGTTTAATAAAAAGGAAAACTGATGTTAAATGACCTGGCCACCTCAACAACATCTAAAAGCAGATGAGATTTGGCTAACAGTTTAAGTGTGAATCTGAAAGCTCTTGTCATCATTCTGAACTAAGTTTTGTCAAACTGATGATGATACTAATGAAAATATGTCTACTTTGCTCTTTTGTGAAGGCTTTTTACAGTTTATTGATTGCCTTCAATCACAAAAAAATATGTGAGGGTACTAAACACCTGTATTTAGTGGTTGTACAGTTGGATTTCTTTGACAATCTAATGGTATCTCTTTAAGTATTTCTGCACAACTTAAATCCTAATTGTGACAGCATTTTCCCCTAGAAACACATAATTGCTAATAATTTTCACTTTTCACTTGATTTTTTATTTGATATTTTCTTAATTGCAATCTTTCTCCCCGCAACCCACTTTTATTTGGAAACAAGGAACTGTCTCCCCTTACTCAAGTTCTCTCATTCTCATGTAGAGAATCAATCTATTTTGTCAATACAGTATTTCTCTGTCTGCTTTTCATTTATTTTTGTATTGGATTGTCTTTCACTTTATTTCTCTGGTCCCTTTTCTTTTGAATCCTTAAAAATTTATTTCTCCCAACTGAAACCTTTCAGTTCAGTGGAATGAGATTCTGCTTGGTTTTTTTTTCCCCCTCAATATGTTATGCTTATCGTGAGATTAACATCTTTATATTTTTGGCTCTGAAGTCTCTTGAACATTTTCTCTCAGTCATTTTTATTTTCTGTCTTGTTTCCGTGACTCTGAGTTGTTAAAGTTCTTCATGGCCTGTTCTCCAACTATCTTTCAGTTTGTCCTGTTTGTCTACATCAGCTTCTTGGGAGGTTTTATTCTTCAATTTTTTATATGATGATATCAGAAATCTTTGCTACCAGGTACAGTCAAAGAATTATAACTCCTCTGCTCTGTTCTGCTCTCTGCACATGTTTATTAGTAAGCGGATAGTATTGGAAGCAGTTCCATCCTTATACTAGGCTTGTCCAGAGTTTATATTTATTTTAAAAAGTACTTCAATCTAAAAGAAACTATATCTCAAAATAAGATTCACATTTACAAAAGCTCCCTGTTTTTTTTAAGTCAAAAAAATTTTATTGTAATTCACTTTTTTTTTTTGAGTCTGAGTCTCACTCTGTTGCCCAGGCTTCAAAAGTTCACTATTATTCAAGTGGTCTTGGCACTTACAAAAATATTTTTATGAGTAAATACTTCATACTGAGTTACATTAACTTTTGATTAATATTTTAAAAATAAAAATGATAATAACTGTATACAGTAGACATTTTAGTTTATATAACTTTACTTCACAGTATTGATAAAATTAGAACATTAGTTGCATATAGTGGAGCCTTACAGTTAAATAGATATAAGTTTTAATTATAGTTTTACCTTCTTTCATGACGTGATCTTTGAGTAAATTAATTGACTTCTCTTAGCCTCATTTATGACTTTTTTAAAATTGGGATAATTATATCTGTTTCATGGTATACTTGGGGGATTAAATAGTTTATATGCGTCTTCTAGGGCTACCAGAACAAAGCGCCACAAGGTGGGTGGCTGCAACAGCAGACATTTGTTTTCTCACAGTTCTACAGGCTAATCAAGGTACTGACAAGGTTGGGGTCTCCTGAAGTTTCTCTCTCTCTCTTTGACTTGCAGATGGTCGCCTCCCCCATACTTCATATGATAGTCCTTTGTCTGTGTGTCTGTACCCTAATCTCCTGTTCTCATAAGGTCATATTGAATGAGGGCCCACTCAATAAACTCCTTTTATCGTATTCACCTTTTTAAAGACCCCATCTCCAAATACAGTCACAATGATGGTGACAGACTTAGGGAGGATCGCCTCAGTGAGAGACATGTCCCCCAGTTACTGCTGACTTCTTAGGGAGTTGGAAGTCAGTCACTTCCTGAGAGGTGCTATCCTCAACTCATTCTGATGCCGGCAGGATTGGGGATGATCACCTCAGTGAGAGAGACAATGGTCCCTAGATAGGTCCAGCACCCTGTGGCTGACTCATTGAGGAGTTGGAAGTCTCTTCCCAAGAGGTATGATCCTTGACCCGTACCAGGACCAGGCTCTTGACTTTGTCACAGGAAAGAATTCAAAAATGAGTCATAGAAATTTTAAAAAGGAGCTTTAGTTTGAACCAAAGCTTTAATTTGAGAGGGGAGGGAAGTGGGAGTTATTTCCAAAACAGAGATGCACTGGAGGTTAGGGAGTGCTGGCTTTTATCTAGATATTTTTGTAAGTCAATTTCATATCAGTTACAAGCCACTGGAAGTTTGTGTCAGTTTCATATTAGTTACAAATCATAGAAAAATTTTAACCTCTTAATCACCAGTTTAGTAATTCTCTATTCTCCTCTATGCCTAAGTTAGCTAGCCTGCCTCCATGTTAAGAGGTATTGAGAAGCCGGGCTCGGTGGCTCAGCCTGTAATCCCGCGCCTTTGGGAGGCTGAGGTGAGTGGATTGCCTGAGCCCGCGGGTTCGAGACCCGCCTGGGCAGCGAGACCTCATCTCTACAATAAATCAAAAAATCAGCCAGGTGTGGTAGCGCATGCCTGTAATTCCGGCTACTCCGAAGCCTGAGGCGGAAGGATCGCCAGAGCCCAGCAGGTGAGGCTGCAGTGGCCAGGAGCGGCCGCTGCACTCCAGTCTGGGCGACCAAGTAAGACTCCAACTCAAAAAAAAAAGAGGTATTGAGAATTAGAACTTTAACATAAGAATTTGGGCGACACAATTCAGCCCATAATGCCATCCATAAACATTTTAGGTGAGTGCAGTGGCTCACACCTGTAATCTCAGCACTTTGGGAGGCCGAGGAAGGAGGATTGCTTACTTTCAGGAGCTCAAGACCAGTCTGAGCAATACAACTAGACTTTGTCTCTACCAAAAAAATAAGCAAAGAAAGAAAGAAAGAAAATAAAGAAATAGCCAGGTGTGGTGGCTATTTTTTGAGTCAGAGTCTCACTCTATAAAATATTTTTAAAATTAGCCTAGTGTGGTGTCACCAACCTGTAGTTCAGCCTACTCAGAAGGTTGATGCAGGAGGATTGCTTAAGGCTAGGAGTTGGAGGTTGTGGTGAGCTGTGATCATACCACTGCACTTCAGCTTGGGCAAGAGAGTGAGACACTGACTCAAAAAAAGAATAATAATAATCAGCGGCTAGCACATTGCAGGTGGTCAATAACTTACAGATATTGTTTTTGTTATTTTATATAAAATGTCAATATGTCTAGTCTTTTGTTTTGTTTTGTTTTAATTGGAGTCTCACTCTGTCACCCACGGAAGTATAGTGGCACACTCACAGCCACCCCAGCATTGACCTGCTGGGCTCCAGCTTTCCTTCCACCTCAGCCTTCCAAGTAACCAGAACTACAGGCACACGCTACCACACCCGGCTAATTTTTTTATTTATTGTAGAAACGAGGTCTTGCCAACTTGCCTGGGCTGGTCTCGAACCCACAGGCTCAGGCAATCCACTCATCTTGGCCTCCCAACGTGCTGGGATTGCAGGTTGAGCCATCAAGTCATTCTTTTCTTTTAACTTGAAATTATTTCTGGAAGCAGTTATGCTCTTTCTCTCCCATCTTTTCAATTTCAAAACATTTTTTCTTTTTTCAGTTTTTATATTATTTTATTATAATTTAAATATATACTTGTTCAAATAGGAAAAAATATATATAACAACTTAGAGAAAAAGGACTCCACAATTCTAAGTGTCAGAAAGATTTTCACCTTAGGAAAACAATCATAAACATGGTTGAATATTTCTGGATTATATCTTTACAGAGTAAGGAAAATCATAATTAAGAGAAGTCTGAATAAACCTTTTAGAATAAAATTGTCTTCAGAACTGATAGAAAAAATATTATGAACCAAGAGTTTACTTACTTTCATGGAATATTTAATGATGAAGATAAGACACAATTCCTCAGTCCTTATTTTAGTCCTCTGCTGATGGCATTCTAATTTCAGCTAAAACTAGGTAGTTAAGAGCATGACACAAATAAGAGTCCACTATCATACATCAAGACTTCTTGAAAACAGAATCAAACTCTGGCTCTGAAAGTATTTGTGCACCCGGTCAATTTCATTTATATCTGAAACCTTTATTTTCTGGTCTTACCTCCCTTGAGAATTGTGGTTCTTCTGGATAACTGAAATTTGATCCACGCTATTACTTCAACTTCCACAAGTCCAAACATCTCCAGTTTTTTCTGGTCACTTACCAGCCAAAGCAATCCCCTAACTACATTTCCTAACACGTGTCAAGGGTCTCAGTTATTTTATTTTCCTAAGTCCCTAAGTAATCCTTTATTCTATCGCTCAATCATTTATTCAGTGATGAATTCTACCATTTAATCTCTAATCTCTGGCCTTGGTTTCTAATCCTCTTGATTTCTACTTCACTCCCTTAACTGGCAAACTTGCATATACATTTGATATGATTCCACTTGCTGTCATACTGACGAGCCTCTGGTCTCATCAGATACTCTGGTCTCATCAGATTCTCTAATCAAAATGCAAACAAATCTATTAACATATAAAAATTCAAGTGGCTTAATATTAGCATTGAATTTCATAAATCTAGCAGGTATGCAGAAACGTAATCTGCACCCCCATCTCCTCTTCAACACTGGGGCTTCTTTAGAGACTTCTCTTAAAGATGAACTGTTTCAGAAACCCTTGGACATTTACACATAGACTTCCTTTCCTTCCTTAGTTTAGCATTGTAGTTCTAAAAATTTAATCATTTAAAAAAATGTATTCTTCAGGTTGATATATTTAACCATCACATGAGATGCATCGGCCCCATGCTGGAAGTTATTAGAGATTTAAATGATTTTCATGGCTACCTTTGCCTTTCTTTGATTTTTGTCTTACATATTACTTTAAAATGTAAGCACTGCTCAATTGGGAACGCCACCATTCTGTTTCTCCCCCCAGTTACGCGGCCATTTACTAACTAAAGAATAAATCGCAAATTCTTTAATCTCTTACCCAATTCTTCAACCTCATCTTTTATCCCTCTACAGGTCCTCAAGTGCAGCACATCGGGCTTACTCACTCTTCTCTATTACAGACAGCATTTCTGCTTTGAAACTTTGCCCATCCCCTTTATCTGCAATAATCTCCCTCTATTTCCACGTAAAGAAATCCCACCTATCTGGTAACTTTCAGTTAATCACCCACAGCTGGAAATGGGCTCGCCTGCCTCTGAACTATAACACTTGGTTTCTAACCGACTTTCATCCTTATCCCCACCATGTTCACTACAGAAAAATGAGCAATTTAGAGACCCAAGAAAGAAAGAAAAAAATTGGGAAAAAAAGACTTATTATCTCACTCCCAGAGATCACCACTATTAATGTTCAATAATGTGCCTTTTAATATTTTTATCTTTTTTTAATACCTCTTCCTCATCCTCTTCATAATTAAAAGAAGAAAAGTAGAAAATGCAATCATTATTTTCCTAGGTGCCAGTAATTATGTTTAGATTTTGCCACCATTCCATTCTTTAATATTCACAACTACTATAAATATCTTATTTTTGTCTTCATTTGATAGAAAAGAAACCCAATGCTTACAAATGTTAAACCAGTTTCCTAGGATCACAAAGCTACAAAGTGGTAGAAAGTAGATGACTTCACGTTTGCTTCACTTCAGAGTGCTGCCTACGTGTGTGTGTGTGTGTGTGTGTGTGTGTGTGTGTGTGTGTGTGTGTGTGTGCGCCTATATGCCTATATAATGCTGCCTATATGTATATATATGTCGTATATAATCTCAATGTGTTTTTCTTACATACAAAAGAGTACAAACTTTAAGAAGACAATGGGAAAAATGAAAAATTTTAAAACTAAAAGCCAAACTCTGCATTAAAGAGACTCTAGTGAATCATCACCCTGAAAGAACAAATTCAAAAATTACTCATAAGAATAATTATGGTGTACACCTATTTGATATGGATACTTACAACCTGCTAGGCAGTGTGTTCATTTGCTAACTCACGTAGCCGTCACAAGAACTCTGTGGGAGAAGTTCTATAATTGTCAACATTTTACAGTATTGCAAACTGAGTAACAGACAGGTGGCATGACCTACTCAAGATCACAAGTTGATTGGGATGCCTCCCTACAAGAGAGCACTATACTTTCTATCTAGGACAATGAAGTATATTTAACTCCCACCACCTCACCTTCTGTCTTTGTACCTTTTATAACCACAATATATTTCCCTTGGCTGTAACATGGTATTTAATATGTAATCAGCAGCTCAAAAACAGGGGATGATTCTTAAACCAGTTTTGTTTGCAGAAGCAGGGCACTAACTTTAATTAACTTTAACCAGGACTGCTTGTAGCGCCACGTGAAAAGAGACACAAAAAGGCCCATTAACTCTGAACATCATTTCCGTGTTTTTCTCTGTATGCCCTCAAGATAGTACTTTTTCCCTGCTGTTCGTTGATTTTTGTCTCTTTTTTATTTTTAAAAATGTATTAGGAAAGGTTATTAGTTTAAAATTAGTCATGAGTTTACTGTAGCCTTTTAGCTCTGTTAAACATCTTATTTCTGGAAAAATGGTAAAGAACTTTGAGGAATAGTATATTTGAAAGTTTGGAAATCCTTCTTTTTAGGAATGCCTTAATCCAATTCAGGCTAATTTCTTTGGCCTCAGTTTTTTCTGGTTTCAATTTTTTTGAATGTGTATCGATGTGTGTTTTAAAAATATTTTCCTTAGCCAACTCTACTTCTCACGCACTTGTTTTGAACATGCTAACAGTAAAATCTTACTCTCCCTGTGACACATGCCAACCTGACTTTACATGTGGTTAGGTAAGCTCCAATGAAAATTGCTAACTTTCAAATAGTTACTGTTTTTACCTGCTGCATAATTCCTCACACAAACATTTTCTGAAAGCTAGCATTTGAAATTACCTTTTACTCTTTTCATTACTCTAGACTTTGAAGGGATGCTTCAGTGACAGCTGAGGCGAGACATTTAGCAGCTTCTGCCTCTGTCTTCTCTGTATTCTGTACCAGGCGCACGGACTCCTCCTCTTGAAAGTTTTATCATGTACAAGGCTATTAACATTATGGGGATAGTCTGAAGCATGAATAAATCCTGAGACTTACTGATGATGTCATTACACTGGTCAATAAAATACATAGAGGCAAAGGCTTCCCATGCTCCCAGGCTCCACTAACTAAATAAGGATACACGAGCAATTAACTCTTTAATTAAGATGAATGGGTGACATTAGCCCTCCTTAAACTCTGCTCGTCAGCATTTACAAATAGAAAAAGACAGATGCCTCCTTCCCAAGAATTGTAAGTTTTATTTTTCATTCATCAACACAGACTCATTCTTTCTACTTTGTAAACAGAGTCGCTGAAGTATAGGGGTGGTCAAAGATATTTTAATATGTTCATTTCATCAGTCACATCTCTGACTATTAAAGGCTCCATATTGGAATTTATTGGGTTTTTTTATGATGCTAACTTTGTCACTATTATTCTTAAACACAATTGCTTTGCATTTTTTCCCATTGCACTCAAGGTATATTCATGTCAAAATCTTATAGAAAAAAGATGAATGCAGCACAGAAGGAAAACAATATTTATCCATTTGTATTTCAAGCAACTATTCATTGATACCTGCCACTTTGCCAGTAACTTAGCTCAGGCCTGGAAGTCTAGAGGTATGTGCTCAAGTTCTGCTATGTCTCATATTAGTTAGTCTCTTGACCCTAGGCAGAAATGTCTCTGAACCTCTGTTTGCTCATCTGTAAAATCTGGTTACTGGAACAGTTGATCTCTTAATTCTCTTTCAATAACATACAACACAGTATGAAAGTAAAACAAAGGTATGACTCATTCTAGGAACAAAGTATCTAAACCAGCACTGTCCTAAAAAGACATAAGGTGATCTGTATGACTCTAATAGCCACATTTTTTAAAAGACAGAATTAATTTTAATATTTTATTTAACATATCCAAAATATCATTCCAACATGTACTCATATGATATATATGTGACCTATTTTATATTATTATTTGTACTAAGTCCTTTTTGAGATCTTAGAACACACTTCAATTCAGAATAGCCACATTTCAAGTGACCAAAAGCCAGAGTAGCTAATGACTACCTTATTGCACAGCAACATTCCAAAGTTAACCGTATAAGAACAAATAAATATTTGTCCATTTTGACTAAATTTTTGTTGTTGTTGTTGAGAAAGTAGGATTTATTGAGAGGACAGAAAAGCTCCTAGAGCAGGAGGGGACTGAGAAGGTTGCCCCATTTTGACTAAATTTTTAAACAAAAATTTGCCAAGTATGTTTTCACTGATTTTTAAACCCAAGATAGCTATTCCCTCCAAAAAAAAGAAAGAAAAGAAAGAAAGAAAAACAAACCCTTGTATTGTCCATAGGCTATAATAGATTTTATCTGAATGAATATGATTTCCTATAAAAGCATAAACACTATTAAGCAAATTCTTATATCGCAATGTAGCATAAAATGAGAAGACTCAGTACAGAAAAGAGACAATATCCTATTAACTCCCCACTCTAAATGAGGAACACTGAATTCTTTGCTTACAATTTCCTCAGATATGTCCTTAGTGATATTGACTATCTCATGGCTTAGATATTATTAATAATAAAAAGGCACTGTCTATATATATATTTCTATTTCTTTATATATTTATATACATATTGCATATTATATAGATATATACCATTTAAGATAACTCTTTTATTTTATTGTTTATTTTCATGCCTTAGCTTCATTTACATTTTAAGTGGAAATCTTTACATTCCAGGTATAGTGATGCATTCATATTTTTATACCTGTTATATTTCACTCTATCCATTTTTCTTGCTTAATTGAACTCAACAGATATTTATAAAGTTAAAAAATAAATTGAGCTGTAGAAAAATATTTTATTAGAGATGATAGATTTTGATTATTATAGCTTCTTTGTCATCTCACATTATCTGGATGTTTTCAATTTAAGATATTTCCTCGAATCAATAATAATGATAATAAAATTTTAATCAAATTACATTTGGCTTTTATAAGTGCTAGGCACTGTGTTGTATCTTTTATATAATATAACCTAACGCGTATTTTACATAACAGAATCTTACTTAGATCTGTGTGTATAAAAAACTAACTGAAAAGCAACCATTCTGATTCTGTTTCTGAGAAAACACTCCCCTTTATGAACACTGTGAAACTTTATAGCTATCTTTATTTTCAATATTATGAATACATGTTAATTCTCTAGAATTGAAACTAGAATACATAAAAAATTAGTGAAGAAATTGTTTAGGTAGTTTACAAAATTTTTTAAATAAGGTGTGTACTCAGTAAATATCTACTTTCCATGTGATAGACCCTTTTAATAGTGGACACAATTAATATTTTTAAAAAACTTAAAAGCTGTCTTTCTATGTGATGGACCCTTTACTGAGTGAAAGATATCCATATTAAAATACATACAGACAGTTCTCTGTCTTATGGGAAGTCAGTCTAGTGGAAGTGACAGATGTTTGAATCAGTGATTTCAAGACCACATACTAACGTGCTACTATAGAAGATTCAGAACAGCTAGGAAGGAGAGGCTCAGTTCTCCCAGGAGATTGTAGTAAACACAGAAAAGATAGTACTACAAGTGGGTTTAGAAGAAGTAGTCAAACACTTCTAGGTAGCACAGCAGGGGTGTCACAAAACAAGAGGACACAGAAATGAGAGAGCACATAGTGGCACTTTTGTGAGTGGCCTGTGAGCTTAAGAATTAGCATACAGCCGGGCTCGGTGGCTCAGCCTGTAATCCCGCGCCTTTGGGAGGCTGAGGTGAGTGGATTGCCTGAGTCCGCGGGTTCGAGACCCGCCTGGGCAGCGAGACCTCTTCTCTACAATAAATCAAAAAATCAGCCGGGCGTGGTAGCACATGCCTGTAATTCCAGCTACTTGGAAGGCTGAGGTGGAAGGATCACCGGAGCCCAGCAGGTCGAGGCTGCGGTGGCCGGGAGCGGCCACTGCACTCCAGTCTGGGCGACAGAGTGAGACTCCAACTCAAAAAAAAAAAAAAAAAAAAAGCGCACATTGGGAACTGGCAGAATCCGAGGGTGAAAAGATACATTGGAGTCTTACTGGAAATTATGCATGTGTATGTATCATCTAGAACTTGACTTTCGTTTTGTTAGCAACGGGATGTGATTAAAAGTTTCTAGGTAAAGATATAAAATCAGATTTCAGTTTTACACACAGTAATTGTGACATCAAAATGGTGGATAGTTTGTGGAAGCAAAATTCCAATTGAAGGCCACTGAAAGAGATGAGGGCAGAGAAAACGAGTGTCTGGGCAAACATGAAGGCTAGGTATGGAGGAGGAAAGAATACCAAAACCATTCCCGAGGCTGACTCTACAGGTCTTATTACAGGCAGGCGATGGCAGACAGGGAGACAAGTACAACTATAAAAGCTCTAACCAGGTGAACGCTGGTATTATTAAATATTATAACAATACTGTACTTAATTTAACCATAATTTTTCCTGGTTTCCAAGGTAATTAAGGGGTCAGGTTAAACAAAGCCATAAGTAGTCAAATTGCTACTATTACTAGTAATAATATAAAAATAAGTCATCGGCTGGGCTCGGTGGCTCAGCCCGTAATCCCGCGCCTTTGGGAGGCTGAGGTGAGTGGATTGCCTGAGTCCGCGGGTTCGAGACCCGCCTGGGCAAATTGGCGAGACCTCATCTCTACAATAAATCAAAATGAGCTGGGCGTGGTAGCGCGCGTGTGTAGTTCCAGCTACTTGGAAGCCTGAGGCGGAAGGATCGCCGGAGCCCAGCAGGTCGAGGCTGCGGTGACCGGGAGCAGCCACTGCACTCCAGTCTGGGCGACAGAGTGAGACTCCAATTCAAAAAATAAATAAATAAATAAGTCATCATTATATTCCTAATGATACTTTATAATACATTTGGGGTTGTAAAAAAGATAATTATTGGTCACATGACTTTTAAATTCAGATTTGAGTAAGTAGACCTCGGACTACTCACTAAAGTTTCAATTGAGAGTTGAGAGTTATTTGCCTTCCAGGAAACTTTTAGAAATTTTTTGGTTGTCACAACTGGGGATTTTTGCTGGCAACTACAAGGTAGAGACCAGGGATTCTGCCAACATGTTGCAGTGCATAGTACAGTCCCAGCTAACTACCAACAAAAATTATCTGGTCTAAAATATCAATAGAGGCCGGGCTTGGTGGCTCAGCCTGTAATTCCAGCACTTTGGGAGGTTGTGGAGAGTGGATTGCCTGAGCCCGTGGGTTTGAGACCAGCCAGGGCAACTTGGCGAGACCTCATCTCTACAATAAATAAAAAATTAGCATGGTAGCACGTGCCTGTAGTTCCGACTACTTGGAAGGCTGAGTCGGAAGATCACCAGAGCCCAGCAGGTCGTCGCTGGGGTGGCCGTGAGCATGACACTGCATTCCAGCCTGGGTGACAGAGTGGGATTCCAATGTAAAAATAAAATAAAATGAAATATCAATAGTGCTGATGTTGAGAAATACTGATATAGACCACATGTGAAAACTCCTTGGGAGACTCTGAGAGTTGCTGTTATAATGTATAGAGAGCTGTTTTAATATTTTAAATTAAAACATAATCAAGTGTGGCAATTCACAAATTAGGCGTTCTGAGACATTCAGATTGTAGACAGAAATATAAAATGTATGTTGCTTCAAATTCCCTATCAATAAGCATGTTTTTCTTTTTGCTCATAGGACCAATTCTGTTTGAAGTCATTCATATACCTTTTAGTATTTTCTCTGAGAAATTGCTTTTTTAAAAACCTAGGTGAAGTTGTACTAGCAGAGAAGACTGAATGCAGAAAGGTCTGGAATAGTTCTCAGCTTGGAAGTACACCCTCTAGCTTGGTGTGTTTATATCTGCCCAGGAAGGAGAAACTAACTTTATATCGAAGGGCACAAACTAAATGCCTAAGGCAAGGCTGGTATTCAGCACCAGGTACAGTCACTCCATATCAGCTGCAAAGTAGCTGCTGCCTCAAACTCTCCAGGAACCCCCAAATTGCCCCAGGTGTCCTGTGCTATTTCCTAGCCACTGTAGGAGCAGCCCTAATAACAAAAGTGTTTACTACACAGTAGGGAGCCCAGGAACTCTTCTTCTAAGTTGTAAAACCAGAGTCTGTAATAATTTCATTGGTTAGTGTCCAAGACATACCTACTATGAAGTATGTAACAGTCCAGATAAAGTCAGTGGGCAAAGTGACCCAATTGTAAGGGGCTATAGGGATGGTGATGTTGAGCCGTTTGGCAAAACACTTAGGAGTAGTGGGGAGGGAGGACACTGGATAGCGCATGCCCCTGTAAACTAGCAGCTCCTACTCAGCTCCAGCAGATGGTCGCCATGTGGGAACGCAGGTTGCAAGTTGCCAGATTTTTCAAAAGAAGCAGTGAAATCTAATGATTTTTAAACATTGGCAATTAATTCAAATGTAAAACACTATTTAGCCACCATTGCAGCCTATATAATCTCTTCTGGGGATAACCTGTGGGCCAGCAGTTCACAAATTCTGCTTTAGAAGGAAGATGAGAAGAATGTCTTGGTTCCCAATTCCAACATGGAACTGTTTCTCAGACTACACGTCCCCTCTCCCTGAGACAAAATAATGTCTCGGAGACACTATTCCAGGTAGTTTCAAACTGCAGCTGGTATTTGAGACAACACTGGACCTGCCTCTTAAAGAACTGGACAGTTGATACTTTTGCTATGCCTTTTAAGGCATAAAACTCATATCTTTACACGACCAAAGAAAGAGAGGCTCCATGTACTCACATGTCAAGTTATCAGAAAAACATTCCCTATAGATGGCATAAATATGAGCTTCATGTTACACTCTGGTGGCTATGAAATTCAGGGACTGTATTTATGATTTTACCTAAGGAAATGCATTAAGGAAAGAACAAATGCTAAATACTGTTTTTCTGAGTAGATGTTGCTAATGAAAATGCCTCATGAAATCATTTAAAATGAGCCCAACTAAAGGTGACAGAAACATGCTACTTAATGTTAAAATTCTGAACAAGTGGGACTCCCATAATTCTGGTGCCCAATAACTGATCTTCCAAAGTGCCTCTCTTTTTGCTTTTTATTGATACCTCAGTCAATGTTTTATTTTAATTTTGAGTGACATTTGGATCACCTAAAGAAGTATTTGTTGTCCCATCCCTGATTTTAGGGTCTCTATCTTAATAATTTGTATAATGATAGGACCAAAGGACAAGCATCTCCATGAAAACATTGAAAAGGATAGCATCAAATTTTTAAATAGGGTTAGATCCTAGGATCTCTGTTCTGAAGATAACTCTGTGAGGAGTAGATAAGCTACTTAGCAGGCAGGCAACATGCAGGGGAGTTAAAAATGACTCATTTCTTTTAGTCAGGTATGAATTTTTTTTTATTTTTTAGTGTAAAAGGAATAGAAAGGGCTAAAATGAGCAAGGGCCACTCAGTTCGCAGACACAATCATATTATGGATGGTTACTCCTGGAATGTTCTTTAGAAGAAATAACCTTCAACTCCTTCCTGTTACAGCAGAAGAAACTGAGGTTCATAAAAGTGATATTCCCAAGTCCCCAAAGCCACAGAGCTTGTTTCCGATAACTGTGCATTCCATTTTCTTTTGCTACATTTTCTAATCCCCTATTTTTTGGTGACCATTTCATATGACAAGAGTAAAAAATGTAAGAAGAAACCTGTGTGTGTTTGTGTGTGCAAACGCACAGGTGTGCCTGCCTTTTGTTGGTAATTCTCTGTGTATGTTCAAGGGAAAGGAAGTGGTACTCAAGAAGTAAAATGAAATTGTAGCATGCTAATAATCCCCAGCTCTCATGCTAAGTCAAGCACTGTTTCTATTCACAATAACTTAAGTTAGTTCTGAGGAACTGATGGCTTTCAAGGGGAAAAAAAGAGCATCCACAGATAGTATCTAATTGTATCCTCCTGTAAGCTTTAACATGAAGAGTCTGGGACTCAGATAGGTAAGGTTGCATTCATCAAGTTATCTTGTCGATCCCTGGCAAAGCTAGCAGTATGTTGTGGTGAATAGAACAAGTCTCTGTAGCTCACGACTTGGATTTGAAACCCTGTCTTCAACGTACCCAAAACAGAAGACCTCGGGCTACTTCTCAAATCTCTAAGTGCAAGATTCCTATCAGCAAAATGAGAATAATAATAGTCCTCACATTATTTGTAAAGTGGGAACCAAAACTCATAGTAGTAACTCTTGAGGTTGTTTGAAAGATTCAATAAAATAATCCATGTAAAACACTTAGCTTGTATTTGGCACATATTAAATGCTCAGAAAATATTAGCTATTATTATTATTATCATTACTCCTAGAGTTCCAGGATATGTGTCCTTCTCCTAGTACCACATATTTTTTCATACTCCTGTCATAGTTTACCAACTTTATATTAACTGACATATTAAAATTTTGTAATGAGGATTTCCATTTATCAAGGATCTATGGATATTTCAGCAATAGTTTGTCTTCATCATGGACTTCTAAAAAGAAAGTGTTAACAACACTCAGTTGAAAATTAAACTGGAGAATTGAACCCAGAATTATTGTACACCCCCCCCCACTTTTACTAATCACGAACACCTTGACCACTTTACTAATGTGATGCATGCAGATTAAGTCCTTTGTTTATTGATTGGCCAAATATATGCAGGGTGAATGTATGCTACTTCATCCTTGGCTCTGCTGAGGGAGACTGTTACCATGGTAACAAAGGCATCCTTTGACTCCTATTTCTACACAGAGTTATAGAAATGCTTCTTTAAAAATACTTACGACAATATTTAATGTCGAATCTAAAGTAATTTTTCTCATTGTTTGGGAAGTAAAATTGATTTTCTCTGGGCAAAGTTTGTTTGGCTGCCCAAATGTACTGTTTATAGTAATGTGTTCTACCAAATTTCTTTAAAAGCCAGTTAAACATATTTTGTCTTAACTTCTAATCTAATTTCATCATTTAGAAGTGCTTCTTGCTGCACCGTGCCTATTGTGATTTGAAACAGTGCACATTCCATCTTTGCTATGTCAGGGTAAGGTGGAAGAGAACAGAACGAATCATTTGATTTCTTGTGTTAAGGTGGGAGGGAGAACACATGCTTGAGTATGTTCTGGACTCTGTGGTTTATTTTAAAGCTGAGATTTTCAGGTGGCAGCTGGTGCCTAGTTTATGATTCCAGTGGTTCAAAACCCATTCTTTCCCAAAAGGCATCTGTTAATATATTTTTTTTAATTAAAAATAAGGTGTGCTGTTCTTATTACAAGAAAAATACCTGATCATTTCAGGAGATTCAGAAAATATAGAGCAACAGAAGAAAGACCCCCATAATCCTGCTTCCTGTAGATAGCCATTGTTGCTATCTGGTAACAGATATCTTCCCAGAGTTTTGTACATTTACAGGTATATTTTATTTCACAAAATAAGACCTGCCAAATTATTGTTTTGTAACTTTTCTTTTTTCATTTATTCATGTACTGGAACTTCTGGTGTGTTGAAAGTTGTGAAATATTGGTAATTTGAATTAATATTCATTTGTTGGATATTTAGGTAGTCATCAGATTTTCCCTTATTGAAGAAGTATGATAAGTTTCTTAGTTTGTTAACCTTTTAACCTCCTTTTTAGCTATGTGTAAATGAGAAAGGATAAAGCAAGACTCTAGCATCTTGCTGAGATGGAAGGGATGTGAGGGAATGGCTGAGGCGGCTCTGCAGTATATGACCACTTCCTTTCTTAAGAGACATCCAGACAATCCGCACAGGGTGTCTACATCTCAGTCTCCTGGCAATGAACTTGATGTCAGCTCAGCCTCTATGATCTTGAGTCATTCAAATGCTAGATTCCAGCTTCAGCTTTCCAGAAACGACAGAGGGGTTTTAGTTTCCTTTTTAAAAACATTTTCACCACAAATATTTATTTATTATTTATTTATTTATTTATTTATTTTTGAGTTGGAGTCTCACTCTGTCACCCAGACTGGAGTGCAGTGGCCGCTCCCGGCCACCGCAGCCTCGACCTGCTGGGCTCCGGCGATCCTTCCGCCTCAGCCTTCCAAGTAGCCGGAATTACAGGCATGTGCTACCACGCCCAGCTGATTTTTTTTTTTTTTTGATTTATTGTGGAGATGAGGTCTCGCTGCCCAGGCGGGTCTCAAACCCGCGGGCTCAGGCAATCCACTCACCTCAGCCTCCCAAAGGCGCGGGATTACAGGCTGAGTCACCGAGCCCGGCACACAAATATTTATTGAAGATAAATTATATACTAGTACTTTGTTATCCTCCATGAACTATACTACTACCCATACCCCACCCCGACCCCACCCTGCACTAACATGTACACAAGTGTTTAAGCTACTGGATGTAAAACAACCTTGGCTTCGTCTCCTGTTTAGTAGTTAATTAATATTTCTGAGACTTGGTTTTCTCATCTTTTAAATGGTAAAAATATGCCTTATTTCAAGTTTGTTTGGTCTTTTCTCCTTCAGGATTCAGTGACTTTTACTGTATGGAAAATGCTAGGCACTATACCTGGACTTCAGTAAGATGATGGCAATGACAGAGCAGATGGCCATGGGAAAGCATGTAAAGGGAGCTCCTCATCCCTCCTAGGGGGACCAGGGAAGCCATCCAACTTCCAGTTCTGTGCTTTATAGACTAAACACAGAGCTGAGAGTTTAAAACTCCATGTCTAAGTGCCAGCTCTCCATGACTCACTGCCTGACCTTGGGTTAACCACTTAATCTCTCTCTCTACCTTGGTTTTCCTCTCTATAATATGAGCATAATAACTCTTACCCACCTCACTGGGGCAAGGATGATTAATCAGTGTTTATAAAGCTCAATAAATCCTTTGAGTATGAAGTATAGTGATATTGGAAAGCATTATTACTATTAGCTGCTTTCTTAATATCAAAACCAGCATGCCGAGGACTGCTGAATGGAGTACTATGGAGTTAGACCCTCATCCTATATCACTGTCAAGAATCTCAGTTCCTTTAGCCCTGCCCCTGTGGATATCAGTTTTTCTACCGCTATAATGCTCACTCTTCAACAAGCTGCAGTTTCCTGCTTATACTCAAGTGCCCATAGCCACCCACACCCATAAGCAACGCTTTATTCCATCAACAAATATTTATAGAGCAGTTGGAAGGTGCTGTGCTAGATATTGGAGACACAGGGATGGATAAGGATCAATATGATTCCTACCTTCAAGTTACAAAGTACCTGTTATAAAGGGTACCCAAGTTCCTTGGGGACCACATGCATGCACGTGTATGGTCAGCAAAGTCTTCCTGTTAGAGGTGATAACTCACTGAAAATTGAGAGGGAAGTAACGTACAGCCAGGAAAATATTGAAAGAAAGGTAAAGGAGAGAGAGGAAAACGTTATCTAGGCAGAAGGGAGCATATTATCTAAGCCCCAAAATGAGAGAGAGTTAAGATCTGTTAAGGTACCTTATAGGTACATAGGATTGAAATTTTTTTTAAAAAATGGTGTCATATTAAAGGATACTTCCAACAAATCTAATTCCATCTGTTGATCAGGCTCAGCTCTATTACCTGGTCATTGGTCCCTTCATTTAGCTTGCTTCCCTGTCTGGGATCCTGGCTCCTTTCCAGCATGGACATCTAAAGTGACTGCTTCCTCAACTTTTTGGCTTCAGAGTTCCAGGTCCCAGGCCTTCAGTTTCTTAGTATTTGTGATTGTCCAATCCCTTTCCTTGTAGCCATCACCAGTTCTTTAGTAGAGCTGACAATCTCAGGGATGATGTTGGTGTAAGTCAGGGACCCAAATTTCTAAAAACCAAAACACTGTACACATAAAATGAGAGGACTGAAGATCATAGAGAGACATATCTGCAAGCAGTTAAGTTGAATGTCACCATGGTACTCCTAGATATGACTATGAAAGAAATGTGTGTGTTTAGGTTCCTTCTATGTAATGTGCATTGTACATTCATTTTGCAAGCATACAACAGAAAGCCCTTGAACACAGCACCAGTAAATGTACATATCAAAACCTAAATGGCATAATGTAATCTTAAACAAGAGGTGAGAATTAAATTGAAAGAACGAGACCCCCAAAAAAGAGAGAAAAAAAAATAAATTTGTCAGTAACAAAAAAACATAGAGTAAAACTTTAATCAACATCAGAGTTAATCACCTCATTTGGTAACTGACAGTTCAATGAAGTTTCTGTTTTAAAATCATGGGTAAAGCAGACTGCCAAGTTTTATTTGTCATCTGATATAAGTTCAGCTATAGTCCGAGATGGTGGAAAACCTTTCTTCTTGGATTTTATCTCTTTAATCTCAAATGAAAACTGGCACTCCATCTGGATAATGTCCAACGTGACACATTTTGGGAGCCATCAACTACCTAGCCTTACAAATCAAGAACACTGATTAAATAATCAAGATTTCTGAAAGCCTTGAGGGAGCTACACGTTCTTTGCATCAGTAATTGCCATTCTGTTTGTAGCACAAGATGTTTTTGAGCTCTGGATGAAAACGTGTGTTTGACATACTGGCACTGAGTCTCTTATTTGAGGGTTTGCAGGAGTTCGACGTCCTTAGAAGTAATATGATAGCAAATATGGAAATTGTGAGAATAAAAAATGTCTTAAACTAATGAAACTTGTCACTAAGAAAATGAAACAACATAAGTAATTATTTGGTTATTTATTTTGAGGGTAGAATAAAGGTAATGATATATTGCTGAGCATCCAGTAAAATAAAAGTCATTATTGTTCTTTCTGATGATGTGTTGTATACAACAAATACCAACATAATTCCTAATCCTCCATACAAAAATTAAAATATCACCTCTCCCTTATACTCATTAGGAATGTAAAGATGGAAAATTTTCCTCGTGACACATGGTTAAACATACCTTCATTGTGATTTAAAATAACCACTGCTCAGATTAGCAAGACATTGATTAGAATAATAACTGATTTCCCAGAATTGCGTGCTTGAAGGAGTAATTCTTTCATTTGAGATGTCAAAATTGGTCCAGAAAATATCAATGAACATTATTAATGTTACATTCAGCTTTGGCCCCAGGCAAAATTGTCAATTTGGTGAAGTTATTCTTTGCCATTTCTCAACATCCCTTTGAAGGATTTTATTTATGCTGGTGTTAGATCATTTATTCATTCAACAATTTTTTATTGAGAATCTACTTGATGGCAGGCATCATTCCCGGTGCTGGAGATATTGCAACGAAAAAGACAAATACCTTGTATATATGAAGCTTACATTCTGAGAAGTGTAGTGGAGTCAGACAACTAAAATAAACCGAAATAAGTTAAAAAAGAAGTTTATGGATAATAGTAAGTGTAATGAAAATGAATAAAACAGAATGATATGTTAGAGAATATGTGCAACTCTCTCAAGTCTAGTAATCAGGGAAGACCTCTTTAATGAGCTAATCTTTGAGCCAACTATGAGAAAGTGTGGGAAGCACCGTTGCAAATAGAAGGCAAATACAAAAAGCCCAAGGCTATGGCACTGAAAGCAGGGGCATGCTTGGAGTTTGATGGCCAGGAAGAAGAACTGTGAAATTAAAGTATAATTTACGAAGAGAATGTCTTATGAGGTAAGGCAAAAGACCCAGATAGGAGCTTTTTGCTTATGTTGGTTGTAGCAGGCTGTGATAAAAATTGTATTTGCAAACTGATGGGGACCCATGGCAAAATTTTCCTATCTGCCTTTTTTCTTCCCTCTCTCTTAGAATTTCCATTCTCTTGTTTCTGATAGTCTTCTACTATTGCAGCTCCTCTGTTGGCCTCTTGGCCTCAGATTTTTTTTAATCTCTTCTCATAAAATAAACTTTCCAACTTTCTATTCTCTCAGGTACCTGCCAGGTAATTTGTAAACTAATCTGATAAACCAATATGAACTAGAGCATTCATAGTTACTGTGACTTGAAATGATATCCCTCTAAGATAGCATCTTTTCTTTAAAACAGCCTGTATTATCCAGACTTCAAGGGGTAAATGCTTTGGAAATTATAGCTACTTAACACACACACACACACACAATTTAAGCAGCAGCTTCTCTCCCTTCATAGAAAGGAATATACTTGATTGTGTGAACTCTTCAGTTGAGCTGGCTATAAATCAGTAAGTGTTACTGTCACCCTTAGTTTTATGATCACTATGGTTTATTAAGACACTCTTAGGTACCAGGCACTATACTAGATATTTTAGATACTTTCATTTAATCCTCATTACCAATCCCATAAATTCCCAATTTATAGATGCAGTAAGTGAGGCTTAAAGACTTATCTGCTGTGTAACATATTGTGAACTTATGATAAAAATAAGGTCTAGAAATATATAAGACAATCAATAACAATTTGATGAATAAATGCATGTTTGGAATAAATAAATAAGGCCATTCAGCCTGGGAGTTAGTGGTAGAGCTGTGATTAGATTCGGCATTCATGGGCTTAGAAGCCCATGCTACTCTATACAGCAATGCCTTCTTCATTTAATACATGATGGATTTGATTTTCTGATCCACAGTTCGGAGGGTGGTTTATTAAAAGGCAAGGGAAAGTCTTCAGTCTGTTAAAGGGTCCTCCCCTTCATTTTTCTGGTTCCAGGAAGGAATTTGCTATATGTCCTGGGGAAATCAAGCTAGTTTGATGACTAGATTTATGATAATAATGTCATTTCCTTGAGACCAAAATTTGCCCAAAGGTGTTTACAAGGAACAAACACATACACTTAATGTGAGTGGGAAGATGTAATGTAGACACAGAAGGATCCAGCTCTTGCCTGCTGTCAATATCTAGAACCAAGCAAGCCTATTTATGGATGATGGGCAATATCTTGCAGGTTCTGAGAAAATACCCTTCTGATGTTTAAGAAAGTGATAAGAGTTATCTTTTAAAAATATAATTTGATACTTTATTTTAGTGAGATCTTCATATCTCCATCAGAAGTTGAACCAGTGCCAGAGTCTTTAAAAGAGAAACAAACAAACAAGGATGTGGCTCTGATTCATCCTTTTCTGAAATCATACTGAACTCTTGAATGAGTCCTCTCCTGAAGAGAAGATGCTTCTATTTGCATTGTAAACCTAAACTTAGGGAGAAATAAGTGTTTCCCAAAAAATGCTCTTGTAAAGCATTTCATGCGTTTCTTTCTTTCTTTTTTTTTTTTTTTCTTTTTTTTGAGTCAGAGTCTTACTGTGTCACCTGGGCTGGCATGCGGTGGCACACTCACGGCTACCATAGCCTTGACCTGCTGGGCTCAGGAGATCCTTCATCTCAGACTTCCAAGTAGCTGGAGCTATAGGGGTGCACCACCATGCCTGGCTAATTTTTCTTGATTTATTGTAGAGACAAGGGCTTGTCAAGCTGTGTAGGCTGGTCTTGAACCCCTGGGCTCAGCCAGTCCTCTCTCCCCAGCATCCCAAAGTGCTGGGATTATAGGCATGAGCCACCACACTCAGCACATGTTACTTTGTTGAAAGAAAATGTTCCTCAACCATATATGTTTAGGAAATAAAGTGAATTAATCTGACCTCATCACAATTTACCAAAAAAAACTATTAAATAATCTAAGAGATCACAACAACCTATAAAACTTTGTTTATACAGTATACATTGTATTAATTTGGCCACAATACACCAGAAATACCTTTGGAAAATGCTGACTTAGGAGCTTTAAGTGGTTCATGAGAGGTAGAAAAATAAAGTTCTTATGTATAGCTATCATAACCTCTAGTGACTTGTGGAATAATTTACAAGACTTTAAATTGGAAACATCTTTGGGGTAATATGTGCTATTCTTATGTATGGCAACGTTATGTCTGACTCTCTAACTGTAGGCAGTGAAACATGGCAGGTGTGAACACAGGTTGTGAGTCAAGTCTTACCATCACAACTACCACCTGCATGACTTTGTATGATGCTTACATTCTTTGAACTTGACCTATAAATAGTACTTAATCCAAGGGAAATTATGGATGTAATGTAAACAAAGTACTTAGCATTGTGCTGGGCAGATAATAAGTGCTCAATAAGAGTCACCTGTTTTACTTTCTTCTTTTCTTTTTTCCCTAATGCTTTTTATGAGTTTGTATAGAATCTTTCACACTGTCTTATAGAGCCCTCTTCTTGTCAGGGTATGCATTTGTAAGAAGGCCAAGTGGATATTAACTATCTCATATACAGACCTCATTAGTGCAATTCACAAACCAAGACCAGAGTTTTATGGAGACAGAATGCAGAATTATTTCTTGCAGTGTTACCCACATTCTTCTTTAGCTATAATATGCAGTTAAGTGGCACTTTGAAAAGCTATTAGCGCAAAAATCACTTATATTAAAACTAGTCTTAACATTAAAAATCACTTTTCTATAAAAATTTGTGAATATCTTTTATGCTGTTACTAAAGCTACACAGGCCTGTCCCTTTAGAAACCAAAATAGGTCTCATAAAATAATTCCTCAAGAATTATGACATCATGGGCGGCTTTTTACCACAAATACATAGAAGCAATTGCCAAACAAACACTTGTGTTTACCAGATATGCAAGTCATCGGTGGAACTACGAACAAGTACTTTAAGTTAACCACAAGACATTTGCTGCTCATACATCTGTAAATGGCAGTCATAAAGGAAACATTTCACTGAAGGTTTATAAAAAGATATTGCACTTCAGTTCATAATGACTTAAGCAGGATTTTCTATCCTATACTTTAAGTTGATTACTAATTTTGGAAGCAGAACATGACAACAGTTATTATTAGTTTAGGGTGACTATAATTATTAATCTTATTATTCCTCTGCTCCAATCTAACGGTGTCCTATCTCATTCAAAGTACAGGTGACAGTCCTTGAAAGGGGCTACCATGCCCTCGATCCCATGTCACCTCTCTCCTCCTCCCCACTTGCTCACTCTTCTACAATCATCACACCATCCTTCTGGTTCTAGGAATGCTGTTTCCTCAAGCCTTTGTCTTTTCTTTTCCTTCTCCCTCAAAGTACTGTCTTCCAGATACTCACAAAATTGGTCCCCCGCCTCCTTCAAGTATCTGCTAACATGTCGCTGGACTACTCTACATAAACTAACATGGGTTTCCCCAGAATTTTTTCTGTGCACGTTTGTTTTATATTTCTCCATAGCACTTAATACTATCTGACACACTCATTCCTGCTCAGGAGAGTTGATCTACTACGTTTTCAAGAATTTTGCCAGGTGATTGTTAAAACATTAAAACTAGAAATTGGTCATGCTGGGAAAATTTACACCATGGAAATTGGCAAATGCTACCAATCATTGCTTTTAGTTTTTTGGAGAGCTGGTTTATCAAAACACCACAAGACTTAATAAATATTTGCTTGTTTATATATTATGTATTGTTCACCACTGTTTATCTAGTGTCCTCAACAGGGTCTGAAAAACACAGAAATTTTGAATGAATGGTTGATGAGGTTATTACAAATTAGAGTAGATTAAATCTTGTGAAGGATGACATTGATTCTTTCATCCATTCACTAATTTAATCATTCAATACATATTTTTGAGGGCCTATGTGCTAGGTACTCACACTGTTCTAGGACTTGAAGATATATTATGAAAGAGAAACAGTCCCTACCTTCATGGAACTTACATTTTTGTAAGGGAGAGAAAAACAGTGAACTAAGAGAAATAAACAAACATGGTAAAAGCCCTAAATTCTGATATTAGTATTTGTAAGGAAAACATTAGTTCAGATATTGGTAATTGTTAGTAAAACACAATAACCGCAATAAGGTGATGAGTAGAGAGGGTTTAGAGGAGGAGCTTATCTTCCACATAGATAAACATTTCTGAATGTTTGAACTGAGATATGAATGATACTGTTAAGGCTGCCAAACTCAGATCCAAGGAAAGAATGTTCCAAGCAGAGGGCACAGCAAAGTGCAAAGACCCTGATATAGGAATGAGTTTGGTGGACTCAAAGAACAGATAAAGGGTCACTAATCTTGAAACATATTAGGTTAGGATGAGAATAGTGGTGGATAAGGTGAGAAAGGCAGGCAGGGCCAGACCACTCAAAATCTTACGGGCCAAAAATCTCTTAGAGAGGGATATAATCTGATTTAAAATGTACAGAAATCATTCTGGCAATGGAGGATGGAAAGTGACCAACTATAAGCTATTCCAGTGATTCAGCACATGTACTTCAAAAATATAAAATGTATGAGTGAGGAGTATAGCTTTCAATGGGTCCTGACTGTTTTTTCTTTTTCTTTTCTTTTTTTTTTTTTTTTTTGAGTTGGAGTCTCATTCTGGCACCGAGGCTGGAGTGCAGTGGCATACTCACAGCCATCCCCAGTGTCGACCTGCTGGGCTTTGCAATCCTTCTGCCTCAGCCTTCCAAGTAGCCAGAATTACAGGCATACTCTACCACACCCAGCTATTTTTTTATTTATTGTAGAGATGAGGTCTCACCAAGTTGCCCAGGCTAGTCTTGAACCCCTGGGCTCAGGCAATGCACTCGCCTCAGCCTCCCAAAGTGCTGAGATTACAGGCTGAGCCACTGAGCCCAGCCGGTCCTGATCATTTTAAAGATAAATTTAATTAAATCTTCCATGACATAAAATCTTCGGTTTTCACACATTGTTCAAGAGGAGATAAAAAGATACACTTTTTGGTAACTCGTATTGAAAGGAAATGCAAACTTGAAATCCAAACCAAAAAAGGAAAATATGAGAAAGGAAAATCATAGCCAAGCTCAACTAAAGTTTTATTTGCAAAATTATATTGAAAATATTAGTATGCCACATAAAACAATGTGTCAAAAATACATTGTAACCAGATAGAATTTCTCTCAAGAATTCATGGATGGTTTAACACTTGAAAAGCTACTAATATAATTAAATATGTTAACAGGTTCAAAAAGAAAAATTATATGGTCTTCTCAAAGGACACAAAACAATTTGATAAAATTAAACAGTCATTCCTGAATTTTAAAAAAGAATACAGAAAATCCAAGACGATATCATTAATATGATGAGAGTATGTACCAAAAAGTCACAGCAATATCTTAATGATAAAGGTTAAAATATTCATTTGAAAGTAAAGAAAAAGTTAACAATTTCCTTTCTTCTCCCTTTTATTCTATATTGCATAGGAATTCTAATTAGTACAAAAAAATTTTTTTAATATCTATAGAGAATGGAAAGATAGACAATATTTCAAGATAATCTAAAGACAAATTATTGAAACCCCAGTTATATACAAATACTAACAATGGTCTTATACAATGAACAGTTAGAAAATATAATTCTCAAGGAGATACCATTTAGATCTAGGAAGTACCTAAGAATAAATGAAACAAAAGATGACTTACATTTTTTTTTAATATATATTTTTTATTTTAAAATTGTGGGGTACAGTTAAGTGTTAGGTAGGACAAATATTCATTGTGCAGGTACCCTTGTTGATGAGGTGTGCTCCCCTTTCCTCAGACAGATATTGACTACCATTAATCCCACCTTCCTTCCCCTCCCTGTCTCCCCTGCCATATATCCCACCACTGTCAATCCTTTTCTTATAGTATTATGGTAGTTGTTTAAGGTCCACTTATGAGTGAGAACATGTGATTCTCAGATCTTTGTTTCTGTGAGAGATCACTCAGTATTATAAACTCTAATTCCATCCAGGTTGCTGTGAAATTCATGATATTGTTCTTTTTTATGGCTGCGTAATATTTCATTGCGTATATGCAACACATTTTTTTAATACAGTTCTCTTTTGATGGACAGCATGGTTGGTTCCATGATCTTGCTATTGTGAACAATGCTGCAATAAACATACGTGTGCAGATAACTTTTTTATAGAGTGATTTGAGTTCTTCAGGATATATTCCCAGTGGGGGATTGCGGGGTCATATGGAAGGTAGACTTTTAGAGCTTTTAGGAATCACCACACTGATTTCCACAGAGACTGTACTAGTTTACACTCCCACCAACAGTGTAGAAGTGTTCCCTTTTCGCCAAACTCTCTCCAGCATCTGTTATTTTTTGAGTTCTTGATAATGGCCGTTCTGACTGGAGTTAGGTGGTATCTCAGTGTAGTTTTCATTTGCATCTCCTTGATGACGAGTGAGGTTGAACATTTCTTCATGTATCTGTTGGCCACTCGTATGTCTTCTTTTGAGAAGTGTCTGTTCATATCTTTTGCCCATTTTGTAATGGGGTTGTTTGTTTTTTTCTTTTCAGCACGTTTGGGTTCCTTGTAGATCCTTGATGTTAGGCCTTTGTCAGACATGGAGTTGGCAAATAGTTTTTCCCAGTTTGTGGGCTGTATCCCTGCTGTCTTGATGGTTTCTTTGACTTTGCAGAAGCTTGTCAGTTTAATGAGGTCCCACTTGTCTATGTTATCTCTTATGGCTTGTGCATTTTGGGTTTGGCTCAGGAATTGAATGTCAGTCCAACTTCCATAAGAGTGTGTCCTGCATTTTCTAAAGTTCTTATGGTTTGAGGTTTTACATTTTGGTCTCTGATCCATTTAGAGTTAATTTTTGTGTATGGGAATGGATAGGGGTTCTGCTTGAATCTTCTGCATGTGGTCAGCCAGTTTTCTCAGCACCATTTACTGAATAGGTTCTCCTCTCCCCAGTGGTGGGTGGTGGAGGCTTTGGCGAAGATGCACTGGTTGCGAAATTGAGGTTTGCTTTTGGAATCTCAATTCTATTCCATTGGTCTATATGCCTGTTCTTGTACCAATACCAGTCTGTTTTGATTATTGTAGCTCTATAGTAAAGTTTAAAGTCCGGTAGTGTGGTACTTCCTGTTTTGTTTTTGTTGTTGTTGTTGTTGTTGTTATTTTCTTTTTTTTTTTTTTTTTTTTTTTGCTGAGGATTGTTCTGGCTATTCTAGGCTATTTGTGTTTCCATATGAATTCCTGTATCGTTTTTTCTAGATCTGAGAAGAATGTTGCTAGTAATTTGATGAGTATTGCATTAAATCTGTAGATTGCCTTGGGTAGAATAGACATCTTCACAATGTTGTTTCTTCCAATCCATGAGCATGGGATATTTTCCCACTTGTTTGTGTCATCTTTGATTTCTTTGAGCAGTGTTTTGTAGTTTTCATTTTAAAGGTCTTTTATGTCTCTGGTTAGGAAGATGCCAAGGTATTTCTCTTTTTTTTGTGGCTATTGTGAATGGGATTGTGCTTTTTATTTGGATTTCTGTTTGTTTATTATTGGTGTAAAGTAATGTGATTGTCTTTTGCACATTTATTTTATACGCTGATACTTTGCCAAAGTCCTTTATCAGTGCAAGGAAGTTTTTGACAGATTCTCTTGGGTTTTCAAGGTACAAGATCATGTCATCTGCAAAGAGAGATAACTTGACTTCCTCTTTTTCTATTTGGATACCCCTGATTGCCTTCTCCTTTCTGGTTGCTCTAGCGAGGACTTCTAATATTATATTGAACAGGAGGGGTGAGAGTGGGCATCCTTGTCTTGTTCCAGTTTTCAGGGGAGATGGCTCCAATTTTTGTCTGTTTAGGAGTACACTGGCTGTGGGTTTCTCATAGATGACTTTTACTATTTTGCAGTATGTTCCATGTATGCCTAGATGTTTGAGGGTTTTTATCAAGAAGGGATGCTGGATTTTATCAAAAGCTTTTTCTACATCTAATGATATAATCATGTGGTTTTTGTTTTGATGTCTGTTGATGTATTTAATTACGCTTATAGTCTTATGAATGTTGAACCAGCTTTGTGTCCCAAGGATGAAGTTTACTTGGTCATGATGGATGATTTTTGAGATGTGTTGTTGAATCTGGTTTGCTAGGATCTATTGAGAATTTCAGCATCTATGTTCATCAAGGATATTGGCCTATAGTTCTCTTTTTTTGTTGGGTCTTTACCTGACTTGGGTATCAATGTGATGTTAGCTTCATAAAATGCTTTCGGGAGAGTTCTATCTTTCTTAATCACCTGAAATACTTTCAGTAGGATTGGTATCAGTTCCTCCTTAAATGTCTTATAGAATTCTGCTGGACAACCATCTGGTCAAGGCTTTTCTTGTAGGTCGTTTTCTTATTATAGTTAAATTCCTTGATCATTATTGGTCTATTTAGGGTCTCAATTTCTTCTTGTTTCAGTCTAGGCAGTTTGTATGATTTCAGAAAGCCCTCTGTTTCCTTAAGTTTTTCAAGTTCGTTTCCATACAAGTGTACATAGTAGTCTCTAATGATCTTCTGTATTTCTTCAGGGTCAGATGTGACTTCATCTTTTGTGTTTCTGATTGTGTTTATTTGGGCTTCTCTCTCTCTTTTTCTTAGTCAGTATAGCTAGGGGACCATTGATCTTGTTTATCCTTTCAAAGAACCAGCTTTTTGTTCCATTGATTTTTTTGTATTATCTTTTCGTCTTCTATGTCCAGGATTTGGGCTTTTATTTTGGTGATCCAGATTCTTCTGCTGAAGTTAGGGTTTTGGTGGTCTTGCTTTTCAGCTTCCTTAGGTGACTTGTTAGGCTGTTAATTTGTGATCCTTCCATTTTCTTCATGTGCGTTTGTAGAGATATGAATCTCCCTGCTACTACAACTTTCATGGCATCCCAGAGATTTTGGTAAGATGTTTCTTCATTTTCATTTTTTCCAGGTATCTTTTAATCTTTATTTTGATTTCATCATTGACCCTGGAGTTGTTTAGTATCATGCTGTTTAGTGTCCATGTCTTTGTGGGTTTTGGGGGAACCTTGTTGGTGTTGATGTTTATTTTTATTCCGCTGTGGTCCAAGAAGGTGCATGGCAAAATTCCAATCTTTTGAAATTTGTTTATGCTTGATTTATGGTCAAGTATGTGGTCAATCTTAGAGTATGTTCCTTGTGGTGATGAGTAGAATGTATATTCTGTGGTCATTGGGTGGAGTGTTATGTAGGTATCAATTAAGTCCATTTGGACAAGAGTCACATTAAGGTTCCAGATCTCATTGCTGATTTGTTGTCCTGATGATCTGTCTAGGGTTGTAAGCTATGATAGTGTCAGAGTCGATATCTTTTTTGAGTTTACTTAGAAGCTGCTTTATGAAAGTTGGTGCTCCTATGCTGGGTGCATATATGTTTAGGATGGTTATTACTTGTTGATGGATTGAACCTTTTATCATTATGTAGTAGCCTTCTGTATCTTTTTTAATTTTTGATAGGTTAAAGGGAATTTTGTCTGAGATTAAGATCATGACTCCTCCTCTCTTTTTGTTGTTTGCCTGAGATTTTGTTTTCCATCCTCTTACTTTGAGTCTGTGAGTGACCTTTCTAGTGAGGTGAGTCTCTTGGAGGCCATATATTGTTGTCTGGTGATATTTTATCCATTTTGCCATTCTATGTCTTTTCAGTGGTGCATTTAGTCCATTCACATTCAGGCTAGTTATTGAAATGTGAGAGTTGATTCCTATCATAAGGTTCTTATAGAGTTGTTGTTGTTGTTCCTGTTTGTTTGTTGTCATTCTTTTGGTTTTGGGCTTGGTTCATGTGTGTTTTTAATCTTTTTCTGTACTCTTGTGAAGAACGTTGTTCTTTTTTCCTTTTCTTCTGGTGTTTAATACTTTCTTAAGTGTTTCTTGGTGGTCTGGTGGCAGCATAAGTTGTTAGGGATTGCATATATCTGGGAAATATTTTAATTCTCCCTTACTGATGAAGTTTAGCTTGGCTGGGTAGGTTATTCTTGGTTGAAATTGTTTATCTTTTAGAAGTTTGAAGATAGGGCTCCAAGCTCTCCTAGCCTGAAGGGTTTCTGTAGATAAATCTGCTGCTATTGTAATTGGTTTTTCATAGCAGGTAATCTGACCTTTTTCTCTTGCTGCCTTTAGAATTTTTTCTTTTATACCTACTTTTTTAAGGTGAATTATTATGAGTCTGGGAGTTGGTCTTCTCATTTGTTGTCTTGCAGCAGTTCTCTGAATCTCTTGTATTTGAATTTTTGCACCACTGATGAGATGAGGTAGTTTTCTTGAATAATTTCATGAAATGTTTGTTCCAGGGTGGTCTCTGTCTCTCTGCCTCAGGAAGTCCAATTACTCTTAGGTTCAGTCTCTTAAAGTAATCACTCATCTCTTGAAGGTTTTGTTCTGTCTTTTAAAGCTTCTTTTCTATGTTTTTGACAGTTTGGGTTAGTTCTATATTTTGGTCCTCAAGTTCTGAGATTCTTCTGCTTGGCAAATTCTGCCCTCCATGTTTATCAGTTTGCTATTTATTTCATTCACAGTATTCTTTACTAATGTTATCTCAGTTATCAACTCCTTCCTAGTTTCCTCTTGTCTCTCCTCAATTCTTTTTAATCTCTCCATTAATGTCTTGATATTTGGGTTTATAGTTTGAGACCAGTCATTCTGGGGGCTCTTCATTGTTTGAATTCCGAAGTCAGTTTTCTCAGTGTCTGACCTCCCAGGGGTCTGTGAGAGACCTGTAGTCTTCTTTTGTGTAGATTTTTCTCTCCCCCTTTTCCTCCCCTTATTTAATTCTGTTTTTCAGGGAAGGTGGGGTTGCTTTTACTTCTTTTTGTTCAATCTCCTGTTCTTCCTTATGAGGGTGCTCTGACTTTGTTCACTTTTGAGGCTGGACTGTGGGTTGGGGGCAGTACATTTTGCAGTTTTGAGGTTTAATTGAGGGGGAAACTGTGATTCAGCATCTATCTGCAGATCCCAGTAGCCACCTACACGTGTATGGGCACACTGGAACCCACTTCCCACTGCCTTACAGTCTGTCCATGCCGTGGGGTTTAGGTTTGCTCCCTGGAACAAAAGGAGGTAAGAAAAGGGAAAATAATGGAAGAAGGGTGGGTCAAGAGGAAGTTGGAGAGAGAAAAGAGTAAGAGGGAAAACAGACACACATACAAACTAACGAATGAAAAGAGACACAAGGCCAGAAAAGAGTAAAAAACAAACCAAATTCCCTAAAGCATACCAGTAATCACACAAAGACAGTCCAATAAAATCATGCCTTTTGATGTGTTTTTCCCCAACACAAACAGGTAGTGTAAATCAAAATGCAAACAAAAGTGAACAAAACAAACATTTGAAACAATAAAACCAAAAATCAAAATAAGAAACCAGACTAGCTCTGGAGTCTTTCCTGAGTGTCAAAGTCTCTTCAGCTCTGATCTCTAGCCCCTCCCTTTTGCTCTCATTACAGGTAGATAGATTTACTCATAGAATGGGTCGTTCCCTTGGCTTGCTGCCTGAGAGGTCTGTCACACAGGATTGAGTTGTCTGTGTCTGATTCAGCATAGGAGAGGGACTTCTGTCTCCTGTTTTGGTGAGGTTACCTTAGGAACAAGGTGGAGGCTACTCGGAGATGGGCGGGGCAATGCGAATCTCTGCTTAGAAAATGACTGCAGTTGGTGGCTCTTCTTTCACCAATCCTTTTTCTCAACTCATTCTTTCTCTCCACTCATCCAGTCCATAGATGATCCACTATGACGAGTGATGATGTGTGTCCGGTGTCAGGCACTGGGAACCAGCAACATGGTTGGGTGCTGCATTTGGTGTGCTGCCATGGCTTGGGGTGGAGGAGGGAGCCAGGAATTCCCTGGGGATGGAGCTGAGAGCTGCATTGTCAGCAGCTGTTCAGTACCTGGTAGCAAACAGCATTAGTCCCTTGTGGAGGTTGTAGTGCTACAGAGGCTGTTTGCTGCATGGGACTGGCTATAGCAGCCACCCCTCCCATGTAGGTGGCAGCTGCAGAGGGCACGTGTGGAAGTACCTTCAGGAGTTACCTTTTGTGGAGATCATCACAGTTCAGCTTGTCCCATCACTATCTTACTGATGGCTTACATTTTATGAAAAAATTATAAAATCCCCAAAATCCAAATTAGAAAAAGAATTCAAAGATTTACAAATTTAGTTATGTTAAAATTTAAACCTCTGTGTTATAACATACACTTAAACAAAGTGAAATGGACGTATTAGACTGAAAGAATTTTGCTACCCACATTACTCTCAAAAGATTGGAATCCCTAATATATTAAGAACTCCTACAATACTTGAAGTTGGATTATCACAGAGCCAAAGTCCTTGATCCTCTTCTCTTTCAATTGTATTTCCTTGCTGATTTTATCCAGCTTCAGGCCAACTATAGTTTTGATGACTAACATGCATATCATACTGATCCACCCCCAGCCTTCCCCATCTTATTTGATGTAACTCAACTGAGCAGTCAGACTTAAGTCAGACTCTACCTTAGAGAAAACTTTACTCATCTTTTCTTTCACATTCCACATCTAAACCATTTCTACTTTCTTTTTTTCTTTTCTCTTTTTTTTTTGAGTTGAGTCTCACTTTGTCACCCAGACTGGAGTGCAATGGCCGCTCCCGGCCACCACAGCCTCGACCTGCTGGGCTCTGGCGATCCTTCCACCTCAGCCTTCCAAGTAGCTGGAACTACAGGTGTGTGCTACCACGCCCGGCTAATTTTTGATTTGTTGTAGAGATGAGGCTTCATCAAGTTGCCTTTCAACATATATCTGGAATCTAACCACTCTTCTTCATGCATATTGCTACTACCCTGGTTCGAGCCATCATCATCTCTTGCCAATATTACAACAATAGCCTCCTGATTAGTCCCCCTTCTTCTATTCTTGTGTGTGTGTGTGTGTGTGTGTGTGTGTGTGTGTGTGTGTGTGTGTGTGGTCTAGTTGATTTTTTTACATACAAAGAGATGCACATAATTTATGTATATAATTTGATGAGTTTAAAGGTATGTATATATCACGAAACCATCACCATGATCTGCTCCATAAATCTATCCTTCACCTCCAAAAGTTTACTCCTACTCTTTATTATTATTACTATTTTTGTAATAAGAATACTTTACATGAAATCTACTCTTTTAGCAAATTTTTAAGTATACAATACAATACCATTAACAATATGCACTATACTGTACAAGAAGATCTCTAGGGCTTATTTACCTTGTATAACCAAAACTTTGTATCCTTTGACTAATACTCTCCCCTCAGCCCTTAGAAAACACAGTTTCACTCTTTGCATCCATGAGCTTGACAATTTAAATTTTTTTTAATATAAGTCATATCATGTAACATTTGTACTTCTTTACCTGATTTATTTCCCTTAGCATAGTGACCTCATATTTCAAATTCACCCTTATTGTCACAAATAGATAACTTTTTTCTTTTTCAAAGGATGAATAATATTCCATTGTATGAATGTACCACATTTGTTTTCTTTCTTTTTTTTTTTTTTTTGAGTTGGAGTCTCACTTTGTCACCCAGACTGGAGTGCAGTGGCCGCTCCTGGCCACCACAGCCTCGACCTGCTGGGCTCCGACGATCCTTCCGCCTCAGCCTTCCAAGTAGCCGGAATTACAGGCATGTGCTACCACGCCTGGCTGATTTTTTTGATTTATTGTAGAGATGAGGTCTCGCTGCCCAGGCGGGTCTCGAACCCGCAGGCTCAGGCAATCCACTCACCTCAGCCTCCCAAAGGTGCGGGATTACAGGCTGAGCCACCGAGCCTGGCTACATTTGTTTTCAACATCACTAATCATTAGGAAAATGCAAATCTAAACTGTAATGAGATATTACCTATTAGGATGACTGTTAATTAAAAATATATATATATACTGGTGAGGATGTGGGGACAAGGGAACAAGGGAACAAGGAAACACTTATAAACTATTGGTGGGAATATAAATTGATACAGCCATTATGAGAAACAGCATGGAAGTTCCTAAAAAAAACTGAAACTAGAAATCCTTATATCATTCAGTAATACCACATCTGGGGATATGCCCAAAGGAATTAAAGGCGTGATCTTGAAGGAAGATATGTACTCTCTGTTCATCACAGCATTACTCACAATTACCAAGACATGAAAGCAACCTAAAGATTCATCCCTATTTCCATTCTATGTGTATCTTATACAGGAACATCAGTGATCTTTCAAAACCCTAAGATCACACTCAGAGACCTACAATGACTCTTTGATCTTCACTCCAACTTTTTCCTCCATTGCTCACTCTGGTGCAACCACACACTAGCCTCTTGCTGTTTTTAAGACATGACAGGCATGCTCCCGCTTTACAGTCTTGGTTCTAGCTGTTTCCCTTGTCTGAAATGCTTTATACTGTCAGAAACTATTTGGTAATTTTAAGTCTCATCATTCTGACCACAGTATTCTACAATGCAATTTGCACCATTCTCTTTATTATGCTCTTATTATTTTTCTTTTTGTGTATCACCTTGTGACACACTATATAGTTTACCTATTTTTCACATTCTCTATTTGTGAAAAAAAGTGAACTCCACAAGGGAAAGTTTTTGTTGTTGTTGTTTTTGTTGTTGCTTTGTTTTGTTTTTTGCTGTTGTTCATTGATTTTTTTTGAACATTTAAAAAAGTAACTTAAAATAGTTCTTGATGAATAAATAATGGATGAAAATCAGTCGGAAGATAGAAAAATAGAAAGTTAGCAAGTGATATAAACAATTCATTGAATAGAACAAATGACCAATGAACACAGAAAAGGCTGCTCAATCTAATAATAATCAATAAAATGAAAAACTAACTAAAGATAAAATTTTGTTCTTTGTTTTTTTGAGTTGGAATCTCACTCTGTTGCCCAGACTGGAGTGCAGTGGCTGCTCCCAGCCACCACAGCCTCGACCTGCTGGGCTCCGGTGATCCTTCCGCCTCAGCCTTCCAAGTAGCTAGAGCTACAGGTGTGCACTACCACACCCGGCTAGTTTTTGATTTATTGTAGAGATGAGGTCTCACCAAGTTGCCCAGGCAGGTCTCGAACCCACAGGCTCAGGCAATCCACTCAACTCAGCCTCCCAAAGGCACGGGATTACAGGCTGAGCCCTCATCCAACTGGCAAAATAAGTTGTGTCTGATCATGCAAAATGTTGGTAAGGAGTTGTAGAAGCAAGTAGTGATCTGCTGTAATGTAAATTTGAACACATATTTTTAAGCTCATTTTGCAATATTGAATAAAATTATCCATATTCTTTAACCCATGACCTCACTTCCAGATGCATTTTCCAAATAAATTCTCCCACATGGACAAGGAGATGTTGGCAGCACTGTGTGAAGCAATAGTTTGCAAACCCTAAATCCTTCAAAAGGAAAAAACAAAACAAAACACACTGTGTTTTATTCATACAATGCAGTTTTATATAACTGTTAAAATTAATAAGCCAGAACTGCATGTGTTACCATGAGTTAATTTTAAAAACAGAAAAATAGAGTGAAAACAAGTTGAAGTATATATAAAATATGGAATTTTTTAAAGACACAAAAATAATATATTCTACATGGCTTTACATATATGTACAAAAACACAAAAATAGCACGAGAATGATAATACCTATTTCAAGAGAGTGACAACATTTGTGAGAAAATAAGACAGGGTTTGAACAACAGGGCCTCTGTGCTATAACATTAATTTCTGTTAACAAATATTTTTAAATATGATGACTACTAATATTTGTTTAATTTTAGTGTAGAAATCTTTCATATTATTTTCTAGGATATAATTCTAAATTTTAAAATTTAAACTAAGATTTTGGCAAATAAGAGTAAAATAGAGATTACAAAGAGAGATTTGGTGGCAGCATAACAGAGCAGCAAAGAAAATATAAAATTATATTGGGAGAGGTGATATCTAAATATATTTGTATGCAGGAAAGAAGGGGCTTTGAACAAGGGGAAAACAGACAATATAGGAGAAAAGGTAAGAGTGTAAAATCTTGATGTCATGTGTAGGATATCAAAACACAGGCACTCAGATAGCTGTTAGTTTTGACAAAAGGGAGTCATATTTCTTCTACATGAGGGAGGAGGAAGAAAATACAGGTTGTAGGTACAAAGTTATGCTGAGATACAGAAGAAAAAGATAAAGGCAACTCAAGCAAACTTAATATTCTCAGTAAAGGTAAAGACAACAGAATATCAAGACTATTGTGGACCTTCAATGTATGGTATACAATGTATGGTGTAGCACTGATGAAATCACTAAAGCTGAGATCAAGGCTAGGAAAAGAGGCAAGTGAGACCTTCCAAAATACCATGAAACAGAGAAAGAGTAAGAAGTTGAAAACATTGACTGGGTGCAGTGGCTCAGCCTGTAATCCCAGTACTTTGGGAGGCTAAGGCTAGAGGATTGCCTGCACCCAGGGGTTTGGGACCAGCCTGGGCCATTGGTGAGACCTCATCTCTACAATAAATCACAAAAAAAATTAGCTGGACATGGTGATGTGCGTCTGTACTTCCAGCTGCTTGGAAGGTTGAGATGGAAGGATCACCTGAGCCCAGCAGTTCGAGGCTGCAGTGGCCATGAACGTGCCATTGCACTACAGCCTGGGCAACAAAGAGCGAGACTCCAACTCAAAAAAAAGAGGAAGTTGTAAACATGAAGAAGTTGAAGTTATTATGAAGACAAAATAATATTTTTAGCAAAACTGTGATGATAAGAAGAAAAAGGAAGAAGGAAGAAGCTGGTACTATAGAGTTTTGGAGACTCATATAAGATGTTACCTAGTTCAGGATAAAATCAAGAAGTGCTTAGAGATGGGAAAAACTGAATAAAAATGACCACTAAAATGTGGATGAGTCATGTGAAACTCAAGCATTGCATGATATCATAAGTACAAATGTTGAAATAGCAGAGGGTGATGGAAATGATGGAGTGAAAAGGACTGTTATTGAATTATTAAAAAGAGAATATTGCTATTATTTTAGAAACAAAGGTAAACAGTGAATATTATTTTTATTTAAATTATTTTACTCAATATAATGTTATTTGGAATTCATTTATGTTGATAACATGTAAATCTAATTCACTTATTTGAAATTTTTTATAGTAGTCATTTGTATGAATACCAGCATTTATTTTCTACTTTCTAACTGATGATTATTTTCAATTTTTTTGTTCTGACAAAATAATGCAAAAACAAATTTTATTGTTAAGCATATTGTATTAAGCACACATGATGAAAGATCTCTAGGGCATTTATATGGAAGAGAAATTCCTATCTCATGAGTCATATATATCTTCAACTTGAATATGCAAGCTGCAGAATGATACAAATAGTGACTATCATTTTTGTAAATTTTTAAAACATGTACACTTTATATACATGCATATTAACTAATGAGAAAAACTTTGGTCAGGAAGTATAAAAAATAAATATGAGGGCAATGTTTACTCTAAATAAGGAGAAATAGTATTATCCTTTTCTTTACATATATGTAAAATATTTCATATTAAAATAATTAAATTAGTAAGTTTTCTTTTCTTTTTTTTTATTTTTGAGTTGGAGTATCATTCTGTCACCCAGGCTGGAGTGCAGTGGCATACTCATGGCCACCCCAGCATTGAGCTCTTGGCCTCCGGCGATCCTTCTGCCTCAGCCTTCCAAGTAGCTGGAACTACAGGCGTGTGCTACCATGCCCAGCTAGTTTTTGATTTATTGTAGAGATGAGGTCTCATCAAGTTTCCTGGACTGGTCTCAAACCCACAGGCTCAGGCAATCTATTCGCCTCAGCCTTCCCAAGTGCTGGGATTGCAGGCTGAGCCATCGAGCCCAGTCAATATGTTTTCAAAATGAGATAGTGCATTGTAAAAAGTTTAGAAAACACAATAAAAGAAATAGATGAAAACAAAAATAACTTTCCATTTCAATACTTTAATTTAAGAACTATAATAGTTTGGTATTTGCTTTCCATTATATATAATGTGTAAATATAAATAGATTATATTTCTTTTCTTTTCTTTTTTTTTTTTTTGAGTTGGAGTCTCACTCTGTTGCCCAGACTAGAGCGCAGTGGCACACTCCCGGCCACCGCAACCTCAACCTGCTAGGCTCCGGTGATCCTTCTGCCTCAGCCGGAACTACAGGCACACGCTACCATGCCAGGCTAGTTTCTGATTTATTGTAGAGATGAGGTCTTGCCAAGTTGCCCGGGCGGGTCTTGAACCCGTGGGCTCAAGCATTCCACTTACCTCGGCCTCCTAAAGCACTGGGATTACAGGCTGAGCCACTGAGCCCGGCCTACATTTCATATCATGTCTTAAAACATGTTTCTATTTTCCTTAGCATCATAAAAATGTTATTAAACTTCGGGTTTCAGTTTCAACATGTCAAGATTTTAGAAGTTAAAACAAGAAAAAGTTGAAAATTGAGCAACCATTGACCTCTTAAGCCCATCAGAAAACTGAGGTTGCAGGGCAAACTACTACTGTAAAATCTAGAGAGAAAAGAAAATCCAGAGTCATGGTCTGATCTGCATACTAGAACAGAAATTGCTGGAACCGTAAACTGATAGGAATATGTAAATGGTAATTGTAACAAATTATTGGAGGTTGAGAGTAGATGAGCTTGAAAGAGTGAAACTCCTGGAGGTCACAGTCTTAGGGTAGTCTTAGGTAAGCCTCCAAAAATTTACCTCCATGAACCCTTATGGTGGTAAGGTTCTTATGGTGAAGAAGCAAGAAAGATTCCCTCATAGCTCTGGCAGTGAAGGGGAAGAGTAATCACAGTGAAATACATCCAGTGCATTCTCCTTAAGAGAGATCTACTGTTAAGTAGAAAATGTTTTACCAAAACCTTATCTCATAAGAGGAAATAGAACTTCACCAAATCAAGATTGTCTTGGGAAATTAGAGGGTGAAAACCATAAGAAATACTTTGTGAAGGTCAAAGTCACTAAAAGGTTAAGATATAATCATGTGATTATAGACTGTGTCCCTTGGCCTATACTTTACCACCTCATGAATAGGTCTCCAGTATAATAACATTGGATTAAAGCTGAAAGAGCTGCAACACAGATCTTTACCTAAGATAAGTTCTTAAGGAAGTCCAAAGGAAAGGTGGGAGTCTAAGACAAGGATTCTAGAGCAATTTGAAGATCTGAAACCTACAGCTATGCAAACATTAAGTAAAAATCAACTCTTAAGTTAAGATAAAGCCTCACATTAAAGGTCTATTTACTTCAGTTTCCGTTACACTGTATGGTCATGGCAGCTTTTAACAAAAAATCTAAAAGCATGGTAAAAGTCAAGAAAAAATACAGTCTGAAGAAACAAAGAAAGTATCCAGACCAGACTTAGATATAACACAGATTTCAGTTACCAAACAGGGAATATAAAGTAACTATGTTCCATATGTTAAGAGTACTAATGGAAAAAATAGACAACATGCAAGAACAGATTGTTAATGTAATAAAAGACATGGAGGCCAGGCATGGTGGCTCATGCCTGTAATTTTAGTACTTTGGGAGGCAGAGGCAAGAGGATTGCCTGAGCACAGAGATTGGAGACCATCCTGGACAAATTGGCGAGACATCGTCACCACGATAAATCAAAATTAACCAGGCAGGGAGGCACACACCTTGTAGTTCCAGCTACTTGGAAGGCCGAGGTGGAAGGATCACCTGTCTCAGCAGGTTGAGACTGTGGTAGCCCCGTGCATTACTGCACTCCAAACTCAGCAAGAGTGAGATTCGGGAAAAAAAAAAAAAAGTGAGAGGGCAAATCTAAGAAAAAAATCAAAAGAAAATGCAAGAAAAAAAAAAAACTAAAACAGAAATGAAGGATGCATTTGAAGGTCTCATCAGTAGAGTTGACCTGGCCAAGAAAAGAGTCAATAAGCTCAAGGATATGTTAATTGAAAGTTCCTAAATTGAAATGAAAAGAGAAAAAAATAATAAAACAATAAAACTGAATAGAAACCCCAAACTGGAACAGCTTCTAAAGATGAATATATGTATAATGAGACTACTAGAGAAGAAGGGAGAGAAAATGGATCAGAAGAAATACTAGAACTAATAATGGCTTACAATTTTCCAAAATTAGTGTATGAAATGAAAGTGCAGAAGATGCAAGAAACTCAGAAAACATTTTTTTAAAGTACCCAAACATCTACATTTAAACATATATTCTAACTGCGAAACCAAAGACAAAGAAAAGTTCAGAAAAATGCTGAGGGCAGTACATAAACACCTTACCTGTAGAGGTAAGAATTTAATGAACTTTCATCAGAGCCACAGAAGGAAGAAAAGGATAAAATATTTAAAGCTTTGAAAGAAATAAACTAGCGACCTAGAATTTTATCTTCAGAAAAATCATCTTTCAAAAGTGAAGGAGAAGCACAGGCTTTCTTATGTAAATATTGTGGGAATCCTTCTGTGAGAGATTTGCTCTGTAAAGTATGTTAAAAGAAGTTTTCCAGGTAGAAGAAAAATGTTACAGGTCAGAAACTCAGATTGACATAAAGAGTAGAGTGCTAGTGAAAGAACAAATGATGGTAAAATAAGATACTTTATTTGTTCTTATTGTTTATTTATGTAGGTGATAGAAGTCAATACAAAAAGCCTATAGATGATAAAATTCCAATTATATGACATTTTGAAAAAGGCAAAACTATATCAACAGTATAAGGATCAGTAGTTGACAGAAATTTAGCGTATGGAGGTATGTTGAACAGGTGAAGCACTGGGAATTTTTAAAGCAATGAGACTATTCTATAAGATACTGCAATTATGGATAGGTAACACTTTGCATTAAGTAAAACTCCAGAACTTTATAGCACAAAGAGTAAACCTTCATGTATACAATTTAAAAAATTATTTAGGAGTTTCAAGGATTTCTAGATGGAAATTAGAATGTGATTAAACAACCTAAGTGTATTTAAAAATCTATGAAACAACCTTACTGAAGCTGTGAGAGAAAAGGAGCTGACCTAAAGCACACTGGAATGAGTAGTGTTTTAGGACAAAAGTAAAAAAAAAGTACACATAAGCACTGAATTTCTGTTGATAAAGTTGATTTCCTCAGACATATAAGTTAACAATTCTGAAACCACTGCTATGAATTCTGGAATGGAACAATTAAGTAAATTGATGGCAGATGGTAGAAGCCAGGTTTCTTACTGTTGAAGAGGAAGCTTACAGATAAGCAAGAGGAGAATTCTAGAATTAACTGTGTAGCAATGGATTAAACTGGAGACATTAGTATGAACTCCTGTTTAGTTTAATATAATTGCATATGGTTAAATATGAAAATACTTATATGTGTTTATTCCCTGGTTCCACACTTATATTTTATTGCTCTGCCAGTTTTAAAAGCAATTCAGTAGCAATGAACACACCTAGTGCACAGATCTTGGTTTCTAATACCATTTCATCAGTGAAAGAATGTACTTTCTCCCAGAGCACATGGGAGAAAGGACTGATTCTAGGTTTGGAGAAGGAAATAACAAGATAAGCTTGGAGTATCTTGTAATGCCAGAAAGTAAGTTTAATGCTAAACAATCAAACAAATAAGCCCTCCCAAAACAAATACACACAGTGATGGAAGTATTTTAAAGAGACATAGGCATCAATTGAAAGAATATCCGGTAGGCAAAGCTAAAACAATTTAAGCAATAAAATAAAATAATGAATAAATTGTATTATGACATAAAGTATAAAATATGTTTCCAGAAGTTTATATTGCTATAAATAAGTTATTGAATAAATAAACAAATGGGAAAAAAATAGGAGAGAAGAGACAAATTTTCCAGAAGAATTTCAGACAATTTATCTGGATATTCTCTACTCTCAAGAAATTGTAACAGAATTCTCAACTCCTTAAGTGTGGGCTGCACATAGTGATTTCCTTACACAGAATATGGTATAAAAAGGGAAGAGAAAATAATTTTACAGTAAAGAAATCTGGCAAACCCTTCTTCATCCAGGTGATCAAGTCCAATGTTAACAGTGATAAGTCATCACTGATGTTTTCTAATAAAAAATACATCTTATGACTCCCCCCCGAATTTTTAACAGCTGTTTATTCCACAGAAAAACATCAAATCTCAAGTAAAACTTGGTCTACAAAATATCTTACCATGATTCCTCAAAACTATAAAGGTCATCAAAAACAGGGAAAGTCTGAGAACCATCATAGCTATGAAGAATCTAAAGAGATATGATGACTAAATGCAGGGTAGCATTGAATAGGATCTTGAAGCAGAATAATGACATAACATAAAAATAAAAACTAGGAAAACTGAATGATGCACATAATTTAATTAATAATAATTTGTCAATATTTGTTCCCTAATTGTAACAAATGTACCTTACTAATATAATAAGATGTTAACAATGTGAGCAACCAGATATGGATATTTGGGAACTCTCTAGACCATCTTGCCATTTGTTTCTGTAAATCTAAAACCATTCTAAAAATAAAGTTTATTTTAAAGTTGTTCTTCTGAATTTTTAAATGGCTACATACTGATACATTGCTTAGCTAATGCATTTAAACAATTCTGTTATGAGCAATGGATTATTTTTTGTTTTTAGCTTATCAGTAATACTATAGTAAATCTCTATTTTAAATTTTTTTGGCTTATCAGTAATACTATAGTAAATCTCTATTTTAAATTTTATATCTATGAAGGTAGTAATTTTAAAGGAGTATCTGCTGGTAAGTTCCTCTAAGAAACTTGTGTTCTTTTATATTCTCATAGTGACACGAGAGTCCAGTTTCCCCACACTATTAACAATAGTGAATATTAACATCTGTTTAATCTTGGCTAATTAAAAAGGTGAAAATCTTACCTTACTTCACTTTGAGAAGTAGAATTTTTAAAATATTTTATTGGCTGTTTAAACTTTTCCCTTTATACATTTCAAATTAATTTTGAAACAGAGATTTCATGAACCCCCACTACGTTCCAGGGAACTTTCACATACATTATCTTATATTATCTTTATTATCCCTTGCATCTGGATGCAAGTAATAGAGAACTCAATTAAATCTGGCTTAAACAACAAGAAGAAGCTATTACCTCATGTAAGAAGAAGCCCAGAGGGAAGGTGGTTGCAGAAATAATCCACCTGCTTAATAGTGTCAAGGTTCTAATATTCTCAGCAAGACTTGCCCCTCATTTGTATAAGATGGCTATAGAAATTCCAGAAATCAAATACAGAGGAAAGAAAAATACATGTCAATGTCTTATTTCCCTTTTTAATGATAGAGAAAACTCTCAGAATCATACCACCCCAGGCAGACTTCAGCGTTTATTGGCTAGATCACATGTTAAGGCCAAACCAATGATCACTTGGCAAAGGAAAGGATATACGATTTAATTAGTCAACTCAAGATTTTATTCACCCCTGCTCTCTATCCCAAATTCAGGAAGGTCTAGCCTCTCTGAAGAATAGGAAAATTTTAAAGAGAGTGAACAGAATTAGGAAAAAAATGTAAGGAATGTCTGTGGGATGGGCTACCAATAATATTTTCTTTATTCATCATAGTGGCCCACTATAACTTAGATATTCTTATGCTTATTTAGCCAATGAGGATGTTGTGCCTCAGAGAACATAAGGAACTTGCTCAAAACCACCCAGTACATATGACAAGCCAGAGAGTATTCAAAATATTTAAGTTTAATCACAGCACTCTTATAAAATCATTTCTCAATACAGAATATTGGTATAAATTGCATAAACTCTACAATTGTAGTCAACACTAAGGGAGAGAAGTATGGGATTTATGGTCTTTTCGGGGAGCAAATTGTAGGAAAATCCTTGTTGGGGGAATTGGGAAAAGCTTTCCTGAGAAAGTAACATTGCAGTTAAGCATTACATGTATGTTGAATGCTACCTCCATAGATTAAATCCCCTTTACAATTGTAGCATCTGAATTATTTTTCCATTTTGCATATATGTGACCTGTTTATCACACTGACACAGTCACAGCTCCCTGACAGGATCTGTTGGAAGCCAGGAGCTTGGTAACAAGAAAGGCATCAGGAAGCACCTCTGAGAACAGACAGGTCTTCACAATGTTCACGGAACTATTTGTGGTGGCTCCAGTGAGCAGGACAACAGCTCATGGTGCAGTTAGATGAAATACCCCTTCCACATGATACTATTTTGGGTGCCATGACAATGCTTGATGGCAATCCTCAGTGGTACGGAGTGCTTGATACTTATCTTCTTACTCTAGTTTTAGTTTTTGAATATAGCAACTATTGGCTGGGCACGGTGGCTCAGCCTGTAATCCCAGCACTTTGCGAGGCCGAGGCAAGAGGATTGCCTGAGCCCAGGGGTTCGAGACAAGCCTGAGCAACTTGGTGAGACTTCGTCTCTACAATAAGTCAAAAAATAAGCTGGTTGTGGTGGCCCATGCCTATAGTTTCAGCTACTTGGAAGGCTGAGGTGGAAGGACCGCCTAAGCCCAGCAGGTTGAGACTGTGGTGGCTGTGAGTGTGCCATGCACTCCAGTCTGGGCAACAGAGTAAGACTCTAACTAAATATATATATATAATATCAATGCCATAAAGGGCAAATTGTAAGACAAAGAGCACAAATGTCCAGTTATACTTGGTGGAAAGAAAGAAGGAAGAAAGGTAAGAAGAAAGAAAAAAGGAAAGAATGAAGGGAGGGAGGAAGGAAAGAAGGTAGAGAGGTGAGGAGAACAACAAGAGGGAGAGAGAGAAGGTAAAAGAAAGGAATAAAGAAAAGGCAGAAAGGAAGAAGGGAGGGAAGAAAAGAATAAGGCAAGTCAAAATACAGTAATTCCAACTTGTTGTACTAGGTTTTATTTAGGTACGATAAAGTCAATAATAAGGTATGATAAGACTGACAGATGACTGCCATTGAAAAGATAGTTGATTCTAACCACACGTACAATAGTTTCCACTGTTTCCAAGGGAGAGTATACAGCTCACACCTAGGTCAGGGGAATACACAGGGAATCCGCACCAGAGTCTGTCACAAGGCAGAGGGAGTCTGCGTAGCTGGGTAAGCATCTTTATTGTGATTTTCACAGGGTAAGGCAGAGTAAATAAGTAGGCTTAGGACTAGTTAATTTGAAAAGTATCTATGGGCTCTGGAGCAGAGGGGCTATTCCTGATTGTCAGTTACCTGGCCCTGGGGTGATCAGGGTAGGCCAGAGAGCTAGAACGCAATAAGGGAAAGTGGTTGGTGATGTGGACTTAGTTGGCTGCTCAAGAAAGGAAACTGACTTGCCTCTACCCAGGGCCTCAAAAGTGGACCAAGATAGTCTTTAGAAAACAACAGTACACAACTGAATACTACCAGATTTGTAGAAGCAATTTATATGTTCTAGCCTCTATTAGGGGAGGAAGGGAAGTATTCTCAGTTTTAGCCACTGATTTTTAGATGATTGAACAAACACAGAACCCAAACTAAAAATAGTTAAAGTCATAAAGGATTTTTAAAATCAATTTGTATGTTAAAAGCTGTCACAATATACTGATTAAAACATTTTTAAACAGATATAAGATAGGATTTAACTGAAAGACAGGTAGCAAAACTCCTCTCCAATAATTATATTAATGCTTGATTTAGCACTGTCCACAGATTTGAGGATATTTATGCTGTTTTATGTACAGCAGCATTCTACTTGAAAATCATTAAATTCTAGTCTGCTACTACTAATGTCAAAGCAAGTTTCATGAAAAGATTCAAGGAAGAGAAAGAGAATGAATTTGTTTGCCCTGAAGGCTAATCTGCAGGTAATATCGAAAATGTCACTAGAAAGCCCAATGATGTAAGCAAGCATCAAGCTCATTAATTCTTGGATTTACTAATAAAAATGGTGCTGTAATGAGTTGGGAAAATTAAGAAAACAAGAACAGGTAGTTAAATTCTGTAGTTAAATATATGACTCTCCATCTGTCCAAATGGTCTATTGACATAATTTCTAATATGAATAAAACATCACTAAAATCAATATCTCATGTATGTTCCATCCTAAATGTGACAATAATCTATCCATGGTAGCATTTATTTGATCAAAGGCTTTCTGGTTACTCAATCTATTTTTTAAAAAAGCAATAACATTTTACTGAAAATTAAATTAGGGCTTTAAATGCAAGGCATTATTCTTTCTAAAAGTATTTGGGCTGGAATCACTCATTCCAACAGGGACATCTTTTCTAATGATATCTAGCACTTATAAGGCATTTTCATCTTCCAAGTGTTTTACTAACACCAATTAATTAATTTTCATTTTATTGAAACAAGATAGGTAAATACAGCTTAAAAAGGAAGCAAATTTTCTTATAGACCAGGTGGGAAGTCAATGTCAAAATTTAAATTATGTTTAGGATTTCAGCTTCAGCCCTTTGTCCTAATCATTAAGTACAAAAATGCCTACTTGACAACCCCTTCGTGTCCCCTCCCACTGTGGGAGCTTTTATGTTCTCTCAATAAATCCTAGTTTCTCAAAAAAATCCCAAAAATGCCTACCACAGTATTATCAAATGTTGTGAAAATCATGTATTTCCAAAAAAAAAGGAAAAAGAAACAGGAAAACAAAAACAAAAATGCACAAACTTAAGAACAAAGGCTGAAAAGATAATTTAAATTTTTCAAGACTTGTGTGTGCTCCTCAAATAAAAAATGGCAAAAATAAAGAAAAAGGAGAGTCATGCTTTTTGTTTCCTTCTTGATAAAGTAGCATTATAATCCTGATAATGTCAAACTTTAGTTTCTACAATGTGAAGTATAGTAGTTTTCAAATTATCTATAAAATAACAGATTATTTTTCATAAAAGTGTTGGTGAGAAAATACTGAAAAGAATCAGATGTACAAACTATTTTGTTACAGCTCAAGGATGTCTGCATAACAATGTGAGAGAAAGAATTCTTTCTAAATACACTTACACTCAAGTTATCTTTACATACCTGAGACTAAAAAAAATTACAAGTTTGAATAATGCATACATTCTTTTGTTACAGATTGCATTCTTTAAATAAATAATAAATATCTCACAGTACTCTCCTTAAAATAAAACCACATGAAGATTTCCAACTATGGTTAATCAAAGTGACGGCACTCCCTTTACTGAAATACAGGCATCACTTTATAGAGACAAAATGAACGTCCATTTTCCCCAATCGTAGTTGAAAATCAGAGTAATACTAAAGCCAAAAAAGTCTTTAGATTGTATTGAGAAAGCTTAAACTTTAGGATCCTTTCCAGGGGTTGACAAATTATGCCCATGGACCCAATCCAGCCACCCACCTTTTTTTGTAAATAAAGTTTCATTGTAACACTGCTATGCCCATTTGTTTATGCATAATCTATAGGCACTTGTGAGCTTTGACAGCAGATTTGAGTAGTTGCAACAAAGGCCATATGGCCTGAAAAACCTGAAATATTTTAATATCTGGCTTTTACAGAAAACATTTACCAATCTTTTCTCTACAAGAGCTTACATATTGAGCTCCTAAGAGAAGTCAGTCAGCACTCATGTAGGTGAAAAGGAGACTACTAAATATGAAAAGAAAATCTATTTAAATTTGTAGTTACATAAGAAATACCCAGTTTGGAGGACTCCTGAAGATGGCGATGGCATAGGTGGATCTGTGAGACTCTCCAAACGTGAGTTCCCAAAAACTCTCTTACTTTCCTCCCTGCAGCCCCCTGCCCATTGCCAGCCACACTGGTATGAAGCCGGGGGACTTTTGGTCCCATGCAGGGCCAGATATTGCAGCCCGGCTGCCACTGCTGCACTATATATGTGATTCCCACTGGCTGGGGAATCCTGAATCCCAGATCTCCACTCCCTCCCCTGGCTACATTGTCACAATCAGCACCCAGCACCAAGCTGCTGGTCACCCAGGGAGGCTCTGGGCGTCCACCCCTCAGAGATACCAGTCCCATTTCTGGCTGAAGTGCCCCTGTGAGGGACCCAGGGCCACCACCTGCCCTTTGGAGCTTTGGAGATCTGGAGCCCTGGGCCCACCCTGGCTGATGCACTCAGCGTGCCACCTCAAGCCTGTGTAAGGGAACAGAACCCCAAGCTTGCGTAAGGTGCTTATTGGAGGCTCCCAGCTCCAGAGGAGGGAACACTCGACCCTTTCTTCCACCCCAGCCTGCTGGTGGCCCCCCCGATCCAGTGCCCAGCTGTGCAGCTGCTCCTGCCTAGAGACACACATGAGCATCTCTAAAGGTGAGAGTAAAACTACCACCTCTGCCATTTTCAAGGCAGACTTGCATCACCCCGCCCACCTATCAGAGCCTCCACCTCAGTTCCCATGGTGACATCATTAAACAGGAGATAAAGCCCCTCCCCTATGCTGAACAAACTGAGACAACTAAGAGTTACAGACCTCCAAGGCAACAGGCTAGCTGTCTGCAATAAAAACAGAGGGTTAGGTGGGAGATCAGAGCTCAAGGGACTTTAGCCACTACAGGATGAGAGAAAAATCTACACAAATGAAGAAAAACCAAAAGAAGAATATGGGTCTCTCCCAGACTCCTGGGAGGGCAGACACTGAGAAAACTGACTTCAGAATGCAAACAATGAAGAGCCCCCAGAATGACTGTCTCAAAATACAAACCTAGACATCAAGACATTAATGGAGAGATTAAAAAGAATTGAGGAGACTGAAGAAGATACTAGAAAGGAGCTGATATCTGAGATAACAGTAATAAAGAATACTGTGAATGAAATAAATAACAAACTGATAAGCATGGAAAGCAGAATTACCCAAGCAGAAGAAAGAATCTCAGAGCTTGAGGACCAAAATATAGAACTAACCCAAACTCTCAAAAACACAGAAAACAAGCTCAAAAAGACAGAAAAAAACCTTCAAGAGATGGGCGATTACCTCAAGAGGCCTAACCTAAGAGTAATTGGCCTTCAAGAGGCAGAAAGAGAGACAGAGACCACACTGGAACAATCCTTCCATGAGATAATTCAAGAAAACTTCCCTTATCTAATCAACGATGCAAAAACCCAAACACAAGAGATTCAGAGAACCCCTGCAAGACAACAAATGAGAAAACCAACTCCTAGACACATAATAATTCACCTAAACAAAGTAGGCATAAAAGAAAAAATCCTAAAGGCAGCAAGAGAAAAAGGCCAGATCACCCACCATGGAAGACCAATCAGAATAGCAGCAGATTTATCTACGAAACCCTGCAGGCTAGGAGAGCTTGGAGCCCTATCTTCCAAGTCCTAAAAGATAAACAATTTCAACCAAGAATAATCTACCCAGCCAGATTAAGCTTCATCAGTGAGAGAGAATTAAAATCTTTCCCAGATATCCAATCCCTAAGAACTTACCCTGCCACCAAACCACCTCTACATGAAACACTTAAGAAAGTACTAAACACAGAAGAAAAGGGGAAAAAAGAGCAACGTTCTTCACAAGATTACAGGAAAAAGAATAAAATACACATGAACCAACCCCAAAAACAAAAGAAAGACAATAAACCAAGTGGAAGAACAACTCTATAAGATAGGGAAAAACAACTCTATATGATAGGGACGAACTCTCACATTTCAATAATTAGCCTGAATGTGAATGGACTAAACGCACCACTGAAAAGACATAGAATGGCAAAATGGATAAAATGTCACCAGGCAACAATATACTGCCTTCAAGAGACACATCTCACTAGAAAGGATATACACAGACTCAAAGTAAGAGGATGGGAAACAAATTTTCAGGCGAATGTAACACAAAAGAAAGGAGGAGTCGCCATCCTAATTTCAGACAAAATACCATTTAAGCTATCAAAAATGAAAAAGATACAGAGGGCCACTACATAATGATAAAAGGTTCACTCCATCAATACGAAATATCTATCCTAAATATATATGCATCTAACATAGGTGCACCAACTTTTATAAAGCAACTCTTAGGAAAACTAAAGAAAGATATTGCCTCTAACACCATCATAACTGGGGACTTTAATACCCCACTCACAACCCTCGACAGATCATTGGGCAAAAAATCAGCAATGATCCGGAATCTCAATGTGACTCTGGACCAAATGGACTTAATTGATACCTACAGAACACTCCATCCAAAGACAACAGAATACACATTCTACTCATCACCGCATGGAACATATTCCCAGATCGACCACATAATTGACCATAAATCAAGCATAAGCAAATTTAAAAGGACCGAAATTCTACCATGCACCTTCTCAGACCACAGTGGAATAAAAATAAACATTAACACCAACAAAGTCCCCCCAAAACCCACAAAGACATGGTCACTAAACAGCATGATACTAAACAACTCCTGGATCAATGATGAAATCAAAACAGAGATCAAAAGATACCTGGAAACAAATAGAAATGAAGAAACATCTTACCAAAATCTTTGGTATGCCTTAAAAGCTGTAGTAAGAGGGGAATTTATATCCCTACAAACACACATGAAGAAAATGGAAGGAGCACAAATTAATAGCCTAACAAGCCACCTAAGGAAGCTGGAAAAGCAAGTCCACAAAAACCTTAATTTCAGCAAAAGAATCGAGATCACCAAAATAAAAGCCCAAATCCAGGACATAGAAGACAAAAAGACAATACAAAAAATCAATGAAACAAAAAGCTGGTTCTTTGAAAGGATAAACAAGATCGATGATCCCCTAGCTAGACTGACCAAGAAAAAGAAAGAAAAAACCCAAATAAGCACAATCAGAAACACAAAAGATGAAGTCACATCTGACCCTGAAGAAATACTACAAAAGATCATCAGAGACTACTATGTACACTTGTATGGAAACAAACTTGAAAACCTCAAGGAAATGGAGGACTTTCTGTCATCACACAACCTACCTAGGTTGAAACAAGAAGAAATTGAGACCCTAGATAGACCAATAACAATCAAGGAAATTGACTATGTAATAAGAAAACTACCTACAAAAAAAAGTACTGGATCAGATGGCTTTCCAGCAGAATTCTACAAGACTTTTAAGGAAGAACTGATTCCAAACCTACTGAAGCTATTTCAGGTGATTGAGAAAGATGGAACCCTCCCCAAATCATTTTATGAAGCTAACATCACATTGATACACAAGCCAGGTAAAAATCCAACAAAAAAAGAGAACTACATGCCAATATCTTTGAAGAGCATAGACGCTATAATTCTCACCAAGATCCTAGCAAACCGGATTCAACAACACATCTCAAAAATCATCCATTATGACCAAGTAGGCTTCATCCCTGGGATGCAAGGCTGGTTTAACATTCATAAAACAATAAATATAATTAAATACATCAACAGATGTCAAAACAAAAACCACATGATTATATCATTAGATGCAGAAAAAGCTTTTGATAAAATCCAGCACCCCTTCTTGATAAAAATGCTCAAACATCTAGGCATACAGGGTACATACCTCAAAGTAGTAAGAATCATCTATGAGAAACCCACAGCCAGTATACTCCTAAACAGACAAAAACTGGAACCATTTCCCCTGAAAACTGGAACAAGACAAGGATGTCCACTCTCACCCCTCCTGTTCAATATAGTATTGGATTCCTGGCTAGAGCAATCAGAGAAGAGAAGGCAATCAGGGATATCCAAATAGAAAAAGAAGAAGTCAAATTACCTCTCTTTGCAGATGACATGATCTTGTACCTTGAAAACCAAAGGGAATCTGTCAAAAACCACCTTACACTGATAAAGGCCTTCGGCAAAGTCTCAGGATATAAAATAGATGTGCAAAAGACAATCACATTTCTTTACACCAATAATAAACAAATAGAAACCCAAATAAGAAACACAATTCCATTCACAATAGCTACACAAAAAAATGAAATACCTTGGCATCTTCCTAACCAGAGACGTGAAAAACCTTTACAATGAAAACTACAAAACTCTGCTCAAAGAAATCAAAGATGACACAAACAAGTTGAAAAATATCCCATGCTCATGGAGTGGAAGAATCAACATTGTGAAGATGTCCATCTTACCTAAGGCAATCTACAGATTCAATGCAATACCTATCAAATTATCAGCAACATTCTTCTCAGACCTTGAAAAACCAACACAGGAATTCATATGGAAACACAAATGACCAATAATAGCCAGAACAATCCTCAGCAAAAAAAAAAAAAAACAAAGCAGGTGGTATCACATTACCAGACTTCAAACTTTACTGTAAAGCTACAATCATCCAAACAGCTTGGTATTGGTACAGGAACAGGCATATAGACCAATGGAATATAACTGAGATTCCAGAAGCAAAACCTCAATTTCTCAACCAACTCATCTTCGACAAAGCCTCCACCACCTACCACTGGGGAGAGGAGAACCTATTCAGTAAATGGTGCTGGGAAAACTGGCTGACCACATGCAGAAGATTGAAACAGGACCCCTATCTATCCCCATACACAAAAATTAATTCCAAATGGATCAGAGACCTAAATGTAAAACCTCAAACCGTAAAAACCTTAGAAAATGAAGGACATACCCTCATGGAAATCGGAACTGGCATCCAATTTTTGAACAAAACTTGAAACCCACAGGCCACAAGGGATAAGATAGACAAGTGGGACCTCATTAAACGGACAAGCTTCTGCAAAGGCAAAGAAACCATTAAGAGAGCAGGAAGACAGCCTACAGACTGGGGAAAAGTATTTGCTAACTCCAGGTCTGACAAAGGCTTAACATCTTGGATCTACAAGGAACTCAAATGTGCTGAAAAGAAACAAACAACCCCATTATAAAATGGGCAAAAGATATGAACAGACACTTCACAAAGGAAGACATCCGAGCAGCCAACAGACACATGAAGAAATGTTCAACCTCACCAATCATCAGGGAGATGCAAATCAAAACCACACTGAGATACCATCTAACTCCAGTCAGAATGGCAATTATCAATAACTCAAAAAATAATAGCTGTTGGAGAGGGTGTGGCGAAAAGGGAACACTTCTACACTGTTAGTGGGAGTGTAAACTAGTGCAACCTCTGTGGAAAGCAAAGTGGCAATTCCTAAAAACCCTAAACATCAACTTCCCATATGACCCTGCAATCCCCCTACTGGGAATATACCCTGAAGAACTCAAATCACTCTATAAAAAAGATACCTGCACATGAATGTTTATCGCAGCATTGTTCACAACAGCAAGAACCTGGAACCAACCACTCTTTCCATCAAAGGAGGACTGGATTAAAAAAATGTGGTACATATACATGATAGAATACTATGCAGCCATAAAAAAGAACAAAATCATGAATTTCACAGCAACCTGGATGGAGCTAGAGTCTATAATACTGAGTGACCTCTCACAGAAACAAAGATCTGAGTATCACATGTTCTCACTCATATGGTGCACCTTGATCATCCAATGCACTACCATAAGGAAATGACTGAGAGTGGTAGGAAACCATGGGGGGGGGGATGGGACTAATGGTAGTAAACATATGTCTAGAGATGGGGAGACACCAGTTATCAACAAGGGGGGCCTGAATGGAGCATATTTGTATACCTAACCCTTAACTGTACTCCATAATATCAAAATAAAAAATATTGATTAAAAAAATACCCAGTTTCTGTGCCAGTTATGATTTAAAATTCATTTGTAAATCATTTATTCCTTACTCTGACATATTTATTAACTCATAAAATGACATTCTAAACTATAGGACAAAACAATTGTGTTTATGGTTCAGAGTAGGGATATTTAAATGATTGTTCCTCCCCATCTTTCACAAACTCTTGTGCTCCTGAAGTTACCTAGAAGATCAAGACCTACAGTATTCAGAACACTTTATACTTATGAAGCCAGCAGTTTCTTTACACATAAACAGTATAACTAATGTGTTTCAAAGGAGTGCATTTACACAGGTGTTTAGAGATCATAAAAATGGCTTCTTCACAGTGGACAGCAGAAAGGAACCTTAGGTTTCTATCTTTTCTGCGGTTATATATTTTGCATGATATTCATGTAAAATAGCATCATTTGGTGTTTCTGACTTTCTTAGTTTCTCTGAAACCAAGATGTAATCTTCAAAGTTGTCTAACTTTTAGTGATGATGCTGGCATTAATGATGTGTAGCACTTACTGAATGGTACTATGTTTTCTTCATTTTTCTACATATTTCTGTGTATTTAATTAATCTTTATAACAACCCTGTGAAGTAGAATTGCGATCACCCTTACATTACAGATAGAAACAGAGATGATAAGTAATTTACAAAAGATTATGCAACTAAGTAATAAAGGGAAAAATAGGTCTCTATCAAAGTCTTAAAAATGAATTAATTTATCTCAGCCTCATGAGAGCTAAATGTGTGTGATTAAATATATATGTATGTGTGTGTGTGTGTGTGTGTGTGTGTGTGTGTGTGTGTGTGTATTTTTTTTTTTTTTTTTAGTTAAAGGCTCACTCTGTTGCCCAGGCTGGAGTGCAGTGGCATGCTCACCACCACTGCAGCCTTGACTTTCTAGGCTCAGGCAACCCTCCCACCTCATTCTTCCAAGTAGCTGGAATCACAGGCATGGGACACCATGCCCAGCTAGTCTTTTGATTTTATTATGGAGGCGAGGTATTGCCAAGTTGTCCAGGCTGGTCTCGAACCCATGGGCTCAGGCAATCCTTTTAATAATAAAAAATATAGTGCTTTTTATATTGTTTGACTATTAATATTAGCCATTTTATTATTCAGTTTTAGTAGTATTAATATTGTAAGTAGTCATGTTTTTACCAACTTTTCTCATACTCTGGTCATTTAGTAATATGCAACATTATTGTTTTATCAACTTTAACATGAAAATGTAAGTTTAAATAATTTATGACCTAAATGATACAAGCTTTTACATTATTATAAAAAATAGCATTGTATTATTTTATATTATTTTAAAAGTTATTAGGACTTCAACTTCTAGTAATAAATAACAGTAACTTAGACCAACCTTTCCAATGAAGGCAATAAGGAAAAATAGACAAAACCTAATAAACACCTATTTAAGCCACTGGAGAACAAATTATATTACTACTCCAGGATTTGTAAGATGGTGGAGGCCCAGAAATGGATCCTATTTTTATGGCTGTATTTTCCTGGGGTGCTTTCTGGTTACTGAGCAGATCACCTGGGATATAAAAGGTAAGCAGCACTTTTAAATAACACAAGGGCCTAAGATATAGCAAATGAAGTCCAAAGATCACAAAGGGAAGGGAAGTGGGGCAGTTGTTGAACTTAATCACTTAGATTTGGGACTATGAGGGACTACATTTTCAGTATACTAGAAAATAAATAAAATCTCAGAGACCTGAGATAAGTTTCTAACTAATACAAACCTGAAACAGGAATGAGGGGTTACAGATTGTGCCCTTGATCATATTATGGAAACAAACACTAATTTTTCTCAGGAGAAAAATAGCATCATCCTAGTCTTCAAGTTTTTTCTACATTTCAAAATTCAATGTTTAGTATACATTTAAAACTCCATCAAAAGTTATAAAGTAACATCAATTAAAGCCAGCATAAATAACATGCATCATGAATAAAAACCAGTCCAAATAGCAGACAATAAAAACAGATTCATTGAGACTTTAAATATCAAACTGAGGGGATATAATTTTAAAATAAACATGACTGCTATGTTTAAGAAAATAAAACAAAGTACTAATTATGGATAAAACTAGAAATGAGAAATGAAAAACAGAGACTTGAGAACTGAAAAAAATTGCAATAACCAAAATTACGTATTCAATGGGTAACTTTATCAGCAGATTAGACACAGACCAAGAAAGACTTACTGATCTGGAAGATAGATAAGAAGAAAATATTCAGAACAAACCGCAGAAAGATAAAAATATGGAAAATCACAAGAAAGTATAAAAGACATAAGGAATAGAATGGAGAGGTCCAACATGCATGCAGTTTGAGTCTTATGAATAAATGAAGGGAGTAATTTGGAGATAAATAGTATCTAAAGAGTTAATGACTGAAAACTTTCCAAACCTGATGAGAGGTATCAATTCTCATATTTTAAAATCTCTGAGAGTTACAAGTAGAACATACAAAAAATAAGCCATGCTTAGGCACATAATGTTAATTTGTTGCAAATCAGAGATGAAGAGAAAAAATTAATGCAGCCACATTTAAAAATAAATTGCCTTCAAAAAGCAGACATAAGACTCACAGTTGATTTGCCTACATCATGACATAGCTAGAAGATAAACTATAAAGTGCAAATAGAAAATAACTGCCAGCCGGGCTCGGTGGGTCAGCCTGTAATCCCGCGCCTTTGGGAGGCTGAGGTGAGTGGATTGCCTGAGCCCGCGGGTTCGAGACCCGCCTGGGCAGCGAGACCTCATCTCTGCAATAAATCAAAAAAAGAAATCAGCTGGGCGTGGTAGCGCATGCCTGTAATTCCGGCTACTTGGAAGGCTGAGGCGGAAGGATCGCCGGAACCCAGCAGGTCGAGGCTGCGGTGGCCGGGAGCGGCCACTGCACTCCAGTCTGGGTGACAGAGTGAGACTCCAACTCAAAAAAAAAAAAAAAGAAAAGAAAATAACTGCCAAGCTAGCATTCTACACAAAGAAATAAGATATTTCAAGACTATATAACAGAGAGAGAGATTTTCACACAAATAAAAATTAAGGGAATTTATTAGAAGAATTTCCACACTAAAGGATCTCTCAAAAGCGTTCCTCAAGAAAATGAAAATAATCCTTAATACAAGATCAGAGACGTAAGATAAAATGAGAACAATACAATGATAAATTTGTGGGTAAATGTAAATGCATGTTGACTATGTAATAATAATACAAATTATACTACTAAATAACAAATGGCTGTATGTTAAAAAATAATATTGATACATTATGCCTTACTGGATTTAAATACAACCCCCCACATGCACACACATAAAATAAAGTTGAAAGAATTATAAAGGATTATATAACTCCCTGAATAATAGAGAACAAAATAAAATTGCAAAAATTGTCAACAAGTTGAAAAGGAGGCAAGAAATAAGAGACAAAAGAAAAGAAAAAAAAATGCCAATAAGCATAAACATTTAGGATAGACAAATTGAAAGTCTAACCATACCTATTAAAAAAATTTAATCATAAGTTAAAACCTTTTCCAAAATGAAATTCCAGGCTAAGAAAATTCTAGCTAACAATTAAATTGAAGAAATGATGCCAATTTAATACAAACCTTTTCATATCCTATAAAAAAGGAACAATAACTTTGTTATTCATTATATGAATCCAGCATAACCTACATACCAAAAACTTGAAAAGGAAACAGATAGCCAATATCAATCATGAACATAAATGAAAATATCCTAAACAAAGTATTAGCAAACCAAACCTAGCAATAAAGAATAGTTTATCACGGGAAGACTTATGCCATGAATGTAATATTTAATAATTGAAAATCAATAAGCAATATACTAACAGAAAAAAGAAAAAATATCATATAACAATGACAAGAGATACAGAAATTTTGACATGAAATATAATATTTTCTATAGATAAAATGCTTGGAAAATTAGGAAAATAAAGGTCTTTCTTAATTTTTTGAAGATTATTCATAAAACAAATAAGTAAATAAAAGCCAATATTATATTTGATATAAAATATTACAATCTTTTCCTCTGAGACTGAGTACAAGACAAGAATGTCTCATAACTTACATTCTATTCAATGTTATACTAAAGGTTGTAGCCATAATAAAGCAAGACAATAAAAAAGAAATGATGCAGTGATTGGGAACAATGAAATAAAACAATCTGTAGACAGGACGGGGAGGCATATAACATCAATAAGGGTATCTGATCCCAAACTAGGCAAAGTGAAGATCAATGGGAGACCCAAGCTTCACCTATACAATGACCACTTACGTACCTAATTCTGAATTGTACCCCATACCTTTAAAATAAAATAAAATAAATGTTCCAAAAAGTATAACACTGGGTAGAGCGGACTGTGTTTCTGTGCAAGAATGTATGTTGTATCATTAATACCATCTCCAAATAAAACATTCTGATGTCCTGCTCCCTGTAACTCACCCTTAAGAACATGCTTGGGAAAACTGTAATCCCAAGCAGAGCATTTGTCTTCAGTTTAACTGAGTTTGGGAGAACACACTACTTAGCCCCACAAGCTGACACCTGAATATCTTCTCACAATCTGTGGAGATTAACCTGGCCATGAATTCAGTTTGGCTTAGCAGACAGAAACAGGAGAGTCTTTCAAGGTTGTTTTCTAAGACATCGTGGTAAACCACTGAACCCTGCTTCAATTGAGGCATGTTGTCAATGGTTCATGCAGTGTCACATGTCATATCCTGGAAACAAAACAAAAACTCTGAAGTTGGGGTGGCACTCATAGCCAGAGCTCTGCCACTAACAGCCAATCTCAGAATGTTCAACTGTAAATCAGAGGTTGGTCTAGCTGTACTCTAAGAGCTTTACACACTTCACCTTTGGACAATATCCCCAGAGTTCTAAAACTTATTGACAAAGACTCCTAGCAGTGGATCAAGTCTTTGAATTCTTAGGTTTTACCTGAAATTTCTTTGTACTTTCTATCCTCTTCATAGTATACATGACTTATTTTTTTTTTTTTTTGAGTTGGACTCTCACTCCATCACCCAGGCTGGAGTGCAGTGGCATGCTCAGGGCCATCCCAGCGTTGACCTGCTCGGCTCGGTGATCCTTTCAAGTAGCTGGAACTACAGGGTGCACTACCACATCTGGCTAATTATTTTATTTACTGTAGAAATAAGGTCCTGCCAAGTTGCCCTGACTGGTCTTGAATCCATGGGCTCAGACAATCCCTTTGCCTTGGCCTCCCAAAGTGCTGGAATTACAGACTGAGACACCAAACCAGGCTGACTATTTTTAATATGAAAATGTTTTAGTTACTATTAAATTAGATAATTAAATTATTGGTCACTTTTTTCCTACATAACTGACTAAATGATTTTTTTTTTTTTAAGAGACAGGGTCTTGCTCTGTCACCCATGCAAGAATGCAATGTCAGGCAAGATCATTACTCACCTCAGCCTCAATGTCCTGTGCTCAAGTGATCCTCTCACCTCAGCCTCCCAAGTAACTGGGACTACAGGTGCATGCCACCATGCCCAGCTAATTATTGTTGTTATTATTTTTTTATTTATTAGAAATAGGGGTCATACTATGTTGCCTAGGATGGTCTTGAACTCCTGGGTTCAAGCAGTCCTCCTGCCTCAGCCTCCTAAACACCAGGATTTCAGATGTAAGCCACTATGCCCGGCCTAAATTGGTATTTATGAAAGATCCAAGCCACGCATACCCTGATGCTCCTCAGATGTTCATGGCATTCTTATTCCAGTTTATGATCAGCAGGATCAAGGTCTTCTGTAGCTTATGATTTTCAGTCTCTGTAAGAAATTTTAATGATTTTTTACATTCTTAAATCATAACATATTCAGACTTACAAATTACAGCTGTACCAAAGGATGGACGAAGGCATCTTGCTCTATCATCAGAGGGTATGTATACCCTGAGCCTAACAAGCTCTAAGTCCCTCCTCACTTTTGAATGGAAATCAGTAGAGCTTCTAATCACCTGGTGACCAGAGCATTATCAGTTGGATGGTTTAAATGAAGTTGACCAGATTATCTGAATCAGGCACAGGTTAGTCTATTTTATGGATGGTTAAGGGTTAGAGAATGAAAGACCCCAATTTAGTCAGTCAAAATATCCTATGCCATCCCATTAGGCACAGCGTTAAATTTCAGAATTTATTACTTCTATTTTTAACAACAACAGTAAAAAATTGTCAATAAATAAGTGCCCAGGAGTTGTGCAGAATGCCTCCCACACAGACACTGGACTGTGCTGACAAACACTTGGTCCTTTGAGTAGAGGCAATGTTATAAATAATATTAACTGTTTGCAAAACTTGTAAAGTACTGTTTGGAAGCCTTATTTTCTCCAAATCTTACAGCATCGGTTGTGACAGGGGTTGGGCTGTCTTTGTTTTTCTTACTGATTTATAGGAGTTCTGTGTACTTGGGGATAAGAGTCCTTTGAGGGATCTATGTATAGTGAGTATTTTCTCCCAGTTTATACCTTGCCTATCCTTTGTCTTAGGAGATCCATTCTCTTAATGTTCTTTAACAAATAGAAGTTCTTAATGTTAATTAATTCTAATTTTCGATTTAAAAAATTGTAGACAACATAAACATTGTCTATGTGAAAAGTTCAAAAATCTGCATTAAAATGTTGGCATGAATAAAGTCAATATATAAAATCAACTGTATTGCTTTAAATGAGCAATTAGACAATGAATTGTATAAAAGCACAGCATTTATGAAAGCATAAGAAAAACAAACTCCTAAGAACAAATCTCATGAAAAGCTGAGTGTAACTCTACAAATGAAATGTTAAAATACTATCAAGAGAAGATAAAGATGACCTAAATAAATTGAGGAGAGATTTTAACATTTTCTTTTTCTTGGTGTAACTTGACAACTTGATGACAAATGCATTTGGAAATGCCAAGGGACAAGAATAGCCAGTGAAATCGAAAGCAAACAAATTCAACAAAACAAAACAAAGTTGGAGAACTTATTCTACACACTATCAAGGTTTTATAATAAAGTTTTAATAATCAAGACAACAATACTGTGTAAATATAGACAAACTGAGCGATGTAAAAAACCCCAAATTCCCACCGTATACTGATTCCTGGCTTGTGACATAATTGGTACTGCAGATGGAGAAGCACAGTCTTCTTAAGAAATGCTGCTCTGTAATCCCAGCATTTTGAGAGGCCAAGGCAAGAGGATTGCCTGAGCCTGGGGGTTTGAGACTAGCCTGGGCAACTTTGTGAGACCTCATCTCTACAATAAATCACAAAAACTAGTGGGGTGTGGTGGCATGCGTCTATAGTTCCAGCTACTTGGAAGGCTGAGGCAGAAAGATCACCTGGGCCCAGTAGGTGGAGGCTGCGGTGGCCATGAATGTGCCACTGCACTCCCGCCTGGGCGACAGGAGTGAAACTCCAACTCAATTAAAAAAGAAAGGAAGGAAGGAATTTTGAAATTAATACAAAAATTAATTTCAGGCAAATTATAGTTTACATTGTAAAAGATAAAGAATGTTTCTAGAAATATTCTAGAAATTTGGCATGGGGAAATTTTTGTAAAGGGATACAATAGACAAAAAACATAAAGAAAAACATATATATTAAGGCTACATTTACATTAGGAACATTGGTATATTAAAGCACAAGTTAATAGAGTGAAAAATTAAACCACAAAGTGGTAGAAGGTTTTAAAACTTATTACACAGAGTTTATATCCAAAATATACAAATAACTCCTACAAATCAATTAGGAAGAGAGATGTATCATAAAATAAAAAATGGACATGTGTTTAAACAATCACTTCACAAAAGAAGATATCCAAATGCCTAATAAATACATATAAATCATGTTCAGCTCATTAGTTATTAAGGTTATGCAAATTAAAACCACAATGTGATACTGCAACGTATACAACAGAACAGTTAAAAATACCGCTGGGCTTGGTGGCTCAGCCTGTAACCCGCGCCTTTGGGAGGCTGAGGTGAGTGGATTGCCTGAGCCCGTGGGTTCGAGACCCACCTGGGCAGCGAGACCTCATCTCTACAATAAGTCAAAAAATCAGCTGGGCATGGTAGCGCATGCCTGTAATTCCGGCTACTTGAAAGGCTGAGGCGGAAGAATCGCTGGAGCCCAGCAGGTCGAGGCTGCGGTGGCCGGGAGTGGCCACTACACTCCAGTCTGGGCGACAGAGTGAGACTCCAACTCAAAAAAATAAAATAAAATAAAATAAAGTAAAAATACCGAGGATACCAGATAGGCAAAGATGTGGAACAGATGAAACTCTCATATGCTGCTGATCATTGACCACTATCTCTTTGGGAAACTAAAGCTGGAAACACATATACCCAGAACTTTCACTGTTAGCTATTAGCTTGATCCATATAAAATTCCCAATATTTGCCATTACAAATGACAATATTATCTGATCCAATCTAATATATTCCAATTAACATATCCAGTTGGAGTGTATACTGATATATATTTAAAAACTCATACAAAATATTAATTGAAGTAGTATTTCTAATAGCTTCAAACTAGAAGTAACACAACCATTCATCAGTTGTAGAATGGATAAATTGTTGTAAATTCACCCAGTCCAATACAATGTATTAGTGGAAATAAGTGAACTACAACTATACACAATACGAGGGATAGAAAAGGAGGTATTTTGTTATTTCATTAATTAAAAATGAAAACAGGCAAATATCATAATGTTTAGAACATCCTAGGTATTAAAGCTATAAAGAAAAGCTTGGAAATGATTACAAACAATGTCTGGAGAATGATTCTTTTCAACAAGGAGGGAGGATGTATCATAGAAAGAGAGCTCAGGGGGCTTCCAAGGTGCTGGCAATGTTCTATTAGTGTCCATTTTCTGATAAATCATTAATCTATACATTTTTATTTTTATCTCTACAGTTGCAAAGCTTACAATAATAAAAGTTTAAATGAGATGATATAATTTATAGTTACAGCTAATATACATGCCAAATTATGAGTATTGGTCTCCAAAATTACTATCAAAAAGGGGGTTGACATATTTGGTTCACTACATGGGGAGCTCACTTAGTTATTTTATTTTTCAGTTGTAGGATTACCTATTCAACAGCAATTTTACTCATTCAGCAAATATTGAGTGGCTATTAAGTATAAGGCACTGTTCTATGCTCTGTATTTCAGTCATGAGCAGATTATAGAAATCACTGCTCTAATCAAGTTTATAATATTCAGAGAGAGAGAGAGATAAATAATAAACCAAAGTAAATCAGAAAATATATATAAATGTTAGAGGATTATAAGTGCTAAGGAGAAAAACAAATAAGCAGCAAGTGTCTTTTTTTTTTGGTAGGAAATCTCAAGTGAGGGTACGATTTTAGATATAATGACTGTGAAATAAAATAACAATTTGGTGAGTGAGGGATCCAGCCACATTCTTGCCTGGAAAAAAGAGTAATCCAACCAGAAACAGTGAGTGCAAAAAATCATAGAAAAACACACTATCCAGAGATGATCTCAATTAAAGTATCTTTTGGATTCTAACAGAAATCAACTGTTGGAACAGGAAAAATAAAGGAGACAAAGAAATTTAATGCAAAATTAGTAGTGATTCTTGTGGCCTGATCTCATACTTGTAAGTGTTGAATGCTGATGTAAACAAACCTTGAAAAGTTACTTTCAACAGGAATAAAGTATCTCTTGGAGATCATATGTATGAACTTTCCAGATGAATGAGAAAACAAGCAAACAAACAATGTGTTCAAATCTTATATACAAGAGCTCTTGAAGATTAAAATAAAATTTTTAGTGACATCATCATACATGGATTTGAAAAGTTCTGTATCACCAATAAATTAGAATAAAATTCAAGATGATGTTCTCTGGAAAATGGTTGTCAATCAAAAAGTGACTTTACTGTTGATGAAGATTGATGTTGAAGATGCCTGTGAAGAATTTGAATACAGTTATTTCAGGAAATGTGACAGTATTAAGATTCATAAATTAATAGTATAAAATATCTAATTCCAGGTATATGTCCAAACAAAAACTGTACATGAATGTTTATATCTCCATTATACATAGGAGTCAAAAGGTAGAAATAACCCAATGCCCATCAACTAAGGATTAATTAATATGTGGTAGGTCCATACAATGAAATATTCATTGGCCATAAAAAGAAATGGGATACTGATACATGCAATGACATGTGTGAACTTGAAAATATCATGCTGCCAGGTGAAGTGGCTGATGGCTGTAATTCCAGCACTTTGGGAGGCAGAGGTGAAAGGATTGCCTAAGCCCATGGGTTCGAGACCAGCCTGGGCATCATGGTGAGACCTCATCTCTACAATAAATAAAAGAATTGGCCAGGAATTATGACCTGCACCTATGGTTCCAGCTACTTGGTAGGCTGAGGTGGAAGGATTGCTGAGCCCAGCTGGTTGAGACTGTGGTGATTATGAACATGCCACTGCACTTCAACCTGGGTGACAGAACGAGACTCCAACTCAAAAATAAGAAAACATTATGCTAACTAAAAGAAATCAGGCACAAAAGGCCAAAGAGTATGTAATTCCATTAATATGAAATGAGCAGCACAAGAACATAGAGACAGAAAGTAGATTGGTGGTTGCCTGGGTTTGGGGGAGGTGATGGAGGAATAAGGAGGTGATAGCTGAAGACTGTAGGTTGCTTTTTTGAAACTCTGGGAATATGCTAAAAAGCATTGATTGATAGACTTCAAATAAGTGAGTGGTTAGTACTTGAATTATATCCAAGTAAAGTGTTTAAAAATAACTTATCTTGAACAGGTGTATATAACTAAAGGAATAAATATAAGTAGATATTTGATGGTTTCAACTACAGGTCTACATGTATACATGTTCACACTCACCCAGACATGTCTTTATGGATCTTCTCATGGAAAAGAGTGTCCCACTCCAAAGAGTTCTGACAATGTTCATTTGTTTGGTTAGATATAAAAATAAAACAGTGGGCAATGTGAATGTTGAAGAATTTTAATTCTTCTTGTTTTCAATTCTTCCTGCCTTGCTCTTCCTTACCAGTTTTGATCTCCATACCTACGTATTTGTCACTGGGTCCCTACTTCTCCCTTAACCAAGTCTGAGTGCTGGAGAATGGAGGCAGAGACAGATTAAGACCTAAGTGGTTCTAATCAGGGAATGACTATGTTGCCAACAGCTATACATAATTCAAAATAAGAGCAAACTAAACCTAAACACAAAACTTACAAGGAGGTGGAAATTAAAATAGCTTTCCAGCATTTTTTATTGCAAAACTGTAGATCTCATCAGAACTGCCTTCTCTCTCCTTTTTCTCATTCTCTTTTTGCTTGGATGGCATACTCTGTCATGATACTAGTGCCCTAAGTAATATTTCATCAGCCTGTGGGGTAACCTAGCAAGGAAAATGGGAAAAGGCAGATGCTGAGCACCAGGATATATCTTATTTGGCTCAGGGTAGAAAAATTAGCATGCATATAAATGCAAGAATATAAGTATGCTGTGATTTTAGCATTTACATAAAAGACTTTTTTTTTCTTTTAGAAATTAACTTGCTTCTGCTGTAAGTCCCCAATTTGAATCTCCATGTCACTGAAAGTGTAAAAGGTATATTAAGGAGTCATAAAGGAGTCAAAGAGTTTAACTAGATGTAGGCAAATGTGGAAGGAGTTTATTAATTGGATAAACCTGGTTTTCCTGTAGATGTCAATAAAAATGAAAGAGGCTAACAGAAAAACACAATCAGCATATACATACAAGGGTAAACCATGTCTGCCTGTGTTCTCATAATGATTGAATCATTAGTGGTGCCATATTGTATCGGTATTTTCCACACTGCCTTAGGCATGACAGTCAAAATCTGACTACTGCAGTCATTGACAGTTTGACAGTTTCCACCAGAATCAAAATTCCAAGAAAAGCTTGCCAGTTTAGGAAGTAACTACCATCACAAAATCTAAAGTAATTTACAAACACATCAGCAATTGTAACTTTACTCAGTCACTCTACAATTAGCATTTTACTGGGCTTTGTTAAAAGGCCTTTATTTTCCTATTTATTGTTCTTTTTTTATACAGTGTTTTAAGGGACCCTTCTCCGCACATTTTAAAATTAAGAAGGAATTTTAGTAATATGAAAATTCCAGAATGACAAACATTCATTAAAATGGAAACATCTTAAAATATTTTATGTGTTAAATATAATACCAAGAAAGAAACAATGGAAAGAAATTAAAATATACTGAGGGAATTTATCTTTTTCATCCATATGTTTAATATCATGGAAATCCAGTCTTGATTTTATAATTCTGGAACCTTTTCAGTATTCTTTCTCCAGTAACTAACTTGTATTTACTCAGAATATCAACCAGCTGTATTTTTGTAGTGCATAAAACACTGTCTAATTAAGCTTTATTTAATTTGTTTAACTCAGAGTGCAAAGGAGATGGCACAATGTGAATGACTCATTATAGTAACCTCTCCTCAAACCTACAAATGGGTATGAAGTGATGTCTGTGTGTGTTTTTGTACTATCACATCACTCACAGAAGCAGTTTCTCAGAAAGATGGTAACAATAATAATGATACTTAGCATTTATACAGCATTTCCTATCTTCACAACGCTTTATAAACCTTAACTAAATAATAGTACTTGCAGAAATGAGGTTACAGCATCGATGAATCAGCACGTCCCTTGCTGTAATGTTAGTCCTCAGGAACATAACCTCTCGCTGTCAGTTCCCGTGAGATACATTGCCCCTCGTGATGGATTAAAACCAGATACAATTGATTGGCTGATCTCAACCTGCTCTCTGAAGGAACCTCCATATCCTTCGAATGTTTATACTGATTAACTCAAGCAGAGGCATCTTTATTTGTCCTCTCAGACCAGCCCTCCCTAGATAAAGCTAAGTGAAGAGTTTAAGGTAATTGTTTGGACAGTTCAGTCCCAAATCTCCACTTAATATGAGTCACCAAGGTAATCGTCTCAATACTCTGTGCCAGGTCTTCTCAAAACTCAGCAGTATTAGCATTTGCGGTTGGAAAATTCTTTGCAGTGGAGGACTACCCTGTGTCATGTAGGACTTTTAGCAGCATCTCTGGCTTCTACCCACTAGCACCCATTCACCTCACCCCTCAGTTGTAAAAAGCTAAAATGTCTTTACATTCTGGCAAATGTTCTTGTGGGGTAAAATTTCTCCCAGTTGAGAACCATTGTTCTATGTCTTGCTGGTGGCTAGACATCCTTATTATGTGTCTACACAATGCATGTTGGTCTCCTGCGGCACCTCCTTTGGCGGTAAATTTCAGGTGTGTTATTCCAGTTTGACTTTCACAAACTGGAAAACCTCGAGGACCTGGTTTAGGAAATTTTCATTTCAAGTCAGTTTGCATGACATATTGCCTCACTACATCCCCCAGTATCCGGAGTAAGGAATTCTTCCACATTGAGCACAAAACAGCAGTATAAACATACCCCGAAAATCAGTTTAGCATTACAGTTTATGAAAAACTTATTTCACAGGGTTTTGAGATAAGTTGACAGCGGCTAGTTTGAAAGCTCAGCCTTACACATTTTGCTTCTCAGCTGGGCTTAGAAAATTGTTGCAACTGTAGTTGTAAGGAAAATACTACCTCAAGGCCCGATCATAAAAGCTTCTATCAGACAGATGTCTGCAGTTATTTTTGGTTCTGTATTCAGTAAGTTTTATATGGACCTAATTCCCAGAAAAAACTCCCCAGTCTGTTTACATGGACAGGATAAACTGGCTGTGTTTTCTTTGTATTCCTAGTGTGAGCTGGTAATTATCCATCTACTGCTGGGATATTTCATGTAACTGGTGGACATTTTAGACACCACGTGCATCCTTAATCTCCCTAGGATTCTCTAGGAACAAAATTATTTGATATGAAAACCTTTGATATTACAAGTTGTGTTTAACATTTCAAGCCTCATTTACATCAGTTCAGTTCAGTGAGCTGCTAAGCACACAGGAAACGGATCATGGGGAGAAGGAAACCTATAGATACACTCTGTAGCCTGAAGGTATATTACACAAAATAATACATGCGAACTGCTGAAGAAGTATCTAAAATTTATTAGCATAGAATACAGTTAGTGAGGCAGTTGAACACCATCCAGGAATATTTTTCCAAATAAATAAATAATTGAAAAGATGAGTGGACGGTGAAAATGAGTAAGAATTTCTTGATGTATAGATTATGCATACGATACATCTGGTACATTCTATTGTGACTGCTTATCCAAGCATGAATGTACCAAATCCTCTATTGATCTAAATACTACAGCATACAATCTTGGTATTTTTTTTCCCCTGCAAATCACTAAAGGCTTTGACAATTTTCATGTGGGCTAGAACTAGGCGTGCAGTCAAACAGTTCCTGTACATCAAGGAGGTACTTACTAATGGCTGTAGCCGAAACACCTGCTAACCTGCTATTGTAAGCATTTATCCGGTATTTGCCTGAGGCAGAAATAAATGAATAAATAAACTTTCACCAGTCATAGTACATGAGTTAATGCATTATAGCATTATGTAAAGTAGCAAAGCGCATTCTTCTGGGGCTTTTTAAAAATCATTATTTGTGGCAGGTTAGAACATATCTGCTAGCTTCCCTGCTCCATTTTCCCCACTTAGGTTTCTGTCGGAGCCCTCACAACTACAGGGCTAGTTGGCCTTTGCTCTCTGAAGAATGCCTCTGAGAAAACCGCCTCCCTAATCCTCAAAGAGTTTTAAAATGGCATTACAAAGAGGATGGATATATTAAACACCTCAGCTGTCAATGAGCGGAATCAATAACTGTGGGTACATAGCTTACATTATGTCTACTTACACAGGGCTTGCAATATTTGGAAAGGAGAGCTTTTCTTTTGACAACTTGGCACCAGCTGTTTCAAGAAATAACACAGCTGTATATCCCTAACACACCTGCCTCTCCTTCCATAATCTTAAGGGGAAAAAAAGGTGCAAAGCAATGACCAGAGAGGTCAGACCACTCCTAGAAGCCTTATTTGCAGCAGGAGTTTCATATGAATGTTTAAAAAGTATTATGGCTAAATTACTAATTAAAGTTACAAACAAAAATTTAGAGTTAGTTGCTTCAATACCTTAAAGCTAGACAGGAACAATACTTCAGTAAATAGGATATATAAATTATATTGCTGGGGCAACAGTATCATAAATACAACTCTTATAATGAATAACATCACTCAACATAATATAAATAAGAAATGCGTTGTGCTTCAAAATATGATGTCCATAGACTTGTCTTGATGTTTACTTTGAAGGTTGAATTTATTTTTATGTTTTCTATAAAATTGTCTTCAATTAAAAATAAATCCCTTTTCCTTTCTAATTCATAAATCCTGACAGAAAGATTGCGTGTTGGAACCTAATATGAGCGTATGCTTCCAGCGATAGATGCTACCTAAAATAAAGAGAGAAGAGACTTTAACATGCATCATTTTAGCATTATCTTTAAACATCTGGCATTTTACTCCCTATTGGAGAAATGTTCCTAATTTAACTTCTTCAGTAACTGTTGCCTAATTTTCTTATATAGCAATAAGAGTACAATGGTAGAAGTTAAAAATGAATAACATCCTTAACATTAAAAAGTCTGCTGTGTCATATTTCCTTGAAAGGCAATTACATAAGTCAAATGATGTTTAATGTATTAAATGCTGCATTCAAAAAGAATAAAATAATTAGAAACAATTGTATCAAATGGAGTGTAAGATATGTACACTGAAAACTACAAATAATGTTTAAAGATACTAAATAGGAACTAAATAAATGGAAAGACATCCAATGGCCATGAATCAGAAGAATCAATATTGTTAAGATAACAATATTCCTCAAATTTATCTACAGATTCAACACAATTCCTGTCAATATCCCAGCTGGATTTTTTGTGTGTGTACAGAACTCGACAACCTAATCCAAAAATTCCTTTGGAAATGTAAGAAATGCAGAATATCCCAAATAATTTTGTGAAAGAAGAACAAAGTTGAAGAATTCATACTTCCTGATTTCAAAATTTATAACAAACTTCAATACTCAAAGCAGTACTGGCATGAGACTAGACATATAGATCAACACAAAAGAATTAAGATTCCAAAAATAAATGCTTATTTATTGTAGAGATGAAGTATTCCATTGAATGGCTATATCACATTTTATTTATTCACTCATCAGTTGATGGATGTTTGGAATGCTTAAAGTTTTAGGCTGAGACTAACGTTGCTGTGATCATTTATGTGCAAGCATTTTGTGAATTTTTTTTTCTCTTGGATATAGACCCAGAAGTGGAATTTCTGGGTCATAGACTAACTCTAGTTTTAACTCTTTGAGAAACTGTCAAACTATTGTTTAAAGTGTTGCACTATTTTAGATTTTCACCACTGCTGTATGAGGGTACCATATAACAGTGTGACAAGCCTGTGGGCCTATCTTGTGGTGCTCCAAGCTGCAGGGGAGGAGGTCAAACGATTAGGCAAGACTGGACCATTGGAGGGCTAGTAAGACCACCAAGGAGTCAGGATCTTATTCAAAGTACAATAGGAAGTCATTGGAGGGTTTTAAGTGGGACAGTGCCATGATCAGATAGAATTTTTAACATTATATTGACTGTGTTGGAAGAAAGTAGGGGCAAAGGGGCCTTGTAGCAGCTCTTCAGGCAAAGGTCAGTGATGCTGTGGACTAGGATGGCAGCCACAGAGTTAGAGAATAGTGCTCAGGTACGAGTGACTTAAGACATTTCTTTTTCTGCTTGATTTTATTCTTGCGGGATGTAAGACTATCGAACATTCTGTTTAGAGTTTAAAAGTGAATTTCTGACTGATTATCTGGCCTTGCCAAAATGAAAGGTACACAATGGCATCTGACTATTTTTCTGGGCAGCTCCAGCCACCTCTACCTCAATACTTGGGGTGTAATCAATAAACATAACAGAGGCTATTCATTCCACCAGGATGGATTCCAACAAAAGGCCTCTGTTCACACTGGTAATAGGCAGACTTCACCCGTTCCATCACATTATGTATTATGTCTCGCAGTCTTCAGTCACCTACCTGCTTTACTGTTCAATGGTAATGAAATGCTCTGTTGGCGTAAGAATGATTATAAAGCCGAGCTGTTTACACTTCTGGTGGCCAAGACAACGTCCATCCAATGGAGGGTGAGACACTGTTCATTACTAAAGGACAGATATTCACGCATTCTCAGGATTATGAAATTCACTTCTTGCTGTGGCTTGGGGTGGTTTTAAAGGTGTATTACCGAAAAGAATATGTTCAATGTAACCTTTTAAGTTTATGTTAGTAGGTTTAGTAAATGTTACTGGGAACATGATCCTGAGAATGTTTTAAAAAACATTTGCGAGTCAGGGTCATTATTATCCTTTGTCAGATTTCTTCCATTGTGAGGAGAACATCTACCTTTTCCCAGATTTGAATTCACTAGGCTAGTGTCCACATGGATACCTACAAGCACTTATAAATAGTTAACATTCATTAACTTGAATTTTTCAGTAGAAGCCTGGCTGCTCTGAGTTTATTTTAGAGCAATTAAATATGATTTATTCTCCATCATTTATTGACTTATTCATCCGGCAAATGATTATTGACTGCTTACTGCTATGTTATACAATGTGAGACATATAAAGAAGGCTAATTAATAATAATAATGGCTAGCATTTGTTGAGTAGACACTGTGAGCCAGCACTCGGTGCTTCATATGGTTTATATCACCTAATCATTAAACATGCTTTATGATACAACTGCCATTGTTATTTCCAACTTATAGAGAGGAAAACTGAGGCATAAAATATAAGCCCAAAGACACCAAGCTGGTTCATGGCAAGATGGTAAGTGGCAGATCTGGGAATTATACTCAGGGTCTCCGACCCAGCAGCCTTTGCATAAGTGCTAAGGTATTCGTTCTGCCGAAAGATGGCAAACATTCCGTCCTCAAAATGTGTACAGGCTACTAGGAGGAGCTAGACTTTTATGAAGACAAGAATATAGTAAATTCAAATACAACATAGGTTAAAGAGCCATAGGTATTAAAAAAAATAACCACTTTCGTCCAAAAGCATTGGTTCTTAAACTTGACTGCAGATTATAACCACCTGAGAAGTTTGAAAAAAAAAATGACACCTTGGTCTCCACCCCAGAGTTTCTGACTTAATCGACCTGGCATGAGCTTGTGCAGTTGGATTTTTAAAAGTTCCCCAGGTAATTCTAATGTGCAGCCAAGTTGAAAACCACTGAGCTACAGGTACCAGGGAAAATGTTAAGAAAGAGAGGTTCAGAGTTGATTTTTCAAGAATAACTAATCATTTCAAAAGTCAGAAATGTTATGGGGTGAAGTGGGCATGTTGTGATTTGGAATACAACCTTGCTACTCAAATTGTGGGCTTGACACAAGCACATTGGCATCCCCACAGAGCTAGAAATGTGGATATCAGGCTGTGTCCCAGGCCCCCTGAATAAAAATCCACATCATCCTCAAGTGATTTGTATGTATATTATAGTTTGAGAAATACTGGCAGAGGGAAAAAAAGGCAAGAATCCACAGAGTGCATTCGGTCACTGGCAAATGGCCAATAGATGGAATGTAGTGCATAGCGTATGGTCAGGTGGGTGCCCCAAAATGGAGCCCAGGTCATCAGGTTCCTTGATTGTTATAATAAGCAATTTGAATCTTGTTCTGTGGGAAGATGGAAGTCTAAAAGCTTTCCAGTAAGTGTGATGTGTGAGCAATGATTTAGGATGATAATCTGGTGGCCATATGTAGGACAGATTATGGAAGGGAGAGGCCGGACACATTAAGTTTCTTACAGAGGCCTCCACATGAATTCTCAATTCAAATATGCGAAGAGTGAAACTCAGACAAGGGTGCAATTCTGGAGGCAAGTTCCTATCTTCAAAATGCATTGCTTTACTTTCAGGAATTCTTGTCTCCTCTGGCAGTCTGACTTTGGAGTTACGTTATATATCTGAATCGAGCTATGGGTTACATCTTACTCTGAGCTGCAGCAAGTGTATGTAGAATGGCTTTGTTATTTCATCCTTGATGTACTTTCCCCCACAATATTAGAAGATTTTACAGAGGAACAAGAAAAGAATTCTAATGGTGCAAGACATTTATGTTTGTCTAGAAGTATTATGATGACTATTATACCATAAATTTTCTTGTGATCATAGACTACGATATTGTGTTTATATAATATTTCGGTCATAAAGGGTTACTATTAATTCTTGGGAAATGATATCATCACATGGTGCACCAACCGTAAATTCCAAATTCCAAACATATAATTAATATCATTTCGATTTGATAATCTTTTCAGATTGACAGCAAGTGCCTAAGGACCATTGTTATAAGGGACAGCTATCATTTTATTCTTAGAAGTGTGCTAAATCCATGGACATTTTTTGGATAGTCAAGTGCTAGGCTCATGCATTGACATTATCTTCTTTCAATGTAAGAGAAAATTTTTCATAATGTGGTGTCTACTGCATTGTTTTGCATAGAGGAGGTTCTTTTGTTAAAGGAATGAATTAAAGACTATATGAAAAGATACTGTATTATAAATAGACTTTTAAAATCAAATTTATAAAATTCATGTAAAATAAATTGCATCAATTTAAAGTATGTGCATAGACTTTTTGAAATTAAGTCTAACTGGAGAAACTCCAGTTACATAACTCCAGTTACGAAACTCCAGTTACACAGCCAAACACATTAAAATTATCTATGAAGTTATCTGCTAATCATCAATATACGGACATATCACCAAGGTGATCATAAAGTGGTTACTCATACTATAGTCATTATTTTTAAATTCAAGCTTGCAAGTAGAGATTTCCAAAAGTTACCTGTGCCTTAAAACTTGATACTGCAATTTGTATATGTTGTCACCAGATGGTGGTATGTGCTTTAGTCATGATCACATGATCTCAGTCATTGTAACTATCCTTAAATGAATGAGTTGAACTGATATTCTAACTATGAATGCTCAAGACCTATTTTAATTTTTGAAAAGTAAAAAATAATAATGCATTGTTTTCTGTGGGCAGGCATTCAACATATAAATAAGAACAAGACATAAACCCAAGCCCCCAAATAATTCAATATTCTAGCAAGATATTAGAGGAATAATATAATTATTATAATACCAAAAATGATATAGAAGAATTGTTAAATATGAGATGAGGTAAAACACAGAAGAAAGACTTCAAAAAAGATACTTCTAATTTCTTGCAGGAGAAATCTGAGAAGATCTGGAATAATGTCATTCTATCAATCAAAGCTTTGGAAAAAAAATTGCCAATCATGAAGAAGGAAGAGGGAGCATTGAAAGAAAGAAACAAGACATAATATACACAGAGCATGATATATTTATAAAATGATAATGAGTCTGTATGATCACAATGTGGGGTTCATGGTTTACAAGTTGGGGAAGACAATACTTGATGGCATGTTTAAGATAGATGATTAAGGTCAAAGCATGCCCTACTGTTGAGTTTTAACCTCATTTTAAAGGCAACAGAGCCGTTAAAGGTATTTGAGAAAGGGGTGGCATGATTATATCTATAAGATAAAAACATTTAAGAAATAAACACATGACTACAATTCTTGTCTTGGGGAAACCATGGCTCATAAGGAGATCCTTGGTGAGGAAATAGTCTCAACAGAAATGTTCTGGTAGTCTGTTACATTCTCAGCTTTTTTTCTCCCTGCTAGACTATTGAATTAATTCATGCTGCAGTCTCTTACCATCTGTGTTAACATTCAGTGAATGGAAGGACACATAGTTCCTACCTAGAGCCACTGTCTTGTTTCCTCCTCACTACCTTCTCTTCAGCTGAAATGTGAACTGAGATAGATTATTGGCCCTAGTTCCCCTCTTCTCTTTTTTCTTTCCAGTGACCATGGTTATGCCCTGGGCTATTAGAGCTCTCTGTAAAGGTCTGGAACCCATTTGGGATGAGGTAGGGGGTAGGAATGGGATAATTACACACTCTAATCTAAATCCTTTAATGACTACTTTGTATGTTGCTTGCCTTCACCTTTCCTGTTTGGTCTTTATCATGGAATGGAAGTGAGGGCAATGTGCCCTGTGTCTGGTCTGTTCTAAGAATAGGTTGTCTGCTCGTATGGGGTGCTAAATGTTGCCTAAGTCCCTTACCCCAGAATAAGGGGTACTTCTTTGCTTTCCATAGAAACTGCTTTTTGGAGCTGGCTCTGCTTTCCACTTGGCTTGCCAGAAGACCAAAGCTCACAGTTTGGTCACTGATAATACTAATCCTCTCTGACAATTATTTGGCAACCTTTCCTATTAGAATATTTTTGAAGTGTTCCTGGTTGGGGGTGGGGGGCGGGCTGGAATCTGGGCTGGCAGGAAAGGACACAGGCCTTTTAATCTCAGAACCAAAAATACTCTGTGCTCTTATTTCTGAAACTTCATTTCACTATGAAGGGCATTCTGCTCCTCCAAGTCATTAAGACATAATCACAGGGCACTTTCGAGTGCTTCTGGAAGCCCTGCAGTGGAGGTTGTCTCTTTTACCAGAGACAGAAGGTCGGGAAGTTGCAGCTAGTACAGCGTTCTTATTATAACTCGCCTCCTCACAGGTTTCTGGGCAGAGCACGAACTTGCCTTAACCTGTTACTTCTCTGAGGATGCTTGTTGATGGCTGTGAACTGTTCAAAGGCTTTGGGAAAGAAGAAAGAAAGAAAAATAGGCAGCGGAATTCCAACCCATTCGATATCTTCTGAGTTAGCTCAGGGCTTCCTGAGCCTCTCAGAAGGTGGAGTGAGTGAGGGGAACAAGGCCACAAAGGTTCCCAAGTACTCTGGAAAACACAAGCGAATGAAAGCAGCTTCTCAACCTTTTAGCTGTTCCTGAACAGAATTCTGCTGCTGTTCCTCCCCCACTCCATTCTCCTCTCCCAACCCCATCTCACCATGAACAGATTATTTTAAGCCTTGTCTTTTCAGGAGAGGAAGCTTGACTCTATACCACTTCCAACAGCACTGCTAATACTTAGGCACTCTTCAAAGCCCTTTCCGTGGGCCGGCTCATTTATTACTCACAGCAGCTCTGGTTAAGTGTTAGGGACCATTTCCTGGATGAGAAAAACTGAGGTTGAAAGAGTTCATATCACTTGCTTGAGATCACCTAGCTAGTAGATGGAGAGAGCGGATGGTGCTCTCCTGCATGCTTTCCTTGACTCTATGGCTTTAGCATCATTATAACTCATATATGGAAAGAGCTTTGTTAATTACACCCACTTTGAGGATCCTGCAGCTGAGAAGGCCAGTAAATTATACACACTTGTCTTACCACTGTCACTGCACCAGGTGCTGAGTGTCAATATTCTGAGATTCCTATTAGTTTACTCATTTCTGATATTACACATATTGTTCGTCTCACGGACGTTTTAATGATTGGGGGAACAGAGCTGAACCAAACTGTGGGTTTTGATGGCATTGCTTTGATCCATCCATCATTTTTTGGCACTCTTGAATTTGTTGCTTGGGAATTTATTGACCTGTTCTTCAGCAGGTCAGGCTACCTGAGTTTGAGAGAGAGAGGCAAAAAAAGGAAGAAGAGAGAATATTGAATTATGATGTTTTACAGAGCACCTACTACAATCTAGGCATTGCTAGGTGTTTTCCATATGTTTTCACAAATAATTGTCACAACAAATCTAGGAGAGAAGCTTTCTTGCCCTGTTTTTATAATAGGATGATGGAGGCTCAGAGATATTACGTGGTGAGGACCAAGGTCACACAGCTCTTAATGGAAAGAGATGATTTGACGTTGTAATCAGAAGCCATGAAGCTTTTAAAATAATGATATAGGAGTTGTTTTTAACCAAAGATAAATCAGAGACTCATGACCCAGAACTTCATTCTCACCATGATACCATGTCATATGATAGTAATGAAGATTTTAGGGGCTCAGGTCTGTGGGTAGAATTTTAGGTGAGGCTGTATTACATTTAGATCTACACTTTGGAAATGAAGTTAAATCACCTTTGCTATGTGAATTAGTTTTACCAATAGGATATGTTGATCTCATTTATCTTCTACTTATTAATCTATTAGTGTGTCATCAGACATCATAGGGGTAGGATATAGTCAGAATTTCTAACACTTAGGAACAATGAAGATCTTTGGTTCATCTGCCTCTCTCCCTTCTCCCTGCTTTCTATCCCTCCCTCCCTCTTTCTCCTTCTCTTCCCCAACCCCCCCCCACCACCCCCCTCCAATCCACATTCTCCTTTCTTGATATTCTTCCTCTTGATATCATGGCCAAGTTCTGGGTGTATCAATTACAAATGGGCTATGGCCTTGGATGAATGAGATAGCATCTGCAGTCCTCATTTTCTTCATCTGCAAAATGTTTACAATAATAATACCTCAAACAGTCATTTTGAGGTGAAAATGTATTAATATACACCACGTACTAGACCAATATCCATAGTATAGTAAACACTGAGTAAAAGTTAGTCATTGTTATTCTGTAAAAAAAATAACCCAGGCACTGTGCCAGGCGCGTGGGGTTCTTTGCTATGGGTGGATGGAATTGCCTTGATAGATAGAGAATAGGACTAGTTTTCAGCATAATGCTTCTCTCCATTTTCTTGTATGATTGTATTTCAAATATAATTTTAAGGTATATTTTCAGAGTTGTATTCTTGTTACTTACTCCTTGCTCATTAGCAACCCATCTCTCTTTCTGTTCTCTGAGAGTATCCCACACCATGCCTTTGAGGATGTGTGGCTTAGTGAGTAACCCCAAAGAAAAACAGACCTAGTAATGTGGAAAATCAAGGTACATAGGAAAAATAACAATGATGTAGCCCTCACAAAATATTTTTCATCTTGAAAGTGCTTTGAAAACATTAACTAATTAATTAATTAAAAATAATTTCTACCAATCAGTGTAAATGCTCTTTACAATGTATTAAACCTCTTGAAAAATGTTATTTATTCAGGGATGTTTTTGCTTTCATCTTAAGGGAGTCATTGTTTTCTCTTTTTTGAAGACATTTCAGGAGATCTTGTGGAATCCCTGCACAGCCCTTTCACTCTGCTCATTCCAGCTAGCATGCATGTGTGAACATGTACATATGCACACAGGTACATGCAAACACAAAAGGATCTCTTAGGATTGTGCCCCGACAGTAAATGCATTAAAATATTATATAAGATTATCTAATACAATGTGTTGATCAGCGTTTGCTTAACCTTCCAGCAAATTCAAGACAAAACATTTCTGTTGAGGCTCAAGTGTCAAAGTCACCTATTAGGTACGTCCATCTTCTTTTCTGTTTCTTCTGCTGCCCTGTGAGCTACTCCAGGGCTGGTGCTTTATCGCCATCTCCTTTGAGTACAGCTACTCAGAGATCCTCCAAAACATCTGCCCTATTCTCTAGCCTACAAAACATAACTTAATCTCTTTGTGACATAGCAGGAGAGTAGTAATAATAATCTTATGTTCATTAATTCAACAAATATTGAGCATCCGTCATTCATTTATTTATATATTCCCATAACATGCACTTTACTCAATGCAGGTCTTTGTGTGAATCACAGTGATGGATTCAAAGATGATCCAAACAGGGTTATTGCATTCAAGGGGTTTATTGTCCAGCAGGAAAAAGAAGGCAAGAACATAAATAACTGTAGTGTAAGGAAGACATGGCAAACACAAGGAAGAGAAGAGAAGAAGAGGATACTTGACTGGGGCATGTGAAGAAGACATTTTGGAGTAGATGACATCTGCATGGGATCTTGAAAAGGGAATTAGCTTGTGAGAATGATGAGGGGGGATGTTGTTCCAAATAGAGGCAAAAATAATAGGGGCAAATTATGGACAAAGGAAAGTATGGTTGAAAGTCATTGCACTGACTTTGAATAGGGCCCAGGTAAGGAGATAAGGACAGAAGACATAGTCTAGGAAATGCTGTTAGCCCTATGTTAGGGAAACACGTGGCACTGCAACACTGTACTGTCACCACCAGCAGCAGCCATCACTAATCAATGCCATCACTTGAAACAGTGCCAATCATGTGTTTATGGCCTCCAGATGCCTCTCAAGGACCCCTCTCCAGGCAGTCACTACTGATCAAGTGTACTGGAACACATTGGTTCATGAGAGGAAATGCACATGCCACTGCCTTAAGGGACAGGCTCAGCAATCCAGGCTTTATTTTCCTGGCATTATGTAGCAATTGAAGCATGAATTCAGAGTCAACATTATTAACATCTTTTACTATTCTACAATATTATAATCCAAAGATATCCAGAAGTTCTATTGAAATGCAGTATTGGGAAGCTTACTTACATGTTACATTAAGCCTTCCAAATTTTTTTGGACAATTTAAATTTTATAGTCTTTATTCTCTGAGTATCAGTTTGTTTTTTCTATTATTAAATTTTTAATAATAACTTAATTACTGTTTTCTAATTCCCTATGGGCTAGACATGCAGATCTATTTGCATACATCATAAAATTAAAGCACATAGTCTCTGAGCAACTGTTTGTGGAGTTTTCAGAATTTAAATTCAGATGCAGGTTGAGTATCCCTTATCCAAAATGCTTTGGAATTTTGGATCAAAAGTGTTTCAGAGTTCAGACTTTTTCAGATTTTGAAATAATTGCATATATATGTATAATGAGATATCTTAAGGATGAGACCCACATCTAAACAAAAAAATCTACCTCTTACATATATATTTTATACACATCACCTTGAGGTAATTTTATACAATATTTTAGACCATTTTGTGCATAAAACAAAACTTGCATACATTGAACCATCAGAAAGCAAAGGTGTCAGGTATGGAAGTTGCCACCTATTGCATTATGTCAGCACTCAAAAAGTTGCAGATTTTGAATTTCAGATTTATGGATTTGGGAGGCCCAACCTGTATTATTATATCTATCTGTGTGAGCTTTTCAGACATCATTTCTTTTAACTAACTGATTTCTGGAAAGATAAAAAAATTGTCATACAATATACCATACAAGATTTCTACCCTTAAGTTACAGAACCAAGATCTCATCGGTTATCCTCTACTATACAGAGTATGCCATGCAAAGATGCAAATGTTGGCACCTGGGTGAACTACACGGCAGCAGATTAATCTGGTTGACCGGGATCACATTCTGAAGGGTTTTCTCTGACCTCTCTTAAAAGCAGGAAATTTTAGCATCTACTAAATCTTCTCAAGGATGTTTAAGACACTGGAAACAAACATGGAGAACTACAGTGATTTTTTAAAATCTCAGTTGGATTCTACTTTTAAATTTTCCATCCTGATAAAAGTGGAAATCCCCGGTCTATCTGCCCTATACAGGATTCTAGGAAATTGATGAGAATGTGTGTTGAGAGTGTGTCCTGGGAAATGGTTGACAATTACAGTGCAATGCTACTTAAAAGCAAAGGGAATAAAGGTTCATCAATGAGGACTCGGAAACTTTTGCCCCAATGGCACTTGTTTTGCTGAGTCTCACCCTCCAAGCTCCACGTACATCAGTTTTCTAATTTTCCAGATAAACCAAATAATGCTCCTTTAGAGCAGCTATCCAAACCAACTTTAAGTATTCTTGGAGAATAATGATATTACTGTGCATGAGGTACTGTGCACACTGAGGTACTGTGCATCACCATCACCCCTCCCCACATCTGTTGCCACATGCAAAGGGATGTTAGAAGTTAGAGGTGGCAGATCACAGAGTTCACCACTCAGAATTTAGCATCAGACAGACCTGAACTTGCACTCCCGCTTGGTACCTTACTAGTTGTTTAAGTTGGCTATAAATTGTTTGCCCTTTTGAAGTCTCTGTTTCTTCATCTTTAAAATGGGAATTGTGACTGTACCTACCTCAGAGAGTTGCTGTTAGGAATCTCTGTGAGATCTATGTTAAAGTGCACACTCAGCATTAGAAAGCGTTACATGACTTCCCCAAAAGCTTAAAAGTTCGTGTCCTGGGTGCCCAGTAGAATATTAAGTAACACTTCAAGTTTTCTGTAAAGTTTTCCTTGAAGGTTGCCCTTCATGGCTTTCTTGGTGGGTTATTCTCATCACGAGTTAGAGATTCTGCTGTCCTTGTGACAAAAATCAACCTAACATATACACGGGAGGGGTTATCAAAAAAAAATCCCAGGACCCTTCTGCTGCCTGACACATTCTCTAGGAAATACATTTATTCTGAAGGGGAAGTAAAAGGGGGTTAATATTTAACCTTTTCTTAGCAACCCCACTTTATTCATAGCATTTCAGCATAGAGCAAGTTAATAGCCAAACAATTGCAAGAGACAAATCCACAGTTGAGGGCAGGTATGTATTTATAGTTGTATGCATATGTCTATAGCTGTGAGGTATGTAAATAGAATGGATACAATTTGTAGATGCTCTTTGTGTGCACCTACAGAGAGGACAGAACAGGCAGATGAATGCTGGAGATAGAGAACGTGAAGGATTGAGATATTTTTCCATATCTAAGCATCTCATTCTTACAGAGCTGATTGGTATAGGCTAGGGAATCTCTGCAAAGGGCTACAGTCTGATCTCGTTACAAAGTAATACTCCAAAATGGAAAGGTGTTTAACAAAAGCTTCCTATTTGTAATCAAAGCTTCCCCTTGTCACTGAGCATGCCCAGCATTCTGCTAGAAGCAGAGCTGTACAAAATGCAGTTTTTACTTTCCTGTGATTTGTAGCCACTGCTGCTGCCGACAGTGAGCAGGGAGGTGGTGAGGCATTGGGTTCAAGGTAAGGCCTGAAAAGGCAGAGGAACAGGGGCCTGAACGAAGGTGGAGCCTTGAGGAGTGGTAACAGGTGGGAGGGTCCTGCAGAAGGTTTGCTTGGCTCCTGGCAGCACACCCTCTCTGAGAGAGGACTCCCCTGGATCCCCCAGCCAGGAACCTGTGAACATCTTGGATCATTCCTCTGCCATTCATGACAGCCTGTACCACATGTCTGTGGTAAGAGAGGCCTGAATTTAAAATTTAGCTCTGCATTATGACACTGGCTGTGACCTTGGTAAAATAACTTTAAGTCTCTGAATCTCAAATTCCTTATAAGATCTGATGAAGAAGAAAATGCACCAGCAGTGCCGCCCCTCTCCGAGATATCCGCAGGCACTATCAAGCACTATAGCCTGGTTATGCTGCAAACACACACTGACCCCCCAACCTCCATCTCTATCTCCTCTGAAACTCTGAAGTTCAGAAAGACCTAGAATCAAATCCCAGCTCTGCTACTTATTCTCTGTAAGACCTTGGACAAATTGCACGTGTGTGTGTGTGTGTGTGTGTGTGTGTGTGTGTGTGTGTGTGTGATAAAGAGGGATAGGATAAAGAGCAAGTTTAGCTTCCGTATACTATGGGATAAAATGAAAAATGAAAATAAGACATCACTGTTCCCTTGGAGTTTATAGTCTAGTGGATTTGGGTTTGTTGGGAATTCTCAGTTTCATCATCTGTACAATAGAAATAACAGAACTTAGACACATTTTTTTTTTTTTTTTTTTTGAGTTGGAGTCTCACTCTGTCGCCCAGACTGGAGTGCAGTGGCCGCTCTCGGCCACTGCAGCCTCGACCTGCTGGGCTCCGGAGATCCTTCCGCCTCAGCCTTCCAAGTAGCTGGACTTACAGGCATGCACTACCACGCCCGGCTGATTTTTTGATTTATTGTAGAGATGAGGTCTCGCTGCCCAGGCGGGTCTTGAACCCGCGGGCTCAGGCAATCCACTCACCTCAGCCTCCCAAAGGCGCGGGATTACAGGCTGAGCCACCGAGCCCAGCTCAGACAAATTATTTTTAAGGTTAAAATGAGAAAAGACCTGAGCAAAATGCCTAGAATATGGTGGGTATTCAATAGTAGATTATGAATATTCTATTGCATGCCTATTTAAATTGCTTGTATACTGAGTGATTTATCTCTGTCTTCCATTATAGCGCCATCCCCAGCATCTGTCTGTCTTATTTCTCATGACCTCCTTGTAGTCTGATTGGCTACTGGGTTGCATGAGAGAGGTTAGTAAGGTGGACATGAACACCAGACACACCTAAGTTGGAGTATTTCTCTGCCATGCGTTCAGACATATGACCCTGGGCAAGCTACTTACCTCTCTCAGCCTCATCTTACTCATCTGTTAAATGGAATAAAAACCGTTTCTCCCCTGAGAATTATTATTCCTATTCCAAGAGTAGTGTAGGGGTGTGTGTGTGTTGTGAAAGAGAGAGATGGAGCATGTGTAACATCTTCCATTCATTAGGGGATACATGGAAAGTAAAAATAAACTCCTACCCTACTGGAATTTACAGTCTAGAGGGTTTGTGTGTGTCTGGGGGATGGATACTAACTATAGTATAAATATATGAATGTATGTATATGTGTGTATACGTGTATGATATATGTGGTACACAACACAAATGAAAATTGTATCTACAACAACTTTTATTTTTTAATTAATTAATTTATTTTAAGTCAAAATTTCGCTCTGCCACCCAGGCTGGAGTGCAGTGGCAGAATCACAGTTTACCACAGCACCAATCTCATGTATTTAAGACATCCTCCTGCCTCAGCGATTGGAGTAGCTGGGACTATGATGTATGCCACCATCCCGGCTAATTTTTTTATTTTTGTAGAGACAAAGCCTCGCTCTGTTGCCCAGGCTAATCTTGAATTCCTGGACTCAAGCAATCCTCCTGCCTCAGTCTCCCAAAGTGCTGGGATTACAGCCGTGAGCCACGGTGACTGGCCTACAGCATGTTTTATAAAGAAAAGCTACATGATGCCTTGAAAACTTGTAACAAGGGAGAGTAGACTCAGCCCAAGCGATCACAGCTGACTTCTCTGAAGAAGTCGACACTGGCTCAGATAAATAAAGGAAAAATAGGAGTTTACTAGATATATAGGGGAAGGAAATGCATTCCTAGCAAGCTCTCAGTAATGTTCCTTATTAATATCATAAGCGTATGATCACTGCCTTCTTGCTAGAATATAAGGCCAATGAATATAGGGAAGGTGTCTTAGTTAATGTCCCTCACCTCTAAGACAGTGCCCTGAAAGAAGTAAGTGCTCAGTAAATATGAGTGAATGTTAGAAAATCAATGCATGTGTTGAATGAAATCAAATGTAACTGCCATGCCCTCATAGCATAGCTTTGTTCAGGATGTAATTAAGGAAGATAAACATTGTAGAAAAAACAGCATGAACCTTGGAGTAGGAGAAACTGTGCCCTCATTCAGACCCTGTCCCCTGGGGAAGTAACACTACATCTCAGTCTCAGTCTCCTCCTTTGCAGAACAGGAGGAAGGACTGTTTCTTTACAGGGTTACTTTGTAGATGAAGATGATAAATACACAGCGCCTCCTAAAAGGGTGACCCAGAGAATGCAGTTGAGATAAGTATTATTAATATTGGTACTATTATGACAGTGGCAAATTTCAGACATACAGTTTGCCAAGGTTTGTAGGTTTGTTGAAGGCAGGCCAGGTAGAGCTTGAAGGCCAGAGGGTGTTATCATCCAAACATCCACCAGACCTGTACTTGCTGTAGGGTTCATTCCGTTCCTGCCTTCTAGCTCCTGCGTCTAAGAGTCAGACTACTGGATGTAGATTCCAGGAAGCCCTGGTTATATCGTACTGGCAGTTGGTAACGTTCTAGTGCCTCAGTTTCCTTCCAGGGTTAATCATGTAGTCTTGGAACAGGATAACATCTGATAATTCATTGGCATCACATGCCACAGGGCTGCACATGGTAGGCAAGCAATACATGTTTGGCTATTACTATTACAGCCTTCAGGCCCTGCTGGATTTTCTGGTAATTACCCTGTAACTGAATCAGCCTTCCCTGGGTCGGGAGTTGTTTCCTTTTGGAATCCCCTTTACGAAAAAAGGAGAAGTAACTCCTCGCTGAGGTCTGCAAGCCTAGCTTCCCCATCACCACGCCCTCGGGTGCAGGTTCAGGGCCACCAGGCAGTCTAGGTGAGGCAGGGCAGCAGCGCCTGTAGGCTCTGGAATCCCTGCCTTCCCTCTGGAATCTACAGATCTCGGCTCTGCCCGGCTCTGCGTTCCTAACCCTTGAAGGAGCGATCCGGGTCCAGCAGAGCACTGGGCATGCTCGCGAGAGTCCAGGCAGGCTCGGGTCGTCCGCAGGACGCGTCAGCTCGCTGTGCTCCCGTGTTTGCAGAGCCGGGTGCAACCACGGTGCATCGGGTTTCGCAGAGCTGAACCCTCGGTGCGTGCAGCCAGGGAACCTAGGCTCCCCGGGCCAACCACAGAGCAGGACCGAACTCTGCGCCTCCCGGGCTTTGCGCGCTCAGTGACTGATCTTGAAAACGCCCGGCTGGGGTTCTCTCTGCAGACAAAAGGGTGCATGTGTCCCTAGCGCCCCTCTCTCGCAGCCCTTGAGCCCCTCCCCGGCTTCGTAACCCGCAGCCCCAGCAGCTGCAGCCCCAGCGCCACCACCCAGCCCCGGCGGCCTGGGCTAGTGCGCGCGCTGGGGGCCCGGGGATTGGCTCGCTCTCCCCATTCAGGGACCGCGCTGGTGGCGGGCGGGCTGCGCGCGGCGCTTAGTGTGTATGTGTGTGTGTTTCCATGTGTGTGTGCGCGCGCGCGTGTGTGTGCATGTGTGTGTGCGCGCGTGTGTGTCTGTGCGGCGCGCGGGCGGGCGCGTGTGTGCGCGCGAGGGCTCGCGTGCAGAAGCCCCTGGGTGTGCGTGCGTGTGTTATGGGTTTGATTCCAGAGCAGGTTGCACATTGGTCCTGGGTGGCTCGCAGGCTCAGGTCGTGCTTGGGCGTCCTCCTCCTAATCGTTTCCGAAGTAGCAGCAGCAGCAGCAGCAGCAGCAGCAGCAGCAGCAGCAGCAGCAGCCGCGGTAACCTCGGCAGCAGCAGCGGCAGCAGCAGCGGCAGCAGCAGCTCAGCGGCACAGCCGGCAGAACTGTGCAGAAGCGAGCACCGTTTGGGGAGTCCGGGGGGCGGGTAAGAGGGAGGAGGGGGAAAGCCTGTCTTGGTCGTTGGGGTTATTTTTCCCCCCTTCTTTCCCTCTCTTTCTCTTTCTTGAGGGTGTGTGTGGCCCCCTCGAAGTGAAGGAATTTTGCTCCAAAGCGAGCTGGGACCGAAGACTCTAGGCTAAGTTATCTCTCTATGCAGATGGTGTCAGGGAGCGAAGCTACTGACCGAGCTGCTGGTAAATGTTTTTCACTTCTTACTCTTTAATGCTTAAGGCTTTTTCCCCCTTTTCTTTCTTCCCTGCTTCCTTTCTGTTGCTCCTCATTCTGCAATCGCTCCTGAATCAGCTGCAGTTCTCTTTCTCTCTCTCCTTGCGTTTGTGCAGTTTACAACTTGTTTCATGGTTTTCTATGTATTTTTTTTTTCTCCTTCATCCTCAGATGAATGCTGGAACATTTAAATTCGGCACTTCGGGAGGTCATCATTAGTTGCATGAGTTTCAGGGGGGAGGGGAAAGCTTGGTAGAGCAGACTGTTATTTCCCTGCAGAAGGACTGCCGGTTTCTCTCTAATGTTCATCGCAATTATAGGGGATTTTTTTTTTTTAGGATGCATTTTAACGTTGCATTGCTGTTTAAGGTTGTCGTTTTCCAGGATAACAATGCATTTGACTCAGTTTTGACAGCATGACCGATGCCAGTGATTCCAGAACTACTGTATGGTACATGCTGGCTAAAATATTCAAAATTGCAGGAAGAATCATTTGCATTCCAAAAGAGAATTTCTTTAAAAATGCTGTTTTGCATCGCATTGCTGCAGCTTTGCAGGAGGTAGTGATAGACACCACTACTCATGTTGCTTGCAAAGATAATAAACATAGAAGTGGCTTAGTGCATCACATACCGTCCTGTTCTCCAGTGATTGAGCAATTGCTAAATTTACTTAATAATAAATGTAGGGCTACAGAGAAAGAGGGAGATTGCTGGTATTGTTCTATTCAAAATTGTGAGACGTACAGCAATTTCTCTCTTAGATCTTACTTGTGGCATTTTGTCAGCGGGGGGGAATTATACCATCCACATGTAATAAAATTATTTAAAATAGCCAGCATAACGCATGCATATTGAACTCTAGCTATTTTCTTAAAAATAGAGCACACTCTGTAACTCTTGCTGCCAGGATCTGTTTTAAATATTATTTAAAAATTAACATACAATAGTTCTTTAATGCATTCATATCATTTAAGTTCTTCGAAGGGTTCTTAGTCGTTACCATGTTTCATTTGTTTTGCTCTTTTCCTCCTAAGTTTTCAGTTCCAGTTCAGTAGAAAAACTGAAGGACCAGTAAGTAAAGGCAGATCAGCAATTTAGAAAGGAATCAGTTTATAGTTGTGAAAAATCTGCTAAGCCATGAAAAAAAAATGAACTAATACAATGGCAACTTTAACGGAGGGAGGGGACTCTGGGCTAGCGAGTTGCAGGTTTCATACATGTAACATCATCTGGAGGAGCCCTGAACTCTAGACTCAGGGGAGGACACCTTGTTCAGGGATACTCTGAGGCTCATACGTTTTACAGAGGGAAAATTCTGTTATTTAGGGATGCCTCTTTCTGCTATGTGATTGCCACATCACAGAGCTGCAAGTCACCTGAGTGCAGAGTACATTTGCAATAATACTGTTAAACTTTGTTTTAATGTAAACTTAGCTGATGTTGGAGGAACAGCATGAAACAGTGCAGCCTGTTCAGGACTGAAGAATAAAACAAACTGTAAATTGACTCAACTAGGCAGCCCTTCTTTTATACAGAAGAAAACCTACTCTATGACACCATGCAAATTTACCTGCTCTGGGATCCCTGTGTTGACAAAAGCCTTTCTTAAAATTGTGAGCAGAATTCCTGAGATCTAAAGCTTATTTCCTTTGTAGTCTGCTGATAGTAATAAGGCTTTTTATTTAGAATGAAAGCTCTGCTTATTCATGGGTCCCTTGAGATGGCAATATTGATATTTTAAAATATTTTTATGGACCTTTGAATTTACCATCTTGAGCAAGTTGGGCGGAAAGACACCCAACTTGCATTCATTAAGATCACAGTTGTCTTTGAGTAAAGCATTTGTTTGTCGGGGTATTAAAGAAAAATGGATTCATATAGTAAACTTCGATCCTAAGTACTCAAGGCATCTAAATCATCATGGTTTTCTCATTCTAGGACCAAAACCAAAAAACAATATACCCAATGCTGATCAGCTGCATTCTTTCTCTGGCATATTCCACACACATGGATAGGAAGAGATAACAAACCAGGCTAAAGACTTATTTTCCTGGGCCCATGGAGCAAGATTTCTAATTGTTATGTAATATATTCAGGGCATGAATTTATTTATGTGAAACATCAAGATTAGTTTCAGTTTCAGCATCTTCACTAGATATGAAGACTATGAGAACATTGATTTAAATAACATATTCTTTCCTCCTGAGGTTGGGATTTTACCCACCCACCCCTCTTTCTACTTCTAGTCTCCTGGCAACTTCTGAAAAGCTCTGAGAATTTTTTACAATATTAAGCTTATCTACATTTTGGGTGTGATGCCAGGTTAGAGGACTATTCAATCAACTGAATTTATATTACTTTTAATGTGATTTTGTGTTTTAATGTGCTTGTGGCTTGTTGGTGAGTTTATTGTTATTCTAAATATGAAGTTTTTCATTAAATCTTAACTAAGGTTATTTTAACTTTTTGTACCTGGTGTTGATTTCAGGCTGATGTATCAAAATAGAATCATCATCTTGATAGACTTGTTAGTAAATTAGGTAGTTAACTTTCAACTGGTTTCCCTGTTGAACTTCAGTATTTGCAAAAGCATGGCACTGGACATCCTGAGGAGAAGGTAACTTTTTTCGGGGAGAAAGATGTGTAGAAAGACAGGTATCTGAGATTGTTGATTCGTGGAACTTGTCAATCACATTTGTCTGTATTGTTAGCGTTCCTATTTTCATTTTGAAAGAATGGAGGTTTCTCTGCATGTGTGAAGTGTTTATTATGCTAGAGCTACTGAATGTTTCTTAAAATTAATTGCTATTTTTTTTCACTGTGCAATTGAAGGGAACTTTGAACTACTTGAGGGTTTTTAAGGAAAAACTGTTTGGCTAGCTTTTTCATTGTTTTCTATTTGTGCAGGCAAATTTTGAGAAGTGATTTCTGGTGAAATATAGTCAAGGTCATTTCCAAGGGCCTTTATACATCCCTCCCCATTTGAAAACTAAAAGTTAAACTGAAAGTCATATTTAGAGGGCCACAGCTTAGTGTCAAGCTACTTACCTCAAATGGGGGAATGGGAAAAGCATGTTATTATCTCTCATTACTTTGCGTAAAGCAACAGTTTTATTCTTTCAACTGCTGGTTCCTAGTAGCCCTGGTGTACTTACAGAAAAATCTTCCAGTCTGCACTCTTAGTGTATACCACAGATCCCAACCTTCAGGAAACACTGCAACACCTATATTTTGGGGGGGAGGGGGAAGGGAGCATGCCTTTTGGATGTCTTCAGTGTGGTATGGAACATAGCAGTATTTGATTAGATGTGATGTGTTTTCTACTTAGATAATACCTCACTTAAAATTTTGAGAAACCAACAGTAATTGTATAAGATTCTTATGTGGTGAGAGCAAATAGTATCTTTGTCAAAGTATTCTTTGAACTTCTGGTTTATAAAAAGAATATTGCTTTATAAAAAAAATATTCACATTGCTCAGTACTATGTACTACGGTAACACCATTTTTACAAATTCTTTTGAGTTGTTTTCTCTACTTAAGAAAGATAACCACTTTTAACGTAATTATTTTAGCTGTGCTAAGTGTGTAACAGGAGAATGCTATATCTACTCCTGTTCATGTCTCCAAAGGTCTTCATGAAGTTGTAGATGCATAAAATGTTTTCTCTAAAATTCATGATAGTCATGACCTCAGTCTATTTAATTTATTGTATACTACAGCATGATTCTGAAACTAAAATATTGCATCCTTTTTATGAATTCTTAATGGCAAACAAATGGAGCACATTGAGAAATAGTTTGCAAATAAAGTTCTTTCATTTTTACTGACAGATTTCCATCGGTCTACCTCTCTGAAGTCTAGAATTACATGCCTTTTAGGCAAAAAGAATTAGATGGAAAAAAGTACCATAATGTGCTTTTCGGCTGTACTATGAGTGAAACAAGAGCAGGTGTTTTAACTCTTTCATGTGAGTTTAGTAAAGACAGAAATTGGAACCAAATAAAAGCAGCTCATATGTTAAAGTGGAATCTATTTTCCCCAATAATGATTTTTTTTCTCCTGAACAATTTGAATTGATCTTTGATGGAACAATTGACAGCATCCTTCATGTTATCAACACTGTGGCACTTGCCGGAATATTCGTGATGGATGCTAAAAAACCACCTTTGTCTTGGAAAATGTAACGGTGCATTGTTTAGGAGGAGAGAGTTGTTTTTGAAAATTGAGACTTCTCAGGACTTGACTGTGATTCTTTGAGAAAAGGCTTGGTCACCTGGATATTTCTTTAGATGACCTGTGGAGACTGCCCAGTGCTACTCTCCAGTGTCTGATTTAGTTCTGCTACAGGTTTTTGGATCATAAACATGAAGTTTTCAGCTTACTTGTTCTTATCATTTTATGAGTGTATGATATCTGGAATGTGATGCAGATCTATAAAAGTTTAGAACTCAGCTTTGAAAAAGCCAGCGTGTTTTATTGCTCTGATGACTAAATTATTTAGCTGTATGTAAGCTTTAGCCCATTTTTAAAAAATATTAGAAATTTTGTATAATCCATTTCTGTCAATTTGACCTTTGTAAAGTACTTATTTTTAAACTATATAAAAGGGAGTCATGTACTTTGTTAAATAAAGAATTTATTTTGAATTTGACTCAAAAGAATAAGTCATTTCCTATTATTTAGGTTTTCCAATCTTTAATTTACCTATTAGGAGGTAAGGACTAAAGCTGGAAAATATAATTCATTTGATGAAGATGAAATTGATATTAATGATAATATACTGATTCTAAATCTTTAAGTAGGACATTTTATTGAGGATTCCTTGGAAAAAAGTTTATATTTGAATATTATTTTTGTTCTTCCTTAGGACATCACTGATGCTCAATGTTTTGACATCTTTCCTGCTTAAATTAGGAGGAAAATGGGTATATGTGGAGAAAAAGAAGTATAACACTAAATAGAAATCATTTTGGCAGAGGTGAAAAGAATCGCATAATGTAAAATAATAATTTCAGAAAACTGTATAAGCTGTTTGTTATATTTGTAACTTTTTAAAACAGTCATTTCAAAATTTTATTATAAATGTTGGAAATAGTCAAGTTAGGTTTCTATATTATTTTTAAGAATAAAATGGAACCATGAGAGAAGAGATCTATATTCCTGCATGTGGCTAATCCAAACAGTAAATATCCAAATAGCTAAAATCATATTTATTGTTAGAAACTCATCGCAACAGACTTTCTTATCTTAATTATGATAATTTTCTATGCCATTTCAAATGTAAGAGTATACAGCTATATACTACACATTTCAGTAAAAATTACTTAGAAGAAACAGGCAAATTAAAGTTACAGGAAAGTATATTTCAGTCTTTATTTTTTAAATTATTTCAATAAACAGTTTTTGGATTTTCAACACAGGCATTGCTAAGAGCTAAATCTGATGGTAAGAGTAATTTTATGCCAAAAAGATGTACAAGAAAGTAAATGGGAATAGGGAGGTGCTTTAAAAAAAAAAAAAAAGAATGATAAAGCTTTTTGCTCTTTGTGTCTAGAGTATATTAGAAGAATGATTTAATTTTATTTCATTTACTCAACCAATAATTGCATACAAAGGCCTGCTCATTCTTGGCCTTTTGGTGTGACCCACTCATTTCTATTCATGTAGACTGGTGTGATATGACACCTGAAATTGGAGACCTGAGTCAAGGTTTGGCACCACTGGCATGGTTTTAATGGAGTCCCAAGTAAAATGCAGTGCGAGTTAGTGGGGAGAAGACACAGATGAGAGGAAAATTTGTTCTGTAGTTGACCACCATTTTTTAACAGTAATGATCATGCCACTAGTTTTATTTTTAACCTCACTGAAACTTCTTGAGAAGGCACAAACTGCTCCTCTATATTTTAACCCTAAGAATAATAACGTAATTATTAGAAAAGTGTTTCACAGTGGTTAGGTCTCCACAGTTTGTGTGACCCAGCATCTAATTTTTCTCTCTCTAATCCTGTTTATATATCCCCACACATAATCAGACTCAGTCAGATGAAACCAATTACTAAGAGGAAAAAATCAAATTTATTTATTATATTTATCGGATGTGCCGGTTGCTTAATTATCCATTGGCGAATTTACATGTGGCCACAGAAAGCCGTGGATGAGTGTGGAAAAATGATCAATCATCAGTTCTCACAGTCCAGGAGAAGCTGCCAAGAAAACAAGAGGGGATGGGGTGGGAAGAATCCTTTCTCATTGCTATCAAGGTGAGGATCTAAAAACTGAAAGGCATCACCCCAAAAAGTGAGGTGTTTCTGACTTGACATAGAAATATCTGGAAGAGATTGGGAGTTATCAGACTTTTTGTTAACTGCTTCGTAAGTTAGGAAGAAACGTAAGGTACTTTGTACTATTTGGAACAAATAATGATTTAGATATTAAAAAGTGTGTGTTGGAAAACGAACTCAAATTTTCCAACACAGCAGATGACCAAGCCCATCTCTTGGTGGTACGCTGTGGGGTTAAAGGTGGAAGGATGGTTGGGTGGGATGGATTAGGATGGGCATGAAGGATTAGGTGATGTGCCTGACTGTGTTTGCAATGTTTTATTGATCATTATGAGTAACTTAAGTGAGCGAAATCTAAGCATCACTAATGCAGCAAATTTAGAAAGATTTTGGGTTTGGCTTTTGATGGTAAAGACATATATAGACTTAGTTTGGGTCGTGTGTGTTTTTGTTAACAACAACAAAAAAAATCCCTCACTGAAATAAAAAATAGTTTCCTTCTCTTTATTTACCCCCCCCTTAGTTGAATGAGATCAATTTTGAACATGGCTTATTTCCTTTTTTTTAATCTCACGTGTTCTCTTTATACAATTTTGGAAATTCACCCTTTCAAGGAAATGTGGTAAGACTGAATTGTTAACAGAAGTGTCACCTTATTTATGTAATTCTTCAGTTCCAGGGACCGTTACATTTTTATAAGTCTGTCCCATTCACACTCTCAAGGTAGAAAGTGTGTATGAACTTCAGGAAGGAAAACAAACCACTTTTGAACTTGAAGCATTTGAAAGCTGTCTTCTAGGAAGCACCAAATGAAAGGTGTTTTAAGAATTGTGGCATATTGTTAATGCCTCATTTAGAGAAGTCACTGGTTAAATTACGATTTATTGCAGATTGTTATCTATTTTGGGAAGCTACTGTTAAAAAATGATTTAAGCTTTGTACATTATACTTTTGTTAACTTTGGCTGCAGAGAAATTAAAATGGCAACATGAATCTTGAGAATGGGAACTGGAAAGTGGTTGGATATTTGTAGATGTAGCAATAAAATATTAGAGAGGTGCAAATTTTTTGCATTTGTTCTATTCTATATTTTTTAAGTTATTCTGTAATAGGAGTGATTACAGAATAAAAGTTGCTGTCAGCTAGATTCACTGCAGAAGCCAAACAGTAAATAGACAGAGAGCCTGAACTCTTCCTCCTACAACAGTGATTCTTCACTAAGCCTTTCCGTAAGGCCACACTGGGTATACGAGGGGTACCGGTTCTTTTTATATGGTTTGTGTATGTTCCCATAGATTGTGAAGTCTATTCCCGGGCAATTTTCAAGTTAAAATTGTGTTACGGCTACCCTGAAGGTTGTCGTTTCTTGGTTTTTCTCTTGTCAGTCAATTCATAAGTGTTTATTAAGCCCCCATGAGGTGTACACAGAATCTACACAGATTTGGGCATATGTGTGTGTGAATGATTGGTCTTTGCTAGGAACTTATTGTCTATAGGCAAAAGAATTATTGCATGAGTGTACATGTGTATAAAATAATATTTTAATTACAGAGTTTAATAGTTGTTTTTATGTTGTCTGTGTGCGTTTTCATAGCATTGCTCTGGAACTCCAAATGTATTTACTCTGAGAAAATCATAGCTTCAGGCGAGGTCAAGGATATAACTTCAGAGTTTGGTTTCCTTTTTAAAAAAAAAAATTCAGATACCTAATAACAGAAATGATTAAGCAAAGGGTGAAGCCAGAGGGCCCATGTTAGCTGTATATCCTTGCCAGTAGGAGTCAGATTATTGTTCATATCTGGGTTTCAGAGTAAGGACAAATTCTGATGCTGGTCATTTTTAGAATGTGTTTCCTGTGTAAATTTAATCAGTGAATGGGTAGATGACTCCATGCCCCAAAGCTGTAAATTTGTATTTTTCATGACCATTGAATCAATTTATTATTTACGTTTTTTAAAGAAGGGTATTTTTTTAAATTATAGGAATTGAAAAGAAAATTTTCAGGTGATCCCCAAATGTTGCATGGATGAAAAATATTCTCTAAAGGAATTTTTTTCTCTATTGAACTTAAAAGCCTATGGTGAATATGTAGGTTCCTGGATTTACTTTTCAAAATTTGTTCATGCTCCAAGACTCATCTTTCATCAGTCATTTTTGGGAAGAGTAATATTCTTGAAAAGTACTAGGTGAATAACTCTGAAAGCTGGTGGCAAAGGAACAGGGCTTGGGGCACTCACCCTTTCCACAGCCCCAGGAAATAGCTTCCTGGACTTAGGCAGTCAGTTCTGACGTCTGATATCACCAGTCAGGCTTCTGATTACTGCTCATTTTAACTGTGATTTTCGAGATGTACATATCTCACTTCCAGTCAATCATAACTAAACTACCAAAATTTCTTTTCCATCTTCTGTTCCTTGTCAATCCAAATCACAGAAGGAATGGCTGAAGAAAAAAAAAAATAGGAAGGGCTTTTGTTGATGCATTCTTCATTTAAACTTTGACCTTGACTCTTTTCCTGTTGGGTTCCTGAATTTCTAAGGATTTATTAGATCATTTATCTGGTGCTGCCAGGTACTTCTGGATGTGAAGTCTTTATGATGAAGAAGATTCTTTACAATTCATGATATTCAAGATCTCTTCCCCCTCCCCCAACAGTTTATAGAATTAACCAACCTAGAATACATTTGCACTATTTGAATTATTATTTTTGATTTGAGGTCTGGGCTATGTTCTCGCTTGTAAGGTGCAGAGACTACTCTGGCTAATGTAAGTGAAAAGGAAATGTGTTAGAAGGATATTTAGAATAACACTCACCCAGGAAAGATGTAGAGTCAGGCACTTCTTGTGCTTGGCTGGAGCTCTCTGTATCCCTCACACTGGACACTCCCTGCCAATAGCATCACCAGCACTGCTGCCTTAGAAATATGGTCGCTTGCACAATGCCTGCAAGAAACTCACCTCCATCGTTGTTTCTGGTCCCAGACTCTCCATTGAAAGTTCCTGGCTGGGACATCCACCGAGTTGGTTTTATATTTATTAAGTGTCCACACCTTTTATAGTAGAAAGTCTGGAAAATTGAGAATCTGGCCCTTGCATATTCTATAATGAGAGATAAAGATTTAGACCACCTGCAAGATATATATGGTGGAATTTCCTCAAAATAACAAAAGCAGGGGCAGTCAAAAAGTGGATTACTTCCCCCTCCTCAGCAAATATTTGCTATTATTTCTTAATACAGAAAGTAACCATCTTTGGGGATGGATACCAAGTGCTTCAGAGTATGAACCTACAAGGTTAACAGCAATAAAAACGTCTCTGCTGCTTAAAATGAATTAGAAGGCATTCTTGATTATAAAGTACTAAGCCAAATGCTTTTCATTTTAGCACACACCAATCTCAAATATGCTTGTCCTGTATAATTCTTTTTCTTATCACCAAGAGTCATATTAAAATGTTGTCTACTTGAACTCTGCTCATTCTGAAATTAAAGATAATTCACCAAGAATGGGTTGGCATTTGCTTATGTATAAATATACACGTAAGCAAATTAATACCAGGAGTTCTGAATAATATTTCAGACACATTTTATAAATCAGCTTATAAATTAGCAAATGTGGTACTTGAAAGAAATAAAACTGCATTCCTTTTTTGCATAGTTTAGACTCTCTGAGACTCAAACAGAAGCCCTGAATTATTAGTAAACCTACTTAGGTATAGGGCCCACCCAAGTAATCCACATCTCTAGTAAAACTTCTGCATCTGAAGGCTCAGCCTTTAATTCTTCAATTCTAAATTAATATATTTATCCTTCCATCACTGTCTCCTACGGATTTTGAGAATTAATTAGAAACAAAATCATTTTCAGTCCTTGGATGTTACATTCTGTGCTGAAAAAATATGAGATACTGAAGTGTTATTAATAATGACAAAGGTTCATCCAATGAAATAATCTGGCTGGCTGAATTCTCACTTGGTTGGTATTTTCTAATATAAATTACTGTAGGATTAGATAGTTAAATATTGAATATTGTCTCATTTAATGCAGTTCCATGAAATATTAATGATAATCATGGTTCTCTAGTTTGGGGAATTCGGAGATGGGTTTTTACTGACTAATAGCCTTGGTCGGTAACATAATACATTTTACAAAATGATAATGAAGATACTTAAATAAAGGTGAAACAGGAAATAAATGTCCACTGAACTGATAGATTTTAAATAAGTCAAACATCACAAAAATTTTTTAGTCTTTTATTAAATAGTTTACTTTCTGTTCTAATGATACCACTGCAATTATTGTGAATAACTTTGAGAACTGGTTAAAAAGAACAGATCTACTCTCTCAGGCTGTTGAAGAGAAAAGTCCATGTTGTTTAGCTGGCACGAGGTGTACAAGTCTGGAAATTGGATTAGGCTTTGAAGGAAGGCTGGTTGTGTTGAGTGTGACAAATGAAATGGGATTGTGTGTGCTGTTAAAAAAATAAAAGAGCAAAGGAGAAAGAAAGGAAAAAGTGAGAGAAAGAAAGCGAAGTATTGACTGAATGGTCCAGTTGGAACGAACACCTTAAGACTGCTTGGAATTGAACTTTTACTCTCTAGAGCAAAATCTTTTAAGTTAAGACTTTTAACTCGAGTATTTTTTTAAAAATATTTCCTGTTTTGACTTTTCTTCATGTTCTTGCCTCTGTGAGCTTACGTCTCAAGTTAGGGGACTGAAAACATGACAAATAGCGTAAGTGACTATTGCTGAAACATTTTGTCATGAATGGAGAATAAGAGTATATACCAGTACGTCAAATTGATTTAAATCGGGTGTGTGTATGTGTGTTTTTTCCCCCCTCGGGGCAAACTTTAATGTTTTGTGAGATAATTTTATTTGAAATTGCAGCTATCCTTATTTCAGACCTAGTAATTTAACAGTTGAAAAAGCTCCCTTTTTTTGTTCTATGTTGTTAATGAACGTGGTGTGAGTGAATACATTTTATTTTAAAAAGTGTTTGGGGGTTGTATTCTTTTAGCACAAACTTATTCCTTGATAAAGGAGCTGGCTATAATTTGCAGAAATGACTGTTTCTTTTTCTTTAGTTGTTGGATAATTGCTCTTTGTATACACTGTGAAAATGTTCATATAGACCAGTGACAAAGCCTAGCAGATGCACTTGCAATTATCTGGAATTTAAGTAAATTTTGCATCTGATACACACAAAGCAAACGCTTTGTCCAAGCAGGCTCACATACTGGCATGTGGATTGCTGTGAATACAATGAGTAGATTTTTAATGGAAAACAAATGGAACTATTAGGAAGTCTTGTCTTTTACATGAAAAGACACCAGCTTTAGACATGGCTTCCAACTTATTCATATTCATAGTTGGTTCAGTTCTAAATATGACCCTTAAAACTGAAAAAAAAAATGTAAATGTTTAAAACAAAATTTGTTGCTGTTTGTATTAGAGTAGCATTCAAAGCTTTCTGGAAAAGGAATGGCGAAATAAATATTTGTTTCATATTCCAATGGTTTTTTGTTGTTGTTTTGGACTATTAAGGAGAGCATTCAATTATTACAACTCTAAAAATGTAAAAAGGGAGTTCATATTATAAATAAATCATGCTATAGATAAAAGATAATTATAATGTTACTTTACCAACCTCAATTCACGAGGGAGACCATAAGAAGGAATATATAATGGACCCAAATTCTACTTCTTAGTGTAAACAAAGGAGATCTAGCCAGAGGAATAGTTTTCTGCAAAAGCTTCTTTTCCGAGTTTTGTTTGAGATTAATCCTCTCCACTGTGTGTTTTTTGTTGTTGTCAGACTTACATAAGTGAGATCTTTGAAGGCTTAATCTATTTTTCTGTGTTTATTCTTAGAAAATATTAAATGTACGGAGCTACTTGGATTTTCTTAAATGCTTTTAGGTCTTTAGGAGAGTTTAAGTTATTTTTATTCTCAATGAGAAAGCTACAAATAATTCGTCCAGTAAACTTTTTATCTCATAGTTGGAAGGTGCTTCATGCTATTTCAGCTTTTGATTGGGGCAAATTTAAAAAGTATCTCAGGCAATATAAAGGTTGGACTGTCTTGACCACTTTCAATTTTTTTTTCCTCAACCTAAAATGGAATCTAATAATAACAGAAGATGTCTTCTAATTCTTTTAGGAATCAGGAAACTCCAGGGAGGTTTAAGGGTTGAGTTATTGTCTGAAAAAAGTGGACTTAGGGAGACATTTTTAGGAAAGAAAGGGAGAGCCTGACAGAAGTATTTTAGACTCTGAATTAAAACAAGCCAGATGTGCAATTGCTGGCATATCTTTCCTACACAAATATGCCTGCACCTTAACCACTTTTCCAAAAACAAAACATAAAACTTCTCCAGCTAAGTACTTTTTATAGAATTTCAGAAATGACAGAACTTGCTCAGTTGCATGTTGCCAGATTATTCTGTGTGGTCCACAGTCTTCCCAGTGCCATCCATGGCCTCTACCCTCTCCCTTCCCCCACTCCTGCTTACATTTCTTAAACTATTGTAGGCTATCTTTAGGCTTGGAGAGGAACCAGGTGTTTTCCTTGGTATTTAAGCAACTTGCTATTTTGAAATTCCCTTAGAGAGCTGTGGGCATTTTTAGTTCTGTGTCTTGAAGCATCTCTTTCCCTTTCTGAAGGAGACGCTGCTTACATAATACCCAGAAGCAGACCCTTGGGAACTGCCGAGCTATTTTATGGATATTTTGTAAGAAAAGGAATGTCATCGCTCCTGTGTCCTGTGAGCCCTCCCACGAGGGTCTCAACTGGAGATATTTACACAATAGCAGTTTCTCAGAAGGATAAGTATATACAAACTCATCTTTCAAATTGGGAGGAATCAGTAGGAAGCAGCACCTAGAAGGAAGAGAGCCCACTAATAGCTCAGCATGAAAGAGCTTCTTGAACAATTCCAGAGCCAGGACCCAACTGTCGGCAGAGCTTGCCAGGGAGACAGATGCTGCGGTTGGAAGACAGTTTTCCTCAGTTAGATATTTTGTTCTTGTAGATGGCCAACCATGACTCATGGGGGAAACAGGAGAGAGAGAGAGAGGAGAAAAGAAGAGTAAATTAATCATTTTATTAATCCCTATTTAGAATTCAGTCATGTAAGTAAATGTCAACCCGGTGAACTTTCCATGAAACTAGAAGTATTATAAAGACAGTTGCAGGATTTTAAAGTTATGCCAGGTGATCAAGTTGTATAATTTAACCTGCAGATTAAATAATCAACACAATTTCAGGAGGGTATCTGTGGAAAATAGTAATGTAGGGATTGTTTAATAATCCAGGCTCCAAGGAAGCTCGCTTTTGAAGGATTGAAAGGACATGAATCATTCTTCTCTGTGAGAGATGATAGATTTTTTTCTCTGTTCTCTTTTTCCATATATGTGTATGTTTATGTATAATATTTATATATGGAAGATTTTTTTTACACTGTTATCTCTCTTCTTTCTTTCCCTATCTCTCTCCCCATACATATGTGTGCATGCATGTGCATGTGCATATGAGACTTATATACATACCATACCTACATAGCTGTGCTACATTAAGTCCAGGCTACTTCTGCACCCTGAAATATAAATTTTCATCTACACTTATCATTCACTTCCAGAACTCCTAACTCTCTGCAGTCGATTAGATAAAAGCAGAATATCTACGGTCTGAAAGATAGCAAAATCCAGTTTTTGTAATGTGTGCCTATTGCCAGATTGTGAGTTTTCTTCAAATTCCCAGAAAGGGGCTAATATTGTTGGCAATGCTCTTAGCTTCCTCTATTTCTTTCCTTTCTTACTTTTTTAAAAAAAGAATTCTTATTTCCTTTGAAAATAAACAAAATAAAAGTTTGGTACAGTTTCTCTGATTCTCATCTGTTTGTGGCTGAATACTTCAGTCTCCCTCTGAACCAAATTTATTTCATAGATCTACTCTGTAGGTCTCCAAAACCGAAATAAGTTATGTGTATGAGTGCCTGACGGCAGCCCTATGCCAAACTCTTGATATGCAATTTTTCTGATAGAGACCCAGAAGTGTCCTTTTTCAGATCTGCAAATACTTTGTGAGTTGGTATGGCAGATTGCCAAAAGGTGTGTGCTTGTGGGGAAGCAGGCTTTTATATTTTTCCCTACAACCAGTTATTTGGAGGATACTCTAGGAACTGAAAATCACAGCTGTGGAGCCAATTTAGAGAGAGTAATTCGCAATTGACTTGGGGAAGATGTAGCTGGCTTCTTGAGCCACACTGCTTGACTGGCCAATATGGAACTGTCTGAGATGAGGCTCTTCACCTCTGGGTTTACGTGTCTTTTGCTGTATCTCATGTCGGATCAAGCACGAAGAGACGATCCTGTCAATTTGTAGCACTCCCTGGAGAACCTTGGGTCTTGAAAACTGCGGGTCATATTGATCCTGAGTGAAGGTGGTTGCATTTCTTCTGAGGTTTATCAAAATAATGATGACACTTTTCATTTAACTGTTTCAGATACTTATTTGTGAGTGCACAAGAAAGATGGACAATTCTTGCACAAATGCAAAAGAAGTTGCTATATTTCTCATTGTCTCTCACATAGTATATGTGCGATAAATATCTGTAGAGTGAAAACAACGTGGATTTCTTTTCTTTTGGAAACATAGGAAGGATTGCCATGAGATTATTTTAAAATCGTGATTGGTTGAATAAATTATCTTGGTTTTATTGGAATTTTGTCATTGTACTTTCTAGTGTAGTTGAGGAAATTGTAATAAGACTAATAATAATAAGACTGACAGATTCAAGTACTGAACAATAAACATGCGAATAAATTAGGATTAATAGCGTTCTTGAATTAGATACCCATCAAATATCTTACTATGTTGCTATATTAAATATTTTTATGTTTCACATTAACCAAAAGATTTGTTGTAGTAGTGACTTTGTAGAAATTATAATAGGAATAATATTTTTATATGAGGAAATCCATCATTATCTCTTTGCATTTATGAAGAGAATCGTGTTTTCCTAGAAGTCTGGAAAAGAGCTAATAAAATTAGTTTAATATATAGGTCAGCAAACTATGGCCTATGGTCCAAGTTTGACCGGGTGCCTGCTTATATGACTGTAAGCCAAGAGTTGCTTTTGTATTTTCAGATGTTTGAAAAAAAAAATCAAAAGAAGAAGAATATTTCATGGCAATTAAAATGTTTGTGTCCATAAGTTAAGTTTATTGGATTATAACCATACTCATTCAATTGTGTGTGTTCAATGGCTGTTGCACTACAGCACCAGTGCTAATTAGTGTGGCCCACAAGTCTTTAGGCTTATTAAATATTTTAATATTTACTATGTGACCCTTTACAGAAAAAGTTTGCTGGCCTTTATCTAATGTGTGGTTTATAGGTTAAAGGCAATACGACAAAATCTGGGATCATTTTTCTTGTTAGATGTATGTTACTAGTTTTGACCTGGTTTGTGATTTTTATATTTCTGAATTATTGAATATGTGAACCAAAGGAAGATTTTGTACCTGGATGAAATAATGGTCTTCCTTATGTAGCTCTTGGTTTTATAGTAGGATAGACTAAATGTTTTCCTCTAAGATGCAAAGGAGACCGTGTTCAAAGAATGGAGTCCTAGATTGGACTTGGAACTTTCCACTGTTTCTTTACTCTGATTCATGGAGGCAAGTTGGATGAGCTACCTCCTTCCCTCCAAATATGCACACAGCAGTTATTCCTGACTGATTGAGTTTTTTATTGGTGAATAATTAGGGCATATTTTACTAGTCTTTATTCACACAACTTTGACACTTCCCTCCACTTTTTCCAAGATGTACTCCTGGCCCAAAGAAATCGGATTCACTTATAGTCACTCAAAAAACATGTATGGAGTACTATGAGGTGTCAGAAACCATGCCTAGAGCTGGGATTAGAAAAATGAAGGGAAGAAAACATCTGCCCCACCATGCCACCAAAGGCTTGCCAGTAGTAACAAGCAGACACAAAGCAAACCACTTCAATATGAGATGTTAAGTATAGAAAAATTACCGAGAAAAATAGATGCTGTTTATTGAATAAATGTTCTAAGCATTTCACACGTATCAAATAATATAATACTCAAGAGTTCAATGAGGTTATTATATTAATCCCATCATTTTAAGTGGAAAAACCTGAGGCCAAGAGATTTTATGAAATAAAAACTCTTTATTTGCCTGTATACTTAAGTGATGGAATCGAGATAGGAGTTCAGGCCACATGACTCCTGAACCTTGTTCTTGACCATTATCCTATAGGACCCTCTCTAAAGTACATGAAGTATATTTTATATGTATAGTATACTGTGCATGTACCATAAATGGATTGCTGTTATGTTTTACTAAAATGTAAAGAATGAGTCTGGATAAACAAAGTAGAAAAATGGAGACAGAAAGGAGTTTATCGAGTATTGTAAACAAAGGTACAGAGACCAGAGAGAGCATGATGAACTTGGGGAAAAGCAGTTGTGTCCATTCACTATGTCTGAGACACAGCATCAGGGAAGAGAGTTCTAGATGTTGTAAGAATGAGATTCTTCACAGAATCTGTGATTAATCCAGCAAATATTTATTGAACTAAGAATTAGGCACTGATTTTGGCACTGGATTAGTAAATAACCATGTAATGTATGGTTTAGTGAGATGAGATGGACAAATAACAAAGTAAATAAAAAATGAAGACAATTTCAGAAAATGATAAGGACTTTGAAGACAAGAGACAGTGATATGTATGTGCATAAATGAACGTCTATATGTATACATGCACCAGCTAATTTAGATAAGGTAGGCAGAGAAGCCCTCTCAGAAGGTGTGATATCTGAGCTGAGAAATCAATAATAAGAAGGAACCAGGCACTTACTGGATCCTTTTAGACAAAAAGAATAGTGAGTGCAAAGGCCCTGTGTGGGAATACAAGGGGAATATTGGTACAATGGAGAGAAGATTTAATGTGGTTACCTGGAAGTCAGGGAGAAAAAGAGTGATCCATGATGAAATTAGGAAAATGTTCAGGGACCAGACAGTAAAGGACTCTGTAGACCATGGTAAGGATTGTTTAGATTTTATCTTTCATGCAGTAATAATTTATTGAAGGATTTGAAGCATTGGAGTGCCGTGGTAGTCATAAATATTGGTTGTTTTTTAAATGATCACCCTCTCTTGAATGTTACTGTATCTAAATTATAGGTTGATGAACCCGACCTTAAAGAACAGCTATCAAACTTCTAGTTCCAATAATAAATTTATGGGAAATAGAAGAAAAGCGGCCTATGTTTAAATGATACTATAGGAATATAATCAGCATAATTTTGACTTTGACCTGAAGCTCTGCAAAAGAAACAATCCTTCAACAAAATTTCAAGAAAAAAAGGACTAAAGGAGAAACTTATGGATTGTAAGAGCCTTAAGAGATAGATTAATCAACACAATGTATAAAACTTATTTGGATCTTGATTCAATTTATTAACAAACAAACAAATAAATAAAATTGGCAATTAGAGAAATATGAATCAAGACAGGATGTGATTAAGGAATTTGATTCTTTTGGTGCCTTTGGGGTTTAAAAAAGTGAAGTCATCCTGTTTTAGAAATATATACTGAAAAGTTACAGATGAAAATGTCTATACTTTGCTTCAAAATAATATCAGGAAGAAGGAGCTGAGGTTACAGAGAAAAAAAGGATTGGTAATGTTGAAGTTAATTAATAAGATATGGGAATCCATATGCCATTATGCTATGTTAATCTTAATATCATATATTTTATTATAGTATTTATGTGTTTAGTGTTTTCCATAATAATTTTTACGTAAAAAAATTTATTTTGTGGAGATGGAATGTAAGATGTCAAAAGTGGAAGAGGAGAACAATTAGTGTACTCAGTTTTCTGGACAAAATGTTATGAACACAGGTCAAAGTGAGGAAGATAGTTAGATGCAGGTGGATATGGGATGTACTTTTGAGACACAATTGACAGCCCAGTACATTAGTATTGGATGCAAGAAGTGAAGGGAAGAGAGGAAGCAAGAATGACCTCTAGAGTTCTAGTTTGAGCATTGAGTACATGGTTATGCCGTTTGCTGAGAAAGACTATCTTTTAGGGACATATAGTAGAAGCATACCTAAAAATAACGGAGGTCCACCGAAGACAGGATTAAGATTTATCATAATACTATAAGAAAGGGATTGGCAATAGTGGGAAACTATCAGGAGGGTAATGGGAGTGGCAGTTGAGGGAAACTGCTAGGGGAGGGAGGGGCACACCGCATCAACAAGGGTACCTGCATAATCAACGTTTGTATACTTAACCCTGAATTGTACCCCACATCTTTTTGTTTTACATTTTTGTTTTATTTTTTATTTTAAAATTGTGGGGTACAGTTAAGGGTTAGGTATACAAATATGCATTGTGTAGGTACCCTTGTTCCACATCTTTATAATTAAAAAAGAAAAAGAAATGCATTAAACTTTTTAAAATAGGGGGGAAAAAAGAAAAGAAAAGATGAGAGCGTTTAAAGCTTGGAGTCAGGGAGTCTGAGGTAAAAGACCATTGTGATGATTTTGGTGAGAGATGCTGAACATGCTGACTCAGGTGATGAAAGTTATCATGCAGAGAAGGCAAAGGACCTAGAACATATTTAGGAAAAGAGATCAACATGACTTAATTGGAAGTGAGAAGGGAAGGAGAAAGAGCCCAGGTGCCTTCGCGTTTAATGTGGGCATGTGGTAAATCTATCAGAGCAAAACCCATATGTTACTAAACACGTTTTGAAAGAAAAAATTCAAAGACAAGTTTTTATTTTGAGATGGCGTTAGTAGGGATGTCCTGTCTAGTTTGATATGAGAATGAAGCTTTAGGAAGTGTTGTGGACAAGATCCCTGTGGTGTTGTATGAGCAAAATTGCCCAGGGAACTTATAAGAAGAAGAGAGAAGAGGGAAGAAAGAATAGAGCTGGGAACGGAGCAATAAAAAATACCAACATTTCCAGCATAGGGTGAGGAAAAGGGAGTGTGGAGAAAGATTGAAAAGTGAGACAAAAGGACATCCTTATGAAAGGAGTGTTGCAGAACTAAGGCATAAAAGAATTTCTGCTGTTGTCATTGGTGTTATATACTGTGCAGATATTTCTAAAATTTGGATTGGAATGTACATCAGATTTGGCCATTAAATTTTAGCAAGGTACCAGTCAGTGGAAGGCAGGGCTACATGGAGTTAAGCAGTTCATGGGAGCTCAGAAAACAAGAACAGAGATACCTATGTAGACAAAAATTAGGTGAAATGAAACATAAATTAGGATGACTAAAAAGGAAAAAAAAAATCTATCAAATATCAACCTATTTGGATCATTAGTTGTTCTTCCTTATTCCTTACTGCAATTAATATTCAAAAATTTTACTTCCATTTGTGTTATGGAATTGGACTTTTCATGTGAAGGTTTTGTTTGTTTGTTTTGGTTTTTTGTTGGAGTACTTTGTTGCCCTGGCTGTATCACGTTTCACCATAGCTTCTAACTCCTGGGCCCAGGCAATCCTTCCACCTCAGCTTCCCAAGTAGCTGAGACTATAGGTGTGTGTCACCATGGCTAGGTAATTTTTTGGTGTTTTGTTTTGTTTTGTTTTTGTGGAGACAAAGTCTCCATATGTTGCCCAGGCTGGTCTTGAACTCCTGGCCTCAAATGATTCTTCCACCTCAGCCTCCCAAAGTGCTGAGATTGCAGGCATGAGTCATTGCACCCTGCTCATGTGAAGGTTTTATGTTATAAATCACATTTAAGAGTTTATAACTGGGAATATTTGAAAGAGATCTGTAGCCAGATCTTTAAACGCAAAAGTAGCCTCTAACTAATAAACTTACTTGTATATGTGTTGCTTAAAAGCCTGCCAGGAATGTAAGAGTAAAAAAATTCTGTGTGTAGGAAATAACAGATGTTTGGATTATAATATAGACTTGCTTTTTAAGTGTATCATATATTTATTCTGGCATGATTGCTTGATTAGTAATCATTTAATGAAATGGAGAAAATAGATTTAAAATATGAAATAGAATATTTTTACAGATGGTGATATCCTAGTACCTTGTTCAGAACTTGTTTTGGGAAAGAAAGAATAGTTAAATGAGTGATTACATGTATCATGTAAGCTTATAGGAGCTCCTAGTTCTATTCATAGAATGTTGTTCTTCCAAAATCTGATCAGCTGATTTAAAATACTTTGTAATTAACTTATACAAAAGCCCTCTAACCAGCAGAATTTCTTGAGAAAATGTAAATTGTGTTTTGTGTTTTTAAAAGTTTTGTTTGTAGTTTTATTGTTTTTTCATATGCAAGATTTTTATTTTGTCTAGTACAGACAGTTAAGTCACTTAACAAGTACATTGAATGCTTGGCTAGTTAATTAATTGATTGATTCGTTGGTTTGTTTTAGGTGGAAGTTTTGAGATGGAAATACACAGAGTGCAAAAACTGCTTCAAAATTCTTCTGAAACCCAAAAGTAGCACATTTCTAAATATAGACATGCCTGATTTGATGAGAGGCCATGAACTTTTAATGTTGTAGGTGTAAGTTTGCAATGGAAAAGTGTTTGGATTCATTGCCTTCGTGTGTAAGCTTCGGTTAAAAGTACTGAAGTTTGATAATGGAAAGGAAATTGCTTCCTAACACTAAAACTATCATGGGTTACTTTTGTTTTCTTAGAGCATATGGAAAAATCATTCTCGAGGCATTCATGTTTCATGTTTCTGGTTCTTAAGTGTATAGTCAGTAATCTTCACCTCGAATCTTGATTTCTTCACTCTACAGGTCAGTATTGACCTGACTGGGGTTGGAGAAGGTTGGATGACATATATGAACAGCTGCCATTATATTCCATTGCATGGAAAGAGCACTACCCAATACCAATCCAACGTGGAAGTAAAACAGAACAAAACAAACAAACAAACAAAAAACAAGTTAAATATTCTTTACTTTTGTATAGTCCTTGACCATTCGATTTAAGCACCCCAAAGCAGCCTGTAAAATTCCTCTTGTCACATTTTATTGCAAATGTTGCTTTCCAAGTTATCCATGAGAACAGCCCATTGGATCAAAAGAAATAATATTGAATCCCTGACAATGATTGTTTTATACAGCAAAGCACATCATACAAGATTGTTGATAGCTGGAATTTGAGTACCCTTTTAGTTCTTTCTTTTTTTATGTAGACAAATCTATTTGGAGTCTCCAAATGCTTATTTTATTTTGCTTTTTTGCTACTCCTGCCTTTACTTATTCAGTGAGTCACTTATGGAAAGAGTTACTTGCTTGAGTTGATTTAATTCATATCATATAAAAATTCTTTTTGCACTTATATCAAATTGATTCTATTATTTGCAATAATATTTTACCCTTCTTGTAACAGAAAAATGACAAGGGATATTTTTGGACAGACTCTGTAGTTCATATGAAAAAGAACTAGGAAAAAAATGGTCTTTTTCAGAAAAATATCACTGGAGAAACATAGCCATTTTAGAGCTGTAAATTACTTAGGAGAATGTTTACTTTAACCCCAGTTGGGGACATTTGGGCCCAAATAAGTGAGTTAACTTGAAAAAAATCTATACAGCTTGTTATATTGCATAAATGAAAAATAATTTATCATTAAGTTATATATTAACTCTTTATTTTTACAATAGATAATTAACACTCATTCCTGTAATCCCATCATTTTGGGAGGCGAAGGCAAGAAGATTGCCTGAGCATATAGGTTTGAGACCAGCCTGGGCAACATCACGAGACCTCGTCTCTACAATAAATCAAAAAAATAAGCTGAGCATTGTGGGTCACACCTGTAGTTCCAGCTACGTGGAAGGCTGAAGTGGAAGGATCACCTGAGCCCAACAGGTTGAGGCTGTGGTAGCCAGGAGTGTGCCACTGCACTCCAGCCTGGGCAACAAAGTGAACTCTGACTCAAAAAAAAAAGTCTCATCTTGAGAAAAAAAATTATAGCTGCCTATGGGTTGAAGCCATTTGGAGTGAAATAAATTATAGCAATTACAAAATTAACAGTCAGTAAATCGGTGGGCATGGAGGTTTACGTCTGTAATCCCAGCAGTACATTTGGAGGCCAAGGTATGAGGATTGCCTGAGGCCAGGAGTTTGAGACCAGCCTGCACGCTATAGTGATGTCTCATTTCAATAACGACAATAAGAAAAATTAAAAATTAAAAATTAGCGAGGTATGGTGGTGTGTGCTTGTGTTCCTAGCTACTTAAGAGACTAAGGCAAGAGGATAGCTTGCACCCAGGAGTTCGAGGCTGAGGTGAGCTGTGATCCTACTGAGACAGGTTAATCAGTGTAGTTTAGACATAGATAAGTTTTTTGCAGGCAGATCTAAATTAAAATAGAGTAAGCATTTAGACATTTTTCTTATGTACATGAAAATGCATATGACCTTCACCCAATTGACCAGACATACCTGACTTGACCACCTTGTTGGGGCTGGAATGTAGATTTACCAGTGTAGTAAATCTCAGAAATATAGGGAGTTACTCCAAACACAGACATGATGTTTTAAAAAAAGTCTAAATTTAGTCCATCCTGAATGGCAGAGCGAGAACGTGTCCAAATAAATATATCAATCAATCAATCAATAAATAATCAATGAATAATAATAATGTCTTTTGATTATTCCAGGTGGGACTTTCCTCTTGAGAAGCATTACATACTCAAGAGGTCATTTTGCGATGATAGGGAATTTTCCTCTTAATTTAAAGTTCCTTTATATAAGAAATAATACAATTAATATATTTAGAATTCTTTTTGCTTGATGACATTTTTTTCTTAAAACCCTCCAGGACTCATTTGCAAAGCTGCTTTATAGTTAATTTCATGCAGATCTTCCTGATTTGTACTTTTGGTGAATTATTGTTAAGCTAAAAGAAAAATATCTGAAAAACTCAAATCTTCAAAACTTACCATTTATTTCATCTTTTGTTTAAATTGGTTTACTTTAAACCATGCAAGTGATACCAAGTACTTCAAGTCTCTAATAAATTAAACAGACGTGATAAAATCTTGCTATGAATTAATATAGGATACAGCAGAATTGCTGCTTAATAATCCAGGTGTCTTCACCCAAGAACACTTATTAAGATACCTATCACCTCATTAAAACATCCCCACAAATAAAAACCTCTTCTTGAGTGTTCTTTCCTTTTAAAATATAATTTGAATAATTGGGGGAAGGGCATTTTCATTATGCAAATAATTTCTGCTGCTCAAATCAGAGTTGCTTAATTGTCAGTGAATAGGTCAGTTTATATTTCCTCATTAATGTTTGAAGTTTTAGTTGAAATCACTTCATGGCTCAAATGACCAGTTTCTGTCTTGTAACATTACTCTAATTTATTGTGACCATAATGTCGGTTTACTTTAAACTATGGTGTATATTTGTGACTGACAATTACTATTTGTTGTGGTTGGTAAATTAGAACTGTTTTTTTAATCTTAAAGTTATAAAAGCAATTTGAAGGTATGTTTAATTCCAGGGATAGACAGTTGACAACTCTGCTTGTATCTCATTTCTCAAAATATAATAAAATGTAGTGACTAAATACTTAAACTGACGATCTTGGAAAAAGAACTCATTGTACAATAGAATGTAAAATGCTTTACATAACACATGTACGCTTTTCAGGCAGTTCATTATTCACATGGAGTGTGTCTAATGAGCGTTTTAGCTTCTTACTTAGAAAATATACTCAACTCTCAGTTATAAGCTTTTGGATTCTCTAGTTTGTGGATTATCTGTAACAAAATGTTAATCCCAGCCATGATTCTGAGTCAATTCCTTTGCTCAGGAATTGTAATTCATTTTTAATATTAGCCTTAGGAGTAGAAACATGATTAGAAATGCAGAATAATGCTTTCATTCAAAACCAATTAAAAGAACTTCTGGATTTCCCAATATAATGGGTAATTCACAGCGCTGTACTTCCCCATTATAATAAATAAAGTTTGATGTATTGAAAGATGATTTAAAACTTGGTCACTGAAATATTTTTCAAGAAAGCATTTGATTTTAGTTTTGCTGATGAGGAAAATGCATATTTTTGTGTCTCACTAGAACAATAAAAATTATATCTTGTCTTGGTAAAATGAAAGTTCAGCTTCAGTTTTTGATCTGTTATAAAAGTCATGTTTTATATAAACTCTGCCATATTTGCTTTAAGCTAGCCATTCATTACCCTTCAATAAAGTATCATTTCACAGTATATAGAGAAACTGTCACTTCTGCCAGTTATTTATTTGTGGCAGTGTTATGTAATCTAGTACATTTTTATTTCAGGGAAGAAGAAAACCATTAAATGGTAGTAAAAGGCATATTCTATACATTCACGTTAGATTTGCTGCATCCATTGGCTTTGCTTTTTAGAGATCTTTGTGTTTAAAACCAAAGATGGTAAATGTTACTACCCATTGAATAAGTACGTGGCTTATTATTTTGATGTGAGTGGGTTTGTTAGTGGTGAAATAAAGCTTGATGTATAAAAAGATTTTCAATAGTGTTCCAGCTTGCAGCATGTGTGTGTTTTTGGCAGTACGCTCCACTGGGTTAGAAGGGCCTCATGTTACTGAATGTCAAAGAAGAGCTTGTCTTCAACTGTGTGGCATGCTTGTGCAAAAAGGAACGTGGGAAGGAAGCCTGTCAGATGTACTTTAAAATTAAATTAAAAGAATTCAGTCTAACCATATTATTCACCGAAGACTTACCTTTGAACTGACCTTTCTTTACAGCTGTTGTCTTAAGATAAGTAGACTACTGAGTCAAGATAAATAAATAAGTAATTTTCAAAACGTCAAGAAAACATCTGCAATGCAAGTCATTAAGAAAAAATAAAACAACAAAATGGTTTTTAAATGAAAACAATCTAATTTTTTCTTTCTTCCTTTTTTAAAATTCAGTTAGACCTCTGTGAGTCTCTTTGCTGCCTCACTGTTTCTAAGGCAATATTGTATGGATTCAAGCAAGAGCTTTCTTCCATAGTGTCTTTTACTATCTCTGTATGCTGTGTGTACAAATTCATAGAGAAATTTCTTGAATGTTGGGAATGGTCTGTTGAAGGGAGGCAATGTCTAAAAGATGTAGAGAAGGCTTGTCACCCCACCTGGGTACCAAATATATCCATATTATTAGTCTGTCAGTAAAATAAATGCCAACTTTTGACTGAAAATCTGCAGAGCATTCTCCGGATGCACTATTGATATTTAGTAATAATGAAAGGATGTTGCTCTATTTCCACCATCTTGGACTTTTCAAAATATGACTCCTTTGACTTCCAAGAGGTGCAGATGGGAAGATAATCTCTTGCCATGAATAATGCATACTGTGCTGAACTTTTAACTCAAGGATATGTTTCTGACATACTTAATTTAAAAAAAAATAATCTTTGCTCATTTTGACCTGTATGTAGATGTACTTGCTGATGGTGAATGCTCATCCTTTTTTTTTTTTTTTTTTTTTAACTTATGAAGGTTTTTAAGTTAATCATGGCTGGACATGACAGGCAGAATGCAAATACAGGCCTTTTAGCTTGGACTAGACTTTCCAGTCACAAAGGATATGCAGTTTTGGGTCTTTCCCCTTCAAGCTTGGAGTCAACCTGAAAGCCCTAAAATTGTAGACTCAGATCCCAGATACTCTATGGCCAGGCTGATCATATATATACTTCAGACAGTTTTTGCTAAAATGCTGAATAATCAGACATCAGATACTTTTTAGGAAATTCTATTCGGTCAGTTCAATAGTAGCCTTTTCCCACTATTAAGCTATCAAAATTGTTAAGTGATGAGGGCTAGCTTCTTTAGAAATATTTTTTGTCTTTTTTCTTAGAAGTTGTTTTAGCATTTGATTTGGTTTTACTGGATGAAAAATGCTAAAGCATGACATTGTCTGAAATTAAAACAATGCAGAAAAGTCAGAAGAAACTTTAAAAAAAATCAGTCATATTTCCATCTCCTGGGTCTAGTCATTATTAATAATAAATGCATTTTTAAGCTTGTGTGTGTATGTATATATATAGGAATGTATATGTAAACTGGCACACATTCTGTATATATACATGCCGGTTTACCTATACTGGTATAAATATACAGGGGTGCCAAAAAAAGCATACATGTTTTAAGAAATGTCATCTATATATGACTTTTTGAAGTTGAATTGAATTATGGTGGCAATGTGTAGTATGACGTTCACTCAACTGTGCTTCCACCATTTTCTTTGACTGCCCTGCCTATTGCATGGTGATGCTAACATTCACTTGATTAATGCCATCTTTTGAGCGAACATCATACTTAAAATGGACATTACACACACTTAAGCATGGTATAGGTAGATGATAAATGTATGTAATAAGAATCAGTTATATATTCAGAACTACACATTCCATTTTTTAATCTCATATTATAGTATGCTTCTTTAATTCAATAAAATTTTCAAAAATATAATTTAATATCTATGTGGTACATAATTCTTTTTAATGCATTTTAATTCATGTACCCATTCTCCTGCTACTGATTGCGCCAATTTTATAAATAATGGAGACACTTACATGTTGAATATTATTATTTCAGTGGCTTAACATATGTATTTCCATTTCTTTTTGTGTTATTTTCCCATTATCCAGAAGGATGATGTCTGCTTGTTTGTCAGTTTCAGGATCACAAATATAGTCTTAAGTCCCAAAGGTATTTCCCAGCTCATAGCTAAACAGACAAGGCTGTTAACTCTGAGGAAATAGCTTAATCTGAGTCTTTTCAATCCAAGGAAAAGACTTTATAGAAATTAATTTTGATAAAACTTATTTAATCTTTTGCCTTATTGACTGTTGCTTAATTAATGAATGTAATACATTGCATAGGCCAAACAAAAGTACAAAAGTCTAGTAAGCAAAAATTATTTCCCTCCATTTCATCACCATTCCTTCAATCTTCCCCTCCCCCACTATCTTGTGTTAATATTTTGATATGTCTCATCCCATGCCTCATTGTAGGCATGTATACATAAATTATTAAATAGAGCCCCTTCCTCACTCCCTACAAACTTGCATGACTTATTATTTATGTTATTCTCTAATATGCTTCCCCCACAGCCCCCACTTTTGTATCATGGTCAACCCCTTAGTGAAATGTATGTATCTTATTCATTCTTTTAAACAAAACATAATAAATCCCCATGGCACAGGTGAGGTGGGATTTTTCCACCACTTTTGGGCCCATGACTTATAGAGTCCTCAATCCCACCAGGCAGCCCAGGCTCCAGCTGCCAGAGCCTGCTTTACAATCTCTTGGAGGCAGCCAGGAACGAAGGACTGACAGGTGCAGGACTCTATCTGGGACAACACTAAATGTGACTGGAGCCATCTCCAAATCTTTCCTGTGCAGCTAAACCAGATTAACCCACTGTGGGACATTGCTTGAGAAGGTGCAGTGACTTTTCTCCCCTCCCTGTTTCTCTTCCCTGTCTGTTTTTCTGGGAACACTTCTGAATAAATCATTTTTTGGGGACTGCCATCTCAGGGTCTGTTTCTGAGCAATTCATTCTGAGACACATAGTGTATATCATAATTTTCTTCTGGGCTAATAGACATGTTTTGATTCTTAGAATCGTTCCTTCAGTGTTCAAACTTATACATATATTGTTACAAATGACTGGTAAAATGCTTTTGTTTGTTTTTTGTCATAAGGTAGAATCTTCCTTACGTTAAGACTGCCGAGTTAAGGAGTTGATGTAGTTTTTAAATTTTAAGAGACAGAGCCAAAAGGAGATTCAAAGAGGGGGGTAGGAATTGATACTCTTCCAACAAAGGACAAACGTGCCTGTCTATTTTCCTACACACTTAATAGCACTGGGGTTACTAATCTTTTACATTTCTCTTAATCTCATGAGTCCAAATGGTTTCTCTTGTAATATCTGTTTACCTGAACACTAGGGGCTTGAGTCTTCTTTCACATGTGGTTTTTGTTAGTGAGTGCTCAGTTTTGCCATCTGCATTATATTTGGGAAATGGCATTTTATTTCTTATTTGACAATTTTTCTACGATGTGAGTTGCCTTTTCTTATCAATTTGTACGATATTTTTGTATGCGGATATCTTGACTCTTTCATTGTCGAAACTATTTTCTTCCAGTTGTCATTTGTTTAGACTTTTTCTCCAAAATCTTTTAAGAGGAGAGGCAGATAGAAATACTGAGAGTGTTTCTAAGGAAACTTCTATGGTTTTGGGAACTGTGCCTGCCCATTTGGTTCACAGCATATTGATGTACACGTTTATGAATCATATACATCATTCCTATTTGGGTCAGTGTGCACAACTTGAGTGAATGCAGACAGTCCTATTTATAGGAATATGCTTTAGGGATTCCCATAACAAAGCTTTTAGCATCGGTCCTGCAGGCTGTCCCACTTACAACTCTGTGCTCCACATCAAGACATGAGCGGAGGAAACGGATCAGAGGCCTGGCTGCCCAAGTGTGCGGTTATAGGGCACTTATAAGAAAATGAGCTTCCATCAGAAAACGTGAGAGGATCAACTCCATTGTGCCTTCCAGATCAACTCATTTATACCCTCCAGCAGAGACTAGAGCCCCACAGTTAAATTTTAGGCTTGAGCTAGCTGTGATAGTTTATACTGATTAAATGATCAGATGCACACATGTGATCAGAGCAGACACATGCACGCACACATGCTCTCTCTCTCCCCGCCCATTCCCTTCCGTTGTTAATCTGAGCAAAAAAATAGAAACAGTTTTTCTTGCACTTTTTGCTTCTTTGCCCTGTTCATTTTATTTCCTTTATAATCTATTCATCAATTTTTCCATATTGCTATGCTTCTTGGCCAGTTTTCAGAAATTAGAAGCATCAAAATATTTACTATTCAAAACAAATAAATGCATACAGAATTCACAGACTTTTTGTAAAGTATGCTTCTCCCTTTGTAATAAAGTATTAAAAATGCCTAATTAATAATATTTAAGCAAAGGATATCTGTATCTAGTTTGTAGCCCTAATGATAGAATCATTAAATGGCGTGGTCCCAGGTTTATGGAGATAATCTTTTTAATCTCCAAATTCCTCAAAGCTTCTTTGGCCTTGGGGTTGTCAAACTTGCCTTTTATTGATCTCTGCATTTCAACTCATGCACATAAAAAAATTTTCCCACTGATCACAGGAAAGGAGCAACCCTGTGATATATACGTTTCCTAATTAAAGCTTAAATCTAGTTCCCTACAATTGCACTTCTGAAATGTTGGAACCACGGAGTGAAATATTTTTAACTTTTTCCATCCATCACACAGGTTTTTAGGTTTGCTAGTAATGTCAGCCAGAAAAGCATCTGAATTAGGAGCATTTTTCATATAGATTTCTACTATACTTCTTAAATGGGTAAGTTAGTATTAAAGATATCAATGGAATTTATCCCACAACATAATTGAATTTTTTTACTGGTTTTAGGATATAGTTCATAGTTGTTCAGTTCAGACATGAAACACAGGAAGTAAAGAATGTGGCACAAGTTGGTATCAGAATAGCAGTAAAATTTTATGAAGCAACTAGATCTTTCAGGAAGTCAATCTTTTGCCCAGAGACACTGTCCATTTGGCATTTCATGAATAGCCCCTTGGTTGTGTCAGTTAGGATTAGTCAATTAGTTCTAGATGAGAACATTTGAAGTGTTGCGTTTTGGCAAATAATGTATCATTTCCAAAGGTGTATAAAGATTTCCTACATGGATATGTAGAGCTGGTTGTTCTGCCATTTTATGCTGATTTGGGCAAATCTACTATTTCATTAGAGCTAAGAGTCCCTCCTTAAAAATTTTCAACATAGCATTCTATATTTCTCTCCTAAGGAATTCTATATTTGTTTTAAAGGGGAACAGAAGTTTTAATTCTTTTTTAAAACATTGTTTTTCCTTTTTGTGGCACAACTCTGTATCTAGAGCTATTATTTTAATGTGAAAATTATGAAGATCACAGGTTTTTGATGAATATTAAAATAATACAATAACAATTGATCAATACATTGGGTGTTAATATGTGACTGGTGGTTTGTTCAGTAACTTACAAACATTACACCATTTATAGTACCCATATGTTCTAGATAGTTCAATTACCCTATTTAAAAAATATATATGAAAGAAAAACAAAAATAAGTTAAGTAACCTTGTCTGGCTAATAATTACCTTGGTTAGTAAACTGAAATTTTTTAAGTCGTTAGTTGGAGTTTAGGACACTCTGAAATATAAATTCTTTGTAAAGATGATGTTGAATGCTTTTTGACCCTAGCAGTAACTCAGATAAATGGGTTAAATTACTACATTCTCTGGTTTTCTTGTACAAGCAAATCATTTACCATCCATCTTGAGCAAGAGTCATTGTAACTAGAGGGGAAAAAAAAAAGGTAGAATCCATAAATTTCTAGATAATAGATGTACCTGTGTGATTCATTGAACTATTACTCCTGTTTAATGAAGTCTATCTTCATCATACAAAGACAAACTTGAACCAAACTATGGGTTATAATACCCATAATTCCCAATGTGAATACTTGAGTGTTTGGGTTTTATTCATAGGACATTGGACAATACTTGAATGTTTGGGTTTGATTCATAGTCCATTTATGGATGAAACTCTGTGGGATGAAACTATGGGTTTTAAAATGGAGACTTACATGTAAATATAGTAAGTGGTTTTTTGGGCACTTGGAGGATGAGGACTTTGCTCACATCTGAGTGCCTAAGCTCGAATAGGGCAGAGGCAAGAGGGAGTCATTCTTGTTTGTTATAATACTTGCCTTGGCAGCTAAGCTTTGAGGAGTACCCCTTATCCCTGTTAACCAGATAATTTGTGGCCACTCAGGGAGGTAGAGGCTTTGCCCCCTCTATTATGAATTGAGAGTTAGGTTGATTTCTTTGGTAAACTCACTTGACAAGTAACATATATTATGATTTCATTTACTATTTGAGAAACTAATGGTAGTAGTATAGATTTATGTCACAGGATATGATTTGTTATTAGATTACTTCTGTCTTTGTTATGGAGATCAAGGTTATTGACTTGTAAAATGCACTATTCTATTGGTTTTGAATTAACTAAGGCATATTGTCATGTAGGTTGATGATCATGAAACACCTTTCAGTTTCGTCTCTTTTTCTGACTGGTGGTTCTGTTGCTGTCAAGATTTTTCTCTGCATGGAGTTGTGACTTTTCAGAGACTGTAAAATCGAAGTGCAGAAGACAAGAAGAATTTGGATGACAGAATCTTAAGGGATTGTATTGGCCCCTTTTCATTCCTTACTCTACAGAAGTTTTGCGATGTCCAAGATCAAACACCTTCAGAACGAAAAGCTTTCACAAAGGTGATCGCTAAAACTTCTGAGTATGTCCATTGACTTCATTCCCCTTTCACATGAAACCCCATTCTCTGTATCCACCTATCATTTCAAGTGCCTACAATACTACTACAAGTGCCATTGGTCTAGAGACATCATAGTGACCAAGACTGACAAGATCTTCTAACTCTTGGATCTCATTCTCTAGAGAGGAGGAAACGATTTACACAATCAGTAAGCAAGACAGATGGTAGTAAGGATGTAGAGATAATCAAAAGCATAGTGTGCAATGAGAATAGTAGGGCCAGGAAGGGGGTTTATTATAGTCAGGACAGAATTCTCAGAAGAGTGACATCTGACTTGAGATCTCAGTGATAAGAAAGAACCACAGTTGGGAATTCTAGAGGAAGAATTTTCCAGGCAGAGAGATTCCAGGACTGCCATGGAAAGTTGTACAGTATAGATACTGCACAAAGACACTTGGCCAAGGGCAGATGTTAGGGTTGTAATTTCATACCTCTCTTACAAAGCTATGCTACCAGATACGGGGCTGTATTCTCCCAGAGAATTAGGGGGAATTTTTAGTTCACAAAGGCTGTTCCTTTTGCCAAGCCATGTTCTTGAGGGAAGGGGGGGCTGTGTCCATCAGTGTGTCCGTGTGTGTGTGTGTGTGTGTGTGTGTGTGTGTGCACGCACGCGCGCATGTGTTGAGTTGGGTCTCACTCTGTTGCCCAGGCTGGAGTGCAGTGGCATGATCACAGTGATCATGACTCATGGTAGCCACAAACTTCTAGACTCAGCCAATCCTTTTACTTCAAAAACCTGAATAACTGGGACTACAGGCAAGCATCACCATGCCCAGCTAATTTTTTGATTTTTTTTTTTTTAAGAAACAAGTCTTCACTGTGTTGTCCAGCTGGTTTTGTACTCCTGGGCTCAAGCAATCCTCCTGCCTTGGCCTCCCAAAGTGTTAAGATTATAGGCATGAGTCATTGCACCCAACTCAATTTTTTTTTTTAATTTGAGCAAAGGCAACTTCGTAGGCTAGCATTGGCCTTGAGTAAATTAGGTGTATAAATTGGCCTGTTAGGGGAGCAGAAAGAAGGCTAATATGTCTGGAGTACAGGAAGTATGGGGAATACAGTGGTACGAAGTAAGTTTAAAGACACAGGCAGGGACCAGACAGGGTAAGGTTTTGTAAGAGTTTGGATGGTAAGCTAAGTACAAGAGGTCATTGGAAGGTTCTATTCAGGGGATGAGATCATTGTAGCTATGTTTTAAAAGCATTATTTTGACATGTAAAGTGGAAGAAAGAATCTTGCCAGGACAAAACTTACTCCTATCTTATTCCATCCCCTCATCTACCCTTCCCTCATTCTGGCTGAAAGATTTCTAATCCTGACTTTAATGGTGTTGACTCTTCCATTGATTGTTGAAATAGGCCATAACTAGAATACTATAGTGCCCCATGTCAAAAAATAAAAATGTAAAGACTTTATATTTAAGGAGCATACATTTCTCACCTTTCTTGTTTATAGCCTACAGATATGCATGGCTTCTTTGTTTGATAGGCATATTCTGATTCTAGAGAATGAAAGAAATGAATGGATGCCATTTTTTTCTCAGGAAAGCCAACCGTATTAATAAGCACAAGCAGTGACTAAGGAAGGTGATAGGTGTGATCATAATCTGGGCAAGTCTACTTCCATTTCTTTGTATTCAATTGTAAGATTGCTCACACAAGACATTATTAAGTCTAGTGTATAATAAAGTTTTCCAATATGGTTTCATTTGTAAAAGAATGTTGAGAAACTTCTTGTGAAAGCATAGCAGGGTTGGCCATTTGGTGTACCTGGTATTGAAAAACACCAATGCCATCAGTGAAACCTTAAGTAGAACTAGCACCTTGTATATCGCTTACATGAATCAGGATTAAAACACATTTAGAGAAGCTTATTTTGTGAAAAGAAAGGATTAGATTGTAGGGTTTAGATTTTATTTACTGCTGTTGGGTACCATCTAAGACAACCAATAATTTTTTCCCCAAAGTGACCATGAGCCTCATAAGAAAACCTGGACAGATATTTTTGGACTTAAAGTTTCAGAATGTCACAGAATTAGAAATTGGTGGTGCTTTTCAGAGAAAGGTAAAATAAACATGGTATATTTTAGGTTTAATAACAGAAAAGGGGATTTTAGTGATCTACTCTTAGTCCTGAGGGAAAGAAATGGAAAACAAACTAAATAAAACAAAACAAACACATGTAAATTCAGTGGGTCTTCATTCTTTCTTCTACTCTTTCATTTTCCTTTGCTTTACTATATTGTAAAAGATCTGTCCCAATAAAGGAGTTCTGTTTAAGGATTAGTTCCCTATTCACATTGGAAAGGTGACAGCATCGCATCGGCAGGTATATATTCAAATTTTAACAAATTCCCTCCTCCCCTCCCACCTCCTGCTCTGTGGGTGAGGAGAGGTAAGAAACAAATAGACCAATAGACTAAATAGTGTAATGACCTTCCAGGACCCTTTTCTATAAGAGAAAGAACCCAAACCGGGTAATTCAAAGTGAACAGATGCTACTGTTTAATTTAGTTGCCCTGACCAAGCGATTAAGAGAGTTAAACCTGGCATGTTTCCTTATGCTGAGTACCTCACAACCACTCTTTTTTCCAGATACAATGCTGCTTAGAGTCTAAGAGTTATCCTCAAAGACCAGGTTGAAACTAAACACTATTCATTCCAGAGGTAACATTTCACCTTTTGCCCTAAATAAGTGGATCTGTGAACTTAGGAAGTTTCTGCTGTGTCTACCTAAATTAACCCCTTTTCTTTCTTTCTGTCTCTTTTTTTTTTTTTGAGTTGGAGTATCACTCTGTTGCCCAGGCTGGAGGGCAGTGGCACGCTCACGGCCACCCAAGCATCAACCTAATGGGCTCCAGCGATCTTTCAGCTTTAGCCTTCCAAGTAGCCAGAACTATAGGCGTGCGCTACCACACCCAGCTAGTTTTTTATTTATCGTAGAGACAAGGTCTTGCCAAGTCGCCCAGGATGGTCTCGAATCCACGGGCTCAGGCAATCCACTCGCCTCGGCCTCACAAAGTCCTGGGCTATAAGCTGAGCTATCGAACCTGGACAATTAATCCCCTTTTAAAAACGGTACATAAACTGTTGGCATTCTGCTTTATGATTTGGCTATCCATTAAAAGGTTCTAAAAAATTTATATAAACCATCATGCAAACCTGTTCTCAAGCTCTAGCCAAGGCTTTCTTGACTGCAGTTTCCTGCTATACAAGGGCTGACCATTAAGTTCATGAACTCATCCTAGAATATAGTACTACATACTTCATTGATGAATATCACTGTGATCACCTTTAAAGTACTCCCCTTGGGAAGTTATGCACTGATGCCAGTGCTTAGTCTCCCCGACAAAGCAATTTTGAAGCTCTTTTTCTGGGATGGCTGTCAGAGCTGTCATCGTATTACCCTTAATGTCCTGAATGTCATCAAAATTCCTTCTTTTCATTATTTCCTTTATCTTTGGGTAAATAAAAAAGTCATCGGGGGCCAGATCAGGTGAGTAGGGAGGGTGCTCCAATACAGTTATTTGTTTACTGACTGAAAACTCCCTCACAGACAGTGCTGTGTGAGCTGGTACATTGTTGTGATGCAGGAGTCATTTGGGACCATTTTTGCACATAACTTTGTCATGCCAAGATTTTCAGTTAAGATTTTCCTGTCTCTCTATCGATGTTAATTTGATTTGCTATGCTTCTCACAGTCAGCCTATGATTTTGATGCACATTTCAGGGATTTTTTGCAGTGTTTTCATTAGTTCTGCTCATTACTGACCATACTGAGCTCTCTTCATCAGTGATGCTTTCTGTTCCCTCAGAAAAATGATTAATCCATTTGTACTCTGCCATTTTCTTCATGGCATTATCTCCGTGAACTTGGACTAATATGTATGTCCCTGATTTCACTTCCACTCTTGCCAAGTTTTTGTTGTTTTTTTTTTTTTTTTGAGTTGGAGTCTCACTCTGTTGCCCAGACTGGAGTGCGGTGGCCGCTCCTGGCCACCGCAGCCTCGACCTACTGGGCTCCAGCGATCCTTCCACTTCAGCTTTCCAAGTAGCCGGAATTATAGGCATGCTCTACCACGCCCGGCTGATTTTTTTTATTTATTGTAGAGATGAGGTCTTGCTGCCCAGGCGGGTCTCAAACCCACAGGCTCAGGCAATCCACTCACCTCAGCCTCCCAAAGGCACGGATTACAGGCTGAGCCACCGAACTCATCTGTCTTGCCAAGTTTAATAAGAAATTTAATGTTTGTCTGTTGCTCTAATTCAAACTCCAACATTCTCATTACAACAGCTCCGATGGCCATTCCAAAAAAAGAGTTAATATGTGTGTATCTTCCCAAGCGGAGTACTTCAATGGTGACCATAGTGATATTCAGCAATGAGGTGTGCAGAATTTTTCTAGGATGAGTTTGCAAACTTAGTTTTCAGACCTCATACCTAAAGTGTGTAGATGGTTTAAATGATTTTTATAGCACATATTAGGCTCTCAATAAACATTTTAAATTAAAGAGTATATGTAACAATGAGTGAATAATTTATCTTATTGGTTTTCTATTATATTTTGGAAAATCTAAATTTTGGGGTTATTTCTGTGGTTAAAAAATAAATTGTTTTTTTCTTTAAAGTGCCACACTTTTCTAAAATGTGATAAAAAGGTAGAGAATGTAGTAATTCTTTTTTAGTTATGTCATTGCAGAGGGGAACATTTATGACCATTTTTAGTTTTAAGTAGGGGTAGTAAACATTCTTTGCACTGTGGTATTTTAGCATGCGGGTGTTTGGTTGAGGTTGCAACTAGGAAATCACCTTTTCAATGCAGATCTTTCTTCACACAGCATATGAAACTTTATTAACATAGTGCAAGAATGTGTTTCATGATATATTCACTATATATTCATGTGCTTATCCTTATCAAGATTCCTGGATAGTATTCTTGTTAGCGAATTATTTATAAAATAAACTTGAAAAAATTCTTACCCATTATTTAAAAAAGCATTATAATATGTGATTTCTATAAAGTATTTACAAATAGCAGTTTGTTCATTGCTTGCTTACTTGTTTGACATCTTGCCATTTCATAGTGACTGTGTTTCGTAGTAAGGATACCAGCATAAAACATCACACACTAGTTTGAAGTGGGTAAATCAAGTCATTATGCTACAAGGACAAGACAGAAATGTTTTTCTATTTTATTTTATTTGAATAGGTTGTTACTGCTTTTCTGGTCTATGATGCTGAGTTATCATAATACTAAGTGCAATTGTGACAAAGTCATTTATTTTTCTGTCTTTCTTGTACCAATTTATGTTTCCTTTTTCTGCCCTGAGTAATCTTCAGGGGCCCACATAGTGAGGATAATTTCCATGTAGGAAGGGGGAGAAAGGCCTCCTGTCTGCGTCTTCTCCTGAAAATCACTACTGTACATTACCGATCATGTTGACCAATGTCATCACTCATGCAATTCTATTTAATTTCTGTTTCTGAGTGTAATAGAAGAGAGATAAGAACAAAACCATAAGGGTTCCTGATCATGTGACAAACAAGATAAAGCAAACAAAATGAACACATGTGCTTATTTTATACTAGCAAGCAAGTTTTTCTCCTCTCTTTAGGTTGAATAAACCTAAGCTAGTTCTTTTCTGTTTGAATAAAGAAAATGTGGTAAATACATATAATGGAATATTATTCAATCTTAAAAAAGAAAGAAATTTTGTAATATGTGACAACATGGATAAACCTTGAGGACATTATGCTAAATATAGTAAGCCAGGCACAGAAACACACACACCGATTTATTTTTTTGATCATCCTATTCAATCTATCCTCATTTCTGTGTCAGCTTTGTCCTTGGTTTTCTCTTCTTAGAAGAAAAAAGTTAGAAAATGGCTGCCAAGGTTAACTGAAGCAAAATACTTTCTTGTTTATGTTAGGTGGTAGAAAGAAAGAAACTGGCTCCCTATGAGTCTCTGGAGAAATGAAGAGTTCCCCAAGAAACCTCTAGTAACCCTTTATTCAAATTGTATCAGTCATTTCTGATTTTGTGTCCATTTCTGAGCCAATTCCTAATGGGGAAAATAATTACTATAAATTTATACAAATCAGAGTTCATTCCTGAACATGGAGATGGAATCAGCTTTCCCCTCCCCTTTCTTTGCTTAGAGAGGAGATTGCTGAACACAGTTGTGATTTCAGGAAGAAGGAGGAAAAGGTGAATGAATTCTGGGGAAAAATCACTGTACTCCAGGGAGGGACAAGGTAATCTATATCTGCTTAATGGTGGTCCTTTAACTTAAATCCAAGTCTTTCACATTTCAAAAGCTCAAGCTTCTATATTGTCTCTTGTGATGAATATCAAGTCTTATTTATGAGTATATATTTTCAATAAAACATTACAAGTAATCTCTGTAACCTTGGACAAGTGATTCTCTTGACCCTGGCTTCCTTAGGCATACAAAGAAAGAGTGAACTAAATATTGTCAGCTTTACGGGCCATTTGATTGTTGTCACAATCAACTAGTCAGTTCTGCTATTGCAGCAGGAAAGCATCCATGGACAATATGTAAACAAATAGATGTAACTGTGTCCCATAAAACTTTAATTGAAATAAAGGGGGTGGCCCATAGGATCTAGTTCACCATCCACTGAACTAGAGATCTCTAGGCTTTTGTGTCTATACACTGGTAGCCATTTTAATATTCATTTTCAACCTGGAACTTTAATTCTAGCTGAATTTCTATTTCTGGTATATATTAGATTTAAGCGTTATTCACAGTCAAAATTATCAAAACTTTAGATTGGAAATTTCTTAGTATCAAATTTTAAAATTTATCCTCCATAATAAGAATACATATAGGGAACTTGTCTTATTTTGTAATAATATAGCATTCTTGAAACTTTTTCTCCCAGATCATATTGACACATTTGTTAAAGTAGCATTCCTGTAATCCCGCGCCTTGGGAGGCTGAGGTGAGTGGATTGCCTGAGCCTGCGGGTTCAAGACCCGCCTGGGCAACTTGGTGAGACCTCATCTCTACAATAAATAAAAAATCAGCCGGGTGTGGTAGCGCGTGCCTGTGATGCCGGCTACTTGGAAGGCTGAGGTGAAAGGATCGCCGGAACCTAGCAGGGCGAGGCTGCAGTGGCCAGGAACGGCCACTGCACTCCAGTCTGGGCGACAGAGTGAGACTCCAACTCAAAAAAAAAAAAAAAAAGTAACATTTCTGTCTTCACTGGCATGCTGACTTGTTGGAGACGACCAACAAGTCAATGAAATAAAGGTAGGAGAAAGGGATTAGGAAAATGTGGAAGAGGCCCTTAATCATTTGTCAACATATGATTATCAGGTGTCCTTATTTTATTTAAAAGAAAATCACCAGTAAAAAAATAACATTGAATAGTCCTTTAAGGTTCTTAGTCTTCTTCATGATATATTCTTTCCTTAATTATAAAATGTACAGGTAGATTAAATGTATATCAAGCCACTCAATCACGTTCATTAACCTTAAATGAGCTACATTGCATATGGAAAGACTTGTAGAGTCAATTTCCTCTGAAATAATATATCACAATTCTTGTTACTCCAAAAGTAAAATAAATCAGTTTAAGTGTTTCCTTGAAATGGGTCATTGTTATATCATAACAAATAGGAAAGCACTGTGCTATTCAGACAATAATAAAACTAATTATCAGGAAGTTTGATAGCTGAAGGCTTCTTACCTGTTTCTTTAAAAGAAAAACTTCTACTTAAAAAAAAAATATATAAACCAGACATCATATTTGAGTTACAAACTGAAGAAATTAATGAAGTTTATTATGATCATAACATAATCCTTTGCTTCTATTGAGAACACCAAGTCATGAGAAATAAAGATTTTAATTAGAAGGATGTAAGCATATAACGGCTCTTTCCTGTATCCATGTGTGAAAAAATCAAAAATAACAGGTGAAGACATGAGACTTATGCCTTTTCTAATCTCCATTCACCCTCCTTGCCATGGAAATATTTTGGAAAAAATATTCAAGGCATCTAAGGTAAACAAAATGAAGGAAAAGTTAAAGATGATCTGAACTTTTAAGGAAGGCAACCAGATGACAGAGGTCTGGGAGACCTCTGATCTTGAAAAGAGGCAATCTAACTGATCTTTTTGAAAAAAGGCAATTCTCTTCTTCTAACTTCAATTCTCATATGTGTAAAATGGAACAAATAATACCTTCCCTGGCTGACTCAGAGGCTTGTTAAAATCAAATGAGATAATACATGTGAAAATGCTTTGTAATCTAATGAGTCTATTTGGAAATGAAAGGTTTAAAAATTTTGCCCAGAGTAGATTTCTTCTCAGGTCTGGTCTGTACCCTTACTTGCAAGTTCTACCTTACTATTTTCTACCTACACTGCTCATTCTTCTTTTTATTTTGATTTATCTTGACTAAATTTCACAAATTTAGAGATTTAGATTAAGGATTATTCTCTTTTATGTATCTATCCATCCATTCACTCAACATTCATTTTCTGCCACTAAGAGAGGTTGGGGTGAGTCTCCAAAAAATAGCAACAACTGAATTGCCTCGATGGATATTTCTAGGTAGAGAAAAACTTTCCAAACAGGGAAATTGATATAGGCAAGGTCAAAAAGTACACGATTGGCAAGTCTTTTGGTGTGGTTAGGTCATTAAGATGTCAGAATGGACTGATAATGTTGGTTGTGGAGAAATTATGAAAAATTCTGGTTGGCAATTTGGACTTTTTCGTGGAGGGAACAAATAGCACAAGTTCTAAAAATTTAGACCACTTCTAAGAAGATAGAGGGTCTCTCTAGTTCTCTAAATTACAGTACATTAATTTAACAAGTTTTCATTCCTTCTAGACAAAGAAAAAAGAATTCTATTCAGCACCAAGAGCAAGTAAATAATTCACCAAATTCTAGTCATAGCATAGGATAGGACACAGCATAGGTTGGGTAAAAAAATAATGATGAAAAATGGAGGAAGAAGAATAAAATCTGGTAGAGTGTCAAAAGAGTTTTTTCCTATTTCTAAACTTTACATAGATCCAACCCTGTGATCTGAAAGGAGAAATATTTATCCAGTGTTAAAGTTCATTGTCTTCTGGCCCGTCCTGTCATGCCACCATATATAATGCATTTTCTATGGGAAAATAATTCCAAATAAAATTTGGCTCACAAACACTTTTTGGTCATGACATTTTTGTGAGTAGTGGTAAGGTCAGGAAGCCTTTTGCTCTCTGCAGAATTCTCTGCAAAGGACCTAAAAGTCAGCATTCTGTGTATGTGCTAGAGACCTCAAGTTATCAAAAATCATTTTGGAAGTTACAGAGTATTAGGGAGGCTGGGAAGGAACTTGGAAGTTTTTTTCTCTTCCATCATTTCACAGCTAAGGAAAGAGAGGTTTGCAGATGTGCATTCCCTGGGTGTACTTGATCTGTCTAAGCATCTCCTATCCTAGGACCACTGGCACAGTATGCCCCACTGGGTAGGATAAACAACACCTTAAGTAACCTCTATCACAGAAGGTAAAAGGTTATACAAATCATTTCATATGTTCAGACCTGAATTTCTTATCTGTGAAATAAAGAGTGTGGACCAGGTGGATTACAAGAGCCCTCTCTGTGCAACTGATTGTGTCTTCCTTTTGAGGTGTAAGTCTTTGTTGGTTTGAGTCAAAGGCCAAGTAAACTTAGCTTCCATGTCTTCCTGTTGTTACCAAAGTTTGCCCATGGCTGGTTTCTTAAGGAAGAATCCCAGAAAGAGATAAAAAATTGATATATAGCCAATGTTTGCAGTATGCCTTCTTCATTGCAAAAAGAGATCTCATCTGAAAAGTGGTATTGAAGGGATAGAAAGTACCCTCAGAAAGAGACCTCAACTTCTTCCCACTTTAAAATGCAAAAGTGACCTATGCCTCATAACCTTCCACATAAAATAAGGCAGACAGGTGAGTTGTTACGAAGTAAGTCAGGAAAAAAATGACTTTCTTTGATTTTGGGGAAGTAATTATATATCGGAGTTCAATTTACTCAGATGATTACTGCAGAACCAAAATACAGTGGTACAGGAAATTAATTGTGGTAAAAATTTAAAATGCTATAAAGAACTGTGTTAATTTAATTTCCCATTACTTTGTAGAATGCACAGAACATAAAATTCACAGAACAACTCATAAAGCCAGTGCTATGCTTTATTCTTTTGACTGTGAGGCTATCCTCTCACCTTCATGTTGTAGTTTTTTTAAAAAGATATTAGTTTGAAAGGTTTTTTTTTTTTGTCCATGCATGTTCACAGGGCAGCACAGATTATACCATATGTTACTTTTTTGTATTTAGCAAATCTTGTTATGAATCTATACCTGAATCAAACTTCTCTGTCTCAGCTTTCTGATGCTTATTGCATAGAGTAGCTTGTCTTTGAGAGGCTCTTGTTCACTTATTCTAGCTCTTTATTGGAAGATAATAGGATAAATGGCTCTGAAGCCAGAAACTCTGGGCTAGAGTCCTGATTCTGCCACATACTCACTGTGTGACTCTAGGCAAGACACTTATATTCTCTGTGCCTCCATCGGAAAAACATAAATAATGGTAGTAGCAACAATTCAAAGAAATGGAAATATTAAGTAATTCAATGCATTTAAAGCACTCAGAACAAGACCCAACACATAGTATATACTTAGCATGTGCTAGTTATTATTGTTATTATTGTTGTTGTTTTGTCCTTGATTCATTTATCCAAATTATGCTTTGGGAATTTACTTAAGTTTATGTTCTTCCACACCCATCTACAATGGTGTTTATATCACATTTTTATCTGTTCTTGAACTGACCTCTGTTTATCTATTACCAAAGAAAGAAAAGAGAAACTTCTTGCATTCGAGGGACCTTAGCATCTACTTGTACAAACAAGATACCCCCAAAACAGAAACATAGTAAATGAATAACAAACTCTAATATGGTGGTTCAGATTGAATATGCAAATGAAGAGTTTATTGGAACTCATCAAGGCAGGATTTGTTAAAAGTAGATGCAGCCCGTGATGAATGTGGCTTGCAAATATGGTCCACATATATGATAGCCAGATACAATTGAGGATGTACTGCTAAGATTTGAATTTTAGAGTAAATAACCAATAATCTTTGGTGTCAGTATGCCCCATGTTATATCTAGGCCATGCTTATGCTAAAGTATTTTTATTGTTTATCTGAAATCCTTCATTTATTTAGACAGGGTATTATTCTCTTGCCCAAGTTGGAATGCACTGGTGCAATCATAGCTCACTGCAGCCCCAAATGCCTAAGCTCAAGCAATCCTCCCACCTCAGCCTCCCGAATGACTGGGATTAGAGGTTTGTGCCACCTGGATATTTTATTTCATTTTTTTTGTAGCCATAGGGTTTTCCTATGTTGCCCAGGCTGGTCTTGAATTCCTGACCTCAAGCAATCCTATTTCATTGACCTGTCAGGGTGCTAGGATTACAAGCATGGACCACTGTACCTGTCTTGAAATTCAAATTTAATTGCATGTTGTTTTTTTATTTGAGAATTCTGGTAACTCAATTCACGTAGTGTCTTTATAAAAGTGGGTATGAGTTCCCTACTGCTAAAATTTGAAAGATTTTACATAGAAATCCAAATTCTCACCTTCTTTTGAAAAATTCGAAGATCTAGCAAAAGTGAGCCTAGGTGATAACAATAGGCTGGACGTATAGTTGCCTCCCCCCTTATGGGGCCTGTGCTCTGCAGACCTCACAGTCCCTTCCATTAGTCATTGTCTTTCTTCTTGCCTTTTTCACTAATTTATGTCACTTTTTCCTGAAACTGTAGACTTCAGGTTCCTCACAATAATAGCTACATAGGAATTTGGAATTTTATTACCATTTTTTATATTTTAGCATGAGCATCTTTAATAAAAGTTCAAATGTACACTGAATTAGAAAAGACTAAAGCAGGATCCCTTGACTTGAAGATCTGTGGATACTTTGCCAAGGCATCATCTAGCTAAATGGAAACATTTCCCTCAGAGCTGTGGTATACTAACATGGCCTCTGGGACATACTACCCACTGACCCTCTTAAATGCTCCACCACCTACTGAGAATTGTTGCTTCTAAGATTCTGGTGACTGACAGATGGGAAATAATAATTCTAACATTCTATACTGCTGGGTATAATCCAAGGACTATAACAGGAATTCTTGTACTCCCTTGCAACAAAACTTCATTAGCGATTTCTAGCTTACAGTATTTTAATGCATGATGTTCAGAAGTGGTTAAAATGAAATGGAGGATATAAACTTACATTAGTAATTTCTTGAGTTAAGCTTGGCTTAATATACAAAGAGTATTGCTCTTATTATACCTATCACAGATGAGAAAGTCATACCTGGATGAATGTAATCCTTTCATTTGTTTATGTGGACACAAGTCATCAGAGGGTTATTTGAAAATCTTTTGAGATTCAAAGAAATCAAATTTGATATTAATACTATACACTCACTATGTGAGTGTGTAAGTATAGATGATTTTCAAAGGTAAAATGCATCTAATAAAAATGTCGTTTTCTTGTCCCTGTGTCCCTGAAGGATGACTGTTTATACTTACATTGTTAATCAGAACGGTCGTAGAGTCAGTCAGTGAATTAAGCGAGTCTCTTTCCACCGCTCTCTTACCTTTTACAGTCTTACACACTTCCAAGCCAACATGTTCTCTGAGAATGCACTATATATCTGAAATAGAAATTTCAATATGAAAATATTGTGTTATTATTAGGGAGCAAATGAAGCACATATTAATATAAGTTGGCAAGTCTAGATTCAGTGTACTTTTCTGCTCTACTGTTGAAATAGAAAACCGAATTTTCATAGTAACTTGTTCTCTCATAAGCACTTTACTTATAAAAGCAAATTATCAAGGAAGCTGATAGAAGGTACCATTATCAAATAAATACACACACATAGCTATATATATGAATTTTTTAAAAATTCACATCTGGCATGATACACAAGGAAAACATTTAAAAATAAATTTTAATATATCTAAATTACAAACTAAGGTAATAGGCCATTCAAACAAACTAATAAGCAATCAAATTAACCTTAAGAGCAGAGATTTACCAAAAGTGAATGTTAATCAATTCCCTAATGATCTCTTCCAGATTTAGTCTTTTGCTGTAAGACTTTGGAAAAATTATCTCAAAATTTTGGTAAGCCATTATAAAATGAAAGCATCCTGGTCACAATTTGTTGTTAAATATGACAGGTGCATTCTTTTATTCATTAAATAGTTAATGAGGTTCCCCAGTTTGCTGGTTGCTGTGATAGGAACTGGGAATAGAATAGTGAGTAATGGAGATAAGTTCTCTCTTCTCCTGGAGCTCACATTGTAGTAAGAGACACCTAAGGTAAGCAATAAACAAGAGGTTTTCGAACAGTGTCATGAAAATAAAATGGAGACAGCAGTGAGAGGTAGCAAGGGTCAGGGTTGGCGAGACTGTTTTATTCTGGGGAGTCAGGTTTGGGTTGGAAGACACAAGAGCAGAACAGAGGCATCCAAGTAAGGATCTGGGCTAAGAGCTCTGCAGACAGAAACAACAGCACGTATAAAAGCCCCATAATAAGACTAGCTCAGCCAGTTCAAGGAGCTTAAAGAAAGTCATTGAGGTGGATGCTAGTGAGCCTGGTGTAGAATGTGAAGATGAAGCTGAGAGACAAGCAGAATGGACCACAAAGGGGCATCCATGCGTCTATTCCTTTTAGCCCTGGGCTCCCAGATCCATCTTTCTTCAACACGAGATAGCATTCTGTTATTTCCTCGTTCAAAATTCATCAGCATCTTCCCTCTGACTGCAGAATGAAACTCAATCTCTTTAGCCTGGTGCTCCATCCTTGCTGCATATTAGGATCATTGGGGCATCTTTAAAAAATATGAGAACTCAGGTCCCACCCCAAACTGATTAAATCGTAGAGGTGACGTTATTTTATCCAGCTTTCAATTGATTCTAAATTAGAGACAAGATGGAAAAACGTTGATCTACAAACCAACAGAGATGTAACACAAACTACATACATTCTGGTGGCCACATTAAAAAAGCAAAATGAAACAGGTAATGCTAATTTTAGTAATATTTTTTAAATCTACTAAGTGACGATACCACCATTTCAACATGTAGTCAACATAAAAATTATTTAAAATATTTTACATTCTCTTTTTAATACTAAGTCTTTGGAATTCAGTGTGTATTTCACACTGAGCACATCTCAATTCTGATGTTAAATGTACATCAGAAATATTTGATTTATATCTGGAGTTTATAAAATTTATAGTTGGAAAGTAGATCCCCATACCTATGCGGTTCATCACATACTTAAAGGGTTTCCAGTAACTGAATAAATTTCTATTTTTTAAAACTCAATTGCAAAATAACTTAAATGATAAATTAGCCATGTTTCAGATGCTTATCAGCCAAATGTAACTAGGGCTACTCTATTGGTCAGTGAAGTGCTAAACTGTAATTACAACCTACTTTCCAGTATCACAGAGTCTTGGATAAAAACAAAACAAAACAAAACACTTGGATTTTGTGATCAGAAATCAATCCCAACTTGATGCTATGGGATTATAGCTTGGTTAATGTCTGCCAATTTTTGTTTTCACCTCTATAAAATAGGGATAATATTTTTACCATTTTATCATTAGATGAAATATGAAAACATGTCAAGTACCTGTTCAATTGACTTTCAATTAATCTTTCTTCTACTCTGTACCGCTCTGCCTATCCCATGCCTAATCCTTCAACTCAGTTGAATCTCTATCTTAAAAAAAGAATAAAATAAAAAGGATGAAGACTTTCATATCTGTACACCTTTGCTTATTAGTATCTTTTTCTCTAAATGTCCTTCATCCTTACCCATTCTCTCGATTTTGGTCATCTTGGTGAAGCCCCTCACCAAACAAGATAGTATGCAGATTTTAATATATATTTTAAGACATTCTCCTTTAGGCAATGATTGCATATATTTTGTATATGCTTTATTTGAGTCAGTAGTTGCACACTGGTTGGCCACAGGTCAAATATGGCCCACAATCCTGCTTTATTTTGCCCATTGCAGTATTGGTTTACAAATGGGACCCCCCAAAACCCTGAAATTTATTTACAAAAAACTGAGTATTCTTACGTGTTTAAACTTCTGTCACCTTCAAAGTACTCTCCATTTGATGCAGTACACCCATCGAGATGTTTTTTCCACTGCTCAAAACAGTTTTGAACTCATCCATTTTGATGCCTTTTCATGCTTCTGCAATTTTTTTGTTTCACCTCTTCCACATGGGCAAACGTTTCCCTTTGAGAACTTTTTTCATTAGGGAAATGAACAAAAGTTGCTGGGGCAAGATCAAGTGAATAGGGAGGGTGGGACATGGGAGTCATGCCGTTTTTTATTTAAAAAAAACTGCTGAACACTCAGTGTGGTATGGGCTAGTGTGCTTGTAAACCACCCATAATGAAACAGGCAAATGCACTGAAAGAGTCTCAAAAAAAAAAAAAAATTCACTGAAGTTGAACACAGCCTCTCACAACAATGCTAGCTGATATACTGATGCCTTTGGGTTCCTAGAACACTTACCTAGTGGAGGACGCCTGTATTGCAAGGAGCCTGCCCTCCAAAATATAATTCTGTCTTTTGGGGTGTTCCCCCCTCCTATATAGAGTTAAAAATAAAAAGTTGCTAACAGTTAAGAATCAAATAGATTTGCATATAACTTAGATTTGCAGCTCACATAAAAACCATAAAAAGTGGTACTGATGATATAAGATATTGTGTTTTCGTATAACAATAATTTGCTGAGCCAAGTTGAAGCTCTCCCCCTTAGCCAACATGTATTCTCCAGGTAGCCACAGTCTACCATTTCTTCTTGACTTTCTGACTTTGAAGATGAATGTCAGTTGGTATTTGTTATTACTCCTACACTAGCAATTTTGTTATACCTGTTACTTTTACCTGGCTGGTTAAAATATGGCAACACACTTGACTTCTAGTCTGTTTTCATTTTAAATCTGCACTCTGCATCTCCACACCCTGTCTATCCCTTTAAAAGGAGTTAAGGTCTGTAATATACTCAGGAATCAGATCATTTTTATCTGATTTCCAGTGCTACCTGGAAATTTGGGAGATGGGGCTTGACTGCTTTATTTGATGTGAAATAAATGATGTACTGAAATGAGAGTTTTTTGACTTACAAATGTTTGGAAGTTTTCCGCTTTGGGTAAAACCCCACACTGAGTGATCTTCAAACTCAGAAATCAAGCCATGTTGTAAACAGGATTTTTGAAGAATGGTAGTAACATAGTGAGTGAGCTACTTGACGCAGAACCCACTGACTTTTTTTTCAGATTAATCAATATTTAGGTGATAGTGCATGATTATATCTAAGATCTAGCAAAGCCCTCAGTAAGCAAAAGAACAGATATCACTTATCAATTTCTATCATTGGAATAACAACCCAGAAGTAGGAGTTTATGGGTTGTTTAGTTTTTAAGGGTCTCTTCAAGGACTTCTGAAAGAATTTTAAATTTCTGTAGCTCTGTTGAGAAATTTTTAAATATGATTTTTGTCCTTTGTTACCCAGAGTTGTATTCAGAGAATGATTTGGAGAATAGTCTGGGGAGGGGCTGTGAATTACTAAGGAATTATTACACATTTTAAAGTTTTGAGAGTTCCTTTTCTTGAAGTGGAAGTGCCTTCAGAGATCATTAGCTAAAGTTTCTCATTTAGTGCTTTAGGAAATGAGATCTAGGGAATGTTCACTATCTGAGCCCATTTCACCTAGCTAGATAGTGATAAATTTTCTATTGAATTCAAATATTTTTTTCACCAAGCAAAAGTCTGAAGATGGTTATCCATGAGCACTTACTTTATATCTAAAATTATATTAGAATAAAAAAGATAATTCTATTTACTTAAAAATAATAAATACTAAAAATTTTGAAAAAAAATTATGCCACACTTATAGATCATCTTGTGCATGTTTTTGAAGAAAAAGTTTGGAAAAAATTCAAACTAAACAAATGATTATTGATTTTTTCCTGATTTTAATATATTATCATTTCAATTAGACTTAAATGATTCAGAAACATATAAAGAAGAATGTGAATATCATCTAAAATCTTACATGCAAAAATTAGCAATTTTAGTACTTTGGTGCATGTTATTCTACACATCCATATAAAATTCTACATAAATTGGATCACATATTTATATTTTTAAAATTTTTTTTTGCCCTCTAATTTATAGACATTTATCATCATTCCCATAAATACAGAGCAATGTCATTTTTTATGGTGGCATAAAGAATGTCATAGTATAAATATACTATAATTTATTTTATCAATATGACATTTAAGTTGCTTGTAATTTTTTACTCGACACATGAAAATGAATATCCTGATTCATATATTTTTAGACAACTCTCTGATTTTTTAAAAATCAATCCCTAGTATTAGAATTAATGAATCTGAGGGTATACATATACATTACATATTTGACAGATATTGTAAAATTCTTTACAGTGATATCAACAATATTTTTCATGTTGTATTATATTTCTTTAACAACAATGTGCTTTATCTTTGTTTTTAACTCTTTGTCAAACTATGTGGGAAAATGTATCCCTTTGATTTTCATATCTTTGGTTAATATTTCTTTGCCAATTCTTATAGGTGAGTATTTGTATATTTTTATAAATGTGCAAGAACTCATTGTATCAAAAAATATATGTATATGTATAGTATACATACTATATGTAGTTATGACTACTTGCTATTTATATAGAGAGATATATATATAATAGTCATATTTATATATACTGTACATACATATATAAACATACATTTCTTCTATGTACTTTCTCTTTAGAAAATGAAGGATCCAGTTATTAAAGTAACAAAAGACACAAAGTTGGATTCCTCTACAAGGTGGTCAGTAGCATCTCTCCCAAGCTATCTGAGCTCTGACACCAATGAGGCAACGTGATCTGGGGCTTGTGTTCTCATCCTTTCTAGATCTAAATTTTCTATCCTATTAAATGAGGGAGTCATATGAAATTATTTATAAGGGTCCTTCCAGCTCTAAAATTCCTTGAATCTGTGTTTGCATTTTATTAGGGCTTTCTGTTATTGCTGAAGCTTTGAAAAACATTACTTAAACTTCTTAATAGCAAGACATAAAAAAATTGTAGCTCAGCAGTCTGATTTGATCAGTTAAGCAAGGTTGTACTTAATTTTTGTCTTTATTTTTCCAAGCCAGCCAAGTTACTTTAATTGTATGGATTATATGTGCTGGGTATTGGCAATCATAGGATTAGTTTCCCAATGAATAAATCCCCTGGTTGCACTGTGACTTTCAGTTTAGAAAGCTGAGCTGAAGTACTTGCTTCTTCCTGGATTGTCCATCTAATAGCACAGATCTTTGACCTTTGCCCATTCTCAAGGTTATCAACACAACAAGCACACCATTTTCTTTATAAAATGTAAAAAAAAAAACCACAAAAAATTTTAATGATCCCCTGTGGCTGCAAATGAGTCAATAGATACTGTAAAATTGATGCTCTTGTTTATGTGAAAGATTTTGTAAGCGTGAAAGGACTGGAGTTCAACATCTCCGCTGTATTGGACCCCTGTCCTTTCTTCAGCACTAGGAATTTGGACCATGAGTAGAAATTCCCAAACCTGGCTCCATTGCTTCATAGGTACATAGGTAAGTGACTTATCATTTCTAAAATCAGAATAACCTTAAGTCCTCCTTATGGAGACTGTTGTCAGGAACAACTAAGGTGTTAATAATTGCTGACATTTGTCCAATGCCATGTGCCACGGGCTGTGGTCAGGGTTTTACATGGTTCTCACAACCCTTGTGCACTCTGCACTTGGTCCTCAATGGATGTTAGCTGATTTTCACAACTATCTTGAAGGGGTGAAGAAAAAACAACAACATTTAATTCAGTTTGTGTAACAATTTTCACTTCTTAGGAATGTAAAACTTCACTTCTCAGTAGGGTCCTGACTGGGACTTGCTCACACCTAAGACCCTCATTCCTGGGAGCAACCCTGCAACTAGTGCCTCCAAGTTTCACCAGAGCAAAATTACAGACAGCCACATTGATATTTTTCTGATTTTGGCAAAAACAGCCAGTGATTTCTCAAAAACAAACAAGTTACATTTGTGGTTGTCAAGGGTCAACTGAACGTCCTAGGTAATCTTTAACAATTTCCTGCTCCTCTACTCAATAGTAACTGCAAACCAATTCCGTTTCACTGTCCTACATCATGTTTTCCGTCTTGACCTCTTCCCTTCTTCACTGACCACCTTCTCACAACTCACACTTCTCCTCAGGCAGTAGATACAGACTAGAGACCCATTTGATGAGTGCAGTGCTTCTTTTTTCATGTTTTAATTCGTTGTAAACCTTTAAATATTAGGAGTTTTAAATATAATAAAATCCAAATTTCTGACTTTGAAATTTCTGGTTTTTTCTTGTGGGGGGGAATAAAATATAGATATGACAGCCCTGGGCTCACGTTCCCACATAAATGCAGCTGGTTGGTGACCCCTGTGAGGACTTGCCTTCTCTTGCCCCCATTATCTACCTCCAATGCTTTTTCTCTTCTCCATTTCCACAGCTTTGTCTTTTATTTCTTGCCTAACTCCCTGACATATGTGTTGGTGGCCTCTGCCCCATGCGGATTTGCTCTTTTCCTCTTAACTTCTATTTGCTTCCTCTTTCTTCGGACATTTCTTCTTTCTTCCTGGCTCTCAGGAGCCAGTTCTGTGTTTGCATCTTTGGCTGCTTCTCCTGACTTCTGTCTCTATAGTAACAGGAGCCTAGCCAGGGAAATGAGAAATGCAGGGTCATACCAGCAGGGAGCAGGAGAGTCCTGAAAAGAAAAGGGAAGGAGCTTGTAGGAAGAGATGGCCTCCCCTTCCTACATAGGATCGTTACCGACACCTGCCACGTACAATTAATTTACCACCTGTTCCCTCTTCTTCCTTCCTGCAGGGTTTATTGGGGTGTTATATGAATTTGGAAGGGAGGACCTTCATCCACATTCAGCTACTCTGGTCTCTAACCACCTGTAGGTATTGCATCAGAATCACAAAAGGTTTATTGACCACGCTTCCTGGGTGTCACGTGTCACCTCTGGCAGTTTGATTCTGTAGAACAGAAATCAGACAGCTTTTAGAAGTGATTTTGGTCTACTGACCCTGGAGCTGTTGCCCAACAGTGCATCTGGAAATGAATAAGAGCTTCCCTTTTAATGTGGGGAAACTGAGACTCTGACAAGAGGCAAGATTTCCTAAAAGGCTCGTTCCACAGGATAGTGTTTCAGTCCAGGGTCTAAGATATTTACTTCATGTAAACATTCATGGAAGGTAGCAGAGCATATCTGTTTTTCACTTCTAATCTAGGCCAGCTTTCAGTTCAACCAAAGCTATGAAGAGTTTTAATTTTGGAAATTTCAGTTTTTTAAAAATCCAGATTTTTAAGAAATGGCAACCCTAAGACTAGATTCCCACGTAACACCACTTAAATTAGTAAACTTGCAGTCATCTGAGTGCTTGAGTCAGTATTTAATTGTGAAATAGGACAACTTCATGGATATACGTAATTAAACTTATAACAAGAACACAATGAATGGCTTGTTAGAATTGAAAAGATTTTCTCCTCCACATACTTCCTTTTGTATTGCTCCCTATTTTTAATTCTTTAAAAGCTTTCTGAATTGTTTTTCTTCCCACTGAAATGACCTCCACACAGGTTCATTTCATAGGTTCAGGCCCAGAGCAGTGGGACATTTTCTAATCTTGCTTTGCCATAGTTAAAAGATAGATAGCCATGATTGCTGGATTAAAACACTAGGTATATGAACATTAAATTCAATGTTTTGTCAGAATTCCACAGAGAATCAAGAAACGGATATTAATTTTAACTGAATAAGTACAATTTTACTCACAGTCTGGGGAATATTATCAAGATTACAGACATAGCTAATTTCAAGAACTTTATGAGCTTTTGTAAAATATGTACTCAAGGGTAAAACCTCCAAAAAGTTGCATGCATGTAATTGAACAACAAATAAGCCACAGTAGAGATAAGTGGCACAATCTGCAAATCTGTCCTTAGAATTCAGGTTGAATGCTGTCCTTACGATTCAGTGGGATTTGTATTTTTGCCGTCATTGCTTTTGAGTATCCGTATTATCACTGGTGGATTGAAAAACAGTTTTGATGATTTGTAGGAGGGCTTTTTTTTGAGTCAGGGTCTCCCTCTGTCACCCAGGTTGGAGTGCAGTGACACAATCACAGTTCACTGCAGCCTCAACCTGCTGAGCTCAGGCGACACTTCTGTCTCAGCCTCCTGAGTAGCTGGGACTACAGGCACACAATACCACGCTTGGCTAATTTTCTGATTTTTTTTTTTTAAATAGATGAGGTCTCACCATGTTGCTTACGCCAGTCTTGACCTTCTGGGCTCAAGCTATCCTCCTACCTTGGCCTCTCGAAGTGCTGGAATTATGGGCACGAGTCCCTGCTCCTGGCCAGGAGGATCTTTGAAGGGAGAGTGAAGCCCAGAAAGTCAAATCTTGGAAATCAACTAAATCTCCTTGTGTTTTATCAGTTAGCACTTTTTATGGCTCATAATAGAGTCAACTCAGAGGGTCACTCCCTGAACACAGCATTGAATATTGTAATGTGTGAGTTCTCAATTTGTTTATAAGCAGATTGGATGAGGGGCTTTAATAAATACTGGGCCAAGAGAATGCTTCTGATACACACGAATGTGAATCATGCAATGAAAAATTGAATTGAATTCCTCTCCTCTCTCCTCCTCTTCCTGCCTCACCCCAAGGCAGCAAGTTCCAACTGCGGCAAAGCTGTGGTTACTATATTCTTGTTTTTCTTTTTGCATTTGATATATTTAGAAAATGTGGGGTATTACAGAGCTAATTATATACTTTGTTTCTAACTCAGCTGAAGAATTTTGTCACCTTTATTCTTAGCACCTTTATTCCTCCCATCATATATATATATGATGTTTACACACACACACACACACACACACACACACACACACACACACACACACGTTTAAAGTTTCTCTGTCATGAATACAAGGCTCCTACAGATAAAATTCTCACCTGAATGACTTTCATTTCAGCTCAAAAATTGAGGTGTAATCATTGGAAGAAATACCAAGTAGGTTTATGTAGGCAGGGCATTGGGAGAACTTCAGTGAGAGACAGGAGTTCGAAGTAGAAAGCCTATAGCCTTTCTGGAATATTTTTCTTAGTGTCACATGCTGGACAGAGAAGCATTAGATCAAAAGGACAGGATGTAGGTTGGTAAGATCTGCAGGAGCAGCATTAAAGTTATATTCAATAGTGTATTGTGATAAAGCACCTATATAATTCACATCTTTTTATTCGTGCTATTTTTTGGAGAAAGTTTGCATCATGAAATAATGCAATTCAGTTCAATAAAATGGAACTAATGTACAACATTGCTGATGTACAGATATTCTACTTGATTTATGAAACAAGAGCGACGAGGATAGAGCAATTTGGCCCAAGTTCAGTTTTTACCCATTTGAACTCCATTTTTCAAGCTGCAGACTTGGTCATTGCGCTGTCGCTTATGTTTGTCTTCCTTACTTATGAAGTTAATTATGACAAGCTGATTCTTATCTTTAGCACTGATGAGTGGCCTTTGAAAGAGTTGTTGGCAAGTTTGCTTGATATTTCTTTTTGTTGAAGGTGCATTTTGAAAAGTGAAAGCCAGCTAGTCAGTTACAGATTATTTTATAGTGATTTTGTACATTCTCCTCCCATCTTCTATATGAAAATATATTGTAGCTTTTTTGTTTCTAATGCTGAAAAGAGATGACAATGAATCTTTTAAAATGGCATCATTTGAAAAAAGATAAGCATATAAACATAAGTAACAACATATTATTGTGGGTAACATTGATACTCATTAGGAGAGGCATTTTTGTTTTGAACAAACATAAGTAGGCACACTGCTAACGCCTAACTGTCATTCAACATTTATAACTCAATAAATTTGGGAGGGGATGCAGTTTGGTGTTCAGATGTTTAAGGCAGAGTAATACTACAACATAATATTCTTATGTTATAGGGCACAAAACTTTTATGATTGGCCCCACTTTAAGTAAAACAAATATTTAGAGAAAAAAGTGGTAAATCTTTTAACTGAACCATTTTTATGTATATTCTGCAAAGAGATGTCCAAGTCTTTCTGACCACAAATGTGCCTTAGTTTTCCTCAATCCTGATGATAATCATACAAATAGTTACTTGTCTCTATCTAAGATTAGCCCTTTGATAAAATGCTATATGTTAGAGTTAGATGTAGCCGGTAGGGACTTGATGCTTCTTGGGGAGGTACAGGAATGTGAGGGAGATGTGCTCTAATCTCTGTGGATGAAACCTAGCCTAGTTCGTGACTGTATCAGAAAATGGGAAAATGGCATGGGATATATCTATGTGACTTCCTATTTCCTGAACCAGCCATAATGCTTTCAACTAATTATTGATGACTCTTGCTGCCTAACACAAGGATTCAACAGCAAAGACTAGTTCATTCTTTTGTGGGTTCACTTAACTACATGTGTTAGAATTAGATGATTCAATCATTCATTGTCCTGCAATGATATCCCAACATTGTACTCCTTCTCCTGACGGTCAGGAAGAAAAGATGGCTAAGAGAGAGGCGGGTATATGTGTGAAATTATTTTAATGTGCTGCAGAAAATTTGGTTTGAATTATTATTATTATTATTATTATTATTACTGTTTTCCCCCAGTGGTTGTTCCAGGAAACCCTTTAACTATGTTGATAATTTCTGAGTCTCTTTGAGACTGAAAGTCATGAGTTGCTACTTTAATTCACTTGATTTGAGGCTGTAGTCACAGGGACTCTTGGCTACAGTAAAGATTAGTACTCTCTTCTAAAACTTTAAACATCCCTCCTGAGGAGGAAAAAAATGTTCTTTGGAGTAGGCTAGACACTTTTGGGTTGGTGGTTTTCTTTTATAAATGAAAGTGCTTTAATATTTCTTGGTTTGTGGACCAATCTATATTTCCTTAAGCAGAAACAACAAACCTATATACACATAACAATGTTTTAAGATGGGTGAGGGAAACATTAAACACTCAGTGTTTCATAGACTGACTTTGCATTCAGCTACCCAGCTGCAATTTGAAATCGAATAGCAATTTAATTTTGCTTTTCATTCTTTCCATTCCTGAAATGTCACCACAGACTCTGCTTTATTTGAAACATATACAAGCAGAGATATTACTATGCATAGTGGTTCTTTAATTGCAGCATATTTCATTAGGTTGCACACATTAATTCCACTCTATTGGGAAAAAAAAAGAAAGCTAGAAGTAACCACATGGTAGTTAACTTCATATGAATTTTCATGAGTCAATATACACATTGGCTTGATGCTATTAGATGCGTGATCTTTGAAATTTCATTATTCGAGGACTAATATGACCAAATGTGTAATTACAGAGTTGGCAAGTTTAACCACTCTGAAGAATTTGTGTGAATGCGTCTGCTTATTTAAAATTTCAATCTAAATTCAGATTCTTTGATGAACTAGGCACTGGTAATGATGCCATTTGCCACCATTTTCAATGTTGCATAGATTTTCTTCTATTCTTGGTACTATTTTCACAGTTTCCCATCTATTGGCCAGTTTATATACATTTATTTCTTCAGGATCATATATTAGGAGATAACAAATGCCAGGAGCAATCTATCTTTCAGAATGTAACAGAGAAGGAGGAAAGAAGCCGCCCATCATAGAGCTTATGTTCAGGGAGTGAGGAAGGGGAGACAGAAATTACCTAAGTAAATGAACAGTGACCTGATGAGACGATAGTTTTATTAGGTAGTGGTGAGTCCTGCAAAGAAAATTCAACAGGGTGAAAAGGAAACGCTGCCTTGGTAGGAAGGTCAACGTTAGGTATGATGGTCCACTAGCCTCTCTGAGGAGGGTGCATTTGAATTGACACCGCTCTAAGATTCTGGAGGAGGAATGTTATAGGCCAAGAGAAGAGCACATACAAGGACCCCGAGGAAGGGCCAAGCTTGGAGGTCTGTTTTAAGAATCAGAATAAAAAATTAGGTGAACTCAGTAGCACACACCTGTAGTTCTGGCTACTTGGAAGGCTGGGGCAGAAGGATCACCAGAGCCCAGTGGGTCGACTCTGGGGTGACCATGAGCATGCCACTGCACTCCAGCCTGGGTGACAGACTGAGACACCAACTCAAAAAAAAAAAAAAAATCAGAAATAAAGCCAGTGACTGGATCGCATAAATAAGGTTGGGAACAGATGAGGCTTGGCAGCTATGTCAGAATAAGACTGTATCAGGCTATATTTCTTCTTTATTGTGCCTCATTTATTTTGTTTTGAATTATTGTTCAGCATTTCCAAGATAGCTTCTTATAATTGTATTCTTCAAAATCTTGACTTTCTTACTCTGTGTACCAATAAAACAATTATCACATTGAAATATGTAATATTAATTTCTTTTCCATTTAGGTTGCATTATAGATTCTTAAGTTATATCAATAAAACCTCCTTGTTTTGAACTCTGACCCTATTCCATTGAGAAGCAAACAATTTTTTCCCTTAAAATTGAGGTGTCCTTTCATGACGTTTTTCTCCCCCTACTTATTATTATTTTATATCTCTGAGTGGGCTGGCTAAATGATGTCGGTGATTATTTTCCTGAGGCACAGAATCTAGGATATTATAATTATAATTGTCTGCATAATCAGTTGAATTTGCTTTCAGCTGTCCTGTTTTCCAACGGCCTTATCCTGTTAAATATATTCACTTTCTCAAATTCCTTTTTATTTTCTGCTTCTGTTCCTAACCTCCAAAGGCATCTTATTATCTCTCATCAGTTTTTGCCTTTCATTTCGACTTAATACTACCTGTAGGTTTAATTAACTTGTTGTTTGTTTCTCTGGCCTAGATCATTAATGAAGATGTTAAGTGAGACTTGGCAGACCCTCCCACACTGAGTATACTTTGCCATTTAAATTCTATTTTGCTTTGAAATTCTCAATCCTATTTTCAACAAAATAGCTCTCTCTTGATCTGAGTTTGGTTTGGAAACCAGAATTTGTGAATCCTTAGTTACTTTGTTAAAAAAATTAGGGATGTAATGAACAAATGTAAAGATTTGTTGATTTCTTCAATTCTGGCAAAGACATTTTTTCATTGTACTTGAGTGAGATTTTTAGCTAACCACTTCACATGCTTTGCTATTTTTCACTTTTCTGAAAAGCAACACCCCAGTATCACTGCTTTGCAAGATTTAAGTCATGTTCTGATCGTTGACTTCTTGAGGCACTTATGTGATCATTTCAGGAGGAAATTTTTCGTGACTGATCTCAGGTCCTATAAATCACTTCTATGTATCACTAAGTTCTATGATTTGGAGATTTTTGTTTTTAAGTTCACTTAGACACTTGCTCAAATATATTCAAAAATAAAAATAATGTTTTATGGATTCATTGCCAGTTATTTTAGTTTGTAACTGTAGCAGGAAGATATATTGAGACTCTCTGTCCTTTTTTCATATTAGGCCCCAATTATTTCAATTCTATTACAGAATCTTAGCCCAACAAAGCAAAACTTGCAGAAGGGGTACCTGGGAACTGCTTTGGCCATCCTTAGATGATTATCTACCTCCTTTCTATAAAAGAGGCTAGACAGGTAAAGAGAGGAACTGAAAAATGAAGATAACACTTTTTGAAAGGAGATACGAGTACTTGTGAAGGGGTGAGGAGTGAGTCTGTCACCTCAGGCCCCCTGAATAAATCTTTAGAGAGTGACTGACCTAGGCTCCCTGCATTCTTCTTGGCACAGAGGGTTTAGAACCCATTCCTGAAGAAGAGAAGATGAGACAACATGGCTAAGATCAGGGAGAAAGGAGAGGATGGCCTATGCTTCTGAATTCTGCTGATGGAAAGGATGTGTGTTTTCTGAGGGCTTTGTGGGGGAAACTTTTCCAAAGGAGACCGCCTAGAAGGAATAGATAGGCACAGGAAAAAGAGATTGGAGCTGTCTATGGGATGAAGAAGACGTAGAATCATTCTTAGTTGCAGCCAACAGAAACATTGGCTTCCCTTAAGGGATCTGCAATTGAAAAGTCTTCATAATGGCAAAGGGCTCAGGAAGAAAGAATGGAACAGTGAGTCAGTAAACATCTTCCACGATCAAAAGACTCCTTAAAGGTTAAGTTGCATTAGTGCAGGTCACGTGAGGCCATTCATACCCTGTACCTGTTATCCCTTTTCTGCTTCTCTGCTCCAACTCTGGAATTGTCAGAAACCAGAGCAGCAGAGCTGGGACTGGGGAAGAAAAGAAATCCAAAGTAATAAACAGATTCAGAGGACCATGATCCTCCTCCATAATCATTTATTTTAGGCATGAAGAAGAGCTGAGGGAAGAGAGACGTAATGATTTAACTTTTAATAAACTTTAGATTTTTTGATTAATATCTTGGACTGAACATTTTAATTATTAAATAAGAACATTTGGTTAACTAAAAGTCACTTAAAGGCTTTTCTTATCTGAGAGTAATTAGAAATGTCATGGAGTCAGGCTAGATTGTCACTAAAGGGCAGAGGACAGCCAGCGCCACCAAAATGGTCTTGAACAGGGGTGGTAGTCAAAACTGGTTTCTTTTCACCTTATGCGCTATGTAATTCTATCTTTCAATTTAACACTTATCTTTTTGCTTTTAGAGATTACAAAGAATATAAAGTCAGCAATGAGACTTTCTTTCAACGAAACAGCTCAGAATCTCGTTGGAGTTAGTATACTCAGCTTTTGTTTGAGATCTGCTTTTTGTCTCTTGTGGTTTGTGGAAATGAAGTCCAAATCTGGCTGCAAAGAAATTCACTAGGAAATGTAAACATCAGGAGAAGGTGACAAGATGATGGAGGATCTGAGATTCTTGCCAACTGAGGAACAGATATAGGGGCAAGGGACATATTTAGCTTGTAAAATAAAAGATGAGGCGAGAATTTGGTGCCCATCTTTATATATTGTGGAAGGGAGCCTCAGTTTAATTCTGTATGTCTGCAAAGAATCGAACTAGAAGAATTTTAAGATAGGAGATGATATACCAACTGAGATTACAACTTTAATATGCTTTGGGCTGTTTTAAAATACTGGATCTGGTTGTTCCTATAAGAGTAAGCTGCTATCTCTAGCTGTCTGCAAGCAGAAACTGAGCAGCTAGATGGGATACTGGGATACCAAGAGGTACTGTTGTGGACCTCTGCATTGGGAATAATTTTCAATTTCATAAACTCAGGCTCTTTTGCCAATGCTAAGATTCTAGGTATTGATAAAATGTCCTCAGGCGCACTGGCCAGGAGCCTCTCGGACTATCAAACTCTCGGACTATCATCATCAGCAATGTAATTGGCAGGTTAGGCATCTATGGTCATAGAAATAGCACTGGTGGTAATAGATTTGTTCATCTGAGACCATTATGGCTATTGCCTGTTCAGTAACCATATTTTGTTTCCCTTTCTGGTTGTGGTAGCATATGGAAACAAAACAGAAGATATTACCCTTTTTCTGTGCTCTGCTTTACAGCAAAACTTTCCAGGAGCTCTACTCAATTGTCTTCAATTCCTCTCAGTCCATTCTTTCTTGAACCCATTCATCTTGATGAACACAAGCATTCTTATAGTTTTAAATGATAATCATCCCTAATTTATATCACAATCCCAGATTTTTCCCAGGGAAACCAGGGATCAGAAATGGTTCCTGAAAGAGATAAGCCTTGATATAAAACTTTAATTTGAACTCAACAACATAGGCAGATGTGAAGTAGATTGGAAGAAGGCTAAAGATGAAGTCTTGAGGTGAAACACATGGCCTTGTGAATAAAAGCACTAAACTGAAGTGGTAAATACCAACCCACTTGTGAGATTAGGGTCAGGAACACAGAAGCCAGTAAAAGACTTGGAAGGACAGAGGTGAGATGCCAGAGTTTCTGTGAAATGACATACTAGTAGATTCCTAAGACAGCTATTTGAAACTATAAATAATATGTATATACCTTATATACCTCACGTTTGAATTTGATTCTGAAAAACTATTCTTTTTCAACAATTTTTTGTAGAGGTCTAACTGAACTACCATGCAAAAGGAAAAAATAGATTTCTATACAATGTATTTTAATAAATGCTATCCATATAAATATTTTTCTCACTGACATATTAATTTTTCTTTACTATAATTAGAAGACTGTAAATACATTAACTTTTGTGAATCCTTGAAATAAATTATCAATGATTATGAGTTTTCTCACAGCAAAGCCAACTAGAACTACACCCCTGCAGTTTTATGAAAGCAAATGGTGTCTGTATTTTATAAGTCTATTAAGAGAATTATGATTTCCTGTGGCTGAGAGCTGTGAAGAGAATGATTTAGCAATGTGGTGGTCAGTTTCCAGCAACCCTTAGGTTATTAGATACCAATAAGATGCATTCTCTATTTCATGACACATCAAGCATTTGCTGAAAAAAAGAGTGAAAGACAACAATCATGGGAGCACACACATGTAGGTAAACATTTTGCATTACTTCAGTCATTGGCATTGAAGTTAGGCCACACAGCTTTGATTTAGTGCATTCCCTGAGTGTATTCAACATTTATCTGGCACTAATCACTAATATCAATGCAGCTATGGATCTCATTAGGGTTATGGAAATAATACCTAAGCATGTCACTAACAATACCTTTGTTAAAAAAGATATCTCTAACAGACATAATTTATGCAACCAGCACTAACTAAAGGTCCTAAAAATTCAGAACCACCATCAATGTCTAGAGAAGCAGACTTCCTGAAATAGACCTTGCTACTTTAGACTTGCGCTAGGGAACCATGCCTATGTTGATTCGTTTTTTGACTGTGAGCATAATTAATCTGCCTCTGATCACCAAGTGTCCAATTACCTAATACGCAAACTGTGAAGTGTCCAGAGTCTGAGAAAAGCAAGAACATCAAACCATTGTAAAAAATTCAGCTTTAAAAAATAATAATAGGGCCAGGCTTGGTGGCTCAGCCCGTAATCCTAGCACTTTGGAAGGCCAAGGCTAGTGGATTGCCTGAACCTGTGGGTTCAAGACCAGCCTAAGCAACTTGGTGAGACCTCATCTCTACAATAAATCAAAAATTACCCAGGCATGGTAGCACATGCATGTAATTCTGGCTACTTGGAAGGCTGAAGGAGAAGGATCACCAGAGCCCAGCAGGTTGATGCTGGGGTGGCCATGAGTGTGCCACTGCACTCCATCCTTGGCAACAGAGTAAGACTTCAATTCAAATAATAATAATAACAATAAAATAGTAATAATAATAAAAGAATCTTGATTTTTGTAACCAAAGGAACCTGGGGAACAAAATAATTTACTTTTAGCATATGTATGAAATTATGTGTTTATGGTTTGGTGTTTTGGTTTAAAAAATATTGCAAAAAAAGAAAGAGAAAGTACCATAATCATTTCAGGTTTTGGGGTCTCTACGGGTCTTCAGCTGACCTTATTCTCCACTGAAATAGAAGCAAAGCTCCCTCCATCAGGGCACAAGTGACCCATGCTGTGTGCTGGTCTAGCAGTGTCTTTGTGACCCAGAAGGTAATTAGTCTGAGCCCAGAAGGATGACTGGATTCCCTTATCTGTGTGTGAGCTGGCAGCACAAGAAACGTTATTAATGGTCATAAAATTATCTGATCCCTTTTTAACAGCAGCCTTAGCATTTGTCTGTCTGACCTCCTGTAGCAGTTATTCCCACAGGCTGACCAATGTGCTGGGTGAAGATGAATTCCTTTTTATTGGTTTGAAATTTATTGCCCGTTAATTTCATTGATCAAAGGGAATAAAAGATCAAAGAAAGGGTAGCCCATTACATGAAGATACAAATCATTATTACTTTCTTTAATATTTTTGACATTAACATTAATCACTATGAATTATGGTGGTGTTCCTTTGGATGTAATATGCAACTTCAAACACATTTCATTTTAACACCACCTTATTGCTCACCACGTTAGTTAAGCAGGTTTTCTTTCAGCACAGTTTTTTTTTTCCCCCTTATTTGCAGCCAAATGGAGGGGGGAGTAGCATCATGTTTGTATCTCTGGAGGTTGTGATCACACAGCTGTGTACCTGTATCTCCCTTTGCAGCAAAATACTTAATATTTAATAGACGTGACTGAGATACATTCTTTCTTCAATAGACTACATTGACTTGAAAGGTATATAAATATTCAGGATCTGTGGAATCAAAGACAAATTTGATATTTTGGGGGGATTTAGAACCACAAATGATAATATGATTGTGTACTTGATTCGAAAATGTGTGGGAAAAGATAGAGAGCTGCCTTTGATGTGTCTATAAAGACACACATTTTCTAGCCAAATGACTGTTTTCCAAGGCAGTTTTGTGGGGATTTTTTAGAGCTAAGCACGAAAAGATTCAGTAATTGAAATATTTTTGGGAGATAGTTGGAAGCAATTTATTACACCTCTATACTTACACCTCTGATAATTTACAACAAATGGGATTTTTGGAGGGGGAGTAGGTCAATTGTTTAATGAGATTCACACTTATTTTTTTAATGTCTGCCTTTGTGGTCAGTTATGACCTCATAACATTAATGGATATTTGAAAGCTAGAGAGATTTTAGAGATTATATTGTTCTCCTCACTTTACAGATGAGATACTTAGCTCCAATAGAGATTTTTTTAAAATTTCCAAGGACATTCCAGTTGATCAGTGAAATCATAGTCTCTGGAACTGTACATTCATTCCTGGCTCCCAATTTATTGATCTCCAAAATAAATATCATTTTTTTATGTGACTAAGTTGCTTCTAAATCATTCTGATTAATTTTGAAATAATTGAGGTTGACTGCTTAAGCTTAAAACTAAAGGTCCTTACCATCAAATGTCAAGTTTAGTTTAACAGTCATTAAGCACCTACTGTGAGGTAGGTCTTATACTGGATATTGAAAGTAGCGAAATAATTAAAAAAGATAGCTTTGACTCTAAAGTCTAGTGAGACAAGCAGACTCACACAAAGATAAAACTACAATATAGTATAAGGTTTAAGTGTTAACAGCTACATGCAATTTACAGATACAGTCAAATAAGAGAGTATTTGCATGTGTCTGGGGAAAAAACAAAACTGTTTCAAAGAGAAGATACCTCTTTTCTATGAGGTGTTAAAGAGGAAATAGATGTTTTCTTGGCCAAAAGAAGAGCATTCAATGTGGAAAAATAAAACTGAGTGTGCAAATATTCAGAGATGTGAAAAATTGCATCATGCTCAGGATACTTAGTTTGTGAAAGACCTGGGAACAATGGGGCAAGGGGTGGGAGGCAGGGCTGAAGAGACAGGTGGTGACCAAATCTTACGTAGACTGGCTAAGGAAGTTGGCAATGGGAAGTCAGTGAAGGGTATATGCAGATGCAAAAAAATATCTGGCTTGTGTTTTAGAAATGCTGTTCTAAGGACAGTGAAGAAGGCTCATTAGAACTGGCAGGCGTGGAACTGGTGACAGAGGACCTAGGCTATCTAATTGGTCCAGTCAAGTAACACTGTGACAAAGTAAGATGGTCTGTTAGAGAGGATTTGGCAGATTGGAGAGCTATTTAGGAGAGGAAAAAAGAAAAAAGACTGTCAGGGAGATTGAAGTATTGAGTATGACTACCAGAGTTTTTGCTTATGTAAATGGCATGCAGATGAAAAGTGACTTTGGGGTGAAAAAGAGTGGTAAGACACAATGAGCTCGATTTTGAATGTATTGAATTTTGGGTTACAGCATGCATCCATGTGGTCCTTTTGTCGAATATTTGATGAGATGTACAGTCCTGGTGTTCAGTTGAAAAATATGGGTTGGTAATACAGGTTAAGAAATCATCAGTAGATGCAGTGTCATTTAAGACCATGAGAGATGCTGAGCATGCAAGGCGTACATAGAGAGTTAGCAGAAAAAAGTGACACTGAGTGATGCCAAATGATCACTGAGTGACACCAGTATTTCTGAGGCACATGAGAGAGCCACTGGTGTAGAAGCCTGGAAAAGAAGGGAGAACCAGTGGGCTGATATTTCAGAAGACAAAAGTGTCATGTCTCGACAAGCGGTCATTAGAGCCAGAAGCCTCAGGTCACAGTAAGATGAGGGCTGAAAAGTGTCTATTTGATTTGTCCATGAGTAGAATATAAGTGACTTCAACAGAGGCAGCTCCTTGCATGCTGGAGAAGATTCTTATTGCAGTGGCAAGAGAGGAGATAGGCAGAGCCAAGTATAGACAACTCTTTCCGCACAAAGAGATAGTGTTGAGAGTAAATGCAGGGGTCAAGGAATGGGTTTGAGGAGGGAGAGTAGGTTTGCGCATTTTTAGTGACTGATGGAGAAGACACTAGAATGGAGAGATTAGACCTACAGGTGAGGGGACATAATTAAAGGAGAAAATGTCTGGATGAAATGTGATCAACAGAACAGATGGAAGGCTGCATCTGATAAAAAAAAAGACGGAGAGGAGGATAGTATGCATATGAACTTGTTTGATGGGAAGAAATGAGAGGGAGATCTTTCCAAAATTGTATTATCCTGAATCTGAATTCTGACTTCCTAGTTGTGTGACCTTGGGCAAGTTTTATCATCTCATTGTTCTTCAGTTTCCTTATCTGCAAAATCATAATATTGATCACCTAAACGTTATTGAGTCATATGAGTTAAATGAGATAGTGCCTATGAAACTCATAATGTAGTACCTACCACATTGTGTTTTAAATTGGTGTCATCATTAAGGGATGGCTGAAGAGTTCTTCCATTCTCAATACTTTACCAGATTTTTACATTCCCTTTTCAGGTGCAGTCTCTCTCGATTCCTTCTTCTTTCTCTAATTTGCAGCCCTACCCTGGCACCTTCCTCAGCCAGTCATGAGATAGCTAGTAAGAGTCAAGCATCACAATATTATAAATGGTGACTTGTTCTCCTATGCCTAAGTCTGTTGAGAGTGTCTGGTCTGCACTTTATGAGACTGAGGATTCCTTCACCCTCTATTTGTGCCTGAGGAGAATTAGTTATGTCATGGAGATGAGTGGAGAGAGTAAAACATACTCATTTTCTCTGATCAGTTTCTCCTAGAGGGATAAGTCAATTGCCTTCTGCATTATACTTGATGATGTTTCTCAGTCCCAGTCACAAAATTTGTCAAGATTCCTGAAAACACATCAATATAGCCATTTATGGTCTTGCTCCTGAGCACACAGAGGAAGAAGTTAACAAATTTAGAACTCACAAGGAATAAATAAATAAATAGGCATGTGGTTACAATACAAATCATAGTCATGTGGAAAATAACCATAAGTGGATCTCTATCACCTCTCCCCATGCCCATCTTCACACATACAAACACTGTGAGAGGTATAATGGGATTTTTTTCCCAAATATTTCGTTTATTTCTGTGTTGAAAAAAGGCTTGTGATTTATTAGTCCATTTAAAACCCATTAAAGATCTCCTTGGTTTGATTAAATGGCACCATTTTAAAGGTTAATCAGTGTCATTTTTTATATTTAAAACTTAAAGGTACAGTGCTTCTTACTTACTGAAAATTACCATCATAAATGGAATAGGAACAGTCGTTGGAATGTATGCCTACTTAAAGTGTGGAATACATACAGTGGGAATCATTTATTAGTCAGATTCTATGGGTTAGTGAACTACTAATAATATGCATTTTTCTCACTTCCAACAATCACAAGGTCAATGTGAGTGTCCCTGCTTGTAGTTTGCTCTATGCACTGCTATACCACACAGGCTGACAAATGCCCCTTCCCTCTGCCCTTTGATTTCTAACAAACCATGTCAGTAGACCTCTCACCACCAAAGTGGAAAACTGTGCTCTCAACAATTGGAGGAATACTTTAATACAATTTCTTTTCTTTCTCTTTAATACTTCCTTTTCATGTTATACATAATATCTGGATATTCTGCTTGTAAGTAACATTGAAACATCACAGATAAGCCTGAAGTCATCTTTGAGTGTCTTCCCTCATCAAGGTTCCCCTCTTAGCTTTCCTACATAGTTTGGCATGTGTGTAATCATTTTGTTTTTTAACATAAAAGCATCATACTTAGGTAGTCATCTGTACATTGTATTTTTCAACATCTGATATTTACTATTTACTTTCTTAATTTACAATGGAAGAATTGCAAAGAAAAGTTCAAATTATTCTTGGAACTCTTGAAAAGAAGAAAACTTTTATATGTAAATCAATCATGAACAGGTATTAAAAGATAAGTCTTGCAACAACTTATGTGAACTTCTGGTTTTATAAGATGGCAAGAGATAGACTAGATTATGTTTTCTCTTGAAATTTTAACACTCTTCTATGCTGAGATTCCCTTTTGAAGAGGTTCTTTGCCCATTTGTCTTTATGGAGTAGGATTTCCATGCTGGTGACTATTATCATAGTAACTCTTTGACTAATTGTGAGAATTTATTGTGTGATGATGTTTCTTACTTGATTGCCTGGTTTTTACTTTTCATAGAACTATATACATCAGGAAACAAGCATGCCCTTTTGAAATAATGCACGTACACTGGTGTTGGGTAACATATCTGTGATTCATCACCAGAGAGAGATAGAAGAAAGACCCTATAGCAAAAACAAATAAACAAACAAAAACCTGTATATAGCTTGCTCTTTTTTGTACAAAACATATTGAAGAAGTAATACTACTCTAATATTTCTCTGCTCAGTGGCTTTGCCAGATAGAAGAATTCAATAAGAAAATTTTTAAAAATCTAGATGAATTTAATCTGTATTCATGAATAATTATTTGGCTATGATTCCCTTGTTTACCAAGTAATTATGGTTTTAAAATCTGTTTGGGTTAGCATTTAGCATTTATCCATCCAAGGGAATCATAACATTGATGGAATATCTATCAGCCCATTCTTATGAGCTAAAGTAATTAAAAAATTCTTTATTATTCTCTGTATGATAGTAACCTACAATAAATTTGGAATGTGTTGTTCAAATATTGACTATCAAAGCAGTGTCCTTCTGCTTCTCTGAGTGGGGGGGAGGAATTCAAAGAGCTTTATTTATAAAGCTTTAAATAAATTCATGATTTCAGAATCCCCATACATTGGAAGAGATTTATTTAGTCACGACACACATACACACAAGCAATCACAAAATTATACAGTGTGTTACCAGTAGTAAGCAGACCCATAGAAATAAACTTAGGATCTGAACTGCAGAAAAATGAAATTTTAGGGATGTGATATAAGTTATGATTTAATACCATTTTGTTCTGATTGCATTAAGTTAGGAAATCCACCCTTTTAAAAAATGTGTCACATCTTATTATTCCACACAATGAACAACTATTATAAAGTTTTTGCTGCCAAATCTGCTAAACAAAAAGCCTATGTGTGTTACTTTTTATCTTAAGCTACTTCCCAAATTAGGTATAATACTGTAAGAATTTGTGTTAAGTCCTCCCAAGCAAATTAAGGCATTGGACCAGAAGATATCTGAGGTCTTGTATAATAATTCTAAGATAGCTATTATTCCAATAAAGATGCTTTGATTTGTTTTCCTTTAAAAATGTCATTGCAGTTATTTAAAGTTTGCAAGTAGGGATGGCAGAGTAAAAAAGGGGTTCTCAGCAGGTACTGGGAGAGCAGTATACTTTTTTTTGTTGTTTAAGAACCACAATGTTGAAACTACGTAATTACATAGTAACTGTTGACCTTGTAATTACACTGTAAGTACCTGTAGTGACAAGATAAATGCATGGTTATTTCTGTCTTTTAAGCTATAGGGCTATCATGCGACCCTAACAATGTAAGCTACATAGTAATTTATTTGTAGAGTAAATACTGCTTATCCACAAGTAATACCTACCATGGGCTTTGCTTGCTACACAGATCCATAGAAACAACAACGTGGCAAATCAGTGCCCTCTAGGCACTTTTATTAAAATGACACCTAAGTCACATGTATGTATACCACTAGAATTGTTTAAGTTATTTTGTGAAGCATTTGGGTATTTTCATCACTGCCTTTTGTTCTAAATTTTTCTTTTTTCTTTTTCTTTGTCTTTTTTTTTTGCATAGTTACTAGTAACCTATTATTAATGATAATTATTTTTTGTTACAATAATATGCCATCATATGGTTTGTTAACTGGGAGTTCTCTTGTCGTCACAGGTTTCCTTCACTTTAAACAAAACCACTTTGGGGAGAACTGTATATACATCAAACTATATTTATTTTAACAAGCTATTAAGTAAAAATCTTTATATGAGTTTTCTGTAGAAAGGAAATAGTAGTTATGGAAGACTTCCTAAAACAAAAATGCTTTTGTAATGTAAACAGTAATGGTAGCTATTAACATTTATTAAATGCTTATTAAGCCCTAGGACACTCTGATAATTACCCGTAATTTAGCTATGTCTGCTCAAATCTGCATTTCAATATTCTGAATGCATTAATGACAATTTGATTTTAACTAAGTAGCTGGTTGGTGAATTCTTTTTCAGTCATTTGTTCATTCAATTTTTTTTTTCAGTCTCTGTGCCAGATACTGTGTTAGCTAGTCCTTAGGGTCTAGTTGTCTTTCTAATGTGGAGGAAAATTGAGCAACTTACTTCAATCTATTGTTTCAATGTAATAGTGAGCACACACTATAATGAGAATAAAGTTATTCAATAATGAGGGCAAAGAGGGAATTATGATGGAGAATGAGAGTGTTTGAGGCTGAGGGGACAGCAAGAACAAATGCTGAGAGACAAGGAACAGGATGTAAGACTGGAAGCCACTACAGCTGACTTAGAGTTTGAGCTTTTAGCAAGAAGTCTTCGGGAGACAGGCACAATACCTTGAACAATCTCATGGCAGGGAGTTTGGATTTTGGCTTATGGTCAATGAAGAATCATTGAACAGTTTACGCAAACGAATGAGATGTTACAATGTGGAAAATTTGAATGAGAATGAGGCAAGACTGACCCTAGAGAGAGAGATTGTTTAGATTATTGCAGGAATCCAATGAGGAGAGAGTGCTGCTCAGAATTCAACACTCAAAGTCTCAGAGGATCCTCTCATCTTCTGTCTATATAGCTCTTCATTCTGGGGTGCCTAATGTCACTGCCCTTAGTGAATGGTAGACATTTGTCCAGTTCCAGTGTAAACTCAAGGTGGGTAAACCAATGGTGCTGGGAAGAGCAATCTGGAACCACTAGCTGGGTTAGCTGGGATTAGCAGTGTTGCTTATAATTAGACCCTAAGCATAATGCATCATACACTCACTTGTATAAGTTCTGGGGCAAGTTTGTCAGCCTTAAGATGGTTTCAGCTCATGAGACATACTTCCATTTTCCCTCGACTAAAACATTGAATCACTCAATAAATAAGCCACTGGCATTTTTCCCCCCTGTGGCCTTTCTGTTGATCAATTTCCTGTAGCCAATGCACTATTTTCACATGGTGTATTTGTTGCCTTTTGACAAGAGTTTACAAGTGAACCTTCCTATGAGAGACTATATATATGAACTACTGCAAAGGGCTTATGGAAAGCTAAATTGGGACTGTTTTTCTTAGCACATCAGTTTGTATGATCAGGGCGAATGGAGAAAAAAAGCAAAAGGCAAACTTTTGTTTGGATTCAAATGTCATCTTTGCCTGTACCACATTTATTTTTATTTCCTCCTGACAAGGGATGTTAACTTTTCAGGAAAACTCAACTTCTCTAAGAGAACAGCCAACACAAACAATTTTTTAAGGTGTGATTTTCCTTGAGGCTGTGATTTTATCATTTGGAGCAAATGGTGGGTTGGAAAAAAAAAAGCTTGCAGTATACATTTCCTTTACTAGGACATCAACTTGAATCATGTTTTGGATATTTTGGCTATTGTGTTTTCTAGTCCTTTGCCTCTCAGGAGACCCCGGTGTGAAACAAAATGGAAAACTGTATTCACATTCTCTTTGGGTCAGATCTCTGGGGACTTGGGGGAGGTGAGAGAAAGTTCCACTTGCTCACAGTATATTCTAGACAGATGTTGTCCCTGAAAATATTTGCATTGGCAGCTTTTTATATTGGTGCAAGGTGGATTTTCTGCAAAGAAATCAGCTTTTTCCTTTCCTAAAAGGGAAAGAGTTCTCCATGGTAGCAGGATGGTCTTTAAAAAAATTAGCACTTTTTTTACTTTCAAAGTATTCAGCTATCCCCACATGTAGCTGAATGCTCCAGTTTTTCCCTGTGTCTCTTCCATATTGCAGAGATCAAAGATAATTCATATATATGTTTTCAATTCATTTAAAGCTCAAATAAATTTCTCTACTCCCCTTGTGGTAAGTAAAATCTATAGTATCTACAACCATTTCTTTGTGCTTTTGAATTTGAGTGGCTATGTTCAGCTTATAATATTTATATTTTTTTACATTTTGTAGTATAAACAACTGACAGGTAAAGTCATTTATGTCCTCCCTGTATAATGACAAAAGATAACACTCACTTAAAGAGGTATTTTGCCTTTTAGCTCAATATTGCCATTCCTTTTATAGTCTTAAACTATATCAATGATGGCTATTTAGAAAATAGGTAGAGTAGGAGGAATGGCAAATATCTCAAAGAATATAATTGTACTAACATTTATAATTGTGTGACATCTTGAATTCTATCTAATACTGCAGCTTTAGTTATTCCCTGAACTTTTACTATTAATGATATTCAGGCAGCAAAAAAAAAAAAAGGTTGAAATGCCAACATCATATTGGAAGACAAATTTACATTTCATTCCCAACACTGTAATTTAATAAAAGTTTTATGGTGTTATGGGTACTTAATTATGCTCGAAGCAGAGTTGAAATTTAACATTGTTCCACATACAGAAAAGACCTGGTGGTGCTTTATTTTAAATGTTCCTTTAAAAGAACATTGTAGTATATGATACACCAAATATGCTGCTTTTAAAAGACACTTTGGAAAACAGTGAATTACTTAAACTGCATTTCATTTCCATTAAAGAGAATAAAATCTTATAACTCACTTTAGTTGATTTAATATATTAGGTTACTGGGTTATCAGCCCTGGAAATATTTATTTCTTTAGAATTACAGCTATGTTGATGTTGCCATAATATAGACTGTACATATAAAGTTTACATTGTAAGCCAAGACAGGAGTTTTCTGACTTTTTTTTTTCTAAGTAAACATTATTTTATTCTCCTAGGAACCCTTAGAGATACTTGTTGTCACCTCCTTATGCTTTCTCATATCCAATCAAAAGTTCTGTTCATTAGATCTTTTAAAAGCTCAATAACTCATGTAATCTTCCTTTGCTTAAATTGTTCTATGCTTCCTTTCCGAGTGTTGACTAAATTTAGTCACAACTGCCACTGACAATTCTCCATTCCGGTTGCTGCCCACTTTAATTTACAAACCTGATGCCATAGCCAAACTCCCATCCTCAGAACACATACTTCACCTCACAGCCTCTGTTCTATGCTGATTCCTCTGGTAATTTCTCTCCCCCCCCCATTTCTACCTGATGAACTTTTTCATCTTTAAGACTTGGCCATATGTTTTTTCCCAAACAGAAGTATTTTTGCCAGCATTGTCTTCCTCTCTTAAATATTTTAAAATTTTTTCTTTTATGACACTTATTACATTGAAACTTACAAAAGACATTTTTTCTTTAAACAAGTGGCATTGACATACATTAATTTTATTAACTCTTTAATAACACTTAAGTTCCTTGTCTATAGAGCCTACATCTCACTCAAACTCTGAAGCATCTGTGTGATGTTGTCTATATAAGTAGGTACTTAATCTATGTTTGTGGAATGAATGGATTCATTTTTGAAGCAGATGTTTGTATGTGCCGATCTAGTGGTCACATCCCCTTGCTTCTAAATATATTTTACTTAGTGCTTCAACTTAAACTGATTATAACTACAGAATATCAGTTGTAAAGAGTTTGTCCATGCTTATTCATGAACTTTCCCACCGTTAAAAACTTCTAATTGGGTCAGGCTCTCTGAAGCATGCCTGCAATCCCAGCTACGCAGGAGGCTAAAGCAGGAGGACTGCTTAAGTCCAGGAGCTTAAGTATAACCTGGGCAACATACTGAGATCCCTTCTCTAAAAGCAAACAGACAAAAAAATCAGTGACTGGAAGTATCCATTTTTCCATACGCTTTACACAAAAGGGTATTTATCTTGCATTATCAACAATCTCATATTGTACATGGTTGTATAAATAATCATAGGTATTCCCAGGTATAGCCCTTTATTTTGAGAGTTACTTTTATTTTTGCTGAATTAGTGAACTTTATTTTATTTATTTATTTATTTATTTATTTATTTTGAGTTGGAGTCTCACTCTGTCACCCAGACTGGAGTGCAGTGGCACACTCCCAGCCACTGCAGCCTCGACCTGCTGGGTTCCAGCAATCCTTCCGCCTCAGCCTTCCAAGTAGCGGTAACTACAGGCATGCACTATCATGCCCAGCTAATTTTTTATTTATTGTGGAGACGAGGTCTCACCAAGTTGCCCGGGTGGGTCTCGAACCCATGGGCTCAGGCAATCCACTGGCCTCGGCCTCCCAAACTGCTGGGATTACAGGCTGAGCCACCAAGCCCGGCCAGTAAACTTTATTTTTTACGAATAGTTTTAGGCTCAAAGCAAAACTGAGCAGACTACAGAGAGTTCCCATATACCTACTGCCTCCATACACAATCTCTCACTATTAACATTCCCCACCAGAGTGTTGCATTTTTTTAAACAGTAGATGAACCTACATTGACACATTATTATCACTCAAAATTCATAGTTTACACAAGAGTCTACTCTTGGTATTGCACATTCTATAGGTATCCAAAACCTTAGTATCATACAGAATACTTTCACCGCTGTAAAACTTCTGTTACTCTTACTATTTTTCCCCCTCCCTACTAATTTTTGGAAACCTCTAATCTTTTCACTGTCTCCATCATTTTTCCTTTTCCAGAATGCCATATAGTTGGAATCATACAGTATGTACTTTAAAAATTTTACTTTTCCATTTAGTAATATACATTTCAGTTTTCTCCATGTCTTTTCATGACTTGACAGTTCATTTCTTTTTAGTGCTGAATAATATTCCACTGTCTGGATATATCACAGTTAATTCAATAACCCACTGAAGGACATCTGAGTTGCTTCCAAGTCTTGGCAATTAAATAATGCTACTATAAACTTCTGTATGCAGGTTTTTGTGTGGACATAAGTTCTTAACTCCTTTGAATAAATACCAAGGAGTCTGAGTTCTGGATCATATGGCAAGAACATATTTAGTATTGAAAGAAACTGCAAACTCTCTTCCAAAGTGACAGTACTGTTTTGCATTCCCATAAGCAATCAATTATGATTTCTATTGTCCCACATTCTAACCAGCATTTGTTCTTGTCAGTGTTTTGGATTTTGCCATTCTAATAGAAGCATACTATTATCTCATTATTTCAATTCAAAATTCCTTGTTGACATGATAATAAACATCTATTCATATGATTACTTGTCATTTATATATCTTCTTTGCTGAGGTGTCTGTTTAGGCCTCCTGGTCATATTTTAATTTTTTTTTGTTGAGTTTGTTATAATTTTGGATATAAAAATACGGTTCTTTCTTCGATGTGTCTTTTAATATACCTTTACAATGACTACAAGTCCATTTTCAAATAATACTGTACTGTTTCATGGATAGTGCAGGTAGCTTATAACAAAAAGTATACTTTTATGTATCTGTATGCATAATACATAAACATATATAACTGAGTACTTTGTTGCTATTATTATTTCGAACAAGCTGTTATATATTAAATCAATTAAGAATAAGAAATAAAAGTTTTTATTTTGCCATCACTTATTCATATTCTGATTTTCTTCCTTTCTTTATGTAGACCATAGTTTCTGACCTATGTCATTTTTCTTCTATCTGAAGAATTTCTTTTAACATTTCAGTGGCAACACATCACCTTAATTTTTGTTTATCTTTTCATTTATAAACATAATTTCATAGGATTTGAAATTCTCAGTTGGCAGTTTCCCCCCCAAAAAAAACTTTAAGTATTTTTCTTACCTCTTTTCTTGCTTGGTTTTCCGAGGTGAAGTTGGATGTAAATCCTATCTTTGCCTTTCTATAGATAAGATTTTTTTTTAAAGAAAATATCTCTGGCTTCTTTCAAATTTTGTAAAAGTTATCTTTCATTTCTTGAAGCTTGAATATGATATGCCTAGATGTACTTTTGTTTTCTGTTTTTATTGTTTGTCTTCTTCCTTCCCCTTCTCCCTCTTCTCCCCTTCCTCCTCCTCCTCCTCCTCTTCTTCCTTCTCTTCCTCCTCCTTTGTTTTCTAAGCTTTCTGGGGCTGTGATTTGACGTCTGACACTAATTTAGCGAAATTCTCAATCATTATTTCTTCAAATACAATATTGCTTCTGCTCCTTTCTCTTTTTCTTCTACTTCTGATATTCCCATAACACATATGTTACATCATTCGTACTTGTTACGTAGTATTTGGATATTCTGTTCTTTTTTCCCCCAGTCTCTGTTCGCCTTCCTTTTCAGTTTTGGAAGTTTCTATTGTCATAGCCTTAAATGTTGCTATTCTTTCCTCAGCTGTATACAATACACTAATTAGCCCATCAATAGCATTCTTTATTTCTGTTACAGTGTTTTAGATTTCTAGCATTTCTGTTTGATTATTTCTTAACATTTCCATTTTGCTTACATAATTTGTCTATTCTTGCATGCTGTATACTTTTTCCATCAAGACACTTAGCACATTAGTCATAGCTTAAAAAATTCCTGGTCTGATCATTCCAATATCCCTGCCATATCTTAATTTTGTTCTGATGCTTGTTCAATCTCTTCAGATTTGTTTTGTTTTGACTTTTATTATGCCTTATAATGTTTTGTTCAAAGATAAACATGGTATCCTGTATAAAAAACAATTGCGGTAAATAATGCCTTTTGTAATGTAGTGGTAAGGTGTAGAAGATAAGTGTTTTACAGTCCTATAAATAAGTCTCGATGAACTTGAACTATGAACTTCATGAGTGCTTTTCAGTGCTCTCTAATCCCCTTAGGTGGAACACTATGGCTGGAGTGGGCTAGAGCTGCCATTTTCCCTTCCCCCACATGAAAGGCTAGAGGAAACTTGAATTGGTATTTCTCTTCCCAAAGGTAGGTTAGGCGCTCATAAAAGTTTCTCCTCAAAGCAGACCTTGCTAAGAACAAAATACTTTGGAGTATTTCAGAATGCTTTCCTTTCCCTCCCCGCCCCGTCCCTACTAGAGGCTTAGGAAGATTTTTCTCCAATATTTGCTGACAAGTTTTGGCAGAGCTTCTGGGGGCAAAACTCACAAATGTGTGACAACCTCTTTATGGCTGGGTCCCCATGGAGTTTTTAACTTTTGGAACTGACCACATTGAACCTTCAGCAATTTATCAATTACAGTTCAGATTTTCTTACCTCAGCATTGGTTCCGTGGAGCTTTCTGCTTGTGGTTTCTGCTCCAGTAGGATTTGATTCTTTGTATATGCCCATTTCTCTTTCAAATTTTGGGGACAGCAACTTGTCCCATGACCTCAGTTCTCTTACAATCTAAGAAAAATTGTTGTTTTTTTCAATTTGCTCAGCATTTTACTTGCTGTTAGGATGGAGTGGTGATTTCTAAATTCCTAAGTGCCAAGCCAAAAACAAGAATTAAAAGTCAGTTTAAAATTTTTAAGTCTATAATGGTTTGAGTTCCTACCTCTGTCATTGTCTTTAAAATATAGCAACATTTTGTTTAAATTATTTTATTTTCAGAATTTCGCAAGACTTCCCAGGAAAACTTTCTCTGGTAAAAATTTTAATTCATGCATCAATTAAAAATGAGAATAAATAAAGGTAAAACATTTAAAAATTCAGATGATAATAGTCATTTTATCTTCCTGTATGAGTCCTTTGGGTGACTTCTCTTAGAAAAAATATGGGTACCCATGAAATTAAAATGTGCCTGTTAAAGAATCATAGTATATTTGAGAATAGAGACTAGGAAGTATAACAGACATTCTATAAATACCTGTTGGTCACAAACTGATTGATTTGTATTTTCTATGCTCTCTTGGGATTGTTAATCTGGGGATAGTTGACCAGGGATGCAATATATGATGACTTTTATAAATTCTGATAATTACAATGTGTTAAAAGAAACCAAGCTTTGGCAGTAGTGGGATGCTGACAGGGTGGGGTGGGGGAACAAAACACTAATAAATCTACCTGAAGTCAAACCAAGCAAAGTGGGGACCAAAAGGAGACCCAAACTTTACCTGTATGATGTTCACTTATATACCTAATCCTGAATTGTATCATACATCTTTAAAATAAAAATTTTTAAAAAAGAAAAAAACAAGCTTTAAATGGCTATTGGTATTAGATGTATTCTGTCTCAGAAAGTACACTATTTTATCTTACTTTCTAGACAACTTAAATCTATATAGTCCTATAGTTCTGAAGCTGTGAGATGGTGCCTGGATGAGCTTTAGCAAAATTGCTTGGGATCTGCTGAATATTTTAGATATTCAAGGAAAGACAGTCACATATGTCTAAACTATTATTATTAAGTTGTTTGGACATAACTGCTTAATAAATGGAACCATTGGGTAATTCTCTTGCCCTAGGGGCACCATGAAAATATTACTGAAACACGAAGGGTACTGTGAATTGAGAAAGTTTGCAAATCTCTGATATAACCCATCAGCTAAATATGAATAAGAAATGTCAAGGTTGGAATTCACTCATTGTCATTAAACCATGAAAAATATTTTTAAAAATATTTTAACCTCACTTTAATAAAATAATGCTCTTATACATATATTTATTTTTAAAAATATATTTGTTGATGAAAAGAATTCAGCTGTTTTCCTTGAAAGAGTTCTGATTCTGAGAATGTGAGTTAGGCAAGGGCAACAACTTGTCTATGCTCATCTCTCACTCATCCTGAAATGAGACATTTCTGTGCTAGTCGGTTGGTAGCTACTTGCAATAGACCAAATAATTTAACAGAAACGATTTATTAGACCTCTTTTTTTTTTAAGAGTAAAAGCATTTTCAGTCAATTTTATGCTCAAGGCTTAGTGAAACATTTCTCAATACTTCCTGAATGGGTTTGGGGCACTCAGAGAAGTGGTAAGAATGGCCATAATATTTTTTCTCATTGGGATAATTGATTATCACATCTGCAGAAATGACAAATGATAATGAAAGGGAAAGAAAAGAGTGAGAAATATTAATGTCTCAAAAGGATCATTCAATCACTCTTTAAGAGACAGGTGATTTTTTACACAATTCCTATTGGTAAAGCAAATACAAACCGAATTATTGTGTTAAATGTGTTTACTTTTGCACCAAAAACAGTAACACAGACAGTGTGTTTCAATTAAAAGGAACCCTGGAGCAAAAATGTGTTACAGTCATGGGTAGAAGCAGAGTGTATCATTATCTCGTAGGCACAGCAGTCAAGATAATGAACAGCTAAGAAGACTGGACAATGGAAGGTGAAGTATGACTTGTCATGAAACTGTCAATAGAATCTTAGCTCACTCTCCATTAGTAGGTGCCAGGAAATTGCAGTGATGTGCTGAGCAGCTGGAGAAAAAACTAAAATAAAAGTGGCTTAATAGTACTTAGTAATTTTAGGTCTGATTTAATATTTGCCATTGTTACCAAAAGCCTTAAAGCAGTGATTTCAATGTTTAATTCCTCCTATTCTATGAGTGGATGGTCTAAGTTTATCCTATATTTCCTTGACCTTGAAACAGAAATTCCTCGAGTATTTTTTTCTTTGAGGAAATTTTTTGTTTTGTTCTTTGTCTTCTTTAGTATGGTATGTAAAATTTAATATGGTTTCAATTTCTGTCTCTTTTATAGGGTAATGGGGTATTTTATAAATTCTAGTGAGAGGTGGGTTGCAGGTAGATTGGGTTTAGGTAAAAATGAACTGCTACTGAACTGAGTTTAAGTGCAAACCTCCCCAGTGCTTAAAAGCTGGATAGCAGGTAGACCAAAAGAAATACTAAAAAAAAAAAAAAAAATTGGTTTTCAGATGAAAATTCCACTAACACTGTATGGTCAAGAAAAATATTGACAAAATATATGTCTGATAATAGAAGGAATCTAGGAATTATAAGCACTGTATAACTATTTTTTATTAAATAATGTATTTATTCAACATGTATTAAATACCCGTGTCATGCTAGGAGTTGTTCTAGGTTCTGGGGACAAGATAGGTAAGGTCTCTGCTCTAGTATAGAGAGAAAGACAAGAAATGCATTAAAAAATAAAGAAAATAATTTGGCATAGCAATAAGTGAGATGAAGAAAATGGAACAGAGTATTGTGGTAGACTGACTAGGGTCTTCGGCAGCTGATCAGTGAGAATCTCTCTGCAGAGAAAATTATTTCAGTCCAGAGGGAGAGGAAGCTAGAAGGAGAGAGAATATCTAAATGGATGTGTGTGTTAATACAGGAAGGATGCAAAAAGAAATGACAATCTTCTGGCATTCTCCTTAATGCTGAAACTCAACCTTCTTTGCTAAAAGAAGTCAGGGCCTCCTCCAGGCATAGGTGTTGAGAGTTTTTGATGTAGGTCTAGTGGTTTCTTCTTTTCCATATCTTCTAGAAATGTCCAATTGGTGGACACATTGTAAGTTTCTAGAAAGTATCTCAGGCGTTTTCTTTTTCTTTTTTAATTTTTTAATTTTTATTTTTATTATAAAGATGTGGGGTACATTTCAGGATTAGGCATATAAACATTGATCATGCAGTTACCCTTGTTGATGAGGTATGCCCCTCCCTCCCCTTGCAGTTTCCCTCATCTGCCAGTCTCACCCCCTCAATGCCCCCCACCCCACAGCTTCCCACTACTGCCTCAGGTGTTTTTCACTCACTTTAGTTCTTTTATAAAAATCTCAGCCGGGTTCAGTGGCTCAGCCTGTAATCCTGCGCCTTTGGGAGGCTGAGGTGAGTGGATTGCCTGAGCCCGAGGGTTCGAAACCCGCCTGGGCAGCGAGACCTCATCTCTACAATAAATCAAAAAGTCAGCCGGGCGTGGTAGCGCATGCCTGTAATTCCGTCTACTTGGAAGGCTGAGGTGGAAGGATCGCAGGAGCCCAGCAGGTCGAGGCTGCGGTGGCCGGGAGTGGCCACTGCACTCCAGTCTGGGCGACAGAGTGAGACTCCAACTCAAAAAAAAAAAAAAAATCTCTTCTACCCTCATAATATTAGGCACCCTGATGTCTGTTCCTAGAGCCATGTGTTGGCTCTTCAGAGATAAATCTTGTGTCTTACAGATTCCATATATGCCAAGTGCCCAGTGCCGGGCACAGAGTAGACACATTGTAATTATTTTCTTTTTCTTTTTTGTGTAGGAGTCTCATTCTGTTGCCCAGGCTGGAATGCAGTGGCACACTCACAGTCACTGCAGTCTCAACCTGCTGGGCTCAGGCTATTCTTCTGCCTCCGTCTTCCAAGTAGCTGGAACTACAGGCATGTACCATCATGCCCAGCTAATTTTTTAAAATTTATTTTTATTTAGTGTAGAGATGAGTCTCACCAAGTTACCCAGGCTGATCTCAAACCCCTGGACTCAGGCAATCCTCTCACCTCGGCCTCCCAAAGTGTTGGGATTATAGGCATGTGCCACCGCGCCTGGCCAATATTTTCCTTTTAAAAGAAAGAACAGGAAAGGAAAAAAAAATTCCCCAAAAGCCAAACTGGTAGATTATGTACTTATGAAAAGTTCCAGGAGTTGCCAAGCTCAAGGTCTAGGACTGGATTCACAAACATCAACAGGAAGTTTTATGCCTGGGCCTCACGCTTGGGAATTCTTACTCTGTGGATCCGGGGTGATACCTGAACATCTGACTTTGTTTTAAGTTCCCTAATAGACTCTTAGTAAACAATTTTATACCTGCTATTAAACCAAGGGTTGGGGACCTAGTCTTTTTCTGTCTATGGCTTCTTTGACTTCAGTTGTTTGTTTGCTAACTCACCCCTTCTGTGATGGATTTGAACTACAGCCAACAATTAAGATTATTCTTATTGTGTTTAAGCATCTAACAGATAGAGGGTTCTTTTGTTTAAATTCAAAATTCAGGAGCCAAATGAGGCATGAAACAGGTCTTCTCTTTTGAATTATGTGCAAAATCTGCCTGTCTGTACCAGTTCCCATCCGACAATGAAATCAGTTTTCTCTTAATAGCCAGAAAGTTTACAAATTGAAGCGTATTTACTAGCTTATATATTCACACCCTGAAAGCTTTGGATAGTTAGGATTTTAGATTAGAATTCAACTTTTTCCCCCTATTAAATGCCAGCCGGGCGAGTTGCATTAATGACTGTGGTTATGTTTGAATGTGAATGGGGGACATCTGGCGATATCAGGAGATCAAACGTTGGGAGTCTGCGTGATGACTCTCATCTGTTTGTCACCCAGCAGGTGTAATGGATGGCAGGCATGTGGGCTGTTTGCCCAAGTTAATGTACAGACCTAATATATCGAGGGGAGAAGAAGTTTTCTCTACAGCTTTAAAGGATTACAACTCAAGGCAGGTGGGTGGGAGGCTGGGGGAGGGGCGGGCAGGTGGAATGGATATTTTCCACTGTGCCAATTTCTTGAGTAAAATCGCCGTTTTCTAGCCTACAGGCATTTCCCTTGTCCTGTTTCAACAAACTTCCACGGCCCAATTTGTTATTCAAAAATTTATGGAAAATGTATGTTAAAGTGAAAAGGGTACATTGTGCAGAAAAGGGAAGCAGCTTGTAAGCATATCATTATGCGTGAGCCATGGGGCCCGCAGATGGCACTTCTACTCAGAAACGAGAGTCGTGCCAAAAGCTGAACTCTAAATACATTTAAATCACATATCTTTACTTAAAAATGGAGTATTTTGGAAGGAAAAGCAGATGATATTTAAGTACACAAGTGGTATTCTTTTGTTCCTCATATAATAGAGCCCTTTACAAAAGTCGTTGCCTTCTAAGTGTGCAGTAAGCCTTTGATTCCTCAAATTCCCCAGAGGATTTAGTTGCAGTGCATGGCTCAGTTCTTAATAGGATTAACCATTGAGGTAGTACCTTGCTAGGAGAACAACTCTTGAAGTATCCTTACAGTTATTGAAAATTAAAGGATTTGTTTTGATTACTATGTTCCATGCTAAAAGCAAACCTTTGTTTTGCACGTTAGAAATAGTAACAAAAAATTATCATGACATACGGGCTTCTTATTTTAATTGAAAATAAATTTCGTTCTTAGACTGTGCCAATCTGTTAATTAATTAGGGGGAGGGTAATGAAAGGGATGAAGGCATTTATTTGCTACTTCTGGAAATACTTTTCAATATAGTAATTATGCTGATTTTTTGTTCAGAGTGTGGTTTTATTTACTCTTGCTGGAGAATTTATATTTTAAAGGGTACAGTTCATGTTGGTAAGACTAATACAGTAAATAATCAGGTCATTTTCTTCTTTTGGGAGAGCAGCGTTATTTCTGTTATCATCTTATACAATGAGTATTTAGCTCTGAAATTGACTTGAAGTAGTCCTAATTTTTATTGACGCCATTAGATCTGACAGCAATACAATTAAAATACATAGATTGTATTTAAAATATAGCACATAACCTTTTATTTTACTATTCTAACAGCTTGATCTGTTGTTTAATTATTTTATATATATGTATATATATATATGACATTTGGAATATGGGATCTTTAATTTTCAAAATATTGCAAACACATGTCATTTCCACATTTCTTTACCCCCTTCTTCACTCTTTTATTCTGAAATATTCAGCATAGAGTAAATTCCTTCCAATTTTCATGGCCTGAGTTGAGTTGGAGTGTGTGTGTGTGTGTGTGTGTGCGTGTGCAGGAACTTGTGTGTATGAGCAGTGTGAGTGAGGGAGAGAAATTTGGATTATTTATTTCAGGAAATATAGTTTATTATATTTCAAGAACAACCACAAATAAAATAGTGATAGCTAATACTATGTTGGTAAACACAAGCCCAATGAGAGTTATTCTTAATGCAAAGATAGGAATCAATTATGATTATGGTAAACTGCTCATTTCAAATGGAGTGCCCATAAAGTCAATTTAAAGATGCTTCAAACATTTATTGTACATGGACTGGATAAGTATATTGATTCAATTTTTTTTGTTTTTGTAAAAACTTCCCTAATCAGTCTTGCTGAGTGTCATAGGCCAACACTAGCCAGGGCTTGTGTATTTGGAAAACAAATTCCTTGTATACTGAATGCCCTGAGCTTTGTTCTTCTTCTTTTGTAGTTGTACTATATAGCTTTCCGTGGAATGCTACAGTTATTGTGTATTCTGCAGTCATTCTCTATTTCCAGTCATGCTCTCATCAATGTGTGAATGACTGTATGTGGACGTACTATTTTAGGTGGTCAGCTCACTTGATTTCTGTTCACTGCTCACTTGAATACCTCTTCGTGGGTGGTGTGAATGAATACAGGGTGTAGGGGTGCAGGAAAGAGGTTCATTTGCGTCCATGTCAGGAAGTGAATGTGTTGACACTGGATAACCCTTTGAGAGACATCGCTGGTGATAGTTGAGAGGACTAGATCCACAATTAAATGGTCTTCTTATAGCCAGAGGTTAATTATATTACAAAACCAAGGAGTAGGCAGGGGCATCAGTTAAGGAAAGCCAGCTTCCATATACAAAGGTCAAATTCTTTTTACAATTTAAGAAGCGTTCTTATTCTGTGGTTTAGTTCCCCATCTATCAACATTTTAAAAGAGATGGTGATAGTTTTATAAATCTCTTTATATGTTTCATTAACAAATCAAATGTCCCAGAATGTTTCAATGCAAATCAAATCCCAAGCAGCGTTTTTTGGCAAGTTTTTATTTTTCTTAAAAATTTCAAATTTTCTGAAAATGAGCCATGTACATCCTCAAAATAAAGGAAATATTCAGCAAGAGATTCACAGCTTCTGGTGAGACCTACAGGTTTCTACTTATGCCAATTTGTCTTCAAAAATGGTATTTTGTATCCTACAGCTATTCAGTAAATGAAAACAGTCCTTATATGATCTAGTACTCATTTGATTGCACTCTAGGTCTCCATATGAGTGCTATTTTATATACTTTAGCAAAAGCAAATGAACCTCAACTATCTATGAATTAATTATAATTAGTGACTGATTTAATGTTTTCTTTTACATTCCTTTTTATATGTATCCCTCTGAAACAAACATTATTCTAGACATGCAATACACAATTATTAGTTCAAGTTGAAGTGATTCTGTATAAAATTGGCCTCATATTTATTCATTCAGAAAATGAGCAAGGAGAGAGTGCACGTTTTATAAAACTGCAGTAATTTCTGTATCAGATAACCCTTAAGCAAAATAAGATTTGACCCCTCAAAATTGTTTAATGAACTGGTATTACATGGAATATCTTTTAAAACTTCTGTAGAATTCTTGTTTTCCCCTTTTTTTGAAGCTTTCAAACATAAGCTTTGGATCACAGATTCTGAATGTTGAAATATTTGAATGTTGAAAATGTAATTGTATTTTGATTGGTATGGTGCATCTTTAAGATAGAAGCCACATATTTTGAGCAAAACCATGCCAGCATTTGACAGTTGTTGTGGAAATCTGTGTGAAAGAGAGAATGAATTAAATTAATTGAAATGCTATCCTGAAGAGTGCAAACTCCAAGATTCCATAGACCAAGAATAAGAGACTTCTTTGGCCAGAAGTTGTTTTGGAGGGAATAAAACATTAAAAATTTGAGGTATGCTATTTTAAATGTATTCTAAACATACTTTGTCATCACTGTTTGCCCATAACTTCTTTGTGATGTTGACCAGGACCACTAAAGATTATGTTCTGCTTATTAATCTCTAACATGTATTTGACAGTTATCTAATCTATTTGTCACAACCATAGAGGACTTTCAAATTCTGAGATAGGCTTCAAGAGCTTCTGGATGTTTTGAAGATTTTTCTCCAGGTTCCTTCTTCTTAAGGTCCAACTTAGCTAGCTTGAGGATGTCAATGAATTTTAAATGGCATTTGTGATGAGGCCACTCTTGCTCCACGAGTTTGCCATTACAAGCAAATAAAATGTGAGTTCTTCATTCCTTCTCTGGAGCCTAAAGACCACATCCCCAGCACCCATGGTAGGTTCTGCACTGAACATTGTTCAAACGCTTTCCTCATGATAAAAGAAGTGAGATGCATTGAACAACCCCAACTTTAGTGACGTCTTTGCATAAAATAGAACTGCATGTCAGGTTATTATATTTAATAGCATCACCATTGTTTTTAAACTTTTTATGTGTTTTTCTCATGCACATTAGTAGATAGCAAAATTACAGGGGTTTACTCGCAGCTTATAGTTTAATACACCTTCCTTAGCACCTGACACAGGTCTTTAAACAGCATTACTGCCCGACTACCCCTATGCAAACTTCATGAATACACAGGTTGATGTTCCTTGTTCACCACTAGTATTGTCTAAGGAAGGGCTGTATGATAAAAACATAATGTGAGTACATATGTAATTTTAAATTTTTTCGTAGGCACATTAAAAATAATAAAAGGAATGTGGGTGAAATTAATTGTATTAATATATTTTAATTAACCCAATATACCAAACTTCAGCTTGAAATAGTGTCTGGTACACACTCATCACTCAATTAAATATTTTTTGGATAAATTAGTGAATGATACTAGTAGACTGGTTTTAGTAAATCTAAACCAAATAATAACTTCCTGTGCTATAAAATTATTTTATTATAGGTCCAAATACCTCATTATAAAATTTTTCCATTAGATAATAGAGAAATCTTTTATTTAGTCTTAGAATATTCCTTTTTTGAATAAGGCTGAAGTTTCTAAACAGTTATATGAACAGTAGAATGCAAATGGCTTGACTATTCTGAAATTCATTCGTTTGAACTCGTCATTTCATTTTCTTCTGCTGTGTGGAATGAAACTCATATGTTCATATTTTTGTGTCTGTGAAATCTGTATTTTTATTCATTAGAAAGAAGTCAATTAATTTGCATTTACTAATCCCCCATTCCTCACATTGTAATATCATTCTCTTTATATCTAAAGGGAAAATTGTTAATATTTCTTTTAAGCCTATAAACATAATTTCCATTAAGGGAACTGGTAGTTTGAATGAAGATAACAGCATCTTGCAAGTTTTATTCCTATTGTTTAGCTTTTTATAGGTTTGTCTGTATCACTTTCATTTGTGGATTTGTGCAAAATATGTAGCCTGATGTTTGCTTAATTTTTCTAGTTGATTTGTTTAGAGCTGGGATAGTCTATCTAAAAGATGCAAACTGAGATATCTCTAAATTATTCTCCAAATGTCAGTAATGTTTAATTATTTTAATTTGCTTATTTTGCTACACTTTTGAATGGGGTATTTAAATTTCTCAAATTTTCTACAAATGTTAAATGGAAAGTTAAAATAATTTGAATGAATCAAAAGTGGATCCAGATTAACTGTCATCAATACTCTAAAAAGTGAATTTCTATTAGAGAAAAGGGTTTGGAATAAAGATTGATCCATAGCATTGTCCTACTTATGCATAACATTGTAAAATCCAGGTGGATTTATTTAGAGAAATATCTAGAAGGTACTCATCAAAACTGATAAGCAGTGATAATCACTGACTGGTGTGTTTACACATGATGTTTGCTTTTTATTTAACTGAATGAATCATTTAGAGTTTTTACAATGATAATATAAAAAAAGGCTAAAAATAAGTTTGAAAATATAGATCAGATCACACTGGAGTTTTATAAAATTCTGATGTAAACTATAACAGAAATTTATGTTTTAGAAAAATATAAATTTGGGGTTTTCTTATTTTATTATTATTAAATTAATAAGGTATTTAATTTCAGTCAACATATGAGCTTTATTGAATAAATCTTATTGTAGATAAAAACTTAGTAAATAACATTTGATGAATGTGTTTTCTTAAAGCATGTGCTATTTGGTATTAAGTATTTGATGACTGATGTATGGTAGTCAAAAAATCTTTCTCATCTATTTATTTGACAAATATTTATAATATATATAACAAAATACGGGGTGAGTTTGATAGTTTGGGAATTAGTGAAGTTTTATGTAATTCTATTTCATTAATAAAAATATAAATAATAAGAAATATTTACCATATGCCAGCCATTGTGTTGAGTGAATTATTTACATAATCTGTATAAGAACTCTACAAGTTAGATATTGTTATTGTCTCTATCTTGCCCAGGAGGAATCCGCAAAATATAGAGGATTATAGCTTGTCTAGGATCACATGGCTGTTAAGTGTTTTTGTCAAGTGTGGAACCCAGGCAGTTGAACTGCAGAGCCTGATGACTTAATCATTACAATGTATAGCATATACTGTGTATGCTGATCATGCTTATTTTTCCTGGACATTTTAGCATCAGTCTTTAAATTTTCTAAATTTATGATTAACATTATATAGAATAACTAAGTAACATTTTTGTGTTGCCTAAAATTAACAGTTGTCTTATCATAGTCTTCTTATTATAGAGAGTCTTAATTTATCCTTAGAATAAGTCGGTGATCCAGAAACAAAGAACTGAGTACCACATGTTCTCACTCATAAACGGACCCTGAACAATTATTATAATACTATAAGAAAGGGATTGGAAGCCAGGCGCAGTGGCTCATGCCTATAATCCCAGCACTTTAGGAGGCCGAGGTGAGAAGATTTCCTGAGCACACGGTTTCAAGACCAGCCTGGGCAACTTGGCGAGACCTCATCTCTACAATAAATCAAAAATTTAGCAGGGCAAGGTGGTGTGCACCTGTAGTTCCAGCTACTTGGAAGGCTGAGGTGGAAGAAGCATCTGAACCCAGCAGGTTGAGGCCGAGGTGGGCGGTGACCGGTGGTTGGTGGCCGTGAGTGTTCCACTGCGCTCCAGTCTGAAAGAGAGAGGGAGAGAGGAAGAGAGAGGGAGGGAGAGAGGGAGAGAGAGGGAGTGAGGGAGAGAGAGAGAGAAAGAAAAGAAAGAAAGAAAGAGAGAGAGAGAAAAGAAAGAAAGAAAGAGAGAGAAGGAAGGAAGGAAGGAAGGAAGGAAGGAAGAGAAAGAAAGGAAATGGCAGAAGTGGGAAACTGGAGGTGGTGGGGGAGTGTTGGCCCACTTAATCAATAAGGATACCTGATCTCAAACCAGGTGAAGTGGGGACAAAAGTGAGGCCCAAGCTTTACCTGTACAATGACCATTTGTATACCTAACCCTGAATCGCACCCCACATCTTTAAAATAAAATTTTTTTCAAAATAATAAATCAGTGATCGAACTGAAACAAGTAACTGACCCCCCTGAAACTTCTCTGCTGGCCAGTCTTGGATGAAGTCCAGTGACTTGCCCAGGGCTGCAAGCCAATCAGTGGGAAAACACACAGACTCCAAGTGCTTCTACTATTCAGTCATAATTTTATAGGTTTGTACTCTTCCTAATTATAAAAGCAATTTTTCAATTCAACTCATTGGTGCATCTCCTTCCAAATATTCTTGCAATTTATTTAGTAATAAAATTGTTAAATTGTGATTCCTAATAGCATTAAAAACTAATATTCAAGAGAGATTAAAGGATCAGAACTGCACAAGTGAGTAAACAGACTTGATTATAAGGACACCTAATTATTCCAAGGTAGGATATAATTAAGTGCTAAAGTTGTGTGATATAAAGACAATAAAGGCTGCACTGTTTCTAAGGAGGAAATCAAAGAACCATATTGCTTTGCTGGGTTCTGATCACCAAGTTGAAGACTTGAAAAATAAAACAAAATAAAAACAAAGCAAATTTATACAAGTCTTCTGTTTAGTCTTGTCAGTGTCTTTTAAAGACACACACTCTTGACCAGGCAGGCATGGTAGCTTACACTTTTTATCCTAGCCCTTTGGGAGGCTGAGGCAGGAAGATTGCTTGAGCCCAAGAATTCTAGACCAGCCTGGGGAACATAGTGAGACCTTGTCTCTACAAAAAAATGAGCTGGGTGTGGTGGTGCTTGCCTGCAGTCCCACTTACTCAGGAAGCTGAGGCAGAAAGACCATGTGAGTCCAGGAGGTCGAGGCTGCAGTTAGCTGGGATTGTGCCACTGCACTCCAGCCTGAGCGACAGAGTGAAACCCTGTTTCAAAAATAAAAAATAAAAGAGAGAAAACAAAAGACACACACTCTTGATCAGACAATCCTATACCTATCATGCTCTTATAATCATGTTGCCAAGGTACCATAATAAGAAAGGTAGCTTAAAAAGGAAAATAGTAATGGTAATTATCATTTGTTGTGTACCAGAAGCATTTTCTTTCAATGTTACCCAATTTTGTGTGGTAGATATCTGGTTTTCTATCTTAAAGATAAGAGGACTGAGGCTCAGAGGATTTCAGGAACCTTGAATGAGGTTGTGCTTATTGGTGATAGAGATAATGCAAACCCTAGTCTGTTGTGATTGAAATTCTATACGCCTCACTTAATTTTCACAGAAGCTTTCCAACTTTCTGGAAGATCAGAATGCTAGCACTCACACTTTTATTCCAGAGTGCCAGGAGTTTATGGAGGGCAGAAAGTGTTTTCAGAGTGGTCCTGGGACAGTGTAGCCTTAACTCTGAAATTGCTGCTTGACCTTGTATAGAGGGTATCTAGGAATGCGGTATGCAGCTGTGGCAGGGTGTGGTAACTCATGATGGTTCAGCCAAGCTGGCACTTCCCGGCTCATTAGAGGACTTTACACCCTGCCTGAGACAGGCTGGATGAGGTGGGGCTCATTCTGTTGTCATGTAGATACATTTGGTGTCCAAGATGAGAAGGACTTGAGCAAATCCAGGAATTTAGAGCTATTTATTTTCAGTTATTGTCACTCCCTCTCACGGATCTCTTTTTCTTTTTGCCCTGACACCACACCCTTTGTGGATTTGATAAATTATCTTTTGACTTCCTCACTGCCTCAGTTCTACTGGTAAGAGGAGGAGGGAGCTTAATGAGTCTTAGATGTCCTAATGTGGATTAGTTTAATGTGTAGACTTTTTTTGGCAAGGGGTGGGAAAATGTACATCTACAAAGATGAGCCCAACATTTCTGGTGATGAAATTAAGACATGTAAATTTGGGGTGGTGGTAACCTCGATGACAATGACTGTCCACATATATTGAAGGAGTACTGTGTGTCAGGCACTGTACCAAGTGCTTTTGATGGAGTTTTACATTTAATCTTGTTTTTTTGTTTGTTTACTTTTTTTTTTTGAGTTGTAGTCTCACTCTGTCACCCAGACTGGAGTGCAGTGGCCGCTCCCAGCCACCACAGCCTTGACCTGCTGGGTTCTGGCGACCCTTCCGCCTCGGCCTTCCAAGTAGCTGGAACTACAGGCGTGCGCTACCACACCCGGCTCATTTTTGATTTATTGTAGAGATGAGGTCTTGCCAAGTTGCCCAGGCGTGTCTCGAACCCATGGGCTCAGGCAATCCACTCACCTCAGCCTCCCAAAGCGCTGGGATTACAGGCTGAGCCACCAAGCCTGGCTTATATTTAATCTTTTTTTTTTTTTTTTGAGTTGGAGTCTCACTCGGTCGCCCAGACTGGAGTGCAGTGGCTGCTCCTGGCCACCGCAGCTTCGCCTGCTGGGCTCCGGCGATCCTTCCGCCTCAGCCTTCCGAGGAGCTGGAATTACAGGCATGTGCTACCACACCTGGCTGATTTTTTGATTTATTGTGGAGATGAGGTCTTGCTGCCCAGGCAGGTCTCGAACCCACGGGCTCAGGCAATCCACTCACCTCAACCTCCCAAAAGTGCGGGATTACAGGCTGAGCCACCGAGCCCAGCATATTTAATCTTTACAACATATTTATGAAATAGGTGCTAGTATATTCCCATTCCTAGATGATGATGGCTTGAGTTATTAGCCCAGAGCTAGCTGTATTGGGATTACTGAGACCTTCCTGTTATATATTATACTCCTACCTGCTCTCAACAGTGGTACAAGCTAGCAAATACTTGAATTTAAAGTCAGTAAAATAATCCTCAAATTGTATGGTTGAGCAAACTATAAATTTTAAGATGAAATAAATTATTTGTAAGTGTGAAGAGTAAATGTAAGATCTGTATATTTCTAGAAAGATGCATTTAAACTAGTCTCCCATTCGAATACTGTGTATTTCTGCATTTGTATTATAAACAGCATCATCTTTTAGGGATATCACATACAGATACTATAATACCATTGTGGTAAAGTTGTGTCCTAACAGTAATTGTATACCATGATCAAACAGACTGACCTAATTAGTATGTTTTCTACCATATTTTACATTTCTCTATTGAAAGATATTTTAAAGAGTTAAGGTGTACAATTTAGTTCACTTAACTACTAATTCCAGCTTTCCTATGTTTTGAAGATGCATGGTATTTATTTGCTTTTTTTTTTTTTTTGGTTCGTTTTATGAATTCATTTGGGTCTTACCTATTTTCTTTTTTTTGATTTCACAGTTACATCCAGTTTTTTATTGCCTAAGCATTCTGGGGCCGACTTCGTCCCTTGGCTTTGCTGTGGAGCAGTCCTGTAAAACCAGTGGAATTGTACATCAAAGATCCACCCTTTTGGTGAGTAGAATCCTGGTTATGATTTTGTGTTTTGCTCTGCTCCAAGTTGTGTTTGCATTGTTGATCAAAGTGCTTTCATATAGGGCACACAAGAGGGCTTTTCTGGCCATGTACAAGAAACCATTTTTTCTTCTTTTCTTTTTTTCATTATGGACAGTAGTAATTCGTGCTGCCATTTTTTCTCTCTGAAATCTGCTATTGTCTCTCTCCATCCCGAGCAACTGAATGACTCTACAATCTTCAGTCATGCATCTGCCTCTTTTTCACGTGAAGGACATCCCCCATAGCCACACCCCCATCCAGTCATGCTTTTGATCACCATGCTTTTCTTATTTATTATATATGCATGAAAATAAAACATGATTATTGTGATTAGCTGGACCCTATAGCATCACATTGTAGAGTACAAAGATCTTTTGAACAGAAAACCTTGGCCCTTTTGATTTGTTTAACATTGTTAATCTATACAGGCCATAAGACAGCAAGCAAAAAGGAAGCCATTAAGCCTTTCTGATGTTCCTAGTTAAATCGTTTCTGCTTTTATTGCCCCTGAACTGCCATTCTGAATATATTTCTGCACCTTCTAGGCCCATATATCAAATGTCTCTCTAGGGCTCTTTTTTTCAGGTCTCCTATAACATTTTTGTCTAGTCTTTTGCTTTTTAGATCATACTTTTATCTTTTTACAGATCAAATCCTATCAAAGTTGCTCATTTTTGAATGGAACAACTAAAGGGTTCTATGAGGACCATAAATGCTCTGTGCAATTTTAATTTGAAGGTAGGGCATCTGACTTAGCTAAAACATCATTTACAGCATAATTTTAGTAATTTGAGGGTGTATAGAGACTTTGTGGTTTAGGATAAGATGTAGAGAGAGATATTAAAGACTCGTAAGTGCTTAGACAAATCAATGGAAAATGTATCTGGGTTAAATCCTTTTTTTCTTATGTTTTCTTCTTTATTGCTAGCAGAAGTTTTTTGCTAGCAGAAAATTAGACAGTGAGTAAAGAATAGATGTTAAGGAGCAGAGAGGGTAGGAATAGGTGAAGGGACTGGGTGATGAAGGAGGTGTACATAAAACGATAATCAGACAAACTGATTGGAACAGTCAACTTAGAAAGTACGTATGGAGCAGATTATACAATGCCTTTCATGAAGCTGTAGTGACAAATTAGATGATGCAATAAAGTCCTTATCCTGGTACTTATATAAGTATCAGGATAATTAGGGATAAATGAATATTATTACCAGCAGTTCTAAGTCTATTTTACTGGCCAAGGAATTGAAATCTAAGCAACTAGTTTGAAACCTACTTCCCTACCACAGCTAGTTTTCCACATTTTTCTTGTTGTCTCAGTATGTCTTCACGGGTGTGCAGCCTGAACAGAGAGAATCTTCTATTAGAATGGTGGCAGTCCTGTTTGATTTTATCGTGCTTTCAGTCTGAAACAGGCATTCAATTTAATAAACAATGCTCAGTACACCTTACCTTTCTCTACAGCATAGTTGTTTCTTAGAGGCCAGATTCAAATTGACTTGGTTAGAAAGCAAGGAGGGTAGTTCACAGATCAGGTGCCACTCTCTCCTGGAAGCAACTCCTGGTGCTACTTTCTGTAGTAGAAGCTTGGGTCTGTCTTTGCTTTTGTTTTCAAGGGAGTATAACCAAGTGCTTAGGAAATCCATTATAAATGCAGAGTTGTCAATTTTGGAAGAAATAGGAGGACGTATGGTGAAACAGACCCAAGACTCTGACATATCCTATGCTCACCCATCTGTCCTCTCCCAGCACGTAACAGACCGGAAAACTGCAGAGTTAGAGAAAGAGTTTCATGGGGTAGAACCTGGATGAATGGAACCTGCCATGGAGAATGAGGCTTAGGTTAAGGATTCCTAGAGTGTCTTTCTGACCTTGTTGAATCCAACAATCATCCCATGTTTTTTGCTTTCTTGTTCATCATCCCGCTCTCATCTTCTAATTAAATCTCCTGACTCAATTTTTTGGTAAAAGGTGCCTGGTGGTTTTTTGGTGTGTGGTGGTCAGGAAGGTAGGCAGAGGAAAGAGAAAAGGTTACATGGTCTTGGGGATTTTCTTGATAATAAAGCAGATCTCAGAATCTTAAGTTTAGATGATGAAAACTTAAACACCTTGCTAAGGTTCCCAGATGTTTTACAGAGATCTGGCTGATATGCTGTACTGAAAATTCATTTTAATACCTTCATTATGTGCTGCTGTCATTTGGTTAGGGCATTATTTTTATAACCCACTCTTGCAACAAAAATATTTTGAATTATGGCTAAAAACGACAATCCAGTTGGTGAGGTAGGGCCTGGCTTGCAGAAAACTTTTACTAAGTTTTGGAAGGAGTTCTTCATACTATCTGACATTATATTTTATTAAACTTGTTGTCAAGAAATACTTACCTACCTACTTTTAAAAGAACTCTGCAAGGTCTTTTGCCCTCTGCTGTTCATTTGAAGAGTCATTTTCAGCCCTAATAGAATAAATGAGAGTGACTTTGCCAGGCAATAAGAGATTTTATAAACATAAGCCAGCGTTTTCCAGGTTTTTGGTTCCTTCTCAGACCACTGCTAGCTTTTTATTTTTCATTTAGGCTTATGCTTGAATTTTTAAATGCCATTCTCTTTGTTCTTAAGAGGCAGTATCCTAAGATACGCAGGTTTTCTGACCAGGGATATATCTAAACATTTCCAAGTGGCTTATTCTTCTTAACTGAAAGTAAGTTAAGAAGAATTCAAGAATTCATGAAGGTTTTTCCTCCATGTTGAATTCATAGAAAACACTAGCTATAAGTGTAGAACCTTATAGGTCTAGGGCAGTCATACCTGATTTCAACCAGACTTGGAGGAAATGCATGAAGTGATTCTGTCATCACTAAAAATATGATTGGGACTTTTTTTCTACTATTTAAAATTTGAAGATGAAAGAGAAACATAATTTAAAATCACTAGAAAAGACTGATACTTAAAAATATTGCCTTTGATAAGAGCTAAATAGAACACACTTTTTTGATATTATTAAAATGAAACCACATTTTAGGAAGAAGTTTGGGGAAAATCAAGAGACCTACATAGAGGATAAGTTCTAGGCAATGCATCCATCCAGCAGGGGGTGATGTGTGGTTGTAACTCCCTATCAGTAAAATACAAGCTGACATTTTAACGTGTAAGGTGTTCATAATAGTCACTATGAACCGAATATATAAGTGACCAAGTCTCTTTTAAGAAATAAGATTAACACATTTTTTCTAGTATAAAATCCATTTCCATATAAGTACTGAAATTATTAGCACCTTGTTGAAAGTATTACGCTGAGCTCTTTCTTCCTTTGCTTTTTTTTTCTTTTCTCCAGTATAAAAACACCCTTTCATACTCAACAGCTAACCTTTAAGATGAGTGCATTTTGAAATGTTTTTTCTACACTGCATGCCTGAGTTGCATCTTAACATTGTGAGATTTACAACAGGTTTTCTTTAAATGTTTCAAATTCTGTCCCATAAAGTCATGCAATATTACATATTTCACACACTATTTTCTGGGAAATTTAACGAATAAAATAAGATTTATGTAACCACAACTAATATGTGATGTATGTGGTGTTTTAACTTAACAATTATTAAGGGAGAAAGGAATAGTTATTAAATATATATATGTATATCATATGCCATGTTTTAATTTTTCTTCCTTTTTAGTATAAATTATTTTTGAATCATCAAAGTGAAGTGTTTTTTAATTCTGAAAACTAAAATCCCAAGAGGTTAAATATTTTGTTCAAGTTTGTGCAACTAAGAGGGAGAAACAACATATTTTCTTATTCGGTGTTACTCCACATACTAATCTACTGACTAGACTTTATTGAATGAGAAAAAAATGGGATTATTCTACAGAAAAGCATACCTTATTATAAAGAATATGATCTGTTAAGTTTTGATCTAGTTAATCAAATACAAATTTTACATCATGCACTGTATTGCTTAGATTCTCACTGCTGTCACTTCTGCTAAAGTGAGAGTGATATGCTGATCTGTGTCTTCCAGGTTACCATTGGGAGGTAGATTTTGGTTTACAAACCCCTGAGTGTATAAATCAGTGAGATATTTTTAATATGAATGAAGATGAGTGATTATAACACACTACTGAAAACTTTAAGAAGCTCATTTTGAAAATTGAGAGGGAATGTATTTACTATTATAAAACAGTTACAAAAAAAGCAAAGTAGTCCATAGATATTTGTTGCATCATTAGAACTACGTAAACCATAATGAACAAATGCAATTAAATTAGGGTAAAATCAAACATTTTAACAAGGTGTTAAGAAAATATGAGAAAAACAAACTTTAAGCTCCATTTGACTAGAACGCTGAAAATAAAAATATATTGTTAAAATGTCAATTTAGTATAAATTAAATATTCTTATATATAATATAAATTTTAAATAAATCCAAATATTATTGTTAAGGTTATCATAGTTATTTGCTTATGTGTGTGTGTACAAATATACCATACCCAAGTCCATAGAAAATGGGGTACAAAAGTAAGCAATGTTAATATAGAGTATAAGTGTATAATAATGCATGCAGTCCTACTGAGAAAGTAATTAACTAAAACTGATTCATGTTATTCATGGCAGTCACGTTCTAAAAAGTCTCCATGAACACAGAATTCGTGAATAGCAAACCATTGCTCCTAGGGGAAATAATAGCATGAGCAAATGGCAATCCTCTGGTCATACCATTTTCACCAGCAAATCAACAGAGCCATACATGACCTGGCTTAATGTGTGCTTCTGCTTAAAGACAACTTATTTAATATAAGCTCTTGATTCGTTAACATGAGGCATATGGTCAACGCACTACAACTCATGCCTGAATAAAGCTTATTTAACACATGGACTTTCTCCATAAGGCACATCACAGCCATCTTGTGTTTAAGATCACAAGACAGCACTTCAGCACTGTGCTTAGGGACCATTTTAAACAGCAAAATCATCAACAAAAAACACAAAAATATGAAAAACGAGGGACTACATAGACTGGGGAAAGGATGCTTGTTTGCAGTGTGAGACCTGAAACAAGATGGCAGAGTATCACCTTGTTGCACCTCAGCTGGGAACAGGCACATTAGATTACTCAAAATGTTTGGCCTTCTGCACATGTCCATGAATAACTAAGAAAGTGCCATGAATCTTGATTTTGGGGTCACAAATAAGTATAGTATATACTTACCATGGATAAATTCTCAAATATGGAATCCACAAATAGTAAGGATTGACTCTGTCTCTCTCTCTCTCTATTTGTGTGAACACACACACACACACACACACACACACACACACACACATACACACACACACACACACACAAAATGCCTTAACAAAATTTTTGAAGTGGATTTACAAATTTTATCTCTGAACTCTTGCTAAACAAAGCCTAAATTGAAATGTGTTCACTCGAAACATCTATATTGCCTACATTGAAAAGAAAGTGCTATACCTTAGAGGAAACAAAGATTTTCCTATGCTTGGGTCTGATAGAAATTTCTTTTGTGAGCCTACATATGAAAGGATATTGTAATTAACTGTCCTATCAATACTATCCTTGAACTAAATGCAGCAGTGGGTCTCCAACATCTGTGTCTTAAAGTGTTTCCCCGATGACAGTACTCTGAATGCAGTTATAGGTGGATTATATTGAAGATCAAATAGACAGCTTTTCAAGTGTTCTTGCATTATCGAAGGTTAAAACCTGAAATAAGTAAGTGTTGCATGCTTTTCTGGTTGTCTTCCATAAATGCGTTGTCTTTCATTTGGAAGCCAATTTTATAAGTTAAACAGAAGACAAAATGAGAGTCTAACGTACTGGTAAACAGTTTTGATGATCAAGTAACATGTTTTTAAAAACTTATGAAATATAAGATCTCAGTATTGGCCTTCTAGGTAAATTATCAAAAATTCAAAAATATATATATATTATCTTTGGTGTTGGTGAAGGAATGATGTGGGGAATCATTAGTCACTGCTTATGAGAGTGAAAAGTGCTGAGGATTTTAAAAGGCTTATAACTTTGAACCTGTTATTATGCATTTAACATTTTAAGCTAAGTGTAGAATCAGTGTTGTGTAGAAAAATATATTTCAAAGGATGTTACTTAAAGAATCATTTGAAATATGAGTGACTTCTTCTAGTTGTTGACCTTGGCACTGAGTGGTTGCTACGTGTGTGTGCCCTTTGTCGACCTTTGCAAGCTTTTCCTGTGATTCTCTTTGGAAGACTGCTCAGGATGCTAAAGTAAATAAGTAATAAAATATAATAAAATATAAGCAATTTGAAGAAAACTGAATGCCTACTAGTAACAATGTGATTGATAACACTCAAATGTCGAAGTACTATGTATCTCTGAAAAATGTGTCTTCTCAAAGAATATTTAAGAATATGGAAATACTTTTTTTTTTAAGTATGTATAGCTTGCTCTCAGTATGCTTATTTTTAAAATGTACCAAAAGAGCATTAAAAACAGTGAAAAGGATATATCTGGAAATGTTAATAGTGATTACTTCTGGGAAAAGAGTTGATAGAACATTTGTATTTTCTTATGTTTTTTGTTTTACTGTATTTTTCTAACTTCCTACCATAATTTTATGTGATGCTTATAATTCGAAAATAAAGGAGAAGAAAATTGATCAGATATTAGAATGTGATACTCTTTCGGTCAAATTGCGAAGGTTATCTTATCTTGCATGCTAAGCCATTCTTCCCCTTACCAGAAATGTGAATATCTTATTTCTCATGAGAAAGATTAATAGCTCCAACATAAGATAGTGCTATTAATATCAAGTATTATGGACAACCAACATAAAAGAGAAAACAGATCTTCACAAAACAAAAGATGCTATATTTTTTTCACTTTTACTTGTGTCAGAAGTCTCTTTCCTAGATACTGCTGACATAACCCAGCTCATTTCAGATAATTATCAATTTAAAAACTAAACTACTAAGTGTTTTTGTGTACCTTCTAGAAGAGTATATTGTGTTAAATAATGTAAGTAATTTAATAAAAGTTCATAAGTCTCTCTTGTTTTCTATTTATTAATTTATTTTATTTTATTTTTCTTATTTTCTAAAAGGTTTGATTACATTGGAAGAACAAGCTGGTTATTTAAAAAAATAAAATAAGTGGTCTGAAATTTAGAGGAAAGAGTTATTGTAGTTATTATTGCTGGCTGAATGTAAAGGGAAAGCAACCAAGAGCATGGGGGGTATAGAATGAGCTATAAATAAAGGATGGAGATTTGCTAAACGCTGAAGAATGTTTATTGAGAGTAATACGAACTGCTTACTGAGGGTCTGTTACATGCCAGCTACCGAGTTAGACACACTGCAACCACTTTAAGACATTGACCTCAGTGTTGTACAGTAATTGAAATGATCTCACTTTTCAGATGGGGAAGGTGAGACTTAGAGGTATGAAACAACCTCCCCAAGATTACATAGCTCGAGAATGGCAGCAGAAAGATACAAATGCCACTCTTTTCATATCCTTCTACTTATTGAATCTTCATGCCAGGTGTATAATTTTATTTATTTGTCATCACTCAGAGTTTTGCTTTCTTCTGCAAAATGGTGTTAATGTGACTTGCCCAAGGTTGCAAAGTAAATGGTTAAGCTGGGAACAAAGTCTGCTTGACTTAGAGCCTAGATCTGATCAGTGCTCTTAAACTTGACAGCTCTGTGAGCTTGGGCAAGTTTTAGGGTAGTGGCTTCTCGTGTGTAAAAGTGCTTTCTTCATAGGAAAAGTCAATTAGTTAGGATGTATACAAATACTTAAAACAGGGCGGGACATATAGTGAGCTTTCTATTACTACTACTATTACAACAACATTGTTAACAAAAGAGAAAAATGCATTTCACCAATGGTACAGGTGAACTTTCAGGTAATCAATAACATCATGAGAAATTATTCTCTTTTCAAATATCTTCTGATACATTCATTATTTCAGGGAGACCATCTAAATTTGTGACTACCATGACTTTAAACAACTCTTAACCTTACTAATTCTTCAGACTCAGAGCTTTTATTCACTAATAGTAACCAGTTTGAAATGAGGAACTTTTAAAAAATTTATTTTTATAATTACCTTCTACTTATAACTAGTACTGTTTTTAAAATATTTGCTCATTTTATAATTGATTTTTAAAATAATGTGTTTTAGAAGTGAAAATGCATCAGGATCAACAAAAAATAGTAAGAAATAATTCCAATGGTATGAGATGGTGGCCACTGTATGGTAATGATGGAAACATGGTTGGAAAATACTGTTATGGAAAGCCAGGGGAAAAAAAAATCTAAGAAAATTCCAGGGAGTAACCACTGTGACCCAAAAGGAAGATTAACATAAAGAATTTGTGAGAGATAAGATTGGAAAAACTCTCTTTTTTCTTGTTTCCCCAGAAATTGGTGAAAATGTGTAGGACTCTGAGCTGCACTGTCTGTAGACTTTCCTTGGAGAACGTCTCCTCTGTGTTATTAATCACTTTAAAGTCCTCCTGTACCACTGGGTGAGATGCATTATTCTCTTTTGATAGCAGGACTATAGTAATAATAGCAGTAATAATAGTTATAACACAAAAAACAATAGCGTGCTCACCATATGCCCAGCCCTATTTAGCATTCAGGTGAGGGTTATCAGTGGCTACTTCTCTCTGTGATTTAAATTCAAGGAAGAAATCTTCTCGGATTAACCAATTTTATTCAGGTTTTCCATCTTATGAATCTAATCTCTGAGTAGGTAGCAATCATGTCTGGCTTTCTTATTCTAAATCCTCAGTGCCTCACCAACTTCTTGGGACATAATAGGCACTCCATATATATTTTTTTTCTTTTTTTTTCTGAATGAATGAGTAAATTCTGTCTACTGAGGTACCTTCACTGAGTTCAGTTTGTATTTGTGTGATTACATCCAAAAACTTAAATGGGACTGGCATAGAGAGAAAAGGTGAATTAATTCCAAATTTAATAGATGTATGACCTTAAACAAGGTCAGCAGTGTCATTGTAGAAGTGTTTTGGAGACCTGCCACTGTCAGATGAAACGCTGGCAGCACAAATTGAGATTTTAAATCGATTCAAGAGACCCAACATACACATAGATGTCACTCCTGGGAAGACTATTAGGGGCTTCAGAAGAGGAAATGTTACTGACCACCAAGTTTCCTAGAAGGAATAAATCCATTGGAACCATCAGGAGTCTTCATGGATTGCCAGCTATTGGGTGGAAAGCTGGGGTATTTGAGGGCAAAGATTATGCACTCGCATAGTGACATTGTTATCTTAACAGGACACGAAGTAGGATGATTCATGAGACAAATAATTTTGTACTAGCCTGCATGTGTGTGTGTGTGCGCAAGTATATGTGTTCAAAGTTAAAGATGGTAAGGGAAATTATTTTTTAAAAGTTACCCGAACGCTCTCTTCTAGCCCTCTAGGGCTTCCTCTTTTATAAATCACATGCTAAAGGCTTTCAATTTAAATTTGGACATGTACAATTAGCCATTTATAAGATAATTCTACTTTTGCTGTACTTCCTAATTCAGGGGTAAGAAATGGTGGGGAATTTTTTCTGCAGGGTAGGAGGAGGTTATAGATATTTTTTCAAAAAAGATGCCACATCATACTTTCCCAAGTTCCTTGCCCGGTGATAAGTTCTGACTACTTTGTCAAACAAAACCTCTCTGTCGATGCTAAATAGTATTTTGATGGTAAATTTGTACAATATCCAAGATTCTGCCTCTATAGACTCATAAGCTCTATGTTTAGGGGTTGCTTTGGCGAACCACTAGTTCTTTATATATACAAACCAGATTGAGTATTTTCCCAAAATATAGATATATTTTAGACCAAATGTTGAAATTTAAAAACAGCAACAACAATAAATTCTGGAACTTAATGATAGCTAGCATGTGGAGACCACACAACATCATGGGTCAACCCGGCTAAGGACCAAAATGCATTATCTCATTTAATTCCCACAGCACTCCATAGGACACTATGCTATAACATTTGCACTTCCTAAAACTTCTGTTACTCAGCCAGCCTTACTTGACTTTTTTCTCAGCTTCTATCTCCTGATTAAGCAAAATACAACAGTGAAATAGCAATTATTTCACTGTATAACTCAAGGTAACATGATGATTACTATAAAGGAGAAAGACTCAAATTTGTTTGTTCCATTGGTTTGTTGTGTCAGTATCAAAGCCAAGCCGGCACTCACTCAATAAATGTTCGGACCAGATGCTCTAGGGGGAAGAAAAAGTATTATACATACTTTATATATATGTGACTGTTATTTAATCACCTACAATGTCTTTAACATAAGAGTCCTAGTAAATAATTTACCCAACTCAAATAGGATAGAATTATTTATTATCACATTTATCAATTCCAGGTCTTCAAATTGAACTTCAAATTATTCTTTTGCATCCTTGAAAGCAACCTTAAGTGATAAAGAAATGTCTCTGCTTTTGAGTGACTCCAAGAGACACTGTAAAAACAAGACACAGCAGCTTTATGAAAGCTCAACATACATTTAAATATGCTCTGAAGAGGGGGCACTTGTCACCATGGTGACATTATTCTTTCCTAGACTGAGCTCAAAATGAAAGGGGAGGAGTTTTTAAAGCAAAGATGCTGAAATAGGTAAATCAAAAATCTAGGTACAGTTTCTAGCTGTTATTAGAACTACAGTCCTTAGTTTGAAGTTTCGAGCTTATTTTGGAGTCAGATACTCAAGATAATGATTGTTAGGTAGGCTGAGGGATTGTTATAATATTATAGATAATTAGAAAGTTATTTCAGTTTTTTTTTTTTTTTTTGAGTTGGAGTCTCACTCCATCATCCAGACTGCAGTGCAGTGGCCACTCCTGGCCATCGCAGCCTTACCTGCCGGGCTCCAGCGATCCTTCCATTTCAGTCTTCCAAGTAGCTGGAACTACAGGCACGTGCTACCACACCCATCTAATTTTTTTGATTTATTGTAGAGATGAGGTCTCGCCAACTTGCCTAGGTGGGTCTCGAACCCATGGGCTCAGGCAATCCACTCACTTCAGCCTCCCAAAGCATGGGATTACAGGCTGAGCCACCGAGCCCGGCTAGTTATTTCAGTATTATTAATATTCTGCTTAAAAGGATTCTACCCACAGTGATCCTTCCTCTACTACTATTATCAAGTGTTTAGTACTCACTATGCAATGTGAAAAGTGCTTTGCATGCATTAATTCATTTAATATTTGCAGAAATATATAAGGTAGATATTGTGACTCCTCCATTTTAAGGATGCAGAAACTAAGGCTGATGCATTCGTGGCAAGCATTTTTATAAAAATATATAATTGAAAAAAAGTCTGATTCAAAAGCACCTGTTCTTGTGGAGTTATGTTTTGGTGGTTTGTGTAGGTCACACAGCTAGTAAGTGGCAGATATAGGATGCAAACCCAGGCTCAAACTCAGAAACCCTGCCATAAACAAATAGAACCAGAGTGTCAAAGCATATGCAAATAATCTGTGAAGCCCTATTTAAGACTGGCCATACCTACAGGTCCATGGTCTGAGTGGTGCAGGTAAGAAGACCTCCGATGTGAGTCTTGAATGCTCACAGCAATCATTACTTACATGTCTCACTATAAGAATTTCAGGAATAAACTAACAGGACATAACTTCTTTCCAATCACATATTACTTAGGAGAAGCCTCTCTAGACCTGTGACAATGCCTGTTACCCACAACTGAAGAATGATTCAATTCCAATTGGGAAGGGTCCTCTCATAAACTGAGACTGTGAAGCCGAGATTTACCAAAACCAACCCTGGCTGCTGTTGCAGTGACAGATGTCACAGCTAGACCACCCTCAAACAATCCTGGAATGACTCTTTGGAATTCTGCACGTGCCAACAACCATTTTCAAACACCACAATTTTTTGCTTATGTTCTCCCTCTTGCTTTGTATGTGACCTTCAACAGCTAGTCCTTTCTCCTGCACCTCTGATTTCTGACTTTCAAAATTGGGGAGAACAATTCTTTCCTCTTGAAGAAGTTGCCAGGCTTCTGGGGAGACGAGTATCTTGGTGAAAGCTGATCAGCATTTGGGAGTCCTGACCCTCTTTCTTATGGCCAAGAGGTCCTGGTGTTGTTCAATTCCAAATCAAAAGTCAAAACAATCCTCCTTTGTCTCCTGTGCAAATCCTTTGGAGAATGCCTAGTCAATATCTCCATTTCCCTTGAGGAAATGCACAGGAGCCAGCTGCTAAGTGCTGGTGTTCGCATGCACCTGTTTGTTTATTTTTTAAAGTGTAATTGGGAATGTGGCTGGAAGCATGTGTCTATTTCTGCAGTGCACTCTAAACAGATATAGGCATACAGAAGACAATCACAGCCTCGTGTTGTGCATCTATTGCATGTGAGGTTCTGTAGTTGGTGTTTCACAAAAATAAAATGACCAGAAAATGCCTGGAATACAAACTTTAAAGAGGGAGATGAGACCCTATGAAGTAACCGGGAATATTAATTAAAAAACAGTATGGTAATCATAACTCCTTATCAGGGACTATAAAGCTCTTTATCAGTGGTTTTCAATATTGGCTGTACACACACACACATACACACACACACACACACACACACAGACACACACAATGCCTAGGCTCCACCTTCAGTGATGTCGATTTAATTGATCTGGGGTGGGGGCCCATGTATCCATATTTTGCAAAAGTGACTCAGGATAATATCGTGCAACCAGAACTGGGAATTATGTTAATGTGGACATTCACCCCTCTTCTCCGGGCTCCTGTCCCATGCTCAGATGCTGGGGTCAACTGTCTTGCTTTCTGACTGAGGATGCAAAACTCTTCCTACTTTCGAGTATTCTATCTTCTTTCTGTAGTCATGCTCTTTTCCTAGAAAGTTGAATGGTCATCCTTTTGTGCCATTTAGCTTTCAATTCACATGTTACATTATTGAAAACTATATGAGCAGAACTTTCTAGACTTGTGCAGTGCCTAAGACGGGTGGCCATGAACTATAACTTATGACCCTGCCTTCTCTGACACTCAGCACTCTCTCTAGTTATTCTCAAATTAACTTGTTTTATTTTTTCCCTCCAAGTTACTAACTAAAATCAAATTGTTTATTGGTTGGTTTTTATTTATCTCCCACAACTAAAATGTAGGGGCCAAGAGAACAGGAACTTTCTCTGACTTGTTTGCTGCTTGTTTCTAATGCCTAGAATAGCATCTTGCATATAATAGGTACTCAATTCCCATTCCTTAAATGAATGTTCTGTGTGTGGCTGCACAAAGCTGACACTGTCCACTATAATGCAGTAATATAAGGTAGTTGGGACTTATCGGGAATCTTAATAGTTGAGATAAGATCCTGAGTAGGTTTCAAATAAAAATGAGTATGATATTTGACAAGACATTGGGAGAACGTTCTTTGCAGGGAGAGTGACATCTCATAAGAGCTGGAGCAAGTCGTGCTCAGAGTATAACAATAAAGCTAACTTGTCTGGAATGACCAAGCTGTGATTATGACAATTAATCCAATTATTATGAGATAATAGAATCATCCCAAGTGAAAACAGTCATATGATCATAACTGCCATACAGAACTTACAGTGTCCCCAGTTATAAAAATGTTTGAAAACTATCTATTTGTTTTCAATTAATATTCACAGAAATCTGAAAAGCAGCTAATAACAATGATGTTTAGAACTACTTCCATTTATTTAGTGCTTCCTTCATTAATCACATTGGACCAAATACTTATATTTATTATGTGATTTTAACCCTAACAGAAAATTTAAGAGGGCATTAATGTCCACAGTCATCAAAACTGAGACTTTAAAAAGTCTCCATTAACCAAAGTCCCACCTCGAGTAATGGATGAAAGGAAATTTGAGTCCAGAATTATGAAATCCAAAGTTGCTGCATTTATCCAAAATACTATATCTTGTCTTATTTGGACGCAGTTTCTCTATGTGACTCTAATATTTGTCTATCCTCCATACTAATTGCATGTCACAAAATTTAAATTGTAATTAAAAGTACAAAAAGTCTTCAAATGAAAATTTCTTGTAAACTTTTTCAGTCCAGCATTTGGAGCTAAGAATAAGCTTTTGCAAAGAAGAATTTTATAAATAGTGCTCAGGTCCCTGGACACAGAAGCCAAAAGTTGTAGTTATATTTCTGAAGATTTTCTTAAATAAGAAAAATATGATACTTTTATTTAGCATGTTGTTTTACATGATATGGGTTATTTTTAATCATGGTGATAACACACAACATTTAAAAATAGAGAGATAAAATAGTTTGCTATGTTTTCACATACTGTACTAATATTTAAGCAAAATAGGCAAAACAAATGCCTATTCAATTTTCAGTTTGTACTTAAATTGAATACTGATGCTTGGTAATGATTTAATTAAAACAGGGTGAGAAAGACATTTGGAAGATTTTGTATAGATTCCAAAGGAGATTAGGGGCTCTTTCAAATAATTTAGGTGGATTGTAATTATTTTTTATTACATATGATTTCATTTAAAATTAGATTTTTTTCCTTTTGTGTGACAGTATCATTCCTCTTAAAGCATATTGAAATTAGGAGTGGGATGGTGGTAGGGACTGAATGTGAGTGTATTAGATAAGGTATTAAGCATCAAGAATTAAAGACAGAAGAGGAAGGAAGAGCATAGAGAGCTCTCAAAGAAGAAATATCACTTGGGTTAGGTCCAGCTGACAGATGGTTCTTATATTGGACTGCTTTATTTGTTTTCTGGTGTAGAGAGGTCTAGACAAGGGGCTACAGGCTAGATGGGAGCTGGGTGAGGAGAGGGCATCAGCTCTAAGAACTTGTTAGACAAGGTGGATCTTCAAGGCTCCAGTACGCCTAACTCAGGAGAGGAGCTGCTTTCCCTTTACTTATAGAAGATTGACAGGTGATATAAAAAGGTAATTCCTGTTGAATTCAGGTACTGGTACAAAGAACGTACCAGTTTCAGACAAACAGCCTCGACTGATATTGAGTGCACAGGTGGGCCTATTTTTCTTTTTTAAATGATTTATTACTGCTGGAGAAGAATGGTAATACACCATTCTCTAGTGTGTTTTTTTTGTTGTTGTTGCTTTTTTAATGAAGCTACTGCTGATTTGTTGTTAAAACAAATAGTTAATTCAAAAGTAACAGAATTCTCTTTTTTAAAAAAGATGGTTAGTTGCTTATTTACTTCATTTCAAAGGTTTTTTTTAAAATTCAGTCTCCCTAGCAACAGAGACATCTGTCTCTATTCTCTTAGTCATTAAAGTAGCTGCTTCAAAAATAATAAAGGCAATTTCTATGAATTGGGTAACTGTTAATTGTTGCCAAGAAATCTTAGTGAGATAATGAGGCATACAGCAATTGACAAAGATCTTTTCATTGATGTATGAGCTTTCAGCTAGCCCATGGTAGTTAGCTAATATATACAGTACCATCGATGAGGTATTGTGTGATTCACTATGTAACACAAATAGAGAAGTGATCTTTACTCTTTCTAATTTCTTTTAGAAGTATGCCTTGCTGTGATTTTTCTGACTGCTTGGTAACTAATCATACCTCGGGATTCCAGGGAATATATTTACTTATTAGATTTCAAGAAAGTCGAAAGGTTTGAAGCCTTCACAATGGAGATTCATGCAACAAATAGTAGAGTAGTTGGTGGTGGTGTTAAAACACAATATACCTCTTATTTGTGTTGTAGATTCTGTAAGTCCATTCTAGTGAAAATACTTAAAATTGCACTCAATTCTAAAATGTATATTGGCATTTGTGCTAAAACTGTTCGCAGGCCTCTTGTAATGAAACCCCAATCACCCTCTACAATAGCCTCACTAATAAACACAAAAGAGTTTTTCAATGCTTTTTGCTTTCCCAGTAGCCAAGGAAGCAAATTATATCAAGTCAGTATTTTTTATTATTGGCCCTATGTTTGGCACATGCCCGGCTGTATGTGAAAGTACTGTTAAACGGGTAATAACAGAAGGAGAAGCCAAGCATATAGAAGCTGCTTTTTGTGATTTTTTTAAAATAAAAAAATATGACTCTGATAACCAGATGTGGAATAGCTTACTACAATATTGTCCTTAGAAGCCTATTTTAGTTTCTTGGGGGTAGGCAGAATATTACAAATGGGAAGTGTCAAAAATGCTGATTCTGATTTCAAAATTAGGATATTTATAAAATTTACATATATATGAATAACTATCAAGGAAAACACAATGGATACTAAATACATATCAATTTTAGTAGAGATGTGAATAACAATTTTGATTGTATTATAGCATGTTGTGATATACTGAAAGTACAGATAAAAAATGAAGGAACTAAAACATGTTTTTAACCTCACAGTGACATTTGTTTCATGTCAGACTCTAGGTATATATAGTTTGGTACATTATACAAGTAATTAAGGCATTGCTGGTTGAGAGTTGGATGAGATCTTGGAATAAAAATGCAACCATAGTTAAGCAAATCCTTTTAGTTGAGGGATATTTTTATAATTTGTGCAGTATTTTTCTTTTAAAATCCCCTAAATACAGATATTTCTAGTAAATGCTTATGAATATAAATGAATAAAAGACATTATCTTTTAAAAATTACAGTTTTCATCTGCATAATTTCACACTGTTAAGGTGACAAACTGTTAATTTCCTTTCAAGATGCTTCTAATATAATGAAAGTAGAAAGAATTTTTCTAACAACCAAGAAGAAATAGACTTGAATAACTGTTGGTGACTTTTTATTGAAAGTTTAAAAAATGCAGTGTAAAGAAAATCTTGGCACTTGACGTGGCGTTTATGACATACTCTGAGGTTCCCAAAGTTACAGTACTGGCTTTGTTGATCAAGTCTTACCATATTGTCTATCAGCATGTCATTTAGCTGCAGGTTCTGATGGCAGACTTGAAGTGAATATTTGTCTCAAACAGGGGTCTTATACAACATTGATCTCTTTTTCTAGATAAGAGGTGGAGAAACAGTAGCCCATGTGCCAACTTTCACCTGCCACCTGTTTTTGGATGATCCACAAACCTAGGATTATTTTTACATTTTAAAATGGTAAAAAAAATCCAAAGAAGATAAATATTTAGTAACATGAAGACTATATGAAATTAAAATTTCAGTGTCTATAAATGAGGTTTTATTGGAACACAGCACATCCACTGGTTTACATATGATCTGTAACTGCTTTAATACTATAAAGGCAGAGTTGAGTAACTGTAGCAGAGAAAGTCTGGGCTATGAAGTCTGCAATATTACTTTAATTAATTAAAAAGTATTACTATCTGATCCTTTCTAGAAAAACTTTCTGACACCAGCTCTAGATTTAGGTTATAGAGTTAATAGAATGAAAAGAAAATAAACTAATATACGATACTGTACTAGCTAATAAATACAGCTAATATTTAATGAAAACCTTCTTGGGCCTGTATTGTGCTAAGTATTTTATGTGGATCATCTCTTTAAATTTCTACAATAGCCCTATGATGCAAATATTCTTATTATCTCGATTTAATAGACAAGACAAACGAACTTAGAGAAAAGACTTTCCCAGAGCCACATAAGAGACAGTGAAGCTAGGATTTGGAAGTACATTTTTGAGGGTAAAATCCATACTTTTACCAACTGCACTATAGTCACTCCTAAAATTGTGAACCCTTACAAATCAATAAAAAAAGCAAACACTTCACTAGAAAAATGAACAAAAGACATAAGCAGACATCCCCCAATTTAAAAAAATACAAGTATCTTCTTTCTAAGGGTTCTTTCCTACGGAGCTATTAATTTTAAAGTAAAGAATGATTGAGGCTCCTTCTGATTTTCTGACTTGGAATCTTAGATTTGAATTTCCTTTTCCCTCACATCATGGTTAATATTCTATGGTTTATTGGGGTCTCCAAAGTTTCTGAAACACAACCATCAAATCACTGCCCTGGCGTTTCTACTGGCTAGGCTTAGTCATGTTAGTTAGGAAATATGGGAGAATCCTAAATTACTCTAGTGGATTCTCTCTGAAAGAGAATTCATTTGGGTTGTGGGATGGGGGGAGTAGAAGTTGTGTGACAAACGGGAAGAATGCCCCATTCATAGCTCTGGGACACTGTTCTGTGGAATTGGGAAAAGTCATAGAACTCAGATTCATTTTTATGAACCAAGATTCCATGGACACAAGTGTTCATGGAGAGGTTCTAGTATCTTAGTTCCCTTCTTCTATTTCACATATCCAGTTTTCTTGGTTCTGTGTTTTGTGCCAGGTCATCTTTGTTGAGCCAGGATTCTAATCTATAAGCAACCTGAGTAGAAAAGGAAATTATTGGAAGAATGTCAGGTAGCTTCTAGAATCATTAGGAAGCCAGAAAAACAAGGTTGATAAAGGAGACAGGAACAGAAGGAGATTTGACAACAAAAGCCACAGCTTAAGCCCTTCCAAAGGCTTTGGGACAGTGTCTGCCATGAGGATTAAAGGATTCTGAATGCTATACCAACATCAACTTTTGAACTCTCCCTGTCATGTGTAAACATTCAGAGTCCTGGATTGGGAATAGCCAATTGCACAAGTCTTCAACTTTGTGCCTTGTCTTACCTGCAAGGTATAGAAAGGAAAGGCCATATGGACTCCTTAGGCTTCTAGAGTGGGAGGAAGAGGATTTGGATAGGCAGACAAAATGCAAGTGAATTAATCACTATATTCTGACATGGTCTGGAATTCAAATATTGTTTTCATAACCCTTGACCTTAGGAGATACTGACCCATAGTCATCAAAGCTCTGTGGTATATCTCACTAGGTGGTTCTTGAGCACAAATCAAGATTGTGGGATTGCTAACTGACCCAGTGGATGATGGAAATGTCCTCTACCGTCATTCTAAGAGTAGGGAATGTTTATGTCTGAGCTGACTTTCAACAGATGCATAAGAATGAGCAGGTAACAGAAAGATAATGTATTTCAACAAGCAGTGGACACATACCCGGTAATTACAAAAATTAAAATTTGATGGCATATTTAAAGTTTTAAAAATCATTTGAAGTTGAGACTTCTTGTTTTATTTTTATATATTACAACTTTGTTAAGGCATAATTGTCAATAATAAACTGCACATATTTTAAGCATTCAATTTGGCAAGTTTTGACATAAGTATACTCTCATGAAACCATTACCATAAGCAATTCCATCACCTCAAAATGTCTTGTGCTCTCTTGTAATCCATCCTTTCCTACACCCTCATTCCCAGGAAACCATGGTTCTGCTTCCTGTCACTATATAGAAGTTTGGGTTTTCTAGAATTTTATGAGTGGAAACATTCAGTATATTTTTGAGGGAGATTCACTCATGTTGTTCTGTGAGTCAATTGTTTATGTCTTTTCATTGTTCCCTATAATTATTATAAAAGAAAGGAAACAGGAATCTGGGTCACTTTTCATTGTCTAAAATCTATTACTACTTTTTTTCAGTATGTTTATATAGTCCACTGAGAGTGAAACATAAAAGTCCTCCAAAATTTATCATTCTGAAATGGTTTGATTAAGGATTGTGCTACTTCTCACAGTGGAGAAGACTTGAGTGAGTTCATTGCAGGTTGACTTTCTTATTCCTTTGTGTCAAGAGCCAATGCTATTTGGCAGGCTGGGAAAGTCCTTGCAACCTTCAGTTTCTGTGATTTAAAACTAGGTGAGTCAGTGCATTTCTCAGGGGCAGATTAATTTCTCTGAAAAACGAAATTTTCTTGAAATTTACTGGTGAAGGTATTTTGGATTTAAATTTAAACATATATATAAATTAATCAAACATTTTATAGGCTTCTTACATGTCTTCTTATATATCTCTGCCCTTGAGGGATTGCTAGTGAAATAGGGGTATGTGGTTAATAAGAGTTACATATAATACACAAATTCACAAAAGAGCTATTTATTGAGCACCTATTATGTACTGAATCCAGAGCTGGACCCTGTGGAAAAGGCCACCTCCCACCAATCACAGAGCTTCCCTTCTAGTGGAAGAGACTGATGATGAGAAATTAAGCATACAAATAAGTGGGATTAGTATAAATAATGACAAATGTTATGATGGAATTAACAGGGCAATGAGATAGTAATTTAGGGAGGCCATTTTGTAGAAAGAACCATGGCTAACTTTGCCAGGGAGCAGAACTGAAACAAGAACATTTCTGGAGGCATAGAGAATTCCAAGTACAAAGACTGACATGGGGCAGTGTTTGCCTGGTCCCTGAAACACAAAGGAGGAGAATCTGGCTGGGAAGGGCAACCAAGTGAAGAGTGATCTGAGGGGAAGGTGGAGAGGTAAGCAGGGGCAAGCAGAGGCTTTGTCAGCTGTGATAAAGTGCTTGGGTTTTTGACTATATTATTTGTACCCAAGGATTACCTGGAGCGATTTAAAGGACAGAGTATCTGAGTTTTTGTTTTTTATGTTTTAATTTCATTTTTAAAATGAGGTCATGTTAACACAATAAAATTAACATAACAAAAATTAATTTTCATACAATAAAATTAATACAGTAAAATCTACAAATCTTAAGTGTTCATGTTTTGACAGTAGTACACACCTACGTAACCACTATCTAAAACCAGATACAAATATTTCAATTCCAAGAAAGTTACCTTGTGTCCCTTTTCTCTTTTTATAGTTTCATTTTATTTTTAATTGAAAAATAGTAATTGTATACATTTATGGGGTACAATGTGATGTTTGTATACATGTATATATTATGGATGGATAAGATCAAGCTAATTAATATATCCATCACCTCACATACTTATCTCTTTTTTGTGTGTGTGGAGCAAACATTTAAAATCTACTCTTAGCAATTTTGTAATGCCCTTTTCTGATTTACTTTTTAAAGTGTCACTGTTGAAAAATTTGTAAGAGATTCACCTCCATGTCATTACTAGATTTAAATTCTCACTTCACTCTGACCATAACACATTTTTAACGTTCCCATTTCCTTTTACTCTGGCAACAACTAGTTTCTTACCACACGCCTCCTGACCTGATCATGCTCTTTCCAAACCTTTTGGGCACTTTATTTTCAGAGTCACTTCCTAGTGAGATTTTGGTCTCTCCTCTATTCTACCTGGTCGTTACTCTAAAAATCTGACCCATCCTCAGTTCAAATCCTGCCTTTTTATAAGGTCTGAGGCTTATAATTAATCTACCCCAACCTGGTTTATGTTCTCTGAATTCCAGTAGTTTCTTACTTGTTCCCACATTGAGTATTTAGGTATGCTATCTAGTGGGAGCGGAAATAGAAGGTTGTAATGAGATGGATATACTAGATGATTTAGGGAAATAATAACTCTTATAATATAGAGAGGAGAGACAAGTACATTCTATCTCTATGCAGGCTTGTGATTTTTAAACAGAAAGTCTTGTATAACATGAATAGACCTGGCCTAAACACATTTCAGTCTTGGTTTGGTTAAACTGCTGAAACTGTTTGGTTTTTCTCTTTATCTCGCAATGTGAGTCGTTTTTGTCCATGATCTAGTCAGCCAGTCATGAAGGCTTACACACTCCAGAGAACGCTGGATGCCTTTCTGCAGGGTTCAGACTTCACTGTCTGCTGCCTTGTCATCCATCTAAATGCTAACTAATGCCTTTTTTTTTTCTTAGAGAGTCAAACGCTCAGGGCATTGGCTTGTCAATGACGGGTGTTTGCCTGTGCTAGTCCTGTGGTCTACTGAGGTAATGGATTGGCGGGATTTGCTTATTTTGAAGATGATTTGATCGAGTGCGTTCTGTGTGGGTTGATGTGTTAAAAATTCAGGATATTATTTACAAAGAATTGCAGAGAAACCAAGGGCAAATGAGGCCTTGGCCAAAAATTTCCTTCCTTATTGATGCCGCAGTCACAAATATTTAATTAGCATCCAGGTAAATATTCAAAGTTTAATGTAGCATGCTGTTAATGGATAATGAAAGTGTGCGGTCCTTACTGCCTCACTTTGCTTCTGGAATGTAATTACCAGCATAGGGATAGTCAGAGATGGAAGCCATGCATCATCTCTTGGCACCAGCCTGCAGGTAGCATTCACAAAAAATGGTAGTTGTTATGATCCATTTTGTGTATTTTGATGCACTAGTTAAAATCAGATGTTTTCATTTCCATGTGCATAAGATCCAACATCAGTAAATTAGATCCTGCTTTTTGGCAGCAAGACAATGATGTCAAAGATTTATATATTTATTCCGAAGTAGAGAAAAATTTATTCCTAATGCATGCAAAAGTCCTGTTTCTTGGCATTTCATGAAGGGATAAGAAAGACCCCCTTCTAACAGTCCCTTTTTAGTGGTAGGCGTTTATATTTTTCGTGCTTCTCAAGTAACAAACTTAGAGAAGAGCCTGGCACAAGATAAGTGCTCCATAAATGTAGATCGCAGCTACTATTTCTTGCTGTCCTGGGTGTCTCTTTTTTGGCTTTTTGTAAGTCATTTCTGACTTTCACTGGTGTTGTGGTTACAGTAACAATAATATTTGAATGTGTTACTTATCATAAAGATAATATCATGCCACATTTTCTCCCATTTTTCTCTAGTTTTTATTCTTTTTCTATATCAGATGCATGAATTGTGCTGAAATATACCACCTTTATATGGCCACCAAGTGGAAAATGAATACAAAGTTCTTTCATGCTATTATTTCTGCTCCAATGCGTTATTTTTAAAGCACTTAAAAAGAATCATAATAAATAACATGTGGGAGTAAATATATTTGATTAGGTGGACTGAACCTTATAACATTTAAGTGCAACTCAGAAGAGAATGGTAATTAGATAACCATGCATTTCTTTGCTTCTTGTTTCTAATTGGATTTTTTTCCACTTATGTATTGATAATAGAGGAAAGATGATTTTGAATGGTCAGAAAGTCCTAGACCTGTTGTAAGTTTAATGTTTGCAAGAAAACATTGAAACGTGAGATCTGAGGTTGCAAGTTTGGGTCCTCTGTCCTAAGAGCACTGGGGCCGGGTGTGCCTTCCACTGGTTCTTCAGCCTCAAGTCTCCTAGAGCTTGTCATTCCTGTTGTTTCTGTCTGTTTTCTTATTAAAGAAGAGATTAGCAGCTGTTAAATCCATATTAGAACCCAACTGAGACTGTATTTGAGATGAAAACATAAAACTGGAAAACATACTGAGAAAAAGGAAGCTCCTTAAGGAGAGAATGGTCAAGCATTTTGTCTAAAATGAACAGCTTTCTAAGACCCAGTTCCCATGACTGGGCAGGTTAGTCTATCAATAGATAGAAACCAAAGTGATGCAAATTGATTGTAAACAACACCAAGCATGTCTTTTGTATTATTTATCAACTATACAGCCTGGCTAGTGATATTTTCCTAACCTAGTCTCTCTGCATGAGGATTGCTTGACATATTGGCTATAATACGTCTAGGCACATACCAACCTATGGAATCAGAAGCTCTGGAGCCAGGGCCCTGGAATCTGCATTGAAATAAGTACGCCAACTGCAGATTCAGACTTCTAAAAATAATTTCTGTATGGGAGATCTCTTTGTTAAGAGCATGGGATGGGAAACCTGACCAACTGGTTTTGTATCCCTAGCTCTATTGCTTACTGACTGTGTGACCTTGGCAAAGTTATCTACCCTTTCTGTTTCTTATCTATAAAATGTGAGATATAATAATGTTATCATATAGGGCTGTTTTGGAACTTTAGTGAGATAATCCCTGTGGAGAAGTTACCAGCCATAGTGCTTGACATATATCAAATATTCCATTACATATTAATTGTAGTTGCTGCCAGGCATGCTGGCTCATGCCTGTAATCCCAACACTTCAGGAGGCCAAGGTTATAGGATCACTTGAGAACAGGAGTTCAAGAGTTCAAGACCAGCCTGGGCAACATAGAAAGACCCCTCGCTATGAAAAATTTTAAAAATTAGCCAGGCACGGTGGCATACACCTGTAGTCTCAGCTACTTGGGAGGTTGAGGCAGGAGAATCACTTGATCCCCGGTGTTTGGACTTCAATGAACTATGATCAGGCAAGTGTACTTCAGCCTAGGTGATAGAATGAAACCCTTCCTTAAAAGAAATAAAAAGGTAGCTGTTATTGTACTAGTAATAGTTCTTATTGTTTTACTAATAATACTTATTATTTGCCTGTGACACACTTCTAAAATAACAACAGCAATAGAAGTTTCACATATTTGTGAAACATAGAAATTTCTGACCTCTGTAGTTCTCTCTACAAAGGAACTTTAAAAAATAAAAGTGAATATGTTGACCCCTTGAATATTCTGAACTGGGTTATCCATTATAGTGGCTTTCAGGAAGGCTCCAGGCATGTGGAAAGATTTCCACCTCAGGGATCAGGATGGCCACTGAAATAAGCAACATAGATCAGCTTGGAGTGAGCCCTGTGGTGCTGTGCTTGGGATGAGATTTCCTTGGCACTTCTTCACCTGTGAGTGCCTTCCCTTTGGTGAATGACAATTGCCAAAACCTATGAGCAGTCGTTACCTTCCACCTGTAGACAGAAAGCTATTCAGTTCCGGCAATTTAAAACGTGCCCTTCACCTTCCCCTGTGTCAAGATGGCCTTATGCTTTCATTGTGTACGTTTTCGGCCAAGTTCTCACACACTGGATTGTTGGCAATTAGAGGGCTTTAATTACAGCTATTACACAGACGGCCTGGGTGAATGATAGTGTTTTTCCTCTGGTCATCAGGCAGAAACTTGAAAGGGGGAAGGCACAGATGGAGATGGTGTGTGAATGATTCCTGCTGTTTAGATGCCAGTGACACCTGGGCTATGGGAGGAGGTGATGCTGGTTCTCTTCTGGTCCCAGGAGACCTGCAGTTATCACCCAGAGCTCACTTACCTCAATAACTCCAGTCCGTGTGTTAGTTGTGACTGCCTCTGAAAGCACCATTTCTCTCCCTCCTCTTGGTTGTCACTGCTGCCAGATCACTTTCATTGCTTTCATTGTCCTTGAGGCCACATTTAGGGAGACTGCGAAGGTCCTTCAAATTGTTTTCAACAAATGAATTGAAGACTGTGCTCCTTTTGTTTTAATAGTTGATCATTTTCCCTTTTTTCCATCTTTCTTTCTTGCTACTTCATTTGCTTCTGCTACATTATTATAACATACCTGGTGTCTGAGAAGCAGCTTCTCAGTTTTAGGTTTTGTTTTTGTTTTGGTTTGGTTTTTTTGGCAACAAAGTGAGTTTTTCTTTAAAATTATGAAATGCTTCCCTTGTATATCTGTTATAAGCAGCAATCCAGAGAATTAATTCAGGCTATTTTCAGACCTATTTCAGACATTTTGATGACTCAGAATCTGAATCAGAGCAAATAGAACACGATCTAAATACTACAAGGTGACACAAATTCAACATGAGTAGGAAAGGATTAAAAAGGCAGTAATTGCAGTTATTCATCTTTAATTAGTTTACATTGAGAGAAGTAATGCAGTTCTGAAGATATATGTTTAGGTGTCACTTGAATCATTTTTCAAATATATAGTCCTAGGAATATAAAAATAACCAAAATTTATGGAACCTGTAACCAAAATAGAGATGTTCTCTCTCCTTGCTTGAAGTTTTGCGTGCCCCTGCTTTACAGCTGATGAATTCAAGATTTATGCCATGTTCCCCACAATAATCAATGGTGTTATCATTCATCTCCCTCAATCCCAGCAATTATTTTGACTTTGTTTGGTATATAAAAAGAGTATATGGTGTTATTCCTGCTCTCAATAAGCCTATAGACTAGTTCAAGGGAGAATAATATGAAACTGATGTGAAAAAGTTTATTCAGTAATTATTATGAAAGGCTAGCCATATTCCAGGTAGGGTTCTACCACTATTAACTGAACTGAGTTTTGAAGAAATTTTGAGTGTTACACAGTATCACTTGTTGGGAGATTGTATTTTCCAAAGATAATAGCAACAGTATCTTCCATCCTACCTATTCTTCTGCCACGTGATCATGCTACTCCCTGTCAGAAGGTAGAGTTTATATCCCATCCTCTTGATCTGAACTGATCTTGTGACTCGTGTGTATCCAGTAGAACACAGTGTAAGCGGCGCTGCAGGACTTTGAGGCTAGATCAGAAAAGGTCAGCAGCTTCCACTAGCTCTTGGGGAACAGCCTCTTGGAGCACAGCTGACATGCTGTGAGACCCTAGGCCACATAAAAAGGCCAAGTGTAGGTGCTCTGATTCCAGCCTTTGAGTTGTCCCCACCCAAGTGTCAGACATGAGTGAAGGTGATTCCAGATCCTAGACTTATCCGTCTTCCCAGTTGAGGCTCTCAACATTGCAGAACAGAGACAATCCATCCCTCTATTCCCTGTCCAAAATCTTTGCTCACAGAATCTGACGTTGGTTTACACTACTAAGATTAATTGTATACAATGTGCATGTATGGATATATATACATAGTGGTTGTATGTGTGTATCTATCTATATATATATTGAACATATAAATACATACATATGTTCAATCTTGCTACAGCTAACAATAGAATACTGAGCAAAACAGAGATTAAGAAGAGATGTTACTAATATGTCTGATAATAATAATCAACTAACAAATGTTCCCATTTATTGCTTTTTGTGTGCCAGGTTTTGTGACCTAATGCTTATGTAATCCTCACAAGGACCCTGAGTTAGGCATTGCTCTACTCCCATTTGGTAGATAGGGCAATTAAAACACAAAGAGATGAAATAATAAAGTCACCTAGCAAGTGAGGGAACAGGATGCAGAGCCCTTGAGCCCTTGTACTTAACTACTTGGTTAGATGATGTCTAAAGGCTATATGTATGCATCTAGCACTAGCACTGATGTGGGAGTTCAGAGGCTGTCACTCCGGATAGAGTGGTTTTAGATTTCCTAAGGTTTTGTGAGGAAATATAAAGTTTATACTGAAGCTGGCCATGTGTGCAAGATTTAGATAAGCAGAGTACAGGAGGAGAGGAAGGTATTTCATGTGGAAGTAACCATGGGGACAAAGACAGAAGTAAGAAAAGAATTCATGAGTGTATGATAGAGAACAAGCTGGTAAGAAGATATGGGGGGGGTCATAGAGGGCGTTGGGTGGAGTCCTTCAGGAATGTAGAGCTCTAGGGTATGTTTGATCTGGGAGAAACATGTCTAGTTCTGTGGACATTTACAGTATGGAGACTAGGAAATCCTGGGCTAAGCTGAAGGAGAGAGAAAAGCTGAGATGCTATTTAACTGGCCCGGAGATTAACTGGCAGTTGTCAATGGTAATAAAGAGTAAGGGTAAATTTAGATAAATTTCAAAGAAATAAATGGCACCACTTAATAAGAGATTGAGCATAAGGGCTGGAAGTATAGGAAGTGGTAAAAGTGGTTTCCAACCAATGAGGTTGGAAGTATGATTTAATAAATCTCTTATGTTCTAATATTACCAAAAATACTTGACGCTACTCAAGGCCACTAAAGAGATTTGTCTTAGAATTGCAAGACTCAGAAGTAAGTAGTGCAAAAGTTGACTGATCTTACACAGTAATAATATTTCTTTATGATTATATTGCTTTAGATCTGTAAGGTTCTTCATTTTTCTGAAGATGAATGCAACTATAATGTTTGATACTCACTGTAAGACTAAGTTAGACATGTAGGACAGGTAGCTATCCTGTGTACAGATGATGTAGTTGAGTCTTGTAGAGATTGAATACCTTGTTCAACATCCCACGGCAGATAAGAGCTTGTCCTGGGACCGGTTTCTGATGCACAGTTCACTGCTATTTCTATTTATAAAGCTACCTTTTGGAATAGATTTTGACCTGGTAATTTTTTGTTCTAAGAACCTGAGAAGTACAAATGTCTCTTAGTAGCCTGTATATTTATAATATTTTATGGTATCTGACTCTGACAACCAGCTTTACCCATGGACTTGGTGAGTAATTGAAAATGTAAATGAGGTTTGAGGAGGTATCTTGAGCTTATTCTGTTTATAGAAGGAGTTCAGTGACTTTGGACAACTGTAATATCTAGTTTTCAAACATCAATCACTTAGAGCAGCAACTCAGGTGTCACTTTCCTTCTTAACCTTTTGGGCACAATCCTGTTCATTTCACATTTTGATTTTCTTTAAAATCCTTGCATTCTGCTTGGTTACATCACTACCCCCTTAGTTTGTACATTTTAGATGTTTCTTGGAGTACCCCAACAGACTTCCAACTTGTGTGCTTTTATTACTTCTGCATACCCATTCCCTTTATTCTCTATATGAATTTGACAATCATCAGTACTTTTTAAGTCTTATATAAGATATTCTATGCTTCTTGACATGTAAGTTCCCTCTGGGCCCTGCCAACCTCTTCAGTGTCAAATCCTGCATTTTCCCCACACCCTTTACACCACAGCAATCCTGACTGAAGGATGGGTTTGTCCACAGCATGCACACACATCCACATCCCCACACAATTGCCTCTGTGACATGGCCCAGATTTCTCCCTGCCTGAAATGCCTTTCTCCTCTCTACTCACTGGCCAGCTTTTGTACAGTCTTGAAACCCTATTCATGTCAACTTACCAAACACATACAGATTCCTCCACCCCCAAAGTATTCATCTCTCCCACCTTTGTACTGTGTGTGGACCCAGTGCAAACTCCACTCTTGCCTGGATCACTTTGGGTCATAATACTTTATTTTCATACCTCTCCTACCTAATAGAATGTAAGCCCTTTGAAGGCAGGGACCATGGCCGTCAATGTCTGCATCCCTTGACATTTTTACAGGGCTTGCCACATGGTCGGTGCTCATTAAATAATTGTTGACACGAAAATAGAGGCAACATGTTTTGACAAAAGATTTTTGACTGGGAAAGGTCATTATCATTGTGCCACAAACAAGAATTTGTTAAGCACTTGTTTTCACGAAGCGCTGTGCTGAGTGCTCCTTGGAACAAATTGCACAGATCTGCTTCTTGACCTCTAAGAACTTATTCATAATTTAATACATATATCAGGAATGAGGGCAAATATAGAAAGGACACACAATAATTGAATTACCAACATTAAACAGATATACAAATAGGTTAGATTAAATATTTACTTAGCATGCGCATTGCTTTGTAAAGGGTAATTGCATTTTAGCGGCTGGTGAGTGTATGGCAACCATTTGAGTTTTATGTTTAGACAATAGGATCCTATCATCATGATTACAGTGTAAGCTGAATTTTGATGTTTTTATGGGTGAAGATGGACATTAATAATCCCTGTGAGGTTAATTTACATTATAGTGGAGGAAGAAGTCATATACCTTGGATAGAATCCAAATCTAGACACCTCGGGCCAAATTACAGCAAATGGAGCATATCTATAGAACTCCACCATTTAAAAAATATAGAATCTGAAAAATATGTGTTTTTCATCACAAGCAGGAAATAGGGTATTTGACAACATGCATTTGTCTACTGAATGTGATGGAATATGTGATGAAATATGTTTTGTCAATAAAATAAATTGCCAAACAAAATGTAATCCTTTCTGCAAATGCATTTAGTCTCCAGAATGAAATAAGCTACTTCCACAAAGCACATTTTTTCTTTGAATTATTTTAGATTTGCTGTCCATCAAAAACAATGGAGAAAATATGTTTTGTCAGACACTATTTTAATGTATTTAGATAAAATGTATATAATTAGAAAAAAGTAGACTCAGTTGTGGAGGGTCACTAAATGCTTGTAGCATAATTGATGTAGTTTAAATGAATCTATAATTTTTCACTTAAGAGTCTAAATTCTCATCTCAGTGTTGGTTGTATTAGTCTTGAAAACATTCAAATGATACCCTGGCTAGACCTTAAGCATATTTGTAACACTCTTATTGTACTGTGTTATCATTACATCACTGAAAGAGTTAATTATACACCTAATTAGGTTCTTTTTTTTTTTTCATTCTCTTGCTCTGTGAATTGTTCTTTTGCCCCAAGGCTCCTGAGGAATTTTAACTTACATAATTAATTAATAGAGTTTAACCCTTCATATATGACTCTAACACTACACCTAATTTAACGTAATTCTAGATCCCTGATGAGCAACCTGTAGTGCTATACAGTGGACAAGTTGAAGTCAAGTAGTTAAGTGTTAAGCTACAATAAAATACAATTTTTAAAAAAGTGATCAAAGGAGAAATATGTATGCAAGGATCTTTGAGAAGAGTGAAGTATTATAACACAAGTGAAAAATGATGTGTATTGGAAGTGGTTTTTTTTCTTCTCTTTTTTCAGGTAACAACACACTGTGTCACTCATGATATCTGTTTAATATTTAAGGATTGGATGAGAGAATATCTCTAAAGCTCTTGGCTCCATGCCTGGCACTATTTCTATATTGATTTATAGTTTTCCAATATTAAATAGCGTTCTATTTGGTTCTCAAACTGTCCTCTTTTTGAGACAAGAATCATTTATTTCCATTTCATGGAAGATTAAACTGAGGCTTAGAAAATCATATAGTAATGGTTCCCAAAGGAGGGACCAAACTGCTACAGCTGAATGAGAGGGACTGCTTAGAGGCAAGATGACATTTTAACTGTATCATGACGAAAAAGAAGGGGAAATAAAAAGACAAGAACTGTGTGGAAATGATGATTGTAGATGGCATGTTGGGTATATTGTTAATAACCTATATTGCCAGGAGGAATGACTTAGCATGTTGGGAAATGAGGCTAGAAAGCTAATTTAGAGTCATAAAGTTATAGGCTAAGGAATTTTGACTTAATACTAGAGGTAATGGAGGAAATGTTTAAAGCAAGTGACTGACAGAACTCAACTTATATTTTCTAATGCTAGTTTTGGTGATGGTGTGAAAAGGAACTAGAATGGGGGGAGAAAACATGGGCAGGTGCATGTTGGTGTGTCGTTACTGCCCTTCAGGAAAATACAGTGAAATTCTGAACTGGGCTGTGGAAATAGAGGTACAGAAGGTTTGGGGAGGATTCAGAAGACTTTTCTCAATTCTAATCAGGGAGCGGTCATGTATGGTAGACAAAGGTATGGGACAAATTGTTAACAACTGTACGTTGCATAGGAGATAGTGTTGTTGATATAGAATGAAAATGTCAAAATAATTTTAAAAAGAAAGAAGCAAGTTGCTGTTGGTGGATCAGATATATTTGGTTTTGAACATAAGAAATGTGACTGCAGGATCAATAGATAAGTGTGGTGCAAACATGAATCGCAAGTTCATGAGGGGTGCTAGAGAAAGGAATAACGATTTGAGAGGATATTATTGTACTTGTTTTTATAATTTCTATGATGCATAAATAAAATGCCCTTATAAGAATTTTTTATTATTCTTCAAAATGATATATTGGAATGAACCTTGACCATTAAGGAGACCTAACGCTTATGTTCTTCTGAAGTTTACTACGTAATAATTATTGAGAATGTGCCTGGTTCAGGGTTAAAGGTTTACATGAATTACCTCAGTTAAGTAACACAACTTGGAGAAAACTGGAGGAATAGAAACTATATTTTCTAGTGAGAAAACTGAGTGTTGGAGAGGTAAAAATAATTATCCAATATAGAGCAAGTGTTCAAATCTTTGTCTCTAAAGTCTGTACTCTTAAGCCACACCCATATAAAAATGTTCAAATCTGTTTTATTTATAAGGTGTCCAGTTCACAAAAGCAACTTCTGCAGGGTTTCTGTAGATAAACTAACCTCTTCTTTAATGTGAAATTATTCAGAAGTACTCAGCAGACGATTGGCCCACAAATGTTTATTTCTGTCCCTTTTCTCACCTTTGTCTTTCTCTCTCTCTCTTATCCCTTTTAGCACCTCTCCTGAATGTCATTAAAGACCCTTGTTCTCTCTGTTCTCTTTGCTCTCATTGTAGATATCAATGTACAGTATTTTTCTCCTACTTCTCTGTAGGAATTTTGGATACAAATATCATCTTTGCTTTTTTCACAATGTATTGGCAACAACTGCAGAGTTACATAGGAGATAGTGATGTTGATATAGATTAAAAATGAAAAAAAGTTGCTGTTGGTGGACAAGATGTCTTTTGTTTTGTTTGAATGTTAGAAGAGTCAGCATCAGGCCTTCCATGGTGGCATAAGCATTGCCTTGTTTGTAATCCAATGAAGTTCTACTGTAACTATCCCATTGTTAGAAATAAAATGTATAGCTCCATCAGTAATCTGCTTAGGGACTCACAGAGGTAAATCAGAGATGAGGATCTGAGCCCTCGTTGAGAACAAGAAGAATGCCAGTTGTCTAGTGCCAGGCACAAGTAGGCTCTTACTCTTGTATGAACATATGCCCCAAAGCATTGTTTCCACAAACAAGACTTCGGGTGCATGGACATAGATGTATGATACTGTAGACATTTTAAAAATCAGTGCTCATGAAAATGGAATTCTGCCTAATATGACTTTTTTCAGAGAAGGTTTGAAGAAAGTGCTCCATAATAACTCGAAAAAATGTAAAGTCAGTCTTTTGGAGTATCTGGAAGGCATAAGCTTGCTCTTTAATCTCACCAATCCAAATAATGAACAGTGGAGTCCACAACAGAATTATGGAGATTGTTCCAAAGCTTAGTAGCTAATTTGATTTTGTACGGAAGGGTTTTAAAGAATTTTTAATGAAAAGGCAATTAACGTTGAAACCTTCATTAACGGATAGTTGAGAGGAAAAACCGGACTTCTTGCTGAGTTTTTGACTTTTTAACTAATTGCAAAACTTTATGGTATTTTTTACTGTATATTAGAAAATGGTGAGGCACTATCTGTTTAATACAACTAGACCTTATGGGCAAATAGAACACTTTTAAAGGCTTTTAATTTTTTGTTTTAAGTAAAGAGAACAACCCCCACCCCAAGAACTAATTATAACTGAACAGTTCTCATTTGATAAAATGAATGCGGAGTAATGAAATGTTCACCAAGGCACAGTAATTTTGATTCAGCTTAAAAGATTCTTGAAGCTATTATTGTTTTTCCATTTTGGCCATACACTGACCAATTCTGCATACAGCAGAATGTTGGCACTTAATAAGAAAACTGAAGAGCAGTCCTGAGCATTAAACAAAACATAATGTTACTTATGAATGTTGGTTTACCCAAATTCAAGTCCTAAAAATCCTATAAGCACAGCTCATTTCTTATGTAATGCTAATGATAAAAGTGAATGGAACAATTATTTTTGGTTTTTCAATGTTTAGTGTTGGTACCAGAATTTCCCACATTTTCTCCTCGAAATATTAGTAACTATGATGTGCCTCATCCCTCGCACATGTGAAGTCCTTGGGGCCTTCGAGTAATGAAAATGAAGACAGAAATCTTTTGGCTGGGGGAATATTAGAGAATTTTGTTGGCCATATGGTGTAACCTCATGCCATGAAATTAGGAAAAGTCATTTCCTTGCCTTTCAGGATGGCTTAAATAATGACTTTAATAAGCTCTGAATTGGAATAACTTTCTAAGTTGTCTGTGCCATTTTTGTTGTTGTTTGTTGTTGTTACCAGAATACCAGACCAACATCTTGCAAGGCAGGGTACAAGGGTAGGAATGCTGAGGGCTTCCAACAGAGCAGTGGTTTGTTAGTATGTCGTTGCCCTCTGGCTAGTCAATCCTTTTTTTTATTGAGCCAGAGTCTCACTCTGTCACCCAGACTGGAGTGCAGTGGCCGCTCCCGGCCACCGCAGCCTCGACCCGCTGGGCTCCAGCGATCCTTCCACCTCAGCCTTCCGAGCAGCCGGAACTACAGACGTGCGCTACCACGCCCGGCTGATTTTTTGATTTATTGTAGAGATGAGGTCTCGCTGCCCAGGGGGGTCTCAAACCCGTGGGTTCAGGCAATCCACTCACCTCAACCTCCCAAAGGCGCGGGATTACAGGCTGAGCCACCGAGCCCGGCTTAGTCAATCCATTTTTTATGTCAAATTGTCCACCACTGAATCTGATGATAAATTCCAAACATCCCTAAATTTCGGATTTGGTTTGTCAGGTATGGCAAACTAGTTTTTCTTTGCCTTTTTCATCTCCAACCTTATTTACTGAAAGATGATAGCGTAAAAGGATTGGGACACACTCCTTTAACAAAAACAGTTTAATTCCGTTTGTTAGAAATAGAAAAAACAAACGAAAGGCATATGCAGGTACTTCATCATTCAACACGATCCTATCTTGAGAAAACCCATAGCAGCCAATGAAGGATCACTGTTCAAAAAGTCTCTCTATGACCAGGTGCAGTGACTCACACCAATAATCCCAGCACTTTCGGAGGTCAAAGTTGGAGGATCCCTAGAGCCCAGGAATTTGAGATAAGCTTGAGCAATATAGCAAGACCTCAGTTCTACAAAAAATCAAAACATTAACCGAGTATGGTGACATGTGCCTGTAGTCTCAGCTACTCAGGAGGCTAAGGTGGAAGAATCTTGTGAGCCCGGAAGGTTGAGGCTGCAGTGAGCCATGATCATGCCACTGTACTCCAACCTGGGCAATAGAGTAAGACCCAGATTCAAAAAAAGTCTTTCCTCACTTGGAGATCTGTTAATCTAATTATATTATGACCCAATATACATATCATAGGCACTCAACGTGTATTCCTAGAATATACAATTAATCAATTAGGCAGTGAGAGTGCATCAGAGCAAAAATAACTCCAGAATAAGTGGGAAGAAGAACTGGACCCCATCTCTGCCACTCACCAGCTTTATATTACCTTGGACAATTCTTAGTTTTATTTTACTTGGGACTGTCACTATTTTAAATCTCAGGTATCATGAGCTAAAGCTACACTGTTTTATTTAATTATAATCAAAAAAGATTTTTGGAGTCTCATAAAAAGACAAGGACATCTGCATAAAGGAAATGTGTTTCTGGTCATTTCTCTTGTACTTATTTTCCTGTATTTGAAATTTTGTACTTTTGTAGAAAAAGATAAATACAGTAGGCAAATGCATTCCTTCCTTTGGTTGTTTTGCCCCAGTATAGATTCTTCTTAGGTTCTCTCTCTCTCTCTCTCTCTCTCCCCCCTCACCCACTCTCTCTCTCTCTCTCTCTCAAAATGAGCAACCCCTTGAATGGGTTTTTGGGAAAGATGCAAAGAACTAAATAATTTCAACCAACAAAAAGTACTAAACTTATATTTTCATAGAGTGTTGTAAATGTATTATATTAAGTACTTTTGAAGGAATGATTCTTCAAACATCCCCCTTACATTTTGTTCAATTTAAGTATAGGTATGTGGTATTGTTCCCATATATGAACAAAGTTTATAATTGGTGTGTTATAGTTCTTAATAACCCAGAAGAACAAAATATTATTCATTGGACCTTGACTGAGGTCATAACAATACCAATCTTAACTACCGGTGCATGTAGTTAGTTGAGTTTTAATCTGTACCAGGGTAAATTTCTTGTGTTCACTGACACAGACATTATTATTTTAGGAAAACCTTGAATTTTTGTTATACTATGAAGATCAAAAAAGAGAAAAAAAGTGATGTTCTATGGTGTCAGCTTAATCCAAAGATCTGTATTGCATGTAGGAAGGACTTGTTGAACTAGGAAAACCAATAGCAGTTGGCAACCATTTTCTCTGAATTAGAGATTACCCCATCTACTGTATGTTAAGTGTTCACATTTATTTTTTTTCTTTATTAAAATGTATACACAGTCTGTATTTCAAACCACAAATTCAAATCTTGGTACTTTAGTTCTGTTTCTTCTTTTACTTAAGTCACAGAAATCAAAAAACACAGACTTTTTGAGTAAAGTCTCGGTTCAAATATAGTCTGTTTACAGTAGACGATATGTGATAATTTTATGAGACTGTGTTACACACTAGTAAAATAAAATTATTGAATTAACATGTCTGCATCACACCCTTTATTATTGTTTTCCTTCTCTTCTATTATCCTTCATCCAAATCACTAATACAAGTAATGTGTTCCCTTCTTCCTACTTTAGATTTATTAATCTGTTCATTTGGCCATATGTTTGCATGCCTTGACATGAACTGGATATCAATTCCCTTGTCACTTTTGTCTTTATTCTGCCATATTGTGAGTTGACACCAAAATACACACTGTAAAATGTATGTTAGGCTGAGACATTAAAATGATTGACAGTGAACTTGCAGGGCAAGGAGGAGGCTAATCCATATATGACACACAGAAGCTGTTTTCTTGGCAACAACTTCATCATTGTTCCTAAACATGAGAGATGAGCCAATGTACCTAAAAAATCATTCAGGTAAACAGCAAAGAATTTTGTTTGGCAGGGCATGAATACCATAGTCTTTCTCATTTTTACACCCTATAGTAAATGAAAATAGATCCTTCCCACAGAGATTAATAGCTATTTTAACTCAATAAGAGATGGGCAAATCTTTGGTTGTTTCCTATTGAGTCATATTTAGTCTTTTTATGTGTATGTAATAACATCTCAGAGTAATTGAGATGTAAGTCAGACCCTTGGGGGAAAAATGCTCATGTATGTGTGTAACGCAGGCTAGATACATAGTCACTTTTGGGGGGTAATAAATTGTTTTAAGAACAAGTTGCAATCTGATGATAGCCTGCATCAAATTTTTAGGTCCAATATCTCATAATATTCGATATTTCACATTACATGAACAAAAGAAAAAAACAGGAGACTATGTTGGATCAAAAAGTATATGAGGCCTAAGAAAAGACTGTTCCCAGATGGAATTCACTGAAGATTCTGTTTCTTTGCATTTTCATTATAATTAATTCTTTAATATTGCCAGTTGAATCTCACGAATTGAAAATGCTCCAATCCATACAATCTGGCACCATGCTGCTCTTCTGAAATTCCAGGGAGCGTTCCTAAGAGAAGATTGAAAAATTCACAGTATGACTGGAGCAATTAGAGTAGAGGTGTGGTATCAAGAGATGTGTGCCAAATAGATATAAGATCATGACAATGGCCTTTTTCCAAATGCATCATAGTCAAATTAGCACATCATCATAAGGGTAGAAGGCTGGAGGAGGATAGCTGCTCTTTGGAAAACAGTATCTATACTTTTAATTCTATCTTCTACACACCATACCTTAAAAGAGGAGTGTATATAGGTGAATTAGAAGCAGCCTTCGACGAGTTGACAAAAATGCAGAATTTCAGGTAAGAGTGTATGAGAGACAAGAGGAGTGGGAAAGAGGAGACGAGCCATTGCTTAGAGTTAAGTTATTGACCAGGGACCCAAAAGGCTAACTGAAGGTTGATAATTATCAAAGAGGGTAACTTAATGGTGTAATCCTTTTACCATGGAGAAAAGAAGTTGTGTTAGTTGCAGAAGAGCTCACATATGAATGCAGTGGCAGAGCCAGCGTCCCTTGTTTTGTATCTGTTCTTAAGACTGCCCTGAAGGTTTAGAGTATTCACTCTTTTTCTATTATTATTATAAAGATGAGGGTACAATTCAGGGTTAGGTATACAAATGTTAGGTATACAAATGTACCCTTGCTGATGAGGTATGCCCCTCCCTCCCCTAGCAGTTTCCTTCAACTGCCAATCCCATTCCCCTCCCTTGACAGTTTCCCACTACTGCCAATCCCTTTCTTACAGTATTATAATTGTTCAAGGTCCGCTTATGAGTGAGAACACATGCCACTCTGTTCGTATGATCGACTCTTTTTTTAAGGAGTGTCAGCCTTCTCTAACCTTATGTAAAATTCATGTAATCTTTTATCTTACCTTAAGACATTTTAATTGTAAAAGCAATCAGTATGCATAAAAATTTTAGAAGACATAGGATGATATTTTCTCTCTCCTCATCTAAAAGTAGCCATGGTTGACTGTCTGATCCTTTGTCCAAAAGACCAGGATTGGGTTCAAAGATTGTGGGAATAAAACTTGGCGACTATCAGTCTTATTCACAAACTTTATAAGGCATAAATAGGGTGGTAAAAATCAGCACATACAGAGGATACTTCTAAGCTAGTTTGATGTCCCCATTGTGCTGCTCATAAGGATGTGGCCAGAGGAGGGATGATGATCTGCAGCCTTCCTTAGAACCAAGCAATGTACCTCAATCTTTACATATTATGACTTCCCCCTCCCCCAATCAACCACCACAAGAGCCACATCAATTTCCAGAAAGACCATTTTGGTACTGTATTTTTTGTCAAACTTTTTTCTTCAATCTCTCTATCTATCCATCCAGATTGACAAAATTGAGTTTATAGTGTGTATATAGTATTAATCTCGCCCTTTTCACACGTTAGCACTTTGCGTATTTCCCATAGCTATAAGTAGTCTTTAAAAGCATGGTATAAATTATTGCTTCCTTTTACAGAAGGAATGGTATATCTAGTCAGATTTTGATTTATTTGCAAAAAAAAAAATCAGAAGGAGTTAACTCAGCAAATCTCAGAATTAAAAATTCACTTACAAGAGCTAAAGGTACTGAATTTTCAGTTGTACTATCAAGAAAGCAATCACTACCATCTGCTTGAGGAGACAACAGTTAAAATTAACTGTGAGAGTTTATCTCTACAAAAAGGGACAATTATTCAGAGGTCTTACCCACATGAGTTAGAATTTGTCATGAAAAAATTTATATCTAAATCTTTCTTTTATTTTTGCCTTTTAAAAACTAAATCTTTATTTGCTTTGTTTCTTTCTCTCTTTTTAAACTTTACCTTCTCTCGTTTCTTGTGAACCCTTAACAGCGGCTGTATTGTGTACTAAGTCATGTTAATGGATTGCACAGATAATTTCCAAAGGTTGAAAAGGCCTTTGACTTCAGAGAAATTGAAGCAATTTTGAAAGAAGCCAAAGAGGTGTATATTAGAATCCTTCACATACACGTGAATAGTGGAGTGACATTTGGATTTGACAGAGAGAGTGAAAAGATCAAGTTGAAATGTGGCACCGGAGAAGGGGATGCCGCCTTATCCGTGCCTTCTCTGTTTGCTGAGAGAAGATATTCTAAAACTTTGAATGAGAAGTAAAGGGCATTAGCATCAAGTGAGAGGACAGGAGTCAACCTGGATTTGCAAATAACAAAGTCATCTCGGCTAAACTCCAGGAAGACCTTGAAGCTGAGATCCAAGATCATATGTTTAAAAATAAGAAACTTTTGTTAAAGAAGAGTGTGTAGGTGACCAAAGTTGAATTTGCACAATAAAGGAAAGATCACACGAAGGAGACTCCGAAGAAGTTAGGCTACCAGGGTTGGTTATGGGAGTCTAATTCAAGAGGCTGGGCTAGTCTCTGAGTCTATAAAATGATTTCTAAGAAGGGAGCAACTTCTACTCCATCTTTTAAAATATATTCTGAGGGCATGTATCTTGACATTTTATCTCCTTTAAAAGACTGCTTCCTCACTGCAGTTGTGTGCATTTATTCTTGATACTAATGGCTTCATTTCTCCCTGGGTTTTCTTTCTCCTTAAAATCTAGGGTACCCGTGGCCCCGCAAGGCCTCACCACTTATGTTCTGCTGAACACCAAGATTCAAATTGTAGGTTCAAATACCACTAAACTTGACTCATTTGGGAAAAAAAAATTCTGTTAGGGAACTATTCATTGAAATTCACCTCCTCAAAAGCTACGGTCAGTGGTTTGTTGGTTATAAATAGTATTTCTGCCTCTGTGTTGTTTGCTTCTATTACAATAAGAACACATCCATGTATTATTTAGGATTCTAAAAATAAGCTTAAAATAGGAAATAAATTATAGTGTAAGAAAAAATAGCATAAGCAATGTTGGGGAAAAAGAACTTTAATTTGAGAATGAAGTTAAATAGGCATTAGTAGTAATATTTACCTTTAATAAATAAAGTTGTTTAGGACAATAGAGAAAAGTGGTTGAGAGAATTTGTTCTATAGTATCAGACCACCTAGTTTTAAGCTCAGGTTTGCCAGAAAATGAATAAGAGATCTTGGGATAGTTCTTTAGCTATAAGATTGAAATAGTTGGCTGAGCACAGTGGCTCAGCCTATAATCCCAGCATTTTGGGAGGCCGAGGCAAGAGGATTGCCTGAACCTGGGGGTTCATGACTAGCCTAGACAACTTGGTGAGACCTCATCTCTACAATAAATCACAAAAAACAAAATTAGCCAGACATGATGGTGTGTATCTGTAGTTCCAACTACTTGGAAGGTTGAAGTGGAAGGATCGCCTAAGTCCAACAGGTTGAGGCTGTGGTGGCTGTAAGCGTGCCACTGCACTCCAGCCTAGGTGACAAGAGTGAGACTCCAACTCAAAAAAAAAAGAAAGATTGGAATAATAATGTATGCAAACCTAATAGGGTTGTGAGAATTAAGTGAGATACTTATAAAACAATTAATATACCGCCTGGCACATAGCAAACTCTCTGAGAATGCTATGTCTGACTGAGGTAGATAAGACCTAGGTTAGTTCAAATTCCTTGAGAAGTAGATGTCAAGATGGGACTGTACAGTAAGAGATTCATTGAGGGAAAGGTCTTCAAAAGATAAAGAGAAGGAAGGAGTAGCAAGGAAAGCTTTCAGACCATAATGTGGGTCTGTCACCTGTCACAGAAGGAGAGGAAGGAAGGCAGATTAAGTAGGAAGTCTCAGACTGCAGCATGGTTCCAAGAAAGTTTGGGCCAGGCTGTTAGAGAGTCCTGCAGCCAAAGTATCTGTTGGAGGAATCCCATGTCCCACAGGAAGGGGCTTGCACAGTCATTGGCTGGGAACATTCCAGAAGAAGCAAGGATTTTGTGTGAATGTGGTAGTGAGTCCAGGAAGACAGCAGCTAGGAATGTTGTATCCTGCAGTGGGAGATGTAAGTGGTACATTTCTGCGACTGTCACAGGGCCATCATTCAGCTTGTACATTGGTATAAGTAGTATAAATCTTTTGCATTGATTCATTAAAGTAGCTCCTCACTCCAACCTTTGGATAGCTTGGCCCGGGATTTTTGTCTCTGAACCTCCATTTCCTCATTTATGAAGCGGGTAAAATTATAAGCAGTATACACTTATTTCAAAGCAGATTTAAAGATTTAGTGAAAAGTGCTTTGGGAATGTGAAATAGCACAAAACTATTTCCTTCAGATATTTTATAATTAAAAAATATCTTTCCACTGGTCTGGCCTTTTAATTAGCCTGACTTTCTAAGACTTTACTGTAATTAATTTCACAACAAGTGTCTGTGAAAACAAATGTTCAGGCTATCTTGTCTTTGAAATTACTAAGAATCTAAAGTTTGCTACCAGAATGTTTTATTTGCTAACTCCTGTAAGTATGCACAGTGGTGAATCAGTTTTATTATTCAATATGCAGTTCGAGGTACCTGAAAAATTTAACCTACTGAATCCAGAAATTTGTTTCAAAAATATTGTAGGTTGGAATTCACCAACACTGTTAAGTGCTGTACTAGTTGCTCAAGCTGATATTCCTGGGACCTTGCAAAGTGATGGGAACATTGAAAATTCTCAGTAAACATCTGTTTAATAATTCACTGAATCAGTTAACTACTTACCCCTTTGAGGCTTATGTCTGTGACCTTTCCTCACAGGAATAAGGAATCCTGAGCATAAGAACACTGACAGAAACAGTATGGGGCCAGGCTTGGTGGCTCAACCTGTAATCCTAGCACTATGGGGGGCCAAGGTGAGTGGATTGCCTGTTCCTGAGGGTTCAAGACCAACCTGGGCAACTTGGCGAGACCTTGTCTCTACAATAAATTTTTAAAAATTAGCCAGGCATGGTAGTGCACACCTGTTGTTCCTGCTACTTGGAAGGCTGAGGAGGAAGGATCGCCGGAGCCCAGCAGCTCAACGCTGGAGTGGCCGTGAGCATGCCACTGCACTCCAACCTGGGCAACGGAGTGAGACTCCAACTCAAAAAAAAAAAAAAAAAGAAGGAAACAGGATGAAAGCCCAAACCCTTGGTGCCTGTGGAAACCAAAAAGGAATGGATCTAGTGCCTGGATCATTCCTCTTAGGATCCCAGAGATGACAGACTCTTTAGAAGTCATCATTATCTTATACTTACTTTACAGCAGGTTTTCTTAACACTGGCACTATTACCACTTTGGGCCGACAATTCTTTGCTTTGGGAGGGCTGTCCTGTGTCTTGTAGGAGGCTTGGCAGCATCCCTGCCTGATCTCTATGCACCAGATGCCAGTAGCATGCCCCCTGCGACTCCGCCACCCAGTTGTGAAAATGTGTCCCAAATTGCCAAATGCCCCCTCAGGGATAAAAAAAATCATCCCTGGTGGAGAACCATTGTTTCCAAAGTTAGGCAATGAAGGAAGCCTTGAGAGGTGAAATGAGTCACCCAAGCTCTTGGCCAAGCCAGTGCCACAGCTCTAATACTAGAACTAAGTGGCCATCCAGTTCTTTTTCTGTGATCCAACCCTGTTTCTTTGCTTTAAAAATATTTTTTCTAGCCGGGCTCGGTGGCTCAGCCTGTAATCCTGTGCCTTTGGGAGGCTGAGGTGAGTGGATTGCCTGAGCCCGTGGGTTTGAGACCCGCCTGGGCAACTTGGTGAGACCTCATTGCTACAATAAACCAAAAAATTAGTCGGGCGTGGTAGCACACGCCTGTAGTTCCGGCTACTTGGAAGGCTGAGGCGGAAGGATCGCCGGAGCCCAGCAGGTCAAGGCTGCAGTGACCGAGAGCGGGCCACTGCAGTCCAGTCTGGGCGACAGAGTGAGACTCCAATTCAATTTTATATGATTAAATGTGCCTCCAGTATTATGACTATTCCTGTTTATTCACAGCAGTATTATAGTTTGTAGACTATTTGATACTATATACATTTTATTGTATATAGTATCAATACATTTTATTGTATATAGTATCAAGCTCTTATATTCCTTTCTATATTGGATTAAAAATTAAGCTCCTCTTGGCGGTAAAGGAGGCATGTTTTGAAGCCCAAAACTGACAGAGGATAGAGAGAGTTCAACAATCTTTCTCTTAGAGACTGACTTGGAGATGTATTATGCTTGCTTTACCCAGCTTGCAGTGAAATAGCAAAATATATCTGTACACAAAGATTTCTATAAAAAAATGCTTGCCAAGTCCAGAAGACACCCCTCTAAAGTGGCAGAGAACAGAATGATCTTGTAGGGATAGTCAAGTGTAATTTCAGATAATTCTATATCAGGTTTCTGAGAACCCTTTTGGAAAGCTCTGTTATGTATTAGTGCTGGATCTCAAAGAAATGGAAAATTAGTATTTTCTTTCTCAGCCTACAATTTATTGATCAAAGAAAACTTATTTTTGGCTTTGTAGTGTTGCAACAATTTGAAGCATATTAATAAAGAAAGAGAGTTGCTTCTTGGGGAGATAACCTTGATGACTGTAATTTTTCTCATGAGTATCAATGCTGCTTATGCGCCAATATATCACAAGTGAAGAGGAAAGGGGAGAGCAGATGTAGCCTAGAAAGGATGATACAGAGTGCTGTGGATTTTGCTTTGTTTTATCTCAGCTTTTTTGGAGTTCTCATTCTTTTCTATTTATGCTGGAGAAGGACTTGAAGAGATGGCATTAGATGGCAAAAAAATAATAATAAATGCCTTTCTTTCTTTCTCTCTTTCTTCTTCTTCTTCTTCTTCTTCTTCTTCTTCTTCTTTTTTTTTTTTTTTTTTTTTTGTCAGACCTTGCTCTGTAACCCAGGCTGGAGTACAGTGGTACAATCACAGCTTACCAAAACCTCAACCTCCTGGGCTCAGGCAATCCTTCTTCCTCAGCCTCCTGAATAGCTGGGACTGCAGGGACACCCCACCATACCCAGCTAATTTTTTTTTATTTTTTGTAGAGATGAGTTCTTGCTATGTTGCCTAAACTAATCTTGAACTCCTAGGCTCATTCTCCTGCCTTGGCCTACCAAAGTGCTGGGATTACTGTTAAGAGCCACTGTACCTGGTCAGAAATGCTTTTTGATTGTGAAGGTAGAAAAAACTGACAAGAACTTGACTAGTTCTTCTTTTTTTCCCCCCAATTTTTGTTTTTTTAAATTGGTACATAGTAATTAGATTATATTTATAGGCTACACAGTGAGTTTGATACATATAGTGTATAGTGATCAAATCTAGGTAATTAGCATATACATCACCTCAAACATTTATCATTTTTTTGAAAACATTAAAAATTCTCTCTTCTAGCTATTTGAAACAATATAATAAAATATTGGCTACTTCTAACAGTTTGTTCTTGTGTATATGCATGTATACATCCATTTCCAGAACCACCTGGATCATGCCTGCACTCTGCCCCGTGAACTTTGTCACCCTGGGCAAGTTGCTGAGTCCTTTTCTGCCTCAGTTTCCTCCTCTATAAATATAAATATATTAGAAATAGTTATTTCAAATATAGATAAATTAGCTAATATGTCTAAAGTATGTAAAAAAAACCTGTCTGCCACATAACTATGAAAGTATTTTATAATAAAAATCACACATTTAAAATTTATGCTGAGTTTATAATACATACTGAATACAACTCTGCTAGATGTTGATAATTTAATATGGTGAAAAAGAAATAGTTCAGAAACGGGCAGAACCCCAAAGCAGGAAATAGGTCATATTTTCAAAAATTACTAGTAGCTCATGTTTATTAAACACTTGTGTCCTGGGCTACTTTGTGATACTATAGCAAAATACTTAGGTTGAGTGATTTATGAAGAACAGAAATGTATTTCTCCAGGTTCTGGAGATTGGGAAGTCTAAGATCAAGGTGCTGGGAGGTTTAGTTGTCTGGTGAAGGCTGCATCATCTAAAAGGGTGGAATGTTGTGTCCTTACTTAGCAGAAGATGGAAGGAAAAACAATGAAAATGATCCCTTCTTAAAGACCCCACCTTTTAATACCATCACATTGGCTATTGTTTCAACACCTGAATTTTGGATGGGTCACATTTAACCACAGCAACCTGATTTGTGAAGGCTACTGTGCTAGCCATGGAAGAGGCAGAGGTAACAGTTAGCCTTTCTGTTCTCTAAGAACTCTCTTGGGTGGAAGAGTGAAAGTGAAATATAATTGCAAGTTATTATGAGGGAGACCAAAAAACTCCATAATTAATTATAAAAAACATGTATTTATTCTTACATGTTTAAACTTCAGTCACCTCTCTGTTTGATGCAGGATACCTATTGAGATGCTTTCTCCACTGCTCAAAACAGTTTTGAACTTGTCAATTTTGATGACTTTTTTTTAGATCTTCTGCCGTGTTTTGTTTCACCTCTTCCACATCAGCAAAATGTTTCCCTTTGAGGACTTTTTTCATCTGGTAAACAAACAAACAAATAAGCAAAAAAGTCACTCTGGTGAGATCCTGTCAATAGGGAGGGTGGGGCACAAGGGTCATGCCTTTTTTTTTTAGTCAAAAACTGCTGAACACTCAGTGCAGTGTGGGCAGATTGCTTTTGTAAATCATTCATCATGAAATGGACAAATGCATTGAAAGTATCTTAAAAAAAAAAAAAAAATCACTGAAACCAGACGCAGCCTCTCACAACACTAGTTGTTACACTGATACTGATGGGTTCCTAGAACACTTGCCTAGTGGAGAAAGCCTGTACTACAAGGGGCTTACCCCTCAAAAAATAATTCCATTTTTTGGGTTTCCCCTTCATATAACAAGTAATGTGATAAGTAGAGACACACTATATTATATTATATTGAAGTTTTCCCTCAAGACTCCTGGGATGAGCCAAGACAACTAGCATAGGGTAGAAGACAGTGAACACAGAGAAAAAGAAATGAGCCATGGAGGGAGGGTAGGGTAGGGTAGGCAGGGTACTGAGGAGGAAGGTATAAGACATGGACACCCAGATTAAGAAAGACTCTGTAGATGGAATTTAAAAGTACAGGCATTGCTTGAAATGGAAAGGAAGCCACTGGAAGGTCTTCAATAGGGGAGTGATATGATTGGAAAAGTAGGGGTTTTATTTTACAAGCTGCAACCTCAGGTTGTGTGGAGGAAAAGTTGGGGAAAAGCCAGACAACAAAAGGCAAAAAGGTCAATTTGCAAAAGTTCCTCTAAGAGATGGTGAGAGTTGAAGCAATGAGGACCTAGTGGGGAGAGAGGTGAGAAGTAGGGATGAATATGGACATTCTTATTGGTTGGACTCCAGCAAGGTCCCACAGACTGCAATCCCTGAATGGGATTTGGATTGAGGAAACAGCATGAAAGTGAAATTTACTGTTCCTCAGGATGTTGAAAAGTCATATCTGGCCTTTTTAAAAACTCAGAAGTGGAGGAAAATAAATAAATGATTGTCAGGCAGTGTTGTTCTGAGACATTCATGCCGTCTTATGACCTTGTGGACTTAGACTCCTTGGCGATACAGAATGCTGCCCTCTTTCAAGGTCTGGGGATGCACCTGATATTTTGTCACTTTTGATTTGACTTGACGTATTACTTTTGATATAGACCCAGAGATACAAGGGACTTTTTATGCACAATTTTCTTTGACCCTTGCCTTAAGTCATAGATATCTGAGAAAAACCTAAAAGGATCATTAGAGATTATCTAATGAAGTGAAGGCAGAAAAGTTTTTATCTCCAATGCCATCCATAAATTCTTAATAGTGGTTGCTTGGAGCACTGTGTTGACAAAGAATGTGAGGCCCGTCTGGCTCTGTGAGAAAGAGAGTGGACAAACCAAAGATGCCCATTATACGTCAGCAGGGCACAGCAGAAGCATTTATGCCTTGTATATCCATTTCTATGATAAATAATCCAAGCCCATCACATTCATGGCCTTGACTAAAGTCCCAGGTTTAGTAAAGAGCATGACTGCAAAAAGAACCATGCCACTTGGCTTTCAGCACCGAAATACTTCATTTCTTCAAGAAATATTTGCCTAGAAGAGGGTTGCATCCAGACTATCTTTTTGTGTGGTTTTGTTTTTAGTTCTAGACGTTTAGCTTTTAACAGTGCAGATGAGACCCTTGCTTTTATGGAGACAATATTTTGGTAGGAAGTGGACAAGAAATGAATAAGCAAGATAATATCCAATAGCAGCAGAAGATGATGAAAGTGATGAAAGCGGGGTGGGGCGAAGTGAGACAAATACAACCTGGCAGTGGGGTGGCTGGTCAGGAGAATTGCCTTAGAAAAGAGGACTCTCTAGCTGAACTTGAATAAGAAGAAAGAGCCAGCTAGGCCAAGATCTGACAGAGGAATGCGCCAGGCTGCGTGAATAGCAGGTGCAAGACCTTAAAGCTAAAAGTAGCTTGAGTGTTTGAGGAACAGAAAGAAGGCCTGCAGGGTAAGGGCACTGTAAGTGAGAGGAACTGTAGTACCTGGGAAGATGGGAGAGTTGGGTACGGGCCAAATGATGTTTTCCCCATCTCACAGGGAAGGGAGTCTTAGGGTCTTGCTCAGTGGCCCCAGGCAGTCGAAAAGTGAGGGGACTAGAACCTCAGTCCCCAGGTTCTTAGTGCAGTGCTTTTGAAAGTCTCTACAAGCACCTAGCCCTTTCTTTCTTTTTATAGGAAGCTCCTTGATTATAACTGCCAAGATCAAACAGCTGATAGGATCAAAAACTTTGCTCTATATAGATTAGAGTGGAAAATAGAAACCTGGAATAAGTATGTTTCCTTCAAGTGACCTTAGTAAAACATTCATGGGGTGCTGACAAGTACTTTGAATTTATACAATGGGGAACACAGTTTAAATACTTTGATATATTGCAAGCAGCTTCTAGAGAATCTCAAAAAAGATTGCGAAGCTCATTTAAATCTTGTACCAACCCTGTGAGGATTGGTAAGAAATAGCTATCGCTATTTTTTTTTCCAGATGGATAAAATGAGGCAGAGAGATTAAATTACTTGGTTTCAGATTTCTGCCCATAGTTGTGCATTCATTCTAATGGGTGCATTGCACACACCTTAATTTGAAAATAAATCCATGGTTGAAATCTAAACTATAGCTAAAAAATATATATATCCCTAGAATCTTTGATGTTTGAGTCCTAAGGTCCTGATTACAACTGATGAATAAAATGAAAAAATAAATGAATCTTTCAAGATTCTTGTGCTTGAGCAATGCATTGAGCTTGTTGAAATTTATATTATTTGCCAATTTGTCCCTACATATTTCCTGCTAATGTTTTCAGTGGCCAAGTTGCAGCCTGTGCTTTTGATATTTACATACATTCCATTGTCCTTTCCCTTCCCTCTATCTCCTCCGACCTGCACCTCCCCAGACTGACTTACCTGTTCTGTGCATTCTGTTTCTTGTAGGCTGTGCTCTCAAGTGACAGCATATGAGCCTAATAAATCCAGACAAATGTGTAAATGGATGTTAATGGTCCACACTCCCCTTCCACGTAGCACGTGTACATTTTAATGGTGACCTTTGATGGTTAATACCTAACTCAAAGGAATGACTAATGACAGAATTAGGAAGCCAAGCGGATTTGGAGGTAGCATTGAAGCTAGCTGAAAGTAATACATCTGGGGAGAGTCAAGGACTTTCTATGCCACCCAAATCATGACGACTTGCCTATTTCTAGAGTCAGTTTTCATTCTGAAAGGTGGGCCCACATTATATACAACTTCATGGATCTCAGATGGTGTTTCTGACCTGACCCTATAAAGGTGTGAGCTGGGCCCGGAATGTTTCTCAACAAGACAAAATCACGAATTTACAGTCATGTGCAAAGTAACACTCTGGGAAGAAGTAAGCTACAGGAAAATTACAACCGGTACCTGCAGAATCATTTCTTCTTCCTATGTCATAAAAAATGTTTGTCTTTTTGATTTGAGTCTTTTGACGGCTACCAGATTCTTTCTGTGTACAGGTCAGATTCCAATTTGGGGTTTTTTTTCCTCTCTAGTTGATCTATTATCTTAAAGACCATTTCAAGTAGTGATAAACCCATGATATAACCCAGTAAAAGAAGAGTCTAGAATAAATGGATGCTCACATCTTTTTGGAGTGTACCCTCTGGTGTATAGCACAGGGTTGGATATGTTTAGGAAAACCCACTCTAAAGGGATGCCTCACATTCCACTTTAAAAATATATCTGTTTAACTAAGCTCCAAGAAAATTGCATTTCATAATCTTCCAGTGCAGTTTTTTTCCTCAACAGTAGATAAATGCGTCTTATATTTTGCTTTCTATATAAAGGTATATGCAGGTATATGCAAAAAGGAAATGATTCTGCCAAAAGTACAGAAAAATTATATTTATATCTAGAGCAAGTTATACCACCTTACAAAGCTTTTAACATTGGTAATGAATTTTTTAATTTCACTGAAAAAGGTAGATTTATAAAGAATCAGATAACTCGAAGTAAATGCAGTTGGAGCCCTGAATTAGCAAAAGCACATTTAAAGACTCTAGTCAGTATAAATATGTATTTCTGGTTGCTCCTATGTTACACTGACCAGTAGTGTCTCTATGGAGAACAGCTCCATATGCTATCGCTGTCATCAGTCAAGTGATGTGGGTTTTCTAGGAGGATTCACTGCATGATCTTGAACTCTTTAATTTTTGCAGGACTTCATATTCCTCACCCATACACCAAAGGTTAACCCTCATCTTTAAAATTCTGCAGTTCTAAGAAATAAAAACCAAATCCATAAAAGCTTTCATAAAAACAGGAGGATATTTTGAAATGTATCATTCTGGGAACATCTCCCTAATATTAAATTGTGAGTCCCATAGCAATTCGTCCGTATTGTTTTATTTTATGCCCATCTTGAGGTACAATTATTTATGTACTTGTCTTGCTTCCCCTCCTAGATTGCAGGTCAAAATTGATATAAAACACAACTTTATATAAAACCTTGCCCATTATAGGCAGTCAATACACATGTCTCTACTGAATGGTTGCCTCCCATGTAATATTCTTGTGCAGCTTATAGAGACCTTTAAAAATGAGTGCCATTCATTTATTTTTAATTTTCAATATACTATTTACTCCTTTCATTGGTAAAACTTCCCTGAACATCTGTTATGAAGAGAGCACTTGCTAGAGGGTTATAAAGTTTCCACCTGCTATCCCAAGGAGGTTGTAATCTATTAAGGTGGTTACATACACCCTATGCAATGAGAGAGTCATCAAAATCAGGGTCCTTGACAATGCCTAGTAAGAGCCAGTGTTCAACAAATGGTTGGTTTCTCCTTTGACTGAAAGTATAATTTCTATTGTTATTATTATTTTCATTATTTGTAAAGTCTAAGATTGTTAAATATGAGAAGAAACAACAGCAGCACCCTACAATGATTAAATAGTGCTTCAAATAAGACTTTTTCATGGGTATCAGAATTTGGTGAAAACTTGCTGTTGGTGCTTTGAAAATTCTAAAGTGTTCCCCTACAGTGGAATTTGGTAACTGTACAGCTTCCAGGATCTTTGCAAAGTGAGGTTCCTGGAAGATCAGTGATAATATCACCAAGGAACTTGTTAGAAATGAGAGTTCTTTTGGATTAAATCATAAATTCTGATGTTAGAGTCCAGTTAATTGTGTTTAAACAAGGCAGCTGAGTGGCTCCAATGTGTGTTAGAGTGTAAGAATAGCTACTGTTGTTCCAGGATGTCAGTGGGGACATGAAGAATGTGCTTGGGGAGAAGTGTGTGACAATGAGATGCCCAAAGACCAAAAGCAAGTGAAAGGAAACCCTGCTTTTCAGACCCTGCTCTCAGAAGGCTTATAGGCTAATGAAGAAGCAAGTGATTATTCAGAAAAAGTACACAATTAGGAACTCTGATGCATTCCACAAACACAAAGTACAGGGTGCAGTCATGGCTTGTCCCAGAAAGAACTAAGGGGGTCTTAAGATTCAAGGAAGACTCACTAAGGAATGAATGTGAGTCGTTGATGCTGTGCGGGTGCCAGGAGGAGACCTTGAATCTGCTTGATTCCAACAGACCATTATAGAGTCTATTTAACAAAACACTTTTGTATAGTTCTTTGTCCCTGTACATTCCTGGGAGTTAGTGGCCATAATCTCTGATTTCTCTTAAACTGATTCAATACTTTTAGTAATATATATTCTGTACACAGATAGGTGTATATACATACATATGCAGAAATATTCACTGATGACTATAATATGCAGTAGGCAGCTTGCTTTGTACTTTGGAAGAAAATGAACACGGGTTGGGTGCCAATGCTGTGCTAGACACTTTATACACAACTTCTAAATTAATCTTCATATTTCTTAAAGTAGGAATTGTTAACTCCACTTATGGTAACTAAAATGTGACCTCAGCCGCAGTTTACACAGCTAGTAAGTAATGGAGCTGGCTTCAATCAGTCTGACTCTAGAATATTCTCAACCACTACAGAAAGAGTTCTGAAGATGGAATACATTTCTTATTAAAAATAGGTGCAAAAACAAGAAACTGTACCTCATAAAGTTTTACTTCATCCCAATTTATATTTTTTATTAGGTGTCCACTGACTTTTTATGATTTGAAAAAAGATAGCAGGTCCCATATTTTACTAGGTTTGAAGCAACCTTTAAAATGCCCTACAAATATTCAAAAGAGCCAGGAATTCAAGCTTCTATGGATATACGATTGTGAGCCGTTCCTACAAGAAGGCAAACCAGGACATAGATAGGATAGCGCGTGGGCTTGGGGAGGGGAGAGATATGAATAGATGATTGGGCATATTTCAGGGAGACAGCCATTGGGGAGGAAAGAGGTGTCTCAACCAGCTGGCACTACACTAGTCCCATATCTTTCTTCTCCAACTTTTTAGATTCTCCTCCATCTCTTGGCAAATGTTTAGAATGCCCTCTCTATTTTCACATATTTCCCTCAGCTTGGCTTTTTGTAACTTCTTTTCTCCCTTTAAATGCCCTTGATGTTAACTTCACCTTGATGTTAATTTCACCTTGATGTTAAATAATGTGAGTAAAGCTAGAAAAACACATTGTGTACAGCTCCCTGATTCCTAATCCCTCCTTGTTTATTTCAGATGGAAGAATTATAAACAAGAAAAAATAAAGGGAAACACATTCACTTCGAAAATTAATAATGTTGATGGCATAGTAATTAATAATAAAAATAAACACAACTGTAATGACATCACCTTGTAGGACTGCTTGGAATGTTTGCACAATATAGTTTTTAAGAATTTCTAAACGAAACTGTGTTTTATTTTACCTTAAAAATTACATCAAAGAAAGCCACAAAGATTTTTAAGTGCAGTTGCACAGTTAAGGAAGATTTTAGGCAGACACAGTTTCCTGGGATATTTGGCTTACTAAGGTAGGTTCATAAGATCAACTTCTGTGAATGGTTTGGCTCCAGACTGCAGCATTAATATTTTCACTTACATTTTCATATGGTTATTTTGACAGTCTCTAAAATTAGTGCATTTGTAGTAGAACCATAAATTCTTTAGAAATAGAAATAAATTCACAGGTGCATTTTTTTTCCCACCTGCCTTTACACCTACTTGAAAACTGCACTAGGATCTATGACTTCCCAAGCAAGGTCACATGAGGTCACCAGAAGGAGATCTTTGGCCAGGAAAGATGAATAATTTTGACTTGGGCCAAGAATAAGAATTTGGTTAGTTTAGCAGAAGCAGAAATATTTTTCAAATTTGTAACTTCTATAAAAATAGTCCCTTTTAAAAGCAAAGCTCTCAGTGAGAATTAGGGGTTTCAAATGTAAAAGCAATTGTCTATAGGGGATCCAGAAGGCAATTTAGGTGCAGTTTTTCCAATACTAATAGCTTTGGTATAGAAAACAGCACTGCTTTATTCACCTTCTTTAAATATGCAGGTTATTAATACACTTTCAAATTAATAGTTTGGAAATTTTCATACCCCTCTAACTATGAGTCAATAGTACATCTCCACCTGCAAGAGTGACTTGATGCATTCATTTTACTACAATGAAAGTGTCATTTAGAAAGCCATTAAAACATAACCTTAAAATTAACATCATGACCCTACAAGGAAACATTCAATGGGTTGAAAAGTAATGGTCTTGAAAAGGAAAGGCCTGCCTTTAGAATACAAGCTTGAGGGGGGAGGGGGAAAGGGAAAAAGACCAAAAAAAAAAAAGCCACTAATGAATAATTACTTTAATGAGCCTCTCGTCTCAGAGCCTCTCACGTTCACTTGCATTAATGCCATGAAATGTTGGATGGTGTGAGCACATTAAAATGTTCATTTTAGAGCTTTTTTGTTTAACAAAGCAATGAAATATCCCACGTTCCTCCATGAGGTGCCTCTTTGGCAATTGACCTTGTCATCAAAACACTAATGCTGTCCAGAGGATCCTTCCAGTCACCACCTGGAGGAGTGTCCTAAAACACTAATAGGACCATGGATCTACTTCAAACCCTCCAGTGTCTCAACCCCCTCACCCTATGGCCCCACTGCCCAGGGTCTCTCCATAGAAGATATTTTAGCAGAGCGATAATACAGAAGGTTCCAGTGTATGATGCTGAGTACAAATAGTCCTTCTGTAACCTGGGGCCAATTGCACTGCCTTCTTGTGCCTGTAAGTTCTTACATGTTAAATGCAAAAACATAGCGCTCTTACAAGAAGTTGCTTTGAGGGGTGAATGAAATGATCTAGGCAAAAATGCTTGGTACAGAGCGATCCTGAATAAAAATGAAAAGGTAGCTATTAATAGGTTTAAAATGACATTTCTCAGCATGACCTATGAGTCCACCATGAACTGGCCCCAGTTTACTAAGGAAGGTTATTTCTAGCCATCACCTTTCCACCTCTTTGGTCCAGGGGAGTCTTAAACTTGATTGTGCATCAAAAATGTCCTGGAGGGCTTGTTGAAGCACATTTGACTGGGTCCTATCCCTAGAGTTTCTGATTCAGTAGGAATGAGGACAGGGCTCAAAAGTTTACATTTTTAACAAGGTCACAGGTGAATTGACACTGCTGGTCCATAGATCACACTTTGGAAACCACTGGTCTAGTGTAGTCTTTCTAGCCACTAGTCTAGTGTGTATATATATGTATGTATTTATGTACATATGTATGTATATGCCACTGTTCCCTCTATCCCTTGGACAGTTGATACCAAGGCCCTACTCATAGACACCTCACCAATGCCTTTGCTAATTCCTTTGGTCACATTCAACTATTCTGTGTTGTGTAGTCCTATAACCATCAGTTTTTACTTTTACAGCACTAATTGCCTGGCATTGTGATTGTTCAACTTGATTGTGGCGTGTTTATCTACCCCACTAGGCTGTACACTCTTCCAGAGCAGAGATCATGTCACATTCATCTTTGCAATGTTAGCGTCATACCTTCTACCTGGCAAAGTAGCTACTAAATAAACTGTGGTTGAAGGAATGTAGAACCAAAAGTATGCCCCAGCCCCCTTGTTCATATTCTTTCCTAAGCAGAAGTGTTTTCCTCCCTCAGAAATGTATCTGCATGTGGTGGTGTATGCCTGTAGCCTCAGCTATTTGAGAGGCTGAAGAGGGAGGATTACCTGAGGAGGTGGAGGCTGTAGTGAGCTATGATTGCATTACTATACTCCAGCCTGGGTGAAAAAGTGTGACCCTGACTCTAAAAAAAAAGAAAAGAAAAAAAAAATACAGTTATTTATTGTCTCTGAGAGTAAGCCCTGGTCTGCTCTTCAGGACCCTGTATTGGTATTTTGTAAGTTAGGAAAGTCGTCTCTAACCCCTAACTTGCTAGAATAGGCACTCCTTCCTCTAGTCACTTGTTGGTCATATACTTTTTCACCTCCATTTGATTGTGAGTTTTTAGGGCTGTAACCATGCTGTATTGAGCTCAGTGCCCCCCAGAACCCAGTAAAGTGACTGAAACTTAGGAGACTCCTTGGAAATGTGTGTGGGATGACAGAATGCTTGGGAAAGCACACCAGAGGGCGGGCAGCCTGGTCTGCTGGGAAGCTGACTGAAGGTATTGCTGGTGTCCCCAGCTCTACTCCCTTCCCTGAGTCCTTTCCATAATGGCCCCCAGAATCCCAGTTCCCACTGCAGGGGGCCAGCCCCTGCAAGTTTTGGGGAGATTTAGGAGGTCCCTTGGAAGGTGTGACAGCATCGGCGATTATTTTGGAGAAATAAAGAGAAAAAAGGAGAAGGGGGGAGAAAGAAAGAGAATGGCCTCTGTCTAGCACAGAAGCCGATTCTGTAGTAGGGATAGATATCAAAAGAAAGAAAGATGGGGGGATAGATATAAAGAGGAAGAAAGAGAAAGAAAGAAAGTGGACAACTGTTCAGTGAATTGAGCAGAAGTCGTTTTATTGGAAGTAACAGCGGGTATTTATCCCCAAATTTTACACCGACAGTCTCACAAGTCTTTCACGTGAACACAAAGCCAGGTGCAGGAGGGGCATCCCCCACCCACCAGATGTTTTCTCAGGTATGAGGAGGGACAAACCCCCAAATTGTCTTATTGTTCCCTTCGCTAGTTAATGTTCCTCAAAAGCAATACAACAATCCCTACTAGCATCATGATGTTCTAATAATCAATAACTTATAAAGCTCATGCACACACAACACCCATGATGACTAACTTAAATTTTATTACCTTTCTATTCTATGCTAATACTACTTACACAATGCTATGGAAGCTTAAGCCAATTCCTAAAGAATGTGGCCCAGTCCAAAGATCACGCTGGACTCTACAGGATGTGGCCCAGTCCAAGGTTCAAGGTGGGCCACTTTTTGGAACAATAGATTACAATCTCTTAACAAAATGGCTAGTCTATATATATATATAGTCCTATATATCTATCCTAATTTCTATGAAAGTTTCTAATTCCTATTCCTAATATATGAAGCTGATCATCAGCAACAAAGCTTCTAAAAATAAAACCCAAATATAAACTGTAAATGTACTAAGGCCAAAACCACAATAGTAGAAAATGGAGACAATGAAATTTCTAAAGTTAACTGTATTCTTATTAAACCTCAAAATATCATGATTGGTCATGCTTGAACTAACATGATTCCCTGACATTAGCATGACCTATTCTACAATACTTTTTATGAATAAAATAAATTCAATTTATATAATAGGTAGAAAAACCCTACACTAACTGTAGCTAAAGCCGGCCTAAAAGAATGCAGCCCCATCCAAAGTACGTGCTGGGCCCTCAGGAATGTAGCCCAGCCCAAACTTTGTGCTGGGCCATTTCTGATAATTCTAGATAATCATCTATACCACTGAAAGCTGAAAACAGCTCTCCATAAGTAAATACTAACACTACAAATATACTTTTAAATCTTATAAAGAAGCTTGTACCGTATAAAAGACTCCCAAATGTGATCTGAATTTGAATTATATCTAATACCTAAGCCGAAACCACAGTTTATGGGAAACAGGAACAATAAGTTTTAAGAGTGAGCCATGCCTGTCATAGTCACAGAGCCTTCAGCTTAGATCAGCAGAGTTCCTTTAGGTTACTTGTGCTACATGGTAAAAGGAGGAGGAAAATGGGGTCAACAGCTCCCAAACACATCCTAGTGGTCTCGGGGTCCTCGGCCCTCCCTGATCCCTAAGGATCAGTGGGCCTCCATGGCGGGCTCCCAACATCCCACCATCTGTACAGGCTGTAAGAGAGACAGAGAGTGAGAGAGACAGAGACCTACCATAGACCAAGCAAGACTTGATGCAACTGAGCAATAACCTGGCAGTAAAATAAAGAAGACAGTTGGAGGAATCAGGAGGAAAGCAAGACTCTAAATTGACCAACTTAAAATGTTGGTCCTCCGGCTCTGGGCTGAAAGGGACCTGTGTTTGAATTCTAGCCTCTCCACTGACCTTGTACTTAAGCCTTCTAAGCTTTGGTTTCCTTACCTGTCAAACGAGAATAATAAATGATTATTTATAATAATAAATTATTATTACTTTAAGTTTGAAATGAAATAATGCATGTAAAAATACTTAGCACAGTGCTTGGAATATAGAAAGTATGCAAGAAAATAGAACTATACAGGATAACCATTAAACTGTCAGTACTTAATGGGCTGTGTCTGTCGTGTCCACAAAAGATATGTAATTTTTTTTTCTCTATTCACATAGAATTTGCATTATATCTAGGTAAGAAGAACCTACTACACCCAAGGAAGTCTTTGATTATCCATTGTCTAATATTCTTGACTAAGGAAGTAATCCTATGCAGGTTTTAATGTGTTTAGAGTTCACTAAAGGGAGTAACTGGGGAGAGATGGAAGTCAGGAATTAATTGGAATACAGGAAATAAAAGGAAGGCTTTGAGACTTTGAATTTTCTTGCATGTCATGTTCCATACATATCTTTACATATTGCTATAGGCACTTATCTTTTAAGATATAGCAGCATAAACCCAATTAAATGACTTGGGCACAACAAATAATTTAGTTGCTTGAACTCAATGTGCACACAGTGGCACTATGTAAAGAATGACACACACATTTTAATTATTTTCTAAAGATACAGAGATATAACTCAGTGTGTGTACTTTGATAATCTGCAGATGGTTTTGCTAATGGAGAGATTTCCTAAGCATCTCATCTGGATGGACAAAAATAATTCATATAGTGTAGCTAACACATATGGTGTTTCTCTGTGTCAGGTCTAGTTATAAGTGATTTTACATGTATCAAGCCCTACAATCCTCAGAACAACAGCATGAGATGGGTACTATTATGATTCTCATGTTATGGATGATGTAACTAAAACACAGAGAGATTGGATGATTCATTCAAGTCCTGCATGAAAAGAAAAAAACAAAGGTAATATAGCTTCCAAGTCCATGCTCTCAAGCCTTAAGTCACTGGCAGCTCCTGTTTCAGTTTCCAGTCTGAAGAGCTCTACATGCACCTGCCAACAAGCCAGATTCAGCCAGGTGGGTCCACACCCAGGTCCCGTATGTCTCCAAAAACACATGCCCCCCACCCCCATTGTCTGAGTAGTGACTGTGACTCAGCTCCACTTCACTGCTGGTGAATTTCCATTGCTACCACCCTCAGAATCCCACACATTCCAAATGCTAGCCCCATCTTTTTACTTACTCAGGCACATACATTTGTCCCTTGAAACACTCATTTAATTGTTTCCATTCCCATGTCTTCTTTGTAGCAAATGTTAAATACTGCTTTCAAAAATGCTTTTCTGCTTGTGGAATAGGTTAGCATGTGTGTTGGTTAGCTGCTGCATTTTGAACTTCCCACTTGATAACTGACAGCCTGTAATTAAGCATAACTTGAACTCTGACCACATCCACGTGTAGTTTTGTAGCCTGTCACCAAATTCCTGTTGAATTTTTTCTGTGAAAATGGCATACAACTGAATGCTCCCTGGTTTAGCAAGGTCTCATCATGGTTAGGTTAAAACACTCTGTGATGGGTTGGAGCCCTCCAAATGCCCTTACCATGTTACAAACATTTTTATTTCTTCTGGGGAAAAAAAAGTTTCTATGTAATGCATTAATTGCTTATTTTCCTTAGGGATACAGAAACTCAAATCGGGGTAGAAAAGGCAAAGGGAATGGCATTTGTTGAAGTGCTTAATATGTGCCAGAACTTGGGTAAAGTATTTTCCTGATGTAGGACTCAGTGATGGATTTGCTTCCTGACCAGATTGACACTCCTGATTGAGGGCCTGTGTCCTAATCTCTTTGATGGAGCCTAGGGCTTTGAATTGAGTATATATCTCAGATTCCACTGGGACTCCTAGGCCATAATCTCTCCTACCCTATCCTATAGGAAAGAGCTACAGGTCAGCCAGCTGCTTCCTTCTGGGACCCCCATTCTAGTTAATAGACACTCCAGAGCTAGCTCTGATCAATAGCACTTTCAGAGGTCTCAACCAATAAAGAAATAAAAAGAAGGTGAAGAAAATGAGGACAAAATATCACCCTATTTTTACTAATAAACCTGAAATTAGAAAATGGAAATGGAAAAACACACTTTCCTAGGCAGGACCCTCATTGAAAATGCCTTAAGAGAGGAAAGTATCAAAACATCCTTTTCTCTTTTTTTGTAATTTTCATTTTTATTGTTTTTGACTTTTGCTGCTATTTTGCTTTTTTAGAGACAAAAAGTCACAAAAAAACTAAGTAAAAAATCCTTTACATCTACATAAAATTTTAGATATGTATACACCTATGCAACCAGCACTTTGATTTAGCAGCTTTCCAGCAGCCCAGCAGGCTCTCTCTCAAAGGCAACCCCTATGCTGACCTCTGTCACCATACTGCATTTTGGAAAGGCCCTTTGAAGTGCTAGGATCTCCAGAGACAGAGTAGCATTTGTGCATCTTGTGAGAAATACGAGAGAGAGAGAGAGAGAGAGAGAGAGAGAGAGAGAGAGAGAGAGAGGAGAGGAGGTTATGGCTGAGCATTTTTCCTTTTAATTTGCCAGCAGATTAAGTCCCTCTTCCTTCTCCTGGGAAGAAACAAGAGAGGCCTTGAGGATGGCTACACATGTTATGCTAATAAATCACCCTTCACTTGGGAAGCAATATCAGGAGTAGAGAAGAAGTCCTCCCCCCACCTACATTAGATATGGGAACCCCTGGGCAGTAGACAATGGTCTAATAAGATGCACAAAAATCACAGGATTAACATGGCACATCTTCCAGGAACATCAATTTGACTCAATAAGTTGGGGGAAAATATGATTTTGATAGTAACACAAATATGGAGATATTTATGGAACAGAATATAAAATTCACATAAATTTTTAAAGCAAAACATAATTCTTTAAAGCTCTTTCAGGCTTGCTTTGTGCTGCTTTTGGCTAAGCCCCCAGGTCCCCCAGGGGTATATGTTCACTCCTCTTTGCCTAGGGTAACTTCAATGGAAAAAGTCTGGAAGCTTTCCTAGGACACTGAGCATGTCATATTAAACCTTTATTAATGCGTCAGCATGATCTTGACAATGTTAGCAAATTGAAGAGTAAGGGAAAGAGGGCTAGTTTATCGAAGAGATAGTCATCACAGAGACATGTGACCTAGGAGGCAGGCACGTAGCACAAGGCCCAATAGATAGGCTGACCAGATGGCTCGGTGGCTCAACCTGTAATCCCAGCACTTTGGGAAGTCGAGGCGAGTGGATTGCTTGAGCCAGAGGCAATTTGGCGATAGCGCTGCTCTATAATAAATAAAAAATTAGCCGGGGTGGTAGCACATGCCTGTAGTTCCGGCTACTTGGAAGGCTGAGGCAGAAGGATTGGTGGAACCCAGCAGGTCGGCACTGGGGTGGCCGTGAGTATACCACTTCACTCCAGCCTGGGTGACAGAGTGAGACTCCCACTCAAAAAAAAAAAAAAGATAACAAGAGAAAAAGGAAGGACTGAGAGAGACACATGTATTCCCGTTCATCTGCTTTTAGGATCCAGGGAATCTTGCCACATAGCACTGCCCAGCTCTGTCAGTATACACTCTTGATGAGGTATATCTGCCATGGGGTTTTTTTCAGAGATGTATTGCTCAATTCTGCCCTGGGCAGTTTATGCATGCATGGTTCATCATATCTGATCACTACCAAATCAAATAGAATTGAATCAAATCAAATTGAATGCCTATCCTTTCAAGCTGGGTTTTGCTTCCAGAAGTTGAAGCTCCAATACCTGCAAACTCTAGGCAGGTAGGAAAGGTGTGTTGCTGAAGGAATATATTATAGGGAACACAGGGGATTGTAGTAAACTTGTGGGTGGATGCCTTGTTTAAAGACACTTAAATTTAAAAACAACAAAAAAGAACTGATTGGCTAAAACTATAATCCTGTTCCTGATAGATTTGGTTTTCAGGACTTTAGTTTCATGTGCCTGCCATGCTATGCAGACCTAACTCTCTTCCTATGACCTCAACATTTAGGTGTGTCATTAAATTCCCCTTATATTCTAGTGGATGGTGGGATCTCATCTGTGAAGAAATATGTGACCCAATTGGGCCAGTGATAATTAGGTAAATTATGTTAAGGAAAGAGACCTCAAGATAAAATTTTACAGAAAAAACTTTACTGACCACAACAAGAGTTATATATTTTTTAAAAAGTTCACTGACTGACCAGTTGTAAGTCCTTATTGCAGACTAACCTTTATCCAACAGTAAATGAAAAAAATGTTAATCATTACTATTAATTAACCCCATCTTAAAAAACAAAAACCAAACAAAAAATCCCACAATTAATTAGCCATTTTACAAAACTCAACATACAAATAACTCCCTTTACAAATTTCTCTATGTCACATAGACAATTCCCTTAAAACTACACTAACCCCCAACACAGCCTTATAAAAATTCCCTCTAGCCTCTGCTTCTTGACACACAAATACTACCTCTGCTACTCTGCCCATTTTACTCTTCACAACATAGCTTTCCTTTAATAAATCTGCCTTTCTTAATTCATCACAGTCTTAATAAATCCATTTGTCACCCATAATACTCTGACCACACCAAGTCATGCACACAGCATTATTCTCATTTGAAAAAAATCAAGATGCAAAAATTAAGTAATTTTTTCTAAGGTCATACAACTACTAAAGGTTAAAAACAAATTTTAACTAAAGGTCTTTTTTCAACTTCAGACTTTTTTGCTTTTGTTTTTGTTTTTGTGACATCCACGTCAGAGCTTCTAAAAATCCCTAAAGAGTGTTCATAACAGATCACAGAGGTGGAAAGCTATGGCCCTCCACAGAAAATTAGTTTGCAGATTATTTATCCATAGAATAGTTATCAAGCATAATAGTGCTATTTAACAAAATGCAGTGACAACTTTTCTAAAATAACATGTTTCAAAATAAACAACGACAGCAAAGCTGAAACTCTTAAAAGTCAAAAGAAGAAATGGTTATTGATTTGGAAAAAAAATAATTGGTTTCATAGCAGAAACATTTTAATATGAAACTTAAAAGTAACCGTTGGTTGACGTGGTTAAAGACTCAAAAGCCAGATATGGGACAACTTTTTCTCTATTAACATGGTGACATCACTTTATATAATGAATTTTGATTTTTTTTGGCACGTGTGTATAAAATCCAATAAAACACTGAAAGGATAAAATATAAAAATTAGTGAAGGTGAATGGCTTCCTAGCTCGGTAATTGTTCATAGAATTCATTATTAGCAGTAGATTTTTACAATATACATTTGTTATATTCTACTTCTCGTTTTATTTTTATGAGAGGTTAGTCATGAATGTTGATTTCAGTCAGCAGTGGAAAGTTTACAGAATGCCTAGTGAAGTAGAATTAGACACTGAGCCTGGTCTGGTTCGTTTTGCATAGCTCCTTTATTTAGAAGTTAGAGACTGACCATTATTCAGCTTTCTGTGACCCATTTCTCCTGCTGTTTTATTGGACAAACACAGATCTCGTTGGCTGGAGCCATCTCCGGCTTAGCAAAAGAAATTAGTATCTTAGTACGGATTTTCCCTCCTGATTCCAGGCTTTTGGTAGCTAGAATTTAAGCATAATAGTATAACTCAAATAGCCACAGAGGTCTCAGTTATGACTTTAAAACACCCACACACAAAAATTACCTCTCTCCTGAATGTGAACTCACAGAGGAAACATTGTTGTACCCTCACACTTGTGAACAATTCTATTGTTAACGATGGTATATTAAGGCAGTAGCCTTATTCATTAATACAAAATACAGTGGAGTACATTTTCAAGTGTGTGCAGTGAATTGCATGCACAGTGCACATTATTGTCATCAGAACTGTGCTGAGGGAATTTGGCTAAAACTGTTTAGAGGCACCCCACAATAGTTGCCTATAATTGTTTCAAAATTGGTTTTCTGAGATTTAGAGCTCCGTTTTTATTATTGTTATTTATTAATCTCATTCTGACTGGCACAACTGATCCCAATTTTGTTAACACTTTCAAGACAGGAAAACTATATGATTTATTTCATCAAATAATTTCAGTACTCTACTTCACCTTTAAGTGAATTGTACTACTAAATGTTTTTAAGCTATTAGCAGGTTTTAAAAATTTGAGATAGAATTATAGGTCCACAAAGAGCAATTGTTTGCCAATAAATAGAAAATTTTGTTCTATCTCAGTTACCAAATTTCTTTCTTTCTTCTTCCTATTTTTGGTAAATCTCTATATTCTTGGTTCTTAAAAGATAAAGAAACAAATGGCATGTATTTTGATAATTCTTGTAGAAGCTATATAGTGATCTTGGTTATCTTTTCTGGTTCACTGAGAGAAGTTTAAAGAAGGTAAAGAAATGGATTTTATTTCTGGTAATGCATTAGTACATTAGGATTTTCCATTTTTATTTTGTTTTTATTTTAATTTTGAGTTGGATTCTCATTCTGTTGCCCAGGCTGGAGTGCAGTGGCATGCTCATGCCACTACAGCCTTGACCTGTTGGGCTCAGGTGATCCTTCTGTCTCAGCCTTCCAAGTAGCTGGAACTACAGATGTGCACCACCATGCCGGGCTAATTTTTCTTGTTTATTGTAGAGATGAGGTCTTGCCAAGTTGCCCAGGCTGATCTCAAACCTCTGGACTCAGGCAATACTCTTGCCTCAACCTACCAAAGTGCTTGGATTACAAGTGTGAACCACGGCGTCTGACCATTTTCCATTTTTAATGAGTCAGGTGAAAAGCAGTTTATAGCTCCTTATCCCACCCCACTCATTAACACATTACACAAATATGGGCATCTTCTAAGCCTTATATTTAATGAGAGACATGATCATCCTTAAAATATATTACCTGCATTTTATATTTAAAAAACATGATATAGTCAAGTGTTTTCTAAATTCAATTCTTTTTTAAAAAAATATTTTTTATTATAAAATTGTGGGGTACAGTTAAGTGTTAGGTATACAAATGTATATCGTTCAGGCACCCTTGTTGATAAGGGGTGTCTCCCCATCCCCAGACAGATATTGATTATCATTAGTTCCACCTCTTTTCCCCTCCCTAGCCCCCCATAGTTTCCCACCACTGTCAGTCCTTTTCTTACAGTATTATGATAGATGTTCAAGGTCCACTGTATGAGTGAGAACATGTGATACTCAGATCTTTGTTTCTGTGAGAGGTCACTCAGTATTATACACTCTAGTTCCATCCAGGTTGCTGCAAAATTCATGATTTTGTTCTTTTTTATGGCTGCATAGTATTCCATCGTGTATATGTACCACATTTTTTTAATCCAGTCCTCTTTTGATGGACAGCATGGTTGCTTCCAGGTTCTTGATATTGTGAACAATGCTACAATAAACATTCGGGTGCAGGTATCTTTTTTACAGAGTAATTTGAGTTCTTCAGGGTATATTCCCAGCAGGGGGATTGCAGGGTCACTTGGGAGGTCAATATTTAGAGCTTTTAGGAATCGCCACACGCTTTCCACAGAGGTTGCACTAGTTTACACTCCCACCAACAGTGTAATAGTGCTCCCTTTTCATCACATCCTCTCCAGTATCTGTTGTTTTTTGAATTATTAATAACTGCCATTCTGACTGGAGTTAGGTGGTATCTCAGTGTGGTTTTAATTTGCATCTCCTTGATGATTAGTGAGGTTGAACATTTCTTCATGTGTCTGTTGGCCGCTCAGATGTCTTCCTTTGAGAAGTGTCTGTTCATATCTTTTGCCCACTTTATAATGGTGTTGTTTGTTTTTTTCTTTTCAGCACGTTTGAGTTGCTTGTAGATCCAAGATGTTAGGCCTTTGTCAGACATGGAGTTGGCAAATACTTTTTCCCAGTCTGTGGGCTGTCTCCCTGCTCTCTTGATGGTTTCTTTGGCTTTGCAGAAGCTTGTCAGTTTAATGAGGTCCCACTTGTCTATCTTATCTCTTATGGCCGTGAATTTCAGGTATTGCTCAGGAATTGGATGCCAGTTCCAATTTCCATAAGGGTGTGTTCTGCATTTTCTAATGTTCTTATGGTTTGAGGTTTTACATTTAGGTCTCTGATCCATTTAGAGTTAATTTTTGCATATGGGGATAGATCGGGGTCTTGTTTGAGTCTTCTGCATGTGGTCAGTCAGTTTTCCCAGCACCATTTACTGAATAGGTTCTCTCCCCAGTGGTAGGTGGTAGAGGCTTTGTCAAAGATGAGTTGGTTGATAAATTGAGGTTTTGCTTCTGGAATCTCAATTCTATTCCATTGGTCTATATGCCTGTTCCTGTACCAGTACAAAGCTGTTTTGATTATTGTAGCTTTATAGTAAAGTTTGAAGTCTGGTAATGTGATACCTCTTGCTTTGTTTTTTTTTTGCTGAGGATTGTTCTGGCTATTCTTGGTCATTTTTGTTTCCATATGAATTCCTGTATTGTTTTTTCTAGGTCTGAGAAGAATGTTGCTGGTAATTTGGTGGGTATTGCATTAAATCTATAGATTGACTTAGGTAGGATGGACATCTTCACAATGTGATTCTTCCAATTCATGAGCATGGGATATTTTTCCACTTGTTTGTGTCATCTTTGATTTCTTTGAGCAGTGTTTTGTAGTTTTAATTGTAAAGATCTTTCACGTTTTTGGTTAGGAAAATGCCAAGGTATTTCTTTTTTTGTGTGGCTATTTTGAATGGAATTGTGCTTTTTATTTGGGTTTCTGTTTTTTTATTATCGATGTAAAGAAATGTGATTGTCTTTTGCACATTTATTTTATACCCTGAGACTTTGCCAAAGTCCTTTATCAGTGTAAGGTTTTTGACAGATTCTCTTGGGTTTTCAAGGTACACAATCATGTCATCTGCAAAGAGAGATAACTTGACTTCCTCTTTTCCTATTTGGATATACCTGATCGCCTTCTCTTCTCTGATTGCTCTAGTCAGGTCTTCCAATACTATTTTGAACAGGAGAGGTGAGAGTGGTCATCCTTGTCTTGTTCCAGTTTTCAGGGGAAAGGGTTCCAACTTTTGTCCGTTTAGCAGTATGCTGGCTGTGGGTTTCTCGTAGATGGCTTTTACTATTTTGAGGTACGTTCCACGTATACCTAGATATTCAAGGGTTTTTATCAAGAAGTAATGCTGGATTTTATTGAAAGCTTTTTCTGCATCTAATGATATAATCATGTGGTTTTTGTTTTGACATCTATTGATGTATTTAATTACATTTATGGTTTTACAAATGTTGAACCAGCCTTGCATCCCAGGGATGAAGCCTACTTGGTTGTGATGGATGATTTTTGAGATGTTTTGTTGAGTTCGGTTTGCTAGGATCATGTTGAGAATTTTAGCATCTATGTTCATCAAAGATATTGGCCTGTAGTTCTCTTTGTTGGATCTTTACCTCGTTTGGGTATCAATGTGATGTTAGCTTCATAAAATGATTTGGGGAGAGTTCCATCCTTCTCAGTCACCTGGAATACCTTCAGTAGGATTGGTATCAGCTCCTCCTTAAATGTCTTGTAGAATTCTGCTGGAAAGCCATCTGGTCCAGGGCTTTTTTTTTGTAGGTAGTTTTCTTATTACAAAGTCAATTTCCATGATTGTTATTGGTCTATTTAGGATCTCAATTTCTTCTTGTTTCAACCTAGGCAGGTTGTGTGATGTCAGAAAGCCCTTCATTTCCCTAGGGTTTTCAAGTTTGTTTGCATACAAGTGTACATAGTAGTCTCTAATGATCTTTTGTATTTCTTCAGGGTCAGATGTGACTTCATCTTTTGTGTTTCTGATTGTGTTTTTTTGGGCTTTTTCTCTCTTTCTCTTGGTCAGTCTAGCTAGAGGACCATTGATCTTGTTTATCCTTTAAAAGAACCAGCTTTTTGTTTCATTGATTTTTTTGTATTATCTTTTTGTCTTCTATGTCCTGGATTTGGGCTTTTATTTTGGTGATCTGGATTCTTCTGTTGAAATTACGGTTTTGGTGGTCTTGCTTTTCCAGCTTCCTTAGGTGGCTTGTTAAGATGTTAATTTGTGATCCTTCCATTTTCTTCATGTGCATTTGTAGAGATATGAATTCCCTTCTTACTACAGCTTTCATGGCATCCCAGAGATTTTGGTAAGATGTTTCTTCATTTTCATTTGTTTCCAGATATCTATTAATCCCTGTTTTGATTTCATCATTGACCCAGGAGTTTAACATTGTTTAGCATCATGCTGTTATTGTCCATGTCTTTGTGAGTTTTGGGGGGACCTTGTTGGTGTTGATGTTTATTTTTATTCCACTGTGGTCCGAGCAGGTGCATGGTAAAATTTCAGTCCTTTTAAATGTGCTTATGCTTGATTTATGACCAAGTATGTGGTCAATCTTAGAGTACATTCCATGTGGTGATGAGTAAAATGTATATTCTGTTGTCATTGGATGGAGTGTTCTGTAGGTATCAATTAAGTCCATTTGGTCAAGAGTCACATTGAGGTTCTGGATCTTGATGCTGATTTTTTGTCCTGATTATCTGTCTAGGATTGTGAGTGGGGTATTGAAGTCCCCAGCTATGATAGTGTTAGAGTTGATATCTTTTTTGAGTTTACATAGAAGCTGCTTTATGAAAGTTGGTGCTCCTATTTTGGGTGCATATATGTTTAAGATGGATATTTCTTGCTGATGGATTGAACCTTTTATCATTATGTAGTGGCCTTCTGTATCTTTTTAAATTTTTAATAGCTTAAAGGGTATTTTGTTTGAAATTAAGATTGTGACTCCTCCTTTCTTTTGTGTTCCATTTGCCTGAAAGTTTGCTTCCCATCCTCTTACTCTGCATTTGTGAGTGTCCTTTCTAGTGAGGTGAGTCTCTTGAAGGCAATAAATTGTTGCCTGGTGATATTTTATCCATTTTGCCATTCTATGTCTTTTCAGTGGTGCATTTAGTCCATTCACATTTGGGCTAATTATTGAAATGCAAGAGTTGATCCCTGTCATGAGGTTCTTACAGATTTGTTGTTCCTGTTTGTTTGCTGTCTTTCTTTTGGTTTTGGAGTTGGTTCATGTGTGTTTTTAATCTTTTGCCTGTACTCTTGTGAAGAATGTTGTTGTTCTTTTTTCCTTTTCTTCTGTGTTCAGTACTTTCTTAAGTGTTTCTTGTAGAGGTGTTCTGGTGGCAGTGTAGGTGCTTAGGGATTGGATATCTGGGAAAGATTCCAATTCTCCCTCACTGAAGCTTAGCTTGGCTGGGTAGGTTATTCTTGGTTAAAATTGTTTATCTTTTAAAATTTTGAAGATAGGGCTCCAGACTCTCCTAGCCTGGAGGGTTTCTGTAGATAAATCTGCTTCTATTCTAATTGGTCTTACTTGGTAGGTAGTCTGACCTTTTTCTCTTGCTGCCTTTAGGATTTTTTAATACCTACTTTGTTTAGGCGAATTATTATGTGTCTGGGAGTTGGTCTTCTCATTTTTTGTCTTGCAGGAGTTCTCTGAATCTCTCATGTTTGACATTTTGCATCACTGATGAGATGAGGGAAGTTTTCTTGAATGATTTCATGAAATATTTGTTCCAGTGTGACTTCTGACTCTCTGCCTCAGGAAGGCCAATTACTCTTAGATTGGGTCTCTTGAAGTAATCATTCATCTCTTGAAGGTTTTTTCCTGTCTTTTGAAGCTTCTTTTCTATGTTTTTGACAGTTTGGGTTAGTTCTGTATTTTGCTCTTCAAACTCAGAGATTCTTTTTTTTTTTTGAGTTGGAGTCTCACTCTGTCACCCAGACTAGAGTGCAGTGGCCGCTCCTGGACACCAGAGCCTTGACCTGCTGGGCTCCAGCGTTCCTTCGGCCTCAGCCTTCCAAGTAGCTGGAATTACAGGCATGTGCTACCATGCCCAGCTAATTTTTTTATTTGTTGTAGAGATGAGGTCTTGCCAAGTTGCCCAGGCAGGCCTCGAACCTGCAGGCTCAGGCATTCCACTCATATCAGCCTCCCAAGGTGTGGGATTACAGGCTGAGCCACCGAGCCCAGGTAGGCTGAGATTCTTCTGCTTGGCTAATTCTGCTTTCCATGCTTATTAGTTTGTTATTTATTTCCGTCAAAGTATTCTTTACTGCTGTTATTTCTGTCATCTGCTCCTTCCTATTTTCCTCTTGTCTATCCTCAATTTTTTTTTATTCTCTTTGTTAATGTCTTGATGTTTGGGTTTGTTGCATGTGACCAGTCATTCTGGGGGCTCTTCATTGTTTGTGTTCTGAAGTTAGTTTTCTCAGTGTCTGACCTCCCGGGGTCTGTGTGAGTCCTATATTCTTCTTTTGGTTTTTCTTCATTTGTGCAGATTTTTCCTCCCTACTTTTCCCTTCCCTCCACTTACCTGTCTTCTTTAATTCTGTTATTCAGGGGTGGAGGGGTTGCTTTTACTTCTGTTTGTTCAATCTCCTATTCTTCCTAATGTATTTCCTCTTGCTTTGTTCAGTTCTGTAGTTGGACTGTAGGTTGAGGGCAGTCCTTTTTGCAGTTGTGAGATTTAATTAAGGGGGATGCTGTGATTCAAAATCTCTCTGCAGTTCCTGGTATCCGCCAACAGGTATATGGATACTCTGAAACCCACTTCCCACTGCCTTGGAGTCTGTCCATGCAGTGGGGTTGTGGATTTACTCCCTTGGATCCCCAGCAGTTGGTCTAACTCACCACTGCAGCTGCTGAAGCCTGCAGTCCAGAGGAGAGTAAACGGTGATGGTACCACAACCGGTGGTGACCATCTCCCTGTATGCAGGGGGAGCTCCACAGGCCTGGTTCCAGGTGAGGGGTGTGGTGTGGCAGTGGCAGTGGCAGCAGCAGCCAGGCAGCAGTGATCTCAGAAGATCCTGCTTGTGGGGCCTTCATGGTCCAAAGTCATGGGTCACCTCAGGAATGGGCAGGCAATGACCACAGCTGTGCTATCCGTGGCTGCGGCAGCAGCCCAGACCACCATGATATCTGAGCAGTGGTGGCAGTGGTGGCTGAGCTTCCTGTGAAGAGCGGGTTGCCGAAGATGGGAGCTGCCGCCCTGCACATCACAGGGCAATGGAGGTTGTGGCAGGGAGACTTGGGCATCCTGGAAAGGAAGAAGGAGCAGTGGAGATACCAGCCCAGCTGGGTGCGTGGGTGCCAGACGCCTCTAAATTCAATTCTTTATGAACCCCTTTAAGTATTTTCCACATCTGCGTGGCAACTCAATTAAGCAATTATTTGTTTGTTTGTTTGCTTGTTTGTTTATGAGACAGGGTCTCACTCTGTCACTCAGGCTGGAGCCTAGTGGCATGATCATGCTTACTTCAGTCTTGATCTCTTGGGTTCAAGTGATCCTCCAGCCTTATCCTTTGTAGCATCTGGGATGACAGATGTGAATTATCATGCCTGGCTATCTTATTAGTTTTTTTGTTTGTTTGTTTTTGTTTTGTAAAGACAGCATCTCGCTGTGTTTCCCAGGTTGATCTCAAACTCGTGACCTTGGATAATCCTCCTACTTCAGCCTCCCAAAGTGCTGGATTATGGGCCTGAGCTACTGCACCTGGCTGTGGCTCTTATTTTTTTACTGTGGTTCTAGTCTCACTGCCTCCTCATTATGGTCTGAAACTTACTGGCCTCACTAAGCAACAAATCACTACTAATGCTGCAGTCCTCAGCCTTGTTCCTCAAGAAAGTGGATCCCACTACTTTCCAGGCCTGGTTTCCTCCCAGGCATTGATGATAAGAGAATGAATGAGAAGTAATGCAAATGCCACAAGATTGATTTGCTGGTACCGGTTGTGAATAAACCAGTGGAAGAACTGATAGGGGACACAATGTTCAAAAACTCTCAAGGTGATAACCCTGTCAAATCCTTTTACTCATCCTCTGTTGCATATTTTCACCCAAATTTCTCTTCAAACCAGCCTTTGGGATGGAGTTAATTAGAGAACATGTTGACCCACTTCTATTTCATCAGACTATATTTCCTTTTTCTTTGTTAATTTCATTAGAATGGGGAGGAAGTCCTGCTACAAAGATGGCTAAGAGTAGTGCACGCCAAGTGCAGCCTCAGAGGTTTCTTCTTCCATTTGATCAAACTCCAACTGAATTCTTGGCTCTCCCCAATCTCAGGGTGGGCATAAGTTCTTTTCACATTGTGTTTTTTATCTATGGGTGTTGGTTATTTTGTATATCTCTCTAAATTTTCTGACTGTGTTCATTTATTTTGGCAGCCATAACAACATACATAGACTGGGTGGCTTAAACAACAGAAATTTCTCACAGTTCTAGAGGCTGGGAAGTCCAAGTTCAAGGTGTTGGCATATTGGATTTCTAGTGAGGACCTGCTTGCTGGCTTGCAAATTGCTGCTTTTTTGCTGAGGCCTTACATGGCAGAGAGAGAGGGTGATCTCTCTCTGTTCTTTTTATAAAGTCACTAATCTGATCATGAGAGTTCTACCTTTATGACCTCATCTAACCCTCATCACCCCCAAAGACCTCATATCCAAATTCCATCACATCAGGGCTTAGGGTTTCAACATATGAATGAGGAGGGGAGCCCTATTCAGCCTGTAACACTGACCTCCTCTATTTTCTTTGCCTTAACTAACCTTGATCTCTTCCGTCTGACTTCAACATTAGTTAACATTTTTACCAAAACCAGACTTACTTTTTTAAAACTGAAAATTCATTTAAAAGGAACTTTTATATCAGCACTGTAATTAGAAAACCAGTGTTATTTGCCATAAATAGAAAAGGTGAATTCATAAAATATAACTGAAAAAAAGAGATGTGAATAAACCCTTTTCCAGCTCTCATGTGCCATATGCGGGGACCACTAGTGAAGAAAGATAACATGGGCAAGTTCTAAATTCAGGAATCTCCTCAGGTGCCCCACAAGTTTCATTTCTGAGACAGCTTAAGAGTTGGCTCAAGTCCCGTGTTTTCTGTATAACTATACTAACAACCTTAATGTAGGTTAGAACACACCAAGAATAGAGAAAATGAAGAGAAATTGCAACTCATATTAATTCCATCCTTTTCCCTTTCTCAGTCCAGACTTATAGTTGTGAGTAATATATATTTGTTTCTTGATGTGAGCTATACTGGCTACTGGCTTGTTAACTTTAATTGGTGGAACTGTGATCATTTAGGCTATTAACAGAAACTAGTCATGTGTTTTCACAGAGACTGGTATAAATTAGAGCCTTTCATTAAAGACCAATCAGCCATTCTCACATTTCAAAATTGGACACCATTGCTTTCTTGATGGGGTAGCAAACTGACCAGAAAATTCATCTAATCCATTTTCTGAGGGTAAGAGTCAAGAAAATAAAAATCTATCTATATTAACAGCTTAAAATATTTATATTATCAGTTCTGGCAGAAGTAGTTCAAGAGAAAGATTATGAAGTTATTTAGTCAATGTTGCTTGAAAGGTAGGCATAGGAAGAGAGCAACAGAGGCTGCCTCATTACTGTCTGTTCAAATCTCTAATGTTTGCTTTCAAAGAAAACAATCAAACAAGTGTTTGAATCTTTTTAGGAAAGAATCAAACAAGTATTTACCTAAAAAAGAATCAAAGAAAAATCTAGCTGTGGATAAAATGGCACATCTTTCTTTTTAAGAGCAAGATATATCAGTTAACATGTAATGAAAAAATGTTCATGAATATTTTTAAAAGAGATTCAGAATAAGTTTTTTAAGGAAGCCCAGAATTGACTCAGAGCTGCAGCAATGGACAGGAGATTTGACAACTTCATAAAAATGAATGTTGCCTGTGTAAGAGACAGTGTGGTTGGTTGCAAGAGCCTTGAAACAATATTGGAACAATGTCTTGGATCCCAAATCTGGTCTGTCTCATAGAATTCTTGATTTCAGGCAAAGCTTTGAACTTTTCCTAGTCTCAGTTTTTTTCACCTATGAAATGGGTATAATGAAGACAATCGTTTTACTAATCTTGTATGGTTGGTGGGAAAGACAGATGTCATATTTTATGTGATTGTCTTTCAAATACTCTAAAGTTAGTTTATAGACTAATATAATGTCTGGTTCCTATCACTCCTTTTTTGTTCTACTCCTGGAGGGAGAGAGTGCAGAGATCATCTGACAAGTCTCAGCCAATGAAAAGACCCAGATGTCACTTTCCTGGCCACTGCTGCCATAACCATAAATTGTTATGAGGTAAGTGGGAGTTAGTGCACAGGTCCAGTCCCAGAACTGTACTTCTGTGGCCAAATTTCAATGATCCTGCACATTTATTTTCCTTTCATCACTTCTGCTTTATGCAATCTGCCTTGAATGACTTAAGTGTCAACATTTCCTCCACTGATAGATAGGGGAAGGTGATGAACATTAAAATGGATAATTCTCCTATCTCACAGTTGTTTTGAGAAGGGTTTATGGAATAAATTTTGTGTGTGTGTAAACAATCTGTTGTTTTATTATCTATATTCCCTAAAATTTTATAGGACATAGATTCATATTTTGGGCATAAAACCAAACGTCAAAAAGAATTTAGGGCATAAAACTCTGAACTTTAAACAAATTCATAAACCTCTGGACATAATCCTTTCCTTGTTTACCTGTGATGATCTTGGCAAAATAAATTCCAGGAGACTTTCTGACATATATATTTTTATAGTGGAAACACTTTTCCCTAAGGAAAGTCAATCATTAACCAATGAATGTGTGCTCATTTTTCACACAGAACATTTTACCCTAATGCTTTATACAATTCACAAACAGATGTGTGTGTGTGTGTGTGTGTGTGTGTGTGTGTATAATTTATCTATTACTTCTATAATCCACCAGAGATTTAATGAAACTGACAAAAATAAACATTTGCCAAAAGATATCAACATGAAAAAAATAAGATTCAGGATTAGGGAAATGTAAATAACAGTAAAACGTCAAAAACCAAGTGTCGTAGTGACTTCAGATTTGCCATTACTTGCTTTCATGACAGTAGGTTCTGTATTACTATTATTGTTCAGGGGTAAAAATGTCAGTCACCTTAACATTTATTTTTACATTTCATTCTTGCATTAGCTTCATGAAAAGAGTTTTACTCTTTCTTTTTTGCAGATGATGAGATGTCTTTATGTAGAGGTCAAGTGATTTGCTTAAACTTACTCAGCCAAAAAGTGGCGAAATTCTAATTTTAACACAAGTTTAATTTCATTACTAAGTTTGGTATTTGATACATTTTCTAATTCCTATTAGTTGTTCACCTTCTTTACTCCATAGTTAATGCGTGCCCCTCACAACCATGTTCCTTTATGTAGCTTAAATGTTTTTATGTTCTTAGAATCTGTGACAAATTATTTCATATTCATAAAATCTCAGAATCTTTCCCGAGACTCATATAATGCTGAATTGTATTTAGCCGGAGAATAGTTTGGAATCTTGTGGTAAAGCAGATGCCTTTGTATAGAATCTTATGTAGGGTAGGGATGAGTGCAATGTGTGTGGTGACAGAACTGATATTAGGCTATTGTAGATCAAGATGACTGTCCCCAGCTCTGCTTTCTGATTCTTTAGGAATCAGGTGGCTGAAGGGAAGAGCGACACCAGATGATATGAACAGAAAGGGATATGTATATGGGTAATGGGAATTCTTGTTAAAATACTTATTATTAACTAGACTTAATAAAGACTAAGGGCAGGCACTTACAATTATCTGCAATCTTTACCCTACATTTACCATTAAAACCAGGGGAATTGTAGAGGGCACTGGGGTAGGGCTGAGGTGTAGAACATGGCAACAGTTCCCTTTGCATATTTGTATTGGGATATCTGTTCTGTCTGCTTTGTGCCCCTTTCAGTTTCTGTGTAATGCAGTTGGTGCATTAGTCTATTCAGCTGATTCAGACTGCCTTTGGAATTTGTATCAACCAGATTTTGCCCATGTGGAAATATGATTAGCAGGGAAGGGGGACCACACACTGTGATTTGCTTCATGCATACACAGCTCTATTTTTATTGTATATTAGTCAATGGAAATTAATTGCTAATTATCCAAACATTTCTATAATAATATTTCAAGCTCTCTTGTAGCAGATGTGGCCTAAACTATATTTGGAAGAGAGTAGATGGTATTATCTTTCTTGATGGGAATGATTGCTTAGGGCTTTAACGTTTTGTGGTTGCTGTTTTTTCCCACGATTTTTTTTTTTAGGAAGAAAAATAGCCACAATTCTTTGAAAACATTTGCTAAATATTCATACTGACCAGGCTAATTATGCACTGACTATATTAGCAAACATATAACTCTGTCAACTTTGAGAAGTTGGGAATGAAATTAAACAGGTTGCGGATAATATATTCAGTTATGTGCTGGTACAGACATATAGATTGTTTAAATAACCATCACCACATTTCATTTGTAGTCATTGCCAGTGACAGACTTCTCTCATTTTGGGACTCTCATGCTGAATTATTCTTTTTTATTGCATTAGATGTCTGTCCTTCAACGTCTGAACATTGCCTTTTCATTTCCCCTTTATGAATGCTAATAATATACGGGGTAGAACCCTGGCTATTTTTAGTAATTCAGCATTTCTTTATATTTATACTGTGAACAAACTTGAGGGAGTTTAGCTCTGATTAAAACAGATAATTTTTTCTTTTTAAAAAAGAATGTGAGGCTGATACATAGCAAGGACAAAAGGAATTTGATGGGCACAGTGTCAAAGCTTAATTGTGTCAATAATTATTTGTGTATTAGTGCCAAGTTTTTAATGAGGAGTAGTCACTTGTGTGTAATCATTATCAATGACAAGTAGTTAAAATATCTTCATGAAGTGGCAAACTCTGGGTGAAAAAATGAAGCAGTATTAACGTTACCTACAGATCCTTACATACCAGCACACTTGGAATCCATGAGTAGAGTTAGTATTAAAAAACTGAAAACCCCCTAAGGATGTTGCTGTGTGTATAGGTCCATGTGCTCTTGTAAGATTATGTTCCATGCTGAGAACCTTTGTTGCTTGTTTTTGGGTTTACAGTCTAAGCCTTGTTAGAGCCTTTTGGGGCAAGGACTCTGCAAACTCACTCACCAAGCTATCACTCCTCCCTATCCAGGTACATCCTTATTTCTATGTTAAGATAATGGCTCTTCTTTTTCCATATTTGTGCTTTCCAAGTCATTGAGACATCACCTGCTATCTTGAGTGCTGCTGTTATACTTTATTCTATATCCTGCCACTTTCAAGCTGGCTTGCTCTCAACCTTTATCCATATTTTTAAGCTAGCGATCTGAGTGGTATACACTGCATTAATTCCTATAGAGGTGTGAGGAATTATGGGAGCCCTGAAGCCTCTGTGGAAAAGTTGAGTTTGGCAGTAGCCTAGATACCTGCTTTCTGTCTGTATGATGTGTGATAGAAAGTGTAAGCTTTATTAATCACAGGGCAGAAGTCTAGAAATGCCCCCAGAAGTTTTGCCACACTATTCATTTGCTTGGTGTCATTGCAAATGTTATCTGCATTAACTAGCCTCAAATTGTGAATCAGGGTAACCCAAATCTGTGCAGTCCTGTTGTGCTGACAAGCCTGGAAATGAACTTTTATTTACTAATGACCACAGTGAAGCTTAGCTATGACCATGGGTATAGGCAATTGAGATGCTAGCTATGAAATAGTTTGCTTGGCAATAATGTCCACACAGAAACACAATTTATGGATTTGTCTAATTGTGTCTGTCTTTACCCAGAATACACAATGAGCAGTAATAGGGATCATTAATAAGTTTTCTATGCTTTACCATCATTCGCTTGAATACCTATATTTTAGCATCTTGATTATAGTTTCATTCAGTCTGATCTTACCTTTGCATATGATATTTTCTGGAGCTGGAAATCTGTATCTCATATATCACAGTGCCTAAAAGGAAGATTTTTTCCCACCTCTTTTGGTTTCTTAACAGTAAACTCTATCCTGTATGAATATTCACTGAGGAGGGATCAAAAAAAAAACATGAAGTGGTTGCTAGTAGCAGATTTTGAGTAGGCCTTCACCACTGAGTTGAAGTCTGGAGACTTGCTGACATTTTGAAAATAGTTTTTAGAACAAAATGTCAGATGATGAGAGCTTTACATCATGCAAGAGTAACTTGTGCAGCTGATGCTAACTAAGCCAATTCCTACAAAGCCATGTGAGGATGGATGACCACTGCGCTTTTAAAAGAACTAATTATATCCACATATATATTCAACACTTCACATTTCCCACTCGCCTTGCTTTGCCGGGCTTATGGAGGAGACATCGTTGATTGACAGCTTTGCCGACCAATGAAATGCCAGCAAACTGGCGTTATTTTTAAAAGGGAGCCATGGGCTATGAGACGTCATTACATATGCAAACTTTGGACCAATGGTGTCGCTGCACTTCTGTGGTCGCTCATCAAGGCAGCTGTGCTGTATTCTTATTGAAATGAGGGGGTTTTTAAAACCCAAGCAGCTGTATTATTCATACTTAAAATAAAAGCTTAGTTTCCCCAAATGGGTGTGACGTAAACATCTCATTAAATATTTTTAATTTTGAAAAAATATATTTTAAATGGCAATGAATACGCTGGTGGTGGCAGCAGTTAGCATTTGTGTGCAAGATTGTAGGGAGGCTGTCTCTTTACTCCTTAGCTGCGTTGGATTGTACTCTTCTTACGATTATGGATCTGGGAAGGAAAACTCCATGCTACAGTTAGTAATGGATTCAGAAATAGGATGTGCACATTTCACCTGTTTTAGAACTTCTAATTAAGTGGACTGTTGTCTTAGAAGGAGACCTACAAGCTTTGTTCTGCCTCTTCTTCATTTTCTTAAGTTAAACTTTCTCTAATTTTCAATAACCCAAACCTTGAAATGGTAGAAAGTTTCTTTTCTGATTCTTTGTGGTTTTTCTTCTCAACTTATTGGGGAGTGTTATGTGATGAGCATGTTTTGCTTAACTGTTTACACTCCCAAGAGGATGACTCAGGTTGTGTAAAACAAGAGAGCAACAGGTTCCATTAGAATTTCATCTCTTTCCCTCTATCTTCCTGAGAATATTGCTTGTTACCCATCCTCCCATAGGCTGTTAATTAAATAAAGATGACAAAGAAGATTTTTGTGTCTTAATGCAAAAGCAGCCTGTGTGCTCTGACATTGGTTAAGAAATCATTGCTTTAGTATATGTTTTCTATTGTTGATATTTTTAAAAGTAGTGAATTGAGACACAAATTTATTTCTTACAGTTCTGGAAATTAGAAGTTCAAGATGAGTCTTACAGGGTTAAAATCAAAATGTTGTCATGGCTGTTTCCTTCTGAGGACTTTTAGAAAGAATCCTTTCCATGTCCTTTCATCTTCCAACTGCTGACGGCCTCCCTTGGACCACGATGACATCAGTACAATCTCTTCTTTGACCATATCACCTTCTCCTCTCCTCTAGTCAAATTTCCCTTTGCCTCTCTCTTAAGGATTCTTGTTAAATTGAGCACACCTGGAAAATCCATAATAATCTCCTCTTTTCAAGATCCTTAATTTATTCACATCTCCAAAGTCCCTTTAACCACATAAGGCAACATAGAAACAATCTGAGGATTTGCATATGGACATCTTTGGGAGGACATTATCTAGCCAACCACAGGGTATCGACTTTTGAAAAAGCAGACTCTGGATGTGAGTTCTAACGTTGCCAGTTGCCAGTCACATATCCTTGGGAAAGTTATTAACTCTTTCAGTGTCTCACCCATAAAATGGGATAATGCTATCAACTTTATAGATAATTTATGCAAAGTAGTAGACTTTACACAGTAGGTGTTCCACGGACTTGATCCCTACCTGGCTTCCAAGAAGTTAAATATAAAAAGAACAAACATTTCACAAGTTTGATCAGGCCAAATTATTGGTTGACAGAAATGACTAGTCTTTTCTTCTTCTTCTTCTTCTTCCTTTGGTAGACTTCATAGTTACAGAAGTGTTGATATGTATGGGAGGTTTGGGCATTCTCGTGTTATTAATATTATTATGAACTGGGGCATTTTCTCAATGCACTTCCCCATATTAGGTCAAGTGTACCAGTGATTTTTGACAGATGCTTCTGTTACCCGTCTGCCTAGAATCACATAATGTCAATGGGACTGAAAAATCCTATAACTGATTCTGCCTCCTGTTGAAAACAATGGCAGTTTGAATTTGATTTGCCTATCTTCTGGGATGACAAAGTTCCCCTTCAGCACCACTGAGTTGACAATGGGCACCACTTGTATTCTTTATAGCTCATTCACCTATTATTATGATGATGTCATTATTCACATTATTGCTCTCATTATTATTATTATTATCCAGTGACCTCTGTCCTGGGGTGGAACTCCCTGTGACAGATGGGAGCTTCATTTATCGGACTGCTTTATGCTGCACAATTCCCCTGCCATTCTGAGTTTATATTGAGACGGGCTGCTTTTGGAACAAAGGCAGCCTGATCACAATTTGTCAGTGTACTTGGTAACTATATATCACCAAAGCTCTCTGCCAGTCCTTCTGGGACCCAATTATTTATGGAGCTGACAATATGGGCTAACTTGTCTTGTTATGAATGCCACTATTACAATAAAAACCTTGCTGTCTTGAATGGCAAGTCAACAGGAGTTCTGGTTGGTCAAAAATTCCACTAACTAAGAGTTAATTCACATTGCCCCGGGTGATCTCTTGATGCCCCAGGTGAGCTGATGAGGTCCCTAGGGAAAATTCTATTTCAATATTCTCTTCTGTCCAGACTTGGGAGATCTGTTGATAACTTTAGTTTCTGTGGCTTCTGTGTGTAATACAGGTTTGGTTCTTAATGATTAGGAAACAGTGTTCATTCCGAGCCTGCTATTGAGAAAGGAGGTTTCCAAGTACTATGGGGAGTAGAAACGAAATGAAAGACTTGGCCTCTCCCTATAAAGTGCTTATAATTGAATGAAGGGAACAACTCTCTAACTCAAATCTATACTTACCAACTCAGATGACAGAGGAATAAATATCAACAGAGTCCAGCCTGACTGCCTCAAGCTTGAAAACAGACTTGAATCCCATTCCAGTGAAATGACTCCTTTATTTTCTGATATCCTTCACTAACCCTTGTGTCATACTGATTTTAAATCAAATCCCTCATCTATGCTTTTAAGATGCCTCAGAAGAACATTGAAAAGAAAGGAAACTAATTAAACCTGAAAGAAATTAAATTCTTGAAAAAAGTCCGTACTAGGAGGAGAGGAGCAGAAAAATGAAACAGTCATGATTTGATAGAAAATATAGGGTATTATTTTTGGGACACTAGATGGTACATTTGTGACATCACAAGAAATGGAGGAACCCAGTTGCAGTGACAGATCATTTAAAATTAGAATTTCTGACGTACAGATCAGCAGGGTCTAAGTATAACATCTGTATTGCAAATATAGAACATATTTACAGACACACCTTTTTTCCTAAAACCTGTGCTTTAGTCGTACACAGAATTATTTTTGTCCCTTTCCCTTGTAATAAAATAAGGGAACTAGGCTTAGTGCTTAAAAGATTAGATCATATAGAGAAACACAACATATTGTATTTAAATATGCTAATCTCTTAGAGGAAATGAAGGATCTGAGCCTGCTCATTAAGAAATAAATTAATTCATCACCATTGCATTCATCATCAATCATCATCCAGTTGTGTCCAGTTTTCAATTAAGTTTTTCCAAACTGCTTTGTGCCTTTACCAAAAGGACTGATTATCTCTGATGATGATTTTTTGTGGGTATTCGAATGTTGATGGCGGTTGAATTGGCATAAACATGCTGAATATCTTTTTTATTCAAGTAGTTAAGCAGTAACTGTTCAGTGCATACGAAAACATTATGATGACAAGTTAAAAAATCTTATTTTTTAAGACATTTTAGTGGTCAAATATCCATCTTCTCAGATTGACAGGGAATATTTTATATGTGCACAGCTAAAAGTAATGCAAACATTGAATATTTATAATATATACATTGTTCATTCATGAATCGTTCACTAAACCAATATTTATGAAATACACAAAAGTTTCTGGTATTTTGTTAGGCACTGAATATACTTCAATAAATGTAATTGACATTATTCCTACCCTGATGGAGCTTCTAGTCTAGAAGCTGATAACACATTATCTGTTCTGTTAATTTTTTTTTCCCTCAAGTTGAACACAAAAAGTCATGATTACTTTACCAATGACTCTACAGGTATAAACAAGCCTCCTTATTCTCAGGCATTCCATAAGGATTGCTTGCCAGAAGACAGCAATTTCTGACTATCTCTTTAAGGTTTCCATGCAGAATGAGGATGTATGAAAATGACTCACCATGCCTGCCACTTATCTCTAGATTCCTATAACATGAAGATGATCACAATCTGCCATCGTGCTGTTAAAATGATGCATAACCCGACCGGCACTCTGAAATGATCGAGTATTATTGCAGCCTCTTACAAGTTGGGCACTGAGATAATTTGGCTAGTGTTGGAGAAAGAATGTTCCACAACCCCTGTGGTTCACCCTGCATTGAATAAATATGGCATGCTGCTGCTTTTGTTCTCCTTGTGTATGGAAGAGCAATTAATGTGTCAAAAAAGAAAAATCACAAAATGTGCATACTTTTTTCCCCTATGAAAATTGCAAGTCTATGTTCAATCTGCTTTAAAATTATTGTACAACATTACAGGATGTTGTTATTTTTGAAATATTAGATAACTTATGGCTAGTATTGCATTTCTTTTGGTGGTTTCATGACTCCTGTGTCCATTAACAATCCCGGAGTGGGTTTATATATATTTTTAGAAATGCCATTGGGCTACTGGTGTTTATGTAGACACCGGGCATATTGTTTATTTGTTTTGATAGCTTAAATAAAATATTTCTTAAAATGCAAACATCTGTAGATTTTAGTTAAGAGAAAGAACCATGAATATGGCCAGCCTGCTGCAATTCTTGCTTTCTAGCTGATTATTTCCTGATATTCAAGTGCATTCTTAGAAAGACTCTTGACATCTTTGTGGTAAGAATGGAATCAAAGATTGTTTTTCTATTCTAGTATTAGGAGGGATGAAGGAAGAAAAAAGGAGTCCAAAGTGTTTCTTTGTCCATTTTTTTCCTGCTGACGTAGTACAAGCAACTCAGTAAATTCAAAATTCTGGACCATAGTCTGTGCTCAATAAATAAATAAACTTGAGCTCTGGATGTCGATGGTTCACACTTGTAATCCCAGCACTATGGGAGCCAGAGGCAAGAGGATTGCCTAAGTCCAAGGGTTTGAGACCAAATGTTGTCTCTACAATAAATAAAAAAATTAGCTGGGCATGTGGTGCATGCCAGTACTTTCAGCTACTTGGAAGGCTGAGGCAGAAGGATCACCTGAGCTCAGCAGGTAGAGGCTGCAGTTGCTGTGAGTGTGCCACTGCACTTCAGCCTGGGCAACAGAGTGAGAATCTGATTCAGACAATAATAATAATAATAAATCAATATAAATAAATAAATATAACTTGAATTAATGAATACATTTACTCTCATCACAATAAAATTTATGATTAGATGCTCAGGAAGGAAATTAGCCCCTGATAAATACTAAGATAGCTATTTTCTAATAGGTAAGTTAGGACTAGCTCATATTTTAAAATGCAAATGAATATTTTCATTTTAAGCTGTTGAAATATATCTGTTTTCCATCTCCTTTACTGGATTACAAACTCCAGGAGGTCTGTCCTGTTCACTCCTCTATTTAGTGCTCAGGATAATCTGGCACAAATTATATCTTCAGTTACTATTTAGTGAATTTTCCAGACAGAAAAATGACCTAGGGTGTATCTGAAAAATGTGTATATTCAGAAATATTAGATATTGATTGTACCTCTGCATCATATTGTGTGGACTATTTTAAAGAAATTTGCATGTTGCCTAAAATCTTTCTCTTTTTTTTGAATTGGAGTCTCACTCCGTTGCCCAGGCTGGAGGTGCCATAGCACATGCTCATGGCAGCTCCAGCGTTGACCTGCTGGGCTCCTGTGATCCTTCCACCTCAGCCTTCCCACTTCCAAGTAGCCAGAACTACAGGTGCGCGCTACCACACCTGGCTAATTGTTTGTTTATTGTAGAGACGAGGTCTCACCAAGTTGCCCAGGCTGATCTCGAACCCGCGGTTGCCGGCTCAGGCAATCACTAGCCTCGGCCTCCCAAAGTGCTGGGATTACAGGCTCAACCATGGAGCCTGGGCGCCTAAAATCAATACACAGAGTGTAGACTGGCCCATTTTTCTTTCTATGCATCTTCTAAACCCTTTCTGTCCTTTCATACTTTGGCAACATAACCCTGATTCTTAGTGCCCACAGATCACATGGTCTCTCCATATCATATCTGTCAGGCTTTTTCCCCGTGAATAACCTGTGCTGTTCCCTTTTCTTTTGTTTTTCTGGTTATTTTTACTTATTTTTGAAGACTTAATTCAATCGATTCCTCTTTCAGAAAATCTTCCTTATCTCTTCTTCCAAAACTTCCTAGCCTGCCTCATCCTCATTTTTGCTTCCATCTGTGATTATCTTTGTACTAATTGTATTGACTATGGCGATCTGCTTGTATGCCAGTCTCTTCCGCTGGACTTGTATCTTGAGGACAAAGAGTGCTTTATTCACTGTCATATCCCCAATGCCTAATGGATGACACAAAATGAGTCATTGTGAATGTTTTATAGAATAAAGGAAGGGAGGAAATGAGGTTGGTTGGTTGGAGGAAGGAAGGGATGGATGCAAGCAAGAAAGGAGGGAAGGAGGGAAGGGGAAGAAGAAGGGGAAAGAAAGAGAGAAATAGGAAAAGGAAAACACTGAAATAAACTCTTCTATGCCTAAGTAAGCAGTCTCCACTAAAGAATAAGTCCTAAGTTAGAAAATGAAGGTGAAAATACAGGATTTAAAAACTTTACTGTAGGCGTATGAGTCTGCATCTGTATAAAAGATACTGTCTACTTTCTTATATGTATTATGTGGCATGCTCATCCCTAATTCTGTCTATTCCCCCTTTCCTTTCAACAAGCATCATCGTAAAATTTCAAGATACTTTAATGGCCACCTATATTGTTGAACTAATGGTGAATTCCTAGTTTCTGCTTCTCTTAGGATCATTACAAACTTACTTCTGATGGTCCAGGAAAAAAAAATAAGGAATTTTTTTGCTTTGTAAAGAGCTTAAAAATTCAAGCTTTGGGTCAAGTAAATTTAATTAGCGTATCATTTTGCTTTCAAAACACATCTTAAGGACGAGAACAGTGTTCTTGTCCTAGAATTAAAAGTGTTTATGAATTGACTTTTCCAAGACGTCATAATAATAGCTAGTAATTTCAGAGTGCTTACTATGTCAGCAACTATTCTAAGTGCTTTATGTGATCAACTCATTTACGTCACACAACAACCCAAATAAACAGTAATATTATCTGTCTTTTGTAGTTGAGGAAACCAAGGTACATAGAGGCTAAGTAATGTGTCCAAGGTCACACATCTTATAGGAGGCTTAGTTGAAATTCCAAACCCAGATAGTTTAGATTCAAGGCTAATCCTGTGAAACCTCTCACACAATTTCAGCATGGAGCCTGGATAATATAAAAGCTCTTTCACGGTGATGGTTGTAAGTGCAATTATGTTTAATATAATAAGCTAATATATGATTAAAATTTCATTTCAAGGAGATGATGGAGTGAGCTTGGCCATTTACATACATTATTTAATGTAATCATCACAACAATCTTATGATATTGGTGATAATTTTTTTCAGAACTCACTTTGGGGGAACTCAAGGTTCATCAGATGGTTGAGTCACAACTGCAATGCTCTTTGGAGTTTCTCCTGACTTTTTTCACCAAATCTATGAATTTAAAATGTATTTTATTACGCTACTAAGCCTCTCCTGCAGTCGGCATTGCTAAGTATTAGCAGATCTTTTATTCCTAGAAGGTAGACTGGGAGAACAGAGAACAATAAAGTAGATTTTGGGGGACCACTGTCAAGTAAAGATCAATTAAAAATGATATTTCTGAAACACTTCTTTTTTTCAATTGGAGATGTTTTATGAACGTAGCAGCTTTCAACAAGGTGTCCATTGAGTACAGTGAGGCATGTCAATAAAGAAGTCATTAGCTGTTCCTGGAGTGCTTTCTAACATTTTGTTTTTCTGACTTGTGAGGATAGGTTGGAGGAAGTGGAGGATTATTCCTTCTGAAGCTGCTCCCTAATCCCCAAGTTAACAAATTCATACTGCAAGTGTGGAACCCTAAATATTTGCAGCCAAGCAGCAAGCTCTTTTCTTCTTCTTTAAAAATGTACCTTAAACCCTTTGGTAATGTGCAGTTTTCCACTCTGTGGGAGGTCAATAAATCCCTGTTGACTCTCTTTACATTCGGCAGCTCTGAGTAAAAGGGAAAGATGCCATATCCATCCAGGCATTGTACATACTATGGCTTTTTCGCATGCTCCATTTAGATGCCTAATAGTTAAGCCAGTGTGGTGTGTGGGACTCAATTTTGAACCACTGGCGGAGGCATTTGTGTACAACATTTGCTACTTTTTGTCAGGGAAATAATCACATTGGAAAAACAAGACACCATACATGCTTTCAAGCTGCTCTGACTTCTTGTACGTATTTATGAACTACACTGTTTTCTTTTTCTTCACAAAGAAACTTGCATGGTATATGACAGACATTTTATTAGGAAGTTTATTCACCTTTATAACTTGAAGTAAAGACTTGGAAAGCAGCATATCTGAACTTAGAATGTCATTATAATTATAACTCCTGTATATACGTGGTTCAAATCTGCTTGTGAATTCATCCTGAGATTTGTTATATGAGACTTTGCTTAACAGGAAGATGAAAGCTAGTAGAATGAAAAGTTTCTTGTCTCTCAGGGAGGGAAATTTCAACTTTCAATTTTATGAGTAGAAAACAGAGGTACAGTTTTAAAATAGTTCCAGAATTTCTCAGTTGTTATATAGTGTTAAACTCAGGGGAACCCTCTTATATGTCACCCAGGATAAGAATATATGTGTTAGGCATTTCTAGATACAGCAGTCTCCTCTTATTTGTGGGGACCCGTTCTGAGACTCCCAGTGGATCCCTGAAACCTTAGATCATACTGAACCTTGTATATACTATGTTTTTCAGTCTCATACCCGAGATGGTTCCTACGTGACTAATGGGCAGGGAGCATATGCAGTGGGGACACGCTGGACAAAGGGAGGATCCTGCCTAGGTCTGGGCAGGACGGAGTAAGACAGCATGAGATTTTATCACCATACCCAGAATGGTGCACAAATTTAAACTTATGAATTATTTATTTCTAGAATTTTCTATTCAATATTTTTGGACTGCAGTTGATTGTGGGTCGCTGAAACTGTGGAAAGTGAAAACTTCAATAAAAGGAGAATTACTATACATCCAAAAAAGTCCTGAAACAAATCATGTGTCCTAGTTACCAAAGACTCGTTTGCCTATTCGTGGGAACATTTAGTAACCTGAACTATTTTGAAGTAATTATTTTGAGAAAATTGGCCATCATAATTAATAAATGCACACACATATGCCTGTGTGTGTGTGTGTGTGTGTGTGTGTGTGTGTGTGTGTGTGTGTGTGTGGTGTGTGTGTGTACAATGCAGGGTTTAGGAGCACTGACCCCCTGCACAGTCAGATATTCACATGTAACTTTTGACTCTCTAAAAACATTACTAATAGCCTACCGTTTATCAGAAGCCTTAGAGATAATATAAACTGTTGATTAACAGATATTTTGTATGTTATGTTTATTATATACTGTATTCTTACTATAAAGTAGGCTAGAGAAAGGAGAATGTTATTAAGAAAATCTTAAGAGAACATTTATTTCTTTAAATGGAAGTGGATTTCCACAAATGTCTTCATTCTCTTCATCTTCATGGGTTGAGTAGGCTGAGCTGGAGGAGGAGGAAGAGGAGTGTTGGTCTTCCTGTTTCAGGGGTGGCAGAGGCAGAAGAGCTGGAGAAAGTGGAAGGAGAGGAGAGTCAGAGGAAGCAGCACACTTGGTACAACTTCTGTTGAAAAAAAATGTATGTATTGTTCGAGGCTCAAATTTTATATATATATATATATACATATATGTATATATGTATATATATATATATATATATAGCGTTAAGCTGTGATATAACTTTTATACCACATCGATATCCAGATTAATGTGACTTTAAAAATGAAGGTGCAAGGGTTTTCTTTCTGTGTGCTTATTAGATAATTTGATAAATATTTCATCTTCCTACCCAAGTAACAAAAATTTTTTTTAAATTAACAACAAAAAAAACCCCAGGAAAACCTTTGCTGCAATTAACACGATTATCAGAGGAACCAGAAACCCACCACATTTTCTAATATTTATCTTTCCAATTTTTAAATCTGTTTTTATCTTTAAGTTAATGCTGTCTCCAAATTGTGTTTCTGCCACTGCTGTAGAAACTGTAACAAATTCAGTCCAATGTGAAATCAATAAAAGCTGCTTTCAGTTGGGTGAAATACAAGGGCAAGGTCTCTTTGTGCTCAAATGAGACTGAAGGATGATTTTCTTCTGGAGATTAATATTTCTGTTTTTATTGTCCAGACCAGAAACAGTCTGCCAATAATCAATTGATCTAAAGCTAAATGATAGAGATAATAAATGGGCCTGTTCTTGTGTATGTGTCTTGAAGAATAGGGCCTTTCTGTTGCATGAAAATTACATTTTTTGAAGTGATTTAACCAATGACAGATTTAGTTTGGAATATGTATTTCAAAACTTGCAAGCATTTTCCATGGGCTGAAAATATTTATACTTTTATAGTTTACTGGCAGGTCATAAACCACACAGGTATTTATAGAATTGACAACACTTCTCCATTGCCTGGTTGAGTTATGCAAACTTGGCATGAATCTAGGCATGTGAATGACAGAAAAATGAGTCAAAACACAAAGGATTCCAAATTTTTCATTATTGCAAAATACAGATTTAAAAAAAATAAAAATAAAACATAGTTGGGACATTTTCTCAATTGAAAGTGAATAAAAATTCTTCTCTCTGATAAAACAATGACAGATCAGGTGACATTTTCCAGAAAGAATAGAAGACACCTAAATTAAAATTGGAAATTTTCTTAAGATGAAAATGTTTGTAAATCAAGCTCTAAAAGCATGTTCAAAAAGGGCCTGCATTACCTTTGTTTCCATTTTGCCATTTGTGTAACCTTGTGAAAGTGACTTAACTGCTCCATTCCTTAATTGCCTTACTTGTAAAATGGGAAAAATTTAGAAGCTAATTTGTATATTTTCCCATAGGGACAAGTGAATTACTACATATAAAGGAATTAGAAGTGTTGGGCACATAGAGAGTACTCAATAGATATAAGCTACTTTTATTAATTATTCCAATCCTGTTTCCCTTATAAAAACCAGAAAAGTCATGCATATTGCCTTGTAATCTCTCTTTCAGGGTTTCTTATTGGATGAACCTAATTATATCATAACTCCTTGATCGTAAAGGCCTTGCCATATTCTTCTTTGATATTGCTGATGAATAGGTAAAGACATAATTTGTTGCATAATTTGATTAAAATTTTTGGATTCAACATTACATGGAGAATTCCTAAAAACGTGCATAGATTTTACCGTGTCAAGAGTAGCAGTGTAGCAGATGAGCTAATAAACAAACGACAAAATGTTCACTTATTCAGCAACCTCTCCTGTTGTGGCATGTTTACATATCATTATGCTTTATGGAACAGAGTTCTTCAAGCTGTGTTCTATGGGATTCTGTGTCCAAAGATATTAATGAAGTCTCCTTTTCCCTTCCTTCCCTCCTAGAAAAAAAATTCCATGGTCAAATTATATTGAGAAGCAAGGTTAAGCCATCAGGTTCCTACGATTCAAGAATTTCCAGAACCCTTATGTGCACTAATCTGCACTGAGGTAATTCAAGAAGAGGAGGTAACAGTTTTCAGACTTGCCCCTGAGCTCTTTTCGGAAGGGAACCTGTAGAGCATCTTGGGCTCGATGTAATGAACAGCAGGATTTGGGTACTGCTGCTCGAACTCTGGGACCGTGACTACAGACACAATATTGAGCTCCACCACTGATTCGTTCCACAGTGCCGTGGGACGATGTTCTGCGCTAGGAGCTAGGAGGTTTCCCCAATTAAGTATTGAACATTGAGAATGATTTACACCAAGTGAAATAAAATCAAGCCAACTCAAGAATATCCTTCTAAGTCTGTCCCTGCCATTCATTTGCATTTCAGTACATTCACGCTGCAAATGAAAAGCAGGAAGCATCAGGAAACTGACAGGGATTCTGCGGCACATGTGCGGCCGTGCAGCATGTGTGGAAAATGGCAATCGGTCTGAGCAGCGCTGGTCTTCTCTGGCGCGCTCTCGAATTCTCAACGATTCCCTGGGCCCCGTGTTTCAGTAACTGCTTCTGTTGTCACTCTTCAGCATGTCTGGGTATAGCTATAGCAAAGCATTTTAATTTTACGACTTTCAGATGTCTTGTTAGTGGGCAAATGAAGTGATAGGACAAGTGGGTTTTGTCTAGTTGCTAAGGAATAAAAATAACAAGTGCCTTTATCACTTTGCGGACAATCTATTTATACATTTCTGGAGGAGGTGCCTGCAGAGGAAAATGTGCATATGTTTTGGACATACCTGGGAGTTCTCAAATAAGATCATTTACTGATAGGCTCTGCTTTATACTACTTTGGTACTGTGCACAAACATTGCTTCTACACACAAGATAAGTTTCAGGCTTGCTTCCTTGATGGCCGTTATACAAATGACATCTGGCAAAGGCTGTTCCGTTCACCTCCTCACTGGCCTTACTCACGCTAAATTGCATAAGGGATTTCCAGATATTGCAGTGCTGTTACCACACAGGATGGGAAAAGAAGCTTTTTTTTTTTTTTTTCTGTTTGTTTTTATAGTTTGCCCCAACCAGTGGTAATTTGTAATGGAAATGAGCCCTTGAAGTCTTTCTGTAGAAGCTGTGAATGTTTTCTTGGTCTTTCTTTGTTATTGCTCCTCCTAACAAATGTGCTTGATCTTGAAATCAGAGATCAGCTTTTCAGTGACTGGCATGACCAAACCTTTGAGGTCCTTGCCATAGGTTGGGCTCCCATACTGCTGGCAAATGGCATGGGCTAGAAAAACATTGTGGGTACTGGCATGCAAATAAGCCATCCAGCCAAGCTGTCTTCCCACATGGAGAAACTCAAAGAGGGCAAAATACGCTGCTGGGTTGCACATCCGGCCCTGTCAAGCCCTTATCCAGAATAAAATGACAACTTAAAAAATTGCCCTGACTACCAGAAGTTAGAGTCTAAATGGCTAGTTTTGGCACCACTTGGTGTCTCTGAAATATTTAAGTGGTATGTTCATTGCTATATTTTAAGGGACTCTAAAACTGAAGAGAGAGAAGAGGAAGTGGTAAAATATGGTGACCTGTTATTTATATATGAATACTGTGAGCTGGGCACAGTGACTTAGACCTGTAATTCCAGTACTTTGGGCAGCCGAGGAGGGAGGATTGCTTGAAGCCAGGAGCTCAAGACCAGCCTTGGCAACATAGCAAGACCCTGTCTCTAAAACAAACAAACAAACAAGCAAAAAACCCATATATATATATATGTATTTTATGTATATAAAATTTTATATATATAAAATTTGTTCAGGTGCAGTGACATGCACTTGTAGTCCTAGGTACTCAGGAGGCTGAAGCAGGTAGATTGCCTGAATGACCGAACAAGACCCTACCTCAAAAGAAAACAAAATTACTGTAGAATTTACAACTTAAATGAACTGAGTATCGTCATTTGTTTTCATGCAGATGAGATTTCATATTTTTCCAGCATTCTGAGTTAAAAAGGCAGTTTTATAAGACCCTCACACCATAGATGATATGATAATTTGGCAATGTTACAGTAGGAAAAATATATAGTAGCCCCAGTGGTTCTTTCTACCTTGTACAAAGAATGCCTTCCATCCTGCTATTATTCTTCAGTGTTTAGATTTCAAAAGGCCTCTCCTTGATGAAGATAAAAACAGAACAAAACAAAATAAAATAAACAAACAAGCAAACAAAAAAACTTCACAAGTTTTCAAGATAGAGTAAGTCAAAATTAATGAAGGGGGTTTGTTTATTGATAAACACTTCATTTAAAGTGAACCTGATTCCTGCTTACCAAGTAACGATTTATGTGTTTCACTAGCATACTTAAATGTGAAACATTCCAATTTCTACCATATTATTACATCATAAGGGTATGAAAAGAATTTCTGCCGTGATAACCAAAGATGAGATGATAAAAGAACCTAGAAATTTTCCACAAGTGAAGGCTCTTTTAGAGGCAGTCAGGGCTTTTAGACTTGTACATGTCTGGAATGGAGCAACGTGCTGTGAAAATATTTTTATAACTTTAAGAACACAGAAGGCCTGTTGTTTTTCATTATTTATTGTCATATTAAAGCCCACTAACTACATTATAGAATTACTATTTATAAAATAAAATAAAAAAATAAATAAATAATTGTCCAGTTTGTTTTGAAGGTAAACTTTTTATAATAGATGTTACAAGTTTACCAACAGGAATGCATTCCTGTTACTCATTTAATTTATACTTTTGTTCTACAATTTTGTTTTTAATGAAATATAATGTATGTGCCATCACCACAAATATACTATGTAAGGTAATGTATTTGTTAATTAGCTAGATTTAACCATTCCAGAATGCATATATACTTCAAAGCATGATGCTGTACTTTATAAGTATATACAAATTTATCTATCCAGTAAAAATTTAAATTAAAAAAAAGTATCCAAACAGTCGGTCCAGAATTTTCTTTCTAGAAAGTGCTTTGCAATTATTCACTTAGTTTCTTGTCCTCCGTTTACCCTACAACCCCTACGTTCCAGTTCTGCTTAGCCAAGAACATTTGAATCTAAACTTTGCTAGTGATGGAATTCTGAATTTATAAAGAAAAAATTGGTGTGCTCGTACCCTCCTGTCTCTGGAGAAGACAGGTAGAGTGAAGAGGGCATTCTCTCAGAATTTATTCACAGTGTGATCCATTTCACAAACACTCAGTCTCAACAGGTCATAATTCAGACAGCTGGATGGAATGTACAAGGTTAGGAGGGCAGAAGTCAATCCAGACAACATATGGACATCCCTAGATAGTTGGTCTCTACATTTCAGGAAAGAAATGGGAGCAAACTGTTCTATTTTGGCATCTTTTCTGTGCCAAGCTCTTTTCCAATTTTTAACTCTTTCCTACAACAATATGAGTTAAGAATAAATATACTAGTTTTGCAGATGAATCTGAATTGGTTTCTGTCTGGGAAACTCCTAGCCAGTTTCCCGTCACCATGTGTGATCCTTTGTCATTGAGTCAGGTAACGTCATCCCAGCATCCTTTGCACAGAGTAAAATCCAGACTCTTTGGTGTGGGTCCTAGTCAGCAGGATGAAGGTCAGGTCCCTGCCTGTGTCACTATTCTCGGCAGCCACCACAGCCCAGGGCTGGCTCACAGTCTCTAGCCACAGGGTCTTCTTTGCTGCTTCTCGGATATAACAAGGTGAAGGAAGGCAACACTTGGTAGTCTATAAGATTCATGCTTTCTTCTTTAAAGGAAGCCAGCATGCACAACTGCTTTGGGGACTTTTGCCTTTGCTCCTTCCTCGTTCTCTAGAACACTTCGCTGACAAATTTTGCTTTGCTGGATCTTATGTCTCTTTAAGGCCTCAGCTTAATTGTCACTTCCTCAGAGAACTTCCCTACCCACTCAATCTACTTAGGCTTTTTCCTGTAATTATCTTATTTTTCCCCCTCATTGGCACTTATCAACACTCTAATTATACATGTATTTGTTTAATGTCTATGTCAGGTAATTCTGACCCTGAATTACCCGAAGGTGGGGTATGCCTGTTTGGTTTACTGTAATGTTCCTTTGCCTACTGGGCACAGGACCTAGAGCCCCAAGTATGCTCCTTGGAATGCAAAATCGGAATGAAGCCAGAGAGGTTAGGTAAATTGTCCAAAATGACACAGCTAATAAGCATCAGAGAGGCTGCAGATTTGAAAACACACCCCCAAATTCATGTATTGTTAATAATAATTGATTTTTCCAAACGATGTTCCTTGAACACTAGTGTCCTGGGAAATCTTAATGACATTCCCAAATGAAAAGGATCAGTATTCAAATAAATTATGAATATGATGCAATTGTTTGGAGAAAACTGAATGTATTTTTTTCCTGCAGGATATCCCAGAAACTTTAATATACAAATATGCATTGTGACTCTCCAAGAAACTAGTATGTCATACAGCATTTCCTAGGGTGTTTAGCCATGATTTACTCTTCTGCATGAACCTAATATCTTGTGGAACAACAGTATTCAGCAGAAAACCAGGGTCCAAATCACTCTTTACAACCTACTTCTCCCCAGGAAGTGGGTAAATAGAAATTTCTATCAGAAAAATAGGTCTAAATCCCAGTATCTTTAAAAAATTTTGCACTTTCTGCCCTCTTCCACTTTGAATGTGGAGTGGGGGAGGGGTAATATCTTAAGAAAGCAAGCTTAGGAAGTTAGACTCAAAGAGTTAAATGGATTGAAATGTAGATTATTCTGGAGAATATAGAAAGGATATATGCATTTAAAATAACAGATTAGAAAATCCAAACTGAAGAAAGTGAAATGGCTAATAACTTAAAACTGCAAACATTTTTTCCACTTCAGTATGCATTAAAAATGACTGAGAATGATCTTAAATGCTGACATCCCTTAATGGAGAAAGTATGAAATTACAAAATAACCAATGTAATCACACCTTAATCTTGTTAAATTGAAACACTGTAATCTACATTCAAATTTCACATATGGTCAATCTTGCAAGAGCTGGGTGGATGAGCCGATGCACTATTTGGAATTTTAAATAGAGAGTCTTTCGTACCTCTCCAAAGCCCATTTACTTCTTTATGAAAAACATTTCCCGGGACTGGGGGAAGGAAATAAGCCAAAAAAAATTTTTGTAATTAAAATAAAGAAAAGTTTATTTCCAGAAGTCTGATACTCCTGACCAATTCTACCGTAGAGAAAGCAGAATGCCCTTCAGAAAAAAAGTTGGAAATATGCATGGAGAAATAGGTTTCAACTCTTTCTTGCCAACAGATTATTTTAATCTGTTGGCAAACATGATTGTTAAGAACAGTAGCCAAAGTGAAGCATTTTCATCCAAGTGTGCCTGTCAATTGAATGGGTGCATTGTGCTACAAAGTAATTATCTAGTCATGAAACACATTTGGGAGCAGAGCTCCAAGAGTAGAGATGCTCACATTAGATTTGAAAAATAGTAGCCCATTTTTTAGAGGAACCACCCGGTGAGTGACCTCTTGACTTTCTAGCAGCCCTTCTAAATACGAATACACATTCTTTGATACAATGAGATCATACTGGAAATGTGCATGATTTCAACAGACTTCAAAAATAAATTATGGAAAGAGAAAACCTGAGAACCTTAATGATAGAGGAATAAAAGGTATTTTGTTTATGCATTATTGGGACTTCTCCTACATGCCACCTCACTGGGTTTTGACATCTTCACTAAAAACTTGGAGCATTTCTTTAAATCAGCTCTTCCCTGGGGATTTCTGATTATGAGAACCACAAGCTTTGCTGCTGACACTCCCAACTACAACATCACAGGGAAGATTTGGCCATTTCATTCATTCCAGTGGGCTGTTGCTTCCTAGCACGTCACTTGTCTCTGGAGTATTTTACTGTATCTATAATAAGACAAAGCAAAGGTATTTCAAAGGTTTTTAGTAGACACTCCATAGGCAAAGTCCTCTGGAGACCTGAAAGGAAAGAAAGAGAAGGGAAAGATACAGTCTCCAAATCTTCTGTGAAATGGATGCTCATATTAGAACCCTCCTTGAGCCTTCCACCTATGGAGGGGTTTTCTGCAATCATGTGTCCACTGCCCTCTGCCTTAGTGTGTGAGTGCAATTGCATTAAGAGTGCTAAGAAAAGCCAACCTCTCTTTTTTCCCAAATCAGAAAATTATGTGTCCTAGTGTGGCAAGTACCCTAGCTTAAACTAAGAGCATCTCTCATCTCAGTGGTGAATGCGACAGGACAAGAACAAAAAGGCACAGAGATGAGAAGTCACTAAAATGGGATTCCAAATGAGTAGTCTTTTTCATTTCAGGATCATACTCCACGTGGCAGTGAGGGAACAGCTTCACCTCCTTGGCCCTTAGTTTTCTCCTTTATCAAATGGGGTGGTTTGGATTTCAAATTTTATTGTAAAATGACATTAGAGAGTATCCAATGCTACAATTTCACTATAGATGTAAGGCATGTAGCTAAGCATGGAATTTTAGACTCAATTTTTGAATTGAATAGAAGTGCTCTAATATTCCTGCTATCATGCTCTGAGGCTAAAATATCCTATTGTTTTTTGAGCTTACATAAGCTGACCTCATTTACTATGGGAACATTTTAAGTATTTAGGAATATGAGGGTAAGCACCATAGAAAGAATAATTCAATCTAGATGTGAGAGACTCTTTTTTTAAGCTTCATTAACTGACAATTATTTGAGTGCAAAACAATGCCCTTACTGTTTGATAAATGAATATTAGCCACATGTCATGCTGATAAAAGTCATGAACAGAACTAGACTACTCTGCATTTGGGGAACTTTGTTATTTTGATGCTAATGGATTATGTTCATCTTGGATAGATAGATATCTCCAGTCTCAAATGACTCAGCAGGACTGACTTAAATTAGATTTGTCCACCCGTGCTTTGCTTATTAGTGTGTCCTGAATATCTTGATACCAGTCTTATTTTACAATGTGTACTTCACATAATTTATCTATCATAACCTAAAGATTTCTGCGATAGAAAAATTCAATTGATCATTAAAATTATGTTGTGTTTTTATCTGAAAGTGTAGCATTGTGTTTTTCCCCAAAAAAGCCTTCTCAGAATCAGCAAGATGAAATAACTTATTAAAATTTCTTTACAGTGTATGTTCTTTTAGAGTCTATTGAATATTACTTCTTTGTAGTTATTAGCTTCTTATAATAGAGAGTTCTATTAGTGTGGGTAAGCAATAGCTATAATAAGTAACCTGTAAATTTCAGTGACTTGACATAACAGGGGTTTATTCTTTGCTCAAATTACACAGTTCAGATGCACATTGGTGGGAGTGGGAGTGGGGGACAGGGAGGAACATTGGGGAGGGAATGGCTTCTGACCATCAAAGTCATGCAGCAACCCAGGCTCCTTCTGTATTGTGGCTCTACCCCTCTCTCTAGAGCCCTCAGGTCTTCTCTATTTAGTGGGTGGCTAATCAAAAGGAATAGAGATTATAAATGGGAGCCTTTCTTATTGGGCTCTTATTTGGAAACAGCAGGGCTCATTTCCACACATATTCTGAAGGATGGATCTCTGATATGAGCCTCAAGGGAGGCAGAGGGTGAGGTCTGATGGAATGACCAGAAAGAAAAGAGAACTCCAATATTGATTAACCTTAACTCTCCCTTCCACAAAATGTAGACACCAAGTTGAGGTTAATTAAAAATAGGCATGGTGAACATTTAACACATAAAAGTTTTATTCTGGCCATAACTGTGGTACCAATGAAGATATTGAGATAAGTAAGGGGTGCAAATGATCATACTGTTAATAAAGGGTAGATTAAGCTTATGCATCCAGAAGGTTATAAATACTGATTAAGAAAGAAATAGATTGTATACTTAAGCCTGAATTGTACCCCACATATTTAAAATAAAATAAAATAAAAAGAAAGAGATTCTAATGATTTGGGAGAATTGGGAAATTTTCTTGAAGTGATGGTAATAGCATTGGGTTACAAAGTAAAGGACCAGAATTCTAGACTGGCTCTGACATTTACTTGCTGAGAAAAACTGAAGAAAATTTCTGAACCTTGCTTTTCTTGTCTGCTAATTGAATATCATCACAATGTCTGTCTGTTTCATGATATGAAGATATAGTTTCAGTTAGGTAATGTATGGAGAAACCTTTTGTAAGTGGTCATTTAAATTTCAAAGTAAAGCAGCTGCTGCTGCTATTGTTTTTTTATTTTCACGCCCTCAGATAAGAATTTATTTCTACAAACATTGGTCTACATACACACAATGCCAAACACACACACACAAACATTCAGGTAGAAAGAAAAGAATCAGATGCTCTGTTTCTTTCCAAGAAGGAAGCTCAGAGCAAATGCCCAGATACTTGGATTCCCTGGTCACTAATACATCTTTTATCTGTGTCAGTTTTGTAACCTGTCCTTGGAAAGTAGCACCAATTATATGTATCTGTTCAGGTAGGCTGGATGTGCAAATCTTGGTTCTTTTTGCCTCAAATATTATTAAGAACTTCAGGCAAAATTAAATTTGTAAAAGTATTTTTTAAACTGTAAAGGAATATATACATATGGAAGAGAGGTTTATTATTATTTTAACTACTTTAAGTTCCAAATGTCTGTCTAATTAATTTGGGTTATCTGTGTAAAATGTTATTTAAATCGCACCTCCACATAAACTTTCACACAAAATCTAGTGTGCTTAAAATCGTACTAAAGTAGCAAGTATGAAGGAGTAATTCAATATGTGGTATCCATTATTTTTGTTAACCTTATTTCTACTAGTCACTAAATCAATAACCCAAGTTTTCTGTTCTCAATAATACTATAATATTCCTCTCTCATAATTTCACATTCATTTTGGGGATTGCAGGGCACAGGAGTTAGAGTCAGGGAGCAGATATTTTTTAATAATCTCATACCTAGCGTTGCTGGTCCTAAGAGCCAGGGATCACAATAGCCATGTGTTTGAAAACACATCCCAGTTCTAGATGAATCAAAGCCAGGTCATGCTTTGGGATCTGGCCTAAAGTTTCTATAATTGGCAAGACAAAACCTTCCTCCTCAATTCTTCATTTTCAAGCTGTGGCCACCTGGATGACTGTCTCAGAAAAATGCTTGGCTGACAAGTTGTCAGGGTTAACATCTAGGGAGGTATAAAGGCAATTCTGCTGCTGACATTATTGACTTAGAGCTGGGAAAATACAGCAGCATAGTTTTGTGCTTTTTGTATCAGCAAGTTTTACCTCTAAATTTTGATAAACCATGCTGCCTTCAATTTTGTAAGGGACTCTAAAGAAATTAACATGATAAAATTAGATTATCTTTGTAATGATAACTCTAAGATGTATGCCTAATTTTATTAAGGTTAGTCCCCCATTTGTCCACTCGGCAGGTTGCCCTCTGTGGTTGTTTCTAAACTGCAAATTCGATTGCTGAGTCAAGTTCAAATACTGCGCAGCATCTTTCCCCTCTTAACCCCTCCCTTGTCATAGACTCAGCTCTAGATTCCTCTTTCCGGCAGTTCCCTGGGTCCCCAAACATTTCCACATGCTTCACCCACTTTTAGGAATGTCTTTTGCCTCTTCAGCCACCTGGAGAATGACTACTCATTTTTCACAACTCGGATTAAAAATGCCTTTCTCTGGGAGGCCTGCCAGGACGCACGAGGCAGAATGAAGGCTGTCTTATGTGTGATCACATAGCGCGCTGTCTGTGGAACGATTACAGACTCCAGCCAACATATTGTGACTGTCTCTCTCTTTTGTGTGCCTCAAGCAGATTGTGAGCTCCTTAAACACTGAGATGACATTTTATTTTTGCATCTGCAAAGCCTAGCACCTGGCCTGGCACTTTATAGGTGTTCAGGAAACACACAGTGAATGAATGAATGAATGAATGACTGTCCCTCTTAAAAGAAACAGGAGAATTGCAAGATCAAGTGACTGATATATGCACCCCTCTGGAAAAGCTAAGAATTACAAACTGAGACCCACACTTTGAATCAAGAGAGGAAAAAAAATAGGTAGTAATTGCAGAGGGAGGGCAGCTAAGCATGTGGCTGCCTTGGATATTTACTCATCAGACCAGACTGAAGGAGCCTTAATCAGGGAAAATCAATCTGCCTGTTTTTCAGAGAAAGCATAAACATGCTGACAGTAGATGCCACATAGGTGTTCTGGAAAATCTTACATCAACCCTTAAGTGAGTTGTAGCTTCATTTACTCTCTGTGTATAAGTTTGAATTGTTTATACTTCTCTAGAATAGCAAATTTATCTTCTGCAAGCAATGTTTTATATCATATCATGCCTGAGGTCAAACATCTCTTCATATGCAAAAGACAGTCCAAACTCTACCTGGAATGTTAGCTTTTCTCCAACTTGCACCCACTATTCCCTGTATTCACCAGCTGTCTCAGCTAAAATTGTCCGCACAGCTTCCTCCAGATTCTATTTGTGTTCTTCAAAAGTCCACTTCTTTTCTTTAGGACCAATGTCATCCTGAAACTTTTGTGGTCCTATAAGTCCCAATGATGTCTTTGTCCTAGGAATTTTCCTCTTCATTCAAATAATCACTTGCTTACTTGTTCTGTCTTCTGTAGAGTTAAAAAAAATTGCTTAGAACAACTAATGTTTAGATTTGTCATAAATATTTTTGCTTTGTTTTCTAAAATTCATTTTATAATTACTGATGGAACTTTCCTTCTTTGTGTTCAGTTGTAGCAGGTAGCACAAGGGCTTGATAATGTATGTGATAAAAGCTAGCTGATATTTGTAAATGACACCTGTGTTTTAAAAAAACATTAAATTAAACTCTAGAATGGAAGTGGGGGGATATGGTGCTTCCTCTGGAGTCAAAGGAACAGGGTTAATTTGCAATTCTGTTTATACAATAGTAATAGTTCATCAGGGTGGTCTGTTTCAAGTTTTTATGCGTCAGCTTTCTCATCAGTAAATTGGGACGATGATAATAGTTGTAGACAGGAAAATATGGAATAAAATTCATGTAAAGGTTATGCTTCATGATGAGTGTCCTTTAAATGTGAGCTGGCATTATATTGATTTTATGTTAAATAGGTTCTAGGGTCCAACTTCTTGTGTTCATGTCCCAATTCTACTACTTCTTACCCTATGCAAGTCGCTTAACTCCCTGAGCCTCTGTTGTAAGTCACATAACTCCCTGAGCCTCTGTTTCCCTCTCTGTAAAATAAGCAGGGCAGTAATATTCTCCTCACAGTATGATTATGAGGAAATGAGACTATGCATGTAGCACCCTCAGCACTGTATATAGACCATACTAAGCACTCAGTAAATAGTAGCTGTTGTTGTTTACAATAGTAGCTATGCTCATTAAATTTCACTTGCCCATACCGACATTTCAATTAAAAAGTTACCCATTATCATCATAAAAAATTATTTTTTCAAAAGGTAAATCCCAAGTTAGTTCCTATCTGTCTCTGGCCCATCCTCTTAGTGCTATGGAATAAAAGGAGAGATGTTTGTTGCTCTGTTTGTCTGTTTTATACAGTTGTGCTTTTGTAGGAATGAGCCCTCTGTAAAAGAATAGCCTTGTCTAATTGATTTATATGTATCTAATACTTGACACGGCTCTTGGCAAATAGGGACATCTGTCACCATACTGTGAAACGTATGCTAACATGCAACAGTACACCACTGACCCATAGCCCTTAGGTGTGGTCGATCTTGATGCCTCCCCATGTCCTATGTCACCTACCTACTGAAGAACTCACATACACTCTTGCTGGAGTATTTACGTGGAATCTCATTTCTTCATCCTAGAGAATAGCTTATGCAGTTTTTAAGAAGGGATAAGGTATCATAGAAGTCCCTGTAGGAGGATTAACAAATATGATTCTTTTCAATTCCCTCTCAGGGGAAAAATGTACAATCAAATTGTTACCTCTATTCCAACCTAGTCAAGTCTCATTGGTTTGTAGGCCAGTCTCAGAATGGGATTTGGTTCAAATTTCAGATAGACTATAGCAACCTCTTGAATAAATTCTAGCCAAATAGGGGAGGTGTGTGTGTGGAAAATTCCTTATAAGAAGACAAAAAAATTTGTTTTGGCCAAATTGAGTGTACGAATTTTCTGGGATTGTGATATGCCTTTTGTAATACTTAAAATATTGATTAAATTCACTTTTAGAATTTATTTAACAGTTTTGTATGATATATCACATGCTACCTAAAGTTGTTTGAGATACAGAGTGTTTAAGCTTCTATATGATTCTTTCCTTGGGACTTTTATACCAAAACACAAAAACCTCTTGATCTAACATTAAGTCGGTGTTGTTGTTTGGTTTGGTTTTGGTTTAATTTATACACTAAAGAGTTTATCCGTAATCTCTCTTTGTTTTCTGTTGAACCCATTCCAGTAAGATTTTTGTTTCTAACCACTTCACCGAAGTAGCCTTTGTCAAGGTCCACGATGAACCTCATAGCTAAATCCAGGGGCCTATTGTCAGTTCTCATTTTACTTGATCCACTCTAGGAATTGACATAGTTCATCACTCCTAAAACTCTTCATATGACTTCTTTTATTATTATTATTATTTTAGAATCATGTGGTACATGTGCGGATTTGTTGCATAAGCATATGGTGTGAGGGAGAGGTTTGGACTTAGCAAGCCCTTCCCCGCCCTCTAGTGGGCCAAGTAGAGGTTTTGTATGGTTTATGCCCCACCCCTCTCACTCCTTTAACTGTCCCAGTGTCTGCTGTTCCCATCCTTGTGCCCATGTATGCCCAATGTTTAGTGCCCACTTATGAGTAAGAACATGCAGTGCTCAGTTTTTGTTTCTGGAACGATGATCTCCAGATGCAACCATGTTGCTGCAAATAACATGATTTGGTTCTTCTTTATGGCTATGTGGTATTCCATAGTGTATGTATACCACATTAGCTAGTACACTTTTGATGGGCATCTGGGTTGGTTCCATGTTTTTGCTATTGTGACTAGTACTGCCAAAAACATATGAGTGCAGGTGTCTTTTTGATAGAGTGATTTATGTTCCTCTGGGTATATTCTAATAAGCTGGTTTGCTGTGTCGAATAGTAGCTCTATTTTTAATTCTTTAGGAAATCTCCACACTGCTTTCCACAAAGTTTGAACTAGCTTACATTCTCACTAACAGTGTAGAAGTTTCTCTTTTCTCTGCAGCCTCGCCAGCACCCGTTGTTTATTGACTTTTTAATAATAGCCATCCTGATTGGTGTGAGATATTATCTCATTGTTTTGATTTTAATTTCTCTAATGTTTAGTGGTGCTGAGAATTTTTTTATTTGTTTATTGGCTTGCTTGTATGTCTTATTTTGAGAACTGTTTATATCCTTTGAACATTTTTTTTTTTTTTTTGGGTAGGAGTCTCACTTCGACACCCAGGCTGGAGGGTTGTGGTAGACTCATGACCATCCTAGCATTGATCTGCTGGGCTCCGGCGATCCTTCCACCTCAGCCTTCCAAGTAGCTGGAACTACAGGTGCACGCTACCACGCCTGTCTAATTTTTGATTTATTGTAGAGACAAGGTCTTGCCAAGTTGTCCAGGCTAGTCTCAAATTCCTGGACTCAGGCAGTCCTCTCACCTCGGTCTCCCAAAGTGCTGGAATTACAGGCTGAGTCATTGAACCCAGTCTGCACCTTTTTTAAATGTTTTCTTTCCTCCTGTCTGTCTGAATTTCTTATAGATTCTGGATGTTAGGCCTTTGTCAGACGCATAGTTTGCAAATATTTTTCCCATTCTGTGTGTTGACTCTTTACTCTCTTGATGGTTTCTTTTGCTGTGCAGAAGTTTTTAAGCTTGATAAGGTGCTATATCTGTTCATTTTATTTTTTGTTGCATTTGCTTTTGAGAACTTGGGCATGAATTCATTGCCTAGGTAGATGTCTGGGAAGGTGTTCCCTAGGTTTTCTTCTAAGATTCTTTTTTTTCTTTTTTTCGAGTTGGATTCTCACTCCATTGCCCAAGCTGGAGTGCAGCAGCACACTCATGGCCTCCCCAGCATTGACCTGCTGGACTCCGGCAATCCTTTAGCTTCAGCCTTCCAAGTAGCCAGAACTACAGGCATGTGCTACAATGTCTGGCTAATTTTTAAAAAATTTATTGTAGAGATGCCATCTCATCAAGTTGCCCAGGCTGGTCTCACCAAGTTGCCCAGGCTGGTCTCGAACCCGCGGGCTCAGGCAATCCTCTCACCTCAGCCTCCCAAAGTGCTGGGATTTCAAGAAGAGCCACCAAGCCAGGATTCTTATAGTTTAAGATTCTAAGATTCTTATAGTTTAAGATTTCACATTTAAGTCCTTGATCCATTTTTGAGTTAATTTTTGTATATGGTGATAGCATACTATTCAAAGCAATCTACAGGTTCAATGAATCCCTATAAAACTATCAGCAACATTTTCACAGACCTAGAAAAGAGAATTATTAAATTCATTTATATGGAAGCATAAAAAAACTTGAATAGTTAAATCAATTTTCAGCAAAAAGAACAAAGCTGGTGGCATTATACTCCCTGACTTCAAACTTTACTACAAGGCTACAGTTACCAAATCAGCATGGTAATGGACACACATATCAAGGGAACAGGATAGGGAAATTAGAAATAAAACCACAGATCTTCAACCCACTCATTTTTGACAAAACCGTCAAAAACAAACATTGGGTTTTCCCAGTACCATTTGCTATATAGGAAATAGTATGGCTAGTCACCATAACTATAAGGTTATTCTCTATGGTATCTGAATGACTCCTTCTATCACTTATAGAAGACTTAATTTTCATTTTATCAGTGAAGGATTTCCTGACCTGCTTATTTGTGTGACACCCACAGCATAACCACTCACTTTAGTTCTTTTTTAAAGTAATGGTATCAGGAAGGGCCCAATAGGACAAATGCCACACTCTAAAGGGTTCCACAGAGAGATGCTAATAAAGGAGGTACATATGGAAGTCCAGGCAGGTGAAGGGAATCAACAGGAAGTGATGAACTACCCAGAGATGAGCAACTGTGGAGCAGTTATTTCCATCTCATTCCCAGAACTGAAGGCACAAGGGAAGCCAATGCTATTGCTGCCTGAGACTGTTTGCATCCTGGAGCTATGAAAGAGGAGCTATGCAACAGGAATGTGGCTGGGAAAGAGCACAGCCACTTCCAAGAAGGACCAGGATGATTCAAGGGAAACAGAGAGGGAGGGGAAGATAGGGAAGAAATACCCTGGACTCTCCTCTCCTCTTACCTTTTGAAATCTTTCTGTTACTTCCCACTGGCTGATCCAATGAGATTCCACAGGGCAGGTGAAGAGAAAGGTGGAGAATGGGTCTAAGGGAAGGAACAAAGGCAAACTAAAGGAGATCTTTAAAAAGTCTTATTTTTACTTGGCACTTGGAAATGTCAAATTCTACCACCAGGAACCATGGCAAAATCAGTATTAAATGTTGTTGCCTCCTTTTTGATAAGTTAACATCTATACCATCCAAACTAACATTGACTGATGTCATAATAAGTTAATGGGTCTTCTCCAAACTGCAGAAGCAATGCCCAAAATACATAACAGCCAGTGTGACACTCCATCAGAAAAGTAATCCAACAAATGAGAACAGCATACCATCCCAGGTTCAAAATGGAACTTTTGCAAGATGTGCTAACTTATGAATATTTGAAAGGGAAGCTCTTTCCTTTTCTGAGGACATTTGGGAAAATAGTACCCTATATCCAGGAATATATTTGATATATTCATAAGCAATGTGCTAAACTCTATGAGAAAGGTATCTCATTTAAACCTTCAACAACCATACCCAGTAGGTTCTTGTCATTTTCTTCCTTTCCAGGCTTGAATCCTAAAGCTCAATGAAGAGTAATTTTGCCTGCATCTACCATCTAGCTGTGGTGGAGGTGAGACTAACACCCAGACTCTTGTACTCTAGCTCTTAGTCCCAGCTCTTGACTTGTCTTGACAGCAGGACTGCCTCTCAGTGGGGATGGTGGTGGTTTCAGGGCAGAAGCTGTGCATATTTTGAGCTTTCATTTTTGATTTTTGATGTTTAATAGAAATTCTTAGGAAAGTCTCTTCTCTATATGATTTTATCTTTCACAAAGTAATTTGGATTCATTCCTGAATTTGACTAAAATCCAAAGCAAAGTCTAAAGGTACAATGTGTTTTTCCTCCTGACTATATCCTTTCCTCCAAACTCCGTATACAGAAGGCATCTAAAATATATGTTAACTGTCTATATGGATTTCCCTCTGGCTTTTTGACTGTGATGTTAGGCTCAGAGTTTTGAAGTGAGAATATTTATTGCAAGTGGTACATAATATTGTTTTGACATAGACACCCGTGAGGTGTGATTGCTACAGCTTACTTTGGAACATGCTCTTTTAAAAACTTTAGACCACCTACATAAAACAATCAACAGCTCTGACTTTCCTTACTTGCTGTGTTATTTCTACTTTTCTAAACCTCAATTTTCTATTTCCCTTTTCTCTGCTTTACTATGGTCGATGGATAGAATACCAAAAAGAAATTACTCATTCAAGCACTTCCTTTGCAATAATTATTTTGAATCTTTAAATCCTGACCCATACCTGTTGGGGGTCCCAGATGGACTAGGCTACCTGTGTGGATAATTGGAAGGCTCCTCTGGGTACTGCTTTTTCCATCACAGCTTATAATGTCTTTGTAAAAAATGAACAAACTTTGTGGACTGGAGGAAGCAAAGATGATTATTATGACCAGGAGCATGTTGGAACCTTGATTTTTTTTGGTGTGTGTACATCACACTTGTCTGCCTAAGTTAATGAAGGAAGAGTGAAGACTTGCTACTTATCATTTTAATACAGTTTTGAGTTTCCCAAGAGAGAATTTCTCATTTGTCTCAAGGTGATTTGTGTGTGTGCATGTGTGTGAGTGTGTGGGGTGTACTTAAGTCGTCCAGATGATAAATAGTGCCCTAGGTAAGTTGCAAACTGTATATGTAAAAAAAAAAAAAAAATTTAAAAAAGAGTAATATTGCATTCAGAAGTTTTCAGATAAAGTAGAATCCAATTTTGTTTTGAAAGGCTATGATGAATGTTAACCACTTTCTTGCTGAAATTCTTTGCAGACATATCTTAATCTTTTAAAATGATCCTTATGTGATTTTAATGTAAAATATATAATAATGTAGAGAAATTCTGTTATTAGTAACATTTGAGGGAGCAATTTGTTCTTGATTTCCTTTTTCTACCCCCAAAATGAAGATGGAGCTACGTGTGCAAGGCTAGGATGTGAACTGAGTTTTTAGCTTTTTCTTTGTTGCTAGAGTTTTGCAACTGAGAGAATAATTTCTCTGGTTTTCTCACAATGAATTGCTGCGTGTTTCATTCAAAACAACAATAATGGAAACATACCCTGCATGTAATCCGTCTAAACACCCACAAATAAACAGTGATTGAGATTAATGCACCTTCAACTTGTGCTTATTCTTATGCACTTATGTAGGCATGAAGATTTAATTTTCCCTGTCACAGAAAGCATATACCGTCTCTGATCTGGTGGATTTGTTTTGGGGCTCTCCCTAGTGTCCCCACTTCCCACATTGCTGTTTTGACACATTATTAGCCCTGCTAAATACTTTGGTGAAATACTGAAGAACAACACTAGTTAGTAAATAGAATGAACATGTGGCAAAGTGTTATTTTGTAGGCAATGTAAATATTATAGGTGACTTGTTGCTTTGTATTTTAAAATTTATTTTTCTTGCCTATTTGAAGGTGCACAATATGATGTGTTGATATGCATATTCATATAATGATTACTTCAGTCAAACAAACTAACATATTTGTCAGCCTCCATAGTTACCTTTGTGTGTGTGTGATGAGTACCCAAAATCTACTCTCTTAGAACAATTTTATTACACAAAGCAATATTATCAACAATAGTCATTATATTATACATTAACTCTGTAGACTTATATATTCTACCTAATTGCAAATTAGTACCCTTTAACCTACTTCTCCTTCCTTCCTCACTTTCCCTGTCCCTGATAACCATGTTGTACTTTCTATGTATTCCTTTTTTAAAAAAAAAAGATTTTACATGTAAGTGAGATCATGCAGTATTTTTCTTTCTGTGACTGTCTAATTTCACGTAGCATAATGTCTTCTAGATTTATCCATATTGTCACAAATGGAAGTATCTTCTTCTTTTTTAAAGCTAAATAATATTATATAGATTAATATACCGTGATTTCATTATCTATTCATTCATCAATAGGCACTTAAGTTGTTTCTGTATCTTGGCTATTGAATAATGTTGCAATGAATATGAGAATGCAGACATCCCTTCAATGTTCTGATTTAATATGGTGTACTGAATGTTTTTGTTCCTTTAAAATTTTTGATAAAAATCTTCTTGTCTGTTGTTTGTGAAACAGTACCCCTATTTATTAGATTCTAAATATGCCCTGAGACATCTTAACATCACAGGTGTTATATTTATTAGGAAGTTTGTATAATCAGTAATTTTATTTTCAGGTTGCCAGTGGTAAGACAATATGATTTTTATGCTTTGAAAAGACATAGTAAAGTTAGCAGTGGCCATGCTAACTTATGTGATCCATAAGTTAATATCATCTTCAACATGGATTATTCTTTTCTGTGTAACATTTTGTCACATTCTTAGACATCAGGCTTAAAATGTATGAGTCTTTTTTTTTAATTCTCCTTTCTCTGTCATACTTTACATTCAATTAATTGCCATTTCCTGCATTTTCTATTTCTTCAATGTTTCTCCTCTCTGCCATCTTTTTTATTTTTCATTGTATTATCATTCTGATAAAAGGTCCTTGTTCCTTGTAGCCTAAATTCTCACAGTGCCTCTACCTCTTACACTTACACAAAGTTGTCAGATTGCTTTTTAGAGATCTGGTAAATCTCTAAACTCAGAGATATTCATTGCAGTTCAAATCAATAGAAAATCCCTGATGATATTCTCTCAATGAGGTTCCCTCTTTGTTTTCCAAACTGGTCTTCTAGAATATTTTCTGATGGAACTTGACATTCTAGCCCAACCCAGTTATTTCTAAATGTGTCCTTTTTTTTTTTTGTCCCAAGACTTTCTAAAAAATTCTTTTTACCCAACTCATGCTTCGTGACTAAACATAGCCCTTTACTTTTGTGAAATCTCCCTTGAACCACCAGCCAGGAAGGGCTATGCCCCTGCCCCTCAAACTCACTGAGCATTCTCTGCCATTTTATTACCTACCTACTGGGCCGTGCATTACAATAACTTTAGTTAATGAAATAGCTACTATTTATTAAATGCCTATTATTTGGGAACTGCTCTAGAGGGTTTGTAATTGTGATCGAATTCATTTTTCTACCAAATTTGAATGGAAGGTAAAATTGTAGCTGAGAAAGCAAGATTAACCCTATACTTCTAACTTTACTTCAATATCTTTGTGCTTTGCAGGATCTCAATTATAACCATTTGTATGTATGTCTTCTCTGTCAGATTTGATATCCCTTGAGGACAGGACATATTCTTACTCATAACTGTATATTTTATGTAAGGTACCTTACACACTTTTATTCTTTCTGAAAACTGTAAAAAAGACAACAATTTAATAAATGGGGGAAAGCAACTCTATCATGATGGAAAAGAAAGCAGTCACTGCGTGATTACCATGGTCTGATCTGGATAAGAAAACCCGGATGGGGGTATATATTTAATACTGTCCCTTCTCACTTTCAGAGGCCTTAGGTATCCTGACCTAAGAATTTTATCTGGGACATGGCAAAGAAAAACTGCAATGTCAAAGCTTTTCCAAGTTCTTACTATTGCTAAGGGCGATGGCCTATGGCAGCTGGCTCTGTATTTAATCACATTAATGATGCTCTTAGTTTTAAGAATAATAACCAGGTGTAGTCCAATCAGGGGAAGTTGAGTCAAAGGGTAAATAAATTTGTTCTAGAAGGTAAAAAAGTCTTTTTTTTTTCCCTGCCAGTTTTTCACTGGCAGCCTAAAAGATGTAATGAATAATGCCTGCACTTAATGGATAATAGTTATGTAGTATAGCATCAGTTGAGTCGTGTACATATAAGTACTAAAATATTAGAATACAGGGCAGACACCAGTAAGGGAAATAGGTAATTATGCCAAAATCCACACCATCTTCTTTCAAGATCTCCAATAGTGGAGAAGGCCAGTTGTTTGAATCCCAAAATGTCATGCCCAAGCCGGTTTTCAATCCCTTGCAGTTAATGTATTTAAAGAGGCAGGAGACTTAGTTCTCTGCCGACATTTCCTTATTTATTTGCATGTATTGCATGGTAGATTCTCTGTTAGTGTTTATCAAATAATGACAAATCTTGGCTCAGAGATTAGAAGGTACAGTAGATTAATGAGAAATGCATTGTCTTATCCTGGAGAATAAGATAGTGTCGAGACTCAGAGAGGGGTTCAAGTCCAATGAGAAGAGTATTTGATGAGAGAGAGATGGCTACCCATATCTGTATCGGGAAAAGTAGTTGAAATATGGTCTGAAGGATAATAGGGACACAGAAAAAAAGCTTAAATCAGTTGTACTGTCATAAGGCCTTATAAAGGAATTTGTATTACTTATCATTAATTTTGCCTGAATAGCAAAGTGAGGTCTATTTAATTAAATGCAAGTCTTAGTACTCTTATTAGAAAAAAAAAAGAAAAAAAGAATTACAGCAGATCCACATAGTCCCTGCTATAAAACAAGCAAAGCCTCAAAGTCTCAGACCTGAAAAGCATCAGCTACTCCCTAATAACATGAATGGTAGCAGTGTGATCATATCCTTAGACCATATAACATTCATAAGCATAGAGTTGCAATTTTATTCTTACAGTGACAAATGAGAAATTATAAACATTTAATTTGGAGGCAAATTTAACACATTATCACCTAAGTCCAATTGGCAAGTGAAGGAGGCTATTAATATAAACTCATTATATTGCAGCATTGCAGCCCTGCAACCACAATAACTGACTTTTTAAAATCACTAGTGACAAGTTGAGGTTGAAGAAAATTCTGCATGTATAGGCCTTCTGTCAACGTGAAACGTCTTGGAAAATGTATACATCTGTCTGAATGTCAAGACCTATGCTCTCAGACTTCAGGGTGTTTATACATTTGTCTTTCAAATGGGAAACTCTGTGTTAAGGCATCTAGATTCTCTGTGGCTTTATTAAAGCACCTCAGAACAAGGTGAAGGAAGTGAGTTTCTCATCCTGGTCGGGGCTCTTGGTCCATAACTGTGCTTTAGTGCACTCTCCCAGTGGGTAAGGATAGAATGTAAGCACAGACAGCAGAGTTAAGCCAGAACGTCCTGCAGAGCTGCCCCATCTCAAAGGGTAATACCACTTTATCGATCCCTTCCACACTGTCTCCCACCGTTGTGTTAAGCCTGTGGCGAGTACAACCTTTACAAAACGAGATCTAGAGATATGACTTATTTTCTAACTTGAACGTGGACTTTAAAAAATGGATAAAAGTGTGTTTTGTAGGAATGGCCTGGTGTTGGCATTTCACAGCGTAAAGGATAAAAATAAAATCAAAGTCAAGTATCTCAACAGAGGAAAAAAGTCACATTGAGACTTGCACACATGCATATAAAATGGGGTCACATTCTTCCACTTAAGGCAGAAATAGCTTAATTTGACTGCATTCTATTGAATAATCCAACTTGTTCTTGTTACCTTAAGAAAAGCAACATTGTTAGCATACATTTTTAGAGATTAGATGCTTATTTTAGTTTCAGACTTTATAAACAGGGGGCATTATTTATGTCAATGAAGTTAGGAAAGGTTCCATACATTTAAATTGAAACAGATAGATTGATTTTCCCCAAATATAGATGACTTATAAGCCGTTATACTTTGTGATTCTTCTCCTTTTAATAAGGCATTTCACTATCAAGGAGTTAAAATAAAAAAGGCATTTTCTGAGAGCTACATGGAAACGTGTTTTTAATTGGCACTGTCCTCATCCTTCCAAGGATAATGGGAAAAAGCTTATACTTCACCGCTTGCATGATTTTTGATTTTACCTTTGTTTGTTACAATGCAGAATTAAGGGGGGAAAAATTGGCCATGAGGTAGCTTTTTAAAAGGCTTTTCCTTTCATTGTATGTACTAATGGGATGAGAGAGAAGTAAAAGACAGATTTATTTTTATGTTTAATCAAGTCCAATAATTATTGCATTGTGATGACTGCTTTGAGCGTTACATTTTCGGTAAGTAATTTATCAGCTGCATTCTTTTTTATTTTATTTTATTTTATTTTTACAAAGAGGATTAGCCATTACCATAGGATTTATACACTGTAGGCATTTTCCCTCTTTAGTAAATACAGCATATTGATGGCATAGGTTTCCTGAGACTCCCATGAATTTCTGGCTATATACTTACAACTTTTAGTATTTAGTTTATTTCTTGCTCTGACTTCATTTTAAAAAAAATATATATATATGTATATATATAAATACCTGTATGGATGGTGGGACCAGAGAGCAAGAGAAGAAATTCAGAGTTGAAATGACCAACTTGTCCAGATTTGTTTGTGACTCTCCCTGGTTTATTGTCCAAAATCTCATGTCTTAGGAAGCTTCTTGGTCTTTGCAGACCGGATGGTTGGCCACCCTGGGGTTAGGGCACAGGCTTCAAACTGGAATGTTGTGATAGCAGCTTCAGATGAAAAGCTTTAAAATAATAAAGGTGAGCTTTCCTCCTGACTGGGAGAATAGGAGAGAAGAATGCGACGACTGAGCAGATGTGAAGGCTGTTAGTGGAAGGGCAGGACCTGGGAAAGCTGAACGCAGGCCAACCCTGAGTCCTGTTTGGTACCATTAGACCTAGGACTTTTGCTGTGTCCTCCCACTTTCTACTCTTTCCCAGGTCTTTCCAAACTCAGTGTATATTTACAAGTCCTTCTCTCTCCCTCCTTTCCTTGGTTTCCTTGGTTCCTTGGTTTCCTTGTTCCCTCTGAAGAAAGAAAGCACCCCAGCCTGACCTGTCCCGTTACCTGTAGGCTGATTGAATTTTACCATCAATGATACAGTTGACCCTTGAGCAACGTGGGGCTTAGGGTCACCCATCCCCCTCTTTGAAGTTAAAAATCTGTGTATAATTTTGACTCCCCTAAACTTAACTACTGGAAGCCTGACTGATAACAGAAACAGTTGTTTAATACATACGTTATATGCTGTTTGTATTACACTCTGCATTCCTACAATAAAGTAAGCTAGAGGAAGGAAAATGTTATACAGAAAATCATAAGGAACACAAAACATATTTACTATTTATTAAGTGGAAATGGTTCACCATAAAGTCCTTCATCTTTGTTGTCTTCACATTGAGTAGGCTGAGAAGGAAGAGAAAGAGGAGGGGTTGGTCTTGTGGTCTCATGGGAGGCAGGGACTGGAGAGGTAGAAGAAGGGAGGCACAGGCACACTTGGTATAACTTTTATTTTCAAAAAGTCCATATATAGGTTGGGTGCAGTGCCTCACACCTGTAACTCCAGGATTCTGGGTGACCAAAGTGGGAGGATTGCTTGAGACCAGGAGTCTCTACAAAAAATTTTACAAAATTAGCCAGGCGTGGTGGCTTGCACTGTAGTCCCAGTTACTCAGGAGGCCGAGAAAGAAAGATCATCTGAGTCCAGTAGATAAGACCGCTTGAGCCATAAACATGCCACTGCACTTCAGTCTGGGTGACAGAGTGAGACACCAACTCTAATAATAATAATAATAACATATTAGTGGACCTGTGTAGTTCAAACCCATGTTGTTCAAGGATAAGCTGTATTCTGATTCCTCAATCCTAGTGTTTCTTTGTTACGTAAGGAGAGTCTTCATGCAGAATAGCACAGAGATCAGCTAGAAATAACCATGGTCTATATGTGCACAATGAATTCCCTAAAAGATTTTGTAGAATATTTGAGTACAGCAGTCATGGTATTTTAGAACATATGACAGCAAAAATGCTGACCTGGTTGGCCTGATTTTCCCTGAAATGAGACTATTAACTTTGGTATAGAAGCAAATATAGTGGTAACCCTTTACTCCTCTCTACACATTATCGTAATTCATTTTTCTTCCTCCTTCTCAACCTCTCTTTCTCTATTTTTCCTTCCTTTCTTTCATTCTTCCTTTTAAATCAACACAAGTGTTTGCATTTTGAAGCTCTCCTTTTTCTTGGTTCTCTTGTTTTTCTAGGGAGCAGCTCATTTGTGTGTGTGTTTTATTGTGCACATATCTAACCTTTAGGTCAACATGGGTAACAAACATAGTGTCGTGTGAAGCACACAGCATTTAAATATGCCTTTGGCTCAACATGGGTAAATGAAATATTGTTGCATAAAACAGAAAATGTCCAAATGAGTTTCTACCTTTGCAAATACACATATTAATGAAAAAATTAAAATTCCACAGAGCCAATTCTGTATGTAACAAAAATTGTGAAATATGTTGGTTTCAGCGGAGTGATGGACAAGCATGTTAAAGTAATTTTTCATTGTAAAACAACACATTAACAATATGCAACTCTACCATTTTTGTTTTATTATGAAGCTTAAAAAATATACATAATACATTTTACCTGAAATCTTAGATTTCTTTAGAAGGGATTTGGAATTAAAACACTTTTCTTTACCCTTTACATCCATGTACTGTGTATGGGTAGTCCCTGTTTATTTCTGCAAAAAAAGGCAAAGACATTTGTAAATAGCGGATCATATTTAAGTTTTCATTCATAATGCAAGTTAAATTAAAGAAGATTTTATAATAACTAATAATCCCTATCAAATTCAATATGCAGGTATAATTTATTTTCTGATCAAAATTTATATACAGTAGAAAAACATTTCAGGTAAACATTATTTAGCATGTGCTATTTGGATGCTTGGATAAAAAACAGCATTGCTAATGATATTGATTTAAATTTAAAAAATACTTTCTGCTAATATCTATATATTTATAATGATTTTTTTCTAAATCTAATTGAGTGAATGTGAAATTTGTTTAAAATACGTTGCTACAGCAGTTCAATGAGTCCATTAAGCATTAAACAATTATTTATTATTTTCTTGAAAGACTTTTGTTGCTTTTTTAAAGTGCACTTTGATCCCAGCTGTATTTTAATTTGTGACATCATTTTGAATTGTTCTTCTGTTTTCATTCCATTATTTTAGGAATAAGAATGATAGATAAATTTGTTCTTTTATAAAAAATGACTTTAAAGCCGGGCTCGGTGGCTAAGCTGTAATCCCGCGCCTTTGGGAGGCTGAGGTGAGTGGATTGCCTGAGCCCGCGGGTTCGAGACCCGCCTGGGCAGCGAGACCTCATCGCTATAATAAATCAAAAAATCAGCCGGGCGTGGAAGCGCATGCCTGTAATTCCGGCTACTTGGAAGGCTGAGGCGGAAGGATCGCCGGAGCCCCAGCAGGTCAAGGCTGCGGTGACCGGGAGCGGCCACTGCACTCCAGTCTGGGCGACAGAGTGAGACTCCAACTCAAAAAAAAAAAAAATGACTTTAAAACTCCTTCCAAAATATTTTCTGAATTTTTAATATTCTTTATTATTTCTATAATTTTAAAAAATATCTAGATTTTAAAAAACTTATAAGCTCTAATTTTCCACTTGCTTTTTGGACTCTACCCCAAAATAAATTACCAGAGACGTAATTTTGTGTTTTTGAGAGGAGGAATGGAAATGAAGAGAATTTCCACACCTACCAAGTTCTTACGTTTCTAACATTTCAGACATATGGTGATCCCAGATTCCACTCCTCCTCTGTGGCTTTTAAAAGAAAGCCCTTCTGAAATAATAATAATAATAATAATAATAATAATAATAATAATAATAATAACCTCATGCCACTTTGAGGTTAAAACTATTTTGAGGAGATCTTATGAAATATGTGCATTTCCTATTAATATGAATGCATTTTTAAATATTTACAATTAGCTTAAAAATTTTAATGTTTTGTTCAAGCGTAAGACATGCTGATATTAAAGTGTTCTTATGTTTTTAAAAACAGATCATTTCTGTTTGGTTTTCATTTCTGTTCTTTTGCCTCTTTTCCATGAATCTAAGCAAGGGGAGATAACGTTATTTATATGATTTAGGCAAGGTTGCATTTAAAGACCCATTATGTTATTTCTCACCATGATTTTCTGTGAATCATTCCTCACATTATACCTCACATTCACACACATGATTAGAAATGCTGGTACATAAGGCCAAGCATGAAAATGATGCTGTTTTGATGATGTATTCAATTTCATATAACCAATATTGACATTGATCCTGACTCTATCATTTACTCAATATTTACATTTTTTAAGGAAATCATCTCTTCTCAATTTCCTGGTGTGCAAATCTGATAAGGATAATACTTATCAGTGAAACAAATGTTTACATCGAAGTTGTCCTCTCAAGCAGCACAATGTATTTGCATAATAGAGAGCTAATAACATATTGTTAAACATCTTCCTTGTAAATTTAAATGTCGTAGTCAATATCTTCCTTGATTTTGATAATTAATACATGTGGTCATATGATGATCTTTAAATGTGATCATCTATTCAGATCATGCCAGTAACATATTTGTTGAATAAATACTTTATATTTAGGTTTCTTATTATTTAGGGACCCAGATGTTTCAGTTTCTATTTAGGGGCACTCTTTCCTCTTCTGAAAAATAAGAGATCAACTAGATTATGTCAAGGATTTTTGCCACCCCTCGGATTATATGATTCTGTAACATATGTATTTTATATAAGTGGCTTACACCCAAGCAAGCCAACTTGCAAAATAAGCAATACAAACCACCTGAACAACAAAGAAAAAAACAGCCACTTACTGAATTTCTAAGTCACATTTCCGATATGGAATTCAGAAATAGAAATGTACTAATATAATCAATTTACTACATCTAGTATAGTAAATTTTAAGTATGCATCTAATTTTATATATTAACTAATTTTGTAATTTTCCTTTTGACTTATAAAAAGGACATTTCTAATATTTATTTATTGTTTATTTATATATTTGCCGAGAAGCATACATCCCTTTGAAACCTGTGTATTCAGAAAACAAACATATACTATTTTTAGATTCATTTTTGGCCACTCAACCTGTGTACACAAAGCTCACTCAAAAGAAGAGATTACTTGGTGTTTTCAAGAAGAATTATACTAATTCCTGAATATGTTGCTGAAAACATATTCTTTGAAGATATCCATTCTTAGAAAATGAATTCATAGCTTGGAACATATTTTTGAACCAGAAAATAGGGAGGAGAGCATGAGGTGAGGAAGTAAAGTTTATAACCTAGAATAGTTCATTTTCTTTCAGTCTTTTTTGTACTTATTGCAGAAACTGAGGTATGCAGTTTCTCTGTGGCTAAGCCTTGTTAAAATCAAATAATATTTAGCACTTATATGGGACCTTAAACTAAGATAGGAAAGAACAAAAAAATACCAAAACTACCATTTATACATAATACACAAACACAGTGATGGTAATAAATTTTGGTTTTTGGTTTTTGGTTTTTGGTTGAGGGTGGAGAAAGTGTCTCATTTCTACCATATGTCAAGATCATATTGGAGCACTTAAGGATCAGGATCGTAATCAAGAACAATTTGCAAATGGTTTGGGATCTGTACATACCTGACCCTTATGTGCATATATTCTAATGAGTTCCCTCGACTGTAACCCACATCTAGATTAGAAGAGCTTTCCCTCTGCTGACCTACCCTCCAAAGTCAACTCATTTCTTTCTCTGCACCCTTATCCCATTTGGGCTCTCTGATATAACAATCTGTTTTGCAGTCCTCAGGCTACCTTTTGGGGACTTCAGCGAAAAGCTGAATTTGGAAGAGCCCAGTTAGGTGTAAAGGTGTGGAGTGTAGGACTTAGAGTCTAAGCCTGGAATTCTATTCTGAGTCATCTAGATAAGATATAGCAGAAAATGCCTAACTTTTTCCAGCTTTGGTTTTCTTAACTCTATAGTGTCCATTAGGACACAGTTGGTAGGATCAAATAATGTACATGGAAAAAGGACCCATATACATAAATTTTTAAGCATGCACACCAAGCAGTAAAAAATTTAAACACACTCTCTAATATATGCATATTTGTATATAAACTGAATATGTGTATAACTATACTAATATAGCATTAAATAAAAATAATATTTTTCTCAAAAACAAGACAGAGAAGTTACAATGAAAAGTACTTTTCATATTCTCTTCTCCCCACCCTAATGAATGTCCTTGTTTCCCGACTCTGAGCCACCCAGCTCACCTCAGTGATCCTCTACTTTAAATAATTTGCAAAATGCAAGGTATAATTGTCATTACTACCAGTTTGATATGGCTGTTGATTGAATTCCAAACTTCAAATGCTTTACCATTTCTATTGTGATAACTAACTATATGCCCACTTCGTTAGCATTCTCAACAGAGTTCAAAACACAATTTCTGCTAGTGGGTCATTAGGTTAATGTAGGAACAACCAAAAGGGATTCCAGGACCTTTTGCATTTGTATCCAATCTGAATGATATTAAAAGTCTGCAGCCCTTTGTAAAAATAATAACTGACATTTGTGCAGTACCCAAATCTGCAAATCCCTTTCAGACAGTTTAACTCATTTAATCCTCCTAATCTGCCTGCAAACTAGGTACACTCAACATACTCATTTTGTAGACAAGGAACTAAAGCATCTTCACTTTTTGAAACAGCTTCTGGCTTTAGTACCCATGGAAGAGATACTGTCTATGGCATTTTGTTGCCTTGCTTTGATCCCCATTGAACACTGAAACTTTCAGAAATAAGGATGGTAATCAGAAATTATTTTTTAGAAATGTTTTACAATGGTAGCAAATTGAATAAAGCAATATATTTCCTATTGTAAACTCTCTACTTTCCTTTCCCCCTCTGAAAGAAAACTTTATGCATCAACTCGACTAGACTAAGGGATGCCCAGATAGTTGATAAATTTTACGTGTATCTGTGAGGGTGTTTCTGAAAGAGGTAAGAATTTGAATCAGTAGACAAAGATCTGTCCTCGTATTGTGGGTTGGCATCATCCAATTCTTTGCAAGCCTGAATAGAGCAAAAGGTAAAAGAAGATCAAATGCCTCTGTCTTTTTGAGTTGGGATATCCATCATCTCCTGACCTCAGATATCAGAGTTCCTGGTTCTCTAGTCTTAATCCAAAACTTACACTGGCAGCCCCACCCCACCCTGTTTTCAGGCCTTTGTACTTGGATTAAATTACACTACTAGCTTTTCTGGGACACCAACTTGCAGCTGGCAAACAGTAAAACATCTTGGCCTTCATACTCTCATGAACCAAGTCCCATGATAAATCTATCTATATTTAGCTATCTGTCAGTCAGTCTGTCTATATCTATCTATCTATTCTATCTATCTATCTATCTATCTTTTATTCTGTGGGTCCTTTTTCTCTGCAGAACCCTGATCAATACATCTCCTTTCATTGTTATATTACCAAAGCTTTGGGGAGAAACAGGCAATAATTAGGGTTTCTTTCTTTCTTTTTCTCATTCTAACTCATTTAACACACTAGTTTTCCTCCTGCATCTTGAAGCTAAGAATCTAGTTGATTTAGGGATTTTAACATGCTGGTGTGGTATTATATATGACCAAAATAAATTATAGTATTTATATCTTCTACAGTGATTCTTATCCTTGAATAAAACTCCTGAAATAAGATGCACATTTTAATGAATGTGTAAATACTTGTACTGTTTTGGAGTAAGGATTTTATATGTTTTGCCAGATTCTCAAAACCCACAAATGGCCACTGCCTTAAGATTTCAGGTACTTCCATGAGATTCCTATCTATTCCATTTCATATAACTTTATGACCTAGAGCCACACAAAGGTCATTAGTAGACTAGAATATCATTTGGTACCAACTCTTGAAGAGCTCTTGTTGGCTGCAGTTTCTTAAAAGAATTACATGTTTTCAGATTAATCATAAGTCTCCATGTTCCTCTCATGGACCTCAGAAACCTTTGGCGTGTCTTTGAGGGGAAAGGAGACAAAGCCTCTCTCACTTCAGATTTGAGAGTTTTGTTATCATAGTATGTTCTCACCTAAGCTTTGTATACACAAAATTGCTACCTGCTGCTTCCACCAAAACCACACTGACTCCTCTGAATATCTGCAGAGCCCTTTGGTGATGACAGGGAAACCTTGTAGCAGAACATTGATAATATCTGCCTTTTTTCCACTATATGGTTTAGGGCATTTATAATTTGGTATAAGAAGATGAAAACATTTAACAGAGTGAAATTCAGCAAATGGCCTAGAGTGTGGCTTTTATGATTACAAGTTCAATCAACCCTTTTTAAAAATTTACTTTTTTTCCCTCCCTGAATTTTACTTTGAAAGTCTATTTGAAGAGGACTCTTTACTTGGTTTAACAATACACACTAAAATGTTTCAACAGAGAGAGAAAAAAAAATAACACAAAACAATGAAAAGAGATATTGGGCATAAATTAAGATAAACATATTGCCTGTCATACATGTGTTTGAAAGAGTACTTTTGACCTTTGACACCAAGGCTTAAATTGGAGTTTGGGGATTAGCACCTGGAAAAGGGGTGAAGGAAATTATTCCTAATGGAATATAGATAAAACAACAGCTGCTCTCCCCAACCTTTCCTTTGGTGAGGCTTGCTGAGGCGAAGAAAGAATCAGGTATTAGAACAAATGAAACTGTGAAAATGGGTCGGAATTAAAGCATGCCTAGAGGAGTTTAGCGAGCTTTCCTTTGGGAGACCAAATTTGGAAACAGCCCTTGGGACAATGTGTAGTTGGCTCCTCTGTCAGTCACCGCAAAAAGCGTGGGTCTTCACAGACTGATGAGCTGAATGTGGGGCATAGTAATGCATCCTATATGGGGAGATAACCAGAATAAAAAAGAAAGATGAAATCCAAATTGATGATTCCACCCCCAGCTAGAGATTAAGTCACAGAATTAAACAGATTGTGACTAGAAAGTCCAGTTGTGTGAATAAGAATTGCAGTTGGGAACAGAGCCTGCAAAGACAAGCCAACCTGCCTTCTTTTTTATCTTTTTTAAAAAATTATTATAAAGATGCAGGGTACGATTCAGGGTTAGGTATACAAATGTTGATTATGCGTGTACCCTTGTTGATGAGGTATGCCCCTCCCTCCCCTAGCATTTTCTCTCAATTGCCAATCCCACTCCTCCTCTCCATCAGTTTCCTACTACTGCCATCCCTTTCTTATAGTATTATAATTGTTCAACGTCCACTTATGAGTGGAAACATACGGTATTCTGTTCTTTGCTTCTGTGATAGATGACTGAGTATGATCGACTCCAAATCCACCCAAGTTGCTGTGAAGTCCATGTATGTTTGTCTTTCTTTATGGCTGCATAATATTCCATTGTGTATATGTACCACATTTTTTTATTCAGTCCAGCTTTGATGGGCAACATGGTTGGTTCCATGGCTTTGCTGTTGTGAATAGGGCTGCAACAAACATACGTGTGAAGGTATCTTTTTTGTAGAATGATTTGAGTTCCTCCGGGTATATTCCCAATAGGGGAATTATTGGATCATATGGAAGGTCAATTTCTAGTTCTTTCAGAAACCGCCCACTGTCTTCCAAAGAGGTTGCACTAGTTTGCATTCCCACCGGCAGTGTAGAAGTGTTCCTTTTTCTCCACATCCTCGCCAGCATCTGTTGTTGTTTGTTTTATTAATGAAGGCCATTCTTACGGAGTTAGGTGGTATCCCAATGTGGTTTTGATGTGCATTTCTGTGATGATGAGTGAGGCTGAGCACTTTTTCATGTGTCTGTTGGCTGTCCATATATCTTCTTTTGAGTACTGTCTATTCATGTCTTTTGTCCACTTTTTAAAGGAGCTGTTTGTTTTTTTTCTTTCAGCGCATCTGAGTTCTTTGTAGATCCTACACGTTAGGCCTTTGTCAGATATACAGTTGGCAAATATTTTTTTCCCATTCTGTGGGCTATCTCCCTGCTCTTTTGATGGTATCTTTTGCTTTGCAGAAGCTTGTTAGTTTGATGAGGTCCCACTTGTCTATCTTATTTCTTAAGGTGTTGGCCTTTAAGGTTCCGAATAGGAACTGGTTGCCAGTTCCAATTTCCATAAGGGTGTCTCCTGCATTTCCTAAGATCCTTATAGTTTGAGGTTTTACGTTTAGGTCTTTGATCCATTTAGAGTTAATTTTTGTGTATGGCAATAAGTAGGGGTCCTGTTTCAATCTTCTGCTTGTCAACCTGCATTCTTAAGACATCGTTTTAGCTGGGCTCGGTGGCTCAGCCTGTAATCCCGCGCCTTTGGGAGGCTGAGGTGAGTGGATTGCCTGAGCCCGCGGGTTCGAGACCCGCCTGGGCAGCGAGACCTCATCTCTATAATAAATCAAAAAATCAGCCAGGCGTGGTAGCGCATGCCTGTAATTCCGGCTACTTGGAAGGCTGAGGCGGAAGGATCGCCGGAGCCCAGCAGGTCGAGGCTGCGGTGGCCGTGAGCGGCCACTGCACTCCAGTCTGGGTGACAGAGTGAGACTCCAACTCAAAAAAAAAAAAGACATCATTTCCTCAAAAGGTTGATCGTGGGTCTCATTTTAATGTATCATCAGATCAGGTTTGAACAATTTCAGGAGAATTTACTTATGTCTTTTGCCAAATAAATCCTTTGTCATTTGTTGTTGTAATGTGAATAACCCCTCCTCGCCATCAACCATGTCTTCAAACATTTGGTTGTCATTAAGTTGGGTTTTCTTAGTTTCAGATTCACGCTTCCTTAGCTTCGCTTTTATTTCTTTTTTTAATTTTTATTTTTACAGGTTTGTGTTACACGGAGGTATTGTGTACAGATTAAGTCTGTACTTCATCTAGGCTTCTGGTGTACCCATCACCCAAGTAGTGTACATTGTACTGATAGGTAGTATTTCATCCCTTACACCCCTCCCACCTTTTGGATTCTCCAATGTCTATCATTTCCCTCTGTATGTCCATGTGTACCCATTGTTTAGCTCCCACTTACCGGTGAGAGCACACAGTTTTTTACTTTCTGTTTCTGAGTCTCTTCACTACAGATAGTAACCTCCAGTTCCATCCATGTTGCTGTAAAATATATGATTTCATTATTTTATTTATTTATTTATTTTTGAGTTGGAGTCTCACTCTGTCACCCAGACTGGAGTGCAGTGGCCGCTCCCAGTCACCGCAGCCTCGACCTGCTGGGCTCCAGCGATCCTTCCGCCTCAGCCTTCCAAGTAGCCGGAATTACAGGCATGCGCTACCACGCCCGGCTGATTTTTTTGATTTATTATAGAGATGAGGTCTCGCTGCCCAGGCGGGTCTCGAACCCACAGGCTCAGGCAATCTGCTCACCTCAGCCTCCCAAATACGTGGGATTACAGACTGAGCCACCGAGCCCGGCTGATTTCATTATTTTTTATGACTGAGTAGTATTCCTTGGAGCAATCATAAGAGAACGATTCTAATGCTTTGACACCTCAATCCTGGTAGATGTCAAAATGCTATTCCAATGTACATCTCAGATATTCTATGAGAATCACCTATTCTCAGTTAAGTGCTTTGTGCTTTAACAAAACAGGCCATAATTAATGACTTGCCTTTTAAGAAAGGAAACACTGACAATGGATAATGGTGGTCCTCTGGGGGCTACCTCCTCTGATATTGATTAAGGGCATTGGCCAAACAGCAATTCCTCATGTCGCTAGTTAGGGGCAGTAATGCCACGTATATTAGCTTGTATATGTATGAGACATCTGGCGGTTTTGTGTCTTAGCTTTACATGACGGATGTCCAGGCCCTGAACTTTTCTCCAAATTAACCAAAATGGTGAGATTTGGAATCTGGAGAGCATTTGCTTTTATCTACTCTGAGCCTAAATGTAAGTAGCCAGAGCTGACTGTCACCTGGGGTCTCTCTCCACCAGTACAGTCCCATCAGCATTTGCCATTTCGACCTCCTTCCCTTCTCCCTCCCCTCCTCGGATGCCTCCTCCTCTTTTCAGCTGATGTAAGTTGAATTGAAAAGTTAGCAGCAGTGGATTTCTCATTCAATCTGTTCTCCTGGGAACCTGCTTGTTTTGAATTCACAACCATCTCCCACCCTCCATCCCATTATAAAGAGGGAAAGAATTGCCACTGCTCTAATTTTCTGAGAACAGGTAAAATACATCCTGTTGTGAATAAAACACCCCAAGCCATAACTTTTGAGGCTATTTCACATCTCTCCCCCCCAGCAGAAGCTGCTGTGTTTTGTTACAGCAGCACGAGGAGTCGTTATTAGAGGGTTATGGAAACCAGGTGTTAGAGCTGATTAGTCACTAATCTTCCATCTCTGGGAGCTTGGCTTCAATCTTATCTTCATCAGAATCATTTTGTTGTGTTAATTTATTCATCCCAGCTCTAAGAACCTTGTCAAATCAACATGGTGGTCTCTGCTGGGTCCCTAATGCACTATAACCCAGATCACAAACCTACTATATGACACATAATTCAGGATAATTGGCAGTCAGTGCTCAAACAGTCCTGTGATTAAATGGGTATGGAGATTGAAATAGCCTCTCACCTATTAGAAGGTAGTCTCGCTAGGCCAATGCAGTTCTTCAGCTCAGGCTACTGCTGGAAAAGGCTACATTACTTTTCCAGCTTGCTGTGGTTTATGATTGATGAGATTGTGCTGCTTTTTCCTCTTAATATTTTACCTCTCAAAACACGAAATGAGCCACTTAACTTTATATTTCCTTTTTTAGACTCCATCTCAAGTCTTCATTAGTAAATCTTAATGACTGCTAAAATTATAGGAAACCCTTCACTCAGTATAAAAAGAAAAGAGACCATTTTTCCCCTTTTTATGCTGCTTTTGCAAACAGTTCACTTTTGACAACTAACTGTTTATAATACCATAAAGGAAACAGTTTGACAAGGTCTTTAATTTTTGACAAGTTATGTGACCAGTTCTGTGTGCCTTAAAACAATTGTTTCTGATGAAAATAATTTAGCACAGCCTCAAGAAATCCTTAGGTGTTAGTGAAAGCTGAGTTGATACTCCCTGTGAACATTGTTCCTTATGTATGTTTGGTTCTTAAAATTATAGAAATAGCATATGTTTGAAATTTTAGAATATAGAGATAAATAAGATGATAAAAGTCATCCAAGAGATAGTGAGAGATAGATGATGGATAGATCTCTCTCATATAAAAAATTCATTCTTCTGCACTCCAGTCTGGGCAGCAGAGTGAGACTCCAACTCAAAAAAAAAAATTCATTCTTGATATCTTACAATGTGGAGAGAAAATATTAGGCATATTCTGGTGCATTTGTATATTTTCTACATTTTTTGTACATTTTTTGTGAATTAGCTTGTGAGTAGCTCAAAAGTCCATGATATATTTATTATGCTAAGGCTTATTCATATGTTTTTTAATTTTAACACTTTCAGCGTTATCTTCTATTCATCTTTATGTGTGCAGTGATTCACATCTATAAGAAGTTTATCTGAATCATTCCCCCCCACCTCCTGGAAAACCACTTTCTATGTTATGTGATGAAGGTGACAATACAGTCTAGCAGTAAAAAAAAAAAACAAAAAAACTGACGATTATTAGCCAGAAAACTACATTCTAAACTACTGTAGTCTATAGAATAACTTATTTCTAAAGGAGTCTTTAAATTTTTCATTTATATTTGCAACATAGCATGGGAAGAAAGTATCTGTAGTTGTGATATTTGTAAATTTAGTTTCCCAAAGTCACAAAATACAATTGGGGTCCAACCGATTATTTAAGAGTTTTTTAGCAATTTCTTTACTTAATGTACAATTTGCACACTCCTAAATTAAAGCAACCTTAGATAGCATTACTCTGGATGGATATATATTATTTTGTCCCGTGTAAGTAAATAAAACTTAAATACCCACTTCTCCATTTGGGAGCATAAATAGTGTTCTTTATCTTTTTTCTTTTTTCCCAGTGTTAAAAATAATACCATAATAGGTACCTTGGGATGTAACTGTTCACTAAAGATTTAGGTTATTTGCTTAGCATAAATTCTCTGAATTAGAACTTATTGAGACATAATAGTTATGGAAGTAAAAAATTAAGAGAAAATTATTTGAAATGAACTCAGAAAACTTCCAATATGTCACCTTTAGCTCAACTAATATCCAAATTCTTCACAGCAGGCAGGCTTTGAATTTCTTATATTGTATGATGGTATGCCTTTGCTTTATTCTTTTTTGGCTAATTGAACTAGATTATTTCTATTAGACAGTTATGCCCATATCATGGAGTTGTGGGCAGGGAGGCATTGCAGTCCTCTGTGGACAAAATTATAAGGGGTATAAATGAAGATAATGATGATTTCCCCAATCTAATGTACAAATTCTATAATTTAAGGTTTTTAGGGAATGGTATGGGGATTGCCTAATAATGAGAAAATCCTTTTCAGAACAGGACCAGGATTGCTCCTGAAAGCTGTAGCTTCTCTTAAGGTTAAGGTTCTTTCTAATTATCCATAAGCTCCCCTGTCCCTCCCTCTGTACACTATTGAAACATGGGTGATGGCAAGGGTGTAGGAAGGTAGAAATGAGATTGGTGGGAGGAGAATTTGAAAATTCTTGTATGTTTGGGGCTTTGAAAATCTTTGCAAAAATTCTTAGCGTTAAGTCAGGTTGGAATCTATATTTTTCCTTGCTATTGTGCTGTATTTTTGATATGGTGTGACATAAGCCAGGTGTCCTACAAAATCTCTAAGGATTTAGCCAGGTAAGTTTCCTCTTTCCTTATTGCTTCACCCTAGATTTCTAAGGACCATGACATCAGGGAAAGAGAGAGCCAAGGAACCATAGTACAATTAGAATAGGTCAAAAGCTACAAGTATTTTGAAGGGCTACTGGCTTTCTTTCTAAGGTCTTCTTTTCTACACTCTTAGCAGCAATGTTTGTGATGACACATTTCACCCACTCGTGCCAACCCAGACACACTCACTGTTTGAAAATTATTAATGAAGCAGGTGGACAACCTATTTCCTTTGTGTTATTATTAGAATCTTGTTAATTTTTGTATGAACTTATTAACTACTTGTAAATATTGCTTTATTTTTCTGTTTATTTGTGTATAGATGTGCTTACATGACTTTTGTTATCTTTTGTTGTATAACTGGTAAATATTTTCCTGATTAATTTTTGGTTTTATTTATTTTGTGTTTTGAGCACATTAGTACATCAATAAATGGTGCTGGGACAATTCACTTATCCTTCAGAAAAAAGAACTTAAATATATACTCATGTCTTTCAAGAAAATAAATTCTAAGACCAGGCGTGATGGCTCATTTGTATAATCCCACACTTTAGGAGGCCGAGGGGAGAGGATTGCCTGAGCCCACGGGCTCAAGACCAGCCTGGGGAACGTGGTGAGACCTCATCTCTACAGTAAATCAAAAATTAGCCAGGCATGGTTGTGTGTGCCTGTAGTTCCAACTACTTGGAAGGCTGAGATGGAAGGATCACCTGAGCCCAGCAGGTCGAGGTTGCAGTGGCTGCGAGTGTGCCTCTGCACTCCAACTTGGGCAACAAAGTGAGACTCCAACTCAAAAAAAAAAAAAAAAAGGAAAGAAAAGAAAAGGAATTCTAGAAAGGTTATAGCATATTCACAACATAACATGCTATTAAATACTTGCATGTTAGTTTGTAAATGGGATAGATTGGTTAACCGAAAATACGATTTCTTCTCATTCCCAGGGTGCTTTGTGTAGCATCTCACGTCTTTCCTGTGGACAGTCATCCATGTGCTTCCACATTCACTTGGAATTGGCAAACTTCTCAGAGAGCCACTCAGACTCCCACCCCACTGTACACATGCCCTGTATAATCCTTTCCTTTTGGGTGTGAGTATGAGCACTGCTCACAAAGCTTATTTTATTATCATTTTTCCTTGGAAGGAAAGTATTCATATTAGTAACAGGAGAAAATAGTCATTTTGGTTTTGTTGAAAGGAGTGGTAGTGAGGTCTATACAGGGTATGGCAAGGTGGCAAAGAGCAAGATAGAGCAGCATTGTAGATGACTATATGGTATCATGAAAAAAGTGCCTCAATAGGGCACTTTAATAAATTGCTGTTGTTGTTTACTTCAGGGACTCGAAAATGTACTCCAATGGGATCTGATAGACAAGTTGTTTAGATGTACTTACAAATACATTAAAGACATAGTGAGATTCAAAACTTGTTAAAAATTCTCTTACCTCTTAATACCACTTGAATTCTCTCTCTGTCTCTCTCTCTCTCTCTCTCTCTCTCTCTCTCTCTCTCTCTCTCTCTCTCTCACACAGAAATACCATGACAATGTAGTAGGGACAAGGAAGGTGATCTGGCTGGCCTACTGACATATCGCCAGATCTATTAGCAACTTCCTGTGTGACTTCACAGTATTGAAAGAATAATCTTATTCTCAAGGAAAGTTCTTTAGCAACTCTCAGTGTTCACCTTAGATAGTAATTTTTATATAAATATCATTTGAAGCTACTCCAGGTATAGCAAGGCTGGCACTCACTACTCTACCTCCTTCCTCTTACCCTAGTGCAGGCACTACACCCCAATTATGGCTTTTCTGCTAAGTTCACATTGCAGAATCCATTCAACACAGTGATCCACAGAGTCAATGGAGTGGTATTGGAAAAATACATAAAAACTGGGCAACCTTCTCAGGTCCCCTTTCACTGTGGGAGCTCTTCTGTCCTCTCAAGAAATCCTGCTTTTAAAAAAAACAAAACAAAACATGAAAACTCCTTTTTTTCCCCTCAACTTACTCTATATGTGAAGACACCAAGGACTAGATAGGATAAGGAAATTCCTGGAGGGCTTAGAGCTCACCACAGGCACCCCAAGAAATAAAAACCCATTCTCCAGACTACTAGTACAGCATACCCTTTTAAGAACCAAACACATGAAAGGTATTAGGCCTTTGTTCATAGCACAGAGATAGGATACTGAAGATGGCAATCAATTCTCTTCTATTGGTTTTCACAGTATTTGCTATGACTGAAAATCTCGCATTAATGCTATGTTAAGATGTAATAGGGAAGGCTGGGCATGGTGGCTCACCCCTATAGTCCCAGCACTTTGAGAGACTGAAAAGAGAATTGCCTAAGCCCATGGGTTCAAGACCAGCCTGAGTAACTTGGCGAGACCTCATCTCTACAATAAATCAAAAAAATAGCCAGACATGGTGCTGCATGCCTGTAGTTCCAGCCACTTGGAAGGCTGAGGCAGAAATATCACCTGAGCCCAGCAGGTCGAGGCTGTGGCAGTATTCCACTGCACTCCAGCCTGGGTGACAGAGTGAGACTCCTACTCAAAAAAAAAAAAAAAAGATGTAATAGGGAAAATGACTTCTGACTCTCTAGGTTATATAGATATGAAACTTTATTTATGAAGGCAGTAAATGTTGATGTTCTTTGTGTCCATATGACATTATGGGAGGTTGAGAAAAGAAAGGAAAAAGATATATTGCAGGACATAAATACCTGGAATGGGTATGAGGAGAGAGGCAGTACCAGAGTCTTATGGTGTATATGGGGTCTATTTCCCCTCTTGGGCAAGAGTTTAATATCAGTAATGGAAAACACCTGCATTTATATCTGCCTTGCTACCTATTATACACAGGCTGAACACTTCTCTCAAAGGGGAAAATCTTGCTGACGGGGGGTAGGGGAGGAGGAAGTGTGGAAACATCTAATATATCTTGTTCACAAAAAGTGTCATTTCAGTGTCAGTTTCTGTTACTTTTAAATCCATTAAGACTCGTACACAGAGATTGTAGTCAGGAAAGACAGACTCTGTTATACACATTTGTTCTTGACACCTTGGGGTACGTTTTCAGCATTGTGCTCTTGGGAAATCACTGTAGGTGTGCAATTCCTGTGACTGTTAAATAGAAGTGTGAATCTGATTCCCCATGTACACTGGAGAAACTTAGGCAAAGGATATCTGTTTTCATAAGCGTTTCAGCTCACTTGAAGTGGAGACTGAGTTCTTTCCTCTGTACACAGCCTGGGGAATCTCTCTATCACATAGTTTATGGCAGACAGAAGGTGGAGGGGGCATTCTTCTCAACTTGTAGGAATGGCTTCTCTGTTTTCACATACAAATTCTTGTAACTGTAGTCAGAGTCAAAGGCCCAGGGGAGGTATAGTTCTTTGTAGGTGTAGCTTTAAATTTGAAGTTCATACTGTCATTTGAGCCTATTTCTGTTTCTACTTGAGGCGTTATTGAATATGAGGTCTATAAAAATAATTTTTGATCTTGTCGGTCAGCTTTTGATGACAACAGTGACAATGAGGATGGTAACAATAACAATAATAACTACCATTTACGAGTGCTCACTATGTTCAAAGTGCTCTTCAAGGAACTTCCCAGATAAAAAGTTTATTTAGAGCTTATGTGACAGAAATTGTTCAACGTACTTTACAGACACTCTTCTTTGTCCTAGCAATCATTAGTTCTACTTTTTTGGGTGAAGAAACTCTGCTGTTCAAAGGTGAGGCACTTTGCCTGACATTACCAGCCATAGTCCTATCTTATTTCAAGTCCAGGTTCTTTGCATGGTGACTCCAGATAAGACATCACTTTGAAGGATGCCTCACTGCTATTGTGCCAGATGAGGAGATTATACTAGGTGTGACCCTCACTGATAATTAGGCCACAGCACTTCCCACCATACACTCCTGAAGTCGGGTACTAGATGCCAACGTCACAGGAAAGTCACTTCCCTGCTGATCTCTTAAAACATTGCATACCAGTGCTACATTAGAAAACATGTCAGGCTCATTTGCTTCACAGTCATTCAACCCATCAAAAATAATGGAAGATGACACATTGAGCAAAATGCCTTCTTTCCTCCCAAAGTCTCTGAATTTCCTCTAGTTCCTCATGACCCACTTTAAGCAAGATTTCCACTAATGAACACATAAGCCAGTTTCTGGTTTCTGAATGTACATTAAAGCTCATCTAATGCAAAATTAACCTATCTTTATTACTGGAACTGTAGACTATTAAGGTAGCATGCAGAGTTACAGAATTATACATTTGGAAGAGGTTTTCATGTGAGGCACCTGTGACTTTATGAAAGCTGTTCCCCTTCTGAAATTGGGTTTTGAGTCAGCGATTAATGATGGTGAGAAGGAACAGGGGGTTGGGACACGGTACAGTTTTGAAGGTCACACACTCTAACTTTTGGTCCCTGGACAAACCCAATTTAGCAAGGATCATTATCCCTAGGAGGTACTGACATTTGCAACACAAGGTGTAAAAATAGTAAGTGCTCCATAAATGTTAGCTGTGATAAGCACTTCCTTCAAAATTTCTCATTAATCCTCACAAAACCTCTGAAAGATGGATGCTATTCCCATCTCCAATTTACAGATGAGGACACTGATCTTAAGCCTTTGGTGCTAAATTATAGTGCTATTTACTAATATAGCAAGCAGTGAGGTCTATTCGTTGCTAAACACCACATTCTTAACTATTATACTATACCCCCCATCACTTACTTCCCAAAGGGCTTAACTATTGTAGAAAATACCGCTAGTCCATGTGGGTTTATGATATATTTATACTAATCCATGCAATTATAAAAATAGAATAAACACCAAGAGCAGCTGGTGGGATGTGTGGAGGAAAGCACTCAAGAATCTCAGAGGGAAAAAGTACCCCCAATGCAAAAGAGCTCTGTAATCTCAGTTTCTGGAATTGATTTATTAGCTGTGTCTCTGTGCTAACATTTGCATTTTAGGGGAGGATTTTAGTGTCTTATCTGGAAGTGGTGACATAATAAGCTATTATCAACCATTAATAGCTTAAATTAATGTGTCCAATTAGTACTCAGTCACCTGTAAGAGACCTGAGGGAAAAGGTCTTTCAGACAGAGAAGAGGTACCCATATTATGAGCATTTATTGAGCACATATTATGAGTTGGGAGTAAAGGTAAATCAGGGATCCAGAAATTTTCTTCTGTAAAGGGTCAAATATCTTAGGTTATGTTGGCAATATGGCCTCTATCACAACTACAAAACTTGAGTTTGTAGCATGAAAGCCGCTATAGACAATATGTAAATGCTGTGTTTCAATAAAACTTTAAAATGTGAATTTTAAGATAAAACATTAACTTTAAAATAAAACTTATTGGATTTGTTTCAATAAAATTTCACATGCAAAATCAGACTTCAGGTCTATTTTTGATAAATGATAGCTGTTATTAATGTTATCTCCATTTTATGAAAGAATGGATATTTAAATACTAAAAATAAGGAATCACCAAAAACAATAAAAGACAATCCTTTAAATTGAATGAAGAATAAATTTAAGTCCGGTTACGGTGGCTCAAGCCTGTAAACCCAGCACTTTGGGAGACTGAGGCGAGAGGATTGCCTAAGCTCAGGGGTTTGAGAACAGCCTGGGCAACTTGGTGAGACTTCATCTCTACAATAAATCAAAAAATAAGCCGAGTGTGGTAGTGCATACCTGTGGTTCCAGCTACTTGGAAGGCTGAGGCAGAAGGATCACCTGAGTCCAGCAAGTCAAGGCTGCAGTGGCCATGAGCATGCCACTGCATTCCAGCCTGTATGACAGAGTGAGACTCCAACGCAAAAAAAAAAGAATATATTTAACTTCATAAAGGACCCTTTATGTCTTAGTTTTCCACAACCTGATCTGCATATCTTTATTTAGATACCAAATTTTTTATCATTTACAAGTTTTTTTATTGTAAGAAAATTTAAACATATTCTAAATAATTATAGTAGTATGATGAAATCCCTTATATTATTACCCAACTTCAACAGTTGCCTAATGATGTGTTGCCTAATGATGGGGATCTCTTCTAAGAAATGTGTGGTTAGATGATTTTGTCATTGTGTGAACATCATAGAGTGTACTAACACTAACCTAGATGGTGTGGCCTATTACACCCCAAGGCTGTATGGTTTAGCTTCTTGCTTCAAGACTACAAACTTGCACAGCTTGTAACTATATGGAATATTGTAGGTGACCATAACACAATGTTTATGATTTGTGTATCTAAATATATCTAATCATAGACAAGGTATAGGAAAAATATGGTATTATAATCATTTGGGACCACTGTGATATATGTGCTCTGTCATTAACTGAAGTGTCATTATGGGGCACATTATTGTATTGACATTCTACCCTACCATCTATACCTCTACTCCCCATTCTTGCACATAATTGTTATTATTTATTTACAGTTTTTAGTGTACAATTGAAGTATATAAATCTTAGCTGTAAAATTTTGATCAATGTACAGCCAGCCTTCCATATTCATGTGTTAGCATAGGTGAATTCAACCAACTGTGGATTGAAAATATTCAGAAAGGTAATACAATAAAATAACACAAATTAAAAAGTATCACAACTGTTTATATAACATTTATATGGTATTAAGTGTTAAAAGTGATGTAGAGATGATTTAAAATATACTGGAGAGTGTCGGTGGCTCAGCCTGTAATCCCGCACCTTTGGGAGGCTGAGGTGAGTGGATTGCCTGAGCCCGCGGGTTCGAGACCTGCCTGAGCAGGCGAGACCTCATCTCTACAATAAAATTAAAAAATTAGCTGGGCGTGGTAGTGCGCACCTGTAATTCCGGCTACTCGAAAGGCTGAGGCGGAAGGATCGCCGAAGCCCAGCAGGCGAGGCTGCGGTGGCCGGGAGCGGCCAGTGCACTACAGTCTGGGTGACCGAGTGAGACTCCAACTCAAAAAATACGCACACACACACACACACACACACACACACACACACACACACTGGAGAATGTGCCTAGGTTAAATGCAAATACCATGACAATTTATGTAAGGAACTTGAGCATCTTCAGATTTTGGTATTGGAGTGGGAGGTGGTCCTGGAACTCATCTTCAACTAATACTGAGGGAGGACTATATATAACTGACTGTCTAACTCCCACTCCTCTTATGCCTATAGCACATCTTTCTATATAGCTCATGTGATAGTTCATTGATTTGGGAATCCTGAATGCCAAGACTGGCAGTGAATTAGCTGGATCTGACCACTCCCTGAGGAATGCGGGCAGTTGCTTCCTTTCATGCTCTTCTACTAGAGATAGACATTATTATAATTATTTTTGCTAGTGATCTTTGTAAGAGTGATTAAGTAACCTGACAAGGACACACAGTTAGGTGGTAAAGCCTTAACTTTGGGCTCAAATCCACAGCTGTCTCGTTCCAAAGCCTGTGCTATTTCTACAGCATGGTTCACTGGAAGTCAGAGGTAGAATCCTGCATATTTCTGATGGTGGTAGGCTAGGTGAAGGAACTTACCTAGCTTATATCACTTATTCCTGGAACACAGCCTAGCTTGTAGTATTTGCTCAACCAACATTTGTTAAAGGAATGGAAGTGGAAATCAGTCTTTGGAAGACACAGAAATTTGATTATAAGAGCCAAGGACCTTCATACTTTTGCCTGGGGATGGCAGAACTCAGTACATTGATTATTATGATCACAACCTGTCTTTCATTATAAACTGCTTTTAACCTGCTGCTTAGCCAGTCCAAAACATCAGACCATGGACAAAAACAATGACAAAACTGTGTCCTGGGACTTCTTTGGCAACTAATTCAGTTCTTGCACACTACAAGAAGAGATGCATTTTTTTTTTTAATATGAACATGAATGAAACAGCCTCAACTCTATCATCTGGACATCTTTAAAACAGTGACCTTAGCCTGAATACACACACACACACACACACACACACACACACACACACACACACACACACGGGGGAGAGGATAGGGAGAGAGAGAATGAAGAACAAGGAGAGATAAAAGAAGGGAGGGAAGTAAAGAATCAGGAAAAAAATTGACATAATCTGAGAAGGGCATTATTTGTATTATAATACTGCCAGGTAATTTAAATAGTGAAGATAATCTCCACCAGAGACTGCAACTTCAACTGCATTGGGACATAACAGGTAACATTAACAAGTGAAATTTAAAATACTGTAGAGTACTTCAGACTCTGTAAAGGGGACAGACATTTCTCAATTCCTGTCACTTACACAGTCGGCCATGAGATTCAGTGTTACAAGTGTACCTAATGCTTTAATAAGAAACCAGATATCCAGAAGTTTATATGAAATATTCTGTTTTCTGAAAGTTGGCCACGGATTTGTTTTTCAACATGCATAAATTTGTATGCAATTCACAAGGTCAATATCACGCTGGGCAAAGAAGGGTTAATCCTTGAGCAGTCAGCTTACAACTTCTGGTCTCCGGTGTGACCCCTTTTCTTCCTGTCCTCATCTTACACAAGATATAGAATAGGGAAATGGCTTTAAGAAGCCACAAAGTGAAGAGGTAGCCTAATTAGGGTAGAATTTAGAGAACTTTTATTTCAATATTTCCTTTAAAAACAGACAAACAAAAGCAAGTTCTTAGTAACCAAAGTTTGCTAAAGGAGTGCAGGGAGCAGATCTGAATCAAGATCATATTCTCTGGCCCTCACTTTGCAAGGAAGATCATCCCCAAATTTCAAATAGTGGGGTGGTGGGATGCAACTCCCTGTCTGGTCCCAGCTGTGTCATTGATCATCTGCCACTAGTCTTGTGGCACACACAGTTGAATTGCTTTTCCCTGAGGGAAGCAATGCCTCCAGGTGTGCTAATAATAAAATTAATAGCTTAGAGAAACAGCTTGCTACAGCAACAGCGGCAGGAGAAAGGGAGGATCGATTTCAGTGTTTAACTGTCCTAATTCCACAGTGTATACCCTACCTCAGCCCCTGGTGAGCCGTCTTTGGTCTCACGCTTAATCAATAGATTCCTGATTTAAAACAAAGAACCAGTTTCAAGATTAGAAGTCTTTGTGAATAAAAAGATGTATGTAAAACTGCCAAATCCCTTCAATTCCCACTTTAACCCTGCAACTCCAAGGGCAGTCACTAGCTTGTATGAAAGAAAAAAAAAACATGTGTGTTGTATCCCCTTCTGCCTATAAACAAAGGAGGAAAACTATCTGGGCGCCGCTACCGTTGATGGCATCACATAAATAAGAATTTATTGAGTTGCTCTGTGTTTAAAGGACTGTGAACATAAAGATGTGTGAATACTTTCAGTTGCATGGAGAGTAATATGTTTCTGCTCTAATCGGCCTGCTATCTGGTGGTTCAATTTATACTGTCTTGTAGCTGGCATTCTCATCTTTTCTCTGGAGAGAAGGATCACATTTGCGGTCAAATTCTTGGTCACTGTTCGCGTTACCACGATCCACTGAATTTCCCAGAACCAAGACCTTCAGAGGCTTTTAAATTCTGTATTTCTCAGTCTCCTCTCATTCACGAAATCTGCCTCCCATCTACAGGACTCTTCCATTTTCAGGAGTGCAGCTGCGGTGGGCGCTTCCCTTCTCTATGTAATCTTTCTCTGCAACTATTATTCCCACTGGCCTGTCTGAATCTTCCAGGCAGTGTCCTTCCCCTCACTCCACATTTTCTCCCTTTTTTGAAATTAGCTCACTGGAGGAGTAGGAGTTTTTTACTTCCTTTTGACACATTCCCAACTAGGTTTCAAATAAGTCCTTTAGTCATATTGAGCTCTTAGGAACAAGAGACTGCATTTCTTTTTATCGAATAATTAGTATTTTAAATGCTAATGGAATGGTTTGTTTGTTTGTTTGGTTTTATTTTTCCCAGGCAGCCCTAAAGGTAATCTTATTCTTATTTTTTCTATGGTGTATTAATTATATTTGGGTTAAAGTATACATTTCTTTCCTGGTAGGAAGGGTGTGTAGACTACTGGCCTGGTAGGGGATGGAACTGTGGGGTTCTTTGCAAGTTTACACCAAGTCCCATTTTCCACGCTACCCACTGTCTCCAATGAGAATAAGCCAATGGAAGACAAAGGTTGAATCATTTCTATCTCAAAGAGAGTAAAACAGAAATGCCTTTCTGCCCGTCTGTGTGTGTGTGTGTGTGTGTGTGTGTGTGTGTGGTGTGTGTGAATTTCCCAAAGACAAAGCATTTCATTTGAAACTAAAACAAGCATTAGAGGGTTTTTTTTTTCATGTTTTTTTTTACAGTCAAGGTAAGAGTTGATTCTCATGGAGGGCCCTTTTTAACTCATTTTCCCAGCATGAGAGACCACTCCATGTTAGCTTAGTGTGAGCAAAGCCTTTTGCTTTTCAGCAAGCCCTTATTTTTGTCACCATTTTATTGCATTAAGTTCTACTTTTTTTGTTCTCTCTCTCGGTCCCCTCCCCCCTTCATCTATGCACAGAAGGAGTCCAAGGGCAACGGTAGAGAAACTTTTCTGGAATTTTCTCTCTGAGAAAAGTGTTTTCTAAATTTGGAAAAGAAGTGGGTGTGAGAAAGCATTATATAGAACTGGGGTCTAAGGATAACTCTGCCACCAATATATAGCATGTTATGGAGAAGATTTGAATCTTCATTTTTGTTCAATGTATTTAATTAAAAGCCAGTATCTCCGGTGATAGCAAGCAATGAGAAGCATAGCAAGAAAATGAGTGCATGGGCCAATCTAAGTGTAACAGCCAGTACACTAAATGTAGATTTTACATTAGGTACTTTCTGTCATAGGGCGTGCAATTCCTTCTCAGAATGCAAAGATTTGTAAAATTAAAGAATATCTCATTTGTTTGATTGCAGAACCCATTGGCGAGCTAAACCAATTTCATTTGTAGCATATAAGTACCCCAAAATGTAGGAAGGTACTGAGTTCCAAGAGCTATGAATATCATATCCCAAGGGAATTCTGAAACAAATGAGGAATTCCAGGGAAAGAGGGAAGAATGAGGAGAAAGAACACAGAACATTGTACCCAGTATGCCATTAACCTGCCTGCCAACTTCATCTCTTTTTTGCCAGTGGATTTCAATTTCTCTCAATTTTTTTTGCTTCCCTTACAATAGAAGTCAGAGTAAAATCAGGATTTTCCTACCTAAAGTAATCACTTTCTAGCCAGATTTGTTAAAAATTAGCTATTGCTTAAAGTGAGAAATACTTATACATAGCAGACAAAGTTAATGGGACCTAAATTCTGTTCCCAATAACATAATATTCAAGTAAAGGTAAAATTGTTATTGTACGCCAAGCATTTGATTGGAATTATATTGCCTTTTAAAGATGTAATGCTAGGTAAATGGGAAAGAAAAGGAAAAGTCCAACTTTAATGACCTTCATTTTACATGCTGAAAATGAATGGTAATAACCAGAAAATAGAGAAGTTCCAGTGAGTTAGGATTCATAAATATTAAATGTAATGGGGGAAAATCACAGATCTTTAAGAAATTAACTTGAACAAATGGTGATTTTAGTTACGATGTTGTCATTTTGAGTAATGGTCATTAGCACAGTGGATTGTAATGGGTGTGAGCTCACTGGATAGAAAGAATGCTTTCTGATTAACTCAGAATTTTTTCCTGATGCTTCATCCAGTTGACAACTGTACTGTATCGCTCTTCATTTTGAGTTTCTGATTGGCTCCAAGAGCTCTTTGTTTAGAGATGCGTGTGCTCTATTTTCATGATTAAGCTTTTTTATGATTAGTCTTCATTTTCTTTTTTGTTTTAACTTTTACTATGAATAATATGCAGTGCTTTGGAGAACTGATTGGCTGACTGATATAACTGAGTTCAGATGCAGTTTCCTTTCTCTCTCCACTGTTTTCAGTCCCCGCTCCCTTCTGGGTTGTTTCTGACTGCATGGAGACCAAGCTTTCAGAGCTGCTGGGTAGCATTTTCTTACAGTGAGCCAGTTTCCAGTACAACTTGAATATAACCTAGTTGTAGGAAGCACAAAGAGGAGCCCCTGGTCTCACATAGAGCCCACTCCCTGCTACACACATTCACTTACACGCACTCTAGTAGTCACTCCTAAAGACAAATTTGTAGATTTCACAGACATATCACAAGGATAAATATCACATAGCAAACTCCCAGAGCAATTCTGCTAAAGATTTTAGGGGTTCTCCAATTTCCTCTCTCTATACAACATTCATAGCCTTCTTAAGTTTTTCTGATTTTTTCAGGTTCTTCCCCTGCATCTTTCTCTAGCATATCTTGCTGCATCTTCTCGTCTCTTCCTGTGTGTTTCCCTCAGATCTTCCCTAAATCTTGCCTTTTGTCAGCCTTCTAACACTCTCTGGACATACCCAGTTTGCATCTCCACCCCATCACCTTGCTCAAGCAAAGAACCCACCTTCCTTAGGACTCTTTCTTCTCTTCAGGGCAAGTGAAGGGATTTAGATGATTAATCATGGTTTATTATAGTTCTCATTCCATTAAGATTAACCTTGAATTTGTGTTTAGGTATCCTATGGAAAAAGCAATGTCTCTTCTTCATTTGCTGGTTTTCCCTGTGGATAATCATGTCCACAATGGAATTCATCCTCCTGCTCTTCCTCAAATCTCTACTTCTTGTTAGATGTATTCTAGGTAATGATCACCATCCTCCTAGTCACACCAGTGTGACTCCTAAAAGCACAAAAACTCTAGTTCTCTTGCCTCAGATCAGTATACCTACAAGCTATAACTTGCACTCTGGAGTCACCTGGGAGGATGAGGTTAAAGTGAATTTCTGTGGACTTTGTCTGAAGTCATGCCTTTCTTTGGCTTCTCCCTATGTCCTTATAGATCTCGGCTGGGAGAGCCTCCTTAATCAATTACCTACACATGATTCCTCTTTTCAGGTTCTGTTTCTGGAGAACTTGAACTAAGACAAATCCTATGCCACACATATTATTATTCATATTTTATGGATGAGGAACCTGAGGTGGAGTGATGATAGGTAATTTTCCAAATGCCAACATGTCTCACTTATAAAGGGAGAAGTTGGAACTTGAATCTGCACCATTCCAATTCAAAACATACATTCTTTCCACCCTACAATATTACCTCCCAATGCTACTCGAATAGTTTCCATGGCTCCATTAGGAACATGTCATTTCTCTGCTTGAAACCTTCAAGGATTCCCTGTTCCCTACATTTCTTGCCTTCTCATTCAAGGCCCTCAGAGACCATGGCAGTAGTCTCGATTCCCACTGCATTGTGTCTATTACTCTTTGTGTCCAGGTGCATGGGACTACTCAGTGTTCTGAAAATATGGGTTCTGCTGGTCAAAATCTATGCCTCTTTTTCTCACACCACAATCTTTCTCTGGAATACACTTTCTTCTTTCTATTCTCCTTAGTACTTCAAAAACTGACCCCATACTCACTCCCTTTTGACAATCAAGCTTAACTACCACCATTTTCTCCCCAGACAGAAGCACATGTTTTCTTCTCTGAACTATTGTAGAAATGTATAACACTCATTTGTATCAATGGGGCCAAGAAGGAGACAAAGTCCTCTGTATTTTAAGAAAATGAACAATAGAAATTTTGCCTTAAAAAAGGTTAAAGACCATTAATTTTGATGGAAACAGTGGATTAAAATATATCATGCTATGATGATAGGACCATAGTAAAATGTAATTGGTAGTTATTGTAGTTTTTATGATTACGGATCTTTTTCAAATTTTATTTTTTATACTTTCTTATAGTTTCTAAAATAGATCAAATAAAAAAGTTGCTCCTATAGACCAGATGAAAACAGTAAATCTTGCATAAGAAGGGAAAGAAAGACAGAAAAAGAGATACAGAAAAGACAGAAAGAGGAGGAAAGGAAAAAGGATGAGAAGGGAGGGAGGGACAGAAGGTAGGAATGAGAGGAGAGAAAAAATTTGGATGTATTATAAAATTGTGATGAGTTATAAAATTCAGAAAAAAGGGAATGCTATTCTTCAGTAATAATAAAGAGGGGTGAATATCTGTGATGGAAAGAGTGAGTGGATAAGGTAAAGATGTTGCATCCCACTGTCTTTGCTATTGATGTTATGATCTCTGTAAGTATTTGTTGCTGTTAGAGATTATTATGCCACTTTAGAAAGAATGAAATGATGATTGACTGGAACCGAAAGAAATAAGGAGTAATGGCCTGAAACTAAGGTGGGGGGGGGTGGAGGAGGGTGGAATAAATTAGATAATAGAAAATAAAATTAATAGTAGTATCAATTAGACAGCAGCATAATTTCCCAAAGAAAGTAATTGAAGCAATAGCATCCAAGCTGTTTGGAATGAGAAGAGATAAATCAGTGAGAAGATTAATACGGACAAACCACAGTAGAGCAAGAAAGACCAGAGGTGAGAAAATGTCTTAGGCTCTCCAGATGAAATGCACATACAGATTTCCTGAAGCATATGCCAAAAGATTCTTGCCCCTCACTGTAGGGAGTAAAAATGCATAGACATCATCAGTGGAATGCTGTTTAGGATTGCCAATCCTAATTCTAGAATTCAGAGGTATGACATTTCCAGCATCAGGCACCATATGCTGCAAGGGTAAAGTTCACTGTGACATCAGGGCTAGGGAAGCCTGGTGTTCCTGTTGGCAGACATTACATCAGAGAGAATGGGGCAGTCGCTGAGGGAGAGCCATGTCTCCTGCAGATTAGAGTCCTATTTGCCAAAAGCTTTCTTCAAAGCTCAAGAATTGTTGAAGTCAGGCCTCTAAAGTGACCATTTGTGCTGTGTGCACATAAACAAGGACAACTGTGTTCTCAACAACAGACCTCATGCATCTGCTGCAAATGGACCACAGGAGATTCCCTATCAGAGAGATCAGGATTATCTGAAAGTTTATCCTGACTTTGCCACTAATTCATTGTTGGCCTTTGGCCCGTTATTCATATCTATAAGCTCCAGTCTTCTCATCAGTGAAATGGGAACACTAATATGTTTGCCCCACTGGTTTGGTGTGATGAATAAATGATAATGCAAAGCACCTCATACAATGCACAGTGTGTGAAGAGTCTAAACACTAAATGTGTTTCTTTCTTTGCTTCCAATAACCCAATAACTTTTCTTTCTTGTTCTAACTTTTACCTCCACATTAAATATACATGTTATCTTCACACGGCATATCAAATTTACCCGTATATATTCACTCCACTTGAAATATTGAACCACAAGGTGTTAGAGAGGGTGAGAAATAATTTATTCATCATTGCTCCCAACATCTTTATATATACATATATGTATGTATATTTTATTTTAAAGATGTGGGGTATAAGCTCCCAAACTCTTATCTAAGATGCCATATTGGTCTTCTATTTCTGCTTTAAAAAATTACTACAAAGTTAGTGACCTAAAAAATGCCTATTTATGATGTCAACATACATAGGTCAGAAGTCCAGGCACAGTATAGCTAAGCAGTATTTTCTATTTAGAGCCTGCCAAGACTGAAATCAAGGTTTCAGCAAGGCTGCATCCTTCCTGGTACTCTGAGAAGACAACACTACCAAAATCATCCAAGTGGTTGGTGAAAGTTAGTTCCTGGTGGTTGTAGGACTGAAGTTTCTTTTTCCTTGACATGATAGCACTTAGAATTCTTCTCATTCTTGAAATCTCTCCAACTTCCTCTTCTGCCATTTTTAAAAACATTTTTTCTACTGTTCTCAACCAAGAGAAAGTTTTGCTTTTATGGGGCTCTTGTGATTACATTGGACCTACCTGGATATCCAAGATGATCTCCCTATTTTAAGGTCAAATGATTAGTCATCCTAATAATATCAGCAAAGTTCCTTTAGCCATGGAGCATATTCATTGACAAAATATCAGAGGTGCTCATGGGGAACAGAAATCTGCCTACCACAGATACTTACTTGGTTATCCAACTGCCTCATCTAGATTTTAGTTTCCTCACACTTTATCCTATTCAAAATTGAACCACATCATCATTCCTGAAAACATTTCTTCTTTTGTGTTCTCTTTCATTTTCCTCTTCTGTCCTCTTCTATCATGCCTCCTATGACACCTTATTTTATTATTTATCTGCCTACCTTCCTTGCTAAAAAAAAGTTCCCATGAAGGGAGAGACTGTGAGCTATTGGTTTTTTGGTCCACAGAGCTTGTCATAGTTCCTGATCCAATGCTAGGGAAGTGGATGATCTAATTTACACTAGAGAGAACTGTGCATGTCCCAGATCCCATGAAAGATATCTTGGGCAGGTCATATGTCATAGAATTTTCTTTTCTTTTTTCAATTATTATTTTAAAGTTGAGTACAATTCAGGGTTAGGTATACAAATGGCTGGCTTAGAATTTTCATTACAAGTTTTGTCCATTGAGCAATCTTACATAAGCCGGTTGACCTATTTAGATTATGGTTTTCTCTTCTATAGAATGAGTTATTAAAATAAGTTAATCTTCCCAATCTTTTCACTGTATCAAAGATTTATTATTCTTTTTTATTTTAACCCCAGTGAACCCAGATGTGGAAATACTTTTAAAACCAAATTTCATTTATTTAGTAGTAAATACATTTTCCCCTTGTTTACTTGTCAAAATCATGTGATACTCAAAGCACACAATTGAAATACTTGATTATAGTAGTGACTTTAACTAATGTTACTGTGACTTGAGATAATAATTAACATATCAAATAAATAACTAAACAAACAAAAAATAAATGAAGAAACATTTTGAGGGAAGATGTAAACATGTGAGGCAGAGAACTGCCATCATAAGGTTTTAAATAAGTCAATTTTGTATTTGAAAAAGAAAAGCAATTTACATAAGTCTATCAGTAATTAAATGTAGGGGGAACAAGGAAATTCTTTCTAAGATTCCCCTGAAAGACTGCAACACCTGATTATGATTATTCTAAACACCTGATTATTCCTGTTCTAAAACTCTGATACTTAAATATTAGTCTGCATTCCATTATCTCTTGGTGGGACACTGGAGGGACTTCTTCCTGGACAGGGAATCTTTGCTTCATCACACATGATGGTGCAAGGTCTAAATTCAGATGCACAAATGAATGGGACAAGCAGAAAGCAGGACAGAGGACAAGTATTAGTTAATGAGCTCTGACCACTTGTATTTAAGAAATACAGGCCTGGTAGAATCAGATGTTCTGATTTTAAAAGCAAGCTGGAAATCTGAATTTTATCTACGTTAGAAAAAAATCTTTTAAAACATTGGCAAGTAATTCAATTTTTAAAGTCCTATATGGACCATATAAAATATATCTGCAAGCAAAATGTGGTTTGTGAACTAAAAGTTTGCAGCCAAATGTGGAGTTAGGAATTCCTACTGCAAGGAGGCTGGCAGTTGTTAAGAGTCCTGTCTGGTCTGGTCACTCCTCTCCAACGCTGGGCACAAGACTTCTTCCTGCCTTAGTTTCCTTGTCATAAAAAGAGACAGCATGCATGAGAGGGTTTTCTAAAATGTAAGGAGCTGCAGAATTAACTACTGATGTATATTCTTATTTTAGCTCTTAATTTCATTTAGGAAGGACTTAATGTCATTTTATAATATGAAATCAACGTTTGCAAGAGATGTGAATTTTAGGAGAGATGAAAGATTGGGCAGAAAGAGAGTCAGAGAGAAAGAGATGAGATGATGCACAAATTCTCAGTTAGTTCTTGCCAGGTATTTTATGTTGTCTTTGATAGTCATGACAAATAAACATGTATTCTTTGCAGAGATATGATTGTCTACAATAAACCTACACAGCTTAATGTCTATTTTAATCTTCTAAGCTAATAGTAAATGGCTCAGCCTTTTGAAGCTTAGAGTAAAATACCTTCTCTAAGGCTCCACATCCTGGGGAGAAAGCAATGGAATGGTCTCATAAATTTGAACTGCTAACTGAGAAGTGAGAAGTGCCATAAAATAAATAAGTCAGGCATGCACCACAGAACACTAGAACCACACAGACATAACTATTATTTTCTTAAGGCAAAAAGAACGCAGATACTATGTTAGGATTTAGATGGACATTAGTTTATTTTGGTATATTGCTGTAAGTTAGAGCTCATTTAAGGATTTCCATTTAAAAGAAGATATAAAGACATAGGATTTTGTTCAACCTTACTTAATCGAACAGTCTCTTTAGACCAATGTCGTTTAAGCTAAGTTAATGGGGACCTTTGTGTTTTATTATGTCTGGGTTTACCTGTGTCCCGAGAGCTCTCTAGGCCCATAAGTATTGTTCCTGATGTTTGAAAGCACATCGGACCACACCAACATTTAATGAAACATACTTCCTCTCGCTCACATCTTGAAAACCATTTCACTTTGCTTTTTGGTTCTGAGTTATTGGTCAGCCTGAGAACAAGATTACTTGCTTAGGAGGGAAGAGTAAGCCTTGGATAGGAAGGAAGAGTGAGCATATAGTTTCTGACTTTCTAGGGGCATCATCTAGGAGAATTGGGAAGCTATGTTTCTTGACCTCTAGTTTCTTCATTACTACTCATGTTTCTTATTGCTCAGCTAGTGGTAGGTGGCACACTATCTTGGCATCTTAGGCAAATCATTAGGCTCCTCAAAGTTCTTTTCCTTATGTGTAAAATGGAAATAATATTAGCATCTACTTCATAGCTTTGTTGTGAGAAACAATTGAAAGAATGCACATGAAGTACTTACCTTTCCTGGCATGTGAAAAACATTAAAAAGTTGTTAGTTACTTTTAGCAATATTGTTTTTCCTCAACTTATATTGATGGAATGATGAAAGTTTTTTTGTTGTAAAACTGCTTTTTTTTTTTTTTTTTTTCCTCACAGGATTCCCCTAATTCTATTGAAGTATCAGAATTTAAAATTTGGGGGAAATTCCAACTGCTAAAGAGAAACAATACAAAAATAATAACAAGGTCAGGTTTTCTGGGTAATGCCTGATATTAACAAGGCTCAGTAAGGACAGGCTTTTCTTTCCTTATCCAACCATCTGCCCTCTCAGCAGCCACTGAATTAATATGGCATTTAGTCATGTATAATTAACTTATTCCTTCATGTCCTGTTTACCTGGTATACTGTAAAGTTATAGAAGTAGGAAACCATGCCATGTAGTGAATAGCACAGTGCTATACATATAGTAGATTCAGATAGAATTAAGGGCCACATTCAAACGACTATGTCGTTTAAACCACATGACAACTTCATAGAGTAGGTGTTGTTGTTACTGTTACTCCTACTTAACACCTTAGGAAACTGAGGTGTAGAGATGTAACTTATTCAAGATTCATAATAGATAGTGGTTGACCCAGAACTTGAACATAAACAGTGGAGAGCAGAGACCATTTCTAACCACCATGCTGCACTTCTTTCTGATGACTGAAATGAATGAATGCATACATGAAGAAAACAATTATATTCCATAAAGCAGTTCTAAATATTAGACAATTTGCCTTACCTCAAAAGAAATTAATTTCCCTTTGCCTAAATTAATACTCATTCTTGAACTGTCAAATCTGTTTGTACTTTTCATTGGATTTTTAAATGCCTGCCTTGACATGAATTTTCTAACAACCTTAAGCAATACAGTTCACACTTTAAATTTTGCAGTGGCAGTTGGAATAAATGCCACAAAGTTTGTACTAGGCACTTTGGGGGAAAAGATATAAAGGAGAATATAAGACCTCTTTTAGGATGTTACCATCTAATAATCCCAGAGAAGTAAATAATAGTAAAATAAAGTAGACTGTGGTAAGAGATTGACACACAAATATATGACAACTTTGTGAAAGGGAAAGACTTGGGGGAGGGTCCAACAAGGCCCTTTGAGCTTTGAAAACCTTTACGATTTCACTTTCAGTCTTTCTTTTGATATGTCCTGAGACCTGATTTGTATTTTCTTTAAAAACTCTATCTTGGCCAGGTGCAGTGACTCACGCCAATAATCCCAGCACTTTGGGAGGTCAGGGTGAGATGATTTGCCTGAGCCCATGGGTTTCGGGCCATCCTGGGCAACTTGATAAGAACCCATCTCTACAATGGATCAAAAAATTAACCGGGCATGGTGATGTGTGCCTGCAGTTCCAGCTACTTGGAAGGCTGAGATGGAAAGAAGGCCTGAGCCTAACAGGTCTAGTCTGCGGTGGCAGGGAGCATGCCACTGCCCTCCAGCCTGGGTGACAGAATGAAACTCCTACTGAAAAAAAAAAAGTATCTTTCTCACAATTCTGCTTTTGTTAAACTGGTTTCTTAGGCCTTTCTTGACCATTATGTCTAACTTGAAACTACCATCAATCTACTAAGGTTTCACAAATATTAAAATACTGCCTGGGCATGGTGGTTCACGCCTGTAATCCCAACACTTGAGGAGGCCAAGGTGGGAGAATTGCTTGAGCCCAGGAGTTCTAGACCAGCCTGGGCAACATATAGAAACCTTATCTCTAGAAAATTAAAACAAAACAAAACAAAAAACCAATAGGATAAAATATATGATCGTTTATAAATTCTACGTTGAACTAACTCTGAGAGTAAGATTTCATAAACTATCAGATTTTTATAAGGGTTGATACAATTAGATGATCTGATCATCATCTATCATTGAGATATCCATATGGACTCAGAGAAAAATCATTTATGATACATTTAGGCATAATAGATACAGTAGCCTATAATATAATGTGAGTTTCCTTAGAAATATATTTGTCATTTGCAATGCTACGTTGAAGTGTATTTGGCTCAGGAATGGGCATTCCTCACACTCTCATTCGTACGATAACCTGGCCAGCACTATTTTTTTTTGTATCAGTGCTAAATTAATAAATTACCATGTATCCTGAAAATTATAGTCCCAGAGGATAGTAGGTGTTCCTCCACATTTACTACCTTTCAAGAAAATAATTTATTATTGGCAGTGCTGTGCATTAACTGAATGATTATGATACTCATAAGATTATAGGTTTTGTTCTCTTATTAGTAATAATGATAGCAAAAATTATATTGATGATATCTTATAACATTACATGTAGCATGTCACATGTATATCACATACAAGACATATTGACAGATTACATGCTTCTCATTTGCCATCACTTTGCTAAGAATGTTACATGCTTTATATTAATTTTCCCATAGCAGTCCCATAAGATAAGTTTTGGTATTTGTCCCATTTTGCAGATGATAAAACTGGGGGTATATAAGTTCTGTCTCTAAAGCCCAAGTTCTTAATGTCTAAATTTACACACCTTCCACACAAGGGCCCTTCTAATAGTTTCAGACACTGACGTCTCATTGAAACTCCAACTTCTGTTGATTCAAGCACAGTAGAAAAGATTGCTCTTAGCTTTGTGGCTTCCTAGCCAGGAAGATCATATTTGAAATTACTCTTCAAGTGGAGAAGATGGGAGAGATTTGAAGCAGCTCGACTAAAAGGCTTTCCTTGAAAAGCTTCTACACGTCAACAGACCTGCAGCCGCTACCCCAGGTGAAAGAATGCTTTTCTCACTAAGAGCAGTTTCAAGCGGCAGTAGCAGCCCAGCCGTTCTCTGGGTCCCTGTTCATTAGTAGTCAAGGTTTTCATTGTGCTCAGCAAAACAGTCACAGAAAATAAATGTGCCGCACAGATGGGCCCATAGAAAATCTACTTGATGTATTCTTGAAAATTCACTGCTAAATGACTTTGAAGAGATGGGGGTTATTGTGTCCATGATTAAAATGAGGTGTGGCATGAATCTTTCAGATACAACACTGCCCTTTAGAGCTTTTTAAGACTGATAAGGTGCAAAGTGGTAGCTGGCCTCTGGCTCATGGATGTGCCATGGCTTATTGAACCACTCCCCGATGATGAAATTTATTTCCAGTATGTCTGGTTTACACAAAAGGTAAACTTGACTGTATAAAATAAGCCTGCTTCATTTTATATAAGATGGAGCCTTTCACTTAAGGATTTTCCAGCTTGGATTTTCAAAAGGTAGAGGAATTAGATCAATATTTTATTGGACCACATATACCACCCACACCAGAATTTTCTGATGTTATCTGTGTTGCTTGTTAAAAATGCTCTCTATTCCATATGTACATAGGAGTAGAGCCTGGGGATCTACATCTTTAAGTATCACGGGTTATTCTTGTGACTAGTATGCCACACTTTATATGAATTTGAAATAGGACAGTGTAGATATACCAAGACAAAGTGTATATTATATCCAAATTTGAAATAATGTGATTCCTCCAAATTAAAATGGATATTTACAGTTTCAAAGTTGATAGAATTACAGTCTTTACTACCAGCTAAGCTAATGTACTTGTTAATTTTAAATACCTTTTTGTATCATTGAACCACACTGCTTTTTTAGATACAAATAATGTTGATAATTTTTCTATGCCATCATAATATTCATTGTCACTCTGTATTTTATGTACATGCCATCCAAGTCATATTAAATGATGTCTTAGTTGAACTGCTGTAACAGAATACCATAGACTGGTTGGCATATAAACAACAAAAATGTATTTTTCACAGTTTTGGACACTGGGAAATCTGGTGGTGGCTAGTTTCCTGGTTTATAGATGGATTTCTTCTTGCTGTCTCCTCACAAGGCAGAAGAAGTCAGGGAGCTCTCAGTGATCTCTTTTAAAAGGGCACTAATCCCATTCATGAGGGCTTTTCCCTCATGACCTACTCATCTCCCAAAGGTTCCACCTACTACTGCCAACACATTGGGCACTAGGTTCTAACACACAGATGGTGGGGAGGGGTGCAAAAATGTCAGTCTACAGCAAATGGTAATGCTGTCACTCAGGTTGAAAAATGTTCCTTAAAATTACTAACATTAAAAAGGAAGTTACATGTGAGTATAATTTTGGGAGGAGGCACCATCAACATACCTTATATTATTAATTTAGAAAAGTGGCTTCTATAAAATATTAGGAACATTATGGAGAAAATTAAAAATAGAAATAAAGCAATATGTGTAGCTAATGACTGCAGATGTATATATCTAGGTGGAAATCTGCCTTGATCTGTGTGAGTTTTGAAATATGTGAGCTCTTCAAGAATTGTAATTTGCATAAAAAAGACCTAATGGTAGAGTAGCATTTGAAAACCACTGCAAAGCTGATGACCAATTTTGTGCCAAGTTGGCCACTATAGCCATTTTTATTTTTATTTATTTATTTTTTGAGTTGGAGTCTCACTCTGTCACCCAGACTGGAGTGCAGTGGCCGCTCCCAGCCACCGCAGCCTCGACCCGCTGGGCTCCAGCAATCCTTCTGCCTCAGCCTTCCGAGTAGCTGGAACTACAGGTGTGTGCTACCACACCCAGCTCATTTTGATTTATTGTAGAGATGAGGTCTCGCCAAGTTGCCCAGGCGGGTCTTGAACCCACGGGTTCAGGCTAGGCCATTTTTAAAAGGATGGATTATTTGGACAGAAGTGGAATGATAGGCCAACTATTTTATCAGAATAAAGGGATGCAGTATCATAATGTTAAACAACTCAGGAGGAAAAAAAATATTAATAGGGTAGTCTCAGGACAAGCCATTCACATTGTAGTCTGTATGGATGGCATGCCTCAGAGTTGGACAGAGTCTTTGCCCTGAAGTAGTAGTGTGCTGGTAAATGTTTAACTGACTCTGGGATTGGAAGAGCTCTGATTTGTTACATTTGCCCATTTTCATGTTGCAAATACTCCTACCACACCAATTTTAAGCACCACGCTGAAGTCAATCTGCTCACCAAATTCCTGAAAATGTAACAATCAGCATTTCTGAACTGTTGCTAGCTGCCTGTAACATACCATGAAAAAAATAGTCAGTCCTTAATAATCCCAAGGCGAATTAACCCTTTTGTTGGCTAATAAAAATTATAATTTAGAATCCTCCCCCATTTTTTTGTAATTCAGAAGCACAAAATAAGACTTTCCTCTTTCTTTTTTTTAGCCAGTTTGTTTCTTGTCTATACATCAGTATCACTGTCACAATACCCTGTTTGGGTATGTAGCAATGTGCTTCAGCTCTCGTGATTCAACTAAGAGCAGAAGAAAAATGTATATGGGACTTCCAAGTAAGTGGAATTGACACTCTGATTTGATTAGCAGTGATGGACACTGTGGTTGGATTGGAGATTGGCAATCGGTGTGGTGTCACATGAAGCAGAGAAGGGAAGACTAAGGAACCCATTGAGTAAATAAGATGGATTCACTGAAGTTGACCTAGCAACAGACAGATTTACCTTATAATACAGGCATAGATCTTAGCCATGGGGCTTTCTCCATATTATCCAGTGCTATAACTACAGCAGTGTATTTTCTTCTTGTCCCTTTCTTTCGTCATAAGTTTTTTTGCTTGTCGATCTCCTGGCCTGAATTTTGATTACCTACCAACCCTTCAGAATATATTTCTTTCTGCTTCTTTCTTTGATTATTTATACAGTTCTCTCTAGGAATGTTTCATCTTCTAGAATAAGATGGAACATAGAGAGGCACTGCCTCCCTTAGAAATTTTCTTCACTCATTACATCTCTACATCAGTCTCTACCTGTCCTCAAGATGAAGTTCAGATAACACTTCCTCCTCCCTGAAAAAACAGGGTGAACACAATCTGGCTGTGCTCTGACTTACTTAGCAGTGGTTCATAACCTCAGTTGTGCGTGAAAATCACTTGAGAAGCTTTTGAAAAACAATTACTGGTCAGGACCTACCAGAGATTCAGAATTCATTGCCATGGGATAGGATGTGTTGTAGAATTTAATGTTTTCTAAAAGAAGCATGGTTGACTCTAGTGTGCAGCCAACGTTGAGAACCACTGTTCTGTAAAATGATATTCTCCTCTTTTTTCCACAACTTAAAATGAATAAAAGTAAGGATTGATCTTTGGGTGGAAAATAGCTTGTACATTCAACTGAAAGTAGCAGAAATCTCCCAGGTAGCAAGCACCCTGTAGGAAGGGAATCATTACAGGAAGAGTTTGGGAAGAACTGATGTCAGTCATAGGGCATGCAGTCCAATGTCTCACATTAAAGATAAAGGAAATAAAGCCTAAGGAGGTTCTGACAAAGTCTTAAGTGACTTTCCCAAGATCATGTAACCCATGGCTGAAGGTCCAAAGGATGAGCTAACATTTTCAGAATGTATACACTGGGCCGAGCCATTTTCTATGAATTAACTTGTGCTTTCTTCCTATTTATTACTTAACAGTAATCTATGGTATATACCATAGTTGGTTTATCTTCTATCTCTTTTAAAACAGCTTTATTAATATAAAATGTGCCTGTCATAAAATTTACTGTTTAAAGTATGCAATTCAGTGATTTTTAGTGAATCTATAGATCTCCAGAATTTAATTTTAGAATTTTTTAAAATTACCTTTAAATGAAAGGTGGCTCAGCCTCTAATCCCAGAAATTTGGGAGGCTGAGGTGAGTGTATTGCCTGAGTCTATGGGTTCGAGACCAGCCCGGGCAACTTGGTGAGACTTCATCTCCGCAATGAATGAAAAAATTAGCCAGGCGTGGTAACCTGTGCCTGTAGTTCTGGCTACTTGGAAGACTGAGGAGGAAGGATCACTGGAGCCCAGCTGGTCGACCCTGGGGTTGCTGTGAGCATGCATGCCGCTGTACTCCAGCCTGGACGACAGAGTGGAACTCCAACTCAAGAAAAAAAAAAAGAAAGAAAGTTCGTACCCATTAATCTTCACAACAATCGTAAGTCCATTGTTACTTTGCTCCATGGTAAGACTCAGAGTGCTTAAGTCACTTGCTCAATGTCACACATGTAGTAATAGGTAGAACCAAAATGAAAAACTAAGGCAGTTGCATCTCAAAGTCCCCATTCAGAACTCGAGCCAGTCCAGTGTTGCTTCCACCCACACTGTAGGAAAGGATTCATCAGGCAAAAAGTAATTGGACAGATATTTTTTCACAGATCATTTATGGGAAAAGGATTTCACCAGTAGAGAGAAGAAGCAGAGGTGACTCTCAAAGTCTTTCAATCCTGAGTCATGTCTGTGTGCCCTCTTGCAAGTCTGTTACTTACATTCTACATTTTCTAGCTGCTATTTAGTTTCTTCTTCTACAAAGCAGTATCCTTGAGTTTGAGGATCATAAATTATGCATCTTTGTTTCCCCATCATGCCTAACACTATATTTAGCCTATGTACTAAGTTTTCATAGATATTTGGAACAAATAAATAAATGAACGAATGATTCCTGATATTGCTACAGTATGGCATCTAGATATCAGGTATTCTAGCTTTATCCATCTTTAAAAATGTCCTTTCTAAAATTATGTATGCATGATTACACAGATAAGGAAAAAATAGAGCGTGTTCTATCTAAATAACACCATTTTCTAGTAAGTTATTGGTATTATTTAGTGGGGACATTTTTAAATGTACAGTATATATACAAAGATTTATTCTGTTTTTGGTTATTTTTGAAAACTACTGACCTTCAAGTGGTAAAGGATTTGTCATGACTTCTTAATGAATTTTAAAGAAAGAACCATGAGTTCTAATGTATTTTCTTTATAATTATACCTTATGATTGTATATAGAAAAGTAGGTGACCTGAGTCACAAATTCTATCGAAACCCTTTGGAGTTTTAATTACGCAGCACTGCCACCTAGCATCAACCACACAGGTCTTTCTTTTTTTTTTTTTTTTTTTTTATTTATTAAAAAAGAACGGAGGTTTCTCAGTATTTAAAATATTATTAAAAGGATCAATCTTTTAAAAAGTGTGGACTGAGACTACTTCGGGAAGTATTTGCAGTAGCCTCCAACCAACACTGTTTACTTAAAAACCCTTGTGATTGGTGTCAATGAAGAAAGAGGTGGTGAGATCTGCTGAAGAGTTTCAAATGTCAAACCTGCATATTCATGAGTTGCAGGCACCTGTGGCCGAGCTGTGCTGTCTTCCTGCAGATTCCTAGTGCTGCAGTCAGTGTTCAGAAGGGCAACCAAGGGGGTTTCTAAATGGCATTGTTGTTTATTTGCATATAATTATAAATATATATTTAAATATATGTACACATATACAGAAAGGAAAGAGAGGCAGGTGGAACGCGCACACACACAGAATTATCTCAGGGGAGGGAAAAAAGATTTTCATCCTACTCAGGAGAATGCCAGCGTGAGCCAACACTCTGCCCAGGAATTGATGCCTTTGACGAGGGACCTCTTTAGTTGGCAGGGTAGATAAGCATGTTTCCTTTGTCAGAAACAGAAGACATTAGTACTTTTGTCATTTCTATTGGGTGTCCCTGAATGTGATGGACAATGCTAATACAGGACGCAGGTCTCAGTCTTCTCAGTTCCCAAACTCTGCTTAAAACAACACATCAAAACAGATCAATAGTATTTAAGAGGGGGAAAACATCACACTTAGATTGATGCTTTACATAATGAGCCCTTTATGAGATGTAATGCCAACTGTTAATCAATAGACATGCCAGAACTGCGTCTAATACAACCTTGTAGAGTTTTTTTTAATTAATCCTTATTAAAAATATTGACTTGTTGTGACTTGCTGGGGCTGCTCCTGGCTCTGTTTATTTTTTTATTTTTTATCCTAATTAGGAGGTTACGCTGTACTGCTTAGGCTGCAGATAATAATGTAATGATTGCTGTCTTCAAATCTGAGAATCAATATGAGATATTATCAAATTGTGCCAAGTGTCACAATTATGAAAATTGCTCGGAAATTTAAAAGCTGTACAAGAGTGGGATTTTTCATTTTTCTTTTCTTTTTCTTTTTTCTTGTTTGCTTATTTCTACAGCTTTCTTAAAATTAGGTAGGCTCAAAAAGTTTTTGTGTTTTCAAAAGGACATTCTCAAAACATTGTATTTTAGCATACCATCTTCCAAGGGAGATACATCTTCCTCATACAGTTGTTTAAAAGGGTTTCCTGACCAGACGCACTGGCTCAAGACTGTATATAATCCCAGCACTTTGGGAGGCCAAGGTAAGAGAATTGCCTGAGCCCAGAGGTTTGAGAACAGCCTGGGTAACTTGTTGAGACCTCATCTCTACAATAAATAAATCAAAAAATTAGCCAGATGTGACAATGTGTGCTTGGGTTCAGCTCCTTGGAAGACTGAGACAGAAGGATCACCAGAGCCCAGCAGGTCGACGCTGGGGTGGTTGTGAGTGTGCCACTGCACTCCACCCTGGGCGATGGAGTGAGACTCCAACTCAAAAATAAATACATAAATAAATAAATAAAAGGATTTTCTCTCCCCAACTCCCCACATCTAAAAAGATATTTGCGCCTTAAAAACTTCGCAAAAGTTCTAATAGGAAAGGAAAAATAGAGTATTCAAAGTTTTTACCAAGTGTGTAACTAATTGAAAGATGCACAAGAAAAGAAAGAAAAATATGTTAATAAAAGAAAACAAGTTAATTTTCTAAGAGACTCAGAAAGCAATAGCTGGAAAGAATGTAATAATGAAGATAAGAATAATTATAGTTAAGAGAGAGAGAGAGAGAGAGAGAGAGAGATAGTACTTAGGCAAAACATGGATAACTATTCTAAATTCACGATGTGTATTAACTCATTTAATACTCACTGAGGTCCTGAAAGGATTGCACTATAATTATTTCTATTTTACGGATGAGACAATTAAGGCACAGAGAGTTTAATTTACTTGTCCAAAGTCACATAGGAAATGACAGAGGAAAGATTATGAAGCCAAGCCTTGCTGATTTTTCTGATTCTGCCTATGCTGTGAACCAACCACTGTGATAACTGAGATGTTCTTTCAAATATGGTCTCACTTTGAGATTGAGGAAGTTGGGTGGAGTTTAGCAAATTGAAATGACTTTTCTCAAGGCCTCAGTCAATAGTAAACCACTGGGTGCCCCAAATTAACATAGATTACAAATCTTGGTCCCTTTTGGTCTCCTTGTTGAAGTGGTAATCCCTGAGGGTGATCAGACCAGGAGCAGCCGGCAATATTGTGCAAAGCCATTGAGTCTCAGGCCTCCTGAGATCCCCTGCAATTGCCTTCTCAGTCTCCTCATGGTGAGCTCTTTAAAGGGTCATTGTTCCTATGAAAATTAGGGAGGGGTGTTAATGGGAAGAAGCTCTACTGTTTAGCACTATGTTTGTGAATAAGGAAAATGTTTTCCTTCTATAGCCTCTTTAGAGACAATTAAGCATTAGCTTTTGTCGAATGCTAAATTATGAGTGAATTTAGTTTAAAGTATGTGAACCATGCACCCTTTGAAATTTGCCTGAAAAGGCTCATTATAAAACTAATGCTATGAAAAAGCACTCCCTTTCAGATTAGGGAAAGCACCTGAATAGTTTTCATAAGTGGCTGCGCATCGTTTGAAAGCATTCTAGTGTTGCCTGAAACGCTTTCAACACACCTTTCAACTAGGAAATTTCACATTCAGCATATCTGTAGTTCTACAAGACTTTCAATAATATTTAAATTGGTTAACTGTATTTCTTTTATATCTGTTTTAATGCTTTTATTGATTTGAGGTAGATAAACTTGATTGTGCATGAAATCTTATTTTTCCACACAAAGGAGATATGATTTGAGTGTATACAGAGGAAAACTGTACCGCTAAACGGGCCAGACCTCTGAAATGCAAAGGTTTGGGTCAGATAGGTGTTTGCTGAGGTCTTTGAACTACACTGGTGCTGAAGCCAACATTTATTTCCCCAAAAATCAGTGCTGCAAAAGAAGGTTTGAATGACACCTCTCAGTCAAAGCTCCTGGGAAAAATAATCTTGAGTCTTAGCATGAGAATAATAAATGCTTCTCTTAAGAACCCAGGACTTTTAGTTAGAGTTTGATTGTTTGTTTATTTTTAGAGCTTATAGACACTTTGATTCCTACAGCCAATAGTGTTAGCCTCTTTCTTACAGTTAAAAGAAAGCTAACAATGAAATCTGTGGACATTTCAATAGCTGTGTGCAGTAGTATAATAGGCAATATAAAATAATTTTTAAAAAATCCTTTGTATTTTGTAAACCAAATCAAGGACATAAATGGTTTGACTTTACTGCTCACATATATAGACCCTATTAGATTATTACATCATAAGTAAGAATCAAGGTGTTATACTTGAAGCATTGAGCAACAAAAGGAGTATCTATTATGTTCTTAGAGAGTTTCTGCCTCATGTACAGGACAGGTGATAGCTTGGTCATGAGAGTGAGATATACTGGGTTCAAATCTCAGCTCTACCACATGTTAGTTTCATTACTCTGGGCAAATCACATCATCTCTTGGCATCTCAATTTCTTCACCCGAAAAAATGAGGATAATAAGACCAATCTAATATGACCATATGAATAAGAACTTCGGCCACAGCTCTTTATTGAATGCCTACTACATATCACACATTTGCCAAGGGTTTGGGATGCAGCTGTAATCCAGATGGATATGGTCCCTGCCCTCCTGGGGCTTTTAGTGTAGTCATGGGGATGAATTAGGAAGGCCGTTGTGTAAGCTGCTACCTTTAAGTCCCAACGTAAATGGTAAGCACAGCACGCTGCAAATAGCTAGATAAGGCTAACGAAGAGAAAAACAATTTTTAAAAAATGTTTTGGGGAGGATACTGAAGTGATATTTTTGAGCTTTATGCCTAAAACTGAGCATATAAAGTAAGGACTATGGAAATAGAGTCAACATGGTACTCATGTGCAAAAGCCTGTAAAGAGGAGATGAGGTCTCCTGTGTGTGTGTGTGAACTTGTAGGTAGCTGCTTTCCATTGATTCCTAGGAGTTCAAGTTCTCTTTTTTAATCCCTTTGCTAGTACTCTTTTTAAGGAATTTAAGGAAAAACAAATACCTGCAAGTAGCAAGCAATTTATACAGTAACAAGAAAGTTTAGTGACATTCTCACGTTTAATTTTAGCAAAAATGCTAAGCAACATGGTGAAATATAGTAAAACACTAATTTTGCACCTGAAGAAAGATGTATTTGTTCAAGACCATGCAACCAGTGAGGAGTGGGAGGTGGAAATTTAAGCTCTTCAGGAATCTTCTGCTTTATAACCTATCTTCTCTCTGTATCCAAATTTGGTACGATTGATTTAATTTCTTAGATTCAATATACTTACTAAAGACAGACATATACAACATGACTAGTTATTTAAGTTAAGTCAAAGGGGGTCATTGCATCTGGATTTCTATTTGAAAGGCCAATAACGACAGTAGAATATTTATTAAAATGTATTTCAGACAAAGTTTGGTACATAACTCAACTCTAGGGTGTTTTGGATTGTGCAATAAACACTATTTATCCCAATGTTAAAACTGATTAAGAACTGCTTCCTGAGGGAAAAAAAAATGGCCAAGCTGAAAGGAATGTTCTTTTATCAATTGCCACTAGTTATGGGGTTTCAGCATTTCAAAGCATGTGTCTTAAAATGGATTTTTATTTTTAACAAAAAAGACCAGAACAATTCGTTTACCCAGACAATGAGCAAACAAATGAATCTGCCTTTGAATTAGCAAAAGAAGATATTGACACACAAGGCTCTCGTGTTTGAATACAATTTTAAACTTTTTATAAATTATTATCCAAAACACAGTGGTAAGAAATAATATTTATGGAAGACTCAGAAGAACATTCATTCTCTAAAAATTTCACTTCTGAATAATTTTGGTTCCTTGCAGAATTGTGTTTACAAAATTGAAATTTATTATCATACTAGCAGACTACACTGAAGGAAACTTTAAGAAATACTGGCATAAAATACATTATTATATGTAACATAATGACTCAGGGGAGGATGTTGTCTATCACAGCTAATAGTTTTCTTCTTTATAAAGAACAATCAGTGTCTGGAAAAATGAATTACTTTTATTTTATAGATATTGTGTAGCACCTATGTTCCTCCTTCTGCTAAGAAACATGGACTTAATACATCTACAGTCTACCTTAAGCTTTGACCAGAACTGTGTGTAACCCAGTTTGCAAAGATTATTTTCCTGCTTTTCTGTTGTTATTTATTTTCCACCCTTATTTTCTTTCAGTTTCAGTTCCCCTAATTACTCATTTTATTCTAAAAACATTTTAAAAGCTGTTTCAAATTGTTTCAAAACAATGTGGGGAATGAAGAAATATGTGGATATATAGACACATAAATTATAACCTTTGATATGCTTTTTATGTGCATGCTATTATTTCATGTATGATTTAAATAATGTGTGAATTCTTGAAAAAGTGTAGAAAAGGGAAACATCCTGCTAATTGTTAGCCAGAAAAATAAGTCTTTGAGTAAAAATAATTTTTTGTTTGTTTGTTTCCAAGAGGGTTTGTACACATTTATGGGGTGCATGTGAAATTTTGTTACATGCATAGAATGTGTAATAATCAAGTTAGGGTACTTAGGGTATTCATCACCTGAGTATTTATCATTGCTATTTGTTGGATACATTTCAGGTCTTCTTTTGTAGCTATTATGAAAAGTACAATACATTGTTGTTACCTGGATTTACCTGACAATGCTATCAAACATTAGAACTATTCCTTCTATCTAACTGTTTGTGTGTGAGGGTGTGACACTTTTCCCCACCTTTCACTACATTCTTCCAGTCTCTGGTAACTACCATTTCGCTCTACCCCCAGCATTCTGCAGCTACAGCTGTTGCAGGTAGTGAAATTTGTCCTCAGGGAATGTGAGAATGTGGCTGCTCCTCTATGGGGAGGGGAGGGCCTGGGGTATGAGCAGAATTACAGCCTGTCCCTTCAACTTTGAACCCAGTTGCTAAAGGGCTGAAGGGCTCTTCCATGGCTAGGATGTAGGAGTCTATAGTGGAAATGTGGACGGTTGGGGGGTCTCTTCCTTTCCCAGTATTAAGAAGTCTCTTCTAGCTCTCAGTGATTCCAACAGAGCAGTTGCCTCACTTCCCTTCTCTGCTTTGCTTTAGGGGTTTCCTGTCACTTCCCTGTTGAATACCAGTGTTCCCTCTCTTGGATGATCTATTTGAAGTGTGATTATCTACTCACTATTTTGGTTCTTCTTAGTGAAGGAGGCGAGTAGGAGATGCCTCTAGTCATCCATCTTGAAGCCACTTCTCTGAGTAGGATTTTTAATGGCTTTCAAATCTCATTGCACATCAAAATCATCAGTAAAGATATTTTTAAAATGCAGAGCATTGGGTTCCATTCCCCCAAATTTTAATATTTTAGAGCTTGGGTGAGACTCTGTCCTCTTCATTATATAAAGCTTTGCAGACAACGTTGATATAAAGCCAGAATGGAGAATCACTTGCAAAAGTGCTTAATGGGTAAGAATTTGGTAGAATAATCCAATGTGTATTAGAAATGCAATGTGGATTAGTTCAAAAGCTGAATATCAGTTTACTTGGATTAAAAACAAAACCTGCTTGAAATGTACTGAACGTGCTGAGTTCCTTCTACATACAAAGCACTATGTCAGGTTACAACAGAGAATTTTCAAGTTGTCTTGGTATTACGGGATAAATTGAATAATGGGTCACCTTTATTGCATCATCACCACCATCACCCAGAAACATATGTTGAAACCCACTCTAGCAAAGCAATTTGCTATGTGCTGGAGATACAAAGTGCTCTAAGATATTACCCTTACAGTCAAGGAGAGTCAGCTACTTGGACAGACAGGACATGTAAATAAAAAGATAATTAACAATGCCAGGAAGCATATGCTAAGTGCCAAATCAGTGGCTGCAACAATAAATACTCTATGAGTTTGAGGGAAGGAGATCATCACAAGCCCTGGAATTGGTGACCTGATAGGGGAAGGGGAACATGAAGTCTGACCTTGCTGTTTGGGTAGGAATTAGATAAATATTTTTGCAAAACTCAATTTTCTAAAATATAACTGCAGCTGGTTGGCTGTTCATGCATATTCACTCAAACTTTATTTTAAAACAGAGGCCCTATCAGTGTACGTATAACTCGAGGTTTTAGAAAAATAATGCTCCCTTCCCTTTTTTTTTTTAACTTTTCATTTATAGCTCATTTAATGTCTAAACCTGTCAAGCAGGAAACCAGACACAAACACATATTTCGGAAAGGGCAAAAAGCCCTAATCCATTTGTGAAATCACATTCATTTATAAGGGGGTCAGTATTTTCATGAGGTTTCAACCCACCTTGAGTTGACTGCTGTTTAGCAGAGAGTTTATTGTATTTCAGTCTAAAAACAAATCTGCTTTATTACAATTAGGGAGAGTGAAATTGTGCTTAATAATTTTTCCATTATAAAAATAAGAAAATGCTTGTTAACATATAATGTATTCACTTAACATGATAAGAAAAGCACTTGATTTCATTTTCCCCCTGAGTATAAAAACCATTTAGAAGGAGTTGTTTTTATAGTGACTCAACAGAAAATATCTCAACCAAGATTGAAAGCTAGCATCAGTGAGTATGATAAGAAAGCATAATTTCTATTTTTTTTAATTCCATAGAACTTTCAACGTATGTATGACAGGCTGATATGGAGGACAGAATTTATCGAGTGATCTGAAAATTAATAAACAATTATAGCTGGGACTGAAATGGTGCTTTATAAAAAGAAAGAAAAGGGAAAAAAAATAACCTTATGGTTTTTTTATAAAAGCATGGGTAAAAATCCATGAAAACACTCAACAATGCCCAGATGCTTTCTATCAAGCGAGTAAAGAGCACTTTAAAATGTCTCTGATGGAACTCAGTACAGAGAAAATAGCATTGGTCTAACTTTAATAAGTGGAGAGTTAGAAATAACATAGGAGATTGGTTCCCCTGAGTTACCAACCCTAGCTCTGTCTTTGTGTATCCAGATGAAACATGAAGAATTTATTCAGTAATGAGTCCTCACACCCAGGCTAAGGGCAAACAAATCCAATTTTTAAAAATTCCTTTTTCAAACAGAAGTTCTTTTTCCCTCTTCTTCTAGCTTTGTGTTCATCCTTCATTTTCACTCTTCTCTCTAACTCCCAGAGCTAAAGAACTTCATTATGGTAACAGGGAAGAATATGTCCTTGAGGCTGGCAAGTTTTTGAAGGTGCAACAATTGAGGCTTTGTCATCATTGTTTAAAGGCCAGAGTTATACTTTGTTTCATCAGAACTCTGCTGTACACAACAAAAGAAAGTCACATACCATTTTGAAGTAAAAATCAACAATAACCCATTTCTTAGAAGCCAGGCTACTTGAAGAGACCAACTTGAAAATGTCAGATTTTTATCAGACTTTGCACATCACAATTGTGGGGCTCTTGTGAATGAGGATTACTCCATAAAGCAGGAAAGGTTAATTATATTTGGAACAAGTGAGCCTGATATATTTCAAAACAAGTAGGAATTTGAAGACTTGAGTCACAATGTCTAAAATCTAAGCCCTGTGGCTTGTCCTCCATCATGGGTGAAGATATTAAATATAATGAAACAGAGAATGAAACATTTTTTAAAAAGAGGGATAAAGGTAGCAAGTCCCTTTTCCACTTTTTGGGTCCATTTGAACATACTTTATGCTATTTCCTCTCCACCTCTTGTCATTTTCAATATATTACTGTAAGCATGTCCCACTCCACAGCCCATGGGCCACATGCAGTCCAGGACAGCTAATAATGCAGCCCCACAGAAACTTTTTTTTTTTTTGAGTTGGAGTCTCACTCTGTCACCCAGACTGGAGTGCAGTGGCCGCTCCCAGCCACCGCAGCCTCGACCTGCTAGGCTCCGGCGATCCTTCCGCCTCAGCCTTCCGAGTAGCCGGAATTACAGGCATGCGCTACCACGCCCGGCTGATTTTTTGATTTATTGTAGAGATGAGGTCTCGCTGCCCAGGCGGGTCTCGAACCCGCGGGCTCAGGCAATCCACTCACCTCAGCCTCCCAAAGGCGCGGGATTACAGGCTGAGCCACCAAGCCCAGCTCACAAAAACTTTTAACATCTTATATTTTTTAGCATTTATTTTTTTTTGTGACTCCACGCATAGTTCCATTTTTGGAGTTCACAATAACGCTTCATTTATGATATTGCTTTTTGGCAGCACATACATTTGTGAGCAGCTGTTTTCAATTATGAAACACACAAAGAGCAAAATTCAAACAAATATTTCTAACCAGCACCTTGAGAAAACTCACTAAGAATTGCGACCACTTCCATCAAACCAGACATTGATAGATTAGTTTTACAAAAACAAGGTCAAATTTCCACTAGTTTTATATTGTTCTCATTTTTTAAAACTTTATAATGAAAATATTTAAAAATGTCTTATTACGCATATACACTAACTATATTATATAATTTATGTGCAGTCCAAGACTATTCCTCTTTACTCGATGTGGCCCAAGAAAGCCAAAAGGTTGGACACCCGTGTACTACTTCTTTTAAATGTAGTTGTTTTGCCAACCCTATTTCTCTGTCCATGACAATCTTTCTTTTCAGATACCTGCATATATTAGTTTTCTAAGGTTACCATAACAGAGAACCTCAGAGTGAGTGGCTTTAAAAACAGGAATGTATTTCCTCAGCTCCAGAAGCTAGAAGACCAAGATCAAAATGTCATCATGGTTGGTTTCTTCTGAGGGCTCAATACTTGGTTTATAGGTGGCTTATAGCTGGCCCTCTTCTTCCTGTGTCTTCACATGGTAATCTCTCTGTGCTTTTCTGTGCTCTAATCAATTCTAAATACAAGAACACCAATCATATTGGATTAGGGTACACCCTAATGATCTTATTTAAACTTTGTTAGCTATTTAAAGATCCTGTCTCTGAATACAGCTACATTCTTAGGTAATAGGGACTAGGATTTCAACATATTCCCATAATTCATGTCCTTCTTACATGCACAACATTCCCACCATTAGGATCCTTTAAATGCAGATAACAGAAAACAATTAAATCTGACTTTAGTGTAAAAAAAGAAAGAAAGAAAAAAATTTGATTTCCACAACTGAAAAGTTTAGGATAAAATTATTATATCTGTCCATATAGCTGGATCCAGATACTGCAGTGATTTTGTCAGGTATTGAGCACACTCTCTTGATTTGCCACTTCCCCCTTCCTCTGCAATGCCTACTTTCTCAGACAGTCTCTTCCTCATAGTCACAAAATGGCTGCCAATTATCCAAACTACAGTCTAGTCTAAGAGAACTCCAACAGAAAAGGGAACTACTTTCTTCTCAGCCACTGTAATAAAAGTCCCAGATTCAGGTTTTATTAGCTTGGTTTAAATCTTGCATCTATCATGAAACCAATCCTTGATCAAATCAATGAGATATTTGGATGGCTGAGGCCTAAGTCACATGCATGCCCTCAAGTCAGGGGTGGAGTTAATTTCATGCAATAAGAGTTGGGGGAGGTTGGGTCCCTTAGGAGATTGAAGTTGCTATTATTAGAGGCAGGAGAAGGGTGACTGGATAGGCAATAATCAACAGGTGTTCACTCCACCAACCTTCCTCCCTCTCCCCTCACAAACTTCCAATTATTTCTCCAATCTCTGCTCAGGGAACTCTTCCTCTCTGAGATAATCTTTGACTTCCTTCAATACAGGAAGTACCAAATAGTACCTTGTCCACATTCTTCATTATTGCATAAACTTCTGGCATGCCTTCCTATCTTAATGAACCATGGGTTCTCTGAGAGGAAGAGTCATAATTTTTCTCTTTCATGAAACTAATGTCAAACAATGCCTGATAACACAGGACTCCTATACCTGTCTCTCTGTGTGTATGTGCAAGTGTTTTAAGCTGCTCGACTCAGGGAATCACAATTTGTGGAAGTTACTTCTTCTATGGGCAGCTTCTATCATTCCTGGTATACACAGGAAAAAAAAGAGGCAGCTTGTGAGAACCTCTAAGACAGATACGACTTTTATTGCATCAGGAACTGAAAGACACTGAAGATGTAATCATCAAATAGTTCCAGTGTCAGAGGAGTATGTATAACAAGAAGAAAGTCAAGTTTTCTTAGGCAATTTTCATTCTTTATCTGGGTCCTTATTTCTCTCTTCCTTTCTCTTTTTAAATTTTTAGATTCAGTCAGTGCATGTGCAGATTTGATACATGGGTATATTGTATGATGGTAAGATTTTAGCTTCTATTGACCCTCTCACTCAAATCATGAACATGGTGCTCCAAAGATAGTTTTTCAACCTTTGCCTCTTCCCTGCCCCCCCCCACCCCATTAAGAGTCCCCAGTGTCTGTTGTTTCATCTTTATGAGTTTTCCTATTTCTAAAACTACCCAATGTTTAAGCTAAGTTTTGGAAGTCTTCAAGATCCTTCGAATGGTTCTATTTGATGATTCTCTGGTGAAAGATGTGGTACACAGGGAGACAAGCAGGAGGGATGGGTCCACGAAAGTGCCCTAAGTGGGAATTGAGCGGTCCATACCCTAGATCTGCCTCTACTTCTATGCTCTTTTTCCCAATCCAGACATAGGAATGCCTTGTTCCACTTAGTCTGTGTCTGTTCTTTCTCTTCCCTAAGTAAATGTTATCCAAGATTAATGTCTGTATTTATTTCCAGAAATCTCTCCTGTTAGGGGCAGATGGCATCTCGGCAGAATAGCAAAAGTTTCCCTTATGGTTCCTGTGGTTTTTATTGATTGACAATTATCTTGTGAGAAACTAGGAATTCCTGTTTCCTATCAGTTCATACACTCTGTAACAATGTGTAATTTTGGATTCACAAGTCTGTATGTCTGTGATTGAGGAAACCAGTCCATTTACTTCATTACTTCATGACTCTCATCCAAGTGCCTCCACATGGCAGGCACTCCATTAATATAATTTTTAATGACTGGATAAATACAAAATAAATGAATAAATGACTTGCATTTGAAGTATTCACATTTCATCAATTTTAGGGCATCTCATATTTTTTTCACATGTTAACACCTGTGGAACAATTGATGGCAGCATTCAATCACTATTAGCTAGAGACAATTGTAATGGGATTGTTGTTCTCTATACATCTGAAAACGTAGCTGAAACTTTGATCGAGTCATGTGCATTATTGGTTATATATGTTGAATTTAAAGACCATTTGCTTTTAAATGAAGCATTTTGAGGTTTCATTTAATGAACATTTAAAGCAATAATATTGTCCTAGTTGTTGTCTGATAATCTTCCATTTAAAACTCCTCATAAGACCAAGAAAGTATCAATATCAAAACATTCAGAATGGATGTCAACAGCTTGGAAGAAAATCACCAAGACGATAGCAAAACAAGCACTATTTTAAGAAATGCTGTCTCACCAACTCGCCAGCACAGAGTTTTCATGTGTGGAAAAGCATAGACATTAATGACTCTTAGTCAAAAATAAAATGGTTCAGAAGAGTTAGATTCCTATTATGAAATGTTAGTAATTTATTATGTTTATGTATTCCATAAGAGGGTTATACAATTAACATTTATGTCTAAATGAGGCTTAGGGAATCTTTCAATAAGTTAAACAAGTGATAAGCATTAGGCCATAATTTGATTTAAAATATTTTTTGTTACTTTAGCATATAATCAATAGATCAGAGGTCTTACAAAGTACAATAATATCAGTGAGAGAGATATATGGGGGGTCAAGGAACTAGTTATCTTACATCAAATCTTGCCACACAGAATATTTTCTCCTTCTCCCCTGAAACTAAATTAATTCACTCTCCATGAAGATAGGCTTGGATTAGACCTAAGGGAGCATTTTCTCAAAGTCAGAATATGCTGATGACAAGAATTAGCTATTGAGGGAGGTAATGTGTTCTTCAGCCTCTGAGATTTGCAGGGAAAATTTCTGTGCCAATGATGACTAGGTTCTGTCTGTGCTAATATGCACAGAGTAGATGCCCTTTTAAATGTATAGATCTTTTTGTGTAATGACTGGACATTTTGGCCTTCTGTCCTTCAGAACAGAGAAGGTATAAGAAAGGAAACAAATAAAAGTAAGAAATGGGACTCCGCAGATTGTCTTAATCAACATATAGAAGCCTATGAAGAATGAAACAGAGTCAAGTTGTGTGGGTTCTCACTCTGCTGATCAGGAAGAAATGTTCTTGATAGATCAAAGTTGCTTTCAATTGCATTTTAGAAAATAAGAAACAGCTCTTTGCTTATGATCAGATATTATTTGAAGGAAGTCTTCTGAGGCCCATCAGGCATTCTATTAAGGTGTATTAAACATAATTAGAGTCAAGCTTGGTGGCTCAGCCTGTATTCCCCCACCTTTAGGAGGCTGAGGTGAGTGGATTGCCTGAGCCCGCGGGTTCGAGATCTGCCTGGGCAACTTGGCGAGATCTCATTTCTACAATAAATAAAAAAATCAGCCGGGCGAGGTAGCGCGCGCCTGTAGTTCCAGCTACTTGGAAGGCTGAGGTGGAAGGATCGCCAGAGCCCAGAAGGTCGAGGCTGCGGTGGCCAGGAGCGGCCACTACACTCCAGTCTGGGTGACAGAGTGAGACTCCAACTCAAAAAAAAAAAACAAAACATAATTAGTAGTATTTTTATACTTGTTTCATAAACAGACCAACACTCGTTTGTGGCTGGGTCTATATGTCTTTATATAAACAAATGCAATAATTTCCTCCCTAAAACAGTATCTGATTCGTCTTTTAAAATCACTGCAGAAAGATCTGATATCTCCAAGGCATCTTTGAAGAGTATCTTGTCATAATAATTTATCTAATCATAGACAATAATATAGAATGCGATGGTTAATAAACACTTTTCATTTAGTTCTTAATTTGAACTGGGCTAATTTGATCCTTTGTGAACTGATGGGACAGACAATATGTCAGACTTGTAAGTTTCAGAGAACCAACTACAGTCCAGCACACAAGAATCACACTTTCCACCCCAGAACTGTTATACATTTTTCATTTCTTAGGGTCTGTTCTCTCTACCAAGAATTTGTTTTCCTTTTGTCCTGACTACCCCCACTCTTCATTAAATATATAGTTCAGGCACAATTTCCACCAAGACACCCAACATAGCCCATTCACCACAAACTAGAACCGTGTCTAAAATGAAGGAATTCTCTTAATAAGTGAAGAAACCATTAAGAAATACATGTAAAACTATACTTATGAGTGGAAAAATTAATTGACTTATTTTTTTGGTATTCTCCATTGGGATTTTATTAAAAATTTTTTCTAAAAATTATTTTTGCAAACTCTTTGTTTTGGGTACTGGGGCTTCCCTTAAAAACTCTTGTACTGGTATAATTGAATAATATGACCAACATCACTTTTCTAAAGAACAAGAATAGAGAACAAACTGACTTTGGTAGGTGGCAGCCCCCCCGACTTTATTTGTCCTATTTGTTCCTATTTATATTGATTCTTTCTATTAACCATTTCTTTAGAGATATTTGGCCACCTGTTGCTGCTTGATTTCCCCTCATTTCTTTTTTTTTAATGTTTAATTTTAAATATGTGGGGTACAACTCAGGGTTAGGTATACAAATGTTCATTATGCAGGTACCCTTGTTGATGAAGTGTGCCCTCCCTCCACCCAGCAGTTTCCCACTACGGCCAATCCATTTCTTATAGTATTACAATAGTTGTTCGCTATGAGTGAGAACGTGTGCTACTCGGTTCTTTGTTTCTGTGATAGATCATTCAGTATTATTACCTTTAAGTTCATCCAAGTTGCTTTGAAGTTTATAATTTTGTCCTTCTTTATAGATGCATAATATTCCATTGTGTATATATACCACATTTTAAAAAATCCAGTCCTCTTTTGATGGCCAGCATGGTTGGTTCCATATTTTTGCTATTGTGAGCAATGCTGCAATAAACATATGTGTGCAGGTATCTTTTTCATAGAGTGATTTGAGTTACTCTGGGTATATTCCCAGTAGGGGGATTGCAGGGTCATATGGGAGGTCGATTTTTAGATCTTTTAGAAATTGCCACACTGTTTTCCACAAAAGCTGTACTAATTTACACTCCCACCAACAGTGTAGAAGTGTTCCCTTTTCGCTGCATCTTCTCCAACATCTGTTGTTTTTTTGAGTTATTGATGATGGCCATCCTGACTGGAGTTAGGTGGTACCTCAGTATGGCTTTAATTTGCATTTCTTTGATGACTAGTGAAACTGAGCATTTTTTCATGTATCTGTTGACTGCTCATATGTCTTCTTGAGAGAAGTATCAGACCGGGCATGGTAACTCATACCTATAATCCCAGCACTTTGGGAGGCTGAGGTGAGAGGATTGCTTGAGTCCACAGGTTTGAGACCAGCCCGGGCAACTTGGAGAGACCTCATCTCTACAATGAATAAATAAAAAAAATATTAGCCAGGCATGGTGATGCATGCCTGTACTTCCAGCTACTTGAAAGGCTGAGGAGGAAGGATCACCTGAGCCCAGCAGGTGGAGGCTACAGTGGGCATGAGCATGCCACTGCACTCTAGCCTGGGTGACAGAGAGAGAAAATCCAACTAAAAAAAAAAAGAGAGAGAGAAGTTTCTATTCATGTCTTTTGCCCACTTTGTAGTGGGCTGGGGTTTTTTTTGGCATTTTTGAGTTCCTTGTAGATCCTAGATGCTAGCCTTTGTCAGATATACAGTTGGCAAATATTTTTTCCAGTTTTAATGATGTAATTCCTTCAATCAGATTTTTTATATTTTTGGTTTTGCTTCCGCTCATTTGTCAAGCTCTTGCCTCTTATTATCAGTTATGAAGTTTTCCACTAAAAAACAAAACAGCTGAACTTAAATAGCTTACCAGTAGATTCATTGGCTCAATACAGGAAACAGCAGAGTTATAAGGCTTTGGGCTTGCTGACCCAGACATTCATATAGGAACACAGATTCTTTCTTTCTTTTTTTTTTTTTTTTTTGGTGTTTCTATCCATATATTGCCTTTATCCTGTGCATGGCTTTACTTTGGCAGTGCATGGAATAGCTGACAGCAGCAATTTGGACTATATACTGCCCATGTCCTGATCAGTAAGAAAGAGGATGCATCTCTATTTTGTTCTTAGAACAAGAACATTTCCCCCAAGTGTCTTAAGAAATCTTCTTCTCATGTTTCTTTGTACTAGGTTTAGCCCCATATCCATTCCTAGCCAATCCTTCCACACAACGGGAAAGAGGTAGAGTGGATGATGAGGAGTAGCCACAATGTCTATCAAAATATGTTTCCATTTGTGCTACATCCTTCATTCAAATATTCTAGAGACAGCTCAAAACTAATATGTTCCCAAATAGACTACCACCTTTCTTCTAGAGCAAATCCACTTCCAAATGTTCCTGTACTATAAATTTCATGGACATTTTCCTTATTATCTACTCCATAAGACAAAATGTTACTCATTGGCCTCCCTCCTCCAAACATGGTACAATATAAAGAGAGCAAAATACCTAGTTTATTCAGCTATTTATGGAGCCTCTACTATATACTGGGCATATTATTATTGTATATAAAGCATTGCTAGATAGATTAGAAATATACAAGTAGCATGTAATGATAGGAGAAATAAATCTCGTTCCTTATAAATACTAAACAGGTTTGTACATACTAATAGGATAACAAATTATGACAAGTGTTCTGAAAGCAAAGAATAGGGACACATAATAGATGGAGCACAACTGAGTCCACATTAAATTGGGTGGATAGGAAAGACTTATCTGAAGAAGTGACACTTAAAGTAAGTCTTGTAGAATAGAAGGGGCTAGACAGTCAGAGAGGCGAGGAGGGAGGATGAGCATTGCACACAGGGATAATCAAGTATAAAATATAATCAGGGAATTGAAAGGATTCCACTAAGAGTGTGGTATTACACAAGTCAAGAGAAGGGTCCTTCACGAAGAAAGAATTGATGATCCGGCTCAATGTTGCTAAGAGGTTGAATGAGATGAGGACTGAAGAGCAATTGTTGGATTTGGCAACATGGGTATCCTTTGAGACTTGAGCTGGAACAGTTTTACTGGAGTGACGGGAACAGGAGCAATATTGGAGTGGTTTGAAAAATGATTGCTAGATGACAAAGTGGAGACATTATGTGTACACAACTCTTTGAAGATGTTTTTTTCTGTGAAGTGGAACAGAGTAACAGTTGATAGCTGAAGAAGTTTGAGTTGTAATGGAAGCAGATTATTTTTTGTTTGTTTTGAGATAAGATTAAATTTTCTCTTGCATGGTCTAGAACTCCATGAGAATCAGGATTTGTTTTTTTGTCTGTTTTTTCTTTTTTCTTTTTGGAGGGAAGGTTAAATTTATATATCCTAACTAAAGAAAAAACCTGATATATAGTAAGTACTGATTAAACCTTTGGTGATTAAATAAAGGAGTTATACAGTTGTCCCTTGAACAACATGGGTTTAAACTACACGGGTTTACTTATATGTAGATTTTCTTTCTTTCTTTCTTCTTTTCTTTTCTTTTTTTTTTTTTTTTTGATTTGGAGTCTCACTCTGTCACCCAGGTTGGAGTGCATTGGCATGCTCACGGCCACCACAGCCTTGATCATCTAGACTTAGGCGATCCTTCTGCCTCAGCCTTCCAAGTCGTTGGAACTACAGGCAGGCGCCACCACATCTGGCTAATTTTTTAAAAATTATTGTAGAGATGAGGTCTCCCCAAGTTGCACAGGCTGGTCTTGAACACGGGCTCAGGCAATACTCTCATCTCAGCCTCCAAAAAGTGCTGGGATTATAGGCATGAGCTACCAGACCCGGTCTTAGATTTTCCTCCACCTCTGTCACCCCTAAGACAGCAAGACCAACTCCTCCTCTTCCTCTTCTTCCTCAGCCGACTAAAAGTGAAGTTATGATGAGGAAGACTTTTACGATGCTCTACTTCCACTTAATAAGTAGTAAATATATTTTCTCTTCTTTATGATGTCTTAATAACATTTTCTCTACTCTATTTTGTTGTAAGAATACAGTATGTAGTGCATATAACATAGTGTATTAACCAACTACGTTATCGGTAAGGTATCCTGTCAGCAGTAGGCTATCACTAGTTATGTTTTTAGAGAATCAAAGGTTATACACAGATTTTCGAATGCATGGGATCAGTGTCTCTAATTCCTGCATTGTTCAAGGGACAACTGTACTAGATCATGTTTGTGTGTAGGGATGGAAAATACCAATCATAGAACGTGAGGCAAAAAATTCAAAACAGAAGTATTTTAGAAAGAGCAGGGCTCAGATTTTCAGCACATGTAACAGGTTTGACATTTAACAGAAGTGAGGACTTTTTCCCCATTGTAATAAGAGAACAGGAAAAGGTGGGTGTAGATACAGTGGGTTTCTAGATTTGAGATAAAGTTCCCATCTCACAGTTTCTAGAGTTTTTTAAAGAGAACAAGGCAAGTTTATAAAATGAAAGTAAGGAGGAATTTGCTGGTGTTGCTGAGAGTAGACATGGAACATAGTGAAGAAAGGTAGTACAATTTCTGGCCAATTTAAAGCCACATCTCCTAGGAGTCAGATGCTACTTGCAAATTAAGATGTTTACTTATTGTGGTATGTTTTCCCTGAGAAAAAATAAAATAAAATAAAAGATAAAGCCACATCTCATGAATTTACAACTGCACCCCTCTGTCTGGTTGGATAATTGTTTATCTGCATGGATGTTTTGGGGAATGAAGGGACCTGATGGTTTAACTAGGAAAATTGAGGAGCAAGGGAACTGAGAATATTTCTAAAAACGTGATTATGGTGAGCAGAAAAGTGAAGGAAGTAAAGACTTGGTAGAAGCTACAGGAAAAAAAAATGAGTTGTTGGAGATGAGCTCAAAGAATTATAGCATGTGATGGGCTGGGAGGTTAAATTCAGATGCTAGGATATCTGAAGCTGTAATTCTGAAGACAGCATTGCTAATTTCACTTAGTCCCCTCTCTGGACAGTCCATATTCTCCCCCCCCACCCCAGTATCTTTCTAAGCTATAAATTTTTCCCCATTTCCTCTACTCCACCCTTGTTTGGATCCTTGTGACATTAGACATTTGCAACATCCTTCTGACATCTCCATGCTTCAGACTTTCACCTCTCACTTTTTTCCTGATCCAATCTTGTTTGCGTTGATCTTCTATTTATTTTCTCAAAACAGTATTTCTGTCACACGGTATCCCTGTTCAAAGCTTTCATTCTGTGTCTGGGGCAAGTCTAAAAGCCTTACGTTGACCTTCAAGGCTTTCAATTATTTTGTCATACTTTATATATGGAATTATTTTCCGGTAATTCCTTGACAGGAGCCTACTTTGTACCTGCACTGTATTCTGATCATTCCTCCCATGTTTTTGCCTGGGAACTCCTTCCTCTTTCTTTCTGTCAGTGAAAATCAGTATTGTGATTTTTTTTTTTTTTTTTTTTTTTTTTGAGTCAGAGTCTCACTCTGTTGCCCAGGCTGGAGAGCAGTGGCACACTCACAGTCACCACAGCCTTGACCTGCTGGGCTCAGGCAGTCCTTCTGCCTCAGTCTTCCAAGCAGCTGGAACTACAGCCGTGTGCCACCATGTCCAACTAATTTTTTGATTTATGGTAGAGATGAGGTCTTGCCAAGTTGCTCAGACTGGTCTTGAACTTGTGGTCTCAGGCAATCCTCTCACCTTGGCCTCCCAAAGTGCTGGGATTATAGGCGTGAGCCACTGCACCCATTATTGTGATTTTAATCTAGATCTTTTTTACTGTTTTCGTAGCTTAATAAAGACTAAGTTAAGCATACTTTGTTCTGACAAAAAACAAGTCATTCTTTATGCCTTCTTTTAATGTTATGATGATTATATCAGAAATCTTTACATTCAGGCTTAAGGATATTTCTTTTTGCATCACATTTTAATGGAAAAAGCATAATAATGACAATACCTCTAATAATAATGACAAACTAAATTGTCCAAATATGGAAAAAACAGTGTTTCTATATAATTTACATATCACTTCATTTAACACGTGTTAACCTCACTTCCACACAATGGAATATTCATTATATTTAAAGCAAAACAGCACTGCAATTTTGAATATTAGGAACTGTCAACATGATGCATTTTCATCATGTGATCCACAAGGAGTTAAGTGGCTACATTTCTCGTCGTATTTGTCCCAGGGACAAAGCTGCTTTCTGTGAAGCAGTAAGAGCATTCTAGCTCTCTGTGAGTGTAACCTCCAAGGAAGTGAGGAGGCCAAGAGGCCAGGTGTTCTAGGGAGACCCTCACTAGCATTTGGCATGTGGAGAGAAACACACCTAGGAGAAACCGTGAGCAGTCTGAATGAGTAAAATGTTAGTCACTGTTGCCTCCAAGGGCTGGATGCTTGGCTTTACGCGGGGCTGTGAAGAGTGTCTCTGAGTCTCCCAAGGGACAGAGAGCCTTGTTTCCAGGGGGGTGTGGTACTTCACCTCTATGCGTTCAGAGTGCCATCCTGTGGCCTAAAATAAGCTGTGTTTGTGTGTGGTTGTGACCGCCTATGGCATTTTTAAGGAGTTTTCTGAGGAGCAAAAGTATAGTGGAAGTGATACATCAAGGCTTCCTAAAAGTGTGACCAAAAGGAAATACAAAAAGAAAAGTGCAAGGGAGCACCTTATAATTCCTGTCAAATTGGTTCCAGTTATAATTCTCATGTGGCCCATTGCTGCTTCTGTTCTGGTGTCTAATTCTTAGCTGCCATTTGAATTCCTCTGTTGGTTTCCATGGTTTCTTCCCTCCTCCCTCAAATGTACATTAGCGATGATGTTTGCTTTTGTCTTAATTTCAAAATAGGTTTTAAAACGATAATATTTGCAATGTCAGGAGAGTAGGTAAGTTGACTTGAGGAAATACGACATTTCACATTTGGACAAACAGCAGTGAAGCAATACCTTCCAAACAAAGGATGTCCTATAGCTGGTCCCCATTCCCTACAGTTGATAAAATCATAGGAAATAAAATGGGACATGTTACTTAACTCCATTTCTTAATTCTATGCAGAGCCCAGGAAGCAGGTGCTCTCAGTTACTTCTGGGGGAAGCAAAAATGATGCAAACTTTCTGGGTGACAACTTCAGACTATATATTAAAAAAATTCAAATGTTCATATATGTTGGTCCAGCAAGTCTTTAGAAATCTGTCCTCAGGAAATGAACAGAACAACATACAAAGAGTGCTGTCTGTTTTTATTATTTATAGTAAATAATTTTTCAAAAACCCAGCTATCTGGTATAGGAGAGTCATTCAATAACGTGTGGAACAGCAAACAATGGAAATGCTGGATGACTGTTGAAAATGATGTAATAGGAGAAAGGACATTTAATGGCAGGGGAAAGTACCCTCAATATGTTCAGGGACAATAGCATATTATAGAATGGTAATTTGGGTCTTGGCCGTGTAAAGGAATCAAGAATAACTCTGCTTTATTTCTAAATGGAAGTAGAAACTAGCAGAGGGAAAGTCAGATAATGGAGATCAAAATAGCAGCTTCTTACTACTCTTTGTCAGCCCTTTAACTTAACCCTTGCCCTGACTATATTTGGGCACTCAGTCTGCAGTCTGCAGATGACCAGACAATGCCAGCATACCTCCATAGCTGGAGAGGGGCTCCCTTTTTCAGTTCCTTTTCCCATTATCACCAATGAGAGCAGTTACTCCTCCTCTCTTGGAAATGAGTAACCAATGGGTTGGAAAGGGGGCCGACTAATTCTTGTGCCTTTTCCATCTTGGAATGGAATTGTCTTTCTTTCTATGGCAAGAGATGAGTAGGGACATAGGCTTTCCCGTTTAATACTCTGCAGTATTTGACTGCTTCTTAATTAGTTTAGGACTCAGGAGGAGAAGTGAGGATTGTTATTACTGCCACCTGTCTAAACTCTAGTAAACATATATATTTGGCCACCAAATTTGTGTGTGTGTGTGTGTGTGTGTGTGTGTGTATTACTATATATATAAAATGACTGGAAGTATCCATGTCCGCATGCAAAATATTTTCTACAATGACCACTGACTATTTTTATAATTACATATATATTTCTGTATATATGTATATGTAGATAAACTTAAGGGAATATATATTTATGTATTTTATGTATGTATTTACATATTCTGATATTTGTATTATAGTACAATATACAGGGGTGTCAAAACATGTATGCACATTTTAAGTATGACATTTACTCAAAAGATTGTGTTCATCAAATGAATGTGAGCATCACCATGCAACAGGCAGGACAGTCAAAGAAAATGGCAGAAGCATGATTGAGCAAACATCATACTACACATTGCTACCGTAATTCTTGTCAACTTTGAAAAGTAATACATAGATAATATCCCTTAAAAAGTGTATGCATTTTGGGCACCCCTGTATTTATATATTATGAGATTAAATATTTATATAGGTATCCATATATTTAGAAATAAAAATAAAACATATAATGACTAAGAAGACCTGATACATAATCATGTAGCAAAATTCTGGGTGTGCTTTGAAATAAGCAAAGGCAAACTTTGTCCATTGGGGGGACAGTAGTCAGAGGGGAGTTGCCTGCTGACCACAGACACATGAGCAGTGGGAATACTTCTTCTTGTTCATGAATGGATGTGATGAAGGGGGAGTTTTGTGTTGACTGGTACAGGGTGCAGAGAGGAGGAGGAGGTGAAGGGCATTTGTGGGTTGAAATGGACAATTGTGGGGAATGTGATGTTTCATATTTCTGGCTTCCCTAGGAAGTCCCCTACTAACATCTCCTCGGGTTCATCTGTTTACCTGTCCAGTCATCTGTTCATCATTCATTCAACACTTAGTGTTTAGAAAGTCAGCAAACACCAAGGCAAAAGGTATGAAAATACTTGTCCCTAACCAAAAGAAGTTAATAGTGTATACTTTCAGGGATGAACTAGTTATTAAAATAATATCAATAAATATTTGAAACTATGTATTAGGCACCATGCTAGATCCTTTACAAGCATTCTTATTGGATCCTTACAAACAGCAACCCAAGAACTAAGTGAATTCTGAGGCCCTTTCTGTAAGTGAGAAAGCTACACACACAGAGTTTAAGGAATTACTCAAGGTCATCCAGTGAGGAAGTGACAGAGCTGAATTTATACCTAAGCAATTTGACTCCCGAGTTCATGCTCTCTGCTACCATCCAAACAGCCTTCACAGCCTGATTCTTCTGAAGGTGACATTCATTAACTTTCTGAAATCATGTTGCCTTTTTGGAATGGGAGGATACTTTTGTTTAATATTTGAAACATTTTGGAGAAACACTATCAAAGTTTGGGGCTGTCAAATGAGTTTTATTACAAATAATTAAAACAATATCACAGTCATCAAGAATGCATTTATGTTGCAGGAAAAAATAAATAAATGACTGGTGCTTGAAATAGAAGCCCCCAAGCAATATGTAATCACATAACAAAATAAGACAAGGATGCCAGCCTGACTCATGCGATTCCTTCTCTCCCCTTATGAATCTCAGTTTATCTTCTAGTTACAAAGAACAAGCCCCTGGGATAAATCATTTCATTCTGCATCATTCCTTTCTGCTTTTTTGAATTTAAATTTGAAAACGTGAAGCCTGAGAAAACCTAGAATCTAGTCTTTCTAATATGAAATTTAATTTAGGGGATGGCATGGAAGAAGAGCTGTAGAACTTCTAATGGATTTTTTTTTTCTGAAGGGACATGAAATTAAATATTGGTAATTATTTGATACGCTTTTAAATGTAGGCTCTGAATCCATCCTATCGCAGGAACTTCCAGATGTACCAAACATTAGTGTGACAACTGAAATGGTGAAATGCTTAAAAAATGATGAGAAACCTCATTTTCAAAACCAGATGACAGCTACAAAAAGTTGGCAGTATGTCTAAAAGAAAACATAGCATGCAGAGGGAGATCTAAAAATACTGTAAACAAAAACTGAAAGACAACTTGGAATTTCACTTCAGAAATGTTGTAGATTTTAAAATAGCACTAGTGACTTCTTTTCCCCTTTACAATGAAATTTGACAGAATTTTCACTGTAAGAGTTTTTAAAAAAATACTTGTATCATTCTTTGTAAATTTACTTTTGTGTATATATATATATATATATATATATATATATATATATATATATAAAATCTCCCTAAGGTTTAAGTGCATTCTCTAAATGTGTTTCTCTATCATAGTAGCATACTGAACTTCCAAACATAAGTAAGTACTCAATGGACAAATTCACTTTTGGCTAAGAGTAGTGGTTCTCAAACACCACTGATGGTCAGAATAAAACACAAATTGCAGGCCCCATATCCAGATTCTCTGATTTAGCATATCTGAAGACGGCCTATGAGTTTGTGTTGTGAAGGAGTCCCCTGATGTTCATGCTGCTGGTACCTGGTTAAGGTTAGGGTTAGGGTTAGGATTAGGGTTAAGGTTAAGATTAGGGTTAGGTTTAGGATTAGGGTTAGTGTTTCATACTTGGAAAACTCTAACCTCCCTAGGAAGAAGAAGTCTTTCCATGCCTCTTCATTAATGTCAGTATCACTAAAATTTAAATTGATGCAGTGTGTTTATTATTGATGGGTGGGGATGGCAGCTACAAACAATTTTAGCATTGAATCCATAGATTGATATGATCAATGCATGAATTAGTAAGTTATGGATTCTGGAGAAAAGAGATTCAAAAGCCAAATAAATGTCATAAAACATTTCTGAGTTCTCGACTAGACCATAAATTTGAAATTGCCTTATTTGTATATATATTGATGTATTAAAATAAATTAAAAACAAAAACACATATTTTCAGCCCAAAAAAGAAGTCCTGGTCATCCACTAATTAAATCAGTAAAAAATAATTGGCCACTATAAGGGAGATATCTGCATATCTTTGAAATTAGTGCTAGGTGTGAGCAGCTTATAGCCACCCTGTCACTTCCCTGGCAAGATGACAGTGGGAATACCCAGCCAGTTTTTTTGGAATGCATAGTAAGATCAATATAAACTGGATAGAAGAGTTTTCAAAATTTACTAGAGTGGCTGTAAAATATATAGCCCCTTCATCCATATCTTTAGGTCATATCCAGAATTGAAACATTGTTGAAGTAAATCCAGGAAATGAATAAAAATGCATACAAGATAGAAAGTAGCAATTCTGTGGAGCTTGGGAGAATCAAAAGACTGCATATAAATAAGGAAGAGCATGGTAAATTACGGCATCTGGCTGTGCCATTTAGCTAATGAACATTGCTGATATTTAGAGGGAGTTATCTCACCTTTCACAAGTGCACATTTTTTTTCCTTCTTCTCTCCTTCTCTTCCTCCTTCCCGCTCTCCCTCCTTCCTTCTTCCCCGTCCTTCCCTTCTTTTCTCCCTCTGTCCCTACCTCCCTCCTTGCTTCCCTCACTCTTTCCTTCTATTCAACAAGTATTTTTGCACACCTGCTATGTACCAGGCACTCACTGTACTTGGTAAGCTTTAAGGAGGCTGCAATGATTAAGACAGGTATCTTTAACTACATGGATCTAATAGTAATTTAAGGAAGAAAGATATTAAGTAAATAATTTAGACTAGGAAAGTCCTATAAGTAGGAATGTGTGTTGTAAAAGCATATGGCAGAGAAACTTGTCCTGCCAAGGACTCAATATAGAGTTCTCTGGATAAATGATGTTCAGACTTACTATGCTTTGGAGGACAGGAACTTTGCCTTATTCTATGACTTCCCATAGAACACTGCTCAGATTATCACAGACAATGAATATGTGTTGGATACCAAATTCTGAGTTCGAATTGTAAGCAGAGCTAGCTAAGGGAATGGATTCAGTAGTAATAGGGAGCATTCTAGGAAGGTGAAATGTGATATTGATGTGTCCAACCATAAAAGCAGTGTCTGTAGCTTGGCTATCCAGTATGGTAGCCACTAGCCACATGTGGCTAATAAGCACTTGCAATAGGGATAGTCTAAATGAAGATAAGTGTTAAGTTCATAACAGCTTTTGAAGACTTAGTAGGAAAAAATAATGTAAAATAGTCCATTATTAAAGGTAAAGATATTGATTACATGTTGAAATTATTATATTTTGGAGACATTTTGTTAAATAAAATACATTATTAAAATTACTTGCTTCTTTTTAATTTTTTCACAGACTACTAAAAAATGTAGCATTTCATGTGTGGTTAACATTATATTTCTATTTCACAGTGCTGATATATAACATAGATATGTAGATATAGATATTGGTTTTATTTTATGGAAGTATCAGGTGAGAAAAAGAGTCTGACACATATTGCAAACTCTTGCTCTCTGATCTGAAATACTAGACCATTCCAATTGATTTATTTCTTCACAGTGGTGAGTCCCATCACAGGGAGAAACATGCATCCTGCTGAAATGCTGTTACATTATGAAAACTTACTGTTTTGACCCATTACTTGATTGTCATAGAGTGCATTTCAATGCAAAAACTATAGTATCTGAGAATGCTGCTAAGTGAATATACTTAGTGAGCAGCCACTGAAAAGTATGGCAATGAATGTAAATGCTGACTGTATTTCCTCACGAATCCCATTCCTTGTTCGTTTGCTCAAGAGAAATTATACTGACTGGATGGTTTCGATTTCAGTTGGTGAAGTGGTGACATATGGAGGCAAATGGGTTCTATCTTTCTGGGAAGAATAAACCACGAGAGATGGACTTGGAGTGGGACCATTCTCTATATAGATACAACTTCAACTTGTAGATGTTTTCAATCCTTGAATAGAAAAAAAATGCTAATGATTAGACTTTTTATGTTCTGAATAAATTCAGAGGGATCCTGGCATCTGGAAAGAAAAGGAGAGTGCTGTAAAAGTTGATTCCGAGGTCCAGCTTTGTATACACATAAAGCACTGGAATCATGAGAACCAACTGCGTGATTACAGTTGCTTTCAGCTGAGAGGGCTCTTCAGTTGCCAACAAATAACTGAATTCAAGTAGAATGATAGCACACAAAACAACAAAACAACACCTTTCCCTAGAAAATCTATCGACCCAAACATTAACAGTGATGATGTAGGGTGAAAACCATTAAAATACATGCTAATACCTAATGTTTATATATGTATTATACTTTAAGTAATATTTTTATTATCTTATTCTGTCCTTCACTTGGAATTAGATGGGGCAAGCAGCATTATTTTCTTTGACTTTCTTGAAGGGGAATAGACACAAGCTAAGGCATTCTTGCTGCTTTCAAGACAAACCAATATGGACAAACAGGATATTATACAGCTTGCATTCCCATACATGTGCTGAAAACAGCCATGTGCCTGGACTACCTCATCGTAAGAAAAGACAGAGGATATCTAACCACCTATTGCATTTCCTCTATGCGATTTTCAGCTTGATTAAGAAAGAATCAACTTGACTTTGGACCATTGTTTAATGATGTGGTGATGCCTCTTTGCCCTTCGTGTAAATTTAAAAATTTTGCTGGTTAGTGTTACTTTGGGCATGGTATTCTGATATGCATGATTAGAGTACTGAGATTCTAGTTCAATCCTTTTAAAGGCCTGAAGGACAGAGAATATTGGACTGATACATATTTTTATTTTTTTAAACTTTATGTATTTGTTAATTTGTTTTTGAGTTGGAGTCTCACTCTGTTGTCCAAGCTGGAGTGCAGTGGCACAACTGTGGCTACTGCATCCTCAATCTGCTGAACTCAGGTGATCCTTCTGCCTCAGTCTCCTGAGTAGCTTGGTCTACAGGCAGTTGCCACTACAACCAGCTAATTTTTTTGATTTATTGTAGAGACAAGTTATCGGTATATTGCCCAGGCTGGTCTCAAACTCCTGGACTTAGGCAATCCTCTTGCCTCTGCCTCCCAAAGCGCTGGGACATCAGGGTTAAGCCACCATGCCCACCTGATAGATGTTTATTGAATGCCTACTATGTGCTAAGACAGGACTCAGTTTAGTAACACTAGAAATGAAACATCATTCACACTTGAAGTATAGAAAAATTCTTACTAAAGTTTGCTCAGGAAAACTAAACAAGGTAGAGAAATGCAGTTAGGACCAAAGGTAGACCTTTTGGGGGGGTCTAGTGTGATAAAGTTCTCCTGGCATTGGCTCAAGCAAGTTAATAAGGTTAACTTGTTCTGTGCTTCTGAAACCCTAAAGAGAAAAGTTTAGAGGGCTATAAGACATTCTCTCTGGGGTTAGGAAAAATTTTGCAGAAACTAAGAAAGCTACAGAATAGAAGTACCAAAGATGATAAGAAAATACATTGATAAAGTAGAGATGCTGAGTCCAACACCTGGGACAATAATTAGGCTTTAATATTCAACAAGTATGATGGAATCTTGTTTATTAGCGTAGGTCAACTACTGCTGTAAAATAGTTCAAAGAGAATATTTATCTCTCAGTAATAGAGGTAGGTAGGTGAGTAGCAGTCAGGTGGTTCTTTTTCGCATCTTCAGTGGGGGGAGGAAGGGATCCAGGCTGACAGAGACTCTGCCACTTTCATCATGTATCCTCTGAGGTTATCTTCATTTTGACCAGTAATGTAGGGAAAGGAGCACAGAGAAGCATCTAAAAGATTTTTATGAATTGTGGCTGGAAATGGTACACAACACTACTTCTCCCTATCCGCTGGCAGATCTCAGTTACCCAGACACAGTTAATTACAAAGGAGACTATGAAAGGTAGTCTACATGCAAACTGAGATGAAGGGAAGAACCTGAAGTTAGGTCAGCTACTAACGATCTCTGCTAGATTTGTTCAACTTAGCATCGATCCTGTACACTCTTAACACAATCTAATTTTTATCTTTAGGTCATTTTCGAGTAGAGTTAACACAATATTCCCATGCCAAAGCAATACTTGTAATATTTCAGTTTTTCCAAAATATTATATATATGTTAAGCTGTATGTTTGACTTTGACCTCACATGTCATACCTCTCTGGTAATACATTAGATGAAGTATAATATTAGATTGTCTTGTTTATCTTGTGACCATGTAGGCAGCATGATAATTTCAAGGCCATTTATTTTGGAGTCGAATATACCAGGGTTTGGGACCTTGTTTCTTACTTGATAGCTTTGTGGCTTTAGGTAAGTGTCTTAGCCTTTCTTCATCTCAAATTCAACATTTTAACAAGGAAACAAACACATAAAACAAAAACCCTGCCTCCCAAAATTGGCATAAGGACTCAATGATTTTTAAAAATGTAAAAATAATTAAAAATGTAAAATCTTAAAACAGAGTCCCAATTTTTAAAATGTTAGAATAGTTGTGAATTCCTATTTCTCAAATAGCTTATTTTTAAAAACCAAGAATGTAGGTTGAGTTTTCATGATCGATATTTTAGTATCTCTGAAGACAGCTATATTTTCTCCTTTCTTGTTGAGATAATTAATCTATTAAATATCATTTGTATCCCCCTCAATTCTGCCAATTGTGCAGTATTAGGACCATGTTTTGTGTACAGTTTGTGCTCTATAAATACCTGTTGACTATCTGCCCTTGAATTAATACATAGTTAACAATAACCTAAATTTATTGTAAGCCAAAACCCTGAAATTCTGCTATCAAGATAGTATTCATTTTTTCTGCCTCATATGAGATTGATACAAGGGAAAATTACTTGAATAAGTGCATATAAAGCTTGCCTGCCATATCAATTTGAAGGAAGTTGGTATATTTTTATTTCTTGGTTTTTCTTTCACTGAGATATTTAGTACATGTCGCTTGGCTGATGTATGGGAAAGAGAAAAGACATTTTCTACACTTCAGTAAGGATTAACAAGAGAACCCTTTACACTCGAGACCAGCTGGCATGGTGACTCCGGCCTTCCAAGCTTTCACGGATCATAGTAAAAGTGTGTAGAACCAGGGAGAGAAAGGGTAAAAAGAGAGAAAGGGCAGTTTCAGGAACAGCTGCCTTCTTGAGACCTTTCCCACCTAGGGGTTACCTCATTCAAAGTCTTCAAACAAAGCTCAGGAAGAAAGGCATTTGTGTCAGAACCATGTCTAGTGCTAAATGCCTAGAGAAAGCACTCTCCTCCCTGCTGTGTGTCACATGGAGATGAAATGTTAGTTCTCTATTATGCATTTGTAACCAAAGTCACTTCTCCACCCAGCTATCCCACTTCCAAGGTTGAGTAGATTCTATCTGGGTCAGCCGATTAACCAGCCCTTGCCTTAAATTTCTTCAGCTTCTCTCTTACAGTCTGCAAGTATTTACTGGAGTCTAGAAATGTAATGCTGTTCCTGGCATGGAGTTTATATTACAAAGAAGTGAGGCGAAATCTTGGCAAAAAAAAACAGGAAAAAAATTATTATGGAGAGTAATGACTGCTATGAAGTAATAAAAAAGGATATCTGATAGGAAGTAAGGGACGGATGTTGAATTTAGATAAGGAGATCAGGAAGGTCTTTTTTATAGTGGGCAAGTATCTTGACACCTGAATTGCAAGATAGGGGTCAGTGAGGCAGTCACAAGTAGCTCTAAGGACAGACCCTTTTAGAAAGCATGTGAGCATCAAGGCACTGTGTGGGAATGTTCTTGACTGGTTCAAAGAAGAGAAGGAAGACCCTTGTGTTTGGAATGGGGTCAGTAAGGCTGAAAGTGTGGTAACAGGGAATACCAGATCAATTATTTCCTCAAAGGCCATGGGAATGAGTTTAGATTTTATCTGAAAGGTGATAAGAAACCATTGGACCTACTGAGAATTTATCTCCTTTTGTTTGTGCTATGTGGTTAAATAGTCTACGCTACTGAAAGTTCTTTGTCTGGTGTCTTGAACTCTGCAGTCAAATTCTTAGTCCCTAAGTCTGTGAAATTACAAGAGGAATGAACAGTCATAAAAAGAATTTTAACAAGATTTATTGACACTTTCTAATTGTGAAATTTTGAATGACAAACTTTCTTTGTTGTAATTTCTTGTACATTTAGGATAGAGTAAAAGGTAAAATTTTACTTTAAGATGATTGTAGTGAAGAATTTTATTTAATGTATCAGAAATTATACCATTATTAAGGTTCTATTTCCACAGGGTGATTGCTAAAAGCCCATGTTCTGTCTTTAAGGTATGTTCCCCATTTAAAAGTACTTATCTTTGAAAGAGTGAATGAAATAGTTAAGGGAATTGGTGTTAATGAGAATTGACAAGCTGACTATAAAACTTCTGCCCTCTTTTTCTTCTTGTTATGTTTTCTGAGTTTTATGCAAAACATTGGCATAAATACTTTCTTGTGTATCAAAACATAGATTTCAAGTTTTTTGTGGCCCTGATTTGTACAGTTACATTTAAAAATATTTGTCCACTTATGAGAAGTAAAAATTATAACAGAAAAAGAAACTATAGTTTATTACAGTTAAGATATAAAACCCCCAACTAGAAAACAAAGACTATGTCAGTGTCAGTTTACATGAAACAGTAGTTTTGTGGTACATGCGTTTCAAAGTTGAGATCTGGTATAATTTAAGTGTTATTTTTACTTCCTGTTCTGTCTTTTCTTCATCAGATATACGGGGATGCCACTGGGATGCATGCTATCCCAAATTTTTTTCTCCCCAGAATTGTTTGGAAGTCAGGATTATTAAAGAGATGTTTGGAAACAATGAGTTTTTGATGGTGGTTTGTAAAATGTCTTGGGAAACTTGATGAGGCTTGTGATTGCTGTTTTGTTAAATTCTCTTTATTCCCATTCATTATGCATTCTTTTGGCTTTGGCTTTGGCTTTGGTTCTGGGGTTTTGGATGTGATCCTACACTAAGTGGTGCCCACCCTGTAAGTGATGAAGTGCCTTTGGGTATGTTTTTTGGAGCTGGCCCATTTGCATCGCGTGTGATGCAAGTGAATGAGCTTGATATTGTCTGTGGAGTTTTGGGATTCCCATAGTCCCTGGCCACAAATGAAAGCAGGCATTCAGGGTTAGTAACCCTTGACAACAAGTAAGGTTAAAACTTTGAGAAAAAGTGGAAGCTCTCCAGTTGTTAGCCCCATGACAAATAAAATACATTGACCAAACCATGTTTTGTCATGAGCAACTAGTCCAAAACAAAGATGTGAAGGGTAGAAATGATGGGCACGTTTCTTAGTAGAGCAATGGGAATAGTGAGATCTGCCAGGGCATTTCTGCTGGGATTCATTTTTTGGTTTTTACTGATTATAACGGTAGTAGATGTTTATAGCAGGTGTAATTGGGACTAAAAGTATGGTATTAACCTCAAAGTATTATGTAATGTAAAGAGCACTAGTAAAATATAATATAAATATTTAACAATTCATGCAATTGATCCTTTTTTTTCCCTATTCCCTCCCTGTCATACATTTAAGGAGTGTCTTTCATTTGACTGCGTTTCTACTAAAATACATGGAAATATAAGTAGGGTAAACAGAAAGAAGATAATATATTTAGATTGATTTACTTAGTAAAAAAGCAACAAGGAAAGTAGGAGGAAATTAAGAAAAGAGACAAACCAATAAAGAGTGGATTTTGCAGGGCTTGGAAAAAAGAAAGAAAAAGTAGAGTAGGTGCTATGTGGTATGAGATTTGGTGAAGATCAAGTGATAAAACAACTTTTTGGCAGTTTTGCTGTGTAAAAAGATAAGGGGGTTTGCTGAATGCCACGAGATACAATTTTCCATTAATCCCTCTGTGTACTCTGAAAAAATTTCAGTAAAGATATCTACATTTTTCCTCAATACTTTGGGAGTTAAAATTGTTCTTTCTCAAGCATCACCATACTGAGATGGGATCTTTCTATTTGACAGGCTTATAGATCAGATTTTGATGAAAATGCTGAAGGTACTGTATCAATAAATTAGTTTATACAGATAAAATAGAATATGCAAAAAGAGAATACAACTTCCCCCTATTACCTCACCATAAAATAAGATCGTTCTCTATGTAATGCTTTGTAACCTGCTTTTTCCCCCAGATATATTTCCACACTGATACATATGATTGCATTAAATTTAAAGGCTATAAAATATTTCATTTTGTTAGGTACTTCAATTGATTAATTCACTCTCCTATTTTTGGACAACCAACTGTTTCCATATACTTTGTTTTTATAAATGACACTGCAATGAGCATCTAGGTAGCTAAATCTTTGGGTATATAAAATAAAGTATTATTTTACTGGAACAAGAATTGATGAGTAATAAATCATTTAGAAAGAAAAGCAAAAATTATAAGAAACACCTAATATTTTCTCAGAGTAAAATGGCAAGTTAATTGTGGCAAAGCAAAGAAAAAATCTGGCAACTAAAGAGAGTAGAGAATTTAAGAATAGAAAAATGTGAAAATTAAGCAAAGAAAACCTGGGAAAGCATTACAAAATGAATCAAGGAAGGGTCCACAATCAATAAAAAGTATTTTCTTAAGTATGTACTATAGTTAAAAGGATTAGTGTAAGGTTCTCAATATTTCAGAGATGAAATAGAAAAAAACACTTAGCACACAAAAATGCAAAGCAATGTAGTAATAAAAATATGTCAAAAATGACAAAAAAGCTATTAATAGAAAAGATCTAAAGGACAATAGGCTAAGATTCATGAGAATTAATTTTTATATGAGAATGGGTTCCAAAGATTACACTTTCACATTTTAAAATGAAATAAAAACTCAGAAAAGATGTGTGTCAAAGTTAATAAAATCATGAAGTCACAGTAAGGATTAAGGAAGACAGAAACCTTTTTTCCCCCAAATTTCACAAAGCAAGAAACAAAGAACACCTTTGAAACTTCTTCATGACAGTTTTAAGGAAAAAGGAGAGATAAATTTTTCCCAATCATAATTTGAAAATAGCATATCATATTTTTCTTTGTATGCAAAATGTGCTGCTTTTTAAAAAATATTTGGTGCTTTGTGCATATGGGTTAGGAATGTGTCAATCCACAGGTAAAAGAAAACCCAACTAAAAGAGACTTAAGAATATAGTGGGTAAATGTTCTCATATAATAAAAAGTCTAGAAGAATGTGGTTACCTTTGTCAGTTAGCTGCCTAGAGACATCCTCAGACACTGTGTTCGTTTGTTGCATTTTTGGTTCCCAGATGAACCACCTTGTGGTCTTCGTGCCTTGTTCAGTTCCCTCTGCTTAGATCTGTGTTTAGCCTATGGGAAAAGTGATGTAGCGGAAGTGATGTGGAGGTGCTAGAAAACATTTTTGTTTTGAACATTCTTATTTATAATTCCGTGACATTATTTCTTCAAGGTCAAGCACAGGCCCTTTCTTTCTCCCTTATCTTCAAGATGAAAGCTTGGCCCACTTTGCTACTTAGAAATAAGCATAGATGTGAATGAAACTTGATATTCATAACTCTCTGTTAAAACTTCAGATGAAATAAAGAAAATCTAATAGAGGGCTGTGGCTTTACTCACAAGATCACGCTTTTGCCCCTCTGTTTCATTTTGAAACATAATGTTCCAATTCACAAGGACAGGAAGTTTTTGACTAATGTCCCCACAATTGGTGATCCTTCACAGATGTCTAAAAATAAAAGCAAGCCAAGAACAGGTGGCATCTAAGGCTTGTGTATGGAAGAAAAATGAGCTAGATTAGTGATTCTCAAATGTGAATGTGCATCAGAATCATCTGAAGGCTTGGTAAGTACACAGTACGAAGTCCTATTCCCAGGGTTTCTGATTCAGTAGGCCTGGGATGGGACTGAAATATTTATATTCCTAACAAAGTCTCAGGTATTGCTGGTGCTACTGGTTAGGAGATAACACTTCGGGAACCAGGATGCTAGAGATAAAGCAGACCAAGGTCAAAAATGTAAATGCGTACAGGAATCAAGCAGGTAATATAAATGATGGAAAACAGTTGAATGTCAGGCTCCAGGAGTGAGTAAAGACCAGAGATCTGGAGATACATATGAGGCGGGAGCCCAAAAAACTGGAATTTATTTATAAAAATTTTGTATTTATTATTACATGTTTAAACTTCAGTCACCTTCAACATTTGATGCAATGCACCTATCAAAATGATTTTTTCCACTGCTCAAAACAATTTTTGAACTTGGCAGTTTTGATGCCTTTTAGTACTTCTGCCGTTTGGTTTCACCACTTCCACATTGGCAGAACATTTTCCTTTGAGGATTTTTTCATCTGGGGAAACAAAAAAAAAGTCACTTCAGGCAAGATTGGGTGAAGAGGGAGGGTGGGGCATGAGAGTTAAGCTGTTTTTGGTCAAAAACTACTGAACACTCAGCATGGTGGGGAGAGGTGCATTGTCATGGTGGGAGAACCAGTCACCTGTTTACCACAACTCGGGACATTTCTTCCACAAATCATGACACAACTTTCTCAAAACTTCCAGATAAAAATCTTGGTTGACCATTTGATCTGGAGGAAAAAATTCTGAATGGACTACAAGGGCTTGCCCTCCAAAATATAATTCTGGGTATTTTTTTGGGGGGGTCTCTCTCATCTTGTATTTCTTCTGAAAGGAAATAGTCCTCGCCTGTCTTCTGCAGATTGTATGTCACCAAAGGTTCAAGAGTTCCTGGGTGATCTGATTTCTAAAGAGTGGATGGAAATATATATATTTTATATGTAATTTCCCAATTTTCATTTGTTGTTCACTAACTCAAATGTTATTTAAATAATATATGGGTCAAATAAATATGTCTTAAGGGTAGATGTGACGACGAGGGTCACCTTTTTAAAGTCTCTCCAATGCACAGATGATAACCCTATCTATCCATCTCCTCTCCAAGACTTGAACCTGAATATACACCTGTTTTAATTGAATGTAGATGCTGAAATCTTTGCAACATCAATTATAGCTACAACCTTTAGTCATTCACACATCTAATTTTGGTAACAAAATTAAAAGAATAGCTATAAGATCATGTTTATTACCAACTGCAATTCATCTCTTTTGATTTTTTTTTCCCCTCTCCTCATACCTCCAGGCCCCTAAGATGTTTTAAACAGAAAATTTTAATAAATAGCCTCATTACTTCTGATAAATGTAAGGTGTTGTAAATGGCTAAGGATAACAACATTCTCCTACTTTCAATGTCTAATGCACCAATAAAGTTAAGAGTTGATTCTATTTGGAAGCAAAAAGAAGAAAGCTGGCTGATTTGCATGGGCTGCGTTCTTAGCCTTTTATTTCTTAGCCTTTCATTTCTTGAATCAGTTAAAATATTTTACTAACCATCTGGTCACCTACAGATTCAGGAATAAACCAATGCCAAAACACATGAAGTTCTTGTAAACACTTTATATAAAAGAATAAAATAAAATCCTGGTCAATTGATCCATCTTCATTAATGATTCCTAGCATAGTTCGTTTTTTCTTTTTTTTTATTCACTATGACTAACAAGTATCATCTAGTTATGAGATGCCATTATACAAAATCATTAAAACATGCTTAACTGTACCGTGTTAATTATGCAATGATAAATTATTCTTTATTTCTTCATTAACAGTATTGTAGCAGTAGAATTAGCATTGTTTGTTCCTTTTTGGAGAAAAAAATCATTAATATTAAAAAAAGAAAATTCTGGAAACTTAATGTTTTGGAATGACAGTTTTAATTTGATTTTTAAAATCCTATTTGCTGATCCCCTCAGCTATAAAAGTTTAACCATTATGTCACTGTAATTACATTGACTGTTTATCTTTTCTTCCATGGCTATATCTAGGTCTGTGCAACAAACTGAGGGCTGACATTAGACTCTGAATCAGGAGACCTAAGGGATCTTACTAAGTCTTCTGCTAAATTGAATCTAATAGTATAATTTAAATATCTTCTAGTTTCCCACTCTGCATTTGAATCTGTTCATTATTAAGCAATAAACAATTTAGTTAGTGCTTATAGAGCACTATGTTAGGCACTGTGGAGGACAGGAAAACATTCTAAATGAACATATATTTTCTGCCTTGTAGTGTTGACAATTTAGCATGGAAGTTAGGCCCTGATATAATTAGCACACAGTAAAATGTAATCACAAATGTGGTGGTGCAAAGAAAATATTAGGATGTGGAAAAGAAAGTTATTCTGGCTAGATTGTTTATTAAAATTGGAGCTTAGCCTCCAACAATAAAGACAATGACGAGACAATAATGATTATGGCCAACACCACAATGTGTTGATTGTTTATTTTGCCTGCAATTATAGTTCTAAGAGTTTTACATGCACTTAATCTTTAAATTCTTACAAGATCTCTATGAGTTTGGTACTAGGATGACCCCATTTCCCAGGTGCAAAAACACAAAAGATTTTAAGTCGTTGGTTCTCAAAACCAGCTACACCAGCATTACTTCACTGGTTCTCAAAACCAGCTACACCAGCATTACTTGGAAACTTATTAAACATGCAGATTCTCCTGCCCTCCCTCATCTTGATTCAGTGACTAAGAAACTCTTGAGAGTAGGACAGCAGTCTGTTTTAGCAAATGTCCCAGGTGATTCCGATGTTCACTAAAGTTCAAGAACCACAGCCTTAGGTGGAGAGAATTAGGGGAGTGAAGACAATAAAGTATGACATAGATGTTATAACACTTAGGACTTAGTCCCATCTTTGCCATTTTACTCCTTTTGTAACCTCGAATTCATTATCTAACCTCTTTAGTTTTTTTTTTTTTTGGTTTTTTTTTTGAGTTGGAGTCTCACTTTGTTGCCCAGGCTGGAGTGCAGTGGCACACCCACAGCCACCCCAGCGTTGACCTGCTGGCCTCCAGTGATCCATCTACCTGCGTGCTACCATGCCCGGCTAATTTTTCATTATTGTTGAGACAGGGTCTCGCCAAGTTGCCTGGGCTGGTCTCACATCTGCGGGCTCAGGCAATCTATTCACCTTGGCCTCCCAAAGTGCCGGGACTATAGGCTGAGCCACCAAGCCCAGCCTACCTAACCTCTTTAAATCTCATTTCATCATCTGTAAAATGGGGAGAATAGTTGTCATTACTTCTCATCACTATTTTGAGGGTTAAATGAGATTAAGCACATAAAACTCTTAATACAGGTCTGACACAGTAATGATGTTAGTGATGACAAATGCTATAACAAAAAACAAATGGCATTTGTCATGATTAACATCATCGTCATCATCCCATCCACATAAAGAGAGCAGCATGCATTAAGGCAGGAAAGAGGGAATCGTTTTCCTAGGTGGAAGGTCAAGGGACCATTTCTCTCTTTTGGGAAAGAAACAAGTCACAAGTAATGAATTGAAACAGTAAAGCCTCAATATTTATATCCTTAAAAAGACCTCTTTGATTAACCTTCCCCCACAGGGATATTTTCCCTGATGTACTTTCCTTGAATGTGTAGGGATATAGCCTGTGCTGAATAAGTCCTTACTTTTTTACGTGACCCTATAATTGCTCTAATTTGACAGATGCACATCCTATTTCCCTTAGACAGCTGAGTCTCCTGGGTTTGCTGTTTCTTTGGTGTCCTCTAAAAGCTCTAGTTTGGGATCAGCCTGGATTCAAAATCAGGCTTCACCACTCATGAACTATTAGACTTTGGGCCAGTGGCCCAGGGTTACCCCCAACATGGAATTATTACATTCAACATTTTTTTTTAGTTGGTGTCTCACTCCATTGCCCAGGTTGGGGTGCAGTGGCACACTCACAGCCACCACAGCATCAACCTGCAGGGCTCCAGCGATCCTTCCGCCTCAACCTTCTAAGTAGCCGAAACTACAGGTGAGCGCTACCATGCCCGGCTAATTTTTGATTTATTGTAGAGAGAAGCTCTCGTCAAGTTGCCCGGGCTGATCTAGAACCCACGGGTTCAGGCAATCCATTTGCCTCGGCCTTCCAAAGTGGTAGGATTATAGACTGAGCCACCGAGCCCAGCCTCAACATGTTTTTAAAAACAGATTTATTGAAACCTTTAATTTTTAAATTTAAAATAGGGATAACTTTGGGTAGGTTTGTTGGGAAAAGTGGAATAGATAATGCAAGGTGAGTTTTCCTTGCCTGGAAGGTAAGAAGCTTACATCTCAGTGGACTCTTTGTTTCTTTCTTTCCTTTTTAAGTTAACCAATGACCCCACCCTACTCATAAATTTGTGATATTCCAAAGATGGTGTGACTCTGCAAGGCAAGTCAGGAAAGCGACAGTGCATAATTGCTCATTCCTTCCAATCTTTTCTAGGTGACGAAGTACTTATACAATGGTTGGGGAAGGGGATAAAATAGGAGAGTGGAGGTGCTGCAGACCTAATAGTTGCTTAACACACTTTGAAAAAAGTTAAAGGAAATATAATTTCTGGTCTCAAATACACACTTGGGAAGATATTCCTGGAGTATAATGCAAGCCTGCAGCCTTCCAGAGTATTAGTGTATGTCAATTCACTTCTGTCACAATCTAGTTATATGAATTTTGGCAAATTATGTTACTTTCTACACTAGTCTGTTCAGACTGCTATAACAAAAATATTATAGACTGGATGGCTTCTAAATAACAAACATTTATTTCTCACAGTTCTGGAGGTTGGGAAGTCCAAGGCACTGGCAGGCCCATGCCTCATAGATGGTAACTTCTTGCTGCATCGCTCACATGGTAAAAGAGGCAAATAAGCTCCCTTGGGTCTCTTTCATAAAGGGTACCAACCTCATTTATGAGGTCTTTGCCTCTCAAAGACCCTACCTCCCAAAGGTCCTATCATCACTGGGGTTAGATTTCATCATAAGAATTTGGGACCATATTCAAACCAGAGCAACTAGCTTGTATTTTTTTTAAGTAAATGAATACATGAATGTGAACTTGCTGAATGTATAAGTATTTTACTCTGTTAAGCACTGTGTTAATGTTTTATGAGTCACCTTTTGTCCTTATAATGCTAGCCTTATAAGGCAAGGATTATTAATCTCATTTCACAAGGGAGTAAAGGGAGACTCAGATAGGTGAAGAATTTTGCCCAGGGTCTCACAGATAGTAACAAGAGTTCAAGTTGGATTTCAAAACCATGGGCGTGTACTCAGAAGCCCAGGACTGGCATGCTACCCCAGTGGGAAAATAAGCAGTTGCACCAGAGAAAAAGGAATGTTTTCACCTCAGACTCAAACGCTACAGATTCTACCTGTGCATCATTCTTTGTATGTTCTCCTTGGATTTTAATCTCCATTCTGCAATCCCCAATATACTAAAATAATACATTTGTCCTCAATCCTTTGTTTCCAATTCTTTAATATTTCTATAATGACCATTTATGTGCCAGCCTTTACTCTTCTGGTATCTGCTCTTTCAACATATAAAACCTTCAGAAATGTTAGACAATTCTGCTCCTTTTTCAGCAAAAAGTTAAAACAAAACAAAACATTTTGGTCATTTGTGCCACACCTGTGGTGGCCAGTTCTAGATCAAAGAATTCCTGGTAGCTGGGATATCCATTTTAGAAGGTCTCATGTTTTCCTAAAGGTTGATTTTGCTGAGGAATTAGTATGAAGAGGCTGTATATTTTTTTAAATTTAGATATTGTTAATTTTGCAGAAGGAATCACAAGACTGATATTTGGCTAGAGGACTAGCATGGAAGTTTTAAACATGTGAACTGATACTACTCACCATGGGAGGCATGTTCTCCCAAGCCTCCATTCTATTCTCAGCTTCTCATTTTTTGTAAATCCTGATGTGGTAGACGCGATGGGGTATATTTGAAATAATTTGGTTGTTGCTGCATATGGTAAGGATATGAGACAGTTGAGTAGAGTATGTTTTGTTCCTAAACTCTGGGCTGTTTTCCCATGTAGTGTGTGTTACACACTCTATCTCCCCCTCCCCTGGCAGCTGCAAGGAACACTAGCTCACTAGGGTCTTGGGTAGTAAATAGGTGCACTGCAGTATCTTTCCCATAATTGGCCCAAGCAAACACTGAGTCAAAGATATTTTTACCTGTATGCTGCCTATATGTCTTCTCCTACTGGAAGTGAGAGCAGCACTTTTGTCCAACCAGGCCATGTACCTTTTTCCATCTGAATATTATTTCTTCAGCAGTTTACACACCTCAGGCATTTAATGTTGCCGATGCTTGCTTAGCAAATTAAACTGGCAGACAGACTTGTTAGCATCATCAAATTGTACCTAGGCATCTGGATGCCTAAGATATGTATAGGGTCAGATGAAAAATGTGTTAAATAGCATTTTCAGCCTAAGATTTTATTATCTAAAATATCTAACTCTTAGGTGAGGCAAATTCAAAGTAAAATAGGTGATACACCTTCCAGAGAAGATGAAGCCATGTGGATTGAAAAAGGAAAGGGGGATCTGCTGACTCTTTTAAAGCAGGAAACAGTTTCCTGGAAGACAAATTTTCCATGAGGGAGAGGGGGGTGGAGGGGGAGAATCATCAGATTCTCATAAGGAGTGGGCAACCTAAATCCCTCGCATGTGCCGTTCACAATAGAGTTCATGTTCCTATGAGACTCTAATGGCAACTGATCTGACAGGAGGTAGAGCTTCACTCACCAGTGGCTCACCTCCTGCTCTGAGGCCCTGCTCCTAACAGACCATGAACCAGTACCGGTCTGTGGCCTGGAGTTTGGGGACCCCTGTTTTAAAGGGTTTGTGTCAATATTGGGGATACAGGATTGGCTATGGCATTATCAAATAATTTTACTTCAAGTTTAGGTGATGGATTCTTAAATTGAGCTTTCTGTGTTGCAAATACGTGATGCTAACTCAAGTTAGTTTAACTTGAAATGAAAAATGTCTTCTAAGAGTATAGGGATTTTTCCGTGAATCCAAGTCCAGAATTATACCCATTATATACCCAGGCCTCTGGAAGGTAATAGAACTAGGGATTGGAAAACTGTACATATTCTTTTTTTTAATTTTTAATTTTAAAGATGTGAGATACAATTCAGGATATACAAATGCTCATTCTGCAGGCACCCTTGTTGATGAGGTGTGTCCACACCCCTCGGGCAGATCACTACTGCCAACTCCCCCCCCCACAGTTTCCCACTACTGCCAATCCTTTTCTTATAGTATTACGATAATTGTTCAAGGTTCGCTTATGAGTGAGAACATGTGATACTTTGTTCTTTGTTTCCCTGATAGATCATTCAGTATTATAGATTTTTTTTTGAGTTGTAGTCTCACTCTGTCGCCCAGACTGGAGTGCAGTGACCACTCCCGGTCACCGCAGCCTCGATCTGCTGGGCTCTGGTGATCTTTCCGCCTCAGCCTTCAAAGTAGCTGGAACTACAGGCACGCGCTACCTCGCCCAGCTAATTTTTCGATTTATTGTAGAGATGAGGTCTCATCAAGTTGCCTAGGCGGGTCTCGAAACCCGCAGGCTCAGGCAATCCACTCACCTCAGCCTCCCAAAGGCACGGGATTATAGGCTGAGCCACCAAGCCCGGCAGTATTATAGATTCTAAGTCCATCCAAGTTGCTGTGATGTTCATAATTCTGTCCTTCTTTATGGCTGCATAATATTCCATCATGTATATGTAGCACCTTTTTTTAAAATCCAGTTCTCTTTCGATGGACAGCATGGTTGTTTCCATCTTTTGTTATTGTAAACAATGCTGAAATAAACATACATGTGTGGGTATCTTTTTCATAAAGTGATTTGAGTTTCTCTGGGTATATTCCCAGTCGGGAGATTGTGGGGTCGTATGGAAGGTCGATTTTTAGAACTTTTTGGAACTGCCACACTGTTTTCCATGGAGGCTGTATTAATTTACAATCCCACTAACAGTGTAGAGGTATTCCCTTTTTGCTGCATCCTCTCCAGCATCTGTTGTTTTTTGAGTTATTGATGACGGCCATCCTGCCTGGAGTTAGGTGGTATCTCAGTGTGGTTTTAATTTGCATTTCTTTGATGACTAGTGAGGCTGATTTTTTGTTTGTTTGTTTTTGAGTTGGAGTCTCACTCTGTCGCCTAAGCTGTGCAGTGGCACGCTCATGGCCACCGTAGCCTCCACCTGCTGAGCTCAGGTGATCCTCCTACCTCGGCCTTCCAAGTAGCTGGAACTACAAGGCACACACCACCATGCCTGGCTAATTTTTTGATTTATTGTGGAGACGAGGTATCACCAAGTTGCCCAGGCTTGAACCCGTGGGCTCAGGCTATCCTCTCACCTCAGCCTCCCAATGTGCTGGGATTATAGGCATGAGCCACTGCGCCTGGCTTGAGCTTTTTAAAAAATGTATCTGTTGGCTGCTCATATGTCTTCTTTCATTAATTTTTATTTTTTAATTATTTAAAAAATGGAATGCTTCACTAATTTGCATGTCATCCTTGCACAGGGGCCATGCTGAAGCAAGCACTGTTTGTTTTTTTGAGTTGGAGCCTCACTCTGTTGCCCAGGCTGGAGTGTAAGTGGTATGCTCATGACCACCCCAGCATCACCTGCTGGGCTCCAGCCATCCTTCTGCCTCAGCCTTCCAGGTATCCGGAGCTACAGGAGTGCACTACCACCCAGCTAAGTTTTGATTTGTGGTAGAGACGAGGTTTTGCCAAGTTGCCCAGGCTGGTCTTGAACCCACAGGGCTCAGGCAATCCACTCACATTGGCCTCCCAAAGTTCTGGGATTACAGGCTGAGCCACCGAGCCCAACCTCATAGGTCTTCTTTTGAGAAGTGTCTATTCATATCTTTTGCCCACTTTTTAATAGGGTTGCTTGTGTTTTTCTTTTCAGAATGATTGAGTTCCTTATAGATCCTAGATGTTAGGCCTTTGTCAGACGTACAGTTGACAAATATTTTTCCTAGTCTGTGAGCTGTCTCCCTGCTCTCTTGATGGTGTCTTTGGCTTTGCAAAAGCTTATCATGTACATATTCTTTATCCTTCATTCCATGCAACTGCTTTTTTCTCTTCCTATGCTACAAACTGGCTTTCCCTGCATGTGCTTATCTGAGTATGGGCGGAAGTTTCTGATCCTCACATTTCCAAACACACATGTTACAAATTCAACTACTATCTATATCCATCAGATAGTAAATGTAAGTTACTCTTTCTTTTATCCATATTCTCATATTCTTGGAGAAAATATTCTGATTGGTCATGTGCTCACTCTTTCTCCAATCAAAATCTTGCAATATGGTAGTCAAGTGATCTTGCGCATAATATTGCAATGAACTTATATTAATTATCTGGCATCTGAGGAGTGGGTGAGATCCTTGGGACAGGTATCTGACTTATGCTTTTTTCGTATTCAACACATTCATCAAGTGAGTTCCTCTCACTTTTGAGGTGCATGGGAGGGGCTTGTTGAGTGAATAGGCTCAAGGACCCAATGAAGTCAAGTCCGAGTTATGGAATGTCTGACTCCTTTCCTACTTCAACCATCTGAGTCTCTTCTTTCAGCATCTCTTTATTACAATGATCATTTTTCATGATTGTGAGATTGCACATTATCACTAATCATCTCAAAGACAGGTGCAAAATCCCCCTGTTATGAATTTTAATTCAAATTTTTATCAAATCACATAAAAACACTCAGGTATAAGAAAAAGGGGGTTAACACAGAAAGAGAGGTCATGGACTATCACCTCGATTAAGAATTGGATATTCATTCATCTATTTTTGAAGAATCTTTTTACTGGAGATAAAATTTAACTTTCCAAAATTTAGATAATAAGGAGAGGTAGTTGTTCACAGAGTTCTTTCTAAGTTCTTGAAATCTCAGTTCTGTTATGAATTGTAGAAATTTAATACTCTGGGTTTTTTTTTTTTTTAGTAGGAGTATACATGGAAGAGAAATACAAGGAAGTGACAGGTATTGGTGAAATTTGGATATAAATCAAATAGATATTTGAATTCAAATCTAGGTCTATTGCTGGTTTTTATAATCCTTTAAAAATATGCTTTTAGCCGGGCTCGGTAGCTCAGCCTGTAATCCTGCGCCTTTGGGAGGCTGAGGTGAGTGGATTGCCTGAGCCCGCGGGTTCGAGACCCGCCTGGGTAACTTGGCGAGACCTCATCTCTACAATAAATCAAAGTGAGCCGGGTGTGATAGCGCATGCCTGTAGTTCCAGCTACTTGGAAGGCTGAGGCGGAAGGATTGCCGGACCCCAGCAGGTCGAGGCTGCGGTGGCTTGGAGCAGCCACTGCACTCCAGCCTGGGTGACAGAGTGAGACTCCAACTCAAAAAAAAAAAAAAAAAAAAAAAAAAAAAAAAATATATATATATATATATATATATGCTTTTATGTAATCTTGAGACAAGTTTCTTATTTTATTCCCTGTCTATAAAGTGGGGAATCTAAATAATGTGGTTGCTGCAGTATTTAAAGAGATAGCAAAGAAAGTCCCTACTGTGATACAGCAATTGCAACATTTCCATTCATTTAAATAAAAGGTTTCAGATACTCGGGTAAATAGGGTAATAGTAATATGGATAACACTCATGCCAGATCATAAAATGTGCCTGTCACATGACAGATGAAACACTTTTCTTCAGTAGGGACAGGACAACCCCATTTACAGTCCCTTCGGTTATACAGTATAACCTGTACAGGAGACATGTTGCTCTGTTTCTTCATCCCTCAGTGTGTCTTCAGTTGTTGCCTCTGCTTGGTGTCATCAGCCGGTAGTACTGGCCAAATCAACCTGTTACTTTTTAAAATCCTGCTGTTTCCATCAAGTGTTAAAAAGTTGCATTTGAGTCCCCATAGAGAATGGCATGCTATCCTGCTGGAGGATCTGGGGAGGCCTTTGATAGAATCTCTCTGACATTTGATTCCAGTGTGTGCCCTTCTTTTGTTCACACTTCCATTTGTCCTTTGGGTCCCTAGTCCTTGTTCCCAGCAATCCTGACTACTTAGGGTTTCTCACAACCTCTTTTGAGGACCAATATTAATTTATCAAGCGTGGCTTTCTTTTCCATTTCCAGGACTTAAAGAGTGTGTATCTTTTGATAGTAGGGGTTTGATGACTTCTTTGAGGCTTTATTCTTTTCCCCACAAGAGTGGCCCTTCATTTTTATAATCAAAGGCAATGAAGAAGCCAGATTCACTTTCCAGGCACTTGTACTAGAACACAAACATTTCATAGCATGAGGGATGTTAGTAATTGCTTTGGGAAGGAACATTCCCCTCTCAAAAATCAGAAGCTACCTCTGTATTCTAGGCAGTTCATCACAGCTGTCTCCCGCAGAGCCTTTTATCTGCATGTATGGAAGAGTTTACACTGTTGTAACATTTGATACTATATTAGACAACAGAGGGTAGTAGGCAAATGTGAGATACTTTCATTTCCTTGAACCTCTGAGTGATTACAGCATTATGCTTCTGGTGAATGGCAGTGCTAATGGCTGTAAAAATATAATGGTATACCTTGAGGGATCTTAGGAAATGCAGGGATACAAGTACATAATTTTGAGATTGATGTTATTGAGTTATTTTAAAATTTGCACAGAATTTTCTATTGGGCTGTACATTTTTTAATCTTCTCTTTCATATCACCTATTGATTTACAACTAAGCTACAATAGTAAGCACAGACTACAAAAAGTCTTTTTTTAAAAAATACAAGCTTGTATAAATGCACTCTTAAGCTATTACCCAAATTCTCACTTCTTACTTCTTGATAAATACCCTTTTCAGCCAGAATTGGTATGAGCTTCTTTCTCTGCATTTGAATTCTTCTATATCTTGAAACTTGAACTATAGCATTTATGGTCATTTGGTAAATGAATTATCTCCTTTCTCATAGGTGCAAAATAAGACATAGAGACATAAAAATGGAAGTGACATAAGAAAATAATTTGATATTATCATTGGTGCTTCTAATATTCACTGACAAGCCTCAATGCCAGAATATAATTGGCAAAATAATAATTAGCAGGAACAGTCAGGCAAAAACCCAATGCATAGTACACAGAAAGGTCAAATTTCAAACTGTCATCACTAGAGAAGTTAAATACAAATATATCATCTCAAGAGACGCACATCTTTGGCCTGTAGTCTAAGAAAATGTATCAATTTCAAATCAGTAACGTCCTAAATACAAGCAATTTCTTCCAGTTACATTATTCTAGCTATTGCCCCCTTCTATGAATTCGTGATTTATATTAATTCAACATTGTCAAAAAATTTCTGGTAAGGGAGTCCTCATCTTCTGTAACATCCACATAGGGGTTTAGTGTGAAGTTAATATACGGCCAGAATTGAAAATTCCTGCTTTGGGTCAATCCTATGTACATAATAGTGGAGGTGAGCATACTGTGACCTGAGGGTCAAATCTGATCTGTGAGCTTTTTTTTTTTTTTTTTTTTTTTGAGTTGGAGTCTCACTCTGTAGCCCAGACTGGAGTGCAGTGACCGCTTCCGGCCATCGCAGCCTCGATCTGCTGGGCTCCGGGGATCCTTCCGCCTCAGCCTTCCGAGTAGCCGAAATTACAGGCATGCACTACCATGCCCGGCTGATTTTTTTTTTTATTTACTGTAGAGATGAGGTCTCGCTGCCCAAGCGGGTCTCGAACCCACGGGCTCAGGCAGTTCATTCACCTCAGCCCTCAAAGGCGCGGGATTACAGGCTGAGCCACCAAGCCCGGCATGAGCTATTTTTGTAAATAAAGTTTTATTGAAACACAAACATACCCATTCATTTATGTCTCAGCTATGGTTACTTTTGCATTGCAATGGTAGAATTGAGTAGTTGCAAAAGATCCTATGATGTGCAAAAAAGTTTGCTATCTAGTTCTTTACAAAAAAGTTTGTCAATTCCTGATTTATAGCATTGCTAGACTTCAGCACATGCTTTCCAAAACAAAAACGTTTTTTAAAGGTAGGACATGGATTCTGACTTCACATCCTATTAGAGGTCAGCTCCTACTTTGGAGTATCATTTAAAAATTTTCCAAGCAATTAACAGTATTTATGCTTTGTTTCCTAATTAAGAAAGCAGGAGCTACCTTGAAAAAGAACAGACACATTGTATTTATTTGACAAAGCAGGAAGGAAATATGTCACAAAATTTGTAAACAAATTCTTATGTAAATGATGCAGATTAACAAATGAAAAAACATGTTCAGGACAGTTAAACACTAAGAAAGACAGCAATGGCTTTTCTAAACCCTTTTAAACATTTTTCCAATTCTTTTCTTGAGATGCCTCTTGTAAACACATAGCTATTTTTAACAAAGCTTTGTTGGGTGATCTTTAATGGTGGGTTCCCTGCCAGCTACTGGAGATAGATTTACTGGCAAGAGACAAGGTCTTTGCCCTCATAGAAAATTTCATATACGGAGCAAAATGCTTTCTGTCTTACCATCCCTTTCTGGATTTTGCACCACATCATCGCTGAAGCAAGGCTTTAAGGAATTTTATTTTCTTTCTCATAATAGTAAAATAATATAAAATATAGACTTCACCCCCTCACACACACAATTAGATTCATAAGAAAAATGATGAATACATATTATACTGTGAACTTCCTCCTCTACCCCTGCCCTTTTGGTTGGGGAATGGAACACAAAGGATTTCCACCACCCAGTACATTGCATTCTACCTGAAAGTCTCCAGGGGTGTCTTCATTCTCTCCTGATTCTTTTCCTCCTTCTCCGAATGTGGCTCTTTTACATCCTTCCCCACTAGATCTCTAAATACCTCTGGTCCCAGTCTCTGTACTTGCCTACTCTCTGAAGACCTTTCTACCTTTCCCTTTCCTGCTTATAGAAATTTAGACCCTTCCCAATTCCTCAAATTCTATATCTTCATATTCATTGTTTAGATGCAGTAAATAACAGAATTCCCAGTTACCGAGACCTCCCTTTCTGAGCAGGTAGTAAATTAATTATAAACAACTAATCTTTTTCGTGTCATTTCTCCTTATCATGTATTATCATTCTATAATGAACTTAATCTGGTCTATTTAAAATACAGGGCAAAGTGCATCTGATATGACTAAGAAAGGGTCATGCTGTTAGACCATCTCAGTCTCAGATTTTCAGTGTTAGCGGAACTGTTTTATGCAACAAAAGTAAAATACCCAATAGGGTGATTAATATGTGTTTTTCCATACTAAAAAGGTGCTATACTGCTAACCCTTCAGAGCTCAGATGCAGCAACCTAACAGATATCATTTAGAATGGGAGTCCTCAACCACCAGGCCACGGGCCAGTATTAGTTCGTGTCCTGTTAGGAACTGTACTGCACAGCAGGAGGGGAGCAACAGGCAGGCCAGTGAAGCTTCATCTGTATTAACAACTGATCCCCATGGCTCACATTACTGCCTGAGCCCTGCCTCCTGTCAGATCAGCAGTGGCATTAGATTCTCATAGGAGCACGAATCCTATTGTGAATTGTGCATGTGAAGGATCTTATGAGAATCTAATGCCTGAGGATCTGAGGTAGAGAGAGTGGAGGCAGTGGTGCTAGCACTGAAGAGTGGCTGCAAATACAGCTTAACATTATCCCCATTTTCCACATGTGGAAACTGAGGCCTATCCCTCTCAACTCTTCTTTGACTTTCTTCATGTTATTTCTCTCTTTTGTTATATTTTGATACATGAGGTGCTTGCATAACCGGTCAATTGATTGGGTATTTTCCTTATTGAGTACATCAGGATTGTGATGTGGCTAGTGACTTCCCCTAGGCAACTGCATTGGATTGGAGCAACTAGGTTCTTAGACAATTACAAATTCAATGACCAAAGGGGACATGAAAGAATGCTGTAGGACTACTCTTTTCTCTACTTTACTATTTTTGTAATGAAGGCAAACCTCATGGTCTGGCAACTATCAGTCCCAATCTTGGCACGAACACTATTTTAGATGTGTGGAATTATCAAGTCACTTAACCTCCCAGAGTCTGCATTTTCCCATCTCTACAACACAGCTAAAAATATCCATGTTGCAGGATTGTTCATTTAGTGATAACCTACCTTGGGATCCTTAATGGAAGCCCTGACAGTGGGTAGACACTCATGGAGTTTGACTTGACAGTGACCTTGACTTTGATTTTATGCCTTCTGCTCACTCTGATGATCTAGCGCTGCTGAGTGGCCACACTCAATGAGATGGGAAGAGGGTGTGCAGTTCTCTCCTTCATTACGTTTTGTGGCTGCAAGCTCATGGACTTGCTCTGCTGCCTCTTTGAGCTCTGCATGGTGGAGAGGAGTGGGAAGGGACTGGCTTTCCGGTTACAGTAACTAAGCCAGTGCCCAAGGTACAGCCATCTGTTTGGCTCCAGATCTCAGGAGGCACCTAGGAAGATGGGAGGAGAGCTGACGGGTCTGCATGTGGGGAAGGTGGAGCTGAGGAGGCTAAGGCTTCAGTAAACTTCCACATTTCATATTGAAATTTTTTCAGGAGGTGTAACCATGCTGACTTTCTTGAATGTTAAACAGTTTGGACTGGAGAGGGAGAAAAAGAGACATGGAATTAGATTAAATACCAATCTGATGTAGGCATTTGCCTTTTCATTGCTATTCAATTAAGAATATACGCAGACACACAAGCTTGTTCTCTCGTGGTGAATATCTAGATTTATAGGGTACATGCTATCCCTTCATGGCTTTTGTCCATTAGGACTGCTAGAATGTACAAATGTCTTTGCATTTCAAAATTTGTAGACAGCAGATTCTGGCTCTGCTCTCACCATTTCCTGTGCAAATGGCTTCCAGCATTCTAACACATTCTAAAAGGCAGCAACATGTAGCTCTGAAGCGAGGGAGCAAAACACAATTGTGAATTTGCTTATTCTTTCTTGCTCTGGATGTTAACCAGAGTTGGCTTTTTATCCCCAGACATCAATATAATGGCACAAGGGAACAGGAAGCAAGTTGTCTTTGACCTCTTATTTACTAGTGCATTAAATTACTAGGCCACTATCTTCCACTTTTGTAGATTTCAAACCAGATTTTCTTTGGTCTACCCAGAGGTCACAGGGATATTCTGTCTCTAAATATTTCAGAGTGTAGCTATGTTCAGAATTGTCCTTAAATGTTTCTAAGAAGCCGAGCTCGGTGGCTCAGCCTGTAATCCCGCGCCTTTGGGAGGCTGAGGTGAGTGGATTGCCTGAGCCTGAGGATTCGAGACCCACCTGGGCAGCGAGACCTCATCTCTACAATAAATCAAAAAATCAGCTGGGCGTGGTAGCGCATGCCTGTAATTCCAGCTACTCGGAAGGCTGAGGCGGAAGGATCGCCGGAGCCCAGCAGGTCGAGGCTGCGGTGGCCAGGAGCGGCCACTGCACTCCAGTCTGGGCGACAGTGTGAGACTCCAACTCAAAAAAAAAAAAATGTTTCTAAGAGAAGAGCCTGGAAATCTTATAAGTACAGTGTTTACTTTGTCCAATGAGTACTATGTCCAATCAGAACCCTACTTGGTGATGAAAAGAGGCAGCGTCAGACTCCAAGTCTTCCTCTGTCTCAACTTCTCCCTCCCTTCTGTGTGTGATTCTATATTACATTTCATTTGATGCTTTAAATATTTTTATGTATTTATGTATGTGTGGATGTGTGTATTTATTATTTATTTGAGTCAGAGTCTCACTCTGTCACCCAGCCTGGAATGCAGTGGCACTACCACAGCCTTGACCTCCTGGGCTCAAGTAATCCTTCTGCCTCAGCCTCACAAGTAGCTGGGACTACAGGAGCATGCCACCATGCTTGGCTGATATTTTTGAGATTCTGGAGATGAGGTCAGGCCATGTTGTCCAGGCTGGTCTTGAACTTCTGGGCTCAGACAGTCATCTTGCCATGGCCTCCTGAAGTGCTAGGCTTACAGGCATGAGCCACCATCCCCGTCAGAGATTTTTAAATAAACCGATTTCATGGAAAAGTTCTAACACATAGGAAAGGAATCTGTGAATACACTGTTTTTAGGTCAACTTAACATTTCCGCTTTTGGGTAGTAGGCACACTTTGCAGAGGAATAAGACATAAAAGAACTGTGCAATTTTCCATCATGTCTTTTTAAACAGAAAAACATGGCACCCGTAATATGTAAGTAACAGGTTGGCAGTCCAACTAACAAGTTATGAGAAGAAAGAAAAATTTTCTGCAAGACTTTTCTGATTGAGCTTCTAAAGTAGATATTTTTAACCAAAAACATGCTTATGTAATGAAACTTTTTGTTAGATTTCTAAAATATTTGTAATACTAGCTCAAATTAGGGAACATGAAAGTTTGATTCACATATAATGACCCTATCCCCACTCTCTTCTAGACAAACTTCTACACACTAGATCTTAGTCCAAAGGTCGAGAAGCGATGGCAAACTTCTTCAATAACATCGTCACTTTTAAATGGGGAAGAAAGGCAGCCACATTGATCTCCATTTAGAATTAACAGATTCCCAATTCATGAATTTTGGAAATGGCTGGCTTTTATGGTGTTATACCTCCTTAAGTTGTAGTATAGTAAATTTAGAAGATACAAATATTCAAGCACAATAAAACAATGCCCAGGTTGTGATCAAAGATCAGTGATGCAGGAAGGCGAGTTTGAACAACTGCCCACAGTATTTCTTGTGTTCTGACAAGAGAAAAGTAACTGTCCATTGAATGCACCCAGAATTCACCTATGCATCGTTATCATACACATTTACGTACACAGTACACTCACTCACATATGCAAGAGGACAACGCCCTCCATACACATCTCAAATGGGCTGTCAGTGATTAACAAGTCAACCCCCTTAAGTAGTAGGATATTTGAAAAGTTAATGGTGAACAGTGTTACAGCTCATAGGATTAGTTAATTAGACAAAGGCTTGCAGGCAAGATCTCTGTAGTCTGTTCTGCTAAAGTGATAGAACCCACTTAAGCAACTGATGAAAAAAGCAGTGTGAACACTCTTCAAGGGAGGAAATGTGGAATGTAACAGGATAAAGCCCCAGCCTAGCAGTAACGAGCTGGCGGAGGTATTGCCATCCAATGATTGCCATTTGTCAGTGACGGAAGAGGTGGAGGCTTGGGGAAAAGATTGATAATTTTGGTTACCGTCTTTCCTACTGCTTCAAGGCGATTTTAATTACTTTTTAAAAGCAGTCTCTAAACTTGCATTTTCCCACATGAATTGTTGACCTTAACTTTCAAGGACGATTCTGCTGAGAGTGCTTACCCATGGTAGGCGATAAATGCACTTTATTAAAAGAAGGATATTCAGCCATATTAAGATTAAGAGTTATAGCTTATTATTTTAGAATTGTCTTTAAAAGAAAAATATGTTGGCAAACGCTATTTCTTACATTGTACCTAGCTCTCTGTGATCCTTTCTAAGGGCCACAAAATAATTTCTATTTCCTTTATACCAAAAATTACAAATATAAAGATATACTGGGCCAGGCTTGGTGGCTCAGCCTGTAATCCCGCGCCTTTGGGAGGCTGAAGTGAGTGGATTGCCTGAGCCCGCGGGTTCAAGACCCGCCTGGGCAGCGAGACCTCATCTCTACAATAAATCAAAAATTAGCCGGGCGTGGTAGCGCATGCATGTAATTCCGGCTACTTGGAAGGCTGAGGCAGAAGGATGGCCGGAGCCCAGCAGGTCGAGGCTGCGGTGGCCGGGAGCAGCCACTACACTGCAGCCTGGGTGACAGAGTGAGACTCCAACAAAAAAAAAAAAAAAAAAAAAAAGATATACTGGTCAAGCAAGGCATTCAAATAAATTAAGCAGACTGGCTATAAAATTGAAGGGAGTGCTAAAATAATAATAATACTTTTAACAACATGGACCATGTGTTCTCCATTTAAAATTGTGAGTGATCTTCTAGAAAAGGCATTTATTTTCATGATAGACCCAGGTATGCAGCATTGCCTGATTTTTTAAATAAGCTTTTTTTATTTTGCTATAACTGTTGAAACATATGCAGTTACAAGAAGTGATACAGAGATATCCCATGGGCCTTCTGGACAACTTCCACCAATGGCAACATCTTGCAAATTGTACTATCAGTGTCACAATGAGGATATTGACTTGATACAGTCAAGATCCAAAACATTTTCAGTATTCCAGAATTTCTCATTTTGCCTGTTTGTAGCTGTACATCATTATATCCTTCTTAACCTGAAAGTCACTAATTTGTTCTTCAATTCATTAATTTTGTCATTTCAAGAATGCAATCTAAATGGAGTCATATAATCCATATGTAACCTTTAGGATTGACTTTTTTCACTTAGTAATATTCTCTGGAGATTCATTGTGATTGTTTTGTGTATCAATAATGTATTCATTTTTATTGCTGAGCAGTATGACATGGCAAGGGGGTACCAGTCTGTTTAACCACTCACCTGTTGAAGAGCATCTGGGTTGTTTCCAGTTTGGAGCTATTATGAATGAACATTGTGCTATAAACATTTGTGTACAGGTTTTTGTGTGAATGTGAGTTTTTATTTCTTTGGGATAAATGCCCAGGAGTGTGAGAATGCAGTTATTAGGTTGGATGGCAGTTACACATTCAGCTATTTTTTTTTTCCTTTTAAAATGTTTTATTATGCTGGGCTCAGTGGCTCAGCCTGTAATCCCGCGCCTTTGGGAGGCTGAGGTGAGTGAATTGCCTGAGCCCGCTGGTTCGTGACCCGCCTGGGCAGGCGAGACCTCATCTCTACAATAAATCAAAAAATCAGCCGGGCGTGGTAGTGCATGCCTGTAGTTCCGGCTACTCGGAAGGCTGAGGTGGAAGGATCGCCGGAGCCCAGTAGGTCGAGGCTGCGGTGGCCGGGAGCAGCCACTACACTCCAGTCTGAGCGACAGAGTGAGACTCCAACTCAAAAAAAAAAAAGTGTGGGGGTCCAGCCCACAAGGGTCGTGAGATTTCCTGAAGGAGAGACGGATAGGCAAAGGATGAAAATATTATACCCGGACACCTGCTTCCTGAACGGATGACAATTTAATGTTAGTTAACACAGAGCTTTTATACCATTCGTAAAGGGGCAAGACAAAGAAAATTCCTTCACATACATATCCTCTACAAGTTACCACCATCTAGTGGTCTTAGCAACAAACAAGCCAAGAACCCTATAAACATTCAGACAATGAGTCTTATTCATAAGGCCAAAGATGATCGTTTTAGTCCAAAGTCCCGAATTACAGTCCTTGAACTGTCTCTAGAAAGTTTCCAAGTGTAAAGTTCTTCATGTAGCAGTAGTTTTCCTTCTGGGGCTTTATGACCTTCAGAGCTTTGTAATCGCCTTTCTTGTCCAGGTGTCTTCGTTACTTTTCTCTTATCCTGTGGTGTTTATTTCTAAAGAGAACTCAAAAGAAGCTTTTAGTAATGTTTCCCAGGCCCCCAAGGTTGCTTTCTGTCTTTAGCTAATCTATCATAGAAGTGTCTGATTAGTATATTATGAGTTCAGTGAAAACCCACTTTATAAATGTTAACTTAGAGTTTTAACTATTGAATTAAGTAAAAACCTTAAAGATAATCTTTATCCTAGGTCAATGAAAACAGTGTTATAAATCACCTACATAACTCCTATATAAGTGTTAGAACTTATAATGAATACATAATGGACTTACTATAAACTTGTGCTTCTAAAAAACCTTATGTCTAAACATTAAACTGCGTAATTCTAAATCAAATAAGGAGTGAATATACTTATATCATTTTTTACTTAAGCAATATCTAGTAACATAACCAAGTGAAAGTAAGCATTCTTGATGTGCTTCAGAGTTTAACCCTTGCATATGTTAGAAAAGGCCAAGCAGCATAGTGGGAAAATGGAAAAATGAACCATGACATTCTCAGGTTAGCTGTGAGTACTTCGCATAAACATGCCATTTTCTTCTTCCACAACTGCACAGAATTTCTTCAGTTGTACCAACGGCAAAGATGGAAGACAGAAGGGCCTCATCTGCCCGGGCTCTTTTTGCAGCCGGGGGTCCTCAGCACATCTGGACTTTGTCAATCAGGCGGGCCTCCAAGGCTGGCTCCCAACAAAAAAGTTTTATTATGACATATGCAATATATAAGAGTATGAATAACATGTAGGTACACAATGAAGCAACAACTTTGTCCAAAAATAAGGACATCACCCCATCACAAGTCAACTTTCTCCAACTTCAGATATAACCATTGACCTGAATTTTGTATTTATTGTTCTCTTGCTTTACTTTAAGTTTTAAATATTTAAGCATGAAACTTTAAGCAATATGTATCATTTGATGTTTCATCTTTGGGGCCTTTATATGAACAAAAATATTACATGTGTTCTTTTTTTCTTTTTTTCTACAGTTTTATGTTCCTGATTTCAGCCTGACAGTAGCAATGGTTTGCTTATTTTCTTTGTTATATAATTCCATTTAAAATACACATTTTATAAAATATATGTGTACTTTTTTTAATCGATATTTTTTATTATGATATTGTGGGGTACAGTTAAGGGTTAGGTATACAAATATGCTTCATTCAGTCACCCTTATTGATAAGAGGTGTCTCCCCATTCCCAGACATTTACTACCGTTATTCCCATCTCCCTTCCCCTCCCCCCATATATATATTTTTTTAACTACTAGATTGTTTCCCAGAGTAGCTGGACCATTTTTACATTTGGTACAGTAATGTATACATGACCCAGCTTTTCCACCTCTTTGTCAGCACTTAGTGTTGTCATATTTTTTTAAATTTTAGCCAATCTTATAGGTTTGTAGTAGTATCTCATTGTGGTATGCATTTGCATTTTTATGGCCAATGATGAATATGTTCTCATATATTTATTTGTCATTTGTATGCCCTATTCAGTGAAATGTCACTTCATGTCTTTTGTCAATTTTCTAATTGAATTGTTTGGATGTTTTACACTTAGTTCTGAAAGACTTTAGTATATTATTTATATTTATTCTCTATCAGATATATGGTTTGCACATACACTCTCTCAGTCTGTGATTATCTTTTCATTCTCTTAGCAGGGACTTTTGCAGAGCAAAATTTTTAATTTGGATAAAGTTTAATTTATTAATTCTTTTGTGGGTAATGCATTTGCTGTGAAGTCTAGAAGTTTTTTCTTTTTTTCTTAAAAGTTTTATATTGTTTTCTAAAACTTTTGTAAAAGTTTTATGTTTTATATCTAAACCAGTGATGTATTTTGAGTTATTTTTGTAGCAAGTGTACAACTAAGATTTTTGTTTTGGTTTTTTGGCCTATGGATGGCCAATTGCTCCAGCATTCTTTATTGAAAATGCTGCCTTACTCCCACTGAATTGCATTTGTACCTTTCTAAAAATCAGCTGGGCATGTCTATGTGGGTCAGTATCTGGGTGCTCTGTTCTATTCCATTAATCTATGTGTCTATTCCTCCACCAATATCACATAGTATTGATTACTGTGGCTCTATAAGTCCTAAAATTGGGTAGACATTTCTCTCACTTTCTTCTTTTTTATAAAAATTGTTTCAGTTTTTCCAGCTCCTATGCCTTTTTATATAAACTTTAGAATAATCTTATCTATATCTGTAAAGGTTTTTGCTAGGAATTGATAAATACTATATTTAACCCATACTTCAGTTTGGGGAGAATTGATATTTTACTCTGTTGAGTCTTCCAATCCATGTCACACTATGTCTTCACAAGTATTTAGGTATTCTTTAATATCTTTCATCAGTGTTGTGTAGTTTTCAAAATATAAGTTCTGCACATGTCTTGATGGATTTATAGCAAAGTATTTCATTTTTCTGAGTTATTATAAATGATATTATATTTGATTTCTGGTGCCTATGTATTCGTTTCTAGTGCATTAAAATGCAGTTGTTTTTTTTCATGTTTATCCTGCATCCTATGACTTTGATGAACTTTTTTATATTAGTTCTAGGAGTTTTCTTATAGATTCCTTGAGATTTTCTGCATATATATTCATGTCATTTGCAAACAGGTAATGTTTTATGTCTTTCTTTCTGATCTGTATGCCTTTTATTTCCCTTTCTTGTGTTATAACACTGTCTAGGACTTATCCATATTGAATAAGATTGGTGAGAACAAACATCTTGTTCTTTTTCTTAGGGGAGAAGCATTCTTTTATCATTAAGTATAATGTTAGCTGTAAGTTTTGTGTTAGCATTCTTTATTAAATTAAGGATGTTCCTTCTATTCACATTTTTCTAAGAGTTTTTATCATGATTGGATGTAAATTCTTGGAAAAGGCTTTTTAAAAATTTTGCATTGATTGATAATATCCTGTGATTAAAATTTTTAGCCTGTTAATATAATAGATTACATTCATTGGTTTTTTGAATATTGAGCCAGTCTTGCATCCCAGGAATAAACTCCTTGTGGTCATGGTGTGTAATTGTTTTTATACAGAGGGTGCCAAAAAAATGTATATACATTTTAAAAAAGGATAAAAACTGTATTAAAATTGTAATACTCAATATATACCTGCCTGTCACATGGTGATACTAGCATTTGAATGAACATCATACTACATTTTGCTAATTCAACTCAATGTTGAAAAGAAATACATAGATAACATCTCTTTTTTAAGATGTGTATACATTTTGTGTATACATTAATGTGCATACATTTTTGGCACCACCAGTATATTACTGGATTCTACTTGCTAATATAAGGATTTTTGCATCTATATTAATGGAGAATATTGTTTTGTAGTAGTTTTGTCTAGTTTTGGCATCAAGACAATAGTAGCCTTATAAAATAAATTGGAAAACACTGCTTCCTCTTCAATTTTTTTTTTGTAAAAGATGTAGAATTAATATTAATTCCTTTTTAAATATTTGGTAGAATTTCCCAATGAAATCATTTGGACCTGTTTATATTTTTTATGAGTTGTAAAATTACAAATTTGATTTCATTAGTAGCTGTAAGTTATTTGAACGATCTATTTCATATTGGATGAGTTGTTATACTTTTGAGTTCTTTGAGGAATTAGACCCATTCATCTTAGTTGTCAAAGTTAGATGTATAGATCTCTTTATAGTACAGTGGACTCTTGTTATCCATGGGGGATTGGTACTAGGGTACCCCACAGTTAACAAAATTTGTGGATGCTCAAGATCCTATAAAAAGTGGCAATTTGCATATAACTTATGCATATCTTTCTTATATACTATAAATCATCTCTGGATTACTTAAAATGGCTAATGCAATGTAAATGTTTTGTAAATCGTATACCGTATGGGTTTTAAATTTTGTATTACTTTTTATTGTTGTATTATTATTTCAAAAATTTTTTGAGCCATGGTTGATTAATTTGACAGTGATTGAATCTGAGGTGACGAAATGCAGAAATAATAAGGGCCCACTGTTTTCTCTAATTATCTGCTCATATTGTCAGAGCCTGTAGTGATATCCTCTGTTTTATTCCTGATGTTGGTAATTTTATCTTCTATTTTTTCTTTATCAGTCTTGCAAGAAGTTTGTCACTTTTATCGATCTTTTCAAAGAAACAACTCTGTTTCATTGCTTTTCTCTATTGTTTCTCTGTTTTCAATCTCATTGATTTTGGCTCTTATCTTTATTATTCTCTTCCTTCATTTTGCTTTGAGTATATTGTTTTATTATTTTTTTCCTGGTTCTTAAAATGAGAACTTCTATTATTGATTTGAGACTTTTCTTGTTTACCAATGTATGAAGTTAATTCTGTAAACTTCCCTTTCATCTCTGCTTTAACTTTGTCCCACAAATATTAATGTATTATATTTTCATTTTTATTCACTTGAATGTATATTTTAATTTCTCTTGAGACTATTTCTTTGGCTCATGAGTTATTTAGAAGAATATTGTTTAAAACATATGGAATATTTTTATCTTTCTATTACTGACTCTAATTTGATTCCGTTGTTGTCAGAGAACATATTTTGTATGATTTCAATTATTTAAAACAAATTTTTTTTTTTTAGTTGTAGTTTCACTAAGTCACCCAGCTGGAGTGTAGTGGCATACTCATAGCCACCTCAGCTGGCCCACCACCTGCTGGGCGCCGGTGATCCATCTGCCTCAGCCTTCCAAGTAGCCAGAATTACAGACATGTGCTACCCTGCCCGGCTAATTTTTTTTTTTATTTGTTGTAGAGATGAGGTCTCGCTAAGTTCCCCGGGCTGGTCCTGAACCCTAGGGCTCAGGCAGTTCACCCACCTCAGTCTCCCAAAGTGCTGGGATCACACGCTGAGCCACCGAGTCTGGCTTATTTGAAAATTTTTGAAGTTTGTTTTATTATCTAGAATATGGTTTATTTTGACATATGTTCCATAGGCACTTAAAAAAATGTATAACCTGCTGTTGTTAGGAGGAGAATTCTATAAATGTTAATTTATTCTGTTGGTTAATGGTATTGTTGAATTCTTCATTATTCTTGTTGATTTTTCAAGTATTCTATTAATTTTGGAGACTCAAGTATTGAAAACTCCAACAATAATTGTGCATTTAAAAATGTTTTTCAGTTTTTTTTTTTCTTCACTTGTTTCTCCATCTTCATTTTATGGATTGCATACATATTAAGAATTATCATGTCATCTTGAAGGATTTACCCTGTTATGATTACATAATGCTTTTCTCTGTCTTTGGTAATTTTCTCTGCCTGTGATATCCACTTTAGCTAATGTTAGTATCACTCCTACTTTCCTTTGGTTAATATTTGCATGATATATTTTTCTTTTAGTTTTATTTTCAGTGTGCCTAAATTGTTATATTTAAAATGAATTTCTTATTCAAAGCATAATGTTGGGTCATGTTTTTAAGTTCAGTTTGCCAATCTCTATCTTTTAATTGATATATTAAGATCATTTACATTTAATATAATTATTGCTATTTTAACACTTAAGTCTGTTATTTTATTTTCTATTTTCACTCTCATTCTCTGTTTTTTATTTCTGTTTTTTTCTTTCTACTTTCTTGTGGGTAACTCAAAGTTTTTAGAGTACTGTTTTTATCTGTAGAGATTTTGAGTGCATTTCTTTTTATAGTTGTTAACATTATACATGTATATCTTATTGAAGTCTACTTCTTTCAACATGTTATCAGTTTGAGTAAAATGTGAAAACCTTACCTCCCTTTGCAAGCTCTCTTATTTCTCCCCATATATAATATAACTTCTGAAATATATTCTCAACATACAATCAGAGAGTGTTATAATTTTTGCTTCAACCATCAAAAAAATTTGAAAACTCAAAAGTAGAAAGAACCAGGTGTGGAGGCTCATGCCTGCAATTCCAGTATTTTGGGAGGCTGAGGCAGGAAGATTGCTTGAGCCCAGGAGTTAGAGACCAGTCTGGGCAAGATAGCAAAGTATCATCTCTACAAAAAAAAAAAAAAAATTAAGCCGGGCTCGGTGGCTCAGCCTGTAATCCTGTGCCTTGGGAGGCTGAGGCGAGTGGATTGTCTGAGCCCGCAGGTTCGAGACCCGCCTGCGCAACTTGACAAGACCTCATCTCTACAATAAATCAAAAACTTAGCCGGGCATGGTAGTGTGCGCCTGTAGTTCCAGCTACTTGGAAGGCTGAGGCGGAAAGATTGCTGAACCCAGCTGATCAAGGCTGCGGTGGCTGGGAGTGACCACTGCACTCCAGTCTGGGCAACTGAGTGAGACTCCAACTCAAAAAAAAAAAAAAAAATTAGCTAGGCATGGTGGCATGTTCCTGTAGTCTCAGCTACTCAGGAGGCTGAGGCAGAAGGGTTGTCTGAGCCTAGGAGAGCATGGTTGTAGTGAGTTGTTATTGTGCCACTGTACTCCAGCCTAGATGACAGAGTGAGCCTCTGACTCAAAAGAAAAAAAAAGCAGAAAGTCTATTCATTTGTTCATATTTTTGCTTACCATGTCCTTGCTTATTTCTTGATGTTTCAAAATTCTTTATTTTATTATTTCCATTCTGTTTAGAGAACTGTTTAGTCACATTCATAAAATAAGCCTAAATTCCTTCATCCAGGAATTTATTGATTTCTCCCTCATTCCAGTAGGATATTTTTGCTGGTTATTAGAATTATGGATTGAAATTTCTTCTCTTTCAGTACTCAAAAATGTTATGCTACTATATTATGGTATCTGTGGTTTCTTATGTGAAATCCACTTTTATTCAAATTGTTTTTCCCTATAGGTAAGGTGTAATTTTTTTCCTACTGCTTCCAAGATTTTTTCTATTTATCTTTAGTTTTCAGAAGTTTGGTTATGATGTATCTTGATATGGATGCATTTTGTCTTATCCTGCCTGGGATTCACTCAGCTTTTTGAATGTGTCCCTTTGTCTCTTTTGCAAATTTGGGATATATTCAGCTTCTATTTCAGCACTTTTTCAGTTCCCCTTTCTTCTTCTAGAATTTCAATGACATGAACATTAGGTATCTTGTTATCATCCTATAGGTCCCTGAGCCTTTGCTTATTTTTTTCAGTCTTTTTTTTTTTTAACTGTTGTATACATTGGATAATTTCTACTGGTCAGTTGTTTTCAAGTTCCCTTGTTTTCTCTGTGCTTCCAGTTTGCTGTTGAACCCACCTTTTTTTTTTTTTTTTTTGGTTATTGTGTTTTTTAGTTCTAAAATTTCTGTTAAGGTCTTCTTTACATCTTCTATTTGTCTACCAAGAATCTCTATTTCTTTGATGAGACTTTCTATTTTTTTCATGTTTCAAGTGTGTCCATAATTGCTCACTGAGACAATTTCATGATGGCTGCTTTAAAATGTGTGTAAGCTATCTTTGCCATCTTGGTGTTGGTATCTATCGAATGCCCTTTTTCATTCAGTTTAAGATCTGCCTGGGTCTTGGTATGACAAATGATCTTTGATTGAAACATTGAAATTTGGGGTACTATATTATGAGACTCTGGATCTTGTTTAAACCTTCTATTTTATCTGGTTTCTCTTGACACTGCTCTGGCAGAGGAAAGAGAGGCCCTGCCTCATTACTGCCAAAATGCCCACTCAGCCCTTGTCAACACCCAAAGGCAGGTAGTTCCATGCTAGGTGCTGAGGGGTAAACCAAGCAGGGACAAGAGAAATGGAAGTTCTGCCCTCTTATCACTAGACCTGATATCTTCCTGGGTGGTAGGTGTAGGAATGCCTCAGTACTACTACCCACATGGCATCTGCTGACACTACAACAGGGCAAGAGGACTCATTATCACAGGAAGACTATGAAAGTCTTGACTCTTTACTAAACCTTCCTCTATACCATCCCAGTGGAGGAGGGGAGGCGTACCTAGTTAGTGCTTAATGGGTGTGGAAAACCAGGCTCCCTATGAAGGGAGCTTCATTATTTCCTAGAAGAGATTAAAGTCCTGGCCTTCTTCATTCACTTTGGTTAGGATCAGGATTTCCGTGTTGTTTGGTTGGAATAAGGCAGTCATTGTCTAAAGGTTTTCGCTCTTGTTAGTCTGCTTTTTCATTGTCTTTTGGCTGTAGGAGGCTTGCTTTTGTTGTCTGTGACCATTGATGTTTCTGGATTGCCAGCTTCTTTAGCCCCAAGTCTAGGATTTTCATGGAGAAACAAAACCCAACGGAACTTGCCACTGCATTGTTCCTTTTTCCTGAAGTCCCTAATTGGTTTACCTCTTTCTTCCACCTTTCATATGTTTGTTTTAAAAATAATGTCCAGAGATTTTAGCAGTACCTTGTGGGAAGAATAGAGAAAAATATATCTATTTCATCTTTCTGGAGGCAGAAATTTCTAGACTGCCTGATTTTTAAAGATAAGCCAGGATCTAAATTTTCATATAAATTCTTCTCTTTGTCTTTTTAATATTGAAAATTAATTTTTAAATAACAGGAAGGTTAAATGCAAAATGTGTATTTGCCAACAGTCTGTGGACTCTGCTTAGTCCTTAGTGAGAGATTAGGTTTCCCTTACTAAGATTTGTCAATTTTTACCTCATTATATATACATTTCTATATCCAGAGATGACATTACTGAGAAACTTAACTATCAAGGGCAGAACCAAGAAAGGAATTTATCAGAAAAAGATATCTAGCAACCAAATTAGATGTCAAAATATCCAAATGCTAGAGTTCTTGTACTTTATTAATAGGTAATAGTCTTTAGACTCCAAGTTTGAGCATGATTTTTCAAAATAAAATAAAAGTGCACACATTCATGCATACACGTGTAAGTCAGCCTGCTTTCCAAGCACAATGCAAATTAGGAAAGATAGGATTTCATGAGTCAGGAACACTGAAGAGATTAACAAGTAAAAACTAACAGTGAAGCCAGAGAGGAAAAAATAATCAAATGGACTAAAAATACTGAATCCCCATTAAAACCACCTGTAGTTCTTCAGTGTGGGTGCACATAGTCTTATTTCTTTCAATAGATGTTGAAGGTCTTTCTTTATATGTGCCTAGTTAAAGTCTTGGGATTTATAATTAGAACTGTGAGTTTTGAGGATTTATATTATGTTTTCCCTTCTCTGTCTTATACAAGTCTGTAACTACTTAGCTAAGAAAAATCTTTTTAATCATTCAGAAGAGAAAAAAGCTAATTTTTGTTGAACTCCTTATGATGTGCTAGCATATTAGAAACTTTACCACCATATCTATTTTAATTTTTACAAAAGCTCTGCAAAGTTGATACTAGTTTTTGGTTTTGGTTTTGTTTTTTTTTCCATTTTCACTTATCAAGAAACTAAGTTCAGAAGGACAGAAGTAAAATTAGCTAGGCATGGTGATGTGTGCCTATATTCCTAGCACTTTGGAAGGCTTAAGCAGGAGGATTCCTTGAGCCCAGGAGTTTGAGTTTGCAGTGAGCTATGATCATGCCATGACACTCCAGCCTGAGTGACAATATGAGCCTGTCTCTAAAAAAGAGAGAGAGAGAGAGAGAGAGGGGAGGCAAAAGTAATTTTAATAGTCAATAGTCATGGTAAGACTGGCACCCAATCAAGACCTCAATGGCCATGCTCTTAGCCTATAATATAGATTCCAAAACATTGAAATCACGTGTGGGAAGCTAAGGATGGAGATTTTTGGCATCTAGAAATTGTATTAATGGGGAGACTTGAATTGACTATGTGGCAGCATAAACTCCATGCCAACACTCATTGTGTCTCCAAGCAAGCCCTAAGGTCTTGACTGGCAACTCTCAAAGGTGCTTCTCAAGTTGCTGAATCAGAAATTGTAGACTCCAGGAAATTAACTACTGTATGTGCTTTTTTTTTTTTAATGAACGACTGAGGCAGCAGCAAGACTGTAGATATATCCTCCTTTTCATTACCAATTGTCAAACAGAATTGTCACAATTACAGGCAATAGCTGATAAATTTGATATACAAATAGTGCACGTTGGGAGGGCCCCCAAGATCTAGAAGGGCCCCTTCTAGAAAAGACAAGGGAGGGGCTACTTGGCTTCTGATGCCTTGAAGCAGACACCATCCACATTGCTGTGTATACAGGCTAACCCTTCAGTGTGCACAGACATCTCATTACAGTGTGGTAAATAGCCAAGGAAGAGCTGAGGGGTTCAAAGCCACAGATCCGCTCCCCAAGTATTTCCTGACATATTGAGGAGGCAGGGTACAATAGTAGCCTGGAGAAACATCATTGCCCTGGCTCTGGATTGTATTTTCCATTTTAATTAAAATTCGTATTTGTCCATTCTGTCCAGGCCCTGGCCCTGTGGTCCATGCTATTTTACATGGCAAATAAAATCAGTAAGAGCCCATCATTTGGATCTTGGAGGAGCCTAAGCATTTCTGTCATATTTGCTAGGCAGAAGGCTGGTGTTTTCTGAGTGATGTTTGGCATACACTTCCAGGTCGAGGGTGTCAAATCGTGGGGCTCCCTGGTTGCCAGTTCATATGTTAGAGAGGTTCCTTCCTTTCCTGTTGTATTCAGTGCTTTTCTCCATTTTTCTTTTTCTGCAATGGGTATCCTAGCAATGAAGGTGACAGTATATGCTTGGGCTGATGATCAAGTGGTTGTGCCAGTTAGACCTCTTATCCTCAAGGTTTCCTGTTGGGGGGTGACTAGGTAGAAGAGGAAGTGACTGGGTGTGTCCAAGGCACATATTTTCAGAGGAGAGAAAACTGGGAGTTTGCAGAAAGCTCGTTAAAGCAGTGGTTCTTAATCTTTTTGGCATCAGGGACCAGTTTGGTGGAAGACAATTTTTCTACAAACCAGGGGTCGGTGGGATGGTTTTGGGATTATTCAAGTGCATTACATTTATTGTGGACTTTATTTCTATTATTATTGCATTGTAATATATAATGAAATAATTATACAATATACAATTCACCATAATGCAGAATCAGTGGGAGCCCTGAGGTGGTTTTTCTGCAACTAGGCAATCCCATCTGGGGGTGATGGGAGGCAGTAACACCTGAAATGTGTTGCTTATGTTCGGTCTACTCCATAATCTCATTTTTGTTGCTGTCACTGCAGAAAACCTTGCTTCACAAAGATAGGAAGGATGTTGGAAATGGAAGTAGACTTTTCAGTGCTGATCTGACTAGAGACAGAGCTCAGGCAGTAATGCGAGTGATTGGGAGTGGCTGTAAATACAGATGAAGCTTCACTCGCTTGCCCACTGCTTATCTCCTGCTGTGTGGTCCATTTCCTAACAGACCACAGACCTGTACTGGTCTGTGGCCCAGGGGTTGGGGACCTCTGCATTAAAGAAATCGGTTGAAGATTGTTTGTATACCAAAAATGCCTTATATTATCATTCTCTGGACCCATCCAGGAAACGTTATGTCAGTTGAATATGACTTAGTATTATTGCAAAGCATTAACAGCACATATTTATGCCTCATGTTCAAATCTGCTGCTGTGCCTTTCTTTGCTTTTTTTTTTTTGGTATTTGTTTTCTCTGTAACCCTTCTATAGCAAAAAGAGAATGTAATTAAAGAAGGATAAAATCAATTTGGCTTTTGAACTGCTTCCTAGTAAGATCTTGCATTAGAGTGAAAGACTTATCATGTCATCTGTGCATATATAGAAAATCAAAAGATGAGGTTTTTTGCTATTACTTTTTTCCCTAAAATCTATTAAATTAAACAGCAAGAAAATTAATTTACTGTATCGAGTTCTTCTATTTAGGCTGATTGTTTAGTATACATTAAGCTTCTGCAAAAGAGATTGTGCAGGGCTGACCAAGTTTGCCTTTTCATGTTGTCATCTGAGTCAGAGCGTGAATCAGAACTGAAGGCAACATTTCTTGTAATCACCATCTTGGCTTTTTTCTTTGATGTTTTCAGGTGACAAAGTGACAAGTGCTAAAACTCAGGCCTGACTTTCCTGAAAGCACCGGCATTCTGCTCGATCTAGAATAATGGATGTAAAGGACCGGAGACACCGCTCTTTGACCAGAGGACGGTGTGGCAAAGAGTGTCGCTACACAAGCTCCTCTCTGGACAGTGAGGACTGTCGTGTGCCCACGCAGAAGTCCTACAGCTCCAGTGAGACTCTGAAGGCCTATGACCACGACAGCAGGATGCATTATGGAAACCGAGTCACAGACCTCGTTCACCGGGAGTCCGATGAGTTTCCTAGACAAGGTTTGTAGAGCTTCTCCCGCTGACTCAACTTCTTGACTTGCATGGTTGGTGGTTGCTTTTGGAGATCTACCACAGTGGGTTTTAACAGTGACCCGTGGCTCCATGAAGTCCACTTTCCTCCTTGAAGTCCACTCACTAGCCTCAAGTTTCTACTGCTTTAGACATTGAGTTCAGTGAGATTCTCTTTGAATAAATGGTGTGTCTTGGTTAAAACACCTTTGAAAGCCCCATGCATAATAATATATCATTTCTTCCCCCACTAAAATCTGGTGTTAATTCTGAGTTAGACATTTTTTCTTTTTTGTGTTTCAAAGCATAGGGGGACACATGTATGTTACTTTCCAATTCCACTGATATAATTCTTTCTTCCACTTTCACCAAGCCTTAATTTTCTTATAGTATTTTGATTTCCTTTGGGATAGGAATATTTTTCTCCCAAGCACTAACAGTTGGCATTCTCTTCATGTCCAATATTTATGAAGAGTTCTGTTATCACTTTTCCAGGATTGCTGTAAATGCATCAACATGTAGACAAAAGCAAAGCAGTGCTGAGAGGCAGTGTGGCGAGGTTCACTCACTAGCTCCTTGGCTTGCGCTTTGAGTACCAGCCTCACTTGGTGTGCAATTTACATTAATGGCTCTGAAAAATTACAAGCAAATGCACAAAACTACAGTGGGTGTGCTGGGATAGGTCACTCTATCAGCGCCAAGGGTCTAAGCCCTGCTCTGCGAGGTTATTGTATCATTTGTTTTATAACACTGATTCTGTATTGTCCTTGGTGGTAAATGTTGCAATGAGTTTAATTCCTGATGAGATATCTTAGCTTGGAATCCCATTCTTAGTTTCTTAGCTTCCTTTCTTAGTTTCCTAGCTTCCCTTCCTAGTTTCTTAGCTTCCTTAAATTTTACTTTTTAAAATTTTTTAGCAAACATGTAGAATATATATATAAAATTTTTGTATATATAAAATTTATATATATATAAAAAATAGTATGTATATCTATATATTTATACAGAACTGTTATTAATTAGTATTATGCCCAAGATTTATAAATCTACAATCCAGAGGTTGCTATAGAAAACATGTCTTTATATACTTACAGTTAAGCCTAGCTCTAGCTTTTATAATTAACAGATTATTGAGAAAAATCAACAAAGAAACAGTTAAAATTGTTTCCACTGCCATTGCAGGATACAATTCTTATTTAATCTTCACTCTTATTTTCTGAGTTATGTTCATGTAAATGAAATGCATGCTGATCCTTCTTCATGAGAAAACAGGGACAGGGGCTGCTTAAAAATTGCTCTGGATCAAACGCCTTTGGTCTCCAAGTAACTTCAACAAGTGTTTTGCTTTGTTGTCAGCAGATCACAAATTGCAAGTAGTTGGAATTGGGGGGAAAATATAAAGAACCATGGCTTAATTAACTAAGAGAGAACTTAAATTCCCAGAATGAAAATTCAGGACACCTATCTGCTGTTTCTCAGAGCATCACTAACATGAGATGTAAATATTTTGAAAGGTGATGCACGTCCAGCGTGGTTGAAAGCATTTCATTTTCTGCTGTAGTTTGTATTTCATTTATGGTGTTACTGCATATGTTTTTGTTTCTTCTGGTTCTCCGCTGAAATGTACACTCTTCTTCCAAAGTCTCATTAAAGGTGCATCCTGGCTTGTGGATCTTGTGCACTGAGCTGTAGATTCCAGATTATTGTTGAATTGTGGATTGGCTTGTCACCTTTTTCCTTATTAATATTTACATAAAATGAAACCAAGAGCTCGGATTTTATTTTCAAATATACCTTTATTCTTCCTGTTTAATCTTGTTCTCCTCCATTGATAATAATGGAAGTTGCTTGGCCATATCAAACTCATAGCTTTGCAATTAACAATTCACACATGCCGCGTGTTGTTATTGAGCCCATATTTGTTTGTGTAATGTGTTTGCATGAATTAAAAACTGTGCAGGCCAAAAGTAGAAATGAAAAGGCATCAGAAAGTATTTGCATATGCAAGTGCAATTCCTTCTGAAGACATCTATGAATTTATGCATGAAAATGTAGTCAGAGTCTGAGTGGATCTACTTTGATGGGTTCTAAAATTGAACTCTGCAGGAAGTAAATAAGCACATATTTAAGGAGAGGAAGAACAGGAGATACAATCTGGTAAGCAGCACATTCAACTTGAAACTTAGCCACTGCAGAGAGGGTTAAAATAAATTTTACACTCAGTAATAACAATAACTTTTTTAAATGTCATGCATTTCCCATTTTATTTTCTTATTCATGAAATCAAAGAGCAGGATCATCTCAGTACTTATTAGCCTAGAGGTACATTAACAAGGATCATAGCAGGATCATCTCCTGCAGTATTCTTATTTAAAACCCAAGACACTGATCATAAAACAAACACACTTCTCACATACAAGCAAGTTTGGCAAACACAGTTGGATGACTCTCCAGATGCTCAGAGTGGAAAGGAATTGCCAGCCAGTAAAAGTGACGTGGGGCCCGGAGTCAGACCTTGTCCGTTTACCCCAGCTGGCCTGTTGAAGTATTGAATGTGAGAACCTGCCATCGCCCGGCAGAAGAAATGGGCCAGGTGTTCCCAGGAGAAGCTTATAGAAGCTCCCGTCAAATTGTGCCGTCTTTGCTTTCAACACAGAATCCTCCTCTGCCTTCTTCAACTGTGGCTTCTTAAGTATGCAAATTACCTGTCTGGCCTCTACTCCGCTGAATCCTCCTGGTGTGAAGAGAGAAAATTGCTGACCTTAGGTCTGTGGCCGCTGGAGTAATGAGTAATTAGTAAATGACTAATCCTGCACTAAATAGCATCCTAGTGGTCCGAGAGTTAATGTACCTGACAAAAGTGAGCAGCAATCTGATCTGTGGTCAGACTCAGCTCCAGTTCAACCTGTGAAATAGATGCCACTTTGAATAATGAAGGTCGGTCAAGTTCCCAGGCAGGTTGTACAAGCTTGTTTTTATGGACCCTGAAGTTAGTGTGTGGAGTCGTGTGATATACAAGGCATCCTCCTGTGGCTTGGGAGCCTCCAGTGAGACTTGAATTCTGCTTTTGCATGCTTAGTGTCTCTGACTGTGGTCTGCATTCTGTGCTCTGCCAGGCATACTACACAGTGTTGGAGTATTAAACAACAAAAATAACTACAACGAAAGAATAATGACTGCATTTGTTAAGTACTTTGTGTCAGGAGCCAATGCATTTTGCTTGCATTAATTCAGTGAGTGCTCACAATAGTGTTGTGAGGTAGCTACTTTCGTTATTTCCCTTTTTACAGAGGAAACTGAGTCATGGAGAGATTAAAAAACTCACCCAAGGTCAAAAACATCGGAAGAAGTGGAGACAGGTTTCAAACATAGGGGGATGGATTCAAGAGCTGTGTTTTAAACCAATACATTTGATTATCTCCCAAATAAACAAGTAAACACCCCCCCCCCCGAGTAATTAAACCTTTAGTCAAAAGCTGGGGAGGGTCTTTGAAGTTAAATTTCTAAGCCTTTTAAGGCTCAATACCTTTAAATCTTAATAATATAGGAACTGTAGTCACTAACACTGATTGAACATGTAGCAGTCATCACCAATCCTCAGCCCTGCTGATCTATATTCCTGTCCTCATCTGTTCACCTCCATCTCAAAACCATCCCAGACTCCCCAGAAGCACTCCTTCCTACAACACCTCTCCAACAACCACCGCTGGAGGAAAAAGTTCCTATTGTAGGAATGTATGCCGGGCTGTCAGCACTGATTCTATGCCCTCCCCCTATGGTCAACACCTTTTTGCACAATCTCTCAACCTGCAACACTAACCAAGAAGGGTGTCACTATCTAAATGATATTGCTCAGGTAAGCAGAACTGACTGGTTTCTGTGCTAACCAAGGCCCAGTGGGCCAGAGAGTTCAGCCAGGCTTCTCATTCCTCAGAATGCCCTTCTTTCCAGTTAGTAGTTCAAGTCTCTAGAGAGGGAGCCAAGATTGAATTCTTTCTCTGTACCTCAGGCTGGCTGTTTGGGTCAAGGTTGAAGAAAGAATTGGGGGAAGATTGGATTTTTGAAAGTATACTTGCATCAGTTCTCTCTATCAGTTCTAGCAAAGAAATAAATTTCATCAACACTGTGATGCATTTTAAAACACACACACACACAGACACATTTTAGGCTTGGTTTGGTTTTGGTACTTCAGAAACAGATTCTTGTTCCTATGATTTCTAAAATAATCTGGGCAATACATATTTCTCTGTGTAATTTGACATAGCATAACTTTAACCCATGTTACTGAACTGAAAATTCATGGGCCAGTTGTAAGCTAGGGTGCTACCTGTATTGATACAATTAACGTATATAAGAATTGCTGACATACTTTGGAAACCCATAAACATTTCTTTTTATACTCTTGTCTTAAAATAGTTATTTTTCCCTATGCCTAAACAATAGGTAAAAGTTTCTATTTTTAAGACCTCAGCACTTTACCTATAAAGAACAACTTGTAGATCTTAGTGAAGTTTAAGAGTTTGGTCAGTATTTGGAAAAAAATGTACCTTGTGAAGATCGCTTTCAATTTATTCTCCTACCTCATAACTCAGCTGAGTCTAGCACAGTACCTTCTAGTCTTTGGCTCTATTATTGCTTTAAGAAAATCTTTAGGAAAGAGAATCTACAACCTTTCCATGTTTTGTAATCTGTTTTCACTTGCTGGCTAACTTGAATCCTTGTGGTTTCATATGGGGAAGAGGCATATGGGGGAAGAATTATGAATGCAGACCCTAAAGTTAAACTTTGTCTATATGCCAATGCTGATGTGTACTATCAGGGTGCTCTTGGTCAAATTCTAGAACACAGACCAAGTCTCATTTTCTTCATGTGTAAAAGTTCCCACCACATATGGTTTTAGAGATAATTTCTTACAGTGATATATTTATCATGCTACAGACGTCTTTCTTTTGATAAGTGTTGAATAAATGCTAGTAGTTATAATGATGATTATTGCCATTTTAATCCCACTGCCAACAAATGTGGACATTGCTTGTTCTTTAACCATCATCATATTTTGTGTAACAGAGCATTTTTTTCTTTTGAATTGCTTCCTATGACTTGCAAAAATTCTGACATCTTCAAATCAGAATTTCTCTTCTAGCTTGTTGACAAAGTGTGTCTGACTTCCTATACACCATACCTTTTGCTCCCAAAGATGAACATAACTTACACATTATTTCACCTATTTTTAAAAAGGAATGAAAGATACCATCTAGCAACTGTCAGCTAATGCCAACACTCTGTAAGACAGCTGCTAGTCAGACTATTTTACAAGTTAAAAAAAAAAAATGGAAAAAAAAGCTCTAAGGTAATGTCATTGGATGCAAACGCTTTTTAAAAAAGATATGCATTTTATGACTTGTAAATAATATATATTTTAGAAATGGGTTTAATTAAGAGAAAATTTAATCCATATAAACCCTGGATGAAAAGTAATCCATTCTCATCACTATATGTAATAATTTAGAGTCTATGCCACTTTGAGAGTCAATCTTATCTGTATTTCCATTGTTGATATTAATTAGCCTTCTAGGGATATATCTATATTTTTCAATAACTTTAGCAACAATCTTCATGCTTGCCCAATTGTTATTCTACAAGTAATTATCTATTGTCGATTCTGCATTCAGCCTTGGATCTAACTTTCTTTGAATTGTGTTTCTTTTCCTGCTCCTTTTGGTGGTAATTCACCAGTTGTACCCTACTCACATGCCTTTTTTTCTTCATGGCCCTACTTTAGTGCATTCTTATTCATATGACGTTGATAGTCACCCTTTCTACTTCTCAAGACTTTTTCAGTTATAAATGATAGTATCCCAACTCAAATTAGCTTATGCAAAAAGATAATGTTTTGGCTCACCTTACCAGAGAATTTAGCAATTCATCTGGCCTCACACTTACCATCTCTGACAAAATTCACATTGTTATGAGTTGGCTTTTTTCTTCCGAGAGATTTATTTGAAGATGCCTGATGATAACTCCACTGCTCCCCTTGGTAACATCACTGGAAAGAGTCTTTTTTTTTTTTTTTTCAATCTTCAGCAGAAAATTCTCAGGGAAGATTCAGATAGGCCTGGTATGGGACACTGATGCCTATATCTATTATTTTATGACTTTGGTTGGCCATGTATGAAATGTAAGTTTAACTTATGCTTGAAGATAGCTTATGGTGAGTGCCTCCTAAACATATGGAACGAATTCCATGTACGAATAAAAGATTATGTATCAGAAGTAGGCAGAGAACACCAACTAGTTTAATAACAAATGCTTATAATGCTAGTGAGGCTCAGTCTAAGGCCTCCCTGGTGTGGTCTTTTCAAATTTCACACCTACTTTTTTAATTGGCCCTTGGAGTATTTCTTCTTTAGATATTTAAGCAGCAAGTTAAATTGCCTTTTCTTCAAAATACATTCCATTTTTTTTATTTCCCAGCTTTTGAGAATGCTATCATAAGCTTCATTTTAGGTAGAGTCTTCCAAGACTCTATCTTTTTTCTTGATTCCTTATATGGAGGTTTACCCAGTCATTTCTATTATTCCTGCTTCATTTCTCTTATTTCCATGTTTCCCTTTCCATGGGAAGCTGCCAACATTTCAGTACTGTGCAACTACTTCACCATTTAAATTGCCTTTTTCTCTAATTGTTTCCTGGTGTATTTTTCTTTCATGGATAGTTTTGGTTTCTAAAACACTGCCCCAGTTTTCCACTTTCCTAATTCAAAAATATTTCAGAGCTTCTTACAAGGCAATTATAAGTTGTGGGACACAGCAATAAATAAGGCAAACCAGGTCCTTAACCTCACAAAGCTTGGCAGTTTTTAAAAGGCAAGATGTAATAATAGATATGTAACTAGATACCAAATGGTAAACATTAAACAAGGGCAAATATTAGATGGTTTCGAAGAGTTGCCTAACCCAGAATTGCACATCAAGGATGCATCCTATAAATTGTGACATCCTTGCATACACTTGAGGGTTGGAGAGGAGTTGAGCAATCGAAGGGGCAAGAGAATGTTTAGACAAAAAGTACAGTGTATAAAAAGGTCCTGAGGTGGCTATGCTTGGCATTCCAAGGATCTAAAAGAAGTTTAGGTTGGTTGAATGAGGAATGGGGGCAGATGAGCTGAAGTGGGAGGGAGAAACTGAATCATATAGGCATTCCAGGGAGACAATGCTGGCTTCAGTTTATGGAGTGAGGCAAGATGATCAGTGAGGTGAGTTAGAAAGGTGTGTCTTCATCAAAGCCAGAGAGCCTAGTGGCCTGAATTAAGAGACTGTGGGTAGTTTGAGAAACGTCGTTAGAAAACAAAGGTTGTTGACTTTTTAGGACACTTTAAAAGTGGAAGCAGATATACTGTTTTAGGGCTCTTGGGCATTGACTGCTTTCTTCTTCTGCAAAGAGAATATTGCCTTTCTGATGTTCAGTTTACTTAAAGAGCCAGGAAAGGTCAATGCTTGTAAATAACCCCTTAAGTGGAAGTACATGGATTGTCAGCTCCAGTTCTTTTAGAATGATGGACATAAACCTGAGTATAAAAATGTAGTATTGTAACACAAATATAGATTTTTTTTTCTTAGCCTTGTAGGTTCCTGACTATGCAAAGAGTAGCACCAGCCACAGAGCACCTCCTATGGATCCCCAGCAATGAGAAAACAGAGAAAAGATTATGTACATCTGCTCCTTCTCTGTACAGATCATGATGCATTGTTCATTCTGTATCATGGGATAAACATATCTATCAGAGACTTATTTGGTGATGTAAATTGTGTGTGTGTGTGTGTGTTGTGTGTGTGTGTGTGTGTGTGTGTGTTATTCTTGCCAGATGCTAACTTTTTTGCAAAGTTGAAGTTGTCTAGAAGGTGGCAACTGATGGGACAAGCAGGGTAAGGGAGAAAAGTAGAGTCAAGCACATTGCTGAAATTTCTGGTTATGGCAACTGACTGGATGTTAGTGCTAATCACCAGGGCTTGAGACAGAGAATGACCTGGTTGGTGGGTGAAGATGGTACGTGTAACTGTAAACCTTTTGAATTTGGGTTTCTCTATGTGCAGATGTCAAGCAGGCAGTCGACTATAAAGTTTTGAAGTTCTGGAGTGGAACTTGAACTAGAAAAGGATTTAGGAGTTGACAGTAATAATTTCATGAGACTTGGTATGATCATCCAGGAAAATGTACAGGGAAAAGAAATAAGGAGAGTGTAGGAAGATGAAGATCTTGTGAAGACATTGGGAAAACAACCTTATGTCCCTCTGCATGCTCTTAGACAATGCAACCTTGACTTATTATCTGGAGCATGTGATAATTTCAAAAAAGGAGGAAGTTGGCCGACTTTTTATCCCCTAAATCAGAGGTCACAAAGTTAATGTACACAGGCTGTATTTGGCCTAGAGACATGTTTTGTTTGGCCCTCGTGTTACTTTAGAAATTTTGAATCAAGGGCCTGTCCACTCATATTCCAGTTGCAACAGTCCCCATCTTTGCCTTTTGTCTTATACTAATCCCACTCTTTAGTCCTTTATTTTATGAGGGGAAACCAAAAAAAAAAAAAAACTAAATTTATTTATAAAAAATTGTATATTTATTCTCATATGTTTAAACGTCAGTCACCTTCAAAGTACTCTCCGGCTGATGCAAGATGCTTTTACCACTGCTCAAAACAGTTTTTGAACTCATCAGTTTTGATGACTTTTAGTGTTTCTGCCATTCTTTGTTTCACCTGTTCCATTGGCAAAATGTTTCCCTTTGAGGATTTTGTTCATCGAGGAAACAAAAAAATGTTACTTGGGGCAAGATCAGGTGAATAGGGTGAGTGGGGAATGTGGTCATGCTGTTTTTGGTCAAAAGCAGCTGAACACTCAGTGTAGTGTGGGCAGGTGTGCTTGTAAATCACCCTCATGAAATAGGCAAACACGTTGAAAGAATCTCCATAAAAATTCACTAAAGCTGAACACAGTCTCTCGTAACAATGCTAGCTGGAACATTGATGCTGATGGGTTGCTAAAACACTTATCTAGTGGGGGAAGCCTGTACGACAAGGAACCGCCCTCCAAAAGATCATTTTTTAGTGATCTCCCTCATATATCCCAGGTTCCTGAAGGTTATTGCAATTGGAAAGATATCATGGACCTCCTTAGGTCCACTCCTTTCTTGTAGAATACCTCTCTGCCTGTTCCAAGTCTATTCATTCCATAAAGCATAACTATGGCCCATCTTTTTGGCGAAGCTTTCTGCCCTCAGAATTTTTGTAGTCCTCGATGAGTTGTTATTTATTCTCTTTATGAGTGACTCAGTGTATATAGCACATGGATTCTATGACTCCTGTGAATGGGGAGATAAACAAAGTGCTCAGCAGTTTTGTGCTGTGACTCACAGACACAACTACAAGAGAATTTGTTCTTATTAGTGGCTTATTTTCTGCTCTAATGAGAAGAATTTAAAGCACATCTCAGAATAGGACTCCACTTAGAGAATGTGGATGGTATGTCTGTCCAGTATGACAATACCGAATCTCACATGTGAAATATCAACTTATAAGTTTTCTGTCACATGCCCTGACACACATTGACTTGCACTGATGTTTGTTTTTTCTGGGTATTGGTGGTGGCACGGTACTATCAGCATTCCTAGGCTGGTGCCACATGTTGCAATTGTACCTCTTCTGGGACCTACTTTGTTGCAGGCATAGGAGGTCTTTGGTGCCTGTGTGATCTGCAATACAATTCTGACTCAGAACCTTTAGGAAAACTGCATGGTGAGAGACAGAGGAATTGCCAGTGTCTGCCTCACTACATCTTACAGTCTGGGTCCAGGAGTGGCCCCGCCCACTGATGAATCATCACACTGATATTATCAAAGGAGACATTACATTTTCAATGTCATGTTTTAGGTTTATAATTTAATTTTCAGCTCTGGCAATTCCAGAAGCATCCCGAGGGACCTATGAAGAGAAGGGGAGCTGGTGTGTACTCAAAATGAATTCATGTTCATTTCTTGAGCACCTTAATTGGCATGCACATCTCACAAACTCCCTCTCTCTCCTCTGCAGCCAAACTCTATCACACGACCAAGTTACTCAATATTCCTCCTGCACTGTTTTCCTTTCCACTCCACCTCAAGTCAGATCTACTTTGCTGGGAATGATCAGAACAAATACTGAGTGTGCACAAAGATATTAAAAATAAGTGCAACACAGAATTATTTAATAACATCCAACGCCTTTTATAATATTTAGAATATTTTACAAAAGTTACTATAAGCATATGTTCAATGCAGAGAGATCTTTTCAACAATGGGAAGAAGAAAAAATAAACCCCAGAAAAATCATATGGGATCTGTTATATTCTCAACTGAACCTGCTATTCTACTTCCATTTCCAGATCTTTCTCTTTGGCCAGAGCCACAAAAAGTGGAGCCTCTCTTTGTTCACCCTGATTTATGAATAGTCGGCATTGGGCAATTGCTGTCCCAGTGGGATGCATTTTATTTTAAAAATAGTTTGAAGCACTTTCTTTCAAATTCCCTCATGTCTGTTGCCACCTTGGCTGTGTGACACATCCTTCTAGTCTGTCCTTGTACAGTTAAGTTCTGCCCATGTATGGGGAATTAAAACACTGAATTTATTTGTAGCCCTTTGAACCAAAATGGTGAGCTTATTTGGAGAGTAATTCCAGTGGGTTACATTTGTTTCTATGGATCTGTTTGCTGCAGCTGGAACAGTGATAGAAGGAAGGTATACTGCTCTAATGTCTTTAAAAAATAATAAAGATTAAGTCAACTGCAGGATAAATATCCATGGGCCAAACAAATCCCTCTCAAAATGACTACAAATTCAGGTGACACCAGCAACTTTAAAAAGACCCCTGTTTGCCTGGAAGCCTTGGGTTCAAATTTTTCTTAGCTTACAGTAACATTTCATTTAAAAACTTGCACTCTGACCCCCATTTGTATGCATTGCAGAAGCTCCACAAAGTGATTACCCAGTTAACACTTTCTGCTTCACAATTCAAAGATTGAGCAGCAGGAAAGTTACAACAGAACGCTGAGTTGTCCTAACTGAGCAGTGAGGGGTCAGCGAACAGGGCCACTGTCGGTGCCGTTTCTGTCTCTGGACCAGTGGTGACAAGGGAGTTCTGAAAAATCCCCATGCTCAAACTCCTCTCAAGACTAATTGCATCCCAATTTCTGGTGGGGAGGACTCAGACACCAGTATTTTTCAAAAGTAGATTGTAAATAAAGTGTCTCAATGGATATGCGTGTGAAAGGACACACTCTATAGAAGATAAAACTCTCTTTGGTCATTGATGTCATTTTAAGCTTACAGGATCTCATGCTTAGCATAGTGACATAGAATCTCACTTTTCACTTAGATAAACCCATCATTCTAGTTTTAATAGAGCCTCCTAATTTTTAGAGGATTTGGATTAATAAATGCTGTGTAACAGGGAACTTGTTATATAATGTTTCTAAAGCAATATTGAGCGACAATTTGCTGGTTTGTGAGGCACTACAAGCCCTTGGTCGTCAGGGCCTGTCTCCTTTTCCCTGAGGCAGGTGTCCTGATTCTTTTAGCACCTCTGTTTCTCCTCTTACATTATGTTAAACATTAAAAGTGAGGATTTAATTTGAGTACCTGGCTTGGAGTGTAGCAAGTAATCAATTAATTATGGTAATTGATCCACCATCTTCAAAGTCAAAGCAGTAATGATGAATGTAGACCTACCATTGGAAGAAACACAGTCAAGTTAGGTTTATGTTGAGAGGTGAATTCAATAGGGAAAGATCTTGTTCATAGTGGGACTCTGCCTCTTTTCAATGTGAATATGTATTAAGACTAGAAATGACTCAAATGAAGGTAAAATGTCTCCTACTCATGTGGGCCGGGCAGGTAAGATAAATAGTTGAAATAGACTAGGTTCCCAACTGTTCTGATTTGAAGTATGTATGTCAGGCAGTGTCTCTCAGGGCTGGCAGGTTGATGCTATGGGGCAATTCAGGTCTAATGTTGCTAGATCTCTCAACTTCTCAAGAAAATTGAGCAACAATTTGGATTTTTTTTTCATAAATTCCCCAGATTTTAAATGTTTCTGTAACGGTCACTTGTAGAACAGTTTAAGTTGGCTTGATACAACATCTTGGCCCTGGATTTATCTAACAATGAGGTGCTAAATGCCCTTGAGGACCAGGACAATTAAGTATATGCAACTCACTAGGCGTGATGGTTCACACTTAAAATTCCAGCACTTTGGGAGGCCAAGACAAGAGGATTGTCTGAGGCCAGGAGTTTGAGGCCAGCCTGAGCAACATAATAAGACCCCATCTCTACAAAAACATTTCAAAATTAGGCGGACATGGTGGCATGTAGCTCTAGTCCCAGCTACTCTGGAGATTGAGGCAAAAGGATGACTTGAGGCCAGGAGTTTGAGGTTGCAGTGAACTATGATTGCACAATGCACTTCAGCTTGGGAAATAGAGCAAGACCTTGTCTCGACATAAAAATAAAAAATAATACACAACCTAAGAAGTTCAGGGATTTAGCAACTGTGGAACTCCCTTAACCAATGTGTTTGGGAACCAAAGGATAAGAAACTGATGATAAATCCTTCCCCTCACCCTGAAGTGGACAGCCTAAGTCTCCTCAGAAGGTCCCAGCACCATCACTAGGCACCCATAGCAGTGGCTAACTCTGTAACTCATCCTTGTATTATTAGCTTTTCCTCTCCTGTATTTCTGCCATTGTCCCTCTTTCTCTCTCCTTTGAATCACTTCTCAAATAACCTACATGTTCACAGCCTTTGTTTCCGCCTCTGCTTTCAGTACAAATTGGGTTAAAACATTTGGCCACTAATTCATTTTAAAGTCACTGTGTAGGTCCAAAGGAGACTATCTGTGGAACAAGTGTGTATTGTAGGACTTCTTAGTTAGGAAATGATAGATTTAAAAAAGAAGGCACTGAGCTTGAGTTACAGACATAACTTAGCACTTACTAAATGTCAGAAAATTTACAATTTATTTTTTCTTTGCTATACATAAGAAGCTGTGATTTTTTGTTGTTGTTATTTGGTTGTTGGTTTTTAAATAATTTCAATAAGTCTTTTATTTTAAACAACTTCAGATTTGCCTAAAAGTTTTTTAAATATCACAGGGTACCCAGGTTAGATTTTTTGTTGCTGTTTTTGTTTTCAGTGCATGTGAGTTTTCCAACACACGCCCATCAAACTTGATATTGTCTTTCCCTCTTAAAGCCATCACATCAGCTCTCAGAAAGTCCAGAATAGGCAGTTATCAGCATACCCTGTAAGCTTCTGGAAGGCAAAGACATTGCCACACTCATCTTTCCATCTCCCTTAGAACCAGCCGTGTGATATATAATATATATTTGTTGGACAGGGGATCCCATCACACATTACAATGTGGAGGAATTATAGATAATTCAAAGCTCTCCCCTGCACATCCCATCCCTGGCCATCATTTCTCTTTCACTCCTCTAAACAAAGCAGTCTTTTGCCTTGTGTTATTTCTGTTCCACCAGGATAGATTAGGAGGGGCCCTGAGCATTGGAAGGCAAGGTTTTTCATTCAGGTTTGGCTGAATCTCTCACTCTTTCATGCATGATCAAGTGATCTTTGTTGCCAAACAAAGCCAGAGCTGTGGCTTGGCCGTCTGGACACTGTGAGAGCTTTCTAGGACATACCTGTGCACTGCATGTCGCAATGTATTTTTAGCTAACCCCTGAGTGAAAGCCAACGTGTATTTTGTTTCTCTTTTAGATCCTCTAAGCACACACCTTGTCTATTTACTGTGTAGCTAGCAAAAACAGTAATAATACCACGTGCTACAATTTCAGCCTTGAATATTATAACATCTTTACAAGGTCTTTTTATCAACTCTTTTTAGTAAACCCAGCCAGCTTACTCAAAAAGCCAAAAAAGATAGAATTAATATCTGTATGCACCACTTATTTTTGTTCAATCTTAGTTTACCTCTCAAGAGGATGATTACTCACAGAATTTTAAATTGTGTGGGAACTTGATACTATTAGCTGTGTATTTTCTGTTCTTAACAGAGACAGAAACATTTGGCATGCTACGGCAGGGATTCAGCAAATTTTTTAAAGGGACTGGGTCAGGGACAAAATGGACAGGGGCATCTTCTTTCATAGAGTTTTCTTCTTCCTCTTCCTCTTCTTCTTTTTAATGATGACAGCAACGCTTTGCATTGAGTATTTCATTGATTGCCCGATATTCTTCAATACACCTTACATGTGTCAGTTCAATATCACCCCATTTTAAAAATGAAAAACCTGAGGTATAGAGATATAATCAGAGCTAAGGGGACAGTGGGAATTCATTGAGGGATTTTGGGGGGGAGGGGAGGAGAAAGAGAGAAGGAGGGAGAGAGACAAGGAGGGAGAGTGCAACATGATATCATTTACATTATAAAGGAGTCACAGGCTTCTCAGTGGGAAACAGATGCAGAGGTGTGGAGAGTAAAAGTAAGAACTGCAGATAGCAGCCACCCAGGATTGCTTAAGAGGAAACAGCACCCCAAGTCCTAGAGGAGGCTTCCGCGAGCCTGACAGAGGTTTGGAGACTCTGAGTTCATTCATACACTGAAAGACAGTACACCTGCTCCTTGTTGTATTGGATTTGGTAAGAGTGATAGATACAAGCAATGGTCATTCTGTGGAGCACATTGAAAGCACTTTTTAATCAGATCATGGCCCTCTTCCACAAGTCTTGCTTTCTGGAGCAGAGCAGTGAGTATGGCCTTTTTGTACTAACGTTATCTCAAGCCAGGTGCCCTTGCTAGCGTCTGTCCTTACTCCAGATGTGCAGTAAGTGTCAGCTTCTTGCTCCTCAGTCATCCTTAGTGGACAATGACTCATTTCTTGGCTTTTGAAAGGTAACTTAATTCAGGTGTATCATAGCCCTCTTTTTTGTACAAGGGAAGAATCTTTTTTCTTTTTAAAGACTAGAAAATCCTCCACAGTGCACAAACCTACCCATCCCTGCTAGTATGGAATATCACAGCTTCTTATTCACAGGTAGCTTTAACAGATAAATGCAAGGATGCCAGCTAAGCCAAATGTTGAGGAAAAAAAAAAGTAGTGAATAAAAGCTCATCTTGAAAACCAGCCATTTATATCTCTTAAATAGTCCCAGACCAGTCACTCTGGGAACTCTGTCTTTCTGAAAATTCCTGTCACCATCAGCTATTTTTTTCAATTCTGCAACACCATGGCACCCTCTTTCTTTTATCTAACACAGACACAAAAGAGTTATAGCAATAATATTAGTAGCTTAAGTTCACTGAACAATAACTCTGTGCCTCACTACACCCTATGAAGTTGGTACCTACGTGAAAATCTTCACAGCCAGGCTCGGTGGCTCAGCCTGTAATCCCAGCACTTTGGGAGGCTGAGGTGAGTGGATTGCCTGAGCCCACGGATCAAGACCCGCCTGGGCCACTTGGCGAGACCTCATCTCTACAATAAATCAAAAATTAGCTGGGTGTGGTAGCGCGTGCCTGTAGTTCCAGCTACTCAGAAGGCTGAGGCGGAAGGATCGCCAGAGCCCAGCAGGTCAAGGCTGCATTGGCTGGAAGCGTGCCGCTGAAGCGTGCCACTGCACTCCAGTCTGGGTGACAGAGTGAGCCTCCAACTCAAAAAAAAAAAAAAAGAAAGAAAATCTTCACTATGCTTAAGGACAAGCGAGGTTTAGAGAGGTTAGTTGCTTGACCAAGAACTGGTAACTCGTATGTAAGAGGTGGACAGGATCAAATCGAAGCAATCTGACTGCGGTGGTTACTGTTTGTAGGTGCAAGAAAATGTCTGTTGACTGACTACGTAACCACCATACTTCCCTCAATTCTTGCCAGAGGGAAGAAATCAAATCCATATGTTGAGATGCTGTGGACAGGCAGGCTGCTAGAAAGCAGAGTATCATTGCAGCTATTAAGGCAATGCAGAGGGTTATTTTGGTGCTCAGATCTGTGCAGCCAGATGGAAATCGTAGTTCAAGCTTAGTGTTGTCATACAGCAGAGTCTGTGGGCAAAGGGGAAAGCACGGGTGAGTGATTTTTGACTGTTTATCTCTAATGTGTGTGGCCAGTGTCACTCTCATCTCTGATGGCTGTGATTTATTCTATTATACTGTCAGGATTAAAACACCTTAGCAGGAGAAAAATAAGGGAGGGCTACAAATGCTGTGTCATTGATGTGACAGATGCTATTTCTTTGGAAACCATAGACGATGAGGGTATGGAAGCGCTCAAAAATGCCACAACCGGAGAATATCAGAACCAAACAGACCCTTAGGGACCATCTATTTCAAACTACTCACTTGACAGATGAGGAAACGAAGACTCAGAGAGCTTATGTGGTGGCCAAGGTGACACCAACTCTTAAGTTGCAAACTGAAACCCTAGCCCCTATTGCCCACTTCAGTATTCATTTAGCTCCATCACCTGCTGGTTAAATCCCTTGCTCCTTACCCTAAATTCACAGAGTTGAGATTTATAGTAAGGGAAGAATCTGTTTTAATTTTAACAAGGGTAAAGAAAAGTAGGAAGTACAAGTTGGAAGTTCTTTCCTTTGCTCTCCAGTATCCATGCAAGTACAATTTTAATACTAGGACTGTGGTCCTTCGCTCTTTTTTGCTGTTGTTATCTTTTGTGGCTAACTCCTTTCCCTTCTCTGAACAAAAGAAGACCCTTCTCACCTCCTCACCCTTGATAAGTGGTGGGGTGGACCATTCTCTACCTGCTGCTGCTGCCAGCTCCTTCCTGCGTCCATCTTCACCCATCCTTACCTAGATCTCTTCATCACCTACCTCTTTCCCACTGTTTCCTGTGTGAATAGAGAGGGAGGATCAGAGCAAGTTAGAGTTGTAGCCCACCAAGACACCCAGGCCCTTGGCTGTCCACCTCAAGACTCTTTCCTCGCTTATTCCCCTGCACAGATTTGAAGGAACTCAGATTCTCTGAATTCCTTAAAATCGATAGAAGAGCATAGAATTTAAGCCAGGAAGACTGAGCTTTAAGCCTAAACCTGACCTCGGTGAGCAATGGAAATGATAGGCAAATCTTAGGCAAGTCTCTGGGTCACAGTCCTCTTCTGCACAATCAGTATCCTAGACAAAGTTCCTACACAAAGTATTATTCTAGGGGTGAGGTTGATTAGTCACAAAATACTCTGTAAAGGGTGTTTATTACCACCAACTTGTTACTGTGGGTATAATACCTAAATGACTTTATAAACTCCACAGCTCTATTTGAAAACCTCCATGTGCTCACACAGGATCATGTTGACACAACTTTCTGTGGAATATTCTGTTCCAGCTTAAGAGACTGAACCCAGAGGCCCTCAAAGAGTGCTTTGTTCCCCTCAGGCCACACTGCCCACCCAAGACATTCTGTGTTCACCTAGAAGTGGATCCAACATATTTCCAACTCTGCTTGTTAGTTGACCAGGATGCAGTAAAAAACTTCCTATAGAATGACCCTGGTCTTCTCTAAAGGGTCTCCTATTTTGTATCTCCAAACTGAAGCAGGCAAACCTCCTATGGATGCAGTACCACAAAGAAATATGGAAAGAACAAAGACCACTGCTCATCCTCTTTCTGACCCTTGGGTTGATATTACAGATGGCCTTGACTTATGATTTCTCCACTTCACGATGGCAAGAAAGTGATATACATTCAGTGCACTTCCAGACTTAGGATGGAATTGTGTTCAGATAAACCCTTCATAAACTGAAACTATCGTTAAGTCCAAAACACATTTTGACTTACCAGATTTTCAACTTATGATGGATTTTTGGAGGACATAACTTTTGATAAGTCAAGGGAAATCTAGAAGAGAAGCAATCTTTTCCAAAGCTCAAACCAGGATGGACCCCTTAAAAAAACGAATGTCTGTAAAATAAACAACTTGAAACCCTCACCTGCTATTTGTTTTATCCTCAATCCCTCATTCAAACCTAGGGCTATAGAAAGACTGGGAGTTCAAGACTTGCCAGGGCTACATAGCAAGACTCTGTCTCTACACACACACACACACACACACACACACACACACACACACACACAAAATTAGCCAGGCGGGATGACTAGAGAAGTCTTCCATATCTCAAATCCAGGCTAGTGACTTTAAATCTCAGGAATTCACTCTGTCAACACTTAACCTAAGGCTGGTTTTGTCCCTAGTTTTGTTTGAGAGCTGGGGATAAGCATATAAAGAAAGCACAGTCCAGGCTCTCAGGAAAACCAGAAGCTAGCTGGAAGAGACTAAAAGAACCCATACTGCTAAGACCATAGAGAAATGACTTGGTAGACAGAAGTGCAGCATTATGGGAACAGAAAGCAAGGCTTCCTAGAGACCTTTGTGGTGTAGACCATGCTGTGAGTCAGAGTTGAGTTTGCTGAAGGTTTCCTAAGATCCATTTGGGTTTGCTCTAGTGTGAACTAGATTACTAAAATAGACAGAGAAAATAGCATCCCGATATTTAAATATATGATTACCCTTTCTTTATAAGTACTTAGCTGGAAGTGTCTTAGGATGAATACTAAAGCGCGTATCTGTGAATGCAGACCATATTGGAAACAGATTTACTGTCCCAAAGCGTAGTGCTTACTCAGCCATCTGATGAGATGTGAGCACCGAGCAGTTTGAGAGGGATGCATAGAGCTGTTTTATTACAAGATGCTGTTATGAGTTATAGCAGCTTTCCTTATGCTCTACGGCTGTCGCCAAACAAGTTACATGAATATAAGCAGTTTTATTTGCAATTTTTTGCTTACATTTTCTTAGCATATTCAGATTATGGCTTCTCACAGTTCCGCTCATGCTCCTGTGGCAGTCCCAGTATATTGCTTTATTCAGAGCCAAAAGGAGCCTTTAAAAATATTTGTGGAAAGTCCTCCTTAGAGTATACAGTGTTAGTGTTTATTGATGCTATCACCTGGCATTTGTTTTTTTTTAAGAAAAGGAAAAGAAAAAAAAAGGAATAGAAGCATTTTCATTCTTGGATATAATGTGTTTATGTTAGAAAAAATTAGATAAATGCATCATTTTTCATCAGATGTAGTTGCAATGATTCCTGAGTAGGAGGTTTTATGTTTTAGAAAAAACAAAACAAAACAAAAAAATAGAGTTTTGAATTTCATTTGATCAGGATTAAACCTGGAACAACTAAAATAAGAAAGAATTAATTTCATATGACAGCTATACACAGGCTTGGTTGCTACATACAAATTATAGGCTGGAAAATTAATGTTGTTGATTCCCCTTGAATGTGTGAAAGTGAATCAGAGAAATTGATGACGTTAATAAAAATGATAATAACAGTAAATTAGTTTATACTAAATGTAAATAATTGTTAACCTGGGACCTGAATGAATCTCAGACAACTACGGACTTAGTATAAACATAGTTTATTCTTACTTTATTAAGCATTCTTTAAATCGAATTAATTGTGTTATTAATAATTACCATAAATATTGAAACTACAATGCCTATTACTCAGAGGCTTATCTCACTATTTATTTCAAGAAAATAGTGTGTTCATTAGCGCTTAGCTTTGGCCCAGGGCTTGGGGGACACTGGACGTTTGAACATGACTGTATAACCAAGCCTCATTGAGAAGAAAAGTAGGACAGAGGTGCCAGATGGGGTTTAGTAATTTGAAAAATCAGTCTTTAAAGATTCTTTTAAATTACTTGCATTGAATTTTTTTTTTCTGGTTGTAAAAATAATTTAAATGCATTGTAAAGAATTTAAGGATAACAAGTATAGAAAGAAGAAAATTTAAACAGCCTATTATTATACTTCCCAACAGTAATTGTTATTATCGTTTTGGCATATTTATTTCCTAGTCTTCTAGCTGTTTGTGTGTATATAGAATGTATTTTCAAAATTGGAATTATATGTGCTATTTATACACTTCTCTGCTCATTTTACTTGTGTCATGAATGCTTTTCATTGCTTAAAATATTCTTCTGAAATATGATTTCTTTAACAATGATGGAGTAATGTCACGGATATATTGCATTGTACTTTGCATTTTATCTTTTTTTCAATAGAATTTTAGGTTTTGTACATTTTTTGTTATTATAATCCTTCAGTGAACATCATTCTACATAAATCTTTATATATGACACTCATTTCCTCAGAATAAATTTGTATTTTAAATTATGCTAATGTAGTTAACCTCTACATTACAAAAAAAAAAGAACAAGGATGCTAGGTTTTGATATAGGTCTAAATGTTTAGGGCATGCATCTAAAATCAGAAATGCTTTTGAAGACACAATTTAAATTTTACTTACAAATTATATTCTAAATTTTCCAGCCACAAATGCAGCAATCCTTTTATATAATGTTCTAAAATGTATCATTTTGTTGTAGTGATATTTTGTGAGACACATTTTACATTGCATGAATGCATAGATCTATGTCATATTTCTCTGGAACCTAGTCTAGGGGGGAGTTATTTAAAGTCATGTGACGACCCCTCAAACTTCAGTTCTTTACAATGACACCATAATTGCTAAATCCTAGGAAATTTGGAATTGTAGCATAAGTGTAGTTTTAATTTTTTTATTTGACTATAGACATATACTGTTATATACATATACATATGTACATAAATATACACATGTTAAATATGCATATTATATCATCATATTAAAAATCTCACATATTAAACACATTAAAACATATTTATATGTTTGTGGACATATATAAAATCATAATATTAAACATACATTATTCAAAGAGTTTGTGAATTGAATCAGCTGATTTGACTGTTTTGTTGTGATGTGTTTAATCAGGTGACCATTAGAATAATTAATAAATACTGTAGACCATATAGACATGTGATTTATTAGTCTCCACTGACTGTAGCTGTAAAGAGTTTATCTCAAAAGGAACTTTTACATAGTAATCCAAAGCACGGAGATGCCTAGAACAGAAAAAAAATGGAATCAAGAGACAAAGACAGGGCTTACTAAATTTTTTCTGTCTCATTTTCTATGTGTCTGTGGGAAGCTTTCCACCTATACAACAAATCATCCCTAGGGAGCGCAGTGTCATGATATGAGAAAGGAACAAAAAATGAAATGATGTCTGATTCCCATGGGAAAAATAGGAAATGTGAAAATTAATCTCAGTGTGTTATAACATTTGCTACATAAACCTGAATAAAAGAAAAAAAAACCTGTGAGAAGCTGCTTTTTCCCCTCTGCAGTTATCTTTCATAACCATCTCTTTAGTTTTTGTGTGATGCTGCCTGAATGATTCAGTCTAAACTGCGGTGTTTTAAGAGCATTCAGTAGCTAAGTAACCAGCAACATGGCCTGCCCATTGGGACCCAGGCAAAGCAGAGTCAAATGAGAGGATAGCCCTGACCTCATGAAGTCTTGACCTTTACTCTTGACCCCATTTTTCTTTTCTGGGCATTGGCGTGCTTTGGACCACTGTACAAGAGTTCCTTTTGAGATAAGCTCTAAGCAATACTTTACACTAGGGTAAGTGGAGACTAACAGTAGACCAGATGTTTATATGGCCTACAGTATTTACTGAGACTCTGACATTAACTTACTTCATCACCTTGGCAAGTCACTTATCCACTTTAAGCTTCAGTTTTCTCTCCTGAAATGAAGCCAAGAGAGGCATAAATGACCTTCAAGCCCCTTCAGGCCACTCACTCACTTTCTCTGCTTCTATGTAAATTCAATTCCTGGTCCTCAACTGATGGGGGTAGATCCTTGAATATATCTGGTCACTTTAATTCCACGTAAGTAATGCCAAAGTATGAAAAATCTGGTGAGAGAAATACAGCTACATTTAAATGCGCAATTATAGGTGAATTTCCTTTGGAGTAAAGAACCTCCAGATGTCCCCAAAATAAGTGTCCTTTCTACTCCACATATTCTCTGCGCTGAGTGTCATTTTCCAGCTCAACAAGATCCTCTACCAAATTATGTCATCTTCTATCCCTGATCCAAGTGGGTTATGTTTACAAATACTGGATGACTGACGTAGCCTGGCAGCCTTGCCTTACAGTGAAGTAAAGGATGTAAAGAAATTGGGCATTTTGGAAAAAATTCCTATGGATATTAATTATACAAATGTGGGCCCCCAAATCTCTTTCTTTAGGTTTTTCCTTCTGCACTCCTGAAGAATTGAATGTTTGTTTTCCTATTATGCTTATCAGTAAATTCTTAATTTTGTTAAAGAAAAAAAAAATCCAGGGCAAGTGCTTACATTATCACCATCATCTGCTTGAAGCCTGAATTTCATTAAGTAGATTGTTAATAAAATGAGGAATGATATATCACAACTGCAATGCTGTGTCTCCCAAAGTTAATGAAGAGTTATAATTTTCTAGACGACAAATTAAAAGGCTGTTAAAATAGTTGGTAAGACTGTCAACGGATTTAGCAACATTCCAATTAAAATAGGGCATTAAAGAGAATTAAAATCTTGAATTTGGAGAAATGAGAAAATATGTTTAATATGTGATTTAATATAGTTAGGAGCCCTGGAATCTTTATATAAGATGAAATGGATGTCATCTTAAAGATTTTATGACATATTTTTTTTTAAATGGGACAGCACCATCTAATAAAATTTCACAGACTTGGTCACTAATTTGCTTGCCATTAAGATTATATTTTTTAATTGTAGAAACAGCATTAAAACTATAATAATATTTTAATATATAATATTTATATTACATGTATAATATTGATATAGAGCAATAACATGTTTACTTGTCACCCATTTTTAACTAATCAATAGTTTTTATTTTTAAGTTTTTATTGTAGCTCTCATCCGATCTGAATACCATCTTACATAGAACAGTTACACGTTTCCATGTTTTTCAATTATACGTGAGTCTTACATATTCTCAATGTTTTCCTCTTTAATCATTGAATATCATTAATTAGATTGATGCACTAATTTTATTGAACCAATCCCTCCATGTTTAGTAATTAGGTCCCTTTCACTCTTTACAATAATTAATATGATTTAATAAACAATTTTATACATAGAGTAAGTTTCTAGAAATGGGATTAATGGATCAAAAGTATTAACACTTTTGTGGCTCTTTAAACATTATCAAATGACTTGCATCATTTTACACTACAACTGTCAACTTAACTACAGTTGTAATTCAACGACAAGGTGGGCAAGATTAGATTTCGTCGTTATTTTAAATTTTTCACAAAATTAATAGGTAAGTTGGTACCATATGGTTCTTAACGTATTTTTAACCAACCAACCCCAAGAATTTCACAGATAATTAGATAACATGACCATTTTTCTCTATTAATTTGGCTTTCTGTATTTTGTTCTCTGACAAGTGGTAATATTCAAGGTGGCCCACATATGATGTCATAATTTTCTTTAGCAGATTTTTGAGGCATTCTCAGAATTAGGATTAAGCTTAGCTCAAACAAGGAACCAATGGAATGAATAGACTTCTGTTGTCAGAAGTAATATTTAATCGAGTAGGACAAAAGGTGTTCAGAGAAGTGTTATAGAGTCAATACCAGGCATAGTGAAGATTATTTTTTTTCAAGTGGTACTAAACTTGAAAATTGACCCTGTCTGTGGTATTTCAAGAGCTTTAAAATTCCTCCTATTCCTCAAGCAAAGATGAGGAAGAAACAGGGAAGGACAGAAGAACTGAAGTGGACAGGTTGTCCCTGGGTACCTAGTGGTAGGCATTCTGTGGAGTGCAGGCAGTGGGGGTAAACAAAACTTTTCATGTTCCCCACCTTTGTTAGGTGAAAGAGAAAATATTAGCTAGAGATATAAAAATCTACTTTATGAAATAGAGACCTTGGTTCAAATGTCTATTTGCATTTTATTGTTCCTTGCCTGGGACAGTCTGTTAGCATGGCTCACTCCCTCACTCTCCTCAGGTCTGCTCAAACTTTGTCACTCCCTGTCTTCTATAAAATATAAAATCTCTGTATACCCTATTTGCCTTTCATTCCCTATTCTTTATCATACTTCATGATCTGATATTTGTTTATTTACTTATCTATATACTGTAAGAATGTAAGCTCCATAAAGGTCGAGTTTTTTTTTTTTTAATCTCTTGCACAATGTCGTATTTTTAGGACCTGATAAAACAATGGCTGGCATATAATTGATGCTTCATAAATATTTTTTGAGGGAAGGAATGGGTGAATGAATTGTGGGAAATCACAATTGGAGAAATTGCCCAAATTCTTGTAGATGCAACTAACCCGATAAAAAATGAATGACCAGGCCGGGTGCAATGGCTCAGCCTGTGATCCTAGCACTTTGGGAGGCTGAGGAGAGAGGATTGTATGAGCCCAAGGGTTCGAGACCAGCCTGGGCAACTTGGTGAGACCTCGTCTCTGCAATAAAAATCACAAAAATTTGCCAGGCGCAGTGGTGCAAGTCTGTAGTTCCAGCTACTTGGAAGGCTGAGGTGGAAGGATCTCTTGAACCCAGCAGGTCGATGCTGGGTGGCTGTGAGCATGCCACTGCACTCCAGCCTGGGCAGCATGAGTGAGACTTCAACTCAAAAAAAAAAAAAAATGACCATTCTAGCACAGCAAATGCACCAGGCCACCAATGAAATGGAAGGTAAGATTGGATCTGGAATTAAACATTCCTTGTAATCACACCAGCCTAAGTACTTCATTTCTTTATGAGGAGCAAGAAAAGGTAGATTCCAGAAGCTCACTGTACAATATTTTCAGTTAGGTATAAGTAGACAAACATTGACATGCACATTTATATATAAATATATTAATACATGTATATATATGCATATTAGCATGCCCATGTGTGTATATATATTACTATGTATATATTAATACTTATAAGTATGACTATATATGCATATATATATATCCACACATATGTATGCTTATATATGTGTGCATTGTTTAAGTTCATTTTAGTACACTCTGTAGAGAGTTTTCCATTGAATAGAGTTAGTATGGTCAGATAATGTCAACTTATCTTTTTTCTGTCTTTGAAGCTTGTTAATAATTTCTTGAGATGTTGCAATGTGGAAAAGTCTGCAACAAGTGAATTCAAATTGATAATTACAATAAGAATTCTGGTGTTCATATTGTGTGAGACAGAGGTAAGTTTTTCTGTAAAGAGTTATGCTCCATTGTCGTTAATTATGGTTTTCTAAGACTGTTGCAAAACAAAAGGAGTGCACAGTCAACAATGCCCCCAGCTTTCCTCTGCTCACCCACCAATAACATCATCTTACGTCTTAGTCCTCTCTTCATCATCCCTTGGTCACTTTCAGCCTCCTTTTTTTTTTAATCATATTGACGACTTGTAGTATCATTAACTTTGACTTCCACCCCATCTACAAACTACCCTATACCAGTAGACTTCAGTAGGTTCATATCCTTCTTATTCAAGGAATGGCCTTTGGTGTTTTGCCTTTGAAATCAATTGATTTTATTTTTGTATTTAATTCTTTTTCATTTTTTTAAAACTTTCTTTTCTCCATTCTAAATCAAATCAGCACTAAACTGTCTCTGTGGTGGTTATATATCTCAGCTTTTCTTTGATTCTCCCATGGAATTGAGAATCATAATGCTAGAAGGGACTAGGAAAAGACCAACTCATCAACCCTACAGTTAATCACTGAGAGAATTCAACTCTTTTGCCATCTACGTTTCTACCAGGAAATGGATCCCTGAGCATCTCTCTATTATTCCTTTTGTGTGTTGTGCTCAACGGAAATTTTCCGTATCTCCATCTCTGTGACTCTGCTGTCAAGGGCAATCTCTTAGGCACTGCCTGCCATTGTGATTATTGCCAATATCACTGAATTAAGGTAATCAGGCCACATTCATTGCATGCACTTGGAGCAGAAGCTGAAACCACAGGTAAAATTGAAATGCCCGGTAATGGCCATTACAGTGTAGGCTTCCTGTTCTTTTCCTAAAGTGCATTTGCTTTTGCTTTTCCTCCTTGCCTGCTGAGATCATTGTGTGGGTGTGAGTGTCTGAGGGCTCAGGTTGATAAGTTGCAAAGGGAAGGGGGGGGGGAAGGCCACACAGCGAGAATAAATAAATGCATGAAAATATATGGTGCTCTAGCATGCCCTACCGCCGTGTCTCCATCATTACAGAAGGATGTCCTCGTAGATTAACTTCAGCATCAGAATTCTGAAGGCAGGGAAGCAAAAGTAGCAGCTGTGGGAGCTCCCTAAAGTGGAGCCGGGCATGACATTCTGAATTTCGAGATTGCAAACCCACAGTTCAGTAGGTTGCAGCAACACAGAATGCAGATGGCGTGTTCCTTTGGATTGTCAGTGTAGTTCTACAGTATATATAAATGGCTTCGGTTCACTCCTGTTCGCTCTGTCACTGCCTTTTAACACCAATGTGTCAGTAAAGCCATGTTGCAGTGACAATCATGTGTTAGTAATGGGGCTCAGAGAAGACTACCCTGGGAAAATTTGAAATTAACCATTTCAGGATGGAGGATTCTTAAACATGTTTCATGTTAGAGAAATAAAGTGGATGGTGCACTAGATGTACTAGGTTACTAAAATAACCTGGATTCGCTTAATGCATGTTTTGGAATTTAGAATAGACAAAAAATGTTCACTCTTTTTCCTTTTTTTCACGAGTACAGGTTTTCCCCTATGAACAAATAAAATGAGATAAGTGCAAGTTAATCACCTCAGTGATTAAACCATCTTCTTTTCATCTGTAAATATCAGATAATAGGGTTAGAGTAAATACAAGGCTATAATTAACTTTTAAGCTTTGCTTATATACTATCAGAATAGGGCCTAACAACTTTTCCAATGCCAGTTGAGTCAAAAAGAATAGTTTCCATTTAGAAATCATATTTAGAGGTTTCATTTTTTTTTTCAGGCTCATCTGCCTTACTTCCCAACACACACTCCACTAACCAGTTGAAAAACTTAGGTCCCCTGGCCATGTTTCAAATTTCACGTTTCTTTTGGTGTCCCCAATGGCTTTGTGACTCAAAGCCAATAAATGGGGTCTATAAGTGTGAGACTTATTTAGAAAGTTTTTTTGTTTTAATTTTTGTGTTATATTTTTTGAGACTGTTAGCTTGGAGTTGTCTCCCATTAAGTTTAGGCAAAACAGAGCAATGGGAAAGAAGATGAAATAATGTTTTCTTCAGGAACAATTAGTTATGTCTTGCAAGCCAACTTGTCAATTGAAGCTTTCTTATATGGGAAATTTAGAGATTTAAAAAACATCTGTCTATTGATCTATATATAGTTGGCCAATTTAGAAAGATGACTTGACTTCATTAAGGACTGATTAATGAAAGGACTTTAAGAGAAATCAAATTTTTTGTGGGGCCAGGCAGAACATTATTTGTTTTATTGTCGTATAGTGTCTGCAGAGTATACTGTATATAAAGTATACACATACTACGGTTAAGGGTCAAATGTCGTAATTCTGCTTTTTAGTCATATGACTTTGGGCAGGTAAATGCATTCCTCAGTTTTAGAGTTGTTTTGCTTGTTTGTTCTTTGCTTTAAATTGAGATAATACTACTTTCTTTTGGTTTGCTGTGTATGTTAAATGAGAAAATCCTTATAAAGGCACTTAACAAGTTGCTTGTCATTTAGAAGTTCTTAGACAGTGTTAGCAATGGTCATTATTATGTTAATTACATTTACTCGTACAACCTAGGAATGCCACAGAGGGAAAGCCAAAAGCTAACTTTATTTATCCATCTGCATTTTTTAAAGGCCTTTCAGAATCTTACTGTGAAAATGATTTAGAATCACAGATGGTTAATGCTAGAAGGAAAACAAGATTTAGTCTAACCCTCTTCATTTTACACTTGAAAAAAAAAATGCCAAGAGGAGTCTAAAAAGTGGCTATTCCTATGCCACAGACATGTTTCTATTTGGAAGAAGATGCCATGTCAGGGTGTTAGGGTTTCTCTAATACAGTGTGATGTCTGCTATGCCCTGTGACTCTTAAATGTATCCACTTATTAGTTAGCTGGACATCTTGCTTTGAAAATAGAATGTCAGCCGGGCTTGGTGGGTCAGCCTGTAATCCCACGCTTTGGGAGGCTGAGGTGAGTGGATTGCCTGAGCCCGCGGGTTCGAGACCCACCTGGGCAACTTGGTGAGACCTCATCTCTACAATAAATCAAAAATTAACCTGGCGTGGTTGCATGCACCTGTAGTTCCAGCTACTTGGAAGGCTGAGGTGGAAGGATCACTGGAGCCCAGCAGGTCGAGGCTGTGGTGGCCAGGAGCAGCCACTGCACTCCAGTCTGGGTGACAGAGTGAGACTCCAACTCAAAAAAAAAAAAGAAAATAGAATGACTTCAGTGTCAATCTTTATATGCAAACTTACCTAGAACCTATTAAATAGCTGGAACCAAGGGACCAGTTAGTACGCATGATATAACCAATTGTACTAAGCAAGGTCACTACCATATCAAACACTATATGTAACCAATCTTTGACCATTCATTCTGCAAATACTTATTAAACCTCTGGTGTATGTCAGGCACTCTGTTAGCAGTAATGATAGTTAATATGTGTTGAACACTTATGACACTTCGGGCCATAGGCTAAGAACTTTGCTTGTGTAATCTAATTGGATTCTAACAGAAACCTTATGAAATAAGTACTACTATTAGCCCTGTTTCATGATATGAAGAAAAATCAAAATCAAATGAGATACAAGTCCTCATTCAATCTTAATAGGTGACCTGCTGAAATGTAGTCTCTAGAACAAAAACAGTGGTTTATCTTTTGGCATATAGATAATGAACAATAAAATATTTGTTTAATGGACAGGCATATAGTCTGATGCAACTGAAATATGTATGAACAAATTCATGCAGTAAAGATGCTCTAGGTAGCATAAAACCAAATGCATTAAAATAAAGTTAGGCATCAAAAAAGGAAATAAGGCTTATTCTGCAAAGACCTGAATAGATAGATTCTTAAATAAGCAGGTGAATTCTGACTAAAAGAATATTTCAGATTCTTGCCTTCTTTTCTTTTGATGAACACAGAAGCAGATCATTCAGGCCTAGAAGAATGGAAATGCTATTTGAATGTTTGTTTTCTCCCAAACTCATGCTGAAATTTAATTGTCATTGGAATAATATTAAGAAGTAGGACCTTTAAGAGGTGGGACCTTTAAGGTGTGATTAAGTCATAAGAGTGCTGCCTTGATGAATGGGATTAATGCTTTTATGAAAGGTCAAGTTCAGCCCTTTCTTGCTCTTCTGCCATGTGATGACATAGCAAGAAGTCCCTCACCAGAAGCTGGCACCCTAATGTTGGACTCTCCAGCCTCCAGAATGGTGAGCCAATAAATCTCTGCTTATTATAAATTACCCAGTCTCAGGTATTCTGTTATAGCATCACAAAATAGACTAAAACAAGGAAGATCTTATTTTTTGTGGTCGTTCAGATCCACTTTCAAGTATCCATTTTATTTTTAGAGGAGTTTCTTCCTATAAAGACAACAACAACAACAAAAAACCCTACAATACTGATTTCTTGTTTTGCTTTTGCAACTTACTTCCTTAGGATAAAGAGCAACTACTCTCTAAATATTTAGGGCCCCGGAAATAAATTCTCCACTTTCAAATGACCTTGCTTACAAGCAAGAAAGGGTTAGAAAATTGCTAGGTAAGTCAAACAAGATTTTTATTTTTAAAAATGAATACTCTTCTCAGGAAATTATATTACAGTTCTAGCTGTGATGCATATTCACAAAATAAAGAAAATTAAATCAAGAGTAAGATGCAAACTCATTTATTTGGCCTGTGCTCTGAAAACAGGCAAAGAAAAAAAAATAGTGCATTTTGGGAATGTTCAGGCCAGGATGGAAAGTAAATGGGTGTCATTCCTGAAGCTTCTCTCTCTCTCTCTGGCTTGCTTTTACATTTTCTATCTGGAAGCTGACAGGCAAGAATCACCCAGAAGTGATTTTGAAGTTAATTTTATGTGAAGTAGAGACATTTTTCCCCTTCTGCAGACATGAGCCTTGCTAGATTTATCATCAGCTCCAAGGTAAGAAACTTTTTTGCCATGAATTTTTCTGCTTCAACTTTCCTTGACTTTGGTCTCTCGGCCAACCGCTTTCCTCTTGTTTCCAGCCCAGTGATTAGGTGGCTTGCTAAGGTAGAAAGAAAGAAAGGCAGCTAAGGCTGGGATGGCCAAATTACTCAGTAATCTATGCTTGGTTTGCGTTATGCTTTCTCTGTGTATGAGCTCGGGTTACCCCCACCACCTCAAATTTTCCTTTGTTTGCTTCCCCTTAATGTCAGCCTGGACCTTGAATCTCTTCTTTTGCTGCCTTGCCTTTTATTATCTTTTTGACACACTTTTTAAAATTTTTTTTTAATTTTAAAGATGTGGAGTACAATTCAGGGCTAGGCATACAAATGTTCGTTATGCAGGTAACCTTGTTGATTAAGTGTGCCCCCCTCCCCGCAGTTTCCCACTACTGCCAATCCTTCACACACTTTTATTTGCATGTTTATGATGCTCATTTAAGTGCAGAAAAATATTTCTTAAAAAAGGAAGCCAGCCGGGCTCGGTGGCTCAGCCTGTAATCCCGCGCCTTTGGGAGGCTGAGGTGAGTGGATTGCCTGAGCCCGCGGGTTCGAGACTCGCCTGGGCAGCGAGACCTCATCTCTACAATAAATCAAAAAAAATCAGCCGGGCATGGTAGCGCATGCCTGTAACTCAGGCTAATCGGAAGGCGGAGGCGGAAGGATCGCCGGAGCCCAGCAGGCGAGGCTGCGGTGGCTGGAAGCGGCCACTGCACTCCAGTCTGGGCGACAGAGTGAGACTCCAACTCAAAAAAAAAAAAAAACAACAAAAAAAAAGGAAGCCCTTATCAAGGGCCCATTGTGTGTTATAGCCACACACAACATGGAGAGACAATCTGTGTTTTTCTTTCTGGGAAACACCACAAAAACACTAGTGCTCTAGATTCCAGTAGATCACATTCAAATCCCACTGCATAGCTACCTGACTCTGTGATCTTAGTCATGCAACTTCTCTGTACCCTTTCCTTACTTACAAAATAGGAATAACATTTCCTTCTCCTGTAGGGTTGTGAAGATCAAATGAGATGGCTCATAGTAAGTGTTTAACCCAATGCTCAAGAACTCTTAATTTCCTTTCTCACCCCTCTATTATTCTCCCTATTCTTCTTTGAAGGTGAAAATAAAACATTGCTGTCCAAAAGAAAAACAGGAGGGAATCAAGATTAAATGATGAAAGCTGGAATTTTCCTTTTACGTATTTAACCAGTGGGTCATTCAAGGTACTTCACAATTTGTTGAGAGAACCATTAAACACCATTAGTAGGTCATCTGCCACTGACTTCAAAACTATAGTCTTTCAAACCCAGCCAAATAGGGAAATCATCTTAATAGCTCCGATCACTTTGATTTGGGCCATAAGGCCATGGTGACAGACGCACTAAGCATCTCATAAATACTGGGGTATTTCCTTTAGCGATTATAATTCACAGAATAAAAATAGTCATGTGCTATTATTATGTAATATGATATCACTTAAAAATGTAAAACTGTCGCAGGGGCATTTTGACCAAGTGGCCCTGCACCTTTAACTACCCTTCAGTTTGTTCTGGTCTCATCTAAATGACCCTCACATCGTAAAGTGCCTGATATTTGGTCTTTTTCTCCTTCAAATCCCGAAAGGAGGATTTATACTAGCACAGTGTATGGAGCATGACTGAACTTTTGAGACCATCTAGTCTTTTAAAAGTCCTTTAACTATGAGATGTGTGATTCTAGCTCAATCTTCTGAATGTACAGATAAAGAAACTACGATTTGGAGCAGTGAATTTACTTGGCATGGTTAAGTGGATAGTAAGTGACTGGTTCAGAATCTGAACTCACATCTTCTTAACTAACCTAGCTTAGGCTGGAAAATAACCTATACACATACACACACATGTATATAGGAAAATAACCTATACACATATACACACACATCCTTATCTCTAAAACAAGTTTTAGAGATAAGGATGTGTGTGTATATGTGTGTCTGTGTGTGTGTGTATTCTCCTTGCTGAAAGAGTACTGAGATGTGACCTCTGTAAATATAATACTCCTGAGCTTCTTTGTTTCATTTTGTCCTAAATGCAATCAACTTTTTGCTCATTGATAATAAAAATTACATATGTTCATTTATATTTTTTATTTATTTATTTATTTGAGTTGGAATCTCACTCTGTTGCCCAGGCTGGAGTGCAATGGCACACTCCCAACCACTGCAGCCTCGACCTGCTGGGCTCCAGTGATCCTTCTGCCTCAGCCTTCCAAGTAGCCGGAAATACAGGTGTGGACTACCACGCCGTGCTAATTTTTAAAATTTATTTATTGTAGAGACAAGGTCTCACCATGTTGCCCAGGCTGGTCTTGAACCCACAGGCTCAGGCAATCTTCTCACCTTGGCCTCCCAAAGTGCTGGGATTTTAGGCTTGAGCCACCGTGCCAGGTCACATATGTTTATTTTTAAAAAGTCAAACAATTCTGAAGAGTAGAAAGAAAGCCAAAATTACCTGAAAATTCCAGAAATATCTATAAATACTTGAATAAATGTTTCATTAATATATTTAAAATTTCATAAAAAATATATATGAAACTCCTGGAGAAAAATCAGTGTTTGATTGGTCTCACTACCGGGTCCTACATTCTAACCCAAAGCATGGTGCATAACAATAATAGTGCTCAACGTGGGGTTTTGAAAAAGACACATCAACATCACTGTGAACTCAAGAGAAATGTAGTAGGTCAGGCCCTGCCTAAAACACTGAATCAGAAACTGTGGAGGTGGGATCTAGGGATCTGGGTCTTAACAAGCCCACTAGGCTATTCCGATGTGAGAACAAGTTTAAGGCCTTTGGCATAATGTATAGCCTGAAAGATCTGAGCTGAGTTCATCTTAGCCATGACCCTCATTAGACTGTGACCTTGTAAGTTGGTCATCCAACCCTGAGCCCTGGTTCCTCAGAGTGAAGTGAAAATAATATTTACCTTAAAGCATTTTTGTGGAGATTAGATATGCATTGTGTAAAGTATTAAATACAGTGGCTAGTCCATTTTATGAGCTCAGTCGATGACAGCCAGTATTCTATAAGGACATCATAGCTTACATCAGCAGTCCCATTATTACACCTCATTTTTGAGACATATAGTAGCATACACTCTAGGAGAGAAACACACTGTTGTTAATATTTAAAGTTTTCAAACAGCATTGCAGCCAGAGAAATGTGATCCTGTCTATTTCAACTATGTACTTCTCAGAAACAACATATGGTTCTTTATTGCCAAGTGTCTCCTCTCAAAGGAGGGTAGATACTTTTAAAAATATTTAAACGTATATAATGTAAGCAAATAATTCTGGATGTGAGATTCTCCAAGGAAAGCTCTGTTTTAATCACAGAACTCTGAACCACAAATGTGGGAGTGTATGGAATCTTACCCTTCATTATTTGCCCCATATGGGAAGAACCTAAGTAGATCCAGGTAGTTCAATCCTTGTTTTGAGGAAGATTAACAGTTATTGGGACAACAACACATTTGAATAGAATCAGAGAGGGGAAACTATAGAAATGAATATGAAATAGAAATAAATATGACTGTGTTTTTATTTTTTAATTAATTGACTTTTTTGTGTTGGAATCTCATTCTGTCGCCCAGGCTGGAGTGCAGTGGCATGATCATGGCTCAGTGTAGCCTCAATCTTCTGGGCTCAGGCGATCCTTGTGCCTCAGTCTCCCCAGCAACTGGACTACAGGGTACACACCTATTCCCAGTTAATTTTTTTGGATTTTTGTAGAGATGGGTCTCACAGTGTTGCTTAGGCTGGTCTCAAACCTCTGGGCTCAAGCAGTCCTCCCACCGCGGCCTTCCAAAGTACTGGGATTACAGATGTGAGCCACCACAACTGGCTGTATTTTTAGTTTTATTTGTAATGCCTTAAGATAATACTAATATAATAATAATGATGTTAGAATTCTACATTTAGGCATATTGATCTTCAGGGAGGTGACTGAAATTAGTTGTGGGAAAAAGGAAACAAGGAGAACACAGTAAGGTGCCCAACAGACTCCCTTGGAGTCTACCAAAGCATTCAGATGGACTAAATTTGGCCCAGAGTGGCAATGTTTTAAGAGACTGTACCTTTCAGTCTCACTCATGGGCAAACCCAACTCTAGCAGCCCTTACTGGCTACCAGGTATATTGGTGCTATGTCAAGTATATGGTATTTTTTTCCCTTCCACCTCTACTTCATGTGTTTTAATTGCCTTAAATTGAGACTGAATTGCTATTTAAAATGCTCAGCAATTCCAGCAAGATTAAAAAAAAAACCAATAAAATGAAATAACGCAATGACAATATTTAAGTAGGAATATTATGGCAGAAAAATTCTTGGAGGTTCACTGCTAATAGCCACTTGACATTTTTAAATAGAGCATTTCAGTAAATCACTGAAAATTAGTCGACAAGAATGTATATTCATCTATTTAAATGATACTTATAAATAAGTAAATATGGTTTAAATTTAGTTTGAGTGATGCTGGAATTTATAGCAGGAGATGTCCTTATGTAGGTTTTTGTTCTAATTTCAGATCAATTCAACAAGCATCTATTGTTGATTTTCCATGATCTAAGAAGTGGGCTAGAAACTCACTGTCCATATTAGATTCTATTACCCTTTACCCTGGAAAACCTCCTTTCTTCCTTGTATGACATCCCATAAAAGGGGACTTTCAGGTTAGAGTTTAGAAATGTCACAATAGCAAAAACATGGAACCAACTGTGCTGCCCCTTGAAACTTGATTGGTTAAAAAAAAAAATGTGAGCCGGGCTCGGTGGCTCAGCCTGTAATCCCGTGCCTTTGGGAGGCTGAGGTGAGTGGATTGCCTGAGCCCGCAGGTTCGAGACCCGCCTGGGCAGCGAGACCTCATCTCTACAATAAATCAAAAAATCAGCCGGGCGTGGTAGCGCTTGCCTGTAGTTCCAGCTACTTGGAAGGCTGAGGCGGAAGGATCACCGGAGCCCAGCAGGTTGAGGCTGCGGTGGCCGGGAGCGGCCACTGCACTCCAGTCTGGGTGACAGAGTGAGACTCCAACTCAAAAAAAAAAAAAGAAAAAAGAAAAAAAATGTGGTATATATACAGAATGGAATATTTTGTAGCCATAAAGAAGGACAAACGTATGGACTTCGCAGCAACTTGGGTGAATTTAGAGTCTATCATACTCAGTGATCACAGAAATAAAGAACAGAGTACCACAAGTTCTCACTCATAAGCGGACCTTGAACAATTATAATACTATAATAAAGGGATTGGCAGTAGTGGGAAACTGCCAGGAGGGCAGGGGGAGCACACCTTATCAACAAGGGTATTTGCATAATGAACATTTGTATACCTAACCCTGAATTGTACACCACATCTTTAAATTAAAAAAAAAAAAGAATTTAGAAATGCTATCAATCATATAGTGGATTTTAGCTTACACACAGTTCAAGAGTTACACACTGGTCAGTGGTTCATAATAAATGCCAGTAGCATATTTTAATTACGTATGCGTTAATTCATTCATTTCGCAAATATTTACTATGCATGCTTTATTATATCCCAGACACTGTTCTAGACATAGAAGAGAATAGCAGTGAGCAAACCAAGATCTGTGTTGTGTTTAACTCAAATTATATAGGAAAAGATCAACCATGAATTTGTAAACAAATAAATAAGAATTTTAGTCATGAGTTGGAAGATAAAAATAGAGCAGAGTGACTTTGGAGCGGGATGAGGAAAGGATTCTTTTTCATAGAAAAACACCTCTCCGAAAAAGTGACATTTGAATTGGAGTGTGAAGAAGGAGCAGGAGCCTGAGCTCCTGGCCAGCAGGGTGAAGGACATTCTGAGTGGAGGGCAGTCAGAGCCCAGGCCCGAACAGGGAGTGTAGTGCAGGGTTAGAGAAAGGTCAGCGAAGCCCGACCTTCGTGAACGAGATAGGGGAACTATCCTACATGAGTTTGATGAAGAAAGCAGGACATAGGAGGGGCAACCCCCCAAAATCCCAGAATTATTTTTTAGAGGGTGGGCCTCTTTTAGTACAGGCTTCCTCCACTAGTTAAGTGTTCTAGGAACCCATTGACATCAGTGTACCAGCTAACATTGCTGTGAGAAACTGTGTTAGGCATCAGTGAATTTTTTTGGAGATTCTTTCAACGTATTTGCACATTTCATGATGAGTGATTTACAAGTGCACCTGCCCACACCACACTGAGTGTTCAGCAGTTTTTGACCCAAAATGGCATGCCCCTCCCTATTCACCCGATCTTTTATTTGTTTCCCGGATGAAGAAAGTCCTCAAAGGGAAATGTTTTGCTGATGTGAAAGAGGTGAAACAAAAGACAGCAGAAGTAATAAAAAGCATTAAAATTGACGAGTTCAAAAACTGCTTTAATCAGTAGAAAAAGCATCTCAATAGGTGTATAGCATCAAATGGAGAGTACTTTGAGGGTGACTGAAGCTTAAACATGTAAAAATAAAATAGAATAAAGTCAAGTCTCCTAAGATACATTCAATTTAGATATTGGGGAGAATCCCAAAGTTATACTCAGTCATCAATTCAATTCAAAAAGTATTTATAATTGCACAACTACTCAGCCAGGCCTTTTGAAAGACACAATAATGGCCTGGCGCGGTGACTTTGCCTATAAACCCAGCACTTTGGGAGGCCAAGGTGAGAGGATTGCCTAAGCCCATGGGTTCGAGACCAGCCTGGGCAACTTGACAAGACCTCATCTCTACAATAAATGAAAAAATTAGCCGGGTGTGGTGGCGTGTGCCTGTAGTTCCAGCTACTTGAAAGACTGAGGTGGAAGGATCGACTGAGCACTGCAGGTCGAGGATGTTGTGGCTGTGAGCGTGCCACTGCACTCCAGTCTGAGCAACAGAATGGGACTTCAACTCAAAAAAAAAAGAAAGAAAGATATAATAATAATGAAGAAATGGCTTCTGTCTCAAGTAAGCTAGATACTATTAGAGAAAAGTGCTACATATGTAATTACCTATGATATAAAATTTTAATAAAATAAATTCTATATTGGAAGTCTAAAGGAAAATCAGCAAATTCTGATATAACATTAAACTTTTATTCTACAATTTTTAAAAAAATTACCTGCCATGTATCAGAAAGGATACAATGGTGAGCAAGGCGCACATGGCTCTGGCTCTTAGGTTTGCAATTCAGTTGGAGAGACAGGAATTAAATATGAAATATAGCCACCAATTGAAATAAGTGAAAATGAATGACATTTAAGACAGTATTGGGTACATAGGTACTCAATATCAGCTAAAAAGTGAATGGTTGGACCATAGTCACAAAAAATTTTCCCTGAGGATCTACCATTTAAGTTGTGGTTAGAAATGAAGATATTACCATTTCAAATATTGGGAGATGGGATGGTTTCTGGGTAGAAGGGTCAATTGTATGAAGATCCAGATATGGGAGACAGTTCTAGAATATGTCATAAAGCCAGAGACATGGTATAAGAGAGGGAGAGGGTGGTGAAATAGGACACTGCAAGTCATAAGGAATTAAGTTATTTTCTAAGTCAATATGTAAGCCTTTGCAGGGCTTCCTATGTATACAAGGTCATCCTAATTTCTGCAAAACAAAATGAGTAGATGGGGGCAAGAGATGATGTTTATGATTATATTTTATTAGCTTAGCTAAAAATGATAGTGGTTTGGGCTAAGATAGAGAGTGCAGATGGATAGAAGGTAATGGTTTTGCTGATGCAGTCACTGGATATAATGCAATGATGCATTTTTCTTCTTCCAGTTGTTTAAGCTAAAAACTTGGAGTTAACCTTGACTTATCACAGCATGAGGTGTGAACTTGTTTTAAAAAATCAGTGTTCTCATAACCCATTCCAATGGTTTCCGCTATCTCTCGAAGAATTGAAATTCTCAAGTTCCCAAATCTCTTTCCTCTTGTTACATTTCTGAATCATTCTCCTACTAGTAGCCTCCTCACTTAATCTGCGTACTACAGGCATGCACCACCACACCTGGCTAATTTTTTTTTTTTAATTGTAGAGATGAGGTCTTGCTATGTTGCCCAGGCTGAACTCGAACCCGTGGGCTCAGGCAATTCTCTCACCTCCACCTCCCAAAATGCTGGGAGGTGGCGGCACCCAGCACAGTTTCGATTTGAATACAGTGTGTCAGGCTCCAGATCCCATGCTCTTTTGCTATGAGCTCCCTGGGGCAGAAGTGGTATAGTTGCAACAGTCCCAACTCAACTGGGAAGAAATTTCAAAATGCAGCACTGTATTCAAACACAGTAATCACCTGCCTCATGGTATTGGCCTTAGCCATTCCCTCTAGCTGGAATACTCGTTCCCTGGATAGGTACTTGAGACTTTCACTCTATTTAGTTCTTGGCTCAAATATTACCTAAACAGTCAAGTCTTCCCTAGTCATCTATCTAAATGTACCAACTCTCCTCCTCAGTATACTTTAATCCTCTTTATCTGTTTTATTTTCTTCTTAGTGTTTCTCAGTATCTAACAAGGAATTTTTTAAAATTTATTTTTCATTTATTTTTGCTTGTTTTCTTGCTAATATAAATGCATTGCGAACAAGGTCTTGTTTGTTCTTTCAATGACTACACCCATGGTGTCTAAAATCTTGACCAGTACATATTGGTTGAATGAATAAATAAATAATAATAGATGGGGAAGGGAGGTAGTACCTTCCAGAATAAATATTATTATAATAACTACAGTTTATTGACCATTTAGAATAGGTCAGACATTGAGTTACTGACTTCATGCAACAAAGTCCCCAGTATGAAATGAGGCTGGGTAAGTAGTCTTGATACTAGTCAGAAGAATCTTAAATAGCTTGCCAAGAAATTTGTACACGGTCTTATAAATGGGTAGGGTTCATTAGAATGTTTTTAAAGAGAGAGGTGGCATACTCCTGATATGTTTCATATTAATGATTTTGGAAGGAGTATGAAGGAGTATGAGTGGTTAGATACTGAATTAGGTAAAATCTGCAGGAAAGTATTGAATTAATCTAGTTATGAAGTATTACAAGAAACGTTGAAACTTTTCAGTTTTGAATATGGAACTAGAAAGAAGAAGAAATATGGAGAATGGAAATTATGGATTCTTACATATAGTAGTGATCACTGTTGAATTTAATGAGATTCTTTCTCATTAAGACAATTTCTTTAGTTTGTCACATCCTTAATTCCTCATTCAGTATTTAGATCGGTGGATGATGTGGAATATTGAAATCTACCTTGAGTACTCTGGTACCATTTATTGTAAAAGAAATTATGTTATTATCTTGACTAAAGTATCTGAAACTTTCCTGAAATATTTCATAATGGCAAAGTCATTGGATTTGTAGAAAACTTTAGATCTTATGTGTTTCTGTCACTTATCAGACATGTGACCCTGAGCATATCATTTAACTTCTCTAAATGTTGTTACACTATAGTATAAAAGAACACCACAGGAAAAGAACACCAGGGTTGTGTTGAAATATCTAAAGTGCTGTCATAATTATAATAGCCAACTTTAATTGAGTAATTGATGAATGCTAGGTCTTGTGCCCAGCAAATCCTTACAATAAGTTACTATTGGTGAAATATTTCTGTTTTACATTTGAAAAAAACCTGAGGCTTAGAGAAAATATGCTGTCTACTTAAGGGCACTTAATTATTGGTGAAGTTTTGATTTGTTTTTTGGTTTTTTTGTGTGTGTGTTTGCTTTTGAGTCAGAGTCTCACTGTCACCCAGTCTGGAGTGCAGTGGCATGCTTGCAGTCACTGCAGCCTCAACCTGCTGGGTTCAGGTGATCCTTCCGCCTCAGCCTTCTAAGTAGCTGGAACTATGGGCATGCACCACCACATCTGGCTAATTTTTTATTTTTATTGTAGAGACAAGGTCTTGCTATGTTGCCCAGGCTGGTCTCGAATCCCTGAGCTCAGGCAATTCTCTTGCCTCCACCTCCCAAAGTGCTGGGAGGTGGCCGCACCCAGCACAATTTTAACTTGAATCCAGTGTGTTAGCTTCCAGATCCCATGCTCTTTTGCTACGAGTTCCCTGGGGCAGAAGTAGAATAGTTGCAACAGTTCCAACTCAATATGGGGAAGAAATTTCAAAATGCAGAGAGAAAATGAGCTGTTTTGACAGGGAGTGATCTCTCTGTCATTAAAGAGGTTCAAGCAGAGACTGGCATCCATGAGTATCCAGTGGTTTCACTCAGCAAGTATTTGGCAGGGAGATTGAAGACCTAAAACGGCAGCTGAATTAGATGACTTTAAACACCTTCATGCCTTAGAGATGATCTAAATCTGAGAACCCAGTACAATTCTATCAGCCCACTACCACTTCTGTTTCCTCTTATTTGCTGTGGCACTTGAAGTCCCCAGCAGCTTTCTGCCATTTCTCACCTAACAGTCATATGTTTGTACCTTACTCCTGGACCAAAATTTTGAGGGCAGGGTCTATGTTTTATTCTTCCTTGTCTTTTCCAATGTGTAGACTTAAGCTTTGCTCACAATAGGCATTTAAGTCATATTATATATTTATTAACTATTAAAACATTATGAAAAAATAATTTGTTCAATTCTACTTAAACATCAGTTGACATATAAATTATTTCAAAAATTTAAATCTAAAAGCTGAAAAGTCCAATCAACTAGAAATTCTTTCTAGATCAATTACGTATAGTAGCGCCTAAGAAAATAATACCATGGCCCTTTAACTGCCCTCCATGCATGAGTGTGCCTACTTAAGTGAGGACATGGGAAATCTAAACCTTCATATCCTACCTGAGAAAGATCAATTTTCAATGCAGGAAATTCCATCATCTTAAGACAATCAAAACTAGCTTTTTCTTTGTTGGTAGTGAAAGGACAAGAGGAAGAACCTCTTCCATTTGAAATATGTTTGAAAGTCTGTGAAAACAATGATGGTAAATGTAACTTTGTTAGAGAACCACCATGGGGGGGAGGGGTAAATGTGAGACCCATTAAATGTGAGCACCATTGAGTCAAGTGGCATATAATTACCATAGAAGACAATACTGAAGCAGAGAATGTTGTTAATGATTTGTCAGAGCCCAAGTGGTGTGGAAAAACAACTCAGAGTGCATTTACTCCTCCTTTTGTGTAGCCTATCACAATGTAAAACTGAGGGGGCACCCGGCATTAAATACTGTATTTACGAAAATGCAGTAAAAAAATCAAGATAGCATTTAGTGTATTGTTCTTATACAAAAGAGAGAGAAGGAAAAAAATTGCCTTTATCGACCAACATATTCCAATTATGATGTTTTATTTAAATAATCACAAATGGGCAATTTGCTCAAACTTATTTCTACATTCCCAGCATGAAATAATCCCCTATCCACTCAAGTTTTTTTATGACTCTAAGATGGGGTAAGTAGAACCATAATTATAGGAAAAAATTTGGGCGTTGTGATTGTAATCCAAAGTGTTGGGGCATTTGCTTTCATGGCCTCGGCAGTTCCGTTTGTCTTTGTTGAGGCTCTATTTTCCCCCTCGCTTCAGTTTTGGTTTCCTTACAGTATTTTAAATTAATTATCAATACCTTTTATGCCTTTTTATGTTTTTGTTCTACATTTGTATGGATACCTCTTGCTATTCTTTGTCAAAATTGCTTCCTTTGCCTTACGTGCCTCTGAACTACGGCTGATCATGATGAGGGTTTCTTTGCTGGTAGCTGCACCCGCCTCAACAGAAACAGGCTTTGTTCCCTAGAGAACAGCTTTGTGACAAGCTTCTGTATTGCAGGGAAGGGGTCAGAAGATGAGAATTCATGTGGTTTGGCACTGGACGCCTGGTTTTGCCACAGTTTCAGTACCATGAATAGTATGCACTCATTCCCCGGGATTCTTAGTGTGACCTATCACTCCAGGAATATCCTGTACAGTATTTCATTTGATTGTACTGAGTTGAGTTCATAATACTAATCACACACACACACACACACACACACACACACACACACACACACACACACACACACAAATTAGCTCAGAAATGAAAATGGAAGCAGTGAGCATCCGAGTACTTATAAGTAGTCTTCAGGACTATTGATTCCGTTAGTTATCTTGTATATTTTAGGTCCTACAAATTACAGTAAAATAATAATATTCTATAGAGACACATTAATCAAGGAAGCCAGGAACAGAAGGTATTGGATATAGAAATATGGCTGAGTCCCAAATTAAGGAGGCAAGCTGATCTTCAGAGTTACTTGCAGACACAAGTGCAAAACCAGGTGAAGAGTTTGTTTGAAAGGTAGCAGGAGATTAAAGAAGAAATGGATGTGGATTTAAACCCAAGGAACAGTGGTGCATGTAATGGAAAATTTAAAATGAATCCATAAACCATTAACAAAGATAAAATAAATATTATAACAGTGATGTGGGCATTAAGTAAAATGAATGAAGAGAGAAAAAGTAATTGGAGAAGACCTTTCCAGAAAAACATGAAGACTAGGCTGAATTTCTGATGAAATAGAAGGACAAATCAAAGAAAATGGAGGGGGACATCTTCATTGCTTCAGGACTCCAGCTTTACTCTTTTCTAGTTGTAGGATTCCTAGAACTACTTACTTAACCTCTTAGCCTCATCTTTCTCACATGTAAGGAAAAAATAATAATATCACCTCTCATCAGGTTATTTAATGAAATAGTATTCACAAAGTTCTTAAAGCAAGGCATAGTACATATTATGTGGTAGCTGTTGTTATTATTATAAAAATAAATATTCTAGACAACTGATCAGTGAATCATATCCTTCCCAAAGTGTTTCAATTCAAAAATAATTGCAAAGTAATTATATGTCCTTGGGCCAGATAAAATAGGGTGCTTTCTTTGGGACATGGGCAAATGATGATATTAAAATGGAGTAAAGGATTCCCAATGAGATGAAAGAGAGAGTAGAATTGTTGCTTTCTCCTTTCTGGTTGGTATAAATATGTTTGTTGTTTTTGTCCTTTTGCTGCAGGCAGATGAATGTAATTCAGTCAACATGAGAAGGTGGATGTGTCTTTAAGAGTAGGCCTCTAAACAGGAGTGCTGGAATAAACTGGGTCTCTTAGAAAATCAGGGAGACTTAGACAATGTCAGCCATTCAAAATACTTCTAGGTTTATGAATCCAGTGGTTACCTTGGTTTCACTCTGTGTGGCAGTAGCGTTAGAGAAAATAGTTTCAAAGCAGTTAGAATAAAAACATTAAGTCAGTGGCATAGATTATCTTGCCCACATCCAATTATGAGTTGATGTACCTAAGTATTTTGTAACAAAATATTTACTATTTAAAAGTATAAAATATATACTATTTAAAAGTATAAAAGTATATACATTTAAATGAGTATACTAATAATTACATCTTATATTTATTGAAAATTTACTATGTGCTAGATATTACAAGTGCTTTTATGAGTTGTTTTATTTATCATTTCACCAAATCCCGAGAATGTAGAATACTTTCATTATTCCAACTTTGGCAACTGGAAAATTGAGATGAAGACGGTGAAATAGTTTGCTAAAGTTTGCACAGTTAGAAAAAAGCAGAATTGGGTTCTAGTCCAGAATGTCTGGCCTTGGCTCCATGGTCTTAGCAAAACTTAAAAACTGACCTCAAACCGATGAATGGTCTCATCATCTGGATTTGATTGAAGGACAGTGAAATTTCCTTAAAATTCCTTCAAACATACCTTTAATGTGAGTATTTGAAAAATTTGCCTTTTGAAAATAAAATAATTTATTTCCAGATACACTTAATGGTATAAAATCACTAAGTGACATACATCTGTACAAACATTACCCTTTTCTCTAAAAACTGGAGTTACATCACATTTTTAGACTTGACCAGGCAGATGATGCATTGCTATTCCAAGAATTCGCACTCAGTAACATATTTTTGAACTTATTTTTCTCTTTTGCCTTTTTCTTCTTCTCTTCTTTTTTTCTTCCTTTCTTCTTTTGTTCTTGTAATTTCTTTAGGACCTGTCAACTTTATGATAGCATGCTACAGCACATTCTGTTTTGCTAGTAATGGTCTCCCTTACACATTATCTGGTATGCAGGTCATATTATTTGAAGAGACAAGTTCTGCTAATATCTTAAAAGGAAACCAAATTGAAACTCTGACCCGTAAGCATTTTACAATGGTCACTAAAGCCCTATTTGTCTTTTAAAATGAGAATGTGTAGAAGACTTTGAGGTTTAAAAATTTAACAGGGGAAGAAGGTGACAAAATCATTGATGATAAAAATTCAACTCAAATTTTATTGCAAGTAACTCAGGAGTTGCCTAACTGGAGCCTCTTAAGTTTTTGTAAACAGGACTTGACAATTTTTCCTTGGTTGGCTATAAACCTTCCTCCCAAGCTTTAACTTCTATTTCTATTACAACTTCATTTGCATATGAAATAATAAAGCCTAGTTGATCACAGAGATTCCACATTAGCACTTGCAGATGAGACCCATCTCTGAATCTCTTTTGTTTTAAAGATGAGGAAATGAAGCTCAAAGAGTAACTTGTGAAAGGTGAAACAGCTTCTTAGAGGTTCAGCCAAGCTCCAAATTCTAATCTTTCAAATTACCATCGCAGTTATTTCCCCCATATTATCTCAACAAATCAAGCTAATCAAACTGTGATCAGTTGCTAGTATAATGCTAATGGTTATTAATAATGAAGTCTTTTATGCTGTGAGTAAAAATGGTGGCTCTCAATGGGAGTGAGGAATGATGAGTGAGGTGTGTCCTGTGCGTGTTCAGCTCTTCTATGGAATCATCTCAGCAACCCTGTTAGGAATATACTATCGTGTCTCCACACCCCTCCCCCGCGCTTTATAAATGAAGAAACCGAGGTGTGTCAGGTTAAGTAACTATCTAAAATTACACAACAGTAACTGATGGAGTTTACTTTTAGTCCCATACCTTACGGATACCAGCCTCTACACAGTGCTGTCTCCTGAAATGTTGTGAAGCCATTTCTTCCCTGTCCAAGCTAGAACACATGTAAAAAAAAGTCCTTGCACACCCACAAAAAAATCTACTGTCTCATCTGATGTGAGTCCTTTTGAATTCTTTTTCTTTTTCTTTTTCTCTCTCTCTTTTTTTCTTTTTTTATGTCAGGGTAGGGGTCCAGGATAAAGGGTGGGTGCAGTAATTTGTAGTTTCTCTGTTTTTGTGGGCCACATGCTGTAGCAAGCTGATCTCAATGAGCCCTGCTTGGGAGAGCTTCTTGGAAGTGTGCGCCAAGCTTGGGCAGCCATAGCCTTTGATTAAGAGCATAAAAAAGGCATCTCTGGTTCCTAGGTTTTGTTCTGCTTTTGTTCTTATCCACAGGAGTGGCAGGGATGGAGACTGAAGATGCACAGTAGGCTGGCTGTGAAGAAAGTTCTAGAAATCCCCTCTATTATCCAAGGAATATAAATCACACATCAGAAGTTTGCAAAGGGAAATGTGGACAGAAATGTAGACAATTCCAAGACTCCTTATATTCTTTCTCATCAGCAGCTACAAAACATAGGCCAGAAAATTTAAATACCATCCCTAATCTGAAAATCTGAAATTCAAAATGCTGCGAAATCTAAAATTTTCTAAGTGTCAACAAGATGCTCAAAGGAAATGCTCACTGGAGAATTTCAGATTTCAGATTTTCAGATTAGGGATACGCAACCAGTAAGTATAATGCAAATATTACAAAGTACCAAAAAAAAAAAATCCAGCATCCAAAACTCTTCTTGTCCTAAGCGTTTCAGAGAAGAGATATTCAACCTATAGTGTATATAACACCTAGAACAGGGACAAGGAAAGTGAAAACAAGCAAATTTACAATTTACTTTTCCCCTAACAATTAAGGAAAAATTTAAACATTACAAATGTAATGATTCACCTTTATTAAGTAGCCTGCATTTTCAGGCAGAAATAATTTGTAACTTGCCATTTTCACCCAATCATTCAACAAGTATATTGTAGCTACATAATACAATGAGTAAGGGATGTTTCCAGCCCGCTTAGAATTCACAATGCAATGAACAGACATGTTAAAAAGTAAATTATAATTAAAGGGAATAAGTACTATAATAAAGATATCCATAAAGTGACTTGGGAATCTAAAAGAGGAAATAATTGTTCTGTTCCTGGAGATGTTGGTCAAGGTGTTGCAGTGCAATTGGCAGTCAAGGAGTGTTTTGTAGAGTGAGTAGTCATCGTCCTGGTGGTGAATGGGGGACTCCAGTGCAGAGGAAACCCATTGTGTGAAAGCTTGATGTTGCAAAAGCCATGGCCCACCATGGAAAAAGTAGATTGTTCAAAGTAGTGGGGTGACATCAGGGAGCAGGCCCATGAAGGAGACTAAGTGTTAGCCTTGGGAACACTTAGTTGAGATTATAAAAGGCTGAGACTATAAAAGGTCCATTCCAAAATATGTCCAGTCTCAAGTGCCAGTCTCGATATGTGTTGTGTTTTATTATAATGCAAGTAAGATTAATTTTCTGTTGCTCACCCTTACAAATGATAAAGACTTTGCAACTAGTGTTAAACAAGGTTAAGTAAAATCAAGAAGTTGTCCTAAAATTATCTTGGATCTGGGTAGCCATGTGCAATACAATCTTAAAAGTACAAAATGAAACTTTGTGCTTTCTCATTAGATTACTAAATCAGTTGGGCAATCTCAAAATTAAAATGTCTACAGTGTTACAAAGGTCAACATGTTTTTACTTATTGTTGTATCTGTAATATATGCTCACTGTGGTTATTCAGTAGCCTATAGCAGAGCATTACAAAGTGTTTTCATTTTATTTAGTTATTTTATTTTAACTTTTTTCAAGACAGGGTCTTGCTCCATCACCCAGGCTGGAGTGCAGTGGTGCAAGTATACCTCTCTGCAGCCTAGAACACCTGGGTTCAAGCTATTCTCCCACGTCAGCCTCCTGACGAGCCAGGACTTCAGGCACGAGCCTCCATACCCAGTTAATTCTATATTTTATTTTTGTAGAGATAGGGGTCTCACTATGTTGCCCAGGCTGGTCTCAGTCTCCTGGCCCCAGATAATCCTCCTGCCTAGACCTCCCAAAGTGATGGAATTATAGGCGTGGGCCACTGTGTGTGTGGGGGGGGGTGAATTACAAAGTTTATTATTATTTGCTTCTGCTTTTTCAATCCCATCTCCCGGGACTAAAAGCTTTTGTTTGTTTGCTTTCTTACTTTTTTTCTCTCTTCTGTGGGACTAAGGTTGCTGTATCAACCTTAGCAATGAAGAGTCTCAGTAAGGTAACAAAACATGTTGATTTCTCACTCAGAGTGGATTGACTGGCTAGGAACTTCACTCCTGATTGTCCTTACCCAGACATACAAGCTTCACCATCTGGACTACTAAATGTTGCAGAGGCAAGAAAACACAGGAAGAGTCAGGATCTCTTATTAAAAGACCAGCAGTAAAAGTAACAAATGTCACCCTTTTTGACATTTCATTGGCTAAAGTGTATCACGTGTTACACTTCTTTTAAAAGCGATTAAGGAAGTACAGTCCTACCATACGTCTTGAAGGAAGAGAACCCCAATTATTATAGCATGCTAATTTGCTTGCTGTGTATTTGTCAGCATGGGCTGCCATAGCAAAATGCCATAAGGGTGGCTTAAGTCACAAAATTTTTTTTTTCCCCACAACAATGGAGGCCGAAAGCCTAAGATCAAGATGCCAGAATGGTCAGATTCTAGTGAGGGCAAGCCTCCTGCTTGCTCTGACAGCTCACCCTCTTGTTTGAAGTTACCAGCTCTATAGGATGAGGGCTCCAACCTCATGATCTCATTTTACCTTAATCACTCCCTATTTCCAATAGTCATTTGGGGTGATAGGGCTTCAATATATGAACTTCGGGGGAGCACAATTCAGACCATAGTATTCCACTCCTGTTCCTTCAAAATTCATGTCCTTCTTCCATGCAAAATACATTCATTGTGTCCCAAGTGTCCTGTAAGCTTTAACTCATTCTGACATCAACGGTAACATCTCAAATCTCATCTAAGTATCATCTAACTCAGATATAGTTGAGACCCAAGGTATGATTCATCTTACAGAATTTTATTTCAGCTGTAATCCTATGAAACCAGAAAACTTATATTCTTCCAAAATACAAGAGTAGCCAGGCAGAGATTAAAAGTTTCCATTCCAGCCGGGCTCGGTGCCACAGCCTGTAATCCCGCGCTTTGGGAGGCTGAGAGGAGTGGATTACCTGAGTCCCAGGGTTCGAGACCCACCTGGGCAAGTTGGCGAGTCCTCATTTCTACAATAAATCAAAAAATTAGCCAGGCATGGTAGCGCGTACCTGTATTTCCAGCTACTTGGAAGGCTGAGGCGGAAGGATCGCCGGAGTCCAGCAGGTCGAGGCTGTGGTGGCCGGGAGCTGCCACTGCACTCCAGTCTGGGTAACAGAGTGAGACTCCAACTCAAAACAAAACAAAACAAAAAAGTTTCCATTCCAAAAGGGAGAAATCAGAAAGAAAGAAGGGTTGATAGATCACAAGCAAATCAAAACGCAGAAAGATATATTCTATTGCATCTTACAACTCAAAAATAATTGTCTTTGGCTAAATACTCTGCCTTCCAGGCCCATGGGGGTGGCAGTATCACATCCATAACCTTGTGGCATGACCTTGTCCCTTGGTGCTCTTAGAAAACCCTGCCCACATGGATCTCTGTGAGCGTGGCTCCTCCCCTGAGGCCCTGGGTAGAGTTGTCCTGATTCCTTAAAATGGGAGCAGTAGCCCATCCTTTGAAATGGAGGAGGAAAGAGGCTTGCCCCCGGACCCATGGTGGAGGACCCAACCCCGATGATCTCTGGGGTCATTCTCCTCTCTCCTTGAAGACTAGTGCACCAGCAGCGTAACTCTATGGTCTGGCCCTGCTGAATCCAAAAATTTGATGGTCTTTCTTCATTCTACTTTCTCTATCCTCTTTAGTTTAAACTAGCAGTGTTGGTAATGGTATAATGCCATCTCTATTCCTGGCTTTGCTGAGATGGCTGATTCAGTCCATGAGTCACACCCATGCTCTCTTTATCAAATAAACGGTTGTTCAGCCACATCCACAGTATGCTCCTCAGAACAGACTTTCTCATTTTTTTGCAATATGTAGTTGAGAATTTTCCATATCTTCAAATTCTGGTTCCTTGTTGCTTAACAATTTCTTTCTCAATTCATCTTTCTTCTTTTGCATTTTACTATAAGCAGTCAGGAGGAACCAAGTCATTCTGCTATAGTCTGCATTTGTCCCCTCAAATTCATGTGTTGGAAACAATCCCCAGGGCAATGGTGTTGGGAGGTGGGACATTTTGAAAGGTATTAATGTCATGGTAGCTTTTGCCCTCAAAGATGGCATAATGTCACTATACCACTATAAACGGCTTGATAGAAAGAGTCTGGTTCCTTTTTTGCTTTTACTTTCCTTTTACTTTCCGTCATGTGAGGACACAGCACTCTTCCCTCCCAGAGTGAGCATTTTGGGATCAGAGGGCAACTCTCACTAGACAGCAAGTGCTGGCACCTTGATCTTGGACTTCCCAGCATCCAGAACTATGTGAAATAAATTACCCAGTCTCAGATATTTTGTTACAGCATCAAAAAGCAGACTAAGACACAGTTCATCAACATTTTGCTTAGAAATCTCAGTTAAATATCCAATTTCATCACTTATAAGTTCCACCTTCCACAAAACACTAGAACATTGTTCAGGCCAGTTCTTTGCCACTTAAGAACAAAGATGCCTTTCCTCCTGTTTCTGGTAGTTACATCTGAGGCCTTATCAGAGTTTTCCCCCACATCCATATTTCTAGCATACACCTCACAATTCTTTCAACCTCTACCCATTACCAATTCCAAAGTTGCTTTCACATGATTAGTTACTTGTTAAAACAACACTGTTTCTTAGTGCTTAAATCTAGTTAGTTATTAAATCTAGTTATTAAATCTAGTTAGGCTGCCATAACAAAATACTACCAACAGGATGACTCAAACAGAAATTTGTTTTCTAACAGTCCTGAAGGCTGGAAGTCCAAGATCAGGCTGCTAGCATGGTTGAGTTCTGTTGAGGTCTTGCTCTCTGACTTGTAGATGGCCACATTCTTGCTGTGTCCTCAATTAACAGAGAGAGGTCCTCCTCTGTGTACCGTCCTCCTCTTATAGGGGCACCAGTTCTATTGGCTCCTCTCCCATTATCTCATTTAACCTTAATCACCTCCTTAAATATTGGAGTTAGACCAACATTTAATATAGTTGGGTTGGGCTTTAGGGAGTCAGTATATAAATTCTAGAGGACAAGGTTCAGTCCATAGCACATAATATATATTTTTTATAAAGTATGATTGAATATAAACCTTGGAAATGACACTACTAAAATTATTTGGTGCCTACAAAAGATTGATGGGTGCTATAATAGCATAAATCATACTAATTATATAGACAAAATATTAAACTATAAGCTCTAAAAATTTTTAGTAAAAGGGCCAAGATTTATATCTTGAATTGTTCCTGTTTAGAGTTTTTTGTTTTTTGTTTTTTCAACTTATTTTGCCAGGATTCTAAAAAGACAAGTCAGAATGGAGTAGAAGTGGGAGCTTAGTCAACTGCCACATCTTGTCTCTCCTCCCTTCCCTTTCTGTTTGCAGAGTAGAGGCAGTTCTGCTGACGCACTACAGATTCATATTTGATGCCAGGCCATCCCTGAAGATGCTGTCAGTGCTCTTCCCAGATCCCTGCTATTCCTGTTTGAGTCTAACTTTAAATTAAGTGATAGGTGTGCCACCATTTCTTCAAAAACAGGTCATGGCAGGCTCCCTGCGAGTTGTTCTGGTTTAATTGTATGATTAAAATTAGAGAAGGGGATTTCATTTTATCTTATTTTTAGATGAATACCTATTTTAGTCATGGATTTGTCCTCAAGATGAATTATCTTTCTTTTCCTTCTACTGCTGTTGGATTTTTTTCATTTTCCCCAAAACACTAGGGTATCTGATGAGCAAGTCAGACAAAATTCATCAGTAGATGTATTTATTTTATGTTTAAACAGAATTGTCTAGCCATTTTGACCAAGAATAAATTTTACAGCTTCTTTTTTCTTCTTATTTATTTATTTTTCTACTTATCACTTCATTTTTCTGTATTTCTGTTAGCTGGTGTCTGTGATGTGGTTAAATGATTCATTTGGAGGCATTACATGACCACTTAAGAAGTACTTCTTGCTTGAGATGACTGAAAAAAAATCCTTCTGTAGTAAATGTTTGTGTGTTATTCTTCAAGATGAAGTTGTAAACCTGTTTCTTTCCCTAGTTTATCATTCACTTTATATATTTAATTTTTGATATATATAACATATATAAAGTATAATATAATCATACATAATTATGGATATATCTCTTATTCTCAACTAAGGGATGGATCCTGCCTGGGACAAAATAACAGTTGGAACATTATTTGGCCAACTTAGCTGTGTGTAAGAGAAAAATAAAAACAAAAACAAAAATTTATATTTTTCCAAATAGTTTCCCTAATTCATTTTCCAAAGTACTGTTAATTTTTTCTTTCTATCACCATTTTCTGTCTGGGTGAACTGAGGTTGTTGAAGTCATTTGGACACAATTTTTATAATAAAATTTTTCTTTTATAACACATTTAAATTTCAAAATGTTTTAGGTTGACAGAATTATTGCAGAGATAGTACAGAGAGTTCCTGTATACCCCACATCCAATTTTCCATATTACTAACTTCTTGCAATAGAATGGTGTCACAATTAATAAGCCAATAATGATACATTGTTATTAACTAAAGCACATACTTCATTCAGATTTCCTCAGTTTTTTCTCAGTGTCCCTTTTCTGGCCCAGGACCCCATCCAGCATGCCATATTACATTTAGTTCCTAAGTGTTCTTAAGCTCTTCTTAGTTATGACAGTTTGTCAGACTTTCTTTGTTTTTGATGACCTTGGCAGTTTTGAGGAATACTGATCAGAAATTTTATTTTTAGCTCAATACCTAACAATTCTAATCACTGGTTTATCATAAAGATAAATTATTTTTTATGTTTAGAATGGCCTACAGTTGAGATTTGCCTGATGTTTCTCTCTTGATCAGAGTAGAGTAATGTGTTTTGTGGAGGAAGGCTACAGAGGTAAGTGCCATTCTCATCATGTCACATCAAGGGGAGATTCAATTAATATGAATTATTAATTTTGATATTAACTTTGGTCAGAAACTGAGGTCATGTTTTTTAGGTTTCTCTACTGTAAAGTCACTCTTAGTCTTCCTTTCTGTAATGCATTTTTTAGAAGAAAGTCATTAATTGCAACTCACATTTAAGAAGTGAAGAGTTACGTTTCACCTCACTGAAGGCAGAGTATCTACTTAAAGGATTTGAAATTCTATATGGGAGAGTTGTTCTTCTCCCCATGTATATATATGTTCAATTATTTATTTATGTGAGTTTGGACTCATGGATATTTATCTTTAATTGGAGTTCTAAGCCAATACTACTTTATTTACTTTGTTCTTCGAGTTGTTCCCCCGTGGCCTCTGGGAATTCTTTTTGTTGGCTCCTGTGCCCTTTTAATATATACCCATTATGAAGGCTTGTTGTGGTGTGTGTGTGTGTGTGTGTGTGTGTGTGTGTGTGTGTGTGCGTGTGTGTGTGCGTGTTTTGTGTTTTCCTGTACCCATCCTTAGAATCAGCCATTTCTCCAGAGGGCTCTGATTCCTTTTTTATGGAAAATTGTATTGGAAAACAAGATCTGGGTGCTAAATGTGCTCCTGTTGGATCAATTTTGATTTGATGTCTCCCATTTTCTGTTTCATTTAGCGTTAATGTTGGCTGGCCATTGAAAACTTGATATTGCTCCCCCACAACACGGAGAAGTAATGTTTTGCTTTATCCTTATTTATACTCCATATGAACTTCAGGTTTTGCTTCCAGATGTTTTGCTTTATCTACTAGCACCTCTAAAATCAGACTTTTTTGACTATGTTTAAAAGGCCATGCTCTTGTTTTAGTCCAAGAGAACAAAGCTTTCTTCTGCAGTCAACCCAGTAGAATTGATGACAAAATGCTTGTATTACATTTTTAAAATAAATTCACATAGTTGGGCATGGTGGTACATGCCTATAGTCCCAGCTACTTGAGAGGCTGAGATGGAAGGATTCCCTGAGCCCAGCAGGTCGAGACTGTGGTAGCCATGAGTGTGCCACCGCACTTCAGCATGGGTGATAAATGACTTTGACTTACAAAAAAGAAAAAAATGTATATTAATATAAATATATAATATAATATTATAACATCAATTTATATAAATATAAATTATTTAATTAGCAAAAGGAGTTTGCTCCTTAACTGAAGATCAATGATTAAGTTACTTGTTCTGAGACCATTGTATTTTGGTTTTATGTATTTTTAACCCTAAGTTATGATCGTCTGTCTACCTTTTCACAGATCTGTCTGAGAAATGTCATACCATAGGGGAAGGCAATGGGCATGGGATGATTAAAGGAGGACAAATAGTATTTATTATATTGCAAAAATTATCTTCATCATAAAATACATTAATTTTAGAGCTGGAAGGAATCTTAAAAACTATCTCCTCCAACAGAATCATCTAAATTTTGAATAAAATGACTTGCCTAAACGCATTCATTTGTCTACCTGTCAAACAGGACTAGAATTCAAGTGTCCTGAGATAAGGGATTCCATCCAGACTAGAAAATGTTTAACTCCTTCAAGAGTCAGTATATAAGTTATAAAACAGAGAGTTGAAACTTTGACTCCAGATAGCATTTGGTGACTGAGGGCATGATCATCTGAATTGCTTTTGCTATTTTTACCTTAGATTCACTGACTAGAACCAAGAAATTTGGAAAAGAAATCCATCTTTGCTTGGAACCAAATGTACTAGGAAGAAATTAATTTAGTTAAGAGAAAAAAAATACACAGTTAACTAGGCTGCTTTAATGATTCACCAGAAATATATTCCTTTAAATGATACTAAAAATAAAGATAAAGGTTTCTAAAAGAAAGACATTAATATGGCTGTGTTGCCTTTACCTTTATGGAGATCAGCCAGGAAGTTGGGTTTCTATACCTTAGTTTTCCGTTCCTGTTTTCTCTTCTTGATTCTTGGGACTGGTGACAAGGAAAGGCATCATAGAAGCTAGGGCACACCAGAAACTTGGAGAAAATTGAGATGTCATAACTTCTCTTCAATCTCTTGGAGCAGCCTCGCTCAACTCTACTACTGTGCAAGAAAGATATCACTACTGTGCAAGAAAGCCAGTGTCCCTAGGTCCTCCCTCCATTCCAGCTTTGGTGGCAGCATATGTCCATCAGCTTATGACCGAGAAAAAGAGACATATAGTTTTTACTGGGGTCAAAAATGTCATCAAAAATGTGTTTAACTCACCTTCAACAACATATCATTTATGCATCAGGTGTGTTGAGTTTTGGGGCCAAGAGCATACAGAGATAATAGAGAGAAAATTGGCACAAGAAAGAACAGATTTTATTTAAATTATGCTTCAAATCTTTGCTGAAGATTTGAAATGGCTTCATTCATGGGAGAATGAATGCTTGAAGAGAGATATTAACACAGACACTGCTTTTGGTAAAAATGTTTTTAAGTGGCATTTAAATTTTTTTATTAATATTATTTTAAGTAATTGATATAGGCCCCACTACTGGAAAGGAGTTAATAGTCTTGATTTCTTTAAAAACTATATTTGGACAAACTAAAAGAAGATGAATCATAGAATCTCAATATAGGAGGAATGCTATTTGGCAGCCTGCTGACCCTGGTGAATATTTTTTCAGAAAGAGCTTTTTTTCTTCTTATCTCTGAATATAATCTGATTAGCTCTGATCATTTAATTCAACTGAATAAAATAGAGAAAAAAAAACAAGTAATCAGTAAAAGGAAAATATAACATGAGTTTTACCAAATATCTGGTTTCTAAATAAATTCTTTAAAAATAATGCAATATTAAGTGTGGCCCAAGAAAATATCTTATGAACTTTTTCCAGGCGTGGAACAGAAAGAACTGACCTAATTGTCAAGGGTCCTCTACCCAAGTTTGCCAAATAGCAAGTTACCTAGAGAAGTCATGTGGGAACAAATATTTTTATCTACCTGCTAAAAAAGAATATTGGCCTACAGGAAAATATCTCAACTTCATTTTTTCTCTATTGAGCCAAATGCTTTTAAAAAATGACCATCAAACAAAATGCATTTATTAAATTATGGTTAGTGAATTTTCTTATTTTGAGTTATCAATTATAGGTGAATGTAACTGTCAACCAGAATTCTTATCAGTGTGAGATAGCTTATATCCACACGTGAAGTTGCTTTAATTCCAGATGAGAATAAGGAAAGTAATTAGCTACTTTATTTAGTCGGTCTAGTTATTCTTATTAATAAACATGTGATTTATCCATGAAATCTGTTTGAAGTGTGTAAGTGTTTTCTGTTAGATTTTTGGGGATATTAAAATTTGTTCTTGTGACACAGATTATAAAATAGGCAAAATGGAAGTGTCTGAGGTCATTTCTTACTCAGATATTCAGTGATAAATTGTTCTTGTAGCTTCTGCCAAGAACTGAAGATTCTGAGATTTCACTTTACTTGTAAGCTTACAAGTCAGCCATGGTTTCAGGGATGCTGACAGAAGTCATGAGACTCCTGGATTAGAAGCAAAGGAAAGTTTCCTACTCATAGCAAGAGATGTAGCCAGAATATCAACATCTGTGCCAGTTCTCCAAGCCCCTTTACAGAGGAGCATGAGAAAGACCAGATTCTACCTGCATGCATAGTGGGGTGAACAAGAGAAGAACCCTAAGCATAGGGAGACTGAATATTTTATAATGGATAGTAACCATGCTTGCTTCATTGCTCAGGAAGCAGATATTATCTTGATCATCCAAGTGTGTAATAAAACCTGTCCTTTGCTATGGTAGCAAGAACTATGCTTGACTTCCAAGACTGTTTGCTATGCCAATATCTGTGAAAAGATAATTGAGAACAAAGGCAGTTAGTGCCTCTGCTTGCAAGACGTGCAGAAATGCAAGAGACTTCTAGAGAATTATCTCCCAGCAACTTCCTTATCAATAAATACAATATACATTGTCAGATATTTTCATTGGCATGGGAAATACAGTAGTTTCTGTTATCATGGAAATGGAGTTAAAATAAGGTATTTATCACCTACTATGTCCCAGCTTTTGTTCCAAGTGCTGGAGTTGCAATAGGGAGAGCACAGCCAACCACTGGATGGAATACAAAGAAAATTATTCCTCATATTCATTTCTAAATCTCTTTCTTCCTTCTCTCCCCCCTTTGTCTCTTTTTCCCTTAGTTTTTCTTTTTCTCATCCTCCCTCCTTCCCTTTGTCCCTTTCTTCCTTTTTGTCATCCATCAGTCCATTTACATGTATTTACACAAAACCTTCTATGGATTTACCCAGCACTCTTGTAGGTGCTGAAAACACAGAAGTAAATTAGACCAAGTACCCCTTCATGGAGATTGAATCAGTAAAAAACTTGCATGCAGGTGACGTCACAAGCTGCTGATGGATTGAAACAATGAGCACTACACAAAAGAATCTGCAGAGCAACCACCAAACATTCCCTCATGTCCTCCGCTCCCTTTGAGAAGAGGGGAAAGGTGATCTAATCCAAAACTCCGACAACAGGCAAGAGAACGTTCCCATCTGCTTTTTAAACTGGACTGGAAGTTGTGTCGTTCAGGAACATCCCCATTATACTAGTGCTGCTTAGATTTGGAAAAGAATTGCTCAAATCATATGGGAGGCAGTTCTTTGAAAGCCTCAGTTAACATTAAAAAGAAAACAGATTTACAATCCGAGGCCAGACTTAATAATACATAACGAATTGCAGCTCTGTTTGGGAATCCCCCTAGGTACTGTTCCTAAGGATTCCAAGTGTTTAATTGAAATTTCTTTTGGGACAGTAGTAATCATTCACTTAAGCATTATATTTATATTTGTGCATGAAGGAAGGAAGTCAAAGGGCTAATAGACCAAGTGAGTAGAATGGCTGCTTTTCAGCTGCAGGCCACAACGAGCCGGCAATTCTCCAAGGGGCGCTTATCCTGGCGACAGCCTGCTTCAGTTTTCCTCCAGGGACTGTGGGAGGAGGACAGCGATGTGACTGACAGCTGTTTCTTCCTAGACTGAGACAGAATACATGATCCCAGTGTAGCCTGTTTAATCAAACTATTTCAGTCTAGAGGATTAAAAAACCTCAAGATGGAAAAGTATTCCAGTATAGATTTATTCTTAGAAAGGCTATTCTTTTTAGCCTGATGGTTAACATAGAGTGTTTTAATCACAGGGGACTTGTGCCTTCCTAATTTTCAAAGCCACATCAATGAGTAACGATTATTCTAGGAATATTTTAGCCACCAAAGTTGGTGATGAAATCAAAATGAAAGTCACGCCGTTAAAATAATACCGTCTTCTTGCCATCATCAGATTTCTCACCTTCTTTCAATTCATGATACCAGAGAAGTAGATTAGCTTCACCTAGTTTATTCCACGTTCTATAAATCGTAAGTGTTGACTCTATTGTAGTTTTCTGGTTTTTACAGGTGCGATTTTCACCTACATACCCAGAAATACATGCAACTGGTTGGATTTTTTCACAGCTATATAGAGGTATAATTTACAAATCATAAAATTTTCCCACTTCAAGTGTACAAATGAATGAGTTTTAGTAAATTTCCAAGTTATTGCATTTAGAGTTGCATCACCATAGTTCAATTTTAGAACATTTAGAACATTTCCATCTCCTCAGGAAGATTGCTCATGCCCATTTGCTTCCACACTAGCTCCAGGCACCAACCAGTTTAATTTCAGTCCCACATTGTAATGGTATATGCACGTCACCTATTGGGTCTACATGCGGTTTTCTCAGATGTCAGCTGTTGTCCATATTTTTGAATATAGTAGATATTGTCATCTTTATTTTATAAATGAGAAAACTGAGGGTTAGTGAGTCCAGGAAATACGTTCAGGGACCCAGAGCTAAGAAGCTAAGAATTTAAATTTAGTTCAGTCTGACTCTAAAGCCCCTCTGCCCTGTGCAGTATAATCCCTTCTAGTATGAAAGTGAGCTGGTTGTGGATCTTAAGAGAAATTATACATGATGTAAAAATTATCCTTGTTATACTTACAAGTATGTGTACGTATACATAAATATACACAGATATATGTAGCATTTCTCTTTTCTCAATTCTTTGTCTCTTTTTTAATGTTAGTGATTGTGTTAATGATTTATGGCTATCAGTTTTCTGATATGGGCTTGTGTGCTAGTTATTTGTCTTCATATTAAAAGAATTATGACATCATCTCTTATATGGATGAAAACATCTCAAGAAAATTTGCTGCATTGAAAGACAATATTGCTCATAATGAAAGACAATATCATAATTGTACATATTGACCAACCAATTCTTTATGTTGAAAGTATGTTTGGAGTTATCTGTACTTTTTCAAGTTTCTAAAATTTGTAGTACAAATAATCAGAGATCTAACAGCTCACATGTCACAATTGTGCTAAGTTATCAAGATGGACCAGTAAGGATTGTAATACAGACTCAGGTACCCACTCCTGGTACTGTAAAAAAAAGATAGAAAAGAGCAGTGAGTTTTGGATTTGGGGCTACCAAAATCTGAGCTTGAGCCCCTGTTCTCCTACTGACCATTTTCATGTCCTTCTGTGGGTCACTTAAATTTTTCAGTCCTTGTTGTTTTAAACAGAATGAGTCTAACTAAAGGGCTGTTATTGGCATTAGTAAGCTCATAATATGAAGTCAATGTTTTCTCTTTTGGACCACTTAATTGTGTACCTGTCCTATAAAACACAACTTCAAAAATTTAGCCGGGCTCGGTGGCTCAGCCTGTAATCCCACGCCTTTGGGAGACTGAGGTGAGTAAATTGCCTGAGCCCGCGGGTTCGAGACCCGCCTGGGCAGCGAGACCTCATCTCTACAATAAATCAAAAAATCAGCCGGGCGTGGTGGTGCATACCTGTAATTCCGGCTACTCGGAAGGCTGAGGCGGAAGGATCGCCGGAGCCCAGCAGGCCGAGGCTGCGGTGGCCAGGAGCGGCCACTGCACTCCAGTCTGGGCGACAGAGTGAGACTCCAACTCAAAAAAAAAAAAAAATTTAATATTTTCTGCATTATATTGAATAAATTCAAATGATGGAATAAGAATCCCCATAACCCCCCCACACACACACACACACGGCTATAAAGGATTGGTCACAATTAAAATTAAAATCAACGTCTTATTCCCATGAGGCTTGCAATCAGTAATGCTAATGATTGGGTGCATCTCCTCCAGGTGGTGACTCTGGGAACAAGGCTTCCTTCATCTAGTAACACAGCCATCCTTGCATCATAAGGGAAAAAGAACATGGAGAAGTTTCAATTGTTTCAAGAGTTCTCTGGTTTTAAATAACACACATCACTTCTGCTTTGTAAGCACTAGACATGTATGTGGCCTGACCCAGGCGCAATGGGATGAGGGAGCGATCATTCCTGGCCAGGTGGTCATCTTTTAGTGACTATTCTATGCCTTGGAAGGGGAAACACTAATTTTGGTAGATAGTTAATTCTCTCTGACACTCAGGCTAAGTCTCTGGGCAGAAGAACAGAAATGATCTGAGCCCGAAACTTAATGGAGTGTTGGACCTTGGGCCAATTAAGTATTGGATGGTGTGGGGAGTGGTGAATAACTTGCTTTCCTCACTTTTTAATGAGAAGATGGTCCTAATTAGCTATTTTCAAAAGTTTTCTGGCCCACAGTCATTTTTGAAATAAAAAAAGCAGGACAACTCTGGTTGAAGGGGCTTTGGAGAGGGGCAGCTCTAATCAAGCCCTTCTCACCCACTGCAGGCCCTCAGCAGAATCCCAAGAGACCCTGGAAAAACAGACTAAAACTACTGGAATAGATTCTTTTAGGGTTCGTTTCTCTCTCAACGTTCTCCAATTTAAGGTCTTTATTCTCCCTCCTCTTTTGTTTCTTAATAAGAACTGATTTAAATGATCACTGCAGAAAGTCTAGGGCAGAAACTGAAGACTGGGAGCTCAAAGACCTATTTTATTTGGACTTAAATGATATTTTTAAACAATTAATAGATAAATCTTAATGATTAAAAAATCTAGATTTCAGGTTTTTCTAGAAAAAAAGTAAGATCTGGCAACATAATTGCACCTTCTAGAACGACAGAAATCTATGACACTGAATAGCAGCTGCCTTTTCAAAAGAGACCTTTGCTCTCTTCTATTTTCCCACAGACCCCCACTACTCCTTATCGCCCCCTCACATTGGCTGTATTAGCTGCTTTATGTTAATGACCTTCTTTCTGAAAGCCATTTGAATTTGTAAAATGTGATCTGATAGAAAATTGTATGACCTTGTTGAAAGTTTTATCTTTTTAAGATAGCAGATAATTATTAAAAACTTATGAGTAAGAATAAATTGAATCTTTGATTGTTCTTCAACCTGTTTTTCATAGAAAGTTCTGCCACATGATCCTCTCCTTTTTGGAAGACACTTATTCGTAAAATGAATTCTCCATAATAATTATTCTCCCATTTTCTGTGTTACTCCCTGTAGCCTTTTGGCTTATAGGATTTTAGGTTTTTTCTCTGAATTAATTTAAGCAGTGATTTTTCTTTTGTTAAACAAAAGATCCATATAGCAACAATACAAATGAAAAAAGAGATGATGGCATAATTTAAAAAAAAAAGAATTGGCAATCTTCTTCCTAGAGTTGTAGCTAATAATGTCTTTGTGAGGATGTGTAGTCAAACTCTGACATATGTCATGGTTGTCAAAGTCGGCATTAACGCAAAATAATAAGTTATTTAATATAGGATTCAGCTTTATTATTTTTTTCAAGTAAGCTGTCTATCACCAAGTTCTGAAGTGGATTTCTTTAAAGTCTCCCTGTCTCCAGAGAAAAAGGGGGAAAGGCAGTGTGTCCCTGGACAGGATCTATGACTCATTACGTCAATCAAACCCCACTTCAGAAGGGAATAAAGAGATTTGTATCTCAAAGCTGCGCATAACGACTCCTCGGCTTTTCATTTCATATTTATGAGCGGTTTACTTTGAAGTGTTTATCAGCCAATGCGCAGAAACATGAGGGAGGCTTGCCCGAAACCATACTCATGCGTCTAATCTGTGAAATGCTTTCTGAGCAGACCTGCTCATCAGCACATGCCATGCAAAAATAAATACATAAATAAACTTTTTGTTATTTGAGGTCTTGGAGCCATGTCTTTATATGAACTATAAAAAAGGGATAAATGGTGCTGAACATTTTGAAATCGTTGTAACACAGGAAACTTGGCTCTGTAATGGGGGGGCGCAGATAATTTCTTGCTTGAAATAAAACCTGGTAGAATGCAGAGAAATAAAAATGGACAATGTTTACATATACTTCTCTCATCTGGTTTGAGACTTTGGGTCTGTCCGAGTGACTACATGATGGCAGTGAATGGTTTAAGCTGTTGCATTTTTTTAAAGGATTTTTTTTTTTAAGGTATCATTCTCAGAATGGTTGAGGAAATGGCACTGTCAGGAAATTGAAACCACCGAATGAAAGCTCTTTTAAAACTTTTATCTGTATTAGTACCCTGTAGACATTTTAGAGTAAATAAATGTGTAAAAGTCAGGGAAGATGAAGAGGAGAGAAGCATAGAATAAAATGAAGTATGCATTCTTGATGGATGGAACTGAGACATTTTCTCTGTTTTCAATCTACCAGTGTATTTATTGAGCACTTATTACACCAGAACCTGAGCTTACAATGCAAAGACCAACCAGAACCACCAGGGTGGATCTGGTGTGATGAGAGACTGACAAGTCATCAAGTCAGTATCTGTGTCTTATGACAGTTACTTACAAAGACCAGAGCACGCTCAGTTCTTCACCCCTTTCAACTGAATCCCTTGTATCTGTGCTCATTTTCCCCTAATTTCATAGTAAAAAGAGTGTTTAAAGAAATAATCCTAATTTACTTTGACAATTCACAAATTATTTTATCGATTTGAATAGTTGGAAGAAAAGAAAACTTAGTAGTCCCTCAACCATTCTATTGGAAAGGGTACCATTTTGTTTTGCCCGTTTTCTACAATTTCTCTAAAGATTCTCCTCTTTATCCCCTTCTCTGGCCCCTGCCCTGCCTTCCAGGATCCTAATTGGGAAAAATGGCTCCATGTCTAGTCCTTTGCTAGAAATGCATAATCACAGAAGTTTAAAGCTGAAAGTCTTTAAACCCATAATCACAGAAGTTGAAAGCTGAAAGTCTTTATACCCTAGAACGCATGGTTTGTGAGAAAGTATACAGCCTTTGAAGTCAAAAGAGACTTGTTTGAACTGAGGCTTCTCCACCTACTCTTATGTGGCCTTAGGAATTTTTTTTCTTTTGAGTCTCATGCCTTCCTCATAGTTTTTGTTCCCAGGGTTATGAGATTTTGCATGTAAAGTGTTTATAACCCAGCCTTGACACATAGCACAAAATAAATATAAGTCATAAATGTTGAATGAATGATGCCAAGCCTCCTTCCATCCTTTTTTATCTTACCCAAGGACACATACTTGCCATCTAAAATCCGACTTTCAACAGATACATGAAAAAATGCTCAGCCTCACTAGTCATCAAATAAATGCAAATTAAAACCATACTGAGGTACCACCTAACTCCAGTCAGGATAGCCATCATCAATAACTCAAAAAACAAGAGATGCGGGAGAGGATGCAGGGAAAAAGGAATGCTTCTACACTGTTGTTGGGAGTGTAAACTAATACAACCTCTGGGAAAACAGTGTGGTAATTCCTAAAAGATCTAAAAATCGACCTTCCATATGACTGTGCAATCTCCTACTGGGAATATACCTGAAAGAACTCAGATCATTCTATGAAAAAGATACCTGCACACACATGTTTATTGCAGCATTATTCACAATAACAAAAACATGAAACCAACCGTGCTGCCCATCAAAAGAGGACTGGATAAAAAAATGTGGTACATATACACAATGGAATATTATGCAGCTGTAAAGAAGGACAAAAAGAACAAAATTATGAATTTCACAGCAACTTGGATGGACTTAGAATCTATAATATTGAGTGATGTATCAGAGAAACAAAGAACCGAGTATCACATGTTCTCACTCATAAGCAGACCTTGAATAACTATCATAATACTATAAGAAAGGGCTTGGCAGTAGTGGCAAACTGCCCCGGGGGGGGCACACCTCATCAACAAGGGTTCTGCATAATGAATATTTGTATACCTAACCCTGAATTGTACCCCACATCTTTAAAATTTAAAAATTTTTAAAATAATCCAGCTTTCTAGAGGACAAATAAATAGTTCCCTCTCTCTTCCATCTGCCCTTTCACTCACATCAATGTAGATGGGATAGAAAATAAACTTCTCAAAAATAAGATATGACATTGTCATTGTATATTTATATGTATATCTTATTTGTTTGTGAGGTCTTCAAAAGCAAGAACACAGATTTTCCATCTTTGTATCCTTAGTTGATTCTTAGCACACTTTTTGGTCTATTTGTGGAGCCAAATTGAACTAATCAGTTTGAAACATAAGTAGCGGTGCTCTTGGGTCTGTGTGTGCAGTATAATGGTGACTATTCTTGGGGGGACTTAAGTACAAATAAGCACACAACCTGCCAGATATTCAGGAAAGTCAACCAAAGCCTTTGTGGGGTGTGTTCCTGATAATGCTGATGGATAGGTTTTCTGCAAAGACTATTCTGATTTTCTTATCCGAATGGAAATTGAACACACTGCACACAAGAGAAAGTGATTTAGAGCCAATTCTAAGAGAGAGGAAATTGAAGCAAGAAATAAGTGTTTGAAATAATAATCTGCTGCTGATCCCTAAATAATCTGAAATGAGAGCACAGGAATTAATGAGACTCCTAACCCCTTGTGACACAGGAATACGGAACTTGTGCCAGTGACACAGCTATTTCCCTGGTGGTCTGTTTGTGAGCTGTAAGGAAGCAAACAAAACCACTGTCCCCTTTGAAAGCAAAGCTGTCTTAAAAAGGGAAATGTTGCTTTTCAGATGAAAGCTCATAAAGTGCCAGATAGTGCAAATGTTTTTCATAAAGCACGTGGAAAACCTCAGCGAAGAGAAATGTCTCAATCGAGAACCACTGTCACATTGGATTTAATTGCCCATCATTCTAGAGATGTAGCGGTTTTACAGGAAAAAGTTGGCATTTTAAGAAGGAAGTGGTCTACCAGGAGTGACCCCGGATTATTAAAAAAATAAAATAAAAGCAAGAAGATGCAAGAGATATGCTTTTCAATTCTCAGCTCTGTCAGAGGTGTGCTTTGTGACTTCTGGAAAGCCCATGAACCTTTCTGTTCCTCTTCCTCTTGGGGAAGGTCCTTCTTGCCACTTTCCACAGATGATGCTGAGTCCTAAGGCAGTGTGCTTTGAAAGAATCTTTGATGAATGTCCTCTCTGAATACCAAAGAAGACGGCAGGTTCACTGGATTCTGGGAGATACTTTGAAAGAATGAAGAAGGACCAAGATGTTGCCTGTAATGACTTAACAGTTGTCCCACTAATTAAAAGAGACAGGATGATATTAGCACTGGGCAGGCAGTGCCAGAATTCCTGAACATGGACCTGGCACTGTCCCTGTGCCTCACAGCCAAACAACCCAAGCATTGGACGTTTATATAGAGGAGTACATTATTTGTGCATTCTAGGGTGACTACAGTAATAGAGCACAATACTCATGTCTTTCAAAAATCCTTTGAGGAGGTGGGTGTTCTGATTTGTAGTGACTTTGGCCTTTCACATGTGAGGATTTCATGGAGGAAGTTGGGTTGTATCAGAACATTCATGGGCCCAAGGCATCTTTGCCTTTGTCTGTCACTTTCTCCATGAAAAATTAAGATTATATTCTGCAACGGACTTGATATAAAGATAAATATATTACTGTTATATGGTAAAACATTCTTGTCAATCTAAAACTGTATTTTTTTCTTATTTTAAAAGTAATTAAAGTTTATTTTTATGGGCATCTAAAAGTTTTATGGGCCCTATAATACCACGCCTCTTGTACCTAATGGATAAGTGAACTCTGGAAGGAAACCCTGTTGAAGCTGACATGTTTTTGTTGCATTCACTTATGGTTCTAGAAATGTGAATTTTAATGTTTTGAGAAACAGATCTCCTGTCTTTAGAAATTTGTGATATAATATTAATTACTTGCTATATATTCAGAATGTATAGTTATAACTTATGTTTTGGGAATACTATGGTCTGCATATAACACATAGCCCTAATTTATCTAATTTTTTTCCCCCTGACAGAAGAGTTATCCTTTATAGGGATAATGTTTCTGCATTGCATTTTGTATTGTCTCATTTTGAAAAAACTCAACATAGTCACCAAAATTTAGTTGTTTTCATGTGAGTCAAGGCAGGCTTAGTTCAATGTTATATGTGTACAATAAAAATTTGTTCTCATAAGTTTTTGATGGTTGTTAAATTCAAGTAGTCCCTGAATTCTGCTTTGCAATTATGCTAAACTGTCTGATCTATGTAATCTCTCATTCTTCTAGATGTCAACTTCATTCCCTCTGCTTGCTCCTAAACCTTGAGCACCTCCTCAATCAGAAGCAAATTCCCAAATCACACTTACAACCTACATACTCCCAGCATCTGCACCCACATACTTAACCTTACTGCCTGTCACTATCAAGTAACAACCACTTATCCTAGGTGAAACTTCCACCTGTGTGCAAGATCGCAGTCCCACTAGTCTACTAGAGGTGGCTCCAAGAATTCTCCCATCTCTGTCTCCTAAATGAACCATTCTTTCATTCCTACCAGCACACAGAGTTGCTATTCTTTCCCCTAACTGCTATTCATCTACTTCTTCCACCAGTTACCGCCCCATTCCTTTACTATCCTTTGCAGCAAATCAGAAGAGCTGTCTAGTTTATTGCCTTGCATTTCTCTCTCCAAATTTTCTCATAAATACATTCCAATCAGACTGACACATATCCACCCCACGTAATTGTTCTTGTTGAGGTCACCAATGATTATTATGTTGCTACATCATAATTGTCCATTCTTGATTCTCTTCTTAATGGCCTATTATCAGCTTTTGAAACAGTTAATCACTCCCTCCTCTTTAATATGCTTTCTTTGGTTAGATTCTATTCTTCCATGCACTTGTGGCTTTCCGCCACAGCACTGGTTGCTCTTTTCATCTCCTTTACTGCTTTCTCCTCTTGGTTCCATACTCTTTAATATGAAAGTGACCCAGGACTCAGTCCTTGGTATTCTTTTCTATCTATCAGTTTTCCAAATGGGTGATCTTCTCCAGTTCCCAGACATTAAATAGCATCTGTATGCCAGTGACTCCCAAATCTATATCTCTTGTATCGGACCTGTCTCTTACATTATCAGCTACCTGATCAGCATTTTCCCTTGTATATCAAATATACAGTGCAAAGTCAACATGTCTAACACTGAAATCCTGATCTTCTACATGCATGTGCACACATACACACACACACACACACACACACACACACACACTTCTCTTCTGGTAGCTTTCCATATCTCAATAGATGGTTGCTCACTCCTTCTAGTTTTCTGTCCAAAAATGTTGATGTCACATCTGACCCCTCTCTACCATACCCTACATGTTATCCATCAGCAAAGACTGCCCACCATTTAACTGTTTCCATCCAGATGGACTGTAATCATCTTCTATAAATGCATTTAAAGTGGTCTCCTTGATTCTATTTTGCCACATTCCTTTACTACTCATTGCAGCTAATCTCAGAAGAACAATTATTTAAATGTATGAATTAGATGATGTCATCTCTCTCACCCAAAACAACGCAAAGACTTCCCATTTTGCTCTGAGGAGAAACCAAGGTCTTTTAATCACCCACAAATTCATATTGGACCCAGCTCACTCTCTAACTAACTCTCTTACACCTTCTCTTAAGATTGTACCCTTGGTCCCTTCATTTCAGCCACAGTGTTCTCCTTGCTGCTCCTAAAACATGCCAGGCATGCTCTTTCCTTGTACCTTTGCACTGAGGGTTTCCTCATGCTCCAGGTATAAACAATACTAACTTCCTCAACTGGATTCTGGGAGATATTTTGGAAGACTGAAAAAGGACCAAGAAGTTGCCTATAATGACTTAAGTTGTCCCACTAATTAAAAGAGACAGGATGACTTAAGTCAGCTTAAGTATTTTCTTAAATAATACCTTTCAGTGAGCTTTCCTGGATCAAATTATTCAACATACTTACAAATGGTCTTGCACTACTCAACTTTCTCATTTTTCTTTTTGTAGCACTTACCACTTTTTAAGATACTACATACTTATTCATTATGTTAACTATTGTCTATTCATCTCAGCCAAAATATAAGCTCCATTAGGGAAGAGATCTTGATCTTTTTGTTTGCTGATATACCCAATCCCTGAGAACAAGGCTTAGCACTTAGTACCAATAAATATTGGTCAAATGAATGGATGCATGCATGCATGAACAAATTAGGCTCTTTACCTTTGTTCTGCTAGCTATAGAGTCCCATCCTGTTAGGAGTTATGGCTCCTCTATGTATTATATACTCAACTGTCTTTCTGCCTGAATTCTTCATTCGTGGTGTGGGGTAATGTATGTTATGATGAATGTTGATTACAGTAATGAGGGCCTGAAAATTTTTGTTACCGGTTCTGCTGTGTTTCCACTACAACTACTACTGTACATTATTTTCTAAAACATTTATTCAGTATTTCCTATTCTAAAGACACTGTTATGTGTTTTCTGGTCATTAGATAACTCATCTCTATAGTTTTGTGAGCACAGATATTATTAAACTTATTGTGTAGATAAGAGGAGGTTTACTTTTTTTTTTTTTTTAAAGCTGTAGGGTACAATTCAGGGTTAGGTATATGTGTTTATTATGCAGGTATTCTTGTTGATAAGGTGTGCCCCTCCCTTCCCTGACAGTTTCCCACTACTGCCAATCCCTTTCTCACAGTATTATGATAATTGTTCAAGGTCCGCTTATGAGTGAGAACTTATAGTACTCTGTTCTTTGTTTCTGTGATAGATCACTGAGTATGATAGACTTTAAATCCATCCAAGTTGCTGCAAAGTGCTTATGTTTGTCTTTCTTTATGGCTGCATAATATTCCATTGTATATATGTACCATTTTTTTTAGTCCAATCCAGCTTCGATGGAGAGTATGGTTGGTTTCATATTTTTGCTATTGTGAATAGAGCTGCAACAAACATGCGTGTGCAGGTATCTTTTTGGTAGAATGACTTGAGTTCCTCCGGGTATATTCCCAATAGGGAGGATTGCTGGGTCGTATGGAAGTTCAATTTCTAGTTCTTTCAAAAATTGCCGCATTGTCTTTCAAAAAGGTTGCACCAGTTTGCATTCCCACCAGCAGCATAGAAGGATCCCTTTTCTCCGCATCCTCACCAGCATCTGTTATTGTTTATTTTATTAATGTTGGCCATACAAGAAGTTTAATTAAATTGCACATGATCATACCATAAGTGGTGGAATAGGAATTCAAATACTGGGGCATTTGCTTCTAGAATATTCTTAACCACACAGATATATGGTCTCTCGTCTAGGGAGAAAAATGCATGGGTTTCCTGGTAGTATATCAGTCATATCATGGTTTGATCCATGTACTTTTGCTTCATAACTTTATTCCAGATTGAATGGCACTTTAAAAAACATACAAATGGAGATATTTCTATGTAGTTTAATTTAACACATGAACAGGAAAGTGCTGAGTGATGTGACATAATACAAAAAAATTATGTTATCACAAATATTTTAATTTTGTAATTCATTCATTCATTCATTATTTTAAAGGCAGAATTTCGCTATGTTGTCCAGACTGGTCTTAAACTCCTGATCTCAAGTGATCCTCCTGCTGCTTTGACCTCCCAAAGTGCTGGGATGACAGGTGTGAGCCACCACATCCAGTCAGATATCATAATTATCTTAAAGTATGAAATAAAGATAGATTTATGCAAGATTTTAATTTTTATAAATGTTTAATTAAAAAACTTGAAATTACAAAAAATACAGAAAGTAAGCAATATTCATCATCCCTTGTAATTAACAAGTGTTAAGATTTTGTCAAATTTGCCTCAAATCCTTTTCTTTCTAATAGCATTCTTTTCCCGCCATCTTCAAATTAATTAGTGGTAAAAATTTACTGTAGGATCATTGCCTTGCTAAGCTATGGGTGGCCATGTGCTCTCTGACCCAGGCCATGTTTCCTGACTTTGGTCCCCTCCCCTACCTTGGGGAAATGAAGCTCCTCTTTCTCTCTCTCAAATTTACTTTCTAAGTAAACTATATCTCCTAATCTAAAAAAAAAGAAAATTACTGTATATTTTTCCAGTTCAAATTTGTCCTGTTACTACGTATGTATCTATACACAACATATAGCACTCATAATATTTTTCTTATTGTGTTTTTGTGTTGTCATGGGTCATTTGACATCTATCCTTATTAACACCAATCTATTATTTCTAATAATTCTCTACTCATAAAATTGCCATTGTGTGTCAAGTGATGGTCAATGTTATAGGTTTGCACTTCTTTTTGCCACTTTCTCAGGAGACTTATTTCTTCCAAAAGATTATAGTGATAAGCAATAGATGAATGAAATTATTTAACACATCTAACTCTGGCAATGGTTTTGAATGGATAACGTGAAGACCTTGTTTTTCAAAAAGTCATCATTGATGCCTGTGGATATGCTGAAAAGCCCATGAAGCTGTTGTCTCTATTATAAGTGAATCCATCCATCAAGTGTTGATAGTAATGGTTGTAAGGTCCTTTGGTTTATGACTCTAACCACACTGGAAATGATGTATTTTAGTGGAGAATTAGTCTTTGGCACTGCTGAAACTGATTAGTTACAGCATCACTCACATCATGTATATATCGGTGCTGATGGTGTAGTATTTCAGCTGTGATGACATAAGATTTTTTTATTTTACACTATTGAGCCAGCTTCTGCCTTCTATTCCTAAACTCCTTTTTGACTTTGGTTGTGTGACTCAACAACTCTCTGTAAGTCAACAGCTGCCAGATGCTAAGTGTAATTAAGGCTTTACATGGATTTGTAACCTAAAACATGTGTTGGAACACAGGAAGCAAGGTGGGAAAGGAAGAAAAGGAGAACTCTTGACTCAGTTTCAATTATCCTCTGCCTGTTTAATGGATGCTAACTGGTACTAGGAAACTATGGTCTTGCAATTTTTTCTAAGCTCGATGGCTGGAGGCTTTATATGGTTTTAGACAAGTATCTAAATCCTAACAGTAATTGGTGATGAAGCAAATGATTTAAAAGAATTGTTTTACAAACAAGAGTATATTATTAACACTTCCTCACACACATTTGTGGTCCTAATATAGAGTCTCGTTAGTTACTGAGGCAAAAGCTCTGCTATACATACTCGTATATTCACCTGGTGATAAACTGTGGTCTCTCCATCTCACTAGATGTCAGATTGTAGATGAGTTAATTAACTGTTGCGATTTAGAATAATTCTTCTGTGATAGGAAAGCCAGAGTGTTTTCAGAACATCAAGTGCATGGTAGAAACAGGGACCTTGATGAGTGCTGCAAATGCAAATGTCATGCGCCTTTCCTTTGCGACTGATATATCATACTTTTTGTATTTTTTGAGAAAGTAAGATATTACATTAGTTAATAGAATAAACATTAAATATATCTCATATTTACAGCTTAACTAGATACTGCCTTTCATTTACATTGCGATAGAATTTATTTAAAATGGACTCTCATTTCATTGCCTATCATTTTGTAGTTTTACTCTTGCTAGTAAAATAATAATGATAGTAACATGAATAATAATAGCTAATATTTGTTGACTTCTTGCTTTGTGTGTGTTTGTCACATACACACACACACTACATGAATATTAATTGACACAATGACCATATGATGTATGTACTACTATTCCCTTATTTTACAGGTGAAAAACTTGAAACAGGAATATTAAATTGTTTGATTGAAATAATAACAGCAAAATAGTCCTCACAGTAAGCATGAGAAATCCCTAGGCAACAGAAAAAGAGAAACAAAATAAGAAAAATAAACTAAAGTCAGAAATGTGAGCATTTAATTGCAAGCCCACAGTAGGTTTTCATCAAGCACAAAGACTGGTATAAGAACTACAGTTGGGAAACTTGACCTTAGACTTGGGAAAAAACAACATGAATCCAAAATTCCTACAGTTAACTGAAATGTGAAAAGAGGTATGTGGTTGCTAGTACCACATGGCCTGGACAGAAGAAAATAAAAATCTTTTCGGGAGGCAAGAATCCTCAGATTAGGTCCTTGTGATTTTCAAAAATCACAAATAAACCAACATGATCTAAGATTAAATACAATTAAGTATGTAAGAAAACAGACCTTGATAATTAAGGGTGATCAATCAATAAACAATTGATTTTTACCTTTAAAGTTCTAAAACATTAAAATTTGTCAGATATATGCTATCAACTAATTTTATAATTGTAAAAGTGAACAGCAACACTTGAAAAGCAATACCAATTTTACAAATAAAATACATATCACTGAAATTTTTTAAAAGTCCAGTATATTACATGAATAGGGGATCAGGTATAATTAAAGAAAGAATTAGTCAACTGGAAAAAATTAATTACAAAAAAATAGCAAGAAACAGCACAGAGAGAAAATATATTAAAATATAACAAAGATATTAAGAGAGAAAAAGGATAGCATAAGATCTACTTAATTTGTGAAGAGAATAAAGAGTATGGAAGTGAGTAAATTTATAAAAAAGACAATGTCTAAAAATTTTTAAATTTAAGAAACCATTAATTTAAAGAAATTAGAGACACAGCATAGATCAAGTAAAATTAAAATTCTGAATAGACTTATGCAGTAAATATAGTGTAGTCCCTAAAGCACTACTAGAAAGTATGTGAAAAGGTAGCCAAAGAGCCTATAAAATTTTAAATGAAAAGTTTAAAAAGTGTAAACTCACCAAAAAGTAGGAAAAGAAATACAGAGATGAGAAAGAAAGGACAAAAAAATGACAAATGATAAATCTAAATCTAGCTATGTCAATAATTACATTAAATATACGTGAACTAGTATACTAATTAAATGACACAGATTGTCAGATTACTTAAATAGCAAGTCGCTATTTATATGCTGTTTACAAAAAACATATGTTAAATATAAAGACACAGAAAAGTTGTAAGTGATTGGAAATAGCTGTATTACATGTTTATTGTCTATAGTAAAAATAAGAAAGCAGACTTGACTATTTTGTATGAAGCAAATTGGACATCAATACCATGAGTATTAGCAGAGAATAAGATAAGCATGCCAAACTGATGAAGGGGTCAATTCACCCTAGAGACATAAAAGTCTACGTGCCTAATAACATAGTTTATAGGGGCGGGGATTGAGGGGAGTATAGCAGAAGGAAAGAGAGAGAGGTTGAGGGAGAGGGAGTATAAAACTGACAAAAAATAAAGGAGAAAAGGAAAAAACATAATTACAAATTTAACTTTCTTCTCAGTAACTGATAGAACATCTAGACCAAAAAATATCAGTAAGAGTATAGAGAATTTGAACAGCATTGTCAAACCCCTTGACCTAATAGGCGTTTTTAGGACACTACACTCAAGACCACCCTAGAATCACACTATATTTCAAGGGAGCATTCTGCAAAAAAGTACTATATGCTAGGCTTCAAAATAGTCTCATTAAGGAAAATCCTAAGAGTTTCTTTTCTGTCCACTAAGTACTAAAGTAGAAAATCAGTAACAGAGAAGTTCCTGATATGAAATGACACACTTCTAAGTAACCCATGGGTCAAATAGACACATGAGAAATTAGAAAGTATTTGGAAATGAATAATTGTGAATGCACAATATATTCTAGTTTGTGGGATACAGATAAAGTAAGTAAAGATAAGTAAATAAGCAAGATAAAAGAAATTAGAGAAATAGAAAACAAACAATGAGAGAAAATAAAGCCAACAGCTGATCTTAAAAAAGATAATAATCCTCCAGCAAGAATGATCAAGACAGGAAGAGAGAATACACAAGTTTCTCAAATCAGCAGTGAAAGAAAGAATATATTATAGATCTTATACATAATCAAAGGATAGTCATAAACTTATGATAATTTAGATGAAATGAACAAATTTCCTGTAAAACACTATTTATATTAGAAATCATATGTTACTTTAAAAGTCTTTATTAGAGATTGAGTCACTAATGATGGCAAAATGTTCAATTTATTAGGCAGCTATATTAATACTAAACCTATATGTGCCTGCTAAATGGTTTTAAATAGACATAGAGCATAAACATTGGTAAAACTCTAGTGAGAAACACTTATCATAGCAAGAAATTTCAATATGTATCTTTCAATTATTAATGACAGGCAAACAGCAAATTAATAGCAATGTATAAAATGTATTGCTTGAATTACTTATAACAAAAAGGAAGAAATGAACATAAAGACATAAAATATCAAATCTTAAAGGTATAGAAAGTAATAGTTGAATAAACTCAAATAAGATCACTTTTGTACATCAGAGTTGAGTTAATAAACTAAAAAAAAACATATACAGACAGTAGATAGCGTCAGAAAAGCAGAAGTTTGCTTTTTTGAAAGACAAAAACAATTATTGGTGAAACCAATCCAGTAAATTAAAAAAAAGAAGGAGGCACAAATAAATAAGTAATGAAAATAAAGATAGCATTCTACAAATCTAGCAGAAATTTTAAAAGACTCAAAACTGCATGGCTACCCTTTTGTATTTATGACAGCCCAATTGAAAGCTTAGATGAAATTGTCAAATTCCTTAAAAAAGTATTGCTCCAGAACTTTCCAAATCAACTCAAGAAAAAAAATAGCAAGCATTGATAATTCTATAATAAACAAAATATAGGACGTTTCTTCCTCTGTAAACTGAGGATCATCATAATAGCTACATTTGTCTTGTGGTTACTCTGTGGTAGGCAATGTTCTCAGCACATTTACCTGCTTTATCTAATTCAATAATCATACCAACCTTCTGAAGGTAGGTGCTATTTTTAAATCTATTTGATAAATGAGTAAATGAACTCAAAAGAAGCAATTAATTCTAAGACTATATAGTTAACAAGTATTTTTAAAACAGATATTCTAAAAACTGCTCTCTCTTAACTCTAGGCTATGTGGTGACTATTTTACAGGGTGGCTTTCCTAAATAATTAGGAAACTATATAAAAACTTTTAGAACAGTGCCTACCACATTATGAAGCCCTCAGTAAATGTAAGCTCGTGTAGCAGCCATTTGCAAACACATAACAGCTAGCCCGTTGCAGCTAACTCACTATACTGTCCCTTCCTCTTCTCTTTCTCTCTCTCTCTCTCTCCCCTCTGTCTCTATCTCTAGCTCTCACTCTGATTTAAAAAATTGTTTTGAAAAGGAGAGTCTCACATGTTCAGATGAATGTACATATTTGTAATGCTCTCACATAGGATAACTAATTGGTATAGTTTTTCGTATTGGAATTGATTTTCAATCTTGTTAAGAATTTTCATCAGTAGAAGACAATCTTCAGCCTAGCTAAGTTCCTGTACATTTCATTTTTATTTATGAACTGCCAGTTGTTTAGCAGAACCTTTTGTTGTGGCTGCTTTGGGGTTTTCCAAATTGGGCTTTGTCATATTGGAATGGGAAAATGCCACTACATCACAGGGGAATGTCACATTCACCTTTCTCCTTGAAAGTTATATAGCCTACAGGAAAACCTAGGAGACTGGAAATTTTCCTTTCCTCACTAGCCATTTTGGTGTTTCCTTAATTTGGAATGTGCTTACTTACATTGGAATGCTTCTATTTACAAACTGTTAAAGTTTTGACATATCAGACATTCACATAGATTAAAATAACTAGTCTAAAAGTTTAGGGATATCAAAATATTAACATTTTAGATGTCATATGTAAAAAATTGTGATTCTTAAAGTGCATTTTAAAATATAAATATTTGACTTAAATTTTTATGAATAATAATGCATGTACACTTACTCTGTTCTTTTAAGCCTGGGATTTTTGGTGATCAGTTTTATCAACATTTTGGAAAAATATCTAAATATGTAAAAACAGATGAACTTTAAAAGAGCATTAAAAGAGTTTATGTGAGGAATTTTAGTGTATATATAAGCATAAAACATTAGAATTCATAAGTAGTTCCTTCAGTGGTTTTCAAAATTGTGGTCATTGCATGCACAAATAAGTAATTTTCATATTTACATGAAAACAATGTTTTAGATAATGATGGTAATCATTTTGGATTGATAAATTGTCTAGCTAACATCCGTCTACAATTGTTTAACATTTAAATATAAGATAGTTATATTAAATATAAGATAATTTGGCTTTGCATTTTAACTAATCAAACAAAAAATTATATTGCATCACTTATAATTGCCACATTTTTCTTAAGAACATTCTATTTGGCAAAAGCTTAAGGAATCAGGTCAAATTACTTCAATTACTATAATAAAAAGAACTACATTATTATAATTTTTACCTTTTTCTTAAATACCTGTTAGAAAAATGTGGATTTCATATTCATTCCTAACTTCAAAATGTATGGACTGATCTTTGCTTTAGAAAAGTGGCCTTGTTTGTTTACAAGAGATTCTCTTTGTTTTAGAATAAATGATCCTAGAAAAATGCCACTTAAAAAAAGAATCAATGTTTAAGAGAACCAATATTTCACATTAAATAGTAAGAATAATTTACTGCAACTTGATCTTGATTAAAAAACTGATTATCAAAAATATATTTCAGTTTACATTCACTACTATATATTATTTCAACTATGTATATGTTTTCAAAATGATAAAAAATAACCATTTGGGGATGGGACATAATACACATTTTGTGGCAACATTATGTGATTGTACAATATTACATTTTTCACTTGAGGCTTGCATTTTGCAACATGATCATAGAGGGTAATTTTTTGCAAAAAATATTTGATGGGTTCATTCATTTTCCTAAGGGCTTCTCATTAACCTTTTATTTAAATAATTATCATTCTTCATTCAAGTTGAGATTTCCCTGGTACTTGGCATGATCAGTAATTTTTTTTTTTTTTTAATATCCTGACCAGTTGAAGTATTATGTTATGAAACTCTGGATTTTCTTTAAATCTTCTGTTTTGGTAAGCCTCTTCTGATGCTGAGCCAATGGAAAAAGTGAAACACTGTCTTGACAGCTGGGGGACGGTGAAAGGCCACTTAGCCTACCTTGGTGAGGCAGGGGTGAGGGCAGGGTAGAAGAAGCTTGCCTCGTTGCTGCTGGGTAGAGTTGGGTTTCCAGACTCTCCAGTAAGCCTCCGCAGACACCAACCTGGCTAAGAGGGAATAGCACCTGCTTACCGTTCCCCACAATTCCTCTTCTGATGGTGGCAAAATTATATTTAACATTCAGCCTCCTCTGCCATCAGCAGGGAGAGGGAGGACTTGGAATGGAAGTCTGGAATCCCCTCATGGCCTCCACTGAAACCATTTTGGGAGAGTTAGGGGAGGCTCATGACCACTAGGTAAGGATGAAAGTTCTGGCTCACCACTTGATCTTTTTAAATTTTATCCTGATGTATTTGTGGAGGTGTAGGGGTGGGAGCTATTATTACAGCAGAGTGTATTTTGGACTTATTTTGTCTGCTGGTATTTCCAATTTGCAGGTGTCTCTAGCACCAGGTCTGGAGCGTATGAGGCAAAAATAAAACACAGGGAACTCACCACCATTTAGTTCCCCAGGATTCAGGACCCTAATGGGTCTGCCTTCTTCTCTTCCATTTTTAGAGTATGCTTATGTGTTTTTTGTATGAAAGGCCCCAGATATTTACCTGTACTTAAAGGGAGGAGTAGAGAGAAGCAGAACACTCTATTTTGGTTCAGAACCAGAAATTGGTCAAATCTTTAACTGTTGAAATTCCCATCACCATGCCAACACCGTTTCTATTTTCACTTATTAATTGACTTAATTTTTATGTCACATTTCTTGACTTCAGGAAAATCTGCATCTTCATAAGCTTTACAATTTAATCTCAGATTGGCACCATATTACTTTCTGTTATCGGCAAATAACTCATGGCCTAGACATTGATATGGTGGTTGGTATGAGAAGAGATGCTAGTAATAAGTGGGCAGGAATGGGTGGGGATTAATTTTATAAGTGGTCATTAGTAACTATTTTCATGTTATTACAATTTTTACTTCTCTGTATAAAATTTATTCTCTAAAATTTAGGGGACTTGGATAAACATTTAGATAATAAAAGTTTTCTTTACTGCACTCTTCCCTTACTACAGTTAACTTTTATCTTCTTGCCCTCATAGTAGAAAATCTGTTCCAATGCTGACATTTTCAGTGCTATTTGTATATCCTGGTATTATCATGACATGATAATTCTGACTTAACTACATATGGGCTTCTCCTAGTTAAAGGTTATTTCAAAGTGTGAAAAGTTGGTGAAAACTTAGAAAATAAAGCCATAATCACAATGCATGAACATATATTTCCTTAGAATTGTGTCCTAAATAGAATTAGTGGATCAGAAGATGACTCTTGATATCTACTGCAAGGTTTCACTTGAAAAAAGTTGTGAAAAGGACCTGGGTTATACACTGAGGTTATGATCAAGGAAAAGACAATGTAAGACCAGAGAGATTCATCAAGAGAGTTATTTTCAAAGATTTGTATTCCCCTATCCTGACCACCTAAACGTTTTTAGACATTAACATTATTTCTCAACCTTAAATTATACTAAAATTGCACCATGTGAATACCATATTTTGTGTAATAATTTATCTGTAAAAATATTGACTCTGGCCTCAATAACATCATATGGGGCAACAGTGGGTGACTTACTGGCAATAGTTGTAAAACACATACCTGAAAAGAAGTAAGTTGGCACATCCTCTACATCTACTTTAATCAATGATATCAGGGAGGTTGGAGGCAAAGGATAAATAATAAAAGTATGTTCTATACATACAGAAATATTGTTTCTCCTGTTTAATCCTTCTGCAAGATAGTAAAGAAGAAGTGAAGTGTTGACTGCTTTCCACTAGAACTCTTAGCTTGGAGAATCACGCAATGACTAGTCCCTCTCTTCCATTCAAAGATGCCATGGAGCTTAATAAAGACATACAAGATGAATTAGAGAAAAATTAGTCTTCTATCAATAAGCAAAGTAAGTGCAAAACAACAAGTTGACCTGGTATTTTAAATTCCCCCACACTATTTTACATTCTGGACAGAAGTCTATGTCAAAAGGTGGGACTTTGTGCTGTGAGATTAACTATGTAGAAAATAACGGCCTGAAAACAATCCATATAGGGGTATGTTTAGAGAAACAGGGTATGTTATGAGTGAACTGAGAGGGGTATTATAGCTTTGCAATGGAGTAAACTCCCAGTCCTATGAAGTATTCACCCTTCACTAAGTGAACATCTGAAAGCAATGAAACTGAAAGCACGATAGTTGGAACACTAGTGACTCCCTGTCCTTTTCCTATATAGTATTTATCACTGTATAGATTGTACTTTGTTTATGTGATTCTTTGATTAATATCTTTCCTGATTAGACTGTAAATGTCATAGACTGTATTTTTATAAGGCTCACTGTTATATCCCCAAGGTCTAGCACAGCACTAGGAACAATAAATATTTGTTGAATGATTTAATACATGACAGGCCAGATTTTTTTTCCTCACTACTGTGTTAATGGCTCACCAGCTTCCTAGGTTAAGTCCACAGACCTGGGAAAGGTTTGATCCAGAACCTGTCTCAGGTGCGTAGAATGAGGTTTCTATTCTTTGACTTAGTGTAGGACAGAAAGATATCAAACTAAGAATTGTGGGAAAAGAATTGCATGGGGGAAGGGTGGTCCTGTTGGAACATGAAGATGAATTTAGAAAGTAATCTTTTGAGAAATCAATTTTAATCTTTCTATAAGCCAGTGTGAACTTACTCATTTACCTTTTCCTGGTGAATTCAGTATAGTACTTCCAGTTTTCTTTACAATGCTGCTTCTCTGTGGTTTGGGGGTTATAAACTTGAAGCTGAAACTCTTTAAGTACACTTTTTCTCTTCTAACATTGTGGTTACTTTTTAAATCTATGCACATTTTACCCGATTTATAAAGATCTCAAGTTTGTTTTAGCATTAAAAAATACTATTGTAATTTCTTATCATCAAGTAAATATGTTAACCAAAGAATAGGTACTGTATACATTCCATGGCGTCCCATGACCTAGGCCCACTGTTATACCTAGCACCAGATCAACCTGCACATGGGGTGCTATGTGGTTCTAGATAATGAAATGTGGGGAAATCATCAGGAAAGTTGCCTTAATATATACTTACTCCATTTTAAATGGAATTATGTAGCCCCAAATTCTCACATGTGTAATAAAAACATTTAGGTTGTTTTCATTTATTGTGGGAAAATGAAGCAATGTATTTCATGACAGAAGGAATATGCACTCTGTAGACAAGATGGAAGAATATTAATATAAAATGACTTTTTCTAATTACTTAAGAATGAGAATAGCAACAACAGAGAGATAAGTCTTATAATATCAGATATATATATATATATATATGAACTCAGTACCTATATTTTACAGATTGCTGAGACTGAAATATATATTTTAGTGTACAATTATGGGACTATACCTAATTACCAAGGATGCAAACTGCAATAGAATACACCGGGCAGAGAATTTCAGACAGCATGATAAACCGTGCTCAGGGAATAAACAGCAACACTTAGCACTGTGCTGATGGCGGAGAGGACTTCCCTCTTCACTGCACAGGTAGTGGGTAATCACCCCATGCTGACAGGAATCTGTGCTTGGGTTAGCTCTCCAATGAATAAGTTTCACTCTGAAGAGACAATTATGTGTAGAATTGAGTTTGATTCCACTTACACAGCCAAATTAGGCTGGGGTAGTTCAGTGTGCAGTGGAGACAGGAAAGTAAAAACTTAAAATAAAAAGACATATGTCTATTGCAAATTAAAGCCACACTAGGCTAATATAAACAGCGGTTTGGTGCTCTTTAAAATAAAAGCTGAAAAGGATATCAGCCAGCAAACCTGGGACTATTGTAAAGTTTCAAGTTACATCAGGAGTTTGGAGGCATGATAGGGAATGTTCTTAAGGTATCGAATATATGTAGAGTGATTGCATCCTGGCTTGGGTGTTTATGTAAGGTTTTCTCCACTCTTAACAGAGAAGCACATTTCTTCTCTGTATTTTTTTCATTGTCATAAATTGATTAAAGACAAATTAAATCAGCTTTATACATCAATAGAGTAGACCATAAGATTCCATCTATTTTCATTGCAACCTTAAAATGTCTTTTACAAAAGCAAACAGGAAAGCACACAACTAAACAAATTGTACAAAAATGTTGCCAGGTTCCCCTTTGGTTGAAACTGCTGACCCTGTGGAAAGAACACACACCTGGGATCTGCAGAGATAGGGGAATCCTGGATCTGCCACTTGCCTGGGTGTGACCTTGGACACAGTATTTAACCTCTCTGTAAAGTGGTAACATCAACACTCAAACTGCTGGGCTATTAGGAGATTTAGATGGTGTAGAGCCTATAACGTGCAGGGCCCAATGCCTGATATATGGTAGCATAAGTGTTCAAGAAATGCCTATTCTCTTTGCTTGCCTTCAGACCATGAGTCTGCCCATACCTGCCCCCATGTGCACGCATTCACTTTCCATACGTGAAGCCTACTTGTGGTTTCAAATAGTGTTATCAAAGAGAAATTATTTGATAACATTTAAAAATAAAATAACTAGTTCTTTATCCCTGGAATGCTGATTTCAGTAACATATGACATATACAGCCATGCATAGCAGAATGATGTTTCTGTCAATGACAGACTCATACACAACAGTGGTCTTGTAAGGTCATAATACAATAATTTTACTTTACTTTTTTCATGTTTAGATACACAAATAGTTAGCATTATGTTGCAATTGCCTACAGTATTCAGCTGTACAGGTTTGTAGCTTATGAGCTATATCCTATAGCCTAGGCTATAATAGGCTAGACCATCTAGCTTTGTATATGAGCACACTCTACTATATTGACCATGGATATCACCTAATGATGCATTTCTCAGAAGTTATCCCCTTCTTCTCTCCCTCTCTTTCTTTCTCTCTCTCTCTCTCTCTCTCTCTCTCTCTCTCTTTTTTTTCCAAGTCACAGTCTCACTCTGTCACCCAGGCTGGAGTATAGTGATGCAACCATGGCTCACCAACTCCAGCGCTCAGGTGATCCTTCCACCTTAACCTTCTGAGTAGCTAAGACTACAGGTGCACATAACCACACCCAGCTAATTTTTTATTTTTTAGACTTGAGGTTTAGCTATGCTGCTTAGGCTGGTCTCAAACTCCTGGGCTCCTTCCTTGGCCTCTTGAAGTGCTGGTATACAGGTGTGAGCCTCCACACCCGGCCATATCCCTCTCTTTAAGTGATGCATGACTGCATTCATTAAAAAGAAAAAAAAGGCATAAATTATCATATAAGGCACACAATAATCTTGAGAGGAATTTAAGAGATTAATGCCCAGATTCTACCGATAAGAAAAATGGAACTTACAGAGTTAAGAGACTTTGCCACAAATGAGACTGTTCCCAATGAAAAGTTAGGACAGGCGCACAGGTTTTCTAGCTGTCTCTCATATTTATTAGAGCATTAAGGTTGTATGACATTGAAGACAGACTGCATAGGGATCAGATCCAAGTTTTGCTACCATGGAGATGTGTGACCTTGGATAAGTCACTTAAATTCTCTGGTTCTCAGTTTCCTCATCTATAAAAACTACAATATATTCATCTATAATATCATCTTCATAAAGTTACAAACTTTTAAAAAATTTAAAATAAAAGTTGCAGAATAAAAGATGCCCAAGTAAGTGCTTAGTATATATTAGCTATTGTAAATTCAGAGGGGTTTTTTTTGCTCTTGGGAGGGGTTGCTACATGGTGCTACCTAGAGACATATCAAAATGCCGAAAAATCTGCAAAATAAAACCTGCATGTTCTGTCTCAGGATTCACACTTACTTTCTTTTGTTCAATTATTTGTTTTTCAAATTTATCTCAATATCCTGAATTCTCTTTTCCAAGACCTGTTTCTATACACCATGGCTAATCGGATGTATTTCCTGAATGGGAAAGGTGTCTGTCCGCTTTTTTGTCACAACAAATTTTAACTTTGCAGAGCATTTCACCAATGTTAATCAGTGGCTCTGTCACTGTCGCCCTAGGAACCAACTTCACCCTTGCAGAGCTGGGCATCTGTGAGCCCTCTCCGCACCGAAGCGGCTACTGCTCCGACATGGGGATCCTTCACCAGGGCTACTCTCTGAGCACAGGGTCTGACGCCGACTCCGACACCGAGGGAGGCATGTCCCCAGAACACGCCATCAGACTGTGGGGGAGAGGGATAAAATCCAGGCGCAGTTCCGGCCTGTCCAGTCGTGAAAACTCAGCCCTCACGCTGACTGACTCTGACAACGAAAATAAGTCGGATGATGAAAACGGTAGGCCCGCTTCTTAAATACCTTTTCATGTTCTGCGCGCAGCATCACGTGGGGACTTGGCATGCTTTTTGTTTTGGAATAAAGAGGCGTAATAAAACCATTCCTTTTCTTTCAAATCGACCTTGTCTACCCCATGTGACCTGGGGGTAGAGGTGGGGCTTTGGAATGAACCAGCAACCCTCAAGCACACAAGAAATGAGAAGAGAATTTTAAAATCACATTTCGATGATAACACAGTATTCAGGTGTAGCCAGTTGGCCTTATTAGCAAGTAAATTACATTGCAAAAGAGGCAGCTTGATAAACTATGACCTATCCCTAGAAAATGTCCTCTCTCCACAAGTTTCTAGGTCTTTGTATTGATTTCCCCTTCCCAGTAAATGGCAACCTGGGTTATTTTTTTCATGAAGATCTCTTAAGAATCCTTCCTTATCTTAGACTTTCATTTCCAGACGGCAATGCCTCATATCCGTACTGAAGATCAAACTTGGAACAGATGCTCTGGAGTTTAATAATGACAAATAGGAAGAGACTTGTCTTCAAAAAAGTATTCTCTCCTCTGTTTACTTTTCCCCTTGGCACCTATGTAGGTTAATGGTTTCCCGCATCTTCTATCACAAATCACGATTGCCTATCCATCAGCTTTCTGGGTGGTTTTTAATGAAACTTTGAAAATTAAATCCTTTCGATCATTAAGCAGTAAATATAGAGAAGCCTAGGCAAGTCATTAAAGAGATAAGGTGCTTATTTGTGGATTTCTGAGCAACTCTAAACTGTGTTTAGTCAAAAACATTTCTTTTAAAAAATAAATTGCATTAGGTACAGCTGATTTATGAAGAAAACATCAAATGCTATGTGGTTTGTTATGAATAGATTGAGTGTTTGCTAAAAAAATTACCATTACCATTAAAATGTTTACAAATAGATCAGTTAAGAATGTTTATATAAAATATTATAAACTTCTGTCAGAGCAACTTTAAGTATTTTCTTTCATTTAAAAAAGAAAAAAAAATTGCAGGCGGACAGCTTGCTGTGAATGCAAAAGCCTAGCTAAATATCATTTAATCTCCAAACTGTTGAAAATACATCATTTCCCGGGTAAGTCACACATATTCAAAAAGATGTCACTTTGTTGCATTTAAATTTATATTTAATTCTGAAATAATTTATTCTACAGCGAGGACAAGGGGATGCGTCTTACTTATGCCTCTGTTCATGTCGCTAATCAAGGTATACTCTCAAGGAAAAATCTGCACTTGACTTCTTTTGAATTTTAACAAAATTCTGACACTTGGCACATTCAACACTCCACGGTGCTTATTTGATAGGAAATTACTTTCAGAAGTTTCCATAAAGGCATACATTGAATCCATTTACCGATGTCCTTTTTCAGCTTCAACGTGTGTCAGATACTATTTAAACGGAGGCAGTTTGATTGCCTAATAAATAAAATCACTTGTAATCCAAGAATTTATGGCACATTTAAAGCAAGGTATTTTAGCAAAACTCCCATGGTTGGTATTCTCACGTCTGTACAGGGAACCATCTATACGGGTTATTTATATGTATTTATAGATCTGTACCCTCTCCTTTAAAAGTTGTATGCATCTTAAAAACTCAACTAATAAGGAGAGGTTTCCAGTGAAGTCAAGAAAGCAAAAAGTGGTTCCCATGAATTTATCTAGGATTGTTATAGATGACAATGTTTTATAATTAATCATATATTTCATAGATCAATAGTAGTCTCTTTCTTTCAGTATTATTTGAAACAATATCTTGGAACAATTTTTCACTTTGTGGGAGTCTATCTAAATTGCTGCATACTGATAGGAAATAAACTCTTAGATACAGCATCCTGATTTTTTTCCTGTAATGCTAGTTATAACACAGTCAGAATTGCATAAAGAGAAATATACTTAGAAGCACTGAGCAACTCTGTATGTGAGTGAGTCTGGCAAAGCACGAAGGCAGTTTTGCAGCTAGAGTTCAAGTTAGGTGAGAGATAGTTATTTTGAAATGTACAGGTAGAATGCCTTTTCTTTTCTCTTTTCCAAAAATTTTCAATATTTCACATATTCAAAAGATGTACATAGTGCATATTCTGTTCTCGTTTCAACCAGAAATAAAAATAAGAAATTTTACACATCACATCATAAACTCTTTAAGCAAATAAAAAGTGAGGTGCAAGCAACTCTGTAGGCAGAGGTGTTAACTTCAGTAAACTTCTTGCTATTTCTCTCTGACAAATTCTGTTTAGCTCACAAAGAAATCAATGCGTTTTCACATCACTGATTTTATGAAGTTTGGGAATGTATTATCATATAGATTGACAGTTGCCCCACTGGTTCCACACCACAGCGTGGACACTTACAAAGCCATCATTAATTTCTCACACTTGTACCCAGCAATGGCTTCCTCCATAATAAACACTGTGTCCTTCAGAACCAAATCAATAACCTTTTAGGTATGCCTCTCTTGAAGAGGAAGTAACAAGAATCTATATACTTTGAGAGAGAAGCTCTCCCATTCAATTTTAGACTTTAAGGATACATGGTCATAAAAAAAGTCTTTCCCATGGGATTCCACGTTTTCATTTCATTTCATGTTGGGATTGGGAGTACATAGTTTTTTTTTACAGTGCTTTTCTAAAATCTCCCTTAAAAAATTCCAATCATGATTTTGCTAAGCATTGTCAGTAGGTGAAGACAGATCTCAGAAACCAACTTCCCTCTCTATACTATGACCATGTATCCAACCTTCAAAGTCGGGTAATAAAATAACTGATTTTGTCAACAGTTCTTTATAGATGAATGTTGATTGTGCTTCCTACGCGTTGCTGTGACAAAAATGACCCACTAGGTAACTGGACAGTCCCATCCCAATCACTGAATGCGCAAACTTGTTTTTTTCTTTCTTTCTCTTTCCTTCCTTCCTTCCTTCCTTCCTTTCTTTGTCAGTATAGATATTTCAGAGTTAATACCATAGCACTGCATTTTACACTCACTGTATGGCCACTAAATTAACATTGTGCTGGCTTGGCTTGGGCTGCTTCAAATAGATAAAACTCTCAGGTTCAGGTTCTTATTAGGTTCTTTAACTCTATCTTGAAGTTAATGATGGCTTGGGTAGAAGTGGCAATGAGAATAGAGAATAGCTAGACCACGTTTTTGCGGTTGTGAAATTTGACTACCTCTGTAGAAAGGGCTTTCCCAGTGACTTTAAATTAGAATCCATACCATTTTTCAATAATGCATGTCCCACTTAAAATATGTCCTCTCTAAGGCCCTTTGGATCACATGAGTTATGGAGAAAATGGGGCAGCAGTCACTAATACACAAGAATAACTAATTGTCTCCTTAAACATGTGAAATAGCACAAACTGTAAAAATCTGGTCTATGTATTCTTGACTCCCTTAGGCAGTTTCTTCACCTTGGGGACTTAAAAATAACCTTGAGGTTTTTTTTTTTTTTTTTCCCTTCCCCAGCACAATTCTAGTTTCAATTATTTTATTGAAAATCCAGAAAGAGGGGAGGGAAAAGACAAAGAAAATAAGCTTGTCATGGACTAGGAAGCCAGAAATTCAGAAAACTAAATATAGCACTGGTGAAAGCTTTAAAAAAAAAAGTATTATTTTCCTCTCTTCTTCATTTCCACCCAGAGTAAATACAGACATTGTTCATTTTCATCTGTTGTCAATTGGGAAATTTACAATCCTCACGATATAGTTTGAGGTTGAAATATAAATGTTGGGTTAATTCCATTGCATTTCAGAAAATGCATTTATAAAACAAGCTGGTTCTGGGCACATAATGGATTTGTGTAAAGTGTATTTGTGGAACACAGGCTCTATTAGATTGTGAGTCCTCTTGCAGAGGTCTGTAGTGTATCTGTCTCCTCAGCAGAGTTTCAGCACACTCAGGTACCCACTGTTATTAACTGAGTCGTGAGGGGTGAACCCTGAGGGGAGGAAGATTTTTCTTAGTACCAGGACAATGTCTGTAGATTGTTACTGCCAACCAGGTTGCATTCAATTGTCATATGAAGTGAGTTTCTTAAGGCTTCTTTCTTTCTCTTCAAAAACAGCTCCTCAATACATTTAACATTAGAGTGCCCTTTAAGAAAACATATACAAGACTGGTTAATAGGTTTCTATCCTACCCCTCACTTTATTACTCTTTCTTAAATTGATTTTGTTTTGTAATCCACTCTCCCCTTTTCTTCTCCCCATCCCACATGTAAAAATCACAGAAAATGCCTGGAACAGACACAAAAACTTACTATTAGCTGCAGACATAACCAAGGACTCATAATTTTGCTTTTAAGCAAAAGCAAAAGAGTCAAGGGTAAGAACAGTAAACAGTAGCTACAAAAAGCATCCATTCATATTTGACTGTATGCTTTTTTAAAAATATTTTTTATTTTAAGGATGTATGGTACAATTCAGGATTAAGTATACCAGTGGGTATCATACTGGTAAAGTTTGGGCCTCCCTTTGGTTCCCACTTTGCCTGGTTTGAGATCAGGCAGTACTTTAACCCTTAACTGATGTTGTGTTCCCCTCTCTCTGACTGTACTCTTGATGCTGATATGGGATGATTTCTTTGCCAGTCAAATTTTGTGAAACAAATTTCCATAGAACCTAAAGAAAATTATTACCTCGATTCCTTAAAAACAAGACAAAATAATCACACACAAAACTAGAACAAACTTTCAAGCCATTTTGATGACATTTATTTAAAATTGTATGTTTAAGCTTTATTTTTATACATGTACATTTAAAAGAGAAACATTTATAAAGAATAGTGTGAAATTAGTTATCATGGATTGAAAAAATAAAGGACATAGGAACAAAATGTCATAAGTTCTCAGTCATGTCTATTCCTAAATGAAAAGATGATCTTATTTTTGTATTTCTGATACAGTTCCCTAAAAATCCAAATATTAGAGGCCATAGAAACACTTTATTTTCAAAGTTTATTAATGAGAGTCTTAAGTATATGATTATCACGATGCTATAACACAGTGGATAATAATACAGAACTGAGGGCAAAATTTAGGAATATCTTATGATATGTAAGCTAAAAATGAAAAGATTGATGTTTTGCAAATGGACCTGTCTGAGACTTTAGAGGCTTAGATTTTTGGCAAATCAAGCAATGCTTACATTACTTTAAAGTAGAGTACTTAGAAGAGTGTGAGAGTATATGTCTTATTTTGGTACTACACGTTCCACAGTATAAACTTTAGTGGCATGGTCTCTAGTTATTTATATATTTTTTTCTTTCCTTTGGTGGTTTCTTTCATGTTTGCTAATGCTCCCAGGGGCTATCAAGTAATGGCTCCATTCAATAAATACAATAAATAAAATGAAGCACTAAGCCTTACTTTTGGCAAGGGCAGCCTGATTATTACATGTGTAATCTCTAGGCCTTCAGGGAGACATTGGGCCTGGTGGATAATCATTTGGTTTTAAGCTGTTGAGTTTTTGATATCAGTACTTTAACTTCAGTTGAGTAGCACAGGCAGTAAAAAGGTAAGAAGCAGAATGTTTTTGTCAGTCTTGATTGGCAGTCTCTTCAGTCAGAAACTCCAACTTTTGTGCTTATTTTTGTCTTTTTTTTAAGCTTAGTTGCTGTTTGTCAAGGGACAAATTAAATGTATTTAATTGGTGGGAGAGATGCACCATGAATCAAGTTTTAAGGACATAAATAAGTTAAGGAAGTTGATAGTATCAACTTTCTACAAACAATTGAATCAGGAAGAGCCACAGAAAATAATATCAAACTCAAAAGGGTTTGAGAAGAACACGAGAAATAATGAAACACTTCCATTAGCCAATCTGAAACTGGGACACAGCAAGTGGGAGAAAATTTCAAGTAATAGATTTGTAGAAGGATAAGAATTGCTGATATTATGTATCTATGCTTATACATGAAGGTAAAAAGGTTACTTGTGATTTAATTTTGAGTATTCCTTAATTCTAGCTGTAAGAAGTGAATAGAAAATTGTTCTATCTCCGTTTCCCTAAACTCAGTTTGAGGGTTGTTAAAGGAGTTGACAGTGGAGCTAAGTGGTTCGTGGAATAGTCATCAACAACAGAGGTTATACACTGCAGTCTATCAGCTGAATCTAGCCCACTGAGCTGTGTTTAAAGAATTTTTTATTGCTAATCAACATTTTAAAAGTGAGATTTCATATTAGACATTCTTTTTTTTTTTTTTTTTTTTTGAGTTGGAGTCTCACTCTGTTGCCCAGGCTGGAGCGCAGTGGCACACTCACGGTCACCCCATCGTCGACCTGTTGGGCTCTGGTGATCCTTCCGCCTCAGCCTTCCAAGTAGCCAGAACTATAGGCATGCCCTACCATGCCTGGCTAATTTTTGATTTATTGTAGAGATGAGGTCTTGCCAAGTGGCCTGGGCTGGTCTTAAACCCACGGACTCAGTAGACATTCTCATGTTTTAATAGAAGCCCAAACCTCACTATCACACAACACAACTATGTAACAAGGCTGCACACAAATTTAATTAACATTTTGAAAATAATAAATACTTTAAGAAAGAAATTTTTATTTTTGGTTTCTCTCCAAACATAAGAAGACTCAGTCACACTAGTCCAAATATTGCTCTGAATAAGTTGAATTATGAGCAGTAGCACTAACAGTTCTGGGGGCCCATGTCCTTTGGGTTACCTGAGCTCCCTCCACGATACTCCCTCAGTTTAAAGTCTGACTTGGAAGCCGGGCTCGGTGGCTCAGCCTGTAATCCTGCGCCTTTGGGAGGCTGAGGTGAGTGGATTGCCTGCACCCTCGGATTCGAGACCCGCCTGGGCAGGCGAGACCTCATCTCTACAATAAATAAAAAAATCAGCCGGGCGTGGTAGCGCATGCCTGTAATTTCGGCTACTCGGAAGGCTGAGGCGGAAGGATCGCCGGAGCCCAGCAGGTCGAGGCGCGGTGGCCGGAAGCGGCCACTGCACTCCAGTTTGGGCGACCGAGTGAGACTCCAACTCAAAAACAAAAAAAAACCAAACAAATAAAGTCTGACTTGGCCTTTGTAGGCCCTTCATTTCCCAACCCTGATCTACAGACACACTTTAAGTAAACCACAGCTTAAAAGTGTAGAAAGAAAGACAGAACACAGGACCTTTAACTTGTATTTAGAATTAGGATGTTACTTATATTTTGTAAGTTTGACTCATCTGAAAAGTGAGTTTAATTTTGCTGTGCTAAATTTCCAAAATGGTTTTAAGGCATTTAGATTTCAATGCTTCAGATAAAAAATTAAATCAAATGAAAATCAATTTAATTTGGAAAGTAATAAAATAATTGTATACGTGGGGGGGGCAGATTAAGTGGGTAATACGTTATCCCTATCTTCTGAAGTAGATGCCCTGAAGTACTGAAAAATTAAGGTCAGAATCTTTGATTTAACACATATACTTAAAGCTATTTTAATGTAAAAGTATCTAGGTGGACTATTTGGAAATAGATGGAGGGAAAACCTACTTTTAAAACTTTAGCTACTTCAGCTGATTGAGGAAAACCCTAGGGCTTTTCAAGAGGAAGCCATTTAAAGAGCTACTAATTATGTTCAGTTTTGATCCAGTGAATGGTTTATAAAATCTGTCACAATGAAGCAGAAGGCAATAAAGCAAAGCCTACAGGAGAAAAAAGAAGGGATAGACAAGGACTCACCGATCACCGAGAAAGACATGGAGTAAGGCTGGATAATGCTGAACTGAAAGCCAGTGAGAGTCAGAAACAGTGTCCCCCAAAGCAAGAAATGTTCTTCTGCCAGTGGATAAGCAGGATACCCAATCAGTATTCAGGAAAGTCTTTCATACATTATGCAACATATCCCCAGTTCTCGTACCATTCTAGGGATATTTTGAAGAAGAAACAATAACTGAAATTACAAGCATGTTTACTAAGGGAATGGAATGTTTACTAATGTTTGAGTTCACCTTTTTGGGGAAAGAACAGGTTAACTTCATAGAGGTTTATACTCTCCTGAGGAGAAGAGAAAAGATCAGCACTACAGCAGTTTTCCTGCTTGTGCTAAACATTACAAAGGGGCATGAACTTTATGCTAAGAGAGCTAGGCACTGGAGGAGGCTTGGAATGTATTTCTTTATAGTGTATCTTATAAAAAAATATACTATCACACATATACTAATCCAAAAGTATCTTTGAAATGAATTCTTTAAAAAAGAAAATTGGTATTTGGAAGGCAAAATTCATTGTTTAAATATATGTGTTTTAATACACACAAATATGATGAAGATATAACTGTTTTGTTTTAATATTGACAAAAAATAACGAAGTAATCTCAGATGAAGAGGTACTTTCTTGTGGGATCTATTTATTTTATATCTGAAAAGATTTAAAGCATGGCTGCTAACTTCTCAGCATTGTACAAAGCCATTGTATATGCGTATCTGTGTTTCTTTGTATGTGTGTGCATGGGGTGGGGGATGTTATGGATGCTAAGAGAGCTAGATAGCAAGAAATAAAAATTGACCAAATTCTAGGCGGATGGTAAGTAAGGGCACATATGAAAATGTCAGAATGAGTACTGTAGACATTTTGTAGTATATAGTTTCGGAGGAGGAAGAGAAGATATACCTATGTTGATCTTCTTTTGTATTGAACTCCACTGGTCATCTTAATACCAAAGAGCATTCCCTTTAAAGCCCAAAATCACATAAACCACTTACACAGTCTCATCCATGTAAGTGAGAATCCAAGGAAAAGGGTTCACTTTCGATCAAATCCCACATAAGAATGTTTGCCTCTTGGGAACCCTGAACCAGTTTGAGAATGTCAGAAATAATATTTGACTTGGTGGGGAGTCTGCTTTCTCTGCAATTGCCAGATATATTCCTGTATGTCCCTCTAACTTTCCCAGCCCCAACCTTTTCCTCTAGGACTTTTCCTCCCCATCTTGTATCTAGCAAGATCTGATCGCCTCTTCAATGAACTAATTTCTTTATTATCTACCTTCTTGCCAAAATTAGTGGGATCATGTCTCCAAAATATGATTTGAACATCATGATTCTCTGGTACAGGAAAAAATTAAAACTTTTATGTATATAATTATCTTTATTTTCATTTTTTCTTTAAAATATTAACTTTTGAGTATATTTTGTGATGCATGTAATATATCAGTCTATGTATACACACACACACATGCACACACACATATGATAGGTTACATAAATACAGAAATGTATACATTGGAAGGGCGTCCAAAGGGTTTATATTGATATAGTTATAAAAAAGGTCGTGACTATTGTTTTAGATATTTTATTTCCCAGGGGATGAAGTCTAGGCAGCTACTCATGCCTCAGAATATTTGGATAACCCGTTATTTTGTGGCAACCTGTTAGATTGTTATTGTCAATGGCCATCTGTAGTAATCATACCTAACTATGCTATGATACAATTTCTACTTTTTGTCACTCAGTTCTCTATGCTAATTTTCACCTCTTATCTGAATAAACAAAAATATTGACTTTGTTGGGTTTTTTTTTAAGAAACCAAAAACACCTGTGTATTTACAGAGAAATTCCTGTTTACTTTCAATAGAAAAAGATGAAAATGAATACTTATATGTCAGCTTACTGGCACAGTAAGGGTAGCTTTGAGAAGACAGAGTTTTAATTAGTCTGTAAATGAGGGTCAGGGCTTATATGAGTAGAAAAGAGATGATGGATATTCTAAATGGGAAAAAAATCCAGTTTGTAGGGTGGTTGGAAATGAGAGTTGGGGTGAAGGTGATTATGATTTTTCAGGGGACACTCTCTTCCAAAAAATTCAAACTAATTCAGACTAATTAGAACAACATCACTTTAATGAACAGCAGTAGAAGCATATCAATAAATGACCAAAAGCTTTGAGTTTCAATTCAAGGAGTTAAAGTTTGACCAAGTAGACATTACAGAACTAATGAAAGTTTATGGGAGCAGGGACTGTTATATTTTAAGAAGCACCTGATTAAAACACACTCATAGATGCACACACACACACGCACACACACACACAAAGCATTTGGACGGTAAAGTAACAAAGTCAAAGCAGTGAAATGAGAAAGAGAAGCAGTAATGTAGGTATAAGGACCCAAGAAACCCTTAGGCTGCAAAGTCTACCTGCTTCCTGGCAATTCAGCGGGTGAAATTAACCCCTGATCAGCCTATGAATGCTGAATATTTTTAATTAAGATATGAAAAATTAAAAAGCATCTAATTTAAGCCGAATAGCAAGAAAATAGGAATAGGTATATAATTCCATGTTCTTACAGTGCAATCCATTCTGTTTACATGTAGAATACAGTATTATAACCGCTAGACTCCAGTGTTTATAATATTTAATCAAACGATTAAATAATGAAATAACATCTAATATTGCTTTGTACACGAAAAACAGTTATAGTATTATTTTAAGGGCACTGTTAGTGTGTTGTAGGTACATTGCCAGGAACTATTCCAGGTTGATTAATAGTTTCTTGGAGATTATGTTTGCTGCTATATCCTTACTGCTTCTTCATGAGTCATATTCTCATGCAATTTGTTTAATTGCTCCTGTAACTATAGTTATATCTCCTTTCTCATCTCTAATCTTTTATATTTTTATCTCTCATGTTTCTTTAATCAGTCTTGAAAGGAATCTGTTTATGTTTCTTCCAGGCTATCTACTTGTTTTTATTATTTACTCTATTTATTTCTTTTTCATTAAGTTCATCTTTGCTGTATTTTTTTAATTCTTTCATTTTAACTTTTGGAGTATGCCTTGGTGTTCTTTTTCTAAATTTAAAAAATGAGTACTAGGTTTTTGTACTTTCATTGTTTCTTATTTAATAAGAGGAACTGTACTAACCAGATCCAATAGAATCTTATGAGAAGTGCTGTTCTCTTTGTTGCTTTCTAAAGCATCTCAGCCCATCTGGACGCTCAAAATAAAACAGAATCCTAATGTTATCCATTTTTCACTTTAGTACTAACAATTTATGAAAAAGGCCAATTTTTGTTGTTGATTCTTTGTGATGTCCAAAGTAAGCTTTATGTGTACATATATACGTTTATATGTATTATGTATAAATATACATGTGTACAGAATATATAACGTATCTTTGAATCTGCTAAAATATATGTATATATGTATATATATAGTGTATATATATAACATGTTCATGTATATAAAAGTACAAAAAAACTATAAATCACCTGCAATTTGACACCAGAAATAACAATGATGAATAATTTGATGCACATATTTTTCAGTCTCTGTGTGTCTGTATGAGAGAGAAATTAATATTTTTACAGAGCTGGCATCATAGTTTAAAGGCCCCATATATTCTTAATTTTTTCAGCAAATAAACTGTACACATTTTCCTATGGCATCAAATATTTTCTGCGATATTTAAGAGGTACATAGTACTCCTTTAGCATAACTTCCTCAGATTTCCTTTTATTGGGCATTTAGTTAGTTTTAGATGCAGTTAAGAGCAGTGTGATGAATAAACTCCTTATACATAAGTTCCCATGCACCTCCCTAATTATTTTCTCAGAATGAGTTTCTATAAGTGTTAAAACATACATAATTGTGCAAAACTATAATCCTTCTCAACCAGTTTCCTCATAGGAACATTTACTCTTGCACCAGGACTGCATGAGTATTTCTTCTCCAGATGAAAAGGTGTTGGAATGATTCATCTCATTTTTGAGTTTATATTAACATTTTATAATACCTACAGTGACCCCAAAGTAAGTCCTATTGTACCTTTTTATTTATGCAGAGGTTTAAAAATGTTCATTTACAAGTGTGAAAAACACTTAGCTACATTTTTTATGGGATGGAACAACATGCACACACACACACAACACACACACACACACACACGGGGGTGGAAGGGTGCTGACTTGAGTTTATCAGAAATTGGGACTAGCTGGAAAGTCATATAAAATGGTTGTATCAACCAAAGTACAGTAGGGAATTTTTTTCCATATTAAGTACGTCAGCTGTTGTTTAGAATGCAGGACTTTATTTCAGATTGTTAATTTATAACAAACCAAGGATAGAATTGCATTCACATGATGAAAGGAAATTCACATCTACTAAGACAACCTGAAAGGCACCTTGAGGAGATAGAATCGAGTAAATTATGTATTAAATATTCTTAAAACTTCCTCCATCCATGGTGCCTTTGATTCAATGAGGTTAGTAATCATAAACACAGTGGTATCCCTGCTATTGGTATTTTCACAAAATAGGTAGTTCTGCATGCAAGATAAATATCTCAGTACATAAGGAAATACTCTGAAAATAATCATGTGGAAGCAATTTCTATTATAATAAGCCTATGGTTCTGCTAATATACAGTGTTGCTTAATAATTGATGCTATAGAAAAAAGAACAGTAGGAAAATTTCTATATTCTGGGGCATCCCCTTGTACATTTAGAATGGAACAGACCCCAGTGAAATGCAGAACAATTAAGAGAATACAGGTTGTCTTCCATTTCCGCTGATACACATTTATGGCTATGAACAACAAGGCACATTGGGAAGGCAGGAAGTATACAAATCAACTTAATCTGTCCCGCTGTGGTATTTCAGGCCCTCCACAATATAGTCCAATTTTATGTTTTTAGCCCTTGCTCCCACTTCTCCTCTAAATATATTTTCAGCTCCAGCCCAATTGGGCTGCTTATTTTTTCCAGAGAATACTTGTTTCTCCTCTATAACTTTGTCCATCCTTTTCCCTTTGTTTGCATTGTGATCCCCAAACCCGCCTATTCATCACATCTAAGATGCCAAGTCCTCTATGACATCATTCTGGTCTCTTTAACTACATGTGAACTCCCACTCGTTTGAATTTTATTTTTAGTGTTTTATTTATCCATTTCTTCTAGAACTTAGGAGAAATAATGTTGCCTTCACCAAGGTAGAGAAGTAATTTGAGATATGTTTTGGAGATAGAATATCCAGAACTTGAGGGTAGTTTGAATGTAGTCATTGATAAAAAGAAAAGCTTTCAAATTTCTAACTTTAGCAATCAGATAGAGTCCTAAGTATTAAGATGGTAAGTATGCAGAGAAAACAGGATTTGGGGCTTACTCATTTTAGACATTGTTAAGTGATACAACCAAGAAGAAAGGCAATGTGGATATTTTATAATTATTAAGATTGGAACCTAGAAGAGAGGCCTTGACTGGAGAGATCAACTTGAGAATCAGCAACATAACAGTGGTCTACATGTGTACATAGAAGTAGATGAGCTCACCCAAGAAAGGTTGGGAGAGCCAAGAAGAGGGTCAGGAGCAAACTAAGTAATCTATAAATGTTGGCTAAAGGAGAAAGAACACATCAAAGAGACTGAAAACATACTGGCTTGCACACAGTAGTTCTCTATTTTTGTTTATGTGATTTTCATTAGGGCTCCTGATGGCTTCCAGCTTTGGTGTGGCTTTATAATCTCTCATCCCACGGTCTCTCTGTTTCTTCTCTCCATGACTCTGCTGTTTCAGTCAAAGGAGACTGGATGAGCTTAATCACTCCAGGAAAAAGAGAAAGAAAATAATTTTAAAAGGGATAGTAGCATCGTAAACGAATAAAATGGGCTTTCTCATATGACTAGAAAGTTAGTGTATGGTTAATTTTATGTGTCAACTTGACTGGGCCACAGTATGCCCACATAGCTAAATATTATTTTGAATGTGTCTGTGAGGATGTTTCTGGAAGAGATTAGCTGTTGAATTAGTAAAGAAAGTAGGTGGCCATCCTCAACGCAAATGAGCATCATCCCATCCACCAGAAGCCTGAATAGAACAAAAAATGGAGGAAGGTTAAGTCTGGCTGAGTGAACTGGGACAATGATTTTCTCCTGCCCTCAGCATTACTGGTTCTCAGGCTTTCAGACAAGAAATGGAATCTATTCCAAAACTTTTCTCTTACCAGGCCTTGGAATTACATGACTGATTTTCTTCAGCATGCAGATGGCAGACTATAGGATTTCTCAGCTTCAATAATCGTGTGAAGCAGTATCTTATAATAAACGTGTCTGTGTGTGTGTGTGTGTGTGTGTGGATATCTGTCTCCTATTAGTTGTATTTCTCTAGAGAACCCTAACTAATACAACTGGTCTATAGAATAATTTAAAAATTTATCGAATAATTAGTGGCAACAATATTTAACTATAAATTTTATTGCACTAAAATATTTATTTGATATCCATTTTGTATTATACTAAAAGTATATCAGTGAATAAAATGGAAACAGATTCCTGCCCTCTTGGAACTTAAATTCTATTAGACAATATAAAATGAACATGGAAGAATGAAAGAGAGAAAAAGAGGGGAGGAAAAAGAGGAAGGGAGGAAGAAAGAAATAACTATGCTGCATAATGATAAATGATATGGGAAAAAGAAAAGTAGAGAGTAAAAATAGTTAGAAGTATGTGATTGTGGAACTTTTTCAGTAGTAAATGCTGTTGGGGGCCAGGAAGGGCTTCATTAAAAACCTGACATTTGAACAAAACACGGAGGTGAGGAAATTTGATATAAAAGGGAATTGACTACACAGATTTCAGGGATATGTTATTTCAGTCAGGTGGAAGACCTAGTACAAAGACTTTAGTACAGGCATATTTCTGGTATACCCAGGAAGTCAGTGTGATTGCAGCAGATGACAAATTGGGAAGAATAGTAGGAAATGAGACCAGACAGATAAAGGTGAAGTCAGGTCATGTAGGGTACCATAGATTCTTTAAAATGGTGACCTTTGTTCTGAGGGAAATAAGTATCCACACAGAGTTTTAAGCATAAGAATAACATGATCTGACTTCCCCGTAAAAGGATCACTCTGACTTGTGTTAAAAAATATAGTGGAAGAAGGCAAGAGTAAAGAGAACAGAAGGCTATTGCAGTAATCAAGACAAGAGATGACAGTGTCTAGGACAGTGGGGTGATGAGAAGCCTCAATATAGTTTGAAGGTAAAGGGAGTAGTGTTTCTAGTTGTATCAGCTGAGAGATTGGTGAAAAGTGATCTCAAAGATGAGTCTCAAATCCTTTGTACAAGTTTTATTTGGGTTATTTAGTTTTCTGCTATTAAGTTATATGAATTTCTTATATATTCTGAATATTAACCTCTTATCCAATATATAATATGCAAATATTTTCTTCCATTCTGTAGGCTGTCTTTTTACTCTGTTGATAATTTCCTTTGCTGTCCAGAAGCTTTGTAGTTTGATGTAGTCTTACCTGTCTAATTTTGCTTTTATTGCTTGTGCTTTGGGTGTTATATCAAAGAAATCATTGGCAAGACCAATGTCATAAAGCTTTTCCCCTATGTTTTCTTTTATAAGTTTTACAGTTTCAGGTCTTAAATTTAAGTCTTATTTACTATGCATTTATTTATGTGTATGGTATGAGATAAAAATCCATTTCATTCTTTTACATGTGAATATCTAGGCCTTCTGAAAGCATTTGTTGAAGAGACTATCCTTCCCTCTTTATATATTCTCAGCATCCTTTTTAAAGATTAGTTAATCATACATGTATGAGTTTGCTTCAGAGTTCTCCATTCTGTTCCATTGGCCTATGTGTCTGTTTTTATGCTAGTACCATACTATTTTGATCATTATTGTTTTGTAATATATTTTAAAATCAGAAGATGTGATGCCCTAGCTTTATTCTTTCTCAAGATTACTTGACTTTGAACCAAGATTTTGGTTCTATAGGAATTTTAGAATTGCTTTTGCTATTTATTTTTTAAAAAGTCATTGGGATTTTGAACAAAAAAATCACTGGATAGTATGGACAGTTCAATATTAGGTCTTCCAATTCATGAACACAGATGTCTTTCCATTAAGAAATTTGTATCTCCTTTAATTTATTTAATCAAACTTTTGTAGTTTTTAGTGTACAAGTATTTCACCTCTTTGATTAAGTTCATTCCTAACTACATTTTGATGCTATTAGAAATAGGATTGTTTTCTTGATTTTCTTTTCAGACAGTTTATTTAGTTCATTGTTAATGTATAGAAACATTACTAATTTTTGTATGTTGATTTTACCTTCTACAATTTTCCTGAATTTATTTATTAGTTCTAACAGGTTTTTTTTTTTTGTAGAATTTTTAGTTATTTTTTTTACACATAAGATCATGTCATTTACAAATGAAGATAACCTTATTTACTCTTGCTGATTTGGATGCCTTTTACTCTCTTTTCTGTCCTAATTGCTTTGCTTAACTTCTAGGACTGTGTTGACTAGAAATGGTGAGACTGTGTATCCTTTTCTTCTTCTTGATCTTAGAAGAAAAGCTTTTAGTTTCTCCAAAGAAGACTTGCAAATAACCAACAAATACAGCAAGTAATCACTTAATGTCATTGATAGTTTCTTGGAAACTATGAACTTTAAATGGAACGCTTCAAGTGGTCCTTGAATAACATGTTGTTCAATGTCATTTCATTATAAAGTTAAATAGAAAAAAAATTGGTTTTGTTATATGTCATTTTGCTTAATTACACTGTTTGCAAGAACATATCACAATGCTAAATGAGGACTTACTATATATGAAAAAGATGGTCAGTGTCACAAATAATAAGAGAAATACGAATCAAAACCACAATGAGACATTATCTCACATATCAGAATGACCATAATCAAAACAACAGCAAAAAAGGTAACAAGTGTTGGCAAGGGTATAGAGAAATTGGAGCCCTTATATACGGCTGGTGGGAATGTAAAATGGTACAAACACTAGGAAAACCACTGTGGAGATTTTTCACATTAAAAATAGAATTATCATATGATCCAGTAATTTCATTTCTGAGTGTCTAACCAAAAGAGTTAAAATCAAGACTCAAAGAGATATATACACTCCCATGTTCATTGCAGCATTATTCATAATATCCAAGATGTGAGAACAAACTAAATGGGTGGATGAATAGATAAAATAATGCAGTATATACATACAATGGAGTATCATTCCATCATAAAATAAGGATCCTGTCATATGATATAACATGAAAAAAACTTGAGAACATTACACTAAGTGAAGTAAGCCAATCTTAGAAGGACATATGCTCATGATTACAATTATATAACAAAACCAATTTTTTTTCTGATCAACTTTATAATGAAATGACATTGAACAAAATGTTATTCAAGGACCACTTGAAGCGTTTCATTTAAAGTTCAGTTTCCAAGAACCTATCAATGACACTAAGTGAGGACTTGCTGTATTTGTTGGTTATTACAATGATATGATGTATCTAAAATAGTCAAACTCATAAAAGCAGAGAATAGGATGATATTTGCCAGGAAGAAATGAAGTGGTGTCATTTAGTAGGAATCAAGTTTATATAAGATGAATGTATTCTAAAGATCTGTTTTACTACATTGTGCTTATAGTTAACAATACTGTATGGCACGTGCAAAAATTGGTTAGGAGGCTATATCTCATGTTATCTGTTCTTACCACAATTTTAAGGAAAAAAATGACTCCCAAGACTTTGGTCTGAGCATCTGGAGGTGTGACTGTTCCTCCAACTGAAATGGTAAGTTCCATCAACTGAATACTGAAGTGGATCAAATTAAGGAGTGGAATGTGCTGAAGGCCTAATGATAGTGGGATTGGTAGATAATGGGAGAGCAAGATCTAGAGACACAAATAAAGACAATTCTTCCCCAGAATTTTGCTAGAAATATGGAAAAAGGAATCAAGAGAATTTTTCTTTTTAAGTAGGGAACTATGTATTTATATGCTGTTGGGAATGAGTCAATAGAGAAGAAAAAATCAATTGGTAACAGGAAAAGGAATGGGATCTATTTTGTGAGTACAGGAACATGGAAAGTTCATCTATGGTAAAAAGAAAGTGCAGGTTAGAGTAGACAGGTGACTATGTGGTGGAAATCTGTGGAATTTCTCCATTGATTCCTTCAGTTTTCTCAGTGCAGTGGGAATTATGGACATTAGCTGACAGAGAGGATAGAGGAAGTATTGTTAGAAATTTAAAGAGAAGAGAGAACTATGAAAAAAGTTGTGTTGGAGAGTGGGACATTATTTTTCATGGTCTGTTACGTGTGTGTGTGTGAGTGTGTGTGTGTGAGTGTGTGTGTGTGTGTGTGTGTGTGTGTGTGTGTGTATTGATTCATGTTCTACTAACAAGTGCAAGCACAAAGTTAACAGAGTTTGACTGAACCATGACTCCCGTTTCAACAAGCCAGTACCAAATACCATTAAGCAAACGAGGGGTAAATGAGTACAGTGAGTAATTATAGTGATTATAATGATTCACCATGAGAGATTACAGAATCATGGAATCAATTGATTGGAGGTGCCAGTGGGTATCAAAAAAGAAAAGTCTCATGGGGTCAGTCAGGGTACAAGGAAGATATGAGCTAGGAAGATAAACAGGGGTGATTAAAGAGCGTATTGTATGAAATTGAGATTGAGAGAGGGGGTGTTGTATTTATCACCAATGACTGGGTATGACCATGAGCATGAGTTGCTGAAGCTTGACAGAAAATTAGATCAGTTGCAAAGCAATTTAAAGAAATAAAAGTCAGCGTTTTGGAAGAATTGCCTATGTTTATACCAAAATAGCCACGACTATAAACAGGAGAGGTACTGAGTGAGTGACAGAGAGCCAGGAGTTGAAAAGATCCAGAAAGGAAGAATTGAGATTGAAATAGGGGTGTCAGTGAATGATAGCAAAAATGAGAGATCGTGTGTGATAAAATCTGATGGCAAAAGAAGCAAGGCTGAGGAGGTCTGAAGAGCAATAAGGAAGCATGGTCTACCAGGGACAAGGAGAAACAGATGTCACTTCCATACCTTCAGTGCCAGTAGTATGAGGGGACAGGAAGTAAAAACTGCCACCACCTGTGACTCCTCCAGGGGAAATGGTATCCCTAGGAAGATTAAGATTTCCACTGGATCAAGAATTTGAAATGAACACTTGGAGAAATAGTAGAGATTTTTTTCGGTGATTGACTTAGTGAGGGATAACAGGCACAGTAAAGACAAAGGCAGGCAATAAAGTCAAGGCTTTGCGTCTTTTTTTTTTTTTTGAGTTGGATCTCACTCCTTCGCCCAGGCTGCAGTGTAGTGGCACACACGCTCATGGCCACCCCAGCATCAACCTTTGGGGCTCCAGCGATCCTTCCACCTCAGTCTTCCGAGTAGCCAGAACTACAGACGCCTGGCTATTTTTTATTTTACTGTAGAGACGAGGTCTCACCAAGTTGCCCAGGCTGGTCTCGAACCCGCAGACTCATACAATCCAATTGCCTCAGCCTCGCAAAGTGCTGGGACCACAGCCTGAGCCACCGAACCTGGCCAAGGCTTTGAGTCTTAAGAGAAAAGAAGAGTTGGAGCTTGGGAACTTCTCTTAACCTCGAATGATGAGATTTGGAGGACTAGCAAACGTATGGTTCCACCTTGGTGGACAGTTTCACGTTGATCCTGAAGAAATATTTCCATTCTGCTTCTTAAGTAAGTCAGTGATTAACTTGCGATGCTGGAGAAGTCATGGAATCTTCCTTTAGTTTAAAGAATTGGGTGTCTTTGGTGAGTGCAAAGAGGAAGAAACATTTTCTAATACACTATAAGAAATCTTGAAGATAGGAGCTACATCTTATCATGTATGTTCCCACAGAGTCTAGCACATTGTCAGATGAGTCACAAAACTGTGGAAGGAAAGTAGGAAGAATAGGATTGGAGGCAGGAAAATGAAGGGGGAAAAGAGAAAGAAAAAGAGAAAGGCAACTCAAAGAGATAAAAGATTAGAAAATACTCTCTTGGTAAAATCATACTTTTTAGGAGACCTGAGTCCTTATTTATCTGATTTAACAAAGTTGGTCTCAGCATAATCACAAAACGAATATATTCTAAGCCATAAAATTAAATAATAAAAGAAAATGACAGTGAGATCACTGCAATTCACTTTATAAAACAATGGACCCATGAATGATAGATTTTGTTGCAAACTTAGCATTGAGTATACATGTGTGTCCATGGTTTAATATAAAACTGGTCCTCCTCATTTTAATAACCTGGTAATTAGCAAACCACCAAGGAAGAGGTGCAGAGAACAGTGGGAGTAAGATCATTCACACCTTCTAAAGCAGGATATATCTTGCATAATAGGGAGCAAGATAGTGTTTCTACTCCTGCTGAAATATCTACACTTTGAAGATACTAGAATGACAATTTGATCTCATATACTTTTGTTTTCTTTTCCAAAATTAGAATCAAGAAAAAACGGGCTCAAAAACATGACTCAGGATCATTTTTTTCTAGAATCTATTAAGTGGGCTTTAGTGCTTTCAAAATATCAAAGACTTTTATCTCCCCTAGGTAAACTGTACCTATTTCCATGACCATGACCTTTTTCAACTTCCAATGTGTTTTTTATGAAGAAAATAGAACTATATACACTGCATGCACTGTGACATTGTAACATGATATTGGGAGAGGCCAGTAGCTTAGTAGTAAAAAGTCTGGAGCCCAAGCTCTTGTTGTAGCTCTGCCACTAACTAGTTATATGGCTGGGGACAACAGACCTAATCTCTCTAGGTGTCTATATAATTATTTTTTATATGAACACAATGATAGCAGGGGAGCATGGTTAAATGCAGGGATTTTGGAGTCAGATAGACAAGTGTTTGAGTCTTAGCTCTGCCTTTATCAGCTTTGTGACATTGACAACTTGCCACTAAGCTCTCAAAATCCTAGTTTCTTCTGTAAAATGGGAATATAGTTATTCCTCCCCTTATTCTTATTGTGATTATTGAATGAGTTGAGGCAGTATATCAAACTCTTAGCATTTTAAGTGCCTGATATATGGTAAACACTCCATGTGTAATACTGATTATTTTTGGTATTACTGTTTTTAAAAATAACTTTCTTTTGCCATATTTAATCAATTTAGACTGCTTCTAAAACTTATAGGTTTATCACATGCAAGTGATTAAACGTAATTTCTGTGTCTCCTTCATAACCCTTGGCTCTCCGATCCTTGGGCAGAAATGCAAAGCCCTGCTCTTGCATCGATCTCACAGTATAGGCGATGAGGATTAGATAATTTTCACTTAGGGTGGCTGTCCTCTTTTTCTGGCAACCTGTCACAAGCGGGGGTTCTGCCTTGTATATCAAAAAGGAATTCTAGAAGGTGATTTCATTTTTGCTTTCATTTTGTTCTTCAAGGAAAGGGAGTTAAATATTAATTAAGAAGTCTAATCCAGTAAATATAGAGATGCAACCACTGCAGACTCACAGAGTTTATGATAAAAGGAGCCGTGAAAGGGATCAAAGCCAATAATAAGCCGGGATGAACAGAGCAAGGAGCTGAGCGAAAGATGGGGGATCAAAATATGCACGAGGCCCCATCACAGGCTGTGGTGCAGAGTGCCTGTAACTACAGGAGAACACTGCAGCATCACTCATACTCAACACAAGTCATCAAACATTTATTGAATATCTACTACATGCTGAGAACTGGAAATACAAAGATAAATTTCACATAATCCCTGCCCTCGAGTAATTCACATCCCAGGAAGAAAGAGGCCTAAATGGTGACAGGAGGTAGAATAGCACAGTAATTAAGCACATTTCTTTGGAATGAGACTGGTCTGGGTGTAAAACTCAGTTCTGACACTTAGCTTTTGGAATGTGGAAAACTGCTTCATCTTTCTAAGATGGAGTTTCCTTCACTTGTAAAAATGGAAGAACCTACTTGTGGATTTGTTGTGAAGAATAAATGAGTAAAATGTTTGAAAAGGGCTCATTTCATATCTGTTACCTAGTATGGGCAATATTTTACATATTATGTCATGATTAAAGGTTGCACAAAGAATTCTGTTAATATCTGGGCTTAGCTTTTAACTGGAGGACGATTATTCCAGATAGGAAACAGAATGGATGGCATCTTAAGCTGAGAATGCAGCGATATTGTGTATTCAGGACTGTAACCTACTATGACTGAGAAATGAAGAACAATTCCATAAGAGAGGAAGGAATGGTGAATTGGGAGAACAATTGGAAGCAAACAAGGAGACTAGAAAGTTCTCTTTGGGCCAGCTTTTGAAAAACTTAGAATTTCATGGCAAAGCATTTGATTTTACCATGTAAGCAAATGGGGGCCTCTGAAAGTTATTAACAAAGGAGTCTCTTGATTGAATTTACATTTAGAAAAAACTTTCTAAATGTGGAAACTAAACTGGGAGAAGGACAGGTTGAACCAGAAAAAGGAATTAGAAGGCTAAGAGTTGATAATTGTCCCTTTTGGGCACTGAGAGTGATGGGAAGGATTGCAGTGAAGAGAGGTTTTGGAGGCAACTTGGCAGGGGATAGCAACTGCTCCTTGTGGGCAGAGTTGGGCTCATAAAGTGACGGAGAATTCCAGGGTGGTTTTAAGAAGTACAAGTAGAATGACTAAGTTAGAAGAAAGGAAGTAAATGAGGTAGAGACTAGGAGGAGAACATCTGGCCGAGAAACAAGAAATTTGGATCTGAAAAATATAGAGTATAGATTTTCCTGGACTTCCTATGGGAATGTGAAGTAGGCATTTGGAAATGTGTTAATGGAAAGGAGGCAGGGGACCTGGGGCTAAAGATAAGGACGCCATTAACCATAGCTTCTAGTTGTGGCTACATCGGGGGTGAGATATCTAGCAGATGGAATATAGAGGGATCCTAGAAATACTCCCTTTTAGAGGACAATCCAAGGAAGGTGAGTCAACAAAAGAAAAGACACTGACAGAAAAGAAGGGATGAATGTCTTCTTGGAAGAAGGGACTATTGAGAAGAGCAAGCTCAAGTATACCAGAAGCTGCAGTGTTTCATTAGGACAAAGAATGAGGAAATGCCTTTGGATTTGACATTGATAACATTTGATGGAGATTTCTGTAGTGAGACATTTGCAGTTGCTTAATTAAAATGGCTAATGAAGAGGAGGATAGAAAGAAAATGAGAGCAAAGAGTGGGTGTGACATCCTACAGGTGTGTAAACCCTCTGCATTTCCTGTACTAATGCCTCATGTTTATAGTAGATGGTCTAATTGTGCCTCTTGCTATGTGTATTTTGACATTTTCAGCTTGAAGGAGTGATGCTCACTGATAACTTTCATCATCTTCTGTCCAAAAGAACCTTGATCCACAGCTAAAATGCTTATAAAGAGGAGCCGATGCTTGGAATTACTCAAATTAGAATTCTAAAAATTGTGTTTGCTGAAAATCATAGGCAGCCAGTAAGATTCTCATAATTTATATAGCATTTGAGGATTATTATAAAACAAGAAGTTTTAATTTTTTAAAAGGACAGAGTGTAAAATGTTCTGAATAAAAAAACTAAAGTACTTAACTTAAAAATGTAGCTCTTCTGCAAGCTTAAATAGTGAATTTTTTTTATTTCAAAGATGTGAGGTACAACTCAGTGTTAGGTGTACAAATGTTCATTATGCAGGTACCCTTGTTAATGAGGTGGGCCCCCCACCAGCAGATTACCACTACTGTTAATCCTGCCCCCCCTCCCCGCAGTTTTCTACTGCTGCCAATCCTTTTCTTATAGTATTATAATAACCAGTGAATTTTAATCAAAACCATTACCCTCTATGAGGTAGTTACTCAGAAGTTGCACTAGACTGTTGATGATAAACAGTGGTGTCAGTGATCCATTTAAGACTTATTAATAAATTTTTTTTTTAATCTGAGAAAACTCTGACTTTCCAGGTTAAAGTGTGGAGTGAATTTAGTTTTCCTATTTAGTTTTCATTGTAGTCAGTTAGTTTTGCTTTTTTTTTGAGTTGTTACTTTAGCTTGTCTTTATCATTTTTCCTAAGGAGTAGAGACAAAAGCAGGCTGGAAAAGAACATAACTCTGCAGAGGTTATATTCTCCTTCCCATTCTGTTTCACCTCTTTAACCAGCAAATGCATAGTTAATGGCCCTCTCCTTCTTTCATTTGATTCTTTAATGGTCATATAGTCCTACAACTTTTTAATAACTCCTTTTAAAAAAGACAAGATTGGCAGTTCCGTTTTTTATAAGGCAAGAGAAGCTGTTAAAACACAGGTTTTAGATACAAACAGACCTAGATTTGAATCCCATCCCTTCTATTTAAAAGCTGGGTGGTCAACCAATTTCTTAAATTTTCCAAGATTCTCTTTTGTCACCAGTAAAATGAAAAGAAAACAAAGGAATATAAATATGCATTCTAAAATGTTGTGGAGATGGTATGAGCTAGTGCATTATATTTGCATTGCATTTTCCTTACGTCCTATTCTCATCTAAGAGGTAAAGTCATAATCATAAACAGAAACGATTACATTTAAGCTGGCTCTAAAGTAGAGAATGCATGGTTTTATGCATATAACCCTAAACAGTGATAAGCACGTATATAGGTTTAACGCTTACAGAAATACACACACAGATCATGATTGAGCATGTATCAAGTGTGGATATACTTAGAGTTTTGAGACACACATACTGTAAGAGTTAGGGAGAAATGGCATGCCTGACTTATGAATAAGTTCATGTCTCCCATCCCAAACTCTTATTAAAGCTTAGTCTCTCTCTTTCTCTTGCTTCCTCCGCCTTCTATTCTAAGGGAATTCTCCAATGTGCACAGAATGGGATGTTATGATAAGTTAAAGGCACCACAGTTCCTGGCACATAACAAACACTCAATAAATTCCCGTTCTTTTTTTTAATGTCTTTTGTTCTCCTAATAGAAGATATTTTTTTTTTTTTTTTTGAATTGGAGTCTCACTCGGTTGCCCAGACTGGAGTGCAGTGGCCTCTCCCAGCCACCGCAGCCTCGCCTGCTGAGCTCCGGCGATCCTTCCGCCTCAGCCTTCCAAGTAGCCGGAATTACAGGCATGCGCTACCACGCCCAGCTGATTTTTTGATTTATTGTAGGTCTCGCTGCCCAGGCGGGTCTCGAACCCGCAGACTCAGGCAATCCACTCACCTCAGCCTCCCAAAGGCGCAGGATTACAGGCTGAGCCACCGAGCCCGGCAGAAGATATTTTTAAACAAACACTACTTATAGCATAAGAAGAGTCTAACGAGCCTTCTTCAAAGACAGCAATATCAGAGCTATGAGACTTGCAGCCTTGTTGCCTAATTCACTCATGGGTGACCATGCTTAGCTGATGCAATAATGCAATGTGATCAGGCTGCAATGTGATCATTTGAGTTAATTTGTCTCTCTCTCTGTAATCTTCTGAGAGCCTATAAAAAGGAACATATGCTTAAGGCTAATACATAGAAAGGCCTAAAAGCTCCAAATTGTACAGCTTTTGGTGGATTTGAGGTAAACCTTTTACAAGAAACAAGGGAGAATGGATTTGGTTGTGATTCTAGTTCTTTTCCTCAAAGAAGATTTATTAGCTTAGAATATGTGTGTGCACATACGCAGGTGAATGTGTGTGTGTGATGGTTTTTAAATGTAATTAGAAACAAAATTACCTTAAATCATCCCTTAGATTGAGAGGATACACTACATTTGGGTGGTTTGTGATTGCTTTCTCAAAGACACTTTTTGGGATGCCAAACCAAGCTGAAATGTCTGCCACCCTTGATTTTTGGTAGTAAAAATAAGAACAGTTTGTAGTAGCCTGAAGACAAAACATAAATCAATGTTATTCATAGCTTACTTATGCTATGCTAATATATTTGCCATAGGCAAGAAGTACTTCTAAATATTAAGCTAACCTTAAATCATTAGTTGAAATGTCTGAATATCCCTTCTAATGATTCCACCAACTTAGGTTTTGTCAGTATTTCACAGGTCTTCACATCTTGCACCTGAAAGTATGGGTCACGGCAGATAGACACAACAAGAAAAAAACTTCTATAAAATTTTTAAAAATGGGATCGGAAGATCCTCAAACCTTGCTTGAGTGCTCTGCTGTTGATTTCTCCTAGGAGTAAAATATACGTGGCAACTTCTTCAGAAAGAACATATTAAAGTTGAAGTATAAGGATTTTTAGATCAAAAGGATAATGATTTTTTAAAATCTTTACTATGTGATAAATTATTCTGAAGGCATTATAAAGATGTACAAGCTTGCACTAGGGAATAGCACAGAAAGTTGGTGGTGACTTTGAAATTAGGATAGACATAATACTAACCTCCTTCCATCCTTGGCCAAGTTTGTTTATAGCATGATACTACAACTGTGTGTGTGTGTGTGTGTGTGTGTGTGTGTGTGTGTGTGTGTGTGTGTGTGTATTTTAGGTAATTTTTCTTATCATCAAAAGATTTTCCTTTTTATTTTTAAGTGACATGCGTAAGAATAGCTGTGTATTTTAAAACATGTGAAACACAATGTCCTTACCTAGTTTCCCTCTATTTAAAAAAAACGGCTTCGTGGAGAATTGTAAATTATTTCTATTCTTACTTAACTTTCATAAAGAAAATAACACCTAAATTTTAAACCAATTTAACTCTCAAGATGTACCATCTGTGCCTCCCCTCTTGTCTCCAGGCCAAGAGAGTATCATTAAGCTTGAGGATGGGGAGAAGACAAGAGTAGCAAAGAGAGGCACTGGAGTGTTTGAGAGGCACGAGGAAAGATGAAAGGCCTAAGAAATTGGAAAATTTCCTGGTGCATTTCCTTGAGAAAAAAAACTAATGGTGGTGATTTGGGGATATGAAAACTGACTGACTATCCTTCAGCATAGGATAAGATCAGAAGATCCTTCATTACAGTAGATATAGGCCAATAATATGATTGACACCTGAAGGCAAATAATATGATTGACTATCACCTGGGTCTCAAGCAAGGTAAGTTGAAGCTAGTGAAATTGATAAGGCAATGGTGTATTCACTTTAAGGGAAATAAAGTTTTGAAAGAAGCCCTTTTAACCACTTTCGTCAGTAAGGTTGTAAGAGACTCCATGGAAGTTTATCACAATTGCTTTTGTATGAAACTGTATTTTTCACCCCATTCTCTAGTAAAGACAAACCCATTACTGCTGACTATGGAAATTTACAATGGCTTCTGTGAGTGTTGGTTACCTCTTTTCAATTCTTAATGCCCTTAGCCACTGCTCATGCTTCTTCAAGTTGCTACTGTATTTTCTTTTTAACAAGACGATTGAGAGCTAATTCACATAACATACAATTCACTCATTTAAGGTATATAATTCAGTAGTTTCTAGTTCATTCACAGGCTTCAACACAATTTTTGCACATTTTTATCACCCCGAGAAGAAATTCAGAATTCTTATCAGTCATTCCTCACTGCTCCCTCACCCCCACAATTCCTAGTCCTATGCAGAAACTGTTGATCTACATTGTCTCTGTGGATTTGCCTACTGTGGAGATTTCATATAGATGAAATCATGCAATATGTTGTCTTTCGTAACTGGCTTTTTTCACTTAGTATGATATTCTCCAAGTTTATCCCATTGGTGCCACAGAATGCATCATTTCTTCCTTCTTTATGTTGACAAGTAATATTCCATTGTGTGGATATACCATGTTTATTTTTTCATTCACCATTTGATGGATATTTGAGTTGTTTCCCTTCTTGACTGTTCCTTTGATTTTTGATCCTTGGCATAGTGTCTGATTTCTGAATGATACGCAGCAAAGGACATAGAGTTTTCTGCATCTGGGTGCAAACCCCAGTTCTGCCACTGATAAGCTATGGGACTCTGGTCAAGTTTAGAGTTTTTGTGAATTTTTTTTTTTTTTTTTCATTTTGTGTGAAGGGGTATCCCAAAGGATATTTCTCATATTGTCCCTTTGGCTTGATGTGAGGATTAGATAATTATTGAACCATTTTTATTTCTTGAATAAGTAATCACATAGTAATATGAGCTTTCCCAAGGAGCTCTTATATATTGTTTATAAAAGTAATCTGGGTAATCCTGACTATTATGCTCCATTTTAAATCAAGCAAGTGAGACTACTGAAGACTTCAGGAGACATCTCTTTGTATTTACAGTATGCTTTGCAAATGATTCGGTGAACCTCCATGAGAATTGATTCTGTCTTTTCCTAACTCAGCTTCACCCTGTGATTTCAAGAAGTGAAACTCAAAACCTTTGCCTTAGATATGGTGCTATTTTAAAAAAATGAATGCTGGCAACTATCCCAAAATAGGAACTAGCAGGCGTCTTCCCACTTCATGATATTATCTGTTGAGGCAAGGATAATGTAATTGATTTGCCAGGCAATCCAAGACTTCAGGAAACCCCAAACTAAGCCTTTTTACATCTTTAAATCAGAAGTGGTGTTTATCGTGTGCTGTTAAGACTTTCTCATTTTAATTTCAACAAGAGAAGAACACATAGAATATAAACAGGAACTCCTTGAGAAGTCAGAAAGCGTGCCTAGAGTTTCATTAGTAATGGAGTCAAAGATTGTGGCTAACCAACTCTTTAAGTAGAAATGCTACACCTAAATAAATGCTTCTAAATGAGATTGCAGAAAATGAATAGACTCTTGTTTAATTAAACGCACTTGTAAAGTTTGCTTAGAGTTTGTAGTAATTCACCTTGTCAGTTCTCATCCAGGGTGTTTAATGATGGGTTTGCTTTAGTTTCCAAATCGAAATCAGCTTCTTCTTTACAGCCTGACATTAGGCACCCTGTGGAAATTGCATTATTCTCCACATGCATATTCATAGAATTAAGTATTATCAATGGACTTAAAGAGCTCAATTATTTTTTGCAATTGCATGCTTAGCTGCATATGCTGAAGTGGAGTAGATTGAATATTTCAGGGCCTGGTCAAATCCTTGAAATATAAATGTGAACAAGTATCAGCAGGAAACCACCAGCTTTTCTTTATCAGTTGGATTTTTAAGACAATTACCATCAATATTATCCCTTGATTTATATTTCACAGAATGTCTTCAATTATAATAAGCACCATTTTTTTCCACACAAAAATCTTTGAACAAAAAGCATTTTAAAAATGAGGAAATGGATTGTCATCCAAGAAGAATCTCTTATCTAAGATCATACAGTTAGTAAGTACTGAAGCAAGACTAAAATGTAAACATTTCTGATTTCTGGATCCTTATTATATTTTCTGCATCCTATTTCCTTCCTAGGAAATGACTTGCTTTCTGTACATTTGGAAGTACTTACCTACTTTAGGTTTTTATTTTAGCTTGTATATGTGTCATGATGATGCCAGTTTAATTACCAGGTGACTGAACCGCAGGGACTTTTGATAGTAGACAGAATGCCATGTTTCTAGGTATCAGGGTAAATATAATTCTTGATTAATAATTTAATACAAAATTAAGGTGTTTGTTTACAGTATTAACATTCAAGGAAAACATACACCAGCAATTCATATGAGAAAACATGAATGCACATGGGAAAACAAAAGAAATAAGGATCGGATAATTTTATATGCATTTGAAATATATCACCTTATTTGCCTTTGCTTCTGGGACATTCAAGTTCATCCCCCCTCCCTCCCAGGATCATTGTCACTGTGTTGGATTACTACTATGGTTTGTAGAACTATCGAAACCTTGAGAACAATGATCTCAAACTCAAATACCTACAAGAACCAGGCAGAAAATATGACTGGGTGTGTATGGTGGTTATAGATGCTTGCGCAAGTGTTCTGCAAGTGTTGGTAGCTGTTGATGTCTGGAACATATGTGCTAGTTGAAGGAGAGGTGCTCACTAGTTCTGGTTGCTCATTGATATCTTAAAATTAGCACAGGATTTTCCCAGATCTTGTGATTATCTAAGTAAGACCAGATATCCACGTATATTTTTTAAGTTATGAAGGTCCTTAATATTTGAACTAATTAAATGTAATGAAAGAGAATATTTTGTAGGGCAAGCAGAAAGCACACGCTGGCAGGAATTGGCCCACGGGCCATTTTTTTTCAACTTCCACTTATATGAATCTTCCTCCTAGAGAGGAAAACCATCTTCATTTAATATCAAGGGACTAAAAGGGAGTTGTCAGTATTTCCATTCTGATCATGTCAGTCCTCAGAAATGCATATAATGAATCAGACTTTACCAAACTCTCATTCTTTTACTGGGGAACCACCTAAATTTTATTGCATGTTCCCTTATTCCATTGTGGCCTACTATGGATTTTGTGTTATACTTGCACACATCAAATCTAGCTAATTTGCTATGAAAACCAAATATATTGGAGGCAAACTGTAGAAACACAATAGAGAAAATAAATTGATCTCTACCAAAGTGTAATCTCTCAAGTCATTTCAACTCCCAAAAGTTCAGAGAAGGTTGGAACTAGAGGTGATAAAGGTTTGCTTGGAAAAAGCAGTGCAACAAATATTGCTTTGTCTCAAGAATATGTGTATGCTATTAATACTTACTTCAGTGTTTGGGTCTGGATGTTAATGAACTTGGGATCTTGTGGCAAGAAACTCTAATAGATGACCAATTCTTACTCTCATTGTATTGCTCAAGGAATGCCCCCTACTTCTTGATAGTATTTCTAACGTGCCAGAGCTTCAGGTGATAAATGACATTTTTATTCCTGACATGCTACTTTTTATTATATCATTGAGAAATAAAGTTCAATAAGTGACTTCTGATAATACTTTACTGCAGTCTTTATGAAAGATCGATTCCATTAAGTAGGTACATTTCAGTTGCTATTACTTCAAGTGATGCCATAATGTACTTGAAGTGCAGTCTTTAGTTAATAATAGCAAGCTTATTGAGTGTATTAGAGATGTGCTAAAGTACTTACTTTTGGTCCAGGTATCAGCCAAGAAAAAGTATTTTAGACTTGTAGGCTTTCCATGTATTGCGCCCCAATCTAATATTTATATATATACACACACAAACATATATATAATATAATTTTTATATATATGATTTTTAAAAAGCAAACATATGTGCAATCATTTACAGGATGTGTTATCACTTAATGTATTGAAGTAACCACACTGATTAGAACTTGATAGTGACTTTATGCAAAGTCTTTTGGAAAACATGTTAACGGTCATGCTATTTACAAAAATGAACTTAAGGTCACCTGCCTAGGGAGTCATCAATGTCATATGAAAAATATATGACAGTAAAAATAAGAAACTAACCCAATTCTGTTTTTTTTTTTTTGTTTTTTGAGTTGGAGTTTCACTCTGTCACCCAGACTGGGGTGCTCCCAGCCACTGCAACCTCGACTTGCTGGGCTCCGGCGATCCTTCTGCCTCAGCCTTCCAAGTAGCTGGAACTACAGGCGCGCGCTACCACGCCCGGCTAATTTTTGACTTATTGTAGAGATGAGGTCTCGCCAAGTTGCCCAGGCGGGTCTTGAACCTGAGGGCTCAGGCAATCCACTCCCCTCAGCCTCCCAAAGTGCTGGGATTACAGGCTGAGCCACCAAGCCTGGCTCCAATTCTGTTTTTAAAAAAGATTTATTCTTATGCCAAGGAATAACAGTTGTGTATGGTGGAAAAGGGTGTATACTAACTAAAGACTGGAGTTTGTTTTCTCCCAGCTTTAGTGTACAAGAAAATGTGATAGGAATGTCTAGGCAAAACAGATTGGATGAACTTACAAAAAAGTTGTAAAAACAGTACAGAAACTTCCATATCCTGAAGGGGCAATTTTAAAAGTAATTGTGAATTTTTAATAACATAGGGAAGTACTCATTCATCTATTGTTAAGTTAATAAGCAGTCTAAAAATTGGCCTGCACATTATAGAACCAATTAAGCTTTTTTTAAAAAAAAGATAAACTCACGTAGAAAGCAGACTGGAAGCATGTGCTCAAAAATATTAACAGCAGCATGCATACATAATAGGATTATGGATGAATTTGTGTGTATGATGTTCTATTTTTCTGACTTGTTGAATTATAAAGTGTAGTTCCTTTATACAGAGAAAACATTTTTAAGTAAAATTTGTGTATTGGTATTAAATATACTTATGCCATTTTTATTCAAGTAGATTTTTGTGAGGTCTTTCTTTCTTTCTTTCTTTCTTTTAGCACATTGATAAGAGGTAAATACCAGTTGTATCAGTGATCCATGATGGAATTTTTAACAGTAGTAATGATACTTTACAGTGGAATTTTCTTATAGTGGTGAAAACTTTTTACCTTTGTTCTTTTTTTTGTTGTTGTTGTTTTGTTTTGTTTTGTTTTGTTTTGAGTTGGAGTCTCACTCTGTCGCCCAGACTGGAGTGCAGTGGCCGCTTCCGGCCACCGCAGCCTCGCCTGCTGGGCTCCGGCGATCCTTCCGCCTCCGCCTTCCGAGTAGCCAGAATTACAGGCGCGCGCTACCACGCCCGGCTGATTTTTTGATTTATTGTAGAGATGAGGTCTCACTGCCCAGGTGGGTCTCGAACCCGCGGGCTCAGGCAATCCACTCACCTCAGCCTCCCAAAGGCACGGGATTACAGGCTGAGCCACCGAGCCCGGCTGTTCTTTTTTTTTAAGGTAAGGTTATGTCATTAGAAAAATATCAAAGAAAAATATCAAAGAAAACTTGAAGCAGAACTTTGTAATTAATAGCACCCAACTCAACAAAATAAAAATTCTATGGATTCATTATGATGTAGTTATATTGCTTTAGCCTAAATTTCTATCATCAGAAAACAAAATTCCCACATGTTCAGCAAGAATGTGTAGAAATATTTGTGGACAGGATGAAATTCTTACAACGATGATACCAGCAAACATCTCCAAGATATAATGTCAGATCTGGTTAATCAGTATGTTAAAATATATTAGAATTTGTCTTGATTAGGAAAATAGCAATCAAAGCATTCGACACTTTTCACTTGTTGAGACAGATGGTCTATCTTTATGAAGGCAAATATCCAAAAACAACAACCCACTACCTTATCTTTCAAAATATGGTGCTCAGAATCATCTTGGAAAAGAGCTATCTAAGCCTAATAAGCCATATGCTCAATGAATTGATTTATTCCATTCTGTAGTATAGACATGAAACTCCTCTTTGCAATGTCTTTATCATATCTACATTCTCTGCAAGTAATTTATAAAAAGTAACAAAACTCCCAAATAAGGAGTAAAGTCTTATAGATAATTCAGCTTTCTCATCATAAAAAGAGGGGGAAAAAATGTATCTAGGTGAACATTCTCTGATTTGCCAAAGATTCTCCAACATAAAGTTTAGTGTATCTGAAGATCAAATAAACTGACAGCTTCCTTGGTATGCATAAAGCAGGTATAAAATTATTCCAGAAAGAACTCCTCAGAGGCATGCAACTTCCCTGTCATTCTTATTTATGTAAGTCAGAGATTGACCATGAGCTTAGAAGAAATACACAATATTTCTGGATCTTTAAAGGAAGAGAGTTCATTTAATTTTAAATTTTATGTATTTTGAGGTATATTTCAGTGCATTGTATTTAGTATTGCAAAGAATGTTCTGTCAAAATAAGCAACTATTTGGTGTGTAATTTAATGAAGATCCCACCTGTAAACCTCCAACCACATCCAAAGGATCCAAAACTTGAAACCTGAGGTTGGTTAGATATTTCTTTATCTTAAATATTGTGTTCCCTATAAAAATTATTTAAAAGTATAAATTTCATTCATAGAAGAGCTTATTTGGCAAATTTTGGAAAACATCATTTTGCAGTAAAGCACATGGGTTTTGTCATTAGATGAAGAGGAATTCCAAATCTAGGTCCATCATTTGCTTAACTAGACAATACTGGCAGTCAGTAAACTCTGAGGCTGAGGGTAGGAGAGTATGGTGAAGTAAGGAATCAAAACTAAAGTACATTACAAAAATAAAGTATACTTGACTTTCACAAGAGTTACTATACTCAAATAAGTGTGGCTAGTTCTGATAATCTGGGGCATTCGATTTCAAATTTGTAGATCAATTATTAATTTCTTTGCCCTAGAAACATGGAATATTTGAGAAAATGTTTCTTTGGACTTTGTGTAACATAAGCAAAAATCTAATCTTTCTGGAGCACATTGCGTCTTTAACAGAAAGAGATCTGTCTTTCTCAGAGGCAAGACCAAGAATCTGGTCTAAGTTATCAGCTGCCAAAAACTATAATTTTTTAATTCTATTTGTGTGTGTGTGTGTGTGTGTGTTTAATAATGAGAGGCTATTGAAACATTTAAAATATCTCTATGGGATTCCAGGAAATTTGAATAAGTCTTATTATAAAGTTACCTGGAAAATATTAATAACTCTCTAAGACAGTCTGCAAAGTCATGTTATTAAAACTCAGACAGTTTTGGTAAGAATAATTCCCAATGCATAGAATGCACCTGAAACAATCAACAGTTAACTTTTCCATCTATATTAGGTGCTTTGTTTACAAGATCTACATCTTATATCACTTTCATGTCCAAATACATCTGTTTTGACTGAATTGCTACTGATCAAACTGTATGTATGTGTGGAAAGGACAAAAGACAAAAATATAAATGTCAGAAAAACATTTACTACTTAAATGCAAGCATTTTCATAAAAGTATTATCAATAGGCTCGCCAAGGAAATGTTTTGTGGGTGCTTGATTGGCACAGATCTCTAGCTGCCAAATTGAGTGTAGTTGTATTTAAGGTTCACCTGGAAGCTATTTTATAACTTCACTCAGCTCTCACAGGCCACCTGAGTCTCTTTGGGTTCCGTTGGGCTTTTAGAATCTCCAAAGCTCCTTGACCTGGACCAAATGATGTTTTGTGAAACAGACATAGGAATAAAGAGGATAAGGAGTAGCTGGGACGTGTTTTTAGCCATGGTTTTGAAAGTATGAAATTCAGAGCAGAGCGACACATCATCACTGTCTCAGAGGAGAAAGGAGGTGGGGGTGACATGTTAGAAATGCAAGTATTCTGGCCCCTCTCCAGACCTCCTGAATCAGAAACTAGGGTTAGCAATCTGTGTGCCAACAAGCTTTCCAGGGCATTCTGATGCTTGCTATAAGTTTGAAGACCTCTGATTTAGAGTAATGTCAATCTTGTGAACCAAATGCAAACTTTGCAAATGATTTTTTTTCTTCGGATATATTTGAAAAATAGCTCCACAAAACAACCTTCACAGATACCCTTTCAGTGAGAGGGAAAAAAAAGATTACTGGAGTACTTGTTACTACCTATGTTTGTATGTGAAGTCCCTTTCTTCCATGATAAGATTATCTTAGAAGTAGTGGGAGAAAATTATGGGATTTTTTTTATTAAGTTATACTTCTCGCTTGAATCAGTAATCAAGGAAATACTATGCCAGGGAAAATAGAAAGGTTAGGCAATTTATATTTCCCAATGGTTGGAAAAAACAGTGGCAGTTGCATTTCTGCTAAATGCTCTAAATCAGAATTGATCAAACTTTTGGCCCAGTTTCGCATAATTCCCTTTGAAATGTTTTGTCACGTCTGTCAGTTTAGTCATAGTTTAAGATGTTACATGTTTAACTTAGGGAGATGAGTGCAGAGTCTGAAAATATGTCATAGAAAGAAAAAAGTGACTTCAATTTATGACAAAAATATAGCAAAGGGACTGAATTGGAATCTTCAGAGAGCATGAGTACTTGAGACCCTGCCAAATGTTCATCCCTTTCAACGGAACCAAGGTTTAGAAATCTACACTGGCCTTATATCTGTAACTCAACTGAGGAATACCAGTTATGTAGAAGACATTTTTGTTATTGTATCTAATTTGTGTCATTTTGGCAGCATTTTCAAAGGGCTTAACTGTGATTTTTTTTATTATTTTGTTGGCTTTGATAGTCAGTGTTAATTCAGTTTTACTTGTTTTCTGCATAATTAACTTGTTCTATATGGACATCAATCTATTACAGTGTTACAACTCAGTTTATTGTTTCAAGGTGGTTATGTTAATATGTATTCTTTTTTTTAAACCTCTGAAATAACATGTAGGTCTCTGGTTGAGTAATGATATATGATATAATCAATTTATTCTCTCTCAGAGGTCACTTTTATACTTAACCCAGGTGGAGCCATGTTTGTCAGACTAACTTACCACAGAGTAAGTATGCATAAACTTGTATGAGGTCAAGGCCCATGCCACTGAGGGTACTCATATAAAGATTGCCAATTTGTAACTCCTATTGCTATTGCATTATTATCCTTGCCTACGAGGCTGGTTGCAGTGAGTTGTCTAATTTAAATTTTCTGAACCATGCCCTTAATGCTCACATACCTGAGGTATTTATCAAAACACATTGTAGGTTTACCTCCCTAAAATATCCAACCATCCATCCGTTTCCTTCTGAGCAGGGCTATAAAAATCAAGCCAGACCCTATGTCTTACGTATAGAACCAGTATGATTTACAGCCAGGCTGAGTATAAAATCATAAAACTTTCAGTACGTGGTTAATATATAACCATCAAAATAACAGAGTGCAATTCTAAATTTATGAGGCTGAACTTAACACTGAATATCAAATAAGAATCACATTGATCTCTGTAGCGGATGACTTAAAAACACATTAGGTGGCATAACTGCAAGACAGTACATTGATTTAAGCATAAAATGCATAGCACTCAATACTTTACCACCTAACGTTTCTCAATAATGAACAAAGCTGTTGTATATTGATGAAAGGAAAATTATTTGTTTTGTTATATTACAGTGCTCACAGAAATGCCTTGCATTTAAGCTAGGCAAACATGGTTTGAATCACATTTAGCAAAGGGTCACATTGGATGGACATTTTACTGAATTTACACTTGTTTCTCAAAATAACTATACAGAAGCATTATCATGGTGACAGTTTTTTCACTTTTTTTTTAGCAGAGGAAAGATTCATACCAGGTAGATACTGACTTTTTTTTGTAGAATTACATTTCACTGTAAATTTTCTTGTAAAAGGTATTCCACATGGAGTTTTTGGGTTGGTATCACTAAAGGCATGAGGCAATCTTGTAAAATTATCATTATTTTTTGAAAACCTTGCATATTCTAAAAAGAAATGATAATCTTATGGTCAATACAGGTTTTATAAAAATCCATACGTTAGAAGAGTCTTTTGTTTTAAAAAATCTAGATTGGATTAAGGAGAATTTGGAAATTCTAATAGCCACAAGTGTCCTGGCAAGGGAGAAAATGAAATGGATAAATTTCTGTATGAGATGAAAAACAGAAGCCAGTGATTTCTAATGATTCATGGAAGTATTGGGGCCCTGTTTGGCTTGCATGTTTGCACCTCACTTCTCAGCTTCTTCTGTCTGAGGGTTGGGTCTGAGTGTATGAAAATGCCAGATATTGTAATTTGCAATAAAAGACAGAAATACAGATTTTTATATTAAATCTCCTGATTTTAAAACATTAACAGTCAATTTAAAGGTAAACTAAAGAGTACTGACCAAATTTAACCCATCTTAGGTCAATTTTTAGCATCCATACTGTTAGTTGAAAACCACTCATCTCCATGCCTCTGCTAACATTTCTTTATCCAGGGGAACGAGAGTTATTCTTTCTGTTGGTAGAAGAAAAAAATCAGAGGAAAGAATAGATTGTCAGATTTTCATAATTTATATGGGAAACATCACATTGGTAAAACATCAGTCAATATTTATACTAAATGGACCCTGTTATATTATAAATTTCTATCAGGTAGCTGGTGACTTCAAGAATCTCTTGAAGTGAGTTGTCTAATTTGAATTTTCTGAACCATGCCTTTAATACTCACATACCTGAGGTAATTATTCAAACACATCGTAAGTTTACCTACCTCAAATATCCAGGCATCAATTTTACACCAATCCTGAAAAAAAGGACTTCGCAAGTTGATACTCTTTTCTTACAAGTCTCTACAAGTAAAAAGTGTTGCCAAGACTCTGTGATTAGCATTAAGTAATTAATTCATGTGTTAATCACAAAGCTTATCTAGAGACAAAGTTGGCAGCAGGTCCACCATACAGAATGTTTCTGTCCGTCACTGTTCAATTCTAGAATAGATAAGTCCTTTTCCATAGAAAGGTACTGAAAGGAAATAATATTTTTTTGTTGTTTTTTTTCCACATAAGTGACTCTTAAAAAAAAAAACTACAGCTTTAATGTCATTTATTTTACCTGTTGTATACTTTCTAGTATTATGTTTTCAGGCTATTTTTTCTTCATAATAAATTAACTTATTACTCTACATGACACGCAAGATGGACTGTGATGTTAAAGAATAATGTTTTCTAATTACCATTGACATTTGCAGAGAAGATTAAAATTTAATAAAATTAATTGTCCATCCTTGAGTGGCTCACTTTGCAGTTAATCATAGAACTCTGATTTCTCCTACTTGTATGAAAACTTCTGAGTTTTCTTTGTCTTATTAATATCCATGATGAACCCTGCGCTTAGAAAAAGAGTTAGTTTTCTTTCTTCTTTCTGTTGACATGGTTAATATGTTTTAAGCAAAGAAAAAAAGAGTATTGTTTTTTTAAAAATCCTGTGGTCAAAATTTTCAACTGAAATATTTAGAGGTAATCTTACCTATCTTATTAGGAAAGCCTAACTTCTGGAGGTTATGTGGAATAGAGAAGAATGTATTCTCTTCACCGTGGTACATATCTAGTAATACAATTTGAAGTGCTAGGGCCCCTTGCATCCATTTCTGAATCTATTATTAGTTGATTAAATTAGCTGGCTGGATCAGTACAGTGAGAAGAGACGCCGTAATGATATTATAGAATTAGTATGCTATGATGAATTGTCAGGAGAAGTAATTGTGACAGCCCTGTGGCCATATGCACTTAGCAATGCAATTTATAGTCATTTGGAGAGCCAAGGACTTTTCAGTTTGGGTTAGGAAATTTGTTCCTGCTTTTGACATAGTTTAAGGAATATGGATATGTGTATAAGAGTGAAAGGGGTGCCTAGTGACAATTCAGAGAGAAATCAAAAGTCTCTCTTCTTAGCCACTGGCATTTGACTGATTTTCAGGAAATAAGTCACAGTGTACGGATGCCTTTATTCTAACAGTGTCAATTCCTTTAAATAGATTTATATGATAGTGCTGTTTCTTTATGGTTGCAGAAGATAATGTTACTTTGGGCAAGATAAAAGTAAATGCAATCTGTATCATGATTTCTCTGGTTATGGAGCACTGTAAATTTTCATCTGTGTATTGCATTTACAGCAATCCTGAAAACATTGCTGGTGTTGTTTTGATTTAGACACATGCGGGGCCCCTAATTGCAAGTAGTTTTTAAGCAACTTAAAATATAACATTAACATTACTTTTTTTTTTTTTTTTTTTTTTGCTTTGCAACTATTTGCACGATAAGCAGTCAAATGTTTCTAAAAGGCTACTGATGACAGTGGTTGGCAATGTAAATACTGGCACAAAACCACATTAGGACAAATTTATTGCAGAATTACCAAAACATGTACAACTATGAAGTCACCTCAATACTACCATTGTATGAGAATTACTTCCTTGCTTTTTTTTTATGATGATGACAGGGCAACGGTCACATTCAGTAGTACAATCAACATATGTACTGATATTCTCACTCCAAACCAGATCCATGCAGGAAACTACTGTCTTTTTCTTTTAGCCAGTTATAGAAATCTTCTGTGTATAATCAATCAATCCCTTTTATTTCTCAAGCAGGACTGTCATTTGACACAAGCATAGAGTTGTTTTGTTTTTCTTTTCTTCTCTTATTGTAGTCATTGTTTTCATTTGTTGACAAGTCAATGTCAACATTTCAAAGCAAATCTATAAAAAAAATACTGCTTTAGGATCTTAATTTATGTCTTAGCCTCTTACCCTTGTCCTTGATCTTAATTACCTAGAATTACAAATTTAGAAGTGCTTCTTCAATAACTCTATAGTTGGGCATTTCACTTTGAATGTAATAGGAGGGTGCCTATCACTTTCTCCTTTCTGTCACTGTCACCAGCGTCCTTCCAGCTCACTAAAGCTCTTATCTGGGAGTTATTTTTGACTCTCCTTCTTCGCCTTCCATGTCCAATTTATCACCAACACCTGCTGAGTCTATCCCAGCACAGTCTCTTAGATTACTTCTTCTTTTCCATTTTTGCAACCTCCTTCCCTGGTGCCTTCCACCCATCTACACAGGGAGTGCTGTGCTGCTCCCCTAGCCCACCACCTTGCCATCTCTCTCCAGGCCAGTAGAGCCTATATATACTGAGCTGCCAGATGGGTCTCTTCAATTTTGATTGTATTCTCTCATGTTGCCTCCCGGTGGCATGGGGCCTTTTGCTTATTCTTATTTCAGCCTACAGAACGTATGTGCTTTTTTTCCTCCTCTCTCTTACTCTTTCCCTAGCATACAAAAGTGGCTAATTATAATTGTCATTTATAAATTTTTGTGCCAGGCACTGTGCTAAATACTTCCATACATTATCTAGTTTAAGCATCATGGCATTCCTACGTGATAAGTGGCGTGATTCCCTTTTTATAGTCAAAGAAACAGAGGTGTGAAACTACCAACCCACCAATATAAAGCTGGAAGGGAGAGAGTTAGAAGCTAGAAGAGGGAGAGCCAGGGTCCAAAAGTAGGTCTGTCTGACTTTACAATGATGCAGTCAACCACCATGCAACACCAACCCCCTGGCTGGATGTGGTTGTATTGCTGTTACCCTTGTGTAAATTTGCCTTCAATATTCATTTTTCTGATACTTCATGTTCTTCCTCCCCTTTGTGTGCATTCAGATACTGACTCCCCCTTTCATTTGGCATTTCCATATTCTTTTTGACTGCTTTAATTTGCATTGAATGTGTCAGTTAATATTTGTGCTTGTGCGTGTGCATCCTTACCCAGATCCTAATCAAACTAAACTGCCTTAGAGAAACAGGTAGAATAAAAATATAGTCTATTCTTCAATATATTATTTTGGACTCACAGTTCATAATGAAGGTGGACATACAGCTTACTAACTGTGCCACATTGTAAGGATGGCTTTGTTGCTGTATTATATGTCAATATTTTCATCTGGTAAACCACAGAATTATATTGTCTTCTGTTATGAAAAGCAGTGTTGCAAACAAACTTCTGACTATCCAGCCACCTCTAGAACAGTGGACAGGACATAAATAATAAAGAATCTGGGACCAATTGGTTGACATAGAGATTTGGATACTTTCAAAACTTCGTGTGATTAATCTTTAGCTTTCATAGCATTTTATTCTATAAAAAATGCCAAGCGTGTGTTTTCTGGGAGAAGGAAAAAAGTTAATTATGCTTATGGTTTGTTTTGTTTTACTTTGAAAGGTCAAGGATGGGAAAATCAACATTGGCAAAAGCAATTTATGATAGGGGTTGAAGTGGGGAAATTATATACTATCCCTTCATATCAAGAATAAGTATGAATCATTATTGTATACATAAATGTGCTTCTGTCATTAAAAAATTATAATTGCTTCAAGGTAGTTTAAACATTGTCATCAAATAAAAGTATTTGGGGAAATTAAATAATTTGAGTAATGTAGATAACTATGTTAAGCAGGCCAAACTTAAAATTTTATATATATATTTATGTATATAGCTTATATTATAAAATACAACATATTACATCTCTCGATATAAAAATTGTATGTATATACACATAATTACTTAAATATGTACTGATGGTTAAGTACCTAGAAATATAAAATTTTATCCATCGGCAGCATTTTTCATTTTGCTTAGACTTCCTAAAAGCCCTGCTCAGTCAGAATGACTGAAACAAAGAGATGGCCTTTTGAAAGTTACATTACATATTTTCAACACATCCCCTGGCTAACATTATGAAAAGTGCATCCATTCTAGAGCCAGACAAGTTTAACAATTCTGAATTTACTCATTACTTTCTCTGTGTCTTTGAATGAGTTATGCAACTTCTCTTCTGTAAACTAAGAATAAAAATATCAAAGTTATGAGGCTAAGAAGATCCAAGAAGGTAAAAGTCAGCCTTCATTGGAACCAAGATCAGGTGAAAGGACAAGTTGCAAGTGACAGGAGGGAACTTCCAGTAATGAGCAAGTCTCACCTTCCACTTCCACCAACATGGCAAGCATTTTAGCATTTGCAGCAGCAGAGAGCATGATGGAAACATTTCAATGACTTTTTTTTTTTCATGGAGAGGCTTAAAATTAAGTTGCACTTTATTTTATTTTATTTTTTATTTTTTTAAATTTTAAAGATTTGGGGTATAGTTCAGGGTTAAGTATACAAATGTTCATTATGCAGGTACCCTTGTTGATGAGGTGTGTGCCCCACCCTCTTCCCCAGGCAGATTTCTACTACTGCCAATCCCAATTCCCCACTCCCCTCCTGACAGTTTCCCACTACTGCCAATCCTTTTCTTATAGTATTACAATAATTGTTGAAGGTCCCTTATGAGTGAGAACATGTGATACCCAGTTCTTTGCTTCTGTGGAAGATCACTCAGTATTATAGACTCTAAGTCCATTCAGGTTGCTGTGAAGTTCATGATTTTGTTCTTCTTTATGGCTTAAGTTGCACATTAAAGGAAGAATAATAGTAAAAATAGTGGAAGAAAAGAGGGTCAAAGAAAAATATAAACAGGTATAGAGTTTTATACTTTGTGGTAGTAAATTGGCTAACATAAATAAGAAAACCAGAAGGCAAGAGTATTTTGCAACCTGGAAAGCACATGTCCATGAAAAGTAGAGAGGTTATTGTTACCCTGTGTGAACAGAATTGTGGGATATCAGATCTTCGAGATTCTGTGTTCAAAAAAAATCTTGATTTTAGAATAATGTTAACTAAATTGTTAAAGCATTCTGGGATCAAGTGAATCATGCAGGCTACCCAAGGATGGCCTCTCTGCTGTACTGTGAGGGCCACATCTACCTGGTGTGTAGCTGTCTTCATAGTCTTTTCACCACACTCTATGAGTTCTGTGACTCCATGTCCTACCAGTCTTCCCTTCTCTTCCTTCCAGCCACACTATCTTTGGATAAGCCAGGCTCACTTTTAACTTAGGGAATTTTGCTAGAAATGCTTTTCCTGCCTGGAATGTTCTGCCTCCAGGTATCTTCATGTCTAACAATGTTTCCTTCAAGTTCAGATGTCATCTTCTCAATAACACCTTTATGTAAATTTGCTACTCACTTCAAACCCGTGTTTTGCCATGATACCCCTTGGTTGGTTGTTAATGTTTACCGTTTTTCCATAATACAATTACCTCTAATATATGATATAATTTACCCATTTATCACAACTTATTATTATCTGTCTCTCCCTGCTGGAATGTTGGTTCTGGGGTGGCAGAAATCTTTGCTTTGTTTATTAATATTCCTAGAACTAACCATGATATGTTGATGCACTCAAAGTAATTGTAGCATGAAGAAATGAGGGAAGGAATGAATGAATTCATTTATAGTTTTAAAACCCATTGTAGAAATGTAAACATATATTTTTGAAGTACAAGGCTAAACTAAATTAACCAGAGAGAGAGGACCTTAAAATTTAAGATTGGAGAGACCAGTGTAGTAAGAATTGAAAAATGCTTACAAAATTGTAAGAGTATTTTGAGGTTGTAGTTAAACAGTAATATGTCTATGCTAAAACTTAGAGTTTCTCTAATTAACTAAACCCATATTTTAAATAACACATTGCTGACATCTCAAAAGAAACATTAGTCTGATTTAGGCCAGTGATCCATGCTACTCAGTGTTGTTTTTCTGACAATAGCAATAAAGATAATTATATTTGAATGTTAATAGTCATTTTGTAAAACATTGTTCTGACAAAGTAGTAACTTATATCAAAATTAACATTTCCACTGTATACACATTAACCTTGTCCTCAATCAACTGACTTAAATTAAGTGCCTATTACAGCTCTGTTTAACTAGAGATCAGATCAGCTTTGGCATGGGTGTTGTCCTTGCAGTATTTAAAGAGAATCAAGCTTCCTCTCAACAGATGACCCCTCTTTAAATTTCTAGTGAGAGCTACAATGACTATGTGGAGATATGTTCAATGGGCAGATAAATGAAGTAGTCTAGATCATGAACATTGGATACCAATTAACTGGACTTAGGATAGTTCTTCTTCCACTAGCTCTTTAAAATTCTAGACAAGTCACCATGAAACTCAGTATTTTTATCTATAAAATGGAGATAATAGAAAAATCTGCATCAGATTATTATGAATATTATATGAGCTAATAGATATAAAATTCTTTACCACAGTTTTATTTTAATAGTATTTTTTAAGAATGTTATGTTTACCCTCTCTACTAATAAGATATACTCATGACTTTTATAAGTAAACATCATTTTAAAAATATTTTTAATGGTGTTGATGGTAGTTTGACAAGTAGAACAATTTTTTCTGCTCCAATCAGATGTAGCCTTATATCCTAGTCAAAAAATAAATTTTGGGGTAATACTTTCACAATGTTCAAAATACTTTAGAAATTCACAGTAAGCAGTTCAACATAATAATTTCTCATTTTCTTTAATTGCAACCCAGGAGATCTATTTATTCAAGCAAATAAATATATCCATGACTTAAGTTGTGAACTTTTAGGAATTTCAGTGGCCTAAAGCTGCTAGGTAGAAAGATACACACTTAACATTTCAAGGGATTTTCGTCTCTTAATGTCTTAGTTTGCAAAGGGCTTGGCAGCAATAATTCATCAGGCTGCCTATTTGCTCATGTGGAATATTCTGTAGAATGGGTCTACACTTCTTTCACAATTCCCTTCCTATGAGAAAATAACTCCAGGTAGGAGATTTGGGAGTTACTATGATACAAACCACTGATAGCAATGGTCTATTTGATGTCCATTTCCAAAAGAGAAACGTAAAGTGGAGGGTCTAATGCCCAAATGTGAGATGTCCCCATGAATCGCAATGGATCCACCTGGATCCTAAGGTCAGTGCTGCAAAGAGCTTCCTGTCAGGGTCTAGAAAATGAAGACTTCTCAGTTTTAAAGTTTAAATGCCCAGCTCAGCAAGAAGTCCAGAATGATTGGTTCAACTGAAATGAGCTTAGAATCGGGCTTTCATTCAAAGATAAGGAAAGACAACATCCAGTAGTCTTATGATGTACTCTTAGCAAGAAAACATAAATAGATTTATCTCTGTGTTGTGCTGTGTTGACTCCTATATAGCATATTTCAAACTGCATCATGAAAATATTTCATTTTGGACCACTAAGAAGAATAAGTCACACATGAAACTAGATACAGGACCTTTATTTTTTTTTTTCCCAGCAATGAACCTAAAATGCACGTTGTTGTTGGCCATGCATTTTTATGTTTTTGATTTTTTAATTATGATTTGGAGGTGTTCCTAACACCTACAATTATTTAAATAAAATTATTTTAGCATGCTTAGGGGTCATGGGCCTATTTACTCAGCAGTTAGCTTGCTGAAAGACACAGATGAACTGCTAATCAGTGCTTAATGAGGGTTCTGTGGCGCCATGTTTGAGCACCTGTATGTATGGGAATATCGATTAGTAAAGCCACCTTTTGGACTGACTGTTGGTAAACTGGGTTGATTTCTGAGGTGGATAAAATGCATGGCTAGATATTCTGTCCACTGTGTTATTGGCAGGCTGTTGTTTATCCCAAGGTTCTAGTGTTCTTAATGAACTGTTAACAAGCTGTCAATTATCGTGTTTATGCAAATTAGAGAAAGAGACATTGAAGGATTGATGTGCCTAGAGTTAAAAATGCCTCCTTGAAATATTACAAAGTAAATAATTCCTCTTTTAATAACTGTCCTTAAACATTTGCTCTCCTTTGCCACACATCTCCCATGATGTGTGCCCTGGAAAACAATTGCCCAGGACTTCTTTAAGCATTATGCAGAGAGAATGTGTCACATCTATCTCTAGGATGTATTTTACTTTATATTAGCAATTATGGAATCATTTTCATTCACCCTCAGCCATAAGGGAAGTTCAACTTTAAGTGTTCTGGAATTCACAGGTAACTAGTTTATGATTCTCATGTGGGGCATCCATTTTTGCCGCTGGAGACCATCTACCACAGTGAAAAAACCTCCCCAGCCTCTTAAATGTCCTGTGCTAATGTTAGCTGTCCCAAATCCCAGGTCTCTTTGTAGTACCCCAGATTATCTCTTTAGTACGAATCCTTTGTGGGGTTATAAATTGTCAAACTGAACATATTTCTTTTAAAATATCTGCTTCTCTGTCCTATATCTTAGCAGAAAAACCCTGCTTATGGCCAGCAAATCCACTAATTATCTATCAAGGTTAATTTTTTTTTTAATTCATTTCACACGCCCTTGAATTTCTTGACCTAATACACTCTCCACTTCCTTCAAGGACCAATACAATTGTCTCGTTCTCTTGGTAGTTCTTCCTGCTTCCTTCCCCTAGCAGAATAAATCAGTTCCTTTCTGCAGCATCCTCAGAGTATTTACACAAGTTAAATATATTACAGCACCCCCATCCCCTTCCTATATTCCACACCCCCCCACACACACACAGAAAGTGTGAGTTTTTTCAGAGCTTTGTCTGCCTTGTATTCATCTTAATGAATTACATTATTTGATGTTAGAAAATAGCCACTCTATGACACTTTTCAAGAAATTCTGCTCAGACTTCTGTTTCATAATAAAACTAAGGTTATTAAATGGTTCCCAATATTTAGTAGTATAATAATCTTGCTGCAATCACATCACTTTTATTTTTAATTGTTATGATCAGAATTGTACCCAGATAGTTATTATAGGAGAGGAATCCTTGAAGAATGCTTCACCTCTCAGTATAATTAAAGCAGACATCTTTTAAAAGCTCTTAATATTCCCCCCAGAAAAGTGAAATTACATCTTGTTTTGTTTTGTGAAAGTCATGTTTTGATTATATGAAATTGGAATTTTATGTAAAAAAAACTTCTGCTAGCTTTGAGCATGAAGTTTTGTGCACTTGTTAGCATATTACTTATTCCAAAATTATTGAGAATATTATTCTTGCAGGTTTTTTTTAACCTCATGCTCTCAGCTCTGGGAGTTATAATGTTTCATAAAGGAAGTATCATAATCTACAGAAAAAATCATGCATCTATATCTAGTTGAGATGATGGATTAAGCTGTTTTATTATAAGTATATCAGAAATGCAATAAATATTTGCCAATGAAATGTAGTTATCATAAGGTTTTGCACAGTGCAATTTCATGTTAATGTCCAAGTGGAATATAGATGGCTTTATATGTGTGGTTATAGTACCTGCTCTGCAGTTTGAAAATTTATTTGTAAGTGTTGAAAATGTAAATATGAGAGTTCCAAGTATCTATGAGTTATTTCTAAATACCACTTAACTCTTCCCAAGATGGATGAGGGTAGTATAAAACTGTAATTCTGGTGACTGCTAAAACAAGCAGGGCAATCAAAGGAGATAATCCAAGAAACTGAAAGAAATATGTGCATTGGTCTTTCGAGAAGCAGGAGAGCATGTTGGTAAGAGCTTGAGCTACGGGGTCAACAAAGGTCTTGACCTTGTGGCACCTTCATCTGTAAGTGTTGGAGATGATACTCAGCTCCTAGGACAGCTCTGGGGATTACATGGGTTCATGAAAACAAACAAATAGCACTCACGAGTGCTTACTATATGCCAGACATGATTCCAGTGCATATGTCAGTTTCTAAACTTTAATCTCTTTATAACATACAGCTTTTGATGTTTGATGTGCATTCTTGTATCTTCCTCTTAGATGCTTTTAGAATCCCTTCCTAAGAATTTGTGTATTTTGTGTGGGAACAAAATAAAGGGCAAGGTATTATATCCTGTTAGTCTTCAATTCTACAATTTAATCATTGTATGAACTTAGAAAATCACTTGATTTTCTCTGTATCTCAGTTTTTTCAATTGTAACACAACAATGATGATGATGATGATAGTGATGATAAAGATGATGATGATACCCATTTCATAGGACTTTTGTGAAGATTAAGTGAGATAACCCCTGTTAAATACTTAGTAGAGTCCCTGATGCTTAGTGAGTGTTCATTCACCTACAGGCTCACCTGTAATCCAGCACATTGGGAGGCCGAGGCAAGTGGATTGCCTAAGCCTGAGAGTTCAAGACCAGCTCAGGCAACTTGGCAAGACCTCATCTCTACAATAAAATAAAAAATACCCAGCCATGGTAGTATGTGTCTGTAGTTCCAGCTACTTGGAAGGTTGAGGCAGAAGGATCACTGGAGCCCAGCAGATCAATGCTTGGGGTGGCCGTGAGCTTGCCACTGCACTCCAGCCTAGGTGGAGTGAGACTCCAACTCAAAAAAAAAAAAAAAAAAAAAACAGGCTCGGTGGCTCAGCCTGTAATCCCTCGCCTTTGGGAGGCTGAGGTGAGTGGATTGCCTGAGCCCGTGGGTTCGAGACCCGCCTGGGCAGCGAGACCTCATCTCTACAATAAATCAAAAAATCTGCCGGGCATGGTAGTGCATGCCTGTAATTCCGGCTACTTGGAAGGCTGAGGCGGAAGGATCGCCGGAGCCCAGCAGGGCGAGGCTGCGGTGGCCGGAAGCGGCCACTGCACTCCAGTCTGGGCGACAGAGTGAGACTCCAACTCAAAAAAAAAAAAAAAAAAAAAAAGGATACTGTGATTTCTGGAAATCTTGCTGTACATAAGAGGATCATTTGAAGGAATTGGGAATATTTGTGGCTAACATTTTTGTGTATATCATGGTCATTCCTCTCATATTCCTTTACCTCTCCATTGTTGTTAGGAATGGAAGGAGCTTCAAAATAAACTGAAGATCAGGACCTCCCTTGGTTCTGATATTGACCCTAGATATCAAGCCTTAGAGGAGTACACTAAGTCAATCTCTCATTGAAATCCTAATTAATCTGCATTTAAAAAGTTTTAAACATAGATGTTTTTCTGTATTAGCCATGCAATATAAGATGCACTATAATGTCACTTCAAATATATGTATTTCTACTCATAACAACATTTTTATAAGTAATCTTATAAATGTTTTTATTTTAAAAATACCTTGCCAGTTGGTGTGTCACATATCTGTAGTCCCAGCTACTCTAGAGGCTGATGTGAGAGGATCGCTTGAGCTCAGCAGTTCAAGGCCAATCTGGAAAACACAGTGAAAACTTATCTTAAAAAAAAAAAAAAAAGAAAAGAAAATCTAGATTTAAGCATTTTTGGTAATACTTTCATTTCATTGCTTCTATCATAACTGCTTGGTGTGATGGAGATCCATTTTGTATTTTACTAATTTGGTGTTAAACTGATCAGTCGGCTCTATAAAAATATGGGCAATTATTAATACAATTGGAGCTATTTGTTCAGCATATTTGTAAGTGTTTACTTTTAGAGTTTGTTAGCAAATGTTTATCAAGAATTTGAAAGGCTAGCAGCAATTTGAACTCCTGGGAAAAAAAATCAACGTATGCTGTAGATTTATTTTGATACATAATTGATCATCTCAAACATTATTTTCACTACAAAAAGCTCCATGAGTCACATAAATAGCTTGTCCTTTCAAGATCCTAGAATAAAAACCACAAGGACAGATGTGTTCTAGTTGTAATTTCCCAGCTGGAATACTGTGAGTAACATGAGAGTGGTGAGAGAACAATATCTGGTCAGGATGTGTACGTGTGTTCAATTTTTATTTTTTTTAAAAAAGAAAAAGACTAAAAGAAAGAGAAAAGGAAGGGAAGAAGAAAGAAAAAGCAAAAATTAAAAAAGGGAAGAAAATAAACCAACAATAACAGTCTCTGATTTCAGCATCTGATATTCTGCTGTATTTTTTATTCATATTTACTAATTCAGAATTTTCCCTCTGCTTCTTTTCTCTGTTACTATTAATTTCTGAATAATATTTTAATATCTCAACTTGAAGTAAATACTCTATTCCTTTAGAAGACAAAATGCTGTAGAAATAAAGATGCTGACTCCCTAACAGATGTAAGTTTTGTTTTTTTTTTTAAATAATTGCTACTGCTATTATGGCTATGTTGAAATGACTAGTAGAAAACAGATCCAAACTGCTTCTAAAGCAATAAGATAACTCTATCATTTGGATAGGTGCAACCAAATGTCAGTTCAATAGTTTTTGTTTGCTTGTTTGCAAATTTTTACATTTTATTGACATTGTTAAAATATTCTGTTGCCTCTATTTTTCAAAATAGCATTTTGATCTTCAAATATGTCAAGAATCAGTAGCACTTATTTATTGCATACCTAAAACATGCTAGTAGATGTATGAACTTCTTTTTCTTCTTTTTTTAATATTACAAGGAGGGAACCAAAAGAACTGGAATTTATTTAAAAATTATGTATTTATTCTTACATGTTTAGTCACCTTCCAGGTAATCTCCATTTGATGCAATACACCTATTAAGATGCTAGTTAGAAGCAAGTCACAGAACACAACTACTTTCAAGAAGAGAGGATCATATAAAGACATAACTACCAGAAGGCAGGGCTTCTTGGCAGTTAGTTTAAGGTGTGTTCACTACTTTTGCTGGCGTGCTCTTCAAAAGATACGAGGGGGAACCCCACCAAAAAGGAATTTATTTGTAAACACTTGTGTATTTATTCTTACATGTTTAATCTTCAGGGACCTTCAAAGTATTCTCCATTTGATGCAATATACCTATCAAGATGCTTTTTCCACTGCTCAAATCAGTTTCTGAACTTGTCAATTTTGATGCCTTTTAGTGCTTCTGCCATTGTTTGTTTCACCTCTTTATCAGCAAAATGTTTCCCTTTGAGGACGTTTTTTATCATTTTTATTTTTTGTTTTTTAGAAACAAAAAAAAAAAGTCACTTGAGGGAAAATGAGGTGAATGGTGGGGAGGGGTACAGCCGTCATGTTGTTTTTGATCAAAAACTGCTGAACACTCAGCTCAGTATGGGCAGGTTGTTTGTGTATATCACCCATTATGAAATAGACAAATGCATTGAAAGAATCTCCAAAAAAAAGTTAACTGAAGCCAAATGCAGCCTATCACAACAAAACTAGCTGGTACACTGATGTCGATAGGTTCCTAGAACACCTACATAGCAGGGGAAGACTGTACTACAAGGAGCATACCTTCCAAAAAAAAACTACATTGGGGGGAATGCCCTCCTCATATATGTCAAATTTCACTACTTCAAAGAAATTTTGAAATTAAAAATTTTTTTTTTGCAAATTCACATGTGTCTTTGCAAAAGAGAAGAATGATTAATTTGCTTGGTATGCTTTTCCAGCATGTCATATTGAAGGCTTGAAGGATATGTTTGATGTTATCTCAAAATTGAGCAGCCTTGTCGTAGTATAAAACTGAATTATGAAAAAAAAAGGAAGCATTTTCTTTATCCCTGGTTGCTTTTATAAATGATATCCACCTTGAATAATTGTTCAGTCGAAGCTGCATTCAGTGCACAAAGAATGTATTTCTTCTCTTTCTTGATGGTGGTCAGGTCCTCACACAAAGTAGTTTTCATGTTTTGTTTTTGGTGGTGGTTCATTGAGAACATGTTCCATCATCATTAAAAATAATGTCCTTCTTTATCAGTGATGTCCTAATGTCCTCTAAGTAATAAACCCATCCCTTTCCACATTTCCACAAAGTATTTTTATACACACGTGTGTTTTTTTCTCTCTCCTGGAAAATCTATAAATGAAATTTTTGAATGGAATCCTATGATATAAATATCTTTTAAAGCTTTCTCATAGTTTTACCTGCTTTGCAATGAGCCATTTTCCCTTCAAAATCAATGTCTCTCATTAAGACAACTTCTGGCAGGGATGAGGGCCTACCATCAGTTTATAGAAAAGTGGTCATGATTTTGCCTCTGGGTTTGTTTTAATTGTTCCTTTCTATGCAGCAAGCTCTGTGGTTTGAGTAGTAGAGTATTTGTCTGTAAGCTTGCCTCCTATCTTTCTCAAAAGATTGTTGTAAGAACTAAATTAATCCATCCAAAATTACTTACTGCACATCCCTTCTGTGCCAGGCCCCACTGCAAGTGCCGCAGACATTCGTGTACACAAGACAGCCCCTGTGTTCATAGACTTTAATTTGCGGGGAGGCAAGGAGGACCTGATAATGAATAAGACAAAAATTACAAGTGAGGACTGCAGAAAAGAAAATACATAGCCTGGGCAACATAGCAAGACTCTGTCTCTACAAAAAACATTTACAAAACATTTACAAAATTGGAAGACTGAAATAGGAGGATTGCTTGAGCCCAGGAATTGAAGGCTGTAGTGACTTCTGGTCATACCACTGCATTCTAGCAAGTGTGACAGAAAGAGACACTGAAAAAAAAAATATATATATATATATATATATTTATATGTATATATAATAACATGTGGAGAGCAATGGTGGTCTTCTTCAGGAAATTCAGGGAAATTTTCTCTGAAAATATATCATGTGAGCCAACATGAGAATTACAAAAAGAAGACAGCCATGTGGAAACCTGGGAGAAAATGACATGCCCAAATGTCCTGGAAACAAATATGGAGTGGTAGTGAAAGGAAAGGGAAGCTCCCTAGACTTTATATGGATGAGCTGGGGGACATAAGACATGAAACTGATGAGAGCACAGGGGCAGATCATCTAATGCCATGATGTATGAGTTTTTACTTTAAGTTGAAATGAAACCATTGGAATGTTTTATGGAAGGGAGTAATATGGTATAATTCACATTTAAAAAAGAATGTATGTAGAAATCTACTAAGAGTAAATACTGGCTTTGCTACTTCCCTCCCTTAAGCCACAGTTTTGTTATCTGAAAAATGGACAGCATTACAATCATTGTAACTGATGTGATAGAGATTAAATAAAATAATCAACATAAACTACTGGAAACATTCAACAAATGTAGGTATTCATTTAGGTCTTTCCTAAGTGTCCATTTGGTTCTCTAGCCCAGGCCATTCATTAGTTTATTTTGTGCTCTCCTCCTCTCCTTAATATCTGAAATTTTTGACAATTTTCTCTGAGATTCCTGGCATTTGGGCCTCTGGAGATGGCAGGGGGTCTGGTTTACTGTCTGTTAATTTTAGCTATTCTCCGCTGGAAGTGCCATCACAACTGGAATAACCAGAGAGAAAGGGAGGTGGTGCAGCCTATTAAGTGGCCCCATGGGGCTGCCCTAGCAGCAAAAATCAAAACAAACAAACAGAATCCCAAAACAGGTTTGGGCTTTAGGGGTTTTTTAAATGGACATTTTTCCCATTGATAACATATCCGTTAAACTCTACCATGACAGCTTTCAAAAAGTTTCTTCTATTAAACCATTTATAATTCAAAATCATTCATTCTGCGTACAAATGTCAGAGCCAAAAAACACCTAGCTGATAATTTGGTCCACAGTTTTCAAGAGTACAGGTAATAGCAAATAGAAATAAGTAATCTGCTCCTATGCCATCTTCTCAATATTTCTTTGCAAGCTGATCACTTTATGGAATCTGAAAAATTCAAGAATTTTAATGATGCAGAATATCTTGTTCAAAGCCTGGCGAATCTTCTCTTTATTTGAGGAGTTCTAAACCTAAAGCTTTACATAAAGAAAGAAGTTAAACCTTTAAATATAAAACAAATGAACTACGAATCTTTATTGTTCATGTAGCCGTAATATTGCTATGAAATTCTCATAGTGAGGGCATAACATTTAGATTGTAGGTCATTAAGACAATTACTAACTTTTTTTATCTGAGCCATTGCATAGGAAAGAAATGATATACCTTATTTCATTGCATGGTTAATATCAGCCTGTGAAAAAGAAGGGTATTTTCAGAAGAGAATTACAAAATAGGGTAGTTTGGTTTCCCCATATTTAACTTGATGGCAAAGAAGGCAGGAAAATTTCTTTAGAATGCTAAACCTGGGACAAAAGTGTACCTCAAGTATTAGGAAAAAAACAAGGGGGGAAATACATGAAAAATCTTTGCTAGAAGGAGAAGAAAATTATTTATTAAAAATAAGACTATGTCTTAACAAACCCAAGATTCTGGAAAGGTTCAAATGGAAGGAAATGTAAAATAGTTGTTTTGCATTACGTTGTCATATGTGTCTTTTCTCCTTGCCTAATTAGTGTTTTCTACAAAATAGATGGCATTCAGTCTTAAAATAGATATGTGTATATACTTACCTATACAATTCTATCCCTATGCACAACTACAGACATTTATCAATTTATCTATCCCTGTGCATATTTATCACAACTTAGAAATGACAAGCTAAAATTCATATTTCCTACCACCTACTTTTTTTTTTTTTTTTTTTTTTTTTTTTTGGAGTCAGAGTCTCACTCTGTTGCCTAGGCTGGAGTGCAGTGCATGCTCACAGCCACTGCAGCCTTGACCTGCTGGGTTCAGTGGATCCTTCTGCCTCAGCCTTCCAAGCAGCAGGACTACAGGCATGCGGTATGACACCTGGCTTATTTTTTTATTTATTGTAGAGACGAGATCTCACCAAGTTGCCCAGGCTGGTCTCGAACTCCTGAGCTCAGGCAATTCTCTTGCCTCGGCCTCCCAAGGTGCTGAGATTACAGGCTTGAGCCACCACACCTGGCCAATTTCTAAAACGATATTCACTGCTCATACAGAATACCTGCAAATAATATTTTCACAACTATGTCATAAGACTAAAATAAGACTTTTAATCATTTGTGTATTTGCAATGAGAACCGTTACCACTTTACACTTAACTTATGATTCTGAGGTGTTTTTTCATTATATCGAAGGAAGCTTCAATGCTTTCTATAAACTTGAATTTTAAGTGTATGTCTACACTTGAGGAAAATAATGATCAAGGTAGGAGAAAATATATAGATGTTCAACTCTAATACAATAAAACCTCTCCTGGAAATAGTCTTACCCCTGTTCAATTACTAACTTGCCACCATAGATTTTTATGAGAAAGTCCCAGCTTGGGAAAGCCCAGTGAGTGGTTTATGTCCATAAAACAGCTCATCATCGGCATGAACTCGTTGTATTTAAATCTGAATTACCAGCATTTGAGTTTTTCAGCATGAAACAGTAAAAGATTGAAAAGCAATGGCTTCTAATGTCCCTCTAAATTATCATTTCCATAGATATAGCCTTTATCATTTCTTCTCTGTTCTGGGAAAATAAAAACTGGTTAAGGTAACCCCACTGCATATTTTTCTTTTCCTTATTGTGCACTTCACAGTCACAGAGTGAATCAGCTTTGCTAAACACACTCATTAGTGCCCAATTTGTTTCTCTTCGTCTCTTTGAAGAAACCTTGCAAACAGTTGGAACACTTATTTTATTTTGATTCCACAGTGGAAAATTGTATTCACGTAAGTAAGCATATACCAAACAGCAATAAATCATTATTTCTCAGATGACCAATATCAGCGGGAATCTCATATACTTCTCTGTTGGAGTTGATTTCCAAATTCATTGAATAATTATTGGTACTGCTTTTCATAAGTGAAAAACATTTTTTCCTTTCTATTCTGGTTAACTTTTAAATGCTACCTTTCCCCTTCATTTCCTCCACACTTCTTGAGAATTATTTGCAAAGGAGGAAAAAAATCAAACTGTTTTCAGCAAATGTCAAAGTGGCTAGGTGGAGTGTAATGCTTAGCAATTCCCCCCACCTGCCCTGAAATTGAGACTTTCATATATTATGGAACTTTGGACAACGATTGAATCTCGGGTTAGATTGTTTATAAATCAAATCAATACAAACAAATGCCTCAATGTTTTAAGGGAAATATGAGAGTTGATTAGAGTGTTCTAAAATATAACATTTAGCTTAGTAAATTTCTGTTTTGTTTTGCTCTGCCAAAAGAAAACAATTCATGTCGTTTCACTTCCAAAAGGATTAATTGAAATTCGATAATAAACACTGAATAAATTTTGAAAAATAAGCATATGCATTTCTATATTTTCCCCCTTAAAAAATGTATTAACAGCAGGTAACTCAGATGCTTTACCCTGAAAGTGAATTTATAAAGCATTTATTGGTTTTAAGTGAATTTTAATACAGATTAAATATTGTGGCCATGTTCCAGACACTGTGAGTTCTCTACTCAGTATAGAAACTTGAATCAACATTTTTTAATGGCTTCTGTGCACAGTGCATTATGTTAGACACTGTTATAAGAAAACAACCAAAAAAGGCTTTAAAATTAATTTTAGAACTTAGACTCAGGAAGGGTAACATTGGCAGTTTGAGATTCAGACTAATATTTAGACTCTTTCTCTTCATGCTATTCATTTTTTGAGCAATTTTTTCTTCTTTTATGCTTTTGATTAATGTTCTTAAATTTTTTGAGCTTCTAATTGTAAGCTAAGTTGAAGCAATTTAAGGAGTGTATTTTACTAAATTTATTTTTTTCTTGAGCTAAAGCCTGAATATAGTTAATACCTAAAAATAGAACATTATGACATTTGAACTGTTGGTATCCTCCTACCAAACAGGAATATAATCCTAATTCATTTCCATATTTATTTTTATCTCCAAAAGTGAAAATGTAATATAAATATTATAGCAATCAAAAAATGATAAACTCAAAAAATATTTGCTACAAAATATCGTATTTCAGATAATGATATTACTGTTTTATTTTTTAAAATTTCCTGATATTTAAATTGCTATATTTTCAAAAAGTACGATATGTGCAGATCTGTGAAACATCCAGGAGTAACTCAAATATGTTTTTTTAAATAAAAAGATGTTGATGTAACTACAAAATTATCAGTATAATATACCTTTGAATTATCTTGTGTTGGAATCATTTTCTCTCTTTATTAAAAAAATTAATATGAACATGAGTTTTAATTAACATGATGGACAGCTTACCTTTCAGATATTCTAATATATCTTAATATAAACTGTTATTAAATAAGTACATATTTGAAATTATGTTAGTGCATTAAGATAATCAAACAATTTAATAACATATGAAAACATTTTTAAACTACAAGGTATAATTTTTATTAATGTTTTATTCTCAAAATAACCAAGCCAAATTTTTTTAAATAAGTAATTATTTCCTATTTTAGATGCAAAATCAAAAAATGAGCTTTAGTTCAATTATTGAACTTCATAGTTCAAACAACAATTATTAAAAAAATATTAAAAATGATTAAGAAATATGCAATACAATACTGTATATATTATCTGTGAATTTTACCAGGTTTAGTAAGGACTCTAGAACTATTTGAAAAAATATTGAATTTATGACTTTATATTCATAAAGTAGCTGAGTTTTAAAACATTAGGTTATGAAGCCATAATATATTATTATTTATTGGCAGTATCTACTCATACACAAAGATATTGCATGTCTAGTTCAACTTTTGTGAGTTTCTTTGACCTTATGGGAAAAAAGATAGAAAATTATAGATACAGATTTAGATTAATGTGAAGATTGAGTTGAATATGCTACATGACTGACCCAACTACCTTCTTGTCCAGAAATTAGCAAAACAGCAGATAGAACCACTTGGGTTACAAGAACTTATATAATAGTTGAATGCCAACATGGTAGTCATATATCAAGGTGATCCAACCTTGATTAATTTTTGTTACCTCGTTTAAGGATCATCTGTCTATTTTCTTAAGCAATTTTCCATTAGGCAGAATAGTTTCCTATTGTAAGTCTTATCAGTTGTTTCTTGGGGAGGGGAGGGTAATATGATCTGGGAGGTCTGGAGAGTGCTACATATTCAATGCCTTCAATATGCTCAAGTCTTCAGAGTTCCAACAGAGATGACATCTCTTTAATGATGTCTTCCAAAATGCCCTTTCTCAATCATTATTTATTAATATTCCACAGAATAATACAGTGTGTGCAATGCCTCCACATAAAACATTACCTGATAATCTGCCTTCAATCTGTCTTTCCAACTTCCATTTTGTTAAGAAATCTGTACCCCATCCAGACTGAACTAAGTACTTTTTCCTGCATGAATCCCTAAATTGTTCCTCTGTCTTGTCCTTTTTGTTTATTTGTTTGTTTGTTTGTTTGTTTTTCCCCTTAGGGAGTGTCTATCGCCTCTCCATTCTTACCTCTTCATGTTCAAAACCTAGTACATAAAAAACTGATTACAATTTGCTTACAAAATGATGACCTTCTAGGTGTGCCACTATGCAATCAGCATATCAAATGAAGCTTGGACAAATATTTTTAATGGCGTCCCTACAATGTACTTTGTCAGGTTCTACTATGAGGAAAGTAACCAAGCAAAATTTTATACATGTACCACATGAGAGAGTCAGCATTGAATTTTTCAAAGGAGGCAGAGGTAATTGGGTGACCTTTTATGGAGAAGGTAGGGCTTATGTTATATCTTGATGAAATAATGTAGGCTGATAACTTTTTGCAAATGTATTTAGAAGCTCTAAGATCATAGAACGCCTGTCTGCTCTAAATGGGATGACTTGCAAAGGAGATGATTCGCTTTGTAGAGATGCTCAACTTTCTTTTGTGGCTAAGAAGCACAAATGTCTACAGATTGCTTCCAGAGCTGTGATTCAATGATTCAACAACTGTTGAGGGCACCAAAATTAAGAATGAAAATACCTCAGATGGAATCCTGCCCCTGCTTATTGTTATATTTGAAAACTTACTTAACCTTCCTAGGCTGTTGTCTTCCTCTGAAAACTGGAATAATAATACCAATTCCCTAGAATTTATGCATGAATTGATATAACATTGCATATAAATACATAATAGATTGGCATGTAGTAAATTCTCAATTTGTGAAATATTATTTATGACATTATTCTTCTTTATCCATTTGCTGCTCCTCCTTCTCTTGAATTAAGTCAGGAAGAATTCAATGGCATTTTACGGATATTTACCACTTTGTCTGAGAGTCATGAAGCATTCTTAACTACCTATATTTTTCTTGAAAAGTATAAAATTCTAAATCATTACCAAGACCACATCTAAGAAGAAAGAACATTTTATCTGTACTGCATTATTGCCAATTCAAATTCAGTTACAGTATAAGGGCATTAAATAATTTAATTTATATCTTTGACCATCTCTTGTAGTGAGAAAAATGTCCTGTTTTACATAGTAGCCCTAACTTTTCCCCAATTACCACAATGTGATGTTTTAGGACATAATTTATTTGCAGTAAATAGATTTTATATTAAAAATTGTCTACCCAGACCTTTATAGGTTATAACCAGATTCTGTTTTAATGAGATAACTATGGACAACACGGTCATTTTTTCATGTCTCTTAAATAATATATTGAGATCATTCTACTTATAACAATTTAATGAAATAAAATTCTTTGGTTATTAAATAGAATTGCCATAGTACAATGAGTTTCCTGAGATAAGAGCTTCAACGCTAAATGAAATTTAGAACTAAGACAATGATCCTAATAGAGAGATGGCAAATAGTGTGCATCTAGAGTGCCAACTCCAGCCCATTGGAAATGTCTTCCTGGATCCCTGCACTGAGTTTCCATGCTTAGAAGCAAAGAGTGTCACACTGGTTATGAATATAGGAACAGATTATGGGAGTCTTGAGTACATATTATTTCTGTTCAAGTGACACATATGTATGGTATAATGGAGAATTAAAATGAAGTATCTAGAATATTTCTTCTCAATATTATACTGACTATTCAATGTCCAAATAATAAAAGGCACTATGTGGTATTAGTCCTGGACAACCTTTTACCCTTCTTTTAATTTTTTTCTTATGTCTTCTGTTTTTCTCCTCTCTCCCTCTTTTCTCTTTTCCTCTGTTTTTGAGTCTCTTTCTCTTTCTATTCTCCTTTTTCCTTCTTTCTCCTAACTTTTTGAGCATCTACAGTGTATTCAGTCAATAAGCCAGGAGTCCAAGTAAGTCAACAGTGTGTAGCAAATTAGCACGGCGGCATCGTATAGTTGTATTCAATAGGTCATTTGTAATTAGTTCTGATCACATAGAGGACTCCAGCTGGCTTTTCTGGACCAGCATATGGGTGTTCCAAACTGTTATTTGCTAACCCCCATCCCAACTTCCCAGCAAGCTAATGACCCAGGAGGCCTCCATTTCCCACCCCACTCCTAAAGGTAATGGAGAGGGGACTGCTTTGAAAATGCTTGCATGTTCACCCATGCATAGAATCTTTCCAGGACTGCTCTCATTCATGGAGAGTTAATTGCCCTTTGGATTTCCTAGGTATTAATCCATCATTTACTTGAATATTAACTTTTTTTCCTCCAAGCTCAGCTGAAGGCAACTTTTTTCATATGCTGATTGTATGTTAAAAAGTAATGTTTTCATCAGCTTTGGGGGAGACAGGTAATATTTGAAATGAATTTAGCATTAGCCACTGGCTATTGCCTGTCTATACATTAGCTAAAGATGACAATAATTTTCTATCCTTTGTGTCCCCTCAACTTCATTTTTCAGGTAAAGTTTCCATATGACTCTATTGGTGGATGTTTTTGGAAGTCACTCATCAAACATCTCACACACTTTATCAGCATGTACTTCATTAAATGTAATTTGGGTTTATTTGGCTATTTTTTCTGTTTTTTTATCAACTGAACCCCAGAAATCTCCTTTTGTTATAGTTCAATGAGGAAAATCAATTGTAAAGTAATTTTTTTGTTCTCTATTTCATGTGCAGATAAGTTGCTGTGGCTGATATATATTCCTGTGGTGTTGTCTTAACCCTTCTTCTTGGGTAGAAATGAAAGGAAGGAAAATTATTTCCACCTTCATGATGTGTTGATGAAGGGTGAAAGAAGCCTTTCTCTAAAGAACAGGTTTTTCACTGTTTTCTACTTCATAATACTTTTATTTTTCCCCTCCTGGAAATGAGTTTCTGTACTTCTCTTGTGATGATGAGTTCATATATGTTCTCTTGGAAAGATGTGCAGCTACAGCGAAAGGGCACAGCTGGAGCATCCGCTACTGAGTTCCTCTAGAATCTGGTGTTTTCCTTGCCGCTTGCTTAGCGTGTGTCCTTGGGTAAATCTTTTAAACTCTCTAGGCCTCAGGCCTTTACTTAAAAAATTATTTATGCCAAAGAAAATAAAATAAATAAAAGAAAAAGGAATATATTCTTCTTTAAACAATTAGGATATCGTTAAACAATTCCCTCTACCCTGAAAGCCCTACATATGCAAACTCAGGCCTCTCCCTCACCTCCCTACAGATAATCCTTTCTATAAATTCTCATCATTGTTTGACTTGTTTTATCACCTGATGATGTTTTTTGAGATCTATTCATGACATGTTGACACATTACTGGATTTCACTACTTTTAACTGTTTGTAGCATTACATGACATGAACGACTCATATTTCATTCAACTGGTTACTATTGATGAATGTTCTACTATTTGTAATATTCTTTTATTACACAAAGTGCTGTGATAAACATTTTTGCACACTTATGTGAGTGGGTTATCTAAGGCTAATAACTAGAAATGGATTTGCTAGATTATAGGAATATCAGTTTTTTATTTTAATATATATTGCCTAATTGCCTTTAAAGCAATGATATCATGCAAGCTCCCACTAGGAGCACAGGAAACGTCCATTCCTTCACAATCTCACCAACATTTGATATTGTTGATAGAGAAGTTTAATGTTTTTTGCTATTTTTATCAGAATAAAAACTATATCCTTTTAACAAATATCTCTTGCTTTCATTTTTATTTAAAGTAAATTAAGAATTTAACTTTTAAAATAAAAATTATGAAAATTAATTTTTAAAAGAGCTTAACTTATATTAGAGATTAAGAGTTCTCTGAAGCATTTTTTCAAAAATAGCATCATTTGCCTCCGTCTTGAAATAATTAGATGAGTTAAAAAGAGAAATTGCATAATGTGGTTAAATTTTCAGTGAGAGCTCTTACCCCTAACACCTTTAGTGTAAGAGGTCTGCTATTTATGTGAGCATCTCTGTCAAATTTAACATGAGTTGGTTACAAAGACACGGGAACCCTGCCCCAATTATTCAGGTGTCATTGACTTGGAGTTGCTCAATTTGCTTACACAGGAAAGAGTTGTTAACCAGTATCCTTTCTGGACTAAAAATGAAGTTGCAGTATGTACAGAAGTTTGCAAATGCACAAAAGGTCATACTGATTGACGGCCTTTGAAAATTGGCCATTTATGTCAAGAAGGAGAAGATAAAGTTATTCTGTGAGAGTCTTCCAAGTGGTGAGGACATCTCAATAGCACAACTTTTTCTCCATTTGTTTTACTCCTTGAAATAATGACTCATGAAACCCAAGAAAGTGAGTCTGCATGCAGTATGGCTGGCGTCCACGTACATTTGGTGATACTAGTCTAACTAGCAGTTGGCAAATTATTTCCTTAAATACCAATCCAGAGTAACATCTATTTTTATAAATAAAATTTTACTAGAACAAACAAGAAAATCCCATTAGTTTATGTACTGTCTCTGGCTGCTTACCTTACATAAGCAGGGTTGAGAAGTTCTAACAGAGACTATCTGATATAAAGCTGAACATTTTACTTTCTGTCCTTTTACAGAAAAGAGCTGCTGATGCCCGGTGTACTATACATGTAACTTGCAGTAGACTTCATTTTGAAAATTTGATACCTAGATTGTGAACAGATACATGGATTCTGTGTTTTTATTACATTGAAACATTTAAAAACATTTAATAATTCTCTTAGCAGATGTATTATAATGTCAGAAAGTTATAATAGAATTCTAAACATATAAAACATTTGTTGTTTCCTAAAAGAGGTTAAGATCATAGTAAAATACTTCTGAAAAAGATTTTGCCCAGCAGAAAACACTAATTTAAACCATGTATTTTGTTTTCTGTATATTCTAATTTATTATTAAAATAACATCTCCTTTAACTCAGGAAAGGGAAGCTTATTTTACCCAGTAACTCTTTAACTTTTAAAATAAAAAGACAGCTAAATTATGGTTTATGGATTTTTGTAGTGTTTAATTTAATGGTAAGAAATCTGTCTTATGATTACTCAAAACATCTGTCTTTTTATCCCAGTAAGTTAATTCATTAAGTTCAAAAAGACTTACTTAAAATAGCATTAAAATATTAGCATATTCATTGGCACATAAATGTTTAATAATTATATTTTATATTTCCTTAACTCATAGTGACTGGTATTATGGTGGTAGATAAGTAAGATAGTCTCAAGAGATTCTACTAATTCAAGAAAATACTACCAGCCTCATATTTTAACAGCATGTCTCAGTCATAAAGAAGTACAATCAAAATCTCAAGAAATATAATATTAACTTTATTTCATATTTCTACACATCTGGTATCTGATAGATATGTCTCAAAATCATACACATGTGTACATGCAAGCATGTACCAGCATGCATGTGCATATACACACACAGTCGTTAATTTAAAAGTGACATTGGTGACTTCCATATATAACAAATGAACAATTTAGCTTTAAAAAAATCAGATATTTGGGGACAATTGCGGTTCAATATAAAACTAATGAAATGTCTGAAGAAAAATCAGAAATTACTGTAGGCAAGTATCTAAAATCAAAACAAATAATCACACCTGAAAAAATTGCAAGTTAAAAGAAGCATACCTTCTTATATTTCATATAGAGAAAGAACTTGAAGAAGTAGGTTACTCACCCTAAAATAAATAAAACCAGATTTCTTTTCCAAAAATTGTTGCAATTCTCCAACTCCTACTAGTTCCTATCACCTTGTTTGCAGTAATTTTTTGTAGAGAATATACTTGTAAGAATTTATGCTGGCCAGCAAATAGGATGAGGAGTCTGTGTCTTTTCTAATCTCTAGCCTCCATATCTGGGACTGAATAAAAGCTTAGTAAACTTCTGCCATAAATAAGCATTTGGGCAAGTATTAAAACAGATTATTGTCCTGAAAATGTTTCTAGAAAAGTAACCACAAAACAAGTCTACTCAAACTCGATATCGACACTTTATTGTACTCATTTTCTCATTGCTGTTTAAGTGATCACAGACTCAACATCTCTGTGCCTGTTTCCCTATTTGATAAAATGGATATAATAATGTTACCTACTTTATAGGGTTGATGTGAGTATTAAGCGTTATTATACATAAAGCACTCAGGAAAGGCTGGTATATAGCATGTGCTCCATCAATATTACCGCTTGTAGTAGTGTTGATAGTAGTATTCAAAAGCGTCTTCCAATGTCTCCCTGTTTCCTAAAGTGTAAGTAACACAAATATTAGCAAGTGCCTTGTCTAGCATCTCATCATTAGAGAGAAGTGTAAGTCAATCATTTCTTCATTATGGAGACACTAATTTATTATATTTCAGGCTTATTATATATCATATTATGTATATTTATTATCATATGCTATCATATAATTTATATCAGGTTTTGCCCTACTTCTGGCAGGATACATTGGAGATGAGTAAAGTTTTCCTGCCAATAATGATTATGCAGCTCAGAAAGGAAAGCATACGCAAGTAGTTTCAAAGCTATATAGCATTTCTTTCCAAGGCAGAGGTGAGAACTGTTAGAACAGTATCAAATAATAAAAACTGTTTTAAAGGGGCCCTGAACATACATTTTGTCCTCCCAATAACCTACAAGTCAATCTTGCCTTTCCCTTTTAACACATGGAAAAACTGAGTGGTCGAGTCGCACACTTAGGCAGGGTATGGCAAAGGCAGAATTGAACCCAGGCTTCAGAATCCACAGCCTGTGGTCTTCCAACCCCTCGACATTGCTTGTCTGCTCTGGGAGACACGGAGGGTTGGCTGGTACTCATTTACTCCATGGTGTGTCTGCCTAATCCACCCCTGGTCTAAGCACCACAGATGGAATAGAAAGAGAAAGGGGAGCCGGGCTCGGTGGCTCAGCCTGTAATCCCGCGCCTTTGGGAGGCTGAGGTGAGTGGATTGCCTGAGCCCGCGGGTTCGAGATCCGCCTGGGCAGGCGAGACCTCATCTCTACAATTAAAAAAAAAAAAAATTAGCCAGTTGTGGTAGCACGCGCCTGCAGTTCCAGGAACTTGGAAGGCTGAGGCGGAAGGATCGCCGGAGCCCAGCAGGTCGAGGCTGCGGTTACCCGGAGCGGCCACTGCACTCCAGTCTGGGCTACAGAGTGAGACTCCAACTCAAAAAAAAAAGAAAAGTGAGAGAGAGAAAGGGAGAGAAGCCATTTCATTGTAGCATTCTTGACTGCAGTGTGTTCAGTCTTGCTTGGTTTCTTCTCGGTGCATGAGTACATGCCAATTGCCATGGCTAAATGGTGTCATTGTAGATGATAACACTGAGGTGAAATGTTGAAACTTTCTTGGGGTTAAATGGGCATCTTTGGCTGCTGGTTCAGTGATAGATTGTTCAATTGGACGGCAGCTGCTCTGCTTCAAAAAATCATCTTGCTTCTATGTAAGGACTTGTTGACAAAAATGTTAAACATTGACTGATTTTTAAAAAATTATTTGATCTGAATTGAGATCAAGGAAAATTTATCAACAGTTTGAGTTTAGCATTTTGAAGTTTGTTTCTTTTTTTTTTTCACCTCATGAACTCTGAAAGCTGAGTGGACATTGAAAATCTATCTACCTCATTTCTTACCTATTGATTAGGTCCGTCCAGACCAGACTGGAAGACATTCTGACTAGTCTATATCAGCATTCCCTCCTGGTCCTCTACCTCTAAAGCCTAGAAGAGATCTACAAATACAAGTAGTGGCCTGTTGTGCATTTCTTCTGTTTGTTTGGCATGGATTAAGTCACTCCACCATCCCGTTTATAATTTAATGCTCTATACACACATCTCCTGGGCCAGTAACAGTGTGTTAATTTCTTATACCATTTTAAATATATTACTTGGACCTGATCCATTGCTAAGCATTAGCAGTGTTTCAAGAAGTCCAGATCCTACATTCACCTTCTCTTATTGTAGTTTGCCTAAATTATTATTTCTAACCTTTTTTCTCAACATTTTATTATGCCTATCTTCAATCATGCAGTAAAGTTGTAAAAATTATGCAGTGAACACCTAAATGTTTTTGGAGAGTTGACTCCCATTTGATGCCTAATTTTTGTGGCTTAGCTAGTGTGCTGATTTTTCACTTACCCCATGTCAATCTCTGAAATATCACACACACACACACACACACACACACACACACACACACACACACCACACATACACACCCATAAATACTTACTAGGAATTGCATACAGGTTGAGTATCCCTTTTTCAAATGCTTGGAACCACAAGTGTTTCGAATTTTGTATTTTTTTTTTCAGATTTTGGAATGTTTTCATTATATCAGTTGAGTGTCCCAAAATCCTAAATGCTCCAATGAGTGTTTCCTTGGAGCATCATGTCAGTGCTCAAAACGTTTAAAATTTTGGAGAATTTAGATTTGGAATTTTCATATTTGGGATGCTCAGCTTGAATAACAAATGAGCAAGCTTTAAAACTTAGTAGACCTGAGTCTAAAGCTTACTGTGTACCCCAGGTAAGTCTTAAAATCTCTTTCAACCTTAATTTTCCACTCTGTAAAATGGAGATAGCAAATCCCATTCCGAAGATCATTGCATGAATCAAATAAAGCAACATGTGTTAAGAATCTGGCATAGTCCCAGCCCTGGTACTTAATAAATGGTAGCTATTTTATTATTATCATGACATGACATGTATTTAGTTATTTCAGTGGATTAAATTGCATTTAAATTGTTCTACAATAAAGAATGTTAAAATAGCTTGGACCTGAGTTTTATTTGTTGGTCTTTGTTTTTTGTTTTGTTTTGTTTTGTTTTGGGGGCTTTTTTTCTTTCTTCCCCAGAGAACTTAACAATACTTTTTCTTGATCCTTACAGAACACCTGAGTTGTTACAACTTAGACTTGGATAAGCATCTCTTACTTGAGGCTGAGCCAGTAAAGTCTTATTTCCAGTAAAGAGGACCAGGGAGTGCTTTGCAAAAGTGAAGAGAAGCTCCCGACCCCACTCACATCCCATGGAACTGCTTCCCCATAGAAAGTCTGGGCTTTCTCCCAAATGCTTCCTTTGAAGGTGAATGCCTTGTGGAAAATACCACATATGTGACTCTCTCTCTCTCTACTAAATGGTTAATGTATACCAGAAAATATCCCCAGCCCATGCTGTCTTTCTTAATGAATTGTGACAATGCACTAATTTAAGCACAATTGGCCCAGCGTCTCTCATTGTGACAGAGGCGTTTCCACCGAGGAAAGCAGCAAGAGTACTCAGAGATTGTGGGCTTGTCCAGGGCTGAGTTTGATTTATGAAATGAGACCTAGGAGCCTGGATTGAACAGATTGGCTTGCAAGAGACAGCTGTACCGGAGGAGCCGCTGCCAGGTATGGGTAGTGGAAATCGAGAAAAATGAACAGTGGGATAAAAATTCCTTTCCCAGTCCCTACTTATCAACATGAAACATCTGTTTCAGCTACAGTGGTTCCCAGTGGCAGTCAGAATTATTGATATGGCAAAATCACTGCTTATATGCAGCACAATGGCATGCCCCCCCCACCCCCACTGGCTACATTGTAATAATTCATTACTGTACCAGTGTGACCAAAGACACCGTGCCTGAGAGAGGGGAGTTAGTGCCAGGGCAATTGTGCAAATGGGGAGGGTGGTGGAAGAAAATTTTCCCCACAAGCAATAAATTTCTGCCTGCTGTTCTATTTTATTGTGGCTGAACACTGTGATTATACTGGTTGGAAAATAAGCAATAAGCTACTGTCTGTCTCCAATTGTTTTTAATATTCTTGTTTAATGGGAGAACATAGCTTTTATTTAAACTAAACATAACGGATGCATTTTAAGATTTGGATCAGTTTTTTAAAAATCTTGCTACCTCATATGTTATGTAAGCACATGCTGCTATAAATAGGAAAACAAATATGCTTAGTTCAGCTTTTTGTTAGATAAAATTTGATTAGGGATGTGCAAAAGCTGATGCTGTCAGCCAACACATAGCACCAGGGAGCAATACATACCCTGTTAGAATGAAAATTAAATGCATTTATTATCAAAGAAAGTGGTTTTGCAGAAACATACTAAGAAAGTTTACATGCTCAAATAAATAGGAGCTAGAATTCCTTAATTTCAGTAATATCACTTTATAATGCATGGTGTAAACTTACATGTGAGTTTCCATGGCAGCTGAAGAATGATTAGAAGATTTACTAAGGCAAGTTCTTGTGGTTCGTAACCTATTCTAAGTAGCAGAATAATGCAAATATATATACATATATAAAAGAAAAACAAGAGCCCACCACTTGTAAAGATATTTTACTTTCATATGTGTTCTAATTGTTTTTAACCTATAAAGAAATTTTACTTGTGCCTTCTTATCACTGTGTTAAAGCATTTATATGTTTTTAAAGGTTGACTAAAAAAATTTGATGTGGGACAATAAAAACCTTAAATTAATTTCTCAACTAAAATTGCATTGTGGTCAAATTAGGTGTAAAAGCTAAAGAATGTAGGCAGCTGTGATGTTTGTTCACTGGCATACTTAGCACTAGTCCTTGGGATGTGAAAAAACATAGTTTGATATTCAGACAACAATGAAATGAAGCATTGGCAAATTAATAAGCAACTCCTACCTGACAGCCTGAGCACCGAAGAGGTTAACAGACTCCAGTGCTGACAACATGATAATGAGGATTTATGGTGAGCAGGAGGTGAAGGTGGGTGGGATGCTCCCAGGCTCCCATGTGTGGTGGCTCCAGGCTCCCTGCAGACATAGTGCCTCAACAGGAGTGAAGGTTACCTTCTGGATAGTAACAGCAACTGAGCTGGGCTGTGTTTGTGGCTGAGTACACACATACCAAAGATATGCAGATAGATAAGTAGGTAGATAGATGACAGACAAACAGACTGACAGATGAAAGACAGATAGCTGATAGATAGATAGATAGATACATACATACATACATACATACATACATAGATGATAGATAAGAGATGGATGACAGGTAGGTAGGTAGGTAGGTAGGTAGGTAGGTAGATGGAAGGATAGATTTTAAAATAATTGTATTCTTTTGTGTTTTGGTACTTTCTAATTTTTGATGTGTACTGAGTGGAACCAGAATTTTATCATGAAAAGAAAAGAAATAAAGCATTCCTTTTACGGAGTATAAGGCACAGAGTTGGTGGATGGATGGTTGGACAGATAGATGAATGAATGAATGGATAGATAGATGATGGGAAAAGTAGTTCACATAGTTTTCAAATATCTTTGTTTTCTGTCCCCTTCCTACTTCTATAACTTTAAATATTTTATCTCTTCTTTTTCTTCTCTATTTAAAAACTGTTTTCATTTTCTTCAAAAAATGCAAGCTCATTTTAGTTCAAGGGCCTTTGTACTTGCTTCTTGGTGATTTTAACGTTATCCCCTGGGTTTCCACAAGATATGTTTTGATAGTCATTGAGCAGACAGTCCAAATATCTCTTCCTCTATGTTAAGGAATCCTTTAACACATGCAATAATATTTCCATGCAATTATATTTCCATCATTGCTTATTATTTTCAGAACGTATCTTATTGTTTGCCATTTAATGACCTCTCCCCTAGAATATACGCCATGAGAGTTAGGACTTTGTCTAATTTCCTATTACTTCACTTGCACCAAGAACTGTATCTTTTATTTGATGCTCAATAAATATTTCTTGAATTTATGATGGGTAGATGCAGGAAATAAGACTGTCAGAATTATAAGCTTGCTCTTTGATTTTTCCATATGTGTGTATTTGTGTTCTGAGTTCCATGGGTTCTTCTAAGTTGGTTATTCTTAAGAAATAACTAATGGAGGGAGAGTTAGAAAAAAAGAAAGTACTTCCGGGGCTCCAAATGATCTCAGCTCACAAGAAAGGCCCAGGTTTGAACTGGAATGTATGTTTTCAACTTTCCCCTTAGTCTCCATCAGCACTAACTCAGTTTGATTTTCACGACTTTCACTCTGTGCTAAATTAGATACCTTACTGGGTGGTATGACTTATTAGTCAAAAGCTAAGGATGTTTCTCTGTGGGATATTACTATTAATATCACATCATATTTTACTGTTCTGACTCTTTAATGTGTTGCTATCCGTTGTTAATGAAATATTTTGCAAGAATATACAGCCTCTTACTTTTTATTATAAAAATCACTATTTTAAAAATTGTTATAGCTGTACCTTTATATTACAAAATGAATCACTGAACTGTTTCATAAAATGTGTTTCCTCTTCTATAGAGGATGTCAATAAAATAATCAACATATACTTGGTAACAGAAGTATTCATCTGCACACACCAAATTCAAACTAGTTTTGTTTTCCCTGAGGAGGCAACTTAGCGTGTAGTTTCTCATATTTAAGCGACGATATCTTGACCCCAAGATTGTCAGAGACTCCCCACAGGACTCAGCCATGAGATTACCCAGGAGGAGACTATAATGAGCCCTCTGCACACACCACATGGTTTCAATTACAGCTTTATATGACTAGACAGTGTGGTGCCAGCAAGGAACGATTGAAAACTATGCGAAGGATCTTTGTCTTCATGGTTCAGATACTGGGCTTCTGCTTTCAGGATCTTCTTCTACTTATTAAGTTTGCTTTACCTGTGGGAAGGACCAGTCTCTGAAATTAGGGTTTCTGTGTGGAAATAAGAGAAGCTAAAAAGAATAGCCCAGGTCACAATCCCAATCTTGTCATACTTTTTCACTTTAGTTTGCACACTTGTGTGAGACCTTGAGGATGACATTTTCTGTCTCAAGGCTGCTTTTGGGAACAGGCACTAGATAGCAACTAATTTTTTAAACTTTTTAGTGAAATTTTCCTCAAAATTTGGGAAAGAGGGTAATGGATTTTTCTGTAACGTAAAAAGAATTATGACAGAACATAAAACATTGCCTACATAGTTCTTTGAAAATGAATAATAGTGACTTATGAAAAAAGAAAACTTGGATTTAAGAAATGATCTAATAGAATTGGAAATATTGGTTCAAATAAGTTATGTACTTGCTTCTGGCTTAAGAGTGGGTGAGGAACAACTTTTTTTCAACATTTCCTGAAGAACTGACTCTTTATAAATATATAATGCCTTGAATGGTAGAGATCAACGTAGTCCTAGACTGGAATGTTCCACGAGGGACAGGGATATTATGATTTTCTTGTCTTCTCTTACTAGTGTATTTTATAAGTCCAGGGCATAGCAGGAATTCATCAAATGGTTGTCAGATTCATGTGTATGTAAATTCTCAACTTAACCTCTTCTTTTTTGGCTGGGAACAGAAGCCCACGGAAAAGATGTGCGTTGCCCAGGGTGAAAGAGCCAGTTTGTGGCAAAAAGGATCCTAGGACATACAAATGCTATGGTTTTCCACTGTGGTGACTGTGTTTTGAGAATCAGAAAAGAGAACTGGGTTCAGGCTTTTCTCCAAATGACCTTTTCTTATTTCTGAGAATGTCGATGTGTGGGTGTATTTAGTTTAACCTAAGTATTTCTGTGCTGGTATTAAATCAAATTCATTCGTAATGAGTTCAGATTCTTATTGTCAGAGACCAATATGGCAGCTGTAGAAATGTAAATGAATTTCTGTAGCTGAGTGGATTGTTGAATGAGAAGGTGAGGTTTCTGACAGTATGTCAGATTTCCATGGATGAAGTAAGAGAGATAGAGAGCACAAGAAAAGTAGGATAAGAAATTGAAAACAGCCTAGAGAGAGAGAATTTGACAATATATTGTAACTGCCTTTGGAAGTTTCCCTTCCTTACATAACTGAGTAAAATAGAAGCTGGGAACAACAGGTTAAATGATTTTTTAAAAAGTAGTTTTAAAAGCCTTCCAGTTCATGTAGAGACTCAAAAATCCTCTTTCTAATGCATTTTTCTTGAAATGGCCCACTTTTTGTCTCACAAAACCCATTTTCCACCTATCTGTCATCTCCTCTAATTGAAGAAATGGTTAAGCATTCCCAGCCACTACTGTTTGAGTAAAAAAGACATATCTATTTTTCCCTTGATAATAAGATATAGCATTCTGAACATCTGTGATTCTCATTTTTAAAATAAAAGACAGGAAACTTCCAAATGACTCTATTATTAACTGGCTGTAAGATTTTGGACAAGGCATATTGGCCCTTTCTGCACCTCAGTTTCTTAACTTTTAAGAGAAGTCATCAAGTAGAGCCTTGTCTTTTATCTCTTTTATACTCATTTAGTTCATAGGCCAGGGAGAGAATAGGCTGTAGAGTCCAAATTTGCCCTTAATTTAGGATCAAAAGAATTGATAATTTGGGAAATAGAGTCATGAACTGTAATTTGAGCCAATGCAAAACCATCTAAAGTTCAGACGTTCACTCATCTAAGCATTTACTGTTCTTCTGTGTAAATTTCAAAAGAGATATGGATATTTTGGCATATAGGAATTTAGGTTCATTTTAGAATATTCACTAGGTGAATCTTGCTCCAACTATTTACTAACATATTTTAAAGTCTTCCTCCATTCCTGTCTGTAATGGTTTTAAACTTTATAATTTGCCATCTCTTCACTGCTTAGGAACATAGGTAATCAATGAAAATGTGTATTTCAAGAATACACATGTCCCCCAGATTGTAGTTTATCAAAGTCACTTTGAATCATTCCAATTGAATTTTCACTTCTTGTAAATCATCAGTGTCTATAATCATATTATGGGGTCACAGGAGATCATCAAGAAAGGTATATCAAAGGAATGGCAGAGGAGTAAGCACAATGCCCTTGAGTCATTCCTCGGTTATATAAGAACAGAATTTGTTCTTGGAAAGCTGGTGGGGGTGGGATAGTTCTCTCTCCTTTTTAACAAGCATGCTGCTCATTCTCAAACCTGTATAGCAGTACTAGTCAGGATGTTTACTGTTTTAAATGAGAGGAACAGCAGCTCAAACCAGCATAGACATGAAAGGGAATCTGTTGGCTTATGTAATTAGGAAGATCAAGAAGTGAATATGTATAGCTTCAGGCATTGCTAAATACAGGTTTCAAAGAACAATCTCTCTCTCTCTCTCTCTCTCTCTCTCTCTCTCTCTCTCTCTCTCTCTCTCTCTCTCTCCTCTCTCTAGTCTCTTTCCTCTCTCTCCCTCTCTTTTGTCTCTCTCTCCCTTTCTCCTTTCCTCTCTCTCTGTCTGTCTTCCTCCCTATCTCTCTTTCTCTCTGTATGTGTATGAGTGTTTGCATGTGCTTTTCTGTGTGTCTATCTCTCTCTTGCCCTAACCCACCTCTCTCCCACCCACTCAACCATTGATTCTGTTTTCCTCAATGTTACCTTTGCTTTTGCGCCAGGCTTCCTCTGGATCTTTGGCTAACAGGAACATCAGATCTGTATTCTTCCATAGTCTGGGCACTCTTATTGGCTTGGTTTTAGGCACTGTTCATCTCTAAGTCACTAGGATAATTATTATTCAGTCCCGAGTTACATGTCCATGATGGAAGCCTGCAATGGAGTTATTCCCTCCCAAATGCTGTTGACTAAACAAGGATGAGAGATGCTTCTTTGGGGATAATTGGAATGCTGTTGCCAGAAATAAGGGGAGAGTAATGCAAGAATGCATATATCAACTGTAATTGTTTCCCCTCAAGAAAAAAATATTTGTTTTTGGCCCACTGAGTTGTAAGGAAAAGCAATGTATGACCATGAATTAATCTATTGGCTCCCTTCTGATTTTACTTTCAAGTTTATCTATTTTTATCTGTCTTCATGATATTCTTCCAAGTGTTATATAGACCCATTAATGTTGAATTCTTTATTTTCAGAATCAGAAGAAATTCCTCCTTATACAGAGCTTTTTGCTCACTGAGTAAACACTGGAACAACAAAATTTCTAAGTAGTCAACAGAAAACACACAGTTCATCATTTGGATTTTGTTCTGAGCTTTGAAATGAAAATATAGTCTTCTTTAAAACAGGTATCTCACCTCAATCCAAACAAAATATCAAATTTCACCAAAAAAAAGGCTATATGTTGAAATGTTTTATTTCTAAGAGTCATGGGCCTGGCTTATCCCCTTGTTGCTGACATATATGTCTTTCCCCCCCCCAAATGTATCTCCTGGGAACATTAAAATAAAACATTTCATTATCCATCTTCTTTTTATTTTTTTTCCAAGTGATGTCTCTGCCAGATATAGAATGCATGTAATTCACTGTTGCTTTTAATTTGTCAGTACATTAATTTTAGTTGATAAAGAAGTTAACTGAATCTGCTGTCCCAGTTATCTTTGATAATTCAAGTTCATTTTGGCTCTTGCTTTTAAAGGCTGTTCTGTGCCTCCCCAAATCTCCTTGGATTTATATAGCTTTTAAGTTGTCATTGACCCAAGAGACCATTCAAGGGTGATTATAGTTTTCAAGCTTGTTTGTATGCAACAGCCATGACCTTTTTTCAAAAGACACCCAGCTGCTCTTAGCTGCACCTTGACCTCCAACAGACATTTATTACAAATCAATTTCATAGATTCTTCATAAAGTAATCTAGAGTGTCTCTGGTAGCAAGATGATGAGAGGGCACCAATTTATTGTCCTTATGAGGTTAGAAAGAGCAACTAAATCATGAATTTTGAATGAATTTTGAGTGATCTTACTAATTTTTTCTCATTGGCTATCCTTAAGAGGGACTCTCATGCCCTCAATTTTAGGGACAACATCCCCAGTAGATCCTACAATGATCTCTGGGCAGAATGAGACAGAGCTGTTCACTCCCGGGTTGATGACTCACAGAATCTAAAAATTGGCATTATGGAGTGGGGCATGTCCTTGGAAGAGATGACCCTCTGTGTCTCATTGCTTATTTATACCCTAGTCAAATAGGGTCCCAGCCCACTTTGAGCATTCTGGGGAGGAGGAAGAGGAGAAGGACTTACTTCTTTAAGTTAGTTAACCTAATCCTACCAGTAGATAATGATCTAATGTCTTATTCTCTAGCAAGAGTTTACACGTAGTATGTGCCTAATAAGTGCTGATGAATCAAATGGAACTAAATCCAACCTCCAATTCTGTTCTGAGTCTATTATTCTTACTAAATCCATTTCTTATTGCTGTTGTTGTGAACACACACACACACACACACACACACACACACACACACACACACCTGTTTGTTTGCTTTTTTTACATGTACTAAGCCTTTATTCCAGAGTTTTTACTGAGTATTTTAGTAAAAAAAAAAAATCATTTTCAGACAAAATGTAGACTATATAGAGGTAACCGCTTCAAAGAGTTTATGCACTAGGATATTAATTTCCATTTCAGAGTATTTCTTTTTACACAAGATGGATGTTCTGCTTTCAATTTATTAGCTACATAAATGAGCTTATCTATTTCTAATTTTGACTTAATATAAAAAGCACCACATTTTAGGTTTCATCCATCTAATTTTCATTTTGTATAATTATTTGTGGTAAGCTGATTTTAGTTTATGCCATCTGTTCATCAGGTTCAGGCAGATAATATTAAAGGTATATATTCTCCAATATCTGAATATCCACATTCATAAGTCATGCTGCATCTCAGAGAAAAACTGTGGTTGACTCAGGCTGCTCTCAGGGAGAATGCTATTACCGCAGCTAAATACAAGAGTGATAATTCCTTGGTCTCCTCTGCTGTTTCCAGTTGTGGTTTGAAGCAGATGGCTTCTTCTCCTGGGTTTCTCTTACCTTAGGCAAAAATGTAAAAATTATTTTGATAACTTCTTTTCTCCTTAGCCTCAGAGCCATTTTGAAAAGCTCTCTTCTCTCTCCTTTAATATCTTTATCAGTTCACTCTAAAATCATGAAGTAGAAAGCCTCAGTTACATTAGTTGTGATTTAGTTAGTAACATACCAATCACTCTAAAAAGTATGGAATCATATTGCATGGCCAAAAGCTTTTAGGATAGAGATAATTTAAGTTCATCTGCCTTCTGCTTTTTAAGGTTGTTCCCTGCCTCCCAAACCTATGCAAAATGGTTAAATAGTTCTTGAAAGAACTCACTCTCCAGTAACTTTGAAAGCAACATATTTTATACCATGCACACCCCTCACTCCAAAAAAAAACTTTTTTCTTTTCTTCTGTCAAGTAAATAAATATTTGCTTTAGAGTATTTTCTCTGAGTTAATATAGCATCCTTTCCCTAAGTCACTGCAAGAGTTCCTACTTCCCAAGTAACTTTCAGGCAAAATATTTACTAAACATACTTATGCCAGTGACTACAAGCATTTTCAAATACAATCATTTAAAAATAGAAGAACAGCTATGGTCACTTAAGTTTTTTTATATGAATATTATTTTACTAATTGTCTTGGTGATATAGCTAGCTTTGTAGGTCCCAGAGATTAATTACTTTTCTAGATAACTTCTTCTCATGCTCTACTTTTTAAATTATTTAAAAATAAATATTGTCGACCACAATAAACAAGAAAATAAAAATTGTAATTTTTCCTATTCCTTTAAGACCAACCAAGCTTTTTGGTTATAATTGTGCAGCGATTTCAAAATGTTAAACTAGTTAAGAGGATTTTATTGCATATATCTAAAAAGATAAAACTGACATCATATATAGAAGACATCTCAGCAAATTTTATTGGTGGTGAAGACACTAATAACAAAAGGCAACACTTAACATGCTTAATTTTTGCCAGATACCTTTCTAAATGTTTTATTATATAAACACATTGTATCCTCACAACAACTCTCTGAAGAGAATACTATTATTATCCTCAATTCACTGATGAGGAAAAGAAATCACAGACCGTACAAGTAATTGATCCAAAGCAGCACACTGTGGGTAAAATCAGGTTCCAGGATTCAAGGCAGGCAATCTACTAGAATTTGTCCTCTTATTGGTTATATTTCGTAGCTGTTTGCATTAAAAATAACTAGAACATTCAGGTTCAAGTCCAATTTTCTTTTTTTAATCATGGTAGAATATACATAACATAAAATTTATCATCATAAGTGTACAGTAGCACTACGTATATTCATGTTTTTTCCCATCACCACCATCCATCTCCAGAACTCTTTTCATCTTGAAACACAGAAACTCTGCATCCTTCAAACAGTAACTGCCCACTCCTTCCCACAGCCCTTGGAAACCATTGTCTGCTTTCTACTTCTATAAATTAGACTATTCCAGCAAATTCTATAGATTTGACTATTTCATGTAAGTGGAATCATACAATATCTCTCCTTTTGTGTCTGGCTTATTTCACATAGCATAGTGTTCGCAAGGTTCATCCATTTTGTAGCATGTGTCAGAATTTTCTTCCTTTTGAAGGCTGTAGTCCGTTATATGTATATACTACATTTTGTTTATCTAGTCATCTGTTGATGGACAGGTGGTTGCTTCTACCTTTTGGTTATTGTGAATAATGCTGCTATGAACATGAGGGTATAAATATCTCTTTGAGACTCTTTTTTCAATTTTTTTTTTGTCTATTCCCACCAGTGGAATTGCTGGATCATATGTTAATTCTACGTTTAATTGTTTGAAGAAACATCATGCTCTTTTCTGTAATGGTTGCATCATCTTCCATTTCCACCAGCAGGATTCCAGTTACTCCACAACCCTTGTTACTTCCTTCTTTTTTTTTTGAGTTGGAGTCTCACACTATAGCCCAGGCTGGAGTGCAGTGGCATACTCACGGCCACTCCAGCATCGACCTGCTGGGCTCAAGCAATCCTCTGCTTCACCCTTCCAAGTAGCTGGAACTACAGTCATGTGCCACAATGCCCGGCTAATTTTGTTGTTGTTGTTGCAGAGATGAGGCCTCACAAGTTGCCCAGGCTGTTCTCGAATCTGTGGGTTCAAGCAATCCTTTCACCTCTGCCTCCCAAAGTGCTGGGATTATAGGCATGAGCCACCACGCCCAGCTCTTCTTCTTTTTTCCAATGGTAGCAGTCTTAATGGGTTCGGGGTGGCAAACTTTCTTTTATAATCAGTCATGTAAACTGGTACATACATACTGTGAACATAGCTAGTACCACTCAAAAGTAAGTTTTCTAAAATATTTTCATCTTGTCTGTTTGTAAATTCTTCATAAACTAGATAGGCCCTCTGGTCACTCTGCATTTCCCTGTGTGTAAAGGTAAATATATGTATACACAAACATAAAACCATCTTTTGTGTGTCTTAGGGGAAATAAGACAAGCTTAGTAGTGGAAGGAGCATATGGTTCCACCCCCAAGTGTGGAATTTTCAATTTGGAAAGAGCCATAGAGATATATCCTCTCATGTCCAAGTTGAGAAAACTGAGGTCTAGACAGGATGAGTGATGGGTTAGAACCTGATCCAGCCTGGAATTCCTCTCAATCTAGCACCCCATCCAATCTCTGAAAGATAGCATCCAATGTCTGTAAGATATTACAGTACCTATAATTATAATTTTTTATTATAATATTATAGGTACTATAATATCTTATGATATGTAAAATATACAGCACTATGCATTACATGACAGATAATAATAAGATACTATTGGTTTAAAATTATTTTAATCCCAGTATAGAGTTCCAGTGTGAGCCACCTCCCACCATTTTTCCAGCTATAACATTTGTTTGAGGTATGTTTGTTTTAAGAGTTTGAACTGAGATGCGTATTCAGTTTAAAAACTGTGAAAGGGTCTTTTAAAATTTCATTTGCACTGAAGATTCTGAGTGTGAAAGACATAAGTTCATCTATCTCTAACTCTCCATAGTTCTTAACATAGAGATGATGACCCTGACATGTCACTGATATTTTTAGAACTAATGGCAAACCGTCTTTTTTTTCCTCCTTCTGCTGAATACACCACAGACAGCCACAGTTCATTGGGCTGGAGAGTTTCAGCTGTATAACTAAAAATAAATGCCTCTGTAAAATACTAACAAAGACAATGTCAGTTTCCCTAAACCACTAAAAAATATGTTTTAAAAAAAATCTACTGAATTTCAGTTGAGTAAATGTCTACTTCATTTGCCTCCAGGCTGGACTTTTAGAGGACTCCTTTTATTTTAATCCCTTTTGTCTTTCAAATTTATCACTTAAGGATAGTGTGATTTGTTCAAGTCACCATATTGAAATAAATAGGGTTACTTATCTACTCACAAAGAAGTAAGATTGTAAACTCCACTTTAGTTTCCAACCACAAGTGACTAATAAGTTTAGCAAAAAACGTCTTTTGGTAGGAAGAGAGCCTAGGCTGAGTGTAGCGTTCTATAACCTGGGAATTTCTATAGGCTCATAGTACTATTTTAAGCAATATGTGTCAATACTGGGGTTTTGTTTTGTTTTGTTTTTTTAGTTTCCAGTTGTTTTAATTTTGGTGGGAAGTGTATACAATTCTTTAGTTCATATTCATATATGCTATGTTTTTTAAAAAAAAAAACTATTAAGATATATACAAACTCAGAAAGAGTTTTTTTTTAACTTTCTTTTTTTGGACATTTGGAATTCCTTCAGGGATGCAATTGTTATTTTCACACTTTTGGAAGCGAATAAAAGAAAGGCAAGGCCTCTTTTCTTTATAGAAGCCACATTATAATTCCTTCCTTGAGGTCTATGTAGCAGATGGCCTCCAGAGACATCCCCCTTCCAGGAAACTCTTCTAGTGCTTAATTGTCTGCAGCCCCCTCCACCCCAATTTGAAGATTCACAGCAAAGTCTATTGAATTCACTTTCGATGGAGAATGATGTGACATTGTGATAACATATTGGTTACCTTCCAGCAAACAGCCTTGCATAGAGATATTCAATGTTTATAAGCGATACTGTACTGTCCTGAGCTCTGTTTGTTTAGTAGCATATCTATATGGATGTACACTCAGCAAAATTTTACAAATAAGTGATGCACTTTTCCTGCATGTATCATAATTGTATCTTAAATGCAATATGCTAAAATCAGCAGCCAAGGCTCTATGTCAGAGAAATAAGCATATGATATAACATAAGCAAATGCATCACTAATGTAAAGTATAAATTAATTTAGCTATTTATGGTAATGTGATTCTAATTTGTAAGGGGGTATTGTGTTTGGTTCACCTAGAAGTTAATATTCTTGGTAATTGTAGATACTTATTGCCTATTGATCATATAGTATCTTACAGTATATTTGAAACTAATTTAAACCTAATAGAGTTGAGCGATTAATGGCTTGTGCAAAACCTAATGGTTGTAATCTAGAGATGGAAATAAGTTACATAGTTCAAAAGTAGTAGATCTACAAGAGACAGATATGACAATCAAGTTTAAGAGCCAATTGATTGATCAGTTTCACATATACGTGCTATACATACACACATATACATGCACACAAATCCTTTCTTTAGATTTTTTCAGAGTAATGCATTCCATAGGTTACTGAAGGATGTGAAGAATTCATTGAACTCAGTAGGTCCCATTGGGACAAAAGCATAACCCTTACTAGCTGTAACACATGAGAATATTGGATGCTTTTCCTCTTTTTTCTATACTATAAGGTGCTAGTCTTTCTTGGAAATCTAAACAAGGGTGAGAGAAAACATATGTGAACATATCATACTTTCTAGTTCAATATATACAGATTATGGGTTTTAAGACACAAGACAATGAATGATCGTTCTCTCTTTGTCAGTATTACAACCATCAACTGCAAACATAACCATGTATGCAAACATCACAATGGCTAACATGTACTGATCATGTGCTATGCGGCAAGTACCTTACTAAGCCCTTTACTTGGGTAATCTTATGTGAGCATCATAATACTCATGGGAGATGCTTCTGTTCTTTTTATCCCAATTTTATATGTAAGGAAAACATGACTCAGAGATGAAGAGAGATTAGTCCAATGTCATAAAGACAGCAAATGGCAGAACCAGAACTCCAACCCATATTGTTCCATTCTGGACCATCTTTGACCATTGTCAGTTGGCTAGTAATTGCCCAGAGAATAGTGTTTACTTCAGGGTAACTGTCTTGAACTCAAACTCAAGCAATGTCTTTTCGGCAATATATGTATATGTCAATATTTTTGGATCTTAAAGGATATTTAATTTTCTATACATGTTATGTTAGTTTCATTTAAATGTTCCAAAGGTTTTCATTGTTTGGTTCCTTTCTCAGATATTAGAAGATCAAAGGGGATTATTTCATAGAAGGGAAAATTTAAAGTGTGAATCTGGAGTATTTGCTGTGTTAGTAAAGAACTGGGCAGGTGCACAGAAGCTCTGGGTTTGAATCTCATTGAAATCTTGAATAAGAGAATGAAGATGGCAGTGTATAATGTTCTGGGGAGATGCTTCAATTTGCTGCTGGATAAATGGGGACTAGAACTGCTGCGGGGGACTTAATGGCAATTTTTCATCTTCACTGCATGTGTCAGATTTAATTGCTGACTCAGAGAAATATTTTTTCTTGGGAGACTTACTGCTCTCAGGAATGAGTGAAGAGTTGTAGCCATGAGGGAAAGTACAAAGAAAAAAATACCTTAGAGAGAGAGAGAAAGAAAGAATGTGCATTGTTTTCTTTTCATTTTTTTCTCCTTCTCATAAAGGGAATAGTGCAGTGTTAAACAGGTAACCCCTAATGCCGTCTACAACCTCATATTACTGAAGAGCATATCTTTGACAAGTATGTATCTTCTTTCTACATGTGAGTAATAAAGAAGTTAACATCTGCTGTAATCTAATCATCTATCTGGATACACAGTTTTTATAGGAGGAAGGGGAAAAAAAGTAAAATCCCTTAATGATGAATTGCTGATGTGAGTCTTTGTTATGAATACCATATTAGGTTAGTTTTTTTTTTAAGTTTGTTGTTATTTAGTATTACTGGTAGAAGCCTTTGAATTTTCATTGTAACACTAAGGGTAAAGAAATAGAGATGCACTCACCTCAGAAAGGGGACAAAAGCATTTATAAACCTGTTCTGTAGAAATTGAAGACAGACCCTTGCCCCTTTACAAGCGGCCTAACTGTATTAACTCCTAGAAGATTATGGTCAATCTCCCTTGTAGGAAAAATTGGATATTGTTTCAGCTTTCAAACACCTTTTATTTGTATTAGCAAGGGACTCCTTTCTCTCCAAGTAAATTTTCCGCATAAAAGCATACAACTATGCATTTACTGCAATGTGCTGAACTATTTAAATTTAATTTACATAATCAGCCTGCATAGTATGTACAGTTGAGACTAACTTAATGATTCATAACTTTTCCAGTAAAGTGTTTCACATATACCATGTGACATAGATGTGGCTACCATGGGAAAATTTTAAAAACACAATTCTCAAAAAGTATTTCATATCTCCCTAGTTTGGATAATCACACATTACTGGAGATACTTAAGCTGCAGGTGATGTCAAGTACAGTTTCTCTAGTATCATTAAGCAGAGATGTTCTGCACATTCGATATTAGGTGATAATACATAACCAGCTCTCTAGTCTGGTCCATGTTTACATGTATGATTATTTAAGCACTCCAATATGGTTCTTTTCCTGTAGCTGAGTTGCTGAAATAGTGTGAGAAGTTATTAAAGAGGAATAAGTCTTGTATTCATCTTTTAAAAAAAAATCAACAGTTCATATTCTCCCTCGAGTTTTACCCCCCATCGTTAAATGAGGGGTAGTTGGGAAAAAGGAGAAGGAAGGACCAAACTCCTACTTTGACCAAGCACCATGTTCTGCATTCTGAGTGGTTCCACTTGGACTTCACAGCCACCCTTTGAAAGAGTCATTATTCTGATTTGACAGATGAGGCTCAGCATGAGTAAGGAGCATGGCCAAGGTCACAGAGCTACTCTAGGACAAAGCTGGGATATATTAGTATCTACCTTAAACCCGAATCCACGAATGTCCCTGACTCATGACTAAATGAAGATTCTGGTTCTTAATGATATTAATCCAAATGTGCTCTTCCTTAAGAAAAAAAGATCTAATGATGAATGATCTGAGGTCTAGACCTCCAGCCGGCTAATATTCTCTACTCTTTAGGTTATAAAAAGTATTAAAATATCCTTGAAGAGGTGCTAAAGTTGGTTCTTTCCAATATGGATTCCTTCATGTAGCCCACTGTGCTCTGAAAAATTCCTAAGGATAGTTAATATTTTAATGTCCAGAGATAGCTGAACTCCTCCTCCTCTACTCCTAACTCCTCTACAGCAGACTTCCTATGTGTGAACCCAAGAACTCTTCCCGCTACTTGTGTCTTTGTAACATAGGTTCACTGCTTCAAGTTCATTTGTGGAGAAATTTGTTATATCCATAACAGAAATAAGTAAATTGAATGAGTGCAGTCCAGAAATCAACATAAGTCTCAATATATACCATGGAACAAATTTCTGTAAGTTACTGTTTTCGAGATTTCTCATTTATTGCAATCCTGATAGTCATTGATATCTTGCACTGGGATAACATCTTTTGAAGAATATGTTTTTACTGATAACTAAATATATTTTTATTATTTCTGTTAGGTAAAAATAAATAGACATATATGAAAGTTCTCATTTATAAACATGTTGTCTTTCAATATTTTGAAAATATTACTTTTTTTTTTACTGGGAAATGGCTTCTCAGAACTATAGCTTTCTTTTATAGGAACATAAATTGCATATTCATGTTTTGGCCAAATTCTGACTTAGCTTATAAATTGTCACTAAGGGTTTTCTCATTTGAGCAAAGTCCCTCCGTTTACCATTACTGTGTGTAAGGAGGCTGCAACTGCACAGTAATTCACCTAAAGTGGTTTGGACTTAGGGCACTTTGCTGATTTTAACCACGTGTTATATACTGTAGTAAAGGCACGCAGAACACAACAAAGCATCAGTTGCCCAGCCAGTTTTGAGAGACTGAATCCTAATTTTTGATTTAGCAGTGTGTTTAATAATGTGATTCCTAAAACCATTCTCACCATAGGTAAAATAAAATTTACAGTAAGAAAAGAAGGTCATTTTTACTCTTGTTTGAGGGGGAAAAAAGTGACCTCATGCCTTTTTAGAGGGGTCTTCAAAGATGCCTTTTAAATTATCCCCCATATAACCCCTTCTAAATTTCATTAACCCAGAGAAAGGTACTTATTCCTTTTCATATTTTTTACAGTGAAAATAAGACTGGAATTATGATGAAGATAAGAACATATTTTATAGACCACCATGATACTGAATCAGCTTTATTAAAATTTTGTGTGGTAGGTTATTCTACTGGCCCTGCTTGATTTATGTATGTGGTGGAAATTTTCATACAATATAGCATTTAGGTGCCTACTCTGCTGTTGATTAAATATTTGATCAAATCTTATATTTATGGATATTTCTGGGGTAATAATGGTCACTAGCACCTTGATCAGAAATGTAGACCCATAAACTAGCATCTATTCTATTCACATTTCATTAGGGAAGTTTTTCTGGAAGGGTGGCCCATGATTAGGACAAACAGATCTTCAGAGTTCTTGAATTTCATGTGTCTATGAGGTTTTGTCTATCATATGTTAATAATGTAAATGAAATATGAGGCTCTCTGTAGCACATTTACATATATGAGGTGCCAAAATAATGTATACACACTTTAAGAGATGTTATTTATGTATTACTTTTCGAAGTTGAATTGAATTGCAGTAGCAATGTGTAGTATGATGTTCGCTCAACCATACTTCTGCCATTTTCTTTGACTGTCCCACCTGTCACATGGTGACACTAGCATTCATTTGATTAATGCCATCTTTTGAGTGAATATCATACTTAAAATGTGTATATATTTTTGGTACCACCTATATTTTTGATAGCTAGAATAATCTGCCTATGAGGGCATCATAATTGTTTCCATAATTCTTGAAAAAGTAAACAATATCTACAGAGCTTAGAAAATGACCAGGCAAAATTGTGGTTAACCCTAATCTGAAATTTTCTCTTTGTGATAGAATCAACCATCAAGTGCAGATCTGTACCGCTCTGATACCACTTTCTCACTTATGCAATTTATAGGAACATTTACACTGAATCACTGATTCTCAAATGAAATATATGCTCTGTGCTTTCCAACTTTTTCTTTGTAGTACTCAAATAATTCAGCAGTTTTAACATCTAATATGCACGGGTAGAGTAAGCAAATTATCTGTAAAAACTGTAACACTTCTGTGATACTAAACATTTCCCTTGTACCCAGTTGAGCGGTCTACCTTTCTCATATTCAAATGAAGCCACTAGTAAACATCTCTGTCCTCCTAAATAATGCATAATTAAGTCGTTTTTTAATTCTGACTTTCTGTTTTCTTTATTAAAAAGAAGAAATGCCTTTAAATTTGCATAGAAATTTAAACACTATTCTTATAAAAGTATTCTGTCAAATATTCTCCCAGGAGTGTTTAATCTTGACAGCAAGAGATAAAAAGTAAAGTTTGTGGGTTTCTTTTTTAATCTGAAGTTAGGCTGATAGGAAGATCATCAAACTAGGAATTAATCCTAATGCTGCATCAAAATGCACATTTTCATGTCTATGTAATTAGTTTTAATAAACATGTTTGATGGTTACTAAAAAAACATATTTTTCAATGCAGAAATAGCATCTCGTAAACTACAGCATAAAGAGACTTTTGCAAGACTATTTGTTTTTTAATTACAGTCTGATTATGATAAGCATTTGTGTTTTTTTCCCCATGTAAAGACTAAATTAATATTATAAATCAATTTTCTAAATTTGAGGCTTAAAAACAATATGTTAGACACAACTCTGGATGTCTGCTATAGTAAATTATGGTTTTTCTGGCATTTTCTAGAATGTTTGTTATTGCGTGTAACCTTTTAATTGGGGTCATAGTTTTTAAAGTGCTTACAAGTTTTATCATGCAAGTGTTTGGTTTAATAAGTCATTAGCCACTAATAAATCACTTTTGTGATTATTTTTCTGATTGCCTGTTAGGTTTGTATTTCATTCTGGCCCTTAACATTTTTAGATGTAATTCATTTAATGGCAATTGAAATCCTAGATTATTTCACCAAAATATAACATCAGAGTTTTTAGCTGTGTATGTTTATTAAAATAAACTGTAAAGAATGAAAATTTAGTATGGGAGCAACCACACCTTGAATCTTATTTTTATTTTCCTAAACAAAAAATTTCTTAACTTTTATTTCAAAAAAATTGCAAATAAATTTTGTTATAGAATTCTTATATATATATATCATATCTGCATGTTAATGGTCTTCCATTTTACTTTTATCTTTTCACATATAATATTTTACAAAAATGACTCAGTTCAAATGAGTGATCTTTGCAAGTTAAATAAAGTCCTGTTATATTTACAATAAAATGTTGCAGTAATCAGTGAGCCTCAACTAGTTTGCTAGAAAAATGAGCACTTTTGTCAATCACTTCTGAATACAAAGTTTTCTGCATGGAATGGAACCATTTGGGCATTCAGGTTTTCTACTATAATGAAGCTTTAATAAGTCAGTAATAGAAGGTTTTGCAGCAAGAGATGATGACCAAGACATCAATTATGTTAACAGATCTTAAACAGAGAAATTATGTTTATCTATATTGACATATATAATTGCTTGTTTGTGTGGCTCCAATGCAATTATAGATCAACATTTTGCTTCCAGATATGTCAGTAGAACCTTTGGAATTCCACTATGATTCTGAATGTCTATGTTATAATGCATTTAAAATTTCAGAGAGGAATAGGGGCACTGCATGTTTTTTGCTTTGAGTGGACTATTTTTCTCAAAATCTACTTGCAACTGCTTGTTTGCTTTTTATTTTTGCTTTTCAATTTAGAAATATTTTTTCTTTACGAATTGTACGATTAAAAATATTTTCTGGCTCATCTGATCAGGATATAACAATATAAATCATGATCTGGGCCACAAAAGGGGAACTTGTAGAAGTTCCCCCCTTTACTCAGAGATCTGTTATATGAAAGCGATCCAATTAGTACCCTGGGGTGCTGTCATAAACATCACATGGCTTGTCATGGAGGCTCATGAAAGCAACACAAACTAGGTAGCCATTACAGTTGACAAGTAATGAATCCTACAGTAAAATTCAGAAACTATTAATTATTTTAGAAAAGTGTATAGACTCTTGTGGAAGGAGGTCTATCGTTTGTAAAAAGGCTTGGTAGCTTAATATGGAAATTTGATGAAAGAGCAACTGAGTGAGAGCCAAGAGGTCTGTGTTCTTCCTCTGCAGCTTCATTAGATGACTAAGTGATTTTTTAACAAGTCCTGTAGAATCCCTGGACCCTAGTTTTATTTTATTTTATTTTTTGAGTTGGGTCTCACTCTGTCGCCCAGGCTGAAGTACAGTGACATGCTCACAGCCACTGCAGCCTCGACCTCCTGGGCTCAGGCAATCCTTCCACCTCAGCCTTCCAAGTATCTGGAACTACAGATGCGAGCTACCATACCTGGATTATTATTATTATTATTATTATAGAGACGAGGTCTCACCAATTTGCTCAGGCTGGTCTTGAACCCCCAGGTCTTGCCAGTCTTAGTTTTCTTATCTGTCAAATAATGGAAGAGGATTTTTTTAAAAGTCTGAAATCCTGAATCTACAAGACTCTGGCTTCTCTGGTGAGGATCTCCAAATTCAGAAGGTATGTAATCTGTATTACGAAGATGTTACCACTTCACGGTCTGTTTCCCAACCCTACATATTGATGCGATCTCTTACGTGCTGTGTTGTACAGATTAAGGGAGACGAGAGTTCTTGTGAGTTAGACTTACACGTACAATCATAGTGTGTTTCCCTTTGGAGATGAGCTAGCATTCTTTCCCAAACTATGACTGTGTAATTAAGTAGAATTTTCTGAACATTTGTAAAGAAGGAATGAATCTGCAGAACTTTTCTAAAGAGAAAATAAAAACGTAAAAGCATGGTAGTAGGGAAGGAGTTAATACAGTAACAGAACTCTAAGAATAAAAGTAATGAAAGGTACATTAATGTAAGAATTCAAGTTCAATCAGCTATACTGAAGTGGCAATCTCCAATAAAAAAAAGTTTCAGTTCTGAAGAATGCAGAATATTAAATTTGATAAGATAATTGCTATTTTATTATTTCAAGATAGTTGTCACCTCTTAGAAGTGTCAAATAATTACCATACACATTCGACAAAATTGAGTGGCAGACTATATAGCTTGAATGTGTCCTATGACATTCCCATAGCTTTTGTTAGACAGGTAGGCATGTGGTGACAGACATAAAAGTATGGTACCTACAACAGTGGAAAAGTCAAGAGAAGTTATATGTTGAAAATCTAGGAGGAAACAAGTAATCTCCAATTCACAGCATTTCAATATAGTGGAAAAAAGAACCAGATTAAGTTTCAAGAGGCTGTGTGGATTGAGTCCTGGAAGTGTGATACAAGATAAATCCTGTTCTTTGTCTGAGCTCTGTTTCAGAGAATTTCTTCCTTGGTGTGCAACAGCATTCCCAGTTAAGTGGGCTTGATACCCCCAGTTTCTCACCTGTCTTTCCATCAGTGGTTTCTGGAAGTTGATGGTAATATAACTAGATTGAAAGTAGAGGCTATTTTATAATTCTCCCTTTATCCAATGTGGAAATTCCGATTCCAACTCTCTATAGCCCCTATTTGGGTATGTGCTTTTTTAATAAAAAAGTTGTTAAAGAGAAACTTCAAGGAAACATCTTAAAAGTTAGATCCCTGAAGGATTTTCATCAAGCTAAGTTTCCCTTTTGTAGTTCTGATTGGAAATTACAACTGGTGTTTTAAGTGTAAAGTAAAATACTGTGCTTAAGCCTCCTTTCCCAAGCCTACTGTTTTTCTTGCTGCGATTGTTTAATCTTGTTTTGACAGTGGATAGAACACTAGAACTTGTTGGGCTTATATTTCAAATTAGCAACTGCCTTGAATAACTAATTTTCATGACTATCCATCTTGCCTAAAATGGGCCCAGTTTGCTTGGCTGAAGAGGTTTTATCATCAGTTCAGGAATAGGAAAGGTCTTGCCTTGATTGCCTTATAGTGACTGTGAGAGAAAATGGCGGTGGTGACAGGGAAATAATGGCTTCTTCCCCTCATATCTCTAATGTTCCATTTATCTTTATATAAAAGCTTTATCTGAAGAAAAATTAAAAGTTAAAAAAAACTTTGTGCTAAACAGACAGTTTAATTGGTTCCACTATTTTTGGAAACTGGAAGATAAATGCTACGTGTGAAGTTAATAAACCATAATTGGAATTTGCTTAAGAGCATTCCTTCATTCCACATGGACCCATGCACTGCAGGAAGCAATAGGATCTAGCTGTAATTCAGGAATATATAAGCCCCTTTCCCAAGAACAGTGGTGACTTACTGTGTGACCTTGAGGAATTTAATAACTTTTCTTTGTCCCCACTGGACAATAAACAAATTAAGGTGGAAATTGAAAATCTAGAAACAAACACATTCACTTAAAAAAACAACATTTTTTTCAGTTCTTGGTTGATAACACTATCATATGTGTATCCACATTTGCAATTTTCCCCCTTCTGTGTAACACTTTCTCTCCAAAAATGACTTAATATTTTCATGATTCTTCTGAACTGTGTACCTATATAGGCTTATCATTGTAAATATAACTTCCCTTTAGACTTTACATATTATCAAGAGATGAATATTCACCCCACCCCAATTTTAATCTTGATGTTTTAAAATATATTTGGAAATGTCTTTTTAGTTGTGCTTTTACAGATATGTAGTCTGCCCGAATCTTTGAAAAGGAAAGAGTAGCTTATATTTTTCAATCTGATAACCTGTTTCATAAAAATGTTATATAATGACAGCAAGATCAAGCAGAACATAGTAGTATTGTAAACTGAGAGGCAGTATATAGTAGGGGGTTAGAGAAATGACTTTGAGTCCAGACTGGGTTCAAATTTCAGTGTTGCAAGTTACTAACCATGTGATATTGGACCCATCAGTCTCTTTATTTAGAAAATTGAAGAAAACAATACTTAAGGGTTGATCTGAAAATTCAGTGACATGAGAATCTGTGGTCCAGAGACTATCAAAACAGTCCGTGTACCATAGGAAATTCTTTTTTTAATTGCATGTTTTTTTAATTTTAATTTTTAGTTTAAAGATGTGGGATACAATTCAGGGTTAGGTACATAAGTGGTCATTGTACAAGTAAATTTTGGGCCTCCCCTTGGTCCCCACTTCACCTAGCTTGAGATTGGGTTCCCTTATTGATGTTATGTGCCTCTTCTCCCTCCCCTGGCAGTGTCCCACTACTGCCAATCCCTTTCTTTTCTTATAACTGTTCATGGTCTGCTTATGAGTGAGTACATGTAGTACTCAAATCTTTGTTTCTGTGATAGATTGCTGAGTATTATAGATTCTAAATCTATTCAAGTTGCTGTGAGGTTCATAATTTTGTTTTCTTTATGACTGTGTAATATTCCATCATGTTTATGCACCATGTCTTTTTTACCCAGTCCACTTTTGATGGGCAGCACGGTTCCATGTTTTTGCTATTGTGAGTAATGCTGCAAAAAACATGCCTGTGCAGGTATCTTTTTTATAGAGTGATTTGAGTTCTTCCAGGTATATTTCCAGAAGGGGGATTGCTGGGTCATATGGAAGGTTGATTTTTACATCTTTTAGAAATTGCTGTACTGGTTTCCACAGAGGTTGTACTAGTTTACACTCCCACCAACAGTGTAGAAGCATTCTCTTTATCCACAAGCAGCAAACAGATAATTGAAAAAATGCTCAGCCTCACTAATCATCAAAGAAATGCAAAATAAAACCACACTGGGATACTGCTTAATTCCAGTCAGGATGACCATCAACCATAAGAAATTTTTAATGTGTGTCAGCATATGAAAAAATATTAGATTTTGCAATGAATCTGGGTTCTAACCCCAATTAGCATGCTTACTAATTGTGCAGTTGAGTGGGTTCTGAACTCTGATTTTGTTTTCCATTTGTAAAATTAATTTTTCCTAGCAGGATTAACCGTATTAAAATCTCCTCAATCCTAAATACAAAGTGATTTCAAAGAAAAGTCTGTCCCATTTACCAAATGGTGAAATTTTTAAAATAAAATTGTTTTTGGTCATGTCCATTATGAAAACTTTTAGAGATATAGATACATTTGTCAAGTGTTTACTTATAGGCTTACATTTATTAGTGAATACAAAGTTTTATCTATATTATTTCTTTGCAACTGTCATACATATTTCATGAGATACTTTTGTTGAATTTCACATTCATATTTAGTATCAAGCTTTTACCTAATGTGGGCATTCAGAATTTCATCTTCATTTCTTTTTCTTTTTTTAGTTGTAGATATAAGTTCTCTCCAAGTTGCCCAGCTAGTCTTGAACCCGCAGGCTCAGGCAATCCTCTCACCTCGACCTCCCAAAGTGCTGGGGTTATAGGTGTGAGCCGCCGCACCCAGCCTTCATCTTCATTTCAATCTGAGGATTTTAGGATACAGTGGTTTATTAATTCATGTATGGTGTCATTTTTATCTTAAATCATATGAATTTATTGCAACTTTTACTTTTTCCATTCATCCAATAGACAAATATTAATCTCCACAGTAAACAGTTACTGTATTTTTTGAAGAGATATTTAAAAGATTTATTAACATGCTTATTTGAACACTGTATAAATCCTTTTTAAAAATGACAAAATCGGCATTGTTTTTAAATTTAACCTCCTGCCATTTTTATTCTCATTGATTTCAGTTTAATCGATAGACCTCCAAAAGTTTGCAAACTTAGTATTGTTTGAGATGTTTCAGGTTAATGTATCTTTACCAGACATATTATGTTGTAAAAAGTAATGTCATTGTCAGATCCCATCATTAAAACTGAAAATACAAATATAAGCAGCCAACTGTTTTCTAATAAATATTTTATTTGAGAAGGATTTGCCTTATACTTAGGCATAGATGGACTTAGGTATAGATGGACATATGTTTAATGCAGGTAACATAACATATTTAAAATACTTGAATAATACCTAGACTGCTATAGAATTAAATACATAGAACAATATCACTTGGACCTAGAATAGCCTTTCTCAAAATTTGTGTTGCAAGATATCTTTACACTCTTAAAAATTACTGACCCAAAAAGAGTTGTGTTAATGTATATTATATCTACCAATATTCACTGTTTAAAAATTAAAACTGAAAATCTTAGAAATATCTCATTTATTTATTTTAAAATAGCAATACACCCATTATACATTAACATGAATAGCATGTTTTGTGAAAAAACAGGATTGCATTTTAAAAGTATTTAATGAGAAGAGTGGCATTATTTCAGTATTTCCAGATATCTTGACATAATACAATTGGGTTTGTTGTTTAAGTATATGAAGAAAATATAACCGCACACAGATATATAAGTTAAAAATGGAGACTTTTTAAAATAGCCTTTTCAGGTAATTATGGATATTCTTATTTGAGTCTGCAAAAACTCAGTAAGTGGTAGTCTTACAAAGACATTTACAGTGTAGGATCTTTTTGGAATCATATCATTGAATTTGTTGTATTCAAATTAAATCCATTGGTTTTTCTTGCAGTTTAAATAATCTTCTTCCTTATGCAAAATCTTGTAACATTGTGCCTTGGTTTTTTTGGAAAATACTGCTTCACTGAAATATGTAGATCTTCTACATGTTGACACATTTCATTATAAAATGTCCCAAAAAATCACATTTATAAATTACTATCAGGTTTATCAGAAAGATCCTGAAGTGCTGGGAAGTTGGGCTCATGGTGGTGAATTCAGGTTTTGTATAAGATGTATTTTTGAAATTAGCCGGGTGTGGTAGCGCACGCCTGTAGTTCCAGCAACTTGGAAGGCTGAGGCAGAAGGATTGCGGAGCCCAGCCGGTTGAGGCTGCATCCCGGTCACTGCACTCCAGTCTAGGTGATAGAGTGAGACTCCAACTCAAAAAAAAAAAAAAAAAGATGTATTTTTGCTTGAAAGCTTGAATTTTATCATTGGCAAAAAATGCTAATATAGTTGATTTCTTTAAAGTGACTACATCACTTCACTTATTTTTCAGAGAATGTTAAACATTCTAAATAGCTACCATAGTCTTTCAGTCGTTATTTTAAATAACAATAATGTTCCATTAAAAAAGTGGATGGTTCAGCTCACAACTGAAACAATCACACAAGCATTTTTCTTCAAGACAACTATTATACTTAATTTCTAAACGAAAATGTTTCATGCATACTCCCCATTTCATCACACAGAATATGTTTTTAATGTATTTAAGGGCCAAAATAATTTTTATTATATTTTTCAGTGAAATTTGTATCTTTTTTCCTTCTGTGTGTGAATGATTGTAAAAAACAGTTTACTGCCATAGCCTTGACTCGTGCCAAGAAATCAACAGTTCTACCCTCCATTGCTTTTGCGCTATTCTGAGTAAATGTCAGCAGAGTGAAAAATACAATAATGTGTAAACATTATTATAAAAATAGTTTTGACATCAGGGCAATGGAGGGGTGTTAGACTATACTTGGAAAACCAGTAACAGAAGGAACTGATTAAGGGATATTTGTATGCAGTAATAATAGCTGACATCTATATAGTTTTACATTATTGCATTGCTAAATGTTGATATCTACAAAATAATTTTGATTACTAGTCATCTTTTTAATATTCCTATTCAGCACTGAGCCTAGTGGCTCAAGCCTGTAATCCCAGCACTTGGAGAGTCGGAGGCAAGAGGACTGCCGGAGCCCAGGGTTAAGGCTGGCCAGGAAAACTTGGTGAGACCTTGTCTCTAAAAGAAAAAAAAAATTGCTATTCAGTCATCAGTTTCGTGAAAGTAGTAATCTGCACTAGGCTTTTACATCAAAAGTTTTCATTGATGAGGTTCTACTAGACTTGTTGGTAAAAGTTTTTTTTAATATTGCTATTTTTCTTTCACCTCCACTTGACCACAAAACAAAAATGTAGAAAGATGATAGCAGGATAATAAGTTAACATGGAGAGAGGAAAGTGAGGCAGTAGGGAAGGGAAGATAAGAGGAAGGAAAAGAGGAAAGAAGAAAGAAAAAAAGAAGAAACCAAGAAAGTAATGAAGAAAAAGAAGGATGGTATGAAGGAAGTCAGGAATTGAGATGAACATTAAAATGCTTCTTATCTGGGCTGAAGATCAAGTTTAGTTGAGGAAGGTCTTTGAATTACTGTTGGCTCCATTTAGTAGCTACTCCAATCACCTTGTTGAATTAGATCCAGGTATAATGTGAGTTATTGCATTGCATATATTTTCACATACACCCAATCTTGGAAGAGCAAAACTTTGAGAAAACATGAAGGTTCATATACATTTTTTGTATGTTGTTGGAGGAAAAAAACAAACAAGCCTCAATGGCCATTTTATTTAAAAAAATACAGACACATACATTGAAGGAAAAAAAAAAATCCAAACGAAAACATGGCTTGCGTGAGCTTCTTCTGCTTCTCTATCTTCTTTTTGTTTGTTTTTACGTAAAAGAATATAGCTGTGGCTTAACAGGTAATAACAACTGCCAGACATGTGCCTGTAACTGGACTCCAGGAGAAAATTCTGCCAGGAAACTGTCTCCTAATGATACAATCTGCATATTTTAATGAGGCTAGAAATGTAGGAAACTGCATAGACCCTGGACTCTGCTCATTCTGGGTTTTTTTCCCTTCCTTGTAGATTGTGTATTGTTTCCCTTCATTAACACAGGATCACTGGAAATGGGTTTCCTATCACCATCCACCAGCTGATATGGCCTGACATTTTCGGAGTTCAGATAAAACACCAGTTACCTTTCTGGGGTTACTCTATTTTGTGCTTATTCTAATGATGTCCATTCAATCAGTGAGCAGCTGGCATGACTATTACTTTAAATAACACAGAATAAAACTATTATCTATTTACAAAAAAGCAAAGGTATGAAAGATAAACTTTTTTAAAACATTTTTTTATCCTTCCTCTCTTTGCTTGTATGATATGACTTCTTTACCTTTTTTTTCTTTGCTCCAACCTCAACCTCTTCATGTTCTCACTCTCTTACTATCTCTCTTTCTGTCATCCCCATTCCTAATGTCCATTGAGCATCTGCCATGGGCCAAGGTCTACACTAATCACTTTGTATGCATTTCTTTATTTAACACAATATGGCAAAATAAACATGATTACATATGACTACTTTTTATGTGTGTGTGTATATGCAGGCACATGTGTATATGTTTGTATCACATATGTATGATATTCACATTTCTTGTGTGCTTAGCTAAATCTCGTACAGTAGGTATAAGTGGAAATAAACTTGGTGAGATTGTATAAATTGTCCAAAGACACACAGCTAGAAAGTTAGAACTTGGATCAAGACCAGATTTATCAAAACCTCTGAGTTACCATGGCTTTGCTTTTAGACCAGAATATTTGAAAATACAAACTTTTGCTGGGTTTCTTTCTACTTAACCCAGTTACTCAATTAAGTTGAATACAGAAAACAGAAAGAAATTTCTTTATATGTTAATGATCTGAACTCAATTAAATCTAAAAGTATAAGGTTTGGGGTTCTCTTATCCCAAACTCTCTAATAATAGAAGTTTGTAAGAAACAGCCTGGAATAGATTAAGCCTTCAAACTAAAAGTCAAAGGACAGGCTCATTTGCATCTAGATTATTTTGATATACATGGTTCATAGATTACTTTTCAGAAACAGCCTCAAGTTAATGGTCAAAACAGTTAGGTTTGAATCATGAATAAATAATTTGGGGTTAAAAATATCATTACCCAAAAAAATCATCTTAAAAGAAGCAGATTTATAATATCCTTAAAGAAAAATGTTCTTTTTAGTTAAACATTAACTTTTCATTTTAGCTTTTAAATGTTTCCATAGCTTCTTAGACTTATCGGCATAGTGTTTTATATTCTGTATTGTGGTAACCTATTCCTATATTCCCTTACTGGGCCGTGAACTTCTTGAAGCCATCATTGTAAGTTCACTCCCTGGCATCCATATGATCCATATTTTGGACCATAATACGATCTGTAAGATGTGTGTAGAAATGAATAAATTAAGGACTTTTAACTGTCAAAAAAAAGAATGAAATTTTGTGCCCAGGGAGGGAGTCCAATTAAACCCATTTTAATGCATGACTGTCCAGATGGTTTTAAAATACAGATTTTTGGATACACTGCAGAAATTCTGAGTCAATAGGTCTGGGATGGGTCCAGGAGTCTGCATTTGTAAAAAAAAGCACCTGAGGCATTTCAGGCCTTACTTCAAGAAATGCAGTTGAATTGTTTACAATTTTAGAAAATAATTAGGTACAGTTCTGATTTGTGATTTCTCTATTTCGCACATTCAGATCCCTGCTCCAAGCAGATAAACATTCATCTGGAACACTCAATCCCATAGTTCCTGTGTCTCCTTCTCCACCCCAACCTGCAACTTTCCGTGGTACCTCTCTTAACTCATTTCCTCTCTCTTCATCACTAATTATAAAACATCCCCATGACAGGAGTTACACAAACGGCTGCCTGAAATAAGCATTGATTAATTTTTATAATATTTTTATAAGAACCGTATACCTTTTTATCAGGTGAATAATTACTTTTCCAAGTATTGCCCCTTCATTGCATAATGTTATATCTCATAAGGAGGTGAGACAAAGCTTGTTCATGCAAATTTCTAAAGAGGACAATCTAGAAGCATTATGCTTCGTATATGGTAACCGTACAGTGTTTTCCTGAAACAACTTCTGAAATGTTACTTCTCCAAAGTTAGTGCTTTTAGAAATACCTCGGGCCTGGGAATCTTCATTTTTAATAAAATCTAGTTGATTGTAATGTAGATGATTCAGACATTATTTTTTGAAGAACTTTTCACTGAGGATACAGTTAAAGCAGGTAGTTAATTATTTTAACTTTTTTATCTTCTTTAAGCCTCCATGAAATATTTTCCTGCTCAAAACTCTGCCTAGCCTTTCAGCGCATCTTTAGTGTTTTCCTGAAGCCTCAAATAGCCAATCAGAAGAGAAATAACACGTGAGCACAAGATGGGGAGATGGAATTGAATAGACTTGGTAGCTTTATTTTTTATTTTATTTCTTAAAAGGTTAATAGAATGGGTCTGTTTAACATAGCTTCTGACAACCTGGGATTCCCATAAAACATATTCATAGGTTTGAGCGGTATAACAGAAATTTTTGGATATCAGAACCTTGATTTTCTTTCTGATTCTATATGTATGTCCCCAGGATGTCTTTTTAATATTTTTTTACTGCCTGGTTGTAGAGGAATTAGAGATACATCATTTTACAAAAAGATATTTTAATTTTTTAAAAACGGTATATGAATATGTCCAGCGCTGTCAAATATGGTGACTGAATACAGTTTATAAGAGATGTGTGCCTACTTTCAGGTCAGGGATCAGCAAACTTCAACCCAAAGATTAAATTTGGCCAGCCACCCATTCTTGTATGATCAGTTAGTTAAAAATAAATGACCTCTTCTAGAATATTTGATTTTGAAAATTTTTGTTTTTACATATTAAATGGTTGAAAATTCAAAAGCAGAGTAATATTTTGTGATCTCTGAGAATTATTTGAAATTTAAATTTTAGTGTTCCATAAATAAAGTTTTATTGGCACACAGCCATGCCATTGGCATTGTCTATGGCTGCTTCCATACTATAAAGGAGCAGTTCTGTAATCGCAACAGAGACCATATGTGACACTCCCTGCTTGGCGGACTATAAATCGCATTGAAGTAGTTATAACTCGTCAGCGTTTCAAGTGCCACATGTGTCACCTACCTGTGCGAAAAGTCATTTTCAAAGGTGAAATAAGGAAAGGCTCACACTAGATCAGCATTCACAGATGAACATTTGCAATAAATGTTGATGCTAGGGAACACTAGCTTTTAGCCCCAATTAAGTAAAATGTTAGCACACACATACAAAAAGAAGTTCAATCTTTTCATAAGTAGACTTGTACTACAATAAATTATACTCAATTATTAGTATTGTATTTTGAATTTCACCAAAAACTGTGGATATTTGTTTTCTTTCTTATTATGTAAATATGCATACGATATCCTCAATTTTGCAGTTTGGGCTGCAAAGTCTAAAATACTTACTATCCGACCCTTACAGAAAAAGTTTGACCCCGTCATAAAGCACTGAGTGCACACGTTATGAGATTATATTTCAGTTGTGAAAAATATTTCATTGCTACAGAATTGTCTTTTTTTTTTTTTTTTTTGAGTTGGAGTCTCACTCGGTCGCCCAGACTGGAGTGCAGTGGCCGCTCCCGGCCACCGCAGCCTCGACCTGCTGGGCTCCGGCGATCCTTCCACCTCAGCCTTCCAAGTAGCCAGAATTACAGGCGCACGCTACCACGCCCGGCTGATTTTTTGATTTATTGTAGAGATGAGGTCTTGCTGCCCATGCGGGTCTCGAACCCGCGGGCTCAGGCAATCCACTCACCTCAGCCTCCCAAAGGCGCAGGATTACAGGCTGAGCCACCGAGCCCGGCTAGAATTGTCTTTTAAAATATGATTTTTTTCACTGATTACAAAAGCAGTATGTACTACTGATACAAAATTTTTTAAATGCTGCAAGATATAAATGGAAATCCTCCTTAATTTTTACGACCTGGATATGAATAAACCCTGCTAGTATGTCGATGTATTTCCTCTAAAACTTTTCCCCAAAACTTTCATATATTTGAGACCTGACTGTAAATACAATATTCAAGATCGCCTAAACTGTGATCAGTAGCTTCCCATGATAGTCACAGGTTTTTGTAAACACTATTTTTGTAACTGAATATTATTTATTCATAAGAATGTGGCATAGTCTGAGTCTTCTTTGGTAGAATAATTAAGATTTTTTTGGTTTTGAATTTTTTTCTCCTTAAATGTTATAAAAAACCTTATGCTGAATAATGTATTTGTTCAAGCTTCGGATTATTATTTTCAGAATTATTTTAAATGATAGACTACTTTCATTCAATATGTAATTCTGTTGAGAAGTTAGATAACACATCCTAATTTTTATAAACACATCCTTATGGGTAAGTCAAGCTACTCATTAGTTGCTTAATAGAACAGAAGGTTACTTTATCTTATGACAACCTAATGGTAAAACAGTATTTATGGAACCGACTCTAGCGCAAACCTGGAAGCTTTAAATCCTAACTGTGTGACTTAAGTCATTAAGCTCTGGAAATTGGAAATAACAGTAGTACCTATTTCATAGGGTAACAGTTAAATTAAGTGAGGCAATGTACATAAAGTGCTTAGATCAGTGTCTGGCAACTAGTAAGAGCTCTATAAATGTTAGGGACAATATAATAAAATAGAAATATCCAGCCCACTTCTCTCTCTCAAACTGAGGAATACTTATTCCTACGGAAGTACCTATGTGACTTTGGGAAGAAATCTTTCTTTTACTGCATTAAAGTCAACTTCTTCTTTTCACACACCAAATTTTCAAAAGCTGCAGCTGTACCACATATGATATTTATATCCTTGACCTAGTCACAAAATCTCTGTTGAATTCTCCTATTCCTCACTTGTAACTTAGGAGATCAAAATCACCTACTTTATTGGATTGTTGTGAGGATTAAATTAGAGAATATATGTAAAGCACTTAGCCTAGCACCTGTACAGAGTGAGGCCACCAATTTCCTATAGAATACCCTGATAATAACAAACACTGAAAATCTGTGATTAGACAAAAGATGCTTCCTTGCCTCTGGTGGCTTTTGAAAACTTTCCTCACCCTCCTGTGGATAGGAGGATGGCTCCCTTTTACTGGAGAGAAGGTAGTCTTGGCTGCATAATCAGATGTTATGGCCATGCAGACAAGCTGATTAAATTAGCTACGTGTATGTCTCTCTGTGTGTGTATTTATAAAAGTGAAAAAGGAATTTAAATGGGTCAGAAGGAAGACATTTAAATTTGAGGCCCACAGCTGTTCTATGACTCCTCTTGGCTTCGTGACATTAGTTCCTCCTTTTAAAATATTAAATGTTGATAAAAGAAATGTTTAAACAAAGCTACTACGAGCTTTTAGTCAATTCCATTTGTACTTCTGTTTAATTCAAACAAGCTAGCGGGCATTTTTTTTTTCTTCTACTCAACTTGAAATGGTTGCAAACAAGTAACGTCGCCCAAAATTTTTAATCTCTCTGGAATTTATTCTTCAGAAATATTAGCTCACCTTATTTTTTAGGCAAAAAAAAGAGTTCATTATAATTTGTTAATCTAACTCTGCTGCCAAGTTGGCTGTTTTATTTAACAATAAATTGAATATAAAAGCTCCCCAAGGCAGGAAGACAGAGTACCAAGCTCTGAAAGTTTGGCAGTTTAATTGACATTTCATAGTAGCCTCAGGCAGAAGCTAATTTCAATGCTATTTATGTATACGTACTTTGGTTGTTGTATAGGTTAGTGCATGTGTACATACAGATACATGTTTCTGTCTTGAGGGTTATACTACAACTAAATTAAGAATGATTTTGTTTCATTGTTTTATACATATACTCATGCCTTATAAAAATTTGTTTTAGAATTGTGAAAGAATGTAATCTTTAATAATTTTTTAGAATGTCAATCCTTGGAAAGCTGTGCATTTTGGTATTGTTTTATTACCACAAGAAAACAGAGAAAAAAAGTTTACATTCTGTTATGGGTTGAATTGTGTCTCCCTATAATTCATCTGTTGAATTCCTCACCCTTATTATCTCAGAATATGGCCTTATTAGAGATAGGGTCTTTATAGAGTTAAAAATTAAAGTCAAGTCATTAGGGTGGACCATAATCTTATATGATTGATGTTCTTATAAAAAGGATAAACTGGGCACAGAGATGTTCATACAAGGAAGACAATGTGAAAAGATGACCATCTGCAAGCCAAGGAGAGAGGTCTAGAATACATCCTTCCCTCACATCCTTCAGACTGAACCAACCCAGCCCACACATTGATTTCAGACTTGTAGCCGCCAGAACTGTAAACACAATACATTTCTGTTGTTTAAACCACCCGGTTACAACAGCCCTATCAAACTAGTACACTGTCCCTTAAAGGAAGTATATCTAAAGCCTTATAACAATAAACTACATTAAAACACACTAAAGAAAGACAAAAAGAGATATTGATTGCTCATATATCTTGAGAGACATTCGAAAAAGTCTAATACATGTGAAATTAATCTTGAATCAACTCATAACACAGAAGCCCCTCTCAAGAGTCCAAGTTCATCATTAGCATCCATCAGAAAGTCCAATTCCTCCTAAAATGCTTAAAAGATGGGTGATATGAAAGATACTGCATGTTAAGTGGACCAACTTATCTTTAAATCACATGAAAAACTTATCTCTCAGACATGCTGAATTATATTACATGCGCTTTATTGCATACATTCTAGTAAAAAAAAAATCTGTCACTAGTATTTCGTATGAATAAAGTTATAGCCTTTAGTACAAGATTCATAATCTTACTTTAGGTAGTTTAGGTTTCTTAAAATATCTCCCCAGGGTTGAAGTCTTCATCCAGCTGGTGGCCCTATGAGGGAGTAGACTAAAGGATTATAAGACTTTGTAAGTCCTAATGTTGTTGGGGCTGGTAATTCATGAGTAGTAGATGCAGAAACCACAGGGAAATGCTCAGAGTGCCGAGAGAACTGAAGACAGGAAGGCAGGAGGCTCTAGGAACCTCCAGATTAATCTTCCCAGGAAGAAGCGGAGACACTAATGCTTGAGAAACATAAAAACAGACTACAAAAAGCAGTAAGGAAAAAACCACATTATGGCTTTTACTTATTTTGTTGGACTTTTATTTCCAAATCACACAATTGTCTGAGATGATTTAATGCACAATTACATAAAAAATGAAATTAACATGTTTTTAAAAGCATAAAAGCAACTGCTAAATAAAGCCATAACATTTTTCTCTGCACTACCAAGATAATGAACCATATTTTTCATCTCTAACTGTGCCTCTGTGTCATGAGTATGGAATTTGGGGCAGGAGGGGGGCAGGGAAATATACCTTCGCTACTGAGAGACTGTCTCATAGCTCCCTGGGAAGTGGCTTTTGTCACTTCCAGAGTGCAGTGGGTTGAAGAACAAAACAGCAATACTCATGAAGAATTGTGTTACTATGACACCAAGTGTCTAAACACTCTACCAAGTTGCGGGGGGAAGAGAAGAGAAAATTTAGGGTGTCACAAGTGACACATTGTATATCTTGGTACCTGTTTGACTGCATAAGGTTAACTTCTGACTCAAGATGCTGCTCTTTTTTAATCTAGATATTGTCATCTTAACACTTACATATACACCTATGTCTGCATATGCATGCACACATGTATGGAACTCACTGGTCCTCCTGCGTTCATCTGTGTGCACACACATACAAATCTATGTGCATGCACACAGATTATGCATATATATATATATGCATATTCATTCATATTAAAACTTTTCCCATTGTCTAATAGAAATGCCTCCCCATAGCAGTCTTTTCTGTAAGGTATTCTCTAAGTTTCTAAGAAGGAAAAAAGATGAAATCATGTTTTATTTTAGAACTATTTTACAGAGAATCTGCTACAGTGTAGTGATAAACAAAAGTTATAATTCCACTCAAATGTTGAATAAGCATGAACATATAGATATCATCTACTATCTACTATAATCTAGAAGTTGTGCTTGTGTTAGGGATAGAATTAAATTCATAGGACTTTGCTCTTGCCCTCAGCAAGCTAACAGTCTGAAAATAGTAATAATAACATTATTATTATTATTATTATCATTCCTTACATAATACCTAATACAAGCTACCGGTGTATGCCAAAAGATTACTTACATTACTAGAATGGAGATTGCAGTGTAATGATTTTTTTTCCTCTGTCACTCAACTACTACATGGCATTTGGTTGAGGAGCATGTACAAATTGGAGGTGGCAACCCCATCACCTACATGCTTTGCTCCAGCAAGATGAACTTTAATCAAAGGACCGATTCTCTGCTCCATGGACACCTTTTTATATTTTCCATGATTTAAAATGGGTAGGGACGAAAAAATCAAATGAGCAATTATGCTTGACATCTAGGATGAATTGAGGTTTTGTGAAAAAGTACAGAAAAATGTACGTACGTAAACACACAGATGTCAAGAGATCTGTGGGAGCAGAGTAACATGGGAGTTAGATTAGACTTATTATTGGCATTTAAGTGTCATTTGACCCAGCAGAACACTCCCTCCCCCTTGAAATAAATATTGCACTCCCTTGGCTTCCAGAATGGTTTGGCTCCTGGCCCATTAACTGATTTTTTTCAGTCTCCTTACTGTTTCCAGTTCTTCTCTTTGATTTCTTAGTGTTAGAGTTCACCAAGTTCACTCATTGGACACTTCCTTGTCACTGTCTAAAATTGCTCTCCCATCTCCCAAGGTGATCTCATCCTGTCTGTCTTATAGCTCTATTTTTATGAGACTTAACTTTATACGAAATTTCCCCTGAACTCCAGACTTAAATATTCAACTGCTTACTTAATATGTCCAATTGGATGTCTAATAAATATCCCAAACTTGACTTATCCAAATTTAAATTCCTGGTCCTACCTCCAACTGACCCTAGCTATAGACTTCTCCATCTCAGTTAATGGTAACTTCATCCTTCATTTTTTTCAATTCGGAATCTTTAGAGTAGTCTTTGGTTTGTCTCCTCTCTCTCTCTGTCACTATTGCATATCCAATTCTCTCAGCTATTATATTTTAGAAATATTTTAGTAATCTAACCACTACTGCACTGTCCACTGCTGCTATTCTGGTTCAAGCGACAACTATTGTTCCCCTGGGTTATTGCATTGGCCTTCTAAACAGGCTGTCCTGCTTTGATTCTTGCCTCCTGGAATCTCTGTTCTTAAAAATGGCAGCCAGAATGATCCTTTTAAAAGATAACGCAAGCCGGGCTCGGTGGCTCAGCCTGTAATCCCGCGACTTTGGGAGGCTGAGGTGAGTGAATTGCCTGAGCCCGTGGGTTCGAGACCCGCCTGGGCAGCGAGACCTCATCTCTACAATAAATCAAAAAATCAGCCGGGCGTGGCAGCGCATGCCTGTAATTCCGGCTACTCGGAAGGCTGAGGCGGAAGGATCGCCGGAGCCCAGCAGGTGGAGGCTGCGGTGGCTGGGAGCTGCCACTGCACTCCAGTCTGGGCGACAGAGTGAGACTTCAACTCAAAAAATAAATAAATAAATAAATAAATAAAATAAAATAAAAGATAACGCAAACCATGTTGGTCTTCATTTCAAATCCCTGCAATGACTCTATGTTTTCATGATAATTAAAGGCCTAAGTCCTTACTGTGACCTACACAATCTTTTTCTACTGACCTTTTCACTCTTCTTTCCCATTTCCTATACACTCTATTATGCCAGCCTCCTTCCTGGTCCTAGAAATCCCTAGGCATGCCCTCACCTCCAATTTTATCTTACTTTCTGTTCTTTCTTTCTGGTTTACTCTTCTCCCAGAGAGCCAGATGGCTCACTGCATCACCATCCTCAGGCCTTTTGTCAAGATTTACTTTGCCAGAGAACTTTCTTCACTATGTATTTAAAATTGCAGCGCTACCCTCCAGCATTCCCTCACAGCCTATCTCATACCCAGCTTCATTTTTTTCTGCATCACTTAGTACCTTCTAAAATACTCTACAATATACTTGTTTATTGTTCTAATTGTACATTAGACTGTGTGCTTCAATAAAGCAGAGATTTTGTGTGTTTTGTTCACTGATGTCCGTATCCCAGTACTAAACATGATAAATGCTCAACATATACTATTTTCATAAATGAGTGAATAATATGAATGGCATTATGTTACATATAATGCACATTGACCTGCTTTTTACTATTTAACCTGAGAAAATTCCTATTTTGTGAGGTATTTTTACATACTAGAGCATCATTGTTTCTGATATCATAGTATTCCATTTCAGTGGTGTTAATATGCCATCATTTGTTAGTTCCCTCTTACTGGATATGTGTATGAATTTTTAACTAATATAAAGCTACTATCTACATAAATATTAACTTACATAAATATTTATACACCCTTCAGATTATTTCCTTAGAATCATTTTTCTGGAAAATTTTAATATGAACCAAAGTGTATGCTGATTTTACCAAAGTCACCTCTGAAAAGTTGGCATTCATTTTCCCATCCAAGTACTAACCAGTCCTGATCCTAACATTCATTTTCTAAACTATCACAATCATAAGAGCACACTTTGAGCAACACGCTAACCCACATTTTATATTTTTGTTCAAAAGTCTTACCACCTTTATACATGCAATGTATATGAGCTTTCTTAAAATAAACTTATTTTGAAATAATTTTAGATTTATAAAACTTACAAACATAGAATATGAGGGGGGACCCCCCCAAAGGAATTTATTTATTTAAAAATTGTGTATTTATTCTTACACATCTAAACTTCAGTCACCTTCAAAGTACTCTCCGTTTGATGCAATACACCTATTGAGATGCTTTTTTCATTGCTCAAAACAGTTTTTGAACTCATCAGTGTTGATGCCTTTTAGTACTTCTGCCATTTTTTGTTTCACCTTTCCCACATCAGCAAAACTTTTCACTTTGAGGACTTCTTTCATCCGAGAAACAACAAAAAAAAGTCACTAGTGTCCAGACAATGTGAATAGGGAGGGTGGGGCATGGGGATCATGCTGTTTTTGGTCAAAAACTGCTGAACACTCAGCACAGTGTGGGCAGGTGCATTGTCATAAGTGGAAGAACCAGTCAGATGTTTACCACAACTTTGCCACAACTTGGAAGAACCAGTCAGATGTTTGCAATTCATGACGAGACCTTCTCACAGCTTCCAGATAAAAACAAATTCTGCATGTACTACAAGGAGCCCGCCCTCCAAAAGATAATTCTGGTTTTTGGGGAAAGTCTCCCCTCATAGAGTCTCCCCCAGTGTAAACATCTTACATAACCCTTATGCATTAGTTAAAACTGAGAAGTTAGCATCAGTATGTTACTATGAATTGACTCCATCTAATAATGTTTAGATTTACATTTTCTTTCTGGTTGAATTTCTGCCTGCCCAGTTGTCATTTGTATGTCTGCTTTCATGAGATATACTTGTGTGTTATGTGCCAGGATTTTTAATGTATAATGTATTTTTGATAAATTAATATTGTCTGTTTTAAATATGGTAGACTGAGATCTATGAAAGGAAGCAATAACTTATACTCACGATTCAAAATGTCTATCATATTATTGATAATTCTTCCCAAATTATTAAATGTTATATGGCAAAAGAATTACAATAACATAAATATTTGGAGAGACGTTGATATATAGTATAGTACAAGCCTGACTTTTTAACCAAGATTAATTAAACTCAAGTTATTTCTTTATTGATTAGTTAAGTCTCTCTATTGTAAGTGACAAAAAAATCTAACTTAACTTGCTTAGCAACAAATGGCAATGAATTGTGTGATGGAATGGGAAGTCCCAAGGTAAAGTAGTTACATTCAGGAATCCAATGTTATCCTTAGGCCTTGGCATCACTACGTTTATGAAGTCTGCACATTGACTTCATTTATCAGGATCTGCAGGATGGTAAAAAGAGCTTCTGGTAAAAATCACATGAGTTATTTATTTATCTCAAAAATCAATCACAGTGACACAAGGAATAAGCTATGCTGATTGGCCTTTTCCAGAGGCAAGTGGCCATTCTTACAGATAGATGGAATCCCATGTGCTGAAATTAAAATTTTGAGCTGTTGCTGGAGTGAGGCACAAATGTCATGGAGGCAAACAATAAATATCTACTATTGTTAGATTTTACACATGATCATTAAGAAATCTGTTTTAATGTCATGTGAAGCCATACGGTATACCATAAGTGACCCGAGAATTGTTTCCAATTACCTGTGAGACAAATAAGATATGTATTTTTATTCTATTCGATTTCACCTATGGAGGAACTCAGCTTACTGATACCCAGTTAATTGGTGTTACTTTTCCTTATTCTCTGATCATTCTTTCCATCTGTAACTGTGTTACTTATAGCCATTACTTATAACCACACAGAAAATTTAACACTCAACATCAGTTTTTACAGTGGCCCACAAGCCACTATGCCAATTATTAATGCCCTTTGTTCAAATGTTCTAATGACCCACTATCTACAATATATTTTATGAACACATTTGAAAAATTTTGAGACTTTCACCAAAAGTCTGTCAGCTGTTACCCAGTGATCTACCGCTCAGATCTCCTACTGTGAATCTTCTGGTCTTTCTTTTGTTTTGCTATATACCTACACTGTTGTCAAGGAGACCCAGCTCTCCACTCTCTTGTTTGAACAGTCCGCAAGGTATTCTATTAAAAGTTCCAATTAAATGTGTACAGCCATTCACCTGTACATTCATCTCTTTACTCCTTTGCCCACACACACCAACCAACTACATGACCTAAAAAATACCAAGGGGTCAGAAGTCATCACAAGAAGGAACAAAATACTTGGGATCTCTAGGTATCACATAATAGCCATGGCAATGTTATCTGAAATAATTGCTGCCCTAACAAAGCAGAATAAACCCAGATTGAAAAGATGTAAATAAAAAGACAGAGCAAAGGAAAGATGAACAATTTTTCAATTGTATGACTATTGCATTAAAAGGCTAATTTTTGTGTTGCCAATGTAAAACATTGCTTTATATGGAGCAAGTGAGAAGTTATTGAGATAAGCAGAAAAGCCTTTAGATCATTATAAAATTATAGAAATACTTGAAATTTAAATTATACTACATCTTAGTAAATGTCTATTTTTATATGGATACTTTTAAATTTATGAGGCAGTATAGGGTAGTGGTTAAGAGCACAGAATTTGGAGTCAAAAAGAGATATTATTATCATTATCATCATTCTTGCTTACACTTGAATGTTCTTGAGGAGTTCATAGCCCTATTTAGGACACCGTTTCATGACCTATAAATTGAAATTATTAAAATTATTAATAATAGTGCCTACCCCATGGCATCTGGCAAGGATATAATAAGATAATTCATGCAGTGGTCTGAGTACAGACTTCATACAAAGTAAGTAAGAATCAACATATGTTAGCATTCAGTTAACAATACATTATGTTATTTTTTAAAAATTGTTCGCAAATAATTTCATTTGTTTTATATTTAAGCTTTTGTTATTTTATAAAATTTATATGGCTATTTTTAATACTTTACATAAAGCTTTACATATTTCCAATATGCTATTCCTGGTGCCATGCAAAGGTTAAAAAAAAACCTGGGACATGATCTTGTGATCCTATGGAAGTTTAGGTTCAATGGGGACATGGTGCTGGTTATTGTGAAAATGAGGTTACACTTATTGTATGCAGTCATTGGGAATAGAAATAGATGAGTGAATGAAATGTTCAGGAAGACAGATTTTGATTCATTATAAAATGAATGACTTGCCCTAAAATTCAGAACTGTTCTACAATGCTAAGGTCTACTGCCAGACAAAATCAGTTAATTTTCTATAGGAATTTTTAAGCAGAGGCTGGACAAAATCTTAGCCTGGAAATCATAGAGGAGATGCATTTACAGAATAGAGATTGAGCAAGGGTTAGGTGAGGTGACTAATAGGAGCCCTTCCTGCTGTGGGATTTCATGATTCTTATTTGTAAATAAAGGTTAGATACTTGTGTCCTTAAAAGTTTCAAATTCATTGACTCATTCCTTCAATAAACTTTATTAGTACAATGAAAAATACTGTAGGACCATGTTTATGACCATGGAGTCTGATATGCTTGCATTCAAATCTGGCCTTGGCATTTAATTTATTGTGATGTTAGGCAAATGACTTAACTTCTCTGAAGCTTTCAATTATTCATATGAAAATAGAAACAATCATAGTTTCTCTCTCAAAGGCTTTCATGGGTATCAAATAAAATATAGAATGGAATAACTTAAGCACAGTTCTTGACATCTAGTGTGCACTCAATATATGTTTGCTGTGATTACTATTAACACTGGATGAATGAAAGTCTGAGATATGGAGAATCACAGGTGAATTTTGTAGTATCTTAGCTTTTAAGAATTTAGTCAGTGAGAAAGTATTAAGTGCACATATCTAGAATCAAAGGGAGCAGATAATATATGCACATGTTTCTGTAGACATCCTCTCATTTATTCAGCATGTATGTTTATATACCTATAAACAGGAAAGAAAGGGTCTTTGTCATCATGGAGCTTGTTTGGTGTTGCAGGAGAAGAGGAATGTCCAAAAATTAAACAATATAAAATAGACAAGCATAAGGAATGACGTGGGGGTAGCACATGTGGTCAGGACACACCTGGCTGGGGAGGTGAGATGATCTGATTCTTGGGTGATGAAAAATAATTCAGAGGGAGGAAAGATGATTTCCAGATGGAATCATTAGGGTAACTCCACATGGGGAAAAATGAATTTAGAGTTTATTCTTGAAAGATGGGCAGAATTTAATGGTCCACCCATCACTTGCTTCATTCACCTGATGTGTATGTGTCAGTCATTGTAAACAGTTCTGGAAACTCAAGACAGCATTCTCATATGGAAAATAAGATGGATTACATAAGATGGCAGCTGTCTAAATCAGAAAGAGAGCAATGATAGTACCAAAGGTAAGGAAGTATACTTCCTGCAGAAGATAAAACAACTGGTGAGAGAAACGGCTGAAAAAGTAAACTCATCCGAAGTGCTGAAAGGTTTGAAATTTCTAGACTGAGGACATGGAACTTTGATCAGTAGACAATGGGGCAGTGCTAAAAACTCTTTTGAACAAGGAGGCAATATGATCAAGTGTTTAAAAACATCAACCCAAGGGCTGTCAGGAAACTCTTTCAATACCTATGTATGATGGTATACAATCACTTGCTCTTTTGTTCAGTCACTTATTTATTCATTTGCAAGTACTGATCCTATGTGTCCAGTGCAAAGCTAGGGGATTAGTAGGAGAAATAGAAAAAAGAAAGTGAGATATACAAACAGGTATGAAACAGACCTACTTGACGTTAACATATGAAAAGGACTATGATTTCAAGTGAAGTAAAAGTTTAAAGAAATAGCCATAAATGTGTTTTTTCATTCACTGTAAGAAAAATAGAAGATTCTTTTTAAAAAATCCAATTATACCATTTTGCTAACTGTTACCTTAGTCTGTTATGAACAAGACTTAAAGTTGGACTGAACAGATGACCCCAGATAAAAACACTAGGATAAGAAAAACCTAATATATTCAACCAACTGCAATAATTCATATTTTTAAGATTTCATTTAGACTATTATGAATAATTTTAATATACGGCCTCTAAAATTTATGAACTGTAGTTAGATGACATTTTCAATTCACAAAGGCAAATGAATGTATTTAGATGATATACAATCTTTCTAATGGTAGAACTTTTTAATATAAAGTTTTTATTGTAATAATTTAAAATGAACACTACACACATTTGTTGAAAAAAACCTCAAGGTCAACATTTTCAAATGCCACCATCAGTTTTGTAAGCTAATACAAACTTATCGTTAAATAAACTGGTAAGAAATCATGCTGCTTTCTTTTTAAGACCACAACATTATGTAAAGTTCCTTAATATAATTGCATTTTTTGCAGGAGAAAAATAGCAAAATGGGAGGTATGCTTGAAAATTCTTTGGGGTGTTTCCTCAGTCTACAGTAGTGACCCTTTCTTTAACATACACCCTAATCATAGAATACGGGAGTTGAACGAGAGTAGTCAGGTGTGTTTTATGACCCCACCTTCCAAGACCCAACCACAAATGGTTATAGCAAGGAGCTAGATGTATGATGCAAACCAATGTAGAAAATTCTAACAGACTTAGGAAGTAATGCTTACTGGCAATATACCATGGAAGTGACTTTTTTTGTGCTTTTCTTGAGGTCCTGATTGTTCCTCTTATGTGGATCCATTGAGATGAACAATATCCTTGCAATAAAATTTCTATCCTGTTTAGGTTAATTTAAATTGTGCTCTTGCTTGCAACCTAAAAACAAAATAAAGCAAAAAGACCTGAATCTGTACTGTTCTTTTGCAATTGCAATCAATAAAGATTTGAATTTTTTAAATCACCCAAATGTTATATAATCAGTATAAAGTATTTTTCAGCCCCCAAAATTATAAGTCATTGGTTAAAAACAGATTCTCATGACTTCAAAAGCACATTTAATTTTTATGGCAATTTTATGATTTTGCAAAATATTATGTAGATTCTATCTTACTTTCTTCTTCTATGTACAAACCCAGAATAAAGATAATTCCTACTGCAAGCAAAGGAAATGCAGCCACAAATATAGATGATCTTGAACTCTAAATCAATTGGAATGGATTTTAAAACAGAACTAGGACAAGTCCTTTTAGAAATGAAGTTAGGGCAGAAAATGGTACTTCCAGGATAGCGTTGTAATCCTGATGTGATTCATTTCAGCCCATTGCTCGAAATATTCACAAATTTTTCCTTCCGCATTTAGTTCTCTGAACTGTTCAAGGATATGTTTATCAGCTGCAGGAAGAAATGCCTGGTAGCTTTAGAAGATTGCCCTGTCTTTTTGTATTACTTGTTTCAACTCTGATGTTTACTTCGATTTTTAAAATGACACTGAGAGGATCTGTAGGTTCAGATGGATTTTGGTAAGAGAAACTCAATGTCAAGAGACCAAAATGCTTCCTGGACAGCAACAATCAGTTAGTAGTCTCCCTTTCTCTTTGTTCATTACACACCTTCCTTTTATCTGCTTTTTTTTTCCTTTAGTTGTACATATTAAAATTAATGGCTGTGACATGATTTTAGAAGAGTATCCACTTTTATTTTATTAGCAGGTGTAATTCACAAGTATACTGCAGAAACCTCCATTACAATGCCCCTTTCTGACAGAATTCAATTGAGAAATGCTATTGCTATTTATTAATTGCTCAGGCTGCCCTGTCATGGTTGATGATGTTAGCGCAGACCCTCGATTGAGTTACATTCTTGTATTCAATTAGGGACTGTGTATTATTGTACATGTTATCACTGTAGAACCACAGATGCTAGCCATCTGTAGATTTGATTTTTTTCGCCTCATAGTCCTCAAAAATGGAGCAATTTAAATCAGCACTCCTAGAGAGACTTACAAAATAAAATAAGCACATAAGCACATCAGTTGCAGGTTTAAAAACAAGGACAGCATAAAATTTAAATTTGAAAGTCTCTATCAAAACTATTTGCATAATTAGAATCGCTGGGCATTTTAGTCATTCTAGGTGGTCACTTACATCGAAAGAAGAGGAAGGTCAGAAATGGTGCTTGTTTCTCATATTAAAATGTTTTTATCTGGTTAAATGAAGGACAATGTTATAATGTTAAAAGAGTAGAGGTACTTAAAAGGATGATACAGTAAAAGGGGCTAAAGATTCTCCAGGTGAAGAAGATGCATAAGTGGCTAACCAGTCCTAATGGGACATTTAGACTAGAAAGAGTGCATCTGCTCCTCACTTCCTTCCCTCCTAGTGCCAGGTAACTACTGATACTTCCCAATATAGAGCAACACTTCAAAATAAAGCCGCAGAACAGGAAAGCTCTCTGGCTGGTGGCAGAATTTAATTTCTCAGACTGTTTTCATGAATTATTCTAAATAGATGTTCTCTGACCATATAGACCCTTACCAAGGTACCTCAATAATGCATTATCATATCAGTACAATCATTTACCTTTGACAAGTCAGCATTCACCATGGTCAGTTTTGTCACTTAATGTCAAGGTGGATTAAAGTTCTCCTGTTTTTGCACAAACATGACCTTCCCTTTGAAAACATGAGGCATATACCCCATTGCTCTGGCCAAATTCCAGCTTAGGTAATTGCATTCTGTTACCTAAAGACCTCCTGTAGTTTCAATTAGAAAGCTCGTTTTTGCCACACACTTCTACCTGTGGTGCTGTTTAAGGATAGGTACTACACAGCTAAACAGCAAACTTGTCTCTCTCCTGAAGGAACTGGTCTTTATCATCATCCTTAATTAATATTTATTGGGTACCCACAGGGTGAGTGGCTTGGGACAGGGCGACTTGGTAATTAAGTGTTCCCAAGTGACAGTTGTTCCCTCTGAGGATGGATGTGGAGGACCAAAGTTTGAACAGTCTATTCATTATCACAAAAACATCATCTATCCTTGTGATTTTGGCGCTGTCTGCTCTCTTCTGATACCTGTCCATCTGGTACACCTCTAATCAAAACTATTTTTCACATCATTGGATTCTGATAGCCTCAGAATTATGTCGAGGAGCTCTTTGTGGGGACTGACCAAAGAGTGTGAGCTGGCCTTTCGGTTCTGACCAATTGCAAATTACAAATATCTTCTCTTCTGTGGGGCGGAGAGGGGGCGAGTTTGTTGTCCTAATGAGCAGCATGCTTTTAATGTTGAAACAAGACCTCTGTGTTTCTAGGATTACATTGTTGTCTGTGCCATCTGCTCTTCTTTTTTAATAGATAGCTCTGTTCACAGGATGCAGAAGCACTGGGAACCCTTCTAAAGAATCTGGTTTAGTACTTCCTTTTCCCTTTCTCCAGACATTGTCAGAATTTGTAGACTGATTTGAGATCTACCTGGTGAATGACTTCTTACTTCTGTGGTGATACTTACTCCTTGTCCTGTGCCTCCTGTACTCAGATTCCCAAGATTTTCTATTTTATGACATAACTTACGAGAAGGTGTGATATTGCCATGAGAAAATCATATTTCTCGAATGACCCTGTTTAACCAAAGAGGGCTCGTTCCTCTACTTGAGGCATCAATCCTGACCCTCTGTCTAAACATTTTGTGCTGCATACCTGCACATTCACGCACCCTGACCACAGGTGGAGAAACAGGGAGGAAGTAAAGCATTTGCTCTTTGAGAGTTTGTACTCTGGCACTAAATAGAGAGCCTTTCCCATGAAGCATGAGAAAGATAGACCCTTTGGGTTCTCAAGGATGATGGCAGATCATGAATTAAGAAAAACTACACTTTGTGGGTGCTATTTTTAAAGATTTATTCCAAATTTTTAAATGCCTCACCAGATTCCTTTTTTATTCCAAAAGAGGATGATAAATGTGGGAGCATCATCAGTGAGACAATGACAATATTATCTGTATCGGGGAGTTATCGTATAAACACATGTGTGATTGCTTGGACTTTGTTACAAGACCAAGGTTGAGAACTTTATATTCAGTGGTTGTAATTAGGTTTTTTTTTGTTTGTTTGTTTTTTGAGTTGGAGTCTCACTCTGTCGCCCAGACTGGAGTGCAGTGGCCGCTCCCGGCCACCACAGCCTCGACCTGCTGGGCTCTGGCGATCCTTCCACCTCAGCCTTCCGAGTAACCGGAATTACAGGCATGCGCTACCACGCCCGGCTGATTTTTTGGTTTATTGTAGAGATGAGGTCTCGCTGCCCAGGCTGTAATTAAGTTTTTAAAAAAATCCTATAAAAAACCCTAAAGTATAGCAAAATGTACTGTAGCTGCCAGAATACAGTATCTTCTGCTTGATGTGCTTTTTTCTGCATTCTCAACTCCCTTCAATTCAGCTCGACACCTTTCCTCATCTGTCTTCATCCTGCTGTCCTTATGATCCCTTTCTCTGTGTCCCATGAGATTTTTTTCTACTGCTGTGACATATCCCTGTATCCTTGGCATCATCTTAGAAAGAGTCCTTCACTGCCCTACCATAAAAGGATTTCTGCCACATATTCTATCAGGTATCCTTCCATGGTTGCAAGTAGCATAGACAACTAGGGGAAACTTAGGCAAAGAGGAACTTAGTGGAGGGAGAGTGGGAGCTCAGAGAATTGCTAGGCAGGCTGGAGCACCATGCTAAAAATGGCCTTGGGGAATGTTTCCCAAAAAAGTCCTTCTGTTTTAAAGATGCATACTGAAATATTTATGACTAAAATGACGCTTTTTCTAGAATTTGTTCCAGGGTAGGTTGAGGGTAGATGGGATTATAAAAGAAACAAGAATAGTCATGAGCTGATGAGTTTTGTAGCTGGATGATGGGTACATTTGAGTTCATTTACTGTCCTTGCTACTTTGGGGCATGTTTGAAATTCTCATAGGAAAAAAGCAATCAAAATTAAAAGATATATCCAAGGCTGGTGATCCTGAGAGCGTCTCACTATTTTGCATTAACAGAGATGGTGGCATGACTCTGGAATAGATCTGAGATGCACTCTAAGGAAGATGCCCTTGGCTCATAGGTATTTGCTCTGCTTTGATTCAGTTAAGGTGTAGGTGTGTGTGTGTGTGTGTGTGTGTGTGTGTGTGTGTGTGTGTGTACACGCACATATATATGGGTGTGTGTTCCATGAAATGGGTGTGTGTGAGAGAGTATATATACATGTATGTGCATGTATATGAATGTATATTCTATTAAATGGATATGAATATGCCTGTGTGTATAAAGATGTATAAGTGCCTGTGTTCTAAGACATATACATGTGTATGCGTGTGTTCTATGAGATGTATGTGTTCTATGAGCATGTATGCAAGTATATGTGTGCCTGCATTCTATGAGTTGTATGAACATGCATGAGCATATAAGTGTGTGTGTGTGTGTGTGTGTGTGTGTGTGTGTGTGTGTGTGCATGTGTGTGTGACATAGGTCAGGCAGTGTGCGAGGCCTGAGAACAGAGGTAGCAGAGCTGATGTGCCCTTGTCCCCTGTTGCAGCTCTGTTCCATGTTTAGTTGACAACTGTCCTTTTTGATAATCACTTCAGCCTTTGAGATTTCTGTCTGGTGAATACTAACCACAAAATATAAATGTCCTTTTCCCCAAATTGAGTATGTTTTACCTTTGTTAAGGCATGATCTGTATGTTTTCAATCAGTGCAGCATAATGTAAAAATATAATCTGTAATGTCAATAAATTTTTCACATGTTATGTCTCAAAACATTTTTAAAATAAAAAGAAATGGGCAGGAACAAAGGTGACCTAGATGGTTAGGAAGCAGTAAATAGAGAAAATAGTGAGCAAGTGATGAACTGCCTGGTTAGGGAACTGTAGGTAAAATGAGCACTTCTCTAATTTTCCTTTCTATCACTGGACTGAAGTCCGAATTCCAGGCAGACAGTGTCTAACGGAACTAACTTGCTTTTCTTCCTAGCTTCTAGATATATCTAGGAGATGAGTGGAAAATTCTGGAAGAAAATGGTATCTTAAGGGATGTGGTGAGATGCATCGGGTATTTGAATGACTAGGGTCAGTGGCTTTGGGTCTGGGGAGAAAGGCAGCTCTTAGAGAGGGAGATAGCAAGCTCTTTGGCAAAGAGAAAAAATACCAATATGGGGTCACTCCCAATACCAAATGTCTCCCTCAGTTTTTCTCCAAGACTCACAACTGCTCATTTTTTCCTTCAACTTTAAAATCTATGGTAGCATATTTAATACATACAGATTTAATTCCATACTTCTTTAGTGTACTATCTAGGTGTGGACCTTCAAGAACAACCCTAAACTACCTTTCTTTTTTTTCCTCTGGCCATTTTAGCCTATATGCAGGCTACAAATACTAGTCACAGAATAATTCTTTTGTTAAATGTTCTGCTTATTTCCATTCACAGGAGCCCTGGGGCAAGCTTCTCCTTCTGCGTGAACTTCCTTTGTTTTTCTTCTTAGCCTTGCAAATACGTATGTGTCCCTCTTGATCCAAATCATATGACCTGTGTTCCGCATTGCATTTCTGCAGACTGGCCTTTCCACATGGTGTTCTGGTCAGTGTGGACAAGCCCCCTTTTTCAAGTAAGAGGGTGAGGCCCTTGAAAGCAGGAGGCATGTCCTTCACCATCATATGTCTTTCCTGCTATGGCAACCAGCACCCGATGACCCATGTGGTAGACACCCAATCTGACACATATTTTGAATCAGCCTCTCATACTAGGGCAACATCTTCATGTTGACTGTGGGTTTTGCATAGAGGCATTCACGATGTTTCCTTAGTCTGCATCTAATTAGCGGTCATCTCTATTGACTTCTCTCCTCCCCACCCACTCTTCAAATCTTTCTTTTTTTATGTATTTATTTATTTACTTATTTATTTTTGTTGTTGTTGAGTTGGAGTCTCACTCTGTAACCCAGACAGGAGTGCAGTGGCCGCTCCCGGCCACCGCAGCCTCGACCTGCTGGGCTCCGGGGAGCCTTCCGCCTCAGCCTTCCAAGTAGCTGGAACTACAGGCGCGCGCTACCACACCCGGCTGATTTTTTGATTTATTGTAGAGATGAGGTCTCGCTGCCCAGGCAGGTCTCGAACCCGCGGGCTCAGGCACTCCACTCACCTCAGCCTCCCAAGGCACCGGATCACAGGCTGAGCCACCGAGCCCGGCTTCTTCAAATCTTTCTTCTATCTCCTTGTTCCTCCCACCCTCTGCTAGCTTTCACTACCCTAGACCATCAGGACCAATAGTGGGGACTCTCGTTGCCTTGAATCAGGTTGAGGCAATGTGAGGATTTGTTAACTCAATTGCTCCCTTCTTCCTTAGGAAGATTTGGAGACACACTATAGGTAACTGGATTTTACCACACCTGCTGCCTTATTTTGGTTTTTGGTGCAGTCCTAGAAATAACTATTTATGAAATTAGTCAATTAACTATTATAACAGAAGTACAGGAAAAAGAGGGGAATAAAATAAGGTAAAGTAGAACTATGTCAAGAGAAAGCTCGGTTTTGCTAATATTTGTATAATTGCCACAACCTTAAAAAAGAAACTATTTTTCTAAATTTGATATTTGACAGAGATAGTAGGGAACTTGGAAGCAAAAATGAAAAATAAAAAAAAAAAAGTACTAGGTCAGGTTGCTTGCTCCAGATATTTTTGGCATGGCTAAGATGTGCTGGGATTATTTCATTTTGACATGAACTCTGACCACTTTTCACTTGTAATATGATCAGGATGCATATATTTACCCAAGATGGGGTAAGGTTTATGATAACTGTAGCCTGATGCACTGTGGCCATAAGACTTCCACTGACTTACTTGAGCCAAGTACATCTGCAGCCTGTGGTGAACGAACTTGAGTGACCTATTTCTTCTTTTTTGTTTAAGAATCAGGACTATAAGCAGTCAAATTATGAATCAGGAACTAATAGGATGAATAGATGCAAGAAAACAGCATGCAACAATTTAATGAAAGAAAAATGTATTATATGCTCAAGACACAAATAAAATGCCACTTTTAGATTACAGTTTTTCCAATCTATTTATTTGCTTCATTTTCTATAACTGCTATTGCGCTCAACTCCAACTTTTAATATTCATTGGATAAACAATACAGAAAAGCTTGGTTATTTTCAAATCTTCCTTGAGCTCTTTCCAACTTATTTCACTGTCTATAATGGAGTATTTAGTTATAATAGGACACTACATTTTGCATGGTTAAGTTATTTCTCTTCTTTTCAGGATGTCTAAGAATATCATGCTGCAAAAACATGCTGGTTAAATGGTTGATTTTAGTCAAAATCACTGAATTCTCATTGGGATCCACTGTTTTACAAAGTGTGGCCCTTGTATAATTGTATCAGTTTCAGGTGGGGATTCATGCTGAAAATGCCTATTCCTGAGTCGCTTCTAAGACCAAATACATCAAAATGTCTGCTAGTGAACAGAGCTCAGCATTTTTAATGCCCTTCCAGAAGAGTCTATGTACACCAACTCTTTTGAGAATTGCTGATCTAAATTCTGATAGTAATATCAGCATATAATTTATCTAACTAGTAAGAAACAGGTTTTAAAAATCATCAATATAACTATAATCTCCTAATATCTCTACAAGGACTATCTTTTATTTATTTTGTTAATTGTACTGCTTTAAAGGTTAAACTTCACCTTCTTTAATTTTAGGAATCCCATCTGCTAGTGCTTGAATATTTGTCTCCTCTAAAATTCATATTGAAACTCAGTTCCCAAAGTGGCAGTATTGAGAGGTGGATCCTTTAAGAGGTGATTGACTCATGAGGGCACCCTCATGAACTGATTAATTAATTTAAGAATTCATGGAGTTAATGAGTTAATGGATTAATGGTTTATCACAGGAGGGGGACTGTTGACTTTAACCAAGAAGAGAGACCTGAGCATAACACATCAGCATGCTCAGCCTACTCACCCTGTGATCCCCTACACCACCGCAGGGCTCTGCAGAGAGTCCTTATCAGCAAGAAGATGTAACCTTTGACATCTTCCTCAATACTGGAGTTCTGTTATAAGCAACAAAAAATGGGCTAACATACATCCAAGCAAACCTCCTCTGCCTACATCTGGAGGATTCATTTTGAACTCATCCTCAAACTCAGCTTCTATGGACTTGGTCCCTAAATCTGTGCAGCCTCCTTTTATTTCAGCTATGCTGTTTTTTCTCTTCTATGCCACTCTGTGTCTGCTCTGTTTTCTTCTGATCAAATATCCAGCTGTCTGATGAATGCAGAGAAGTGTTCAGCTCACCAACTCAGCTTCATTCCCTTCTATCCCTAAATCAATACTCATTACTTTATTATATGCATTTTTATTTAAGATATTTAAAACTCTTATCTTCATACATTCTTCCAGTCAAGGACCATAGCTACTTTAAGTTTAAAAATAACATTTTGGAATTTATATCTATTTTTATTTATCAGAGTAATACATTATATTATGGAAAATTTGGAAATACTGTAAACAATTAAGAGTTAAAATACTCAATATTTTACAAGGCACAATCTTTAGAATTATTATATTTTTTAAAAAATTGAAAGCAGATAAAGAAAAAACACTAAGAACACACTGTATATGCACCCTCCTTTTTCTCACTTAAGTCTAATTCTTAATCTAGACATTCCTTTGTAGAAATTCAGTTTTTAGGGAGGAGAAGGATAAGATGTGACATGAGAGAGTGCAGAAGGGAAAGAAGGAGGAAGATGAGGATGATGATGGTAAATTGAAAGTTAATCTAAATGTATGTGTCAAAATAATATCTTCTCTCTTTTGGGGGTTGCTTGGAAATAACTTGAAAAACTACAATTGGTTATCTGAGGCACTAAAATCTCACTGTCAAAAGCCAGATATCTCTGTGCTCTGACAATTACTTCCCATTAGAGTTAAGAGCAGATGATTACAAAAGCAAGAGCAATGAATTTGATCACATGATTTGATTTGGTGCTTGGGTTCATTTTACTTTTCCTTTGTGAAGTTCATTTGGGAACTTCTTCACAGAACTTATCTTTTGCATGCCTAATATGGAACAGATGCAGTTTCTGTCCAATGGAAGTGATACTTGAACTCTTCTAATGAAAATTGTGAAAGTGCCAAGCATCCCTATTCTGTTATTAGGGTTATATTAGGCAACCGGCATTATTCATTATTTCTAAATAAAGTGAAGCGTGGACCCCCATGCATGAAGATATTTATTACTTATTGATATTTAAAGGTTGTTAAATTAATCTTATTTAAATTACTCCTACTGCCAAACACTGTTACAATAATTTATTATATAATATTACTTGAGGGTTTTCTTTTACTTTAATATAAAACTTGCAAAAGCAATATATTGCCTGTAGATTTTTCCTACAGTTCATTGTAACTGTGACTAATTCATCACAGCTGTTTAGACATGCAAAATCTATAATACTTCACAATGTTGATTTTCTGTTTCTGTTTTCTAAGACTAGAGCTTGATTTGAAACCATATAATGAAAAATTACATGCATCTCACTAGAAGAAATATTACTTTAACCACTTGGAGGTAGAAGACCAGGAAGAACTATATAACTCTGCAGTTGGGGGTGGTGTATGTAAAATTCTGATAACTTCGCTGAATTTTTGTATGCCCCCTGATGATGTTGAGTGTAGACCTGCCTTTAGTTGTTTAGTTTTGATCCAGAATTAAACTTTACTATTCCTGTTATTTGCAAGAGTTAGTATAGAATCTCTTCGAAAATAGAATTCTCCACCAAACATCTAAGGACCTACTATTCACTTTGTGCACTATCCATCACTCTTTCTCTTCCTCTCACTTTTTTCCTTTCCCTTCTTCATCTCCTTCTCTTTCTTTCCTAAAGGTCATTATACTACTCTGAGTTACCATCATTCAAGGGACTAGGCAGAGGCAAAAAAGAAAGTGTTGGTTTCCATCTTTCTACTTCTTATCAGATCTTATAATGGGTTAAAGAGGAAAACAAATCAGGGGTACAGGGAGGCCTTGCATTTATTGGTGGGGATGGATTATATCTATTCCATTAACATGGATGATTGAATGCTGCCTCAGTACGTTGTGTTTGATATTCAAACTGATGCTATCATTTTCTTAGTGATGATTGAAGGCTGCCTCAGTATCATTATGTTTGATATTCAAAGTGATGTTATCATTTTCTTGGTTTGCATGTAGAAAAGACTGATGAATTATTAGTTACATCAAATCTTTAACATGTGCAAATTAGTCAGATGCAAAACATGTTTATAATATTCATGGTTATTATTCCTCCATTTATATTATTTTTGAGCCTTCACACAAGAGCAGAAGAATATGTGATGGTTTTAACTGTCACTTAGTTATTCAGAATTTAAAAGATTTAAAGCACAGAAATCCTAGAAAAATAAAGGATATGTGTGGATACAAGGAAAAGAATTGCTTTGTCAACCAAAGTGTTGCTAGTATACAAAAGTTAATGGAAATAGTAGGGGAATTGAAAAATGCAGATATACTTGTCTTTAAAAAGTCCATCTGTATAGATTCTGGATAATTTATAAAGTTTGCAGGAGATGGGAGTGGTACAAACTGAATATCTATTTATTCATTCCTTCAGAAAATACTCATTCACTAAGGGAATCTAGCAATGCACAAAATAGAAATAGGTTTTGCCTTCATGGAGTTAGGAGAGGCAGGCATGAATTGAAAAACCACCTAAGATGTATAATTACTAGTTGTGACAGGTTCCATGAAGGAAAATGAAGGGAGTAATGAGAAAATATTAAAGGGATCATAATCGTGATGACCTTGGTCAAAGAAAATCTGTTTTAAGGAATCGATATTTAAGCTCAGACCTAAAACATGAGTAGGAATTAACCAGGGGCAAGTGAAAAAAAGAACTTTCCATACCGGACAGAAATGACAGTATGGCAGTGGTTTGCTATGACACAAATGCCTTAGAAATAATTCTCACTCTTAATATAGCACTTATTTCATTATATGTTTTTGTATTAGCATATAACATTTTACATGGATGCTCAAATGAATTAATTCATGCAATAACTAAATTGATTATTATACAGTCAGAACAATGAGAAATGTGCAAGTACTTTTTTGCAATATTATGTATTCTTTCTATATGCAAACACCTTTATAGTTCCCCTAAGAAGGTTGTGCTATGAATAACATGGAGAGAACTGTTTTAACTACAGCTAACTTTGTAAAACTTGGTTTCCAGTCCAGACCGGGGGAAAAAAAATCAGAAACCACATGTCAATACTTTTTAGAAAAAGAAAATAATTTGGTATCTTACTGTTACAAATATGCTGAGGTCTGAAGTTATATTTAAAGCTATTTTTAGTAAATAAGACTCAGCAATCCAGTCAGATTTGCTGGCGTAGAATTCATTTGGTATAATGACACTTAAGGGTTGCTTGACTTCTACTTCATTTCCTAGTGCTCAATCCCATTATTAAGGTAAGCGAGTGTGAAAAAAGGGTAACTCTAACACTATCAGTGTAACAGTTTCACTTTGTTGAATTCTTGTTTAATTTTTCGTTACGGAATATAAGTGATTGTTTTTAAAATCTCTCATGAATGGCACATAAAAATATTTACTGAATAGTATTTGGAGATATTTCTGGACGTGAATTGCTGGATTTGAAAATTATCCATCATCTTGAATCTACTTTTTAAACATGTCTAAATTAAGTAAATCCAAATTAATTTGTTTGTGAAAGTTCCAACTTCATTCACATAATTAAGCAACAGACTTAAACAACTTTTCTATGTAAAATGTCAGTTAATTACTAATACAGATTATTAAAGCTAAACAAGTAGCCAGAAGCATTTTTTTAATTTGTAATTGGATTTCTGAATGTTGTTTTTAAGTATAAGAACTCAACTACCAACTTTCATGATGGTAAACTAATTGTAATCTTATTAAGTTGTCTTGATTTCAGATAAATAGAACAGTAGCTACCACTTAAAAAATTTTAAAAAAACCATTGTATTTAATTCAATCTTATTTTTAAATTGTATTACTCACAAGTAATTTTAGTTACTTAATTTTTAAAGGAAGCATCCCATTAGCCATGGGGTATAAACTCAACTCTCTGTAGCACTCTTAATTAAAAATAGGACTGTTCATTCTTTTGTAATACTTTGTCAATATCAAAGGATAATGTATTTAATAAAATATTTAAAATGCCATGTCTATCTAGCAAAGATACCTAAGACATATATGGCAGAATATTCATCTTTTGTATGAAATTCCCAACCCCTAAAAAAAAAAATTAGAGCACAGATTTCAGCAGTACTCTCAGAAATACCTGTCACCACCAAGTACCTTCAACTCAAGATGAATGTAGGCATCACATCCCTGGCCTGGACCAAGTGACATCATGCAAATGGTGGCATTAGTGTCGTGAGTAATAATGGCTTCCTCTTCAATCCTGTCAAACAATATCAGGTTGCCAAGCTCTAACTTTTGTTACAGAGCTCAATGAAAACTAAAAAAAACACCCACATTAGTAGGATGCTGTGGATGGGTTAGTAAATATCAATTACCATAGGAATTACCATAGAATCTGCATTTTTGTTACTGTTGTGTTTTCTTTTTAAAATGAAATTCATAGAGGTTCTTTCTCTGTAGATTTTATTTTTCTTTCTACTATAAAATTAGAACTTGTCATTCCACTATGGGGCACTGACAGTTAAATAATAGTTTGCAAATGATTAGTGGAATGAGGAATTACTGCCCACAGAAAGAGCTCTGTGACTCAGCTGATAAAGGTATGCAGCTCAAGTTTACCAAGGAAACCCCACGGAACATATGAAAATGGGAAGGCAGAAGTAATGCTATCTCTTGAAGCACCCAACCAGTTTGTTAAACTTCCTTTAATTATCAGAATAATTTTCACTTGAAACTTAAAACCAATCGGCCCACACATATTTCACTTTAAGCATTTTCAGCTTTGAAAAAGGAGATGGTGAACGACATTAAAATGGTTCCCAAAACCCCCTTTCTACCCTCCATCTCCCTTAATGGAAAAGGGATCCTGGTAATATCCAGCTATCTTGCTAGGACAGCACCAAGCACAAAGAAAGGACAGTAGGGGTGGTGATTTTAATTATCTATGTAAATTAAACTATGTGCCACAGTCCTGTGATTGAAACTCATTACTTTAACTTTATTGTTTAGTTATGAGTGTAAACCTCAGCTCAATTAAATTATAAACCAGATCCTGATGGTTCTACATATTCTCAGTCTTTGAAGGAAAAAAAAAAAAAAGAACGCAGGACAAAAGAGTACTTCAGCTGTCTTTTCTATGTTATCATTCCAAATATGTCACTAAGAGGCATAAATGTAAGGAGAGAGTATACTATTTTGTAACCTGTAGCTGTGCAACAGAAAAATGCCAGTGTTAGGAGCTATTTATTCCAAATTTAAAAACAAATTATATTAGGTGCTTCCTTTTGTCTCTTTTACTGAACAAAATAGTGGTCTCATAACTCTCTCCCTCAAAATCATGTATGAATTAGAACCTCAAGCTCAGTTTCCCTCTAGTATCTGACATATCTTTTAATATTTTAGAGTGTACTATTTCTCGTTGTGACAAATAAAGGTCATTCTTCCTGTCTATATTTTTGCTGCCTCAGGGGATTATTCGTAACTGTCAGACTGTATAAGCTCCATGGACTGTAGACTAATTGTCCTTAAATCAAATATATTAAAATTTCTAATTGTGGTGAGAAGCAATGCTGTATTTCCCCTTGAGTAAGTGTTGAATCAGTTTCCTCACATGGGAGATTTATTTAGAGATAGTTTTACTTCACTTGAAATAATTGAGGACATTCAAAATGCCAAAGTTATTGGATTAACTTGAAAAGTTGCATTTGTTCTGCAGATTTGTTTCAAGTACAAATTTTAAGGTAGATGCCTTTAATTGACACTTAATTAACACATTTGCTTTTGGTCGATTCTTTCTTGGAATTATATTTCTTATCCCAATTGTGATATTTTGATTTGTAACAATTATACACTCAAAAATCTAATAACTTGAGATATAATGAGTAACTAAAGCTATTCAACTACTGTAGCAGGGTCATTATTATTAGTGATAATAGTAATAACAATGAACACTTTTTTGAGCACTTACCATGTGCCAGGTACCATGCTAAGCATTTCACAGGTATTGCCTCACATAATTTTAGCAATAATGCTATTAAGAGAAGATATTCTCATTATATATTATCCCATTCTAGGCCTAGGCATGCCAAGTAACCCAATGAAGTTTAAAAGCTATTAAATGGCTGAACCAGGTTTTAGACCCAAGTCCATTTCACTCCCAAGCCATATGACAGGAGTAAATAGAATGATAGAAAACGTATCACAGTTAAACCTAAAATACAAGTGAGAATAACCAAAGAATGTTATGTAATTGTCATCATATCTGGCTGTCTTTTCTCAACATATTAGTCTCTAAATTCTTAAGAGCAAATCAATGTGTCCTATAGATTTGCATCTGGAACCGGGGCCTAGCACAACACTTGGCACAGATAGGCTCTCAATACATACTTGTTCAATTGAATTTAATTGATGTTTGTTTTTAAAATGTATGGAAATATAAGATGTGTTGGCTCAATTTGGAATGTGGCCACCTTAATGCATGTAATTCAGCCTCTGAAGTTTTTCAACTAATGGTGACTTTCTTTTCCTTCCATCTTCCAAATGCAACATTGTGCTTGCTAACATCTCTAAGGCAGCTTGCCATGTTCCCACTACAATGAATTTTCCTGAACTAATTGTAATCGTGCCAGTGGCATCTTGTGATGCATCTAGAGAATTTCCAAGTTGTATCGAAACAAGCTACCACCAATCTGTAGAGCTCACCTTATTCCCTTTGAAAAAGCCATCGCTCATGGAAGAACGCTTTGGATGAAAAGGGAAGTAGATGTAGAGATCAGCATTTTGTTTTCCACCATAAATATTTCTCAGTAATTGTTTTCTTAAACTGTTATTATAAACATAAAAAAATCAATGCTTTTATTTTCCAATCCGTTTTTCAGGTTGAAAAATCAATGCTTGCTAAAAAAAAAAAAAAAAAATGTTGAGTTTAGTTTTGGGGGTTTTGTTTTGTTTGAACTGGGAAATGCCACCTATGATTATATCTAGCTTACTTAAATTGTAATTGTAATACTTCGGATGTTTTGTTGCATACGACATGTAAAATCTTCAATCTCATTATATTTCCAAATACAAATACTAAGTCACACCCATTCTTCATTTCTTGGTTTGTGATAAGATGGATTCCAAATAAGTACACTGTGTGATAATTTTTTTTGCTAATAGAGAGGAATGGGTTTGGGGTAGGAGCTAATAAGTAGATCATGTTTGAACTGATATCAGCGCCTCTTACTGCCATCCTTACCTTCTTCTACATTTTGTTCTATGTCGTTCATCCTACATTTATTACACACCTTCTGTAGATAAAGCACTGGGATAAGGAATTTGCATAAATTAAAAGATAAATGAGAATAGCCCTATGTCCTTAACAAATCTGCAATCTAGTAGAGAAGAGGCTAAATATGCCCCCAAAACATTGCTGATTGTCCTCCAAGGAGGACAGATAAAATACTGGCAAGTCAGAGTAAAGGAGATTGTCTTTAATTTTCTAGAGACACATAGGGTAAGGAAAAATTTCAGTGAGAAAATAAAATGTACCAGGCTCGGTGGCTCAGCCTGTAAACCCGCGCCTTTGGGAGGCTGAGGTGAGTGGATTGCCTGAGCCTGTGGGTTCGAGACCCGCCTGGGCAGCGAGACCTCATCTCTACAATAAATCAAAAATCAGCCGGGCGTGGTAGTGCATGCCTGTAATTCCGGCTACTCGGAAGGCTGAGGCGGAAGGATCGCCGGAGCACAGCAGGTCGAGGCTGCGGTGGCCAGGAGCAGCCACTGCACTCCAGTCTGGGTGACAGAGTGGGACTCCAACCCAAAAAAAAAAGAGAAAGTAAAATGTGAGTTGGGCTTTAAGGAAGGAGTAAGAATTAGTTCCCTCTGAGGCAGAGATGCCAGGAACAATTACACACAGAATATTCCTCTTTCTTCTCCTTAAGACAGAACCAGCCTCCTTCTAACCACTGCCAAGCACTAATCAATCTTAATGCTTCTTTGCTACCAATTCCTACAGGAGATAAGACATTTGCTTTCTTTTGTCATAGGAGGACTTATTCTAAAGACAATCATGAGAATTCTTCGATCACCTAAGTTTGCTGCACAGAGAAATTCACTTCTTGTTGAATCTCAATTTCTTTTGCTATGAATGAGAGAAATGGACAAGAACTATGACTGCAAGCTCCACTCTTTTGGTCATGACTGCCTGGTATGCCTGGTAGACTGTGCTATGAGCATTGCAAGGACAAACCTGAACTAAATAGGAAGATATTGGTGATCAATTAAGTATGTCTGTTACGGGCATAAAAATAAGGGATGATATATTTGCCATATATTTACCGCCACACATTTAATTAGTTCAACTAAGACAAGATTCCACATTTTGGGTCACTAAATACCAAAAAAATGCCTTTTATTTCCCCAAGAGGAGTGAATTTGAGGTAGAATTTTTCAGTTTAAGCTATTTATAGAGGCAATCTTAGAAAGTCATTGTCAGCCTTTTATAGGCAGAACACATGGATTTTAAAGCAAAGCTGAAATACTGAGCATGTGAGTCAAGTGATATTCTGTTTTAAGGACAGTTCAAGCATACGAGCAACTTCAGAATTGGATTGGGAAGCTCTAGATTGGAAACAGTTGAGTATCAGCAGGATTTGACTATACATAAACTCAAAAGATACTTTGACTTGTTTACTGGATTATCTAGAAAATGTAAGGAATATGTCATTCAGACCCATGAAAAGCATTTGAGAATAGTGTACAAATTGCATGTTTAGATAGTTGGATGTATCCAATAAGAGATCTCTGATCTAAATTGAGTAATATGCCTTACTCACTGAAAGAATTCGCCATGGCCTGCACAGCTGTTAACTGGCAACTCTGATTCTTACTTTTTTAAATTGAGTTTCATCAGCACTGTTTCAAATAGTTCATTTTAAATTGTTACTATAACACTGAATATAACTATAACACTGAATATAACTATAAAGTGCATGACAGTGCATATGAAGCATAATTTTTCAGTTTATATATACAGATTACAATCCCTACACACCCAGGAATGCGTTGGAATCTTTGGCTGTCAGGCATTTTTAGCACGGGTACTATCAGCTTCTCTAAATAAGCAAAAAACAATAGCATCTTTTGTGTGTTTGTTTTTCTTTTAGTGATGTTTCTTTGGCACTATATTTAGCCTTCTAACTACACCTCTTAGGTTTGGAAGAAAGCTGAGATTTATTACAAAATTATTTTTTAAATAGGACTTATCCATTGCCCTCAAGTGACACAAATGTCAGAATTACCTATGGAACTCCATGAAAAGCAATTTAATTTTTCCTGTGCCTGAGCCTTTGTGGCATCTATTTTTATGATGTAGTTTTTTGTGTGTTTTTTTCTCCTTTTATAATTTTTAAATGGATAAGTTGCAGTATTGTATCTTTCGTCGAAGCAAGGATGATAAGAGCAATCGCAGAGCACTTCTAGTCGTCAGTGCCCTTCAATTATAATTGATTAGTACACGAATAAAGAAGTGATAGGGGATTGGATTTTGAAAGAAAATGGGACTAGGTGTAACTGGTTTGAAGATATGATTTTATTGTGGAAGAGTTGAAACACAAAGGTTTCCCCAAAGTCTCATTTTTCATAGACATGAGATAAAATCTGTAACTCTCGTTCCACCGGGGTTTAGGCCATTTGTTGGCTTTAATTTAATTGGATAGAAAGCAAGGAATAATGGTTTACTTTGAGCTCTCTTTTATCTTCCTTAGTAACATGTCACTTACATGACCCATGGACTCTGTGAGGGTTTTTGCAAAGCCCTCTTTAAAGTCTGCCTACACTTATTTGGGCACTAAAATATGTTTTACTTGGAGATGTTCAGAGGCAATAAAATATAGAATATCATTTTAATAATAGAGTAAAATTCAGTGAAAGGAAAGTAAACAGTAAACACAGCCTGAAACTGGCATAATGAAAGTAAAACCTGCTTCCCAGAAGTTAAAGTGCTCAGTTTTATAGTAGGCATATAAATGCCTTATGAGCCCATTTGGCAGAAAACACTTAAATATGTAGATCTTCTGAGAAGCCTCATTACTTATGTTTCTAAATGTTTGTTTTGGCATGTTGTGCTCTGTCTTTGGTATACATGCCATTTGCAGAATTCACTGGAATAGCTACTCTGGAGCAGGTGTGCTTGACAGGATGAACTGAACACACATATTATCTGCTCTAATGAAGTGCACTTATTCTTAGCCTGGGGTATAGTCAGTGATGTTTTGTGATTTCTCCATATCCATTCAGCAGAAGCTTTCCTGTTTCTCAAAATATCTCACCCTAGACATTCAGGAGCCACTTCTATGGGAGGAAAAGCAGTTTATCCTTCACTGACATCCTATTGTTAGCTGTGCTATTGAGATGGCGGACAGTCATCATCCTGCTGACTAAGACCCCATTCTCCTGGGTCATACCATGGTCAAATCAATGCCATAGTCTCTGGGAAGGAAGAATGATAAGGCATCTATGTATTGTCTCCTCTGTAGACTTTTATTCTCTTAACTGTTTCTTTAAATGCCCAGATTACCAGTGATGTAGCCTTGCTGTGGGATTTCACTAGAGAGCATGCAGGATGGAGTTGTACCTACTCTTTTCAACTCAGTGGCCCCGTGACCTTGCATAGGACATTATAGAATTTCAACATTCCCTTCTATTTATTTCAAAAGCTGCCACTGAATATCAACCCACGTTTACTACCTATTGTTCAAAGTACTGTCATCCCTACCGTGCCCTTAAGGAGTCTGCCATCCCTACCTTGTCCTTAAGGAATCAGTCATCTTATAGGGAAGACAGGGGAGTGAACAACCAGTTATGACCTCGACCCCATCAACTTCCTTGAGGAATTGTCAGGCAAATGAGACCATGAGTGGGTCAATGCTTTCTAAGCTCTCTCCTGCTTTATGAATTTCCGGAAGTGATAATGGCAAGTAGTGCTATTAGTAGGGCTCTGCCCAATAACTGCTCATCCCAAAGAAACACACAAGGATGTCTTCAGGGTTTGAAACTTAGTTAGCAATACTAGGATGCCCACAAAAATAAATAATGGCAATAATCATGAAATAAAAATTGGCAAATGATAGAAAATAAGTGCTAGAGATTCTAGAGGTATGAGAGATTCCACTGGAATTTTCCCAAGTACTTTTTAGAGGAGGTGCAGAGCCTGAATGTCTGACAGATAAAATGTATCTAGGCAACAAGCCAAAGGAAGGGAGTAACCTATAAAAAGACAATGTGTGCAGAGGTGAAAATATATACTACTTGCATAGGATGGTAAGGGAAACTATCTGGGCCAGTAAGTTCTTTAAGGTAGATGTTGAAAGTGAGAAGGGGAGAGGTGTTTTTGCTCCTGTACATAAGATACGTAATTCCTTTTTTTTTTTTTTTTTTTTTTTTGAGTTGGAGTCTCACTGTCGCCCAGACTGGAGTGCAGTGGTCGCTCCCGGCCACCGCAGCCTCGACCTGCTGGGCTCCAGCAATCCTTCCGCCTCAGCCTTCCAAGTAGCTGGAACTACAGGCGCGTGCTACCACGCCCGGCTAATTTTTTGATTTATTGTAGAGATGAGGTCTCACCGCCCAGGCGGGTCTTGAACCCACGGGCTCAGGCAATCCACTCACCTCAGCCTCCCAAAGGCGTGGGATTACAGGCTGAGCCACCGAGCCCAGCCGTAATTCCTCTTTAATCTGACAGATAATGTCATTGGCAAATGCACTTTGCCAGTGATACTTAAGCATGAAATTTGACAGCCATATAGGCTTCAGACTACGTGAATATAAACAAAATTGGAAAAGTTAAATTTCCGACTTTCTACAGGATGAGACTACAAGTAGAGTATATATTTATCTCTGTAATAGAAATTATAGGAAAGTAACGTATCACCAAGAATCTTATAGATTAAACAGTGTTGTTTCACAAACAGGGTTTATATGATGTTAAAATCAAGAAACATAATTTAGAAAGCATTTTGAAAATTGCTTTTTCATATAGTCTTAGTATTTTTTCAGAAGTTGATACCATACATAAACATTTAGTTCATTGATTCATGCAACAAATCTCAATGGAGTATTTCCAGTAGCTGTGGAGCCAAGCACTATGCTAAATTCTGGGCATACTAAGGTACAAGTTTCCAGAACTTTGCACTCAAAGAGCCTAACATCAATAGAAGAAGGTAGATAAGTGAATCATAGGGCAATATTTCATTTACTCTATATGACTATTTGGGGCAAATGAAAATAAATAACTTCCAGTTTTTTTGTGAATTACACTTAGTCAAAGGAAATTTAATTCATGTAAAACTTCTCTTCATTTGATGAACTTTTTAGCAGTCTTTGGTATGAAATAGCTAAAATATTTGTATGAGGACACAGATTTTTTTAAGAAATTCCTCTTGATAATAATTGTGTATGAGTGCCAGAAAACACAAGAAGAGGCTAATTTTTGTATCTAAACTATCAAATATATAATATACACAAATATCTCTAAAAGTAGGGAAACATATAGAGGGAAAATATTTAAGACAATCAGATATGATCTAGATTTCCGTAAAAGGCACTTGATACCAAAATCATACTTGTTAATGAAAGATATCATCTAATTTAAAGCATGGTCTTCACTTCCTGACATTATAAGAGCTTCTAGATTTGTAACATAGATCTTTCTTTTGAAATTCCATTACATTCCTAAAATTCTAACTATATTCACACTTATATATTTTCTCTAGACATTTTCATGAAAACACAAAACTAGAAAAGTTAAATTGCTCAGAAGGTTTCTAAATAGCAACCTGATTAAAGAAATTAATAAGTATTCTTTGATGCCACACTCATGTGCCTTTCCCTATCTCTGATGGAATCTCTGCACCTAGGAGAATTGTAGCTTTTGCATGTGGCCTTGACTGGTAACTTAATGTGGCGATTAAGACACATTCTTGTATATTTGCATATTACAAAGATGTGAATGCCCTTTCAAATTATACCCACCTCCTCCTTAGGCTATTGCTATATTAAATTGCATTGAAATGCAAAAGCGCCTCAATATAATGATTCCCAACTCCCATTTACTTGTTGATTATTAATGAATGCTTCCTGAGTTGTGTTCCCGCTATTTTGTCTTGAAGACTACTTTCAGGGTTTTAGCATCATATTCAAGAGGCCAGTCAGAGTTCTGTGCTTGCAGCTTCATTAAAATTCTGTCCTACACATCATCTGACTCACACTTTATAATCTATCAGAACACCTGTTTTCTTTACAATGGCCACGAGGCAGCTCAAAACACTGTGGTATTTAGCATTTAATAATGAGCACAAGATATGTATTTTTGACACTTTAAATTTTCTTTAGACAAGTGCATGGAAAAAAGCCAAGTTTGAATGAATTATCTAAACTTTTGCAATTTCGTAACGTGAATTTTAACCAACTTTTTAAAAAACGTGTATCAGAAAGTGCCTTCTCTTTTTGTCAGTGGGCCTTACATTGGCTAACTAGGGAAGGATGCAGAGGGAAATAACTTTAAAATGTCACTGCATAAACTAATAGTGATACAGAAAGTATTTTAAGAAGACTCTGTGCATTATTACTTTCCCTATTTACATACCGGTCTCACAGACACTTCATTGTAATTCTCGCTCTGAGAGGAAGCTGAGAAGCTTAATGTCACTGTTAATATCTAGATATGTTTATAATTTAGTGACTTAAGTCAGTGTTGGGCACTGCATATATATGTAATTTTTTCTTTAAAATTTGGACATTTGCAAATTCAATTGTTAAATGGTCCTCCATATAATTTATCTGTTTGAAATACTTCAAGGGAGGGATAGGTAGGTAATGGATGGTCTCCGAAGGGTGAAAGTCTGTCACTATATTATGTAAATGAGGAAACGTCTCCTAGTGCTTATGAACTACTATAGTTTTAAGCACTAATAAAGGATATACTGCACGTTGATTATTGTAATCCTACAGCGTTATCTCATCAGTGAGTGGATTAAGGGAACTCTCTCAACTGAGGGGTCTGAATAAGCATTTTCATTTACTCCCTGCTGGATCATTGACAAATGGAGATTTTATCTCGGAACATTTAAAAAACATATACAGTAAACAAACCTATAGTTTCCTGCCTAGCTTGGGTCCTTTACTACAGGGGTCCGCAATCCCCAGGGCTGGGAACCGGTCCCTGTCGGTGGCCTGTTAGGAACCTGACTGCACAGCAGGAAATGAGTGGCCAGCCAGCAGAGTTCTGTCACCTGTCAGATCAGCGGTGGCATTAGATTCTTATAGAACCACTAACCTTATTGTGAACTGCGCATGGGAGAGGGATCTTGGTTGCATGCCTTAAGAGAATCTAATGCCTGATTATTCCCATCTCCCCCTTCCTGATTCCCCCCACATTCGTAGAAAAATTGTCTTCCATGAAACCAGTCCCTGATGACAAAAAGGTTGAGAACCATTGCTTTATTGGATTTGTGCTATCTTACAAAGGCTAATATGGTTCAATCTAGCAGTCAACTGACTCCTGTTGTGCCCCACAAAGAGAGACTTGAGTGCACTGTGCACGTGGTGATGAAGGGTCAGAGGTGTTGAGAGGAACAGTCTGACCTGTCCTGTGCAAAAGTATTTAGGAGTCTAAGTTTTTATCTCCTCTCTTATCCTTTATTCAAATCCCTGTTCACTTAGTAATAACATTCACCTTCTGTCTAATGACCCCTTAGGGATGCCAAGCTGACACCCAAAATTTGAGCTTCCCTCTGCCTCACCCCTAAATCTAAATTTGCCTGTCCTATGTTCCTTTCCCTCTGGATTCCAAGAGATCACTAACTCTTTGATTTGATTTCAAGATTAGAAAAAGTTTGTTAATGACTAAAAATAATGTACTAATATTAGGTTGAATCATAAAAAATCTCATAAATCAAAACAGTTTTATAAGGTTCAGTCTAAAATGTCTAGCTAACATATATAGGTTAGCTGAGGTTTCAAAGAGAAAGACGGGCAGATAACATCTGATGATCTTGTGAGTGTTCATACATTCTTCCTCATACTGCATGTGTGTGCCAGGCACTCATTATGCAGTCTGTCACTTAATCTTCTAACTATCCTATACCAACATGAAAAGTGAGACTGAATAATCAGTCTAGGGTCACATAATGACAGAAATAACAAGATCAGTACTAAGTTAAAACTTGTGTGATTTTAAAGACCATATTCTTTGTATATTGTCTCTAAAAGGGCTCAAATGGTGAACGGTGTTTTTGATTCAGATAAGGTCAGTGGCAGAGAAGATGTAGGGGAGAAGCTTCTGGGCCTTGATGATCCTATGTGGAGGTAGTGCCAGGCTATCTATTTCTAGATTCAGTCTAGGAAAAGAAAAGCCATGTGATGTACTATGATTACTTATTTCTTGCAAGTTTTTTACAGTAATGTTTCTGTAGAGAGAGTCTGGAGAGAACTAAGCGTCACCTAGTCCACATCCTTTCTTCTCTCAATGCAGTGTTCAAATCCATAATATTTCCCCTTCTACTGTAGACCATAGTATTCCCCCTGCTCTCACAAATAATCTGTAACAAACAACCAAACAATTATATTTTGCCTCATGGCTTCTTATGCTTAAATGTTATCTTTTCACCCAGATTAGATTCTCTTCCAAGACAGAAATAATCAATACCTTATTTTTTTATTTTACATTTTATAGGATTTATCCCAGCATTGAGCACACTACATATATGTTGACTGACTGATCAATTAAGGTCTTTGATTCTAAATTTTACTTCCAGATTTATCACTGATCCCTTTACATAGTAGGAATATCAGAGACACTAAACACTGACAGTAGTTCTTTCTAAGATGTTGAATCATCTAACGAAAAACATCCTTGGTTATGTCAAACTATGCATTTCTTTGAATAAATATTTTAGATGTGTAATACACATTTATTATATCTCAGAGTGAACATCTCAATAGCTGAAATTGTTATACCTGTATTTCTTTCAAAAGAAAAAAAAATAAGCCAGGCTCGGTGGCTCAACCTGTAATCCCGCGCCTTTGGGAGGCTGAGGTGAGTGGATAGCCTAAGCCGGCGGGTTCGAGACCCGCCTGGTCAGGCGAGACCTCATCTCTACAATAAATCAAAAAATCAGCCGGGCGTGGTAGTGCATGCTGTAATTCCGGCTACTCGAAGGCTGAGTTGGAAGGATCGCCGGGCCCAGCAGGTCGAGGCTGTGGTGGCCAGGAGCGGCCACCGCACTCCAGTCTGGGTGACAGAGTGAGACTCCAACTAAAAAAAAAAAAAAAAAAAAATTAAAAAATAAAAATAAATAAAGTTGTCCAAAGATCACTGTTTCATCTCATATACCTCTAACTAAAGCACGAATTAGAGTTTACCAAGAGAAGGCAATGGAAATTCTGGAAAATGTAACCAATTCAGCTAAATGTCAAAATTGAATTCATTATTTCTTAGGAATGATTTTTGACCTACAATTCATAATCAAAAGGCAATTGTTGATAAAACATACACAAACATCTATATATACACAGATTTATTTAGGGACTCCAAGAAACATAATGTCAAATTAAATTTTAAGTTAATGTCAGTTTTAACTCTAATATGATGTTTACAAGATGAATCATTTAAGATGCAGTCAATGGATACTTAAAGGTGCATGCAAAACATATATTTTAACACTGAAGCAGCATGTTACAAAATGTTGGAAATTATAACCTTGATTCACCATTTTGTGAGCCTAGGCTAAATGGAGCCTAAACATTTAATTGACCTTAAAATTAGAGTTAATGATTCTAGATATTTAATCAACCAATGCCTTAAAATACCAAGCAAGGAACAGTTGAGGAAGTGCGCGTTTATTTAGATATTTTCTGAAGTCAGTATGTGTGTGTTAAACTAGGTCTCATTAAGCAATACGTATCAAGATGCCTAAGCTGTAGATGGCCATATAACATCAAACAAAGTGGTTATGAAACAGCAGGATCTCTACAGGAAGCAAAGAGATATCTCAAGCAGCACATAATCAAACCTGGCAAATAGTGTAACATCTTTAGATGAATGACTAGGATTATGCAATATTTTGCGTTCATCTTTCTCTTGCTCACCAGAAACAGGCTCCTTCATGTTCCTTCAGTAAGGGGTGGGAGGGTAAAGTTTTTATATTAGGATAATAATGCATAGAAACCTATGAAAATTTGGTCCGTCTTTTTTTTTTTTTTTTTTGAGTTGGAGTCTTACTCTGTCGCCCAGACTAGAGTGCAGTGGCCGCTCCTGGTCACCGCAGCCTCGACCTGCTGGGCTCCGGCGATCCTTCCACCTCAGCCTTCCGAGTAGCTGGAACTACAGGCACGCACTACCACACCTGGCTAATTTTTTGATTTATTGTAGAGATAAGGTCTCACCAAGTTGCCCAGGCGGGTCTTAAATCCACGGGCTCGCAGTCCACTCACCTCAGCCTCCCAAGGCGCAGGATTACAGGCTGAGCCACCGAGCCCAGCTCCATCATATTTTAAAAAGATAAAAGAGAGCTGCTTTGGATATAGGTAGACTATCTTCTAGAGAAAGATTTTTTTCAGATACAAAAAGGTTCAAGAGACCTCTGTAGAATAAAGTTTCTAGTCTATTGTTCTAGTGCTCTGTCCAAGATGTGTGTGACTTGGCTTGTGTGTGTATGTTCTTCTCTCTACTTTTCATCTTTTCTCTATATCAAGGTCATTGCTTACTTATTATTCCAGCTTCTTCAAGACTACTTCCACGTTGCCTATTTATGGCCTGTCGGACTTGTCTCTCAATTTGACCTTTTACCTTCAGCTCCAATTCTTTTTTTTTTTTCACTTCTTTCATAATTGAGTTTATTGGTTGTGTTGAGGATCAGTACACAAACATTTCAATTTGTACACTGTTCTTAACATACGTACTGAAAATCAAAAAAGCCATGTATTGTTATTTTTAAAAAGTTATTCCAGTGACTTTCCAGCTTAAAATTTGAAGGCAAATTTTCCTTAAGAGAATATCAAGTACTAGTATCTTCAAATGTTGATAAGCTGTTATATACAACCCACCAATTCACAATTTATCATATATACAACATACTCAATTTTTCAATCTTCCACAGCACATTAACAAAGTTATTAGGAAAACAGAACTACCATGACCAAAGATGTTACTCCAATTCTGAATGACTTAATTATTTACTAGCACCAATTCAGAATCCTGAAATACTGGCACAGCTCAATTTTTTTCTCTTTTCTTTCCTTGTTTTTGTCTTGTGTGTATGTATGTGCCAGATCATATTTACCACAAACTGCCTGTAAGTGAGGACTCACTCCTAGTTAATTAGCCAAGATTTGGTGAGATAGAGGCAATGGATGGGTCATATGGCCAATAACATAGTCATATGAAGCTGACCTTTCTAGAGAGATTAAGGTTGTGGTTGTTATTACAGAAAGTATTATAGGCAGCCATGTGCCATGATACATAGGTCTCAGAAATAGATAAACAATATCCAGACTATTTATAGCCAGAGTTGCCAAAAATTAACTTTCAATATCTCAGATTAATCAAATTAAACTAGATTCATTGCTTTAACCAATAAGAGGCGACTACTCTTACTATACAAATATTTGAATTTTTTCCCTAGAACAAGGGTAGTTCATTTTATTTCTAGCACCTCTGTATACTAGAAGGGAAAGATAAAATTTTTGAGTCAGAGTATATCCACTGACTTGGAATAAACAGGCTGTGGCATGGCTAGAACTACACGTGGTAAAAACCACTGAATTTACCCAGGAACTCTGCAGAAACATTCATCATGTATAGGTTTAGTTTGGGCATTGGTGAATCAAGCTTGTCCTTGTGTCTGGTGGATTCTTGGCACATCCAAATATTTCCATGACATTTTAATATGCCTTCTGACTAGTTGCAGAGATCCTTTTTACTTCATGAATTAGTTCTAGCAATTCAGACTTCATGTGTTTTTAGGGAGTTCTGGGATCAGCATTAGGGAAAATTTTGCTGTTGTGTTGGAGTGTGAAATTTATGCAGAATAGAGTCCAAATGTGACTTGACCACCTGAGGCTTAGAAAGGTGTAAAAGTTAGCTAGTGCAATACTATTAGTCAGCTCTTCCTTTACTGGAGTATCTATGATTACTGTAAAAAATTACCTTTAGAAATAAAATTTAATTAAAAGATTTCTCTCTCTCTCTTTTTCTCTTTCTCATCAAGAAGAATATTGATGCCTAATTTTAATTTATGGTATCCTTTGAGCACTGAATTCTCTGTTAATCCTCAATTTATATAGTACAATTACATTTTTCAGGTTTTCTTAAGACCTTTCGATTGTTTCTGATAAACGGGTCAAGATAGATTTTCTTTTTTTCTCCCTTCCCTTTAAAAAGTGACCAGTTGAGTTGTCCCTGATCATTTTTTAAAATATCCCTACTCTTTTGTGCATTAAACTTTACATATATCATGACAAGACCTCTTTATAGTTAAACATGAAGTGACTTAAATGTTCTGAATAAATTAGTTTGCTTAGAAAAAGTCCTATTTGGAGATGAACTTTAAAACATTTCCTTTGATAGACTGAGGGCACGATTCACTCTGTCATCCAGGCTGGAGGGGAGTGGCATGCTCTCAGCCACTGCAGCCTTGACCTGCTGGGCTCAGGCAGTCCTTCCGTTCAACCTTCCAAGTAGCTAGAACTACAGGCATGCGCCACCATTCTCAGCTAATTTTATTATTATTATTATTTATTGTAGAGATGAGTTCTGGCCAGGTTGCCCAGGCTGGACTCGAACCCGCAGGCTCAGGCAGTCCTCTCACCTCGGCCTTCCAAAGTGCTGGGATTATAGGCATAAGCCACCAAGCCTGACCAACTGTACTACTTTTGAACAAAAATTGCACTTTATTAAATGAATCTCCCAGTCAATCTTATTTAAATAATCAAAAAAAGTAAGAGTAAAGTGCTAATGATTATAAAAAGGGGGTGTGATATCAAAGAGTTATGAGCCAAGAGTGAGAATGTGTATTCCAAACTCTGACCTAATTATCTGTATGGCCATGGGCCCTTCATTTTCCTTCTCTGGGTCTGGTTTTCCCAGTTGTGAAATGAAGGCTATGGAGTATTCAATCTTTTAGGATCTTTTGCCTGTATTATTTATTTCATACCTAATGGAAAATATATTCTTTTTTTTTTTTTTTTTTTTTTTGAGTTGGAGTCTCACTCTGTCGCCTAGACTGGAGTGCAGTGGCCTCTCCCGGCCACCACAGCCTCAACCTGCTGGGCTCCGGCGATCCTTCCGCCTCAGCCTTCCAAGTAGCCGGAATTACAGGCATGCGCTACCACACCCGGATGATTTTTTGATTTATTGTAGAGATGAGGTCTCGCTGCCCAGGTGGGTCTCGAACCCGCGGGCTCAGGCAATCCACTTACCTCAGCCTCCCAAAGGCGCGGGATTACAGGCTGAGCCACCGAGCCCGGCTGGAAAATATATTCTTTATGGCATTTTGTAAAGTTGGAATATAAAAATATTATTGCTCTAAAAGCCACATTTTTTTACATTAAGGTAATGGTATTCCAGCATAGAGCAAAAAGTTGAGTGAATCTCAAAAAAAAAGTTGAGTGAATCTCAACTAGATCATTCTAGGGGGGAGTGCCTTGATTTAAAAAGTAGTGAGCCCTGAGAAATGAGAGTTGTTACTGCTATGTCTTATTATATCTGCTCTACCCAGTGAGTATGCCCCTGCCCCATTTTTAAAAAGTGAATGATTCTGCCTGGGTATCTATGTGTGAGTTGGTAGTATATTAGTTTCCTAGGACAGCTGTAACAAGTTACCACAAACTAGATGACTTAAAACAACAAAAATGTATTCTTTTACAGCTCCAGAGGCTAGAAGTACAAAATCAAGGTGTCCACAGTACCATACTTCCTCTGGAATCTCTGGAGGGGAATCCGTTCCTTGCCTCCTCCATCTTCTGAAGGCTGTTGGCATTCCTTGGTATATGGCCACATCTCCTTTTGCTCCATCTTCATTACCTTTTTCCTCTGTGTATCTGTCTCAATTTCCTTCTGCCTCTTTCATATAAAGATACATGTGATGACATTTAGGGCCCACCAGATAATCCAGGATAAGCCCTTCCTCTCAAGATCATACTTAATCACATCCTTTGCCATATGGTGTAATAGTCACTCTTTTGCCATAGGAGATAATATTTGCAGATTCCAGGGATTACAGCATAGACATCTATTTCTGGGGGCACCATTTAGCCCACTCTTGGTAGGACAGCAGGTAACTAGGGAGTATCCATCTCATTCCGGCGGTCAGTGCCATACAGTGTTGGTTGATAGTCGAACATAGGAAGGAATATAGGCTCAATGTCTCCATGTTTCCAAATTTAAAGAAAAAGCTAGACATCTCAATTTTTTTTTTTTGTCTTCATGTTTTTGTGTAAAATCCCTTGACATTAAATGTTGGCTCACTGAAAAAAAAAAGTCTACGTGTGACAAATAAAATTCATCTATGGACCACATTCCCTGCAAGGGCTGCCAGTATGCAATCTCTGAAAAACAGAACGAAATTACCTTTGAGAGAGCACTTTGTATCCATATTCATTAACTCAACAAATATTTCTTTAGCACCTAATAGAATAATATTTATTTTAAATTGACCAGGAGAGACCTTGCTGATTTCAGAATCTGTCTCCCCAAATGCAACTCTCGTAGTTTTTCTTAAGAAGGATAGAAAGCATTAATTAGTCCAATATTCCTCTTTTGAAAATATTCCTATGATTCTGTGCCCTTCACTGAGATCAACTAGGTTTTATTATTATGGAATAAAGTTAAAATCCAAATTTAGAGTCTTAAATGTGTTCTGATCCTTGAATACCTTGGAGATAATAGTGCCCCTAAGTTGTCTAATATCTCACAGTCTCTGGGTGTTCATCTCAATTACCTTGACTCTATGATTCTTGTTTTTTTATTTTTGTTTATGTTTTTTTCTGAGGGTCTCAATCTATCACCCAGGCTGGAGTGTAGTGATCATGGCTCTCCATAGCCTTGACCTGCTGGGCTCAGACAATCCTTCCGCCCAGTCCCGAACAACTGGGACTAAGACATGTGCCACCATGCCTGGCTAATTTTTTTTATTTTTTATAGAGATGAGGTCTTACTATGTTACCCAAATTGGTCTCAAACTTCTGGGTTCAAGTAATCCTCCTGTCTCAGCTTCCCAGAGTGCTGGGATTATAGGCATGGGCCTCCATGCCCAGCTGACTCTATGATTATTTACAGGTGAGGAAGGCAGGGCTATCCACATTCCATATAGACCCTTATCCCTACTAAGTCAGTATCTCGGAATTAGGCCAGTATGTCAGGATGCCAAATCCTTCCACTTTGTTCATTGTTGCCTGTTAAACTACCTATTTCTTTAATACAAAGGGTGAGAGTTATTGCAGGTGCCCAATCTGCCATCAGCAGTTATGAGACTTTGAACAAGTTTATATATGTCCATTTTCTCATCTGAAAAATAGGATAAGAACAGTATCTACTTCTCTATTTTGTTTGGAAGATTAAAGGGGTTAATGCATGTGTAGTACATAGAAGAGTGTCTGGCACACAGTGAGCTCCCAATAAGCATTAGCTATGACAATTATTTTCATCAGTATTGTCTGTATTATTACCAGACATTTGCACATATCTCTATTATTCTGTCTCCTTTCCCCATGGCAGTATTTCCCAAAGTGTATTGTGTGTATAATTCACCTAGGAATCATGTTTTCAGATTCTGATTTCTTAAGCCTGGGTAGAGCCCAATTCTGAGTTTTTAACAAGTAAGACTGGTGCGGCCTAGGTGAAGACTGCAATTCCAGTAGCAAGATGGCCCATGAAACTGACTGCACATAATAATGATCTGGAAAGCTTTCAAAAACTACCAAAGCATGAATGTACCCTCCCCTCCAGACCAATTAAGTCAAAATCACTTATGGTGAGAACCCAGGTCATTGGTATTTTTAGTAACAGCTCCCCCAAGGAAATCTATTATGCAGCCAGGATTAAGACCCACTCTCTTACTGTACAGTAGTTTTCACACCCTCACAAATAATGGGGTAAAAAGAAATACCAGACCTCTGTATTGAAAATTAAACTCTCACCCCACCTGAAAGGAGCTAGCAGCAGAAATAATAACGCATCTGAAGCGGTACCCACAGTGAATTTTTCAAGCATCTTATAGAAAACACAATATTTTGGTATTTCCCAACCTGGTACTGTTAAAAAGAATCATCCCTTGTTTGTGTTTGCTAATCAGCTTGATGAGCAGTTTCTGTGTAGATCTTCCCAAACTGTGTTGGCCAGTTTCCAAATCAAGTGCATAAATTACACACTGCCCTCTCTTCAAGCTGCACCCCACCCTGCAGAACATCAGAAAGGATTTCCTTTGAATGAATAAATCTATAGAAGTGAATTGCCTGAACTGATACCTTGTGGAGATTGGGTGATGTGACAGCATCATATATCACAATATTATGACACTGTGAGGACATATTTTAATGTCAAGGAGTAATATTTTGACCAATATCCAAATGTGAGTCTTTTTTTAGGTCAGGTTCTTTATGCAATGGCGTTTCCTAGAGGAGTTATTTATAGGTCTTGAGCCTCGAAGTACCAACCTAAGCACTCTATTCCAAGAACGAAGGAGTAACATATGGCTCAGTGCTACTGAGATTTGCTATCAAAAAGAATTCATGAGTGTGCTGGTAATTCCTTAACAAAAGATTAAGAAAAATGAGATGCCAGTAATATGGAAATTTCCACATGGTCAACTCCTCTATATAGAAAATACTCTGGGTATCACTAAATGTTGGTCTGGACCTAGAGGACAAATTCTAACTTTTCTTCCATTTCTATGTGCACCCATGGTGATTTATTGCCAGATATCTATTTATATTTTTCAATTAGTAACTCTACTGCAGAAATCACCTTAGATTTGAAATTTGTAGAAAATTATAACTGTCTTGGAGGAGTATTAGAGGAAAATAGAGAAGCAAGTAGTAAAACCTGCTTAATTTCCTAGTGACTATCTTCATTTGTTATGCGACTTAGTTGATACTATTAGAAGAATATAGTTTTTATTATTTTTATTAATAATATTATTATCACTATTACATACTTTAAGGTGTCTTTTTTAATTTTCCAAATATCAGGACATAGAATTGGAGAGTGAATATGTCTTTTTGCATATTCAGAAATGGTTCTACTTATAAATGGCCAACCCACTTAACAAAGGAAGAAAGACTTGCCTAAAAAAAGGAAGATATATCCTTGGCTGTAAAAACAAGAAGAATATATTAACAATACCCAGTATTTGCATCACAGTGTCTAGTGCCTTCATGAGCAAGGAGAGACTTCTATTGCAGGATCCAGATATTAAAATTGACTAAATATATAGGTAGGTAAGTGCTAAGTTTGAAACTGGAATGATAGGGGTCATCTCGGAAAAGTATCCAAGATATAAAGACAACCAGCCAATCACCAATATCAAAAATTGTCAATATCTATTTAAGAAAAGCACACACACACAAACACACCCATCTAGAAAAGAAGGATGGAGTATTCTGCAACAGATTGCTAACAGTAGGGTAGTGAGAATACGTGGTTCTCTTTTTCTTTAATGTTTCATAACAAGCCTGTATTACTACTTGGATAATCAGAAAACAATATCAACTGTTGATTGCTATGGAAATACAGCTTGTTTTTCTTCTTTTACCTTGTTTGCACTTTGTGATTACTTTAGACTCGGTATATATTGTTTTTATAGCTCTTTTGTGAAGTTACTTTATAAACACCAATATACTTTTTTTAAAAAAAACTTCTCTGGATTTTTATCTATGGGAAGTTACATTTCTTTCTTTCTTATTCCTATTCATTGGCTAATTGGCTGACTTGTGCCCTCTACCACAGATAATGCCTTCTCCATTAGCATATATTTGGAGCCTTTGTGTTTCTTGAATAAAATCTCATTCAGTGTCTGTGGAAATCGGCTCCTGAGATGTTCACATATCTTTCAAGTAGAAAAGGAAGATTAGGGAATCTTGCTGAAATGTTCGTAGGTATATTTCTGAGGGTATATGCCATACTTTTATCTGACCACAGTACATCAGAAAAACATGGAATCCACATGGATTCAAATGCAGTCAGTCCCTGTCTCCTGGCATTGAGAGTAAACTCTCTGGAAATAAAGGATCTTAATCAAGTGTCCCATACTCTCCCCACCACAATCCCTTATGTGTCCCCACTCCTCTATATTCCCTATGGGGGGTGAGAATTCTTATTTACAGAGATGGACAATTGAAACTTTGCATTCTCACAAAGAAAAAAAATCTTAAATTTAACTTTTTGACAAAAAAAAGAATATTATCTAAAATATTACGTAACTCCTAATGTACAGGCAGGCCCAAAACGTTGTGTTTGCCAGACCTAAAGATTCAATAAAGAATACCTCACCACCACCACAACTAATAAGAAAAAAATTCAGCATACTTAAAAATTATAGGCCGGGCATGGTGACTCAAGCCTGTATTCCAGCACTTTAGAAGGCCAAGGTGAAGAAATTGCTTGAGCCCATGGGTTCAAGAACAGCCTGGGCAACTTGGCATGACCTCATCTCTATAATAAATCAAAAAAATAGCTGGCGTGGTAGCACACACCTGTAGTTCCAGCTACTTGGAGGCTGAGGCGGGAGGAGCACCACAGCCCAGCAAATCTACACTGGGGTGGCCGTGAGCATGCCACTGCACTCCAGCCTGGGCAATGAAGTGAGACTACAACTCAAAAAAAAAAAAAATTATATACAGGACATTGATGTACAGAACATCAAATATTTAGACAATTAGAATTTTATGCTATATTTTAAAATATATAATTGTATGACATCCTTTCTAATCTATAACTTTATCTCCTATGCTTTGCATTTTGGGGTCTCTGCTTATATCCATGCTATTTTCTCTGCCTAGACTGCCCTTGCCCTTGACCTCCTTGGTAAACTGATACTAATACACTAAAAAAGTGGCTTTTTTTTCCTTAAAGCATTCCTTGACCCCAGGACAGAAGTAACTGCTTATTCACCTGTGATCTCATAATAGTCTATACATATTTCTCTTAAAGTTATTTTTCCATTGAATAAATTATTTGTGTCTTATGAATTATACATTCAGAATTCTGTGAAGGTGGAGACCGTGAATCCTTGTATATGTACCATAGCACATGGTCAGTAGTCCATAAATGTTTGTGGAATCAAGATTTAATCAAGGTATAAAGTTAGAGGGTAGAGGGTCCTTACTCTGAGGAGAGGAAGACAAACAGGTAGGGTTAATTTTCATTGAACTAACAAAGCCAAGAGTTTACCTTCTGCTCTATCAAAGTAGCTGCATCAAGACACCATGTAGCTTTTTGGAAGCCTCTAGAGAAATTTCATCATTCAGGAGGATAGAGTGAATAAAAGAAGTTTGAGCGCAAGTCCATTAAATACTTTTTAATAAGTCCTTACAAGGCATTCAGCATTTTGCTTTGATAGCTGTGTAAAGTCAGTCTTCTGACAAATTTCATATTGCCTTTTTTTAAGATAAATTTTAATTATTAAAGTGTCCAGTGAAAGCCTGAAGATTTGGAGGACTGCGAATTAGGGAGCAATGCTGAATGATGCAATGCGACAGTAGTGTGTAATAATGGGAAATGTATTCATCTTAGATAAGAAAGGTCATTCCTTCCAGTGCCCCTAGCTCATTTGGAAGTCAAAATGGACTGCAAGATTTCATGGGGTAGGGATGTGCAGTGTTTGGTTTAATATTCTCCTTCTTGCTGCCAGATGAAGGAGGATATTGGGGAGTGAGTGTGGTGACTTGAATTAAGCTAGGGTGCTACGTTAAGAATCCCAGTTCTATTTCTTATTTGTTGTGTGAGCATAGCTAAATGTCTTAATCTGAATCTGGGTAATTTCATCTTTAAACTCAAGGTATAATAGTACCTACTTTAGAAGTTTGTTAGGAGGATTACATAAAGTCATGTATATAAAATTCTTATTACCACATACTAAATGAGCTGGCATTCACGACCCTTTTTGTCTGTCTAGCTGTATAAATGGAGACAATTTTTAAACGTTTTTCAAATTTTATTCTTCCAAGCCACCTCACACTGTACTTTGTTTAGCAAAGATTATGTTTGTGCCCAGCACTTGTAGCTGCTCAATGGCTGGTATTACTCATATCTTAAAATAATCCCTATTGAACTCATTGAAATGAATTCCTATAGCCTCTTCACATCCTATCCCTCCTTATTCTGTGTTGGTTAGAAACACAGCAGCACCCTGTTTGTGGCCCTTTGTCCCTAAGAACTATCTTTAGGCTTTTAAAAATTCTACACTGTATATTTCCACATGACTTTTCTTTCATTTGAGTTTCTGTATCGTAGGAATGGTAGAAGTTGGAACATTAAACAAAATAGAAAAAGACTTCTCGAATAGTCTACTTTAAACCTGTATCTCATAATGGTAAAGATAATAATCAATAAGAAAGCCTTGGCTTGGCTTTTCTTTTTTTATCTGGAGAACTCTTACATATTACAGGTCTTGGTAATTGAATGAATAAGTGAAGTACATTTTTTTCAATTTCATAAGTTGGAATCTTAGGTTGAGAAAAAGCAAACTAGCCAACAAATGGTTTCTGTTCAATTATAGCCCCGCTTGCCATCTGAGTCAGACTCTTGATCCTGCAGCAGACCAGCGACTCTTAAGTCTCAGTTCTAGTTTTCACATTTATAAATAAGGAAATTGAGGTGTGATCTCCAGGAGTAACTTTAAGCCCTTGAATATTCTGTAATTTTATGACTTTAACTGATGTTGCTATAACTATAATCCGTTGCCATGCTTCTCGGTTTAGTATCATCTCGTCTACATTGCAACTTAACACATTTACTTTGTGCTCATAGGATAACTTTCATGTGTTTCATAGAGTACCCAGTGTATATCATAAACCCAGATTGCCTAACATGTGGAGTGAATATCAAGAGGGAGAGCTAAGGTGAAGAGTAGTATTGACAGGGAGATCCTCTAAACCTTGCAGGCAGTGAATTGACATGTACAAGGGGCAACCCCCAAAAAACAGAATTTGTTTATAAAAAGTTGTATATTTGTTTTTACATGTTTAAACTTAGGTCACCTTCTAAGTACTTTCCATTTGATGTAATAATCCTATCAAGATGCTTTTCCCACTGCTCAAACAGTTTTGAACTCATCAATGTTGATGCCTTTTAGTGTTTCTGCTGTTTTTTGTTTTACCTCTACTACATCGGCTGAATGTTTCCCTTTGAGACTTTTTCATTTGAGAAACCAAAAAAAAAGTTGCTCCAGGTGAGAGCAGAAATAGTGAGAGTGGGGCATGGGAGTCACACTGTTTGTGGTCAATAATTACTGAACACTCAGCACAGTGTGGGCAGGTGTGCTGTCATGGTGGAACAATCAGTCACCTGTTTGCCATAACTCTGGATGTTTCTTCCGCAACACAGCCTCTCACAATGATAGCTGGTACACTGTTGCAAATGGGTTCCTAGAACACTTACCTAGTAGGGGAAGCCTGTACTACAAGGACCTACCAAAGAATAATTTCAGTTTTGGGGGGGAAACCCCCCCCCGTATGTTTACATAAACAATTGATTGGTTCTACTGATTAACACAGTTTAGTAAGTGACTGGCTGGGTTAGTTTGTGATGGCACAAATAAGATTTAAAGGTACATTTTCCAAATTCTATAATGCATTCTTTTAGCTCTTTTAAACTCCACATGCCTCTTGAGAGGATGGAAAACACAAGCAACAAAGGTTTCAGCATTCTCAGTGTCCAGCATCTGTGGTCCTCCAGAAACCTCAAGCCAACATGTTTGAAGCTGATAAGTGAAATAGAGAAGAAATAAATGGCTACTTCCAAAATCAAATTAATTGGTATGAGTATTATAGCAAGATTGTTATATACATCATCTATCTCAAAATAAATCTTGTATGATGCTTGACCATTTTGGGGAAAAGAGTCCTTTATACTAAGTAATATAGAATATATTCCAAAACAGTCCTGCTCAAAGTTGATCTGCAGAGTATTTAGAAATATTTTTATTTTTATTTTATTTTACTTTTTAAAAACGAGACAAGGTCTTACTATATTTCCCAGGCTCATCTCAAACTCCTGGACTCAAGCAATCTTCCTGCTTCAGTTTCTCAAATTGCTGGGACAACAGGCATGAGCATCCGGCCCATTTAGAAACTTTTCAGAGCAATGTTATAGTACCAGGATATTCATTTTTTTCTAGTAATTCATTTTTCTTACATTTTATATGTCTGACAGATTGGATTTTAAAAATAACAATTCGTTATTTACACAGATAACTTAAGAAACATTGTACTAGAAGGAACAAAATAACAAATAAAGGAATAAAAGAATAAGAAATAAAACTGGAAAGGGCTGTCCAAGAGTTTGCGTGTGAATATCTATCTGTATTATGAATGTGTTGAAGAAAACAACTGTGAGCACCCTGTTTTTTAGTTGTGTGTCAGGCCCTGGACTTAATACTTTTTCCTTCCATTGTGTCTTTTAATCCTTGAGGAACTCTGTGTTTTTTAGACCCTTCTTTTTGGCCCAAAGTGATTTTCTCACAAAATGGGAGTTATCAGTAGAAAGCCCTGATTTAAGTTTGCACTCTCATTGCATCCATCCCGTGTTGTCAAAATGGTCTCCTGATCCGCAAGCAAGGTTCCCTCGGATTCTGGGAGCACGGAGCAATCGGGCGCCCTGCTCAAGAGCCCCATTCAGGTGGAGACCAGAGCACCAGCAGCAGCACTGTTTAGGAAATTGACAAATTTATAGCCCTGTTGCTGCCTTCCTTTCAGTGGGGAAGCTCAACTTCTCTTCCAGCAAGCAGACTTAGATGTCTGTTTACTGTTTCCTTCAAATGTGAGCACTGCTGGTGATGCACGTCACAAATGGAAGTAATATCATTTGAAGTAGTCCCGCTAGAAGCCCAGGAGCAATCTAACTGCATTAACTCTTCCGTCTGAGTGGAGGAAGTTGAAGAGGGTACACGGCTTGACTGAGCTGGAGTGAAGGAAACAGCAATACACAAGTCCATGACTGCAAGAAGCAAGAGTCCCTAAAGAGGTTTCATTTACTGCCTTCAAATAAATGATACCAGGGTGTCACAGGACATCTAATATTCTGTTTACAAATCATGTTAAACATTGGAAGTGGCTGACACTATGGCTTTCTTTATTTTTGAGGGGGTTTAAATGCCCCCTCCCCTGTTTCTTAGAGCTACGGATGACTCTTGTTGTATGTGCAAGAATACACTGTATTGGTGGTTCTAAAGTACTAGGCCAAAAACTGTAGACTCTCTTTATATTGTTTTCAAAAGCCACCATCTACAATTTCTTTTTTTTAATGAGTATACTATCATTCTATGTTATTTTATTTTCCCAGCTTTACTAAGGTGTAATTGACAAGCACACATTGTATATATGTATAATGTATAACCGTATTTTGATCTATGCATACACTGTGAAATGACTAAATCAGACTGATTAACATATCCATCCCCTCACATCCTTATCTTGTTTCTGTATGTGTGGTGGGAACATTTAAGAGCTACTCTCTCAGCAGTTTTCAAATGCTGCACAGTAGATTTTTGGAACTTATTCATCCTGTCTAACTAAAGCTTGGTACCCTTTGACCAATATCTCTCTATTCCTACACTGCATGCCTGCCTCTGGCAACCATCTTTCTAGTCTCTGCTTATGTGAGTTCAGCATCTTTGGGTTCCACATATAAGTGAAATCATATAGTATGTGTCTTTCTGTGCTTGACTTATTTCACTTAATAGTAGATAAACTAAGATTCAAAGTCTGGATTTTTTGTCACTTTATAAGTTCTCCTATGATGGGTGCTAGAACTCAGATATTTCTCTCTCGATACTTGAACTTCAGTAAGTCTAATTACCCAGCACATTGTCTTTTCACAGCCCCATATTGCTGTGAATTAGATGGTTTCCTTAGGCACAGTGAAAAAAGGAATATCTCTTAACATCACTCATTTATTCAACACATCTTTACTTCAAATTTTTTTTCAAACATAGCTATTAAGCTACACTGAGTGGTCTGTGTGGTCTCATTTAATCTCATGGTCACACCATGAGGTAGGAGCTACTATTTTCCCCATTTGCAAGTAAGGAGACTGAATATTAGCAAAGCTAAATAACTTGCCTAAGATTTTAGGACCATGAAAGTTATATACATATATAATATCCTATAAGCTGGTAGATAATGTAGTCTAGATGATGTAAATAAGACATTGGACCATAATCCCCAACTTTCGCAAAGGATGCATCCAGTAGGAAGACAAAATATGAATCTAATAATTGAATGTGCAATCTAGAATACCTTATGAGATGAACTCTGAGATCTATCTCCTAAATCTAAAGTTCTATGACTTCTGATTAGAATAATTAAGGAATGTTTCTTGAAGGAGATAGGATATAAATAGAAACTTGAAGGACCTTGACTGTTAAAGATGGGAAAGAAGAAGATTCTAGAAGAAAGAAAAGGAAAACAGGAAGAGGTTGAGATATTTAAAGAAGATATGGCTTGGGTGAAAAAATGTTCCTAAAAGGGTTTAGTAAGAGTTAAAGCAAAAACAGTAGACTAGTGGGAGGAAATGGACAACTTGAAAAATAATCCAATGCACTTGGTAGAAATGAAAGTTCCCGACTTGGAGGTGCCATGTTCATCAGGGTTTTAGAAAAATTTCTTTGACAGGCTTGAGTACAATGGCTTATGGCAGAAGGTTGGGGGAGACACTACATGCAGAGAAACTGGGCAGATGGCAACTGTTCTCATACAGCAGATAAGTAGCATAGCATGGGGTGCAGGACACAGAAATGGAAAGGAAGCTCTGGATGTGTGATACATGTAGGGATGGAATCAATGGAAACTGACAAGATGTTACTGGAGTCCAACATAACCTGTTCTTAACTAGTGTTTTAAGTGACTCTACTTTTGCCAGTTGTCAAACTTGTGGTCTTAGACAAATGATTGAATCTTTCAGAAGATGAAGGAGCAATAGGCATGAGGTTAAGGTCTTGCTGATTCAATGAGTGTGCGCATAGGAAGGATGCATCTAGAGCATGATGGAGCAGATCAGGTGAGGATAACAGCCAAATAACTGCAAATGCAACCCTACCAGTGGTGTCAGAATGCTGATAAAAACAACAGTAGTTATTTATCAAGTGTCAAATGAGGATTACATAGATATCTCATAGATGTAAGTTCTCAGAGGCTAAGAATATTCTAGGGTACTGTGGGTAGTACTTAGCTGGATAAAGAGAGAAAAATAAAATAGGCGTTCCAAGGGAGGGTGCCAATGTGAGTCAGGCTTGGAGAAAAGAATGCTCCTTTTGCATTTCAAAGAGCGTGAAAACCACTTTAATGGACTGTGAGAACATAAAGCTCCCAGGGAAAACTGGGGCCCTATTCCAGATGCCTTTGCATTTGCAGATTTAGCAAATAAAAATACAGGATACCCAGTTAAATTTGAATTTCAGATAAATGAGTGATTTTTTTTTAGCATAAGTGTATCCTAAGCAAAATTATCGTTTGTTTATCTGAAATTCAAATTTAACTAGGTGTCCTGTATTTTATCTGGCAACTCTATGTTGAATGCCACAGAAACATAATTGGACTATATTAATTTTCAGTGAGAACAAGTTGAATGGTGTCTAAGCAATGGAGTGACATGATAAAATAATTCTTAAAATAATTAATTTAGTGTGCAGGATAGAGGAGAGACTGAATAAAGAGGACAGCTGTGGTGGTCTAGAGATAACACAGGTGAGAGCTGATAATTTCCCTCTCATCTTCTCTCAAAGTGTGTTGACATGCTGCTGTCACTCCAGTTGTTCCTTATTCCTGATGTCATCTATACCTTTTGTAGAACACTTGACCTGATCAAGAGGTCTTTGAACCTAGCATTTTCCATGTCTTGAGATTGAAATTCTTCCTTAATATGATTTCTTCTTTTTTTTTCTATCTTTGGCAATGAATAATATGTTGTTAATATGGCTTTTCTAGGTTAAACAAAATAATCGTTTTGCAGAGATGAAAATAGTTGTCTATTTTCTTTTCAAACGAGGGTGTAGAACTTACAAAGTCCAAGTTCACATAACTTTCCAGTGTCCTTTTCTGCTCATAACTTCCAATGCATCTCTTCAGAAGGTTCCAGTAAAGAATCCATGGGGCCCACAACATAAGTTGTTGACCATTGGGGTGGGGGAATATCTACTCATTTGACACTCTGGCCATTCTTTGGCTGAGGTGGGAGGGTAGAGTTACTCAAGTTCCCCTCTTTGTCCCTCTTCTGAACCTCAGGGAGGTGGCATGAATAATAAAAGGGGCTGAGGAATTGGGACTGAGAAAAAGAAGTCTGGCAGAGGTGACCATGGAGTTGATGCTTAAAGGAAACCCAAACTCTCCTTGAAGAAAAGCCAGGAGTCATAGGTGAGAAAACAGTGCCAACAAGAAGATACAAACCACAGGATGCTCACTGAAGACAAAGGATAAGCCATGGTTTAAATACATCCTCTCAAAATTCATGTTGAAACTTGATCTACATTGTGGGGTTATTAAGAGGTAGGGCCTTTTGGGAAGCAATTGGGTCATGATGGTTCCACCCTTATGAATAGAGTCTGAAAAAAGGGCTGGAGGAAATTAACTTAAGCCCTTTTGCCCTTATGACTTTGCCTCGTGGACATAACACTTGTTTCCTCCAGACAATACAGCAATAAGATCTCATCTTGGAAGCAGAGAATGAGGCCCTCACCAGAAACTTAACTTGCTAGCAGCTTGATCTTGGACTTCCCAGCCTCCAGAACTATGAGAGATATAAGTTACTTGGGCTCAGATATTTTATTATAGCAGCACAAATGGACTAAGACAAGCGTAAGAATTAAAGATTCCAAATGAGAGGCAGGAAATCAGTGGTTTATAAACTCAATCTGCTTTTGGTTGTGCAGAGAACTTAATCAAGAGGGCAAAATTAGTTGAAACCTAGCTCATGATCCCTTTGCCAGGCAGTCTGCATAGCTGCATCCAATAAAAAGGGTCAACTTTATCTTATTAACATGAAGGTACCCTGTTGACTAATGGTGAGATTAGACAATGCAGAATGTGAATCCTGGCTAGTGGTTACACCATATGTTCTGATACTTGACCCTCTGGAGCGTGAATCTCTTCACCTGTAAATGGTACAGTATTAATGCCCACCAACGCTCATTTTGGCTCCAAAAGACTGATAATTTATAATATATAGACATTTTATCACAATGACTGGCACATAACTACAAATAAATAATAAACACTACCATAAAAACTCTAAATTCAGAAAAACATACTGTTTGTTCAAATCTATTTAGAAGTCAGATAAAAGGCCTTGAAGGCAGATTTAATTTTATAAAGGTCAATGGCTGGTAAACTTTTTCTATACAAGGCCAGATAATAAATATTTAAGGCTTTACAGGCTATGGTGTCTTTGTCACATGTTCTTTAAAAAAAAAAAAACTTCTAATATGGAAAAAAAGTATTTTTAGCTTTTAGGCAATAAAATAACAGGCTGTTTACTAGATTTGACTGATAGACTATAGTTTGTTGACTTCTACCAAAAATAAATAACTAAAAGAGAATAGTGGTCTATAAGTTCGGAAATTTGGGGCATCTATGATTTTAGCACAGAGCAAGCAACAGATAGATCAAACTCCTTGCTTGCTTGCCCTAAGACCTCAGATGTAGGACTGATGAGAGCCTAGACTCTAAATTGCCTGGCTCAAGATTAGATTCTCAATCCCAACACAATGTTCAACATACTGTAAGTGCCCAATAAATAATTTTGAGATAATGAATTGAAATGATTTAAAGTTTTTGAGCGAGATTTCTTCATCTGCAGAATGCAGAGGACAATGTTATCAGGAATCAATGAAATATTGTATAAAGCATATTTATTATGGTTCCAGTCACATAGCAATGGTAATCTCATCATCACTGTGTTTCAATGTCACCTTTGTTAATGTGTACTTAGCTATCATTTCAAAGTCATGTAGTAATAGTTAGCATTTGATATAAATGGAGAAGTTAAAAGTTCTAAGTATGGGCTGACTAAAAGTAGAAAAACATAAGCCTAGTTCATCAGTTATCTCAGAATTATGATAATTTATCTTCTTGAAACAAAGCAAGTTAAGACTTTCAGAAAAAGCAACTGCTTTCTATTTCTAATCCTGTCAACAAGTCTGATCCTTTACTAGCGTTCATGACCTCTGTCCTCTTCCATCCTCCCAGACATGTGGCAAACATTGAAGTCATAAATGCTCCTTGGGGAATGGTGTTATTACAACCCAGGTGGGTATCATTAGCTTGGAATGTATAAGGATGAAGATGTCAAATGGAATACAGACTCAATTAAGGAATGGGATACATGTGGACATCAGACAATTTATGTTGTAAGGTATCTCTTCAATACACTTCTTGTAGAAAAATAAGTGGTGATCACAAACCATGATATTTTACTGAGCTATAAAACAAGTAGTCAGCTTACACTTTAAGGAGGAAGGAAAGCTTTTAAACATTTTAGAATGTGAGTCACTGTAGGATGATGGGAAGTTTCCAACTAGGAGGCAGCATTTATAGTCCAAACCTGTTGGTCTATGTCTTGCTTTATTGGCAAAATGGGACTGTTGGACCCAACCTACCTACTGGTGGCAGATTTTTGCAAATTGCTTCCAGGTGAATACCAATGCATCTATAATGATATTTTAAGACACCAAATCTCATAAATAAATGAAAACCAAATTTGAAAACACATGTATAGTTGGAAAGGGGATTTCAAATAATTGAGACACATTTATCTTGTTTTTGAAGTGGTTCAGAATTCAGCTGGAATTGCATCTCATCAGAGACTTTGAACTTGATACAGTTTAAATAGGCTCATCTGAGCAAAGTACAGAACATCATTTCCCAGGTTCAGTCAGTCAGCTCACTGGATTGACTGGTGATGTCTTGATTGGGTATGATTCCCCTTGACTCATTTCTCTGTTGTTGGTAATTAAAAGCTGTCTGGTTTTATTCTCTTTTAATGATAAGTGAAAGGGTAATGTCTGCCAGACTTTTCCCATTCACTTGGTGTTTGCAACAGTTGAGAGCCTTGGGATCACCATGCATTTTAAGCTGAAGGTCCTGGTAACTATCAGAACAGATAGCGTACTAGTGTTTTGCATCTGGGAGCTGACTATCAACCTCAAAGCCAATTGGAAAACAATCCCCAGGGTAAATGGATAAATTGGCATAGATGGCCTTCTCCTCTCATTCCAGCTTTGAAAAACAGAAGGCTTTGTGAGCAAGTAGAATAAGCTGTCTATCAATTGCAGTTTCCACAGGTCTCTAGGACTAGCACACATGCCTTTACCCTGGAAGGAGAAACCATATCGAAGAAGCAGGAGACAAAATGATAGGCTCTCTCTAGTCTCAGTATGTTTTATTCTGGTTCTTGGAACTTTCCCTTCATTATAGTTTTAATCATCTCGATCAGCATTATTATAATCACAAAATGTCATCCTAAGAAAACGATAGTCTCATCATCATTATGTTTCAATGTCACCTTTGTCAACTTGTGCTTAGCTATCATTTCAAATTACTGTATCAATGCTGTAATTAGATATAATTTGTGATATGACCAGCATTCACAGGTGAGTCGTTTTTTTTTTATATATCTCACACCAACTGAGTTTATTATCATAGGTCTATTCTTTTAGAACCAAGTATGTTTAATGTGTGCTTTCACTTGAGAAATATTTCAAATCAAAATGTTGCATTTTAAGAATACATGACTTAATATTTATGACTTTAATATTATAGCCTGTGTGTGAGTTTGAAGCAGTGAAATCTCTATTCCATTCTCTGTAATTTTTTTTATTAAAATGGCATATGGAGGTTTTTTAGGATTGTCCCCATGCATGCAATTAATGAAATTCAAATGTCGCTCTTTTGCGAGTCAAATTGCTTATTGAAATTGACCATTCTGTAATGATTCCTACACTTTCATTGCTCAGAAGCATAGGTTTAAAATATTTTCCATTCTGTTACGTTTTCTTTTAAACCAAGATAAGATTAAGGTGTAAGAAAAGAAGAAATGTGATGATTTGGAGAAGGTTTCCTACCTTCTCTTGTGGGAAGAAGAGACCTAGGTTTAAAAAGTAGGACAGGTTGATCAAGCATAAAAGTGATTTATGAAATATGACATCTCTTTAACATTGAGAAAAAAATGTTTTCCTTCATTGAGTGCTTTCTTCCCTATGCAAAATATTGACACTTCCCTATTATAGCAAACAAAAGCCTTCATTCAGAGAGATAATTTTATAGAGCGGCTGGTATCATGTGATCTTATTAATATGTATGAAATATGATAATAATATGGAAAAGGGGGAACTGGAATACAGCCCTATCTTTCTAGACCCTATTCATTTCAGCTTCAAAATGTTTTTTCATTTCACACATCAGACGCTAATTAGCAAATATCTAATTAGTGTTAGAAGATTAATCGCTCATGGGAGTTGTTGAGGCTTTGAGCTTTCATGCATGCAAAAGCAGTGCCACTTTAGGTGCATTTGCTAAGGTACAGTAACTTTAAGTGATACAACTTTTATTTTTCTTTGAAAAATTTTAAATTACAGCAATAGAGTAAATTTAGGCTCAAGTAAAAAGAAGCAAGGAACACACAATTGAAAAGATAAAAATGACACCATTGGCTGGGCTCGGTGGCTCAACCTGTAATACCAGCACTTTGGGAGGCCGAGGCAAGTGGATTGCCTGAGCCTGCGGGTTTGAGACCAGTCCGGGCAACTTGGTGAGACCTCATCTCTACAATAAATCAAAAATAAATAAATAAATAAATAAATAAATAAAACAAATGAGCCAGGCGTGGTAGAGCGTGCCTGTAGTTCCGGCTACTTGGAAGGCTGAAGGCAGAAGGATTCCGGAGCCCAACAGGTCGACGCTGGGGTGGCCATGAGTGTATCATTGCACTCCAACCGGGCAATGGAGTGAGACTCCAACTCAAAAAAAAAAAAAAAGAAGAAAGAGACACCATTAAGAGCTACATAGTCAATCAAATTATCAAATGTTAGGCAAGGACTCTGTTGAAGGCGCTCACAGGATTTCGAGAATTATCCAGTGCAGCTCCTGAATTTAAGGTACTTAAAGGAATTACAGCAAGAATTCAAAAAACAAGGACTCCTGGTCAAATTTGGTCAGATGTGTAAGTAATTTTATATAGCTGTAATCTAAGAAGAGTTTTTACATAAACGACTAAGAAAAAAAAAGTACAAAGAATGATATTTCATAACATATAAAAATTAAATAAAATTCAGATATCAGTGTCCATAAAAAAAGTTTTACTGGCATATAGCCATGCTCATCCGTTTATGTACTGTCTATGGCTGCTTTCACACTACAACGGCAGAGTTGAGTAGTTGTAACAGAGACCATATGGCCCACAGAGCCTAAAAAATTTATTCTCTGGCCCTTTAAAGGGAAAGTTTGCCCTTCCCTGAATTAAAACTAAATATCTTGATATAGCAGAACAGCTTTGAAAGTCAAATAGACTGATATCAGCTCCATAATTTGTTACCTGTGTAACTTCGGAAGGTGATTCAAAATTCCTAAGCCTCCATTGATAATATAGGAATTATGAATCTCTTCATAGATATATGGAAACTGAGGCTTTAAATAATTCAGTGGTTTACTTACATAAAGTACTTCATCTGGTGTCTGACTTATAGAAAATAAACAATAAAAGTAACTTCCCTGGCAGCCCCCACCCCTTCCTAGACACATAATAAAGCTAGATTTCTTTATGGAGTCTCCTTCTCATTCGTCTTTAAAAGGTTTCTAAATGGGAAGGTGAGTGGCCCAGACCTGGGAGCAGTATTATCTGTTTACCATTTCATGAATAGGATGGAAAAGGGGATAGATGCTGAACTAAAATGACCTTGCTAGAGATTTGTGCTTCTAATATTGTAGGACTTTGTCCCCATCTTATCCCCAAATGCCCTTAAACATCAATTCCTTCTTCTAATGAAACCTGAAGGAAAGAAATAACCAGGAAAAAAAAGTATTGTTAAAGCAAGTTTCAATGATGTTGTTCTTATTTTCTACTCATAAAAATCTCTGTTCATAATAAATTTCTGCTTACAATTCATAGCTGTCAGATCTTTCATTTAAGTACACACATATTAAATTTATTGACTATATCCCGCAGAGTTAATGATGGGTAACTCATTAAATACCACAGGGAGCCTGTCTTTTATAAGTAATTTTTTTGTTTTTTGGAGGGTGAGATTTTTGGGGGAGAAGGAGTTCGAGTATTTTGAAAACTTAAAAAAAAAAAATTATCCAAGCTGGAAAATCTCTGTTTCAGAGTAGCAGGAATTTTAAGCCACACACGCACACACACACACACACACACACACACACACACACACACACACACACTCTCTCTCTCTCTCTCTCTCTCTCTCTCTCTCTCTCTCTCTCTCTCTCTCTCACAGCCATCAAACTTCAGTGATGTAAATAGTAAGATTGACTTCTCGAATCAATATATATGCATTGAAATTTGGTCATAATTCAAATTGCTTTATATGTTCTTGGGAAACAAGACTACAAACTACTAAAGAGGTTTAAAGTGAGGTTTAAACCGAAGATGTAATGGCCTCCAATTTATCTCTCTGATGGCTGTGAGCCGCATTAATACATTTTCTCTGAAACAATGTGCATTAGGAAAATATTTTGAAATTATATTGATTTTACATGATGGATATATAAGTCAATAATTTGAGGAATGGAATCACAATCACAGAAAGCATATAATCATATACTCTGAAATATAAATAGGAATTGCTTTTGGTAATTGTTATAGTTAGGGCAGAACAGGAAGAGCTGGTGTCCTGAAACATCTCTACTTTAGTCAGTGACCACTCTGTGTACACAGCATACCCACTCGGTCTAGAAGTACCATGGGCAGTGGGCAAGTTGTACTCAGAAAAGAAGGAGGGGCTGGGAATGACCTCGAAGCGTATGGAAGGAATTCTTCCGATGCATGAAGTAAGCCAGAAGCCCTTGAACTCTCTCCCTGGGAGGTTTCCTGTTGCCTTCTAAAAGCCAGTAGAGAAGGAAGAAAAAAAATGGTGATCACTACAAATGCAGTGAATCAGTCACAAAGAAGGTTCTTCATGTTGAAGAGATGATGCTGCCAGCCCACCAGATGGTTAAACGCATATTTTTGAAGAGCCTTTCTACATAGGAATTTCAAAAAGATTTATTGTCATGATCTAACCTCCAGGATCAGCCCACTGTGATGAGACCACCTGGAGCAGAAAAGCGTTCTACCCTTCAGTGCTCCCTAAATTGGAGTTCTTGATCTTGAGTGAGCTGTGGAATCATCTGCAGTGCTTACTATAGCAGATTACCGGGTCTCACTTCTAAAGTTTTTGATTCCGTAGTCCTGGGATGGCATCTGAGAACTTGCATTTCTGAACATTTTTTAGGTGATGCTGATTGTGCTGATCAAGGGACTACACTTTGAGAACCACTGCCCTAGACCAACTGGCTTACCATTGGGTCTTTGCTTGGTGTGGATGGATCTACACACCATCTGAATGAGATCAGCAGGAACGGAGGTGCTATCCTGTCTGCCTCCATCTGAACCTCTCAGGGATCAAGCCCAGGAATCCCAATGTTAGTGACCTTTGCAAGTGACTCTTAACTGTCTTAAAACATGAGAAAAATATCCCTGGGCCATTGCCAAATATGAAAAGCAATCAGTTATTTGTTCTGCATATATTTTGCTTTGTCTTTACTTTTTCCTACAAACATAAAGCCTCCTCTCATAAAGTTTTTGCTTTTCTCCAAACAAGAACTTTACTTTTGCCTAATACTATATTCTCTGGTTCTTTACTGTCAATCACAAAGGGTTTTTGCAGTGGAAATTTAGAAGATATAAAACCAATAATGAGTTAGGAGTCAGACACACAAAATCGTCTGAGTAACTTGGTGTCATTGTTATTTCTTGCTATGGACCAAAGCACCCCAAAACTCAGGAGCTTGTGGATCAATTTAGCAGTTCTCCTAAATTCCCGTGGGATCAGTCACATGATTATAGTTATCTCCAAGCTTCAGGGAAACTAGTGGTTCTAGGGCAGTGGTTCTCAAAGTGTAGTCATTTGACCAACATAAGCAGCATCACCTAAAGAATATTTAGAAATGCAAGTTCTCAGATGCCATCCCAGGTCTACTGGATCATAAACTTTAGAGGCTCAGCAATCTGCTTTCATAAACCCTCCAGCTGATTCCACTGCTCACTGAAGATTAAGAACTCCAATTTAGGGAGCATTGAAGGAGCAGAATCTTTTGTACTTCTGGTGATCTCATCACAATGGGTTTAAAACAGAAGTTGAGGAGGCCTCTTGAGGCCTACAGGAGTTAACCAATGTCATTTGTGGTACATTCTGTTGGTCAAATGAAATCAGGAGCACAGCTCAGATTCAAAGGAAAGGAAAATAGACTCCTTTCTGTTGAGAGGAATGATAAAATCACATGTGAATACGCATGGTTATAGGGATAAGGATCATTGTTTGGCCATCTTGGCAAATAACCTGCCATACTGAGTAACGATATCATAGACTTAATGCTTTATTCTCACTAAGATTTCCCAATATTTTCCTAAAGCAACGATCTTAAAATACATTGCCTACTGTATTAGTTTCATCAGGCAATCATAACAAAGTAGCACAATTTATGTTCTTATAGTCCTGGAGGCTAAAACGTTCAAATTCAAGGTGTCAGTTGACCATGCTCCTCTTGAAACCTATAAGAGAGAATATGCCCTTGCCTTTCCCTAGCTTCTAGTGTTTTGCCAGCAATTCTTTGTGTTTTTCTGGCTGGCGGTTGCATACCACCAATTTCTGCCTCTTTTGTCACATGTATTCTCCCCTGTGTGTCTCTGACATTCTCTTCCTGTGTCTTCACATCATCTTCTTATGAGTACACCAATCATATTGGATTAAGGGCCCACTCTAATTCACTATGACCTTATCTTAGTTGAACGCATTGCATCTGCAATGATCCTATTTTCAAATAAGGTCACTTTCTGAGATACTGGGGGTTGGGACTCTAATATGTCCTTTGGGGTGACACAATTCAATCCATAACTTCTGTCTAGGTTTCAGTTATATGACTGACTATATGTAACAGTATTTAAAATCAAAAGGTAACTCTGTACTGAGAGGAGGGATGGATTCCAAGAACTTAACTTACCTCTGAAATCACCGCATGGTTGTGTGTACTTGACCCTCTAGCGTGAATAGATACATAAATGTTTGATGATTTAGTAATCATCTGGACATGGAGCCCAGGAGACATTTGTCATCATGGAAAGTGATACTTATGTATGCTATGATGGAAAAGCCACAAAGGATGCTATCTTCCTGAACTGTGCATTTTAAAGTATCTCATTACATAGCATGAAAATCAATGGTGCCATTTAGCATAATAATACCAGGGGCACATTTAAAATATCATGTTATAGCTTGGAAATATTGATAGCTACAGTGGAGTTTCGAATGTGTAAAGGGATGTTTTTACATCATCTGCCTTTAAATTTATCAAGGACAATTATATTTTATTATACCTCTTGTGTAAAGAGACTTGTGCTTTTTGAACATCCAAACCTGTCTATGTAGAGTTTATATCTAGCCATATTTATACATCCGTTCATCATCGTGCATAATAATCTTAATTTTATCTATTCCACAGACTCCTGGACAAGACTCCTTTTTGTGCCCTCCATGAGTAAATTATGACCTTATGTATAGACTTGACAGGTGATACATACCAATGATAGATATAATATTGGTACGGAACAACATGCCCTGGGTGCCTCTTGGGAGATAGGCACTGGGGAATTAGAAATAATAAAACTAATTCTTCCCCTCATGGAACTGATATTCTAAAGGGAGACATACATTTTAAAATTAAATATATATATGTCTAAAATACAATTTCAAGAAGTGAAGTGTTCTATGAAGGAATGTGTATGTAATTGGGAGATAGAATTAATATTTATTCAAATAACTCTAGACATCATATAAAAGTATATTTTACAAAGGTCTTTGTGATATAGTAGAATCCAAAAATATCTAGTTTACCATCCCTAACAATGATATAGTCATTGCTCAGTGCCCCTTTTCAAATCATTGGAAATATTTTCTGATTGCTACTGATCAATTTCAGTAATTGAGCTTGTTGGGGTTGTTGTTATGCTATGTAAAGAAACCTGGGTTTGAACTGAAGTTTGGTGGTAGAGTTATTTACACTTTCTGAGCTTAGTAAATGTACCCACTAAATAGACATCATAATGTCTAGTTCCTGGGCTGTCCTAAAGGTTACATGAGACGATGTATTTCACACTCCCAACCACAATCTCTACTAATACGGGCTTAACACATATTTGTACATGTTTTTCTCTGTAACTTCATTCTTGCTATTTGGTCTTTTTTGTGGTCTTTTAAAATGACCACTTATGGCTGGGCTCGGTGGCTCAGCCTGTAATCCCAGTGCTTTGGGTGGCCAAGGTGAGTGGATTGTCTGAGCCTGCGGGTTCAAGACCCGCCCAGGCAACTTGGCAAGACCTCATCTCCACAATAAATCAAAAATTAGCCGGGCATGGTAGCGCAAGCCTGTAATTCTGGCTACTCGGAAGGCTGAGGTGAAAGGATCACCGGAGCCCAGTGGGTCGAGGCTGTGGTGGCCGGAAGCGTGCCACTGCACTCCAGTCTGGGTGACAGAGTGAGACTCCAACTCAAAAAATAATAATAATAATAAAATAAATAAATAAAACATAAAATGACCACTTATAAAAATAGTTTTACGAGAAAAGATCGGTCAAAGCTTCTTCTCTCTAAAATGATATCACTCAAGCATCTACACACAATGAAAACCCAACATTAATTAGCAGTCCTGCTGCATAAACATATTTTTGAAAAGATTTAATTGTTATGGTTCCCAGATAAAGAAAACAATCATAGTTGGTTTTTACATCTTCAAACATGTATGGTTTTCTGATGGTGCATTACATCAAAAACAATAAGCGGACATTAACAAAAAACACTTACTTTAAAATCTGATTCATGCTTTCACATAAAAATATATATGGTTTTCTGCTTTTATGAGTACATCCAAAGTTTGTGAACCTTTAAAAAGCCCTATTTAAATACTCTGCACTAAGACTGCATTTTATCTTTCTAATTTGGACATAATAATCTTAATTATATCTACTGCACAGGCTGCTGGACAAGGCTCCTTTTTGTGCCCTCCATGGGTAAATTATGACCTTATGTATAGACTTGACAGGTCATACATACCAATGATAGCAATAATATTGGTAAGGAACAAACTTGGTACTGTCTTATGTGGATGCATCTCAAAGTGTAGTAATAATGATTTGTAAATAATAACATTGTTTAAAAAGAGTTATTGGATGCTTACTACATATAAAGCAACTCATTCAATGTTCAGAACACGCCTAAGAGTTAGGAAATATTATCAGCCTTTTACAGATGGGGTACATGAGACCAAGAGAAATTAAATAACTTATCTAAGTTTCTAAGCTAGAAAGTTATGAAGCAGAGATTTGGGCTTCATTATTCTTCCTCCAGAGTTTATACATTAACCGCCATGCTGTGTGGACGACCTGATGGAGATCACGTAGGGGATAAGTGATTCATATCACTTGCTGTAGGAGCTAGCCATGGAATGTCCTCTTTTTTGTTGCTGTTACTGATCAGAAGCGAATGCCTGACTTTTTAAATATTTTTATATTAAATGTGTCATTGTCTATCTCCTATAAGTGGCAAGATCTGTCTAGGAACCTTAGAATGTGGACTTTATACTGCTGAGGTTTCAATCCCAGACCCAAAAGGAAATCTTTATTCAAGAAATGGAGCCTAGTGCTTCTGTTAGCTCCGACCTCCTCTCGATGACTAATGCTGTCTTTGCGAACTGCTGAACTGAACATTTAAGTGACAGAAGGTTGCACAGAAGGTAAATATTCTTTGAGAATGTAAGCTTAAATTAGGAAGGAGCGAGTAGGATTGATCATGAATGGGTACCTACATTTGATAGTCTCATAGTTTAGGTATCCTACGGAGAGATACTGGCAGAGATTCCGGGTAAAAAAGGGAGGGGCATTCTGCAAAGCATCAGATATTCTGTGGTCCCTTGGCCTTCTTCCATACTCAAAGACTGAGCTAATCTCTGTCAACTTCAATGTGCTTATTGATAACTTAACACCCTTAGGTCATATTTCTGAACCCTTCCCCATAATTGGCACCTCAATCATTATGTTGGTCTCATCTCTTGGGTACTCTGGGTAGAGAGATTCACTTATCTCACCTTCAAAGGGCAGTCACATGCCTGCACTTGATAAATTCATAGCATGTCAGTCCAAAGTATAGGGTCATTCTAGTGGGACTTAAACTTGAAGCCCATTTCTTCTGGTATCTATCGGGCAGTAGAATCTGAATAAGGGTATTTGCTCCTCAGGACCCAGTAGGAACAATAGCATATGAAGAAAAAAGAATTGTTTTGGCATTATTAATGCTTCTCAACTATACTTTAGTTTTTGGAAATATTTTGAAATATTTATCTTAGGTTCCCCCCCCCCATTTTAATCATAATGGAGATTCATGCCAAAATACAGAAGCTATTTTGACTATAAATGTGGAAACTTACAATAAACAATCAAGCTGTTAGGGACTTTAGAGTTGACATAATTTAACTTTCTCTTTATGGATGTGTAAACGGAGGCCTGGGGAGGTCTTATGGCAAGTGCCAAGGTCACATGGCTAACTAATTATAACCTCACAATATTCTCGAAGACCTGAAGATGTAAAAATATCCACTGAGCTTGTTTTCTCTTTGTACTTATAATTAGGTCTATTTTTTTTTCTGTTTTATCACATTTCTAACATATTCTTCAATTCCTCCAATTTAAAAAAGCAAGGGAAATGCTATAGACAGGATAGGAGCAAAAACACATAGGCATCTATTAAGGTCCTTTACACCAACTCAAAAAACTTACATTCGATTCATCAAGGAATTTTCCCTTAAGTAATTATAAAACAGGTTAAAGGAATAAGGACTCTGGTCAATCATCGATTCCTGAATTTTATTCCCAAACTTATCATTCCCCAGCACAAGAGGTTTGAGAGAAAAGATACATTTGTAAAATGACTAGAATAATTTTACCCACCTCAGGGATTCAGTGAGTGTTTAATACCATAAAGGACTTTGAGATAGTCAGATGAAAGGTGCTTTAGAAGGCAGACATGATTACTGGATTAGAATTTCAGAGAGTGAGAAAGGACTCTTTTGTGTTGACAGATTTTTTTTCTTATTCTTTTTTGCAGTTCGATAGTGGTTTAAATTTTTTTCCTACCAATTTCTTCAATTTCAGATCGTGTCCTTGACTTGGTACTACTCTCATAAGAAGGAATGTGTGTTGGTATAAACTGTCTAACTCCTATTTGGATTTTTTTAAATATGCATTTTAGCATTTGTGAATTTATAGGGCTAATTTTTCTCATTTCTCATAATTGTGGTTTTTGTAAAGTAAAATGGAATTACCTGGGGACAGTGTTCTATAACTCAGTATTTATTACATGTCACAGAGACACACAGGTATACCCATACACCTATACACACACACGCACACACACAACACACACACACACACACACACACACACACACACACACACACACACACACATGCTTCCCTGTTCTCTGATTGCATTGTTTGGAGACAAGACCAATTTTGTTTCATTCCACAAAGGTCTCCATAATATCATTAATCTCTCTCAGCCCTTAAAGATGGCCTCTTGCCATATTCTGTCAAAAAACAAGTTATAGACCATTTACTTTAAATACCTAAAAATAAAAATGCTGAATCAGATGGTTACACACACACGCACACACAGACACACAGAGCTCTCTAATGTATTTTGCAATTGTTGGAAATTTGTGTGCATTGGGCAGGGGGAGGAATAGAACTTGCAGCTTATTGAGAGTGAAATGTTTTATCGCGTTAGTTGTAAAATGTTCCTTGCTATTAAAATAAGTAGTGCTAATTAATAATCCTGCAGAATTGTAGAGCAGCCTTTGAACTACAAGAGTAGATTCTTATTCCTTTGTAGTAGAATTTGACCTTTGTCTTCTTCCTTACCTTCCTCCTTTCCTGCCTCTCTTCCTTTTTTCTAGAAATATCTGTCACCATGAGAACTGTGCTAGGGACTATGTTTGCAATGGTGTTTTAGCTCAGCCAATTACAGCAGAGTCATCTTATGGACTCCACCAAAAAAATGAAGATCAATATATCTCTGGTATGAAAAGGCTGAGAATAACACCAACCCAAAATCTATAAGCCTTGTTTTATTTTATGAAAAAGACATTTTTCCTCTTAGTCACTATATCTAGTACATACCTACACCATATCTAGTACATTTGAACTTTATGAGGCTTTTGAAAACATCTATATCCTAAAAATAAAGTGTATTGGTCCAAAATGAAAATAAAATTACAAAATCCAAATTAAGTTTAATTAAATGTCTGCAGAATACCAAACCTAATATTTTATCAGCTAGTGAACTCCTATCCAAGTCAGCTTTTATGCAGTAATATAGAAATCAGATATTTTTATTCCTAACTATTAGGTTTATGAATTGACCTAATATGAAAGGGAGGGGCTTTTTGAAAAGAAGTAACCTAAGAACAATGAGGTCCTAAAGTGTCCCTCTTCAGATGACTTGCTTTCAAACAATGTATCAATAATGTAAACTGAGATTTGATGTATTTGTATCATAGATTTATAGAAGTACCCTCTCTCAATGAACACCATGGGACCTGGGGGTTATTTATCATACACAGTAACTTTGTGGTGTGTGAGCTGTTTTTTCAGTGTGAATACATTTCCTTCTGCTTTCTCTATCAACTAAAAAGTTGCTGTGAGCTGACTTTCATTCCATTATACCTCAATGCATTCATGGACTCCTCCTTCAAAACTATTGCCAGGTGTTAGCATCTTCCCTGAGTAATTTCAGGCATTTTCCTTTGAATGAAAATGGCTCACTTGGAAGGTTGTGAAAGGCATATCCATGTGGAATTGAGAGGATTTTGTGTTGCGATGTGGTGAGAAGGCTTGCCAGAAATTGCCCGTTTCAGGCTGATGATGCAAAACTAGACATCTGTTAAATTAACATCTACCTAACGTTTTGCCTTCAGTCAAATGCATTTTTTAAAAAATTAAATCTCTCCCACTCTCTCTGCTTTCTTTTTTTTCCCCACTGTCAAAACAATCTGTCACAAGATATTTAATTTCTGTGTAATGGGTTACTTAAAGAAACCAGCATATGGTGCAGTGAATATACCTAGCTACAAGCCACAGGCAAATGTACATACTGCTGGTTTGCTATACTACTAAAGCATATTGTGCCCAGCATAGATTTTATTGTGGTGCCGGATTCTCCAAGTGTTGATTTACGTTATTGCCAGGTCTATTACAACTCTTACCTTTTAGGATCAAAATATTAGTATAAATATTCTAGTTCCACTAAGGAGTCAGAAATCACTTTCAGTATTGTTTAAGGGGTGGTCATTTATGGCTCCAATAGTTTCAGTGAGAGTAACCTTGATATGCATATATCTTTGTACACGCCTCCTGTGTCCAAAAATTTTATTAATGGCAGCAAGTTGATCTGTGGCCTGGCAGTATGTTCCAGAGGAGCAGAATTTTAATGGTGACAATACTCAGGACATGATGTTGAATCTTAATCCTACACAACAAATAATCTCCTCATATAGTGGAGTTGCCTTATTATTCGGGGGGAGATTCTAAAGTCACTGTCATCATGGAGCACAAAGATTTAAAATGATCTAAATGACTTATGAAAATCCCTTGAGTCATCCATGAGGTGTGTGTACCTCCTTGTATAGTAATGCATTTGCATTTATATACAGTAAAGCATACAGGGCTTATTACTTGCGAAAGTAGTGTTTGCTATATGCCAGGTCCTTTTCTGGGACCTGAGAATGAAATGGTAATCAAGAAATACAAGAATCCTTGAACATCCAATGTAATACTATAAGAAAATGACTGACAGTGGTGGGAAACTATGGTGGGGAGAGGAAGGGAGATGGGATTAATGGTAATAAATATCTGTCTGGGAATGGGGAGACACCTCTTATCAACCAGGGTGCCTGAACGATGCATATTTGTATACCTAACCCTTAACTGTACCCCACAATATCATAATAAAAAATATTGATTAGAAAAAAAAGATATACAAGATTGCTATAATCAGTGCACTCACATTCCCCCAAAAAGAGACCCAATAAATGCTTGAGCAATAAGCAACCTGCAGGCAAAATACAAGGCTATGGGTTATCATATCTATCTATCCATTTGTCTATCAATTCATGTACCTATATGTGTCTCCAACAGCAAATGATACACAAATATATATCTCCTTTACAATAAACTAAAAAGTGAATCCATACACAAAATGTAAGTTTACAGATTATTTTCTCTCCCCATATAACATTTAACCAATCTATATGAATATATATATGGGGAGATAGATATGTATGGAGAGAGATATGAGGATATATATGGACATAATTGGATAACAAAAATATGGATATATATGTAGATGTATATAAATGTATATATAAATGTATAAATGGATATATATGTAGATATATAAAAATGGATAAATAAATATGGAGCTACATATGTGGATATGTAGATAATATATATGAAGATATATATGGAGATTATGTGTATATATATGGAGATTATGTATATATATGGAGATATAGATATATATGAAGATATATAGATAAACAAATATAGTGATATGTATGAAGGTATATATATACACATATATATATGGAGATATAGATATATGGAGACAGATATATAGATAATAAACAAAAATGGATATATATATGATATATATGGATATATAATAGACTAATCCACAAAATATAAATTTTGGAATTATTTAATCTATTGATCCACTTGTTTATTTTTGCCAAAGGCCTGTCATAAATTTTGTGTGAATTAAATGGCTAGAAAGACCTACTCCATTGTATTCCTTCTTTGAGTGACAGAATGTTCCTTCATTTCTATGCAATTTGAAAGGTCCCCAGATTGCTCTTTTTGGGGACTGCTATTGGGACCTCTAGGGGACTAGTTTGGACGCGAGGGCTCCCAAGTTGAGGTTGACTTCAAGGCTATAGTGAGACAAGCAGGAGGATGTGGCAGAACTCCTTCAAGCAAGGCATAGAAGGTAACAGCTCCTTGGTGATTGCTTTCAAATAGTTCATTTGCTACACAGCTAGGTTGGAGTTTTTCTAGGGAGAAAAAGTGTAATACCTGCAATAAATCACTTAAGTCTATTACTTATTAATCGAAATTCTCAAGTGCCCTAGAAAGTATCTGTAGGCCATTGTCAGTGCAAAGCTATCACAAATGAACGAGCTAGGCAAGGTGGCAAAATCCTTGGTCCACTCGTACCAAATAGTCTGGAATAGCTGTGCTATTAATCAGAGCTCCAAAAAGTCCTGAAGTTGAAACAGCATAAATATACTTAGGTATACTTAGGCAGAGTCAAGAGGATACTGTAGTCCTCTTTAGTACATCAGAAAATTTCAGTTGTCATTTGCTTTTTATTTAGTATTATTTCTGAGAATGATGATTCTTTCCCATGCTGTTTACTTTGATTCTCTGGAGCCAGTAATATTAGTCTAATATTTTTAAAGAACTGTTTAAGAGGCCACTATATTTAGTCCAAGCTAAATGTACCAAGATTGCTAAGAACCACACAGACAAGTTCATACCCCCTTTTTCAACAAAAATAAAGGGGCCACGTTGGCAGTGTATAGACACCTATCGAGATCCTAGCCTTGTCATTACAAGGCTATCGATACTGGAGGAGTTTGCTGTTTGGAGCATGCAAGATGACTGGCTTGTCTGCAATGCCTGGTTCATACTAGGTATTCCATAAATATTTATTGTATATAAGACAGATTTCTTCTCTTGCTGTCTCTAGGGAGATCCAAAGTAATAGGTATATAGGAGAATTATATTCATCAACATCCTGACAGCATAGCCCCTCATGATTGCCTGAAATTTATTTATTTGACAAACACTTAGTAAACACCTACTAGTTTCCAGATACTTTGATAGGTGCTAGTATGCAATGGTAAGTTAATGAATGAATGAATGAAAGAAAACATCATTCTTGCTCCATGAAACAGAATTGCCATCTAGTAAAGAAACAAAACAAATAAGCAACCAACACAAATGTAATTACAATCTGGGAAAATGCTTTGAAAGAAAGAAACATGGTTCTAGAGGACAAATAGCAAAGGAAGTTGAGCAGTTTGATGGAAAAAATAAGACTTCTCAAAGGAAGTAAGTCATGAGCTGAAACTAAAGGATGAAGAGTAGTAAACTATGTGAAGAGCAAGGAAGAACATTCCAGATACAAGAAAGGCATGTGCACTGGCCAAGTGGTGGCAGGAAGCCTGTGGTTCTTCAGATCTGACAGCAGGCCAATGTGGCAGGAACACAGCACTGGGGGGAGGGTAGCATAAACTGAGCTGGAGAGATAGGCAGGAACCAAAACATTTGATAATACTATGTCAGTAAATAGCCCTGATTTTTCAAAAGCAAACTCTGAATGTATAAACAGGTGTCAAAAAGCAAGACAGCACTTGAAGTCATCGACTTTCACATAGTATCCAGCTCCCATGCCTAGCTCTGGGCTGGGTAATGAGACAAAGAGATGGGAACTGGGAGCTCTGTATTCATTACGACCTAGAGTGGTAGATAATGAAACCTTTAAGAAACGTTAAAGGAATCATGAACGTCGTATGTGATGAAGAAAAGATTGGGGGCGGGGGTTGGAAAGAGCTTTCAGGATCAGCATGCCTTCTGAACAGCTGAACAGTGCCTGGCTAATTTCCCTTTCTAATGAGACCAGCACAAAATCCATCCATTTAGGCTATTCAGCTTTTAGGTAAATGGACCAGGCTGTTGGGGTAGAGGGGAAAGAGGGGTTGACATTGATGGATGGAGTTAAATACCACAGTTCCCCCCTTCACACAGACTTTTCTAAAGCAGTATTGTGATAGAAAGACCTAGAGATTCCAGGTGGGCAGGGCAGACTGGCAGAGCCCAGTGTCTCCCTGAGAGGGGAAGGAGGAGGGCGAGATGAGGGTCTTCGGTCAGTGGGGAAGGGTCTTCTTCAGGTCTTATAACAGTGGGATACACGGGGCAGAGTTTCCCCACCCCCAATCTTTTCTTCATTACATACAACGTTCATGATTTCTTTAACATTTCTTAAAGGTTTCATTATCTAGATTGTAATGAATACAGAGCTTTCCTGCTTCTTGTGGGAAGCAGCTTCTGGGGGCCATTCATGTGGGCTTTCCCCTGCCACAATTTTTTTTTATCCAGAATTACCACCACTGCAATATCCATTTTCTCACTTATTTTGCGGTACCACCCTCCAATTTTATGGATGATAACTTGTTATCTATCTTGACCCTGAAAAAGGAATGACCTTGCTGTGGACCAGAGCAGTGGTTAAATTGAAGTAAGGAAAGTTACCTTGCCTTGACACAATTGTTGGATGTATTATGCTATAACTATACAAGATGATAACCCAGTCAAACTCCTTGGAAAGACTTGAGCATGTGTTTTTTTAAAGGGAGTGATGATTATTTTCATTAGTTTCATGGCAGTTGTTCAGATCAGATGCTTGAAGTCCATGGCCTCACTATACAGTTTTCATCATTTAAATAAATCCAATGGCAAAGGAGATTGTGGGTTACATGTTGGATGTGGCACTAACAGGTGCACTCAGAGCTGTGGCTACTTGGCTGTGGAGAAAAGGCACTTTGAAGAAAAAAACCACCATTCTTAGTGGCTTTTATGTTTAATTCTCATAACAACCCTATTGCATTGTACTGTTATTTTTGCATTTTACAGATGAGGAAACCGAGTCACAGAGAGATTAGGTAAATTGCCCAAGGTCACTAAGCTGATAAAGAGAGGAACTGGGATTTGGATCCTGGCAGTCTGACTCCAGAGCCTGTATTCCTTACCACTATTGTTTGACTACGAAACTGACTGGGCTAAGAAGGTGGCAGAGATAAGAAACTCAAGAGCAGTTGTTTACTTTCAAAGGAACTTCTGCCTTCCTTTGCTCCTCCTCCTCCTCCTCCAACCTGTTCCAACTGCTCAGAGTAGACAGATGCTTAGAGGGAGTATGAATAGCAAAGCAAAGCAAATCCTTATACATGATTTTTTTTTCAATTTTAAGGATTAAAAACACACATTTCCCATCACTCTTCTTTCAGGAAATTGATTGTACCCATTGATAAACATTTCTGCCTCAGCCCATAGTCATGGGTGCACACCTACAAGCTCATGAATATGCACATGCATGCACACGTATGCACATGTGCACGTTGCCCCCCTCCCCACCCCACACGTTTCCACTGGCACTTGGAAAGCCTTCTGTGGCTCTCTACTTTCTCAGTGTCACCTAGTTTGGGGCTGGCTATGACAACCAAATATACAAGCAGCTTTCTGGAAGAGTTCAACAGTTTGGCCTTAAAAATAGTCCTGACAGTTGAATTTTAAAAAGCCATATGAAAAATATTGACCAACTGCACCTTTGTGTTTAAAATTTGAAGCACATCCTGGTCTGTGAAGTGTTATTTTTCTCTTTTCTTTTTGCTCATTTACATATTACATTTCAAAAAGTTATATTCAATATTATATTAAATTCAGACTGGGTTGAGCATCCTGATGTCACGCCAACCTTGAAAAGCATCTTACTTGTAAGTCATTGTCTAATCTTCACTGTCCTGATTTTTGAACAACATAAGGAGTCATTTTCCGCTTCATATTTGGAATTTCAGCCTTCCATTTACAGGGTGATTCCTGGTATGGAAGTGGCTGGCTTGTGTCCCCTGTGCAAACGAGGGGAAAAGAATGTTTACAACAATTGACATGTTCTTTCCCAAGTTCCCAGGAGACAACACCTCCATTTTGCTACTAAGAAGAATAAATCCCTCCCAGACATTTTGGTTCTCGAACTCCTGGAATTCATAAACACACCAACTCCTATCACACTGTTGGTCATAGCAATTAAATTCTGAACCTGCCGAAGTCCTCAAAGCCATACAGCACCCTCTAAATAGGAGGTTGGACTAGCCCTTTCAAATTCCATAAGGGGAAAAAGAAACTTCAAGGACATGTTTGCAAAAAGAAGACAGAGGAGAAAGGAATCTTACTGTTCTCATTTCAATCTGTAGCATTAGGTCTGAAATCCTATGTTTGGGGAACCCCTAATGGTTAAACTTACACAAGCAGAAGTAAAATAAAATGCCCTTATTAAATTCCCTATGAATATGCTCAACATTTTCTCTTGCTCCTGTCTCCATGTCTCAGACTTTGAGTCATTTTGCTTCTCTCATCTGTTTCCAGCTCAGTTGAGTTACAACCAATCAGATATGAGGAAAATTAGATTTTAATGGAATATTTGATTTTCATTGCTTAATTGATTTAATTGCAAGTTTCTATTTCAGACTGGTAGAAATGCAAAGATTTTCAGTCAAATGCAGAAAAGCTCTCATTTTTCTGTGTTCAACAATGACAAACTTAATAATTCAATGTTAGCCTGGCTTCTAAAACTTTAGCAGAAGGAAATAGTGGTATCTTTCTGAATTGTTATTCTTAGTTTATATTTCAGTTTCTCTTTCATAAATATGTATGTGTAAATATGTATATATATTTTTCATATGTATACACATATATATAATCTCACATCAAAATCCTGTGTTTACATTTGCTTATTCTAGTTGTGTTGATTTTGATTTTTGTGTATGAATTTTTGTTTGCTAGAGAGAAAAATATATGTATACTTATATAAACCTACTCTTTTTTTCCAGGAGCATTTAATGCCTCAAAATATTTCCTTTTGCTGCTGGAAAAGGAAAAAGACAGCTAAGAGATTTAGTTCTCTCGTCATAGTGGGTCAATGAGCCCTTCGGGACTCCCTCAGACCAGCCTTGACAAGTGGGGTCTAGTCAGTGCCCATGCTGTATACTGGCTGCCTAGGACATCGGAATGAGAAAGATCCTGGGAAAACAGGCAGGGTCAGTTACCAATGAAGAGTACAGCACATGCCCCCACTTCCTGGTCATCACCCCCATTTTAGGCGCCTTTATATTGACTGCATCATCTGATCTCCCCAAGTGCTGTCCTACAGCACCAGAACAACCCTGCATCTTAGCATAATTTCTAAGTCCCCTGAATTCCTTATAATGCCAATTATGTGCTCTAGCAGGATGTACATTTCTTTGACAGGTTAATTTTTATTTGTTTGTTTGTTTTTAATCTCTATCAGTTTTGGGAAATTTAAGACTTTTTAAATCATTTTGAGAAAAGTGTGTGTGTGTGTGTGTGTGTGGGTGTGTGTGTGTGTGTGAATACACAAGTCACTGATATGAAAAATTAATTATGAATTATCCATATTTGAATTTTCTACCAAGTACTTTATATTCTTCTTTATCAGTTTCTTTATTTGGAATATAATTTTAATATGAAAATCTTAGCCTATTGTATGGTGTATAATTTTTCATTATCATCATTCTCACCATCATGATTGTCACCATGATGCCTATTTTTATGGCAACTTCCTCTTCTGCAAAGGCAGGAAAGAAAAGAGGCTAAGAGCCAAGCTCTAGAGACAGATTACCTGTATTAGAATCCTGGCTCCACCAGTGGCTAAATGTGGAGCTTCAAGCAAGTTTCTTTTTCTCTCTAGCTTTTATTTTCCTTATCTGTAAAATGGGAGTAATAACAGGGCCTAACTCACAAAGTTATGTGCTAGTTTAATGAGTCAATAGGTTAAAGTGCTTAGAGGAACACCAAGCACATAGGGAACACTTAGTAAGTGCTCTGAATGCCAACTACTGAGTCATAATGTGTGGCAGATACTAAGCTGAGCACTTTACGTGGCTTATTCACTTAGTTTAGTCATATGCAACAGGGGGTGAGTCTGCCCTCCAGAGGACATTAGGCAATGTCTAGAGACATGCTCGATTGCCACAACCTGGGGGGTGCTACTGGCATCTAGTGGATAGAGGCCAGGGATGCTGCCAAACACTATACAATTCACAGGACAGTCACCCACAAGAAAACGAGAGTCAGTAGTGCTGAGGTTGAAAAATCTTGATGTAATACATGAAGGTGGAATACTGTATATTATGCTCGTTTTATAGCAGAGAAAATCTGAAGCTTAAAGAAGGTATAGCTTCTCATACTGATTCAGTACTTGGAACCACTATGCAACAGGTTTTTGGAAAAGCAGCGTTTGTTTTGTTTTTAAGATACCTGCTTACAAGACCCTGTAAAAACTCCAAAGCAGAAACCTTGAGTGCTTTGTGAAAGCAGAACCATTAGGAAATGAGTTCAGGCCAGTCACAACAGAGACCATCCAGAGCACACTATCAGAATGCTACAAGCCCCCATCCTGTGCCAGGCCTGAGTGCTTGGAATCTCCTGGATCATGGGGAAGTCCAATGACCTTCGCCAGAGTGGCCAGGGTGGTGGTAGACACTCCCAAAGCTGAGGCAGGCTTTGTCTTTCAGTTGTTCCAGTGGTATATTTCAATATTTTAACAACTGGTTTGGTCAACCTGAGAAGCACTTCAAACACATAATTTCACATATTATTGTTGTCTAAGATGAGGCCATGTTAGAAGTGTGAAAACTAAGATTATCTAAAGAAAAAAATATTGAGTAAATATCAGTTTAGTCAGTAGTGGATGTGGTAAAAAATCATAAGGGCATGACACAAATGACTTATAAATGGGAAACGCTTTATCCCAGATAACCCTTGAGGACAGGAGCACCAGAGTGCTCATCTGTACGTCCCAGGGCCGGATACATTACTAGTGCTTAGCCAACGAACCTAAACTCACAATCTTGCTTCATCAATACAATGCAGTTTGAATAGTGGTGATATCCGTAACCTCAAATACGTACAATTTAGACCTTTCTTGTTATTTATTTAGTGATTAAATTTTTTTAGAGACAGGGTCTCACTCTGTCATCCTGGCTAGAGTACAGTGGCATAATCACAGCTCACTGCAGCCTTGAACTCCTGGGCTTAAGCCATCCTCCCGCTTCAGCCTCCCAAGTAGCTGGGACTATGGGGGTGCACCACCATGCCCAGCTAGTTTTAAAAAAAAGCTGGAAAGATGGGGTCTCACTAAGTTAGCTAGACTAGTCTCAAACTCATGGTTTCATGTGATGCTCCTGCTTTGGCCTCCCTAAGTGTTGAGATTACAGGCATGAGCCCCGAGCCTGGCCCTAGATCTGCCACTTTATATCTGAGTAGAATATTAGCAGTAATTGGTTGGTTCCACTTCTCAGCCTCTCAGCCTCTCAGCCTTTGCATTAACTATAGTCCATCTCTACATCCCAGCAAATCACTTCTCTCTTGTGTCCCCTACAACGTGGACGGAGAATTAGCCGATTTGTTCAGAAATCCAAGTGACTCAAAATTCATCCCCTTTATTATGACCTCCAGTCAAATCCAGATGTCACAAAACAATTTGTGATCTGCAGTGGTCACTGTGGTCTGGGTGAAGAGGCCACAACCATTAGTGCAGATCAGTTCCCAAACCATTGCTTTGTGAATGTTTATTACAGGCCTCTACTTCTCTTGTTCTGAGCACAGCCAAATAAATGGTAATGCAGTTAGTTCAGAATCTTCATAACCATCATTTTAATTGTGACTTTCACCAGATTAAAAAAATCTCTTTTTGTTTTTGGCCTTTTACATGTACTTTTCCTCCTTGTTAAATAAACTCTTGACCCTTTGCAACTTGGCAGTCATTCAAGTCTCGATGTCTGTAGGGAAGACAGTATCTCTCAAGTTGTCCATATCGTGATATGTTGAAAAAAGAAAAGCATTGTCTGCCAATTGCACAAAATTAGTTATGAAAATTTAATGTGTTTACCAAAACCAGTTATGTTGGATGGGTAGGTGTTTTCATGCTTCCAATTAATATTTGTCCTTTAAAATAGCAGATGTTTAGCTTTATGTGTGGGCAGCAGACAAGGGTGGGCACACCATCAATGTTCCAAGAGTGGGCACACCATCGATGTTCCAAGTGCAGGGCTGGGAGACAAGTGTGGCTGCCACAGCCAAGGCAATCTCTACCCTTCCTCCTACCCCCTCCACAGTGTGGTAACATTTTCTTGACATCCCAGATACACACTGTTGTGCCTCCCTTCTCAAATACATAGAAGCTATACTTCCCAGCATGACAATGGCTACCTGTTTAAAGTGAGATCCTCAGGTGGGTGGCATCATTACCCAAGAGCTGGTTAGAGATACAGAATCCTAGGCTCCAGGCTACACCTACTGAATCAGAATTTGCATTTTAACAAGACCCCATGTGATTCTTGTGTACAAGGCTAAGAAGCACTGATTCCAGAGCACTCTGACCTCTTTAGTAGCTCTACCAATTTTGTCTTAACTCTTTTTTTTGAGTTGGAGTCTTACACTGTCGCCCAGGCTGGAGTACAGTGGCACACTCACAGCCACCCCAGTGTCAACCTGCTGGACTCTGGCAAACCTTTCGCCTCAGCCTTCCAAGCAGCCAGAACTACAGGTGCGTGCTACCACACCTAGCTAATTTTTTGATTCATTGTAGCAATGAGGTGTTGCCAAGTTGCCTGGGCTGGTCTTGAACCTGCAGGCTCAGGAAATTCACTCTCCTTGGCCTCACAAAGTGCTGGGATTAAAAGTTGAGCCACTGTTCCTGGCCATATCTTAATTCTTATATTTTCTGTTTCTATATTATAACTTTACCTTCTATTTTGCGTGTATTAGTTGAAGGCATGCATTCATTATTATTACTATTATTATTTTAGTCAGAGTCTCACTCTGTTGCCCAGACTGGAGTGCAGTGGCTCACCGCAGCCTCAAACTTCTGTGTTCAAGTGATCCTGCCTCTTAAGCCTCCCAAGTAGCTGGGACTTCAGGCACAGGTCACCACACCTGGCTAATTCTTTATAGTGACAAGGTCTCACTATGTTGCCTAGGCTGGTCTCAAACTCAAGAGAAGTCTTGGCCTCCCAAAGTACTGAGATCACAGGTGCAAGCCACCACACATGACCAATCTTCTTCTTATTATTATTATTTTAGATCTACATAGCATGTAAATGCATTTCGTAAACATAGTGATGCTTAATCAACTCCTGAATTTAATTCATATACTCAAGGGAAGGAACAAGTAAGTCAAAAAGGAAAGAGTAGTAAATGCCATAAAGTTCTGGATTCAGACATATTGAACTCTTCCTCTTTCCAGCTGAGCAGTCTTGAGCAAATTATTTAACTCTCTAAGCCTCAGTTTCCTTAACTGTAAAATGCAGATCATAATCGCTATCTCAAAGGTTTGTTTTAAGGATTAAATGAGATCAGACATATACAGCAATTAACATAGTGCTAATTGGCTTATAGTGAGTTCTCAAGAAATGTAAGCAAATATTATATTAATTATCATTTAAGCCAGTAGATTCTATACAGATCATAATTCAAAAAGAATACCCTCCTCGATTTTTTGTTACCGTCATAATCCTCAACTGGGGTTGATCTTGCTCCCCAGGGGACATTTGGCATTGTCTGGAGACGTTTAATTGTCAAGAATGGGGGGAAAGGGGTTTTGTGGGTAGCTAGTGGGTACAGTCCAGGGAGTCTACTAAACATTTCACTGTGCACAAGACAGCCCCCCCAAACAAAAATGATCCAGCCCAAAATGTGCCAACATTGAGAAACCCTCTATTACCCACAGAGGGACTGAGGTAAGCAAAACAACCACTTTTCTTGAGGATTAAGGTACCTCGGTATATTCATTCTCTCAAATATTAATATTGAGCCCCTTTGTCAGAATTCATCACTATGAGGCAAATCATTTCCCTCGGAACAGAAGCATACAGTAGAAAACCTGATGCAGCCTGATTAACCTATTAAAGGTCATAAAACAATAACAATTACATTGCACATTTCATTCTTTAATATCAAAGAGAGCTAGGTTCTTTGAAATGTAAAACATCATAAGTGAAAGAATAGCAGCTGCAATTCCCCCAGGAGCCCAAGGTCATTGTATAAATAACACTCTGTTCCCCTATTAATTTCAGTGCATTCTGGGCTATGCCAGGAGGCCACAATTGTTGGAGAGAGAGAAGAGACCAGAGAAGAAAGCTGGACTTTTGCTGTCCGTGACCGAGGTCAGACAATGTAGTTATGGCCCATAGTTCAAAATAGATGCCGAAATGGAGCAAAATACATGTCCTCACAGCTGGTAGAAGGAGCAAGCGTGAAACTCCTATGTCTCTTTTTTCCTTAAGAAATCAGAGATGCTGCCAGAGCCCCCAAGACCATATTAATTCCCAGGTACTATTGCAAAAATAAGGGTGAGGAGGCGAGTGTGAGGCTTTATTCCTACTGTGAACAGATTAAGCAGACACCAATTTACACCTCATTGTTAAGAGTAACTATTTTCCACAAGTGAGATCACATTTACATCTTTTGTAATTAAGCTCAAGGAACTTTTTTTAAATGACATTTCCCCCACCACACATCATAAAGTAAATATTGTATGTTAAGTGGGATCAAATTAAAACCATAAAATAAAATGAGACCAAATTCCAGTTCCACCTTTCAGTCTCATCGTCTGCTAGGCTGGGATACTAGCTGTGCCTGTTGGTGTTTGGGGCTTGGAAAAGGCCACAAATGACTAACTGAAACAGTTAAAGATATGGTGATCTGATCTGGGAGGGATTTGCTCTTGGGAAGGACTGACTGTGGCAGCTTTTCTGGAAGCAGGAGCCATGGCAGTGAGTTAGCAAGTGCTCCCAGTCATTCAGGGGGCACCATCCATCAGCAGGAACTCGAAGCCGCAATAGCCTCCGACCATCCATCTCCTGCATGCTTTGCTTTTTTGGCAATTTTCATTTTTAGGAAAATTGAACAAAGAGAGCCGTATATTAAGTACTCTAACATCCTTTGTTCCCCCACACAGGAGAATCTAGTTGGGCAAAGAGGCATTTTGATCCCCCTAACAATAGAGTTTGCATGGCTGCTATAAACAATACAGTTACAGGCCCAGATAATAAATAATTGCAGAGCAACAGGGAAAATGAGGTGTGGGCAAGGAGGAAAATGAATGGTTTGGGGTGGTATTTGCACAAAGATTGAGTCCGTGGGTTAGAGGAAGTCATCCCAGGTCATGTCTGTTCTGCACTAACTAAGGTAAATGATTGTCTCCACACCTGTACTGTACTAGGAGGCTGCACTGCCAGCCCTGGCTGTGCCTTGGGAAGTTGGACTTTTTCTCCAGTAAAGAACTCACAAAGTGAAGTATTCAAATGGAAGCCTGTGACTAGGGCTTAGCCAACGTTGATACCCGTCAAATCAGGCTCCCGCTTTTTTAGAAAATGGCAGCAAGCCTTGTGATGTACATTTATGGAGTGGAAATGCCAGTGTGTCACATCCTTGGGCACATGCCTAGGTCCTGTAACAATGTTGGCTCAGTGTGCATTCTTAGCCCTGATATCAGCATGAAAAGACCGAGTCTTAATATATTTCTCTTTATTTTTAGGCTTTTTCTGAAAAGGGTACAAGCACATCCCAAACTTTATCTTCCAAAAAAAGATCAGATTTACCCTTTGGAGGCAACTTTCCCCTTGTGCCGCTTGCTTTTTAGATCCAAGCAGGCTTGGAGAGTCTCCTTTTCTTCCCTCAGGTTCCTCCTTAGCCTTTCCAGGGAGGCTATTCTGGTGCAGAGTCTCCCCTCTTTGCTTTTGATTGCAGTTCTCTCCACCTGTGAACAGATCCTCAGATGAACTGCTCCCCAGAGAACCTTCTTGACCTTCTCTTCTCCTTGACCACAAGGCTACTTCTGAGTTCTGTCAAGTGATGTCTCACAAATCTCTGTAAGTTGTACTGTGTGTCCTTACAGACTCTCCTCACTTCTCAGCACTGCCATTAAATATAGAACCCAGTCTGTGACTCTGGGCACCTTAACCAGAGGATTAATTCTGTAATTTGGCAAATATAGTCATGCACCAAATAACGACGTTTCAGTCAAGGGTGGCTCTCATATACAACAGTGGTCCCATGAGATTATAAGGGAACTGCTCTATATATAGATGTACCTTTTTTGTTTAAGCTTTTATACAGTATTTTTACTGTAGCTTTTTTTTAGATTTCAAAGTGTATTTTAAATCTGAAATCATTTATTTTATTTTTGAATTGTCAGTTTTAATTTCTTTTTTTATTTTAAAGACATGGGGTATAATTCAGGTGTAGGTACATAAGTGGTCATCATACTTCAGCAGAAGAATCCAGATCACCAAAGTACTGTAGCTTTTATATGCTTAGCTATGTTTAGACACACAGATACTTATCATCGTGTTACAATTGCCTACAGTGTTCAGGACAGCAATGTGCTATACAAGTTTGTAGCCTAGGAGCAATAAACTATATTGTATAGTCAGGGTACAAGTAGGCTATACCAGTTAGGTTTGTGTGAGTACACTCTATGATGTTTGTACGATGATGAAATAGCCTATGGACACATTCTTCAGTCCTTATTAAGTCTATCCTATGTACCAGCCATAGTTCTAGGTTTGAGGACCAAAACGACAACCCCTTGCCTTCTTGGAGCTTACATTTTGATAAAGGGAGTCAGACAATAGCCAAAATAAGTAAACTACCTCATGATTTAGAAGTGTTAAGGGCAATGGAACAGAAAGGGGGGATGGAGAATTTGAGGGCAATGTGGTTATGCAGTTTGAAACAGGTTGATCAAGGTGGGCCTTACTGAAAAAAATAAATGATGTTGGAGAAAACACCCAAATAGGATATGAGAGTAACCCATGTTCACAAGGAAGAGCATTTGAGGCAGAGGCCTGTGTAGTTGAAAAGAAGAAAGTGAGGGAGAGATTAGCAGGAGCTGACATCTGATAAACTAAGGGGAGGGCAGAGCATGTCAAGTCTTTAGAACATTGGGAGGACTTTGGCTCCTCTAAGATAAGGAGCTCTTGCATGGTTTGAAGCAGCAGTAAGATTAGCTGGCTTATGTTATAAAAAGAATCACTATGATTGCAGAATTGAGAATAATCAGTAGGGGCTGTCTGTTATCTATTACTAGATAACAAATACACCAAAACTTGATGGCTTGAAACAAGAGTATTTCACGGTTTCTCACTTTTTGGTGGGTCCACGGAACAGTTCTTTTGCCAGGCTTGCCTGCACTCACTCACATGTATCCAGTTACAGCCAGCTGGTGGAGTCAACCCTCTGTATGGCTTTTCATCTTCTAGGGGGCCAGAAAAGACTTCCTTTCATGGAGATGGCATTCTTCCAACAAGGCAAGCCCCAATGCTCAAGAGTTTATCGCGCCTTTGCTTATATCATGCTTGCTTATGTCCCATTGGCCAAAGCACGTCTCTAGGCCAATCCCAGCATCAGTGTGAAAGAGGACTATACAAGACTACGGATATGGGAAGGTAAGATACTTAGGGAGTTCCTAGCATAACATTCAGTCACAGGAGCCAAGAATGGCATCACAGAAAGCATCACAGAGGCTCTACCATGATCCAGAAAAGAAGTGATGACAGATTGCACCAGAGTGTTAACACTGGAAGTTTTAATAAGTGCCCGGATTCTAAATATTGTTTTAAGGGATGACCTTATTTTTATTCTCCCAAGTCAGCAGGACGAGGTTACTAAGCTTTCAGGGATTGGTGATATTCTTATTATGCATGAGATGATGTCATAATAAAATAAATGAGGTCAGGGATAGGCTATTTTATTGCCAATAATTATTCAATGAATTTTCTGAACAATTGTAAACTCAGTAATTCACTTAGTGCTGTGACTGCATGGCACCCTGTCAATATCATCATCAGCTAATATTTATTGAGCATCCTCTGAGTACATGGTATTGCACTCACAGCAACAAAGGTGAGCTGCATTAATTCTTTCAGCCAATGCAGGGCTATCGAATGGTTTATTACATCGCTCTAGTAATTGGTGCCCCAGCAGCCTCCAGAACAGCATTCAGCTTCCAGAATACGCTTTCTTATTCCCTTGGAGTATATTTAGCTTTGGTAGAATCTGACTGCACAAAGAAATGGTATTTCTGCCTTTATAAGTGTGCTAATGCTTTTTTATTAACCTTATTATCAGTAACTGGGAGATATTAGTCCCATTTAGTAGATGGAGAAGTTGAGGTAGATAAGTGATTTGGCTAATGTCATGTACTAATATGGTGACAGATCAGGGCTTGAAAAACAGTAACTTTATATATTGCACTATACTGCCTCTCAGTGGTGCATGCTATTCCCATTTCACTCTCACACTAATATATGGTCATGGAAACACCCCCCCAAAATTAAGCCATGTCTATGCTCTTTAAGGGAGTGTATGGCATTTTTCTTTGACATTTGCACAGTCTAATCACTGGAAAAGTGGTTTGTTTGTTGTTGTTTAAACCCCTTATTATAGGGCATTTGTCAGCTGTTAAAACCATCACTTTTTTGTTAAATTCTCATCAGAAAGATATTGTTGCTTTCAGAGTGCATCTCGAAATTTGGGAATCAGCTCATGAAATAAACAATTTAATTGAGACCTTTACTTTCATTTTGTTCTGGAAATAGTTATCCCGTGTCAATTGTTTTGATCAACCATTCTTTTAGAGTTCTACATTTTTTAAATGAATGAGTTAAATTTTGAGCTAAGAGAAACTATGAGTGGAAGGGGGCAGCTTAAATGCAGAATTTATTTGCAAATCTTGAAAGTAGCACCATTAAATGTCACGTAGTCTGAGATGCACTAGAGTGTGCACCCTCCAGAATGTCTGTTTGTTGTAATTCCATCGCATTACATATTTTAGTGCATATCTCTTCCTAGCAGCTTCCAGAGCTTTTCAGATATTCAGCATCAGAAATTGCACTGTTTTATCCTGGATTTTACAAATAGCAACCAGATTATTGTAAAACAGAACTATCTGATAAGTAAGGTTGTGAATTGCTTTTGTGATTGTCATGGGTAAGAGTATTGAAGAAACTAGCAAACAGTGCAGCACACTGGTTACTGTAAAAATAAAACCTGCAGCAGTGAATGCGTTTTTCTGATGAATATGTTCAAGGCTGTGATCATTGTGCAACTTCTGGTTGGATGCTTTCAAATGTTCCATATTGAAAAACATCAGTAACAAGAACCAAATAGTCCACCAAAGCCTGTATTCAACTCAATGGAGAGGAACGTAAATTCTTACTTAGAGTTTCATTGAGGCCAACTCTATTCGGTCCACCATGGGAAGCAGAGATTTGAGGTTCTCTCTTGATTTGCTTTCCATTTTTACTTTATGATTAGGTGGCTGCTACTTTGGTTTTCACTTAAGGGGTTGTTCCAATCACTATGCAAAACAGAAATGGAAAACAGGCAAGACAGACTTCTCTTCAGCAGACAAAAACCAAAATGCCAGAACATGGTAATTAGTGTTAGCAATTTTATAAGAAAAATAATTTGTTTTAATTGGCTAAATAAGATCTGATATAATTATAATGGTCAATAAACTAATTTCAGAAAACTATTTATATCGCAAACCTTTAATTATATTATATACTCATTGCAATGTTGGAAACATGTGAAAATGGACCTGAATTATCTTATCTTTACAAATAAGAAAGATACATTAAGGGCTTTCTTGAAACTTCAAAGTTTATGTTCTTTTTCTTGTTTTGGAGAATGTTTCTTTTTGGAAAAAAAAAATTCTAGACAATTCCAGGAGCATGAATCTCTAGTGAATTCACACAGAGCATTATGAGGGTGAAAAATCTTTCCTAAGAAAGCACCTTTTGTCCAAGGAGAAAGGCTTTTTAGGCTGAGGTGTCTTTTACAATGTTCTTTCCTGGCATATTCACCCTTAGGAAAAACAAACCCCCTAGAAGAGACATGTATAATTGGGCCTAAAATGACTCCATAGAAGAGAATTGAGAAACCCTCTCTCAAAGGATTAGCTGCTCATGGGTCAACACAAGCTGACTTCCAACTAATGTATAAACAATTAGGAGAAAGTGATATTCTTTCAGGGGGCAGTTCTTAATTCTTCCTACCATGAGAATCTCAATTTGTTGGGATGCGCTCATTTAACACCAACTTGAACACTACTCACATGTACTCAAAAAATATATCCCAAGGTAAATAAATGAATGACCCTTCATATCACTTCAGGGGCAAAAATACTACCAAAAATGTTATACACTTTTATCACTATTCGAACTGTATTTTAACAACAGTTATTTAAAGGTCAGGGACTGTATTATAAGCTCTTTCACATAATTTCAGAATGATACAATTATATACCCGTCAATACTTTCAGTATAAACACCAAATTGACGTGTTTCTTAGACGTACATTCTATGCACAAGATTGCACTCAAAGGGATAGCAATATATATTACTCAAAAAATACACTTAGTTCCTGCAACCTTCAGTATACTTAGCATCTATGTGATAAAGAAAGATATGAGTCCAGTAAAAGTGACCAAGTAATACTAGAAGAATAACAGTTCACCAAAGGCAGAATAAGAGTAACTGTAAAATTATATGTAATAAAATGTTCCAGGCAATGAGTACTTTGAAATGGGAGAAAACATCATTTACCATGAGCTGATATAATTTAGAAAGAATTCTTTGTGAATGAGGAAATATTTTACATTAAACAAAAGATAGCATGCATTTAACAAAACAAGTCCCATGTGAAAGGAGAAAACGAGGAGATAACAGGGTACGAAACGTGTTGGGATGTACATAAAGCAGGTGGGGGTATTTTTAAACATCACTAGAAATAGAAGGATTTAGGCAAAATTGAATGATTCATTCATTTATCAAATGTATATATCGAGCACTTACCATATGTTACACACTGCACTAGGTAATAGGAACATAGCAGTGAACAAGAACAACAACAACAAAAATACCCGGACTCCATGAAGTTTATGCAAATATTGCAAGTCAGGTGCAAGGCGGTGAGTACCATTGATGACCCTGTGTGGGAGTGCGGAGGGTTTGTCATCTTGGTTCTGTTGCTTTCACTTGTGCACAGACATGTGCAGATCATGTGTGTTATACATATATAGTATACATATTTAAATAAAAGCATTCATTTAACTTGTTGAAAATTCAACAATATTGTTTTATCACCACGTACGCAGAAAAACATCATGTTGGTTGACTGAGTTTTTTACATTGTTCCAGATTGTTTTAGTATTATGCAGACTTAGCCATAGAGAAAATAAATGAGAACATAATTATTGCATTTACTTAGAAAGAAAGAATTAAAGGTGACTAAACGCTAGGAGTATTTGAGTGGTTATTTCTGCCTTTCCGCATAACCTGAAACAGAAGACTTTCAGCTAATAACTTTCCCTTTTCTGTACTTGGAATGGAAGGCCTGAGGGGGTCCATCTTCAAGCAGACTATAAACGCCAATGTGAGGAGCCAAATCAATGAGGATCACTTTCCTACAGCTTTTTTGGTAGTGAACTTCGTTCATTTCTATCTGCGTGGCTCATTCATATGTAATGTTTGTCTTTTATATTATTTTGTATAATTATGATGGTTTTCATAGAAAGAATGATGAAACCACTTCCTCAAAAAACAGTGTGACTGAATTTAAATGTGGTTAAAAACTTTAATCCCCATGAGCACAAAGCACAAATGATCAAGCAGTCAACAAACATTTACCGAGTAAGCAAGCTACTTTGTTTATAGATTTATGGAAGGCACTAAAGATGCAGAGATGTTTAAAACGTAAATATTGCTCTCATTTAATTCATTAAAAAATTGCACAAATGGAGCATGAATCTGAAAACCCAAATAATTATAAATCAATATAGCATAGGTAAAGTTCCAGATGATTGGCATTAACAAAATAACTAGAAGGTAGAAAGACAAGGGTTTATATCCTGGCTTTGCCATTTCCTTGTTGTGTGATATCAAATAAGTTAATCTTGCTAAGCCTCAGTTTTGTCTTCTGTAAAATGGTTCTAATGACAGACATTTGGTGGCTTGCTACAAAGGTTAGACATTAGAGGCAATAAAAAGTCTCTGTCTTTTAAGAAGTATTTGTATAGGCTGGGCGTGGTGGCTCAAGCCCTTAATCCCAGCACTTTGGGAGGCCGAGGCGAGAGGATTGCCTGAGCTCACGGGTTTGAGACCAGCCTGGGCAACTTGGCAAGACTTTATCTCCACAATAAATCAAAAAATAAGCCGGACATGGTAGTATGTGTCTGTAGTTACAGCATACTAGCAAGACTGAGGCAGAAGGATTGCCTAAGCCCAGCAGGTCGAGGCTGCGGTGGCCATGAGCATGCCACTGCACTCCAGCCTGGGCAACACAGTGAGACTCCAATTTAAAACAAAGTATTTGTGTTACTGTATTTGCATTGTTACTAGCTACTTTTTCCTGTGTAGGTATTAGCTATATACTAGCTATTATGTAGATACCACTTTACATTTACTGGCTAAGTTCTCACAATACTTTACCAATGAGGAAAGGAAGGTTTAAAGAGAAAGGGAATCTGACCATGTCCCACAATTAGCAAGCAAATTTCAGAGTCAGGATTTGAACCTAGAACCAACTCCATAGCCAAGCTGCTACTTAGGATACATCCCAGAGCACTGTGATACCCTAGAAAGACAAGGGTTTAGATCCTGGCTTTGCCATTTCCTGGTTGTGTGACATCAGAGAAGTTAATTTTGCTAAGCCTCAGTTTTGTCTTCTGTAAATTGGTTCTAATGACAGCCATTTGGTGGGTTGTTGCAAGGTTTAGAAATCAGAGACAATAAATGTCTCTGTCCTTTAAGAAGTATTTATATTAGCAGATTTGCATTATTACTAACTACTCTTACTAGGATTAAAACAATTTCATGACTGTAAACTAGGAAGGTCAAGGACATCTTTGTAGAGGACAGGCAACCTGTCCTTGTCTTCCATAAAGAGATTGGAGTTAAATATGTTGATATGAAAGAGAAGAGGATGTGCAAAGGAGTACAAAAACTACACTTGAGGCTCTAAGGAGATGCATTCAGTTCAGGTGGAAGAGTAGTAAACGCCTGTGCAGAAGTGATGGAGTGAATGTTTACATGGATAGGGTGGTGTCATGCAGAGGTGATTGAATATGAGGCAAAGAAATCTGTACTCTGTTCTCTAAGGAATTGTGAACCTTTGATGATTTTTAAGCCGATACATAAGATAATGAAATAAAACAGACTTTCAATTGACCAATCAATAACTATTGGAAATGGATGTCATTCAGAGTGGCATTTTAAGAAGGTTATTCTGGCTTGTGAAGGATGAATTGGAGAAGAAAAAAAAAAAACCTCTTAAAATGGTTGTTTTCAATAGATGTGTCATGACAGTTGGGAAGAGTGTCACAACTAACAAGGAATTAGTAGTGAAGTATTGGTTTGCCAAAGATTAGCTGCTTTGTACATTAGAACAGATTCAAGGTCATACCTAGAGTAATGCCACCCTCCTTCACTCAGCTTCCAAGTGCTCTCTTGAAAAGGGGAAAGACAGTGTTATGATCAGGTGCAGTCCTTGCCAGGACCCTAGGAATGTCCCCAGGAATGGGAGCTGCATTTCACTACCCTTTGTGTGTCTCAGCACAAAAAGAGAAGATTGGAGAGGTCCTGCATCAAAGGATTGTTGCAAGAGTCCGGTAAAACAGTTCACAGATCAAGAAGGTGTCAGGGGTCTGGCAATAAGATAATAACTTTAAGAGATATGGAGGTGGTATTTGATAGTTATTGGTAATTGAATGATTCAGGGAAAAGAAGGAAAGAAATGAGTCCCAGATTACTCAAACATTTTTGCATTTTATACTGACAAGGGGATTTGGAGAAAGAGTTTGTTTCGAGGGTGCATTTGTGAGCTTGGTTGTAGAACTTCTTGAGTCTTAAGCACGTTATCCAAGTGGAAAAAAACCAGAGGGCAGTTTGAATAACTGGAGCTTGTAAGGAAGGTCAGAGTGGAGAAAAGTCTTTGTGAGTCATCCATTTTGAAGTGATGGAATAGTGTCTATGTTATCCTTCTAAAAAAATGTTTTAAAAGCTGTTGAGTGAGTTTTCTAACAATAGAAGTTAATATTTATGGAAGCACTTGCTATATGCTGGGAACAGAACTCACACCAGCACACCCATCATTTGTTCTTAATGACAACCCATGAGGTAGGTAGTATTATGTCCATTTTAAGATGAGGCAACAGCCACCGAGAGGCAAAATAACTCGGTCAAGGTCACAGAGCAAGCAGGTGGTGGTCTTGGGATTCAATCTCAGTCAGAGTAGCCAGTTCCAAAAACTGAGCACTTAACTACCGTATCATTCACTATAATAAAAGCACATGAATATAAAGCTGTCCCACAGAGAAATAAGTCACGCCAAAGTCACATTCCAGTAAGAAATATTAACGTGACCTGGTCACCCCAGCATAACCAGATAACCCCTCCTCCCCCACTCAAGATAGCCTAAGAATAAATCATGTATATCTGCTATACTACAAATGATAACCACTCAGTATACTCACCACCTCACTAAGGAAGTGCCAATTAAAAAAAAAAAAGCAACAACACTGATAGTCATTTGTAGCTTTAAAAAAAAAATCTTTTTGTCTAGCCTTGATTTCTTTTTCTCTTTCATTGTCAATGTTTTGCTTATTCTGTTCAATAATCCCCAGGCCCCCTCCCCTGCTTTTATTGTGCTGAAATAGTAACTGGGTCTTTATTTTTATTGCCAGAAAATTATCAGTCCACTTATTCCCTTGTATAAAGTTAATTTTAACTACAGAACTATATCAATAATGCCGTTTAAAGAAGGCTGCTTCCAATACACTCTGTGAAATGTCTGCAGAGAATTCCGGATTTACCAGTCACCACTTCCCTCGCTGCTAGCCGGGCCTTGCAGCTTCCTTTCCCTTCTACATCTGAGCACTCTCTGTTCTCTGGCCAGCTGCCTTCTGTTCAGCCCCTATGTGTTCTCCATTCTCTGCTCTGCCTTAATGATAAGTAGAGTTTCATCCTGAGCACATTGGGGTGGAGGTGGGGACGACTTCTTTATTCGGTTCCAAGCGAAAAACATACCCTCCTATTGGCAAACCATGAAAAAGTATGACACTTCGAGTTTAACAAGATTAAGCAATCCCTCTTTGGGTACAGCAGTTTGACCAGTGTGGGGGAAGTGAGTGTTATTCTTCTTGGACCAATTCGCTTTCTATATCTGGTGACTTACACAGGAATCTCAAAATACAAGATGCCTGGGGGCCAAGGATATATTCTTGGGACATACCTTAGTTGAAATGAAAAGATTGAGTATTTTGTTTTTGTGTTTTGTTGTATGAGTTTTTCCAAAATGATAATCTTTATAAGTAGGGCACATAGAATTTTACCTTCCGATACTGGAATTGCTTAATTTCAGAGAAATGGTCAGTCAAAAGCTTGGGTGTCTTCTCTTACTGTTGACTTACTACTGTTTTAACGGAGGTTACCATGGAAAGCAAGCAGTAATTTTCACCAATAACTTAACTCATACCAAATACTTGACCTTGGAATCAGCAGTTTACCTCCTTATAAAAGAGGTCACTTGGGGAATTTAACTGTGTAATCCTAGCCCCCCTGTGGCAGGAGATGAGCAGAAATGGAACAAAGCTGGTGAGACACCATTTGAAACAATTTGAATTGGGAAGTCATTTCTTTTCGACTTTGTTTTAAAAATGGAACCTACTTTAACATGGTACAGGAAGGGAAAAAGATGCAGTTTAAAAGTCTATAGAAATAGTGACTCAAAAACTCTGTTCCAGGACCCAAGAAAGCAATTCTGTGGTCGTATCTGGAGGGAAACCAGAAAGAATTTAGGTTTTCACTTTCCTAATAGCTTATTTTCCAAAACCCATCCTTCAAATACCATGCCCTCCCTTTATTTTGCCTTTATTAATAAACTAATGGAGAGGCACACCTTTTAAACTTGAACCAGGCAATATAGGTTTTGCAAGTGCTAATATTTTGGTGTGGGCTTTTTTTTTTAAGACAATTATCAAGACGAAGCATTTGTTTCTTCTTTTGTTTATCCATGGCAGTTTGTCAGCAGTTATGATAAGTAGAGTTCCATCTGCCAGTAAAACTACATTGCAAATTGCCGTAGAAATTAGCAGCTTTCATTTTTGCCTACATAAATAAATATGCGAAATAAATTGCACATAAATGCATCCTAAAAAATCACAGGTACACCGGCACAGCTAAATGCCAATCAGACGAAACCAGAGACACATTGCGATTATCTCAGTTTTCAAACCTGGAAGATACACGAATGTGTTTCTAAATGAGAGAGGCAGTGTATCATGCTCGCTGAGATAAAAACAGAAGCTGCCAGACACTGCACTGTGGCTTTATTCTGAGAATCCTTTGCCTGAAACCCGCTCTATCTTTTTCTCTCTCTCTCTCCCGCTCTCTCTCCCTCTCTCTCTCTCTCTCCTTCCCTTCTCTCTCTCTCTCCTCGCTGTCTTTCTCTCTCTCATTGTTCTCTCTCTCCTCCTGCTTTTGATGCACATACGTTGTCACAATCCATTGACTCTCCTCCCTTCTCTGTTCTTACACTCAAGCCTAGCGGTGCTTTCGCCAGGCAGCAGCAGCCTCTCCTGCGAGTTTGAGGCATGTGTGCAGCTCAGTTTGATCGAGCGTTCCTTTTCTGCCTTTTCACTCTTACAAAAGATTAAAAGGTGGCGTCACATTGCTCCCCTGTTCCTTCCCGCAGGAGGGACTTAAAAGGGACAACAAAAACTAATCACTTTCAATAAGCATTTTCTTGCTTAAAAAAAAAAGGAAAAAAAAAAAAAGAAAGAAAGAAAAAAAAAAAGGCGGGGGGTGGACTTAGTGGTGTAATTTGAGACCGGTGCTAAGGATTGGAGCGAGCTAGAGATGCTGCCCGCTGCTAACAAGGGAAGGAAGCCTTCAGCTGAGGCAGGTAAGAGCGCCGATCGGAGGGTTTGACCGAGTGGCTTAGTTAAATCTCTGTTTTCACCGTTTTGTAATTGAGAAAGGCATCCGCAGCAGAAGCCGATTTTTCAGTCGGCTTCCTTTTGTTTAACATAGGAAGTACCTGTATTAATTTTGATGAATTAGAGCATGCAGCAAATTCAATTGAAAATAGATTTGTATAGTAAATGCATTTATACTGAATGATTTCTCCTCCGTTTTATTTAAGGAGAGAGATGAGAAAGATGATTTTGATCAGAATAGCACTTTGCATTATGTTAAATTCTAAACAGCTAATGGAAAAAATAATAATAATCTAATTGATACTGCTTTTGAACTCCGGGACTTAGACCCTGGGAGACAGCTGGCATTTGAAATTTTTTCTTCTAACTGAACTTCTGATGTGTTGTAATAATTTTTCACTGGAGGTTTTAGCAAGGGTAGAGTTTATTCAAGTCTGGCTGCTGGGGTTTGTTTGGCTTGGATCTTGTGGGTGAAAGCGCTCTTATATCTCTTCTTAACCTGTGTCAGGTTGATGTTTCATAAATGGAGATTAAGTGATGTCCCAAATGAAATATGAAGTTAAAACATCAGGTTAAGGCATTTTTTAGAAATGGATCCAGTAAATAATTAGGATAACTGAATTATGACAGTTTGCAATGGGAGTTAACTCTGGAGGTGCTGTTGGATAAACCTTTTTGGATTCTAAGCGGCTCAATAATGGAGGGGGTAATTATCAGTCTCAAGTCGAAACTTTGCATTAGGAGCCTAAATGCAGAATACATGTGGACTTCCACTATAGGTAGTTTTTAGGAATATGTCCCTTTTGTGTGCTATGAATAAGAGTTGTGGATTATATTTGATGGCATTTCTCCTTTAAAGAGCTTTGGGATGAAGCTTAAAAGACTCATATCTATTTTAACACTGAACAGACACAAAATGCAACACACTCTAATATCCTAGCACTTGATTTTTGTTGCTGCTTTTGTTGTTTTAAAGTTTTGATTATTTGTTTTTAACCTCAGGCTTTGTTGATTTTATGCTCATTGCTTCTGCTGTTAAAATGTATTGCTGACATAAATAAACTGAGATTTGAGAATGTAAAAAACCTCACCTCTAATTAACCAAGTTTGTAATTAAGGATAACAGAAATACAGATTATATCTAGGTTTTTATCTAGTATGTAACAGAAAATGTTTCAATTAATTTTTAAATGGGAAAAGCTGGATATTAAAAGTACTAAATTCTGTTAAAAGAATGTTTCTTTGGAATGAAATATAGGAAGGTGACTTCAGTGCCTGTACAAGGTTTGGTTTTAGAAAGAACAGCTATGGCATTGTTGAGTTCAGCAACCATATACGAGAGAATATTTTATATATTTATTTAGTGATAAAAATTTTTTCCCCAAGTTTCCAAACTGGACTTGCTCCTCAATACCGTACTTTGGCATATCTCGTGTTTGCCAGACCATCTAATGGCATCTTGTGGGTGCAGCCTGTTAATCCAATTGTATGAGGACATCAGAAACTGCTGAATAGTGGGGAGCGGAGACCAAACAGACTGTGGGTCTGATCATACTTCATCATCCAGAGATAATCTCCAGTGGAAGTTCCCGGGAAGCTCCTGATGCAGGTGTGGGGAAACTTAATTTTTCCTCATGTTTAAAAGAATAGAGAAAGATGTGGGCAAGGGATTAAGAAACTGCTTAATTGAATGTTTGATGTCATTGTACTGGTGGTAGCATAGTGACTTTTAAAAATCACATTACATGTCATTTTCCTTTTTTTCAACTAAAGAAACTTTGCTGAATCTTGAAGTGGCTTTTCTTAAATTCAATCTCATTTTTCTCTATCGCTTTCTGGCATACAATCTTTTCTCTGACTTTGGTTTCACTTAACTATTGGGGGCTGTTATTCTGCTGTTGATAATGATGATTATTTCTCAAATAAGTGGCAAGTGTTGAGAAGATGGGCCAGGAGAAATATGTTGTCTGTATCATAAGTGCTTTTTCTTTTATTTATGAAAATGAGTTCTTCAAGGAGAGGCAATGATGAATTTGAAGTTGCAACTTGGCTTTTTGCGTCACTGAACCACTCTCCTTTTCCTAGAGAATGAAATAGAACTAAAGTAAGCAGAAATAATTCTGTTGTAAACTGGGTAGCATTTCAGCAAGCACTTTTTAGGCAGATGGTAATCAAAGCTCTCCTTACTCAAACTATCTGATTCACGTAAATAGCATTTTTCTGACTTTTCCAGTAGATGTTGCTGGAGAGCAAAGAAAAGATCATTTTTTACAGGGAAAAAAGAAATGCAGTAGACTTATAAAAGCCAAGGAAAAAGATCCTTCTCCCCAAACTCTGCTAATAGCATTTTGCATAATTTTCTAATTAATGAATTATATTGAATCATTACCATTTATGATGTTCTATAGAAAGCTATTAAAACTTGAGTTCGATTTTAAAATTATGAAATTGTTCTCTTTAGTCCCTATATATAATGTCTGTTTGCTGTTTTCCATTTTTAAAAAATCAAGTTAACTGCACATTACTATTCAGAACATTTCATCCCTGAATGCTAAAACCCTTTAACATGCAAATATGATGTCAGAGGAAGAACTGAAATAGAATACCCTGAGAAGAGTAATGATCAAACACATTATAAAAATATGCACCAGTTGCCAACATGTAATGAAATATTAAGAAATTAAAAGCATGCAACCTCTAAAGTAATAGAATTTCATTGCTCTGAGACTGTTTTCCCACTGAATATTAAGTGCTTAATAGATCTACCCGTAAAAAACAATCGAAAACCTGCATGGTTTGTCACTGAAGTTCTTTCATTATATGATTTTGAAAAATTAGCCCAATAGGATTTTCCTCAGAATAGGAAATGTAATTAACATTGGATATTAAGTGCCAGATTTCCAAAGCAAAAGCCACAAGGTTTGATGGAGAAAATAGGAGTGTAGAAAGCAAAACACAAGCGCTAGAAGCTGAGGGGACCCACGCTGGAACTACTCTGCTGGTAATCACTCTGATAAAATGACAAAGGCATCCCAGAGGAGCACAGGACTCTAGTACCCAGACATGAACTGATGCAATTTCAGGCAACCAATGACCTCTATCTTTGGGAATAGTTATATTTGGAAAGTATCAATTAACCAGTTTCAATTGTGAAAGAGAAATGTCTATATCTTTTCCAATGCAAGGGAAGCATTGGGTGTTTCTAAAAAAAAAAAAAAAAAGTGCTTGCAGATAGGACAAGTGTGTATAACCTGTGTTGGAGAGCCTTCGGGTTTTCTTACCTTGAGCAGAGCTGGCTTTTTGCTGGGAGATTTTTCTTTTGCATTGAAGCACTCCTTTGTCAGTTTCATTCCAGAAGTGTGAAGTGCTCCATAGGATGTTTTGATTTAACACCCATTCATTTTTATTTTCTGGGAGGAAAACACTTATATTTAGGAGGCATGAGTGTCAGCTACTTCTGTTTTGTAATTAGCACTGTAAGTCCACTGGGGTAAAGATGTCCCAGATTTTTTTTTTTAATTTTGATTCCAATATGTATTTTTTGTGCTCGATTCATAGTGGTGTTTTTGTTTTGTTTTGTTTTTTCCTTCTGTCTTTAAATAAGAAAAGCTTTACAACTTGATGGAAGATTTTACTTTCTAGTTTCGGTTTGTTTGCTACTTGCTTCTTGTTCTCTTTTTTAAATGAAGTTTTATCCAAAGCACCATGAGTTAAATGTGCCAAATGCTACCCCTAACAGCAGCAAGAAATGTCTGTCCGCTCTCTGAGAATCTTATGAAGATGGAGAGTATGAGCCGAACCTGGAGAACCCCTGGGCTAACTGCGCTAGGTCCTCCCTCTCTCCCTCCCTTAGGAGAGCAAGAGAGGAATGGTCACTGCAGGTTGAGGAGATTTTTGAGGATGATAATCTTTGAATTTGAAGTGGAATGTTGGAAACACAAAATAATCCTCATCAGCAAAATTAGAGAGATCATGTGAGATGCAGTGCCAAAAGATACGACTGATGCCAGTATAAGGGTGGGCTTCGAATGGCAAGCCAAGGTATTTGATAGCTATTGGAGAGATGTGGAAGCTTTTTGAAAAGTTGAGGCTTGGTGTGGGAATAGAGGACACACTATGCCACACACCCTTCCCAGGACATTAAGAAACACCTGCCTAGAGGGCGTCTACTCTCCATTCACCTGTAGCCTTAAGGAACTTAGGTGATGTTTTAGCGATGTAAATATTGAGAACGCCTCCAGAAACTGGAAGCCAGTGAATAATCTGTTGCATGAGCCTAGACTAAGAAACATTGTTAAGGGGAGGGAGAGTGGCTTTGAGAAAAACCTTCCCATTATAATTATTGCAATTTCTTGTTTGTACTACAGATGTCATGGCCTCATTAGGCAGGGATTTTGTGTATATGCATTTGTTTTCATGTTTTCATAAGAAAATTCTTCAGCATTCATCGTAGATGAGACCCGTAGTGTAGGAGTTATGGTGTTCTCTCCATGCTATTTGGGCATAATCAATGAGTGTTATGTTCTTCTCCAGTTTCCTGATGTTGATTAGGATGGATTTTTATGATCTTTGAGGGTTTTCATCTCTCTATAAAGGTATATACTTTATTTATTAGAATTAATTGCCTCCCTGAATTGCCTGTGTTGTCAGTTACTTTCTATAAACCTTGACAAACTTGCCTTGAACTCTTTGATGCCTGGTATATTTGACTGACAAGCTCAGCTGTGGAGGCTACTCTAGTATATAATGGGAGTTTATATGTGAACATATAAGATGTTTTCTTCTCTTGTATTCAATAGATTTCACAATGAAAAGAAACAAAAATAATTATTAGCACAATTAAGTAAGAGGAGTGTCATGCTTTTCCTCAGTAACACTGATTTTACTAGCCTGTTCAAGTAGACAGAGTCACCAACACCGCCTCAGAACCAAACTACAGATGAGTGACTTTCCTTGTCCTCCAAGCACTTTAATTTAATTTGTTCCATTTCTTTTCCAAGCTTTTCATCTTCCCACCATTTTAATACTATCAGAGATGGGGGGCTGCCCATGACATTCACACTTGACATTATCAAACACAAAAGGCATCACTCATACACTTGACTGCATTACAATGAAAGGAAAAAAATAGATCCCAAAGGCTTAGAAATTATTGTTTCATACCATGAATGTAGGTGGATTTTTTTTTTTTTTTCTGTTTCCTCCAGCCTGTCTCATTTGACTGTTTTGTTTCTGTATCTTTGCTGGGAGGTTCTAAAAACCTAAAAAATCAGTACTCACAAATCCTTAATGTAGACATCCTTATATTCACTGGAGGCATGTGTCTTAATGCAATGGACATTTACAACCTTGTTATCTATTATTTGTTAGGCACCAACCACATTTTGATGCAGTACCAAAGTTGAGCCTAGTCCCTGAGCCGCCTTTTCACTGTTGACTTCAGTTCTTCTGACAGTCCAACAATTGTGGTCAAAACTTGTCTGGGCTCACCATGGTCCTTGCAGTTCCTCCATTCTTACTGAACAAGTCTGATATTTATTGAAATTCACAGTAGCCATAATCTTTGTGTGTGGGATGTGGCAGGGGAAAGATTTTTAAAGTGAGTATAAATGTATCTGTACCTTCCTTATTTTACTAATCTGAACCTTCCATACAAAGACAGTTTACTCCCAACCCATATGTGAGACAACACTTGTGTCTTGAACAAATAGCATTATCAGATTGTGGTGAATTGCCTCAGTAGTATTACATCATGCATCGAGATCGCGTGTGCTGTAATGCTCTGTGAAAACAGCGAGACATGGTATCCTACAGGTTTAATATACTTCTGCAGCCTTGTTCTCAGGAAGGATTTCTGTAATTGGAGACAATCTAGTAAGGAGAACTTTTTAAGCCATTGGAGGCCAAAATACAAGTTTTTGAGAAATGTGCCTTTATAGGCTTGAAACTGAATGGATTACAAATTTCTCTTAACTGGACAGAATCATAATTGCCTATATAGTGACAGTCCTGATTATCCAGGGTTTGAATTTCCAGCATGGGGATTATCCAGATTTCTTCTCTGACTCCCCTGTCTTCTTTCTAACTACCTGATGTGAATCATTTCTCTAATCATTGGCACCTTCGCTAATGCTGCGGAAGGGCATATTTGAGCAGCAAGATCCAAACCAGTGAATTGTCATTCAGAAGAGCTAATTATGTAAAAGGTCTGTTTTTTGTAACTATTCAGTAAAATTGACTGGCTAAATTTCAATTTGAGGGGTTGCATCTTTTTATTTACAAATAATGGGTTACTGTAGCTGCTTATTTGTCAATATCTTACCAACCTGTTTATGAAGCAAAAAATTAAATCAATGATGCGAAATAATGGTTTCCTTGTTCTAGCTTATAGCATTTTTCTTCCTTCCCACAAGACCAAATACCATTTTAATTAACTAGTTGGGAACTTGGCCTAGCTGGAATTTTATAAGACCATGAAGATCAAGTGAGTGTTCTTTTGCAGTGGATCTGGATTCTGATGAGCATTAAGTAGAAAAGTAGGTTATTGGTGCCAAACTCTGGTTAGTTATTCTACAATCCTGGCCCTATCCCATTTCCCTCATTGGCTGGGTGCTAGTCAATTCTTGATAAATTATTTAATCTTAGAATTTTACCCACTGAAAGCCTCTTAAATAGCAAAATTGGGCTGAAATGATGAAAGGATAGAAAATGGAATGGGCCTTTCCAGAGAGGTTGTGATCTCAGAATAGGGCAGAAGTCACAGCCGCCTTCTATATCTGCAGAACAGGGAGAAGGGTTCTATCTGCTAGCTATTACTACATAGTTAAATTTGATTCTTCTCCTATTCTTATACATCAATTGTGGCTTGGACATTTTCAATATCTTGCATATCTGCCACTTTGTAAAATATTTCATCAAATAATGCACTCTTTTATATTCTCTGTATTTGACAAACATTTTTATTAATCATTGACAGGACTTTGAAATGCTTAATCAAAATTCACAAGACGTTTCTATTTCTAAATATATGATGTGATGTCAGCAATATATTATACATAATAAAATATACACTATATAATATAATTGAAGTTATATGCCAAAGGGCAAAAAGTGGTATTGCCCCCTTGGTATTTTTTTTTAATATTATTTATCACTAGAGTAGAGCTGAGTTAGAAAGAAGCATACTTAAAGTTTTTAAATGTTCAGGTATAGTTGGTGATGTACTACAATGACCAATCGTTTTCCATCCATCTTATAAAAGAGAATTTAAACAGTAATATAATACATAAACTGAAAATGTAAAACAACTGTTAGAAAAATCATTAAGAAATCTAGTCATGAGTTTTATATGTAGAAGATGCCTCTTAGCATTTATATTTGGGTGCACGTTTATATACATACATGTATACACACATGCATGTAGAGAAACATATGTGTGTATGTAAATCTATGCCCATATCTCCATCACTATGTCCAGAGAGAGAGATAGAATGAATGGGTGTATTCCTAGTAAGATATAATGCGAGTATACCCCAGTAAAATATTGTGTTTTTTCCAGCTGACGTTATTAATTTCTCACAATCTGACACACAGTGTGCTAAGTACCAGGGATGCCGAGATGAACAAGACATAACTTTTAAGAAGTTCATGAAATTAGAAATGATTTTAATGTTGAAGTTTCAGTCATGAGTATATTTAGTGAAAAACTTGAGAGAGGAAAAAATCAAGGAGTACACAGGCATGTGAGCCCTCACTAAGTTCCTCTACGCTTACACTCTTTGTCTGGTCAGTAGGAGCACTAGAAAAGAAACACAGGCAGGTAGGATCTGGGGAAGATCCTCATGTAACGTCATCCCTTCCCGACTAAAAATAAGTCTGGCTTTATGGAAAAACCAGGTCAGATTTTCTGCATTCCCTATTACCACTTGCTGTTGATGCTGGTTGCTCAGTTTGTCTAATAGTCACCATTCTCTCAGTTCTATGCTTCATTTGCCAAGGCAAGGTGTTGTCAATGTACTTAGTAATAAACATGCACAAATAAGGTTTTGTTTTAAAATGAACGTGATTGTGTGTCTTTTTCTAAAATGAAATGAGCCTGTGGGACGAAGATCCTTTTACTCTCAATCTACGTGGCACGTATGATGTATATGTTTTAATGTGTTTATAATCACATATCATATGTGATTTATATACACACACATATAGTCTCTAGAGGTCAGTAGAATATAAGAAATGGACAAAAATTCATGTCTAGATGAGACCCAGAGATTCTGGAAACTATTTTTCAAATGGTAAAATGATGATAGTCGACTAATGACATTAGGAACTGAAGTCATTAATCAGTGTTAACAAAAAAGTCATGTCATTCTTGTTCCTGAAATGAATCTAATCTATTTGTTTTAAGCAAATTTCAGATAAATGAACATTTACATGGCAAGAACCTTTAGAGAAACCCAAGCTGTAATTACTTTATTATGGTTTATTATAACAAGCTGTGATTTCTCCAGAAGCTTTTTTGAGGATTTTAAAAAATGTTACCAGAACAAAAAGGTAATTTGTTTTTAAACACTTGACTATTACACCCAAAACACTATTTCTGTTTTAGCTGCCAATTCAGTCCCCTTGACTCTTAGAAATGAATGATTTTATGATTTATATGTTGCAATTTTATTTGTTCTTATGAACTAACTGCCCCTGATTCTGGAAAATGTATTAGGAAATTGTGATTTATTTTACATATTAAGCTAAAAAACATTGACAGCCCAGCATACTGCTGCATGACCGAGCATGTTTCTCAAGAAAATTCATGCACAAAAAGTGTAGACTACGACGGCATGTAGTGATGAGCTACTTGACAGTGGACTTGTCACTGCCTCTTACACACCATCCCATGCAAGCAAAACAGCACAGCAGTGACTCAGATTGCATCTGAATTTGGGGGCAAATTGCTATCTTTTAAGTTGAGGTTGCAGGCTTTGGTTTAGAATTTAATAAGCCTTGTATATGTTAATATCACCCACACTTGGAATTAAATCTATCAATGAGCTATTTCCACATTTGTTTATTTATAGTATTAGGGATTGCATGCTTCGCTCAGTTCCCTCCATGATAAATCCTAAACCAGGAGTTGCACACACACATGCCTTAAGGGAAGTCATCAGAAATAAGACAATAGGAGGTGATGGGGGACCTATGGAGCAATGAGGAGACGTTACAATTACACACACACACACACACACACACACACACACACACAAACACAAACCCCAAACCCCAAACCCCAAACCTGTATTGCCCAACATAAACAAAACCTTCTAAGTATTTTCAGGGAGTGACCATGTAAAGAATTTTTTTTTTTTTTTTTTTTTGAGTTGGAGTCTCACTCTGTCACCCAGACTGGAGTGCAGTGGCCGCTCAACCTGCTGGGCTCCGGCAACCCTTCCGCCTCAGCCTTCCAAGTAGCCGGAATTACAGGCATGCGCTACCACACCCGGCTGATTTTTTGATTTATTGTAGAGATGAGGTCTCGCTGCCCAGGCAGGTCTCGAACCCGCGGGCTCAGGCAATCCACTCACCTCAGCCTCCCAAAGGCGTGGGATTACAGGCTGAGCCACCAAGCCTGGCTCCATGTAAAGAATTTAAAAGAACTTTAGAGTGGCGTCAGTCATCACCAAGAGATTTCCAGTAGATATTCAACAAATACTAAAGGGGCAAATCCAATGCATAATCTACCAATTATTAAATCAGGAAAATATGAGATATCTCCTGCCCTCAAGGTGACAGTGAATCTGGATTTCACCTATGCATCATCTCTGTGTCTCTGAGTCCCCACATCTGTTCTCCAAACCTTTGCATTCTCCATTCCATTCCCACAGAACTCCTTTCAGCCTTTCTAGCTTTCCTAAATGTGCCTTTGCAGGCACCAGTTCTTATCTTCTTTAACACTCCAGCTTGCCCCTGACTAAATCCTATTCATCCTGTAGGTCTCAGTTTAATAGTCACTTCCTCCCAGATTTTTTTTTTACTACCCCTCCCTAAACCTGAAAGTAGGAGCTCCCACTCTGTGACCCTATAGCAATGCAGATCCCTTATAATAATGCTATTCTCACTTTATATAACTGCTGATTTAATGTTCCATAGTCCACATAAGCTTTTAAGCTCTGTGAAGACAGGAACTATATGTGTATGGCTTGTCCTCTGCTGAATTACTGATGCCTAGAAAAGTATCTGGCAGCATGATGTTTATTTTATCAATAATTATTGAATGAATTTGTAAATACATACTTACAATGCACTGATAGATTTAAAAGGAGATATCACATCTTCAAGAAACCAAGCAGGGTTAACCTCTGTGTTCGTTCTCAAGCCTTAATCTAGGTCAGATTCAAAGTATTCCAAAATGTCGCCTTTCTTCTGCCTCTACTTATCTATTTACCTCTCTGAAGTAGATCCACGTCCCTAAGCCCCAAACCAGAAGCATCCTTTTAGTTGGAGGGAGTTGTACTCGTTTTAGTTGTTTCTCCTTAGTGTCTGATCATGCAAGTTTTTATAGGAGATAGAATTGTTTGTGCTGTAGCCTAAAAGTGGTGACTATCTCTCTCCACTCTAGTGATTGGTTTTAAGATATTGAGCCTTGGATATCAGGACTGCCTAACAAGACATGGACTCTGGGCAGTGTGGCCTTGAATATGCATTATCAGGCACTTTGCTAGGAATTGAAGATTCAGAAATGTTCATGGAGAATAAATATATACTGATATATTTTTAGTTGGATCTGTGGGATCAGGTCACTGTATGTGAAGATATTGTCTTCTCAAACTTCTCTGTTTTCTTTTCCAATTCTCTGCCTTAAATGTTTCAGAATGTCCCTTAGTTTCTTCTTACTTGATAAAATTGAACTGTTCCTGGTTGTTTGTAATTGGAAGATCCTAGTTGTTGCCAGTCCTTCTTATAACTTCTTCAATGTGACTGTTGTTCGCATTCCTAGCATAAGATTTCCTAAATGCACATACTGTCATTCTGTGTTGATGGGCACATTTAGATACCTGAGTAGCTTCTGTGTGTGTTGCTATTGTCAGAGCATCCATTCTACTTCCACTTTTTTTTAAGTGACCATTTTAGGAAAGCCATACCCTCAAAATAGAAAATGTATTCTCATAGTACCCTGAAATATAGTTAAGAATGGATTTGAAACTAAGGCATGGACAATTTTAATCTTTTATGATCTAAGTTCGGCTATATTACAGGTATCACTACCTCTTAATTCACAAATGTATGGTGAGTTTGGTGAGAGGCATGCGGAATGCGGTGGAAATAACATTCAGATATGGTATCTTCATTTCCTGTTATTGTTAGTTTTAATCACCTTCTGCATTTATCCTCTAACCTTTTACTCACTGTTGTTACTTGTTGTCTAAAGAAGAGAGAGAACATTTTGTACAGTAAAGAGTAGGATTATCTCCCTATATTTGTATGGTTAATGCAACATTGGAATTATATTATTATTCAGGAAGAATGGAAAAATATCTGCTAAATCACAGGGTGAAGGAGAGGCTGGCTGTTATTCTATAGATTGGGAATATTTGCTGTCATCATCAAGGATTTTATTTTTTAATATTGTGTCAGGAAAGTTAAACAGAGGAACATGTGGAGGTTAATAACAAATCATCTTCATCTCTGGTAAAAATTTAAGAACTCATCAATTAAAATATTTTCCTAAAAATACACTGTGATTTTATATTATACAAAGACATAAACAGCCTTAGAACCATTTTAGAAGTTATTCAGATAACAATATAATAAAAATGCTTATCAAATAATAAAATTATTATTTTAATTATACCATCACCCTTTCCAGTTTCACATTTATGGATGCAGCCCACCTCAGATTAAAAATACATATATTTTTAAAAAACAATAAATTGTAATAATACAAATTAAAAACAATACACTGGAACAGTTATCTACATAGCATTTACATTATATTAGTTACTAGTAATCTAGAGATGATTTAAAATATACAGGAAGATATATGTAGGTTATAAGCACATACTACACCATTTTTTATCAGGGATTGAGTACCTGTGAATTTGGATATCCACAGGGGATCCTGGAACCACAGATGGTAGAGCGATGACTATACTAATAAACTTGAACGACTGATCAGTTCATTGCTCCCCTGACAATATATGTGTTACATGATTTCAGTTCACGACTGTAACTTCTGTTTTTATTTTGGACATATGCCCTTTCTTTTTTTTTTTTTTGAGTTGGAGTCTCACTCTGTCGCCCAGATTGGAGTGCAGTGGCCACTCCCGGCCACCGCAGCCTCGACCTGCTGGGTTCCGGCGATCCTTCCGCTTCAGCCTTCCAAGTAGCCGGAATTACAGGTGCGCGCTTCCACGCCAGGCTGATTTTTTGATTCATTGTAGAGATGAAGTCTCGCTGCCCAGGCAGGTCTCGAACCCTCGGGCTCAGGCAATCCACTCACCTCAGCCTCCCAAAGGCGCGGGATTACAGGCTGAGCCACCGAGCCCGGCTATATGCCCTTCTTTAATCTATGATCCATGAGGAGGGTATCAGAATGTTCATTTCTGCCTCACTCTTTCTTTTCCTTCTCCAGAGTGCCCTATTAACTCCGCTCCTACATCTTATGTGGTACCTCTTAATACCCAGGATAGTTTATTATACTTCTCCTTGAATAAGAAAATGTTTTGAGGGGAAAAAAAGTAAGTCTTTAAAAAATGGAGCATACTTGCCATGAGCAAATATATTCCATTTGTAGAAAATTATTACCACCTTATAACAATCACAGCATCCCTCCTTTCCAAAGCATTCTGGAATGAGTCATAATCAATATCAGAGTATAGAAAAAAATTCTTTCAATTTAGTTGGATGATTTTAGTTCACAAAAATATATGCAGTTGTTAAAAAATAGACCTTTGACTTTTAACTTGGGTTTATTTTTCAATTTTGAAAGTGCTTGTGGATTTGTTAATGTTAAATTGGTAATTGTTGGGCTCTGGGGGGTACAGCATCTTCAGTCTGAGCTTATTACAGTGTAAAATATGGATTGCCTTTACCCTAATGGCCTCTGAATCCTATTACCATCCCATTAGAGAGTGTGGGATTTTAGTAATTCTGTTGTTGTTTCCAGTGGGCAGTGAGTATAATAGGGAAGGGCGGGGGTTAATGCAATTCATCTCTTTTAATACTTGTAACTCCAAGTCCCTTAACACTCATGGTGGTTTCATTAGGGTTTTTTCCCCTTCTTCCCCTGTATCTTTAAGGCCCGATATATTTCTTCATGCCTCTTCTAACCAGAAGAGTTTGGAGGAGTATTCTGGGGGTTCTTCGGTTTAAATAACATTTGCAATATTAGCTTTTCATAAACTGGAGATAAACAAATAAGGTGGTACATCAGCTTGTTGTGAAACAGGCTGTAGCTCAGAAAGGTTTTCAGTGACTCTCCTTATGCCAAGAATAGTATTGAAATGGCTCTTCAATCAAGATCATTTATAAGACCTTTTGGAAGGAGAAGCATGATACCAGTGGGTCGTATCAACACACGCTAGTGTTCTGGGTATAATGTTTCCATGTGTTCTTGGAGGCAGCTGTGTCCTGGGTGCTGGTGGTGCTAGAAAGAATTGGGAAGGATTGCAGTGACAGAAATTAAATTCCTTTACAGAGAAGTTTATGAGCAATAGTTAATTCCCTGTATCTCTGACATGCTCAGTAGATGTACATGTCTGATTATGTATCCATAGTTTTATTCATGAAATTTGTTTTTAGCTAATATAGCTTTTTTTCAGAATAAATATGAACATCAGATTATTTCGCAGTATGTCAAAACAAATTAGTTTCCCACAGTGATGCAGTGAAAGGTGTAACTATTTTCACTTTTTATATGTCAGAAAGCATTACTGGGACCAGGAAATTCCTACTATTTCCCGCCCTCCCCCCCCACCCCACCCCCACCCCCCTCTACAGCCCATGAGCCTGGTGGTTTGCAAAAGTCTGATTTAATTCACAAGCATGTTCACCTAGAGCTCCAGCACCTCCCTCTACTGCCATTAATGGGAATCACATGTTGAGATCCAAAGAGGCAAACTTGCTCAGAAAAAGGCCGGGAGTGGCAGGAGGTGATCAGACCATGGCAATCTGTTGAAAGTGAGTGATATTCCCAGGGTTTATTGTTCACCTTCTCTGAGAATTAAGTTTCCATATGTTTCATCATAAATGGAATGAGTGTGCAACATAACTGCAAAACAAAAATGTCCACGGAGGATGTGGTAGAAAACTGGTGATTGCCCATGTGGTTAGAGCTAGTAGACTACTCTTGATGGCAGAGCTTAGGTATAGACAGAAGACTTTGTGTATTTGCATTGGTATTTGTGCACCAACTTTCTCCTTAATTTGAGATATCACATATTTCTAGACAAACTGTGAGAGCATTTCTTTCTATCAATTGAGTGTGTTGAGTGAAATTCATCTTAGAAGGTAATTATGTAGCAACTGATACAATTAGCTTCCATTGGAATGAATTGATACGAATAAGCATGGTTAAGGGATGTTATTTCCTTTTGATTCTTAGTTACAGACTATCTTTTTAACCCATTTCTGTTCCCACAATCCCTTGGGAAGCTCAAACAAAAAAACAACGAAAAGAAATAAATCTACTATAAGTATATTCAGCTGTGATAGTTAATGTCTAAGAAACAGCACATGGACACAAAGACCATTTGCAGAGAGGACCTTTGTAGAATCACTCACTGTTTGACAAAGGGCAATATAAGGAATGCTGGATAGTCAACAAGTAGAGTGTGGTCTTCAGGGTTTCGTGTGTGATTGGATCCTATTTAATTCATCTTGTCTCTTAATTCTTGGAACTTTCCTTCAGATCTCCAAGAAACATAAAAATACTAATGTGTTCGCTCCATAAGAAAGTGATATCATATTTACAATTGTCACAAATCCACAGATCTGTCATTTGCTGTCTCTGTGTTGTTCCCAAAAAGCACTATATTCAAATTATTTAACAATTGTTGAATATCATCAAATTAGTAATAAAATTTGACTCTTCATAAGACTAGTAGTTTTTTAAAAGACAAGCCAGTAACAAATTTCAAAAGTAAATGTTAATTATATGTAAGGCTGAACACCACATTTTGTCATATTCCATCAATGAATTTTGCAAATACTCTCCAACAAGTTTATGATAACAACAGAAATCAGCATATTTTATTTAAATATATATATTTTTAACAATGAAAGTAAAATAGTCCTTGGAGGATATTTGGAAAATTTAGAAAATATTTAAAGAAAATAAAAATCATCTATAATTTCATCCAAATCTGTTTTTATTAACCCACTTAAACAAATGAATATTTTAAAATCAATTTTTTTGTATTAGTTGTTATATATGGAAATTCTCTGATGCATTAAATAGCACTCAAAAACATTCATTAATATTCTGCCAATGTATATACCTTAAAAATATTGTGATAAAAATAACATTAATTTTATAAATACAAAAATCTAATTGTATGTTTATTAAAAATAATTTGGAGATTATGTAAAATAAATGTAAAATCATTTTGAAATGCTATCATAAAAATATAAATACTTACATAGTTGTGTCATTTTGGTCATCTTTGTCCATCTAATAATAATAGTAATTATTTTAAAACTTAAATCATAGGTCTATTACAGTTGTATGCTTGATCTCTTGACCTATTTACTTTCTACTGAATTTTCTGCTTAATTACCTTTTTCTAAAAAGGTCAGACTTCTGCTGGGCATGGTGGCTCACACTTGTAATCCCAGAACTTTGGAAAGTGGAGGTGAGTCCAGGGGTTTGAGACCAGCCTGAACAACTTGACGAGACCTTGTCTCTACAATCAACCACCTGTGGTTGATTGTGGCACCCACCTGTGGTTCCAGCTACTTGGAAGGTTGAGGCGGAAGGATCACCTGAGCCCAGCAGGTTGAGGCTGTGATGGCCGTAGTGTACCACTGCACTCCAACCTGGGTGACAGAGTGAGACTTCTACTCAAAATAAATAAATGTCAGATTTCTTTATGTATAAGTACTGAATATTTTAGAACATAGGAAACTTATCTTTGTCATATTCATTAGTAATATTTTATCCCAATAGTTGTTTTTGTTTGTTTTTCAAATGAAGATATTTTAAATATTTATGTAGTAAGGTCTAAGGTTTTCTTATATTTTAGATATCTTGAATTGGTTCTCAGCTTTTTAAAAAATCTTCATTACAAAGTCTGATAAATATTTACTGTATTGTCTCCTGGTAATTAAAAAAATAAAATGTTATAATGACATTAACCTTTTAAATTCACTTAGAAAAGTGTGTGTATGTGTTTGGAGGTCTATTTTCTTAAACGGTTAATCTACTAATAGATTTTCACCTATATTCTATATTAAATTTTGTATCCAGTGGTGTCTGTTACAGGGCTGTCTGCTCTATTCAGTGTGTGTGTGTGTGTGTGTGTGTGTGTGTGTGTGTGTAGCACTATTACTACAGTGTCTTGTTATTGTAGGTTTCTAATATATTTAATGTAATAAGAAGGCTCTACTTTTTATCTTTCTTCTCTTGAGAATGTCTTGCTTAAATTTTCATCTTGATTATTCAGTTGTATCTCTATGTGTAGAGAAGTAGAAAAAATGGTGCCATGCATTAACAATATTTTTCTTTTTAATTTAAGGCTCTTTAATTTGGTAAGGTCTTTTGTTTTGTTTTTGTTTGTTTTTTATTCAATAAAATATTCTTTCATTTTGAATATGTGAATTTGGTGTTTTCTTCCAAGTCTCTTAAATTTGTATCAAGCAGGTCTTTTTTTTTGTTATTAAAAATACTTGTGTATCTGCATACACTGATGTAAGAAATTTCTCCAACATTCACTTTCTTTTCTTCTTGAGGAAACAATCTATGTCTACTAGAAAGTACTCCTAACATTAGTCCACTATTGGCCAAGTTACATTTATTGAAGTATAACTCCATACAATACAGTGCTGACCTAATCTGATTGGCCTTTCTACATTCATGTGTCAACAATAAGTGCACTAAATAGGCAGAACAGTTGTGATTCTTCTAGCTTCCCTGGGTAGAATTTTCAAAGCTATAACCCACAGAAACCCATCTAGTGTGAAGCTCTGCAAAGGGAGGGTTTCTTAGTGGAGTAAATTTCAGAAATAATCCATATAATAACCTTTCCTTGGCACTTCATAATAACTTATCATATAGTAATCTTCTGACATGATCTACAATAAAAAACTTGTTTGGCTTGTTTGAATCCATCTTCTCCCAGATATAATCAATGATATAAATATTTGCTATTTTTTGGAGACAAGGGGTTTGATGGTTTGTGTTTTGTTTGGAGTAAATACATACTCTATTATTCAACCAATGAACTTATATTGAGTATGAAAATCAGCCTGGCATTATTTGAGTCTTACTCCTTTCAGATGAGTCTTGTTTCAGGTGTGCAATGAAAAATAATTCTAATCAGATCTTAAGAGACAATTCTGAAAGCATTCCAATCATTGACCAAGTATTCATTAGTAGTAGTTGCAGCTAAAGTAAGCAGTATCATACAGTCATCATATGTAATTGTTCTGTAACATTTTGCAAATAAATTATACTTTTTATACATCAGTTGTTTGTGAAATGCGGACAGTATCTTGAAGGAGATTGTGAACAGCTGAAATGATGCTTATAAAACCCTAAACTCTATTTCTGCATAGAATAGCCACTCACAAAATGATAGTTGTCATTCTTCTTAATAATCAGTGTCAAGAAATATTAACAGGATATATGCCATGCTCTGACACATCTTAACAGTGGTGCAATAAGAAGTAAAAAATTCATAATGCTTTGCAACTTACATATAATTTTAGGTACACCATTGAGAGAGAAAGTATTCAAATAAATTAAGTAGAAGAACAGTGAAGGAGCTGAGATCAAGTGATACAGTGGTTGCCAGGAGGTGTTTATTCCATTGCCATGGCGCACACATGCCAATACAGAATGAGGACAAGAACTCACCCCTTCTACATGACAACTTTACCTAAGTTGGGTATTGAAGGCTGTTACACAGTTGAATGGAACTGAATCAAAATCATATCAAAGTCCAGTTCCTCAGCTCCAGGTGCTTGCTTGCTGAGTTAGGCTTCTTCTCTGGTAACTCTTATGGAATGTGATTTTGAAAGCATCCCAAAGTTGTCAGTGCCTTTCTCATCATGTTGACATCTGATTCATCAATGAGTAAACATCCTGTGATTTTTACTTGAGCATCCTTTTATCCTTTTGGAAGCAAAGCCCCAGCTCAGCAAGAACAATGTGGAAATGTTGGTAAACCCCTTTATTACTTTAAGTCTAGACTATTGTAATTCTCCATTTGTGGGTCTTCTAAACTATGTTATTTATAGGATGCAACTTAAGAGGTGGCCCCAGTCCTTCTTGGCATTTTGTCACCTCAGCATATTTAGAGCTATCAATTCAGTCTTCATATTGGTTAACCTGTGAAATTCTACATTGATGTGAAGTTGTTTTACTCACAAAAATGGTGCCTCCAAAATGTGGTTTCATTCTGCCTGTCTCATGGATTTTTCTTTCATCAAACACTGGTCACTTTTAGTGACATACATGTGGAAGCTTTTAGTATTGTGCCATGAGCTTGAGGTGGGTGCATATTCAAAGTTATGCTGACTTGTTTTAGCTTTGATTGTATGTTTAAAGATAAACTCATCTTATTTCAACAAAATACATATTTCATTGATAAGAAAAAATATAAATTTTATTTTTTTCTGTCATACTCATCATATCCAACATTATAGGGAAAATAAGGGTTCAAATATTTTTCTAGGCATATACTATATAATGTTTAATGTAATTAGGTTTATGTCATACTTATTTAGCCACTTACTTTTAAGATGGATGTTATCGTGGTCTTTTTCTATGCTTTAGGAATTTTTGTTGTTGTTTTTGAGTTGGAGTCTCACTCTGTGGCCCAGGCTGGATGCAGTGGCACGATCACAGCCACCACAGCTTTGACCTACTGGACTCAGGTGATACTTCTGCCTCAACTTTCCAAATAGCTGGAAAAATAGGTGCATGCCATCATGCCCAGCTAATTGTTTGATTTAAATAGAGACGCGTGTAGAGACGAGGTCTCACCAAGTTGTCCAGGCTGTTCTTGAACCCCTGGGTACAGGCAATCCTCTTTCCTCTGCCTCCCAAAGTACTAGGATTACAGGCTTGAGCCACCATGCTCACCCTAAAACGTTATTGTAATAATTGCATAATATTTCATCTTATGAAATCTGTGATTTCTTTCATTCATTTAGCAACAATTTCTTAAGTATTTATCAAGTGCTGACTCTTTACATGATCCTGCAGTTGTTTTTGAAGATACAGTAACAGATAAAGATAAATACAGCTCATTCTCTGCAAAATTAATTCTCTGTGATTAAAAAGATGACTTTGGATCCTAATTGAATCACTCAGGAATATTTGATCTGGTCCTCTCTGTCCATTCCTGCTAAGAATACACTTGTTTACTAAAAGGGCCACTACCTTGGAGAAGCTTTCCATGTTCTTCCCTCTTTTGTAGACATTCTTGTTCTGGTCATGTACCCTAGCTAGGACATTTTCTTATGGACATAAATTCTGCCTTGCCTCTTGGGCACTGTAAAATAAGACTTTTTTCGAACTAAATTTGGAAATTATAAGCCCTATGCCCTTTGCCATGTTGCATTTAGCCATGAGCTCAGCCCAAGACAAGGGAACTCTGGTCAGTGTCCAGTGCTCTAAGTTTCTACCTATCTGGGAAGAGAAGTTGGAAATTGAGAGTTAAATTGAAGCTGTAAATACTTATCGTTATCTTCACTATAAGTTCTGCATTTGCCCTTAGATGATAACAGATATATTCTTTGGGTCTGCCTTCTCTGTTAATGAAATACTCCTGAATTAGAAATTTAAAGGATGCCTCTGGTCACAGCCATTTCTTCTAGGTGTGGTGATAAACCATCAATGTAAGTCTTCTTGGTATGGGTCCTTGCACAGCAAGAATGCTTGCTCCTCTCTTTTCTCTCATCTAAGCAAAATACTCATGTTATTGGCGCACTCTGCCAATAACATCATTGGGTGACAAGCATACTGTCATTGGGTAACAACCACATGTAGGTTTAGAGATTACTGGGGTGCCTATGCTCAAATGTGACTTTTCTCATGCATATCTAGACTTCAATGTACATTCTTATTTTTTTGAGTCAGTGTCCTAATCTGTAGCCCAAGTTGGAGTGCAGTGGCATGATCACATTTACTGCAACCTCAACCTGCTGGGCTCAGGCGATCCTTCCACCTTAGCCTTCCAAGTAGCTGGAATTACAGGTCCGTGCTACCATGCCTGGCTAATTTTTGATTTATTGTAGAGACGAGGTCTCACCATGTATCCCAGACTGGTCTCAAACTCCCGGGTTCAGACAATCCTCTCACCTCAGCCTCCCAAAGTGCGGGATTACAGGCAGAAGCCACCATGCCTGGCCCATGTATATTCTTTAAGTTACATGTTCCCTGACTGATGGAAAAATATATAAAGTGGAAACAATTTAAAAATATACAGTATTTAAGAAAAACTCAAATTTCTTAAATCTGTTAGTGGCTTGGAAATCTGGCTTGATGCATCCACTACTAAAATTAAACTGTATTAAGATCATATTATACAATGCCAGGTGTCAGCTTTCTGTTCCTTCTGTCTTTAGCCATAGAAGTTGTATTTCCCATTGATAGATAACATCAGACTTTGCACCTAAATGCAATATGTGAAATGCAAATTTGAGAAGCACATGGTATTTTATTTTAATCTTAAAATATATAATCTACAAAAATATAATGCTTAGTCTAACCCACATGGCAGCATAGTAACTGAATATGGCTCTAGAAACGTGGGTTGTCATAAAACAAGTCTCTCTCTTCTAGATATTGAAAATCAGATTTTATCAAGATATTCAATTTAGAAATAGGGTTTACATCCAGCTGTCCTTCTGAACTGATATGTAATTTCCATGTGTTTGTCTAATATAAATTACAATGTTTTCATTCATTAAAAAGAATTTAATTTTTAAATCCCAGAAAAAAAAATTTTTAAATCCCAGAATTAAAACTAAATGCTCTTAAAGTAATAGCAATTTTGTAGCATGTTTCAGTATTTATTTTTATAGGGTTAATGATTCAGATAGTAAGGAGAGAGAAAATTGTGCACATCAGTGTCTTTTAAAATAGAAAGAGCTCACACCTCAAGCAGTGATTGTCTATCTTCGATCATGTGTTATCCAAGATGACGGAGAAGAAAATCTGATCCATTCACCTATATCACACTATTTTTGATACACCAAAGCCCTTGCAATTTTACTTACAAATACAGGTTAGGAAGTGAAAGGTTGATTGTCTCTGGCAGTTTGAAATGTATTATGTTTGTTCTGACCCCAGCTCAAATGAAAATAGAATGGTTCCAAACTTTCCAATGGTCCTGCAACTAAAATTACTCATTTGAAACTGCCAGGACTGATCAGTGCAAAAGCTCTTTCTGAGCCCTTGATTTGGAGAACACCAATTTCAGGGCTTTAAGATAATCATCTCACCTTATTATCAGATAAATCTGCTTTTACATGAGCAGCTACTATCTCTCAAGACAGTCCTTCTTATTTAAAAAAAAAAAAAAGGGAAAGGAGAGAAAAGCAACCAGAAGAGGAGGTGATGGAAAGCAAAATTAGTAAAACTGAACCAAAAGCCTATATGAAATATAATTACTTTTGATCTTTTATAACCAATTAGAATCCCTGAAACTGTAAGTTGCCAAGAAACATCTAGCCCAAAGCCAACTTTTGAAATATCGGGAAACTGAGGTCCAGAGAATGAAAATTGCTTAGCAAATTGGGGCCATGAAAGAGACAGAGCTGACTGGGTTTTATCCTATGTCAAGATTTTTGGTATGAAATCTAACATCACCCAGATTCACAGCAGATAGACCCATTCTGAAACTAAAGATTAAATTTCAAACCAAGTACTTTCTCAAAAAAGGACTAGCCCTCAAGCATTCTTGAAGTATTTCTCGAATTGATGTTCTCATTGAGGAGAGTAAACAGTGAACTGTTTGGATTTTTTTTTAACTTGTTTAGTATTCCTTTAGCAATTTCAGACTTATTTGTGTCTGAGAAGGAAGTCTCTTATATCAAAACATGACATATAAACTAACTGCTGGTTTTGACATTGAACTTCAGATCTAGGGTTGGTAAGAGTGTTTGCACTTAATGTTTGTAATGTACAAACAAATCCTTGTTTTAAATCCTCAGCAAGAGTAGCCTTGTGTAAAACTTTATCCACCACATCTCCCTTCTCCCTCCTCCCCCATAAAATAAAGAAAGAAAAACTTCATTGCAGCCACTAAGCATGGGGATAATTAAGAAGAAAGAATGACTGTTTGGTTTGAATGTAATTTCAGTGTGTAAATGTTCACATCCACCTAAGGATATTGTTAATAGAAGCAGACCTCCCCACCTTATTTGGTTTCCCCCTCTTAATTTGAATTTTTCTCTTAATACTGCTTTGCCCACTGATCCCCCAGTCCTCTACTATGTAACAGCAAGTCTGGTGCTAGATGACTCAGCAACTATTGGTTGAGAAAGATGAACAGCAAAATTGATTTAGTGCTAACTGTGTGTCAGACAGTTGACTGTCATTATCTCAAGTAAACCTCTACAACTCTGAAAAGTAAATATGGTCCCTATTTTCTAAATGAGAAAATGGAGATCCTGAAAGCCTAAATAGTTTCTTTCATGCCCTACAGCTAGCAAGCAGGAAGCTTGGCTTGACTCTGTCCAACCTCTATTTCCTCTAAGCATGTCCCAAAAACTCTCAGTTCCAAAAATTTCTTGAGTAAATTCCCATTAATTCTCTGTGCTAATAGCAAAAGAAAAGAAGAAAGGAAGGAAGGAAGAAAGGAAGGAAGGAAGGAAGGAAGGAAGGAAGGAAGGAAGGAAGGAAGGAAGGAAGGAAGGAAGGAAAGAAGAATCGAGAAAATCAGAGACCTTTTCCTCCATCAGGACTTCTGTGTTAGGATTAGGGGAAGTGGTCCAAGGTTTCCTCCAGCCATCAATTCATCATCAGAGAACACAAAGCACTGCTAGAACTGGATGTCCCAAGAAGACTTAGAGAGACCAGTTCAGAGCCTTGCATTTCCAAATTCAGCTTTTTATGGGAAAACTTCATAAGCTTAGCGTCTTCCATTTTTCAGTCCTCACTCACTTGGAGTTAGGAGAGTTTCTTCTGGCTCCAGTAGTGAGACTGGGACAAGTGTTGCTGAGGCACATTTGCTGTGAATACCGCACGTATAACGTTCTTGAAGCTTATGAGAACATTTTAAATGTCCCTTGGATACTAGGAATGGATCACTTAAACAGAACAGATAAAATAGGCATTTGACCTCATGAGAGTGGGGGAAACAGATGAAAAAACAGCAGAGATCATTAGACATAATAACATTATAGTGCTATCAATATGTATATAATCACATGTTAGTATATCATAATTAATATTTGTTTTGTCATCTTTTACTTGAATTTTGTAATTCTGTAGTATTACTTTTAAGATTATACATGACTACCATATTTTCATATTTCTATAGGTTTCTGTACAAATCACTTCCCACCATACCACATTGTCTCATAATTACACACAGATGAATGCATGTGCATACATATGTGAGGGGACACCCCCCAAAAAACCAGAATTATCTTTTGGAGGATGGGCCCCCTGTAGTACAGGCTTTACCTGCTAGGTAAGTTCTAGGAACCCATTCACATCAGTATACAAGCTAGTGTTGTGAGTGGCTGACTGTGGCTTCAGTGAATTTTTTTTGGAGATTCTTTCAATGCATTTATCCATTTCATGAGGGGTGATTTACACAAACAACCTGCCCACAACATGCTGAGTGAGTTTTTGACACAAAATGTCATGACCCCCATGCCCCACCCTCCCTATTCACCTGATCTCACCCCCGGTGACTTTTTTGTTTGTTTTGTTTCCTGGACAAAAAAATGTCCTCAAAGGGAAATGCTTTGCCAATATGGAAGAGGTAAAACCAAAAAATAGCAGAAGCACTAAAAGGCATCAAAATTGACAAATTCAAAAATTGTTCTGAGCAGTGGAAAAAGTATCTCAACAGGTGTATTGCATCAAACAAAGAGTACGTGGAAGATAACTGAAGCTTAAACATGAAAGAATAAATACACAATGTTTTATAAATAAATTTCAGTTTTGCGGGGGTCCACCCATGTATACTGCACCCACTGGGCTGTGTACTTGCTATCATGTGTTATTCTCCTATAGTTCTTTACTGTCTAGCACATCTGAGTAGACAGGAAGTGTTGACGGAAAGAATGAATGAACAAACCTGTGAATAACAGGATACAACAAGATCACACCCACATTCCGTGAGTTTAGATGCGTTCACCCCTCTTGGAGTCAGAGAGATTGATCCATAAGAGATCAGAAATGCATGAAGGAGTGAAGCAAATCTGGCACATGGACATCATATGTGGGCCACTGTCTGTTAACTTTCCATTTTTACTTTACATACCAGGAGAGCAGATTGATATTGCATTTTAATTGTGTATATTAGAGGAAGGCATATGGTTACAACATTCTCTTATTTACCTTCTGGAACATGAAATTTGTCATGTTCTTCCCAAAATAAAGGATTGAAGGGAGAGCGCCTGCTTTTTACACAAGTTCAATTCCCTCCCATGCGAAAGTCTCCTGAGATGTGTAGTGAGTCGGTGCCAACAAGAGGCTGGCACCATTTTCCTATTGCCATGGTGATCTCCAGTTCTCCTGAAATCTCAAGGGAGACTATGATATTTTAAAAGCAACTTGAATTTTGGTAATTAGAATGGAAAAAAAAATCTTTCTGCATTTTGCCAGGTTGGGTAAATATGGATACAAATGATGTCTAGAGAGGGAGGGTATGACTGTGCTTTACTGGGAGGGGTGACCCCATGTTAGAAGATGAAAAGCTTCATGCGAGTTATGTATGGGGTATTTATGGTGATTCAGAACCCTACTATGGAACTGCAAGTGTATCTGACTACAGCCTTCCTACAAATAGCTATTCTCATTCCTGGAATCACTAGTATTTTCACTTAGAGTTGAAAGTATGATTGTCATAGTTTTTTTTTTTTAACGTTGAAGGCAGTATGTAATATATGTAAATGTTGGCAGTTATCAAAGTAAAGGGGGAAAGTGATTCTCTTAAACTGGAAATTAAGTTAGGCAAGCATAATTCATACGGTAGGTTAATCACTCCCTCCCCCATCATGGAAGTTCTTACATAAAGAGTTCTTTTGAACTTCATTTGAGTAACTGCACTCTCCTAGAAAAGCCTCAAAGATTAAAGGGCTTTGTTTCACTTGAGAAGACAGTTGAAAAAAAAATTCAGGCATTCTTTTGAGCTATAAAATGAGCATTTAGAATAAATGAACACAGAAACAAACATTGAAAGGCAAAAAATATATAGGAGAGAAACTCAGGCCAGTGGAAAGAAAGTGCCTACTTATATCTTTGCTTGTGCACAACTCTGTGTGCTGCACGAGTGGAAAGTAATCAGCAGTTTAGGGGAGGCTTGGGTTTGTATGTGTGTGTATAAGTGTGTGTTTTCCTGTCAGGGAACTGAATCTTCAAGGGCAGAGAAAGAGAAAGGATGGAACAATCCTCTTACATTAGCAACTTCACAAACAAATACAGATTCCCAATTTGCAGATGGGCATTTTAATTGATTTTTTTTTTTTTTTTTTTTTGCAAAACCACCTACAAACTAATGCTTCACAGTTAAAAATAAACTCTCAAGTACTCTCTCTTCCACATTCATATCTGATTATATCTGAAAGTATCACCAATTGGAAGTCAAGAATTCTCTATGAATCAGTTTGATTCCATCGGGAAAATACTGCCAGCGAGAACAGTTTGGTGGCCCCCATGGCATTACTTAGCAACCTGTTTTCTTGTTTTGCACCCCTTTGGGTAAGTGTAGTTACTATGTTGCTCATAATCATGTTTAATGCCATTTTTAGCTACTATGACCCAAAATAGAATAGCCAGATGGTTTTGTTGGGGTATTTGATTTGTTTGTTTGATTGATTTTATGTTGTGTTTAGCTCAGAGAGTTGGCGATTTTTAAAAAAAATTGTTCAATGTTTTTTGATTCGTGAAATGTCCTAATGATAGCTGATAGATGACTTGCTGAGTGTAAAAACTCAGTGAGGTGACTGTGAATAGCATTAACCGTTTCATTATTTTGTTTTCATTTACAGTATACGTGGAACCCAGGGAGGAGGAGAAAGTCTGTTTAAGGCTATTTTATTGCACAAATATGTTACTATTCAGACTAGGCTGATAACTTTTTCCTTATATGTTCTCTCTAATGATATGTTCCTATATTTAGTGTTTTAATCTATGCATTTAACTAGATACAAAATTTTTACTTTTTTGTAATAAGTTCTTGAAATTAAAGAAGGAAATTGATTTGGGCAGCAAGTTAGAAACTTTTTTGTTATTAGAGCAAGGATTAAATATTGTATGTCTGCTCTTTTTTGTGTAGGAGAGAATTTTTTTCTTAACTTTAAGCACAGTTCTAAATAAAATCTACACAATTTAAAAGAGAATCTTAACATCCCCCCACTGTGTTGTAGTTTTTCTTTTCCTGAAAATAGATCCACAAATGTCATAAATTAGTCTGCAGATTTTACCTTATTATGCTTCCTCCTTCAAAAAATATGCAGGAAAGTGATTATATGTGGTGTTCAACTCAGGGCTGATGAGTTGGTTATAATTATCAAGGCAGACATAATGAGATGAAAACAACTCTTTCTCGGGGCCTCAAAGGAGCTTTCAGTCACTATCATAACCCTGTCATGCTGGGTTAACTGTTTTCTGCCCAAGTAGATGTTAGCACAATTAATTTCACGGTTTCCTCAACTGATATAGTTAGGGTTTATTTGCTCATCTAAGCAAAAACATCCACATATGTTAAGGGTGGAACTGACTTCTGGGTTCTTTCTAGGCAGAGGAGACAATGAAGGAAATAGACATTAATCTTTACGTGTAACTAAACAGCATTTTTCTCTCGTTTTCATCCATCCTTAGATACCCTTGTTTTGATAATCTGGCATAGCCATTTGACAGTATGCCATCATTTAGTCACTCATCAAATACTTATCAAGTACCAACTTCATGCAAGACCCTTTGCCAGGCTCTGAGGTTCCAATGAGAACAAAACAGAAAGGCCCTGTCCTAGTGAAGTTTTCAATCCATTTAGGAAGAAAGACATTATTGAATAATTGCACCAATATACCTAATTAACAGAAAAATGTGAAAACACAACTAGGTAATTTGCATGGTACTGGTAACTCATTCTTTATCCTTCATATAATAAATGCTTACCATTGGAGTGTGTTCAGTAGAAGTTCTCATAATGATGGAAAAAAATCTAAATCCACATTTTCCAAGAGAGTAGGCATTGGTCACATTTAGCTACTGAGAACTTGGCATGCTGTTAATGTGACTGAAGAATTGAATTTTTAGTTTTCTTTAATTTTAACTAATTTACACATAAATTTAAACAGCCACACGTGGCTAGTGACTACCATATTAGACAATACTGGTGTAAGATATGTTATTACTTGTATCTACTTTTATACCTGAAAATGGCACTTGGACAGCATAAAAGCAGACAAAGTATATACAAGTTTAATTTATTGTTTACTCTGTGTGTTACAAAGGAGCACTTTCAATGAGCAAGAGGATCCATAGGAGTTGACTATATTTTTGCATATTTGATAAGAAATGATGAAATAATGTCCTTGATTTTAGTGTGTGGGTAGATTGCAGATTAATCTCTCATTTATATCTGGACTCTTGTACCTGGTTAGGATATTTTTATGCCCAATTTTTTATTGTTGTTGTTACCCTATGAATCACTGAGATAATATATTAATTTAGCTGATTAATATAAATTATTGCTGTAAATCTTCTCCTTTAATTTATGCTAGTGCTTAGTAATGATTGCACACATTTTCCCCAGAGTTGTGTTCAGTATCATTCCACTGCGACCAATCTCTCATTCTCATTTCCTAGTGTATATGTATTGCTTCATAATGGAAATTGAGGGAGAGAAAAGGAACTGGGGTTATTGATGGATGGAAGGAAGAAGAGGAAGGAAAAAGCAAGGGAAGAGAGAGCAAAGGAAGAGGAAGGAAAGGAGTACTATGGATTCAAATACCGTAGGGAAGGTAGTCTTTGCTGCCAGGAAACATGGGGATACTTTGGCCATGAATACTGCAATGATTATTAAAGTTGCTGTCAGATTTCTATCCTCTAGCATCTAAATCTCCAGATTCCTTTTCCCTGCAGTTTAATAGTATTGAGAATAATGGAGTGTTTTTAGACCCTATATTCCTCAGCTGCTTCTTGTTCGTTTCTCATTCTGTTTCTTGCCAAAGAAAGAAAAATGAGCCAAACAATTTTCAGCTCCTTCCCCTTTCCAATTGGTACCCAAGACCTTTTAACTCACTGCCTCATATGAAACCCACTGCTGGCCATCTGTAAGACAGAGCAGTGACGTGAGTGTGTCACCTCTACTCTCAAGGTTCATGCCTTCATATTGTCTCACCATCTGTATTTTTTTATTGATGAGGGCAGAGCAGAGAAAAAAATTCTGTATCAAACTCTGGTGAAGATTGAGTGTTTTGGGTCATGGATTAGGTCACGTAAGCTTTGAGGGTGGGGGAAGAGTATATATGTTTTTGAGACTAATTTAGACGACGTGTTCAAGTCCATTGAAGAGGAAACTAACTCTTCATGAATGCATTTAAGCTCACATAAATTCATATATTCTTTCAATTGACATAAACTAGATGCACACTATGCACTTATTTTTCTAGGTTCTGATGGTACAGAGAAAGAAAGAGAACAAGACAAAGAAACTTCAGTAAATGGAACTTACATTTTGTAAGCAGCGGGGCGTGGAAGGAGACAGAACATAAATACATCAACAAGGGACAAAAGAAAATTTAATAGAGACACAAGCTACAAAATAAATACAGAGAGGTGTGAGAGTAACTGGTGATGAGGAGGGAAAACTTCCTTAGGAGGATCATCATGGAAGTCCCCTTCAAAACAGGGGCATTCAAACTGACATTTGGGTGATAGAGGTAGCCGGCTATAGAAATGGCTATGATGGGGTTTTCCAAGGAACATCAAAGACAAAGATCATGAGATGGTATGACTCTGATATTTCCAAATCTCAGGCTTCGAAGAACACAAAGAGAACCAATTGGCTCAAGTGACAAGAAGAAGATGAAGAGTAGCGTTAGGAAAGTTTATAGAAACTCAAGTGCCACTAGATCCTCAACCACCTGGAATATCATTTGCCCTTGTCAGGGATTGGTAATCAACTAATAGGTCATAGAGTTCCTTAAATTCTATTAGATATGGTGAAGTGATATCCATTGGATATTCCTTTAGATATGGTGAAGTAGCTGAGGTTTTATTTGTGAAACTCAGGCCAGAGATGTGGTGTTTCCTTGAATTGTTAATATCATCTATTTGGGAAGGGAGTTCGCATTGGCTTTCAAATATCACAGACCATTTCTGGGTGTTAAAAATAATGTCTAGACTAAGAGATACAGGATATTTATAAGTTTTCTTTAAGATCATACAATCAGTTTGGCAAATAGAAATGAAGTTGCACTTATAGTGTTGTCTCTTCCTCATCAGTGGTGACATCGAGGAATCAGGGAACACCTGTACCTCTACACCATGCTGAGAACAGAGCACTTGCCAGAGGGAACTAGAAGGAATGATAACATCACAGAGTGAACATGAAAGACAAATTTCATAGAAGTGCTTTATTTTCCATGAAGCACCTCACTTAATTGACCTGGAGTTTCATGTGGCATACGTTTGTGTGTTTTGGAGTGTGTTTTACGGTTAAGGTATAAAGTTCCCATTTTATAAACAGCTGCCTGTTGCAACAAGATGCATGTGTCTGAGACTCTTGATTGGGGGTGAAATAAATTAATATCTCGTTTCTGATTTTCTTAAAGCATCAACATTTAAAAAGATGAAAAAGGGTAGAATGTAAAAGAAAAAGAAAAAAACAAAACATGAGAGCAAAGTCTGTCAATCTTTTTCACTACTAAAATAACGTCTGGCACCAGTAGGTGCCTAAGAAATATTTACCAAGAATATCGCAAGGTGGAAGGAAGAAATGAATTCATAGTTTGCAATTAAACTCCAGCAGGTAAATAGCTTAAGCCTTTCCTTTAGCCTTGAAACTTTCATTGAATAGTTAATTAGTGAATTACCATTTCATTGACAAAATGGGACAATGGGGCAGTTTTTCAATCTCCTTCTTTGTATTATAAATCAGTACTGAAGGTCGATGTTGGTTTGGATCATAGTCATGAGGCTTTAAGTGGTTTAATCACCGTTAATCTTTTGGGGTAACTTTCTTGTGATCTAAGTATCTAGTAGGTCTCTGTGTCTATAAATAACTTCTTATGTAGGATTAGGGTTTCTATAACACTTCTCATTCAAAAATCTCCTACTATTTACCCTGAAAAAGACTAAGTCCTCTAGAGTTTGTTTCTGATACCTGGGGCATCAAGAAGACTTCAGGATGGAAATGAGACACATCAGTGAGTTTCTTCAAACTGTCATTGGTGACCGACCATGTGCAATGACCCAGGTCTTTTGGCAGATGCCAGGGCTATAAACAGACCTAGGACTAAGAATCTAATGGTTTTCAGACTATTCAGAGGAAAAGGTACATAACTATTAAGGACTGTAAAATGGTGAGGATGCCATGAATGAAGTCTGTCAATGATGCAAAGGGGGAAAGAATGATTAATTCTACTTGGACAGATTAAGAAGGATTCCACACAACCAAAGCTTGAAAGATATTGTGGAAGCAAACAGGAAGGTGATATTCCAGGCAAAGGGAAGTGGTTTGATCACAGACTTGGAGGCATGAGACAAGGTGTGTTCCTTGAACTGCCATTAATGACAAGGTCATCCCTTGTCAGTGCAGTGAGAGATGAAATCTATAATGTTGTCCGGGCCAAAACATGTGTATTCTCCTAAACAATACTGAGCACTTTCCACTTCATGCTGTGAGCCATGGGAAGTCATGACAGGACTTTAAACAGGAAGACATCTTGATTCTATATTCATTTTTATTTTTTAGAGATCATTTTGGTAAACTGGAACATGGAAATAGCAGTAGTCATTTTTTAAACATTCTTTTTTTATATTCATTCATCACTGAATATTAAGGACCTACTATGAATCAACTTTTGTCTATATGCTTGATATAGAGATATAAGCAAAGAATAAATATTCTGTGCTGAGCACACTGTGACTCTCAGAGGCATTGGATAAAATAAGTCACATTATCCAGAAAGAGAGAGTGAATAACAGCTCATCCCAAAGTGCTCCCTTTAAATATAGCTTCATGTCCCCATTGAGAGTGTTCCCCTGGAGTCACTGCTGCTGAACATAATTAGGTCACTTGTAAACCAACTTGAGGATTACGTGTTACACAAGTTCTCTTCATTGGGTAGAATAGATATCAAATCCAATGTAACTCTGTCATGGGAACTCAATTTTGAGCTACATGTGCATATATGCTTGGTACAACCACTCTCTCATACTGTCATTACATCTGATCGGATCAATTGACCATTTTTTTCCTCACTGTTTCTCATAAGCTATGAGCACGAAGGAATCTTTACAATCTCCTGAAGTGGTTCTCAACTGGGAATGCACGTCAGAATCATGGAAGGTGCTTTATAAAATTATGTGTAGTTAGGTGTCACTCAAGAGATTCTGGTTCCCAGGCCAGGGATAAGGCCCAGGGAAATTTGTAGGGTTAAAAGCTTCCCCAGGGATTCTCATACATTCACTTGCTTGGAAAACCACTAATTATTTTCTTAAATATATTTTTGTGTGTGTATGTGTATAATATATATAAATACTAATGCCAGACATTATTTTAGTAGTGAAAAAGTTTGACAGACCTTGCTCTCATGTTTCGTATTTTTCTTTTGCTTTAACGATCATTTACCCCTTTTCATCTTTTTAAATATTGATGCTTTAAGAAAATCAGAAACGAGATATTAATTTATTTCACCCCCAATCAAGAGTCTCAGATACATGCATCTTGTTGCAATAGGCAGTCGTTTATAAAATAGTAGAGAGACATTTCTCCCTATTTGGTCTCAATCAAAAGTGTCTCAGAGTGCTGAATGAAGCTGCTGTTTATGTGTACATATATAAAGACACATATATTTAAGAAAATGTTATATATAGTGTATGCATATATAGATATATAATTTTAATATATATAAAATTATACATATTTGTATATAATCTTATATATGTATAATTTTAGATTCAGGGGAACATGTGCAGGTCTGTTACATAGGAATATTGTGTAATGCTAAGGTTTAGATTAGTAGTGTGCCCATTACCCAAATAATGAGAATAGTACCCAACAAGTAGTTTTCAACCCTTTCCTACTCCTTCCCTCTCTCCTTTTGGATTCCCCGGTGTCTATTTTTTCCATCTTTGTGTCCATAGTATACCCATTGTTTAGCTTCCACTTATACGTGAGAACCTGTAGTATTTGATTTCTGGAAAACCAACCACTAATTCTAATCAGATATCTCTTACAATATACCCAAAGAATAGTTTGTTAGAACCCACAGTGAAAGTCCAATTCCCCAAGCCCAGTCCAGAGCGATTCTTATTACATCACCTCTACCTATGTTCATTCAGCCTGCCCTGGTCCTTAAGGCAAGACATCTGTGTTTGTACTGCTTTAATCTAGGAGACAATGGCAGGAGGAAGACCGCAATCCAAGTGCATTAGGCAGATCAAACTGCTATGACAAAATACCACAGATATGGTGGTTTAAACAACAAACATTTTTTTTCTACCGTTCTGGGGGCTAAGTTCAAGATCAGGGTGCCAGCATGGTCGAGTTCTTGATAAGGGCCCTCTTCCCATTCTCAAATGGCAAAGGGGAGCGGGGAGAAGATGACATAGGGAGGGGAGGGAGAAGAAGGGGAGAAAGAGGACAAAGAAGAGAAAGGGGAAGAGAAAGAGAGTTGTCTCTTTCTGATCTCTTCTTATGAATGCACTAAAATCATCAACAGGACCACCCTCATGACCTCATCTAAACCTAATTACCTCCCAAAGACCCCACCTCCTAACACTGTCACATGAAGGGGAAGGGCTTCCATAATAGGGATTTTGGAAAAACACAAGCATTCAGTCTGTAATATTGAGAGAATTGTTCTCAGTTATGACTGTATTAGAGTCATTTTGGGACCTATAACAAAATACTGATGTCCTGGTCCTACCCATGAGATTTGGATTAGATATATTTGCCAGGCCTAACTCTTCATCCTGCTGGTGATATAATTTCACTTAAAGCCTAAATTTTCTCATCTGCAAAATGGGGATGATGTTACAGATATCAAAAGGGCATGTCCTAAAGTATTGTAAAAATATCATTTTCATCTTAATTAATCCACTGTCTTTTTTGAGCAGTTTCAGATAAAAAGCAGTATTTTAAGTTTTGTATAGCAGAACTTTTAAGACCAGGTGTTCTGGTAGCCCTGAATTAGGATTGTTGCTGCCCTGAATAGATCAGGAAGGTAATGCAGTAAGAGGACACAGTTTAGGGGTCACAAATTCAAATATCTGCAGGGCCTGGGAAAATCATGTAAATGAAGCAAGAGAGGGCTGACTGCAAAAAAACAACAACAAAAAAAAATCATTCAGTGTTTCGTTCAGCACTCTGAGACACTTTTGATTGAGATCAAATAGAAATGTCTCTCTACTATTAGAAAAGTAATAGTGCAAACATGGTGACAAATGGCTGCTGGCATTGAACTCTCAGGACTGGGAAAGCTAGAGGAAATGTCCTCACTGAAAGGGGCAGCTTTCAGCCCAGCATTGCCTGATCATCTAATTTTGTTCCCCAAAAGAATCTAAAATCTAAGCTTTTACATAAAAGCTCCTGATACTAAAGTGTTAGTAACCAATTTAAAAAACAAAAACAGAATGAAAAGCATTTCACAGGCTAACATGGATGGGTATAAATAAAACATGTATAATTAATTGAAGTCCGAATTCTGCCTGAGTGCTCAATTTGTACTACACTGTCAGTCGACGACCATCACTTTGGGCCTTATACTCCACCTTGTTCATCAACAAAACCATTGGTTTTTTAAAAATATATTTACTATTTACCCACAAACAAAATTCAGTGTTGTGCTGGCACCCAGTTCACAATCTCTGGCATGGATCTGTATTTCCTTTCACTGAATTTTCTTGAATTTTTTCTATGGCTTATATTCATTTTTGCTATCCATATTTACTGAGCAGATACTGTCCTAGATGATAAGGATACAAAACCCAAGAAAACTTAGTCCCTGCCCTCCGTGGCTTCCAGTCTATTGCAGGCAATATGCCCAGTGCAATGATTAAGGCTTGAAATTCTATCATGGGAATATGGAACAAAGATATCTTGCCCAATCTCTTTTAGAGAACACATTGCTTTTGGTTCTTTTTAACTAAGAACCGAAAATGCCCTCCTTTCCCCTTTTCTTTTATCCACTGTTACTCCCCTCTTTTTTTCCTTTCTTGAACATTTGACCAACATATAGAGCCCACTGTGTGAAGACCACATCTAACCGTTGACTCTTTTGATTGCCTAGAAAATATTTGATGTACAAAAGGTCATGGTATAAAATTAAAAGTCACATACCCAATGCAGTGCTAATACCTAATATTGTTAATGTTTTATTTGAAATGCATAATGTGTGATAGCTGTTTTCAGCCAGGAAGAAAGCTACCTGGATGTGTTTGGTTTGCTTGGGACCCTACCTTTCACAATTTTTTAACTCCGGTTTTTGGCACTCAGTGGTGCTGAGTAGCGGGGACTGTCTCTTGTAGCAGAATTCTCTCCAGGGGAGTGTCTCCCCAACCCTGAGATGGTTGTCTGTTAATAGAAGGAAAAACAAGTTTTGAAAGTAGGCCATGCGCATCACCGATAAACAAAAATTTCATTGGCGAGAGCCCTCCTCTCCTTGCCAAAGTGACCTTGGTTGGCGCAAAGATGACAGAGTGCTTCCCTGCCCAGGTCTGACAGCATTGCTATCACAGCACGTTTGACAAATCGTTCACATTAAATCGGGGGGCACTTTCGGCAGCGCCGACGTCCCCTCTCCATCACTCCTGATTACCACACAAACGTCAACCATGGCACCAAGCACATTTGTCACAGGGAGTAAAAAGCAGTTGTTAGTAAGAGCGCTACCTGTCATACTAATGGACTAGAGCTTGTTGCTTTGTGTCTCACAGGAGCCTACAGATTTGCAAAAAAACAAAACAATTTTTTTGGAAGGTTGTCCAGTGTTTCTTGAAAATGCTTTTGTGCTTTGATAGAGAGAGGTATTGAAAGCTTGTCAGGTGGGACACCCTCATGCCTTCTCTTGGAAGGGGAACAGATTCTAATTTTTAGGTGACTTTGCTATTTAGTGACTGTTCATTTCTTTGTGGTCAAACAAGTTTTTCAGCTGAGGAAATCCACACCCTATACTCTTTAATTAAATTAGTCCAAAAATGAATGGAGCAATTCTTTGTTATGTATTAGTAAGCATACTACCCTTGTCTATAAATTTTACGAAATTATTTGAAAGAGGTAGAGGATAAGTTTGCTTCTTTCTTTCATCATGTCCTTCACCATACAGGTACTATGTTTTACATTATGCCTTATGTGTAACTCATGCTTTGTTTCGTAGTCTAGCCATGAGAACCTTTAAGGTAGACCAGTCACACTCTATTGCTCCCATTTTAGAAGTAATGAAATTGAGAATAGAAAGGTTGTTGTCCGGGATTACAAGGTACAGAATCCTTGTTGACCTGTAGTCTTTCTTCTGTAGGCCAATGAGAGGTCTCTTCTGGCTTTTTGAAAAAAATAGAAAGAAAAAGAATTATTTTCCTACTATCCCACATTGAACACAGAATATACGTCACATCTGGTACCAAAATGTGTGGAGATTTCTCCCCACCAGCATCCAGTCAGTTCTCCAATGGAGACCAGCTGAGTGTTCTATAAATCAATTATGACACTGTTGACATGGAGATAGTGTTAGATCCCACAGATTAAGGGCTCAGTCCCACAAGCCTGCCCCCACTTCATATGCCAATCACAAGCCTCAGGTTGTGACCTGTACTTTTTGACCAGCTGTAAATTGGGATTCCAACAACTCTTCTCTTCAGATTTAATTAATTTGCTAGAATGGCTCACACAACTCATGGAAACACTTTATTTACCTTTACCCATTGATTATAAAAGATATTACAAAGGATACAGGAGAATAGCCAGATGGAAGAGCTGCACTGGGCAAAGAATAGGAGGGAAGTGGTGCAGAGCATCTCCCCAGGTGTGCACCTTCTGGCACCTCACATGTTCAGCTATCCAGAAGCTCCTCAAACTCTGTCCTTCTAGGATTTAGGGAAATCTCATTACATAAGCTTAATTGATTACATCATTGGCCATTGGTAATCAACTCGACTTTCAATCCTTCTCCTCTCTCCAGAGTTGGGATATAAGGCTGAAAGTGATCATTCTCTAGTCATGTCTTGGTCTGTTTTGGTGGCTGGCCCCTCCTGAAACAATCTAGGGACCCTCAGATGCTAGTCAGCTCATTAGCATACAAAAGACACTCTTATCACCCAGGAAATTTCAAATGTTTTAGGAACTGTGTGCCCGGGACCAGGGCCAGAGATTGAATATATATTTCTTGTTCTATCACAATATCACAGGCTTCTTGTGAATTCCCTCTTCTGAGTGATGTAGTAGGCAGGAGTGTTAAACTTGAGATGGGCTAATTTGAATAAGGAACTTGTTAAATGTCTGATTCCTTTCTTGTTTTATTCCAGAAGTCTTAGTTCAGTGTTTCTGGATGATCATGCTGGTTCCTTCTATTGGATATTTTAGTTACCATCAATTTCCTTTTCATGGAATAGCATATGATCTGTGATTGGCTCTTCATTACAGCCTTCTCAGATTCCTAAACCAGGAAGCCTTAATGATTCAAAAAGAGACAATTTCTCATAAGTGCGTTCATTCATCAGATTTTATTACACATTTAATATGTGCCCAGCATTGAACTAAGCTCTGGGAAAACCAAGGAGAATCTAGGTTTCCTGATGATTTAAGGTAGATTATAAGTAGAAATGATCATCTGCTTTAGGCACCCATCATAACTGTAGATCTTCCTAAAACATCTGCCTTTGCGATAACTTTCCAAATATTCCTTAAGGATTTTCATTGTTGGATTTCACTCATTCACAATACTTATAGTATAGCTCCTTATAGTATAGCTCCTTCTTTTTTTTCAGTTCAGAGTGGCATTTAATGTTATTGACATCTCTACTTTTTTTCTTGAATAGCAGATTTTCTTTCATGCTGCAATATATAAAACAGATCAAAGAGGAACAATTGTGGTTGAAACAGAGGTATGGGATACTCAGGGCCCACTGAGTCTAGTCCCCAGGACACCCAACTAGGGTATAAATCCTGCTGGGAAAACTTTGGTCTAGGGTTGCATCCAGGCACTACCACAGAAGGTTGTATCCCTTTCTGTACTCTCACCCTTACTCAAGCTTACTCAAGCAACGGTGTTGGGTTGAGACGATCCTACTAGGAGGAAAGGAGAGTTTGCCAAGAAAGTTCAGATATGAGGTAGTCTGAGGAACATAAACGAGTAGATTAAATGATGGCTTAGTCCGTTTGGGCAACTATAGCAAAATATCATGAACTAGGTAGCTTATAAGCAGCAGATACTCGTTTTTCACAGTCCTGGAGGCTGGTCCAAGATCACATCAGATTTGGTATCTGGTGAGTGCCCGCTTTCTGGTTTATAGATGGTACCTTCTTGCTCTATCTTACGTGATAGAAGGGGCAAGCAGTGGTTAGGGCCTCTTCTATAAAGGCGCTAATCCCATTCATGAGAGCTCCTTCTTCATGACTAATCCCACCTCCTGATACTGTCACATTGGAGATTAATTTTAAGCATATGCATTTTGGAGGAACACAAAAATTCAGACAATAGCAAATGATAACAATTTGCATTTTGTATCATGTTCCAAATGCTTTGAAGCAATTTCATACACTGATTTTCCTCCACTGATTCTTATTTCCATCCCATGAGTTTGTCCCAGTGTTTGTTTTCACTTTACAAATAAAAAAATGAAGTCTCAGTGTCACACCCAGGGTAAGAATTTCTTGAGTTTTTATTGGAGCCAGGAATGGAACACTAGTTGTCTGACCCTGCTATCTTCTTTTTCATACCTGTCTCCCCCCAGATCACAGCAGCACAATGGCATCCTAAATAGAGCTGGCCCTCACCATTCACTTCTCTCTGCTCCCACCCCATCCATCACTAGCTTACACAAGCACATTTCTACCTGTACCAGAGTCTCCATCAAGACACACATTTCCATGGAAATGAGCTCACACCTCCCCCCAACAAAAGATAAGTAGAAGGTAGCATTTATTTAATTTCCAGAAGATATTTTGCCTTATTTCCTTTATATCTAGGCATACTGCAAGATTTTTTTTTAAAGGCTAGGGACTGTGACCCTGTGTTAATTTCCATAGCTACATACCCAATCATTCAACAGGGGCTTAGTGGCATATGATATATTCAATACATTTTAAACACTGCTGCATTTAAAAATAACTTTAAAAGGTTGTAAATGTCAAATTGAGATTTGAAATATGTCAGATAGCTGTCATTTTTACACCCTTCATTAATTTCAATTGGACTCAGTGAATTGTATTTGACAAATTGTTATCATACATTGACTACAAGCATGCTACATTTATGTAGCACATTTCTGACGTACAGAATGTTTTGAGGGAAACTTTAATATATGACTTTTCTTTGACCTCCTAGATGACATGAGACCATCAAATGACAAGTGTGGCAGCATTCAACTTTAAGGTTTTCCAAATGGTGGCATTTGGAAAATCTTCAAGAGGCTTATTCAGAAATGGAAGTGTCCACTGGAGAGTTTCCAGTAACAAAAATAGACACATTTGCTCTAGGTGCAAAATTGCAAAATTTGGACTACAGCTAAGGGGAGGAAGTTATGAATAAGAATTTCCTGTTAACAAATCTGAGCAGGTGCAGACATGCATGAAAGAGTCAGACCTGGTTATAAAAAAAAAATCATTATTAAAATTAATAGCAACTACCAACTATTATGTGCTGTATGAAGAGCATGATACAAAGAATAGAGTGCCTAAAAACTGATGCTCTGGGGTCAGATTGTGTATGTTCAAGTGTGGTTCTACCACTTACTCTGTCTATAATCCTGGGCAAGTCATTTGACATCTAGATGCCTTAATTTTCTAATTTGTGAAATCAGGATAATAATATTACTTACCTCATGGAGTTACTAGGAGGATAATCTGCATTCAATAAATGGTGGCTGTTGTTGTTATATACCAGGACTATGCTAGGTGCTCTGCACATATGCCTTTAATTCTCCATCTGCCCTGTGAGACTGATAGTACTAGTTTCATTGTTCATTTGCAAATGAAGACCCCAAGGGATGTTTATTTTGTCCAGAGTTACCCACCTACTAAGAGGTAAGGGAGGGAGTCAGGTAACTGAGGACACCTTTTAGGTCAGTTTGTTCATCTGTAAAAGGCAGTAATTGAACTTGAAGGTCCTTGACATCGACCATTACTGGATGCACTGACACTAAGAGCCAGCACCCTGTCACCCACTGAGAAAGATGAGCGTCATAAATCCAAGCCCCAGGTCACAGAGAGCCAAGTTTATGCCCAGCCAGGACTGGGCAGTTGGTTTTTTAAAACATCCTCCCATTTACTTCTTTTTTGAAGAAAATAAGGCAAGCTTTATGTGTGTATTTGAGTGTTCATGTCATATTTTTAATACATCTATAAAAGAAAAGGTCAATAAGTAAATAACCTGCTAAGTATGTTTTAAAATGCAACTGTGAAAGACAGTTTTATGTAGAAATCACTAATTTTAAAATCTTATGCTGCTCTGATAAAGAAAATTATTCATTTTTATTATTTGTTTCCTTTTTTAAAAATATTGGTCTAGCAGAGGAAAGCATTTGAAAAGTCATTTGACATCAGCCAATAATACATTCGATTTTGAAAATTGTAGAGATTGTAGAGATCACTGCATCCAGAGTGTTCTCAAGTTTCCAGCTCCCTTGAATTTACTTGCTTCTGTCTGGACACATAAATGACATAATCAGAGTGGGCTGGGGGATCACTTGCTGCTACTCATCTCCAGTGATTGTGCCTGAGGGGATGCCAATCTTCTGCTTTGAAGCAAACAAAAATTGTGTCAGACTTTTATGAGAAATGTTCTATATTTTGAATGTCTTTAAGTAATTCAAAACACATTTTATGTTTATTATAGGATAAACAGTCTCTGTAGGCCACTTTTGGCCCATAGTGAGCCATGTTGTCACTTTAGGTTCAATCCAATTCCTCATATTTTGCACAGGAACCTTTTTCTTCACCTGATGAGATGGTCAAGGCCATGTTTGACTTCTTCAGTGTCATGCAATGAGATGGTAATAATATAAGAGGAGAATGAGAATCCAGACACCCCGGCCTCTGTGTGCTGGTTAATTTCACTATTTTTATATTCACTATATTCTGCCATTTTCACTTGCTATAAGACAAGGCTAAAGTTGTCAGGAATTCCTGGCCTCAAGCAATCCTCCAACCTCAGCCTCCTAAAGTGCTAGAATTACAAGCATGAGCCACCACACCTGGCCAAAAGTTATGTGATCTGTGAACCAGAACAAGAAAGGAAATGATTTATTTGCTTTTATATTTGGGAAGTGAAAAACAGGTGTGTTTCTTAGACTAAAGACTGCGGGAAATAAATGGAAGATTTTCCAGTCTGTGATTTTCTGGGTGCATGAAGAAGAGAAAAACACATCCAAATCAACAAGGATGTGTTGGTCTACCCTCAGGGATAGATGAATAAGCAAGGAGAAATGGGGATTGCTGGACAAGTCAAAGCAAGTCACTTCAGGTTCATGCAATCTATGTGTCTTAGCAGTCAGTTTCTTAAAGCATGCCTATCCCTCATCCCTGCTTTTCTTCCGTTCTTCTAGAATAAGTGTAAAACCCTCCTTAAGTATGAGAGAGGGTGATCCTGGTAATCTGTTCACTTCATTGTCATTGATGGATCCAACTGAAAGTAAATGCTGCCTTTATCTCACTGTGGGGGTTCAGCATTCTTCATATTAGTTATATTTATGTAAGGATGAAATTATAATTTATAAGAACCGCATGGAGCTTCTGACAATACTGTAAACATTCTAAACAACTTTATCTTGTTTCAGAACAAAACATACATTTTTGCCATCTAATAAGAATGCTTATTATAACAACATTTCTTTTCTGGACTGCCCTGTTACTGTGAATAACACGGGGTGATTATTCTTTTCTATATGTTTAGAAATATTTGTTCACGATACTTTTTCCTTAAGGATTAGTGGGCAGTAAATATCCTGATCAAGTCTCACTGATTGGGAAATTGATTGCTGGTATCTTTTCAAACCCAGGTGTTATTTTTGTTGTTGGTCGGTTTTGTTTTGCTTTGTTTTTAACAAAGCGATTATTATGTTGTAGATTCTTGAAGATGAGATTGAGACTTCTTGACTCATTTGGTCTCTAATATTAGTTGTTGTTTATTGCATTTTTTACCTTTATTTGTTGCGAAACTAAACAGTAAGTGATACTTCCTTAATTGTGTTATAATTTCAAAATATGGTAAGTTTTCCACTTGGTATTCCATGGATTCACGTAGAATGTTGGGGGAAGGACTCAGACCTGTGACATAGCAAATTTGTTTTTTTGAACCTTTAGTGCCATCATTGAATAGACAGTCAATCAGAATATCTTAATTATAATTAAGGGAGAAAACAAGGCCAGGTGTGGTGGCTCATACCTGAAATCCTAGCACTTTGGGAGGCCAAGGTGAGAGGATTGCTTCAGCCCAGGAGTTCGAGACCAATCTGGGTAACATAGCAAAACATTGTCTCTACCAAAAATTTAAAAATTAGCCAGGTGTGGTGGTGTGTGCCTGGGGTCCCAGTGTTTTAGAGGCTGAGGTGGAAGGATTGAGCCCAGTAGGTTGAGGCTGCAGAAAACCATGATCATGCCACTGCACTCCAACCTGGGTGACAGCATGAGCCTCTAACTTAAAAAAAAAAAAAAGTGGAGACAACAAACAGTTCATTGCCCTCTAGAGGTACCTATCACTTGAAAACAAAAAGAAAGGCAAGCAAAACTCTCCAATTTAAGGGGAACTTTCCTCCCCTTAATATTTCTTTTGCTGGTAGTTAGATTAGAAACCAAAACCAGTTCATTTTTTTCTCTATTACTCCATTTCTACTTTTTTTTTTTGAGTTGAAGTCTCACTCTGTTGCCCAGGCTGGAGTGCAGTGGCAAGCTCATGGCCACCATGGAGTCGACCCACTGGACTCAGGTGATCCTTCTGCCTCAGCCTTCCAAGTAGCCAGAACTGCAGGCGTGCCCTACCACGCCTGGCCAATTTTTGATTTACTGTAGAGACAAGGTCTCGCCAAGTTTCCTGGGCTGGTCTCGAACCCACAGACTCAGGCAATCCACTTGCCTCGGCCTCCCAAAGTGCTGAGATTATAGGCTAAACCACCAGCCTGGCCCATTTCTACTTTTGATAGAAAAAACAAAAATCCACCTCTTTTTCCCTACAAAATATTTGAACAAAAGGCCATTAGATAGAATCTTAGCTTCCAGATTTAAATGCTCATCCAAGGATAACCAGTGTAATCAACTGAGCTTGCAAAGAATACACAATCATAAAATCATTTAATTAAATTCCATCAATGCTGTTTGTTTTGGTGCCCATTTGAGTATTAATAACACCGTTGCTGTTTTTAATGCCAGAGGTTTACCACTTAATTATTATCTTTGTTTATTGGAGATGTTAGCATCAATTTGTAGGGTTCCATAATCACACACTGGGTGTTGCTTCACCAGATACAGCTCGCTTTCCAGAACTAGAAGTCCTACAGTCTGTGCTTTATCTAAAGTTGAAGTGGTGGAACTCAAAGGAAAACACTTGTTAAATTGTAAAAATGTAACAGAAAATAAGAGCAGTGCTTCAGACTGTGAGTAAATTTGATGGGCTGTGAACTGATCACTTTATTGCACTCTGTTTATAGCATTCTTGCCATTTTCTGAGGTGGCAGCCCAATCCTCTTCATTGTCTTAATTAGATTAAGAATGGATTAGAGAAGCCAAATCTATTATTAAAAAGGCAATTCTGCTGTGTTCCTGAAAACCCCCTTTTGGTTTTTAATTTCTTAAATTCCACTGATGCAAAATAGCAAATGCCTTACTTGTAATTATGAGCATGTATGCATTCATTTAGAGGGCTGTAAGGGTATTAGGAAAATAAAATCTTCAATTTTCTTCAAAATTATTTCTGGGGAAATAAGGGAAGGAAGGAAGGAGGGTGAGGAGAGAGAGCTGCATTTCTTTTTGCTGTGATGAAGAAATAAACAGTGTAATTGTTTTCTTCTTTTTTTGATTTACTCAAACATAAGAAAGACAATGCATGTTTATACGAGCTGAGAATTTTTCCAAATACATTTGTTTTTTTTAATTTACTTCTGCACCTGAAGTATTTGAGAATGTAGGTTTCTCATACATCTGTCTTAGATTGAGCATTTATTCTGTGGGAAACCTTCCATGATGATTATCTGTTTTTGCGTTTTGCATATCTATCTCTCTCCCTTGTGCCTATACAAACACAACTTTTAGTTTAAAGCTTTGTGATATAATCTGCTATAAACATTATACAAGCATTGCTCTGAACTCCAGTTGGAGCAGAGCTACTATGTTGGAAACTATAATGTTTTATTTTTTCCAGTAGGTGCCCTAGTTGTCATTTATTGCCCCCAAACTGTGTCACCTTGAGATGCAATTTTTTTTACATATTTTCTCTGTATTTTAAAATAACTGTATAGCCATATGAAAAAAATTGATATGACTCCATCACATGTACACACAAATGAGTGCATATAAAAACCGGTGAAATTCAAATAAGGGCTGCAGTTTACTTAATAGTATTATACCATATACAGTTTTCTGGTTTTGAGATGTACTAAGTGATGTAAGATGATCTTAGAGAAAGCTGAATGAAGGCCACAAGAGAATTCTCTGTATTATTTTTGCAATTTCTTGTGTGTCTTAAATTATTTCAGGATAAAAAGTCAAAAAATTTAGTGTATAGTTTGAGTCCATTAACTACTAAACTGCTACCAGTAAATATTGATCCAACTTGATCTGTATTAAATTAATTTTGTTTGAATAATTGATGCTTAGAGTTCACCAGCCTTTTGAAGACTCATAATTCTCTCCTTCTAGCTCTGAATATGTTGCATGCATTTCCCATACACTTAACTCCAAGACCCCTTAGTACAGAGTCCATATTTGAATGGTCTTTGTAGTCACAGAGGCTGGCTCTATGCTGTAGACATAGTCTTCAGGGTGCCTTTAACTGTTGAATACTCAGATCAAAAGATAAGTCACAGAAAACTTATTTAAGTGAATAAAGAACCACTCTGCAAGCACAATGCTTGCTACACAGTAAACTCTGATATATTCTGAATGAAGGAATAAGTTAATTAATTAATTTTGTTCACATGTGAATTTCGTACCTTAGCAGGATGGGACCACGTGACTACTGAGTAATCTGTGCTTTTGAGCACTTTGTGATGTACTTGGATTCTGAGATTGCCTCTTTAGTTGCTACTACTTCAGTGTGGTGCTATGCTTGGAACTAGAGGTATTGAAGCGATACCTAATTTGGGAGGACTGTGGCAAAATTTATCACTAATTACCTGACCCTTAAATGTGAATCAGTGCCATCAGCAATATACAATGGGTGATCATAATGGTTATCTTTTATCAAGTGATTAGTATTCTAGCACTTTGCATGCATTCCCTCAATTTAATTTTGCTTCATTGCTTGCTTAGAGTTTAGTAAAACCACTTGTCCAGGGTCACCCAGAGTTGGCCTGTGAGTGGCAGAGCTGGGGCTTGAACCCAGGAAGCCTGATTCTAGAGGGTATGCTCTCAACCATCCCCTAGGGGTCTCCCCTTCATACTTGTGCCTTTATCCTCTTAAATGGTGAGTGGTTATCAACACTAGAGATGTATTAGTGTATTAGAGTCCTCTGGAGACCCCCTTCCTGGACCTATTCCCAGATACAATTATTTATTTTTATTTTGTCTGGGCTGGGCATTTTGTTAATATTCCGAGGTGATTCTAATGTGCAGCCGTGGTGAGCATCATTTGCTCAGCTGCATATCAGAACTCACTCAGTGCCTGTGAATGGTAGAGGCTACTGATTCTACTTATGAAGTTCATTAAGTCTGTGCCTAAGTATAGCAAAGCAGAGTCATTGCCCCAGCCACCTACATTTGGGGAATGGAGCCGGAAGTCCATCTACCTTCTTTTGCAATACATTTCCCCATGTTTTGTTAAGCAACCAGCTTTTTATATTCTCAGCTAGGGACCTTTCATCTCTACCCCACCATCTGCCACTAATATTCACTTTACCTGTATAAGGGTGTCTATTCCCGCCCACTCCCTTCTATACAAGGAGTCCTAAAAATTTACCTGTTTAGGAAATTTAGATGAATGAGTGAAGATGACAGGTCTTTGAGTAGTAAGAACCCCCCTTTTAAAAAGCAATTGAGGTGGTTGTCACTGGAACAAACTGGGGAGTATATGTTTCATTTCTAGGGATACTCAGTACTCAAATCCCATGAGGTAGCCACACAGAAATACTGCCCAGTATTGTAGATCTTCCGGTTTTTCAGGAGACTAGTCATCTAATTTTTCATTTGTTTTGCTTTTCTATTGTGAAATGACTTGGCAGATAGTTCCATTTGTCTTTTTTTTTTTTCCCAACACTGTACAGGTCAATATCATATCACCAGTAACAACGTGAAAGGACTTGTATATAACTCAAAGAAAATAGGAGCTTTATTCCACTATCTTTTTACATTTTTAAATAAGTGATTGTCCTCAAGTCCATTGCACTAGGTTCCAATCTTTGTCAGAGATTGGCATTCTGACTTCAGACAAGGCCTAGAATTGGATGGACCCTATTTCCTCATCTGTGAAATTGATCCTGGAGGAGGGCATTATGGAATTATAGGGAGCATTAAGGCATGGTCTCTGAAGTAAGACTGAGGTGGATGGGATGCTTACCAGTTCTGTATTTTAAACGAGTTATTCAGCATTGAACCTACGTTCCCTCATCTGGAAAGAGACATAAGATACTGACACTCATGGTTGTCCTGAGAATTAAAATAAATTGTGCATACAAAGTGCTTAGACCTAGAAAAGTCCTGGCCCTATTAATAATAAAAGGTATATTTAATGAGTGCAATGTTTTTAAGAGACTAAAGTCAGGCGAACCATTGCCCAAGACTTTGTCCTGTTCTTCCTGTCAGCCTTCAGCATTGGGGAAACCCACTCACTCTGACTCTCCTATTCTGTTGGCATTTCAAGACCTTTCCCTCTCTTACTCCTTCTTTTCAAAAATGAGTAGGACTGAGAGCTTCATGGCATACGAACAAAAGTTCAAGTTGTATTATTCTTTTCTCCCCCCTCTAATGTGGACCATACTGATCTGGAGGTTACACTTTTGGAACCAGAGGAAATCTCTTTGGGATGATTAGAAGCAAAGTGGGATTAATAATGAATATATGTATGTTTTTTAAAAGTAGGGTTGTGTTAAATGTGAAGAGTCAATAAATGCCTGTTAACCTTCTCAGAGGTCAATAGTCGGCTGGGTGGTTAGTTATGCAGGGCAGCCTAAGCATCTGCAGTCTAATTCAGACCTGCCCTTGGATCTGACAATGGTATATGCAATTAGGAAAATGTCTCTGTAATAATGGTAATCGGTGTAAACCAAGAGAACAGGGCACAGCTGTGGGGAACACTTGGAGAGAGAAATCAGAACAACTTGTACATTCCCGAGAAGCAAGCCTCGAGCTATCCCTTTTCAAGTATAAGTCTGCAATAGCTTTCAGTTCCCTCTTGATCATAATTTACTATAAAGCATTTTAAAAATAAATGCATGGCTCTTAAGTCAAAGACTGTTCACGGTCCTTTTTTATTTTTCAACTTGTGAATAGGTTGGAATTATGCATCTTCCTTCATAATAATGCTATTGTGGATTTAAATATATAACTCAAACCCTGTTTGATAAAACTTTGCTTTTTGGCTTTGATTTTTTTTCTCAAGAACTAAGCTTAAAAATGTGCAGTGAAAAATCTGTCTTTTGAGAACATATATCAGTTCAGCTTTGCCTCACTTGAAATGTTGATATTTGTAAATGGAGAGCTACTTCTCCAGACTTACAGTCCTCCCATCGTCTTTCAATTCTTATGAGAAGCAATCTTGAGAGAAGAAATGTTTTTATTCAGCTTTGATTTTGAAATAAGTTTAAAGCTCTGGTCTACCTTCATGTCTCAGGGGTTTTTTGTTTTTGTTGTTGTTTTAATCATCTCCAGCCTCCATTTTCTGTAACCCCTAAATGACAGAAAAGAGTTTCCTGGTTTCTCCCTACAAAAAAAAAGATAATGTTTCAATTTACAACCAGCTCTGAATAATTAATGATGATAGTGATGAGACTGTTTTGCATTTATGACTGCTTTAGATTTTCAAGTCCCTTATATATCCATTTTCTTGTTGATCCCAACCATTATCAACATAAGAAGCAGGGAGAGACAGGCTGGAAAAGACTTTGGATATTCATTTATCCTTTGATTTATGCATCCATTCAACAAATACTTAATAAGTAATTATGTGTGGTAGATATTATACTGGGAGCAAAGTCTGCAACATGAAAAAGAAAGACAAGGTCTCCATACATTTTCTTGGGAGAGCCAGGCAATGATTACATAAATGAATGAAAAAGATCATTTCGGATAATGATACTTGCTGTGAAGAAAATAAAAGAGAATGATGTCTTTGGAGAGAATCTATTGTTGTTGCTTTAGATTGGATTGTCAGAGAAAGTTGTGCAGGGGTGGGGGCATTTAAGCTGAAAGCTAAATTACTTCAAAGAAGCTATGGTGCGGTCTGTGGAAAGCATGTCAAACTTAAAGACCCTAAGACCAGTAGAGTGGGGAGAATGGCTGGAGACAGAAAAAGATAGGCAGGGCCCAGGTCACTTAGAACTTTCTGTGCTTGGTAAGGATATTCACCCAGAACCATTACTTCATTGCTTGCAATATTTCTAAGGGGATAAAAACCTCCCCTGTACCCTTCTCCATGATTGAGTGTAGAAATAGAGCAAGGTCATATTAACCCAAGTAGACTCATGCCATTACCAGTACACTGGGAGCTCATGAGGTAAAGGCACTGCCTCATTCATTGTTGTATCCCTGGACACCTAGCATATCGAACATAATTGCATTTAGCAAATATATTGGATAAACTGAGCTGGCATGTTTCAAAGTGTGGTCATGGCCCACTTGCAGCACAGTCATCTAGGGGTACTTATTTAAAAGGAAGATTTCAAGACCTTGCTTGAAGCTTATGAGTTTGGAATTTTCTAGAGGGGAGCTGTTAACCTACATGTTCAATAAACTCTTTGGCAAAGGAAAATTGAGAATCGAACTCATTTTCACTTCTCTTGAGAAGTTCCTACTATATCATAAAAATCCTCAAGGCAAGCATGTTTAGGCTCTTATGTGTGTATGTTCATGAGGGACGCTTGCTTATGGTTCCATGTGTTTATACTGTTCTGTATACTGGAGTATACAAGACTACATAAATGTTTCCCTTTTTAACACGCCTTTGACTTAAAAAGATTACATAAATGTTTCCCTTTTTAACACACTTTTGATTTATCTTTATTAATGCAAGCAAGATGAGTAGACTTGGTAAATTAATTCTATTTCTACTTTTGTTCTATTTGGTTTACATGATTTTCTTATCAAAAGGTAAACAGAAGCTTGGATGAGGGAGATATATGATGAGAAGCAACCCTCTGGGCTGTTCATCCCAGCAAACCTCTGAAATCCAAGAGCTGAGGATTGAACATTTTACATAAAAGCAGAGATTTTAATGCATGCCATGCTGCAAAAGCCTATATTGCCTACATGAACTAATTTTTTTTCAAAGAAGAAGAATTGGATAAAACAATGAGTTGAGATTCAGAGTAAATTCTACCTCTGGCCAAGTTCTATCCAAATATTGGCAAAGATTTAGCTTCCTCTATTCTCTGATTCAGTTTTCAGAAAGATACCAGAGGAAATAATTCAGCATTAAGTCATACCACATGGCTCAAATATGAATACTGTTCCTTCTCCAAGTGCATTGTGTTTTTTGAAAATCCCTCAAACACTGTAGACTTGACAATTGCTTAAAGTAGTGTTTCCAGGGATGTAAATGACAAACCCTCAGCTGGAAGGCGTGGCTTGAGAGCTAGTTTGCTATGAATATTCCAAATCAAACAACCAAAAGGAAACCAGAAGGGTGGGAATTCATCTCATCTATAAAGTTTTTGTTTTATTTTGCGTCTTTCTGATAGTTCCTCTTCTGCTGACTTGTCAAAGCTGCATCATATGTTATCATCAACTTGCTCTAGCTGCTGCCTGTTTCCTAACAAAAATGTACAATTGTTTGTACTTGTAGCAGAGAAAACAGAAAAGGTAAATGTTTTTTAAACATCTCTTAAAATCTTGACCCCTTCCCCCGCCAAAATAAAACGATGTTGTAAAACATTGCATAAAATGGAAGAAAGATAAGATCTGCTTAATAAAAGGCTCTCAGCCCAAGAAATAGGACTATTTTTTGTGTGTGCCAGGGCCAATTGCTTTGAATGAAAATCATTTAATAAAGTTCCATTTTTCCTCCCCTAAAAAAAGAAAGAGTTAATTTGTTTTATTTTCTAACACTGAGTTCCATCTATTGTTATTTTTGTTGCCTTATTTTAATCAGTGACATGATTTCTACAGAAAATTACCAGGATTGACTGCATTCCTTTTTCCCAGATTGTCTGGTTTCTCGTTATCATTTCAAAAAACACATGAGAATTTTTTTTAACTTTCTTACAGATTCACCACCTCCAGTCAATTTAGCTAGTGCAGTTTCACCTTCCTTCTTAAACTTAATCTTACTACCAAACCAGACATTATTTCAGTCTGGCAGACTGCAGGCTACCTCATGGCCAACAGGATTGTGTTTGGCCAGCACAGTGATTTTTTTTTTAGTTACTGAATTTGAATGCCTTTAGATGAGTAAGTGCCCCATTATCCACAACTGCTTCCCACCTGGCTGCTTCACACTTTGGCCTTAGACGGAATCCTGGCAAAAGCAACTCTTGCATTGATCTTCTTTTATAGCATCTCTATCTTTTTTTCTGTTTGTGCAACTGCTGAGATTGGGGAGTATATGGGATACTAGTGAAGCAGCTGATTGTTATGATTTAGTTCCTTTAAAAAATTTTTTTCCCATTATAGTCCATTAAAATCTATTTCTCTCAGGAGATTATAATAATTATTTAAAAGTTAGGCCGAGGTGGGAGAATTGCTTGAGGCCTGGAGTTCAAGACCAACCTGGGCAACATAGCCAGACCCCCCTCTCTACAAAAAAATTAAAAATTAGATGGGCATGGTGGCATGCACCTATAGTTCCAGCTGAGGCTTGAGACAGAAGGATTTCTTGAGCCCTGGAGGTTGAGGCTGCAGTGGGCTATGGATCACAACACTGAACTCTAGTCTCAAAAAAAAAAAAAGTGTATCTCCTTTGCCAATATTTACCATCTAACTCACACTACTTTTTACCTGCCCAAAGACAACAATCTTAATATATATCAAGTTAGTCATTCACTTGAAAAGAATATTCTGAGCTTCTGATATTATGACTTAACCAGTTAAGACTTCGGGATTCAGGAACTAACTTTTCCTTAACAAGAGCTGCTGGTGTTCTTTTAACTTAAGACTTCATAACAAGATTTGTTGGGAATGAAAAAATATATACTGTAATCTGCTTACCAAACACTTAACTGAAGTGTTTATCTGCAGACACACAATATAAAGAGCTATAAACAAAACACTTCTTGCATCCACACCCCTTCCGTTTCATAAAGAAAAGATTCACCCTCTTAACTAGGCTCACATCCTCCTCTTTCATCACCTAGTTCTTGGTTATTTGCTGATTTCTGATGTTCCATTCTTGAGGACTCATTTAGCACATCACTTCATTAAATCATGGCTCATTTTCAAAAAAAGAGAGAACTCTTATGATACCTTTTCATGTTGGTGCAGGCTCAGACTTTGGGTGCTTGTCTTCATCTCCTGTATTCTAGTCTTAGCAACTGCTGTCCTGAATTTTCTCTTTGAGAAGTGTTTGCACAACTAGGACTAAGATGATTTTGTACACTGCCTACAGAAGCTGCCAATTATTACCAATAAGTCTAAAGCTTTGTAAAATACAAGACCGTCTCCTGGTTACAGTCTCCCCTACTAATCAGATGTATTTTTTAGTCTATGTCTATCTTAATTATTTTATTATCACATAGCACCTCACTGAAGCCATCTAACATGTTATTATTATTTATTGAGTTATTTTTAGGGACTATACTTACAACAATATTTATAAATTTTTAAATATTTACTGATATATATGTGTGATCACTTTTTGTGTGTCTGTATATTTCAGCTAAAAAATAAGCAAAGATAGAGGTAAAAACAACTATAAGATAAATAAATTCTGCTCGGGTGTATCTGTTATCTATTGCTGTGTAACAAATTGCCTCCAAAACTTCATGGTTTAAAACCATACACGTAAAATAACACTCACACTTTTAGTGCGTCAGGAATTTGGGAGTGTATTTATTAGACATTTCTGGCTAAAGATCTCTCATGAGGTTGCTGTCAAGACATTTGTCCGGACTGAGGTCACCTGAAGACTTTGCTGTGGCAGGAGGATCTTTTCCCTAAGTACCTTCATTAAAATGACTGGCAAGTTGGTGCTGGCTTTTGGCAGAAAGCCTAAGTTTTTCCCTGCTGAGTTCCTCCATGGCTTACTTGAATTTCCTCATGGTATATGATAGCTTGCATCCTCCAAAGCAAAAGAGTCATGGGAGAGAATGAAGGAGTCCCTTTTATTTTTATTTTATTTTTTTATTTTAAAGATGTGGGGTACAATTCAGTTAGGTATACAAATGTTCATTATGTAAATATCCTTGTTGATGAGGTGTGACCCTCCCTCCCCTGGTAGTTTCCCTCAACTGCCAATCCCACTCCCCTCCCCTGACAGTTTCCCGCTACTGCCAATCCCTTTCTTATAGTATTATGTAGTTGTTCAAGGTCTGCTTATGAACATATGGTACTCTGTTCTTTGTTTCTGTGATAGATCACCGAGTATGATATATTCTAACTCCATCCAAGTTACTGCAAAGTTCATATATTTGTCAGAAGGAGTCTCTTTTATGACTCAGCCTTGGTACCCATCTATGGGACCCACCATCATTTCTGCCATTCATTAGAAGTGTATTTCTGATTCCAGTCCAGAGAAAGAAAGAGATGTCAAAGAATCTGTGAACATATTTTAACACTATCACACCATATTTCTGTAATTTCTAACTTTTATAATACCCATATATTCCACAAATTGAGGTAGATTGTCAATATTTGCCTTAACCTTTCTCAAAATGGGATCCAAATATCACCATGGAAGACAAAGTTCTTTAGGTGCACAGAATGGTCTGTGTTGGACAATATGATGTGGGTTTTCATACTGTGTGTTTCTGTCGTGGTCTCCCACATTAGTTTATACACCTAATAAAACTAAAACCATAGATTGGTGGTGTACATAAAACAATTCCAGTCTTCCTTTTTCATTTGGCTAAGTGGCTGTTTTTAAAAAGAATACAGACACACGTCTAGGTCAGTGGCTTATAAACATGAATTTTGCATATGACTCACCTGAAGGTTTTTAAAAACAAGGATTCCTGGGCACTAGCCCAGATTTACTAAATCATAAGTTCTAGGGAATGGAGCCCTGGGAATTGTCATTTTTTTTTTAAGCTCCTGGTGATTCTGATATAGACAGAGAACAGTGTTTTGGAAACACTGCCATACACAACTAAATCTATCTGCCATCTAAAAACACTTTAAAAGGACAACATCAAGCAAAAGAGAAATCATCAGCACTCTCATGATCATCTACCTTATTTTGCTTTCAGAAAAGGCTCAGTCTGGGTCTCTGGGCATTTTCTCCACACCAATCCCTCTACTGACAAGGACGGTCTGGTTCTGTGTCTGCATCCCCAAAGGCAGTAACACTAGGGGCCGCCACAGCAGTAAGGGCACTGGCCCAGAAATACATTGTTCACGCGTTCCCAAAGACAATGACTCTCTTTCTGATTAGAGTTGTCCTCCTTTTACCCAAAGGCTTTCCATGCAACCAAGGGAGCATAACAATGACATGAGGGCTTGAAAAGGAAATGTCTTCATTGATTTTTATTTCATGAATTGGAGCCTCTATAAAAATGGCACAGACTTGTTTTACAGTGTCAATTTGTGGAATGGAGGGGAGGACTGTTCAAATCCATCCATTTTCCCAAAGTTTAAACCACCCTAATGAATTAATCCATAGATAATGGATTGAATTCAGTGCAATTACCCTAGTAAGTAAGGCTTGTTAAAAAGAGATAAGGCAACACACTAAAGAAAACAGCAATTTCAGCTATTAACTGGATTTCATCCGGGCTCTGATAATTCAGTATATGAGTTCCCTTTGAAAAGAGAGAATATGAGGTCGTATTATCAATGTAACTACCAGATGCTGGAGTTCACCTGTTGATATTACACTGTAGGGGAGGGGGAAACATTAAGACAATAATTCTGACAACCATTTTCTCAACAACCTCGAGATACCTAGGATGTATATTTGATATACCCCAGTACATTTTTATAAATATAAGACTTTGATTCCTTAAGACAGGAAGCTCATCCCTGTTGATCTCTACTCCTTATTGACTTAAATTATTCTAATTACATATAGAGATATCTATATTGTTTTGAATCAACTGCTACAGATAAAATTTCTACGGGGATTACACAAAATTAGGATGATTACAAGAATGTCTTGTATTTGTAAAGAACTTTGCAGCGGAGTGGTGCTTTAGAATAGTGCTTTAGAGAGCACTCTTCATATATCAAATCCTGTGCCCAAGGTGTTAGAAATTTCACACCCAGCCCTAGCCCTCAAGAAGATAACCTCTCCAGCATGGAGCCTAATTTCTAGTAGCTCATTTGTGTTGATCTTCTAGTTCTTACTCCTTCCTGCCTCTTCCTTCTGGTCTTTGTCCTTCTTTTTTGTTGCTGTTGTTTTTTCCCAGAAGCTCCTAAGTGACTTCTGTATCTGTGTCTTGCATGGTCCTGTTAAATAGTTTGTTTCCAAAGGCATTGTTGTCATTTTTCTCTCTACCCTATTAAAAAATCTCCAGTTTTTAATTACATATAAGTGTAACCCAAAGGCTGGAGCTTAATATTTAAGATCCTTTTTGTTCTAGTTTTCCTCACATTTTCAACATTGTATTCCATTATCTTATCTCATAGTAGTATGCCTTGTATATATTCCTTCTTATTCATAGTCTTGAATTTCTCTTAATGTGAATATAGTTTCCTCCACCTGAATCTATACTAAAGGACGCTCCTCCTGTCTCATACATTCTTCTCATACTCCTGATGCACTCCAACTCTGAGTTCCTATGGTCATGGAATATATAACCTCTCTGGTCTCAGGTTCATTTGTAAGCAGGAGGTAAGGACATCTACCTTTTAAGGATATGGTGTGGTTAAGGGAATAAAGAAAGCCTTTAGCATGATGTTGCCATTGCTAGTGTTCTGTAGTTGACCATTTACTCTCCTATCCTTCCTTGTATTGCTCATTGACTTTTTAGCTGTGAATTATTTGCTCTGTCTTCCAAGTATATTGGCAACTATCTATAAGAAGCTTGTGCCTTTGGATCTTGCACAGTTGAATCTGAAATAGAGCTTTGCATAAAGTAATGATAATGGATAATTATCATAATTTATTAAGCACTTACTGTAAGTCAAGTACTCTGCTATATTAACCCCCAAAACAATATACGAGGTAAATTCTATTATCATCATCATTTTATGCATTAGAAAAGTTAGGCTTAGAGATCTGAGGTCTCATAGAATATAAGTGGTAGAACAAGATGTTGAACCAGGCCAAAAGGTTTGTTGTTAAAATTTTGCCTTCTAGAAGAAAAACAGATTGAGAGAGACACAACGCGCACTTGCATGCACACACACACACACGCACTCGCACGCACACACACACACATACACACACAGAGAGAGAGAAAGAGAGAGAAACACAAATTCTAATCCTGATTTACCACTTTCTAGATGTATGACATTAGGTATATTTCTTAATCTTTACAAGCCTCTGTTTCCTTATGTGTAAAATGGGGATATTAATAGTATATATCTCATAGAGTTCTTTGAAGATTAAATAACCTATGTTAAAGTATCTGTCATGTTCTGAAGGCTCTGTGTTAACTATTAATATTGAGTTATTATGCCAGTAAAACTTGTGCACTTAAATCTGATGCACAATACCTTGTTGGTACATATTTTTCAATTGATTGTTTTCACATCACAGTTTCTCTGGACCAAAAAAGTTTAAATAAGTCATAGAAAATCCAGGCCTGAGAACATACATGAATTGACTTCACACTAGAACATAAACCAGGATTGTGTTTTTCAGATTCTGAACACTTTCAAAGCTTGCTGATGGAGTGATAATAACATTTCATACTCACCTTTGCAGCGTCCAGTAAATACACATGTGTGATTTTCTCTTTGTTATATGGAGAGCCAACTATATTAAAGCAATAAAACTCTCTGGGATTTGGGGAAATTATTGTACTTCTTGTGCCTTAGGACACCACCCAGGGTGTGTTATAATCACCCAGAAAGGCACGGTTTGTTATATCTTCTTGTGATTCAGTCTCAATTTAAGGGGTGGGTGGAGAGGAAGAAGGAGAAGGAGAAGGAAGAGTGAGGAAGAGGAGGAGGAAAAGACAGAGAAATGGGACATTGCTGTGGAAAATCCAAGGATGGTATTCCCAAAATACCCTCGGGAGATATATTTCAAGATCCCTAGTAGATGCTTAAAACTATGAATAGTAATAAATTCTGTGTATACAGTGCACAGATTTCTTTTTTCTTCATCACAATTTCACTGATAGAAGATTCATTCTTACCATAGATCTAAGCAACCTCAGCATACAGTTTTTTACTTTCCTCATTAAGTCAAGAACTTTTCATGTAAAGAAAGTACTTTGTGGCTTCTTTTTGGCACTTCCAAATTGCAAGCATCACCACTCTTGCACTTTGGGGACATCGTTAAGTAAAACAAGGGTTCTTGAACACAAGAACTGCAATATCCCACAGTAAATTTACTCATTGAAATGGCTCCTATGTGATGAATGGGTGGGTAGCATCTACAGTGGAGACACGCTGGGCAAAGGAATGACTCTTGTCCAAAGCAGGATAGTGGAGGAGGACAGCTGGAGATTAATCACACTACTCACAACAGTATAAAGTTATGTAAGTATAAAAACTTACGAGTTGTTTATTTTTTGAATATTCCATTTAGGTATTTTTGGATCACAGTTGACTATGGATAACTAAGATTGCAGAAAGTGGAACCTCAGATAAGGGAGGAATACAATACACTCCTTTGGATGATTTTGAGAGTCTAGGCAGTATGTGGTGCTTTTACTGTTGATAAAAAAACAAATGATTAAACAAACTCCAATGGAATCCTTACATTTCCCCCAAACAATTTATTCTGTAAAATATATGAACTGTTTATGATATATGCAAAGTCAAACTGGAACAGTAGTCTAGGAATGTAACATCTAAGAGTGTCACTAATCAGAAGGGAAATTAACAAGGCAGAGATACATGAAGCTATATCTGTGAGTAGCTTTTCTCTGTGGGGAAACCCCCAGAATGGGAAATTGTCACCTGAGGCAAAATTATGAAGAAGATTGGTTTATTTTCAGTTCACTTAGGAAAGTGCTCCCTAGTGTCCTCATGTAGCCAACAGGGTTAAACCCCAGGCAGAGATTGTTCCTCTATTGTAGTGCTTGTGATAGTTATATATTTGTTCAATCATTCAGCAGTTATTCATTAAGTGTCTACTGTGTTCTATATGCAAATGCTACTGGGGCTGTTTGGGATTTAAGATAGATCAGATTCCTGCCTCTTGTTGCTTGCATTAAAGTTGGGAAAGACAGACTTGGAAATATATAGGCACAACACCTGCAGCTAGTGATGTGAGCTGTAAAGAAAATGCAATGAAATAATATGGACAGTGGCAGGAAAAAAAGACTATTTCCTAAAGGGTGGTCCAGGTATGCTCCATGAGAGTGTGACATTTGAGTTGAAGTTTGAACACTGAGAAGGTGCCAGCTATGGAAAGATCTGAAGTATTCAAGGCAGAGAAAATAGCTACAACAGAGACCCTAAGATAGAACCCTGTTGATTGTATCCAGAAATAGAAAGAAACTGACATGGCTAAAAAGTAGGGTATACAAGACAGAGGATAGAGGGTGATACAGGTGGGGACCACCTTATGTATAGTCCTGTAGGCCGTAGCATGTTTGAGGTGCTCATGACTGCCCCTCCAGTAAGGGAGTCTTTGAAGGCATAGAAATGAGTTCTCATTGAGCATTGCTATATTCTTACTATCATTCCAAGCAAGACTCATCTTACCTTATCTAAGAATGTCCTCCCTTCACCTCACACTCTTAGTCTTTTCCTATTCATTTCTATTCCTTTTTCAAATTTTACCTTAAACTTCTTTCTCAGAAAAGCTCTTTCTGACTCTTTGACTCCCTACCCTCATGCTAGGTCAGGATACGTGTCACACACTGTCATAAACACCTTGGCCTTTTTTTCATAATCCAGATTATGGATAATGATTATGTCTTTCATTGTTAATCTGCCCCTCTCTTGATCATGAGCACTGTGAGGTCAGTAATTGGGTAGGTTTGGCTCACTTGTTCTCTCAGTTTCTACCATGATGCCTGGCACAGAGAGCATATTTAACAAACTCTGTACTTATTGATCTTGGCGGTACATTTTACTGCCCTGGGGAAGTGATTGTAAATGGGTCTGATTTTGCTGTCTCACATCTGCAGCAATCAGATGGGGTTTTAAACAGCACCTGTAAATGGTGCCCTACCCCACCTCTCAGTCACCAAGTAGGGCCCACCTGCGAGGGCTCTAGAGGTTTCCTGTCGGGGAGGACCTGACATGGAAAGCCTTTGCCCAGTAAACATGGCCAGTCCCACTGATCATGACAGCATCTGTGGAACAAAGCATCCTGGATCTAAATATGCCAGGCAACTCCTCAAGAAAAAGGAAGTTCTTGGAGAAAATTGTTCTACATGCTTTATGAATAAATTGGTCTCTTACAAAATAAGTGAATACATATAAATGTAATAAAATGCCAGAGTGACACTGGAGAAGAGAATCAATAAACCTACTCTGTTCTACATATTGGATCAGCTCTTTAATACACATTTGCAAGGCAGTCACCGGAGCCATATTTAAATCTACCCAGTTGAGAGAAATAAATCAATTATGAATCATGAAGTGATTAAGCTTTTTTTTTTTTGAGTTGGAGTCTTACTCAGTCGCCCAGACTGTAGTGCAATGGCCGCTCCTGGTCACTGCAACCTCGACCTGCTGGGTTCCAGCGATCCTTCTACCTCAGCCTTCCAAGTAGCTGGAACTACAGGTGTGTGCTACCACGCCCGGCTAATTTTTTTGATTTATTGTAGAGATGAGTTCTCGCCAAGTTGCCTAGGCGGGTCTCGAACCCGCGGGCTCAGGCAATTCACTCACCTCGGCCTCCCAAAGCACGGGATTACAGGCTGAGCCACCGAGCCCAGCCCGATTAAGCTTTTTACCCTTCAATTTTAAAGCAGTCCCTTTGCTTTGTTTGGACTTTGGACCACAGCAGTATAGGTGACTGGTACACACACATACACATACACACACACACACGTGTGTGTGTGTAGGTGTGTATGGCAGAAAAAATACTTGGCACAGTATATAGCGCAAAGTAGGCACTATCTAGCTGTTTTCATTAAGCATATATATATTTTTAAATCCATGAAAGGAAATGCCCTACTCTTGATCACACTGACAAAAATACAAAAAAAAAAATCGGAAGTTTATATGACTTGACAAATATATTTTATTACTTTAAAGTGAGATTTCTCTGCTATTGTCCTGAATTTCTTTTGAGTTTATATGTTATGAGTCTAGGAGCTAGCAGAGGGAGAAATTGAGAATACTTGCAAGGTTTCTAGGTTGTGTAATAAAGAACATCAGTTGAAAGAGCAAATACAGGAAGAGATCAAAGTTTAATTGTGGATATTCTGAGTTTAAAGTATTGGTGATACAACCCTATGGAGAGGTCTGGAAGGCAGTGGTTCAGTTAAAACTTGGAGCTAAATATTTGGTGCCCAGCAGTGTTTAATAAATACAGCCACAGGAAAACTGATACTGCAGGGCCTGAGTAGGTTCTGTAAATAATTTGAAGGTATACAGATCTATCAGACATGGCCCCTCCATTCAAGGAATTTACATTCCTTTCAGGCTGACAAAATATACTTGTCGATACAAGTTCAAAAAGTTTTGAGAAGAATACATGTTTTGGGCTAGAATAATTGCCATGTTTCCAGAAAAAAAAGTTAAGACTTGAATTAGTCCTTGAAAACTGAGTGAAATTTGGAAAGTTTTAGAAGATATTCAGGAATAATTGGAACAATTCAGTCAAAATATTCTTGAAAATACATGGCAAGCCGGCTCGGTGGCTCAGCCTATAATCCCGCGCCTTTGGGAGGCTGAGGTGAGTGGATTGCCTGAGCCCGCAGGTTCGAGACCCGCCTGGGCAGCGAGACCTCATCTCTACAATAAATCAAAAAATTAGCCGGGCGTGGTAGCATGCGCCTGTAATTCCGACTACTCGGAAGGCTGAGGCGGAAAGATCGCGGAGCCCAGCAGGTCGAGGTTGTGGTGGCCGGGAGCGGCCACTGCACTCCAGTCTGGGCGACCGAGTGAGACTCCAACTCGAAAAAAAAAAAAAGAAAATACATGGGAAATACTAGAGTTCAGTCAAGCAATTTTTACTTCGCAACATCAGGTAGAGTTTCATTTGAAGCTGTGCAAGTGTTAGCTTAGGGATCTTTGAACTGAATTGGTAGAGCCAATTGACCTAGCCATTGTATGGTTCTGCTTGGCTCTGGAAATATGATCCTAACAGATTATCTATATTCCTCTTTTTCCTTCCTCCCTCTCTCCCTCTTTCTCTCCCTCTCTTCTTTCTTTCCCTCCATCTTTATAAGGATATTGACTAGTCACCTCATGTTGTTCAAGTGCTGTACTCTTCACAAAGTTACGGTTCCACAAAAGAGATTAATCAATGGAAAACCATGTCTGGAAATATATCCCAAAAAAACATAGCAGATTATTTTTGCAGTCCCTATGTGAAAGGCAGTATCTTTTATTACCAACAGCAATTTTGCTTTGGTTCATTGATTCAATCCCAAGAGAGAAATTTTCTTCTGTTATCAGGAATGGTTGGGTGTTTCCTGAGCAACTGGTTTGTTTCAGTATTATGAATACCATGGGTGCTATAACTGTATGTGCTTCCTCTTTAAGTTGGTTGCTGGAAAACTTGAGCTTGAAAACAAATTTGTGGCTTAGATGTACTGAAACTGCAGGGCTGGGATATGGGATTCAATACAGCTCAGCAAGTGATTCTGATGATCCAACAAGCTTAAAAACCATGGCTTTTGTTTCTGTTTTTAAGACATTTACGGTTTGTAATGAGTATTTGGTCAATGACTGCATTCCAATATAGCCCCAAGAAATGTTTCCGAATTACTGTTACAAGCAAGGAATTCTGCTGATATTTGGCAAAGATTTTACAAATAACTTAAAATTTAAAGTTCCATAAAGTTAGAGAAAACCTCTAGAAAGTTAGAAATTCTCTTTTTGGAGTCCTGGTGTTCCTTATGACAATCGGTGTTAATTATTTTCATTAGTATTTCTTATTATATCAAGCACATAGAAGAGGCTTCAGACATGTCTGAGAAATTTATTATTATTATTTTTTAGGAGACACAGAAAAGTTAAATGACTCAGTGAAGGTCATCCAACTACTTGGATACAGAAACCACTGCTGGTGCTAGGACCCATCTTTTTGATTCATAGTCCAGTGTTCTCTCTGCAGTACTAGCCCATAAAGAAAATTGATGGCTCTGTAAATAAATGGGCTTTTGTTTTGTTTTGTTTTGTTGTTTTTTAACCAGGTACTTAAGCTTAAGCAATCCCACCTGAATCCTCTAAGTTCTTTGACTTACTCAGCCGAGGAGAAAATGTTAAAGAAAACTTCACTATATTAAGAGTCTCCCCAAAGCAGCCATTCATTTGTCCTCAAAAACCTTTTATTCACCAACAATCACTGAGAAATACAAACTAAAAAACTGTTTTTTCCTATCTTCCTGTCTCTCTCTCCCTCCTTCTCTTATACTTTCTTTTTTATTTACTTATTTTTTTCTGATAATTTTCTATAAGGACATATTTTCATTCTTAGTAGACCAGATTTAGGGAAGCAGAACTTATGAAGTTGAACCAATAGTTAGTAAGCATTTCACTTATTAGCCAAACTCAATAGCTGTATGAGCACTTTGTCTCGAAATATTCTCTGAAATATCATTCTAATTTCTCTGAGTATAGGGATTCTGACTATCACTGGTATAATCTTTTTTATGATCATACACTTAACCTTACATACTTGGCAAGAAATAGATGAGGAAGAGTTTTTGTGTTTTTATTTTTTGTCTTTTTCATTAACCAGATATTTTGATGTATGTGTCAGTCTACTTTTTTTAAAGTCTACTTAATTATTTTTAAAATGTTTAATTCACCTTCTCACAAGAGGGTTTTCACATATTTAAAAGCTTTTTTAAAATAAATAAATAAATAAATCTTTTAGCTGATTAGGGAACATTCTAAGTATATAATAATTAGATTTAAGAGGATTCTTTTGGAGATGCAATTTAAAAATTCTAAATGCATGATACACACTTCTGTGGAAAGCATAATAATCACCTATACAATTAGCTAAATGATTCTCTTGAGTTCAAGAATATAAATTGGTGAGTGGCTATCTGCATTAATCAGATAATTTCCATGTTTTACCTCGGGTGTAGACTTTTAAAAATATTGCTTAGTGAAGTTTTATTTTAAATAATAATTCATTGAAATGGAAGAGAAAAGGTAGATTTAATCCATGCTTAATATTTATCTGATTTTTGAAGGATTTAGCGCTATACCTCAAAGAGCCATGGAGGAAAGGAAAAAGCCTATCCAGAAGTTTCTTGGATTTGTTTGTTCATTCGTTTCATTCATTCATTCATTCATTCATTCATTCATTGAACCCTTATTTTGCACCATAGTCTTGCATGGAAGTTATAGACTCATGCATAAAAGTTGTGATTGCTGACTTACAACACATCAACTTCAGGTGATAGACTGACATTTGACACATGAAAAAACAATAAAGTTATCATATTTATTAATCATTATCTATAATTTGTTTTATAATAATTTTATTGCATATAATAACTACCACTTGAACTATATTTGCGACCCTATGCTAGGCTCTTTCAGTTCTCTCTCATGCTTTCAACTACTCCACAAGGTTGATGTGGCACAATATAGGAGCTAAGAGACTGGAGTCAGATCCACATTATCTGGGACCAAATCTAGCTCAACTCTCTTAACATCTGTGTGACCCAGAACAAATTGTTTGATTTCTCCTTGCCTTTGTTGCTCATGTACAAAATGGGAGAAGAAAAATCATCTGTGATTTCCATAGGGCTATTGTAAAGATGGAATGAATTGATTATGTGCAAAGAACTTGAAACAGTGCTTGATAAGTGTTGGCTATCACTATGGCAGTTACTGTTGCTGTTTGGATCTTCATTGATAGGAAATAATATACTGGTATTACAAAAAAAGTGTATCTATATATTGATTTTGTCTGGGGATGAAGTAAGGCAAGCCTTTTTATGGAAAGAGATGTTGATTTGGTCCTTGAAGGTTGGGTGGGATTTCAGTTCAAGTGAGGAAAGGCATTTTGGGGAGAAGAAATGAAATAAGTATACGTGTGGATATAGGATAGTCCGAAGTAAGCTTGAGAAAATAATGAGAAATTTGGGAGTCTGGAATGTAAGGTATATGGTGACAAGAATACAAAGGCCAGATTATAAAGTACTATAATTTGGTCTTTATAGACAGAGCAGGTATGTCTGTGTGTGCCTGTGTGCGCATGTGGGCTCACACACATGTTCACATAAGCATTCACACAGAAAATCCATTGACTGTGTGAATGAATTTGGCTCTCAAGTTATTTTATTTATTTAATTATCCTCATATAATTTTAGCACTTATCAAAAGCTGATCTGAAAAGGAATTATAGGAACAAAGGACATCACTTAGGTACAAGTAATCACTTAATTTACGTTAATAGTGCCCTAAGTCAGGACAGCAGCCATCAGTTAAATAGACCAAAAATTAGACTGAGATAAAAATTACTAGTTCCGGCACAGTATTAATTTTCTGATTGATGTGAGTAAGAAAGAACCATTGGTCATAGCTTCAACTGTATTTCAAGGAACCTGTACATTTCTTCCAATTTATAAAGTATAATCAATGAATCACCAAGAAAGATTACTTGTCAGCTATAAGACAGTGTGAAGGATGAAGCACTCCTGTATTCCCCTGATGTCAGTTGATCTATTAAATTAACAAGCATATAGATAGATTATTTAAAGATCAATTTAGCCAAGAATTGCTTTCAAATGAATACATCAGGCATCAAGTCTTTTTTTTTTTCTTCCTGAGATCATTTGGTAATTGGAATACATATTACACACAACTTCTCATCACAGGACTCAAGCAGTTTCAATCAGGAGGCTTTGCTCTTTCTGCAAAGTGTGTGAAAATCAAAAATGAGCAGATCCACTTCGTTATGTATAATGAGGAGATCTGTAGTTACTCTGTAAGTAATAGCTGTAAAGAACTGCTAGAAAAATACTACTTGCTCACATCACTGGCACTGGGCTAACACTTCTCTCTTAGAAAATCTTTTCAGCATGAAAGTTTGGAATTAAGTTCCTAATAAACTTAGAAAGTCCAACAGCTGTGAGTAATTATGATACAAGCATATCAATCCATGTGCAAACAGATTTATTCGGTAAGCTCGAATCCTCTTGCTAACCCTTCACTGCAATAATTTAGCACACTCTAATGAGTTTGTTAGTAATTTCCATATGATTTTCCTCCTAATTATTATTTGAGTTGCCCATGTTTATAATACTTAGTAATATCCTTAAAGTATCAATGGTGAAGACACAATTTTGACTGGTGTATTAATTTGTATTTTCTCATTCATATGTTAATAAACTAGGGGAAAACATTTATTTAAAGGTCAACATTTTTGAAATTGGATTCCATGTGGGTATGCTCATTTTTATATACTTATTGAATGCCGATGGAATGAATGAGTCATCTTAGCCTAAATCAAGTTATATCTTCCCCTGTTTAAAGAACTCCAAATTCTTAACAGCTTTCAAGACCATGAATCATCTGGCTCTACCTACCATTCTGACTTTGTCTCTTACTATTTACTTACTCCGGCATACTGACTTTCTCCCTAATTCTCAAAAAAAGCCAAACTAGTTTATACCATAAAGTCTTTGAACTTAGCACATTTCTACCTGGAGTATCCTTTCCCCATCATTTTATGTGGATGGCTCAATTTTGTCAGGCAAGGGCCTACTCAGATAACACTTCGCTGGAGAAAACTTCGTATTTTAGCGTTTTAGTTCATCATTTTCTATAAACTCACCCGATTTTATTCATTTACTTTTTAAAAATCTCACCACTCTTTTACATAGGTCATTGATTTATATACTATTCTCTCACCTAAGCTTCATGATATGCAAGGATGTCGTGTGAAATATCTCGTTCATTTCTTTATCTCAGGCCCTAAAACATTGCCTGGTGCATGGCAAATTCTTCTTGAATACTTCTTCAATGAACTGTTAGATGAATGAGTAGGTGGGGCAGGAAGGAATCTCAGCTATCTGACCTACCCCTTATTTTATAACGAGTAAACTGAAGTATATTTACATCCATGATTTGTTACCAGAAGGATACAGCCTGTTAGAGCAGATCTAGGAACATAGGTACCAAACTTCCTGACCCCTGTCTAATGCACTGTCATTCTGCTACTTGCCTTCGTTTTCATCTATCTGGTTGTGCCTGTTGAGATATATATATATATATATATATATATATATATATATATAATATATAAAGATTTTAAGATTTTTAAATTAAAATCACACCAACTTCAGTCCTTTCTAGCTATATAGACAAGACATTTAACCTCTCTGGCCTTTGGTTATCCCCTCTATGGAAGGGAGGACCCCCCCCCAAAAAAAATGGAATTATTTTTTGGAGGGTAGGCCCCTTGTAGTACAAGCTTCCTCCCACTAGGTAAGTGTTCTAGAAATGGCATCAGTGTACTAGCTAGTGTTGTTATAAGAGGTTATGGTCAGCTTCAGTGATTTTTTAAAATTTTTTTTTGTGAGATTGTTTCAGTGTGTTTGCCCATTTCATGATGGGTAATTTACCAGAACACCAGCCCACACTACACTGAGTGTTCAACAGTTTTTGGCCAAATATGGCATGATCCCTATTCCCCAACTTCCCTATTCACCCAATCTCACTTGTTTTGTTTCCCTGAATGAAAACAAAGTCCTCAGAGGGAAATATTTTGCCAATGTGGAAGAGGTGAAATAAAAAATAGTAGAAGCACTATAAGGCATCAAAATTAATGCATTAAAACCTATTTTGAGTGGGGGAAAATGACTCAATAGTTTATTGCATCAAACAGAGAGTACTTTGAAGGTGACTGAAGTTTAAACATGTAAAAATAAACACAGTTTTTTATAAATAAATTCTGGGGCTTGTTTTTAGTCCCCCATATATAATAGGGATAATATGAATAGTAGTAATATATTAGCCATGCCCCCATCAGGCAGGGAGTTGTGTGAATCAAATAATAAGACAAATTGAAAATGTGCTTGGTAAACTGGAAAAATATAGCTTGAAATGATAATAATTAAGATCCAGATACCACTTAGTAACACGGTATAAAGCAGACTTGAATTCTTGGCATGTCCACTTTTAAATGAGTTCAGACACTGAAATTTCATAGAAATTTCAAAAGACATTCTTACTGATAGAAGAAAGCAAGAGAAATAGAAACAGAAATAGGAATAGGAAGATATATATATCTATATATGTAATCTCCTTTCCCTCAAGCTTGGTGGTTCTCAAACAGTAGTCCCCAGATCAGCATATCACCATCATCAGAAAACTTGTCAGAAATGCACAATCCCTGGCAGACCTCAGACCTACTGAAGTGGAAACCCTGGGAATCAGCCAAACAATCTGTGTTTTATTAAACCCTCTAGGGAATTTTGATACCCACTCAAGTTTGAGAACCTTTGCCTTATTTCATTTAATAAGGTAAGCAAGATGATAACATTCATAATTATGAAGCTTTACTGTGTTCATGCATATGTTTATAGAAGTTCATTGCAAAACCCAAAAGTCAATATTGCATCAAAACCTAGAAAGTTAAAATTGCACCAAAGTGTGTCACCTACTTATTTCCCATGACGGAAGGCTCACAGAACCAAATAAACCATGGAGAGAAGTTACCCATAATGAGATAGGAGACCAATAATTTATCACCGATATATCATGGCTGATTGCAGAAGGAGGTCATTATAATTGCAAAGACACTCCTTCTAATTAGGCAGTTCAATGAGGAAGTAAGGAATTTATTAGGAGGATTCAGGAAAAACAACAGCAACAAAAAACACATTTAGTTTTATTGGAAAGATGGTCACTGGTTTTTTTCTCCCCAAATTCTTGTTTTTTCACCTCTCAAACAATTCTAGAATTAACAAGGGAGCAGAATATATGCCATAATGACTTACTAAATCTTACTAAGATAGTAAAAGTTACTGAGCATCAAAATCAATTTTAATCATGAAACAAATAGGTATGAGAGTCAAATCTGCCTGCTTCACTTAAAGTTCCATGAACTTGGGCTAGTTAGTTAGCTTTCTCTGAGCTTCAGCTTTCTCACCAGTGAAAACGGAATAATAAAACCTGCTTCAGAGAGTCATTGTAAAGTCTAAGTAAAATAATGCACATAAAAGAATCACTAGTATATTCTCATGCCTGGCACAAAGTGGCATTCCTCAATGGCAGCTTTCCATTTTCCTCCTCTTTTGGGCAAAAAGCAGCAAATATGTCTTTTTAAGACTCCATATCTTCTCCTCTCTGGCTGCTCTCCCAATTTCCAAAATATTAGGCATTGAGAAAAAAGAGAAAGAGACAATAAATGTGAGATGGAGGACATGATCTCAAAATACAACTGTCAGCATAGGTGGTATTTACAAAATGAGCTCTTTCTGCTGAGATAACAGCACACAGTTTAAAGAAAGACTTAAGTAGCTATCTAGAATGTATTGGATGCACAAGTAGACTCTTGTTCACTCCTAAACCTCTTCTTCCTCCATTCTAATTCATGCACACTAAATTGAGTCTATTGTAAACTTTTATTACTTATATGATATAAAGTCATTGTTTATTATCATTCCTGTGAAGTACAGTACAAGTATCACAGAAGAGCTTAAAATCAAAAGATTTAAGAGAAATAATAAGTATAGCAGAACTATAAAAGGATTGGAATACAGCATTTTTCAGTGGAAGAAATACAATACTTGGTAAAACTCAGTGAACTCAAAGAAGGAATCAAGGACTAATTGTGATATCTAAGCTTGCACACAAAGTTTAGGAATATCAAGCCTCCTCACCCCCAGCATGTTTGCATGGATATAGTGTATGTGAAAGGGGTGCATTGGAGGTGCAACATTTTTTATGAGAAAAAGTGAAAGAGACTGCCTCTACAAGTCAATCACATGACTTTATGAATGACACAGCAATGCCACTGTTCTCAGTGGACAAGCATATGCTATCATGGATCCCCCAGAGAATGTTCCCAGGTATCACTGCAAAGTAGGATGTGACTTTGTAATGACAGCACAGCAAAGAGCTTCTCTTTCAGCCTGCCCCACAATTATTTTTAAGTCACCTATGTATTAATTATGGACTCTGGGTTTTCCTTTTAACAACTTTATAGAGGTATTTTTATATGTCATAACATTGTTCCATTTGAATGTGAAATTCAATGATTTTTAGTCACTTTGCTGAGATACCAGAACTGTAAGTCAGCTTTAGAACATTTCTGACCCACCAGTAAGATCCTTCATGCCTATTTATAGCAAATCCCCATTGCCACACCCAGCCCAAGGTGATGACGAATCTATTTCCTGTCTATAAATTTGCCTTTTCTGGACATTCCTTACCAGTGGAATCATATACTATGTGATCCTTGCATCTAGATTCACTCGCTTGACAGAATCTTCTTTGTATCTCATTCATGACATAGCCTGCGTCACTGGTTTATTTTCTTCACTGCTGGATAATATTCCAACTGCTTCTGTTAAAAATAAAAAGGACCATATTCATTCATTCATTCATTCATTCATTCATTTATTTTTATTTTTATTTTTTTTTTTGAGTCGGAGTCTCACTCTGTCGCCCAGACTGGAGTGCGGTGGCCGCTCCCGGCCACCGCAGCCTCGACCAGCTGGGCTCCGGCCATCCTTCCGCCTCAGCCTTCCGAGTAGCTGGAATTACAGGCATGCGCTACCACGCCCGGCTGATTTATTTATTTATTTATTTATTGTAGAGATGAGGTCTCGCTGCCCAGGCGGGTCTCGAACCCGCGGGCTCAGGCAATCCACTCACCTCAGCCTCCCAAAGGCATGGGATTACAGGCTGAGCCACCGAGCCCGGCCATTTATTTATATATCTATAAAAACTGAAGGGAAACACATTTCCAGTGAAGAATAAGATGGATCCAGATTCAGGAGAGAGTTTCGATCTCTGTATCTCACAGGATGACGTGGATGATTGTACTTTCTTATTTTATTTGTTCATCTTGTAAATAAAACATCATGTCAAGTGTTGGCTTCTCTAGTTCTTAAAAATAATTTCAAGTAGACTCTCCAAACCCAGAATGCTGAAAATTTAAAAGCAACTTCTGGCAAACTGTGGTTGAAAAAACTCCTAGGTGTTCATTTGGAGAGTGCTGTGATGCAAATATGTGTTAAGTAATGTAACAGAGTTAAAAATTATCATAGTATTAAGATGAGTCATAGAAATCTGAAAATAAGTAGAAGATTCATTACTTTTAATATATGAAAGTAAATTAATTCAGTATCTCATAGTTTTGTTGATTTCACTTTCTTTCATATTCTAATATCATGTCAGAGAGATTGCTGCAATATTTACATATTGTCTTTGCTGCATGCAATATAGTTACACTCCCAAATTATCCACCTGGATTCATTTAATTTCATAATGGGTTTCTTTGGAAGTTGAGTTGTGGAATGTCATAAATGTTCAGGGAAAGCATGCCACTGAGGACTCAGAAATAATATAAAAAAGCTTCCAGTACACATGCTAAATAAAAATGGGTCACATAAAGTTTATTAACTGAGCAAATTAAATCAGCTTGATAATGGGTGTTTCACATGAAATTCCTGGAGCGTAATAAACGTACTTTGTAACTCCAGATTTCAGTTCATGTTATTCTCACTTAGCATGTGACTTTTTCTCTTTTCCCAGTTTCTCTTCTAAGTGGGGCAAGTATTATCTCTTTCCCTTGAGTAGAAGACAACCCTTCAAGTATAGTGTGGAGCCGGGCACGGTGGCTCAGCCTGTAATCCCCCGCCTTTGGGAGGCTGAGGTGAGTGGATTGCCTGAGCCCGCAGGTTCGAGACCCGCCTGGGCAGCGAGACCTCATCTCTAAAATAAATATAAAAATCAGCCGGGCGTGGTATCGCATGGCTGTAATTCCGGCTACTCGGAAGGCTGAGGCGAAGGATCGCCGGAGCCCAGCAGGCGAGGCTGCGGTGGCCGGAAGCGGCCACTGCACTCCAGTCCGGGCAACCGGGTGAGACTCCAACTCAAAAAAAAAAAAAAATTATAGTGTGGATTTCAAGACTCAAGCAGTTCCAGAGAGTTGGAAAAAAGGGTCAGGAGGTGGATTTTTGGTGGCAAAACAATAATGGTGGGGGTTATATTATGCACTCAGTAAGTGGTAGCTACCACAGGTATCCAGCACCTTGCTGCAGATATTGCAAGCCTTCAATAAGATAAGTGCCTTATGATGTAGCTTCTAGTATTGTTCCCATTTGGCAAGTGAGAAAGCTGAGGCTCAAAGAGATAAAATAACTTGCGCAAAATCATGCAGCTAGTAAGTATCAGAGCCAGGACATAACTCTAGCTCTGTCTAATCTTAAAGTCCATGTCCATTTATCTATTTATTTATTTATTTATTTATTTATTTATTTATTCTGAGTTGGAGTCTCACTCTGTTGCCCAGGCTGGAGTGCAGTGGCATACTCACGACCCCTGCAGTCTCGCCCTGCTGGGCTGGCGATCCTTCTGCCTCAGCCTTCGAAGTAGCTGGAACTACAGGCACACACTACCACGTCTGGCTAATTTTTTGATTTATTGTAGAGATGAGATTTCACCAAGTTGCCCAGGCTGGTCTTGAACCCCTGAATTCAGGTAATTCTCTTGCTTTGGCCTCCCAAAGTGCTGGGATTACAGACTTGAGCCACCACACCCTGCCAAGTTCATGTTCTTTTTATTTATTTATTTATTTATTTATAAATTTTTTCTAATTTTAAAGATGTGGAGTACAATTCAGGTTAGGTATACAAATGTTCATTATTGTAGGTACCTTGCTAATGAGGTATGCCCCTCCCTCCCCTGGCCGTTTCTCTCAGTTGCCAATCCCAACCCCCACCCCTCCCCTGGCAGTTTCCTGCTACTGCCAATCCCTTTCTTATAGTATTATGATAATTGTTCAAGGTCCGTTTATGAGATGCTATGAGAACTCATTCTAGAAAAAGTGCTACATACCTCATTGCTGAATATCACTATGGTCACCTTCAAAGTACCCCTCTTGGGAAGCTATGCTCTGATGCCAGGGCCTAGTCCACCTGTCAAAGCAATTTTGGAACTATTTTTCTGGAATGGCCATCAGAGCTGTCATCATATTATACCTGATGCCCTGAATGTCATCAAAATGTCTTCCTTTCAATATTTCTTTTATATTTGGGTAAAGAAAAAAGTCATTAGGGGCCAGATCAGGTGAGTAGGGATGGTGTTCCAATGCAGTCATATGTTTACTAGTTAAAAACTCCCTCACAGATAGTGCTGTTTGAGCTGGTGCATTATCATGAGGCAAGAGCTCCTTCGGGACCATTTCTGCACACACCTTTCCCATGCCAAATTTTCAGTTACGATTTTCCTAACTGTTTATCTATTGATGTTTATTTGATCTGCTATATTTCTCACAGTCAACCAACAATTTTGATGCACAATTCAACAAATTTTTTGTTATATTTTCTTCAGTTCTGCTCGTTACTGGCTGTCCTGACCTCTCTTCATCAGTGACGCTTTCTCTTCCCTCAGAAAAACGTTTAATCCATTTGTACAGTGCCATTTTCTTCATGGCATTATCCCCATATACTTGGACTAACATGTCCTTGATTTCACTTCCACTCTTGCCAAGCTTAACAAAAAATTTAATGTTTGTTCATTGTTCTAATTCAAGCCCTGACAGTCTCATGATGGCACACAAAAACATGCAACAATAATGAACACCACTTAGCAAGACACACCACACATCAATACAAGTGCAACTGTGAGACACTGATATACCAAGGTTATAAAACCTTACTGAGTTGTTTGTACAGTGCTGCCAATGTAAGTGCACAGTGGCAAGTTCATGAACTTATATACTGTCTCTCAAAATGGCAGGCAGGAGACCTACTCTTTCTATTCCTGCCAGTACTCAACTACAGACAGTCATTCATGTTTCCATACTGGGGATATATTCTGAGGAATGTGTCATGAGGTGATTCGTGTCATTGTACAGACATCATAGAATGAATTTACACAAACCTAGATGGTGCAGCATACTGCACACCTAGGCTATAAGGCATGGCCTACGGCTCCTGGGCTACACACTTGTACAGTGTATTACTGTACCAATGCTGTAGGCAACTGTAACACACTGGTAAGTGTTTGTGTATCTAAACAAAGAAAAGGCACAGTAAAAAATACGGTCTTATAATCTCATGGGACCACTGTTGTATATGGGGTCTGTTGTTGACCAAAGCATCATGTGACACATGACAATATATTAACAAGTTAAATGAGCTCCAAGGTCTCAGTCTATTAATCTAAAGGACTAGAAGTTCATTTTACAGCAGGTGTCTTTTCTTGAGCACAATCAAATTTTCATTTCCCTAATCTCGTAAAATGACTGACTCATGGCTGAGGTGAAGAAAGAATAACTGTAAATTGCTTGCTGGGATGGAAAGAGGTGCTAGCAGTGTGTTCAAACACAGGATAAGGGTAGGGGAAGAAAGGTGTGGCATTGCCACGGGATTCATGGCAAGTGACTGTGAAACCCAGCTTGGAAATCTCCCAGAAAACCCCCATCAATCTCTGAGGCTTCCTTGATGCTCTTCACAGGAAACACTTGTGTGTTCGTTTCCTTTTGCCAGGTGCATATCATTTAGAAAGTAAGGATGTTTTCCTTATTTCTTTCTAATTTCTTTTAGTAAATATGAAGGAGTAAAAGGAAATAACAGTGTTTTTACAGAATACATCCATAAGCCTTTCAATGAATATTATCCAGTAAACAAGAGTTTCACAGTATGTTATCAATGTTAGTTTGGAGACAGAAAGGTCAAAAAGTTAAACTTTGATATCTTTATATCTTCACAAAGGTTATTCCCAAAGAGCTATATGTAAAAAGAAAAAAAAATGCATATGTGTGTGTGTGCGTGTATGTGTACATAAAAAAAATCTTTTCTGTATAATTTCAAGTAATGGGTTTCACCTTGTAGCTCTTTTCTGCAAAAGGTATGCGCTATTATCTTTGTATACACTGATGGTATCTGTGTAATGGGTCATTATTGAAGCGCTGGCTTATTGCTGGAAAACATTGTTAAATGCTGTGGGAATATGATTATTTCCATTAAAATACCAAAAGAAAGGAGAAAAGTAAAAATACAAGAGGTAAATTTGGAGGAAACCACTCTGGACCTCAGAAAATGAGCCCATTGGTGCTAACAGTTCGAGTTGGGGCTAACTTTTTTTTTTTTTTGAGTTGGAATCTCACTCTGTCGCCCAAGCTGGAGTGCAGTGGCACACTCATAGTCACCCCAGTGTCGAACGGCTGGCTCTGGCTATTCTTCCACCTCAGCCTTCCAAGTAGCTGGAAGTACATACACGCGCTGCCATGCCCAGCTAATTTTTGATATATTATAGAGACAAGGTCTTGCCAAGTTGCCTGGGCTGATCTTAAACCCCTGGGCTCAGGCAATCCACTTGCCTTGGCCTCCCAAAGGGCTGGGATTACAGACTGAACCACTAAACCCAGCTGGGGCTAATTTCTTTGTCCAATTTAACTAACTTAGTCTGTTCCACTTCAGTTAGCCAAATGCTGTGGGGCAGGAGACACAAACTCAAAGTGTACTGGAGCTAAGCAGGTAATGTAAATGAGTGAGCCAGGCTGGCTGGTGATAAAGACCCGGGGACACAGAGAAAATTTCATATTTCCCCTCATCTCGTGATAAAATAATAGCATACGTACAAAGTTAAAAAGTAACAGACATTCAACCCCAGTGTCAGGCATATAATTGGGAGTGGAAGGACTTTGGCAAGCCAGATGGCTCATGAAAAGGACACAGCTATAATTCAACTCAAGCCAATTGTTCCTTCCATCTTGCTTGGAAGATTGGATCAAAATACAGAGGAGGGTAACAGTTGTTTGCAGTTGAAATGAGAGAATACAGTAATTAAAAAGCCCTTTAATACCCAGATAGGGTTTAGAGATGTGGGACAATTTCTCCACCTTGTTTATTTCTTGTTGGTTGTGGAACTCTCATGGGTTCCAGGGATTGGGGTGTGATGATCTCAAAGATGCAACTTTGAGAAATGACTCTGACAGTGCTACGTCAGATGGTGTGGAATAAGAAAACCAGTCCCGGGGCCTTGCAGTAGTCTGCAGAAGAGACATAAAGACTAGAATTGGCGTAATATCATTGGAAGCTTCCAGACAGATGGGAGATTGGTGAAGTTGATGGATCAAGAGTAGGGTGAAAGAACCAAGAAAATAGCCACTGACAGAGACTGTCAAGAAAGATGACTCCACTAACAAAACAGGACCAAAAGAAAAGAAGGATGTTGTGAAGGAAAGGTGGTGAGTTCATTCAGTATTTACTGAATTATTTCATATGGACAGACATTCTCAAGGAGCAGGGAAATGAATAATTCATAGCTTCCCTGGAGGTGCCCCGCAGCCTCACCCTCACCTGTAGGAGGTGCTTATAGGTTCACTGTTAGATATTTTGAGCTCAAGATACTAGCAGAACCTTTCTCAATTTAGAAACTTGAGCCCTGTCTCAACTTTCCCTCTCATTTATCTCCTATGTTCAACCTTTCCATATGGTTTGACTGCAAGTCACCCTGAAGTTTTGTTTCAAAGAGTGCCTGGGGCACAAAATCTGTAAAAAGCTTTGGCTACAGATTTCTTTCTGTCCAAAAAGCAATCCTTGGATTCTGCTAGGGTACATCCCCATGTGCACACACCTTTTTGGAAAACCACAGAAGCCAAGCAAGGGCACAGATGAAATTACAGGGAGTCAAATGAATCAAGTATATTTTAGATTGTTATGTTAAAATACCTTAGTGAGTGCATTATGGGAAATGACCCATTCTGCACAGAGACTCACTTTGTCAAGCTTTTACCCAGCTCCTGGCTTAGACAAATACCCATAGGGTATTTGTCATTATGGAAAGCAAATGCGCAATACTTTTTCTTTTTGTATTACAAAGCATCCACACACACACAAATATATATTTGAAAAAATATAATAAATAGGAATTCTACTATTTGTTGATATGCAAAAGAAGGGGATAACCATTTGCTCACTATGTGTCAGGCACTGTCAGTTTTTCTTTACCATAGTGACTTCTGTTACAGGATCTGTTCCAGCAATAGGAACAACAGGACTGAATATTAGAAACCTAGATCATCCTAGAAAATCTCAACCATATGGTCGTGTACCTGTACCTTCTTTGTTTTCTCCTAACAGAGCCTGGAAACTCAAGCAAGTTATTTGGAAGTCTGTTTGATGTCGGTCTCTCGTGAGAAGCCATGCGACTGTTCACTTGCTGCAGTCGGATGAATATCCGTCTGGAAAAGAGGGCGGAGGGTGGAAGGGGTGCAGGGGGACCCCTCACCACAGGCTTTGATCTTGCTTGACTCCTCCTGGGATATCTCACCTTTTGATGTTGGGAATCAGTTAATTACTAGTCGAAATTGGTTGGAGGGACTAGGAAACAGTTTGAAGGCTCTCTGTTCTCAAACTGCCTGTACTTTGATCTGAGGAACTTTTGGGCAACTTTCTGAAGTATCTCAGGTAAATGAGAAGGGCTCTCAGCCTGTGGCCCCTCCCTAGCAGCGGCCCAGATTTTAATCCTCTCATTCTATATGACACCATCCTGATTGAGCAAACTTCTTCTCTCTTTGGAGCCCCTGTGGTTTCATTGGTAGTAAAATGATGATCTCTAGGATCAGATTGTTATACATCTGTCACACCACAAATAACATGCAACTTGATAATTCCCTCCTTAGGTCATTATTTGAAACTGCTCTCTCTTTTCTAAACACCTCCTGATTAACACTACCGTGGGTGTCTCTTGCCACACAGCCTTGATTTGTGAGAAAGTATATTAAATGAATGGGTATGAAGTCAAATTTCCTGCCCTCTCCTTTGGTGATGCAAGTTAACATCCCCCAAGTTGACCTAAAAGGCCAAGAAATGCTGGGAGTGGAGGGGGGGTTGATGAATGGGTGGTGCTGGGGAACTCAGCTCTCTCTTCTCTTCCAAACCAGGCAACACAACCTGGCACCTTGCCTGGTAATGCAATTCACCTAATGAACATGTTTCCCTAGTCTGAGGCCCTGGCAGGGTGACCGTGACACAGGGCTGACAGATAATTTTCAGTGCTCAGAAAAGCAACCACTCATGGAAATCTTCTGAGAATGAATTTTGTTCTTATATCACGGCCTGTTATAGCATTTTCATTTTACTTGCATATGAAACCCATTTAAAGGGGTGCTATAATGGGACCATTCCCTTGGAAAACACAGACAGGAGCGATGTGGATGTGTTTTAGAGAAGTCCATTAGTTATCCCAGCTGTCATCATCACGTACCTTAAGGGTGTAGCAATGTATCAAGTATCTAAGCAAATGTAATGTATTTGATCCTCTTGTGTATGAATCTCTTGTCCTCCTATAAGTAGTAGATTCATATCAAAGTATCACAGGCAACAGAATACTGTTCAGTATTTCAGAGATAAAATATGCATTTTTATGCATGTGCATTTTCTAGTTTGTCAAATGGAAATTGAGCTATATAGATAAAGCATGCATACATTGAGACACTGGAATTCGTTATTGAAAAGACTGATTGATAAGGTTGTTTTAGCTGTTGTTGTTTCACTGTTCCCACCACCCATCCCCACTTTGGGAGATAGATGGCCCATACCTTAAAGAGTTTTAGAACTTCTAGAGCTTCTGTAAGTAAAAATGTCAGTTCCCAAGGCCAGAGAAATAAAGCCACAGGGTATTTTTCCATAAAACAAACTGCATTCCCTCAGTCTCAGTATCTATACCCTTCTGAATGAAGCAAGTTAAGCAAGTTTCCCAACCAAAAAAATTTCCACATTGCTTTGACTTTCCCTGCTGTGGTCCCTTCCTCATTTAGCAGACTTTGTTCTATATACATAATTGGGAATTAATTTTCTAATTAGGTTCTTCACATTTATGAAGTTGTTTGATGGGGTGTCTGTTCTTATAACATGGCCTAAAGGCTAAAGTCAAGGTAATAATTCTTTTTTTCTGGCTCTGCCCCTAATTCAGCTAAGGTTCCTAGGAAATATATTTAACTTTTATGAGATCCTGGTAATACATCTTTAATGCTGATCTACCTTTGAAAGGTTGTTAGGAGAGTGCTAACTAAGACTTTAAGGCTCATTATGATACAGCTGATTTTATTTGTAATAGTTGCTCAAACAAAAGGAAGCTGTTTCTTTTGCAACTTGAAGAGTATTTAGAAAAGTAAGAGCAACAACTGCAGAAATAAAAACAGATTTTGCTGGGAGGCAAAATAACATTGAATTGATACTTTAGAAGCACAGGTGACCCTGAAATTAAAAGGTTAATATTTTTACTGTGAATATACAAGTAGAAATAGATCAAGTATGGACTGTAAGGGCCTGTCATTCAGATTTTCTGTGACTTGGCATGAAAATTCCAAAGATAGAGAAATTGAGTCTATGGTTTAATAGCTCTCTGATCCATGAACGCAAGCCAGTATAAACCAATCCATGCAAATACTCTGCTTCCTTGATTTAAGTATAAAAATGTAAAGACAAAACTGACCATTAGACTTGGAAGTAAAAATTAAATCCTAGAATCACAACTCTTACATATATTGGATCATGTCATTTATTATTACAGGTTTAAAATAGCATGTATATGGGTAGAAGCAGCTTTGATAATGCACACTACCAAAAAAGCATCCTCAGTTTATAGAAAATCCATGTCATCCTGCTTGAAATGTGACCTCCCCCACCAAAAACAAGACAAAAGGATGAGGATTTCTGAGCAGTCTCCAAGTGAGAACCACCTCTCACACTAATTTCCATTGTGCACAAATCTACTTATTTGAGTTTGCCATTCACATAGGTACCAGGGCCAGGCAAAAACTATAAGAACTAGGAGTAAGGTTGAATATATGATGATTAATTACAAGTGATATTTGTTTGACTTCTGGCCTGTTTCATTCTTTAAGGTATCTTCTAGGTTCCTATAGCTACTGATTTATGACCTCTACTATAAAAATTCCCAGTTTACAGGTATAATATGTAATTCTCAAGATCTTGTTAAGCATCAACATAGAAAGAAGTCACATGATTAAATTTGAAAAGTCATTCTGCCCCATGAAACTCAGTTGACCTGGTCTCTGTGACCTCTAACTCTAAGTGACTGTGAGCTTGGAAAAGTTATCTAAGCTCCTGGTCCAATACAGGTCAAAGAGGTCTTTTCTGTTTTGAACATACGTAACTTCCAAGAGAAATCCTGGGTAATTCAATTTCTTGAAAAATTAGCCTGAACTCAACAAGAGCAGGTATGGCACAATGGTTAAGAGCACCGAATGCTGATGTCACAGTTAGGACTCCTCGTTGCTACCTCTCCTTAACTACTTAATTATCTTAGCCTTGACTTCTACAGCTGCGACATGGACTAAAGATCTTATTTCACTAATCTTTTTCTCTTTTCCTTTCTAGCTTCTTCTCCTTTCAGATCTTAATGGTAGAGCTTTGTTTGATCTTGATGATCTAGAAGGAGGACTTTGATAAACTAGACTAGGCGAAGATTAAGAAGTCATGGATTGTGGATCCATCTTTGGAACTGGAAATTACTTGATCGTAAATGTGCCCTCTCTATAAAATCCAAAGTAATTTTTTTAAAATGTGAATCAAACTATGTCATTTATTTAAAAACTATCAATTGTTTCTCATTATCCTATATTTAGAACAAAATCCAAACTCTTTACCATATTTAACAGGAATTTTTTATTTTAGACTTCTTCCTTTCTCTTCACTTTTCTCCTCTTCCATAACTTTAGCCTCCTCTCCTCTTTTCCTGCCTTCAGGAGGAGAAATTGCCAACACCAAATGTGTGTTCAGTCCATACCTGTATTTGTAACAGCTGGTGGAACATATCCTCCTTGAATTCCTGGTCAGCATGTCAAGCTGAAATTCATGATATTGTTTCCCCAACTATGACTTCTGACTTCTGTTAATGGCATTTTTGTTATTACAGGTAACCAGCCTCACAAGCTCATTCCTTTTGGCTCCTTGCCATCTCCCTCTCCCCTTTCATTGCTCACTATCTTTTTCTTCCTTCCTTCCTTCCTTCCTTCCTTCCTTCCTTCCTTCCTTCCTTCCTTCCTTCCTTCCTCCCACCCCCCCCACCTCCCTTCCTCCCTCTCTCTCTCCCTTTCTTTCTTTCTTGTCTCACTCTGTTGCCCAAGTTGGAATGCACTTGCATGCTGTGACAATAATGGCTCATGGCAGCCTCAATCACCTGGGCTCAGGCAATCCTTCCACACCTGGCTAATTTTTTTTTTTTTTTTTTTTTTAGAGAGAGAAGGTTAGCCATGCTTCCCCGGCTGGTGTTGAACTCCTGGGCTCAAACAATCTGCCCACCTCGGCCAACCAAATTGCTGGAATTACAGGTGTTAGCCACCGCATCTGGCCTATCTTTTCTGTTTATAACTTTATTTGTACTTTCCTTTCCATTTCTACTGCCATTATTGTCACTCACAACAGGTCCTCCAAACCTGAAATTGTAAAATAACCTCCCAGTGGGTCATTCAACTTCTCCCTCTTTCTCTTTTGCCTCAGGTTATAAAGCTGAAAGATTAATTTTCTGGAGTATGGCTCTGATCACATGGAGTCTGTGCTCCAAAACGTTTATTAGCTATATGTTAAAGTTTAGGCTCTTTAGCTTGACTTTCAAAGTCTTAAGCAATATGCCCCTGACTACTCCTCTATGCTAGCTTTCTGCTTTTCACACATTATTCTACTCATTTATTTCTTTATTTTTCAACAACTGAATGAGGACCAACAATAGGTGAGATCCTAGGGATACAACTTTGAACAACATACAAAAAATAGAATAACATGGAAGTAACTCTGTATATTTAAGTGACACAAATAATCGTGCACTTGACCTGAGTTGGATAACTTACTAAATCTGAATACTGCCTAGTTCTACATTTTTTTTTTTACTTCTTCTTCTCTGAATGTGCTGGTTTTTAATGTCAATATCTAGTCCATATTTGAAGACATATTTATTTTGCCTTGATTTTTTACCTCTCTGTGGCTGCTTTTCCTGGCATCACCCTTTCCAAGTCCTCGACCAGAGTAGTTTGAGTGAAGATACTGCCCCCTTGTTCCAGGGATAGATCATGTTACCTAAGGACAAGTCAGTCGGCAGTATATTCCTCAGGTCATAGAGATTTGTTCTGGGGTGAAATGTGACTTGGGCTAGGCAGATAGCTAATCTGGGAGTTTTTGAAGAAATTCCTGGTAAGAAGTCTTTACTCCTATTGAGCTTGCAGCTGAGAGAATGAAAGGTCTGGATTTAGCCGGGCTCGGTGGCTCAGCCTGTAATCCCGCACCTTGGGAGGCTGAGATGAGTGGATTGCCTGAGGCTGCGGGTTCGAGACCCGCCTGGGCAACTTGGCGAGACCTCATCTGTACAATAAATCAAAAATCAGCCAGGCGTGGTAGCGTGTGCCTGGAATTCCAGCTACTTGGAAGGCTGAGGCGGAAGGATCGCCAGAGTCCGGCAGGTCGAGGCTGCGGACTGCACTCCAGTCTGGGCGACAGAGTGAGACTCCAACTAAAAAAAAAAAAAAAAAAAAAAAGTCTGGATTTGCCACACCCGTTTTTTCTGTTGGAGAATGGAGGCAACCTAGAAGGAGATAATAGAGAAAAAAGAAATCAATTCTTAAACAACACTCTCCCAAATCAAGTTACAACACACCCCCTGGAATTTTTAATTGCATACGTCAAAAATTTTCCTTTTTACTTATGTCAGTATGAGTTATGATTTCTGAGCGAGAAAACAAATACAATCAACCAATGTCAAATAATAGTTCTTTCACGAAAGCTTTATCAATACTGCCAATTCAATGCAGTTTCTCTCTATCATCAACCATTTTGTATCTCAGTTATGATACATATGCTGTTCAGCCTTTCACTTAAGAGCTCTTTGTGAACATGTCTTGTTCACAAATTAGATTCACTACTAGATTCAAATGGATAAAAAATTATCTTTAAAGCTTTTGATTGGCCTAGCAAAGAGGACCTGGACTAAAGTAGGGCAAGTAAGACGCTGAGGGTTCAACATTTAAGGCAGCACTCAATTTCAGGTGCCAACTCTGCACTCACACAGTCTGGAGAGTGAGTGCCTCCTTAAAGTTTGCTCCCTGGGCATTCCACTCACTCCCTCTATTTCCAACCCTCCTAGCAGAATAACTACTCAGTACAGTTTCTTACAAATTCAAAAGAATTCTACATTTTGCACGGGGTGGGAATTATTCAGTATTGCACTTTCATTAGCATTATACTTGTATGACATACTTCATTCACTTTTTTTTACTTCATTCTGAAGTACAGTGAAGTACATTTTGAAAATACAGTGATTGCAGGGAGGGTTTGCCGGTAACATGACTCTAAAAACCTCTAAATCCCATTTCCCAGGAAAACAAAATAATAGGTCTATTAAGCAATACATAAAAATAACATGAAATATGGGATAGAAGATACAGTTTTCACTCATTTACTTATATTTTCATAGTTCAGTGTCTATTGTGGAGCCTGAATTATACAACTCATTATCTAGGTCAATCTAGTGAGCCATCTTGTCAGCACAGATGTGCTACTTTTACACTAGAATTCTCAGTGGTAAAGTTGCTTCCAAGCTGGCACCTATTATTAATAAAAGTGTTAAATAAATGCATTATAGAAACAATTAAAGCAATGAAGCCTACATGATAATGCAATAGGTTATAAACATTATGTCTTCATTATATAAGTAATTTTGTTAGTTATTTAAAATTACAGAAGATCAATAGCCACTTTGTGTTTGTGCTAGTGTTGGTTCATTGGTTGTAAGCAACAGAAACTGACTCCAAATAGAGAAAAGGTTTTTAAAAGGAATATCAGAATCAAATCAAAAATACACAGATTCAAAAGAAAAGCATTGGAATATGCTGGAAGCAAGACAGCTCCAGAGAACTGGTAGCAAAAATATATTTTGAAGTTATCTTAAGGCACACAGAAAATAAATCTATACCAACAATTTTTTTCTTACATGCTTCCACTAAACTTTTGCCTTTGCATTATTCTGCTCACAACTAAGTCCTAGGACTTAGGGTTCATTCCTAGCTGTGATTATATAGTGACCCCTTGACCAAGAAAAAGCAAGGCACCTTGATTGAGTCTTCCCAGCACTATACACAAACAACAGATGTCCATTACTTTGGTTCAGTTAGAATCTGAAAGGCTTTGCTGTGCTACTTACAGATATTCTGGGCCAATTGCCAACTGGTGTTGAACATGAGCAAAATCATTTTATCATGACACTTTGCCATCTCAGTCACATCACATTAGCTCAAATTTTGGAAGCACGAAACTTCCAAAATTTTCATAGATGTGTAGGTGAATTTGCTAGAAAAATAGATTTGGTCTTGCTGTATTTCAGTTCAACTATTTGGCTAATCAAAGCATATAGTGCCATCTATCAGCAAATGAATTGGGATGATCTTACTATGAGTTTTGTTGAAATGTTTTTCCAGTAAATGTGAAGAATGTCTAAGATACAAATTTAAACCCCAAATCCTGTCCTAAACTAGCTCTTTTGCCCCTGCCATAATCACCTTTATGGGTGTGTGACCTATGCCGTTGTCTGTGCCTGCTTGGTTTAAAGTACTGTCATCTTTTAATGCTGTTAATAATTTTTAACAAAAGTTTCAGAATGCACTGGCCCTTGCATGTAATGTAGTCGATATTGAGAGAGACAGAAACAAAGGAAGACAGAAAAGCTTGCTAGTGGAATATCCAAGCCACAAAGTGCTGCAACTTTGAATCTTTTTAAACAAATGCCATCTCTTAACATTCTGCCAGGCACAAAAATCTTAGAATTTGTGCGATCCATACTTAACACTCTTTCTTCTTAGGAAGGGCAGCAAAGGCAAATGGTGGAACAAAACAGTAGAGAAGAACCATAGCGTTCCTATCATAGTACCTGGTTACTCACTCCACAGTTTTTGTTATTAGACCTCAGATATATTAATTGATCCAAAACAGTTCATTTTTCTGAAATATAAAATATATTTGAAATTGGCTGTTCTCCAAGGGTAGTAGTGCTTTGGAAGAATTGGCTTCATTGTTATTTGTAAAATCATCTTTTAAAAAAAAGTATTCAACCTTTTGTTACCTAGAGCATGCAAAATACTAGGTTCGGGAGAAAATATAACATTACAGCAATCACTGAAGGTTGACTTAGAAAAATGATAAGCAGAGAATGCTGGATTTTCATAGTAGAGTGGAATTCTTTTATTTTTTATTTATTTTATTTATTTATTTATTTTTTGAGTTGGAGTCTCACTCTGTCACCCAGACTGGAGTGCAGTGGCCACTCCCGGCCACTGCAGCCTTGGCCTGCTGGGCTCCAGCAATCCTTCCGCCTCAGCCTTCCAATAGCTGGAACTACAGGCGCGCGCTACCACACCCAGCTAATTTTTGCTTTATTGTAGAGATGAGGTCTTGCCAAGTTGCCCAGGCAGGTCTCGAACCCGCGGGCTCAGGCAATCCACTCACCTCAACCTCCCAAAGGTGCGGATTACAGGCTGAGCCACCGAACCCGGCGAGTGGAATTCTTTTAAAGTTAATTATTGGGACATATTAGTTATCTTCTTAAAATCTTCCAATAGATTCCCATTGTAGAAAGTTCAATAAAAATCCTGACTAAAGTCTACTCATGTTCAGATCTTGGTAACAATAGGACTTACTAAGAGAGGCCTTCCTGGCCTTTCCCAACCAAATCTGTGCTGTGAGGGTATGTGTTGGTTAACATTATAGCACTTCCAATGAGTTTTCATTGCAGATTTTGTGTATTTCACTATTTGATGTTTCTTTCCTATATTAGACTGTAAGCTTAAGGAAATGTCAAGGACTTAACATGGTTCCTGAGCACATATTGAATGTTACATAAATATTCACTGAGGAATACATGAACTATGTCAGATAAGGGCTAGAAGACCAGGGTAAAAAAATAAGTGTGGTGAAAGCCATTGAAGGGTTTTAAGTTGTTGAAGGATATATGAAAGATTACATACTTACTATAACACCATCATATTTTGGTACATTAATTTAAGTCTGAAGCATAAAACATTTTTTAAAATTTTATCCTCTTCTCATTTTTATTATATTCTTATTAATTATACGTGGTTTTAAAAACAAGTTATAAGAAACAAAACACATTTTATCTTTGCTGTGTTACAGATCCTAAATTAAGCAAATTCTTATTAATTGGGTTATCATATATACCAGCAGCCTCCTTCTTTAGGATCAAAAGACTTTATTTTGCCTTTTTAAATTTAATTTTTACATTTTTATTTGACATATGATGATTGTACATATTTATGAGATACATAGTGATGTTTTGAAACCTATAATGTATAGTGATCAGATTGGGGTAATTAGCATATTCATCATCTCAAACATTTAGCATTTCTTATATTGGAAACATTCAATATCCTCCTTCTTGCTTTTGATCTATTTATAATATTGTTAATTATAGTCACCCTATAGTGCTACAGAACACAAGAACTTATTCCTCCCGCCCAGCTGTGATTATGTGTCGTTTAGTAAATCTCTCCCTATTCTCCCCTTTTTAGCTTCCACATATGAGTAAGAACATACAGTGTTTAACTTTCTGTTCCTAGCCTATTTCACTTTAACACAATGTCTTTCAGTTCCATTCATGTTATCATGAATGACAGAGTTTCATTCATTTTTATGGCCAAATAGTACTCATATATATATGTATGTATGTACTCATACACACACACACACACACACACACACACACACACACACACACACACACACATACATATCACATTTCTCTATCCATTCATCTGTTGTGGGACACCTAGTTAATTTCATATCTTGGTTTTTGTGAATAGTGCTGCATTAAACATAGGGGCTCAAATGTCTCTTCAATATACTGATTTCCTTTCCTTTAGATAAATGCCCTGTAGTAGGATTGCTGATCACATGGTAGTTTTTTTGTAGTTTTTTAAGCAAAGATCATACCACTCTACATAGTGGCTGTCAAAGCATAAAACTTAATATAATACCATTCAGAGCAGAGATGGGCCAAAAATTTCTATAAAGGACTAGATAGTAAATATTTTAACCTTTGCAGACCATACAGTCTCTTACAACTACTCAACTCTCTCATTGGATTGAGTAACCATAAACATACTTTGGGTGAAGGTAGTCATAGACAATCAAACAAACAGAGATGTTCCTGAGTGCCAATATATCTTTACTTAGAAAGACAGAGAGTAGGCCAGACTTGGTCCATCAGCCTTAGGTTACCAATCCCTGATCTAGTAGAACGTGGAAGCATATGCAGCTATATTACCCGGTGTGCATATTAAACATGCAGATTCCTGTGCCCTCCTCTAGACAAACTGACCCTAAATCTCTGGGTTTGAAATCTGAAGGCTTGTGCTTTAAATGTTGCCATATGGAATTTTATGCACACTTGTCTCTTGGTGCTATTATAACAAAATACCCAAGACTGAGTAATTTATAAAGAACAGAAATTTATTTCTCACAGTTCTGGAGGCTGAGAAGATCAAGGCACTGGCATTCGTAGTCTGGTGAGGACCTTCTTGCTGCATCCTCACATGCAGAAGGCAAAAGGGCCAAACGCTGTGTGAAGCCTCTTTTATAAAGGTCTTAATCTCATTCATGGGGGCTCTGCTCTCATAACTTAATCACCTCCTGAAGACCCCACCTCATAATAGTATCACATTGATGGTTAAGTTTCAGCACATAAATTTTGAGGGACATACCATAGCAATGCTTAAGTTAAGAACCACTGATCTAGAAACCCAGTCACTTTCCCTCGGATTACTTCAAAGTTATTGAAAAAATGCAACAGATTGATCCAGAATAGCACATGGGGTAACTTCTCAGTGTAGAAGGACTAATGTTTGTGATATTCTGTATTCAGTTAAGAGCAAGAGGCAAATTGTAAGCACTGACCAACAAACTAAATTGGATTGTTCCAGGAGACTGTAAGGAAGAGCTTTTTGCTTGTAGTGAGAGGAGGAAGCTCTACTTAGAGAAGGCAGAGCTGATCAACCCTCTCTTTGAGTTCCCTGGATTTAATTATTGATGCTAAAAATACATTTCCCTTAATTGTTTTGTGAAAATAAGTTAAATAAAGAATAAAGCTGTTCCATACATGCACAGGCAAACATTAAATTCTTTTCACATAAACACTGGGATGATTCCTCAGAGTGTTCCTATTCAAATTTGGTTGCAAAATAACACCCACAGAATGTATTTCCAACCACAAAATACTGTGACAGTAAGCAGCCAGCACAAGAGAGCCTGTTATGCTTTATAGATTGCAATGATTATATTGTGGGAGCAGTTGATGCATTTGTTGGTGTTCATTCTATTTCACATTTGCATTTAAATTCCTGTGGAACTAAGATAAGATAAAGAGGAAAACAAATGATGCTTATTTGTTGTTGTATTGAACTCCTATTATAAGTATTGCTTTAAAGAAGGGTGAAGCTTTGCAAGGAAGCATTCCACATATTCTTTACAAAACACAAGATACACATTCAATCTTCAACTAGAAATGTGCAGGAAAACATATCCCCGGGGCTTTCATAAAATCATAAATCAATAAGGAATAACCGAAAATGTGGTTGAACACAAGGAGCAAATGAAATACTCAATACTCTCTTTTACGCATTCATCCACATTTTATTGATACATTAAAAAATGTGGAACTGCATTGGAGTCTTGAAACACTATCCTTTTTATTTAAGACATTCTTTTAAAGGATTGCTTGATATGTTTCCTCTTTCAAATAATCTGTGCAGCCACAGCATGATCCTTTGATGAATTTATGCAGATCAGTTCTACATCCAGGGTAATACTTTCTGCTCCTCTAAGCTATCTATTTTGTTGGGATCCAAAGAAAAAAAGTCTTTTTGTAGAGTTCAATTGTACATCCTCATAAGAGGGGTTTGGGTCCCTCTACCACACAAAGCACGCATCTGCTTCCCCATTTGGTGTGTTTGTCATAACGAATTCCAGAATAATGAGAAAATGTCACCTCTTCCTCTCAAGATACGGAGTTGCATATCAATGCTCAGAACTTATTTCAACCATTATTTGAAACATCACGCTCATTTCTATAAATACACCTGAAATGAGATAGCAATCAACAATTCAGTGACAATGGTTAGTTATAGGGTGTATCTTCTCTGACTTTACTGTGTTTTGCAGTGCACTTCTCGAAGGAAATAGCATTAGTCAAGCCCTTTTCTGGATGTTGGCAAGGAGACTCTTGGGGCATTCCTCAAAATGAGGACTGCAGAATACCTCTAATAAGAGATGTTATGCAAAAATTAAATTTGGATGTCAAATTAGGAGAGCTACATCTAAAAATCTTCGCTTCCTTTATCCCCCTTTTTGGACACTTACAAGGTATATTGGTATATTAAAGGCTCTAAGAAGTCCTGCAGAAAAATCATGTCTGTAGCTTATTTTCCCAAACTTTGTGCTCAGAGTAACTTTTTTTTTTTTTTAAATCTAACACCTGGCACTGGAACTTGTATTTATGGGAATATATGTTCCAAAATTCTGATCCAAAGAGTTAACGCTTAAATAACAGAAAGTACATTATCCTGTCTTTATTATATATTCCTTAATACATCATATGTATTAGGCATATTGAGTCATTCATCATTAATTCACCAAGTATTTGAGAAACTTCTCTGTGCCAAGAACTGTTGGATACTGAGAACACATCTTTTCATGAGTTTATTCTTATTTTATTTTTAAAATATATGAAAAACTTAGTGGCTACTGTAAATTATAAGTTATATAAAAAGAATATCACAGTACATTGTATATAGACTCTTTGAGAATCTCAAGCATTCAGAAGAATTGCAAAATAATAGATATTTTTCCTTAGATGCCATTAGGGCACCTTGAACCGAACATGCACCTTATTTATTGTTGTGACTCTCCCTGGAATACTAACAATGATGCATTTAAATAGCTTATAGTTATGAGTTTCAGAATCAGAAGCAAATAAATTCAAAGGCATTAGTTCTATCCCCTTGCTTTAGCTGAATTTCTATTATCTAAGCCAGTCCCTTTAAATGTCATGAAAATCAGATCATAAACAACATTTTATAAGCATCCTGTCTTCAAAAGTGAATTTAGAATTACGCTAACTGGCCCATTTTTCCAATTGTAAAGTGGGTTAGGTTAGAAAATCTACTTTTAGGAGAAGTAGTAAGCATTTGAAAAGTTCATAGCAGTTTCAGGCCATAGATTTGAATAATAGCACTTGGAAGGAAAATAATTCTGATTCTCATTCGTATATAGCTGGTGCCACTTGAGTGATGTCACTAGAGCTGAAAGGGACTGCCAAGTTAATTTTGTCAAGTGGTTTTTACAAACTGTACACCTTATTAATTATTCCTTTCACTGCTTGATCTAAACAAAGTTCAAACTGGCTAAAGTAAATAAGAACAACAGCAATAAAAATTAATAAATGCATACTAACAAATGGTTGAAGAGATATTGTTTCACTTTACCTCAGCATTCAGAAATATAATTCACTTCAGGCTTGAATAGATTTGATGGTGCAAGCCATGTCATTAAGACCTTAGGTGTGTGTATCTCTCCCTCCCCCCAACCCCCCGGTTTGACATGGAAGTCAGACAGGCCTTCCACCCACTGGATCCCAGCAGCTTTAGACTTACTTAATCACTACAACTAGAAATTCCAGTGGAAAGAGCGATCCCCTTAATTATTCTCAGAACTGATTCTCATTGGGCTAGCCTGACTCTTATACTTATGCTGTAACCAATCATTGTGGCCAAGGGAATAGAATAATTAAGTGGCCAGATTTGGAAACTGTTTCTATTCCTGGAGTTGGCATAGACCCATGATAAAGGATACAGCATGGGATGGTGTGATTTTTTTCAAAAGAAAATTGAGGTGTAGTCACCAAAAGAATTGATGCCAGGCAAGCAAAATCAACAAGTACCCATTATATTTATTTTTTAAGTGAACATTTACACAGAACCATGAGGTATCAAGTAAACACAGAGTGTTTTGCTTGATGGGATAGGAAAGTTGGAGTAGACTCGAGGGACTCAGAGATCGGCTCCTTCAGCCACACTTCTCAGCTCTTGAGAGAAGCTAATCCTTTGTCCTGGTTTGCCTGGGATGACCCTGGCTCATGTGTGTTATCCAGAGGAATTACTAATAGCACCCCTTTACCCTAAAAAATTGTCCTGGTTTGCTTGATAGTTTCGCTAGATCTTGGGGATTCTCTGTGCTCTATCAGTTGTTCACCCAACACAGTTGTAAATCTCTTGATCTAGACCAAGGCATTCATTTTGATAAACTATGCTTCCATGTTCCACCCAAATGATATGAATAGTTTAATTCTTATCATCTCCTTCCATTTTACTTGTTTCCCATCAAAAATCAAATTCATTATCATCTTATACAATCAATATTTGTTTATAGTTACCCACATATTAACAGATTTTTTGTTCATCATTGTTTCTTGAATATCAGTCTTTCCCTTGAGATAAATTTTTATCTTTCTGATCTATTCCTTTGGAAGTTTGCAACTCAAAGTGTGGTCTGTGGACCCAGCATCACCAACATCACCTGGGAGCTTATTAGAAATGCAGAATTGGGGGCCCACTGAATCAAAATTCTACACTATAACAGAATTCTCAGGTGATCTGTAGACACTTTAAAGTTGGGAAAGCCAGCCGGGCTCGGTGGCTCAGCCTGTAATCCCGCGCCTTTGGGAGGCTGAGGTGAGTGGATTGCCTGAGCCCGCGGGTTCGAGACCCGCCTGGGCAGCGAGACCTCATCTGTACAATAAATCAAAAAATCAGCCGGGCGTGGTAGCGCATGCCTGTAATTCCGGCTACTCGGAAGGCGGAGGCGGAAGGATCGCCGGAGCCCGGCAGGCGAGGCTGCGGTGGCCGGAAGCGGCCACTGCACTCCAGTCTGGGCGACAGAGTGAGACTCCAACTCAAAAAAAAATAATAATAAAGTTGGGAAAGCCCTATTTTAGAACAGTTGGTTCTCCACACTGGTTGTCCATTAGAATCCCTTAGGTGGCTTAAAAATCTAAGTATCACACCATGGAATACTATACAGCCATATAAAAAGAAAGAAATAATGTCTTTTACAGCAACATGGACATAGCTGAAGGCCATTAACCTAAGTGAACTAACTCAGAAACAGAATATTAATTACCACATGTTCTCACTTATAAATGGAAGCTAAATAATGGGTACACATACAGAGGGAAATAAAAGACATTGGGGACTCCAAAGGGAGGAGCCTGGGAGGCGAGTGAGGATTGAAAAATTACCTATTAGGTACAATGTTCACTATTCAGGTGACAGGCACATTAGAAGCCCAAACCCCACCTCTACACAATATGTCCGTGTGGCAAACCTGCACATGTAACTTCTGTATCTATAAAAAAAATTAAATTAAAAATCTAGTATTGGTATATATATTTTGAGAGCAAAAGAGAGAAATATATACCTGGGCCTCTCCTTAGGCAAACTAAATTAGAATCTCTGGGAATTGGGACCACTGCACCACAGGTTTTTCTAGTTCGAATTTATTGGTGGCATACACACATTTTTGTATTTGTCTAAAAAATACTTACTATTCATTATTGAATGATAGTTTAGCCAGTTTTGCAATTCTCGGTTGACATTTATTTTTCCTCAATGTTTTAATATTAAAAATATTTTATTCTTTTCTGGCTGTAATTGTTGTTGCTAGGAAATCTATGGAGAACCAACTCTTTTTTTTTTGCAGATGAGCTGAGTTTTCAATTTCTGGTTGATCCTTCTCATTGTCTTTATGTTGAGCAGCTTTATTTCACTGTGACGAGATATATATCTTTCTTACTTAGTATTATGTTTAGGAATTTTTGTGTTTTCTTAATCAGAGAATTCAGGTTTTTCATCACTTTTGAAAAAATTCCTATCCATAGTATTGTCCCATGTTCTATAAATTATTTTTTTTAATATTAGTTGAAGTTATGCAAGATATTTTTATTTTATTTTTTTGTGTCTTTTACTGTCTCATATTTTAATCTCTTTGTCTCTCTCATCAGCATTATGAATACATTCTTTATATCTTCTCGTTCTAATCAGTAAATGAACATATATATATATACACTGAGTTTTTCTATTTGATTATTTTATTTTTTACTTCTTGAATTCCCTTTAGAATATGTCATTTCTAGAAGTTCTTTTTATAATCTGACTGGTCTTTGCTTGAGAGTGTCTTGTTCCTTGCTCAGTTTTTAAATTCTATTAAAAATATTTACATATAGCTGTGTTCAAGCCTGAAGTTCATAATTTCACAACCTAAAGTTATTTTTTGTTGTTTCTGCTGAATACTCTTATAAACACCGATTTCCTTGTAGGTTTTCCAATTTTGGAGAGTGAACTTATGTTATCTGGAATTGATCTGTGGCTGTTTTGTAAGAGCTGAGTTGAGGCTGCATTCCATCTTTGTAGAGAAATTTGTGTTGGTCTCTGCTAGGCTCTATAAAGTACAGCCAAGTAAAGACCAATTTGATTTCTTGACGTGGGTTTCCTTAAATTTGCTGGTTATGTAAATTTTGAATCGTTTTTGCCTAAGGGCAGCCTACGGTTATTTATTTTTCAGAAGGTTTTCTTCTCCCCTTCTAGAATCCAGCATTAGATAAGCAAAACCCCTTGTCTAGCTCTTTGCTGACTGTTGACTTTTTTTTAGTGCAAGTTTTCCCTGAAAGGGAAGTACCCCAGCCTTGAGTTACTCACCTTGTTAATCAGGAAAGTGAGGCTCCGGGTTTGACTGGCTTAGGGTCACACAGCACCTCAAAGGCAGAAATGAAAACAGGGTCTCAGTCTTCTCAGAGTCTAACTGCTTTCTCCTCAACAAAACAAGCTACGAAAATAGTATCACCTTCTTCTAATAAGAACGACTTCACCTTTTCCTCCAGTTGGACAAGTAACAGCAAGAGTCAGTTATTCCTCATGGTTAAGTTTGATGAATTATAGAAATAGGTTACTTAGATATATTTTAAGAATCATAAGAACATAAAAAAGTCATATGAGCTAAGACTTATAGTCCACACTATTCAGTATTTTGTCTTTTATAGTACCACCAAGGGACATTGGTGTGACATGATGATAGTTGCCCTTCGCGATATTGTCCTCAAAGGGGGCATCCCTAACTGGGAAAGATCTATCATCTAAGAATTTCTCTAAAGCCTTTGTGAACTCTCATTATATTTTGGTTTGTACAACCTTAAGGCACCGCTTTATATAGAATTGATCTTATACTAGTCAGGACATGGGCTAAATAACCCTGAAGTCCTTTTAAAATATGATTTCAAGTATCATAAATCTTCTTGTGTAAGTAGACTCTGCAAGTGGAGGAAATACTGTGGAGTGATACCAGGACACGAACTCTGAAGTCAAGCAGTCCATGTTCAAATGCAGGCTTTATCCCTGAGTCCCAATGGTGTGACCTTGGGCAAAATCTTTTCATTACTCTGAACCTCTGTTTCCTCTCCTGGACAAGGGCAGTGATTATGAAGTTATCATAGGGCTATTATTAAAAATGAATAAAATAATGCATTAAAATTACTAGCATAAGGTTTGGCATATAGTAAATAGTCAAGTGTAAGGATTCCTAATATTACATTAGTGATATTATTATTATTGTCAGTAAATGAATATCTTCATCCTGGTGACAGACCTCACCAGAAAGGTGCATATGACCCCATTTCATATTTTTAAAAAACATTTGGACAGTGAGGGAAAGAATAAAATATAAGAAGGAGAAAAAAATGCTTGTACCTTCAAACGATTTGAAATTTTATGGGTACCAGTGTGCACTAAATAATTCACCAACCTTTCAGAAGATGATCGTTAAAATATCTTTGGAAGTGGCATGGTGGGAGTCCTGCATTTTTTAAAAAGAGACATATAAACTAACCAAGTAAGTAAGGTTACCTGCGGTTTTATTCTGGATTTTAGCCTTACGTAAATTGACTCTGATATTTGGTCATTGGGTTCCCTCTATTATTTTATTTTTGCCAAAAACAAAAAAACAAAAAATAATGTGGAATGTAATTGCTCTAATGTTAATAAAATTGAATGCTTTCTTTCTGGAGAGTGGCCTCTCCACTCTTACTTAGATGTCCCAGTCTGCCCTGGCATTTACTTTGCACTAGTAACAACACTCAATTTTCATTGACATTATCTTCTAAATACAATCAGATCAAAAATCACCAACATCATTCTTATTCCTCTCCTACAAGCAGATAATACAGGACAGGGTCTAACTGATAACTTCCCCTTCAGTAACCTCCGATTCCACTACTTGAAATGCTCTGTGGTTTTCTACTGGACCAGAGTCAGAGGTATTCGTGTAAAACAGGTGATTCCCGTCAGTAAAGATGTAAGACCTGGCATTTGCCTCTCATTGAACTTTCCTCCTATTGGGAGAAGGAACTCTGTGAATGAGTCGGTTCCTGACAGTAACTTGTACCACCTGGAGCCTGTGCCTGCAGGGACCTTCCTAGGCACACGTTTGTCGTTTTCCCCAGGGGGTTGTGCTTAAATCTGCAGGTTGGAAAGAACAGAAGTGAAACTTCTAAGAAATGGTAATAGCACTTAGAATGTTCTAACTCAGTTCACCTAAGTGTTGACTGTTTTGTGACACTCTCAACCCCAAACTAAATCTACTTAGTTTGCTAGCAAAAATTAGGAATTATTTTTGAAACACTTCCCATATGAGTGACCTTCAGCAGATTACTTAAACTCTCTAAGCCTCAGTTGCCTCATCTGTAAAATGGAAACAAATGTAATTATATTAATTTTTGAATTAAAATAAATATGAAATCACTACATGTGCTAAATGAAAATCTCACTAGTACTAATGTTAATATTTTTAGGATTTCTTAAGAATTGGGTGAGATAGCTTAAGGATAGTACTCAGAGCTCCTGGCAAATTTTCTATACTCTGCATATATTAGTTGCTTTTCATAATATTAATCCTAATGTAAACCTATGCTAGATTTCTTTTCACAAATTATCTGAAGTCTCCATTCTTCTATATCTGGAAAACTAAGTGGGAAACTGAAGACGTTAAGTTCAGTCCAAATGCTACTTACTCTTAATATGCCCAGATGTTTGAGAGGGGGAAAAGAAAGTAAAGCATTGAATTTATCTGGATGCTTTCTTAATTTGGAGGAGAATAAATTCCATAGATTGAATTTTTTAACACATTAAAGGTGATCAGTCATTCAGGTTTGCCTGAGACTCAAGGGTTTTTTTGGATATGGCACTTCCCAGAGGTATAACTAGGACAATCCCAGGCAAACTGGATGAGTCACTCACTCTATACATTATAGCTCCCAGTACATACTGTAAGACACTCAAATATGATGAGCTTTCAAGAATATACAGGTCTGTTGTAAATGGAAAGAATTTTTCAGTGGAAGAGAAGGATATATCCTTATATCTGCTTTCACTTGTGAAAATAGCTCAATACTGAATTAAAACTGGCTAAAAATAAGGCCCTTGAGTTTGGAGGTGGATAGGTTCTGGATTGGTTCAGTAGTTCAATGATGCCTCTGAGGACTGAAGAATCTTTGTACTGGTATTGGCCACATTTGCCCTTGGAGCCATGTTATGTTTCATCTTCAAGTACCTCACTCTGCCATGATCACACTGCAACTAGGAAAGACAAGTGTGAGAGAGGACCTACCTCAAGCGTCTCCCTTTTTTCATCAGGGAATAAAATCATTTTAACAATCACTCAGCCCATTTTCCCCATGTTTTATTAGACACAGCCAGGTCATCCGCCCACCCATCAGTCAATCAAGCAAGTACAAGGAATTCCTAGATAATTAGACAAACCATAGGTCATCCTCTGGGCTAAGGGAAGGGCCTGATTTTTTTTTAGCATATTTTAACATGAACAAAAATGGATTTGGTTAGGAAAGAAGGAGCGAGGTTGGAGAAAGAACTATTGACTACTAAGTAGGCAAGCAGCAGTCTCTGCCATGGGCAAAGGAAAGGAGACTGTCTCTTTAATATCCTCTCTTGTTCTTCAGTCAGCCATTTATCTCACTGATAAGAGGACTTCTTGTTGATTTCCCAGGTGCCTAAATATAATAGGAATATGGTTGATGTGCCACCTTCTATTGAATGGCATAGATCATGAGGTCTGGGGAATTCATATGAAACCTCTACATATCTCAGTTTCTCTATCTGAAAACTTAAGATATGACAGCAGCCTTCTAAACTAGAAGAGGCGTCTAACCAAGGAAAACACAGTCAGGAGCTCTCCATTTTGAAGTTTATTTCTTGCCTGCAAATCAAATAAGATATTGATCTTTCATCTCAGGAGAAAGTCTTTCATTGGCCCTTTGATGGCACAATTCTCATAACAAAGTCCCCAACAAAGAAAATATAATCTGGTTTTCTCACCTTTGAAAATCTTCTCCACTCTCCAAGTCCCTCCCTCTATGTGAGCTGAATGTTTATACTCTACCCTCCTTCCTGGGACTGATTGTTTATTTAAGGATGAGAGTTCAAGGTCATTGAAGCAAATCTCTCAGCACCACCAAGACCCCTTTATGAACAAAACAGAAACCTAGCTCCTGTGTAAATGATCAAATCCTTGTTTAACAAAGACTTACCCTGTGATATCAAGGTTTGTTGTCTCTTTCATCCCACTTATGACTCCTCTGAGGGTGATATGAGGTTTCATTAACTAATGATTATGGAATTTAATATTTTTTAGAAGCATTCCACAAATGTTAAATGCTATTGCTCCTTGGGTCACTCTCCATTTGCATTAATACCACTTCTAGCATCATTCTTGCACTCCAATGGGATTGTAGATTCCAGAAGCATTCCCTGGCTACTTAGGAACAATCAGATAATAGTGCAGAGTTAAATTTAATTTTTTTTTCTTTTAGATGATTCCTAAGCCCTTTCTGAGAGACCTTGAGTGAGAATGATCTAGAAACTTCTGATAGTGAAGGTTTAATTTATACGATATTTGATCCAGGAGTCAAAGAATGAATTAGCCACACACAGTGCTGCATTTTAACCGAGCATACACGTAACATAAACGTAGACTGATTCTTTCATTTAAAAATTTTAAACTGATTTTAAAAAATGAAGCAGCAAGGAATTTTTCCAGGAAAACCAGTGCAGTTTGGGGGGGGTCATGGTTCTCAGCATTTTCATGAAAACTTGGGTGTGTTACATCATACATTTCTCTAGCAGTGTATGGTTTGTGTTGGTGTTTGTGTTCAGATGCACAGTAAGTAATTTGTGGGGAGAGGAGTAATCTACTTTAAAATTTTACTGCTTTTTGATTGCGAGGCAAGTTCTTAATAAGAAGTAAAAAATTAGAAAATGTTCATTTCTTCAAAGAAATATGTGAACATCTTTTTCCCAAGAAAATCAGCACTTAAAGAAGAACACTCATCAGACTCCCTTGCATCTGTCTTGAAGATGGTTAAGGTGGAAGAAGCATAAAGAAAAAGAAAGACCCAAATTTATATCACCTGACACAGAGAATGGGTTTAAACAAAGCTTTGAATATACCACTCACAAATATTGTGTATTGTGCTTTTTTTCCCCCCTCAACTGCTTTATCTCATTCCTATGAACGGCAGTGGTGTGCCACACCTGCTGAGCTTTTACACCTCCAACTCCACATAGAGGAAAAGTCAGCTTTAGACTAGTGAACTTTTGGGGGACAGAGGGCAGGGTGGCGGATGAGCACCTGTAATTAAGCGATACACTTTTAAGTATTGTTTTCAAAAGATGAGCGTTCTAAGACAATTCAGTGTTTGTAGGTTATAGGCTGCTTTCTTGCTAATAATTGCAAAATTCATTGCTGCCCCCTTTGAGTTTTTTTAATAAAAGACTATTAAAATGGAATAAAAGCTTAATAAGTAGATTAGTTAGAACAATAGTCCTCATGAGAATGTTTTGATTCTGAGTATAGCTGCTAAAGATAACCCTAAATGCAATCAGGTTTAACTCCTTGCATGTGTGAAAGGAAGGTAATACCCTCTGAGATTTTGCCAACAGATGACATTATTTTTTAAGAGTCTCTTTCTACATTTAAATGAGTCTTTCCTCTGGGCACCAGCAACAAAGCCTTTGTTAAGAATCACCAGAGAAACAGAGCTCTGAATAAATGCTCAGTGGAAAATTATTTTTGAGAATTTGGTTTTAGATGTTTCACATCAAAAAGATGGATGGCGAAGCATCCAAGAGGGAAGCTTTGTGATCCTTCTCTGTCCTCTTTGTATTTTTAAGGATCAAAACTCCCGAGGTGGCCAGAGCTAAGGACAAAGGGAGTCATGCAATTTTACTAAACATATACACATTAGAAAGGGCAATGTGATCCAATGTCAACGAAGGTGTATCCATATCCTGTCCCCTCTTTGCTTCATTTTATTAATTTCATTTCTTTGGCAAGATTAATTCATTCTCTCTCTCTCTCTCTCTCTCTCTCTCTCTCCCCCACTCTCATCACAATTTTCTCTGTGCACTAGACAACCTGTATGAGACTCAGAAAAAAACTCATTCACAGACTTGATCACTCAAATTGTAATGGATGTTATTACCCAAGCAAGTTCTTCATGCAGGATAACATAGTCAATAATAATATTCTTCATTACCTCCTGCGACATGCACATTCATAGGGAGCCTGCCTTCCTCCACTTTCCATCCCCACCCTTCCATTTCTTCCTTGGAAGATATTTTCTTATATATATACTATACATATAGTATCAGTCTACATTAGGTTACACACGCTGTTCTCAACAGCTTGCTGGGTGAGTTTATCATGTTCCAAAAAAGTCCCCAGATGCTCTGTGTTACCATTCTTCCTTGCTACTTTTCCTGTTTATCCATACTCCTTTGTTACTTCCCAAGCCATCTCAATCACTCAGAAATTTGGTCTGTTTGGCTAGAAGAGAATGAGAAACCCAGAACTGTCCCAAGCATGTAAGTTTATGCAGTCCCCTGTTATCAAATTTATTAAAGGGCCTCTCATTTGCCTGTCTACATCCATCCAAATATGCCAATCAACATGGAATATCATAACATGTTTTCCTTTTTTCCACCATTTGAATTAAGCCTTTGGCCTCCTAGCTGTCACAGTGCAGAGGGTACAGATTCAATACTTTACTCATATGATTTCTTCTCACACACACATACCCCACCTTATAGTTCTGTAGTGGTGACTGATAGACATTTGCCTTACAAAGATAATGTACATTAAAATAAAATTTATGTTAAGACTATTTTATTATTTTATAATAGCACTGACATAAATGGGGAAGCATTTAAGAGTCCATCAGCCAACAAATAAGCTCCTATTTATTTAGTGTAGTCATAAAACAGGTTAGATATCAGTCACTCTATTATTTTACAAAGAGGAAATTTTATGACCTAATATTTTAAAATTTTTCTCAAACCCAGCTAAAGTCAGTCATCTGGAGAGTTTTATTGAACAACACAAGCATGTCTCATTGCAAGCCTTATCAACAGCTTGAGTAAGGTTGCAGCTGGTATGTATTTTTAAAGTTTCAAATGATTTAATATCAAGTTAAGTTTAAGAACTATGGAACAAGACTTATGCAAATAACTATTGTATTTTATATTGACATTTTTATGTATGTCTGTATGAATGCATGTGAATCTTCATCCATTATATTTATAATCAAATTATGTAAATTACTTTAGATCACCTATAATATGTATATATAACATATAAATAAATCAGATCTTTAGCTATAGAGATATATGCCCAGAAATATTATCAGCAGAATGGCCACAGATTTTCCCTAAAAGGTATGCACAATTCTTGAACTATATGCTTAGCTTATAATATGGAAGTTATGAATTCTCTGAGATATAAATCTTTTAATCGTCATGGTAATCATCTTTTACTGAACTTAGTCTCTGTGCAGTGTGCTGGAATAAGTGTATTTCATGCATTATCTCATTTAATCCTCACAACAAACCTTTGAAATTAAAGCTGCATTTCTGCTCTAATCTAATATACACATTCTTTAAAAATCTTGCAATGTGTGAAATCATGCGGGGAAAACAAATTAAGATGATTTATAGTAAATCTGCATTGGTGCAGATCATTCAAAGCCTATACAAATTGTTAGTCAGAGCATCAATGAAACAATGACAATTCTAAAAATAAAACACAGGCAACATATTATACATTTCTAAATCATGTGTGTGTGTATACATATGTGTGTATATTTACCTTGAATAAAAAAGTTAAAGGTGCATTGATTAGAACCTGAATCAGTATAGATTCATTCTCCTTGAATAAAACTGAGTTCCAAGCATGTGGCCTGCTGGTGATCTAATTCCAAGTACTAGAGGGGTAGATGAATCACATACCGAACAGACAAACTTCCCAACCCATCACTTCTCTCAGCCAGGCTTTCAGAAGAAATATGGAATAAAGCAATCTTATGTGATACTCTCTGAAGAAGGCTTAGCATTGCCGTTTACTTTGTTGGTTATTTAGAATAGGTCTGTGTGATCTGAAAATCAAACCATGTGCTAATATAGTTGATCCCTACATGAAAGCTTACCTTCACAGATGTGAGTACAGGTGTTCATGCAGGTACCTATTTCTCTCAGAAAAGGACTTAAGACGGACAATTGACCCAAGGACAAAAGAACAACAGTGGCATGAAAAATCATCCAGACAGGAAAACTTTACTAAGGAAAACTACTGAAAAGTAAGCCAAAAATTAGTTCTACTGGCTCTACCCTCTCTGACAGGTAAAGCAAAAAGAGAAATGTGATGATTTGCCTAATTCTTATCATCTAATAAAAGGAACCATGCCATTTTCTAAGGAGACCCCAGCCCAACCTACTTTTCATCCCCGGCACACACCCAGAAGTCCAAAGATATTATACAATGTCTTTAAGACTTTGTAGAAAAAGTATTAAACAATCATGTCTATTATGACACATAGCAGTGTTGCCAGTGTGTAGATATCACTTATTATATGGTCATTTCTATACATGTACTCATAACTAAGACTCCATAAAGTAATTTAAATTATATTTGATTATTTAAAATCTTTCAGATTTAGGGTGATGGAAAATATTTACTATTAATTTTCCAGTATTGTTTCAACTTTTGCAAGGTGTGTATAGTGTTTTAATAACCATTAATATAATGAAATGATTCTAATTTTGAAATGAAAGATGGTTCCCATTAACACTTTTATTTGACCTTGACCCCTGTGCCAAAACAAGTTTGCACACTACTCATTGAGACAATTACTGGTCATTGGGGAAATTCTTTGAAAGCATCATTCGTCTTTAGTAAGCCCCTGACATTTGTTCTTTAAACTAATATGTATTGAGCATGCACTATGTACACCGTATATCAAGTACTTAAGATTGTCGGCAAGAATGTGATTGTCAGGCTTCAGTGTTTAGCATACAGGATGCTTGTGGTAACGTTTGAGGATAATATTCAATCATTGAAAAGAAAATCTAAATGGTAGCTCAGGCACTGAATTTCAGGTTGGTGGTCTCAGGAAAGGGGTAGTTGAGAGACCCCAATTGAATCTGCAGTGTCTATTAAATTTGAACCCTAGGGACACCTTCCAGCAAATAACTTATTTTTTTAAGTGTAGAACAATTCATATTATATACACCCTTCTACTGACCTGTCTCTTTGAACCCCACAGGCACTTGACAACTAATGAATAAAATAATATTGTGTGCTGTTAGGGCTATTGCAGACCCTTTTGTGTCTATAAAAGCTCTTATTTTCCCAGCATATGGGAGAGGATACAACATGGAGAGAGGCTGTGGAGAATAACTGAGATAGCATGGGCTAAACCCCAGGGGCACCAATGACATTGTATCCAGAGAGCAAAGTTAGAATGTTCTGTAATGATGTCATTAGACTCCTGAAAAAGCTAACTTATTGCTGACTGAGATTTCTCTATTACATTCTTTTTAAAAGAGGAATAAACTCCAGGGTGTAGCTGTGTGTGGGTGTTGACATTGAATGTCTGTGCCTCCAGTCACTCTGCTGAAATTGTCTGACCTTCTTGCATGCGGTTTAGTCAACTCAGCTGCCCTTTCGATGGAGACAAATGAATTTCCAGGATTATGCAGGTCAGGTCACCTGAGGTCACAAACTGATTATTCAGTCATGCCGTCATCTTTGTTCTACCTAGGTATCTTTGAACATTTATTCTTTAGGTCCTCACCTTTGATTTGGTGCCCCCAAATGTTTATTCCTGTGGAAGTACATATGCAATTCAAATACAGAAACTCACAATTGATGCCTGTTATACATTCAAAACCTTTCCCATGGAGGCAGATACGCAAAACTGACAGTCCAAAACATTTACTGGAAAGGCAAAATTCCGGTAGGGAAAAATAATAATTTTTAACAGACATTAAAAATTTGAGACCAGGGTTCTCCTATTTGTAAGTTAATCTTGGGCAAGTTTTATCTTCTCTGTGTGTCTCACTTTCCTTGCCTGTAAAATGGGAGCATTAACAGAACTTCCCTCTTGGTTCGAGTGAGATAAATATTTAAAACAATAATTACTCAGGATTTGGAAGGTACAAGAATAACTGTATCTGGACTTTCATTAGAAAGAGCATCAGTAAACAGAAATGTAATCTGTCTAAACACGGAACTTAGATTGTGTTTATGTACTAGCTGGTCACATTGTCAGCACTGAAACTTTTATAAATGTCTCCCTACCACAATTTCTGTGTTGTTGGGATCTGTTTAAGCTCTAGCCCCAGACACTCCAAATTTGCATTCCTCACATTTGCTTTCTCCATTTCACTGTCTCGAAAACAAATGCAAGAAAGTAAATCTTCAACCTAGAACACCCATTCTGTCAAACTGATGTGCCATCCAATGAATGGTGGCTAAAAAAGAAACACATCACCCCTGTAATATGTAAGCTCTCTGAAAATATCAAGTAAGCCCAATGACAATATGATATAATGAGATTTTTTTAAAGCGGCTATAGTCTGACAAGATTGGCATGGTTTATTAATGGGCTGTGCCTCTTTTGAATTGGAAAGATAAAGTATCTTGTTTCCTGTTGTTTGGTGTAATACACAGAGACTTCTGCATACCTGCTGATATTTAAATAAACCTAAGAATATAAAATTTGATAGTAAGTTGCCATATAAAGTTCTCAAGAAGAGAGAAAGATATCTATGTTCAGACAACAATGATCCTGTGCTTCCATTAACAATCTTTGGCTTCCTAAAATTACGTATACCCGCAGTATATCTTTGTACCATGTGGTTGACATGCGCTCAGTGCCAGGCCTAAGTATTCAACTACTTGGTATTGTTATATTTAGGTGTTACCAGCACTGCCCATCTTTAATCATAGCATCCCTGGGGTCATTTGAAGACAATTCATGCTTACAGAGTCTTCAGCCATTTTATGGACCACATGATTTAATGACTTTATATGGGAGACAGTCGGGTACAGTGGTTAAGGGGGTTAGAATCCCAGCTCTGCTACCTAGCATTTGGTGCCCTAATATCAGGGTTTGTGTCTTTCTGTTGATATATTGGGAAAAATAATAGTACCTGACTCAAAGGGAGTAAATGAGATCTGACACATGTCCAGTATTCAATAAATAGCAGCAATTGTTAGGTTAAGTCAGAGAGTCACATTTTCATAAAGAGAGTATAAGAAAAATACTGTTAGGTCCAAATAATACTTATATAAGAAACTTCTTCCTTTCAACTTACCCCATAACCCCAGTTATTATATACTGTTTAGATTACCTTATAGATCAATTTGACTTTTCACACAATTAGGAATATTTCTTGACCCTATGAAACTTGGCAATGACCAGGAACAGAAGTCTCAAGACCATTCAAGGAGCCAGATTTAAAACAAACAAACAAAAACAAAAAATATATCATCTAAGCCCTGGATCACTGCAACTATTTATATATGCTTACCAGCACATTCATTCTGCACATGGTCAAATTTTCCAGAATATGGATATTATAAATATCACTGTTTTACAGGCAGGTTTATTCTTTAATCTTTGTTTATTTATATATTTCTCTACCTCTGCTATTTTCAATTTGTACTACAGCCCTTTTCTTTTTAACCCAGATTTTTCTTTGCTTTGATATTAAATACCTTTATCTCACTCACTAGTCTCCTTCTTTATTCATTCTTCTTTATACACTGCTAAACAATTATCCCATAAATTAGTCCCCAAAATAAAAGTATAAGACATTCGGTGGGCCAACCTATAATCCCAGCACTTTGGGAGGCTGAGGCAAGTGGATTGCCTGAGCCCACGGGTTTGAGACCAGCCTAGGTAACTTGACGAGACCTCATTGCTATAATAAATAAAAAATTAGCTGAGCATGATAGCGTGCTCCTATAGTTCACTGCTTGGGAGGCTGAGACAAAAGGGTCGCCAGAGCCCCTAGTAGGTCGACACTGGGGTGGCCATGAGCGTGCCACTGCACTCCAGCCAGGGCAACAGAGTGAGACTCCAAATTAAAAAAAAGTATGAGACATGGTTTCTGGTTTATTTAGGGAGACTCAATCCAGATGAAAAGGGAAAACTCAGTATATCTGCTCTTTATATTTCTAATGCCTAAGAGTATTTTGACAGATCAGTAAATGAATTTGAGAATGTGTACAAAGTAATATGGTAAGTATTAAACTATTCTGTCACACATAGAATATGTACACTTTTGTCTTCCTAGGAGGTGAGTGATTATGGTTAAGAGTATCAGACAGAGAAGGTTTCCTGGAAAAATAGTATATGCTTATGTTTCAGAAGCTAAAAGGCAGCTTTGGGATGACAGTTTTTATGCAAAGTGACTGTTACCAGCTGCTTTATTGTACATTCATGTCTCATAAATAATATGTTCTCAGTAATCCACTATATCCTTTGCTGGAACAATGCTTCAGTTGAATTAAACATACATTTTCCTCACTCTTGAAGTACCCTTGAAATAGTTGTGATTAGACTAGGCCTTCTTTGTAACTTTAATACTTTTTGTCATCAAGAAAAAGTCAAGCTAATTAACTATATGAGAACAGAGCACCTGAAAATGACCTCCTAATGTCAGCTGATGTCTGTAGGTAATTCTCTCAACTAAATGTATACATGTTGTACAATAAGGGCACAGACGTTCAGTGGCCTTTCCCTCTGTGCTCCATTCAGCTTCTTCCATCTGCCTTTCAACATGTAGAGGACAAAGAAATGTCATCAAATCTCTTCCTAGTACCAAGTGCAAGAAGTAACCCTTGTCTAACAATATACTAGTGTTCCAAGTTACCTCAAGGGCACAATATAACCTGAAATGATTTCTTAAACATAGTGTATTTTTCCTTAATGATAAGCAAAATTTTACCAAAGAATTCTCTGAAACAAATAATTGCATTTATTTTGACTATGTTACTAAGGATATTTCTCGTGACTCCATATATAAAGATCTCCTTTATGAAGATGTAAGAAAGCATGTCTTATGACTTAGTGCTGGAGTAGATGTGTTAAAGAGCAACTGCTTTCTCTTCTTTTTAAGACATTGTTACTTGTTTGAATGATAGTATTTTTCTGTTTCTGCCTGTTGGTGGGCAAATCAGAACTAAAATTTACTCTCATTCACGAAAATCTGTAGGTATTTATGGCTTGCATTCTGTGTACTACCACTCTCTTGTTTTCTTTATGTTTTTGCACCACACATAAAGTAACATCATTTTCTAAATTTTGCTTTCAACATAAAGCTCTATAAGAATCTTCAAGTGTTTGGGGAAACCATATAATTCCAAAATATAGACTAAAATATAATAATAATTAAAGAAAATACTATAAACCCATTTATTAAAATATCTGAGATTTTATAATAAATTTGAATCAAATATGGTTCAAATTACTAATCTTTTTTCTCAAACTTGACAGATCTAAGCTACTACATTATTAATAATATAGAAGAACTGGAAATAGTCTGAATGTTCATCAGTAGGCAATTGGTTAAACAAATTGATGTATTGATATAATAAAATAATATGGCTGCTAAAAATGATATAGAATAACACTTAAAGATATGGAATAATATGTGTGGTATGTTTTAAATTTTAAAATGTCAGATCACAAAGTAGACTGCAATTATTTCTGTTATAGACAAGAATAAGTTTTAATAAACATACAAACACATGCATACACAGAAAAGATTAAAAATAACTGCAAGAAAATTATAACTGACTCCAAACAGTGACATTATAGGTAATTTTTCTATTTCTTTCAGTTTTGTAATTTTTATTTTGTATTTTCTGTATTCTCTGCAATGAACATGTGCTGCATTTCTAATCAGGGAAAAGTAAGTGTCTTAAAAAGCTAGCTTTGAACCACCTATTGTTATCACATAGAGCAGATTAGTCCTGCCTCTCAAAATAATACGTTAAAAAGGATTCTCATATATTCAATGCAGGGCCTTTTCTTACTTCAGTGGCTATGGTATGGTGCTGGGAGATTGGTAAGAACTGCTGATAAGCAGATTTTGTGCACAGATGTATCCTTTTCTTTCCTGTGTGCTCCCACCTTAGTTTGTGTTTCTGTTATGGCCCTTGTTGCCTTGAAGTCTAGTTATTTGTTGATTGTCTTTGATTCCAACCCCAGTCATCCATTAGACTGAATCTCACTTGAGGGCAAAGATGAATTGCATTTTGAGGCATTCCATAAATATTTGTGAAGTGAGTGAGCGTGTGCGTAAGGGAAAGTTAAAAAAAAAGAAAAAACCCTTGGTGCCAGTCAGGCCAGAATAGCAGCAGACCAGACGCCTTCTCTCACAGTCAATTTTCTTGGCTGACTTTGTCTGTATAATTGCTTCAAATCTGTATTTCCTCTACCTATCTAGCTGCAGCCTAAATGTTGAATATTGTATTCTCCCTCAAAGAATGTCAATAAAGATTTTATTTTTTTTCAATTACTGTTGCAGAAAATGTTTCCCTTTAGGAAAACTAAAATTTAATAACTTTTCTTCAGCAAAGTTGACGATCTCTTTATTCTCTCCATGATGACTGTAGTCAATCAGGAGTCAGTTGGAAGCCAAGCTGAACATAAAGTGATTAAAAGAAAACCAAAACACAAATTCGCCCTCTTGCAAACCTAATCACATTATGAAGCTCTAAGCATGAGTTATGAGGTAGCTGTGGCTGGCTGGGTTTTGATGAAGTACCCATAATTTCATATTAGCTGCCACAGGACTTTCTGACTTCTCTCTAACTTTTAAAATGTGATTTACCCTGTTATCGTCTACTTATAGAGTCTTCAAGATCTACCTAGGAATAAATAGTATTGATAATACGTTAAACCGTGTTGTAAGAGTCTTATTTTTCCACATTCATTTGGTAAAATTCAAATGATAAAAAGTGTAGGTAATTCATTAGATTTCAAAACTCTGATTGTTAAGATAAAAGCTTTTTCTCAATTCAAGAATCCTGGCATGAATTCGTATGTTATCAGCAAGTACTATAGATGTTCTTCTTTTGAAAATATGTACATTATTTTTATTCAGTTTAGATTAGGAGTAATTTGATTTCTTGAAAGTTAAGGGGATATGTGACCATGATTAATTTCAATTTATTATGTATTCATAATTCAACTCTTAACCAGTTTTCTCACTTGAAATTTGCTGCATGCAAATTTTTATTTTAGAAAGAATAACTTAATAGGGAAAACTTAGAAATGAATTCCTTAGGCTGTTTTCCTGAAACATGTTATTAGGAATGGATACTTTGATGTGATAAGCAGTGTAGATTTATATTCTGGATCAACAATCTGCAGAAAGAGTTTAATTCGCATGATGAAAAATCTAATGTGTAATCACTGTCCCTACAAGTAGAAAAAGGAAAACTGAACCTTTTTGCAATATTCACCTAGGATTAGCTGGGAATTTTTCTAGACAGAATGAAATATTTATAGTTTATGCGCCATGATGATGGAACCTCTTTTATAAGTCAGCTTTTTTTCTTTGGCCAAAATAGTCGTTACATTTAAGTGAATGCACTTTTTATAACCACCTGGAGAAGGGCTCTCAGTCTCTCTACATTGCCTCTCTCTAATCCTTGTCATTTCTTTGTCCTGTGCCTTCAAGACACAGGCTTTGGAGAAAATATTCCCCAGGCTCTAGTGGACTTTCCTTCTTGGTGTTCCCAAAGGCTTTACACCTGAATTATTTAATTACTCACTCTATTTTTCAACCAGCATTGTTCCTATTTTAGGCTGGATATATTGCTAGACACTAGGCATGATGATTTTTTAAAATATCTTTCTATTTATTACTTATAAACTTACAGGGAGAACAGGCACAACTAGGGGCTTTTGAAACAAAAATATATGGGGTGCCCTAGCTTAGAATAGATTCATATTTTTAAAAATTCCCTGAAAGAAAGAGTTTATAATGTAAGGGGGCATTATAAAGACTTGGGACAAATAAGAGAGTGATGGTTCAAAAACCAAAAGCCATGGGCAAGAGAGAGAAGACTTGAAATGAAGTGGGGGGATTTAAAAGGGTGGGATAAAGTTCTGGAAGTTACAGATAGGATGTTATCTTAAGGATAGAGAAATCTCTTAAGCAGGAAGTAACATGAGAAGATGCACAGTTTAGAAAGCTTAGTCTGCCAAAGATGTGGAAAACAAGAGAAGGAAAACAAGGGAGGACTTGGTTAAGAGGTTGGAGAACAGATGAGGAAGGATGGTGGCCCAGACTAGCAGAAGAGTGTGAAGATGTAGCATACTGGACAGAAGCCAGTAATGCTTAGGAGGCAGAAATGGCAGGACTTTGAGATCAAGGCATTTATCTGCCATACACCCTTGTCTTCCTAAATTATAATCGCTTATTTTGTTATATTGCCTGTGTAACTGTGAAGTTTTTTAAAGGCGTTTTTTGTAAATCTGGAACCTAACTCGCTGCTTAACACATTTTAAGTGCTTGCTACACATTAAGGAATAAACCTTGATTGATTCTATGCTGTAAACTGTCTTTGAATGATGTTGTTGTTAGTGGATCCATGCCTCTAGAAAACAGCTTCACTGAAATTATAAGATAAATGAAGTTGTGATTTGAGTTGCTAACTACGTAATGGTTTTTCAAATTTAATTTTCTGTTTTTACATTTTAAAACAATAATGAAGTCAAACTTCAAAACAAGATTTTTTTTCTCTTTAATTATACGTGCTTATAAACTTTTGGTGAGTCCCCTCAACTCCATAATTCAAACACATTTCCAGTGTTATTGTTTTGACTATTTCAGAACTTTTCTAGCATTTATACACACACAAACATAAAATTGTTTTTCTTCTTTTTTAATATAAAGGTGATTATGTACTTCATATAGTTGTACAACTTGCTTTTTCATGGAAGCCTGTTGTTATGGATGCAATACTCTCTTGCATCTCTCCGTAGCTATTAATTATCAAAAATTTTGGAAATAATTCTTGTTGGATTCTGGGAAATTCTTCTGAGATAGGTATTTATCTTCCTTTGTAATATTGGTGTTCCTTATATGCAGTGGTTCTTTGTTAACCATATCAATTCATATTGATATATATAGGCCTTTCTTGACCATTGCAAAGAGCTAACACAATTGTTGTCATCATCTATGCAATTCTGTTTCGTCGGGAGACCTCACTCTCAAATGCTAACTCCAGTGCTCAGTGCTGAGTGACACCTATGCTGTTTAGATGGCATATGTGCAGACCTGTCAGGCCAGCTGGGGACCCCAGGTGTGTAACAGCAAGACTTATGCTATTAGACACTTGATAAAATATAATCAGACTTTCTCATCACCTATATTACAGAGAATAATTTTACTTATACTTTACCCTTTGTTGATTCATTAATAAGGAGACAAATAATTAATAAAGAGAAAAGACAATGATGATACCTTTTTTCCCAGTGAAAGTCTTCTAATGACCTGCAGTAAAACTTTCTTAAAAATATGTCTCAAGACCCTACTGCTATTAAAACACTTCAATGTGTTGTATATGTCTGTCACCATAGTCTCCTGTACTGATAGACTGTAATACTAGCAACTACTCTTGTTTTCTTCACAGCAGTGATCATAATCTGTATTAATTGTGTATGTTTGTCTGATTGCATATTTATTGCCTGTCTCCTACAGAAGCTCTGTGACAGGCAGGACTGTGTCTCTCTTATTCACTAGGCCTCAGAAATAGAAAAGTTAAGGAAACAAACACAGTGCTACCTGCCATTTTTATATTATTTTGTCCTAGTTGCTCAAAAAAGATGGTTCCTGTGATGTCATCCTACGTCCTAGTTGCAGCAATATCACTAACCTCTTAGGAGAAGAATACTGTTCATGTGAAATAGAATTATGTCGACTAGGCTTATCATGAAAAACTAGAGTATGCTCTTGTTGTTATATAAACATCTGGTTGAATGCAATGAACTCCCCAAAACTGCTGATAATTGGGATTATGTGTGAGCATAAACACAGGCAGCATTAGAAATGACATTGTCATTTTCTCCATGCCCCAAATAGCATGGTTTCCTGAGATAGGGAAAACCATATTTGTCAGACATGAAATTTTATGTTTCTATGAAAGGGGCACCTGACATTATAATGAAACTCACAAAAGCATGGAAAGAGGTTTGGAAGAAAACAAAATGTTCCAAAGTATAGAAATAATTGATGAAATCATAATAATGCTAATTTTAATAACAGTCAATCTATGAATAGCCTGCCAACTTCACTCTCTAACACATTGTACTCTTATTTATGATGACTCTAATGTAACTGGTAGTATTTTTCAATTAAAAATGCATGTAGTATTTGGATAAAAGGAATGTGTCTTAGGTGGCCATCGTGCCTCCCTATGGATCCCCAAGCTTTTGGAAGGACAAATCACACACTCCGGGCGGATGTGGCCATGGAAAATCAGTGAGTCTATTGCCACAGCTGGCAAAAAGACCACCAGTGCCAGCTCCTCTTCTCCAGTTATCATTCAGTAAAAAGGATTCTAACACTCAGATGTATTTTGATGAGAAAAAACATAAAGTGCACACCCAGGCCTCTCTGATGAGGTCTTTAACACCCACTGGATGCCTCTGCATGAGACAGATGGTCTCAGCATTGGTTACCTATCCCAGTTGGTCAATGGTCTTTCCATATGATGCCACCTGACTTTTGGTTCTCATGTGGGTGAGCACAGGAGTGGCCTTTGTCTCGCATTGGTGCAGAACATGAGGCGTTTTCATTCTGGAAGCTCTCAGTTCAGTTCCCTGTGCCTTCAACTTCACAAATACACTCCTCTGTATCTACTTGATCAAGATCGAGGGCACACGTTGACATTTTATCCATGGGGTAAGTGAGTGACTGTGTGGGGAGAATGAGTCATGCAACAAATAAAGAAATAATGTACCCTCAGAGCTTGAATCATATGTAAGAAAAGATTTTTCAGTCTAAAACTCTTGTCTATTGTTCTTCATTTACTAGATGGAGACCAAAGGCAGAATTTAGTTAGTTAAAATATTTTGTTGAGACAATAAGGTATGCTATGGCTGTTTGAAGAATATTGTTTTTTGTTTTTGTTTTTGTTTTTTTTGAGTTGGAGTCTCACTCTGTCTCCCAGACTGGAGTGCAGTGGCTGCTCCCGGCCACCACAGCCTCGACCTGCTGGGCTCCAGCTATCCTTCTGCCTCAGCCTTCCAAGTAGCCGGAATTACAGGCATGCGCTACCACGCCCAGCTGATTTTTTGATTTATTGTAGAGATGAGGTCTCGCTACCCAGGCGGGTCTCAAACCCGCGGACTCAGGCAATCCACTCACCTCAGCCTCCCAAAGGCGCGGGATTACAGGCTGAGCCACTGAGCCTGGCTGAAGAATATTAAATTCATTTCTTCCATCACCAGAGGTTTTTCTTTCCCCATTAATAATACAAAGAGTGGTCTTGAGATAACTGTCCTATATTCTCACTCATAAGTGGACCCTGAACACCTATCCTATTAACTACAAAAAAGGGAATGGCAGTAGCAGGACAATGCCGGAGGGGAGGAGGGGCGCACATAACATCAGTAAGTATGCCTGATCCCAATCCAGATGAAGTGAGGTCCAATGAGAGGTCCAAAACTTCATCTGTACCTAAATCACTTATATATGCAATCCTGACTTGTACCCCGCTACTTTAAAATAAAGTGAAATGAAATCGAAAAAAAGAAATTACAGGGATAATTTTTATGTAGGTCAAGAAAATAAAACTATAAAGTTAAAACAGCTCTTTTGAAAAGACAATTTATATCACAAATAAAATAGCTTGGTAGTAAATAAGAAAAAATAAAAGAATAAAATAACTGTCCTAATAAGAATGCCCGTTTTGGCTGGGTATGATGGCTCACTCCTGTAATTATAACATTTTGAGAGGCCAAGAAGGGAAGAGCCTTTGAAGCTAGGAGTATGAGATCAGCCTGGCAAAACAAAGCAAGACCATGTTTCTACAAATAATAATTAAAGAAAAAACTAACTGGGTATGGTGGTACATGCCTGTGGTCCTAACTATTTGGGAGGCTGAGGTGGAGTTGGAGGTTGCAGTGAGCTATGATTATGCCACTACCCTCCAGCCTGGGAAACAGAGTGAGATCCCATCTCTTATTTAAAAATTTTTTTTTATTGAGCACCTACTATACTGAACCATCTTTACATGCATTATCTCAATTAAACCATGAAAGCTCTGTTAACAAATATCCAGGGTCTATTAATAGTATTATCTCATAGATGAGAGAAACTGCAACATGTAGAGCTAAAGCCATTAACCCAGGGACACATGGTTTGTAAGTGGAAAGGCCAGATGGGAACCCAAATAAGATCTTATGGCATGCAGAACACCAGCTCTCAACTGGTACTCAGTGCCTTCCATCCTAGAGTCACATTTTAGAAACAGACTCTGAGGACCTCATGCGGAATTGTTACTTCTCATGTTAAGCCTTTGTCAAAGTTTGCAGCCTCAGGAACAAGCTTGAAAAGAGAATTGTGGAATATTTGTATCCTTGAATATAAGTGATGTATTTAAAAAGTGCCTCAAATATATAGTTTAAGGGAGAAAGTGAAACATCTTTGAAAATTAAAAGTTATCTCTTCCTTTTATTTCCACATGACTCATGTCTTCCATGCCAGAATAAACTCTATGCTCCTGTTTCTAGACCCCCAAGCACATGAATTTCTGGGTCTTCGCATTCCATCTTGAATCAGGCAATCAATCAAGTAATATCCTCTTATCCTTCTCCTTACCCACCCTCCCCTTCCCTCTCTATTTAATTGTACACTTTCCTAGGGAATCCCTGATGTATCTTTCTAATGCTGTTGGGAGGAAATGTATTTTCAGTATCTCAGTTGTTGGTACCGCTGGTTCATTGCCATATCAGTAATTCTTTTTCAGAGAATTTTTATTCCTGCCTTGCACTTAGGAGTATCTGCCTGTTTCCAATGCTTGTAAAAGTATTATGAAAACATCAAAGCCTTTTTAGGTCAAAATCTCTATAATGGTTTGTTCTAAACATCATCAAGAGAACCATGTCACTGAGACAATTCTTGATAGGTGATCCATAGTAATACACAATAGTCTGTGATACATGATTTTTAAAAAGGAAACAACTGTGTCCCTATTCATAACTACAGTTGCCTTTCTAAAAATAATTAAAGGGTATAGAGGGGGTAAAACACTAAGGCTGAATGAGAGGACTCATACAGTTTTCACCAGTGTTCTGATTTGTTACCAACTTGTAAAATCGTGCATCGTTTTTTGAAACCAGATAACCTGAGTTCAAATCCAGCACTGACCCCAGTGGTGGTATTACGCTGAGCAAGTCAGTTACTTGAACATTCTCATCCGTAAAGTAGGAATAATGAAAGTATGTTTCCCATAAGACTCATATAAAGATTAAATAAAACAAAGCATGGAAGTACTTAGACTAGTACTTGCCACATAATAAGACTCTGATTTCATTGGTCACTTACTTTTGTTTGCCAAGACTCACCATACCCATCCTGTGTCAAAGGACGACTTTGTAAGGATGCGTTGAGTGCATGCATGTGAGAAGAGTAGGTCATTTTCTTCCTAAGTACTTAAGCGGTGCGGGGTCATGCTTAATGACCAAAAAGCTCATTTTATGTGGAGCCTATGACTTTTCCAATCCTTAATGTTTTAGATTAGAGATGGAAAAGTCTGCTGTCTTGGGCGAATAACGATTCATGCCTTTATGACTTAAGTGTTTAAAAGAGCTATAGCACATTTGTTAAGATTCATTTCCTCTTGGGCATCTATTCTACAACCCAAAGGTTGCTTTGTATTTATTTGAAGGACTTGTTTTCTCCAGGTAGTGTCAGCACAGATTCACTAAGGGTCTTAAAAATGGAAACATTTACAAAGTAGAAAGGCAGGTAGGTCTCAGCATAAGTGGGGCCTGTTGTGTTTCTATGGCAACCTCATTCAATATCACAAGGGTCAATCTCATAGAAAGAGGTGATGTTCACAGATATGTTCTGGAATTTTCTTGGTGGTCAATCTATTTGTGATTTAAAAAAAAAAAAGAATGGGTAGACCACTTGAGATTTTCTGGAATGCCTGGGACTAGAAATAAATGCCTTAGATGTTAAAGAGTATGGAACCACAAGAAGTGAAGTTTATGACACATTGCTACTTGAGGGTTTGCTTTGCTTGCGAACCCCATTTCTTATTCCCAAGTCCATGCTGAAATCCAGGGCAGGGAGAGGGGACATTGTGGCCCAGAACTGTCACAGTCTCATCAGCGACTCCTACCTGTTGAAAAATATATTCTCTATTTTTAAAAAATGCATTTTCAAATATGTGTTGTTAACGAAAAAACGATTTAGAGTATGAGAGAAATTATATCTCTGCTTTAATTTGATTTTTGGTGTTTTGTTGTTAACCTTGTGTGATGTGTCCTCTGATAACCTCCAAGAAAACTGACTCAGACTGTACTATAGGTTGCCAAGAAACAATTTGTTTGATTCCTTTAAGTCAATGGTTTTAAATTAAAATGGCACCAATGTTACATTTGATTTATTTGCATAGTGAGAGCATATATATGTATATGATCTACATTATTTACTCTATATAATTGTCAGTGTGTGTATATATATATAAATTATGCTTATTCATGAAGTTTATGAAGATTATTATTTTCTGAAGAAAAAAGCACTAGCTCGATTTCCATCATCAAGTAGGGGAGGGTGAAATGGAGGCAGTAGGGAAGGGATCACATATATTCCCAACTTATTTATCTGGGAAAAGCGATTTCTCTACATTCTTAGTGTTTTCACTTTGTTCCAGCCTCACATTGATTGATATGCAATTTTGTTCCCTTGCAGCGCTAGCACTGAGGTTGAGAGTTCACAGATGTTTTAGTTGAGGTATTTTAAAAGAAATTCTAAATGATCAAGGTACTTTGAGTTTAAAACTTAAAAAAAAAATTAAGCCACTTTATCCTGCCAATTACACACTATTTATAGTAGCAGAACTTGATACAACAAAAGCAAGTGAGAATTTTTCCTTCTTTCTCTCCCTCTCTCTCCCACCCTTCTTCTTTTTAAATGGTACATTTTTGTATGTGTGAGAAAACATTAGAATAAACAAATAAACTAATAAAAAAAAAAACAGTTGAAAACTGCCTGCAATCTTACCATTTAGCAAGAATCACTATCAGCATTGTGACAAAAATCTGCTTCCAGGGCTCTCTCTACAGTGATAATAAACTGAAAATAATATTTATATAGCACTTATTCTGTGCCAGGCACTTTGAAAAGCACTCTGCACTCAGTCCTCCATGAACTAGGTATACTGTTTTCATCATCCATGATTTATGGGGAAACTGAGGCAGAGACAGATAACGTGACCTGAACAAGGTTATAAATGTAGTGAGGGTAAGTGGCAGATCACTAGTTTGTTCTCAGGCAGTCTGACTCAAAATTACCCTCCCTACTGCCTCTCATTGTGTGTATTTTGAAATAGAGGTGGCATTGTATTTTACCTACAGTTCTACAGTTTTGAACTTTCAGTATTGTGAACTTTTCCCTCATCTTTTTATATATTCTTCTATGGCATCATTTTCCATGATTCTCTTTGTGATTTCATCTAAAAGAGCAGTGATCATGTATTAAACGATCCCTTATTGCTGGACACATAGACACACCACGTTGCAGAGGTTGTTTAATGGAGAAATGTCTGTCTTCATTCTCAAAACACTAGTGTTCCAGCTAACTCATGTACCAACTTTGTTTGAAAAACAAAACAGATTGCATGTTGCAAGACAGAGCTGCTGGCAAAATACTCCATCGTGTCAGATTTATACAAACCCATCTCCTGTGTATTGCACCATGTCCTAGAAAACTGAAAACCATGAAAACAAGTGCTCATATTTTAAGGAACTCAATGACAGCTGATAAAATATGGCATTTTCTGTAGCAGTTTTTACATAAAGCTTCCACCTTAAAGAAATGGATTTGATGGGACTAGGTGGTAATTTTTTAACACAAGCAGTGACAAAATAAACACCATCTGTTAGTATTGACTTATTCCATAGCGTTCTCCTGCTGGGTGATTTTATTTCACTTTTTTCAGAAATGGTTAATGACACATCTGGTAGTCAGCGAAGGTACACTCTGGGTGATTAAATGTGGTCATAAGTTTACACAAAATGCTGACAGAACCTTTTTTTTTTCCTTTCCATGATAACCAATGGGGCACATCTGAGCGGCTGGCTAGCTACTCATTTTAAACCTTGTGTGGGATTATCCGTTTGGCAGTGGTTGAACTTCTGGAACAAAGTGGCAATGGTTGTGTTATTTGGGATCTTCTAAGAAGCAGATACCAAGACAGGATTATATAGGCAAACGGATGTACTGGGGGAGACACCTGTGAAGACTAAGATGGAGATGTAGGAGAAGGTGAGGAGAGATTTGGGAGCAATGTGATGCCGACACCAGTAAAGGGACAGTGGGAAGGAAGGGAGGGATGGGTTCGAAGGTCCCCAGGCTGCAGCACATTCTAAAACAGCGTCAGCCAGGACACTGGGGAGTCCTGGAGCCAAAGTTGCTTATGAGAGCTTTTCTGTGTCTCACAGAAACAGATGTGAATTCATTTCTACACCGTGCCCAGTCACTGGCTGAGAGCAACCCATGGGAACCTCAGCACAAATACCGTGGCAAATCCAAAGGGGATGACAAGTGTGACCCTCTGTCAACTCTGCTCCCACAGCAGGAGATCTGAGGGGTGCATTTTCATGTTCTCCATAAATATCTACATAGGCAGTGGATAGAGAGAGAGAAATGAGATGATCACTGCATTTATTTATCTCTGCATGTCTTTTTAAAGAAGAAATGTGATATTTTAAATGGTCTTTCCTCCCCCAATGCCTCTGATGGTCTCTAGCCAGGCACTAAGGAGGACTAGCAGAGCTGGGGTGGTAGGTCTTGTTTTTGTTAAATTCTGTCAGCTAAGAGAAAGGGAAGAGATCTTAACACAGTTTTTACCAGTTCATCGGCTCTTTAAAAACTCTCAGAGACTTTGCTGCTGCTACTAATTTTGCTTTCGGTGTAAAGTGTTCCTTAGGTTTGCCATAATCCTTGGTCCATGAACTTGAGAACCCCACCTCCTATTTGAATAGAAAAATAATGTGGGAATGGAAGAGGTAAAATTTAGGAAAGAACATACATTGCTTTAGGAATTCAAGACCCAATTCAAACATTTTGACAGACAGAAAGAAAAAAATGAATGCTATGTCATATGATTACTTGCTATATGCCATGCCATTATATTGTTATCTTCCTTAATTCTTACAACCTTTTAAGTAGGGTTATGTTTTTATTATTGTTAATGGATATATTTCTTTGAATTTTTTTTTTTTTTTGAGTTGGAATCTCACTCTGTCACCCAGACTGGAGTGCAGTGGCCGCCAGCCACCGCAGCCTCGACCTACTGGGCTCCGGCAATCCTTCCACCTCAGCCTTCCAAGTAGCTGGAACTACAGGCGTGCCCTACCATGCCCGGCTAATTTTTGATTTATTGTAGAGATGAGGTCTTGCCAAGTTGCCCAGGTGGGTTTTGAACCCGCGGGCTCAGGCAATCCACTCACCTCAGCCTCCCAAAGCGCGGGATTACAGGCTGAGCCACCGAGCCCGCTATTTCTTTGATTTTTAACAGAAGAGGAAAGTGATATTCAGGAAGATCTGGTGACTTTTCATTGGCATACAACTGGAAAGAAGAGATCTGGGGTTTATACCTATTTTTCCCTGTTTTTGCTGCATTTGTATACAGAACAGATTTACCAAAGAGTTTCTCAATGTTGCCAGTTACTTTGCTTTTTCTTATTTGGGAAGGACTTCTAATATTTGTGCAGATATCTAACTTTACATCCTGAAAAGGGCACTGAATAGCTGCATGCTATTACCATTTGTGCTACTAAGTAGTTATGTGGTTGTGAATTAGTCAGTTAAGTCCCCTGGACCTCGGATTTTTCATCTGTAAAGAAAGGAGATCAGATTAGGTAGTGTTTATCAAACTTCAGCCATTTTACATTTTTGGCCAGCATTATATCTATCACATCTGTAATGCCACCTATAATTCATTTGCTTGATGTTTTATTTAAAAGAATTTTCTCTTTTAAGTTGAATGTATTTAAAGTAAAAAACACTTTATCATTCCAGTATAAAGTAACAAGTAAAATTATATATAATTATATATGACACATTTTAATATAATTTATATATAAATATATCATATATAATTATATATATGCACACATATATATATGTATATGTGTGCATATAGAGAGAAAAGAATATAAGGTGTTAAAGAAATGCTGGCAACAAATTGAGGCTTTCTCCTTAATGCAATCAGAAACTTTTTTTTTTTTTTTTTGAGTTGAAATCTCACTCTATTACCAGGCTAGAGTGCAGTGGCACACTCACGGCCACCCCAGCATCAACTTGCTAGGCTTCGACGATCCTTCTGCCTCAGGCTTTCAAGTAGCCGGAACTACAGGTGTGTGCTACCACATCTGGCTAATTTCTGATTTATTGTAGAGACGAGGTCTCGCCAAGTTGCCCAGGCTGGGCTCAAACCCATGGGCTCAGGCAATCCACTTGCCTTGGCCCCCCAAAGTGCTGGGATTACAGGCTGAGACACCAAGCCTGGCCGCAATCAGAAACTTTTTTTTTTAATTTTTATTATAAAGATGTGGGTTACAATTCAGGGTTAGGAATATAAACATGATCATTCAGATACCCTTGTTGATGAGGTCTGCCTCTCTCTCCCCTAGCAGTTTCCTTCAACTGCCAATCCTACCCCCACCTCCCCTAACAGTTTCCCACCATTGCCAACCACTTTCTTTTAGCATTATACTTTTTCAAGGTCAGCTTATGAGTGAGAGCATATGTAACTCTGTTCTTTGTTTCTGTGATAAATCACTGAGTATGATCGACTCCAAATCCATCCAAGTTGCTGCAAAATCCATATATTTGTCCTTCTTTGTGGCTGCATAATATTCCAGAATTAACTCTAAATGGATCAAAGACCTAAATGTAAAACCTCAAACTATAGGAATCTTAGAAAGCACAGGAGACAGCCTTATGGAAATTGGAACTGGGAACCAATTCCTATTCAGATCCCTAAAGGCCAATACCTTAAGAAATAAGATAGACAAATTGGACCTCATCACATTAATGAGCTTCTGCAAAGCAAAAGAAACCATCAAGAGAGCAGGAAGACAGCCCACAGAATGGGAAAAAATATTTTCCAACTGTATATCTGACAAAGGCCTAATATCTAGGATCTACAAGGAACTCAAACGCGCCAAAAGAAAAACATAAACAGCCCCTTTTAAAAGTGGGCAAACGGCATGAATAGACACTTCTCAAAAGAAGATATTCGGGCAGCCAACAGACACATGAAAAAGTGCTCAGCCTCACAAATGCAAATCAGAAACTTTTATGACAAATTGAAAACAAAGTATTTCTAGTGAGAATGTTCTGGAGATGGAATGTTGATTGATACTTTGTCACACCTAGTGTCGTTGTGTGGGTGACCAGTGTCCTACTCTGTGACATGTACTGGAAGAAACGTGATTTGTAACACCCATTGCATCATTCACTTGCGATTTCCCTTCTCTGCCACCTTCTCCTACCTTTGGCCTTATTTTTCCCCATAATTCAGTTGCAAAATTTGTAAGAGCCATCACTCCTCTGACTACAGAAATACTCTCTCCGCATCTTGGCTCACAAAAACATAGGATCCAGAACAAATAAAATCAATTCATTCCTGTTCTGGGAGGGTTCAAGGGAAAGAAGTAGACAGAGGTGGGTAGTCTAGGTAAAGCCTGAGGCAAAACACACTGTGTGCTCCACCAGCAGGAATTTTATCCAATTACAGTTTAATTGAATAGTGTGTGGATGAAAATGGAGTTTTCCCATCTCTTCAATCTTGTTTAACTGGGCTGCCTTCTCAACTTCTGCACCCCAGCAACTACCTCCAAAAAATGACTCTTTACTCCACTCTACCTTATGGCATTTTAGAAAGAGCATGATCTTTGCAATCAAACAGAAGTGGGTTCAAAACTCATCTCTCCCTGACATCTGGGAAGGGATGCAGAGGCTCCTGGTGGTTGGGAGAACTGGGAGGTCTCCAGCGGGATCTTTGGGAAATTGATGAGTAGGGGAGCCCCACAGGCAGGGAAAAGATATTAGAGGAAGAGAGACTGAGGCCATTCTAGCCCTGTGCCAAATCAGATGACCCAAGGACAATGTCCTTGCTCTGGGTATGTGATATACAATGAACTTTTTTTCCTAACGACTGTGGATCTAAAGCCTGAAACCACCTGGTGGTTCAAGTCTCTGTTATTTTTTAATCACCATTTGAGGGAGAGGGGTACCTTTTTCTTGACCCTCTGCCTTGTTGCCCAACCATCTACCTCCCTGAATCAATACTCAGTAGCCCTCTCTCCCCTCCTGCCCTCTTTGCCACCCTAGAATGCTACCACCTGAAATGATTTTATTTCTGCTGCATCCACTTGCTTCCTGCTGGTCTCCCCTTACTAGGTTGTAAACTACATAGGACAGACCTTATCTGTTTTGTCCACAGTTGGTTCCCAGTGTCTAGAACAGTGCTGGCCAATAGTATTAGGGCAATAAATATGAAAACATTGAATGAATTGGCCTGAGGCAATTGTCCCCATTCACTCTGACTTAGTGAATTACTTCCTAATTCTGGCTGTGCACGCCTATCACCTGGGGCTTTTGTTGGAAACAGTTTCCAGATCATCACCCCTGGATAGTCTGATTCAGTTTGTCTTGGGTAAAGCTTAGGACTCCGTATTTTTTAATTAACGTCTCAGGTGATTTGGACACAGCCAGTGCCTGGGCTGATATGTGGGAATTACTCCCATAGGGAATATTACTGAAGATGGAAATTTATTGTCAGCATCACCTAAACCACATTTCTTATGTTACAGGTTATTAATTAAATATATATCCATGACTTTAAAAATATGTACCTCCAAGGCTTATTCAGTGTGTGCATGTGCTTCTGGCAGATACAATTGTATTTATTCATAACCTATATGCAATAAAGTAGGGAGACCAGCTGTTCAAGCAGGTGCCTCCTTCCCAAGAAAAAGATCGATTAGATTAACAAATAAAGTGGTGAACTGCTGAGAGGTTGTCCAAATGGCCTTTGAGCTTTCTTCTAGAATAGCACCAATACACTATGGAATCGTGGCAGATGGATGATACTGTTGCATATGTGCTCATGCTGGGAATGAGGCCATTGCAAGTTCCTCCACTGGTCCCCCAAAGGGCTGCCTGGTTGTCTATGGCTCAAGTCGGCAGTCTGGGATAGAAATTGAGAGCCCAAGCTTTAGAGACAGACAGCCTTGGGTCTGAATCACAGAACAGCCTCTTATTAAAGTGACATAGGGCATTTTACATAGCCTCTGTGAGAATCTCAGATCTTTCATCTGTAATTAGGAGTGATATTGTCTAACTCATGGATTTGTGATGAGCTATTAGTACAGTGTATCATTTTGCATATATGGTGTACAGTGCATGCAAATACCATATCCTCTGGGAAGGCTGGCTCACACCATTCGACTGCCAGAAATTGCCCTACGAGTTTCCAAAGTCTAAGAAATCTTGTCGCCTTTGGCCAAGAGAGGGACCAGACAAAGGTATTTGGTTAGGAAAGGAGAAATTGAGAATGGAACCTTAACGTGTTGAAAAAAAAAATTCCTCTTTCAAATTTCATTTGACACTTGCTATATGAATAGTTAAAACTTTAATGAATAGCTTTTTACAGATTATATAATTTTCCTGAAAGATGGATTGGGTTCCCAGAAAAATATTGGACTGGATTCTATTTCATCTTGATTCAGACTACTCAAATTTTATTTTCTAAGAAATAGTCTCAGTAACTGTCATATGCCAACAATTGATGTGCCTCTCCCTCTCTATCACTTGCCTTTTAAGAAATTTCTAGGCAAAAAGATATTGATTTGTTATTGATCATCGATATATTGATAGTTGATAATTGACAGTTATCAATATAAAATATTGATTATTAGACTTGAGGAATCAGTGGTGGAAAAAAATGTAGCTTGCATGATTTCATACTCAGAAGCAAAGCCAATATGCAGATAGATCTTAATGCTGAGTTTGACTTATAGTTTAAAATATATTGCCTAGCATGTCTGAGATGTGGTAGTGGCACTATCATCACCATGTATAAAGGCCAATTTATACTGTTGATATAAGTGTTCCTCAAAGACTTGCTTAGGGTGAAACTCCCAGAACTCAGAACAATCATTCCTACTAACTATTAAAAAATTTTAATTGTGGAACCACAACAGACTAATTGACTGATGCACATTTTACAATTCCATTTATTTAGGATTTTTAGAAAGTCACTAGAGACCTCAAGATGAGATTTTAGTATTATCAGAGATGTGCAAAAATCATCAACCTCCTAAGTCAACACCTCTCTAGCGCTCCCCTATTCACTCCTCTGCACTTGCCCAGCTCAGTTCTTTATCCCAGGTGAGCCTATTTAACATCTTGTGGGTATCAGCTTACACCAGTAAGACAGTAGGAGAGTGTTGGTTCTCAACTGTGGCCTCATGTTGGAATCACCTGGGGATCTTTATAAAACTCGGATTCTGATTGAATTAGTGTGGGGTGTAGCCTGGGAATCAAGCTTTTAAAAGCTCCCTGGGTGAGTTTCATGCACAGCCCAGGTTCTAAACCACTATTTAAAATAGAAGAGCATCCCTTTCCCCAGGACTAGAAGTGACTCAGCTGTATTTTCTGTGCCTGCCTTTGACAAATTAGTTACAAATTATGCTCCTGACTGCTTTTACATAACAATTAACAGTCTTGTTTTCATGCAAGATGCCTTCATGATGAGCCTATTCACTCTGTCATTTCTTTGCTTCCTTACTATGTTGTCTTTTAAATGAGCTTAGTAGTTGAAGTCTTGTTGGTGCAGACTGAGCCTGCCAATCATTTCTTTCCTTCCCCTTACTTTTGAGAATTGGGCCCCAGCTCTTAATCTTGGGAGTGCATGAATAGTTCTCATTAGTTGTGGTAAATGCGTTAAGTGAAACTAACTATAGAAGCTCACTGAACCTGGACCGTGTAATCACATTGTTCATCAAAAGGGATTTTAATGTTTACATGCAGAAAAAAAATTTTATCACAAGTAGATAAGTAGTTCATTATTTTATACTTGGGTTAGTACAGCAGGAACAAACAGCCACCAGACCTACTTATGTTGACATTCCAATTGAGCTACATGTAAGAGACATGTGGATGTATCCTGTATGTGATTGTACAATAATCATCTAGTCTTGCTTCTGATATTGTCAGTTTCCCCCAAAACTACTTCTCTAAAGTTTATTGCTTCTTCATGGGATTCAGAGCTCCAGTTTTTCTGCTCATTCACAGTGTAGAATTTTCCAGAGGATGGGAGCTGCACATATTGATATAGCACCTGCAGTGGCATTATATAAATTGGATCACATAATGAGAGATGGGCAAACTTTATACATAGCGAAATAGTAAATATCTTAGGCTCTGCAGGCCTTGAGGTCTCTGTTGCTACTACCCAACTCAGCCATTTCAGGAGAAGCTGTAGATGATAAAGTGATGGGTGTGCTTCCAAAAAAAGTTTTTGTAATGGATACTGAAATTTGAATTTCATATAGTTTTTTTGTTTGTTTGTTTGTTTGTTTGTTTTGAGTTGGAGTCTCACTCTGTCACCCAGACTGGAGTGCAGTGGCCGCTCCCGGTCACCGCAGCCTCGACCTGCTGGGCTCCGGCGATCCTTCCGTCTCAGCCTTCCAAGTAGCCGGAATTACAGGCATACACTACCACGCCCAGCTGATTTTTTGATTTATTGTAGAGATGAGGTCTCGCTGACCAGGCGGGTTTCGAACCCGCGGACTCAGGCAATCCACTCACCTCAGCCTCCCAAAGGCACAGGATTACAGGCTGAGCCACCGAGCCCGGCTCATATAGTTTTTACATGTGAACTTTTATTCTTCTTTTGATTTTTAAGCTAATTAAAAATGAAAAAATCGTTCTTAGAACTCTGGTTTGTACAAAAACAGTTGTCAGGCCAGTTTGCAGACTCCTACATTTAAGAAAGCCTCAGTGTGATGCCAGACCTTAATACTGTCCTAAAACTTGTGAATTTCATATTTTAACAGTGGGAGAGGCTTCAGGTTTGTCTCTGTATCACACAAAATCAGTTAGCTAGATTTTAATCACATTGTGTTGAATTTCTTGAATTTTATTTTTAATCTTACTTTCTATTTATGGCTAGTTAAATGAATTTTCCATTTGAAATTCTGATTTTTTACAAAATGAGTTGATTTACAAACCAAAAAAATATTGTAAAGAGAGTCCAGGTGATACATGGATATGATGAAAATCATGAGATGGGTATTTGAAAGGTTGGTATTTGGGAAATTGCTGTTGATATTTGATTACCTGTAAGTGTTTTCTTCTTGGGAGGAATATCTGTAGCAGTGAAAAAAAAATAGCTTAGTATTTTTCACCACAACTTATGATATTAAAAAAAGTTTGAAAGAGCCCTGATGAAACACACAAATCTCCCAACTACCTACTTGCATCAGAGCCAGTCAAGGTATAAAAACCAAAGTAAAGTAAGATTAAAACTTGTGATGATTCTTTCAATACACCGAACAATAGTAGTTTCACTGTTTCCCTCAATGGTCTGCGATCTCATGCAGTTCCCTGTTAAACCATTTGTCTTAACATCTAACATGCTTTTACTGTAGGATCAGTAGCTGACTCATTCATCAAGATCCAGACTATTGAGCCCCCTGTTCTTTGCATGAAAGTGTTCAATAAATATTTAGACAAATCAACAGGAATAGGAAAACAGATGGTGAAAGGGTTATGAGCTATTCTTTCAAAAGAGAACGGGATAAGTTTTCGAAGTTAAAATCACCAACGGCTCTTTAATTACAAGTGCCTCCGTTAGCACAAAGGCCTTGCTTGTACTTCATGTCATCTTGTGTCAGTGAGACCCGCCGCCACTACCTCCTGAGGGTCTCCCAGCTGCTCTTCTTGGGCCCCCGTGGTCCCTTTCCTCATGTCTCATCTCCCCTCTTCCATGCTCACCCAGCAGCCAGTAAGAGCTTCTTAAGGAGTAAATCAGCCTGCGAGTGTCCTGCTTAAAACCTCAGGAAGCTAGTCACCACACTTGGGAAAACACCCGTCTAAACTCTAACATGGCAATCAGCCAGGCCCTGGGTGATCTGTCCCTGCCATGCTGGAATCCCGCTTGTGATTCCCTCCTCAATCCAGCGCTGACTTTCCTTCAGTTTCTCACGCTTGTCTGGCTCTTGCCTGCCTTGGAGCCTAAGGTGGAGGGTTTTTCCCATTACCAGAATCTCTCAACCTTGGCACAAGTGACATTTGGGACAGATAATGCTTGGTTCCAGGAGGCTGACCTGGGAATGGTAGGATATTTAACAGCATCCCTGGCCTTTACTCAGATGACAATAGCACCCACTCACACACACTCTCTCCCTTTGAGACACCAAAAATGTCTCCTGGAGGGCAAAATTGCCTTCTACTTGAGAATCCCCGCTCAACCTGGATCTCTGTCCCCTTATGGCACCTATTCATCATTTAGAACTCAGCGTGAATTTCACTTCTGTAGAGAAGCCCTCCTTGGCTCCCACTTTTAGAAATTGTTCCTCTGACCAAGTGCAGTGGCTCATGCCTACAATCCCAGCACTTTGGGAGGCTAAGGCAGGAGGAATGCTTGAGCCCAGGAGTTCAAGACCAGCCTAGGCAACATAGTGAGATCTCATCTCTACAAACAAATCAAAAATTGAGGTGGGTATGGGGCCTACACCTATAGTCCCAACTGTTTGGAAGGTTGAGGAGGGAGAATCACTTGAGCCCAGGAGATCAAGGCTGTGGTGAGCCTGATCATGCCCCTGCACTCCAGCCTGGGTGAAAAAGTGAGACCCTGGCTCAAAAACAAACAAGAAAAAAACACATAAAAATTTTTAAGAAATGATTTCTGTAATTTGAACCATTCATTCTATACTTCACTTTTCCTTACAAGACCTTATCTGTAATTGTAATCACGTATGTATCATGTGTTTATTAGTTTAATGTCTGCTCACTAAATTGTCAGCTCCTTGAAGTGATGCTAATTTGTTCACTGCTTTATTTTCAGTACTTATCACACTGCCTGGCACGTTGCAATGTAGTAATAAATATATTTTGAATGAAAAATATCAATTTTAAAATTTCAAAATTGAGATTTTAATTTCATACTCCTATGGACCTAGTATTTTGTTACTATGCCTGGCTGCTATGCTTGGGTTACTAAACAAACAAACAAAAAAAAGGAAATCTTTAGAAGCTCTAAATACAATAGCCTAACAGATAATCCCTCAAAGTGATTAAATTTCTGTTATATTAGGGTTTGAACAAGTGGTCTGGCATTTCCTTTATTGTTGGCAAGAAAATAAACCTGTCTCCAAAAGCCATAGGAATTTTTCCATCTCTCCATTTCTCGTTGTATGTGCTGATCGTGTGTTCAGATCTAAATAGCCTTAGCAGGAAGCCTCTTTGCTCAGTAACTTGAGCTACATAAAAAGGCCCGCTTCTCCATAATAGTCCCTTTACCATGGTTGTTTTGACCTTAAGAATTACCTCTCAGGTCAGCACATTGCATTTCTTTCTATAAAGTGATGGCTTGGGATCACCTTCTCATTTTTCTCACATTCAGGTGTCTCCCGTTTTCCCACAGCCCAGCCCACCATAGACTACGCTGTACTATTTGACATTCTCTGACTACACCATCACGGTATCTCTGTCCATCAGGCTTTGACCCTACTGTTCCCTGAGCTAGAACATTCTCACCCATAAAGGTCTCCTAGGGAAAAAAAAAACCCTTCATTCCCAAAATTGGCTGGATACCTTCCCCACCTACCTACACAGCTCCCAAGCTTCTCTAGGGCCTTTGCCCTGACACATGACACCACAATTGCATTGCCCTGTCACATGATACCGCCATTGCCGGTTTACTTGGCTTTCACTACACTGCATGGAAGAGCAGAGTGGGAAGAACAGAGAAGGACTTCCATAAATATTTTTTTGAAAATCAATAAGGGTTCCTTTTAAGGTGTAAATATGCTGAAACTGAGCATCAGTTCTATAGTTAGCTAGTTATAAAAGTCCAGAGAAAATGGAACATAAGACAGCCACATTTTTTGGTTTTGACTAGTGAAAAGAAATATATGACTGTCACAGAAGACAGTCCTAAGTACTTGAAATGTTTCAAAACAGAGATGCAGAATATGTCATGTTCTTCAAATTAAAACTTGAAAGGATTGATAGTGTTTCAACACACTGGAATACTGTGTTAAGTAGTATTCTGAAGTCGTATCTAAGCTCAATAAAAAGAATAATTTGATCCACCAGCAAATTGTGCTATGAATATCAAGCACAAAGGGCCAAAGGCATAACATCTAAAACCAAAGGACTAAATAAAAGTAAAAGAAAAGTCCAGGGCCAGGCATGATGGCTTATACCTATAATCTCAGCTCTTTGGGAGGCTGAAATGGGAGGATTGCTTGAGGCCAGGAGTTCTAGACCAGCCTGGGCAACACAGGGAGACCCAGTCTCCAAAATAAAGTTTAAATAATTAAAAATTAGCCTGGCATAGTGGCACACACCTGTAGTCTCTTAAGCTCAGAAGTTAAGGTTACTGTGAGTTATGACTGCACCACTGCACTCCAACCTGGATGACAGAGCAAGACCGTATCTCTTTTTTTTTTTTTTTTTTTGAGTTGGAGTCTCACTCTGTCGCCCAGACTGGAGTGCAGTGGCTGCTTCCGGCCACCGCAACCTTGACCTGCTGGGCTCCGGCGATCCTTCCGCCTCAGCCTTCCAAGTAGCTGGAATTACAGGCATGCGCTACCACGCCCGGCTGATTTTTTGATTTATTGTAGAGATGAGATCTCGCTGCCGAGGCAGGTCTCGAACCCGCGGGCTCAGGCAATCCACTCACCTCAGCCTCCCAAAGGCGCGGGATTACAGGCTGAGCCACCGAGCCCAACTTGACCTTATCTCTTAAAAGAGAGAAAAAAAGGAAAATCCAAACTTATTTTGCCTTAATTTTTAAATCAGAGAATCATATATTTGAAAAGACCTCTTTAAACATCCCCTAGTGTAATCACCTTACTTTACAAATGAAGCAGCTAAGGTTTGCAGAATAAGTATGCGGAACAGGTCTCTGCTGTAGCACAGATAGAACTGGAACAATGCCCTGATGATTATCTTTCTAAGAATTCTGAACCCTGCTGAGTTTATGGGGCAACAGCCCTGTGGCATGTCTTGCAGCTTAAGTGGCTTCTGAATGGAACACCCCTCCATCAGTAGTGGAGAGATGCAGACTAGCAGCTAGTAATTGTGTGGTGCTGATTTCTTATCAGCTAGGAGCCAGGCTTTTGCTGAACTGTTTGCTATGCTGTATGTTCCTCACATGCCCCCACAATGCTATGTAGCAGAGATTATTCGTATCTCCAATATACAAATGAGAAAACAGAGACTTGAAAGATGATTAACTAACTTGGGAAAATCACATAGCTAGAAATGGAGAGAGCTGGAATTTGACCCAATCAGTCTGGCTCTGAACTCACTTCTGTAAATGCAATAATATTTTGGAGTTTAGGAACAAATTTACATAGCACCTTTGAGGACATCTTGAGTTCTCCAGATCTCTTCACAGAAATGCTGTATTATAGAAACAGAAGGAAATTTGCAAAGACACTTAGTTTCTCATAGAACAGGACTAAAGAGTACTTGACTCTGCAGATTCACCAAATCCCATTGCTCCCTTAATAGAGAAATCAGATGGAACATGGAATAAAGCATTTTCTTAAAAGCCTCTTAAAAACTGAAATGTGGACCAGGCGTGGTGGTTCAGCCTGTAATCCCAGTCCTTTGGGAGGTCGAGGTGAGAGGATTGCCTGAGCCCGAGGGTTCAAGACCAGCCTGGGCAACTTGGTGAGACCTCATCTCTACAATAAATCACAAAAACTACCCGGGCATGGTGATGTGCATCTGTAGTTCCAGTTACTTGGAAAGCTGAGACGGAAGGATCACCTGAGCCTACCAAGTCGAAACTGCAGTCCAAAAAATTGAAATGTGAAGATAGAGGCCATATACAATATACCTTAAGATAAGAATGATTAAGAACTAGCATTCTCTGGGCACCGACTAAGTGCTCAGGGTTGGGCCAAGGGTCCAACATGATCACTTGAATCCCTACAAGTCTTGGCCAGGGTCTGCATGTTCGGGTTGTGTACTGTGCAACTCCAAAGGGCACCATTCATATGAATGATCACATATATGGTGGATTTCGGTGTAGAACAGTACAGTGGTCCAACCTATGAGGTTACTATATTGACCCACATGTTGTTGAGAATATTGAGGTTAGTGGTTATTTGAATCCAGAGCATCCTACTTCAGTCCTTCTTCCTCACTGCCCTAGGTACACCAACTCTCTGATAAACATTCCCTTTCAGGACAAAGAAGCAAACTGATTAAATCAGCATGGCCATGCTTTTCTAGGTTATATGAAATTAGTCTTTACAGGAAGCTTAAAGCCAGCCATTAATAATTTGGAACCATTAGCAGTTGATTGTAGATATCACAATTTAGTCCATCTTGAAAGGGTGTGTTTTGATTCCATTTGAATGTGCATCGATTCTATATTCAGTACCATTACCCTTCCTCTTAGTCTAGCGTGCACTGGAAAAATCAAATTGGTGTTCAGAAATAATACTTGGTTCAGCCCTACTACACACAATTGTTCTCCACCTTTAAAAAATCTAGCAAGTTTTTGGGGAAACTCCAAGGAAAACAATATATGAATTAATTTTAGTTTCAAAAGAACACCAGGAATTATTCAGGTAAAAATATTTATGTTAATATGATACAACTGCCACATTTTATCTGTGTGACCAGTAGCACTTTCTAAACAACAGCTGCTAGAGAAATGTACACAAGAAATGTGTCAGGTCTATGGAAAATGCAATTTGTATTCTAGCTATTACACTTTTTTCCCAATCATTACATCTCCCCCAACTCTTGCAGGATGTGGGATTTTTGCATAACTCGTAAATTCACAGTGAATTGAGGCACCTTTTTGACTCTGCTAAACCTGTATGAACATGAAGTTATGAATATCTAAACTGGTTTGAATGATAGAACCATATAATGTTGACATCATCATCATAACGGGTGTTTTTTTGTTTTTTGTTTTTGTTTTTTGTTTTAGTCAGAGTCTCACTCTGTCACCCAGGTTGGAGTGCAGTGGCACGCTCACAGCCACCCCAGTGTCAACCCACTGGGCTCAGGCAATCCTTCCGCCTCAGCCTTCCAAGTAGCCAGAACTACAGGAGCGCTGCCATGCCTGGCTTATTTTTCGATACACTGTATCAAAAAATGAGGTCTCACCAAGTTGTCCAGGCTGGTCTCAAACCCCTGGGCTCAGGCAATCCACTCACCTCAGCCTGCCAAAGTGCTGGGATTACAGGCTTGTCACCACACCCATCCTTTTTTTTTTAACATCAGTTTTAAATTACTCTGCATGAAATCAGCATAGAATAGGAATTACTCATTCTCACTGTACACCTTCTAATATTCCAATGAGAAGAAGAAAAAACAACAACAAAGTTTCCCAACACGTAATGTTTGAGACCATTGGCTTTATTTCTCATGAACTGCACGGGAGACCTTGGGCAAGTCACTTACACTCTGGTTCTGGGTCTTACTTTGGAAAATAGTAATGATGAGAAGTTTCCACCTCATAGATTGTTCTATTGTTCCAAGTGTTCATTAAATAGATACATACATGAAATATTTGGAAAGTGCCTGATTCCTAGTTAATAGAACTCTAAATTGTAGCTATTATTGCTGTCATTGTATTAATCTCTGCTCCGCACTGGGAAAGTTTCTGCCTACATCCTTGTATAAATATTTTGTTTCTTTAGTGATAGTTGCTACTTTTTCAGGTGACTTTTCCTTCCTTATGCTCATATTGCAATAAACGTAAACTATGCTAAAAGTAAATGTTTCTTTAAATGATATTTTCTGTCAGTTGCTTCTGAGAATCTTTGTTTTGGCAAGTAGAGACATATCCTGCTTTAATCAATCCATCAGTCTTATTCAATTCAAGAAATTTTCACATCATTTTGAAGATTGTAACAGTTATAGAAAACTATAGAGTATATTCCTGCCTTTGAAGAGATCTGGCAAAGGGTTATTGACATCTTTATACGCAGAAGAGAGATCACCCTGAAACACCATAGAAAGTTTAGATCACATATAACTACTGATGACATGCTGATTTAAGTGTTTAACGAGCAAATCCTATTAACTCTGCCCACCCATTCATTCAGTTACACAAATGAAATAACATCTGAACTTCTATGCATGGGTGACCAAATCCCATACACAAGGTAATGAAGGAGAGAACAGCTTGGGTTTGAATATCACGTCTTTCCGTGGGAAAGTTTTGCCTTCCATGTGTTATTATGTCATCCCTTTATTGGCTGAGTCTGTCTCTGTTTTGTCGACATATTTATACCTTGATGTTCTGGCTCCATGGGGTGATTCACTCATTGAATTTCACTTTGTTTTAATGAAGAAGGGGCTAGCTTTTTCACATGTGGAGCCTTTAAATAGTAAGTGTTTTCCCCAAAACTGTGTTTCTTTTCTTCAAAAGTCTTTGCTTGCACAGACTCTCTCTCTCACCCTTGCTGTTGCTCTGTTTCTGTCTTGTTCTTGATTTTTCTCTTTCGTTCATGTATAAGCACAAGCACACATCCATACAGACCTGTTAGTCTTCCTTCTCATCATGTCATTCCAAACTCCACTATTCCCTTGGCTACAATTAAACCAGAAATTTCCAAGCCAAAGCCATGTGTAATGTATGTTAAATGATACCTACAAGAAGTGGTATACAGCCTTTAAAAGGCCACATTAAATCCTGATTTAAGCAACAAATGAATTGGGTGTGATTTTTACTTGTTCATCAAAGAATAGTCATCATGAGATTATTTTATATCATTTTGAAAAAGACAGTTTTTATTTTTCATAAGAAATATGCTGTAGAACCTAGCAAGTGTATATTAAATTAATACTAGTCCTCAAAGAAATGTACAGCCTCACTGATGTATTTATTTCAGAAAAATTATGTCACCAACTTAGGTCTTTTTGTGTATCGTAGCAACTAGTTTTCTTCTAGGCTGATATGAAAGAGTAAAAAAAGATGAGGATTTATTTCTCCTCATCACATTTTTGTTGCTGTTTATCCTTTCTTTTTAGCCCCTTCTTTTAGCCTTAAGGAGAATTGGAAGGAATAGGGGGGGAAAAGGAAGGAATGAACTTTTTGGAAGAGTAAAAGCAAGAATTCTTGGAGGGTGCAAAATTATTACCAGGCAATTCTGAACATGGTTTCCCCAGATTACTTTGTGGTAGGAATTGGCTGTGGAGCAGCCTATCTTGGATGACACTGCTTGAAGCTTTTAGTCCCTCATTTGAGTACCTCCATAGCATAGGGGATTGGGAGCCAGCCAGAGGGAGGATATGCCTCCTCCTCTTACCATTATGGGACCATCCTATCAGTTTCTTAACACTCTGGATCTCTATGTCGACAGATGATTTTTATTTGTCAATACAGACCGTTCCTCTGGTTGCAATCTTAGCCTACACTTTTATTCTAACTTTACAGTTTTATTTTTCTGAGAGCTATACCCTCAGCATGCCTTATCCAACATGAGCCCTCCCTACACAGTCATTTAATACTAACTCATCAGACAAAAACTGGTATATTAGGTGAAGCCATTCCTTGTGAGGAAAAGTAAAGGCCTCGGATAAAATAATGTTCCACCCTTACCCATCACCATAATTAGGAAGATAAAATATATTCAAACAGAAGAGTTAAATACCAATATTATGTGGTACATGATTGAGTACAGAAACAGCAGTGACAAGAAGGAAGAGGGCAACGCAGACCAGCAAAATCTAGGGAACAGAAGGTTTTCAATAAGAACTGCACAGAGTGACTTTGAATTGAAGTAACCCTATGTGGGTTAACTGGTTTTGCTTCTTATGACTGTGTTGTTAGAGTTGAAAGACATTGGCCCTTTTTACTTGCATACTTTAAATTTCCGTGTACTATCTCCAGGCTATGATTCATGATGTTGAAAGAAATATAATGTCTTCTAGGCTTTTCCCTAAGATGCCAAAGAGTGGCACCTTGAGTGTAAAAAGGGAGCATGTAGCTGGGCTCGGTGGCTCAGCCTGTAATCCCGCGCCTTTGGGAGGCTGAGATGAGTGGATTGCCTGAGCCCGCGGGTTCAAGACCCGCCTGGGCAGCGAGACCTCATCTCTACAATAAATCAAAAAATCAGCCGGGCGTGGTAGCGCATGCCTGTAATTCCAGCTACTTGGAAGGCTGAGGCTGAGGATCACCGGAGCCCAGCAGGTCAAGGCTGCGGTGGCCGGGAGCGGCCACTGCACTCCAGTCTGGGCGACAGAGTGAGACTCCAACTCAAAAAAAAAAAAAAGGGAGCATGTACTAGGTCTGGTGGGTGTATGTAATTAAGGTAGATAGATTTGATTCTTTATTTTGAGTCAGTTTTGTGGCATGCAGTATTGACAGTGAAGGTAGAATAGTTTGAAGTTGGTAAAAGTCACTGTCAAAGAAACCACGTGTTGCTTTGAGTTTGCAGTAACACCTGAGAAAGACAAACTCCTTGTGACTCTGACTACTCCAGGGCTTTTTGTGCATTGGAATGTGAAAAGTAATAAAAGACTTGAGCTTTTTTAATGGTAAATATTTAGAGAGAAAACTTTGTCCTTGGAGTAACTATTTTAGCAAATATTGTTGTCACGTTCTTATGGCCTATGAGTGGAACTCTGCTGAGCTCCAACTAGATGGATAAACAAGTATTTTATTGAAAAACAATACTTATTAAGATCCTGACTTCTTATAACTGCAGTTCTCAAAAATGTGGAAGAATTGGTAGAAATCTGAATGTGCCCATTTTAGTTCTCCAGCCCTCTACTCGCCCCTTGGCTGTGCCCAATGGATCTTCTAAATATGTTCCTTATGTGTGATTTCTTTCGGCTCTATTATTGGCACCCTCCTTACCAATTCTCTATCTCTGTTGTTAGTTTCTGAACATAAAGCTGAAAAAAGATGAGCAGTAAAGCTTTGTTGTTCATTGGCTGCAGTGGGGAGGGGAAGTTGAGATTATCCTAACACTCAGTTACAGTTGTGTCCTGTTCAGGGTAGTTCTTTAGTGTTTCTTCTGCTCTAAACTTAGTAGAGAGAGGTGTTATTAAAAATGTGCCAAGTTGACATAATTGACACTTTGTACCCTTTGATCAGTACCTCCCTGTTTTCCTCTTCCCCTAGCCCCTGACATCCACCATTCTACTCAGTGCTTTTATAAGTTTGACTATTTTAAATCTATAATATAAGTGGGATCATGTAGTATGAGTTCTTCTATATCTGGCTTATTTTACTTAGCATGATATTCTCCAGGTTTATACATGCTGCCACAAATGGCAGAATTACCTTCTTTTTTAAGACCGGAGAATTATATATACATATATATATGTATATAATGTGATATATATATATACACAATATATACATATATAGTGTGTATATACTATACACACTATACATACACACTATATATGTATATATTGTATATATATATATCACATTATATATAACCACAATATATATATCACATTATATATAACATACATACACACTATATATGTATATATTGTATATATATATATATATATCACATTATATATAACCACAATATATATATACATATATATATAATATCACATTTTCTTTTCTCTTTATAGCCACATTTTCTTTATCTATTCCTCTGCAATGGACATTTAAGTTGTCTCCACGTCTTGGCTCATATGAATAATGCTGCAATGAATATGGGAGTACAAAAATATCTTCAAGAGCCAGATTTCAATTGTTTTGTATATTTACTTAGAGGTGGGATTGCTGAATAATACAGAGTTCTATTTTTAACTTTTAACTTTTTGAAGATCATCTAAACTGTTTTCTATAACGCTTACACCAATTTACATTTCCACCAGCAGTGTTATAAGGCTCCCTTTCCTTTACATCTTCCCCAAAACTTGTCATTGTTTGTTTTCTTGGTAGCAACATCCTAACAGGTGGTAGGTGACCTCTCATTGTGGTTTTAATTTGTATGTCTGTGATTATTCGCAATATTGGGCACTTTTCTTTATACCTGTTTTCCATTTGTATGTCTTCTTTGGATAAATGTCCATTCAATTCCTTTGCTTATTTTAAAATCAGGTTGTTAGGGCTTTTTGTTTGTTTTGCTATTAAGTAGTAGGAGTTCCCTATACATTTTGGTTATTAACCCTTTATCAGATATATGACTTGCCAGTATTTTTTTCTATTCCATAGGTTGCCCTTTCGTTTTGTTGATTGTTTCCTTTGATGCACAGAAGCTTTTTAGTTTGATGTCATTTGACTTGTCTATTTTTGCTTTTATTGCCTATGCTTTAGTGTCATTTCCAAGAAATAACTGCCAATGTGTTTATGGCATTGATTGTAGTAATAGTTTCACAGGTATATACTTATCTTCAAGCTCATCAAGTGTATATGTTAAATATGTCCTGCTTTTTGGATGTCAATCATACCTCAATAAAGTGGTTTTTTAAATGCACCCATAACAACAACATGAATTGTACATAGCACACTTCTAGAAATCTGAGAACCCATGCCTGAATGCTGTCTGGGCAGTCTGACTGCTATATTCCTTTAGGTTTTAGTGACAAGTTTCCAAACCAGACTGGAGATATTTGTGAGCATCAGAAAACTGCACTATCCACTGGACTCTAAGCTGCCTCATCTTTAACAAGGTCTTTGAGTAGCTCTGATTAGTAGAGACCCCCACCCCCCATCATCACTTAGAGAAATGGTGGACATGTCAGAAGTCAGAATATTAGGTATAATTTACCAACATAAAAAGGAATGGGGTAGTGCTCAGAGGTTTCTGTTCTGACCATTTTTCTGCTCAATGAATACGATCAGAACTTCCTTTTTGTCCTTATATGTGTCAATTCACTGATTTGGGATATAGTACAGCTGTACCAGATACAGTTGGAAAGACAAATAGATCTTTTCAAATTCTGATTTCTATTGATTGGTAGTGACTGCCTAAGATGTTGATTCGGGAAGAGTATGATGTCATGACACCTGGGCTCAGTACAAAAAAGAGTTTCACAAGCCAAACATGGTGACTCATGCCTGTAATCCAAAAACTGTGGGAGGCCGAGGCAGGAGGATTGTTTGAGGTCAGGAGTTCAAGACTAGCCTAGGCAACATAGCAAGACCTCATCTCTACAAAATATAGAAAAATTAGCTGACATGGTGGCATACGCCTGTAGTCAGCTACTCAAGAGGCCAAGGTGAAAGGGTTGCCTGAGCCCAGGAGATAAAGGCTGCAGTGAGCTGTGATCATGCCATGCACTTCAGCCTGGCAACAAAGTGAGACTACCCCCCACCAAAAAAAGTTATCACAATTGAAGAGTGCCTTCTGCCATCAGGGAGGAAGTGGTAGAGATGATAGACAGACAGAGAGTTAGATAGAAAGACTATGTTATATACATACATATACACACACATATACACATAATTATATATGTCTATACTGTATTATCAAAATAATATATGTACTTTTACTACTGAGAATGTCTGTGCAAGGATGAAATTGCACAATACAGATGGAAGATATTATCTTGTTGTTCACCAAATCGTTCCCCTACAATTTTAGCCTCTTTTGAAGTTAGATGTGGCCATATTCCTGAGTTCCAGCCAATGGAAAGCATCTGTGGAAATGGCATTCATCACTTCCAGACACAGAAAATAAATCTTTCCATTCTGGTTCTCAATTCTTTCTTCATGCCCTGGCAAAAGGAATGGAGAGGGATTGGAGAGAGGATGTAGAAGAGAATGCAGCCACCCAAAGGAGCCTGAGTCCCTGAATGACTGTTTGGATCCGAGACCTCTCCGTAGTCCTTCCCCCTTTGCCTGCCAGCCTGCCTTTCATACAATGAACAAGAAATGTACTTCTACTGTGCAGTGCCATGGGATTGGAGTTGTCTGCCCTCATCTACTAACATTATATGTGTGAAAACTTTTTATGTAACATAAAGCACAATGGAAGTGTAGATTATAAATACAAGAAAGCAAAATACCATTTCCCTCTCCATATAAATCCTATATTGTTATGTCTGCTAAGAAGCCCCCTCAAAGCATTTTTATCTTTTACTACATGGGCAAATCCAGCACTTCCCTCCCCTCTGCATAAATCAGACACATGCCCACAACTGTCTATCCAGTACAGTCCTGCTTGATAATGCCAGTGTAACATCTGAATCCACGTGCAGATGCCAAAACTGTACTGGAGCTCTGGAGGAAATCTCAGGAGAAATCTCAGGGGTAGGCAGAATGGGGGCACTTCCCTGCTACCATCCCCACCCAGCCACCCGCCTTGACCGTGTCAGTTTCCTAATTTGTAGTCCTGCCTGTCTCTTCCAACCTGAGTTGACTGTGTGGTCTTTTCTTCTCCCCCCAGGTTATTTGATCTTCTGCTCTAATTTTCTCACCAGCACTTTTCTATTTAGTTTTTATAGAATTTATTTTTCCTTTCCTAAGTGTAATTTTTTGTATCTATCTTATTTGAATTTCATTTCATGTAATCCCTCCAGTGCATCCAGGCCATTTTGGATTCTAAACGTGTTGTCTCTTCCCTGACAGCTGGGTATTCATTGTAGAGTACAAATATATACTTAGCTCCAATGTCCATAACACTTATAACAGTCAAACTAGAGTGAAAGTCAGGAGAAGAGATGGCAGTTGTCCACAAGGCCCCTCCAACTGGTGCTTATTCTTGCAACAGGGCAGTGGGAATGAATGGAAAGCTAACATTGAGGACATGCTCTCAGTCTCAGGATGGCTTTGTCCCTGCATATCTTTTGCAAGTCCCTCTCTTTAGACCCACATTTCTCGATCCATAGGGCACATGGCAGACAATGGTTGCTGATATCTCAAAATTTTGCATCTTCCTTGTTCAAGAAATTGGCCCTGACTTTTAAGATTTAAAAAAATGAGAGAGAAAGTAAGGATGTGAGAGAGAGAGAGAGAGACTCCTTTTGGTCCAACTTGGTCAAGCATCCAATCTGGTTCAATAAATTCTAGAAAAGAAAGCAAAGTTATGGAGTAAAATGAGATTGTTTAGGTTCCATACTTGTGGGTACGTTTAGAGGAATCATTCTGAATCATTCTGAATCAGTCACAACCCCTCAAAGACCTACTGGTGATGAAACTGAATGGTAGAGGGACATAAAGAGGTGAGTAAACAAAGGAAGAGAAAGAGGTGAGAGAAAATGATTACAATTTTAACGTGTTTTTGAGTCTGAAATTTACCAGTAGTAATCACTCTATGAGAATAATTGTGTTGTTAACATATTCTGTTTTGTTCTGTTCAATAATATGTCAATATGTGTGTGTTATGTATATACACACACACATATTTGGTGAATACATACTACGTTACATGCACTACATAGAGTACTAAAGTAATCATTTTTTTCAAGGGACTTTCAACCTCGTAGGAAAGAAAAACACATAATCAGAGAAGTTACACTGTTGTGCTGGTGGCTACTAGAGGCCAGAGCGCGCTTAAGTAGCCCAAGAAAGGAGAATGACAGGACATCTTCCCAGAGGGGCGACACTTGAGCTGGCTACAAAAGGGAGAATAGAGTAGCCTGATGATGTGCAGCGTTCAAGGAGGAAAGGATGCCATGAATGGAGACATGACAGTGAGATACAGGATGGTGTGTTCTGGGAAAGGCCAACCCAGGCTTGCTGTGGAATAAATTAGGAAGTAAAGGAAAACAGCAAGGAAGGAGGAAAGCATAGATTTTTAAAGAGCCTTGTTGGCCAGGTTAATAAGTCTAGACATTAACCTGAGGGCATTAGGAAAACATTGAGAGATATTGAGCAAAGGAATGACATGGTCAGAATTGTATTTTCTGTAGATCACTGCAGTAGAAATGCATAAAATGGATTTAAGATGAAGACAAGCTGAGAGACACGGAGACTAGTTAAGTAGCTACTGCAGCAATCTAGAAGACAGGGGATAGAGATCTAAACTAAAGCAGAAGTAATTACAATATAGCTAACAATTATTCATGAATTCAATGAGTGGTCATTACCATTTCTTCTGTGTCATGCACTGTGCTGGGTATTTTACCTGGACCAACTCACTCAATCCCCAGAGGCCTATGCCATCAGGCACTGGTCTTGCAGATGAGAAATTGGGGACTCATGGGAGACATGAAATTCCTGACCAAAGGCCTGATAGACAATAGGAGGCAACGGCAGAATTCAGATTCAAATCTGACAACAAACGTGCCATCAACCACCAATCCAATGGTGATAGCTATGCAGAGGAGGGAATACAGGTTAGGAACATTTAGGCAATGAAATTAGCCAGGCTAGGTGATTGCCCAGCTTTGGGCAATAAGGGAGAAGAAAGCACCAAGAGTGGCTCACATGTTGGGCATGGGTGTCTGGAATAGTCAATACAGAAAAACTAAGTTTTAAGTCCTTGACATTTATTCCAATTAAATATGTCACCCAGAAAACCAGTCATTTGACAACCTTACTCTCTCGACCATTGGCCCTTCCACATTCTGTGGCAAGACCATCTCTCCTTCTTTTTGGCCTTGACCTCTCAACCAATATTTCCAGCAGTCAACTTTGCAGTCACTTCAGTCTCTTTGTTCCCTGACCTTTCACCAATCCCACCTTGCCAATCACATCCCTTGCATCAAACCAACTGTTTATACTCTGTGCCAACTCCTGGGCAGCCATTCAATGGTATCTGTAGAAAATCAGCTGGGCCCTGGTGTTTTCGCTCACCTTTCTCTTTTTCTTCTCCCATCAGCCTCCCCGTCCTGTTTTGCGCTGCACCCATCCCCTTAGGCCCTAACCAGCCAGTACCTGCTCTTTGCAGTGTGCCTTTGAATATCAAGGTCATGCCAGTGAGTTCTCTCAACTTTCCTGGATCCTCGCCATATTTCTCTCTATGCTTATCCATACTTCTTTCTTCACTCTTATTTCAGGATAACAAGTGTTCCTTTCCTTTCTTTTCTCTTTTTCTTTTCTTTTCTAGTAAAGACAGGGTTTCACTTTGTTCCCCAGGTTGGTCTTGAACTCCTGGCTTTAAGCCATCCTCCCAACTCAGCCTCCTAAAGTTCTAGAATCACAAGTATAAGCCACCAAAAAGTGTTTCTATTCTTGCCACCAACTGAGATTTGATCTATCAATTGTGTGCAAATTACTATTTTTTGTATATTATTTATTATAGAGTTGTAGGGTACAGGTGAGAATTTACTACATATGTAGGCTGCATGCAGGTGAAGTTTGGGCTTCTAGGTGACCCTTACTCCCCCGGTAGTGGGCCAGGTACTCTTTGTGTTGTCACGTTCTCCTCCCTCTCTCCCTTCCCTAGCAGTGCCCAGCGACTGCCAATCCCACCCTTGTGCTAATGTGACCAGTGTTCAAGGCCTGCTTATGAGTGAAAACATGTGGTATTCAGTTCTTTGTTTCTGTGACAATTCACTTAGTATGATGGTTTCCAACTGCATCCAGGTTGCTGCAAAGGCCATGATTTTATTCTTCTTTATGGTTGCATAGTACTCTATCATGTATATGTACATTTTCTTTGTTCGGTTCACTTTTGATGAACATCAGGGTTGATTTCATGTTTTTGCTATTGTGAATAGTGCAACAACAAACGTGTGTGCAGGTGTCTTTTTGGTAGAGAAATGTATGTTCCTCCAGGTATTCTCTGGAGAGGGATTGCAGGATTGTATGGAAGATCAATTTTTAGTTCTTTTAGAACTCTCCACACTGCTTTCCATAGAGGTTTAACTATCTTGCACTCCCACCAACAGTGTAGAAGTGTTCCCTTTTTTCCACAGCTGTGCCAGCACCTGTTGTTTTTTGACTTATTAATGATAGCAATCTTTACCAGTTAGGTGGTATCACCTTATAGTTTTTATTTACATTTCTCCAATGATTAGTGTAAATTATTTTCTATATAATTTTAAAATTTTATTCATTGTGCACATTCAGTGAAAGTTATTTTTTAAATCTTTATCCTATCTATTAAAAAAATAGTATTGTCTTTGTTAGCAAAACGCGTTTGTCATCCTAAAATAAGCCAAGAGAAGGGCTAAACTTTCCTCATCTTTACCTCGGGACAGGATGAAGTATGTTAATCTCCAATCAACAGGATCTTAATTACCTCCAAAATAAGTTTTGCTTCTATTTCTAAGGCTTAGCCAGTGAATTACTGTATTTAAAAAAAAAGTTGAACAAGTAAAGAAAGGCAAAATATCTTTAAAAAATTAGGTATTTTACTATATAGTATATTAACAAGTTTTAAAATGTCATCAACTCTAAAAGATTTTTTAATAAGAGGATTTGGGGGCAAATTAAATGAACAAATGCAAATTTAATCCTGATTTCAGAAATGTGAATATGAAAATGTGAAGAAAACAAACTGGGTCTTATAACTAAGACAATACAGTAAATTTTCTCCTGAAAATGATGTTTCTGTTTCTCTAGCATGTAGCTGTCTAACTTGATCATTTTACAGCATTCCTATTTATGCCACAGTCCCCTTTGTAAAAGTTTTGCTTATTTTTTTGTCTTATAGGGAAGAAGTATAGCAGTATCTCTCTTAATTTAGGAATTGGTTTCATGATGCTTTTGCTCAGTGGTCTTATTCAGACATATAAGCATAGCTTCAGTAAAGGTTGAAACATCAAAAGGAAAGAAAAGCCCATCACTGAGGAGGCTTTTTGGAATATGGAATAAAACATGGATCTAGGCATGAGTAAATTAGAACACACTTTTCGGTGTTCTATCTCAGTAGGAGTTTGGTGAAGAAAGCATTTTACTTGCTCCAAAATGACAGAATATTTCTTTCCACAAGGAGCCATATGTATTAGACTGTGCAGGTTTTCATTATTAGAGGATGAACTCACTCTAGGCCTGGATTTTATTTTTATTTTTATTTTTTTTAGTTTGTTTTTGTTTTTTTGTTTTTTTTTTTTGAGTTGGAGTCTCACTCGGTCGCCCAAACTGGAGTGCAGTGGCCGCTTCCGGCCACCGCGCCTCGACCTGCTGGGCTCCGGCGATCCTTCCACTTCAGCCTTCCAAGTAGCCGGAATTACAGGCATGCGCTACCACGACCGGCTGATTTTTTCATTTATTGTAGAGATGAGGTCTCGTTGCCCAGGTGGGTCTCGAACCCGCGGGCTCAGGCAATCCACTCACCTCAGCCCCCCAAAGGCGCGGGATTACAGACTGAGCCACCGAGCCCGGCTAGGCCTGGATTTTAGTGTCTTCTTGCTGGAAGCATCTGACTGTACATATCAAGCCTGAGACAGAGTCTGGACCGAAGTGTCTCCCTGCTTGAGAGGCTCATGGTTTGTGCAACTGTATGTATGTATGAACGTTCATACATATGCATATATTCATATGTGTAATGTGTGGTGTATGCACACACACACACACACACACACACACACACACACACACACACACACACATATTTTTAATGGCGTTTTGGAAAGGACACCACAGTGTTTGTATTTTTCAGTGAGTGTGCCAGTTCCTAATCTATGTTTATTAGAATGTACTAAATTCCCTGAGCCTCTGCCATGTTTTCTACCCCTTTATGAAGATTCTGTTTTCCCCTCTTCTAAAATATAACACCGGTGAGAGGTGCCAAATCAACAGCCCAGAAATCAGGAAGCTACTTTTTAACTCCCATGCTGTAGTACTCCCTTTGGGCTTCTGTGCCAAAGCTGGCTGCGAGCGCTCTAGTTTCAGCTTCCTCTTCAATTTGGCTTCCTGATGAATCATTTTACTATTTTGGCATAGGTACAAATCTTGTACATCAAACACACAAGTACACACATACATAAGCACATGCACAACTCAGGCACACCCCCATGAATGCACACCCTCATGTACATGCATGTGCAAGCACACGCATGCATGTACAACCATACACCCATACGCATGTGTATATGCATTCACACACATGTATGTACATCCACAAACCCACACATGTGTGTATATACAAGCACACACTTGCATACACAACCATACACCCACACTTGTCTGTATGCAAGCACACACATATATGCACAACTATATACCCACACGCATGTATATATGCAACTACACACATGCATGTACATTCACATACCCACACACATGTACATATGCAAGCACAGACATGCACGCAATCCACGTACCCCCACACATGTGTACATGCAAGCACACACATGCATGCACACACACACCCACACGTGTGTGTGCAACCATACACATGTATGCATGTACACAAACTCACAAATGTATGTAAGCAAGCAAAGACATGCATACAATCCACATACCCATACACACATGTATATGCAAGCACACATGTGCAGGCACAACCACACACCCTCATACATGTGCACATACAAGTACACACATGCATACACATCTACATACCCACATCCATGTGTATATGCAAGCACAGGCATGCATGCAGACCCACATGCATATGTATATGCAATACATGCCTGCATGTACACCTCATACCCACACACATGTTGATATACAAGCACACAAATGCCCAACCATATACTCACACACATGCATATATGCAAGCAAGACATGCACGCAGACCCACACACCCACACACCCACACACATGTGTATGCAAACACACATGCATATATGTACGCCCCTCACATATGCATATATACAAGCACATGCCTTTATGCATATACACATGCATGTGCATGTGCAAGTACACAATGCATGCACACCTACGCACATGTGTATATGCAATACACACCTGCATGCACACCCCACACACATGTTTATATGCAAGTACACACATAGGAACATGGTATGCATACATACATATGCACTTGCATATTCGTGCACATGTCTATTCATGTAAACATGCACACATACATCTCACATAGCTTGGGTGCCCTTTTCCTCTTACCTTTAACATCTAACCTTTTTCCTGTGCCCCATTTTCTCATTTCCCATTTCCCCCTCAACATTCCCATTTTGAGGTTATTACGTAGTTCATCACCACTTGTAAGTATATGATACCTCTACTGACAAGGCCTGAATTTATCTTTCAACAAGATCACTGAACAGTCCTGAGTACCAGCTATAGAAGTTTTCATAACCTGCCTGAGTAGAAGAAACGTCAAATCATTGAAGCTTAACCCTACAGGCGGGAGGGTCACTTTGACCTTGTGTCCTGACTCAGGCTGTCTGTGTTGTAATAAGTGAGGAACATGGAATTGAGCACTTCACAAAACCTTCTTCTCTATAACCAGGGGTGTGATCACACATAAGGATTTCCATGTGTTTTCTAACACATTTTCTCTATTACTTTTTTGTGAAGGGATCTTGATTTTCATGTTCTAGCACTTCCCCCACGCTGCAGTTTTCTTTGTGTTAGACTGAGGAGATTTTTAAAATTACTTCTTCCAGGACAAGAAGTTGCATGGATTGAGGAGTGGCTGTACCCCTCCCTAAGATCTCATCTCAACTCCATTCTTGTGCTTTTGTTCTGTGCATTGAGAAAGGGCATTGCTGGATTTGATCTCCACCAAGACTTTGTAGAAAAGGTTGGAAAGAAGAGTCAGAAGATGGTTGCATCTTTTAGTTGAATTACCCAAGTTCATTGAACCCTACAATCATGTTTTGGGTACACTTGGGCTTGCCAGGCCTCTGAGCTCAGGATTCTCAGACCTTTCTTCATATGACCCAAAAACCCACTGTTGTAGAAGCCCCTGAACAGTAGACAAGTTTGTTTCAGAAAAACAAAGAAACAAACTTATTTAAAAGTTTTACTAGCCAAACTTAGGAAGCTTCTACCACCTCAAATCTTAAGAGATTCTTTGGATATTTTTCCCAGTATTTTGCTTAACACTGTAACCCAGAATCTGCCCCCAAATCATGCCACTGGGGCTACCTCCAAAAGCCTACATTGGAGCATTCGTCTCTAAGATTGGTGGGCCTGGAAAGGCTTCCAAATGTGGGATCCAAAGGCCTGAGGTCTTGATGCCCATAATTAAACACTTTCTACTCCATTCTTCACATTCTCTAAACAGAATATTCTTTCTTGTTAAAGGAAATTAGAGTGCCCACTCCATACTGATTTTAGCATGAGGCTCTAAGGATGCCAAGCGCGGGACATGGTCTCTGACCTCAAAGATTTCTTGGTCTTGGAAGGAAGAGACAGAACAATTGATATCACAGCATATCTGGAGTATACTGATAGGCAATTGATTGAGAAGGCCTGAGCAAGGATACTAGGAAGGGGAGTTAGCTTGACATGACAGGCAGAGGAAATACGTTTTAAACAAGGTTTTAGGAGAAAGAGTAGGGATAAGAAAAAATAATTTGGAATCCAAGGAGAGGAAAAAATATCTATAAAAATAGTGACCATCTGGTTTCTCCGGGAATTTTTCAAGACGTCTGCGGGGGTGGATAGCATGTGCTACTTGTAGAGGCTCAGATGAAGAAGGGTCTAGAGAGGCCACGACAACCTGTTTACACTGAAGGGTTTAAAGCAATGAAATTAAAATATCATTTTCAACTGTTTTGACCCCTAGGATGTTTTGGCTCTATGGTTATGAACACAGATATTCTCAACAGAATTCTACCAAGTTGAAGAATTATTACTGAGAAACAACTTCCCAGAGACAATAAGATTAAGCTAGTTTAATTTCTCAATCAATTTCAGATACATTTCCATATAGAGTCCATTTATCTAGAGTAAATGATGAGGTCAGATTTTCTTTGGAGTCAAAGTGACAGAGGAAAAACTTCAAAGGAGAAAAGGGATGGTTTCAAACCTTCCCTCTTTGGGCTCCCATTTGATATAGGTCGCACAAGCTGCTGAACACCAGAACTATTCCTGCCCCATTCTAGTATTTGTGATGCTTGAGTAGACCATTGCAATTTGAGGATTTGGTTATTTTAGAATGAATCCATTGTTAAGGATTTTTTTAATTTTTAAAATTCTCTTTAGTTTTTGTTTCAAGCAACTGAACATGTTTCAAATGGGACTTTTAAGAAGAGGGAAAGTGAAGGTCCGGAAATTATGCACACTTTATTTGCCACCATAACTCTGAAAGAAGTAGAGCTTAGAGTGAGGGTATAATCCTTTCAGTCACTGCACAAACCCACAGGCAGCTGCTGGTGTGTGCCAAGAGCCCAAAGCTCTTCAAGGCCATGGAGGAACATGGCCTCCCATTCGGCCCACATTAGCTCGGGAGCACAGGGAAGTGACGAGGTCCTTTGTAGTGGAAACAGTGACTCCTGTCATGAAGGGCTTAAAAACAAGTCACTTGGGTGTTGAGGATGACTGGAAAACTGTATTTTGAAGCATCCCAAGGTGTCTCTTTAACATTCATGCCTTCTCCAGCAATCTGCTAGTCTGTCGACTTCAGCTTTCATCTTCTGGAGTACCACCCGGTTCTCTCTGCTGTGTCATGTCTGTGAAATGTGCATCACTCCCTTGCCTTTCATCTGAGAGTTTATACAAAGATTCAAGTTTTCATCGGCAATGGGTTCATGTCAGTAGGAATTAACAGAAGTTTCACTCATTGGCTTTTATTGTTAATATTTACATAACTTCCAGATTGTGGCTTTTGGGTAGGGAGACCAATAGAATGCAGAATGAGCCAAGGTCATGGAGCTCAAGAGTTGCTTTTTTTCTTTAAAAAAAAAAAAAAAAAGTTGTATACTAAGCAGTAGTATTTGGGATCTGAGTAAACACAACTTTCTGAGACAAGCCATCACTTTGTCTTTAATATAGAAACCTTCAGGGGAAAAAAGTCAGTTTTTAGTCGTTTTTGTTACCTTTATTTTCAAGTGAGTAAAACTTGCATAAAGTCATCTTTACTCAGCTGTGGTCCATTTTCTAGCACTACTAAGATCACATCAACCTGCTTTCTTTAACTTGACATTCAATTCAGTATTTTGAATACTTCATCCTCAACTTTCACCTGACCCCCTCCATTTTAAATTCTCAAAGTGGGATGACTTAAAAATTGGTTGAACACATTCTAAGTATCCTAAAATAGCCTGTGTTGCATCTGAATGATTTGGTGGACATAGACATCTTATACTCTGAATTATTTGCCTATTGAATGCTTATTAATTTTTGTTGATGGTATAGTTTTTCTATTACCCATCCCTTTTAAATTTTTGAAAATATTTGTTTATTTATTTGTTTTAGAGACAGGATCTTGCTCTGTCATCTAGGCTGGAGTGCACTGGTGCTATCAAAGCTTGCTGCAGCTACAAACTCCTGGGCTCCAGCAATCCTACTGTCTCAGTCCCCCAAGCAGCTGGGACTACAGGCGTGTGCCACCATGCCCAACTAACTTTTTTTTAAAACTTTTTGTGGAGTTCAGGTTTTGCTATGTTACCCATGCTGGCCTAGAACTCCTGGCTGCAAGTAATCCTCTTGTCTCAGCTCAAAGTGCTGGGATTACAGGTGTGAACCACCATACTCAGCTTTGAAATTTTATTAATGCTTAAAATATAAAAGCTTTTTCCTGCTTCTTTAAGCAGTATTTTCTCTTTCTGTTTGGAGGATTTGTAGCAACAAAAAAGGGGGTGAGAGGTATTGGAAATTGGCTCTCAGTGATCATCAAAGCTGCATGATGGGAACGCTGTGTGTCCTCGGATGACCTCTCTGAGTCTCAGTTTTCAAATACACAAAATGGAAATTAAAATAAATATGGTCTGTCATCTCTGTGGGGCAGAAATTATATCTGTTTTCTCACGGGTACTACTCTAAGGGGATGTTTGGACAAAGCAAACCTTTGTCTAAAACGCTATAGTGTCCTTCAAGTTGAAATGAGAAGTTAGTTGTTCTACATTTGTCAAATACCCAGACTTCTTCTCTTCTGAGAGGTTAGCACTGCAAATTCCCCAGAGTTGTTTGTTTGTTTTTTTGTTTGTTTTAAGTAGGTGATCTTTTAAGGGCTCTGCTGTTCTGAAAGTCTCAATATCTAGCACTGATATATGAATTGGTTTTTAGCCACACTGTCATAGTTATTTCCTGAATTAAAGGGACATATTGACTTTCTCTAACATAACTTGGGGATTTTCAATGCCCTCTGCAAAGTCAAGCTTAGTGAAGCTATCATCCAGTTTATTTTAGCATATACATGTCCTCGGAGTTGCCTCCACTCCTCTTCCTGTTGCTGGAGAGCTGTTCCTGCTCTGAGGACCTCACCAGAAACTCTGTGGCATGGAGGGCACATGATGGGGCTTATTTGTCAACAAATGAATCCCATTCCTGGGCCACTCACAGAAAAGCTGGTGACCAGGCAAGTCATAGGTTGTCTGTGGCTCCAGGGCTGCGTCTCTAAAACAGGGTAGTCACCATTGTCTTCTCTGCCTCACCAGAGGCAATATAGGCAAGAGACCACAAAAAATCTCCCAGGATGCACAAGTTCAGGACAAACCACTGGTTGTATTGAAAAGCGTAGATCCTATATAACCCTCGGGGACCAAAAGGGCCAAAGTCAAATATGTAGTGCAAAACAGATTGAGTGAGGCTTGATTTCTGAAGTATTTTACCCATTGTATGGTAGAAAGAATATGGGTTTTGAGGTCATATTGTTGATCAGGATTCACACAAATTTAAAATAAGCCAATTTCCAAGCACAGTGAAGCAGGCTTCAGTTCAGAAAGCTCAGTTTGAATCAATGGTTCTTTTTTTCCTTAAAAATTGATCAGTTTTGCAGTCTCTGATCTATCACATAACCTCTCTAAGCCTCAGTTTCCTTATTTACACAATGGTGCACTAAATACCCATTTTTCAGCTTCGTGTGTATGAAATAGGAATAAAATACATAAAGCACTGAGCACAATTCTGAGGTCATATATGCTCAAAAGACATACTGATTATTGTTTCTATCTAGTTTTTGTGTCTTTCAAGTCTACAATTAATTATTCTGCATGTATACATAAAAGAAGGATAAAAATAATACAGAAAAATAGCAAAGACAGGTTAAAGTTAAAGACAAAAAAGAAATGCTTTGTCAAATTAAAGATCCCATTCCTATTATCACATGGTTAACGTTTCAAGGTAAATTTTGGAATGGAAACCCTTTTTGAAATGGATTGTCCACTTGCTTATAAAGTCTCCACTGGATCAAGTTCCTTTCTTGGGTCAACACTCTTGTTTTCAGTGACATAGCACAGAGAACTGGATAGAAAAGACAACTCTTTGGTGACAAGAATTGAGATTTTAGGACTACATTAAGATGTGAGAGCAACTCCTGAGGGTTTGAATTCAGAGGATCCTGGAGACCAGAGGGAAGCTTTGGACAGCTAGTACTGGGCTTCCACAGGGGAAAGAATGTGTTTCCAGGGAGGCAAAAAGTGAGATGAATGCTTCATGAACTGAGAATGAAAGCAGAATGATGGACAAAAAACAGCCTATGCTGCAGAAGATGTTTGGTCATAGGACTTGCAAGAAGGAAGTAAAGTCTAAATAACCAGAATATTTGCAATAAAGTCACAAAAAAGGAGTCTTTCCTCTAAGACAGTGACTAGACTTGTGCCATATCTGAAGTTTTTTGTTTCACACAATTGGGTGGGTGCTACTGGCATCTAGTGGATAGAATCCAGGAATGCTATCAGACATGATGAAATGCCCAGGACAGCACCCCGAGGACAAAGAATTACCTGGCCCACGATGCCAGAAGTTTCCAGGTTGAAAAACCCTACTCTAGAGCAGCATTTACCAAACGGCATTTCATTGGTACGCACATGAGAACAAATTTTCTGTAGGGCAAGAAAAAAAGGACTTGGACAAGAAAGATTCTAATTTCCAATAAATTGAAATAGCTCTTGTGTCCATCAAACTTAAATAGGTTTCTTTATTATGGACTGTTTCTGTGTATTTAATTTAAAAAGGGAAAACATTTTCAAAAGAAAATTTTGTAAGAAATAACTTTGTAAGTTACTAATGTTCCACAAGACATGGTATGGGAAACACTGATGTTCTATTTCATATTAATTACTTTTTGGTGGGATATTATTCATTACCTACTTGAAAAAGAGTAGGCTTCATTGACCTTAAGCTGTTAAAAACAAATAGATAAAACCTTGCTCAGTGGCTCAGCCTGTAACCCCAGAACTTTGGGAGACTGAGCCAAGTGGATTGCCTGAGCCCCTGGGTTCGAGACCAGCCAGGGCAACTTGGCAAGACCTCGTCTCTACAGTAAAAAAAAAATTAGCCGGGCATGGTAGTGCACGCCTGTAGTTACGGCTACTCGGAAGGGTGAAGTGGAACGATCGCAAGTCGACGCTGGGGTGACCATGAGTGTGCCACTGCACTCCAACCTGGGTGATGGAGTGAGACTACGACTCAAAAACAAAACAAATAGATAAAAACAATTAAACATAAAACCTAGCTATGTACATTTTTTAAAATGTGAAAGCACCGAAGATTTCATGCTGAGTAGAATAACATTATCTGAATGGTTGGGGCAGTGATGAAACAAAAGAATGTTCCAGTGCTCAGTTCTTTCATACCACCTCTAGCAGTAAGAATGGCACGAGTCTAATGTCTCATCAATATGCCAGGATGCTAATACAACCTTTTTCCTTGTAGGCACTCAGTACGTTTGTTGAACTGAATTTATTGTTGATACTTAAGTGATTCTCTCCACCCCCGTTTATAAGTGAGCAGTTATAGCCGATGCTCACATCTGATTGCTGTGTTTGTAAAAGGATTCTGTTCACTCACATTTTTTTCTCTGAAATATTGCATTTATTTATTTCAGCACATCTTCCTAGAAGATGTATTCAAGAGGGAGCAAGAATAATGTATACTCTCTGGTTGAATGCGAGGCCATAATTTAAACAGAGGTGTTGGGCTGACATCAGAGCTTTTGAGTGAAAGCAGAAGCCCAGAGGAAGGAAGGGACAATTTATTATTGTTTACATATTACACTGCAGCTTTAAGTTCCCTTAGTTACTACTTGAGTGTAATAAGTATTACACAGAAGGGGGTCTGGAATGAGCACTATGCCGAAAAGGAAGATGGACCCGTGTTGTTCTGGAATGAAAGCTACAATAATCTATTGCAAATGCCAGTTTATTAGGAAACAGGCCTGTGTATTTAGCCTCATAAATTCCGCATTCTAGTAACCCAATTACTTAATTGTCTAAAAGAAAAACTTATATCGCATCTCTCTTTTGATCCTACTTAGTACAATATTAAGGGATTTAACAGTCTTAAGACCTTTTGTCCTTCAACCATTCATTAGTTTGATGTTATATATAATCCCCATTTCCATTTGCAGGGAAGTCAGTTAACATAATCAGCAGTCATTATTTTGCAGGTTTTTAAAAAACGTACTACTTTTCATGAAAAAAAAATGAGAATATTTTTAGTGGTTTTATCTTGTATTAAATGCAACCCAAAACCTGTGTATACCTTTTTTCATTGCTGTGGTTACAGATTGCCACAAACAGTGGCTTAAAACAACACATTTATCATATCACAGTTCTGTAGGCAAGAGGTCCGACTGGAATTTCACTGGGCAAAAATCAAGATGCAAGGTGTCAGCAGAGCTTTTTCTGTGTGTTTAGTTTTCTTTTGGGAACCTCTAGGAAAGGTGCACTTCCTTGCTTCCAGAGGCTATCTGCATTCCCTGGTCCAGGGATCCTTCCTCCACCTTCAAAGTCAACAATATCACATCTCTTTGACCCTGCTTTGGCATCCCTCTGACCACAGCCAAGAAAATTTCCCTGCATAGGATACATGGCTTAGTTTGACCTCAGTTGGATAATCCAAAACATTCTTCCCATCTCAGAGTTCATCACCTTCATCACATCTGCACAGTCCCTTCCTGCCATGTTAAGTAACATATTCACAAATTCCAGGGATTAGGACGTGGACATCGTTGGGAGTTCTTTATTTTTGCCTACTGTGCCTTATCACCCCCCCGCCCCCACTTCCAATGTGACTTGAGAGAAATTCCAAACGATTCCCCCCAAAATCAGATAAACGTATTTCGGAGTGTTTTATAAAACTTCAGCTGTTACTTCTTCAGCTTTGAGGTTAAATTTACCCAGACATGCAATCCTCAGCTCCACTTTCTTCCCACTCATGCTACAGAAATGACACTCCCAAAGATGCTGAGGAGAATCTGTCCCAGGACCAAGTAGCAGAGGTTGGTGGAACATCTCCCCTCTCAACTTCTGACCATCAGTCCCCATGTGTTGCCCATGGCCTGCATGGCTCCCCTGGAGAAGCTCCACTAGGTCACTTCTCTCTCCCCCCCCACCGGGTGTTGATTCCTACAAACAGACAATTACTGGTGTCAGCTGTAACTTGCTGCATGCTAGCCATTAATATTTGGTTTTGAACTCCATCGAGGATAAACTGCTCTTTCAGCATTTTGAGACTGGCTTTCTATTATTAAGAATAAAATGTTGCTCGTTTTCCAAGAAAAAGATGATTGATAGATGGATAGATAGATGATTGATTCATAGATAGTTGTTAGATAATAGGTAGGTAGATTATGATTGATAGATAATAGATAGACAGATAGAAGAGGTACAGATACATAATAAGAGAGACAGAGATGGATAGAGATATATAGACTAGATATAGATATAGCCAGACACAGTGGTTCACACCTGTAATCCCAGCCCTTTAGGAGGCTGAGGTGGGAGGATTGCTTGAACCCAGGAGTTGGAGATCAGCCTGGGCAACTTGGTGAGACCTAGTCTCTAAAATAAGTCACACACACACACAAAAAAAAGACTAGCCAGGTGTGGTGGCATGCATCTGTAGTTCCAGCTACTTGGAAGGTTGAGGCAGAAGGATTGCCTAAGCCCAGCCGGTCCAGGTGTGGTGGTCATGAGTGTGCCACTGCACTCCAGCCTGGATGACAAGAGTGAGACTCCAACTAAAAGAAAAAAATATTAGCAGGGTATGGTGGCACACAACTGTAGTCCTAGCTCCTTGGAAGGCTGAGATGGAAGGATTACCTGAACTCAGGAGGTAGAGGCTGCAGTGAGCCATGATTTTGCCACTGCACTCCAGGTTAGGCGACAGAGTAAGACCCCGACTCAAAAAACAACAACAGCAATAAAAAGATATAGATATCTAGAAATACTTTTTTACAAAGAATTTATGGACCCTGGTTGAGGGTGAAACAGAAGGAGGAATGGTTGGCAGAGTTAAAAATTTTAACTGTTTGTAAATATGTCTCTCCTTCGACCTTAGATCTTTCTCCTAAATTTCAGAAGATATAATTTTATCTTAGTCATGGAGAAATGAGGCAGTTTATTGGTAGTGAAGATGCCAACTACAAAAACCCTCTTTGGAGCTAGAATGATGGTATTAAATTTGCTTATCCCTGAAGGACTTTAGCACAGTAATCACTGCATCTGTCATTAAAAACACATTGAGGTTGTGCATTCAATAATTATAACTCCATTGGCACATTTTTTTAAAATTAAGTCTATTTTTTAGTCCATGCTTACAAACCACACTTTTATGTCTCACTGTTGGCCAACTAAGCAGAGTTAGAAGGCAATCAGCTTATTTTATACAAGTATCCTTGTATCGTGGTTTTCCTTAGATCCAGAATAAAATCCAGACACCCGGCATGTTTGGGCCCCTGAGTCCTCGTCTCCAGCCGCTCTATCTCTCTTACTCATTATTCTGCAGTCATTTAGGCTTCTTTCTGTTTCTGAAATGTACCAAATTCATTAGTCTTGTTCTCCGACTCCTCCTTCGTCCATGAGTCCATTCTCAGCACAGCCGCCAGAGGGCGCCTGCTACAACCCGACATGCGCGCTCTGCAAACAATCTTCCAATGGACTCCTGTCTTACCTGGGGTAGGAGCCATGGTCCTCTCACAGATTTCAAACCCCACCCTCCTGCCCCCATCTGAATTCAGTAACTTCTCTGACCTCCTCTTCTGCCCACTTCCCTTTGGTTGCACCCCTGACCTCTCTGTGCCCCTCAAATGTGCTGGACACTCTCACCTCAAGACCTCTGACTTTGCTGTTGCCTCTGCCTTAATGGTCTTCCCTAGATGGAGGCAAGGCTCCCTCCCTCACTACCTTCACTTTCACTGTTCTTTCATATTCTAGACCAAGCATTCAGTAGATGCTCGATCAATATCTGATGAATGAGTGAATGAACAAAAGTAACCACTACAGTTCGTGGAGACTTTTCGGACAAACCTGTTTACCGTACCTCTTGTGTCCAGTAACTCATCGCCTGTTTATATCCTCCATAGCATTCTTCCTACACATTGGCTGGTTTTCTCTCTCACTAAAAAGTGAGCACCCAGGAGCAAAGACCATGACTAACGGCTTTGTCGCTGTGTCCCCAGCACTTAAGGCAGTACTGCCACCCAGTCAGGGCCCAATAAATACCCGATGAATGAGTCCTAAAGCAAACAAGCCTTCATTTACTAAATGTCCACTAGACAGGAACATGAATATACGTAAAGGGTGGTGTCCGAGCAGGCTGTAAACTTTAGTGTTCAGGCACAGTGAGGTATAAACATGAAATCCACAGCCCTTCCAACTTCTGAGCCGTTGGCAGTGCCTGCCTAATGAGAAATACGTTTTCTGGTACTCTATAATTTACCTGGGCCCATTATTGCAGTAGGACCAGAGACTGGTTCCTTTGCTTGTGTCCATTCTTGTTTGTATACATCTCATGGCATCTTAGATCAGTGTGCTATCAGTAAATATTGGTATGATTGCAATTGTTTTATGTAGCACACCTGTTAGGTTTCAATGTGACTCATCTTCCTCTCCAGTAACAACCTTATAGATGGTTTTGGAAAAGACACTCTGAGGGCAACATACTAGCTGTTTCCACTTACATGCTGTGTGACTTTGGGCAAGTTCTTAACCTCTCTGAATCTACTTATTTATAAAACAAAGTTTTTTAAAAAGCTACTTTCTTTTGTCTTCTTTAATAAGTATTTTATTGAGCACCTATTTAGGTACCAGGGAAAGAGGGTGTATAAGACCAATAAGATTCCTAACTTTTATTCTATTGTGGAAAGGGAAGATAATAGAGTAGGAAGGAGATTACTAACTCAGAAGGATATTTTCACTGAGTGTTGCGTACTTTCAAAGAAATAAACCCAGGGTGTAGAGTAGACAGGGATGAGGTAGGGGAAACCCCTTTTGTTTCTTTGTGCTGATATCTAAATGCTGAGATCCCAGGGAATAATGTTGCAAGCAAGAATGATATTTCAAAGTCCCCACGGTGGATAGTAGCTTGGTGGTCAGGAAAGAAAGACTGGTGTAGCTGCAGTCATCATGAGAGTGGTGTGAAACAAGCCCACAGACACGAGCAAGGACTAGATCATGTCGGGTGAGCCATGCAAAAAGATTCTTGCAAGAGTCATCTTGCCACTGTTCCTGGCACCTTGTAATAGTCCAATTAATTTCAACTTCCTTTTTCTAACAACTCAATTTGCTTTATTTCATTTTATTATTATTATTTTCTGTTAAGATGGGGTCTTGCTATGTTGCCCAGGTTGGTTTCAAACTCCTGGCCTCAAGTAATCCTACTGGCTCAGCCTTCCAAAGTGCTGGGATTACAGGTGTAAACCACTGTGCCCAGCAAATTTCAGTTTTCTAAGTGGAAGGACTATATTTATTCTCCAGTAAAATAAAGGGCACAAGCAAAGTTATGTTCAAATAGTTTGCTGTGTTTGTGCTAATTTACATTTATCACCAATCACGATTTTAATTAAAGGCATGGAAAATTGATTCTGATTAAAATTCAATATTTTTCTTTATCCAAAACGTGGCTGAGTGTTTTCCCCTGGATTAATGCAACTGTAGTTTGATACAGTATAAAATGAATTGTGCCATTTCAAAAGAGATATTTTGGTTTGGGTATCTTCAAGAAAAATATGTTTTGAGAAAAGTCCTAAATGTATGTATGCACGCATGCATGCGCGCACGCACACACACACACACACACACACACACACACACACACACACACACACACACATCTTTGAATGCCTATGTGAATACAAAAGGGGATCTGAAAGTTTTCTCTGGAAACCTTTAAGTAATAAGTCTGTTTCCATCAATCTGGCATGTTTCTTTTCTGGTGAATACTTACTGAAGGTTGCCAGACTTCTGCTATGTCCCACGCAAAATGCTTACTTCACTAGTCACCAAATTCTGTGAATTTTACAGGTGAAGCAGCCTGAATGTACATTTACCTATTTTCTTTGTTTACATTATACTTATTTATTTTAGAGTTGTGGGTTACACTTGAGGATTTCCTTCTAGGAAGCCCTCTCTCCCCCGGTAGTGAACATGGTATCCAATGGGTGGTTATGAGCCCTGTCTCTCCCCTCCCTCCCTTCTTTAGTGGTGTCTAGAGACTGTTGTTCCCATCTTTGTGCTCACATGCTCAATGTGTAGGGCCCACTTATGAGTGGAAACATGCAGTATTCAGATTTTCATTTCTGTGATAATTCACTTAGAATGTTGGTCTCCAGCTCACACTGTCCAGGATGGCTATCATTAAAATGTCAAAAAAACAACCAGTGTTGTAGACACTTCTACACTCTTGGTGGGAATGTAAGCAAGTTCAGCTTTTGTGGAAAACAGAGTGGAGATTTCTCAAAGAGCTAAAAACTGAGCTCCCATTTGACCCAGCAATCCCATTTCTGAGAATATGCCCAGAGGAACATAAATCACTCTACCAAAAAGACACTTGCACGTGTTTGTTTATTTCAGCACTATTCACAATAGCAAAAATATGGAACTAACTCAGATGCCCATCAAAAGTGGACTGGATATAGCAAATGTGCTGCAAATACTTGATAGAATACTATGCAACCATAAAGAAGAATAAGAATCATGTCCTTTACAGCAACATTTACCTATTTTCTTCCCCACAAATACCACTGTCCATCAGAATTCCACCCTCCCTCATCAGTGTTTCTGTAGCATCTTCTCCTTGGAGTCTTCTTAAATGCAAATAAGATCCCTTGCTCCCCACTTTAAAACATTTGCTTGCCCTGAGTGGCTTAGGAGTCCTTGGCTTTTACCACTTGTTTACCTTTCTAAGTGCATCTCTTAGCACTTCCTACCAGTCAAAGTCACACTGAAGTTGCTTCCGTTCCTCAGAGAGGCCTTGCTTGTTCTTTTGTTCTCAAGCTGCTGCTTTTGCCTGGAACCCGCTCCTTTCACCCCACTGTTTCCCTTCCACCTTTACCAGACTCATTTCTACTAATTCATTAAGCCCCAACTTAAATCTGTATCCCATGATCCCCATCACCATGTCTATTTATATGCCCTCTCACGTGCCCACCCAGTTTTGGGACAATCAGAATTATCATGCTCCATTGTCATGACTGTCTGCCTAGACATCCACCTAGTTTATTTGCTGGTGGAGGCAGCCATGAGGGTCATCTTAAATCCCAACACTGGGCGTGGTGCCTGTCAAGGAGCAAGAACTCATGAAGTATTTCTTGAGCTTAAAAGGTGGCTTTAAATCAAACCTCTCTGAAAAAGGCATAGATAATGTTCCTCACTACTTGAGGATTAACTTCATGATCTACAATTTTAAAAATTTCATTTGGGCATACCTGTATGCATAAGCAAAAGCAGAGAGTTTCCTCTCTTTTTCTTCTTCCTTTTTTTTTTTTAACCAGGAATACTCCAAACTCTGTACGGAAATTGTGGCTTTCATTCCATGAGTTCGCTAATGACCAAGGATTCCTGAAACAATCCTAAACTCCCTAGCTTTCCATTTTATCCTGTAGAATTGATTGCTTAGAATTCCTGTTGTTAGTAATTAATTGAAAAAATAAGTCTTCATGATAGGTCAATAAATATGTTTTATGGAAGAAATCCCAGCAGTGTAAATGCAAAACTTGTGTGTTTTAAATTTTAAATGGTTACCAAAATGAATTCTCCCACTCTACCCAAAGTTCAGCTTGCAAACTCAGTAATGAATCCATTAATTTCTTGACATTGTTTTTTTTTTACATATCTCGTCTTGGCTCCCATAGGCATCTGCTGAGTCCCACCTAAATCAAAGACTACTTCATACATCTGCAATTTTTCATCTGGGTGGGGAAGTGGAAAAGGTTAGAACTCTTGTAATATAGATATCTGCTTGTTCGTACACATGCTTTGTGCTAAAAATGGTGCTGGATACTTTACATGTGGTTTCTCTAGAAATCTTCACAACTCTGGGTAAAAGGAGCTTGCTGCAGCTCCATTATGCAGATGAAGACAATCAGACTCAGAAAGGTTTAAATGTTTATTTAAGGCCACACAACTAGCAAGAAGTCAAATCTAAGTCGTTCCAACTCCAAGACAAATTCTTGCCTTTATATTGTGCTGCTGCATACATCTCAGCTGTTATTTTCCCTTTGCCTTTATGGTACAGATAGTACCGTTATTTTTCTGTGGTCTTTGCTTCTCGTTGGAAACTAGCTGTGAAAAGCTGAGCATATCACTTAGCTTATCCAGGTGTGACTTTCAGGCGGTGTCAACACTCTGGGCCCAGGTAACAGTTTTAAAGTCTGAAATACTCAAAAAGAAAGCTGAGTGGGCTGGTGGGAGCTAGTGCCAGTGCCATAATGAGGGTACACACTTCCTATTCTTGAAATTCTTTTACTCTATCCCCTACTCCTTGTCTTTGGCAGGTTGTCTTCAGGTAGCTGGGGAAGATGAACTCAAGCTATTTCCCTTCCCTCCCTATATTTGGTTTTGATCCTTAGTCCCACCTGTACACAAGCGTTAGATGAATCTCCCTAATTTTAAATGCCTGAGAAAGGGTGTACTTCACTCTGTCAGTCTACAGTCTGGAGCCCTGATGGCCCACATTTTTCCTCCCTCCCCAACACAACTGAGCCTCCAATCAGCGCCTAGAGATAATGTAAGTGGTACCCAAAGGGCTACCAGGAATACTTAATCTCTGTCACAGAAGAGGAGTGTCAATCAAAATAAAAATATAACCAGGCAGGCCATGTGTTACCACCAGGTGGTTGTCAAGAGGAGACACTCATTATGGTCCAGTGTGGACGTGCTCAATAAGAAGGTAAACGCTTGCCATGCTGATTTCAAGGAACATCTAAATAGGGCAGTGTGCTTCCAATGATAACCCAGTTTTCTTTTCTTTCCTTTTCTTTCCCTTTCCCTTGTGCTCTGAGCATCCTTCCATACCCCACATTCACCAAACTGCCCATTGCAATAGCATCCTCAAAAACCTAGACACCACTTTCTAACTATTAGTTTTGTAGTATTCCTAAAAAGGACCTTAGCTAGGCATGGTGGTTCACGCCTGTAATTCCAGCACTTTGGGAGGTTGAGACGAGACAATTGCCTGAGCCCAGGGGTTGGAGACCAGCCTGGGAAACTTGGCTATCAATAAAAAAAAAATTAGCCAAGCATGGTGATGTTCACTGTGGTTCCAGCTACTTGAAAGCTTGAGGTGGAAGCATTGCCTGAGCCCAGGAGATCGAGGCTGTGGTACCTGTGATCATGCCACTACACTCCAGCCTGGGTGATAGAATAAGACTCCAACTGAAAAAAAAAAGGGACATTTCTCTCTCCCTTCCTCTCCCACACTGCTTCTTTGTCCATAGGTTAATGTTAAAGCATATTGACTTTGCTGACTTTCAAACCCTTAACTCTCTAATTTCACTTATTTCTGTAATATAAAAAGCTATTATTATTAAATTTTTATCAGGGTGCTGAAGTCTAGTTTTTGTATGTGAATAGGCCACTATTCTCCTTCCTGTATTAGTAACTGCTTTTTAAAGCTCTTGTATTCTATTAAAATAACAATATCAAATTATGTAAATGTGCTAATTGCTTTATTGAAATTAATACCCTTATTTAGGAAGTTAAACCTTGCAAAATGACCATTTTTATTAAAAATTATGGAAGTGTGCTGGCTGTTTAAAGGCTAATGTAATTGGGTGAACTTAGCAACTGGGAAATGTCAATTAATGAGAGATTGTTAAATAATATTGTTTAAACAATCAATTTTCTCTTGTAGTTTGAAAAATTGTCCTGGTAAGGTAATAATGACTGTCTGAGGTCTGAAGAAAGGTTTATGAGTATTTTGTTCTGTCCTGTTTTGGGATCTGTTGGATTTTCTTTTGGATTTGTCAAAATTAGGTTTGTTTAGTGATAGAAATTTAAATTCGGCACTTTTAGGAAATTATACTCGGGATATTTCTCCACTGTGAAGGTCATTTTCTAGCTGGCAGTAAATGGCCACATGAGACCTCTGCCGCCAGGCTGTGAGTATTTGTTAAAATATTTGGAGACATTTAATTCTTTACCCTGAGATAGTTTTCCTTTTCTGTAGAAATGGATTTTGAAATTATAAAGATACTTGTCTCTCTGATCTTGATTATAAAAATCATTGCATTCCATTTGTAAGATATTGGGTATTCTTATTATGAATCTTAAATTTGTAGCTTTTCTACCATTGGAAATAACAATAACACTCACCATGAAACCATCTTAAAATCCATGGTCTTCACAGTAGCCTTCAACAGAAACAGCTGGTAACACTATTCTTGCAGTGTAAATGTTCTCATTGGAGCATGCTACAGAAACCTATTTATGAAAATATCTTGTGGTTTCCAAATAGTTGTAGGGAAGGGAATTTTTGGTCACTTATGTAATTTACAGAATTGAGGTCAATTGAGGATGTTGGGATAGTTCTGACAGCACTGTGAAGACAAAGGTATGAGTAATACTCAAGATCTCTTAGCTCATTTCCTAGGGTAGATTGTTTGTGAGTCGTTGGCTTTGAAAGCCAGAGGAGTGCCCCACATCTGAGTTTCTCCGTAAACACTGGTTCTTGGTGTCTTCCAACACTTGAAAGTAGTCGTTGTAAATGGAAGATCATGTATAATTTCTAGGGCTTTTGTGACTAGATGATAAAGTGTTCCTTTATTATATGGTGAGATACAGCTTTCACCCTCCCTCCCACTCTACTCCCCCATCATCCTGGAACCAAATCTTCAGCAGGTTTAATCTATTTCAGGTTTCTTTGTTCACATTGGAGATGTTTGGAGCTTGTTCCATGAACTTATGACTAATACTAAGAGTATTGATTTTATTAATCAAATCATTTGTGAACAAAAGCTGGCTTCTTTATTGCTGGAACTGAAAATTAGTGACATAAACACTGGTATCTTAACAGGTTAAACTCATAATTTCCCCAGAGGAATTTACCAAACTGGCTGTTAAATTTATCTTCTCCTCTACTAAATTTATGCAACATGAACTGCAGATAATAAACATGCCAATATACTTAGATTTCTAACCATTTCAACATAATGCTTCACATAGTGAAATCATCTGCTCAGTTATAAGACATTCCATGCACTGTTCACATACAGTCTGATAGCTACAATGCATCTAGCTTCACTCTGACTTCTGTGTGGATGCAAAGATTCTCTTGATAGGAACATATCCTTCGTTTCCATGTACAAGGGCAATATGCATCTGATTTTTTTCACCTTGGAAAATGCAATTAATCTTTCACTTTTGTTATTAAAACACCAGATGAAAACCCCATACTACCATACTAGTTGACTAAAATGTGTTTTTACCCTCCAGACATTTCAGACATTTTTTCTTTTCTTTCTTCTTCTTCTTTTTTTTTTTTCAGTTCTAAGGGAAAAAATTCAATTTTTAGCTGTATCAATAGAGTTTTGAGCGAGATGGAAGATGTTCGCCACTGTTACGGAGGGAATTTCAGGCATTGCATGGAGCTGAAATTTGCTGGCACCTGCTGAGTGAGATTTTTCTGGCCTGTGCTCTGAGAACATCTTTTATCAAGTGCATGATCATTTATCCAGCTTTTTGAGATCTAAACCAGGTCATTCTTTGATCTTTATCTTACTCTGAACTTCCTAATGGTTGAACCTGGTCAGAAGAGGGTAAATCTCAGTCCTCCAGACCCTCAGGAAGAAAGTCATCCTGTTGGTAGTTTAGTTTTCTTTGTAACAAAAGCACTTTTTTATTTAACTTATTTTACCACTTGAAAATATACTATTTTGTTTCTGCCTTCCTATAATGTGTCTGGTTTAATTGAATCTCTCTTCATAGACTCTAGGTAGTCACTGCTTGGTGGCTTTGTTGAGATATTTAAGGCTGTTTCCTTGCCTCCTAAGTGGTCCCAGACTACTGCATTTGATTTTTTGTGTCTTTTTTTTTTTTTTTTTTTTTTTAGTATAGTCTTCTCATTTGTTGTTTTCATGCTGCTACCTTATTACAATGTCTGGAGAAAAGTAGGTGCTCATTAAATACTTGTTAAATGAATAAATGATTGTCACTTTTCACTTCTTTTGCAGCATATCTGGCTATAATATTTCCTCTTCTCTTTTCTAATTGCTTGCTTCTAATTTGTTCAGGTTTTAAAAATCAGATAGCCATATGTGATAATATTGGGAACAAATCAATATAAATGAGGACTTTATTTTGGGGGAAAGTAAAAAGCCAGCACTTGTTTTATGACACTAATTTTGTGATGTCTATTTTGACTACTAAGAAGTCACATTTAAAACTTACTTCATGCTTTGTGACTGAGGTCTGAATCTGCAAAATTGCGAGATCGTTGAATTCCAAATAGGTGAGGTATCTTTGTGTTTCATTTTCCTTCAAATGGTCATTACCAGCACCTAGGAGTATTGCCAGCAGCACGCTATATAAAAATCACTAGGCCATTACTGTGTTTGTGCTTATTTTAATTAGATTTCTTTTAAATTTTTTAAAGTTGTCCAGGGAGAAATGTGTCCCTTGTGAATGTAATGTCCATTATGTAAAACTTAAGTGCTTCTGAGGCTTTGGAAAGTGTAAAATTTATGCTTAGGGCCCTTTATAGTCAATGTGATGAGATTTAAGATCAATTATGGAGTGGGGAGGAGAACTGGATACATTATTGTTTTCAAGAAAACTTAAAAGATGATAAGAAAAAAATTTTTTTTCTCACTGCCAAACAACTGACAGTTTACTTTTTTGAATTTCAGTTGAGCTTTTTAGAGATGTTGGTCAGAGCCACTTCTGTTACTCTCTTATTGTGTTCTGGCTAGAAGTGTTGGGAGGACAAGAAAATTTCTCATTAGTGACATGTAGTGACACTTCACTTTATTGTGCACGGACGATTTTCTGACAGAGATAGATGACATGGTTCAAGTTTCCAAGAAAATGTTATTCCATCATTGAATGGAGAAGCTCTGAACCAATCTTTCCGATTTATAAACAGGCTATAGATGTGCCAGATATGACAAACTGATACTGAAATGCAGAGCCTTGAAATTGAAGATATTCCTAGTTCACTGTGGGATGTATAAGGTTACAGGTAACTGAACACATTAACAATGCCATGTTTTCACTTTTCATTAAGTAGAGACATGTATGGTGCACAGTTAATAGAGAAAATTCTCCATTAGTCTGGGTTCTTTGACCCTGGATTTTTATTTTCCCATTAGGAAATACTTTTCTAGAACAGAAGGGGCAAGATAGTTTCTTCCATCTCCTCTAATACCAGCATCTCCTCCATAGGATTCCTCAAATTGGCTTTCTGGTATCAGAGAGAATAGTCCCATGCAGAGATGGACATTTCATGGCTACCCACATGCCCTCACCCTCTACAACATCCATAGCTCAACATTCCCTTGCTAATCATGCCCAGTTTCTGCTTGGCACTCAAGGAAAGGAATCAAAGATTTAAACTAAGCCTGTCAGCTGAGTCTACTCTTCCAGGTCATGTGGCCTGAGTTGTATCAACCAGAAAGTCTCTTGGGACTGTTCATTAAATTCTAAGATTAAGCAGTTCCAAGTATGAGTCAGTATAGTATAAAGATTTGAGAACAGAAACCACTGTAGCCAGTTTTAGCTGCTAAGATAAAGTGGATTCAAAAAATGGCAAAGCTGGCTGATCATGATAGCTCACGCCAGTAATTTCAGCACTTTGGAGGCCAAGGTGGGAGAAGTGCTTGAGGCCAGGAGTTCAAGATCAGTCTGGGCAACATAGCTAGACCTTGTCTCTACAAAAAATAAAAAAATTTTAAAAATTAGCCGTGTGTGGTGGCATGCACTTGTAGTCCCAGCTACACAGAAGGCTGAGGCTAGAGGATCACCTGACCTAGAAGGCTGAGGATGAGGTGAGCAGTGATTGTACCACCACACTCCAGCCTCAGTGACACAGTGAGACTCTAACTCAGAAGGAAGGAAGCGAGGGAGGGAGAGAGGAAGGCTAAGATGAAATAATTTGCTTAGTTCGGTTTCTCACATCTATAATCCCAGCACTTTGGGAGGCCAAGGCTAGAGGATTGCCTGAGCCCAGGAGTTCAAGACCAGCCTGGGCCACTTGGTAAGACCTCATCTCTACAATAAATCAAACAAATTAGCCAAGCATAGTGGTGTGCACCTGTAGTTCCAGTTGCTTGGAAGGCTGAGGCAAAATATCACCTGAGCCCAGCAGGTCGAGGCTGCAGTGGCTGTGAGTGTGCCACTGCACTCCAGCTTGGGAAACGGTAAAACTGCGACTCAGACAACAACAACAACAACTCATAGAAATGTAAGCAGAGCCCTGAACCTTTGAGTTAGCCCATCCCTGAAACCTGTCCTATTTATAGACTTTCCGGTATTGTAACCCAGTAAATTTTATTTTATTATTCAAGCCCATTGAGTTGAGTTTTCTGCTGCTTGAAATCAAAAGATGCTAACTAGTGAAACCACTCAGTCAGCCACTTTGTCCATTGCCTGGTACTGTTATAAAACTGTAAGCCACACAAACATCGTCTGAGGTCAAGGAACTAAATATAGTTAGTTCTGGTACAATCTGTAGTCAGTGCTGTGCTGGTAAATAATGGTTAACAATAGGCTCTGGAGACTTGAGTGGGGACTGATATGGAATATCTGATTATTTGATTTCCACGGAGCAAATATTTTTGCCATGGTCAATTTCAAGCAACTAAAGTGACACTGAATATGGAACTCAGAAGAGATAAATACGAACAATTGGATCCCACACGCCCATAATAGTCAATGTCAGCATACCACTAACTTGATTCCAAAGCTACTGTTTTATACTCAGTAAAACTGTGATCCTGAAGAGGATTTCCTGAGATTCCATGAATGGAGTTAAGCCTTGAACCAGAATGCCCATTTTCAACTTCTACAGTCCAGTTTTTAACAAACTGATATCTGATTTACTTATGCTTACATACGTACCCTTTTTTTTTTTTGAGTCAGCATCCATTCTGTCGCCCAGTTGGAATACAGTGGCACAATCACAACTCGCCACAGCCTTGACTTCCTGTGCTCAAGCAACCATTCCACCTCAGCCTCCTGAGTAGCTGGGACTACAGATGCATGCCACACCCACCATGCCTGGCAATTTTTTTTTTTTTTTTTTTTGGTAAAAGCAAGTTCTCACTCAGTTGCTTTACTCAGGCTGGTCTCAAACTCCTGGGTCAAGAAATCTTCCCAGCCTTCTAGAGTGCTGGGATTGCAGGTGTGAGCCACTGCATCCAGCCTGTAGCTGTTAATTTAAGCACGTTTATGTATCTTAAATAGAAGGGCCTATTGTTCTTTGCTTAAGACCAGAAAACTATTCAAATTTTTACAAAGTCAATATTTCAGTCTCAACAGGAATCCCAGTGTGTCTTCATGAAAGTGGCTACCACATATTGCCTATGTCTGTGCCAGTTACTCTAATGTACATAGCTCCTCAGAAGCAGTGGGAAGGTATCATCTTTCTCTCCATCTTATATATAAAGAAACTCAGATTCAGAGAAATAGAAATTGACCCAAGGTCACATCTCATACCAGTAAGAACTTGACCCCAGATTAGTTTGACTTCAAACAATATTTTGCCTTGCACTTGGTGTATTGTTCTGGAAAGGGTTTATTTTCACTGTGTGCTGATAGGCTTTGGGGATTTTTCTCTAATTTAGGAAACACTTGTGGGAAACAAATCATCATACCAAATAAAAATGCAGATGAAGGCAAGTGTTTGATGAACAGGTAGGTAGGTAATAGTATTCATGGCCCTTTGGGGTTCTGATCAGAGTTTTTATTATTTTCCCTGCTACCTAATCCCTCATCTCATCTTTGAGATTTGGTGGCACTAACTTATGAGGACTCACACGAGAGAACTCGTATCTTGTCTCAAAGGTCCTTTTAAAAAAGAGTATGAGAAATACTCATTCACTTCCAGAACTAATTGTGAGCGATCCATAGGTAAGATCTAAAAAGCTAGCAAAACGGTTGCATATTTTATATAAATATGAATAAATACAGTTCTTAACAGTCAGGCTGGTGAAAGAAAGAGCTGCTCTGTTTTACCCTTCTTGTGCCAAACACTACTCTGTGTGATTCCCATAGTTTGCCAGTGTGTTCTGTCTGCATTATTTGGAGTGACTCTGCAGCTTTCAATGCTCTGGTCTGAATTATTTAAGTGGAGTGATTAGCATAATCTATACTGCACCCTTAAGGACACAGGGGCAATTAAACACTGAGCTTGACCTACTGCCCTTTTTTGTTGGACAAAAAGGATTCTGCACAGCAGAGGTGATTGTAAAAATCATTTCTGTCCATGTTTGTTCCCTCTCTCTTGTTCCCTCTCCCTCTCTCCTCCATCTCTTTCTCCACATTGCACCCATCCAATTTTTATTCTTCAAAACTGGAGGGGAACCAACTCATTCTGTTGCAGTCTAAGTGGCAGCAAGCTCTCTTGGTGAAAATTGAAAATGCCAGTCAAACCGGGTCTCCAAATGTCCAAGCATCTGGATGCTTAGGGTAGTATAGTCAAATTAACCAGATGCATCCATTGAGCACCTGACTCTCTTTGGAGTCTCGTAGAAACAAGAAATATCTATATATAAAGAGAAAAATAATACTAACAAGCTAATAATGGCTTTGAGGTTCCATTGCAATCATACTATTGTAGATCTAGCAGCCACATCTGATGTACACGAAAATTATGGTCCAATATGCTATAACAAATCATTTCCACAGATTCCCATGTTGAATTCTCAAAACTTACAGATGAACAAAACTACATCGGGATATCCAAGGTAATTTCAGTATTTCAAATAACTGAAGAAAAGTCATGCCCTGCTTGGTGGAGGCTGACTAAAATGTCAAGTTGCTTTAGGTTAGAAAATAAAAGAGTTAGCTCTGTGTTAATATGGCAAACGAATCAGTCAATAATAAATAAATATAATTTGGTATTTATTTGGTACCTTTTAGAACTAGAAATTCTTAGCAGATTCTAAAAAAAAAAAAGGTTGGACTTGATGTGAGAACTATTGGCAAAGAAAGTTCCAGGATAAGTTCATATCAACCTAACAATGATTCCCAAATGAGTGCCACACAGTAGTGAAATCAACATTGTACTCGTGAAGCTGACAGTCTGAGGGGTAAAGAAGGGGGAAGAAATGAAGTCTTCCAAATTTGATGAATTTGACAAAGGAACTTAGAAATATCCATTTCTAGAATTTCTGCTTCTGACCAAATGGAATTAAAACAGAGAGAGCCATCTGCCTATAGTCAGTGATTTTATACGGGACCAAAAATGCAACATACTTTAAAATTATCTGTTTTGGCAAAGCAGTTTACAAATCCTATATCACTCACTTTTGGGAGGTTATGGTATTTAAGGTTTCAGTGAAAGATGCTATCTGCTCTGAGAAAATGACATAAAAGCCATGATGAAATCTTAATAATGCTGCTCTAATAAATGCGTTGGATTAGCAGCTAGTCACCTAGGCCCTCCCCAGAGGCAGGGCTCAGGACAGAAGCCCCTGAGGTGCTGAGGGCAGCATTTAGAGAGGAAGGCATCCCTGAAATGCATCCAGCCAGGTGAGGGAACCCCAGTGGGAGCTTGTGGGATCTTGATTCTATCTGAAGACCTCGAGGCTGAAAGAGCTGCAGAAAGGAACACCCTAACAAGAGGCTGAAGCAGCCCCTCTCCTCAATTCTGGTGGAGAAGCCTGCCTTCCCTGGTCACAGTGAATGAGGCTGGTTAAACCTCTGCTAGGCTGGGCTGCAGATAGTGTAAGTCTCCCAGCTGAATGGTAGTGAAAATGAAGCCAAGTTTATGAGATTTGCCCAAGGCCATAGAAGCAGTCCGCCTCACACCTGGGATTGGGATTCAGATCTTTCTGCCTTCCAGAAAGACAACTCCTGTCGCTCCCGATCATGTCCTATTTTTAAGTTCATTAGTTAACCTCTGGGTACTTAGCCAGTTTCAAGAGCCAGTACGTCAAAGCATTTTAAATGGACGTGCCTAAAGTGATCATCGTCTCATTGCCCAGCTCACCCTCCGAGCCCCTACAGAGGTTCTGTGGCTCATCCAGAGGCAGGCTGCTCATCAACAAGTTTCCCTGGGAGGTGGGAAGCATCTTTGCTCTGATCAGAACATGCCTGTCACAGAGTGCCAGCGGCTACCGAGCGGTGCCTGCTCGAAAGAGCTGCTGCCCCGGCCTGGGAGTTCAAAATCTGTCTTCTGGCAGAGGCTTAACTGTTTGGCTGCTGCTTCGGAAGGTCCATGCTGGTACCTCCCAGGAAGAGAGAACCAGCTGGGAAGCTGCCAGTTGCAGGCAATCTTCTCCTTCATTTCAACTCAACAAGTATTTAATGCACGCCTGCTGAGGGTCCAGTCCTTTGGGGTATGCAGCCCTCTGGAGGTCTGCAATCCTGCTGGGAAGTCCAGATACTGGCAGGAGGCAACCAGATGATACATCAAGGATCGACATAATTAAGAGCTCTGCAGTCAGGGCTGCAGGAATTCAGGGATTGTTCAGGGCCCTTGATAGAGCCCTGCTCCTGCTAAAGGACCTCTGGCAGCATTTAGTAGAGACCCAAAGAAAGTGTTCCTGTACTCTCATGGTTCCTCGTAGCACTTTAAGAAACAAGCCAAAAAAAAAGACAAAATGAGACCTCCACTAAAGGGAGAGATACAAATGAACAGGGCTGCCCCTGATACACAGGATTCTTTTCTAGACTGTTCCTTGAGCACTCAGCCTATCATATCTCTGAGGTCAAAGGGTAGTCTAACCTGGTTCCAGCTGTCACGAACACTGTTAATCAACCTTTCCATGCTAAAGTCCCAGCTCCAATTTGTCTCCTTTTTCTTGTTCTGACACTTGTATTATTTTGTTCTTGTTTTTCAGCATTCTCTGGGCACCCATAGGGTTCCTGGCACTCCGGCAAATGCCTGGGTGGCCGTGAATTCATAACTCAGAAGACAGGTTGCTGTGCGTGACTGCCTATATCTAGCAATGCAGTAGCATGGTGGCAGTTTCTGACTGTGCTAAATTCTCATTGTTTATACAATAAGAAAGCATTAAGGGCTGTTGGAACACAGAGTGATGTGTTAGGCTTGAGCCTACGTGGTATTAGGCCTGCTTTCTCACACTTTTGATACCCTCTCACCTCCTACAAGAGTAACTTCTCAAGCTAGGTGATTTGCTCCTAGAAGACTTAATATAAATCTAATCAAGTGATTATTAGTAAATAATTTGCTGGATGTCTTTCCTCTTCTTTCAAAGCTGTAATTTCTATGAAGGCACTGATGCGGTATGCATTCTTCATCATTGTAGTCTTAGTATCTTGAACAGATTTGACATGAAGTGCTTGATAGGCATTTATTAAAAGGATTGCGTTAGTTTCTCAGGGCTGCCATAACAAAATTCCACAAGCTGGTGGCTTAAGCAACAGAAATTTGTTTCTTACAGTTCTGGAGGTTGAAAGTCTGAGATCAAGGTGTCAGCAGGTTTGGTTTCTCCTGAGGACTCTTTCCTTGGCTCACAGATAGCCGCCTTCTCACTGTGTCTTCACATGGTCTTTTCTCTATGCATGTGCATCCTTAGTGTTTCTCTGCATGTCTGAAATTCCTCTTATTATAAGATTACCAGTTAGGTTAAGTTAAGACCCATCCTAAAGGCCTCATTTAACTTAATCACCTCTGTAAAGGCTGTCTCTCCAAATAAGATCCATTCTGACATACTAAGTGTGAGGGCTTGAGGGCTTCACCATATGAATGGGTAGAGTGGGGGAAATGTGGCATGAATCAGTCTACAACAGAGATGAGATGAATGCTAGAAATGAAATGAAGCATATCACAGAAAATGGGTTCATAGTACAGTGGAGAAATTAGAGAATAATACACATAAATATTGCATTAAAAGGAGTTAAGGTTACTCTTTGTGCTAGTGTCATTCTCCCTTGTGCAAAAAAGGACAGGGTGGCTTTTCAGCCAGCAGGCCAGTAATGGTGTCCTAGCTCGAGCTTCGTCATAGATTAGCTCTGTAACTTGAGACTAGTCTATTTCTATTTCTAGGCCTCAGCTCTTTAATCTACAAAATGACAGAGTTGGACTCATTGAGTCACTGTGATTCTGTGAAAAGCAGACCAGAATGGAAATATTCCTTACAGTTTTTTTATTTGACTAAGGATGATAACCGTCAGTAATTCTCTTTCCTCTGAAGCTCATGGAGAGAAAGCAAAGATCCAAAGTCTACCCGGTCTTATCCTTAATGGGATTCCAGTTACATGGAATCAGAGTCATGGGAAAGCAAAAGTCTCTACCCCAGGAAGCAATATGCAGCATCCTAAATAGGAGAAAAATCCAGCAAATCTTCTAGGTTCCCATCTTGCTGACTGGGAGTAACTCTGCTGCCTTCATCCGTCTTCTCCTGTCTTGGTGACAACTGACTTTAGGGAATACAGAGGTCAAGGCAGCAGTAAGGACCATGTTTCAACAAAACTGGTTTAACTTAGTTTTTCCTGTGGAGGCCAGAAGTCCAAGATCCAGATGTTGGCAGATTTGGTTTTTCCTGAGGACTCTCTCCTTGGCTTATACATGGCCACCATCTCACTGTGTCCTCACATGGTTTTTCCTCTGTACATACACATCTCTGGTGTCTCTCTGTATATCCAATTTCCTCTTCCTATAATGACACCAGTCAGATTAAGTTTAGGTCCCACCGTAAAGGCCTCATTTAACTTAATCACCTCCTTAAAGGCCTTATCTCTAAATACAGTCACATTCTGAGGCACTAAGGGTTAGGACTTCACCATATGAATTATCAACCTGTCCCAAACCTCAGAGCACCTATCTGGAGAAACCCCAGAAAAGACTAATTTCCACCCTATTCCACTGATGTTCCCCATTCTTTCCTATTTCAAGTGCTCGTTTGAGACATTATCTTGAGCAATGAAATGACACAGTAGAAACGTGGAGTTTCTCCCCATCCCCAGTGTAGTTCTCCAGCAATGTGTAATAACTAATTATCTGTGACCCTTTCCTCCCCTTGTTATCTCCTGGAAATAGTTTTCTGTGTACAAACTTGCTACAGATGCTACTAAAATAAAATCCTTAGGATAATTAGCAGATGCGGGGGTTTCAGAAATGTTTCATTAGTGAGCGGTGCTGGTCTAGAAGTCTGCCAGCTTGCTCGCTGCACTCCAAAAACAGGCTTGTCGCTGCCTTTGTTGGGATTTGCATATGTTCTTCCCATTTGCATTTACCGCCCCTTTGCCCAAGAAATCACCTCTCTGAATCGACAATGACTTTCCAAATCTATATGTCTTTGCTTTTCCAGTTACTGCCTTCTCTTCATTTACCCAGTCACACTGGGTTATAAAAACACGAACGCAGAAACTTGCCCAAATAATTGTGATCTCAGAAATTCAGGGCTGTTTGCATTTCAGGATAAGACGGCAGCTTCTGAAATACACTGAATGAAACTTGGGAAAGCTTGCACGCTCACCACTGATAGAAAGCAACTCCTGTGTGTTCTTGGCTTGTGCAGTCAACTGACATTTTGTTGACTCTACTTCCCTTCAATCTCCCTTTCTATATAACTTTAATTCTCCTTCTGCTTGGATTTCCCACTGCTATTCCCAGTGGCTTTATACCTTGGCTCAGCCAATCTCTGAGAAACAATGCCATGCCTCTCTCTTAGTTCTTTTCTATTCAGTGTCCTGCCTGATTTCTATCTTACCTGTGCAAACACAATTGGGATACTGTCAAGATACAAACAGTTACTGGGCCTAGGAAGCCTGTGAAAGGGATCTGACAGAGCTCAGCCAGAAGCTGGCTCTCTCTGCTTTATCACGCAAGATTGAGGATCCTGACAATCTTGATTCACTCTCACTGAGAAAATGTATCCCTAACCTGTTTTTTAAAATTTCCTCTTAATGATCCCTTTGTCCCTCTTCAACCTCATCAGCCCCTATGGCTTCCTTTCTCTACTAGGCTCCAGCCACCCCAGTCTCTTTCAACCCTGCTAGCATGCCAAGCTCATTCCCATCTGAGAACGTTGGCACTTACTGTTCTCACTTCCTTTTACATCCTTTCTCGATTACTGCATTGTGTCCTTCCAATCACTCTGAGCTCAATATAAACTCAAATGCTGCTCCCTGAAGAAGCCTTCCCTGAAGTTGTTATGATTTCACCCCTCCACCCAGTCACTCTCCTTTCCACTGTGAAATTCTTCTTAACCTTCTTCCTGTCAAGAGTAAGCTCCTAGAGGGTTGGGACGTTATGTTGCAGCAGCCACTGCTTTCTCCAACATCTTTTAACTGTGCCTGTGCCAGATTAGATATTCAACAAATATTTGTTGAATGAATAGATTTAAGAGAATGAGGTTAAGGAAGATGAATTTGAGAATAAAATACAATTCACAATCCCCAAAAAGGAATAAATCACTGGGGAAATCGTCTTGGTGGTTCAGGTTTTAGCACTTAAGTATTTTGTTCTCTAAGAGTTTCCAGTTGTGTATGATCTCTGAGAAGTGGCAATGCTGCTACCAATTTGCTTGAGCTTCATCCGAAGTCTTCAGCTATTACCTCTATGTAAATTATTCTCAGATTTGCATGTCTAGGGACAAAGGCCATCTGATCACATCATCTCCCCTCTCTTCCAGATGCTACTGCAACCTCAGTTTTGACATATTGAAAATATCGTTACTTCTGGCTCAGCAACCCAGTCTACTTTCTCAATTACCTTGTTAATGTACCTTTCTTCTCTAGAAGAAAAAATATCAAACCTCACTGGCTCTTTACTATTTTCAATCCTTTATTCTCAATGTATTAAAAGAAGCTATGTCATTTTCTGTAAAATTAAACATCCTGGCATTCATTCATTCCTGGAAACCATACTAAGCCTGTGAACTAACAGGGCCCTGGTTCTCGTGGAATTTGGAGCTACCCTTTTCTGTTTCGACTTGATGAAAGGACAGTGAGTGAAGACCACACCACACTCAGGACCCAACCGCTCCCAGGGTCCAGCGCCCACATCATATCAAGTCCCTCTTTCTTCAATAATTGTCTCCTAACTATATCTTACAAGCTGTTGTCAGAATAAATATCCTAAGCAGCAAATAATCATTCTATCTCCTCTTCGGGAACCTAAACTTTAACTCTATTTTAAGCCTACGGTTTTCTTATGCAGTACTTTAAAAACTCTTCATAATCTGAACTTCACTCTAATTAATTCCTACATTTCTCCAATAATTTCCTTTTCTAGCCAAGTCATTTTCCTCACTATCCTCTTAACCTTCATTTTTATTCCTATAGTATCTACTGTAGTATTTAGATTTGAATGAAACCTTACAAGTCACCAAGCCCAATCCCTTCGTAGATTCAAAGCAACAGCAACAAAAAACACTGAAGTCTCCAGGCTTAAAGTCAGAAAGTTAATTTTAAAAATATTATTTCCTGACTTTGAAGGTTCTTTCCCCAGTATATTAGCACTTTTGCTTGCTATTCATATGCCCATGTGAGCAACTGCTATCAGAGCCCAAAGTTCTCAAATCAAGTGAAATTAAGAGGAAGGTTTTGTTGAGTGAACCAGGGAAGAGGAACAAGGGAAGAAAAGGAAAAGAAGGCATTGTACTAGAAAGAGCCCTGTTTGTAGTTTTGAGTAATCTGTGTTCCCTTGTTCATCCATGCTTGCCATTTGGGTCATTTTAGAATATAAGACACCAGTTGGGCACAATGGCTCGCACCTATAATTCCAGCACTGTGGGAGGCGGAGGCAAGAGGATTGCCTGAGTCCAGGGATCTGAGAGCATCCTGGTCAACTTGGCGAGACCTTGTCTCTATAATAAATCAAAAAATTAGCCAGGTGTGGTGACTTGCCTATAGTTCCAGTTACTTGGAAGACTGAGGTGGAAGGATCAGCTGAGTCCAGCAGGTAGAGTCTGCAGTAGACATGAGCATGCCACTGTACTCCAGCCTGGGTGACAGAATGAGACTCTGACTCAAAAAAAAAAAAAAAAAAAAGAATATAAGGCACCCATTCTGGGCTGCCATATCTTTAACAACCTAAATTCTTGAATTTGTCTCAACGCTGAAGAAAAGAACCAGGCACCCCACATGGTTGTTTTTTGTCTTTTAGCATAAGGCCTGGGAGTCCACCTACTGGGGAATAGCTGAGGCTAGGATTTAAAAGTCCAATCGTTGTTGACTAATAGTGCCTCAGTGGTAATTCCAATATGCCAGTTAGTGCATAATGTCTCCCTGCACGAAACCTGATCAAAAAGCTTTAAAGCTGCTTGGTCCCTACTGTTTGCGGAGGAAAACATGGGGACTGAGGGCCTCAGAAGGAGGGGCAATGTGGACACACAGAATGACAGGGCAAGACCTCCTTTGTAGAAAGACAAAAAGCGGCATCATCCCCAAAAAGCACTGCACTGCAATGAGACCGTAACTCTTAAATGATGTGTAAGGTAACTATTTAAACCACTGACAAAAAGGCCAGCAAAATAATAAATAATAACAATAAATAATTTTTTTAAAGCAGTCTTTTCTTTTTCTTTCCTGTGTTTTAAAACCTTCCCATTAAAAGAACGCAACATGCAACAGCAAACACAGATCAGCCTTATTAGGAAGAAAGAAAATTGTTTGAAATAAACCTCAAAGAGAAAGAAAAAAAGCTGTCATTTTCTTTAAGGACACTATTATGTTCTTATTGACAAGACAAAAGAGTAATCAAGTTAAATTATAGCAACTATAAGCTTGATCGTTTGGTTGGAGGGAACTAAAGAAAACTTTGCTGTTAAAAGAAGAAGAAAGAAAAGCAGACCTTTTAATCAGTCCCTACCGAAGCAATCACTACTGACCTTACCCCTCATTGAGAGCTTTCTTGAGTCTGTTCCAGGGGCAAAATTCTTACTTCATTGATACAATGAAGGAATTTTAAAACCAGAAGTGTGCTTGACTAATCATCATGCTGGAGTCTCTTATTTTATAATTGGAGGAACTATGGCAGTTAAGGAAGTGACTTGCCTATAAACACCCAGCTTTTGAAGCTCAAGGTTAAATTCTAGAAACCAGCAGGAACTGAAAATTATTTTCTCCAAGATAGACTCTGTTTATTCAGCCTTATTACAAAATCATCATGCTAACAACAAATTCATGGTGATGTTTTTGAAACTTATCTCCAAGCATATTCATAGATTCTGAGTATACCTGCAGAGCTCTTGTGAATTCAGGGTCCCAAGTTCCTCCTCCCTGTCTGGACTAGGTATCAGACAAAGAAAAAGCATCAGGCAATCCCCATTCTTCCTTACTGCTGTACCTCCGTGACAGTCAACACTTCCTACCCACACACTCTCGTGTTGAAACAGATACAATACCTCTCTGGCCCCTGATATAAAAAGAATGAAACAAGAAGCCCCTCCTAGCCACAAGTGAGTTATGGGACTCTATAGAACTACAATGAGAAAGGCCAGACACCTTGGAAGTGACAAGCTCTCCCTTATAATATATAGTAGGAGTTCAGAAAAAGGAAAATGCAATAATTTTTTAAGTACTTGGGACCATTTTCCTTTCTTGCTTTTCTCCTGGAGAAGAGTCTGGACACTTTTTTATTTGGAAAGGTGTATTGTGACATTTTATATCGTTCCTTCCACCTTTTAATAGCTCTGGCTGCCCCAGGTGCTCATTTTCAAGACACCCTCGGAGAAGGGGGACTTCTGGCAGCCACTCCACGACTGACAGCTTTGGAGAAATGGCAGGTTTTAATTGATGTATTGTGAGCACTGCGCTTTCTCTATCTCTCTTTTTAAAAAAAACTGTTGGATCCAGTATTCTCTGAGGACCTATAGATTTTAATAATTATTCAATTATTCCCTTTTTATTGAAACTTGTATGTCCGTAACTGACTGATGGTCTTCCAGGTACCTTTTTGTCTTTGTGTGATACTGAGCATCATGCCAATATCTCCTGTCTCTCTTCGAATATACTTTCTAGACAGGAAACAACCAACCACTCCTGTACAGATTGTCATCAGAGCAGCAAGTCATACAAATTCTTCTCAAATTAGTTGTCTGTTAGTTAATCATTATAATGAGATGAAATTGAAAAGTGAGGTTAAAAAGCGTGAATGTCAAGTACCAACATTTCTCATTTTACTTTGTTTTTAATTTTTTTGTTTTTTTGAGTTGGGGTCTCACTCTGTCATCCAGGCTGTAGTGCAGTGGCATGATCATGATGGCATGGTTCATGGCAGCCTTGACCTCCTGGGCTTGGGTGATCCCAAATAGCTAGAACTACATGTGTATACTACCACGCCTGGCTAATTTTTTTTATTTGTGTGTGTGTGTGTGTGTGTGTGTGTGTGTGTGTGTGTAGAGATAAGATCTTGTTATGTTGTCCAGGCTAGTCTCAAACTCTTGGACTCAAACAATCCGCCCTCCTCAGCCTCTCAAAGTGCTAGGATTACAGTCGTGAGCCACTGTGCCTGGCCACAATTTATCATTTTAAAATATCCCTTAGAAAGACAATGTTCCCCAGGCCAACAGTTCTGTGGGCATTGGCTACACGAGTCATCCCATATCATTTTGGTTCATTGCCAGTTCTGTCAAAGCAGCAGAGTATTTTCCAAGAGCCTAGAGAATGCTGGCTCTGCCATTCCTCTGCCCAGTTTAGCCAGCGCTTTGGTGCTGGTGACCATACAGACTCTGCTTAGGCCTTAGACACTGCTCCCAATAGGAACCACAGGGAGATTTCTCACTGCCAGAGTTTCTCTCAGCATTCTCATAGACTTCAAAAAATAGCTTTTCAAGGTATAATTAACATATCATAAAAGCCACCCATTGTAAGTGTACAACTCTACAATGTTTAGTAAATTTGTAGAGTTGTGCAACCACCAGTATCTTCCATTTTAAGATTATTTCCATCATCCCAAAATTTCCTACTGGTTATTTGCTCTCCCACCCTAGCCCTGGGTCACCACTGATTAACCTTTGTGTCTCTATAAATGTGTTTTTTTTCTGAGCATTGTTTATTGATAGACTTTCATAATGTGTGGCATGACATGTTTGAGGTTCACCCATGTTGTAGCATGTGTCAGTAGTCCATTCTTTTTTATTACTGAATAGTATTCCATGGTAAATGTATACTACATTTCTCGATCCATCCACCAGTGGGTGATCATTTGGATTGTTTCCAGTGGACATTCACATGTATTTCTTTGTATGGATGTGTTTTCTAATAAACCATTTGAGTGTCACTTCTTACATGCTTCTGTGCCCCTAACTGTGCTAATCATTTTCAATGCATTATATCAACAACTAGGAATTTTAATCAGGAAACCAAGGCTTATAAAGAAGCAACTTACTTGAAGAAGTGTTTCTGGGGCCAAAATTCAAGCCTGTGATCTCTGAACTGTCCCAGGCAGCCTCTATAATTCTCTAACAGAAAAGCAGGCATTTCCATGAAGCTTGTACAGCAATCTTCTCAGCCTATCCTCTAGCCACATCAAAAGTCCCCTATATGACCACTCTCAATGGATTCATATACAAATATTCTCTTCGAAATCACGGCAGCTCCAATGGTCACTTCAAGCCCAGTTTTAACACTGATACATAGATTCGTACAAATGTATCAATTATCTGCTTTATGCTTAGTACCAAGGTGGGCACTGTGAGGAAACAAAAAATGAACGACAGGCAGCCACGGCCCCTCAAGGTCAGCATGATGGGAAGATAAGCCTCATGCACACATGTCTGTATTATGTGGAACCAATGACATGTCTCATGAGAGCTCTGATTATTTAAGAACCTGTGCTGATATCCATACCACTCACAACTCAGATGGCACCTGTCTGTTTTCTTCTTGAGTTATGTTGACACTGTGGAGCTAAATTACTAGTAGAGCTGGACAGTGCACAATTAGTGAACTACTCAGAAGATATTCTGTGGAAACATTCAGGAAATGTTAACATTATTTAAGACCTTTTTTTATGTTTCTTGGATCGTAATTGGATAATCTGCAGTCTCATATATAGATAGATAGATATGTATATAGATAAAGATATATATAGATATAGACATGGGTACATAGATATATTTATAATTTCCTTGGAGGCTTATATATATTTAGTCCATGCATCCCACAAATCTGTATTAATCACCTAGCTCCAATTACAGTGCAAGAGTTTAGCAGGGAGCAAAATAGAGTTCCCTGTCCTCCTGGTGCTTATAGTTTCGAAGAGAAGATGGATATTAAATAAAGATATCCATCACTGAAGTTGTTAGGAGTGCTATGAAGAAACTGAATATGTCAATGGGATATTTTCATTTATACATGTGTCAGGGCAGAAGGTGATAGGCAGATGCCTGGCTTTATACTACAACAAAACAGACCAAATATCCCAAAGCTAAACAAAGATAAAAATAGGGCCTCTTAAGCCAACGTGGAGAGGAAAAATTTCCAGGGGCAAGTGTTAGATCCTGGTGACTTAGAGTAGGGGGCTGGCAGGAGACATGGAAAGAAACAGACACATTTATAAATGAATAACCCTTCCTTCTGGGTCTTTTAAAAATATTCTGCAAATCTCCCATAAAGACTGGCAATTTCTCTATCAAGGCTGAGTAACCTCATATATCAATTCTCCATTCTCCCTGCCCAAGTCTGTGATAACATATCTTCCATTAACCTATGCTGAAAGAGCCATTTCTATTCTAAGAATCTATTTATGTTCCCCTATAACTTTCTTAAAGATATGCCTCTGGGCTGTAATACCTCAAGCTTATACTCAGCTGAAATGTGAATACTTTTGCCAAATTTCAGTAACATTGATTGAGCCTTTTCTGAGTCATTTGATAATAGGGATGTGCGAATGTCTTCCCTTTGTGGGGGTAAAAAAAAAGCATCCCTTTCATTTGAAGGGACTAAGGACTGAATTTGCTTTTTTGTTACTTACCATAGATTTGGTCTTCAATGTCAACAGTATTCTATGACTTTTTTTAAGTTACTTCATGATTTAGAAAACAACAGGTAATCTACATTCTGAAATTTCTTTGAATAAATAAGTATATCTTCCTGTTCTTCTCTCTGTTTTTATTACCTTAAATGGCACAATTTTTGTTTCTGCTCCTTCTCTCTGTATTTTCTCAACTCTTTGCAAAGTTCCTTATGAAGCTTCTCTGGTTAATTCTTGTTACTTTCCATTTGTCAGAAACTTTTAGTTATGTGATCATTTTTTCTGAAAGATCTCTAGGATAAAAGTCTAGTTTTACCATTTGTAATCTCCATATCCTATCAAATTTGCTTTTTTGAATATGTACTGTCTTGTACCACTTTCTACTGAAGAATGAGTTGTCCATTTTTCTTCCAATTGCCTGTAGTGATTAACAGAAATAACCTCATATTTTCTCATATTTATCTTTATCTACCAGTCTCATTTTTAAAAAATTCTTCTTCATTGTAAGAAAAGCATATAAAGTTGCCCCTACATTACATTTTGGTTAAATTATCTTATGGCATGGATTGAAAAGTTTTTATAATTCCACCAGGTTCCTGAACCATATTAAAGTTGTCTTAAGGTGTCAATGAGCAAAAAAAACCATTTGTAAAAGCTGCTGGGTTTTTAATAACATAAGAGCAATTAATACTTTTATATATGTATCTTCACTTAAAAAAAAGAAGTCAGACATAATACTGATTTTATGATATATTTGCTGAAAAAAAATTTGAGTATCACTTTTACCATAACAGTAGAAAAGCCTAGCGGGGTTCAGTGGCTCAGCCTGTAATCCCAGCACTTTGGGAGACCAAGGCAAGGCAAATGGATTGCCCGAGGCCATGGGTTTGAGAACAGCCCTAGCAACTTGGGGAGACATGTCTCTCCAAAAAATTAGTTGGGCATGGTAGCATGCACCTGTAGTTCCAGCTACCTGGAAGGCTGAGGCAGAAGGATCACTGGACCCAGCAGGTTGACACTGGGGTGGCCGTGAGCATACCACTGCATACCACCTGTGCACCAGAGTAAGATCCAACTCAAAAAAAAAAAAAGCCAGTAGAGAAACTGAGGCAAAAGTGAACAAAATTACCTTATTTGGAACAAAGACTATACAAGGCATTATACTAGAAACTGATAGAAACAAAGTGATAAATAAAATATGATTCCTGCCTCTAATAGACTTATGCTTTAGTAGGTTAAGAAAGAAAAAAAGATGTTCACATATCAGTAATAATATGAACAAAGGAAAATAAAAACTGAAAGGAAAGAGAGTGATATAATAGGCATAGTCATTTTGCAAATTCAATACTGAGTCCTGGGACCCACAACTTTGAGGCCAGCATGAAAGAAAAGGAAGGTACAGTTAATGCAGTCTGTGATTATGAATAGGCATTTGAAATCTATATTTTTGAATGAGTATCTTTGCTTTTCATCCCAGATATCATAAACCACATATATTATATTGATAAGGAAATCTCCATTTCCTGAGGAAGGGAAGTTGAGAAGGAAATTGAGATTTGGAACTGGCTTGATCTCTAGTTACACTGCTTATTCTGATAAAAAATCATCATCATCATCTCCCTTTGCTTTGACCAGATGTATTAGACTTAATTCAAAGTAATGGAGATGATTTTTTTTTTTTTTTTTTGAGTTGGAGTCTCACTCTTGTCACCCAGGCTGGAATGCAGTGGCATGCTCACAGCCACTACATCCTCGACCTGCTGGGCTTAGGCGAGGATGTGGTGGCTGTGAGCACATCACCACACCCAGCTAGTTTTTGTGATTTATTGTAGAGATGAGGTCTCACCAAGTTGCCCAGGCTGGTCTCAAACCCCAGGCTCAAGCAATTCTCTCACCTCGGCCTCCCAAAATGCTGGGACTTCAGGCTGAGCCACTGTGCCCAGCCAGAGATGATTTTTTTTTAAGGTGAAATGGAAAAAAGGAGTGAATTGCAGAAGGTATGAATTGCAGTATTGGAATGTTGTCTAGGGAGAATGTTAGTTTGTTTTTTTTTTAATTTACTTATTGTAGAGATGAGGTCTCACCAAGTTGCCCAGGTTGGTCTTGAACCAGTGGACTCAGGCAATCCTCTTATCTCTGCCTCCCAAAGTGGTGGTATTAGAGGTATGAGCCACTGTGCCCAGCTTAGGGGGAATGTTAACAGCCAACCTGGAGAACTCTAACAACAAGAACAAAAAAAGAATGAGCTAGAGGACACATCGAATTAAATGATAAACTGGATGTGAAACCCACAGTGGAGGCACTGACATGGAATAGGTGCTCAATGAATATAATTTCTTCATTGCCCTTTCCCTGCCCTAAGCTTGTATGTGCTGCAGCCTCTGTCCACATAAGCCTGCTTACAAAGAGAGCATCAGGTGCCCCACTGGCACCTATAAGTAAGGGGTCCAGTTCTCAGAATCCACATCTTTCTCCTTGACTTCTGATGTTTTAAGTAATTCTTAAAAGGGTGTTGGCTTTCTCATCCTGCAGTGGCCCTCTTCTTTTGACCCCAGCGAGTTCTGAAGTTGTAAGCCAGTTGCAAAGGGATGAGTCCAGGTGGGATGCATTTATGGTGACCTGGCATTTTCTGCTAGAGTGATTGATACACCATAGAGACCATTAATGAGGGATGGCCAACAGGACTCCCAGAACACATAATAGTAGTATACCTACACTTTGATCCTCTCTCTAGACCTCTGGGAGCCCTTTTGAATATTAAACTCATTAACCAAAGAAACCAGTCTGCTATTAAAGTATACATTCCAGTTTAGGGCTTTTTTTTTTTAAATAAAAATGCTGTGGGTGGCTGATTCAGCATTAGGGTAGCTTTTCCCTTACTTCCAGAAGTATGTCTGAATTATTTTATGGCTTAGCATGGCTCTTTAGAAGGTTTCTGAAGACTTAGAATTTAACATTTTTTCTGATGTGGTTATATCATATTCTACCAGTGTATCAGGAAATATGCTTTGGAAAGGTCTTAAAGAAAATTTATAGGATGGGACCACAGCATGTAACATCAGGAGGGCCTGACTTGAATATGATATGAAGGAAGACTTCCCTAAAGAAGTAACTGATTAATAATAGGAGATAACCACAGGAAGGGGTAGGGGAGGGAGGTATATGTGAACTAGAAGGAAAAATGGTGTTTTTCAGGGACTGAAAGGACATGGTTGCTAGGGTGAAGAGAGAAGGGGCATAGATAATAAGAAGTGGGCAGGCAAGGACCAGACCTTATACTGTTTCATGGGTCATCTTAAAGAGGCATGAACTCTCTGGCCTCTGCCTTAGAAAGAGAGGAAGCCAGTGATGGATTTTTTTAAGAAGAGGGTATAATGACCAGATTTGCTTTTAAAAGATCATCTTGCCTGCCACATGGATAAAGGATTAGAGAGAAGAGCAAGAATGATATTGAGAGAACAGAGAGGAGGTTGTCACACTGCAAGATGGCATTATGGCAGAGGATAGCATGATAATTCACCCTTGTCTTTCAGGAATTTGCAGACTCGTAAGGAAGTGGACATACGTACACAGAATTATTACAGTGTCACATATGATCGTGCCATGATAATTAAGGAAAACAATGTGAGAAAGGAGAGGTCACTTTTAGCAGAGAAAATCAGGGGAGTATTTTGTTTATGTGTCGAGCAGGATTCAATGAATTGAGTAGCCTGAGGCTTGTTTTGTTTTGTTTTTGGCTTGTTTGTTGTTATTTAGTTTTAGATATAACTGCTTCCAGATTAAGAAATTGCTTTAAAAGTAGCTTTCCCACTGTTGTTGTTGTTTTGTTTTTTTTTCTTTAAAGCTTCACATACAAACACATTTGTTATTCCAATTCACATTATCTCTGTCAGGCAAGTACAAAGCAGGTTTGGTTTTGTTTTCTTTTAATTCCCTTTTAGAGCGAGTGAACGAGTTCCTTCATTTCTCTTCCAGGTCATTTGACAATCAGGACAGCTGGGAAGGGTTTAGAAACAAGTCACTTCTCCAGAGGACATACTGCTGCTTTAGAAAATATAGACACAGACACACAAATGCCTATACAAATGGGGATGGGTATGATGCCTTTATCCTAAGAATTTGGGAATGAATTGCTTTTAGACGGACTTATACAAAGTTCCCCTACAGTTCTTGGGGCCCCTTCTTGAAACACCTGTGTGAGCATGCTACTTACTAGTTACAACTGACCACACCTACATGCAGCTGTATCTCAGTGCGAGCCGCTGGCCTGCAAGTGCACTGATTTGCTATAGGGAAAAACTGTCAGGCTCCTCAGTGAATCACGTTTGAAAAGAAATCGACTGGGTTACACTGGGGTCGTGAGCAAGAAAACTGTTCAGTTGGTCATGTTAGGGGGGATTGGGAATGTTCTAGGTCATGATTTCATGTTGGCTCAACTCCCAGCTGCATCTATACATGAGCTTGCATAAGTCATTTAAGTTCTCTGAGTTTCTTTGGAAAAATAAAGTGCCAAGGCGGACTGATCACCCAGGAGTTTTGCAAACTTAGTTCCAGATATAGATTTCCATCTAGGAAAGCTGTGGACTGATTTTTCAGAAGGTTTAGCCAGTATTGCAAGTATTTCGTTACGTATATAGGTCTATACACAAGAGAGTACTTGACTGTGTCCTTCAGATTGATATCAGAAAAAAAAAATAGAGAGAACTGAGCAACCTCTTCAGGTCCCCTCCCACTGTGGGAGTTTTTCTGTCCTCTTAATAAATCCTGCTTTAGAGAGAGAGAGAGAGAACTTCTTTATTCCTCTAGTATCCAAGAAACATATTTGAGCCAAAGGGATGGATAGTTATTTGAATATGAATTTTGACAGCACCCAGTGGTTTCTGCAATTGAAAAAATGGCGTATCTGGACTAAGAAAGATAATGTCTCCTATTGTTTGTGTTCTTACATCACACCCAGAAAATTCTGTTCCATTTGAGATTATACAATTTAAGAATGTTGACAAATCTGAATGCATTCAAAGAAAGGTGACAAGGATAAAGAACAATCTGGGAAAATGGCCATATCCTGAAAAGTGGCTGAAAACTGGGAAGGCTTGGTGTGAAGAAGACTTAGGGATACATTACAGCTGTCTCAAACATTGTGAAGAACTGTCAGAGGAAGAGGAATGAGACTTATCCTGGCTCTGTATTTCCTAATAGACCTGAGGTAAATCAATTGAAATTGCCAGGAGCTTAATTTGGGTAGAGTGTGGAGAAGAAATTTCTGACAACAGTATGTAGCCAAGAATAGAATGGGACTTAGTTTCCCTTGTGTGAGGAGTAATCCGGAAGAGACTGGATATTAATATATTGATTGTGAAAAGCAATGACTCATATTTTAACATGTATTAACTCAATCCTTATAATAACCCCTTGATGTAGCTTCTATTATTATTTCCATATTGCAGATGAGGAAACTGAGACATAGTACTGTAAACCAATTGCCTAAGATCACATAGTCAATAAAAGGTGACAAAGGTGGATTTGAGCCCATGCAGTTCTGTTGTAGAGTCTGTAGGCTTAACCATGCTGCCATGTTGCCTCTGGGTGACTATCATGTAGAGATGTCATACATAGGATTTCTGCCCTCAGTTTCATGAGTGGTTTTTGAAGAGTTCACCAATGGTGGTGCATTCTGTGGTGCCTAACATACGCAGATTCCATGGCAATACATAACACATGCAGAGGTATGCCTGGAGTTTCTGGTAGTGAGGCTTTATGCCCAATCGGTCATTCTGCTATAGCCATGCACAGTCATCCAGTGCCTTCCCCAAACCATCTGAAGTTGGGGTTCATTGTTTCTTGTTGGAATTTTCCTTGTCCATCATGTTGATATTATCCACTTCAGCAGCTAGACTCTAATATTCCTTTAAAATAAAATCACAAAAGTATCCAAAAGCCTTCTTTCTGGACTTACAGCCCTACAACTAAACTTTCCTTCTAAACATGATGGATAGCTGTTTCTCCTCTTCCCCATCAGGGACTGCACCTTGTATGGCTATTAGAGAGAGATCTCCACTTTATCAGCTCTTTGCCGTTAGGAAAAACAATAAAAAATGGAAAGTGTTTTCCAGTACAGGAAGGAAGAATCCCTTTCAAACTTGATAAGATCTATCTAAAGATAACTGATCAGGAAGGAGAACTGACCCCATTTCATATAGAGGTGCTTTAAAATAATTTGACAACAGGTAGTTAAAATGCACGTATGCTGTGCTGTCAATCACATCTTGTCCTTCTGGATTTTAACGCTTATTTTACTTGAGGGAAGATGATATTTGAACATTCTATGGCATCCATCAACAAGAATGCACACATGGTTTCAAATAAGGGTTTTCAGCCTTCTGAAACCAATTACTTCTGCCTAAGTAGAAATGCCAAAGCAGAGATGTGTCAGCAACTAAGATAATAATTTTTTAAATTAATATACACAGTGATGAAACAAAACAACAGATTTTGTGTGTGTGAATGCACACATATACACATGCACAAACCTTTTTTAGAGATTTTTTTTTTAAGTCTGTGTCAAACAATGTTAACCCAGAGAGATGCAGAAATGTCAGACACATTACATGAGCAGGACTTGTGGCTGGCATTTGGCTGTCAGCAGGGGAGGCGTCCTACCCAACTAATTCCTCAGGAACCTCATGCTGAGGCTGTCTACAGGGAAGGGAGCAGGAAGGGAGGAGGGGAGAGCAGATATTGCCTATTCTGTTTTTCCTTCCCAGCTGGAGAAGGCCTCAGCTGTGTGAGGCTGGGACTGCTGGGGATTTTCTGTAGTTAGAGGGGAACACAGGGGAAGAACATCCCGTTCCCAGCTTCCACCGATGGTGAGCCCACCTCTCCTGATCATTAGCGTGGCTGGCACACTCGCGTGCAAGCCAGATCACTTCTTATGGAGACTCGGCAGTGCCTCACCTCAGTCTGTGAGTTTTCTTCATGGGAAGGTTGTGATGGAGTCTCTGGGTAAGGATGATGGATGTGCATGCAGATAGGGCTTTGTGAGGACCTTTCGTAATTGACAGAGTAGTCCTAGTATTTGCTTTAACCCTTCAGCAAGTATCCAGGGAGAGATGGGAGAACTGGCAGCAAAACTGGTTGATTTTGCACCGCAGTTGTCTTACGGTACTTGTGAATTCTTCTCACTGAGTACGATTTCTAATTCCTAACAGGCTGTTGATCTAAATTTTTTCTGCTACCTTCACGATGTCTGCAAGGTATATCACCAGAAAGATATTCTGTGAAAATAGATATAAAATGGAATTTATTAACTGTAAACATCTGTTAAGTCAAGCATCCTGTGTCTATTGCCGAAATACTCTTTTCAAGTTACTCTGTCTACATCTGTCACATTTTTTTCACCCTCCAGAGACCTATTTGTGGTAGCTCTCTGTGTACTAATGAAAATGTGTGATTGGTTTTACCCTTTATTGTAGCTCTGTGTAAAGACATTTTAAAAATAGGCAAAAGGAAGCAAGGGGAAGTGATCCATTGTATTAACTGAATTTTCTTCAAAACGTGGCTTAGTCTTGCTATTTGTATGTGATATTTAGCATGTTGAACACATTTTTTGTGAAACTCGTGGTGTCTTCTGCTGCAGGTGGCTGGATTTGTTGACAAATCTTCAGGTGTACCATTTGCCTTCAAAGGGCGTGCTGCCGTCTTGTCAATTTAGATGGAGTAATAATAACTCCTCACATGTCAGGGCAACTTATGTTTTACAAAGTACTTTTACTTAGATTGCTGAATTGCTCTCACTTTAATATTACATCCACCCTCTGTGGTATGTATTCCTATTGCTATCAGCTCCAGATGTGTGTTTGTTTTTAATTTCCAGTTTCAAGGGGTATGTGTGCAGATTTGTTACATGGGTATGTTGTGTGATGCTGAGATTTGGGATTTGATTAAGCGCATCCTTCAAATGGTATGCATGATACCCGATGGATAGTTTTCCAACCCTCCCTCTCTCCTTCCCTCCTTCCTTACTCCCTTTATGAGTTTCCTAGGCAGGGCATAGCATCTCAAGCCTGTAATCCCAGCACTTGGGAAGGCCAAGGTGAGAAGACTGCCTAAGCCTATGGATTCGAGAACAGCCCGGGCAACTTGGTGAGACCTCATCTCTACAATAAATCAAAAAAATTAGCCGGGCATGGTATTGTGTGCCTGTGGTTCTGGCTACTTGGAAGGCTGAGGTTGAAGTTTCGCCGGAACCCAGTAGGTCGACACTGGGGTGGCCATGAGCGTGCCACTGCACTCCAATCTGGACAACGAAGTGAGACTCCAACTCAGGAAAAAAAAAAAAGAGTTCCCTAGTCTGTTTCTCAATTTTTAAATGAGGAAACTAAAGGCAGAAGACTCATCTAAGACCATACAATTAGTAAGTGGACATATTGGTATTTCAACCCATTTCGTATCTCAAGCTTTTGTTTTCTTATGTGTATGAACTATAGGTGATATAGACAAAACCACAGAAACATAGATTGCTACCTTTATGTTGTCTTTCATATATATATAGTCACTTACCCTCTGTTTTGCCCACTTTTTGCTTTTTTAGGCCATGCTAGGCGCAGTTATGATGTAGAGTGGGTTCAACTCAAGTATCCCCACCTCGCTCTTCTTCCCCTCCACCCCACAGCACAAGCATGTACATGCACTTGATTGCTCCCTAAGCTTAGAAGCCCCAAGAGGGTATGGGTTTCCTCTCATTTAAGAAGAAAATTAACAATAACTCTGATAAAGGGTTAAAACTATATCTCATGAGCCTAGAGAAAACAAAGCGATGATTCCATAATGGTGCAATCTCATTTACCTTTATTTAAGTAGAAGGGATATGAGGAGGCAGGGGAAAATTACAGCATCCTTCAGAACACCACATGTCAATTATCTCAGATGCTGGGAATGAGGAAATATGTTTCCAGAAGCTAGGGAGAACCGACGCCCTCATCGAGAGCGTGTGTCTTCTATTCAGACAAGCTTAATCCTCTCTCAAGAGTCTGCCCACAAGAATCCTTGAGAGAACTGGGAATAACTTATCAAGCAACCAGAAGCACACTGTCAAGCTACTTAGATAAGCCCCGTATGACTTAGTGGGACAGGATCACCTCCTTGCATTCACACCCCCAACTTTTCCTTAACAAAGGCCATATTGCCAAACATTGTATTCATGTGGCCACTGTCTTTGAGAGAGAACAGGGATGGGACTTAAGTCATCATGACATAGACCACCCCCCCATGGAAGCATCTGAGGCATCTCTTGTTTGGGTTTTAAAATATGTTTGACAATAGTTTATTATTACTTTTCCTTTTGCTTCAGAAAGAGATTTTATATTACATGAATTTCTTTGTTTGCACAATTTTCATATTCTTGAGTCACTTTCTGAGATCATTTAACAATACCTGGGTTACTTTCTAGACCAGGCAAATGCCCTTCCACCCCAGCCACAGCCTGCCTTCACACGTTCACCAGCACTTAAGTGCAGAAGTGATACAGAATACCACCAGAGTTTATGTGGTGAGGATGGTCTTTTATACTTTATTTTTAAAAGTAATTTTAAGATAAGCCCAGGCAACTTGATGAGACCTCGTCTCTACAATAAATCAATAGTTGGGCATGGTAGCACGTGTCTGTAATTCTGGTTACTTGGAAGGAAAGATCACTGGAACCCAGCAGGCCAACGCTGGGGTGACTGTGAGCATGCCATTGCACTCCAGCCTGGGCGACGAAGTAAGACTCCGACCCAAAAAAGAAAAAAAAGTAATTCTAAAAGTCTCTTGGACTATAGACAGAGGGTAGATTCATAACACCTTACAATGTCAGAGCTGGAAGACAGTGTAAATTGCTTGTGTTTCAATGGTCTCATTATAATGATGAAGAAATCAAGTCCCAGGGAAGCTGAGATTTGTTCCAGTTTACCATGATAGTGACCATGCTGCCCATTTTCTATTTGTCCTTCACATTCCCCTTAACCTATCAAGATCTTGCCCCCTGCCCTGAAAGCTGATCCTGCATCTGTGGGTCCCTATCCTATAGCTGATAGCTAGGTTGACTCAATGGACAGAGATCAAAGGTCAGGAGGAAGTAAGAAGGTGGAAGGGAGACAGGGGAACTTATTACCAGCTTCCTCTTTTTCACAGAGCCTTGCTTGACTGTTTTCCTGTACCTGAGACACAAATATTCCCAGATGGCCTTCCCCATACGATTGTCTCTTTCTGGATTTCTGTAATCACTCTCACTTTTGCTAACCCTAGAACATTATACAAACTCTCTGGTTTCCCTGCACCTTGACACAACTGTTGAAATAGTCCCTTATTCAATTCCCCTCACATGGCCCAGCTTGGATGTCACCTGCTAGGACCTTGGCTGATACAATAACAGCTAGAGCTGAAACTGCAGCCCAGCTAGTTCTCTTGTCTCCTAAACCCTGCTCTATTTGTCTTTCCACCATACTGCTTTTATTATGGTAGCTTAATACTTTGCACGAATTTATAATAGTTTTATAAATACATAACACTTTTATATAGTGGATAGCAGTAGCAAATAGTGGTTTTAAGTATAAGCTCCAGGTGTCAAGTTCAAATCCCAGTTCTGCCACTTCCTAGCTGTTACTTAACTAGTGAGTTGCTTAACTTCTCTGTGTCTCAGTATCCTCTTTCATAACAATAAGGCTGTTGTGAAGATTAAATGATTTTAATTCATTCAAAGAACTTAGCACATGTACGTATTTAATATTTGATATTCACAAATGCCCAGCACATGCTAAGTGCTCTATAAATGTTAGCTTTTATTAGAGTTTGCTATTTGTTAGGACTCATATTTCATATGTAGAAACATTTATTAGGACTCTGATTCTGTAAGTGGAAACATTTGCAGGTTTTCCTGAGCTTTGCATACTGTCACAAAATTTTGTGAGGCTAAAATCATCAGTTCCCAGAAAAACTGAAGAGTGATTAGGAAGTGGGGAGCTGTGGGTGAGTGGGGCTGTGAGTCACAGGGACATGAGGAGAGATGGAACAAGAATGTAGACAATACCACGACGGACAAGCCTGGATGTGCCAGAAGGCTCTTACTCACCCGGAAGGGAGGTGAATCAGCTCCCTTTCAGCAAGATAGGTGTCCAGTTCCCAGAGGGCTGACCTGGACTAGTTTGCAAAAGCACTGACAAGCCCTCACCTGGAAACAGTGTTTCTTTAGTTTCGGAATATGAAATATAGCCTATGATATTTTCTTAAAAAGAAAATAGATTTTTTTCTTCAGATATTTATTATTTCTTTTGCATAGTCAATGAATTTTAAGAAATGTGAAATTGATTATACTTGAGCCTGTACTTACTTGACCTATGGCCATACTTGAGGGATACATTCTACTCTGGACAGTAGCTGTGAGTATTTGGAGAGAGGAGTATTTGGAGAGAGGAGTAAACTGACTTATTCATATAAAATGCAATGTCCAGCTCTTCACTGATTAAAACTCCGTGTGGTGTATTTTATCCTCAATTGCTCTATTCCTTGTCTCCCCAAGGGTGCAGTAAAAATGGTGACTTCTCTTACCTAGGACCAGTTTCGTTTCTCCTAACATTAAATGGAAGTCTGTGACATGCCTCTGAAAGAAAGAGAAATTAAGTCTTCCCATCTTTTGTTGTTCAAGATGGTGACAACCTGTGTTATTACTCTATGTCAGACAAGAAAAGAATTTAACACACTGTTGGAGGGCTTAGGGACGTAGGAGGAATTGCCTGGTGCTCTGTAGTCCCTGTGAGTTGGGCTTTGACCCTAGCATCCTCAAGCAACCTCGCAATTGGATGCTTTCTCTTCAGTTTTTATTAGAATCTTGATTACTGGCCAGAAGGTAAGTGCCCCTAGAGTGGTCAGCCAACTTGCATTTAGACAGACATGTAAATAACTGAGTGTGGGTACCCAGAGAGTGAGTTTTACCCAGTAGCTGTTTTCTTGTGGCTCTGTCCCCACCTCACTCAACAAGTGACCCCACTGAATGCCTCTGTGACACAAATGTCCAGACCTATGGATAACTAAGATAAGGAGTCGATTCATTCTTCTAAACTTTCTCCCCTACCCTGACCATGCTATTTAAAAGTAAAAAGCACCCTGTCTCCCATTCAGTCTCCTCACTCTCAATTCCCCTTACTCCGTTTCTTTCTTTTTAACTTTTACTTTTGTTTTTTCATGGCACTTAGGAGTTTCTAACCTGCAGTGTGGTTATTGATTATGTTATTGTCTGTTTGCATCTACCCATAACATATAAACTCCACTGGGGCAAGAAACTTGGGTTGTTCCCTGATATATCCCATGAACCATAATGGTGTCCGGTACATGGTATATGTTGGGTACATGGTATATGTTGGGTACATGGTAGGCAGAATAAAAGGATAAACGAGTGTTCCAAAGAGAGCACTCTAAGGAATTCCTTAATTCCACCCAAAGACCCAGTGTTATGTTTCTCACTCTTTGAGAAATATTGGCTCCTATTAGAAAACAATCATCCTAGCATCATATTCTATAAAAATACCAGTATCCATGCAAAAGAAAAATTTTGTCTTTCTAACTGGTCAGTGTTTTAATTTTAGATTATTAACAAGTTGAAAACACAAAATTTAAATCATTGAGTAGCGTGTACACAGATCCACAAATGGCTCTGCAGGCCACAGGCGGAGGACCACTGGCCTCATGGGAAGAACCAGAATTCGTCTCAGGACCTTCCAAGGAAACTGGAGTTTCTCACTTATCTCCCAAAGCTTCTGAGAGCTCTTGTGGCCTTGCCATTCCTCCTCCTACCATAGATGCATCCAGTGATTATCATGTATCTGCTGGACCAGAGATAGAAACATGGAGATAGTGCCAGAAAGGCGACATCCAGCAACATCACTGATGGGAAAAGTTTCATCAACTTTGAATCATCAGTATCCTTTCCCAGTGAGCTATGAGTGCATAAGAACCAGTGCCTCAGCTAAAGAGAATACAAGAGATGCAGAAACACCATCTGACTTGGGGCAAGCCCGAGGAACACGTTGTTCTTGCCTCTCAGGTGCCTCTTGGGAAGGGAATCAAAGTGACTACTTTTCAGTATCTCTCTCACGCATGCACACATATAAATACACATGTGCATCTGCGTGCACACACAACTTTAAGGTATTCTACAAATGTAGGTGCTAAGAATATGCGCGGCTCTTCAGGACGATAAAAGATCCCCTCCTGCACATCTCCAAAGACCTTTATTTCACTCTTAGAGGTGGGAGAATTTATTTGTTCCTAATCATCTGTTTTTCATCTGCATAAAGTATCAGAGCCTCTTTATCAGGTAGAAGAAATTGCATGAAGCATCACAAAGAGCAGGTCATGTCTGTGGTGGCCAATCATTTTCCTATCCTAGAGAGATACTTGTCTTCCTTTCTCTCATCTCTTTGTACATTTCTTTTGCTTATGTGAAACCCTGTGCAATTTAAGTGGGCACTGCAGTCTGCAGTTTTCTGGTTGTCAGTGGGGACTGGTGAGGTTAGGGATGAAAAGCCAATTTTAGATATTCTCCTGGTATTGATCTCCGTTTATCAGAATGGCTTTTGCTGTGCTAGTTCACTTCTGTGCTTAGGCAAAGGCTTTTACAGATTTACCGCCACTACGTATTCAATCTATTATAGAGTAGCATCAGCATTCAGGGTGTTTTTCCCCTTTCTTTGACCCAGTTTTAAAAACATCCAACTAAAAATGCTTCATTAAGTTTACATAGAGGTTGCAAAGCAATCAGAATTCCTCCACAGTTGTTACCAGAAGAATTACTACATAGCTTCTACATCTTACCCTTTTCCAAAAACTGTTGTCTTTAGGGCTGCAGAATCGCCACCATGCAGGAAATACTTTACCAAAATCCAGTCAGAGAGTTATTCTTTTCCTCTTTTTATTCCTTTTCCATTATCACTGATTATTCAGCTTATAAATTCCATATGAACACTTTCTCTTTGGCCTGTCTTCTCCCTGCAGAGCAATCCCCAAAACCAGGACTGTGGCTCTAAAGCACACACTATTAAATATTGTCTCTCAGGCTGGGCGCAGTGGCTCAAGCCTGTAATCCCAGCACTTTGGGAGGCTGAGGTGAGAGGATTGCCTGAGCCCACGGGTTTGATACCAACTTTGGAGAGACCTCATCTCTACAATAAATCAAAAAATTATCCAGGTGTGATAGTGCATGCCTATAGTTCTGACTACATGGAAGGATTGCTGGAGACCAGCAGGTCGATGCTGGAGTGGCCGTCAACATGCCACTGCACTCCAGCCTGGATGACAGAGTGAAATTCCAACTCAAAAAATATATATATTGGCACTTGAAGTCGCAACAGTGTATTCCTACTCTCTTGCTGAAGGCAGTTCTTGCTAGGCTCACTGATTGGAGAAAAACATGGCCAAAGCAAGTGAATGCTCTAAAGGATCTTTTAAGAAGTACTTCTTGGGGCACACTGGTTTATGTTCCATCCTGTCTGATGTGGTCTTTTTCTTGCCTACTTGAACCACAAAAGAACACAACTTTTCCCAAAAGCTTTTCCCAGCTCACAAGTCTAAGTCATTTTGCTCCTCGTTTTAGATTCTTTATGCTGAGAGTTTGAAATTGCAGCCTCAAGCTCCCAAGCAATCAGCAAATGTCAAATGTCCTCAAGCACAGCAACCAGCTGAGATACTGAGGCACTGCATGCTAAATGGAGATTGTATTATTATGATGATGATGATGATGATGTTTCTGGTGGGGTAGGGAAAAGAAAAGTGAAAGAAATGGGGGGAACAATGCCTTGCTCAGAGACACAAGCACATTGGCTTCAATGGTCCAGCATTGTCTAAGAGCCAAAATCATTCTAACACCAAATCTGGGGGGAGTTTGCTAATTTCATTACCACCCAAGCCTTGGATAAGTGGTAGATGGCAATGCATGCCTCTAACTTGAATTTGTTTTAACACCTAGAATTTCTCTTCTATGTAGGCTGAAATTTCCCTCACTTTAAATTGTATGTTTACTTTAATTAAGCCTTCCCCCAGCTCTCCAACTTGTTGAGCTTGACAAGCGTTAATTTACAGTGAGCATTGTTGTTGTTTTTTTCCTTTATCCTTTTTTTTTTTTTTTTTTTCCCCTCAACTTTAGCCCTCTCATCCTTGCCTGGCAAAGAAGCCGATGAGCAACTGACAAGCAACTTATTACTAATCCCTGCTTTCTTCGTGGGAAGGTGTCTCAATCAATACAAGTCAGAATTTCCAAACCACTCCTGCTGATGGTCTATGTTTTCTCTCTCTATGTTGGCTTCTTAGCGTAGGCATCTTCAGACAAGATCTGGCAGACAGAGAGATGCTGAAAAATTCTCAACTTCACTTTCCAGCTGTGGCAGAAAGAAAAAATATATATATTGTTGGGGGTAAATTTGGGAGACTGCTGAGTCTTCCACTGCTTATACCCTGATTGGTAGTGACATGCTGCTCTCTGTTCTTTATGTCCTAGTCCAGATTTGACTTCTCCTGAGAAATTTTCAGTGACCCCCCTACTCATGCCACCCACAGTTAAGTAAGGTTTCTTTTCCCTGCTCTTAGAGCACCATCTGTTTATTCCACCATAGTGCTTCATATATCCTATTTAAATTAACTTAGCAATTTAATTTGAATTGACTAGATTGTCAGCTCTCCAAGGAGCGGGAGATCCTGTCTTACTTATTGTCGTATCCCACCTGGCAAATAGTAGCTTCTTAAGAAAGAGGCCTCTTTTGAATGTGATTTGTAAGCTCTGTGATCTGGGAGCTAGAGAGAGCTCCCACTCTCGCCTTTGTGTTTCAGACAGTGCACTGAGTCGCACGTGGCAAATGTGCCTGCCTCTTTAGATCTAAGTAGAGCACGTTCTTAGGTGGAACCGGGGCACTTGGAGACAGCAGGCCGGTGAGGATTGGCTCTTTGCCGTCTCCAGTCTATCACCTGCATGCAGAGAAGATCAGGGCCGAGATGCATATTTATGATCTCTGGATGAATGTGCCTTCCCTACCTGCCCACGGGGAGCTCTCCCCCGAGTCCTCCCTCCGCCAGCCACACTTCTCTGCTCTGATGGATGGAGCTGACCGGGCAAATTGCTATGCTGATGAACTGCTCAGCTACCTGAGCAAATGTTCCAGAGGGATCTCCAGGGATAGACTGCATTTTAGAGAAGGATTCATCCACAGCCTAGGGTGAGCCTTTCAGCCCTCAGCTAGTCGAGTATGGTGGCGTAAGGAAGATGAAAGGACGACAGTCTCCGTGCTCACTTTTTGGCAACCCAAGTGCCTGTCCTTGGGATGGCAAGAAGCCTTACTGCATTTTTCTCTCCTCCCAGAAAGTTATTCAGATTGAGACCTAGAGGTCTTGGTGTCGCTGTGCTCATTGAAAGAGCAAAATCAAGAAGCTGAGCTGAACTGAAAGCACTTAAAGGAAGGATGCATTACCTTAAAATATGCAGATGGAAAACTGACATTATTGTCAATGTCAGAAGTCACCTTTCTGAGTAAACATTTACCTCTGGGCCAATGCAAAGATGTGTTTCTTTTCGTTTACAAATGACTGGGTATGCAAACGCAGGGGGTTAGACTTGTGCCCCAGAATGTGGAGTTGTCTTCTTTCATCTATCCATAATGAGGAACATGCAGGAATCTGTCAAAAAAACGGCATCGTGAGCTTGATTTGTGCCTTCTGAATAAAGGGGGTTTCAGTGTTAAATCTGCCAGCTGGTTTTGTGCCTAAGTATTACATCAGTCTCTTGTATGATCTTGCATCCTGTGTAAAATGCAATATTTTGGCCTAATGGGCAGGATTAGCACAAGCTGGGAAGTCATAAATGAAAGTTTCTTGTTTCTAGAGAGCAAGTTAGAGCTTTTATATTATCTGCCGTGGAGCTCGGTGAATTTAAATGTATCTCTTGGGCTTTGGTAATATTCGTGTTAATGTCAAAATTGATCCCATTGTTATTGAGATGTGTGGTTTCTTCAGGCCGTAAGATGCACAGAGCCTGTTGCCAGAGCTGATAAATATCTGCAAGGGACACATTCTTTCCAACCTTTTCCCAGAACCCAGGGAGGTTATCATGGTTCCTGCTGTTTGTTATCATGGTCTGCATGTTTCTATACATCACTCATAAGTTTAATGGATACTTATTGAGGACCTACTGTGTGCCAGGTACTTGACTTGGCTCTGGGAGCCAAGCAAACACTATTGCAACAGTGAACAAGATCTGGGCTCTTCTTCCATAGAATTTGTCCTCAGATGCAGAGAGGGAAAATAAAAATAAATGAATAATCAAAAAAATGATAAATGCACAATCTACATGAATGCTATGTGGAAAAAGAGTAGGAAGAAAGGTGGTTGCAGTGAGAGGGGCCACTAGGTCTGCTGATGACCTGGTGGTATCCAAACTCAGAACGAGACCAGGCCCTCCTTGAAAATGGAGTGAAAAGTGCTTTCACAGCAAAGGGATTCACATGTGCAAAGATCCTAAACTGAGGAAGAGTTTGTCGTGTTTGAAGAATTAAATGGAGGAGCATATCTACTGCAAAACAAGGTGACAGAGGTGGGATGAGATGGAATGAAAGAGGCTCCTGCAGACGACTGTATAGCCTTTGCAAAGGATATATTATTTCCCCCTAAACACAGTTAGAAGCGATAGAAGGGTGTTTCTTACTTCAGTTTATAACTTTTGTTTTGCTTTGTTTTGTTTTGTTTGAGTCAGGATCTCACTCTATTGCCCAGGCTGGAGTGCAGTGGCGTGATCATAGCTCACCACAGCCTTGGCCTCCTGGACTCAGACAATTCTTCAGCCTCCGGAGTAGTGGGGCTACAGGTGCATGCCACCATCTCTGGTTAGTTTTTTTTTTTTTAATTGTTTAAAAATGTTTTTGTAGAGACAAGGTCTGGCTAGTCTCAAACTCCTGGGCTCAGACAATCTTCCTCCCTCAGCCTCCCAAAGTGCTGGGATTATAGGTGTGAGCCACTGTGCCAGGCCAGTATGTATCTTTACAAACTATATTTTCACACTCGTTAGAACGGCTATTATTAACAAAATCTAAAAACAGAAAATATCACATGTTGAAAAGGATGGAGAGAAATTGGGATGCTTGTACATGGCTGGTGGGAATGCAAAATAATATAGTTGCTGTGAAAACAGTATGGTAGGTCCTCAAAAAAATTAAACATAGAATGACCAGATGATCCAATACCACTTCTGAGTATATACCTATAAAAATTGAAAGCAAGGACTCAGACAGATATTTATATACCCATGTTCATAGCAGCACTGTTCACAATAGCCAAAAGGTAGCCAAGTACCCATCAGCAAATGAATGAATAAACAAGTGTGGCATACATGTACCATGAAATATTATTCAGTCTTAAAAAGGAAGGAAATTCTAACAGATGCTACAATATGGGTGTACCTTAGAGATATTATGATAAATGAAATAAGTCAGACACAAAAGGGCAAATACTGCATGACTCTATTTACATAAGGTTCCTAGAGTAGCGAATTTATTGAGACAGAAAACTTAATGGTGGTTGCCAAAGACTGGAGACAGGATGGACTAGGGAGTTATTGTTTAATAGGTGTGGCGTTTCGGATTGGAAAGATAAAAAAGTTCTGAGAGCCAGGCTTGGTGGCTCAGCCTGTAATCACGCACTTTGGGAGGCTGAAGTGAGTGGATTGCCTGAGCCCACAGGTTTGAGACCCGCCTAGGCAACTTGGCGAGATCTCATCTCTATAATAAATCAAAAATTAGCCCGGCATGGTGGTGCACGCCTGTAGTTCCAGCTACTTGAAAGGCTGAGGTGGAAGGATCACTGGAGCCCAGCAGGTCAAGGCTGCAGTGGCCGGAAGCAGTCACTGCACTCCAATCTGGGTGACAGAGTGAGACTCTAACTCAAAAAAAAAAAAGTTCTGAAGCTGAATGGTGATGATGTTTGCACAATAATGTGAATGTACTTGATGTCACTGAATTGATACCTAACAACGATTCAAAAGATAAATTATACATAAGATTTATCTTGTGTGTATTTTAACACAATAAGAACAAAAATCACTATATTTATGCTAGATAAAAGTAGGCAAAAGGACAGTAGGAAAGACAGACAAGAGATGACTGTTGTAGTCCAGTATGCTGACAGTGGCGATGCAGTAGCCACAGCAAGGCAGAGAATCTCTGGATTTGAGACATATTTTAGAGGAAAAAGCTCCAGGACTTATTTATGGATACCATCCATCACGGTTCTTTGTAGTTTGAACTCTGATACACTTGAAATCTGTAGCCCACACTTGTTGGGGGTAAAGATTGGCAAAATCCCCTTGACTGGCAGATATGTTCAAGTTTGATGTCTGGTGCATGACAAGGAGAGCTTTATTTTTAAACTCTTCAGTAGTCTTGGCTGGAGTATGGGAGCTATTGCTGTTGACATGTGAATATTTGCCTGCCCTGTCACACAGCAATCATATGCTCAGTGTGAAGATGACTTGTCTTGAGATTTGCAGTGATAACTAGCATGTGGCTAGAGTTGTTCATTCTCTTCCTTATTAGTAATGCACGTCTTCCATTAGCATATGCAACTAACTACTCCCTTTCCCCTGTGCAGTGTTGACATTCATTGTAATGATTTATTATCCAAGCTAAATAACCCTCAATATGAAACAACAAACATGCCCATGTTTGTGTTTCCATTCATTTTGTTTTCTCTTTCTTGCTTCTGCATAAGTAGTTAGTTCTTTATGTGATAATTACATAGTACAGAAACAAGCAATGGGAAAGCTCACTAGAAAGGTTAAGAATATTGGTAAGGTTTACTTTTAAAAATGGAAAATCCACTAAACTTAGTGACATTCCACATGAGTGTCTTGGAATTATAAAAAATAATGTGGATTGTCAAGAAAATGTTTGTTATGAGCAAACACTCCATGTAAGACTTAATGATCTGTGAAAGGGCCACATTTGGGCTTCCTGTGGAGCCTCCAAATTCCCCAGAAGTCTTGTTTTATTTATTAGGGATGTTTCCAGAATGGACTGAACCATCAGGAGTGCATAATGATTTTGAAGTAGTAGAGAATAATGGCCGGGATCTAGAGCTCTTAAGTTAGACTGCCTGAGTTTGAATCCCAGCAAAGTCACTGACTGACTGTATGACTTTGAATGATTTACTTAAATTCCTGAGCCTCAGTGTTCTCTTCTATGAAACGGGGACAGTAGCCACACCTTTCTCATAAGGTTCTTATGACAATTAAATAAGATAATACATGTAAAACTCTTGCAACAGTGCCTATTTTAGAATAAGTACCCAATAAATGTTAGTTGTTATTATCACCAATGAAATGCAAATAGTACTCCCATTAGAAAGGCATCATATGTGAAAATAAGTACATTTGTAAAGACATATAAAAAGACAAAGAGAGAAATATACACTTAGAGGTCATTGTTTGTGTGAATATGTACATATGACAGTGAAATTAATGTGGAGAATGCTTTACAGTTTATAGAGTACATTGTGTCCAGGATGAAGATTGGTCAGTATTTTGCCCTGAACCACAGATATTAGATATCTTGGTTCACAGCCAATTTGATGTTACTTTCATAAACATCCTCACTCACTCTGGCCATTCTATTTCTTATTGAATTTATGTTGCCCGTTTTAATCACTGTGGTCACACCATTATTTTGGACATTGAAACCTTTTCATTGGCTAATGATAATTTCAAAATCTTAACATCACAGAAAAGCAATTGCATTATATTTCATCCATTAACTCACCTTACCTGGCTTACTATGGCAGCTTTGTTTTCTAAAGAATAAGAAATACTAATTTTTTGTCCAGTTGCCACTTAAAAATTGAACAGATTATTCTTACCTCAGGCTTTTCCAATAGAAATGTGTTATTGATGTTTTAGTAAGTATCATATTCTATTCAAAGGTAAAAAGGTTGCTTCCACTTGCCATTTTTCTTGGTGTGTGTGTGTGTGTGTGTGTGTGTGTGTGTGTGTGTGTGTGTTTTCCTACACTGTGCCTGCAAGTCAACACTCCTGGGCTCAATTAAAATATGAATTTAGCCACTGGATTTGCAGAGATGTGATCACACTTGAATACTAATACCTAGGCTGTTGCCTATGAATACAAGGATGGTGTCCATTGAAGGATGGCTTTCAAGACAATGGACAGTGAACCCCAGATGCTGGGGACATGATTATGGCTTGGCACAAGTCTACAGCTGGATTTTGCTAGTTTTTTTTTCAGCAAACACAGAATGCTGTTCATTAAAATCACAATTTGATTGCTATCATGTCCACATGGAAAATTCAAAGCCACCAAAAAAAATGCCACTTTCTGCCTTCCTAGTGCCTAGCAATCCCATTGGCCAGAGGTTAATTTTTCTGACCTCTGCTCAGAGGACCTAACACACTGTATCATGATATAACAACTAATACTTGGTGAGTTCTTACTGTGTGTCAAGCTCTCTGACCCTGGCTGGTGATAGAATGATGACCAAAGGCAGACATAGCCCCTACCTCATGAAGCATCTGTTCTATGAATTGAAGGAGAGGGTGATATAGTCACGGAATCACTTAAGCAAAACAATAAAGGCTTAAAGACAGGAATGAGTATTCCAGGCAAGGAATATTCAAACTAAAATATGAGTAGGTGAGGTAGGTGTCTGGAGCTAGAGAAATCAAAGTCCAAATGGAGACGTGATAAGATTCCATTTACTTGGGCCATGTTAGAAGTTTTGTTTTGACTTCCTATATCAGCCTTAGTGCAATAGTAGATACTATTGATATTATCTTGTCAACATTTTGGCAAAATTGGTAAACTAACTTCATTCCTCACCTAGGAAGTAGCATGTGTGGTATTTGAACGAAAACTTGAGCTCAGAACCACCGTGTTGCACTTCTTCTCTAAGATGTAGCCCTAACACTTTATGGAGCTTTGACTCACAAAGTCATTATATAGCATCAACGTGGTCTTTCTGTAGGGTCTGCTACATAAGTTAAGTCTGCCTTTGGTTTATTTTTTGTAAAAAAGAAACCAGCCTAACTGCTGGAAGTCTAAACAGCATACACAGTGAACTTGTATATAGCCATGGTTATCTTTAGACTGAATCCTGGGTCTCCAAGATTCAGAGGCAGGCTTACAAATGAGGGCTTGAGTGGTGTTGGTCCCACTGGGCAATACCATGACTGAGAGAGGATGGTACCGCTTTCTTAGCAAGTACTAAGTTGTAAAGCCAAAAAATACAGTTTAAAGAAAGCAAAACTTATATTCAGAAAGTTTCAATGCACTTAAGAAATTAAAATATTCATCTGAGGTTTAATACAAAGAGATGAGGATAGGAGTGGAAGGGAAGGAAAAGGAGGAAGAGAGAGGAGAGGAAGGGAGGGGAAAGGAGAGTAACTTCACTCCATTATGAGGCCACTTCAGTCAGTCTCTCTCTCTCTCTCTCTCTCTCTCAACTTTTAGTTTGAAGCGAAAAACTTCGTAGATTAGCCCAGCACCAAAGAAAATGCCCTCTTTTATGTGTAAAAGCTTGATAATTGCTGCAGAAAGATACTTAGTGGCTCATAATATTCATATAATCAGATTAGTTTTGAATCCTACCTCAGCGGAAGATGTTGGAATAATCCAATTCGTGCCTGTTTACCTTGTCTGTGTGTTCACTTTTTTCCCCCAATCATTTTATCCTTTCTGTTGGACTCAGTGGGTGCTATCTACAAAGCTACTCCAGTATCTTAGAGAACAAGTCAAGTACCAGTTCCAAAAGAAAAGAAAAATAGTAAAGTTAAATGTTTAAAGAGGAGTGTGGTTTTGTTTGTTTGTTTGTTATTTTGTTTGTTTTCATGTGTTTGTTGGTTTGCTTTCTTGGTAATAATTGAAGCAACTTTATGACTCTCATCCTATGCTACCAAAATTGTGTTGGGGTACTTAACATCTCAATTCACATACAACTGTCTCATGACCAATCCGCTCTGAGCTTTGAACATATGGTTGTGTCTGATGGCTTCACTGATTTCACCAGGGAGAGTTTTAGAAGATCTCTATTTGAGGGGGCAGCCACTACACAGATGAGTGATACACTGCTGGAATTAATTATTGCTTGCCAAGTTTGAGGATTGATTCATTCTAAACTCAGAGCCAAAAATTCATCTTAAAGCTGAAATGTTTTTGACTAGCTGGGTCCAGTTTTCCTTCATAGACCCTCTCACCCAGGGTCATTTGTATTTTATTATTAATGGTACACTATGCATCTGAACACCCTAGTTTGAAATCTGCTTTCTAACTATATAAATATGACAATGACTATACAGTCTCTGGGACTGATAATTAAGAATGATCTTACCTTGCAACTGCAGGCTTTCTTTTCTCTGTGAAGGCTTCCTTTCTTCCTGAAATGAAAGTGGCATTTCAGCCATCTGTTGTAGGCTGCTGTCAATAAAGGAATCCAATCTCATTTTACCCATGTTATTCTGCATGAATAATGAACCCGGTCTTTATAAATTAATGTGTGTTCCCTGGAATTTAGGAATGGCCACCAGTATTTCTGAACCTTACTAAGATGAATAAAATTTGATCAATATATCAAAAATATTCTAGTAATTGCTGGAATTTACTAGGAAAAAGTGATAGAGATTACAGATGATAGCTGCCAGCCAGTCTTGGAAGTCTACCTAAAAGCATATCAAGTGGGTGATCTTTTTTGCCCTGACCAGAGTCTCACTGCCAGGACACCACACTTATGGCTTGATTAGCTTTTTGTAAGCGGCATGGCTCTCTATTCATTTTGAAAGTTATTCCAGTGGGCATTCTCCTAGGTTTCCTTGGGGGAAAGGATACAGACCAACGTCTCCCATTTTATGTTAGGACTTTGATGTTTTCAATTACATACCTGCCCCTATATTTTCTTGTAATGAAACACTTGCCAAATAACAGACCCACTTTTTTGCAGTTTCTAATACAAAAAAGAAAATACCCTATTGATAGTTTGCTTCATATAGATTGCCACCATGCCAAGTTTAAACACCTACAATAGTCAGACTTGTTTGTTAAATAGAATCAGTAGTCTGTTAACCAGAAGAACAAATACAACTCTTATCCATTTCCTGTATGTTTAACCTCCTTGAAAATACTGACAGGTCTTTTATTTTGGAAGTATATTTTACAGGGAAGAAGACTTTCTAAATATGATTTAATTCTTTTCTTCCCTCCAGAGAAATAGGATTTAAAATTTTGTGTGTGTACCCTCCAGAAATGTCTCAACCAAACAGAGTCGAAATATCAGAACAGTGAAAAAAGATGCTATATTGTTTCAGAGTCAAGATCTGTCTCTTGTGATAAAGAGATTTAAATTCTCACTATTCAAAGAATGAGAGCCAATCTGAGCCATGGAATATATTGAAATGATAGAATGCTTTCAAGTTTAGCATTTTTTTGTGTATGCTCCATGGTTGGAAATTCTGTAGGAGAAATATAGTTAGACTATTTTGACAATTTTTAACCTGCTTAAATTGGATTTTTTAAAGTGCACAAATTGATGTTCTGCCTACTTGGAGAATGTTTTAAAGATACCAAGACTTCAAAGAAAAACAGTGAAAGTAAATCAGATGCAAACATTCCTGTATCCATCCTAGCAAAATTAGTTTAGGATTTCCTAGGGCAATGCTAAATTAGAATGCTCAGGCATAAGGGTAAGTACCACTGGTAATCATCTTTTTTGTTATGGAGGGGGTGGCTGAGAAAAGATATTTTCATATCTTCTAGGAATCACTAAATGACACCAACTTCATAGATATTTTCCAAGGACAATTGAGAATTCTTAGTTTCCTGCTACTGTCATGGATAATTGCATCAATTCTAGGTCCCTTGGAATTTGGGGTGTTAGATGGCCTTGCTGTTTTTTCCTGCCTTCCTATTTGGTCATCAGATATCTTTCTCTATCTTACTGCAGGGTAAATTAGGTCTGAAAAACAGCAATGAGTATTAGACACGATATCAGCTCCAGAAGCTGAAAGCATTTTTTTTTAAATGAAGCCAGAGAGATGGAGTGATCTGCTTGATAATAAAGCTTAGCTTTAATGCCAGCTCCATGCTGTTACAGCATATTACTAAACAGCAAGAACTGTGGCACAGATGTTGTGGCAGCCATATTTTACACCATCCAAAAGGTCATGTCGCTTGTTATTACATTCAGAATCAATATTAAGTGAGCGTTCCAAATTTCAGCTGTCAGTTGAATTTATTGCTGCAAACCAAAGCTGAAGGGTTCTCGACTGTGATTCAAGCAAGCTAACAAATTAACTAATATAAGGGCATGCCTAGAAGATGCAGGTGACCCACATGCCAACAGCAAAAGCTTGGTTCTTACATTACTGCAAGAAAGGGCTGTCCCAGTTGCCAATCAGAAACAATTGCCATGTCAATAACGAAAAGGAAAGGAAGAAAGGAAGGGAGGAAGGAAGGAAGGAAGGAAGGAAGGAAGGAAGGAAGGAAGGAAGGAAGGAAGGAAGGAAGGAAATTAGCTAATTCTTAGGTGGATAAGATATCCTGAGGGCAGCTTCTTTTGATAGAGTGTGATGTGTACATATCTACGTGACAATGCTCAGGATCAGAGTTAGCGCCCTTTAGAGATTACTTGCATTGCCAAATTTGCCAAAAGTCTGGTCACCTGACATTTTTCCACAGTCTTCTGAAGACCTAGACATGAATGCACTGAACCAGTACTGATTGAGCTATCCATTTTATCTCACCATTTATCATCTCAACAACTCCATTAGAGAGAGTCTTTTTTATAGTTAGCTCTAAAACAGGTGCAAAAATATCTGATAGTTGGACACCATTTATTTCATGACAATTCCCAGTTGCCTAAGATGGTTTATTAAAGAGATTTGGGGATTCCAAGTTAATGAGAAGAAACTAGGTAATATCCAATCATGAGTTCAAGGGCCATGAAAGTCTCAGAAATGCCATACAATGTATTCTACTCAGAATGATGGGTGAGGAGGAATGCCAAGGAACATCAGCAGTAGTCTGTGATCCTAGGAGTTCCTACACCCCTGATTTTTTCTGAAATTATTTTCAAAATATATCCTTAAAATATTGTTGTATTCTCTCAAATACAACTGTTGAGCAAATGAACGTTGCCCAATTAGCAAGTGGACCAGGGATGTGCTGGGGCTTCTGTGAGTGTGAGATCTCACAAGGCTACCTCGTAAGAAGTAGGTAGGCTGAAACTAGACTATGTGGCCCTTGCAGATGGAATTTCTCTCCTGAGAATTTCCAAACACACTTGGAAGAAAAAAATCTCCTGATTTTTCTTGTACAGATCAGTAATTCTCTAAACTGCTAGTAATACAGAACTAAGTTTAACTGGGATGCTGAGATGCTTCATGACAAAAACAATCCTCACTTTTGGATATTTCCTCTTATTCTGCCTTCTGTTACAAATGCCAGTTACAATTTTTAATTGACTTTACTAGGAGCGTTTGGGGAAAAAAAATCTGTAATTCTAGTAAATAAGTACTTCAGTCAAGGACTATTCATTATTCAAGATTCAATAAACATTTTTTGAGTACCTACTCTGGGCACATTCAATGTTCAGTGCTCTGAGATAAATAAACAAGACATGGTCTCTATTCTCAGGAACTGGGAGAGAAGCGGGCATATACAAGTAAGTATGATGCAGTGTAGTCATATGTAGTTTAAAATTCTGTTACCTTAGACCCAGCAAGTTTATTTCTAGGAATTTACCCCAAGAATCAGCGTGGAAAATTGCGTTTAAATGGATTTTAATTATATCATGGTGACTGGCAGTTAAGTATGTGCTCAATGTCTATTTATTGAATAAATAAATGTTATTAGGAGCCATTTAGAAGAGTAGAAATGAGAAATTCTAAATGTGAAAGAAAGAGGATTGCTTCAATATGACATCTACAAATTAAAACATTTTGGAAGAACACAATTATATGAAGAATATTTTAATGGCATAAGAAAGATTTCCTGAATATATTGTTACATGAAAGAAGCTTACCAAGTAATAGATGTAATATGATTTGGGTTTCATGAAAAGAAAAAAAATCCACACATACACAGAAGAGAAGCATTCTTAGCCTATATAACTATACAAAGTGACTGATGGTTTAACTAAGAAAGTCATAAAAATCAAATCCAAATCTTTTATTTTAACTTAAATATAGAAAAGTCTATTTTTTCCCTAATATTAAACTACACTGATCTTAAGGGGCAAGGCCAACCTTTTCCTTCGAGTGTGAGAATTGCTTCTTTCTTGCATAGACCTTTCCCATCAGGCAGCATCTGTGATTTCCTATTTTAGTTCTTTAAAATAGATCAAGAAATTCAAAAGCTTACAAAGAAGTCCGAATCCTGAATCTTTCTAGATGTTTACATGTCTCCCATCAATTTTTTTCTAGTTGTATCCATACCTAATTTGACAGCATTGTTTGTAGCAATTTGCACTCACTGGATTTTTTTCGAAGGACTGAACTTAAGAAAACATGTTGTTTTTAGACTATTTTATGGGTTCATGCTATATTTAACTGAATTGTGAAATTAGATTAAAATACAAATGGCATAAATAGTTTTGAGAATAAACACAATTTGCAGTAGCAGAAGTGGGTGGGTTATTGAAGACTGGCCTACAAGCTGCATGCTATAAATATGTTTGTATGTTGTATAGAGGGAATGGAGAGTGTGAGCCAATTCAACAAGTCAGTCAAATGACAGTCGGCTTGGGCGAGCTTCAAGTGTGCACATTAGCATGGAGGGAGAAGAGAGTACGGGAGAAACGGGTACTGTCATATTAATAGTGCTTATCTCTGGAAGGGGAAACTGGATTTGGGTTTGTTTGGGTTTGTTTGTTGTTTGTTTTTTGCTCCTTTCCTATGTTATTTAAACTGTTTACAATGAATAAGCATACTTTTAGAAACAAATTACTCACTTAATTTGTATTTTTTAGTAAATGTTAAAAATAAAAGATGCAATATGCCCAGCACTGTGTTACTTGGCACAATCCATATTTGAAAGGTGATATGACAAACTTGTTAGTGACATTGTCATTGAACTTGGGCTCCCTAACTTTGAATCTTAGCTCTACCACTTTTTACATGCATGACTTTGGGAAAGTTTACTTGAAACCCTTTATAATGCCCCAATTTATATAACTGCAAAATAGAGATAATAGTAATAGAATCTAACAGCCGGGGTGGTTGTGAAGATCAAATAAAATATGTCAAAATCTTAGAAAAGCCTTTGGTATATTAAGCACTAATATGTTAGCTAGGTTAGGTCTTGTTTACTATTATTTTTCTTATGCCATCACAGGGCTTAATTTCTAAATCGTGAGTCAAAACTAAGCTCATTTGTCAACAAAAAAACGCAAGTGAGTAAATTATTAAGTGACAGCAGGCATGTGTTTGTCTGTAGGACAAGGGTTGCAAACTATGGCCTGTGGGCTAACTCTAACCCATTGCCTGTTTTTGTAAATAAAGTTTTCTTGGAACACAGCCATGACATTATTCATTTATTTATTGACCCTGGCTGCTTCTATGCTACTAATGCAGACAGAGTTGAGCAATTGCAGTAGAGACCACATAGACTGTAAAAGGTGAAATATTTTCTATGTAGCCTTTTGTAGAAAAAGCATGCTGTAGGGGATCCATCGAGATGGTATCCTTGCAGGCTAGAATAAAAAGAGAAGGTTGGGTGAACTAGCAAAAGGATTTGAAGAGGTGGGAGGAAAGAGAACACAGATACAAATCCATAACTTGTGCAGGGATTCTGCTGACACCCACAAAAACTGTGCTTTTGTTTTTGTTTTTTTGAGTCAGGGTCTCACTCTGTCATCCCGGCCGAAGTGCAATGGCATGTTCACAGCTCACCTGAGCCTCAAACTCTGGGATTCAGGCAATCCTCCCTCCTTAGTCTCCCGAGTAGCTGGGACTATAATCACGCGCCACCATGCCCAGCTAATGTTTTGATTTTTTATAAAGATGAGGTCTTGCTATGTTGCCCAGGCTGGTCTCGAACTCCTAAACTCAAGCAATCCTCCTGCCTCGGCCTCCCAAAGCATTGGGATTACAGGGGTGAGCCACTGCACCTAGCCAACAAGAACTGTTTATGGCCAGACTCAGTGGCTCAGCCTGTAATCCCAGCACTCTGGGAGGCCTGAGCCCATGGGTTAGAGAACAGCCCTGGCAACTTGTCAAGCCCTCATCTCTAAAATAAATCAAAAATTAGCCAGGCATGGTAGTGCACACCTATAGTTCTGGCTACTTGGAAGGCTGAGGTGGAAGGATCGCCAGAGCCCACAGGTTGACACTGGGTTGGCTGTGAGCATGCCACTGTATTCCAGCCAGGGCAACAGAGTGAGACTTCAACTTAAAAAAAAAAAAAGAACTGCTTATGTGGAGGAGAAGTATTCTGAAAAAAGAAAAAAGGTGGCTGAGTAGGGTAGGTACTAATATGAAGATCTTTGTCTATAGCAACAAAGATATTTTAGGTCTAGTGTGTTGGACAACAGGGAGCCATTACACACTGTTGAGCAGGACAAACACAGGCATAGTGTGACTCACAGGAGATTGTCTGATAGTGTATGTGCTGGGATTGTAGAAGGTAAACCCATAACTGGAGAGTAACTAGGTACCTGTTAGAATAATATGGTTTTGAGGAAATAGGGTCTCAGCAAGGGTGGCGTAGGAGAGAATAGAAAATTAAGTTTCATATAGACCTTTAATCCTTATAAGAACTCTTTTCCACATTCTCACAAAGAAAGTACTGTGGGTTTCTTCCTTGGAAACAAGCACAGTAGTTTACAGTCAACAGCAAAATTTATCAGCATTAGCAGAATAGCACAGCCTTTTCTACAAAAGGAATTAAAATAATAACTTTAAAATAGGATACTTAATCTGGGTAAAAACCTGGAAGAGACTACAATACCTTTCTTTAAAAGCCACATATAAAAGCCGTGTGTGTGTGTGTGTGTGTGTGTGTGTGTGTGTGTGTGTGTGTGTGTTGCACAAGCTTTAGTTGGGGAAGCATACTTCAAACCATCGTATTCCATCAGAATCCTTGTGCATTGGTAAGATCTTACCTTGCCAGTTGTCAACGTCTGATCTGACTTGCTCTCAACTTAGCCCTTGGCTAATGGGGTAAGCAGCATTAACACGCATCAGGCTGTCACCCAGAGCTTAGGATTTCTCTAGAGTCCTTTATTTTGGTGCAGAACATCGTCGTGGTAATGAGGTGGAAGGAGAGAAGTGATCATCCTAAATGTAAAGTGAAAAAAGAAAAGCATCTAGCATATAACATTTAAAACACTAAGCAGCCCTGTGGTATAAGCGGCCACTCTGCCTGTTGCTTGGACAGGGGTTTGTGTTGCATCTTCCAAGGCCTCTGTTCAAAAGCTTCCATGGACAAGAGGGCTTTAACAACTTTCAATCAAGACAACGCAACAGCAGAGATAACTTTAGAAGAGCTATTCACTGTGCTACCCACCAAGAACCTCATCAGTATTCAATGGGGTGGAGTGGGGTGGGATGGGTATTAGAGGATCCTTAGTAGCCTAGACCGTAGTCTAGACCAGTGGTCCCCAACCTTTTCGGCATCAAGGATTGGTTTTATAAAAGATAATTTGTCCATAGACAGTGAAGGGGATGAGAAGGGGGGATTATCAGGCATTAGATTCTCATAGGGAGCACCTCACATGTGCAGTTCACAGTAGGATTCACCCTCCTATGAGAATATAAATGCCACCACTGATCTGACAGAACGTGGAACTCTGCTCTCCCACCACTCACCTGCATCCCAGTTCCTAGCAGGTCATGGACCAGTACCAGTCTGTGGCCCAGGGATGGGAGACCTCTGGCCTAGACCACACATTGTGAGATCCCCAAATGTATTTCATGATGTCTGCATTTTCACAAAATTGAATGGACACTTACACTGCAGACTCTTGAAAAATGAGAATATATTACCTCCTATTGTCCTATATACAGTGGCTTTATTAGAACCTGCTCTCCCTTTGCAGTCTTGGCACCCATCGACTTAGAATAACATCGACTAGGGCAAAACTATTTGAATAACAGACTTTTAGGAGATGTATTGATCAACATCCATCCCCCGTCCCATGTTTGAGTCAAATAACACACCAGAAAAAATGTGGCTCAAAGAGAAAGGCTTTCTGAATCACTTTACAAGCCCTGGCATTATAATGATCTCCTATGCATGCTGTTCACAAATTATATTCTGTTCCTAGCACAACTCTATAAAAGGCCACAGCTAACTAGAGCTGGAGAGTCAGGAGGGAAGGAGAGAGGGAGAGGGAAGGAAGGAGGGGAGGGGAGAAAAAGGAAGGGAGGGAGAAAACACAGCCACTTTTACACTTTGCCATTAATGGTCTTGAGCTATCCTTCAATGTTCCAAAAAGACCAGGGTCAAGTTCCATTTGCCTCATGGCCAATTTTAAATACCCCAAATTTTATAGAAATTCTTTGAGAGAATTTCCCAAAGCATAGAACCAATATCACGGGTGATTCCAGGTGAGTCTAAGAGGCTCACACACTCAGCATTAAGTAATATGGAATCAGATACAGATAGCACGAACATTGTTTGCTGTTTTTGCTTGAGGCCTTCTTATTGTGTCAAGGAGAGAGTTTCCATTTGGTCCTCACATGTCTTACTTCATAACACAATCAATGCTCATGATTCTTGAATCCCATATTTATGAATTTGCCAACTCACTAATATTTATTTGTAGTCTCCAAATAAAAACCCACAGTGATTTCACAGTCATTCACAGACACACACAGAGCAGTAAAAAACCTGAGTCAGGCAATGTGCATGTTTCCAGTTGAAGCCACAGAGGGCAACACTCTGCCTTAGAGTTTCAGCTCTCCAAATGTCCTTTCACGGCCTATTCAGTGTCACGTTTTCCACATTTCTGTGATTTTTGGTGGTGATTTCACTGTTTAAAATGGCCCCTGAGCATATTGCTTAAGTGCTGTCTAGTGATCCTGAGGGCAAGAAGGCTGTGAGGTACCTTCAGAGTAAATATGTGTGTTGTAGAAGCTTCGTTCAGGCTCACACTATAGTGCTGCTGACCAGAAGTTCAACATTCATGAATCAGCAATGTGTATTAAAGAAGGTGTCTTCAGACAGAAACACACATAAAACAAAGCTATGTATTGATCAATGGCTAAAAACATTGTAACCAGAGACTCACAAGAACCCAACTCTGTGTTTCCTCTAGGAGCAATGAGCCATTATTCCCTAATTCAGTGTTTCCGCTCAGTGACATCACAAAACATAACTACCACAAGTGAGGAGAATCAGTTGTACTTAGAATTGGCCAGCAATAGCATTTTTATAAGAATTTGTGAACACTTTTATTTCCAGTTATTTGTTTTTAATATTTTCTTCAATTTTTTGCTATTGCTTTTCATTTATAGCATAAATTGCATTTAAATTTTCCAAGCAGTGCTGCAAAATTTTCAAACTTATTTGAGTGAAATGGGTTAAAGAATAAATGCTAGCCGGGTGCTGTGCCTCATGCCTATAATCCCAGCTCTTCGGGAGGCTGAGGGGAGAGGATTACCTAAACCCACGGGTTCTAGACCAGCCTGGGCAATATGGGAGACCTCGTCTCTACAATAAACAGATAAAAAATTAGCTGGACGTGGTGGTGCATGCCTGTAGTTACAGCTACTTGGAAGGCTAAGGTGAAGGTGAAGGATAGCCTGAATCCAGCAGGTCGAGACTGCAGTGGTCGTGAGCAGTATGCCTCTGCACTCCAGCCTGGGCAACAGAGTGAGACTCTAACTCAAAAATAATAAATAATAAATAATAAATGCTAAGTGAATAATAATACAGGTGCTATAGTATGAACACCGAAATATGTGAAACTGGTAGGCAAGAAATAAGTTGATGAACACTGGGATTGGAGAAAGCATTCATTCTTCTCCTTTCTTGCTTATTGCCCCTTTAGAGTCTAGTGCTATAGCCAAGGGCAAGCTTAACAGTGGTCCTGTGACTTAGTTCACTGAAAAGACAAAGAATTAAAGTGATCAGGTAGATGGATGGCCATTCTAAGCTCAAACCTTAAAGATCTTAGACAAAATTTATGCAAATCATAGAAAGTATCAGAAGTTTTCTATATTGGTCCTAAGTTCCCTAGAATTAATAGCAGGCTTCTGAGTTACTGTTAACAATAACACTCATCAGGCTCGGCCTCTGAAACAGGATTTGGCCAATGGCGCAAGCAAGCCATCTCCCCATCTGATGAAGATGCCCCATGTGCAGTTCAGGGAAGGCAGGACAGGAAGTTGCTCTTACCAGCCCTCAGTCAAGTCACTGAGATCATTTCCAAGTTCAGCTCTTTGCGTCATGCCATCCTTCAATCTACTTTACCGTCAATGCAAAAGAGGGAAGGTTTTTGGCACTTGGAGCAAAAGATGTAAAAACAAAAAAAGTACAAGGGAGCAGTCAAACTAAAAAGAGAGCAATTAAAGAGACAAAAAGTCCCCTTAGCTGCCTTTTGGGTACTTTTTTGATCTTTTCACCAAGGAATTAGTAGCTTTTAATTTTCCCCACCTCAACTTAAAATACTGCTGGCAGGAAAGAAATGAGCATTTTGGGAAAGCTGCTTTGGATTAAAAAGGAAGAAATATGGGTGAGTTCATCAAGCAACTGTCAGATTCCATGAACACAGGTCTGCCCGCCCAGTTCAGAGACCTGGTCATTCTGGACAACAAAAGTCCCCGATCTAGAAGCAGCGGCTTTTCTTAACCTTATTTCTAATCATCAGATGCATGCCTCCACTTGGCTTGATATTTTCTATGATCATCTGACCACTTGCTGCTTCTGCCACTTAAAAACGGGGAACAGTTGCTTAATTTTCAAAGCATGGTAGAAAGACAGTGCTTCTGAAATTGAGTGAAAGCTCAGAACCTGTCCTCACAATGGAAGATGAAACATTGATTGGCTTCAACAAGAAACAAGATACATTTTTCCTCTCTTTTGTTTTGTTTGTTTCTTTTTTCCTCATCCACCCAGGAGGGTTGTGTTCAGCATCGCACACACCAGGTTTAGCCCACCCAGCAGGTCTGAGGAGAAAGGGTCACGTTCATTTGGGAGGTGGGGAGGGCTAGGCCTGGGCAGTACAGGGCAGGAGAGAGCCTTGTTTGTGGACGATCACTGGATGCTGCGGGGCAGACCCACGTGGCAATGGCGGCAGATCTCACCACTGGGAACCAGAGTACAACGTTTCAGAAAGAAGGGTTTCTGAACCCCGGTTTAACAAGCCCTCCACAGCTCCAGTTGCAATCCCCAGGAAACTCGTTAATGCAGTTAGATGCCACGGCAGCGTGCACTTAAGACAGGGAAGAAGTGCAATGGTTCTTCAGCTCCAAGGATGCCAAAGCAGCCTGTCTGTTCATTAGCCCAGCCTATTCCTCTACACTGACCTTGTGGAGATGCTTCTGGCCTTTTGAGAACTGGGAGAGGCCGCATTCCAAACCACTGTGTTGTTTCTAACATTAAAAAGCCGTCAACCAGGATCTGAAGGATTCTTTGCCTACAAAGAATCTTTACCAACAAATACTTGGTCCTGCTGAGAAACTGTACAGATTTAGCAAGGCTTTGGTCAAGCATAGAGGTACAGTGTTCCCCAAATACTAACCTGGCATATAAGGAATATCAGTACATGTTTGTAACTGAATAAGAGAGAGACAGAGGGATTCTGGGAGTAACTGCATCAACCAGGAGGCGAAGCTAACCGACCCACGTATTGACAACCTTTTGCAACAAAATATTTTGCAGCCAAATTTGAGTTAATTCAATTGAGAAAAATAGACAAGGACCCCAGCAGTGTCATAGTTGCAATAACAATTGTAAGCATGAATGTTAGAGCCATTGGCTAATTCAATTTCTGACTCTGTCATTTACAAGCTTTTAGACTTTGGAAATATTGTTGAATCTCTAAAGCCTCAGTTTTCTCTTTTGTAAATGGGAAAAAAAATATTGGTGGCCAGAAAGGTTTTTATTTTTGTTTTTGATATGGAAAAAAATAGAACAATGTGTGTGAATATGATTAACCCAGAGGTGACCCATGGACTGTATACAGTAAAGGCTCGATGTTTGCTGCTGCTCCTTCTCCTCATTTTCCTCCTTCTATTCCCTGTAATTAAATCATTTTTTAGCAGGAATAATGTTTTGTATACAAATCATCCATCCTTCCGTTTTAGGTTAAGTCACATATTAAAGTGACGTGAACCTTAATTGCAACCACACATATAAGCTGAAAGATGACATAGTTCCTGCCTTCTGGGTGTTTACATTCCTGGGAGTCTCTGCTCACCTGCTTTTAACCTTCTATGGCATGAGAAGTTATGTGATTTTTGGGTGCCAGATACATAAAACCATGTTTTCCTCTCAACCAGTCAGTGACTATAAGGCTTCGCTCATTTGCATTTGTCATTGTAATTCTTTTGTTCCAAAAAGGGGTGAAAAGAAGGTTAAAAGGAATGTCATCCATTGGAAAGAAAAATCAAAATGTGTACCAGTATCTCATCAGACCATCAGACAGAATTGAGAGTTTGTGTTCTTTGGGTTTCAATTCAAGGTAGAGAATCTAAAATACCAGCGACAAATGATTTGTGACTCCTACTCAATTTATTCAACTCCAAACTATTTCAATAAATCTGGGAATTCATCTATATCCTGTTAAATTAAGGATTTTTTCATTTTGAAAGAAATGGTGCCAAATTGATAATGTTTTTTGAATTATTCTCTCTAAATATGCTTAATCTTCATTAATGCAGCCCTGCGTGGTATTTTGAGCCAATCTGAACTAACAGGAGAATTTTTTACATGTCTAATTCTTAAAATAGACAGAATTTCTTTTTTTCTACTACACCGTCTGCCAAGGCATGTATGTATAGAGATTTATGTACGTGCAGAGTTTTCTCTCCCATTCTGCTGTCCTGTTTCATCCTAGTAGACCCCCATTTCTGTCTATCACATGAAGTGATTTAATGTGATCACTGAATTTTCTTTATTTCTTCTGTTTTTTTCCTCACTGCTATGATAAGATAAATCAACTTACCATTAATATGCACTTCATTTGGAGAAGTGGTTTAAAGGAAGTTTCTTTCTTCCCCTTTTTTCTCTTTGCTGATGTAGCTGATGAAACAGTATGCATTTCAGTTCCAAGGCTCCCTGGATTTAGACCTAGAGAGTAGCTAACACACAATTGATTTCCAGTCTCACAGGAAAAGAGGGAGCAGTAGAGAAGTCAGATGGATTGATTGCTGAAATACAGGCCCTGTGGGATGCTTCACTGTCATCCATGTCTTGAATGTATGCACAATGCCCTCATCGATAGGAAAATCCCCAGGATAGGAACTTTATTGGGTCCAAATAGCAGTGCGAGGAGGCAGGTGTGCTCGCCTGTGGTTAATGCCTCTTCAGGTCTGCCCCACCGTAATAAACTGCCAAATTTGCAAATTTGGACTTTGGAAATAGGCAACTCAATGGTAGAAACATTGAGTGCTGGTACCGAGGTTCCCTAAGAGAACATTAGACAAGGGGTTGCAAACTCAGCTATCTGAAAGTACCCAGGAGACTGATATGAGGCAGTAAATACTAAAGTACTTCAACTCATACCCCAATACGGAACCTGCCTACTTACTTTGTGTTATCAAGCATGCTATGGGCTAAAAGGAAAAAATAGCCCAACAAAACATATTGTCTGGTCATCTGTGTCTTACAATCTGCCATTTGTGATCCCTGAATTAATCCCACTCCTCATTTGCAGAAGAAGAAACTTGGGATGTGAGAAGTGAAACCCCCTGACTCAATATGTCACACTCAAATTTTTCACATTTTTTGTCCCTGATGCTCTTACCAAATGCCATGTTTAGTGTTCAACTTCTAGATTTAGAAAACCTCCTCTAATGCCTCAGGTACAAAGCCTCCTTGGAATGCTATGGTTTACAGTATGAGACAGCGCTCTGTCTTTTATAAATAACAGCTGCTAAAATCCAACTGACTTTGGTAAAAATTAAAAAGAAATTCATTGCCTCATTTAACTGAGAAGAATAGGAAAATTCTAGCTAAAGGGGTGGCTGGATCAAGATGCTCAAATGGGCTCATCAAAGTATACTCTATCTTGTGGCTCAGTCTTCTCTTTTGGCTTTATTCTTAGCAAGATTCTCTCCTCATAATGACAAGATAAATTCCAATAGGTCCAGCCTTACATATCTACCTATTTAAAACCCCAACCAATTTGTAGTAGAACTTCACTTTCTTAATGAATACAAACAACACACTCCAAGAATTGAATCTCACTGGGAAAAACTTGGGTCATGTGCCCTTTCCTGAGCCAATCACCACAGCCAGAAGAAAGTAATAAGCTAATTGACCAGGAGGTGGGGTTTTCCCATTGAACCTCTTGACCTAGGTATAAGGAGAAAAGATTGAACCACTATTCCAAAAGAAGGAGCTAAGAACAAAGCAGCCAAAAACAATAGGATTGATCATGAGTTCCCTTCATACTCTATTCCAGGCCTGTCTCTCCCACTCAGGAGATTTATCTTGAGGTGTAGGTGTTTGGGGTTAGTTTGGGGTTGTCTCAGAGCCCCCTGAACTTATCAGAAGACACATACTAGGAATCAACGTGATTTTCAGTGACTCAAATGCAAAAGGATATCCTTCTTTCTATGTTTCTCTACTTTAACTTTTTACTAAACACCAGACACTCTGCTAGGTATTAAGCATTTCACTAAATACCAGGAACTTGGCAAGGCAACGTGCTTTATTTTATTCATACAGCAATCTTGCAAAGCAGAGGTGATTATCCTCAGGGGACAGATAAGAAGCATCTGCCACTGGAGGTTTTAATGTCTAGAAAGCCAAGAGATTCCATACTCAGGAGAAGGGGACTGGGAGTTGGGCTTACATTTTTAAGTTTTGCATACTCATTTTTAAAAGGTATTGATGCTTAATTTTTTGTGAAAATCATTTAGCAAGTATTTAAGTGATTTTATTGCTCAGTTCTCATACAATTGTAGATGACAGAGCTCTAACTTAATCTCAAAAAAAAAAAGGAAATATATTGACTGAAATGAGATGATGATGGAAGGGTCTAGGCCTGCCTGAATCCAGGAGTTCATGTCTTAGGCTTCCTTCTTCTCAAGGTCAATTCCATTCTTTGACTCCATATGAAAATAAGATGGGTATCTATCATAATATCTATCATGTTCAGAGCCTGCCTCTTCTACCAGGCAGCTCCCGACTTCTATCTTCTAGCAGTTTCAGCAAAGAAAAGGGTTTCCTTTTCCAATAGATCCAACAAACACCCTGTTACTGAGTCTTATTAGATCTGTTTGACCTAGCCTACATAGCATACCTGTCTCTAACCTCTATGGCCAGAGAAATGCTATGCTTTGTTTTGTCATGGCAAAATCAGGTGTCTACCTGTGTTCCTGGGAATGGAGACAACGCTTAGGAAATACATGTTGGGAGTGTGGATGAGATGACCCCCTAAAGGAAAACCAGAGGATTGTTAATGCAGGTGGAAGGGGCTAGGTAAGAATCCACATTGACCACCACCACTGTGGTAGAGCTAAAGTCATAGTGTAGCTCTTTAATTTCAAGTGAATGCACTTTCCAATATGTCAAGTTGCCTCTCTTTTCTCCTTGATACACCTTTAGAAATAATTGCTTTTATGTTATGTTTTTGTTGAATTCTTTTAATTTTGCATGGCAATTAGTGGTGAATAGGTGGTCCAAGATATTTCCTGTTTGCCAAAAATGGATGGGATTGTTCTTACTGCATTATTTGAGAAGACACATGTATAGGAGTTACAGGCCCTAGTTTTAATATCAGAAAATGGGTTCAGATCCTAGGTCACTGCTGAGTGACTTTGTGTGACCTTGAGTCAATTGCTTTATTCCAGTCCTCTCCTTCATAGAATTTTTGGGGGGATTAGCTGAAAGAGTATGCTATACATACTTAGCCTATTTCCCAGCTCATGGGAAGTATTGCTTGTTTTTTCCTTGACTGATTTACCCAAGGATCCTTTAAATTGTGAAATTCCTTGAAACATGCAAAGCATAGATTAATTTGCAGTAAAGGAATCTGTAAAAACACTTATTCAATTAAATCTATTTAATAAAGAAAGAGATGCCTGATTTACAACTCATTAATGTGATGAAATTGTTATTAGTAATTGTTGGCAGCATGTATAAGGCATAATGAAATGCTGAACAAGGTCTTGGAAATAAGAAAAATATCTGTCTTCTGAGAGCCAAAGTGGTAGAACTCATCACAGAATGGGTCTTCAACAACACTTTTCTTATAGACCCTGTATTATTTAAGGCAATGCTAGCTGTGATAACAGAAAAACCTAGATTTCCAATGACTTAACTTAGAAGAAAAACACATATCTCACTCCTATCATGGTCCAATGTCCAAAGGTCCAGTCTTCCCTATGATTATTCAGAGCTCTTCCTTCTCTGTGATCATCTGCATCCTCTCCATTCAGCAATAGCAACGAGACTGCTATTTCTTAATTAATGAACCAGGAAGTGACATACCTCATTCCTTTCTGTTAATAGTCAAATGACCCTTCCTAGACACAGATGAAGCTAAGAAGTCCTAAGAGTGACTCTTCACAGTGGAAGTTAGGGATTATAAAACCTTTGTGGGTCAATCTGGCTATAGCGACCACAGCTCTACTGCCCTACTGCCCTAAAACTACTGTTCAGTCGTGTAACATAGGAATCTGTGAGCACCTGGGGAAGACCACAGTGTCTCATTTTGCACTTCATCTGATGCCCAGCATAGTACCTTGCTCACGAATGTTTCCTAATTGAACAAAGGAATTAATAAAACGAACTCACAGATAATCAGGATAGGTCTCAAAAATAATTTCTAGGCAAAAGTTTGCAACCATCTGAATTCCATATTTTCTTTTTTTGGTTTCTGTCCAGTTTTTCTGGTGTGAAAATAAAAGTAGGGTAATATAACCCTAAAAGCAACTGACTGGAGGATTCCTAAGTAAGAGCTACCCAGGAATCCAGAACCAGCTGTAGGTCAGTGACTGATTCACCCTCATCCTATTTCCTGGCCCCTCCACAAAGACAAACTCACCTCATTTCTTGGGTTGTGGGAGAGGAGCTGGAGTGAACCCTGAGTAGGTAGAAAGGGCAGATTCCAGCATTTCTTCTCTGGCCAGCCTAGCCAGTTTTGGCTGCCCATGGACCATGGGTCTGTCTCTCTCTTCCAGGTTGGTTGGACATTTTGAATGTCTACTTATTCATGATAATTACAGCATCCACATACATTTATTTGGATTGCCTGTTCCTTTTTTGATTGTGTTGTTTAGATTTCAGCTAGCTACCCTAATAAACCAACCTAGTATGTGCCTTCATTTGTTTATTTTCAGAGCCCACAATATTCTTTGGTACCTCAAAGGTAGTTCAGAAAAGTAGTAAAGGATATGCTGTCTGCCATCAAATTACCTTATTTCAAATCCTGTCTCAGCCATTACCAGCAGAATAAAATGGGACTCTAATAAAAACTTTCTCTAGAAAGTTATTTTTTAAAAACAGTACTTGGCACAGTGACTGAGACATAATATATACTTAATAAATGTTAACCAGCTTTATTTTTATTGTCACTATCTAGTATTCATACTTGGACATTTTTAGAGGGGGACTAGATCCCATTATAGTTTATAGATAAAGAAATGACATCAAGGAAGTTGAGTTTCCCATAGCCTGGTTTCTTGATTTAACCTCTATCTCAGTTCTTTGAGTATAGTTTTTTGTTATTAACAGACAAAATAAAAAGCAGACTTTTTTTTTAAAAGATGTGATGAAGTCATGCCCCGGCTTTGATTCCTGCACAGAGCCTGCATTCGTGTCAGTGCAATTTCTCTGCATGGATTGATGGCAGAATACGGTCTGTTTCTAAGACTGTTTAAAGCAGGGGACAAAAGAAATCACACTGACTGAGTCCACAGCTGGCAGAATGGAAGAGACTAAGCTGGTGAAAGAAGCTGTTAATACAGACCAGAAAATTTTTAAGCTAAAAAAAGGAACATGCCCACTGAAACTCTGAAAGCAAAAGTTTTATTTGGGTAAAGCGATGTTCGACTCGGCATGATTCCTACTTAGAAAATGCACACGCTTGCCTTCTCCAACTGCCAGAACATCATTTTTTTAACACAGAGGAACCAAAATAGAGAGAGGAATAATGGGCTTTCAGATAGTCCGTGCCTAAAAGCAAACCTTGAAACATAAACGCTACGGTGCCTGGACACTTCAGAGTATAAAACAAGAGAACAGCTCCCAGAATCCCACTATCCCAGAGGTGTATCTGCCATCTTACACCATCCTGAGGAAACCCGTATTGTTAGCAAGATATATTCCAACAGGAAGATGATGGTTGTGAAAAGAGGAGGGATTCAGTTTCAGCACTCCTTTCTTTAACCTTCTCCTCATCAGATCCCTGCAAAGACCTCTGCCCTAAGCTCCCAAGTGGTAATATTCCCATGAGGCAAACATTCTCTGAAAACAAGGCTTCTTCATCAAATGCTTTCTGTATTGAACACAAAATGTTTCTTTGTCACAAACAGGGCAGGCATTCAGGGACCACATTGATTCTCCTTTATTTGTAATTCAGTGAAAAATATACCTTTGCCTTTCATTTTTCACTCCAACCCCAAGAATATGAATCAAAAATAACATGGCCATTCACATCCCTGTCAAAGATTTTTGTTTCTCTGTGTCAATAACCTTATCGATAACTGCCCACAAAAACGTGTTTGACTTGGATTTTAAACCCCAATTGTGTAAGCATAGAGTCTCTGTCATATTCTTAGTGTTTACCCAACAAAGCACCACATCTTTAATAAAATACTCCAATAATATTTTAGCCATCATATTTCAGTTCTTTGAATACTTCTTATTTCTGCTTCATACATTGTGAACTCCTAAAAACAGGGACTATATTATATATGTGTGTATTTTGTATATCTGTGTATTTTATGTACAGTGTAATATATGTACACTTTGCATATAGAAATATATAAATATTTCTCAGAACATATAGCAAAGTGCTTCACATATAATACATTCTTAGTAAAGATGTAGGGAATACATGAATGAGGATAATGATTGCATAGCACACAGGGAACACAATTCGAACCCTAAGTATGATGGATGAGACCCAAATTCTGCAATTAGGAGTCAGAAAGAAAGTTCTAGTCTTGATTTCAACCCTCTATTATCATTTAAGGCAATTCTGTCTTGTGGAACTTACACATTGCTCATGAAAGTTTAAAATGAGTAAGCGATGATGAAAAACAAAACAAACATCTAAATTTCCAATTGCTCTGGAAACATCAGACGGCCTGACCTCTGAGCCATACCTCTGCATGTCTCAGAGTCAGGCGGTGTTCAAGGGCCGTTGACCCTTCAGATGGAACATACATTTTCCAGGGAGCCATAGTACCCAACTAGCCATATTGTCACCTCCAACAGTGAAGATGAGTTTCACTTGCCAGTTACACCATCAAGCTTGAGATGTTGTTTTGCTCATGGTAAAGAGGAGAGTAAACTATTTCTTTTCCCCATGTCTCTATCAAAAATGGAAAAGTGAAAATCAGGACAAGAGGGCTGCAATTTCACACAGCATGCTTCCCTCATTTCTGGGCCCTTCCTAAGTCTTCTTGACAGTGAATTTGCAAACCCTCTCTTAAGTAAATCATAACAGCCCTGAGCCTTCACTACAGGTTTGTCTCAGCTCACAGATTTCCTCTGAGGAAAAGCATGGTTACCACCATAATGATGTCACTTTAACCTACATAGGGTCAGCCATTGCTTCTGGCTTAGAGGTCATGTGTGGCCTGATACATCTTGGGGGTGAAAGCAGAGTCTGGTGGCATATGTTAGAAGGAGACTCTCTACTCAGGCCAATTTCCCAGACATTGTTTGTAGCACAGGTACAGAAAGGTGTTTGGAACACATCCCAAGCAGAAGCATGCATCGGGAGACTAGATGGTCACGTGTGGCTCCAGAGGGTTGCTGGAGACCTGAAGACAACATGTTCTGTCCACCTCACTGACTATAATAGCTCCTCGGGAGCCACAAAGAGCAGTTGTATACATCCTTAAGTTTAAGGACTTCCTCCAGAGCCAGCGTTTCACACGGTAGAACATAATGGCTCCCTGGGAACGGTTACTAGAGGTCATATAAATCTGCATGGAGGTCTGCGCTGCCTTTTCTTTAAAGGTGACTCATTTTTGCCCCCATGAGGTATTGTTCTTTTAACAGGCATTTACATGATAATATCAATGTCAGCATGTGCAATGTTATGAAAAGGGCTTTGTTGTACACCCAGTAACATTTCCACAGTTTCTGCAGGAGCCTTCCCCTCTGAGGTTTCTGACCCTGATAGGGCTTTCCAATTTGTCTCCTTCTTCCTTCTGCCCACACTACTGAACAGGAAGTGCACTGGGGTAGAAAATCTTTTCCTTTTTGCACGCGCCCATGCGCGCGTGTGCGCACGCACACACACACACACACACACACACACACACACACACACACACACACACACACTTCCTGGATTCTCCAGGACTCTTTGTAAATTATGTTTCTACTGGCTTTTAGAAGAAGGCTGGAATAAAATAACCTCTCCTTGCAATTAAAGCTTCTATTGAGCTTTGCCCTTCATAGTTAAATTAAACTATGGCCTAAAATGGAATATTCTCACCTCCCTTCTGAGGTGGTTAGTGCAAGCTGGGCTTTGAAGTCAAGAGGAAATTGAGTTCAAATCTGGACTCTGCTACTTCCTGCTAGATGATCTTGGGCAATTGACTTACTATCTCTGGGCCTCTGTCTTCTCATCATAAAATGGAGGCAACAATAACAGTAGCTTCAGCCAGGCTCGGTGACTCAGCCTGTAATCCCGGGCCTTGGGAGACTGAGGTGAGTGGATTGCCTGAGCCCGCAGGTTCAAGATCCGCCTGGCCAACTTGGCGAGACCTCATCTCTACAATAAATAAAAAATTTAGCCCGGCGTGGTAGCGTGCGCCTGTTATTCCAGCTACTTGGAAGGCTGAGGGGGAAGGATCGCCAGAGCCCAGCAGGTTGAGGCTGCAGTGGCTGGGAGCGGCCACTGCACTCCAGTCTGGGCAACAGAGTGAGACTCCAACTCAAATAAATAAATAAATGAATAAATAAATAACAGTAGCTTGAAATGGATGAAATGGATGAAGGGGTTTTTGTAAGGATTAAAGGAGAACATAATGGCAATAATTATATAACTATATATAATTGATTATCTTAATAAATACCTATTAAAATTATTATTTTCAACTTTCTTCTACCTCTTAGCCATTTTCTTTCATATTTTTCTTACTTTTTCTTTGGTAAAAACATGTGTATCTAATGTATTATCTCTCAAATTGTAGTCTATACTTATAAAACTTCAAGAAGTGAGCAAATGTGACCAACTAAAGTACAAAGTATCACAATACTGCAGCATAGCAAACTTTCTATCACTTTTCAGTTTCACTTCTGATGCACCTTTCTGCTTGCTTGGAGAGAAATATTAGAAAAATGTTAATAAGCCCTAAATTTGAGAAGTAAGAATAGAAAAATGATAGACAGTAAGGAATATCGCTTAGGGCTCCTCTCCCCAACAATTATTATTCCTGAATATTTAAATTCTATTTCTATCCACCTATTTAATTGAAGAATATATTACAGTAGCTACGTCTCCCATCAGTCCACTCTGAAGCCAGATAAAATCTAAAGCTGCTTCTACAAACACGCATTACACAAATGCTACAGGTAGCACATGTTTGCCAAATAAAACACTTGTTTGAGAAAAACAAACATTTTCTTTGGGCATGACAAATTACATGTGTTTATTCCAAAACCATGGCTTCTGTTGGTGAGCTTCAAAGGGAGATAAGTGGTTTTGGCCCTGGCAGCTTAGGGAAAAAAGGTTATCTATTAGAAGAGTCAAGTCAACAGTAATTCCTCTACTAGGAATTACTGGGAAAAAAATTACACTTATAGTGACTCCTTTACTAGATGCATTTGCTATGCTATTGTTTAGAAATGATTCAGTAAGTATTTGTTGATTCCTTCTGTGTTCTGGTTACTGAAATTGATATGAGTGTATACAACAAGGGCCAAATTAGTATCTATACAACAAGGGTCAAGTTAGTGTATATACAACAAGGGTCAAGTTAGTGTATACACAACAACGGTCAAATTAGTGGAATAAAGAGTATGCTCTGGAAGAATTTGAAGGAAAGAGAAAGAAGTAGGCAACTATCTTGGGGGGAAGCCTCACTTGAAAGGTGAGTAGGAGTTAGAGCCATAGCAGGAAGTTAGAAACGCCATGGAAAAGAAGAGTCTGCAATTATGTCTTGAGACATAATTGGAAGGGTAAAGGACATCTAGGCAAAGCTATGGTGATAGGAACTTAAATATCAAAGGTGCTAAATGCAATATGACATCCTGCATTGCATCTGGGACAGAAAAAAATGATAAAATCTGAAGATTACTTACTAGCAATATGCCAGTGTTAATTTCTTACTTTTTACAAATGTACCATAGTTAGGTAAGAGATTAATATTGGGGAAACTGGGTGAAGGTTATATGAGAACTCACTAAATTTTTTAAAATAATTTTTCTACAAATATAAAATTATTCCCCCCCAAAATTTGTTTTACAAAAGCAAATCAGAGATGAAGGATACTGAGTAGAGTAATTCATTAAACTGACCTTAAGTTTGCATAGAAGAATGAAAAGCACAGCTAAGATGGAGAGGAGGGTTGGGATCAGATGAGAGAGGAACTTGAAAGTCAGGCTGGAGAAGAATCCTCCCCCTAGGGAGATGTTTTTGTTTTGTGTTGGTTTGTTTTATTTTTAAGCAAAGTAGCGATCTCACTGAAGATCAGTCATAGGAAGATTAACCTGGTAGACATGTTCAAGAAAAACAGGTACGCAAAGGAGATTGATGCAGATGGGCAAATTAGAAATCTCTTTTTCAGGGAAGTGTTTTGGGAGAGATAATATTTTATGACTGTTTCTCTCCCCCAACATTCTGAGAATGTAGTGATGATGGTACATAAAATCAGAACAATCACTTAAGTGATTTGAAGTGAAGTGATTAGGAGTGGATTTGAGAAGTTATGGGAGAAATTCACAGTGAGCTGTGTTGGATTCTGCAAGGGAATGACCCAAGAAGATATCCCTATGGTAGAAAGCCAAAGTGAGGATTACAAGGAAGAGAAAAAAGTATTGAAGGCAACTGAGAATAGTGAGGTGGAAGAACCAAGAGAAGAATCAGGAGAGTACAAGGCCTCCAAAAGTAAAGAAAGCAAAAACTTCAAATAGGCAAATATGGACAAGATTGTTACATTCAGCAAAACACGTCAAGGTAAACCAGAACTGTATAGATGTTTCCAGAGAGGTAACTAATAGCCGTCCAGAGAACTGCGTCACTAAAGTTAGGACAGCAAAAGTCAGATTTTCCAAAGGTTGAGAAGAGAAGAAAGAGAGACAATGGACATAAGAAAGTATTTATTTTGAAATAAAGATAAACAAAAATAAGATGCCAAAGGGTGGAGACATCTGTATGAGTAAGAATGCATTTTGTTCCCGCGCTTTGGAAGGCCGAGGTGAGTGGATTGCCTGAGCCCGTGGGTTCAAGACCCACCTGGGCAACTTGACGAGACCTCATCTCTACAACAAATCAGAAAATTAGCCAGGCGTGGTAGCGCACCTGTAGTTCCAGCTATTTGGAAGGCTGAGGCGGAAGGATCGCTGGAGCCCAGCAGGTCGAGGCTGCAGTGGCCAGAAGCGGCCACTGCACTCCAGTCTGGGTGACAGAGTAAGACTCCAACACACACACACACACACACAACACACACACACACACACACACACAGAATGCATTTTGTTGCTGGTGTTACAGCCACAACAGGGAAGATGATTTTTGTGAAAGCAAGGGAGAAAGGAGCAGGAGAGAAGATGGAAGATGATGAAAAGGAAGCAATGTGCTTCAGAAACTAGAAAGGGATAGAAACAAGAAGCACCTGTTTCTCAACCAACATCGCCATCTTGCCTCATCTGGTGCCATAGTGGCCTTCTGCCTGGTTTGTTAATATTTGTACTTGGTTCCCCAAAATATATTCTTTATAGTTCAATTGGAATCTCATCATGCATTACCTTCCCCTGTCAAATAAAAAAATTGTTTTGTTCCATTGTTTTTTTGAATCAAGATTAAAAATCCCACAAAGAGCTGCATAATCTATACCTTTTCTGACTTTCTAGCTTTGTCTCATACCATCTCCTCTCCGTGTTCTCTGGTTCCAAACACACCTTCTTGCTTTCTGTTTCTTCAAATCACCATGGGCTCCTCCTCCTCAGGGTCTTTGCACATACTGCAGGCTCTTCTTTTCTTTCTTCATCTACTCGTTCTGCAGCTCTGATCAGACTCAGTTATCAACAACGGAACACCTTCCACGATCTAAGTCAGTCTTCCCATTTATATACTCTAATAGCATCTCCTTTTCTTTTGAAGCACTTATAGCAGTTCATTTGGCTTGTGGGTGTGGTATCTGGTGTGTATATTTGTGTAGAATTAATTGATAAATGTTTGCTCCCCCCAAATAATGGGGAGTGGCTCAAAGCCTGTAAGGATGCCACACCTTCTTCATTCATTCTCCATAGCCTTGCATATGAAACCTAAATAGCCTTGAATAGCATCATGAATATGAAAGTCGCACATCTATTGGAAGTTGTTATTAAGATGGGCTGTCCATGTTCAAGTGTTTTTGTGATATCTCTGGAAGTCTCTTTAGTTGTCTTTCAAGGTCCCAAGCAGCTTGAGTTGGCCATGTCCTCTCCTAGTATAACAATTTTTTTCATTCTTTCCTCATTCATACTAGCAATATGGTATTTGTCAACAGGAGTCATAAACTCTACTTTCTTTTTTTGTTTGTTTGGGGTTTTTTTGAGTTGGAGTCTCACTCTGTCGCCCAGACTGGAGTGCAGTGGCCGCTCCCGGCCACCGCAGCCTCGACCTGCTGGGCTCCGTAATCCTTCTGCCTCAGCCTTCCAAGTAGCCAGAATTACAGGCATGCGCTACCACACCCGACTGATTTTTTGATTTATTGTAGGGATGAGGTCTTGCTGCCCAGGCGGGTCTCGAACCTGCGGGCTCAGGCAATCCACTCACCTCAGCCTCCCAAAGGTGCGAGATTACAGGCTGAGCCACTGAGCCCGGCTAAACTCTACTTTATACAGAAATCAAACAAGGTTTCACTCTCCAGTTTGGCACAATCCCCACTTGAATCCCATGCAGAGAAGTTATTAATGTTAATAAGGAAGTGGAATCTGTATTTGGTATTAATCTTAACCTAACATTGACAGTTGTTTGACCATTTTGCTGTGGTGAGGACTTACTAATTGTTGACATGCAGAAATATGCACTCAGTGATGTCAAATCTACTAATTTTTTGAGCCAGATTCATCCCAAGGCCCTCCAGTCTGACGCTGCGGTGTGTGGGAGGTGGCACATATGCTCCCTGGAGTCCTGACCTCTTTTTCTTTCAGCATCCCTCTTACAGCATCCTTGCATTAACTAGGACCCATTCTAAATGGCATCCCCTCTAATGATCGGAAATATGTATCCCCTTTAACTGAACAGCTCTTAGAAGCAATTAGCATTTAGGGAATTTCTTGTTTAGAAATAATGTCTTCATCAAACTACCCATTATGGACTAATTTGAAACTGGAAGATAGATGCTCATTTTTCCTGTGGTAGCACCTGCAAGCATTTGTGGCAGTGAGACTAATAGCAGCATTATTTAAAGTCAGTGTATTTCCATCGCAATGTGCATGATGGGTAATAGAAACCCCTTTAACGTGTAAGCATTTCTGAGGACAAAGAATATGTTCCTTTCAAATGGTGCTGTTTACCTGTCGTTTCCGATCTGAAGGTTGCGTACACTCCATGTAATAATTAATTCTCTCATTGCCTTTGTGATCACTGCCTCTTGGCCACTGTCTAGGAAATGAAGAGGGATGCTATGTGTCAAACATGAGTACAGTGTCAGGAAAGGAAAGGAGAGGAAACTTGTTGCTGACTGACAGCAGCAGGAAAAAAAAATCATTTGAATTAGTTTAAGGGGGAAACATGGATCCAACACAATACAATGTCTTTATGACTCCAGCAAAGTTGCATGTGCTTGAATTGGGTCATCCTGACCAATGGGTGGTTCTGGCATCATCTTAACAATGTGGATAATAATCACGATAAATTTTAGTGATGGGTTATTCATTTCCAGAGACGAGGTACAAAGCTTTTCATAATCTATTTCGTTTACTCATCCTGACAGTCCTCTTTACTGATGAAAGAACTGATGCTTAGAAAGGTTCCGTTCATTCATGTCTAAGCAGCTAAAAAGTGAAAGAACTGGGAGTGGCACTGAGGCAGGCTAACACCAGGCCAGAGTCTCAACATCCCGACCACAGATGTTAGTTCATTTTACCAGCACTAAACGCCAAAGCCTCTTGCTCCACACCCATCATCATCAACCTTTTGTGATTTAAAGATCCCCAAGTAGGTCACTCTTTTGGAAAGACTCTTGTTAAGAAACCGGTAACCACTGCTGGCCCCCATATTCTCCACTCCAATTGGTCCAAAGCATAGAATGATTGTACGGGTGGATTAGGACCAGAGGAAGAGGGTGAGAACTTCCTGCTACATCAAGGCAGGGACCAGAATGAACCAAGGGGGAGGTGGGTGTGAGGAAAGCCTTTCTGTGGGTGGCACCAACTGACGTGGGGTTGGGGTGCTCAGAGGAATAAGATGGGGGTGGGTGGAGAGTTTTAATGGTTTGCACACTCTGCACTTTTGCCTAGGGCCGGCCCTGCTTCAAAGTGAAACTTCCACAGGAAAACTAAATAAAGGAAAGAAAAGCCAAACAGAACAAATTCCCATTTAGTCAGCTTTTACTGTCCTCGGAGGCTCTGTGTTTATGCTAGATCTTAATTATGCTGCTTGTCAAAGACACACTAAACTCCACTGTGGTTGAGGGAGCTATTTTATCTTTTTATCTTTACAGTCAGAAAGGGACTTAGTATGCTGAACCCTACCCTTGATGAGCTTCAAACCTGGAATAAAAGAACATTTCTCTCTCTCCTGCCCACTCGTCCCCACCTCTGTGCTGCTGTCCATGAACACCTAATGAGGAGGCTTTGTTGGTATTAGCAATAGGCAGCGCCCAGGTGGCCTGGGACAAAACTCTCAAGCCCAAAGGGCTACATGGGCCTCCCACATCCAAGCCTCCCCCACCCCCACTCCAGGCCACGTGCATGTGCCCTCCAAGCCTTCTACAGATCTCATGACTCACTTGTTCTGGGAAGGCACTTATCTGTATCCTCCCTCCAGAGTAAGTGTGGGGATTGTCCTCTGGGCATATACAAGTGGGGGTGGGGGAAGTACTTGAGGTTTTAGATGCACAGCAATGTGCGTTAAACAACTTTGAGTCACACAATGTGCATTAAACCACTTTGAATCACACAATGAAGAAGCTACTTTTTTTCTAACCCTCTTTTAATCCTTCAAATTAAATTAAGGAGTACATCTCGAGTTGAATGTGTTAGTAATCTTACTTTCCATTGTATTTATTGTCAACTTTGCTTTCTATTTATAGCAGATCATACTTCTCTATTTCTTGTGGTGAAGTAAAACTCTCTTTTTTAAATGAATACATTCAATTGGGGGGAAAGTGAATTTACTTAAAGAAAAATATATTAAGTAAACAATAAAGGTACATGGCAAAATAAAAACTGTGAGAAGCATAGAGACTAACTTTTGGGAATAGCTTTAAGCAAAAGTCCTGTGTTAGGCTTCACCCTGACTAAGCCTGTGAGCTGATAGATGTTCATACAGAGTTCCTTCCACACATGCATGTTATTAGAGAGTCTTGGAAGCTGTGGAAGATCCTTAACACAGAGTGATGAGTTTGGTCTAACACAATTCCAGGACCCTATAGGGAAGATCAAAAGAAGAATACTTGGGGTTGGACATGTCAACCCCCAGTCTAAGTAAATAAAGATATAATCTATGATGACAGAGGTGTAATGCATATCAGACTCGTGAAAGATGTTGGTTTTGTTTTGGCAAAGACTAAAATTCAGATACGTGAGCCCCACACCCAGAGAGTTTGCTTCCATAGGTCGGGGGAGAGGCCTAGGTGTGATAATTATCCCAGATTGTAGATGAACACCCTCAACTGAGTATTACCACTGATAGGACATGGTCAGTCACCACCCAGTCTGTGTGCAGACCCAAATGAGGAATGGTTGCAAATATAAAGCCATCTAATGTAAAGAGCCCATACTAACTTAAGGTACATAGTGGTATTGGTTGTAAAAATAAATGTCTAAACTAACTTTCTACTTCATATAGCCTCATGTTCACCAAACAGCTAAATGATATATCTATCCTTTGGCCTCTTTTGACCTCAGGGAACTTTTCTGGAAAACTGGGTTGAGAATGTTTTACTTGAAGATAACATATCTGGCTGAACCGGGCTCGGTGGCTCAGCCTGTAATCCCGCACCTTGGGAGGCTGAGATGAGTGAATTGCCTGAGCCCATGGGTTCGAGACCTGCCTGGGCAACTTGGTGAGACCTCATCACTACAATAAATCAAAAAAATTAGCCGGGTATGGTAGCACGCACCTGTAGTTCCAGCTACTTGGAAGGCAGAGGCGGAAGGATCGCCGGAGCCCAACAGGTCGAGGCTGCAGTGGCCGGGAATGGCCGCTGCACTCCAGCTAGGCAACAGAGTGAGACTCCAACTTAAAAAAAAAAAAAAAAAAAAAACAATCGGGCTGGACAATCCATTGAGGTCGTTTTTATCTGCACAATGTGTGTGCATGTGTTTTTATACCCAAAGTAATCCCTTAAATCCTACTCTTACAAAAATGCCACGGATGTTATCTAAAAACTTTCCTGGTTCCTGTTGGAGGCTAGTCTTGAGTTGGGTTTTATTCAAGAGATCAGAGGAGCATCTTGAGCCTCTCTGGTAGTAGCTTGACAACCTTTACCGAGCCTGATGTTGCCTTTTACCTTCTGGTCTCTGAGAAAACCAACAGAGTTTATCATGGAACACCCAAGTCTAGATGTGATACGATTCATTTCTAATCACTGACATTATCCAGGTGACTTGCTCAAGCCTGGCTTACACAGAGTTCCCTTTCAGCATAGACGCTTCTTAACTAGCATTACCCTGCCATACCCAAATCCTTGTGAAAATATTTTCAACCGTTAACAAGCAGAGCCTGCAGTTATAATATGCTCATTAGGCCGCATGTTAGTTTTCAAGTCTTGCAGCACACATAATCTGCTGCTTGATTTCCATTGAATTTCAGTTCTTCTGGGCATCAGTAGAGGCGCGCTGGCAGCCCCGTGGGCTTTGCTAAGGGCTTTTGTCTTTATATGTGTTTTCCAGGAGGCTGTGCTGACTATAAAATGACACACCTACCCTATTTGTGTCTCCAATCACTCTTTGTCTGGAGGGCCCTTCAATTATCCCAGAGCCTTCTTGATCCCCTGGCGAACAAACTCCTTTAGGAACCAAATTAATTTTAGAAGACAATGTGAAGGATATACCCAATTGTTCCAGTAAATGAATAGGCTGTTTTCTGGAGTTTATTAGGTCTTCCCTTGTTCTAGACCTCACTTCTATGTTTCAAAGCCATTGCCTTGAAAAACAGTGCTCTAATTCCAAATAAACATATCAGTTTTCAAATAAAGGCCTTTGACCCATGAAGTACAGTGCTTTTTTTTATTTCTATACTTTGAAAGCTCTGTATTTGGGAAGAAATATTCTATACTCACGGCCAAAGTATCCCAATGTTGTGGGGACTGAGAACATTTGGGTATTTTCATATTTAGTAAACAGATGATTCTGGCTACTGAAGGCCTAATTTATTTTTATCATTATTTTTTAAGTGTCTTGGCAGCTGGTTATGAAGGGCAGTGTTTATTCATTCCTTAATCAGTAAGTTAGTGCCTGGAATGTGCCTAGGCAGAGTGTTAGGCCTTGAAAGTACGGAAATAAATAACACCTGTTTCATTCTCTGAGTGTTCTCTAATAGAACTGACAGTTAGTGGGGAATGCCAACCACTTAAACATAGAGCTATGAACAGAAAGCTGGAGATAAACAAAGTCCTGTGTTGGGGGAGAAACAAGAAGTGTTGGATTTATGGGAAGAGAACGAGAGAACCAAGAAAGTAAGAGTGAGGAAGGGGCCAGGCATGGTGGCTCACACCTATAATCCCAGCAATTTGGGAGGCCAAGGTAAGAGGATTGCCTGAGCCCACGGGTTTGAGACCAGCCTGGGCAACTTGGCGAGACCTCATCTCTACAATAAATCAAAAATTAGTAGGGCATGGTGACACGTGCCTGTAGTTCCAGCTACTTTGAAGGCTGAGGCAGAAGGATTGCCTGAACCTAGCAGGTTGAGGCTGAGGAGGCCGTGAGCGTACCGCTACACTCCAGCCTGGGCGAAAGAGTAAGACTCCAACTCAAAAAAAAAAATAGAGTGAACAAAGGCAGGTTGAAACCAAATACAAGTGGGAACCACTCCCCCCGCCCAAAACGGAATTATCTTTTGGAGAACGGGCCTCTTGTAGTACAGGCTTCCTCTGCTAGGTAAGTATTCTAAGAACCCATCAGCAATCAGCAGCAGTGTACCAGATAGCGTTGTTGTGAGAGGTTGCATTCAGCTTCAGTGAAATTTTTTTTTTTTTTTTGGTTGGTTGGTTGATTTTTGGAGATTCTTTCAACGCATTTGCCTATTTCATGATGGGTGATTTACGAATGCACCTACCCATATCGTGCTGAGTGTTCAGCTGTTTTTCACCAAAAACAGCATGACCTTCTGCCCCTACCCTCCCTATTCACCCCATCTTTCCCTGAGCAACTTTTTTTGTTTCCCCAGATGAAAAAAGTCCTCAAAGAGAAACATTTTGTCGATGTGGAAGAGGTGAAACCAAAAATGGCAGAAGCACTAAAAGGCATCAACACTGATGAATTCAAAAACTGTTTTGAGCAGTGGAAAAAGCATCTCAATAGGTGTATTGCATCAAACAGAGAGTACTTTGAAGGTGATTGAAGTTTAAACATATAAGAATAAATACACAGTTTTTTATAAATAAATTCCAAGGGGTTTGGGGCTCCCCCTCATATTGGCAGGGGCACAGACTATATCCCCTGAGAAATGGCCAGGAATGCAGGCTCATACTTGAGATTTGTATGTATAGACTGGTGAGAGTAAAACGATTGGATATTTGGCCTGGCTTAGAGAGCTGGGTGGGTCTAATAGAAATGGGTGACAGTTACAGAAGTAAGATTATATTAAGTTCCTTAGTTTATTTGTGTTGCTATAACAAAATACCACTACTGTGTGATTCATAAGAACAGAAACTTATTTTTTTACAATTCTGGAGGCCAAGAAGTCCGAAGTCAACGCTCTGACAGGTTTAATGTGTGGTGAAGTCTCATTTCGTATAGATAGCGCTATCTGGATGCCCTCACTTGACGGAAGAGCAAAGTGACAAACAACTTCCTTGTACCTCTTTTATAAGGTCATTAATCTTTTCGCAAGATCAGATCCCTCATGGCCTAATCACCTCCTAAATGCCCCACTACTTAATACTGCTGCATTGGGGATTAAGCGTCAACATGAATTTTTGAAGGACACAAGCATTCAACCATAGCAGTAAGTGTGGGATCCTTCAATGTTTAAGACCCTTCAATAAGGAGTGTGGATTAAGACTAATCATATTTTCCCACTTAACACATTTCCTCGAATACCTTTCTTGACCTTTCCATGACTCAGCCACAATAATACCTCGCTCTTCCTATGGGTTACAAAATGAGATGATGGGGAATAACTCAACTGAGAGCCCAGGAAATGAAATAATTTTTTTAGGTCATATTCATTGAATCCCTCTAGTTTCTTAAAATGTGTGATCTCCTTGGATGGGAATGAACTGAGCTTTATACCTGAAAGGAGTATCTTCTTTCTTTAGACATGTCAGAATATTTTGTTGAGAGGTGCCCAAGATGTTCTTTATAGCTCAAGGTAATTAACCCAGTTAGGCACTGGGCAGTGTACACATTTTTGAAGCTTCTAATAGTAGGCTTCTTTCTTGTATCCTCTGGTGATTTAAATAGATTATTCCTAATTTTCATCACAGTGATAAAGCACTCATGTTGGCTTAAGTAAGTATAGGTGCATTGTAGTGCAACTAATGATGTCTGTACAAAGTTCACACCTGTCAACCTTCATTCTTCCCTTATGAGACTAGCAGGTATCTCCTGAGATATTATCCTCTTGTGTGAGTTCTAGAAATGATGGCATGTTGACCATGTATATTGAAAGAAAAACAAATGAGTGTTTGCAGGAACAGTTGCTGACTACAGGTAGATATCAACAAACACTTGCGTGTAGAAAAAGCTAAATGCCTGATGTAGAAGGTATTAGGAAGAGCCTCAAATACACAGAGGAAATGTGGCAAATCAATAATTGACCAATCACTTATCTGAGTTCATCAAATTCTTTACCTCTTATTCAGTGAACATCAAATCTGCCTCCCTGGGCCAGATTTCTCTTATGTGATCATCTACGTGGGAAGATACAGAAAACTAAAAAAAGAAAAAAAATTACCATTGCCCCCAATACCTGTAGTCTGGTGCCTAAAATTCCACCAATCAAGTGTCCTCCAAGGAGAAATGACATTCTAGGCATATTCAGTTCTGTCTACCTCTGCCTTACTTGCTTTCTCTGCTTCTCTGAACAGATAAAAGATTAAGAGTAGGTTTTGGTAAGTGGGAGATTTCAGAGAATGTAGGGTACCCTACAGTAGTGGACCAGGGAGAAGGAGGCCTTCAATGGAGGCAGAAATGAATTAGTGGCAAATTTTCTTATTCTCCTCTTTTCTTTATTTCTGGGAGCAGCTCTACTTTCTGTGTTGATGCTGCATATGAGTCAGTAAGCACCAGACCTGTAAGGATCCTACAGTGCTCAAATTTTTCCATTACCTGGACACAGATCTGATACTCCAGGATTTGTGGAAGTAATATTACTATTTAGAACTGAGGCACAAATACTTATGATTCCGAAGTTAGACCTTATGCTCTCCTCATTCTTATTTTCTTCCTTCCTTCCTCTTTTTCTTTCTTTGTTTATTGATTTTTTTTTTTAATTTTCAGTTGTCAGGTCTCTTTATGGTGATCTGTTTACATGCCCATAATGTATCCACTGTAAGTGTACAGTTTAGTGAATTTTAGTAAATTTATGGAGTTGTGCATTAATCCCCCAAATCCAGTTTCAAAGTGCTTCCGTCATATCAGAAGGTCTCTTATGCCTGTCCAATTTATTGCTAATTAGCATACAAAACCTCCATTAAAATTAGCTGATACTGGTTGAGCATTCTAAATCTGAAAATTCAAAATCCAAAATGCTTCAAAAATCTGAAACTTTTTGGGCACCAGCATGACACTCAAAGAAAATGCTCTTCTCACTCATAAGCAGACCCTGAACATTTACCATAATACTATAAGAAAGGGATTGGCAGTAGCAGGGTACTTCCTGGGGGAAGGGGTTAACACAGTATTGATAAGCGTGCCTGAACTCAAATCCGGCAAAGTGGAGACGAAAAGGAGGCCCAAACTTTACCTGTATGATGTCCACACATCTTTAAAATAAAATATTGACCAGATTCAGTGGCTCAGCCTTTGTTTGGTTATCCCAGCACTTTGGGAGGCCGAGGCAAGAGGACTGCCTAAGCCCGGGGGTCTGAGACCAGTCCGGGCAACTTGGTGAGACCTCATCTCTACAATAAATCACACACAAAAAAATCTAGCCAGGTGTGGTAGCATGCCTCTGGAGTTCCAGCTACTTAGAAGGCTAAGGCAGAAGGATCACCTAAGCCCAGCAGGTTGAGGCTGCAGTGACCATGAGAGTACCACTGCACTCCAGCCTGGGCGACAAGAGTGAGACTCCAACTCAAAAAAAATTAAAAAAAAGAAAATATTTTTTAAAAAGAAAATGCTCATTGAAGCATTTCAGATTTTGGATTTTCGGATTTGGGATGCTCAGTGGGTATAATGCAAATATTTCAAAATTCAAAAAATCTGAAATCCGAAACACTTCTGGTCCCAAGCATTTCAAATAAGGGCTATTTAACTTGTAGGTAATATTCTTGTATGTGAACATGCAGATATTCTGCTTACAATCTCTTTTTCTAAAAATGTATCTGAATTTATTTTTTATAGTTTCTATTATAATAAAATTGCTATGGCATGAGAAGAAATAGAGAAACAGAAAAAAATGTCTTTTATACTTGTGAGGTCTAGTTTGCAAGAGCTGCTCCACTTTTCCACACTTTGACATTCTACACTGATTTTGAGGAGGCAGAACATGTGGATAGAGTAGAAAGACTCTCTTTCTTGGATTACATAGACCTTAAACTGCAGTTATTAAGTCTTTGATGGATAGTAAATTGGAGCAGTAATAGTAGTAATTTTCTACTTGTCGACTAGACATTCTATTTTATTTTTTTTACATGCATTATCTCATTTAAGCCTCACCATGGGCTCTCTTCCTTTATGTAGATTAGGAAACTGAGGCTCAGACACATCAAACACATTTTTTAAAGTCATGCCACAGTAGATGTCAAAGCCAGGAATCAAACCAAGATCTGTGTCACTGCCCAGCCTCTACTTTAAAGATCACACTTTATCACATCTCTAGACAAATGAATCAAGCAATCAAGGGGCAGATTAATTATCAGAGGTCCACTTCTACTACTAGGAAGAAAAATTGTAAATATGTTGCCCTAGGGGAAAAAGGTAAGCTAACATCATATTTAACAACCACTCCAAAATGGTGGAAATAAAAAACAATGTAAGACAAGAATGCATATGGCTTTGGCACTTTTGAGACATCTTTTAAACTGTGCCAGTGTTTGAAGCTGGATGAGTGGGTGAGACAGTACATGGACAGGCTACTGCTTGATTCACCTTTGGTGACTCTCCACCTGGGAATGAACTTCACCATGAATCTGTGGTAAGGCATGGGGAGACATCATAACTTGGCCGCTTGAATAAACTCAGAATAGGTCATAGTAATAGAGCAGTTTGGAGGGTGTAAGAGGAGCATTGTCTGAAGTGATCACTCCCTCAGCTAACTCCTTGGTGTAGCTCTCATCAGCCACTTAACACATAAACACTGCCTTGTATTAGATTGTTTTCATGTATATGTTTTATTACCTATCTCCATGGTACTCGAACTTGGTAGAGTACAACGATCATGGGAGACACTTATTAAAAGAATAGAGCTCCCCTAAGAAATTTTTGACACAATAGGCCAGAGTAAAGACTCAGATACCTGTATTTTTATAAAGCATGCCTGTGATTCTTGAAATGAACCAAATTTGTGATTTGCTGCTCTTTAAAACTATAAGTCCATATGGGCATTTTGTTTCCTAGCATCTCAGAGTGCTTAATACAGAATGAAGTTCAGTAAATATTTGTTGATCAAAGGAGGGAATGAGTGAATAGTATAGGTTCCTTGAGGTCAGCAATGATGAAACTTACCTCTCACAATGCTAGTAAATAGTGACCAATAACTGTTTAGTTTACTGACTGATTTGTTTTAAAACTATGTTCGATTTTTTTTTTCTATATCTTTGCTCAGATCTGGGCAAATTGCCATAAATTTTTTGAAGTCTTATGTTCTAAAAGACCTGATACTTCTTTAGTGAGGAAATGTAGTGGATACAGCAGCCAGTACCTGATTTTGAGTAGTTTCAGGAGTGTATTTATTCTAGAAATCCAAGAAGAAAACCAGTTCCCATATTTTGCAAGTTTATTTTGCTGTAGTACAGTGAATAATTGTCCTGAGGGGACTAGATGGCATCGGAGAATATTAATCTTAGATTTTCATTTCCTGTAAAATAAGTTTCCACTTATTACATTCAGTGAGAATACTTTGGGTTTCAGGAAATATGCATATTTTATCACAGGCAGTCCAAAAGTGTGTTCCCAAATGTATTTGAAACTCCAGAGTTAAGAGGGGCAGGTGCAGGCAATTGGGTAAACCAGAGGATGCCAAACTGGGCTGTAAGAGGAAGGAGGTAGAGGGAGGACCAAGTTGCCTGAGATCTGCACACCTGGCATATCACTATCAAATTTTAGGCTTGAGCTTTAAAAAAAAGTGTAAGAAGAAAATATTACGACCAAAATGACAATAATAATAGCTAGTGAGCTAGCATTTATCAAACCCCCAACTATGTATCAGGAATTATTCTAAGCTTGTTTACATATTATGTTATCTCACTGATTCTTTTAGAGAGCCCAGTGAGATAGGGTAGTGTATTACAAGTGAGAGTATATCAACTAAGATTGGGTTAAAGAAAAAAAGAGTTTTTCTCATGAAACAGAAAAAAGTCCAGAATAGATTCAAACATGTTCGATTTTAGGGGCTCAGACAATATCATAGGACCTTTATCTTCTCTAATGTCTTTGTGTGGTAATAAAGATGGCCACCAGCAACTCCAATTTATATTCTGTGATGTCCAATGGAAAAGAAGACTCTTGCTGCTGAATCAAGTAAATCCACAAGATCACCCCTACATCTGACATTAACCACAAAGTTTGAGTCCCTAAGGCTGTACATCCCTACTTCTGACACCAATGGAAAGTTTAAGGGTGCCCAAGATTACCCTCAGTTTCAATAATTCATCAGAATGTCTCACAGAACTCATTGAAAGCTGTTATGCTCACAGTTATGGTTTCATACAGCAAATGAACACATATTAAAATCAGTCAACAGAAGAGACTCATGAAGTAGAGTCCAAGAAAATTACCAAAGTAAAGCTGCCAGCTGTCCTCTCCCGTGACTACCCATGTCCTCCCATGACAAGGTGGGGCTAACTTTTCCAGGAAAAGTGTATGAAAATACACATGGAGCATTGCCAACCAGGATATCTTCCCTGAGCCTTGAAATACAACATTTTTATTTGGGGCTCAGTCACGTAGACATGGTTGACCATTCATGTGGCTGACCTTAAGACTTGGTCTCTCCAGAGTCCAAGCTAATACCATGTGGTCCAAATCTCCCATCATAAATCACATTGTTAGACTGTCCAGTGTGGTCCAAGTTCCCTAAGTAAATAAAGACACTCTTACCAGACAGGACACTCCAAGGGCTTTGAGATCACATTTCAAAAGCTGAGGACAAAGGCCAGACCTCTTTTTACGATAGTTAATTCTTTACTACATACTTTTCCAATGTTTTTTAATAAAAGCCTTGGCCTTCATTATGGCCATGGCCCAACCCCTAAACCAATTGCTCTGGCATAAAGATGAACATGCTACCTGGCTAGGAGTAGGGATGGGGCATTCACCTTGCCCACTACATAATTTGAGAACAAGGAGTGGTAGCTCTCCAAGTAAACTGACATTGATCAAGCTATGTTCAATAGTTAATAAAATAAAACAATAGTCTATGTTAACTCATGGAAAGACTATATAAAGAAAATAAAATACCAAATCCCTTTTTTTTATGTGATGTGATATCATTAGTGAGTCTACAGGAAAAGGTGCTAAATGTGACAATGCAATTTTTTAAAAAGCGACAGAACCCCTTAAAATATGACATATGTGACTTAGGGAAGAGGCAGAATAATAGCAAGTTGATGAAGAGGCTCTATATATGATCACTTATGCAAATTTCCCACCAGGAATGAGTTGTCTGTCTCATCTCCCTAGGGCAATGTGAAAACTCCCTAGAGCAGTGTTTTTCAAACTTGTAGTGCATTAGAATCACCTGGAGAACTTTTAAAATTCTGATGCCTAGATCACACCTATGCCAATGGAATCTGAATGCCTAGGGATGGGATCCAACCATCCATATTTGGTAATATCCCTAGGAGATTTGGAAACTACTGTGGTAGGCTATTGAAACAATAGCAAACACTACTAATCTGAATGCTAGTTTCCAGGATGGCCAAATTTGCCTAATTAAATGCTCACTGTCCAACCACTGGTCAGAAGAACTACTCTTGAGGCTCAATGGGATGTAGTCCAAAACCTGAGTTAGAGAAATATGGGTTCAAACCACCAACTTTTACGTTTTACTTTTACCTTACTAATTGGACCTTGAAAAAGTGACTTCTTTAGGGGTTCAGTTTCCTCATCTGTGAAATAACTGGTAACCTCTACAATACGGAAATTCTGAAAGAAAATATGTATAAACTGCCTGGCATAGTAAATGTCAGTTCCCTTCCTTAAAATATTTCCTTTCTTATAAGAGAGATATAAACCCTTTGTGTTTGGGGGGGGGTTTTGTGTGTGTGTGTGTGTATGTGTGTGTGTGTGTCTTTTATTCTTTGTTATTTTGTTTTTGACATATCTGTATAGGATTTAAAAAACTGTGTCTCAGTCAATAATGTAAAAGTTCAAAATGTCTTTGTCATTAAGTACGTTTGTTTTCAAGCACTGGGAGTTCTGTAAGAAGGTGGCCTATTCACTCAGTCATTTATCCAACCAAGATTATTAAGTGTTTATGACAATATTCCATCAATCCTAAAATGCATTCACTAGCAAGATGTACCATTATTTTATGTACAAATAAGAGACGGAAAAACTCAATCAATTAAACTATGCCACACCATCAGTTGCTAAAGAAATTCCAGTTTCAGAACTCATAAAATGAGCACAAAAATGCATAAGGTAGAGTCAGTGAAACATGGTCAGTGTGAAATTCTCCAGGATGCTAGGTATTAGGACAAAAAGTTATACAAGACACTGTATCAGTCATCAGAGGCTGGAAAGAACCAAGATCTACAGTTGGTTTCAGTTCTTTCTCCTGAGAAGAGAGTCAACTCCAATTTCAACCAGAGAAAATTCTTTTTTATGCCTCTTTTAGATGATTAAATGTCATACACTGATCACTGTTTCACCTTTGAGAAATACAGTGACCTGTTTAAATGGTCCCATTTTTAAATCACTTTTCTTCAAACAGCGCCAGTTTTAAATGGCTGTATGTCATCCCACCCATGGATGAGAGTGAAAATGGCTCTCATTATTTCAGCAGATCACATAAGCCATGCTGCAGGAGAGCAGGAGGTGGGAAAGGAGAGGGAATTCAATTTGATGATCACATGATCTTTCTTTCCCCAAACCTCCACATTCAACTGAAGATTTTGTGTTGTGATCCCAAATGGTTCAAAATACAAGCTTGGAGAAGTTTTCTGAATATTCTTTCTCTATTCTATATATACTTAATACAGATATGCTCCATTTCTCTCTCCTTACATTGAAGCCTGCTTGGCCAGAAATGTGCCTACTTTGACTAATTTTTTTTAAGTTGTTGGTAAAATAACTCCTAAGTGGAGGCAAGATGTTTGTGGGGAAGATTTTTAGGACTGGTGAACATGGGTGAGTTGAACTCATCTCACTGATATGCATTTTTTGCATTTAGTTTGGTGGATTTATTTTATTGTATTTTATCTTAGAGTTGTGGTGTACATGTGAGGACTTGCTACATAAGTATATTGCATGAAGGCAAAATCTGGGCCTCTAGGGAGCCCCCTCCCTATCAGTAGTGAACATGATGTCCAATGGGTGGTTGTGTGCCCCTTATTTTCCCTACTTCCCTCCCTCCTTTAGTAGTGTCCAGCATTCATTTTTCCTACCCATGTGCCCAATCTTTAGGATCCACTAATGAGTTAGAACAAGCAGTAATCAGTTTTTTGTTTCTGTGGTAGTTCACTTAGAATGATGGTCTCCAGCTGCATTCATGTTGCTGCAAAGGACATGATTTTGTTCTTCTTTGTAACAGTGTAATATTCCATTGTGTATATGTACCATATTTTCTTTATCCTGTCCACTTTTGAGGGGCATCTGGGTTGGTTCCATGCTTTTGCTACTGTGACTAGTACTGCAATGAATATACATGCACAGGTATATGTGTCTTTTTGGTAGAGCAATTTATATTTCTCTGAGTATATTCCCAGGTGTGGTATGGCTGGGTTGGGTGGTAGCCTAATTTTCAGTTCTTTGAGAAACTCCACACTGCTTTCCAAAAAGGTTGAACTAGTTTTCATTGCCACCAACAGTGCAGAAGCATCCCCTTTTTTCCACAGCCTCACCAACATTTGTTGTTTTTTGACTTTTTAATGACAACCATCCTTACTGGTATTAGGTAACATCTCATTGTGGTTCGGATTTGCATTTCTGTATGATTAGTGAAAATGAGTATTTTCATGTTTGTTGGCTGCTTGTACATCTGGGCCACTTTTCCTTTGAAAAGTGTCTGTTCATGTCCTTTGCCCACTTTTTAATAGGGCTACTGGGTTTTTTTTTTTTTTGTCTGTTTGTTTTTCCTATTCATTCATTTTAATTCCTTGTATATCTGGCATGTTAAGCCTTTGTTGATGCATAGCTTGCAAATATTTTTTCCCATTCTGTGGGTTTCCTATTCTGTTTGGTTACAAAGTTACAGTAGCCAAAATAGCATGGTATCGGTACAAAAATAAACCACAGAGACCAATGGAACAGGATAGAGAATCCAGAAACAAAACCACAGACCTTCAACCAACTCATCTTTGACAAAGTCAACAAAAACAAACATTGAGGAAAAGAAACCATATTTAGCAAATGATTCTGGGAAAACTAGCTAACCACATGCAGAAGAAGGACACTAGACCCCTACCCATCTCCATGTACAAAAATCAGCTCAAAATGCATCAAGGACTTAAATGTGAAACCTCAAACTACAAGAATCTTAGAAGAAAACATAGGGTACACCCTCCTGAACATCAGCCCAGGCAATGAATTCATGGTCAAATCCCCAAAAGCAAATGCAGCAAAATCTAAAATTGACAAATGGAACCTTATCAAGCAAAAAAGTTGTTGCACCATTAAGAGAGTGAATTAAAAAGAGAGAGAGATTGAATTAATTTTTTGGTGATAGAAAAAAATATTCGAGAGAGAGAGACTAAAAATAATAGCCACTTCAAATCCAAATGAGAATCCTACTAATAGCATCTTGATGCACCATGCTGGGCCCACGCGCTAGTCAATAGAGATTTTCTTTTGAAGGTAAGCAATTTAGAGAATGAATCTGCCCTGCCATCTGGTTGGAGGATGGGTGCCAAGGTTAGATCTTTAAGGAAATAATCTTATTAGTCTCTCTTATTAAGGAAGCCTCTGCAGTGTGTAGACTTTGAACCTGCCTGATAAAAAGTAGGTCTTGTCAAACAGCTCCCAGCTCCTAGTGAAAAGGTTGAACTTTGTTGGTTTAGATCATCCAATCCAAATGCAAACATGTTTCTAAGCTTCTGTTTGCATACTCTGAGAGAAAAAAAGACCTCCTCATTTTCCCTGACTCTGACACTAATAGCATTCTGAGGAGATGGCAGCTCCTGTGGAAATTACTAAATCATTGTGTTAGTGGCGCATACAGAAAGGCAAAAGTTTCCACTGTTCCCTGAAAGATAACACTTCCAATTGCCACTGTTTGGGTCCTTTTATTTTTTTTTTAACTCTTCATTTCTTCTCCTTAACGGATCCTGGTCCTTCCGCATCTCTGCCATTACATCTCTGTATTGACCCCATCTGGAAGCTGTAAGGCTGAGATTTTGACAGCTTTGTCATTTTCATAGCTGTGAAGGTTGATGTCGAGCTTACAGGATTATTGCTCTCCAGGAATACTTCACTACATAATCAAGCGTAAGGTCAAGAGAGGTGGAGAGAGAGGAAAAAACTCTAATTAAATCAGGAAGGGCTGACTTGTGCCCTAAGAAACGCTTGCAGCTTCAGGGAGCGCCTCACACTTGTACCCAACTACAACAATTGGCCTCAGTCAGGGGCCGCACTTGTCGCAATGGACAACAAAGAAATTGCCATTAAAGTGAGCGGCTCCTTGAAGCACTGGCTTCAATCTTTGCTTTTACCCTGCTATTAAGGCCCTTCTCCGATCAGATTAAGGAAAGGCACTGTAACACATAGTTTGATAAGAGTAATAGGAAGAGGAAAGCAAGCTCTTTTCTTGCATTGGCTCCTGGGATGTGTGGCTTCTAGATACCAGCCTGGTGCAGGATGCAACCACACAGTACTGCCTGAATAGAGTGAAAGAAATGTATGAGACTTATTCTACTGGGAACAACTGAGAAAACCTTTACTCCAAATTTTTTGCATGATGTGTCCCTGCGTTGAAGAACTAGATACCATGTAGAATTCCTGAGACTCAAACTGTTTTAGTCCATTTTTGTTCAGCAAATCTTACCTGAGACCTACTATGTGCTAAATATTGGACAAGACATTAGTGGTTCATAGAAGTCATGGATAGAGCTCTGTGTCCAACAGGGGTTTAAGACAGGTGAACGAATACTGAATATTTAAGTGGGGGTAATAATAATAGCTGTTAAACATTCCTGAACACCTACTATGTATAGGTCACTGGTCTAAGTGCTTTACAGGGAACAACTCATTGAATGTAAAGCTTAGACTGTTATGTCTGGATCATAAAGGCAAAGGCATTATCTCAGTTTTTGCTGAGCAAAAAATGGACTAAAGCAGTTTGAATCTCTGGGAATTCTACATAGTGTGGAAGGTAGAGGACATGGAAGTTCCCCTGAAAGAGGGATTTGAATGGATCTTGAAGGATATATAAGAATTATCTCCTATGTTTAAGAATTAGAGGAATGGAAGACAACCCTTTCTAAATAGAGCAAACCTCATAAAGAAAACTCAAAGTTCAAGAAAAGATGAAATCATCCAAGAAATGCAGTATTCCTACAATATAAAGCAAAAGGCAGGTAGTAGGGAAGGGTCTGAAGATGATGGAATGGAATGAAGGCCATCGTGTCAGTGAGGGAGTCAAGGAAGAATTTTAAGTAGGAGTGATGTTCAGATTTCCATTTTAGAAAGATCACCCTAGAGAATTGCTTCTGTCCCTGCGGAAGTGATAACTGTGCAGGCTTGCCCTGCAGACCTCTCTTGAAGACAATCCACCCTCCGAGGGTGGGCACTGTCTCTGGAGGGGGTGCCAGTGTAGAACACTCAAGGATCAGACATCCTGATATCCTACTTGCTGACTTAAAATGGGAGGAATAAAGATATTTATTGTTTTATTTGTTGGTGAATGCTGCTCATAGAAACATAATGCTTCTGTATCAGATCGAATGCCCTAGGATTTCTTAGAAAGAATCACATTCTTTAAGTGCCAGCCTAAGCGTATCCTGCTAATGTCCTTCTGTGTCTGTGGAAAAGAGGCTCTGTGGACAGTTGGCTGGAGCAGACAGTAACTCCTAGCTGGATTTTCCACCAGGCCTGTGTCTGAGGACATCTGTGTCTCACAGAAGCCAAGAAAATCCATCTTTCCAAGCGATGCCTGTTTTTAATGGCCAAGTGATATGACCAAGGGACAAGGCAGATGAGAAAGGAAGTGAGAAGGGAGGGGGACAGAGGAGAAGCATTGGTGACAGTGTCCCTGGGATTCATTCCACATAGACTTAGTACTGGAAAACAGGCAGGCTGCAGGAGCTAAGGTTATGGCATAATCTAACAGGCCAGAGAGTTATATTCATTTCCTCCTTAACCATGTTGTGGGTTAAACTCTCTTTTGTACTTCTGTAAGGCAACCTCTGGAAATACAAAGTCTGGCTGGAAAATGCCAGACTTTCCTGGTGACGTTACTGGTCAGCAGCTCCCATGTCTTCATGAGCAGGGGCTGGGGCCCTCCATTCTGAGAAGGACTGTGTGCATCCCAGTTAGGGGAGGGATGAGATTGTAATATTGTATACGTCTCCAAAATGTGTCCAGCAGTGAAAGAAAAGATAAAGGTTGGAAAGTCACCAGAGGAAGAAAGAATGTTACATGTCTGCCCAGGGTTTTGAAAGAGGGTCACTTTGCTGGATAGCTGGAGAGTTACACACACACACAAACATACACACACACACACACACACACACATGCACGCACACACTCACACACATACATTCACTCATACACACACACACACACACACACACACACACACACACACAGACTCACACATGTGAACACATGTGAAACTAGGCTAAGCACTGGAACCCACTGTGCTATGGCAGAGGGAGCATTGCAGTGTTGGAAGAACTGGAAGATAGCATGCCTGTTGGAAACTTGAGATTTGCTTCTGAGTTTGCAACCATGGCAGCATTTTCTGTCTCTCTCTCTCTCTCTCTCTCTCTCTCTCTCTAATCCCCATGCAGTGCCACGGTGCAAGCAAACCTTCCTTTGACAATAAGCCAGAGAATTGAGGCCTCCAACTACTGTCTCAGTCTGCAGCCTGAGCAATTCCAGTTCTAGCCACGCCACTGCCTCACACTGCATCCCCCATTTCCCAAATTTCTCAAGAATAGGACTCTGCCCCCTGCTTGATCATTTCAGACCTGTGGAGCCTTCATAAGTCCTAACCACAGATCAGTCTTCTAAATTGAGAAAGTGATGAATTTTTAAATTCTTGAACCTGTGCTGTAATAATCTTTCCACCATCCTACACATTATGATGCAGGAAGGCAACAGATGTGTTTTCTTATGACTCTGGGAACATGAAATATTGATGGAGATGGGAGCATGGACTTGGTGTTGAGGTTCATCTACAATGAAGCGGTTCACATTCCAGCATCTCATTTTCCACCTTTTTCTTCTGACACTCAAGACACAAAGAAAGCCCCAAATCCATGATACCCAAGGCTAGTTCAATGAAAGCTCTTCAAAAGCTGTGCAATGAAATCTGTCTAAAAAGGTCTTTATCAGTCTCCGGGGGCCAATTGCTAATGCATCTAATACACGTTTGATCTACACCGATGATTTTTCCTTTGTCCCCAAGGGAATCGCAACAAACACTTTGGGTTTACATGGTGCCAAGCCCAAGTAGCCTGTCGGAAAATAAATAGCATTTTAACACATTCGAGAACCAGTCCCCAGGATGAAAAGTAGCACATGGCTTTTTTCTGAGTTTCCTAGCTGGGCTATAGGACATAATGAAAACTTCATTTTTAGAACATTTCTTTTTCTGGTGACATTTCACTCAGAAGCACTGCAATCTGAAGGGGAAAAGGCACAAAGTAGACACTCTGGTTTAAAAAAAAACAGCAATAAATCAAAAAAGAATAAAATTTTATCTAGGACAGTATTTCCGAATGCATATCGGAGTGCCGTGTGGCACCAATGCATTTGGTGCAAGTAACCAAGATGTTCCTCAAAGGTACATGGTTGGATTTTTAAAATTTTAATATTTATTGTAATGCATATTAGAAAACATATACATACACATAGCTGTATACATAGGCCATTATATATAGCTAGTACATACAAGCTGTGATTTTATGGATATTATTGGCTAGGATGAGATTAAAGTTAAAAACAATAAGTCAATTTGAAGAAAAATATTAAAAAAAAGAAAGAATGATGACGAAGACTAGATTGAACTGAAGTTACAGCAGCTGCCAGGAAGGACTAGATAGAACAAAGATCCAGAAGGTGTTAGGAAATGACTAATGTGTAGGTAATGCTGAACTAGAGAAATTCCCTGAATGTTAATAGAGGAAGCAGAGCCAGGTCTGCCCTGGTCGGTGGCGATGAGTGTGAATCTACCTCTGGTATGTTCGCCTACAGAGACATTAACCACAAAGATTCCCTGTGGCTCTCCACATTCTTCTCTGTTGTCTGAGCCCTGCTTTCCTTGTAGTTTTAAGCAGAAAATCGCACACATCCACAGTACCTCAATCTGACATGCCATATCAACCCTCTTCACAGTGGCATGTGTAGGGCAGGATATGGCAGGCCACTCAGGAGAAATACCTTTCAGAGAGGGATACCCCCACAAAAGAGTGGCATCTTCACTGAATTCCTAAGGCAAGAGGAGAATGTGTAACTGTCCTATGATATGTCTGAGCCCATGACTGAAAGACTAACCGTTGTAAGTGATCAAGGCACACCCTGTGCCACGCCTGTATGTTCCCCATATCAAGTTTCCCTTTTTAAACACTTACTCTCAGCCTAAAATTCTGAAATGGTTTCACTGAGGCCTGATCCTGCCCATTTCCCCATCTGCCAGCTTTTGGAATAAATTTGCCTTCCTTTCATTCTATCTCATGCTTGTTTATTTCAGTGTACAAGCAATGAGTGGCAGAACTTGTGTCGGTTACGAGATGATAGCAGCTCCTAGCTACTGAGTTTTCAGTATATTCCAAGCATGACATATATTAAGTTTAATCTTCAGATGAACTAAGTGAATTGGGTACCGTTATTCTCCTAGTTGTATTTATGGGGAGGCTAAAGTTAGAGACTTACACAGCTAGGAGATTCAAATCCAGTTGCGTCTTATCAAGAGGTTGGACTTTTCCTTCACACCTCAGAATAAGAGGCCATGCTCCAGCTGTGAACACCTTTGGGGAGTGGCAGCTCCTACAGTAGTTATTCAGACCATGACAGGCCTATGTAAGTTCTCCAAAGCCTTCCTTAGGGTAGTGTCCAGGCTTAAACTTCCTCCCAGCAACAGGAAATCACAGAATAAGAAAACATTGACAACGATCTTTTTTCATGGAAAAGGGTAGAAGGGTGGGGGAGAAGGATGGTTGATGTGGGAGAATTAGAGGAAAAAGAAATGGCAAGTCTATATAGAACAGAGGAATTTATAACTAGGATTTCTTCCCAGCTCCACAGTGAGCCCCTCTATGCCATTGAGAAAATCCCTTATTCTCCCTGATCTTCTTTCTCATCTGCAGTTTGAGGAATTTGGCCTAGATGATCCATTAAGTCCCATTAAGACCCTTTATCTTATTTTTTTTTCTTTGATGTAGAATAGCTCAGAAAGAGAGAGGTGCCTTGAAAAGTTATTGCTAAAACATCTTCACTGATGACTCAGTCTAAGAAAGAACAAAAGAGTCACATTATCATGAAGGCTCACAAGAAGTGTATGGAAGACATTTCTTTCTAGAGCAGAGAAGAGGAGCCGTTGTGGAGAACATGTAGCCACATTCTACCCATCCCTGAACTCTCTCTTTGAGCTTTCCGCCAGAAGTTCTGCTGCCTTCTTGCCCAACCACAACTTAGAATGTTGTAGAATCAACCAAGTTTTTGAATCAACTTGTATGGAAAAAAATACTGTAAGTCCTCTTCTTACAGAACTTAATTTACCTTCAGAAAATAAGATGACTGTTGTGCTCCTGCTTTGCTTAACAAAGTTACTAAAATGAGGATTATATAGTTTCTAAATCTTCTCTACTACTTTAATTTTTTAAAGATAGCCTTAAACAATTTTTCTGACTCCATAGAAACAGGAAGTAGGCGCCTCAGGCAGTTCCATGTGTTAGAGCATTGGAAGCAATGATAGCTTCTCAATTCTGCTGCCAGAGAGACACACCTATGCCTCAGCAGTACATATTTAGGGACACCTATCATTAGAAATTGAGTTAGAACTTCCACATGGGAAAAAGAAAAACCTAGAATTTAAAGACCACCAAAAGTGTCTCTATATTATTTATAGAGACAAAGACCTGTGTTTTATGAATAGCATTCTTAACCCCACATAGTGTAAAAGTACAGATGGTCCAGCAGAGTCAGAATTACCCTCAGATGAAGTATACCCCATAAAAGAAGAAATGTTCGACTCGTTGCGGGCTATGAGTATATACCACAGAGGTACATAGGAGAAAAATAAGAGAAATGTTAGCTTAATCAAGCAAAATCATGACTCGTATTGGAAAGTGATTAGCCAAGATATGTAGCAGTGAATAATAAAGCGGGGCCATGTTACAACTTGATTTGGCTGATGTTTTTCAGAACGACTCATAATTCATGTTCGAACTGGAGAGACAGCTTCAGTGAATGATGCAACATATCATATTTTTGTTTAGGTGGTTTGACAGGAGGCAAAAAAGAGCTGTTTGAGACTCTGATTGAGAAAGGTGCCTTAATGATGTTCATGCAGTCCAGCTATTCATAGTAGTACCATGTGCCAATGTTTCCTGTCAGGGAAAATGTTATAGAATCTGCTTCTTTTGAAGATTTATAATTTTGATAACTTTTATTTATGTCAGCAAAACGAGTGACTAGTGCTTCAAGATCTCTTGTGTTTGTTTATACAGAAAGAGGCACAGTTATCTACTAACTACATCATTAGAGAAAAGACATATTAAAAAAACTTCGATAGTCTTCAGATATATTTGTAACCTATATGCGTGTGATGCCATCTTATGAAAAGACAGACTTTATAAAATATGAAGAGTATGAAGTATTGCTTTTTTATTCAAAAGATTTAGAGATGGCCATTCTAGCTGGGCTCGGTGGCTCAGCCTGTAATCCCACGCCTTTGGGAGGCTGAGGTGAGTGGATTGCCTGAGCCCGCAGGTTCGAGACCCGCCTGGGCAGCAAGACCTCATCTCTACAATAAATAAAAAAATCAGCCGGGCGTGGTAGCTCCTGCCTGTAATTCCAGCTACTTGGAAGACTGAGGCGGAAGGATCGCTGGAGCCCAGCAGGCGAGGCTGCGATGGCTGGGAGTGGCCACTGCACTCCAATCTGGGCAACCGAGTGAGACTCCAACTCAAAAAAAAAAAAAAAGAAAAAGAAATGGCCATTCTAAATGACCTGTACTATCAAAGCCATTAAATAGTAAAGATGGCTTAACAGAAAGTGTGGAACCTCATTTATGAAAAATCTCAAAATCAAAATTTAAAGCTATCACTTTCTGAAAATAATTGTGTTCAGTAAGAAGTTAAGTACTGGTCATGTAAGCTCAGTATTTTCAAGCACAGACTGGATTGAATCGAAACTGATTTGTTGGATAGTGTAATGAAAAGCTGATTGTGAGTTCCACTCAGTTTACCTTTTGCCTTGTGGGGGGACAGAAGGAGCTTTTGACAGGAAGTCAGTCCTGTGGGTTCCAGCTCAGCTGGGCTGGAGGTGGGAGGAGGTGTTAAAGGGTGTGAGTCCCTTTATTTGTCCTGTCTCCCTGTCCTCCTTCAGGAAATACCAGTATTGCATTAGATCGAAGGTTCTCAGCCTCTGTTCCTTGCAGCTGTGGAGACAGGGTGAATAGACAAGATGGAGGATTCTAGAGGATTGACTTTTCCACCAACAGAACAGCCCTATCTTGAATATCAGAATTCTGAAATAGTTTTAGTTTTCTGTTAAATCAACTGAAAGGTGTTCTGTTGATGTTGAAAACTTTGGAAACCTCTTTTTAAAAAGATAACTTTCATGATCATCCTCTTGCTATTCTCGGTTTTTATACTCTTTAGTTTTTATCGACATCTCTGTCATCGGGCAACTCATCTGAACAAGTTTATTGAAGGCAAATGATAGTGATGACTACAGTGCTTTGCACACAGATTGTCAATAATGATCTGGTCGTTTAGGGAGCACTTAGAGATGTGGTTCAGGCATGTGTGAATCATGTCGAGTATTGTGCCATTTAACTGATAATATTTTGAAAATTTATAACAGCCAAGAGTTACTATAAACTTGCAAGGTGCCAGGCACCAAGCTAAGTAAATCTTCAAAATAATATGGACTCATTACACATGGTTTCCAAATGAGGAAACTGAGGCTCAAGGAGGATGGACAACTTATCCAAAGTCATGGGGTTAGCAAATGACTGGCAGACCCTTAGCACTTCCCACATTGCAGCACTCCAAGGGAGTACGGGAGTAAGGTCCTCAGAGGATCCTTGTCAAGACTTCTAGCCTGAAATCAACTTCTAAGTTGATGACAACTTTCTTATTAGAAGAATAAATAATCATCTTGAGTAATCTTCCTCCCAAGGTGTAGTCTCTGTTCTCATCACTTGAGTTAGTTGCTTCTAAGCCCCATTTAAGAAAAATTATAACATGGGTTGGATTCCTTAGTGGAGTGACAACAAGAACCACTTCAAGATGAAAGCACAGTTATATCACATGTGACCTGGTCCTTCTGAAGGGTCAGTAGACAGGACGACCCAGCAATCTGAGCCTAGGGAACCAACACACCAATGTAACATCATCCCACAGGACAATTTGTATCCTTTACTTTTCCATTCATCTAATTTTGGGGTACCTGGGTTGTATCATTGTGTGGTGTGTGGATGTGTGCATGTTTTTTATATAATGCTTTCATTCATTCATTTATTGTTGAAAAAAAGCTCTGCTTCTTCCTGTACTGGAGCACATTTCCTATTGCTTCACTAATGTGTGCATCAAAGAGTGGGCATCCCCTGCTCTGGGCTCTACTCCACTGTCCAGCACTGTGTTCTCTATCTCTTGCTTCCATCTCAGATGGCAGTTTTCCTCCCAAGATATCTGAGTTGGGTTGGACTAAGTCACTGGAAGTGACAGTCACTTAAAAGAAAAAAAAGGGCCGGGCTTGGTGGCTCAGCCTGTAATCCCAGCACTTTGGGAGGCTGAGGTCAGTGGATTGCTTGAGCCCGTGGGTTCGAGACCCTCCTGGGCAACTTGGTGAGACCTCATCTCTACAATAAATCAAAAAAATTAGCCGGGTGTGGTAGTGCACGCCTGTAGTTCCACCTACTTGAAAGGCTGAGGCGGAAGGATCGCTGGAACCCAGTAGGTCAAGGCTGCAGTGGCCGGGAGTGGCCACTGCACTCCAGTCTGGGTGACAGAGTGAGACTCCAACTCAAAAAAAAGGAAAGAAAGAAATAAAAAACTCAGAAATGCAGGTTCAAGGGAAACCTTTGAGAGAAACAGGTTGCTCTGGCCTCCTTGTGCTCTTGGATGAGACAACTGACTCTCCCCAAGCTGACTTCTTGCTTAGATGAACTGACTTCACTGTAAGGTCCTGCCAACGGTTGTTTCACTAAGTAGTGCCTGGGGCTTTCACAAAGTAAAGTCACCTCTGCCTGCCAAGCAGAGACTCTCCAGCTAGACACCAGGAGAATTTCATAGCCTTCTCACTACTCCTCCAAAGGAGGAAATTCCTGTCATCATCCTGCCTTCTCTGTGCCAGCGTACAGTTCATTCTGCCTGTGGCTAATGTGTTGTTGAGCTATAAAGAAGGGAAATGGTGGAGTGAAACTTGGAGAACTGTTCATTTTGCTGAAGAGACTTGAGGACAGAATCATTGTTCTACTTGGCTAAATCTGTGGTCTTCCCATCTAGTGCTATGACTTCGATTGGGCACCAAGGAGCATTTGTGGGGTGAGCGAGATTACTCTTCATCTAGCACGGAAGGTTAGTCATGTCACCAGATACTCCTTACTTGCCTTAACAGCCTATTCTAGATCAGTCTTCCATGAATTCATCAAAATGTTTTTTGTAGTGCTTCAACTTTGCTGCTTCCACGTCAGTGCCCCCAATGAGGGAGGCCGCTTAAAGGGCATTTCCCAAACTGTTATCTGAACCTTCCTTCCTGGAGTATCTTCTGCTCACTCCAGGGACGAGGACCCTTTCCCTGGATTCATTTGCCATGGTGGCCATATTTTAATGCTCACTTGGCTTCTAATAGATGAGTTGGGACACACCTCAAAGTATTTTTGTTTCCTCTGAAAGAGGTTGAAACAGGGAAGGGGGGGAAATATATGTGGGAACGGTTTAATTGTATCCATGAGGATTCTTAGTAATCAGGATGCCAGTGTGTGTTTTCCAGAGCCTAGAGCTGACATAAATAATGTAGCGTACCTCGCTTTGTGCAGACTTGCTGAGGAATGCTGATGGAGAAAAAGCCAAACTGGGATCTGAAGCTCCCGGCTCCCGGCACAGCCTTTAAAATCCTTTTATTGAGTAGTACTTTTGAAACTGCAGCCAGGACCTTGGCGGACTGGACGTGCCAGGGAGAAGCCAACAGAGGAGAGATTCTGGAGGAGGCTGTTCTCACTTGGTTTTTGGAGAATGAAAATCTGGTGCAGGCTGGATGACTCCAGCTAACGATTGGTTAATTTCATTTTGCGTTCCTAATCCCACGAGGGATAGGACAGCTCCGTCAAGGCCCTGAAAGCTGGGTGAGTGTGCAGCTGTTGCTAACAAGATACGACTGGCCCCTCAAACATAGTTAAAAGCATCTTGCTAGCCTTTTAGAGCCTCTTGCCTTAATGGGAAGAGCCAAATGAGCTTTGCGGGACAGCTAACCCCAAATGAAGTCCTGCAGCTTAAGCTCATTTAAAGGCAAAGTGTGCACTGGGGAAAGGGAGAGGGACCACAAACGCCACAGTTCATTTGCAGGAAGGAAACAAATGTGTCTTCACATGGAATTTTTACAGGACGTCTGCCAAGTCAAATATCCAGCTGAAGCATCTTCCAGATTTTGATTTAAAGTGTAACTTAAGCCTAGTCTTGGTCACAAACGATAGAAGTGAGGGAAAAGGTGGGGTGTGGGGGAATGGAATAGAGGATGTTAGAAATCATTCTCTGTTGCTGATGATCTTAAGGGATAGGCTCTGGGCATTCCTTAAAAGGGAGAAATTCCTTTGCTTATACTTTGGTGATTTAGAAAAGGACCTTAGGGAGCATTTGTTTTGTTTTGTTTTCCTTTTGATTAAGGCATTTGGGGTCTAGAAAAGAAGATTAAAGCAGGATCCGTTTAATTTGTTTAGCTTGCCTCACAGACATGAAGCTTCAGAATGGTAAGTGTCAATTTCATTCCTACAGGTCTGGGTAACTAGCTGGGAGAGGGTTCTGTTCTAACAGCAAGGATCTGTTACCAAACCCGGGCTGTTTTATAGTTTTTGACCAGTGACGGCAAGTTTGGTTGGAAGGAAAGAAGGCTATATGTCATTTTAGGTGAAGTCACTCTCTGCCGTCTCTGGTTTCTCAGTCATAGGACCTCCTCTGAATATCAGCTATAGCCCACTTTGATTCACATGAAAAATGTAAAAATGATCTGACACTTTCATCGTGGGTCAGGAGTATATTTTCCCATTCTATTTGCTACAGATTTGTTTGGGTTTTTTTTCCTCCATTTGAAAAGTACCATTCAAAAGTGTTTTATGATAGTATTTGGAACTTTCATTTGTTGTGTGAGCCTATGGATACATTATTGAGAACTCTACAAGTCTCTTTGAACAATCTCATTGAACTGGTGAGAAAGGAGAGTGTTTTTATGAGCTTCATTCTGCCCTCTCCCACCAGGGTCCATGTTTTGTATACCTGCTGCTCTAAATGCTTCCACCAAAACTTTGGTTCAATAGTCCCAAAAGCCCAGCGGTGTACACCTCTCTCTGCTTGTGCAGATGCCTTTCCAAATCAGAGTTGTGATTTCAACTTGTTTTATTTTCCCTGCCAAGTTCTGTCTTCATTGATAAGGACACAAGATCGTTTGTTTGTTTGTTTGTTCGTTTGATTTTTGTATTGAAATAGAAGAGATTTAGTCTTTAGTCTGAGAGATCAATTTGGACAGTTTTTCAGCAAGGCTTCCACTCTTTGGGAAATAACATGTCCATCTGTGAAATGGGCTTGATATTTGATTTTAAAATAGAATACCTCTAGTCTTTGGAAGCTTCTGTGTCATGGTTGTAAATATCTGAAAGAAAAAATGATAAAAGGGAATTAGCTGAGAGGTTGTCTACAAGCTGTTCTCTATAGGACTGAGTTTTAAAAAGTTGTAAGTGTCCAGAAACTGTGTTGCTTGTTGGTTTTTATTTATGAATGTATTAGAAGAAAGTACATTTTAACTGCAGAGAGAAATGCAATACTTCTAATAAACAAAACTTAGTTTTTATAACCTAAGAAGTGACCTGAAGGAATGTGAGGAATTGTTAGAAGGCTATGGTGCTCGGGCACAGAGTCACGGCTTCATGTTTAATTTAACAAAACATTAAACATTTCATGTTTAATTTAATGAAACATTAGAGCACTAGGATTTGTCACCTTCATGACAGAATGTCAGAACTGTGGGATAGTTTCTGAATATATGTTCTTTCTACAGAATTCACATATGACATTGGAGATGTTTCACCTCCAAAGTCCTGTACTTTTTTCTACAGTTTTTTTGGTGTTTTTTGTTGTTGTTGTTTCCCCTCTGATAAAAGAAGGAGAAGGAAAAAAGCAAGTAAAACAACAAAAACAACAACACATTAGGCACGCACTACTAGTCTAGCTAATTTTAGGGGGACTATTAACAGGCATTTAGGCAAATCTATTAACATTTAGCATCAGCACAAATGCAATTGCATTTCTACTTTTTGTGCTTCTGACAAAATAAGCACAGAGATCTTCAGGACAAGAAAAGGACGGACATTGAAATCATTTGTTAGGTGGTAAACTTTTTATGAAACCCATTTGGATGTCTTAATGAACTATTTAAGAAGGTGGGGTGAGATCTTCAGATAAAAAAATTAAGTAAAGGCATCAGTTTGATAAAGATTATTACCAAAGTGAGAGAGGCAAGCCTTTGTACTTCATTGCTTGCCAGATTTTTTTCTTAGTCTGGAAAATGTGGTTGGAAGTTGATAGTGCTACTTTGCCTTTGGCTTGTGATGGGAAATTTCCCTTTTTGTATTTCAAAGTGCTGAACTAGAGATAGGCCCTCCCTCTCCATGTCCATATTTTGCAGATTGGTAGAGCTCTATTTTCATCAGATGCTTGTAATGTTTAGTTCTTTTGGATGAAAAATAAGAATTTGAATAATGAAAGCAACGACCAGTTCATAATTCATGCATGTATGTGTGCACATATGTACTTATACGCACACAATGTACAAGCATGCAAAAGCCCCCCAAATTCTGCCTCTATTCATTTGAACTGCCTCCTGCATTGTTTCTGAAATGCTTTAAACACATACACACACACACACACACACACACACACACACACACACACACACACACAATAGAGATTTATGCAAGGGCAGTGTTTGTTTCATGATGACAGGAGTCTGAATACCTTCTTGCATTATTATATACTCAGCCCAAGCGTGTGGTTTCCTTGTGTACCTTGAAGTGGCTGAGACCAGATGCTTCAGAAAGAGATGTCATGTTCATGCAATTCAGAGGAGCATATGGCGAGAGAAAAATTGCTGTGACAGTTACTGACCTGAAGAGCAAGTAGCTTTTTTAACCCTTAAAAAAATTATTTTAACCCTATCTTAAATAGCCGCAGATACTTGATCTAATTGAATAATTGTCTTATTCTCCTGTGTGTTGCATTCTGGAAAAAGGATGTAAAAGAAACTGACCTGGACTCATAGAAAGCCCAGTTTCTGTGGATGGTGGAGGAAGGGAAATGGGGGGCAGGGAAAAATAGGGAAGCCCTCTGACCATTGTGGGAGTGGGGGTGGCTTTACCTATCCACTAAGGACTTTGGGGAACTCCCACCAGACTCCTTCTGAGGCAGAGTAGCTAATGCAGGTTAGGCATAGATACATTTCTTGTAGGCATATTTTAGAAAGCATTCAGGCTTGGCAGGCTGACTGGCCATGTGAATTCAATATGGAATCCCAGTCCACCCCAACAAAAGGAAAATTCCATCAAAGTGGTTCCTAGACCAAGAATCAAAAAGCCTTAGAAATGATAATAAGATCCCTTTTAGCTCTTGAACTTGTGAATTGAAAAAGTCTGGCAAGTCTCCCTGGAAAAGACCTCCCACTCCTTCCATCAGAAAGAGAGAGACATCAATCTCTCCAGAGTGACAGTTACATGTGCCCCACCCTCTTTAGCATATCAATTGTTGTGAAAATACATCTAGTTTCTTAGTTAAGAACAAAAGCAGTCCTTCCTTTTCCAAAGAGAGAGACTTGCCTGTGCCAGGTCTTTCTGGTATGAAACTTCCTCCTGCCCTTTCTTTTCTCTCTTTTTTCTCACTAATAAACTGTTGTAAAACTTTGCTGGCCACCCTAAATTTCATTTTAGAGTTGAGTCAAACAATCCATGAGTTTGGCACTGCACCCCCACCTAGCATCACTCCCAGCCTTCTCTGAGTCGGAGGCCTGAGTTCCAGCATGGTTCCATCCAGTTTACTGCGACAGGTTTATGATGGCTCCCAGCCATCCCTCATCAGCTGAGGAGAACCAAGCAAAGCTCATTCCCTTGTGCTGTCCTGTAGGCCAGAGTCACTCCCAGCTGCCCTGGAGCATTGCCTGCTGCCTTTGTAACCCCTCACTGACCACCATCCTGACCCACAGGTGGCAGAAGTCACTGAGGGAGAGCTCTTTACTTCAGAAGACCTCTTTTGAACCCCACCTATATGCCTGATATTCTCCCTGCCCTGATATGAAAAGCAATTGTGACATGTGTCGCACCCCCAACAAGAAACACCTGGGTTAATGGGGAAGACCCCACCCATTAACAAAAATGCGATAAAGCATTGTCTTCAGTGCCACTAGGGTTTAGAGAGGAAAGCCTCACATGGCCACAGTACTGATTGGGCACAGAGGAGACAGCAGGCAGTCCTCAGAAAGAAGGTCAGTAAAGGTTTTACAGAAGCAGCTTGTTAAGAGAAGTAGCCTAGCAGTTTCCGCTAGAAGACGTGGGGCATAACCCTTCACATCCAGAACATGGTAGATGCCTAGCAAGTCAGGGAACTTCAGGTGCTGAGTTAAGTAGAGCTGGCACCCATGGCATGAGGAGGGTGAAAGATTGTACTGGAAAGATAAGCAGAGCCCCATGGTGAGTTGCTTTTCATATCACGGAGTCTGAGCCTTCTCTAATCTGCCACATTCTAAGAAGTCTAAAGCAGCCAGGTCATGACCATAAGCAAAGAAAGGACTCAGAATATCAAAAGCAATAGTATGGGGTGGGGGTATGTGAACACACCTAAGTTTTACAATATCCACAACTAATTCGTCATTTGAAAAAAAAATTCTGGCTACCACCATGTGGGCCAAACTCATCACACATGCATGTTTCAGATGGAACCTGGAGGCTACCAGCATACCACTGCTGCAATCAATCCACAGGTGCTTGGGAAAGGATCTCATCCTTCCATTAATTTGCTCCAAATCAGAAAAGATTTGAGAGAGAAGCTTTTAAAGAAGCAGTAGTGTTTGCAGACTTTTTTCTCTTTCTGAATATTTCTTTTTTATCTTTATCTTAGAATCATGGGGTACATGTGAGGCTTTGTGACATAGCTTTATTGTGTGAAGGGGAAGTTTGGGTTTCTGACGAGCCCTCCCCCTCCCAGTGGTGAGCATGGTACCCAATGGGTGGTTTTGTAGCCCTTAGTCCCCCTGCCTCCCTCCCTTCCTCCCTCAGCAGTGCCTAGTGTCTGTTGTTTCCTCCTGCCCATGCGTGCCAGTGTTTAGTACCCACTCATGAGTTAGAACATGTGGTATCCAGTTTTTTGGTTCTGTGATAATTCACTTAGATTGATGGTAGGGACAGTTTTCTAGTAGGAAATCTGGTTGGGAGGGGGACAGATATATTCGTTCTTATTTCTATGTGGATTTATATAATAAATACATACATATATAGTTGAGTTTTATATATATATATATTTTTCCCCCATGAGGACGGGTGTGTTCAGATTCCCTCATAGTGTCAAAACTTCTGGAAGTAGAATCATAAATGCAGGTCAAAATGCTGACTCTGTAGATCAAGACACATAATTCAGCCTGTCACAGCTAACGAGTACCTTTTTGCATAACACGTAGTACGTGGGTTTTTATAGGGTGGAGTCCTCGGTTTTTTATTTTTAAATTTTCTCACCAGCCACATGGTAATGGCAGAGCTACCCCTCACTTTTGGCCACGTGGTAATGGCAGAGCTGCCCCTCACTTTTGTGAGAAGAACGTAGAGGGCCCCATGCATGTCTTTGGAGAGTACAGACCTGCTTCGTGTTTGCTTGGAATAGTGGGAGAGGGGCTGGGATGATGCAGGTGCCGTCACCTTTTAATCTTCATCTCCTGGACCCAGACTCATCTGCCGCCATTTGACCCTTGCCCAGCTCCAGGCAGGGCAGTTTGTTGGCAGCACCTCTCGGGGGGAAGGATCCAACCTCTTATCCCAAGGGCTCTGCCTTCCCAAGTTGCCAGAGCGGGCCAGGGTGGCCATGGGAAGCCTGCATTTGGGCCCTAGCTGCCATGCTGGTTTTGAATGAGTGCTGGGCATTTAGCATTTGATCAAGTGGCTGAGCTCTCAGTGTCCTAATTTATGTCTGAAGAGTGGCTGCTAAGACTTCTCAACTCTGTGGGAATAATATTAATGATGATTTAAACAAAAAACAGAACAGCCGCCAAAGTGTCAGCTCAAACCTCAGCTCCACAAACCCACCAGCTTTCTTCACGTCTCTGGGCGCCTGTGCTTGGTCTCACATTTGCTTCCCAGAAGGCTCTCCTTCCTGCAGCCCTCGTGGGCCAACAGGCCTGAAGGCACAGCGCGTCCTGTGCATGTTTCTTTCTCTCCACCCAAGCTGATCCAGTGGTGGAACTTGGCCCCTTTTCCTTAATGTGTGCCCAAAACAAACAAGCCAGCAGACATGCCTGCGGGTATGCAAAACCCCCACTCAAGGCCTTGTGTGGAGCAGACTTTGCTGAAAGTTTAGAGAAAAGAAGGCATTTCATATGTGCCAGCAATAGAAAGAACCTTACTTGGAACTTTGGCACCTCTTTTCCTCAACAGACCTGGGTCAGTTTTATTCACTTGGGACTCCAACTCCGAGCAAGGTTCCCTGCTGCATTGCTCTCTCTTCTGATTGGACATGGAAATTCAAAAGTATCCTATTCTACATATATGGGGCAGCTCAGTACTCTCCACCGCCATCCCCAAAGCCAGGGTCCTTGTCAGGGCACCAGGTTTTCTCTCTTGCTCCACAGACTCCCCGACAGACACTGCCTCTTGCAGTGGGAGCCTATAGTATTTTATTTTCCCAAAGATAGGAACAGTACCATGTCCCATCATCAACCTTTGGGCCAAGAAGGGAAAAGCTGATACATATTTGTTTTCAAGTCGTTTTTCTGACAAAGAATACTTTATTATGTATTTCATTACGCTTTTCAGAATTCCTCCCACATGGATAATTGATTAATTAAGTGATCAATGAAAGAGGCAATGTAGTCAGAGTTTAAGGGCACAGACTCTGGAGCTCTGCTGCTTACTAGCTGTGTGACTCTGAGCAAGTTACTTAAGTTCTCTGAGCTTCGGGTAAATGAAGGGATAGTCATGTCACCTCCCTGATAGACAGTTATGTGGTTGAATGAGACCATGCATGGGAAGGTGCTTATCTCAGAACCCTGTACATACAATTGTTATTTCTTTGTCTAGACTCAGTGTCCACATTTCATTATAGGATTTTTTTCTCTATTTCCAAAAGATTTCCGTTTAAACTGGTAGAGCGCTGAGCTTCCGGCACAGACCAGAACACAGCACATTCCTCGCCCTCAAGGCAGGAGCCAGGCCAGCCCACTGCCTTCCCCTAAGCGACTTCCATTTAGTGTATGTTTCTCTGTAGGGACCCTCCCTCTGCTGCTGTTTTAAACAGACAGCTAACAAGCCCGAGGTGGTGCAGAATAATGATCATTAGCAGAACTTTTTTCTAAGCGGAATGTTACTAAGAAACAATTGCTCCGAATTCTCATCTTCAATGGAACAGAATCCAATTGTTCACTCTTGATTTGAGTCCTCAGAGAGTGGGGCTGGTAGGGGGCAAGGAACAATTACTGCAACTAAATTTTAATCAACAGTTTCAGTAACAATATTGAATTTAAAAGTTACTAGCTACTAGTTAGAGCCTGGCTTAGCTCATACACAGGCAAATCAGACATTCAGTGGTGATTAACATCTATTCAGAACAGAGAGTGTATTATGAGTACGGAATTATCATAGGAATTAATGCAGTCTTTTTAAAGGGCTTAAAATATGTTAATAAATACAGTATTCCAGCACCTGCAACTCAAGGAACCAAAGTCATTAAAGATAGATATAATTATATTTATTATTGCAAGAATCTAGGTGTGGGCAAAAACAGTTTAATGAGCATGAGTGAAACAGGGGTTCTTTATTTAAAACTTCTTACCTAAAGAAATGATTCCCTTTGAGGAGTTATTTCATGGAATCACTGAATGAAAGAACTATACAAAAAGTAAATCAGGGATAATTTTCCATCCTCTGGGTGATGACCTTCAGGGGTCCGGTGGGAACATCATAAATCCCCCACTTTCTCCCCTTGAACTTAGCATGGGATTCCCCTTCTCCTGCTGTGCCTTGTAGGGCCCTTGCGATGTCTGCCACTTTACCAACTTGCTTCCACCACCTTCCACTCTCACTCCACCCAAAAGCCATACCCTCCTTGCAGTCTCTCAAACATGCCAAGCTACATCCTACCCAGGGCCTTAGCACATGCTTTTGCCCCTGCGTGGCTTTTATTTTGCAACCACTTCAATAGCACTTTGCCAGGCTTGGACCTAAACAAAGGCTAAAATAGTAGCAGATTTCATCCTCATAACAGTTTCATGGATTCATTCCCATTATTATCCCCATTTTGCAGATGAGGAAAATGAGTCATGAGGGTATCAGTGGTTTGCCCATGTCCTGCTGACTTGGAGCTTTTCTCTTCCCCACAAAGTTCTGTTGCCTTTTGGTAGGACCAGCTACTGCCATTCCTCAGATCCCAGCTCAGATACTGTTTCTGACTCCTTTATCTAAAGCCTCACCACCCCGGTTTCTCTTTTTCATCATTTGCAGCACCTAATACACAATTTTAAATGATTATATGTACGTGTATTTTTAGTTATCATTTCGCCTCTCTTGCACTATGATCATGTTTTTGTTTGAGACTGTATTCCCAGCCCTATTAAAATAGCTGTCACTAAAACACTGAATAAATATTTGTTTAATGGGTCCTTGAACTCATATGCTCACCACTGTCTATAGCCAGAATAAATGATAGTTTTCATCTATCTGAATAGATTAAAAAATATGTTTTTTTCCAAATTATCTGATGATTAAAATAGAATTTTATTAGAAAAAAGTAATCCTCTTTTTGTTCTTCTTAGTTGATCGATATAAAAATGACAGACTAGTATAACCCTTATTTATCAAATTTGGGGCCTTTAACATTAAAGGTTGGGAATTTGATAACTAGGGATAACTCGTATTTGACAGATAAGGAATCAGAGCACCTGAGAGGGGCAGCCATGTGTTCAAGGTATGGAGCCAGCTAAGATAGGCTTCAAAAGCAAGACCCAGTCTCTGGCTCGTGGTCTCATGTTGTCTCTGCCCATCCGCCTCACTCAGACAGCCGCCTATGTTGATGGCATCTAAAAAAGCCCATCAGAAACAGAGAAGCTGTTTCAGACTGACTCTTGCTGCTACTGAGAATGTTGAGCTTGGCAAGTCGGGAGCAGTGGGTTGAAGTTCTCTTATTTTCTTAAATCTTGGGGGTGTTCGAGGTGAAAATTAACTGTCTGCCTATCCTTATGGTGGAATGCATTTGAAATGCAGCTTCCTGCTATGAGGTAGAAGAAGAAAAATAAACAAACACACAATGTGTGGAATTAAAAATGGAGGTCCCAGAGCTGCACATCATACCTACAGTGAGACACCAGCCTGAGAGAAACTGTCTCATTTTCCTGGTTTGCCAGCCTGTTGAGGATACAATCTGGCTACTAAAATCCCAGTAACATAATTCTTTACTGTATAGGAGACGTGAACCACATTGAGAAGTTGATTAAAATTTGGGGCTCTATGCCCAGAGAAAAAGAATATGTACTAACATAAAACAATTTGCAAATTGCTTCAGAGAGCTTATGGACACTCTTTTGTCCATTTCATGGATCTCTAGAAAGCCACAAATTCCAGTTGAAGAAGCCCTGGTAGCACATAGCACTGAGTGATATTCATTATAATGACTAATCTTTATTAAGCTCTCATGTGTCAGACACCTGACACATATATCATAACTATATCTATTTTTTCATTTAGTTTTCAGTGATAGCAATTGTTCCCATTTTGTAGATGAGAAAACTGAGGCTCATGAAGGCTAAATAAGTCAGAAAAGTTTTGGAGCCTGGATTAGAATCCAAGTGAACAGATGCTATATCCTCACATAGGCAAGCATAGAAAGTTGCATGAAGCAGACCTTCACCAGATTGCACGGTGAAGCAGAGACCTTCAAAGTGTCTCTAATGACTGGTGACTCTGTCTTCATATTACAGAGTTGGCGACTCCATACTCCAGGGCTTTCAGCACCTTCTGGAGAAGAAATTGGGATGGTTTCAGGATATCCCCTTATTACAAGAATTGCCCTCTATTCGCCTACGTATTGGGGAACTGGATAAAAAGTATTTCAAAGTGGCTTCACGTGATTAACCCACTGGGCTGAAGCTGGCAGTTCTTCGGGTTTTATTGAGCCCATATTTAGAATACTTTCCATTTAAGAATGTCTACCATCAAATGGGCATATGGTGAAACTCTCTTGGGAATACCGAGAACCAACTAAATTGTCAACCCGTTTTATAAGAGTCTATTAGTGCGAGGTATGTTCAATTATTTCTTTCATTCCCTGAGAGAATAAACAGAACACACTAGAAAGTGCTTAAGGATGTTTCTTTGACCATTTTTTTCTTCTTTCTTTTTTAAGGAAGCAGAAGTCACTTTTACTTAGAAAGTGGTCTTATTTATCAAGTTAGAACTAATAGCTTTAATGGAGTTAAATACCTCTAAATGTTTTTCTGTTCATTGGGCTTTATTTAGCCTCTTTGTCGTGTAATTCTTGTAAGGTTCCAGGCCCTTGACTGAATGCTGAGAATAATGAAGTGAATCAGATACAGCCTCTGGCCTCAAGGAGTTTACAGTCTAGTAGGAGAGCAGGACGTGGAAACAAATCAATGTAATCTGCTGTGGTGTGGCAGAGTAGTCAGACAATATAGTAGGCAGATGAAAGACAGAGTGGTCCGTTCAGGATCAAAAGTTTATGACTGACTGCAAAGACAGACTTAGAGAAGTAGCTAAAAACAAAACAAACAAACAAAAAAACTATATTCCCTAAAACAGGGGTTCTCAAGCTTGGGTGAACATCGGAAACTTCTAGAGGGCTTATTAAAACACAGATTGATGAACACCAAACCCAGTCTCTGAATCAGTATGTCCAGGGTGAGTCCTCAAATTTGCATTTTTTCTTTTAAAGATGTGGGGTACAAGTCAGGATTGAGTACATAAGTAGTTTACGAACAGGTGAAGTTTGGGCTCCCATTGAACTTCACACACGTTCTCAAAGGATGGGATCCTGCCGGCCCAGGGAACACACTTTGAGAACCACTGCTCTAGCTTCCTAGGGGAAAGATAATGGAGAAAATGCTTGTGTTGTTTCTAGCTTTTTATGCTAGAAAACAACACAAATATTTTCTTGAAATATTAAATTTTGCCCTCTGTCTCTCTTGCCCTATGCTGTGATATGTGTGCTTCTGTGCATATGTGTGCTTCTGGTCTTTCTGCAGAAAGTATAGCTCTGTATTTTTCCTACAGGCTTTCTTCCCCCCTCCTCCTCCCTCCTCCTCCTCCCTCCTCCTCCTCCCTCTTCCTCCTCCCTCTCTTCCTCCTCTTCCTCTTCTTCTTCTTCTTCCTTCTCTTCTTCCCCTTCTTCTTACCTCACTATGATGGGTAGGAATGTCAAAGTACTAAGAAAAATGATATGTCACTAATATAAATTGTGAGTTGTATAAATTCTTGTGGATGTAGATCTAAGAGTATGGGTTTATTCTGAAGCCAACACTGTGGACAGTATTTTTCCTCACAATTGATTGTGTCTCACAAAATGCTCTGGGCCTGTGGGTGGGCAATTATATACACAAAGTAGCCAATGGCAGATCTGTCCCTGTATATCCTTGGGTCCTCTTGGGTGTCCTAGGGCCCACGCTGTGTTTCTAGAGGATGAAGAGCAAATCAGGAGGGAAGGGGCCACCCAAGCGAGCCTAAATCAGTTGCAAAACATTTAAGTGCTGTTTTTTTAACAATACTACAACCTTTTTGTAAAAAGAGTCACGTTTTTGGCCAAATGCAATGGAAAATATAAACTCATGTCAGAAAACAATACCAAGTTCCTACATTAATGATTCTTTCTCTTTTCCTTTATGCTTTTGGTCCATTTTGCACAGGAAATAAGAACCTTGTGGACAGAAAGATCATCATTTGTCAATCCTTTTGCAGCAATTTTCCCAACAGTTCTTTCAGCTCTAAATGCTTTTAAGCATCTGTCAGTATCATATAATAGCCTTAATGGGAGGGAAAAACAACAACACAACAAGAACAACTATTTGCTGCATAAGAATGAAATGAGTGAACGGTTCTCTCCTTTCTGGACCACAGTGGAAATGACGATCCCGTCCATATGTGGATTTCCACATGCAGCTGTGCAGTGATTGTTTGCACTTAGACCTTAAGTTGTCTGTAATTTTTATGTGTGCCGGAATGATGCCAATTGAGAGAGAGAATGGACAAAAAAAATATTTAGCATCTCTGAGATGAAGCAAGTCAATAAACAACTTGATTACTAATTCATTCTGGAACAAAAATAATGGCTTTCTAAACTGAAACGACCAAATCCAATAACTAACTGTTTGTCAGGGCAGTAATAATGGTATTTGTATCTCTTTTAATTGGCTTTAACCTTTCTCTTCATGTGTGCAGTATTAAAAAATTAAAGAGGAAAGTATTTAGAGGCATAGATTTACGGCATTGCGTGGATTACATACTTTTAATGAGGTCAGGACAATAAACCATCTGAGCAGAACCTGCTGCCCAATGATGAATTACTCCCTGTTACAATAGATAGACTATAGCAAGCGCATACACACTCACATGCTCACGGGCCCACACGCTTGTCTGCGTAGACCAAGGGAAAGATTCCCAGCTTTGCTGTTGAGCTAACACAGGGTGTTTCCAGTTACAAAGAGTGTTAAAAATTTTTCAAAATACAGAGCTGCAACACATTATGTGCAAAAAAAAAAGAAAAGAAAATTGCAGAACAAAATGCACAATGTGTATGTAAGATGTTAAATCATATATATCTATAGATATGAGGGTATATAAGCAAATGTGGATAGAAGGATGTGGATGAAAGGATATAAGTGAAGGAAGGAGGGAAGGAAAAAAGAAGGGAGGATGGAAGAAAAAGGAAGAAAGGAAGGGAGGAGAAAGGGAGGGAAGGAAGGAGGGAGGCAGGAAGGGAGGGCGAGAGGGAAGGAAAAGACGGGGAAGGGAAGCAAGAAGAGAGAGAGAAAGAGAAAGAAAGGAAGAGAGAGTAATGTAGATAATTTGGAAAGATTCACACAGAGGTGACCTGGAGCTAGATGATACCAGCTTGTAAAGGCTGATTGTGCAATATGCCTTCTCAATTCCATTATTCTCAACTTAAAATTGTAGATAGTGTGCAGTATTTACTCCACAGAAATCAGCAAATGCTACAAATCAGGCCTTTTCTCTGGATAGGCAATTGCTAAGTCTTAATAGCATATCACTGGGCACACACCAAATCATTCAGAGTGGTTCTTTCTAGAAAAAGAGTTTACTAGAAGAACAAAGGATAGATGAAGTAAGAGGGTTTGGAATGGAAAATGGGACATTGTTTCTCTTTGTGTTATACATTTTTATTAAGTAGTCATGACTTTATCATAAAAGTAAACATTTTATTATATTAAAATGTGCCCACAAACATCATTAAAACTTTTTTAGTTGTAATCGAATTAATCACTTTTATCAGTCAGATATAAATCATTTGTAAAAGGAAACACATTTCAGACAAATAATAGAACCAAATGGTCAAAGGATTTAAGACTCAGCCAGAAGTATGTCCTTTGATGGTGAAAATATCCTCAATCTTCCAGAACAAAAGGAACAAGCAAAAGAAAGTGTCAACATAGATCAGTCCAGAAGAGTGGAGTGTTTACATTTGGATCCCATCCCATAGCAAATTCTAGTGAAGAGTCACATGGTACCACAAAAGCTTGTCCTCGTGCTCACTGGTTGACCCAAACCTTATCACAATTTGTGCCCAATCAGCAGCCTAGAGTTGGCAGGATGAACATCTCTAATAAAGAGAAGAGCACTCCACCCCAGATAATGGAGCAGCAATACCATGGAAAATACACCATCCTTGTAGGCTAGCCTATCAACAACTGAAAAAATGTTGACACTTCCTTTTTGCCATTTTGTGATGCTACAGTCTCTAACCAGCCTTAATAAGGTGCCCAGCAAAGAAGGTTCACTTTTACCCCTTCCATCTCAAATCCTTGTCCTTTATCTCAGTTGTTCTATCTTCATGTCAGTCACAAGCTCTAGGCAATATTCTACTTATGACCTAATTGTTCTCATTTCCTACAGACTCTTGTAAATTAAAGTCCCATGCTTAGCACCCCCTACCTAGACTGTTCATGAAAACAGATGCTTGATTTTGCAACACATATTTCTTCATTCAACAAACATTTCTAGATGGCAGGCTCTGGTTTAGCTATGAGGATACAGTGGTGAACATGTCAGACAAGGGCCTTGCATATATGGAGCTGACATTCCAGTAGGTGAGACAAACATAAACAGGTAAGCCAATTAAAACTATCAAGTGGGAGTAACATTTGAAAACCATGAAATAAGAGACAGTAGCAGGTACTTTGCATCCTCTGTTGTAGAGAGGCTAGAAGGGATGATATTTCTGAGGAGGTAAAATTTGAACTTAGATGGTAACAGCAGGAAGAAGCCAGCCATGTGCAGAACTTATTTTCAAAACATGTGGCCTAAATACTCCTTATGGGAATTTTTCTTCACCCACTGAGGCCTCTTAAGACACAAGCAAATGAAAGATGACTGTAGAGGACTTCTTTCTTTCCTGGTGGCTGCTTCAAACAAGCTCAGGCAGTCTTAACTGCCGAAAGTGCTTTTGAAAAAGGCTCAAAATTGGGAACAGTTGTGTATTTGTAGCTGATTTCATGTGCTTCGATGTCCCGAAGGTTTTTTACTGGTCAGTGTTGTGGCATCTTTTCCATGAAAGAAAGAAAAATAGGGTGATCATAAGTTCAGCTGTCATAAACTGTTACATCTCACAGCTTTGTCTGTACAATTTCAACCAATAGATAATGTGTTGGAGGAAAAGGTATTATAGACTTTGGATCAAGAAATATCTGGGTTCAAATCTTAGCACTGCCACTTAGTGTCACCCTGAGCATGATATTGACCCTTTCTGAGCACTCAGTGCCCTCAATGGCAATGTGCAGATATAAAAATGCTCACATCATAGGGTAATGGTGAAAATTAAATAAGGTCTTGTCTATAAAGTGCCTGACTCAGAGTAACCTAGCGCATCCACTTAGAGAAGTTTCTGGAAATGTTGCTGAAGAACTGTGACTCACCAGAGTGACGCTATCATTGCATGGGGACAGGGAGAACTCATTTGTCTTTGCTTCAGTCTTCCTGTTGGATGCAGAGCTGTAATTTGGGTCTTGAAGTTGCAGGAAAGTGTTCCTGATTAGGCAAGAAAATTAAGAATCAGCTGTCACTCATGTAGCAGAAGACAAAGAGAGATAATCAGTTGTATACTCAGTGACAGATAAGCTTGTTCCTTTAATCCTTTACTTATTTAAGAGTTGCCCTCTGCCCCTACCCTGCTCCCATCTCCTTCCCTCTTGCTCCTTATAGTTCTTTTTTGCCCTCCCTGGAGCACCAGAAACAAAGCTTAGAAACAACTGGACAGAGTCCTTGAATAACATCACATGTGCAACGCAATTTATGCAACAAACTGTATTGCCTGAGAATAGAATTGTGAGGACATACATGAATGCTGACCATGTTCCTAGGGGTAATGGATGCTGCACATGAATAGAAAAACTAAAAAAAAAATTTTAAATAAAAAACCTTGGGAGATAAATAAACATGGGAGTAGCAGCAAGATAATGTTTTTATGTTTTCACCTTTAATTGACTAAAAAATATCAATGCAACACATTCCTTAGACAAGCGCTCCAACTCCCCCGCCCCCTTTTAACGGAAACAAGGGTGTGAATGGGAGAAAGAACACTCACTGACTTGATAAAACAATGATCACCCCGGGATGATCAAGTAGAGGCTAGAAAGGGCTGTCCTTTCTTATTTTATACATATTCATATGGTTTGATTTTGTTTTAAACTAGCCTGCACTACATTTTTAAATTAAGAATATACAGTTTTTAAAACTCATGGGAGAGAGAGAAGAGTTGCTTTCTATACAAGATAGCTTCGTTGTTTTTAAGTAAGTTTTACTAACAAGTGACAATTACTTTTTTATGATACATTTAAGATAGTGAATTATGAATGACTGAAAATCCCCTCCAGCCTAATTGAGAACCATTATGTCTGGTAATTGCCACTGATTTCTGCAAACAGTCATTTTTCTCTGGCCTATTAACATAATTTAAATTTTTAATTGCCCTTCATAATTGTCTATTGGAGTTAACAAACAGTCCCATTCACTGAAGGGTTTCCGACCAGGCCCTACCTCCCAGGGAACTCACTGGAAACACTGAAGATCATCTGAGGACACTGTTAGGAGTTTGTGGACAGTCAAGTTGAGGTGGCAGCTGCTGTGACAAATGTGACATCTTTTTAAGGACACACCCAGCTATGGAATCATATTTTTGGACTTCTGCATCACTGAGTTTGTTCACTTTGCTTTAAAGCTACCTTGCCACAAAAAAAAAAAGAAGAAAAATGTCACACTTTTAACCATGTTAACCAGAACTTGCATCACATTGCTGTTATCTGTTGCACTGTGATAAGTTGAACATTCTGGAAGAACAGAAGGACATATGCCAAGTGTGCATTTCCTGTAGGGCTAATGGTATAATTAAATCAACGACATAAAAAAGGCAGCAGGATTACTAGTAAAGATACATATCTTAATATACGTATCTATCTCTATATATGTTAACCAAAAAAGCACTTTATGATCATTTTTCTGAGTTGGGTAAATTCAGAAAAGTAGAAGGAAAAATGCAAAGAAGAAAATTCCCTATAGTCCCACCAACAGTATATATTATATTTATGTATAAGTACATATATTTGTGTATAAATAGTATTCTGTAATATATTTTATCTCATGATTTAATATTCTCAAATATTAATGTTAAAGGTTACATTTAATTCACCTTTGGTTATTTAAACATTGCACTTTTGTTGGTTGTTTATTACATTTCTCAGCTTTTACCATTACAAAAAACTGAAGGAGTCTACCTTGCATATTTTGTATACATTGCTGATAATTACCTAAAAAAAAAGTCCCAGATGGTGAATAACTCAAGAGAATAAAGGTACTGCTTGAATCGCCTTCCAAATATGTTATATTTCAATACACACCCTCCCATTAATACATGAGAGTGCTGATTTCCCGTACCTTTCTCAACATTAGTTATTAACATTTATTAAAATGCTGGTCTAGTTGCTAAGGTTAAAAGTAGCATTCATTTATTTTTAAAAGTTGCATTTATTTGATCAATAGTAGAGACAAACGTCTTTTTAATTATTAACGTGTGTAGGTATACATTTATGAATGACACGTTCACCCCCACTCCACCCACTTTTCTATGGAGGAGTACATCTTTTCCTTATTGGCACAGACAAGATATTAAAGTTACTGTGCTTTTTTACATCTCTGGGAATTGCTCTGCCTCAAAGCCACCAGGTGTTCAGTGCCAAAGAACAACAGACTCAGACCACACAACTAGTTCCCATGCTACCTGAAGAAGGGCTTGTGTTTTTTTTTTTTTCCTGCCACCTTCAAGCTCTTATGCATTTGCAATAGGTGGGAGTGATAGCACATCTCTCAGTGCAACATGTGAAACCACAAAGAAAACTGTCCCTGGGCCCCTATGGCAGACTTCTGCTTCCCAGGATCCCTGGATCATCATCTTGGTTCCTCTCAAGAAGTCGCAGAGAAGCCCTTTGGGAACCCCCATGTTTTTGGCATTGGTTTGGTACTGAGGCAAATAGGAAACGCCCAGAAGAAATCCAGACTTGAGCCACTAGTCTGAAATACTAAAATCACAAGCAATTCTCTTCACTCAAGTGTGTAGTGTCTGGCATAAAGGAATGTCTAATCAATATATTGATGAAAAATGTGAAGTTTATTGGTACAAAAAGAGCCACATAAATGTCCTGCAAGTCCAACATGAATAACTGATTACCTGGCTCAAGTCTGTTTCCAAAGTTGGGAGCTCCAGGGTCCATTTAAATACCTTCCAATAACTGTATCAACCAAGATATTTATAGGATTCACTACAGGCAGCTGACTTGCTGGTGTGGTGGGAAGTCCAAAGCTGAGATATTTGTCCTAGCTTGAAAACTTATCAGTACTATTTGTCTGAATACATTTAAAGTAACCATGTTTCTTCATAACTTTTTGGTTGAGTTCAACAGGAACATCAAAGAAGGACACTAAACTAATCCCTACATCCATTGCTTAATGTCTGCTTATGACTCTGAGGGAAACATTTATTATTAAAATAGCAACAGTTAGTTATCATTGTGGACACATTCTATGCTTTCAGATGGAAACTAATAATCTTATTACTCTCATTTCCCCCACCTCCTCCAAGAAACTTCAATAATAGCACATTTTTCTGTGATTTCCATCTCAAGCCAGTTCTTTGAATACTTTGCATACTTTGATCAAACTTGGAAAATCAGCCTCTTCGTCACCTAGACAGAAAGAAAGAGGATTATGTAAGTTTAAAATTGTAGATTGGGGCTTCAACCAATAACTTGGGATCTTTCTTTTTAAAGCTTAAATAATGCATGAGAACTTCTTTGAGGAAGTGTGGTTTCCTTTGAGGAAATTTATAGACACTTGATGACTGAGAGCTCAATATCTGGAATTAGAAAATGGTTCAGATTCTAGGTTTGCAACTCTCTGACAGTGTGTTTTGTGTTAAATGGAAATAAGGAAATTGGATTGTTGTTAGAATCAAATCAAATAACAAAGATACACAAGACACACTCAATAAGTGCTTATAAGTATTGTCATTATCACCATTAAAACTTGACAAAAATTGTTCCAGGCATGGTGGCACATGGCTCATGGCTGTAATCCCAGCATATTGGGAGTCTGAAGTAGGACTGTTTGGACCCAGGATTTGAGAACAGCCTGGACAACATAGTCAGACTCTGTCTCTCTCTCTCTTTTTTTTTTTTTTTTGAAGTCAGAGTCTCACTCCGTCACCCAGACTGGAGTGTAGCAGCACGCTCACAGTCACTGCAGCCTCGACCTACCGGGCTCAGGCCATCCTTCCGCCTCAGCCTTTCAAGTAGCTGGAACCACAGGCACGTGCCACCACACCCTGCTAGGGGATTCTGTCTCTTAAAGGAAAAAAAAAACTTAACAAAAATTATTTTATTCAACACTCAGGACATCTGTGGTTGGGTGTTTATCTGTTTCCCCTGCTTCTCAGTGACATCTACATTCCTAGTTGATTCCCTACAGGCTCAGTCCTGCCTTTTGTGAAAATAGAAAGAAAAAATATGGGATGACTTAAAAGATGCCAGATGAATCTTTGCCCTGAAGCCAACTGTTTATTCAGCTCATTCAACTAACAAATAATTTCACTGATGATTTATTGTTTTCCTCAGTGAAATTTTCCTTCATACATCCATAATTAAAAAGGGTGCAGAACGGTAAATCGGTGAACCTGTCATCTAACATTTGTTAGCATCGAAAACTAAGGCATCATAGCTTTTAGATAGAGTGTGATATATGGATTTTTTTAAACTGGCTTTTATTTTGGAAATCAAAGACTGTGAGGTGTGTGCGTGTGTGTGTGTGTGTGTGTGTGTGTGTGTGTTTAAAGAATTGAGACCAAAATATAAAGTAAGTCAGTGTAATGGCATGTCTTTCAATATAATGACCCAATTTCCATTGATATCAAAAATATACCCCTTATTAGCAATGAGCACATGCAGTGTTTGCAGTTTCTCTTAGGAAGCAATACCTGTGTTTTTTGTTTTGTTTTGTTTTGTTTTTAATGACAGAAAGATTTTTCAAGGTTAGTGGAGACATTGAATTACCTACTCGATTCAAAATGTGTCCTTATTTAAGGTCCATCCAACAAATGCTTTGCCCAGAAGGAAATGCTAAAAGTAGCAATAGGTAAGTGTTGAAATTGGAGAATCTGTTTGCAAAGAAAGAAAAGTTTAACTTTGACAGAGAATTCAGAGCCTAAAAAGCAGAGCTTGGACCCTGACTTTAATGCTAAGCTAACAAATGGCTTTGAAATTCTACTTTATAATGTGACATGTGGATCTGATAATGATACCTTTAAAAAAATGTTATGAGAGAGAAGTGATGGGAGAAATTAAAGAAAGACGTGCGTATTTCTCCCATACGGATTCTGTTATAACTGTATGTCGCTCTGTGGCAAATTCTACAGGCAGAAAAATGAACTTGATACGGAATGCGTCAGCCAAGTTCATCCCGGAGCATCTTACCTCTTCTCCCCTCCTTCCTCCCCACCCCACCCCCAAAGTTAACTGAGAACCTGATAAATCAGCAAACAATATAGAAGCCTCATTAAACCTCCAAGCAGTGCCTAGTCTCACAAGAGAATAGCATTTTGAAGGAGACAGAGAGTAACAACCGATATAATCATGAGAAAGAAAAACATCAGAATAAAAGAAACATCAATAAAATATACCATGCATCATTAAGGACCACCTCAAGATAAGATACTCAGCATGGCAGTAAAGATCACAAATGAATTAGTGTCAAAAAAGAATGCTTGGTCTTTAAGAGCATGTCAGAATGGGTTGAAAATCACAGCTGCCCGGGGAGCTGTGGCGTGCTTCCAGCCCTCCATTTGAGGGTAATTGTGCCCGTGACTCTGAATGCCGACAGACAACTTGCCACATCACTTTTCTTTGCACAAAACACCCAATTTGTCAGGGCAGCCATGTGCCACCCATCAGGCTGTCCGTTCATTTGAAGAACAGTTATTTTTATTTTAAAATTCTCATCCTCGTTTTGTAAATTTTAAATTTTGAGACAATTTCAAAATGCTAACAATAGTGGAAAGAACACCCCATACCCTTTACCCAGATTCACCAACTATGGATATTTGCCCCATTGTCATTTGCTATATTCTTGCCCCCTGCTGACACACACATGCATAGTATGTTTTTTGAGCTAATTAAGACATGATGCCTTCCACATCACGCCCTTTCATCCCTGAATGCCTAAGTGTGTCTTTTCTAAGAACAAGGACATTCTCTTACGTAACCACCACAAAATTACCAAAACCAATAAACTTAGCATTGATATTATATAGTGTCTGACCCTTTGTCCGTGTTCAACTTCCATCATTTACCCCAAGAGTGACCTTCATAAACCACCATTTTTCCCAGTCCAGGATGCATCTTAAGGTCACACGTTGCATTTAATTACCTTATCTCTTTAGTCTCCTTTAATCTGAAAAAGGCAAATCCTTTGCCTTCATTTTTGCTTTTGTCATATTTCATCATCACTTTTTAAAGCTATTAATTGACATGTTATACATATGGTAAGTGTACAGCTCAACGAATTCTTCACAGATTGAACATACCCATGGCACAGGCTGCAGAGTGAAAAATAGAATATACACACAGCACTTACACACCACACCTCTTCAGCAGTTAACTTTTATTATACATAATGTATGGCAAAAAAAAAAAATGAATTCTTTTTGACCAAATTCAACCCTCTGATTCTAGAGCACAATGGCCATGATTATGGCCCTAAGTCTCATTGCTCTCACTGGCCAGACAGCTTGCTGCCATCTCAGACCAAGAAGCTGGGATCATTGCCATCTGCAGTAGCCTAGAGGAAGCATTTGGCTTAATGGACATTAGATAGTAGGATGATATTGTTTATGTTCTCAGAGCAGAACTTCTCAAGCTCTCTGTGATAAGGGATCCTCTTATCCCTCAGTTCCTCAGGGACTCTTCTGCACATGACCTGGGTGGAACTCGCACCCCCTGTAACTCCCCATCTGAGGTAGCCATCACACCATTCCAGGAGCCGAGTCTTCTGATCAAGTGCTTCCTTGTGGCAATGTCAAGTTTGTTACTGTTGAAGTTTCTAACCATCTGCTCTCAAATTCTGTACTGGTCTCATCAGGTGCTGATTGGATGAGGCCAGTGGATCATACCTTGAACAACACTAGGCTGGCATAGTTAGCTCCTATTAGATTCAGCTCGAGGTTTGCATCCCAATGGACTACCCCTAGCTCCCCAGCTTGTTTTAGGAAATGCCTCCTGCATAAACTCATCTCAGTTTCTAACAATACTTTTATTTTTGCGATGATTTTTTTAGTGCCTAGTACCATGACCCACCTCTGGGTACCATGAAGTAAAGGCTCCCTCGATTCTGCCTGCCACTGTGTCCCTGGGGCCTGGTGCATGGTAGAAGCTCAATAAATCACTGTCTAATGGAAGAGTGAATACATCAGTGGTGACTTCTGACAAATGACAAAACACATTAAGACCATGGGCTCACCTGAAATACGTTTAAACCCAATGAAATCACATTTGGCATAAAAAGAGAGGAATCATGCCTGCTTTGAGACTTTAAGGATGTTTTGCTTGCTTGCATGTTTGTTTTAAGTTGGAACGTGGGAAATCACACTTTTAAAAGCACCAAACTGTCTTATATATACATAGTAGGCACTTAAAAAGTATCCATTTCTCATTATTTTGAGAGCATAGCACTACCTTAGCAGTTAAGCTGCCTGTTACTATTTTCAGGAAAGTCTATATTCATCCAACTGTATTTCTTTCTTTCTTTTAAAGTTGCATTCAGCCAGGGCTCATTTCACTGTGTATTCTTAACATTTGTGGGGGTGGGGTGCAAAGTAATATTTTACTAAACAACTAGACCCTGCTTTATTTAGGAAAATAGAGATGATAGATTGTTTTCAGGAAAAAGAAGGTTTGAAAACAAAACCTGTGAGCTGATTGTTTTCAAGAATTTAAATAGGCTCAGCTGCTTTCTCTCCTCCACTTTTTTTTTCCATGAACATAATAATAATGATGATAAGGGTTTTTGCTTGACTCATTACAACATCAGGGACCATCATCAAAGCATTCTACAACTCTCTTTCAGTTATAGGACCTGATCTTCAGAGTAAACACTTGAAATTGCTTACTTTGTGTTATCAAGCTCTGATGATATGGGCAATATTGTTTGTTCTGTGTGGTCCTGCCTCAAATTAGACCTGAATGATGGTAGGCAGAACAATCAGAAGCACTCTTTTATCGGTGAGACACCTCTGTTGACTGAGTGAATCTTTGATAGTGAAGATATATATTGAAAGTATGTTTCCTTACCGCTTTTGCAACTTAGTTTTCTGTCTCTAGGTGGCTTTTAGTTATGACTTATGACTCAAGGATGGTATTTTAGGAGAACCAATGGAGAAAAAAAAAGTAGTATAAATGTAAATGTAAAAGATACAGCTCATTCCGTCTTTGAAATTGTTGGTGTGAAAAGAGCTCAACAGTGTTTTATTTAAACAAGGCTGGTTTCGACCTTGATTGACTTGCAGTAAATTGCCTGGTACAAGAGGCAAAAGGAAGTGGAGAGAAAAATGGCAATCAGCACCAAATGTTTCACATATTGATTGACAAGCACCAGAGATGTGCTAGAGTAAGATAAATTGGCCAACAGGGCCCATCTTGACAGCTTCTGAGATGGGAAAATTGTTCTTGTTAATTTGCTGCAGGAACCTTGTCATTTATGGAATGCTCACGTGAGTGTCTCCTAATTGTGTAAACAAAGTTCAGATTCCTACGCAGCCTTGTTCTGTTATTGAGTTTGGTAATTTTTTGGTCTGAATCACCAGGATGCATTTGTACATGACTTTTGAATTGGGGGAGAAAAGAGAAGCGGCGCACCTGCTTTAAGCTGGCACTTTCAACGGAAATATAGCAAATTACTTGGCAGACATTTTCCATTTAACAATGGATTTCAAACAAACTCATGTGCATAAGCTCTCCTTCCATCCACATTCCATGATCCTCTTCTGCCATACTGGATCTAATTGACTTTATCTAGGCTCAGGTTTGAGTTTTCGCTTGGGGCATGCAATTTCATTTTAGAGGTTTGGTGGCAGCCAAAAAAAATTCTTCCTAGACTTTTCTGTCTTCACTCCCTAAATATTTCTATCTTTCTCTTTTAGTCTCCCCCAATACTTCTCTCATATCCCATTTCCTCCTCTTTCTCCCCTTCTCCCACCATGCTGAATTAGTGAATGTCTGTTCTCTGTCAGCTACCTCCTTACAACACTTACTGTAAGGTAAGCTATATTTTGGACCAGATAGTGGGCAGACTGACAAAGAGATTCATCCTTAAGTCACTTTTAGTATTGTTGGTCATTGTTTCCAAATTAGGTAAAAATTCATTTATCATTTAAGATATAATTTCTGCAGATTTTTTTTTTTCCAAGAAGAAACCCTCACTGTCAATACTGTTTCCATCCCGACTCAGAAATTTTCGGACCATTGGTACACTCTTGATTGGACAGAAATGATATTTATTATAATTTAAATGACCTGTATGAAAAATAACTAACTTCGTTTTTTTTTTTTTTTTTTTTTTTTTGAGTTAGAGTCTCACTCTGTCACTCAGACTGGAGTGCAGCGGCCACTCCCAGCCACCGCAGCCTCGATCTGCTGGGCTCTGGCGATCCTTCCACCTCAGCCTTCCAAGTAGCTGGAACTACAGGCGCACGCTACCACACCTGGCTGATTTTTGATTTATTGTGGAGATGAGGTCTCGCCAAGTTGCCTAGGTGGGTCTCGAACCTGCGGGCTCAGGCAATCCACTCACCTCGGCCTCCCAAAGTGCTGGGATTACAGGCTGAGCCACCGAGCCCAGCCTTTTTTTTTTTTTTTTTTGAGTTGTAGTCTCACTCTGCCACCCAGGCTGGAGTGAGTGGCACATTCATGGCCACCATAGCCTCAACCTGTTGGGCTCAGGTGATCCTTCTGCCTCAGCCTTCCAAGTAGCTAGAACCACAGTCACACGCCACCATGTCCAGCTAATTTTTTGATACATTGTAGAGATGAGGTATCGCCAAGTTGCCCAGGCTGGTCTTGAACCCATGGGCTCAGGCAATCCTTAATCACCCTTGCAGCTCACAATGTATCACTTTCCCACTGTCTAAAAGAAAGATTCAGTCTCAAAAATATTCACAATCCCCATATTACTTTGTGCAGACCCCTTTAACAGGATTTAGCAGGTCACATGGATATTTGAAGCAGCCTGCCATAGGGAATAAGAGAAGAGAAGAAATTGGTGGGGCCTGAAATTGAACTAGAGAATATGTACCCCTGAAGGCATTTAGACAGATAGACAGACAGACGTGGCAATTCTGCTAGCTGTAGAATTGTGGGATTTGTGATCTTCAGCTTAAACTTACCACTTTTACCCTTCTTCCAAAACATTCTCCTCAAGTTATCTCATGTTTGTTTTCAAAATAGCCCCAGAAGGTAGATACATGGGATTCCGTTTTCCCCACTTCCCATCTGCAACAGAAGCACCAAAACTTAACTTGTTGAATGAAGGCAGGAAAAGAGTCCTGGACAACCAGTCCTGGCTGCTCCTACAGCGGCCTGTCTACTTCTCACTTCATCACCCACTCAGTGTCACCCAAGACCTCCTTCCCACCTCATCCTTTCACCCCATCTTCTTAGCAATGTTTAATCCTAAAACCATGTCCTCTGTCCAATTTTCATTGACCTCAACTTCCCCAGGCAGAGTTCACTGCACCCTCTTCTGAGTTTCCATGCACTAGTGAAATAGGGACCGAGTGCTTAATTCACAGATACTGACACCAAAAGTACAAGTTATAAAAAGGAGAGGTTTATTAGCCAAGAGCTGGGCCAGTGGCCACTTGCCTGCTGGACATGACAGTCCCACAGCAAGGGGCCCCCATTAACTGTAGGGGCTTGCTTAAATGGGGTAAAACCACATTGGGACTTTCTAAGTGGGCCAAACCACAAAACCCTGGAGGCCTAGGTACTTTTCAAGCAATGCTGGTGGGGTTCACAGAAGCGAAAAGAAAAAGCTGTTAAACAGTTTAACCTAGCCAGCAGGTGCTGTTGCCAATTTCCAGGAAGGAAAATTTTTTTAACTGTGCAAAGGCTGAGTACATGTTTAACTGTGCAAAGGCTGAGTTTATGCTTAGCCTAATTTTTGACATTGTAGATGTCTTTTTACGCCCCCTTCCACATTCCCCCCTTTCATTTGTTCCTGGAGTCAAATCATTGACTGTTCACAAGGGGATTATATTGAGTTCTGAGGACTATTAATTTTACTGATAACACATTATTTTTAACATAACGAAGGAGGTTTATGTATGGGTCTTGGTTTTTCCAAGGAGCAATAGTTTGCACCCCCACGCAGCACAGTGGTATTGTCCTGCTTTGTGGCAACGGGCTGGTCCCGATGCCAGGCAAGCATAAAAACCAACAGATGTAAGTTCTTTTTCATAAGTTAAGGTGCCACATTCATTAGTGTGTGTGCCCCCAAGGGTTAGACCTGGCCATAATTTAAAATCAGGCTGCCTGCTTCCTCTGTAGGTGGCAATTACAGTCCCAGTGATGGTATTTCTCGGTTCCCAGGAATAATTCCCTGAGGTATAGGGATTATACGGGTTAGGCCAATAGGCCTCAAGCTGGGGAAAGGATGCAAGGAATATAATTAGGATACTGGGGCCACAAAAGTCTTATCTTTAGAGGATCTTCTCCAGTAGCTGGTTTGACGACTTTCCATGTTTCCAGGGATACAGTGGTGGCTGCCTTTACTTGTGAATGATGAATCCAGGGATGGATACCGCTGACTTTGACAGCCGTAGGACTTTGACGGCCGTAGGAGTAGTAAGGATTACTGTGTGGGGTCCTTTCCATCTTGGGGTGAAAGCCTCAGCTTTGTGCCGTTTTATTCAGACCTGGTCACCAGGCTGGAATGGGTGTGGATGTTCTGGAACTGGTTTCCAGAAGGCTGCCTGCACGGTCTTAGTGACAGCTTGCTGAACTCTTTGAAGAGCCTGCAGTGACTGAAGCAAATTATGGTTAGACAGTTCTAGTGCTTTTTCCAGTTCAATTTTTGAAAGTAACGGCAGGGGCCATCCAAACAGAATTTTGAAGGGGGTTAGACCCTTGATGTAGGGGGTACACCTGGCCCTTAAGAGGGCATAGGGAAGGAGTGTTACACTACCTTCACCGGTCTCCAGGGTTAATTTGGTCAAGGTTTCTTTAAGTGTCTGATTCATTCTTTTTACCTGTCTTGAACTCTGGGGATGATAAGTACAATGTAAATTCCAATTCATCCCCAAGGTTTTTGCAATACCTTCAGTAAGTTTAGAAATAAGTGCTGGGCCATTATCTGAGCCTATTGAGATAGGTAGACCATTTCTTGGTATGATGTCGTTTAAGAGTTTTTTGACTGTTACAGAAGCAGTTTCAGTTTTTGTAGGAAATGCCTCAACCCATCCCGAGAAGGTGTCTACCAAGACCAATAGGTGTTTATATCCATATTGCCCAGGTTTGACTTCTGTAAAGTTTATTTCCCAGTGTCTCCCGGGGGTTAGTCCCTATCTTGGACCCCTTGGGCGGATACACTGACCTTAGCATCATTAGTCTGCTGACATGACACGCAGTCTTGAATGAGCTCCTGGGCGAGTTGGTCCAGATGAGGGAGATAGAATTTTTATCTTACAAGTTCGGTTAGTTTTGTCCTTCCCAAATGAGTACCTTCGTGGAGCTGCCTTAGGATTTGTTGTCCCAGGACTTGAGGGAGGAAGGTTCTGCCATCCTGAATTTAAAGCCATCCATCTGGCTTTGAGGTTGCCTGCAATTTTTGTGCAGCGAGGAGATCCTTTTCTATATATTTTGGTGGCTCACATAGAACCAGAGGAGGCAGCGCCAGCAGGCAGTTGGTTCTGTGGTAAGCAGCTTCTCTGGTTGCTTGATCTGCTTTTCTACTTCCTATTGCCTCTTTTGAGTTTCCTTTTTGGTGGCCCAGGCAATGAATGATGGCGACTTGTTTGGGGGCCCATATTGTTGCCAGGAGGTCTAAGACCTCTGTTTTATTTTTTATGGTTTTCCCCTCTGCGGTGAGCAATCCCCGCTCCCTGTAAACTGTCCCATGAACGTGTGCAGTTGCAAACACATACCTGTTGTCAGTGTAGATGTTGACAACTTTTTCTTCACCTGCTTTTAGGGCGTCAGTTAGGGCAATCAGTTCTGCTTTTTGGGCCGATGTTCCCTGCGGAAGAGGCTCAGCCCAAATAGTTCCTGTAGAGTGACCACTGCTGCCCTGCATGCTTTACCCCATTCTGGATGAAACTGCTACCATCCGAGAAAAGCATTAGGTCGGGGTTTGTTCTCAGGACATTGGTTAGGTCCCAACGCAGTTTCTGGAACTCAGTGGTTTCATAACAACAGTGCGGTGGCCCTGTGGGACTTTCTTCCGGTAGTAAAGTAGTGGAGTTTAAGCTGGGGATATGCTGGAACTTGATGCAGTGTTGATCTAAAAGCAGTGCTTGATAATGAGTTATTCGGGCATTTGAAGAGTCAAGAGGAGCCCCACCTTCTGTTAACATGTATTCTTCACTTAGGGGAACAGTAACAAGAATTTTTGATGCCCCAGGTGGGTTTAGGTTTACTGCTGCCATGGTTTCCTCAAAACCTATGTTGGCTTTAAGCTTGTGTAAGAGGTCACATCCCAGGAGTGGGTATGGGCAGTCTGGCATTACTAGAAATGAATGAGTTACTTCCCCTTTTCCCAAATTTATTTGTTCTTTCGGTGGTCCAGGGGCATAATTGAGTCCCGGTTGCCCCCTGAACCAAGGAATGCTTATTCTGAAACAGGCTGTTGTACTTTTGGAGGACTAAATGCTCAGTCCCCGTATCCACTAAGAAGTGAACAGGGCTTCCCCCCACCGTAAGTTTCACCCTGGGCTCCGGGGGGTTTTGACAGAGCCCCAGCTTCATCAGTCAGTTTGTAATTGATGTACAGGAGTAGATTTCATTGGGCACCCCCCCTGGAGGGCACTCTTGTGGTTGAGGTGGTCTGTCTGGGCAGTCTTGTACCCAGTGCCCAATTTTTTTTACAGTAGGCACATTGATTTTTTGCTAGTGGAGTTTTTCACCCAGTGCCAGTTCCTCTTTTCTGTTGACTGCTTGGGTTTAACTTCCTGTAAAGCTGCTGCTACTATTTTGCCCATCTTTTTGGTTTGTTGGTTTTCAGGCGAGTCCCTGCTATTATAGACCTTCTGGGCTACCTCAGTTAATTCTGATAAAATTTTCCCTTCAAATCTTTTAATTTTCTGCAATTTCTTTCTTATATCAGGGGCCAACTGGGAGACAAAGGCTATAACTAAAGCCCTCTGATTTTCTGGAGCCTCTGGGTCTATGGGAGTATACGTCCAATAGGCCTCCATAAGGCATTTCAGAAAAACCGTGGGAGATTCCTGTGGGCCCTGAGTTACCTCACTTAACTTAGACAAATTTGTGGACCACCTGGCAGCGGCCTGGAGACCCCCGTTAGAGTCCAGCAATAGGTGGTGAGACACTCCCTACTGTGATTGGTGCTTGGGTTCCAATTAGGTCTCTCAGCGGGGAAGACACAGTCCACACAGTCCTGCTCTGCAGGTCTGCCATCCGGTCCCAGGACCAATTTCCTTGCCTCCTGACAGATTCGTTCTCTTTCCTCCGCAGTAAAAAGGGCTTGGAGGACCCGTTGGCAGTTATCCCAAGTGGGCTGGTGGGTGAAGAAAATCATTACTAAAAGGCCTATGAGGCTCTGAGGTTTGTCAGAGAATGCCATATTTTCGTGCTTCCAATTGTAAAGATTACTAGTAGAGAAAGGGACATAAACCATAATGGGCTGGCCTCCCAAAACTCCCATGTCTAGTCCTGGGGCCTGTCTCACGGGGAGGACTGTGGAAGTTTGTGGTTCTGAGTTCCCTGAAGACAAGTCAGGGCTAGTCAGTTTATCAGGGGCTTGGGCCCTCGGGAGATGCATGGGGAAGAGGATGATAAAGGTGCTGATATGAGGACCCACTCCTGGTGAGTGACGGGCTGAGGACCTTGTGGGCCCCCTGCTCCTGCTCAGATGTAAAGTAGGGCAGGGGAATTTTATCATCCTCCGGTGGGCTCTGGAGGACCAGAGGTTTGGCTTTTGGAGTTTCCTGTAGGGCTAAAACACGAGAAGAATTTTGTTTTGGCTTTTTCATCCATGATGGCTGCTGCATTACCAGGAGGTACCAGGCAGTGATGTATGGGATCTGGTCCGGGTGGCATCAGTAGACGAACTGTTGGACCTTCCCCACTATGGCAGGGTTGAAGGTCCCCTCCGGCGGCCAGCTACAATTAGGAAATGTGGGCCATTTGAAGGAACAAAAGTTGGTTAGGTTTCCTTGGTTTACCTGATAACCTGACTGTTGTGCCGCTTCTTGGAAATTCTTGAAGTGGCATAAAATCAGCTGCAGAGGGGTGTCAGGCTTAGAGCACTGCTGCCCCATAATATTGATAGCAATGACAGACACAACAGTGACTAACACTAAACAAATAAAAACAATAACACAAACTGAACAGACAGACCTAACTGTCTGAGGTCCCAGTGATATCTCACTGGGACCTCAGACCCAGGAATTAGTGCTGCATTCAGCTTTCCTCTGGGTCCAACTGGAAGTGCGCACAAACAAAACAGGAACTTGACTAACCTCTCAGAGGGCTCTGGGGACATTGTGAGTCTGCCAGAGATGAAAATCAGCCTTTTGCAAGTCCACAGACTCACCAGGCCCGAGGAACACTGAGGTTCGTGGGTATGCAGACCCATAAGGTCAGATGGTTATTGGGGCTGGGGATTAAGCTCTCAGATATCCTGGACGAGCCCCCAAATGAAATAGGAACTGAGTGCTTAATTCACAGACACTGACACCAAAAGTACAAGTTATAAAAAGGAAAGGTTTATTAGCCAAGAGCTGGGCCAGCGGCCACTTGCCTGCTGGACATGACAGTCCCACAGCAAGGGGCCCCCATTAGCTGTAGGGGCTTGCTTAAATGGGGCAAAACCACATTGGAACTTTCTAAGTGGGCCAAACCGCAACATCCTGGAGGTCTAGGTACTTTTCAAGCAATGCTAGTGGGGTTCACAGAAGCGAAAAAAAAAAGCTGTTAAACAGTTTAACCTAGCCAGCAGGTGCTGTTGCCAGTTTCCAGGAAGGGAACTTTTTTAACTGTGCAAAGGCTGAGTACATGCTTAACTGTGCAAAGACTGTGTTTATGCTTAGCCTAATTTTTAACATTGTAGATGTCTTTTTAAGCCCCTTCCACACTAGTAACACCTGTCATGTGTCTATCACCTTCACTCAGGGACAGAGACCATGTCTGGTCCTATGTCACAGTCTTTGTGTCTAGCATAGCTCTTGCCATGTGGTCAGCCCCCATGAATATCAATTGAAAGAATTTGACATGTTAGTATACACACACTACGACCTGGCAACTTAGAAAAGGTAAGACCAACACTCCCCTTGCTAATTTTTTTATCCATGTCTCTGTATCCACAGTGCCTGAATGGCAGTTCATTTTATTTAGGAATTATCCTGAGTCAGAAAAGAGAAAGCAAGAGAAACTCTGGCCAGCCATCAGTGCTTGGATTGCAAGTAGCCTAAAAGTGCTGGGGAGTCTTTTTTAGAAAGCTTAGGTGTGGCTTTTGTGGTGCCAAGAATCTTTTAAAAGGTTGAGTTGAAGCCACAGAGAAAAATGCTACAAATAACACTGAAAACTTAAATGCTAGAGTATTCTGAGTTTCTTTGATTAGCAAATTAATTGCCGAAGACATGCATATGAACATTCCCAAAGCTAAGGTTCACCAGGGACCTATTTGTTGGAAGAAAAAGCCTCTTTGAACTCTCCCTAAGTGGCACTTTTTGCTATATATAAATGGACTTGATTGATTTCTCCTCTTCTACCTCCTCCAAAACATGATTATGTGATTTAAAGTCCACAGGATCACATTCTAAAGATAATTGTGCATTATCTTGAGGACAGTCAGGGACAGCATCAGAGAATCTCACTTTGGGATTAGAGTATGAAGTCATTTCATCTCATTTTTATCCACATAGATTTCTTCTCTAGCATTTCTTCTAAGGGCCATCTAACTTCTGCTTGAATACCTCCATTCATACAAGAAAGCCCATGTCATTTGGGTACTGGTCAAACCCCTAGAAAATCTATCCTTTTATTAACTCAGACTCTTTGATCTCTCTCCTGTGTTCCTTGGTCCCTGTTCTACCCTCCACAAACAAACAAAAAAATTGCAACTTCGTTCCACAGGAACGAAGTTCTACATGAACTAGATATATATCTAGTTCTACATCAACTATATATATCTAGTTCTATATGAACTAGATATAATCTACCCATGTTCACCCTAGACCCATTCTGTCCAAGGCTCCAATTCTTCTGAGAGTCCTAGTTTCCTTCAGACTTTCACCTGACTCAAATTTAACCCCCTCCCCACCATTTCACTCATTCCCTTCTGCACACCTGGAATACAGATGCTCACTTTGAAATGTTGCTGCATCTATGAGTATGTTCTGACTACATTTAGAGTAGAACTTGAAGAAATACAGCGTCTCTTGATCAAAACCTTGACTTCTATTAATGGTTCATTTGGATCAAGCACATTTCAGTGTCTCATGTAGAGCTTATATTGATACAAAACCCCAAAGCCTTTTTTATATGTGCTCCTGTTAATTCATATTTTCCCATCTACTACTAATAGGTGTGTTTTGTTTTTCTTTTAGCCTAAGTGAAGAGCTTTATACTTACCCTTAGATTTCAGATTGGGTGATTGGGATATTTTTGGATCCTCATTCTCTTTTCCAGAATATATGTTTATTCTTCTAGCGTTATGTTCTCTACAGATGTGATGGGTGTTTCTATCCTTATTTGTTTTCTCAACATACATACTGAACATGTCCTGAGATATATTATAAGGAACATGCAGAGAAATAGACATCAAGGGGTCTATAATGAATGACTGAGTAGATCATAAAGGTTGATTGGGTCACGAGAGCTGAATGGATCATGAGAGTGCTTTACATTGTCAAATAGTAAATGCATAATAGAGTCACCATAGCTCTTACCCTTGCATTAAAAACTCTAGCGCCCATAATGATCAGTTAGTCACCATGAAGGAATGAAGTAGCCAAGGGTAAGTAAGAGGGAATAGTAGGACTTGTGATAAAATAGAGAGTGCATATTTAAATCAAAGGCATTAAAATTTGTTTAAAGAAAAACACTGTTTTGGTCAAAAATATATGTCTGTATGCCAAATGAGACCTCAAGGTGTGCTCCCTCAAGGCCAGCTCCTTTTCAGAGAACAGCATTAGAACCACAAGTGAATTTGTATGTTTCTCCTATGCATAGCTGCCCTCTTCAAGATTTTCTGAGTAGTCTCTGCTGAAAAGCTACTGCTGGGAGCACTTTTCCTCCTTGGGAGGTCGTTAAGACATTTGTTCACTAACTGGTAACTTTCTGCCAGAGCTGAAAGTATCAACATTATTTCCATTTATTGTCAATGAAAGTACTCTCAGAGAGTTGGTTTCTTGGCTGAAGAATTTGGGATCAGGCTAAATGGCTTTCTGTCTTTCTACCCCATTCCCAGCTATATGCTATGGGTGACCCTGATCCTTGGTGCTATTTACCACTTAGAGCAGGCTTTCTTTAAAGCCACGTTGTGCTCATTTCCTATTGTTGCTGTAACAAATAATCACAAACTTAGTGGCTGGAGACAATGCAAATTGGTGACCTTGTAGTTCTGAATGTGAGAAACCAAAAGCAGTCATGGTGGACTGAAATCAAGATGCAGGCAAGACAGCATTCCCTCTGGAGACTCCAGAGTAGGGTCCACTTTCCTGCCTTTTCTGGCTTGTACCAGCTGCCTGCATTCCTTGGCTGAAGACCCCTTGTTGGGCACTCCAACCTCTGCATCTGTGGCCACACCTTCTCCCTGACCTCTAGCTCACCTGCCCCCCTCCTATCTCCCCAGCTTAACTTGATTCCATTTGCAAATTCCCTTTTACCATGGAGAGTAATTAATCAGCCAAGATGGGTTTCCTATTCTCACATGACAAACAGAACACTTTGGACACCAGATCCTGATGAAAAAATAAAATCCTTTCTCTCTCTCTCTCTCTCTCTCTCTCTCTCTCTCTCTCTCTCTCTCTCTCTCTCCTCACATTCAGCACACAGAACACTTCATTTCTGGTCACCATAATGTGTGGGAATTTCTCCCCACCAGCAGCCAATCAACTCTCCAACATCCACTGCCAATCCAATTTCTTGCTGGCTTATCTACCTGGAGGTAGCATCAAATCCCACAGACTCAGTCCTGCAAGACTGCCCCTCACTTCTGATGCCAATGGCAAGTTCCAGATTGTGACCTGTGCTTCTGACTAAGCAGCTATAAATCATTTCCCATGACCCGCTCCTTGGGTTCAATTAATTTGCTAGAGGGGTTCACAAAACTCAAGCAAATACTTTGCTTACATTAATACCCATTTATCACAAAGGATACAGATGAACAACCAGATGGAGGAGGTACACAGAGAAAGATATAAGAGACAGGGCATGGAGCTTCTATGCTCTCTCTGGGTGTGCCATTTCCAGGAACTTCCACAAGTTCAGCTATCCAGAAGCTCTTCCAACCCTGCTCTTTTGGGTTTTTACAGAGGCTTCATTACAGGAGTGTGATTGAGTGCATAATCGGCCATTGGTGATCAACTCAACCTTCAGCTTCTCTGTTTTCCCTGGAGGTTGGGGAGTGGGGCTGAAAGTCCCAACCCTCTAATTATGCCCTTGTCTTCTGATGACTAGATCCCATCCAGAAGTTGTGTAGAGGCCCTTAGCCACCAGTCATCTCATGAGAATACAAAAGACACTTGTCTCTCTGAAGATTCCAAGGGTTTTAGGAGTTGTATGCCAGGAAATAAGATGAAGATTAAATATATATTTCACAATATCACAGTAACATATCCACATGCATTTCAGGAATTAGGACATGGATGATTTGGAGGGCATTATTGTTCCCACCACATACATTCTAACTGAGTTGTTACAAGACCAAGTTGAGGGAGGAAGAACTCCCTTCTGTGACCTTCATTCAAACAGACCCTAGGAGGCTGGGGCAGTGATGGGGTGAGGCGGATTCATTGAGGTGGGGGATTTCCCTTGACTTAGGTGACAGCCCCAGTCTCTGTGCTGTAGTAAACCATAAGGCAGAGAGAGAAGATGGAGCCCCTCCCCTGAGTTCAAAATTTTAAATGAAAACTTTCTTTCTTCTTCCTACGTTTAACCCAGAGATGATGTAACTCAGTTTCTGAGACTAAGCAAAGCAATAAAAATGAAATACAAAACAAGAAACCTGGTGAAAACTTCCTGGGGGCTACTCTGGGGTCGTGGGCTGTGAGACAAAGACTTTCTTGATACTTTAAGAGAAACTTTTCTCCAAAGCACCTTGGCTGAGAAGAGAAGGCAAGAAACCCTCAACCGGTATTCAAGGGCTGGCTACAATTTGTTTTCTATTTCCCAATTAGCTTGCAAGGAGTTAATACTAGCTCTGTAGTGCTGGATTCAGAGATTTGTGTGACGTCGTTGATGAGGTTTGGCATTTAAAATGCTAAATAATTACAACTCTAAATTTTCTCGTGTTCATTCACGAAGGTGTGATCTTTCCCACCTAGTACTATCACTCTTGGGGTGCATGAATCACTAATTGTTACCTTAATCCCAGGAGATAAGTTTCTCCAAGGAACCCAGCAGCAAAAAGTAAAGCCTTGAAACCTACTTATGAAGAAATGTGTCAGCCTGAGTGGAGATTTTCAGATCTCAACTTGGAAATTATGTTGATTAGAGTAAGTGGAAGCTTAACTGGGGAGTTGTTGATCACTGTGATCATCTGTGGGGTAGGGGTGGAAAGGATATCCTGTGAGAGGGAGCCTGTGTTATCTCAGTTTGTCCTCTGACTCATGAATTCAGAGTCCTGCAATGGAGTTCTTTGTCTTAGAACAGAAGCTAGATTAATGCTTGCTTGCATAGTCATTGATTTTTTTAAAAATCAAATTACAAGGAATAAGTTTAATGTAGGTATGTATATATGGCTATCCAAATGCATCATAGTCACCAAAAATTTTGACAAAAATTTTTATACTTCCAAGCACTGTAGAAATATTTGGTAAGACAAGAAAACGTATCTGTTTCCCTTCTAGATATTATTCAGATTCTTATTTTAAGGTACAAAAAGTTTCCCTGAAAGGTTTCCAATTTTGGCCTTGGGTGTAACAATCCCAGAGCTTGAGGGTAGACTTTGGACTATAAAGAATCAAAAAGTTCTGGTGCAGAATCTTTGATTGAGAGTGTTTCTGTTTTTGTGGGAAGTGGCAACAGCAAAAAAAAAAAAAACGTCCTGTGACCAAGACTTGCTTTTCTGCTGAGAACAGCCAGAGATTCCTGAATCTCACTTGTTTGGGAGAGAGATGAGGAGGAAGAGAAGGAAATAGGAATGCCATGTTCCCTCCTTCTCCCGGTATTTCTCTCATGTAAGCAAAGAAGCCAAGGAGTTATTGTCTCTTGGAACTGCCTCAGACTGTTAGCGTTGCATCAATTAATACTGCCTTAATTAACCTTATGATTTTTAAAAACTTGGAAGAAGGATTATATTTGCTGTTTATTGCCTATGTCTGTCTATACTACACACAAATGTGCTCCATTCCATAATTCTCACCCCCCATTATTGTATCTCTGATAAACTTAATAGAGAACCAGCAGCAAAGGATGCTTGAAATAATATTTAAATTATTTTAGAAAGGCTTCCAATTAAGCTATTGAGAAATATGTATATCTATTTGTTAAAATTGACATAGTTGACTTGCTTTTCAACTTTTGTAGGGTTTTTTTAGTTTAAACCTCTTAATTCAAAAGTAGAACTAATAAAAGCACGATTGAACTTAATATATTATGTCAAGATTTACAGTAACAAATTATTGTTTTTCAGCTATGAAGATACCATTAAGCATATGCCAAGCAATCAGCCCATGACTGTAATAGGTTCATGAAGGAAAGGCTTTTTCTAATCGTTTTCAGTGGTGTTTCTCCCAAGACAGCAACAGCTTTTATAAAATGATGGTTATATCTCCTCATTATAGAATCTAATCTCCCCAAAAGACATTCAGCAGCTGCAAAACGCTAGCATCTTTTAGTTGTAAATTGTTTTTTATTATTTATCCCTATTTAACTAAAGAAGAAGCGGCCATCAGATGATTTAACAAGACAAGAATTTAGTGGTTTTAACATTTGACAGCACCCAATTGTTAGCCCATGCATTGGTCTCTTTAGATCTGGGCTTAATAGTAATTGGTATATTTTTGCTTCCATGCCTCTATGTACTGTGTAAGCTGAGTATGAGTCTTCTAGAAAGCGAATCTACACGATTGGCTCTTTTATAGTTCTCCTTAGCAAGGAATTTGAAGCGGTGTATACTCCTTATAGAATTTAAGAATTTAAGAAATTGCAGAAATAGACAAAAAGTGTCCTGTTGTAAGTCATATTTTGAGTGAGTGTCACTTATGAACCAGATTTGGCACCCACAAAGTGATGAGGAAAGTCAGAAAATAGAAACCTCTTTTTGAAGGATGGTTATTATGATTTACTGGTGCACGTCCAGTTACAAATGATGCACTACAGTGGGACAAGATTTTTGGTTCTTAGGAAAGTGACCGTGCTTTGTTTGAGACTGTTCTGTGGAATTTAAAAATAAAATGGCACTAATGAGTTTTCGAATCACTTCATTGGTAGAACTCTCGGGAGACATCCAACCAATTTAAATAAATAAGGTTCCGAAACCCTATGGGAGCTTACAGGGGTGAGATATCCATTTTAATCGAGGCTTAGTTTGAGAAGAAAAAATTTCACTCATAACATACTTTTAAGTAGATAGTTGCAATGTGATTTTTGTGGGTTTTTTGTTGTTGTTGTTGTTGTTGTTGTTGCTGTTTTAAGGCAGAAGTTTGCTTTTCTTTACAGGACTGGGCATATTTTCCTGGAAAGGTTGAAGCGGTCTCTCCACCATTAATACTGTATGCCTTTTGGAATGGCCACTCAGCACCAATTAAGCAACAATTTCATTCCACAGACTATTGCAATTTGCTTTCTACTTATTCTGTGTAGACTGAAGTTATATATCTCTGGCCATTTCCTATTCAAGCTTTAGATTTTCACTTTATAGATAAAACTACTTCTTCCAATTTTGTGGTAAAATAACTCAACAGCAAGATTCAAATAAGACCAAAAAAAAAAAGAGAAAGCCTTATTAAGCTTTACATAAATAGCTGCTTTCCTATCATGATAACTTAGAACATTGTGCTGTTGTGAAGCCACATTTCTACTTATTCAATAATTGTACCCTTAACGCTATTTACCATTTCATTTTTATTATTTATATATCAACCAAAGGGTATGAACACTAAAAAATAATTTCACATCACCTATCTTCCATTTCTTTTTATTTTAAAAGCCCTGAAGATATAGTTCTCCTATAAATAAGAATAAAAAGGCACTGTATTAATATTTCAGCAAAGATCTACACACACACACACGCACACACACACAAATACATATTCCCTAATATATACACATACCCCTCCCTACAAATTAACTGTGCCTGGGGCTTGCAAGAAAATCAGGTCAAGCTAAAGGAGAAATCAGAGAACAAGACCAAAATTAATTTACTGCTCTGAACCACGTGTGAATATGAGTTTGCAGGGGGGGAAATGACTTTTTTTTTTTTTTTTTTTTTTTTGGACAATTTCTAGCCCTGGACATGTTGAGAGCTTTTAACTCTGAGGTATGTACAGCATCATCTTGCCTGGACATAGATGAAAGTTCAACTCTCTCAGCTTAGATTTTATTAAATTTCATTAAATCAGATAAAAGAGAGCTGCCTGCCTTGTCAGTTCTGTTCCAAAACACCTAAAAGCCATTTCTGCACATCTTTCTTCCTGGAGGTAAAATTGTGAATTAAATCATGATTTGTCTATCTGTCTGAGAAGAGTTTTCTAAGGAATAATTAGCATCATTTTCAAATATTTAGAATGGTTTTTAATCCAGTTGTGTCTTTTATCTTATGCTATGGGATAAAGTAAGCACAAAGCATAAATATGTCAATATGGTGGACAGATGCCCCTTTAAGCACGTGTATTCTTGAATCGTTTTTGGCTTCTTTCTCTCATACTCACATTAATCCATTAGCAAAACATATTGGCTTTGCCTCCAAAATGTGTTCAGATTCTGATCTTTCTTGCTTTTGTTACCACCACCATCACCCTAGACTAACAACCAGTCATCTCTGACCTAGATTATTGCAACTGCTTTTGATACAGAGACCCACTAATGTCCCTCCATATTGCCACGGCACCTAGAGAAGGGCATGGCAAGGCTTCAAGTACTCCTCCGTATTCCTGAGCACATTACTGAGAATCCCCTTGTCTTCTATGCACTTCCAGTAAGTAGCTTCAGGGGATCCTTGACTTCCCAGCAGACTATGCCCAAAGATGTAAATCCCTATTTACTCCCTTTCTTTGAACTATATAGTATCAATGTAATCCTAAGTCTTGTGATTTGCGTAACTTTTGCAATGCATGATATCTTCGACCTTGTAAACTTTCTTTATTGTAAATGTCACTATCTAAATGCAAAATGCAGCTGTAACTTAAGTTCTGTACAATACTCTGCTGGTCTGGTCACGTGGCTAATGAGTAGATACTGACAACTCTGCACTATAAAAGTGGACTGTGAGGCCTGAAGGGTGAGCAGAACCATTTTAGAAAGACCTTGAGTCCAGCTCTGCTCCTTGGATTCAAACTCAGAAATAAACTTCTTTCTATCAGTTCCCTGCCCCTTTGATTTATTGGTGTCAATGAGAGCCGCTAAGTGTTACTCCTACCATAACTTTCTACTGGGTCTCCCTGCTTCTGCCCCCTTGAGTCTGTTCTCCACACAGCAACCAAAGTGGTCTTGCTAACCTGTGCATCAGACCAGGTCACTCCTCCCTCAGAAGCTTCTAGCAGACAGAGTGAAAGGCTAAGACTTCCAGTGGCTTGTGAGGCCTCCCTTTTCCCCATCTCTCTTGCATTCCAGGCTCCCTGACCTGCTTGCTGTTCCTGGAACATATCAAGCTTACGGTCAGCACTCAGCCTGTGTTTGCGCTGTTCCTTGGGGAGGAGGGGGTTGGGGAAGAATTAAGGAATCTCTCTCTATGGCTGGCCCAGGATCTCTGATGGAAATTCCTTACCAGTCCTTTTAGTTTCTACACAATCACTTATTCCAACTTCTCTTGTACTAGATGGAAACTATTTTAACTTAGGTACACATAAGCCAGCTCTTTGCTTAAATAAATAATGTGACTAATTTGGGGAATCATAGAAAAAATAATGGCAATGGGGAGCCCACCGTTCCAGACTCTGCCTGGACACTGACCCGTCACTCCTTCCCACCCCCACTTTGCCAAATGAACCAAGAAAATGCATCCTTACCTCCCAAGTGAACATTAATTACTGTTTGCACCATGCCTTGAGATCCACAGATGAAAGCAGTCATAAAAGCAAAAAGTGTTATTACGTTAGGAATGGTTATAGACTCTCATTTAACTCTGGAAACCGATCAAGCGGGAATGTTGGATCATGAAACTAAGGTTGGCCAAATATTACACTTGTTATAATTAATTTGAGCTTAAGCTTCAACACAGTGACATGTTTCCTTTAAATAAAGTTAAGTCCTCTAAGGATGCATGAATCTATATGGGTCTCGATTTTCAGCTGGGAACAAAAAAATTTTCAGATACGCAGCATGCAGGAAGGCAAATGTGTCTCTGACTTATGGTGGAGCAGGGAGGATCTCTGGGTAGGCTGCTTGCTTTCAAGATATCTTTTAAATAATCCTCTGTCTCCTTTACCCCATGGGACCATGACAAGAATGCTCACAAAATTATGGAGACTTAGGGATGGAACTGAATTTAAAGGGCCTATAATCCTACTTCTCACTGAATGCCAAGACATTGTCTTCGGCCTTGCTGAAAAGAACTGCCCAAGACTGCTAAAATTCATGCTCTGATGAGGAGCTTGTTACCTTGCAAGGATGCTGATTCTGATGTTATTGAGCCACTGTTGTTAGAAAGCTCTTTACATGTTTATCCATTTTGTCAATAAATATTTATTCATCACAAGTGCTTTCCTGTGCCCACATACTTTATTAGGTGCTTTGGGAGCTGGAAAAATTAAAAACAATGCAGATTAAACGACCACCTAGAACAATGCCACAGGTTAGGAGAGAACCTGAAATGTAGTAGTTATTCAATAAATACATGTTGACTGAATGAACAAAGGAGTAGATTATAGTCTAGAAAGAATGCTAAGGCACATGCCTAAGGATCCATAGTACCAGATAGAACATTTGTATACATAAAGGAGAGGCCTAGATAAATGTAACATTTTCAAGCTGAATTTGTCTCCTTTTCCTTCTGACATCTGAGTCAACTTACAAAAGTCTATTCCTTCTTCCATGGATCATGGCTAAATTATATGAGAATTGTTATAGTCTCTTACACCTCTTTTCTAGGGCTACAAGCTGAAGAACCTTGAACCTATTGTGTTATTTCTAGTGAACACATCAATCTGAGTTTCCCCCTCTGGAAAACTCAGTGTCTCAACTAGGCTCTTAAGAGGTCAACCTAGAATGGAACAAACCAACCAATTCAGATGTGCTCAGGCCAGCATAGAGTACATAGGTCTCTCTTTCCTATGACTTTGACATCTTCTCACACCATCTCAAACTGCTTGACCATAGAACCCTTATATCCTGAGACACATGTGTGCATCTTAAAGAAACCCACCATTTCAAAGGATATAGTGTGGAAAATAAAAGTCTAATGTTATGTGTGGTTGGTTCCTTTGATGGGAGGAGGAGGGAAGTAATTACTTTCCACACACTGCGTTAGAATTGTAGAATTATAGTTTAATAATATGATTTATTGTTAAGCCCGATTTTCTTTATCCTTATTTAGACTTCGGGTTCTCTGCTTGTCCTCAAATCAAATATTAGAGAGGAGTGCTATTTAATGAATAGGACCTTAGACTCAAGTCATTAACTTACTGTGAGGTCCAGAAAAGGCCACATTCTCTTTCTCAACCACAGTTTTGTCATCAGCAAAGTGAAGTAGTTGATCACTGATATTATCCAAGGATTCTTCTAGAGTTGACATTCAATACACTTTATCCATAGCTATTTTTTACTTTATCTAGATAATTCTATGACTTTTTCTAATTTCAAGAAAAGAACAAGCAATAACTAAAAAGCTGTCCTAAATGAAATCATAGCAAAAGCAACAAACAGTGGGTCAATCCTAGCCCCAACTTCTAGGACTTATCCTGCATGGCAGAACTACATAAATTGTGAAACAAATGTGAGCTAAGAGACACAACTGTCTTTGTTCTACATCTATACAATGTGACAAGTCTTCATAAGAGAAAAAGCCTGAGAATTTTTGCATGTGTGAACCGATGCTTACACTTCGATCACATCCCTTCTACCATGATGGGGTTTGTGAGTTGTCCACACAAACTTGTTTGTTCACACCAGAAATGGCACATCATTGCATCACCTGGCATGCTAATTCCTCTCTTTAAGTCTTTCGGCATGTCAATCCTGGTTAGTAACGACCTCTTTCTTGGCAACTATGATTTGAAACCAATGTCAAAACAAACCTTTTCTTTCCCCCCAACAATTTCTCGGTGTCTGTGCCTATTCCAGAGTCTCTGCCCGTGTCTCTCTTTATTTCCCCCCCTCCTTTCTCTCTCTCATCCATGGAACCTATCACCTAATCCAAAATGTCCCCAAGAAATTGAGCAAAGGTGCCTCAAAGTTGGGGGGGAGGGAGAAATTACAGTTTCCCAGAGCATGGCGATGTTTCAGGACCATGGAGAGCGGTGGCAGGTGTGGCTACCAGGGACAAATCCACATTTGTCAGCTTGGCTTTGAGTCCCCATTTGGAAGCCCACAGGTGGTGGAGATGACAAAACTCCACAAAGAAGCTTTGCAGTAAGAACCATTCTCCCCAGAGTTTAGGAGCCAAGCCCTACATCAGCACATACAAAGAACAGATTGCATCTGGGCCCGGGTGCCTGTCCTAATGTCAGCCTGCTTGGCATTTACCTTCCTCTCCCAGGCTGACCTATGAAGATGGGGCAGGCTCTGGGGACATTGTTCTAATCGTGCAAACGCCGTGGCCATTGTGTCAGCGTGGAAGAGCTGCCGGTTCCTTTGCAACCCAACACTGTAATTTTATCAACTCTGGCTCAGAGAAACCTATATTTATAATGCTAATTAGGAGGGCACACATTTAATTTGAGTGGAAGACTATTTGTATCTCGCTGAGCCTGATAGCACAGGGCTCAAGCGACAGCAGTCAGAGGCAAAGCAGGCCTTTCTCCCTCCTCCAAGTATTTGAAACAGGGCTTACTCTTGCCAAACAATTTCTCTGTTAGATTAAAAAGAGAGAGTGAGGGAGAGTGCCGAATATGCTAGAGCTCAGAAAACTTTGTGTTTATCTCCTGTCTGCATAATATATTTCTCTGTGCACTGAGAAAACATGCCTCTTATGTTATCTAATTGTTTCCTGACACATTTAGCAACATTTCACACTCTTTAAAGTGACATTAACATTGCTGACAGTGGAGGTATTTTCATTAGATGGGCTTTGAATTGTAGCCAAGATGCACTGCAGGTCTTCAAACAGGCTTGTAAAAAGCGAGGAAGGCATTATTTATGAAAATAGAGACTTGGCCAACAGTGCCCTGTGGGGGTGTATTAATTCTGTTGACTCTAGTCAGCTTAGAGTGTGTGTGTGTGCATGCATATGTACATGCACGTATGCACATGCACACACACACACACATACACACACACACACAACAACAACAACTTCTCCTGAGCTGAACTAAAACACTTTCATTGTCCAGCAAACTACTAGGCTTCATGGATATAAAGACACACACACACACACACACACACACACACACACACACACACACACACACACACAACAATAACAACAACAACAACAACTTCTCCTGAACTGAACTAAAACATCTTCATTGTCCAGCAAACTGCTAGGCTTCATGGGTATCATAGAAACACCTGAAACATCTCTCAATCTATGTCTTTTTAGCCACAACTAAACTATGTGCTATTTCAGACACTCATGTGTGTATGTGTGTGTGTGTGTGTGTGTGTGTGTGTGTCCATGTGCACACGTGCATGTACATATGCATCCAGTCACTTTGCACCTAGTCTTGAGGCTGAGTAACCACATGGCTTATGTTTATAACCAGCATGATTATCACACTGAGTTGTGGAGTTAATTCCCCTCCTCCTTTTCTTCCTTAATACTTCTTTTTCCCTAAGGCCATTTCTTTATGTCTCTGGCTGTCTGCACTGATGCATTGTTTTCCCTAGAGAGTTTCCCAACTGAGCCTTCAGCCTTCCCAACATCTACCTCTGCAGGGCCTAAAAAGAGAAATGTGAATGTTCCTTCTGACCTTGATGGAGAAAGCAGGTTATGCTTAGGGAAGGTAGGTAAGGTGTACATCAGGTTGTGAATTTCTGCTAGGACACAACCTCACATGTCACTTTGGCCCAGTTATTGATCTCCATACCTGTCATGAGAACAGGATAATATCTCGAAATTCAAAGCTGAAGAAGACAGCTCACTACAGATTGTCTAGTCACCTCCACAGTGTTACTCTTTCCAGTCAGCTTTCCTGCTTTACCCTAGTAAGTACTTTCTCTCTTTGAATCTCTAAAATTGCAGTGATTCTATGTGGCCATGCAATGCTCAATCAGAGACATCTGAATTAGTATCTTGGCTTGGCCCATTACTGTATAACCTTTGTCAAATCTTTTGATCCCTTTAAGCCTCAGTTTACTCATCTGTAAAATAAGAACGATCATAGTACCTAGCAGATAGTACTGTTACAAACCATGAAATGTTCTAAGCATACTTCCCAGAACATCGGGAGTGCTTAAGAAATGTTAGTGATTAGCCGGGCATGGTAGCAGGTGCCTGTAGTTCCAGCTACTTGGAAGACTGAAATGGAAGGATCACCAGAGCCCAGCAAGTTGAGGCTGTGGCCAGGAGCATACCACTGCACTCCAGTCTGGGTGAAGGAGTGAGACTCCAATTCAAAAAAAAAAAAAAAGAAATATTAATGAGTATTAGTCTGTATTAGTCTTTTCTACTGCAATATGGGCCCCATGGAGGCTGAGACCACATCATCCTATTTCTTTTTTTTTTTTTTTTTTTTTTTTTTGGAGCTGCAGTTGGAGTCTCACTCTGTCACACAGGCTGGAGTACAGTGGCACATTCACGGCCACCCCAGCATCGACCTGCTGGGCTCCAGCAATCCTTCCACGTCAGCCTTCCAGATAGCCAGAACTATAGGCACGCACTACCACACCCAACTAATTCATCATATTTCTTAAAGTACTCGTGCTGTTGTACCTTAGTATAATAATGTTGCATGTGTTAACTGAGGCCTCGAGATGGTAAGAAGTTTGCTGTCAGTGACACAACAAGCAGCAACTAGGTAGCCACAGGAAAGAGCCCTGTTCTCCTAAATTCTTATCTAGCATTCTTTCTAATTGTAATACTAGTAGGGATTTTTCATGTATAAGGCAATGACCTTCAAACAATTGGTCACGGAAGGAGTAAACCAATGTGTATTCTATCCATGTCCTGACATCCATGTTTTCCTAACAAACTAGACCTAGCACCAGTCTAATTTCCATTTTCAATTCTAGTCTCAAAACATTTCTAAACCTTTGATGGGGAACATTTCAGGCTTTCTGTTGGATATTGGTGGCTAGCCTCCCAAGGCATCTAAGCTTTTGCATCTTATCAGGATCTATTCAATGAGGAATAGGTGGAGTACTGTGTGAGTGTGGGCAGCAAAGAGATGAAATACTTCCAGCATCTTCCGTCTAGAGCCCATGTTTTATCTTTGTGGTCCCTAAAGCACATAGCAAAACACAGACTTAGAGTTGAAAACTGTTTGCTATCTGCAGACAAAACCTTTGAAAAGGAAAGCTTCCAATAATGAGAATGAAAACAATTACCATTTGTAGAACACTTTACCATTTGCAGTGCACTTTCATCTATGTTATTATTTAATCCTCAAAAGGCCCAGGAAGGGGGATAGGACACCTATCTCTTACCTTTTTTATGCATGACAATAATACTTACCATTTGCTTTACAAATAAAGTTTATATAAATGTCACATTTAATCCTTACATAATCAGTAAAGTATGTTTATACACATTTCACTTATCAAACAGTTAAACACAGAAAAATTTGATGACTTGCCCAAGGTCATCCAGTGAATCAGTGGCATAACCAAGATTTGAACTTTAATCTGGTTTCAGTGCCAATCACATTGTCACATCAGCAATTGGTACTCAATCACTATAAAAGCTCATTTAATTCTATCATCATTTTCTTTGCAGTATGGTAGGAGCTCTAGAGCCAGAGTGCTTTGGTTCCAAATCTTTCTCGCAACAAATATATCCCCTGTGTAGTTCAGTTTTCTCATCTTTAAAATGGGGAAATATTATATCAACGCCAAAAGTTTCTTGTGAGATTAAATATGATAATATATGTAAAGGGCTTGGAAATCATATCTGCTACACTACAAGAACTTAATCCATCTAAGCAATTGGCAATATTATTGTTTCCATGTACCAGAAACTGCAAGAAGTGAACATAAAAATGAGTAAGATATAGTCCTTTCATCATGGAAGACATATTGTTTCCAAGGAAGCCCTTTAAACATTTAGTCAACATGGGCATACAATTTCTTTAAGTCGTTCTCTAGCAGTTTTCCCCCAACTAAGCTATTCTAACATTGGTTCCAGGAAGGCAGAGAAACAGCCCACTGTCTTCTGCATATTACTCAGCACAAAGAGATGACACAGTTTAGCACTTTCATAGGAAGTTGTTGGATAGTTTTGGGTCACATCTCCTAAGTAACCCTCTAGGGTAAGAAGCTTTCGAAATTAGAGAGGAATCACGTCTTGCATAGGAGTTGGGTTCTAAAGTCTGAAAATGAGCCAAAAATTGTGGTCACACCTCAACCCTTGAAAATCCCTCATAAAAGTGCTTACTTTAGAGACTGACACATTGTTTCTTAATAATCTAACAGTCAGTTTTTCCTCCCAGGTTGTGAAGACTGATATAGCATCGTTTTAGCAAATGAAGGTCACTTGATTAAAAAATACATTTAAAATCAGAATTAACTCCTCAGCAACATACATACTCACTGAGAAGCACCTAAAACCTAAGACAATAGCCATAACCCCCAACAGTGAAGTCAATGCCATGAGCATTTGATACACATTTACACATGTTTATGGAGTAGATTGTTATCTTCTAGTTGTTACCTACTTCTTGTTATGCTGCAATTTTTTGTGGACAAGCTCTGTGCCAGGTACTACAATACAAAGGTGTGAAATGCACAATCTCTACCCAAAGTCACTCACAATCTCTTGAATGAGCTAGATATTTAGGTAAATAAATAAGCTAACATGTTTCCAGAACAACGATGGAAGTATGCCCTGGGTACTAATAGATGGGGTGATCAGAAAAGACTTTTAAAGAAGGTGGTTCTCTGAAGAAAGTCTTCAGGAGGAAATTGAGACTACCAGTAGGGAGGAAGCACCTTCCATGAGGAAAGAAGGATAAGAGGAGGGAAAGATTCATATATAGTAATACAGTTGCTTGGTGTGGTTAGACCGTAGGGAAAGAGGGAGTCTGGCAAGAGATAGTTGCCATGCAAGAGTTTGAACTGTACTGTGTAGGCAGCGGGGAGGCTTGAGAGAGTTGAGAGGAGCATAACCTTAGCAAATTTGTATATTCAGAAAGATGTTAGCTGTGTGTGAAGGGGAGAAACACACTAGTGAAGAGGCTTATTTGGCTCACAGTTCTGTATAGCACCAGCAATGGCATGGCTTCTGGTGAGGCCTCAGGATACATTTACTCATAGTGGGGGAAGGCAAAGGGAGACAGCATATCACATGGCGAGTGGAAGCAAGAGAGAGGCATAGTCCTAGGCTCTTTTTAACAACCATATCTCATGTGAACTCATTACTGTGCGGTGGTCCCAAGGCCATTAATGAAGAATCCAACCTATGACCCAAACACTTCCCGCAAGGCCCCACCTTCAACATCAGGGATCATATCTCAACATGAGATTTGGAGGGGACAACAATGCAAAGGCCATCAAGCTGGGAAATTTAATTAAGGTGCATATACCAAGCAACTAGAAGTTTCTGGTCAGAAGATATTTGATGATTCATTGCCTTTTCGTAAAAAGTTGTGTCACTGCAGGTAAGGTGGGTATGTGTCTTCGCAAGAGGAAGCTGCACAGACTCACTACGTTTCATCTCATGGAGATAAAAGATCTCACATTAGAAAATTATAGAAATCATGTTATTTCAAAAATAAACTCAACTCTCCATCTATAGCCTGATCTATACTTGACACCTTCTAAAGTGCAGTGCTGCCAAGAGAATGTGATATATAAACATGCAAGTTTTGGTGAGATATAGTAATGACACCAAATTCATTGGGTCCCAAGCTGTGAAGTTGAGTTCATGGTTGAGCTTCTGCAAGAGGCCCCTTAACTGGGGCAAGTCCAACAGCATGCCACCCTTCCAATAAATTATGCGTAATAGCTCGTTTGCAGTCACAATGGTTTTGCCAGGGCCATCTGAAAACGATTTGTTTTCAAGAAAATGCTTAACTGGGCTTTAGTGAGTTCAGTGAAGTGTGAGTGAAGAGGGCAGTTAGGTCTTCTGCTATAAAAATAAAAACTTTAAGCAGGGTGATCTGGAATAGAGCAAATTCATTCGGGCTGATATTGCCTCATTGAGAAGACATAAGAGGTCATCATGGAAATTCCTCAGGTGAGGTGAAATAACCTAAAACCAAGGTGGAAAATTCTCCCCTGAATCTCTTGCCTCTCTAGAGACAGTCCAGCCATCTCTTGAAAAACAGGTCTCTCTTACCTCTGGAGAAAAGCATGCCATAATTTCCCTCAGTGACAATGACACTCGCTTTGAGGACATTTGGCCTCTCTCTAAATGAAATTCCCCAATGGCAATTTAAGTTCATTTTCTTGGTGTTTCTAGGGTGGGGGGAAAGAGATGACCGAATTGGATTTTTTACTTCTAATGTCTACCCAATGCTTAAAAACTGGAAAAAAGAGCTACTTAAAAATTGATCGGGTAACATAAAGTATACTTATCTAAAGTTATCACGCTTGCTAACCCAGGATTTCTCAACCTCAGCACTACTGGCATTGGAGACTGAATAATTCTGTCCTGTGCTTATTGCTGAATGTTCAAATCACCCCTGAGTTCTACCCATTAGATGCCAGTAGCACCCTCAACCAAAATATTTCCAGACACTGCCAAATGCCCCCTGGAGCACAAATTACCCTTGTTGAGAATGACTAATCTAGTGTAACACTCACACTAAACATTAGAAGCCTGCTGCCAGAAATATAGATAGGTAGGTAGATTTATGTAAACATATTCTATGATATAAATATAAAATATAAATATAAGAAATAAAATATGAATATACAAGATATTTCTGTATTTAAATTTTAAGATGCTGTATTTATTAAGGGTCATTTTGCATTCTACAATTATTACCAAGACTGCTGTCTTTTTTTTCTAACTTAAGATGCAGGCAAGAAATTGACGACCCCAAGATCACTGTGGTTGCATAAGACCCAGTGCCAGGTAGAAGGTTCTCTGAGTTCCTCTCCAGTGCTGAGGACAGAAAACTGCTATAGTGCATGCTTGATGGGTAGCTAGATGACCATCTTCCTGCATCTCTTCTCCTCTCTTTGATGTCCACAAGATTCCTATATATAGATTAAATACCTCCCAGAATAAATGATTTCTCTGGGACCACATATGTTAGATTTCTCATGACTAAACAGGAAGGGAGTCACCATAAAGAACATGAAAATTTTATAATTCAGGAGACAGAAGACCTGGAATTTATTTCCTGTTTGTCTACTAAATAACTGTGTGGCATTGACCAAGGCATTTTTCCACTTGGACTGGGTAATCAGTTTTACGCAGGATGCTTTGGATTCTAGTGACAAGTACCAACTCAAACTGGCCTAAAGAAAAAAATAATGATAATAAGAGGATGGAGAATAAGTTGGTTCATATATTGGAAAGTTCAAGAGCAAGCTTGCTTCAGGCCTGGCTGAATCCAGGTATTCTGAGGATAGTCTTGCCCTTCACCTCATACCTCTGCTTTCCAGTTGTTGACTCCATTCTCAGGCAGACAACGTGGTTGCAACTGTTCCAGCCTCACCATCTTCCCAGATTCAGCTCCAGTGGGAAAGAAAAACAGCCTCCCTACCTATGGCACAGCCACACAAACACACAGTTGGTGCCTGTGAACCAGCTGGAACTAATAAGCTGCAAGTCTCATTAGTTCCATTTGGGTCCCTCATACCTACTATGTGTCCAACACAGTTCTGTGGGCTTTGTATATGCTTTCCTCAGTCATCACAATAGCATGTGAGGTAGGTATTAATATCCTCAGAGAGGTGGACTAGTTGCCCAAACTCACATGCAATAGAGTAGGCAGAAGCACTCTGTCGGCCTAGCCCTCAGTCGGCTATGCCCTCTCCATTCCTCTCGTTGATGAAGAATGTCCTGTCGACACTCAGGCCTCAGCAAGTTCCATGTGCAGAACTAGGCAGAACTTGCAAAATCTGATGCACTTTCCTGAAGCATACTGTATGGAACTTAACACAAAGAGAGCCATATTAAAAATAAAAAAATAATTGAATGTAAACAAAAGGAGGACAATGTCTCAGTTATTGAAATTATCTCTATTTGTATAGAAATAATAAATAAGATTTTTCAACGCCATCAAAAATAGGGTGTTCACAAACCCCAAACAGGGAAAAGTGGATAATTTAGTCAAGCATCTGAATAAATAATAGGTATTAGGAAATATCATTAGGACAATTGTTGAAATCCTCTTGTTTAAATTTAAATTGTTTAAATCCTGTTCCCTATGTTAATGCAGTCCTCTTGCAATACTCAACTTTAACACAAAAGCCGTATTTTCACTAATTTCTTGAACCTATGAAGCCACAGAGGAGTTCCCATTTTTGACTCAAGTATGTTTTCTTTTCTTAAAAATCATGTATTCTGTGTGGATGGGCACTGTGGGTATTTCTAGGAGGAGACTTGCTTCTGCACAACTGACCATGGTAAGTGTGCATGGTCTAGGATGACTTTTTTTTTTTTTTTGAGTTGGAGTCTCACTCTGTTGCCCAGACTGGAGTGCAGTGGCCGCTCCCGACCACAGCAGCCTCGACCTGCTGGGCTCCAGCGATCCTTCCGCCTCAACTTTTGATTTACTGTAGAGATGAGGTCTTGCCAAGTTGCCCAGGCGGGTCTCGAACCCACAGGCTCAGGCAATCCACTCACCTCAGCCTCCCAAGGCACAGGATTACATGCTAAGCCACCGAGCCTGGCTTTAGGATGACTTCTATGGTGCATTCCAGAAAAGGATCATGAGTTTAGGATTCACATCTTGTATGTTTGTTAGCTGTCACTCATATCTAATGTGAGAAATAGTAGAATGAACCATTCTCAGCTTCTGCTTTGGAATTAGATAACCTGGGTTCAAATCTCAGCTCTGCTGCTTGCTAACAGTGCCATGTTAGGAAAGTCTGGTTAACTTAGTCTCAGGTTTCTCACCTGTAACTGAGGAAGATAATACCACTTAGTTCACAAAAAAAAGTTGTGAATGCTAAAAGAAAAACATGCATGTAGGATACTCAGTATTTAGCTCCTTTCTTAGAGCAAAGCCAGGTCACATATGTAATTAGTAATGAGGTCATTGAACCGATTACTTTTGATGTAATTATCCCTAGTACTGTTTTACTTTGACTGTCTTCCAAGTATGCCTTTCTGTGCCACCAAATATCCTGACACCCCATCACTACTTAAATCAATTATGCATTGCCTACACAGAACATTTTAATATCTGTTTGCCATTAATCTTTTGAATGAAAAAGAACAAGTTGTTTTAAGTGAATTTTGGGATTTGATCTGCAACATGCTCTCAATCATAAATTAGTGAGAATCTTTTTTAAAAGTTGAGCAGAGCAGCAGTTTCATTGATAAAATTAACTGCTTTGGGAATAGAGAGGAGATTGTAGCCTTTGATCTTGGAGAACTAAGTATGGATCCAAAGCAATTTAAGGAGAAAAATGGTGCTGACACTGAGACAATGGAAGTTAGAGCATGTGACTTCAGCCACAGAGGGTGTAGGATAAAGTTTTCAGGTACAACTGAAGCAGGTGAGGAATGAGACCCTGGAGCATTGATGTCAAATGAGTACGATGCATCTGCTCCCTCTCACAACTCCATGTCTTGAGTTTTCTGAGTGATAAGGTCACTGTTTCCCACTGAACCTAGGGCTTCTCAGAATCCTTCTCAACACAGCATTCCAAACAGCCACTACCAATCCATCAGACTTAGCATGAAATTGCTTGGCCTGGCTATAGATCCTTTAATCAGAAATATTTCATGAGTTAAAACTACCACTGAATCGTAATCATTTGGAAACAGATCAATTGGCAAAATCTGAATTAGTCCCCATGTTTAAGGTCGCAGGGGAATCCAACCACACAGATAATTAGTTAGACTCTGATTTACATGGGAATCTTGAAAAGCACATACGTATACACCCACATATGCACAAGACCATATGAGTGTAATGAATGACATATTGCTGCCTTGATGCTTCCTTTGCTTTTTAACAGATCAGTTAAACCTGGTTTTCTGAATATTTGCTGGGGACCCACTCAAAATGGAACTTTCAACATGATTTGTAAGTCAAAGGGCTTTAGTAGTACATAAAATGGGAACCAGTTAAGTGCGTCACCTGTTTACATGTCCATCCTACACTAAGTATTTCTCTAAGAAATCACAGTCTGTAAAGTGAGCATATATAAGTTCCAACTTTCTCTCCTGTACTTTCGAACCTGTTTGTGTCTGTACAGATGGTCTCTGTCAGTTGGAATAGTCAGGGGGGAAAATGTAGCATAAGTGAACAAAATTAGCAAATGACATAGCAAACAGAGAACAGCATACCATTTGACTGGGGACAGATCTAGGGACTGAGAAATTTCCCAAGTAATGGTAGGTACCAGCAGGCAGAGTTGAAGGAGCCACCAAAGCCTGGATGTAACAAGGACAGGGAAATAACAGGCATCAGACAATTCTGTGATGTGTATTCTTAATACACTGGAGTAACCCCAATGCTTTCATTGTGTTATGACTGCTCTTCCATTGTCTGTATTTGTATAAATTAAAAAGCAACTCTGTTTGTACTATATGAGATGAACTCATGCTGAACAAAATTTCAAAAAGTTCATGTAAAGAATGATTTCACAGCAACTATCATACCAGGCTCCTGGAAAATTGCACTTGAACTTCAGTTCCACCTCAGTCACTCAAAGGAATTTAAAAATTGGCTTCCAGCCATCCTTGTTCTTCAACATGCAGTTTCAGATATGCCTCAATAACACAAACTTTAAAGCCTATTGATTGTGAGTTAAAATCTGTTCCTACCAGAGTCTTGCTGTTAAGTGGACGTCAACACCGACTTCACAGTGCCTTGGTCAGGATTCCTTTGAGTTCTAGAGCCTTGAAGAAGGCAGAAGGTGACGGTGCTGTGAAGGAACTACTTTGAACTTTATAGCAAAATTACGAGGAAACTTTGAACTCTGTCGGGTGATAGCTGCTGTAAATGGTTATTCGAAGAAATGTTTCCTATTTGAAATCTAAAGAGTCTCTTGGGATTGGTAGATGATCTTTTGTAAATCACTCCCTTTCTTTGATGTCACTTCTTTTTTTCTCACCATGTTCTTTGGATAAGCACCATGTAGAGTGGCTAGAGGGAGAATTTGGGAATAGACAAATACTAAGGTTGATTCCTGGGCCCTACTGCTTAACTAGCTATGCGGTTTAACCTCTCTGTACCTCAGTTTCCTCATGTATAAAATGGAAATATGTTATTTCATTTTATGGGAATATATAAATAATTCTATCCTCAGATTGTTTTGAGGATTAAATGAGGTAATACATATAAAAGAACTGGCACAGTGAGTGGCAGGTAGTTATTGTTTAATACATATTAGCAGTGAAAATATTAATAATAATGATAGTTATCATTATTAGGACACCTACGGGAGAAGATATTGATTAAAAATTAGCACTAATTTAATGAAACTCTGATGTGTTCAGTCTACATTGGCCAGGGCATCTGGCAAGAATGTCATGCCTTATTTGACTCCCAAAAAGCTATGAATGAATTGAATTTTTCTGATCAAACGCCATGTATCCAATGATCAATTTTAGGGATGATTTGTCTTCATTTCTATTGTGTTGCTGGGCAGGAGCCCCAACATTTAAGCTTTAAGGGTATGTTATCCGCTACCTCTTTCTGTCACCCCCATCCTCAGGGTCTTAGGTGGGGAGTTTGATGCCTCTGTGCTGTTGTTGCTTCTGTTTACTCTCAACAGTCACTTTCTTCTTCTTGGGGAGTTTGCTCAAGTATTACTTTTTCCAGGGATCCTTGTTTGACTCTCTATTCCTGTCCTTACCTGGCCAGGCTAAACCAAGTGTCTTTTTTCTGCCCCTTCAGCATCATGTCATTACACACCACTATCCTGTTCTTTATCATGTGGCACTGAAGTGACATATTTACCTGTCTCCTTTTTGAGGACAGGAATAGCATCTTGCTTATTTTTGTATCCTCAGTGACTAGCGAAGTGCACATATCTTTTATTGAACCAAACTAATCCATAAATAGCATTTAGTACACTGAATAATAAATCAGGAAATACAATTATAAAATTGACATCCATTTGAGGTGTCTGAAAATATCTCTACATATGTAGTGCATCTTAAAGCAGGAAAACACATTTCTTCAGGCTCAGCACTTCTTCCCTGAGTTGAAACGCTAATTGGATTCTTGAGGTTGCTTTTCCAACATTTTGCCCTTCCCTCCACATCCCCAGATTTAGGGCCTATCCCATGGGCTGCTACTCTTGGCTTGTTTTTCCAAATGAACAAACCAGCAAGCAAGCAACTGCAAAGACCCCATGACATAAGAATGAAACAGGAGAAAGTACACATGGCGATTGATTATCCTCACCCAGCAATTTGACTGCCAGGAGCTTTGTGCCATGTGGAGGGGAGGTTGCAACAGCCTCCATGTGGGAGGAGATCTTTGCAACCCAAGAGCAGCTCCAAGCCACGGCCCACCTTGTTCCAGACTGACTGCTCTACCCCATGGCAGGAGTGGCTGTGCTTCTCTTTGTAGGAATTCTCCCGTGGTATCCAAAACAACCCACATGGTAGAGAAAGAGTGGGGGCATTAGTCAACTCTTTGAAATACCAATGTGTCACCTCTTCCATTTCCACCCCAAACTAATTAATTTGGTTTGAGTCTACTTTATTTATTTGTTCATTCACTGAGTTATTTTTAGAACAATATTTGAGGTGCAGGGGTGAATAAAATAGACAAGACGCCTGCCTTCCAGATAGCAATAAGGGCTATGATGATATTTAAATAGGCTAATAGGGCCGGGCTCAGTGGCTCAGCCTGTAATCCCGCGCCTTGGCTGAGGTGAGTGGATTGCCTGAGCCCGCGGGTTCGAGACCCGCCTGGGCAACTTGGCGAGACCTCATCTCTACAATAAATCAAAAAAATTATCCAGGCATGGTAGCGCGCGCCTGTAGTTCCAGCTACTCGGAAGGCTGAGGCGGAAGGATCTCCGGAGCCTAGCAGGTCGAGGCTGCAGTGGCCGAGAGCGGCCACTGCACTCCAGTCTGGGTGACAGAGTGAGACTCCAGCTCAAAAAATAAAATAAAATAAATAGGCTAATAAGCTAGAGCTGGCAGGTGGACAACTTTCAAGAAGGCAATCATGGAAGGGTAGATTGAAGAGAAGCTGGTTTCACCAAGCTGGTTCAGCAAGGTGGTGGGGGCAGGTATGGTGTCCCATGTAGAGGGAAAGGGAAGTGTGAAAACTGAAGGTGGAATGGCTTGGCATGTTCAAAGCACCAGAAATAAAGATAGCCATATGGAGGGTTATAAGGACCACTTTGAGAAGTGAGATAGGAGAGGAGTAGACAAGACAGGTAGGTCATCATGAGTTCGGATTGTTCTCTACGTACAGTGGGAAGCCATTGGAGGGTGCTGAGCAGCGAGTGACACAGCCTGACTCCTATCTTTACAATTTCATTCTGGATGCTGTGGAAAAGGGACTGGGACAATGGGAAGTAGGTGGGTAATATGGCAGAAGCTGAAGCCGGGAAACCAGCACAGAGGTAGCCCAGGGAGAGAGGATGGGCACTTAGGTTAGGACAGTAGCGGAGGAGATAGAAATAACCAGATGGTTTCCAGACTAACTCCATTTCAGCTGTGTACATGGGTATTTCTGCTAATGCCCTGTTTCTGAAATATGCAACTACCTCTTGTATGAATTTAGACTTTTGGAAAAACATCAAACCACTCTAAAAAGCACATCTGGAGCATTTCATTTAAAAATATATATATGTATTTGTATTGTGAGCTGGTTTCAATGTAACTTTCTGGGGATGCTCTCATGACACTCATTGCTGACCTTTGACCCCTCTGTCCTCTTTCCCAGGTCGTCCCATTCCACCTACATCCTCGCCTAGCCTCCTCCCATCTGCTCAGCTGCCTAGCTCCCATAATCCTCCACCAGTTAGCTGCCAGATGCCATTGCTAGACAGCAACACCTCCCATCAAATCATGGACACCAACCCTGATGAGGAATTCTCCCCCAATTCATACCTGCTCAGAGCATGCTCAGGGCCCCAGCAAGCCTCCAGCAGTGGTAAGGAAACTCTGTGGTGTCTGAATGTGTGGTGTTTCATGAGTGACATTCTCAATTCTCCAGCTAAATGACAACTCTGAAACAAGGGCTGGGGGAAAGTGACATGGGGAGCATCAAGGTGAAATGCGTTTATCGTTTTGCGGCATGGCATTTCCAAGTTACATTTGTTGAAGGTCGAAGTTATGGAAGAGGTTTTGCTTACCTGAATGGGGCTTGGGCCTCCTTCAGTGGAAGGCATGTGCCCCCTGCTACATGTGTGAGCGTGCTGGTCTCAAAGGTGATGTGCAGAGAGACACTGGAATATTGAATTTTGTATTACTATGGTTGTGGTCATGACCAGGTGGCCCTGGGCACCTTCTCATGCTCAATTTGTATACATCTCAGATCCTCTGTTTTTTTTTATAGTTAGCTTCTGACTTCTTCTTCCTTGCTCATGTAGATGATTTTGCGATTAAAATGTGTTCCCTTGACATGAACACTGAATGTCTTGCCAAGTCTGAAGTGTTTGGGAGGTGACCTCTCCTATAACCCTCCACTTGTACCACTTCATTTGAATTTAACAAGCTGATAGTGTGTTACTACGGCAAATGCTGCCTCTACATCTATAGTTCTCATTTTGGTTTTCACAGAACAGAACAGAGGAACGGAACACAAGATTCTGTTTCACTTTTGAGGATTTTGTGGCCACTGTGTCAACTCCCAATTCCTGAATCTTAGGCAGAATTGCCCTGGGCCCAGCAATAATCATGCCTTATTTTGATTTATCCTGTTGATGATATGTTCACATGAACATAGTAATGTAGGAGTGGGCAATATGTAGGCTTTAAGTATCCTTGGCCCAAGGAGAGTTATTTGCAGAAATTAATTGGTTCTGACCCAAAGGCTCTGGAGTTATCTTCTGAATTGGCCACTCATGATGTTCATTTGCATATCCCGTCCAAAGCAAAGCAGAGCTTACCATGCCAAGAGTGTGATGAGATTGTGTTTTGGCTTCATCCTTGAGTGTATGCCACCCACCAATGGCCTCAACCTCTACAATTAGAGAAGACCTCCCAAAATACATTTAAGATGACTCATTCTGGAGATGGAATGATGCCCTGCTACTTATGATGGTCCATGCCCTTCTTCAAAGCCAGGCCTGATATATTTAGTAAACTCATATTCTTTTTCAAAAAAATTACCTAATCAAATCTCTCATCAAATGAGCAATCCATTGTTGATATTATGAAGGCCTTTAATCTACCATAAATCTTTATTAGAACTCATCAGAGCTTCTAGTTTGAGAGAAATGTGATTATGGCACTCTTAAAATGACATTACATCATTGGGGTGATTGGTTTATCATTTGGAGAAGAGACATCAATCATAACTAGCATAACCACACAGTAAATGAATTCAACCTTTCTACCACGGAACAATGACACTGTAATTGCTCAAAATCAGGCTTAAAATGAAATCGGAAAATGCTCTTTCTTCAAATGTGATGTTAACTTAATGGAATATATTATGAAAAATCATGTTTGAGGAAATTCTATATAATTAAAAATATGTGGGAAAATATTCCTTTTTTTTTCTTTCATTAGAACCTGATTTTAGCTATAGAGCCATTTTTTGCTGCAGAGATTATATTGCATTTAATTGAACTATGTTTTGCTGCTTTTTATTTCATACTATATAATCGTGATGAATATTGTATTATGAAGGACAAGAGGCTTTTGAAATGAGGTGCACCTGCTGATAGCTTTTTAAAAACACTATTATTAGCAGGAAAATGAACTTTTAAAAAGTATATTTCTTTATGCATATGTGGATACCCAGGCAAAGATGATTTCCATAAGAGAGGTCAGTTCATATCTTGGGGTCATCTAGAATGTTTTCCTAGTGATGATGTGGTGAATGATTTCTTTTCTTTTGGACAGTACATCAGATTGTAACTTATTGATGGGGTACTTTTGTTAACTTTATGGCTAATCTGCACCTCATTTTGGTGGACACAACAGATCTGTATGTTCAGAGTCAAACTTATCCCTATTTAATCTCTCATACCAATCTGTTCGACTCACTTAAGACTGATAGTAACTTAAGCTTCAGTAGCAGAAGAAAATATCACAGAAAATTTAAGGGTCCATTTTCATCCCAAACAAGAGCTGTGCTGATATGATTTCTTCATCTAAGGGGTACAGACACAATTGTGAAACACCCTTGTTCTTAGCAGATGTTTATTTGAGAGTTTGCTAAAGCTCTGACCAACAGACAGTCATTCAAATTTTTTTACTCTGGCTTAGCTAAAATGAGAGCAAATCGAGTTGGAGTGTGTGTGTGTGTGTGTGTGTGTGTGTGTGTGCTTCCCCCCTCCTCTCCCTCTCCCCCACCCCCGTGTGTGTGTGTGTGTGTGTGTGTGTGTGGTGTGTGTGTGTTTCTTGTGGAATGGATTTGGGGTCCTGGGCAAACTGAGGGTCTATCAAGATCTGAATGCAGTTGCATTTGACATAAGTGATTGAAAATGGAGTTTGACACGAAGATGCAAAGTACAGAGCTGTTTCTGAGTGTTTTGAATTAAGTTTGATGAAAGGAGTTGAATTTTTCAGATGTTATAGCATAAACAAAGTGACCATGTGTTTGGATGTGCTATGTTTAGCTGGTTAACTACACAGGATTTCTTAAGTTGGTCACTTGGCAATGGCTTTATGTTCTGAGGATTGGGTACCAGTTTGGTCTGTGTCTCTTTCTTAAAAGTGAAATAAAACACTTTCCAACACATTCAGTCCCTACATGATAGCAAAAAATAATAAATAAATAGATAGAGAGATAGATGATAGATAGATAAAGATAGAAAAAGAAAGAAAGAGAAAGAAAGAAAGAAAGAAAGATAGATAATTTCCTGCTCTCCTCTTACTGTTGCTGTTATTATTTGTTGGTGGCAAAGTCCATCATTAGGAAAGTCACAGCACACAATTCCTGCCCAAGGAGACCATTCTAAAGAGACTAACTGGACATAAACTACAAGAACTAAAAATGTTTTGCCCAACACGAAAACCTCCTCAAAGCAACAACAAAGCTTCACCTTTATGGCTTGACTGTCATCATTTTCTATGATGGAAGTGCATTCTTTAGTGGATGGTACTAAATCCTTGCCACCTTTGAGGCCAAATTGCTCTAACCCTCAATCTATGCCAATCAAGCAGATACCCAGGTACAGTAAGTGAGATGCTTACAAGAATGGTGTTTCTTTCCCTGGTAAGCATTTTCTTTCAGATAGCTGAGCTCCAGCAAGTGGTTCATCCTGTGTTCTGACCTTCTACCAGAGCAGGTTAGCTCCAGAGATGTTTCTTGTGTACAGAAGCATCATTTCAAATCCTATGAAACAACTCATCCGGAAAATATTCTGGATCCCAGTGGCAGCATAATGGAGGCTCCCGCAGCTGGAAGAATGAAACTATCTTCCAAATCAGAACAGGGTTTGCAGTTTGCTATTAGTGTATGATGCAGAAGACACCCGGGCAACACATTAGCATCTAAAGAGTGGCTTACCTCTCCCTGTGAAAGGTTGAATTCCAGTTTTCTTTAAAGTTCAAATGAAGAGGTTTGGAACACTCATTAGTAGCATGATTTTATACATAAGAAATGTAACCAGAATGCCCTGGCCAAGACCCTTTCAGCAGGTCCTATGTGGCAAAGGCACTGCCCCAGCTGGAGAGTCTCCATTTGTAACAGCACATTAAAGATGCCCTAACCTTTTTTCAAAAAGCAATACCTTGGTTGATTCTAAATGAAAATAGGACATCAAAGTCAGCAAGATTTTGGGTTGCCTAGGGCAGTCCAAAAATGTAGTTGTGGCTAATTTCATAACTAAATGCTAAATTTTTTAAGCGGTAATTAAATAATCAAAAGCTGTCTTGTTTACCTGGCATCATAAAGCAAAAAAAACTTCATTCATTCATTCCTTTTCTTGCACCTCCCATAATTTATAACAGCCTATAGCAATTGTCTTTTAAAAATCTAAAACTATAATTGGCTGATACAATAAGAGTAAAAGAAAAACTTAGCGGGAAAAGCATACATATAAGCTCAAATATATAAAGTCCCATTTCATTATTGAAGATAGAAAACTTGATTCTAAGCTTCCTAGCAACCAAAACAAAAAGGGAATCATGGAAAGAACAAGATGCCCAACAAACATGAGATAAAAACAAATTAACTGCTTCAGGGAAATTTTGAGACGCCTACGGGGAAGCTGGAAAGAAATGTCTTATAAAGAAGGTCATGTGTGTATCCGGATGACTGGCTTCTCAGTAGCATCATATAATGCATATGCTAATTTCCTGTTAAAATTTTCTGAAACCTCCCTCAAAATGAACCACAGAGAATACTTTCAGTTTAAAAACAATTCTACAAATGTGTAAAATATGGAAATCCAAGGGCCAAACTTGACTTGATCCATAGATAAACCTTAGTTCTACTAAAGGACCATGTAAGCTGCGTGTCCTGCAAGCAACAGACCTTAAATATTATTGCTCATAACTAAATTTTTATGGGAATTAGCAGACTTTGAGGTTATAGTCACCATCCGGAACCTGAAAAGCAGATGTTCTGTGTTACAAATTTGCCTTGACAGCCATATAGAGTTAGAATTGATATCCTCTTGTGAAAACTAATGCATCTCTCCAGGCAACCTCCCTCTCTGGGCCCTCCCACCATCCATGAGACTGCTTTTGGGACAAGGAACAAGGCAGCTCACAGAAATCGATTTTTTTTAAAGGGGGAAGGGAAGTCAGGGTCTTACTTTGTGGCCCAGGCTGGAGTACAATGGCACGATCATGGCTCACCACAGCCCCAACCTCCTGCGTAGTTCCCTTGGTGGCAGATTCATAGTAGTTGTTCAATAAGGATGTATTAAAGAAATGAATTAACTTCTCTTTTAACTACCTTTATTTTTTTCACTCTTGATTTTGGGGTCAGGAAATCAAGTTCAAACATCCATTTACTTTCCTAAGTTGAGTTTGTTTTGTGCATGAGCCACTTGGTTCCAGATTCTTCCCCAAGTCTTCTAGATGTCTGGGTCAGATATTCCGAGCTACCTACAGCTCCTTCCTGGTGCCCAGGCAGCTCAGGGGATCCTTCCGATCTTTCCATCTCAGCCTCCCAAGTAGCTGAGACTACAGTCATGTGCTACTATGCCCAGCTAATTTTTTATAGAGTCTCAATGTGTTACCCAAGCTGGTCTCAAGCTGAGCTCAAGCAATCCTCCTGCCTCAGCCTCCCAAAGTGCTGGGATTACAGGTGTGAACCACCACACCCAGATGGAAGTAGAATTTTTTTAAGTTAATGAAACTTCTTCCTCTTATATATCTAAGGTTTTGGAAACAAATTTTTTCTCTGATATGTTAGAAATGTCTTGCCTTCCTAAACAGATTATGCCCATTCTAATTTAATTTAATTTAGGATTCTCTGAATAGTTCACAGCAAGTGTTATGCACATTGATGATTGTGCTGTGCTAATAATACTCTCTTTCTTAAAAAAAAAAAAAAAGTCATTGTACCTTGTGTGATTGTTGATCCCACTTCTAATGTTCTGCATTTTAACTTCTCATTGTGTCTCTTCCTGAGATTTTTTTTTTCCCTTCTCAGCTTCACTCTACTCTGAAGGGACCTCCTGTGTAGTTCCCTTGATGGTAAATTCATAGTAGTTATTCAATCAGAATGTATTAAAGAAATGAATTAATCTCTTTTATAACCACCTTTTTTTTCACTCTTGATTTTGGGGCCAGAAAATCAAGTTCAAGCATCATTTACTTTCCTAAATTGAGTTTGTTTTGTGCATAAGCCACTTGGTTCCAGATTCTTCCCCAAGTCTTCTGGATGTCTGGGTCAGATGTTCAGAGCTATCTGAAGCTCCTTCCTGTGCCCAGGCAGCAGACCTTTCCTCCAGAAGAGTTTTCAGCCCACCAGGATGCAGGCTGAGTCCTGGATGCCTGTCTCCAGTCTGCGGAAGGCACAGAGATAGAGCCCCTCTTTCCCCAAAGGCAGAGTCACACATATGCCGTTCTTTCTTCATTTGCTTGTATTTAATCCCTACCACGTTCCGACATTGTAAGGGTTGTCATCATACCCATTTTATAGGTAAGAAAACTGTGGCACACAGAGGTTCAGTGACTTACCAAAGTCACAAAGCTGGGAAGTGAAGAGCTCAAGGCTTCATACTTAGCAGTCTTAATTGCAGAGACTGTTTTCCTCACCCCTCTGTTAAATGCTAACCTCAAAACATTTGTGTGACTTATTGAGATATACAGCAGACAATGAAAGTACTGTATTAAAGGGCATGTGTTAAATTTTTATAAGGTTTAAAAAAATAAACACAGCATCACAAAATACCCTTTACCCACACTGCTTGGAAGCTCAGATATCCCCAGACTCTTCCCTGGAGATTCTGACTCACTAAGTTCAAGAGGAGTTATGAAACTCTGTTTCCACGCTTCCCGTTGGGTGATTCTAGCCATATGCCAAGCCTGGGGAATATTAATATAATGGAAACACTCTAAGATGGAAGTTGGAGAACTTCCCTGATTCACAACATGATTTTTATCAAGTCATTCAATCATTCTGGACCTCAGTTTCCCTACCTGTCAAGATTGGGCGTTGGTTTAAAAAGTCCATAAGCTTCCTTCTTGCTCTACACAGTATTCTGTGTTTGTAAGTTCCTTGTATCCAGCTGGACAGAGCTCTCTTGAAATTAGAGAGCACCCAACTCCTCCTCTGGACAGTGCAGATTTTACCCAATTGTCTGGGACATTGCTGGAACTCAGACCCACACAGTCATGCAAAGCAGATCCTTACAATCTACCTACAGAAGTTGAGAAGAATGATTGGGCTGCTGTGACACTAGTTGAAAATGTTGATGGCAATCCCTTCAAGGGAAGAAAGCACAGCTCCACAAACCTGGGCTCCCAGAGACCCTCACCATGGCCTCCTAAACAAGGTTTCCCATTCCGAGAACAGGGAAGAAGTAGTCCTCAGCAGACTTTCTTGACACTGTTACCTTGCCCAGCAATGTAGCAAATGGAAATCAAACCTTTTCTTCTTTTCCTCTGTGCCTTCTTGAAACACACAAACACACACAACACACACACACTTGCACATACATGTGTAGTTTGTAAGTACAGAAAGTTCCAGCCCAGTTAGCGTTAGGACCACTCTTCTGCACCACGGTGCAAATGAGCACACATTTGAGATGGATGGGTGATTCCTTTGGCAGTGCCTAGAATGGAAGTGACAGACGGCAGAGAATGGCTCCTCCTCAGCAAATAATCCTGATATTGACAAAATTCCAGGGTCGATAGGCACTGTGTACATTCTGCCTCTCCATCTCTGTCCCTGGCTTCTTGTACGCACAAGAAGATGTCCTAGACAAGTCCACAGACTGGGAGCTACACACGCTATCTTAACAGTTTCCTGCCCTAATAATTTGTACCCAGAACTCTGGCTTCCGAATTCCCTTAAAGAGTGCATTTAATTCTAACTAGCTTCCTGCACAAAATTCAACAGTCATTTTTCAAAAGGTCCCCAAGTCTCTCTCTAGAAATGTCTTACTTCTCTGTTGAATCAGTGGATTTATTTACTTTACCAATGGGCAGTTTCAACAGAAATTACAGCTTCAACTCTGCATAAATCTCTTAGACCCATCCCTAAAATAGTAATGAAGAGTAACTGTATTCTTCTTTTTTTTTTTTTGAGTTGGAGTCTCACTCTGTCACTCAGACTGGAGTGCAGTGGCCACTCCCAGCCACCGCAGCCTCGACCTGCTGGGCTCCAGCGATCCTTCCGCCTCAGCCTTCCAAGTAGCTGGAACTACAGGCGCGCACTACCATGCCCGGCTAATTTTTTGATGTATTGTGGAGATGAGGTCTCACCAAGTTGCCCAGGTGGCTCTCGAACCTGCAGGCTCAGGCAATCCACTCACCTCAGCCTCCCAAAGGCACAGATTACAGGCTGAGCCACCGAGCCCAGTTTGTAACTGTATTCTTAAGCATATAGACTCTTAAGTCCTTACTATTTAGATGCAAGCAATATCTCACTCAGCCTCTTTCTAACACTATGATCTTGAACAATTTATTTAATCTGTCTATGTCTCAGTATCTTTATCTGTAAAACAGTAATAAATGTCTACAAGTTCTGAAGTTGTTATGTATATAGAAATGATATTCCGAGGTATCTTGAGGAGAAGCTTAGACAATTAGAGCAGAGATTGGGTTTGATATTATTCACTTTTTAATTTAACAAACAGTTTTCTATTGGGGTAAAATATACACAACATGAAATTTGCCATTTATACTATTTTTAAATATACAGTTTTATGGCATCAAGTATGTTCACATTGTTGTTAAACCATCACCACCAGTCATTTCCAGAACATTTTCATCTTTATGGACAGAAACTCTGTACTCATTAAACACTAACTCCCTTCCCCTCAGCCCCTGGCAACCACAATTTTATTTATGACTATTTGTTATGAATTTGACTGGTCTAGGTATCTCACTTAAGTAGGATCATATAATATTTGCCCTGTTGTAATGGGCTTATTTCACTTAGCATAATGTCTTCAAGTTTCATTCATGTTGTAGCATGTAATACTGTAGTGGCGAGTTTCCTGCCTTCTAAGTCTGAATAACATTCCACTGTATGTATATATCACATTTTGTTTATTCACTCATCCATCGGTGGATACAGTTGTTTCCATCTCTTAGCTATTATAAATAATGCTGCTATGAACATTGGTGTACAAGTATCTGTTATAATGCCGGCTTTGACCTCTTTTGAATATATACCTGAAAGTGGAACCCAGAAGTGGAACTACTGAATCAAATTAAGTAATTCTGTACTTAATTTTTTGAGGAATTGCCATATTGTTTTCTAGAGTGGTGTACCACTTTACATTCCCACCAGCAATTCGCAAGGGTTCCAATTTCTCTCCCTCCCTCCTCCCCAACACTTATTTCCTGTTTTGTTTTTTTTTTATCATAACCACCCTCATCAGTGTGAAGTGGTATCCCATTGTGGTTTTGATATGCATTTCTCTAATGATTACTGATGTTGAGCATACTTTTATGTGCTTACTGGCCATTTGTATATCTTCTTTGGAGAAATGGCTATTCAAGTCCTTTGCCCAATTTTTAATCAGGTTGTTTGTTTTCTCATTATTGTTGAGTTGTAGGAATTCTCTATATATTATAAATATCAATTGCTTATCAGATATAGGAGTTACAAATAATTTCTCTCATTTCATGGATTGCCTTTTCTTTCTGTGATGGTGCCATATGATGTGCAGAAGGTTTAAATAGATAAGTCCAACTTATCTATTTTTTCTTCTGTTGCCTGTGTTTTTTGTGTCATACAACAAACACTTTTAAGGGCTTGTTCTATGACAGCCATTTTTCTAATGATTTTTGCACATGATAATTCATTGATGCCTCACCACTGAGAAAGAGAAAGAGAAAAGCAGACCTTGACTCTGGGAACAGGCTTGACACTAACATCCAGGCTTAGATGCTATCAGGAGCTGGCCTGTCACTCCCAGCAAAGTCACAGTGTTCTCCCATTGAACATAAACAATCTCACAGGACACCAACACTCAACAAGACCACTCCATGACTGTGATGAAGTGAGATCAAAGAACAACAAGACCACAACATGATCTTGCTTAAATACCGACAGAAAACAAGGTCACTGTCCAAACCACAAAAATACAAAACATTCTTCTCTCTAGTCTGAAATGAGCGACTGCTGTTTCTTTACCAATTATAACCGTAGCCTTTCTTGTCCAGCTCTTCCTATAGACAAAGCATATTGAAACACCAGATCACAGGATTATCCCCTGTCTCTGGCAGTACCAAATACAGAGTGAATCTGTTTCCTTGAACTTTCCCCCAAAATCACCTGGCACAAACCCTTCTTAATACCCTTATTTCCAGAAGCACCCATGATTCCCATTATGTGTCTTCTCCCTCACTGCAATGAGTTAATAAACTTTGGCCACAATGTGCTCCTTCCTGATGGTGTTTATGCTGGCGGACACTGACACCATTATACTATGAGTCAGTAGTGTTATTATTATCACCGTTTTACAGATGGCAAAACTGTGGCACAGAGAAGTAAAGTAACTTGCCTGAGGACACATAGTTATTAAGCAGTAAACTAAGAAGTTGACCCAAAGAAATTGATCTCCAGCATGATAAGTATATAGAAATTTAAGTAAATTTTTAAAAGTCAATTCCAGAAAAATAGTATGTTCAAGAAAGGCAAAGCAGCCATCACTGGCTACCTGGCTCAACTCTGAATAGCATTTACAGAGCCATAATAACATAAATAATGACAAATGATCTAAAATATTTTGTCAAAAGGATAGGGGAATAAAAAGAGTACATATGTGGACTGGGCAGGTAGAGGGAAAGGCCTAGATCTGGATCATCTGTAGAGAGAAGTTACTAGATAATGCCTAAAATTGAAAATGCAAGAAATAGCAGCAAAGCATGTTATTTATAGAACTGTAGATAAATACCAAAATAATCAGCTAAAAAAAGGTAAATGTGGTTGCTGCTGGGAAGGAAGAAATTGGCAGTGAAGGAAAAAGATTGCTATTTTTGAAATGAACATTGTCGAACTATTTGCTTCTTTAAACTATGTGCATTTTTTCCTTTTGATAAAAAAGAAAACATTTAAAAAGAAAGTAGAGGCAATATGGCAGGCAAAACACTTAATATAATGTAAAAACTCAAAAATGGTAGCTGTATAATATTCTCAAAGATATGTTTCTTCAACAAATATGTATCGATTAGGGATGATGTGTTTGAAATGACATCAGGTGCTGTGAACTTAAGTAGTTGGGCACTGGAGCATTTGCCTCAAGTCCATAGGTTTTTCTGTATCTGCCTCTGTTGGTTAGGGAGCCCTGTGGCATTATTAGCGCTTTAGCTCTTTATCCCAACCCAGCTTAGGATGACATGAAAACAAAGATACCACAACTACCGTTCCTCCTCATTGTTAATCTTGTATCCATCTAAGCACAGGTAGCATCTTTTCTCCAAAGCTTTCCCCACTAACTCAGCCCAGCTGGAGAACAGTTACCTTTCCAGAATTGCAGAACAATCTTAGATCTACCTCATTCTACTTAGCAGCCCATTATACCCTGATTTGTAATATTCTCTTGGTGTTTCATGCATACAAGTCACTTGTGTCAGTATTAAATTGTTACAACTTAAAGACATAGGTTATTTCATTGATTTTTTTGTATCACTTAACATGTGATGCAGGTTGAGATAAGCTCAAGACATGCTTTAAAAGGACAGTGAGAGACCAGGGCAATAAATAGGTGGAGGCATTCCCGCTAAGACCTTCTGACGTGGGGCCATTGGCTGCAGACCATATTAATGTTTTTAGATCTGAGACCATCTGTGACTATGGATGTGAGCTTGATTACATTTAGAAAGAGCAGAAAAGATTCCATTAGGCATGATGAGAAAGTATGTGTGTATGTCTAGTCTACTGTCTTCCTTGTGAGGGACAAAGATATGTGGACTTCAAAAGAACAGTTATCTGATGGTGCCTTTGAGACAGTTGCTTCCATTGATAAGTCTTTTGGGGACAGCTATAAGCTAGGAAATCAGCCTAGAAAACACATGGGCTTAGCATAAACATTAGTTTCCTAAAGCTGCCCTAACAAGGTACCATGAACTGAGTGACTTAACACAACAGAAATTTATTCTCTCACAGTTCTAGAGGCTAGAAATCTAAAACCAAGGTGTTGGCCAGGCCACACTCCCTCCAAGTGCTCTAGGGAAGAATCTTCCTTTGCCTCTTTTAGCTTCTGGTGTCCACTGGCAGTCCTTGGCCTTCCTTGGCTATAACGGCGTAACTCCAGTCCCATCTTCATGTGACCATCTTCTCTCTGGGTGTGTCTGTGTATCTCCAAAGTTCTCTCTCCTTGTAAGGATACCAGTCACTGGATTTAGGGCTCATCTTAATCCACAATAAATCCATTTAAACTAAATCTGCAAATAAGACCACCAAATCCAAACAAGGTCATATTCACAGATACTAGGGGTTAGGACTTCAAATCTTTGGGGGAAACTGAATTCAAGCCACAACCTAATTGAATACACACAGCAGGAAAGAGCTACTAGATGTAGCTCCCCATGCCTTTTCTATTATTGAATCTACCATGCTCTTTAACTGCATTCACAATTAGATGTAAGTTCTTTGAAGTCAAGAACCATATCGCCCTTGTGTCCCATTTTATTCCATGCATTTGGCTAACATCAAGCCTGGCACATAGAAGATGCTCAATAAATATTAGGTGAATGAACAAATAGGGCATGCAGTCAAAGGGTGGAGGGGATGTTTTCAATTTCCAAAGAATGGTCCAAGAAAATAGTGAAGGCAGATTCATAGGTTGGCAATATCTATTTATAGTAGGAGGGACAGAAAATGAAGAAGGTGCACCAAACACGGTGGCTCACACCTGTAATCCCAGCACTCGAGGAGGCTGAGGCAGGAGGGTAGCTTGAAGTTTGGGTTCAAGAATGAAAAAGGCTTTTCTGAGTGATGAAATAATGCCATATGACTGGCAAGGAAAGCCAGAAGCAAGCGAAGAGCTCCTGTGTCATTAATATTTAAACTCTAGAATCTGAATAAACTAATAAAGTATAGAAAACTATTTTGTGTGGTGCTTTAAAATTCTAGCACTTGCCTTTTCTTTGATTCCCCCAGGGCCAATACCACCTCTCTCTTTTGTCATTTTCCATCAAATCTTTTGTATGATGATCTCAATTGCTTATTATCCTTGTTTCTTTCTGGTGCTTGTAAAGCCAAAGATGAGGGGGCACATGCGTTCTTGATACTGAAGCATTTAGGTGGTTATCACTTAAATTAATGTTTTCTGCTAGAGTTGTATTTTAGTGAAAAACAATAATTGTTTCTAAGACAGCATCTTGGAGTTGAACCAATTCTATCAGTGAACACTCAACCATGGGAAGCTAACAATAAAAGGCAATGATCAATCGGTCTTTTTTCCCTCTTCCACTCCAAAGCCAGATTTTGCATCCATTCGCTTTGAAAAAATATAAATAAAAAAACAAAACTGATGATATAGCATCTTTTGAACACCTCAGCAGAACAGTTAGTGCCCCTATAGAAAAAGACCCCTAATTTATCTCTATCACATTTTCCCACTCTTTCACCCTCACTTAGAATTACCAAAATGCTTACGTTTAAGTTATAGGCTCACACATCCTTGCTTTGGAACGCAGTCCAATGTGGACTGAGCAAGGGGGTGGGGGGAGACACGATTCCTTTTCCTCCGTGCCAGCTCCCCAAATAGTTCCACAATGCAATCGGTGGCATTCACACTTGACTGGAATCACATTTCAATCTGTTCCATCCGATTGGACACTGTGTTTTCTTCCCGTCTGTGGTAATGGAGCACTCGTTCCTTCCTAGTTCCCAAGGTTATTTTCATGGCAATGACCTTTTGCATCTCCCTGGGGTGCCTCTCTATTGCCCATTCCCCCTTTCCTCTGCCTGCTTAGGATAGCGCTTTCCATGATGCTCTTTCTTTAGTAATTGTTGTCTTTTGATACATTTCTATCAGCGATTTTGTTGCTATGAAGGAGCAGTGATCTTTACCAGTTTATGACGCTCCCTATTTCTTGGTGGGCTCTTCCTGTGGTCTTCCCACTCAGGTCAAGCAATTTGCTTTAAAAAATGGAAAAAGATAGAATAGGACACCCCCTATTTAAGATATTAGGATGCTGGCTTTCTGATTTCTTTTGCTAACCTGTGCACCTTCTCATGAAAGTCTGAAAACTGGTTAGAATATAGGAGACTGAGGATCTGTTGTGAAAATAATTCACAGGGAGGGGAAAAAGTCATATTACACTGGGCAGACTTGGCCTTTTCTGCCTCTCTTTATTGATCTCAAATTGCTGAAAGGGTTCAGAAGATAAAAAGAATCTGTGAAACAAAGAAAGAAAATCACGGTGAAAGAAAGAGCAAGCCGGGGAGATGGTGGCAGAGTGAGAATCCTTCTGAGTCCTAATTCCATTCAGAACTCACAGTGTCACCTGGGGCAGTGCCTTCTCCTCCTGGGCCCTCTGTTTTGTCTTTTGTAGTGTTGGGATGATCTGAGTGAGATGCTTTGAAAGTTCTCTTCCAACTTTCAAATGTCAAAATTCCAGGAAAAGACTGAGAACAAGGCACAACACATTCACTCAACTTGCAATGATGGGTTGAGTTGCCCAGTCTGTCACTTCCCTTTAAAAACACAGAAACAACCTTTTCTTCCCAAAGAGAGGAAAACTAAAGCTATTGCCCCTTTCTGGATTGGCAGTGATGATGATATGATAATGATGATTATATTAAATAATCATCATCATCCCTTATGTTTGTATAACATTTTCAATTTCAAGGAACATGCTTATGTACCTTATCTCAGGTTGCAAGCATCAGACCCTTGGTCCAAGGAGCTTGCAAGTCTATTTGATTTGCTCTTCTTGGTTGTTTGTTTATTTATTCATTTACATTTTACTTAGGTGACAATGCTGAAAAACCAAGAGATTTTATATAAACATTCACAATTTTATCTTTCTTGAAATAACAACATGCCTAACAATACCCACCTGCATTACGTCATGGCCACAAATAGCTGGAATCAAGTGGAGTCTGCCCATTATTCGATGGCCATGAAGTTTTCGTTTCCTCACTTACGGGATTTGCCTGCTTCTGAAGTATCTGAACCTACAACCCCAGTTACCTAGCCAGTTGGCATCGATGATGATAATGATGAGATGATGTTACCACTGCTATTGTTATTCATAATCATCTCCATGGTGGTATGCCACCTTCACTTTTAGAAAACACTGTCCTTTGAATTTTCTACTTTGATCCCCACATGGTAGGGAAAATATAAAGAGTATTACTATCTGCACTTAAAAGATAAGATATTTGAGGGTCAGAAATTTCCAATGACTTACCAATTTAGCCTAATGGTCTCAAAATGTCCACACCAAGGTATTCTTTCAATATTTTTTTCACATACTATATGTTTTATAGGACTTTGTCTACCTATTCACATGTATTAAGTCATGGGTTGTTTACTTATTTTGTGTTACATAAAGACGTGTGTGTGTTTGTGTGTGTGTGTGTGTGTGTGTGTGTGTGTGTGTGTGTGTGTGTCCTTGTTTAAAAGTACTAATCTGTTCTAACACACTGAATTCATAGAATTCTTAAACCTGGAACTTATGTTAACCCCAAAATATGCTTTCATTTGCTTTTCTTTGGTTCTCTCTTAGCTACCAGTAGCTTTTTAAACTATATTTTAACTCATATCTAACCTCTACTCTCAGTCATGAGTTCAATTTATTTACCAAGTAAAACTATAACTGCTAATAGGAAAACACTTTTGTTCCTTTGCACAATTTCTCTTGATTTCTAAGCTTCCATAGCTGAATTTCTTGACAAATGCCCACAGGAGGAAGAAAAACTTAAGTGGGTCATGAAAACATTAGGTGAGTTTTAGGGAACCTGAACCCAATTTCCTTACAACATAGAGGGGTCGTATGCTGCCCTGCTAAGGTCAGTGCTAATGCAGTTAGAAGAAGAATTCAAACACAAATTTTTTTGTGTGTTTGTTGTTGGTGGTGGTGGCTTAATTGTTTTTTTGAGTCCGGATCTTACTCTGTCACCCAGGCTGGAGTACAACAGTATGATCACAGCTCACTGTAGCCTCAACCTTTTGGGCTCAAGTGATCCTCCCACCTCAACCTCCCAAGTAGCTAGAACTACTGGTGGTGCCACCATGCTCAGCTACAAACTCAAGTTTTTGTAACAAGTGTTATTTTTGGTATGGAGCATACAACATGGAAGGTTGCCTCTCCTCTGGTTCTGAGTTTGATACTCAGAGGCTGTGGACTATCAGCACTTTTTGATTAAATACCCATCGTATGTCCACCATGACACAGGTGCCGGGCATTGCCTGGGTCTGAAGATTCATCATCACACTTGAGCCAAGTCCTTGGCTTCCTTCTGGCTTCTGTCTGACACTGATGAGTGCTGAGACTCCACTGGCCCTAGCTTGCCCATTTTCTCACAGCAGTACGTCAGTGGGAGATCACTTTTTTCAAAATAACCCAGAGGCTCCTTGGGCTTTACTGAACTCCAGGCTGCTTTGAAAAAGATGCCAACTTTTACAAAGTGAAATTTTTTATGCTAAGTAAATTCTATTTATATTTCATTGAATTTTGTTGTCAGGTGCCACAAATAGGATAGGAAAATGATGTATTTTTTATTGTAATATGATATTGGTAGTAAGCACACTATGGATTTAATTATGGCATTTCATGGGAGAAAAAAGAAAAGCTATTTTAAATACGCACATTATTCATAAAGCTTCTAATTTCAGGAAAATTAAATATGCAAAAAATATTTCCCAGAATAAAGGAACTATAGAACATAGATTTCTATAAGCCAAATACAGTTATTTATAAATACATGAATGAGACATGCCCAGCTCATATTCATGCCTAAAGTAGCATGTTTTGAACAACCTGAATCAAATGAGGTCGGACTTCTAATAAACATCCCCATATATATATATATTATATATAATATATATTATATATGATATATATGATATATAATATATATTATATATTATATATTATATATTATATATTATATATGTTATATATGATATATCATATATAATATATATTATATATATAATATATATATTATATATATATATTTTTTTTTTGAGTTGAAGTCTCACTCTGTCGCCACCCCAGCGTCAACCTGCTGGGCTCCAGTGATCCTTCCACCTCAGCCTTCCAAGTAGCCAGAACTATAGGCACAAGCTACCATGCCCAGCTAATTTTTTATTTATTGTAGAGCCGAGGTCTCACCAAGTTGCCCAGGCTAGTCTCAAATCCGCGGGCTCAGGCAATTCACTCACCTTGGCCTCCCAAAGTGCTGGGATTGCAGGCTGAATCACCGAACCTGGCCAATATCCCCATATTGCAATGCAACCAGGCTTTGATGGGGCTTCTAGGCAGAGGAGTGAGTCTCCTTTCTGGGATGGAGAACCCAAAAGGTGGCACTCCCCATTGTCAACGCAGAGATAGCATGGAGTGGGCTTACACGACATGGTGTGACCTGTGCCATCCAGAATCCATTGTGCAGCTACTTGGAGATAGGGGTGTTTTCATTCTCAAAACCTGTTAAGTTTCAGAAGTCAAGCTTAGCAAAGAAAGCTCAAGAAGAATGTCCTCAGCAGGGATGGGGACAAGGTGTGAGCCCGTGCCCTTATTTTTGCCTTCTTCACAGCTCTGCAAGAACCCTCTCTTAAAAGCGCCAAAGTCTATGCCTTATTGCCTTCCCCATTTAGTCTATTGTTACCCTGGGCAAGTTTTTTAATTAACTTCTCTGTGTTTTAGTTTCACCATGTATAACATAGGGATAATCATACTTTACGATGATGTGTGGGGAAAAAAAATACCTCTTCATCACACAGTGAGTGGCAGACATGCAAATTATCATTACTGTTTATTCATAGTAATGACACCCCACCTGGATGGGGAATCGGCACTCTTCCCCATAGAACCCAGTTCATCCTAGTTAGCTCATTACAACTGGCATTAACTCTGGCATTTCACTTGAGGCTGTGCCGAGGGGGAGGGTTACCTCTTTGCTGAGTTTCTTCTTCCCTTATGGTCTTGTTCTTGTCTTGTTTTGTTCTGAGTCAGGGTCTTACTCTTGTCTCCCAGGCTGGAGTGCAGTGGCACAATTACAGCTCACCGCAGCCTCGACCTCCTGCTCTCAGGTGATCCTTCCTCCTCAGCCTCCCAAGCAGGCTGAGACAATAGGTGCATGACAGCACACCTGACTATTTCTTTGATATTTTGTGGAGACCAGATCTCTCTATGTTGCCCAGTCTTGAACTCCTGGTCTCCTGGAACTCCTGGTTTCAAGCAATCCTCCCACTTCAGCCTCTCAAAGTGCTGGGATTGCAGGTGTAAGTCACTGTGCCTACCCCCTTATAGTCTTTTTACTCTTCATCACCTCCTATAAACAGCTGGGTTTGAATGGCTCACAACTCCCTGTTTGTAATAAACAAGGGAAATTCCAGACACAACGGCAACTACTCAGGCCAAAGTGTTGGCAGATCACAGAAACTATTCACATACACCACATTCAGGGTTTATACATATGTCCTACTTTCTCCAAACTTGGTCAAACCAGTTCAAGGTTGGATGACAGATGTGAACAAATCAATTTCAGAGAAGTTGAGCACAGTCTTTAACTTCCTACATCGTAGTAGAAAATTCCTCTCATAAAACAACTAGGCGCGCAGATCAAGACCCCTGCCGTGTCCAATTAGACTTCTTTAAAAAGGAACAGCCTCTTTAACTTTGTGAGTTTCTAGGGGCTGTTTATCTTTTCCTTTTGGCTTATCACACTCTTAAATTACCTTAGCATATGCTCCGTTGCTAGTATTTTTCTTTTCCCTTGCCACAGGAAAACAAAAAAAGGTTTTTTTTCTATTATAAGAGGCATTTCAAGAAAGTGTTGGGCGGGGGAAATGTTGGTTAATGAAATAAAGCAGGAAATAATTTCCAAAGGCTCTTAAAACTACATAGTAGGACAATCATTCAAGTGTGGGAGGCACCCCTTTTTTTTTTTTTGAGTTGGAGTCTCACTCTGTCGCCCAGACTGGAGTGCAGTGGCCGCTCCCGGCCACCGCAGCCTCGACCTGCTAGGCTCCGGTGATCCTTCCACCTCAGCCTTCCAAGTAGCCGGAATTGCAGGCAGGCGCTACCATAGCCCAGCTGATTTTTTTATTTATTGTAGAGATGAGGTCTCGCTGCCCAGGCGGGTCTCGAACCCGCGGGCTCAGGCAATCCACTCACCTCAGTCTCCCAAAGGCACGGGATTACAGGCTGAGCCACCGATCCAGGCTAGGGAGGCACCCTTAAACAAGATTAGGTCTTATCAGTGATAGAGGAACTAAGTTTGGTGTGTCCGCTTTGAATTCTTATTACCCTAGTTCCTGTACTCCATACAAATTTGGGACCCAAACAGTTATGCCTAGCATGCTTTTGAATGTGGTAAAATAATGCATTTTATGTAATCAGTAATCAGAGTATTGCAGTGTTTCTTTCCATCCAAAGACTTAGTCCCATCATGAATAATTACTTCCTGAGATATGTGGCAGGTAGTCCAATATAACAAGCTTAATAACAGATCTCTTTCACACTGCAAGTACTTTACTAGGTGTTCAATTTCTTAAGGGCAGAAGCTTTGTCTTATTTATCTTTGTGTCTCGTTACCTATTAAGCACTGTGCCTGGCACATCAGAAAACAGAGATGATGAATAGATGGCTGGATGATAGATGGCGAAAAGATTACTTGATGTTCTTGATCTTTGAAGTTTCTAGGTAACACCAATGGAGATGTAGAATTTAGGACAAGGTTTGCATACATAAAAATAAGGTCAAACTAATATGTTTAATATAATATGTGGGGGGGGCCTTAAAAATTAGAATTATCTTTTGGAGGATGGGCCTCTTGCAGTACAGGCTTCCCCTACTAGGTATGCATTCTAGGAACCCATTGGTACCTGTGCACCAGCTGGTATTGTGAGAGGCTGCATTCAGCTTCAGTGAATTTTTTTTTTTTTTTTTTTTTTTGAGTCGGAGTCTCACTCCATTGCCCAGATTGGAGTGTAGTGGCATACTCTCAGTCACCACAGCCTCAACCTGCTGGGCTCCAGCAATCCTTCTGCCTCAGCCTTCCAAGTAGCTGGAACTACAGGCGCACGCTACCACGCCAGGCTAATTTTTATTTTATCATAGAGATGAGGTCTTGCCAAGTTGCCTGGGCGGGTCTCAAACCTGCGGGCTCAGGCAATCCACTCACCTTGGCCTCCCAAAGTGCTGGGATTACAGGCTGAGCCACCAAGCCCGGCCTTCCAGTGAATTTTCTATGGAGATTCTTTCAACATGTTTGCCCATTTCATCATGGGTAGTTATGAGCACATCTGCCCACACTGCCACTGAGTGTTCAGCAGTTATTTTTGTTTTTGTTTTTGTTTTTGAGTGGGAGTCTCACTCCGTTGCCCAGACTGGAGTTCATTGGCACACTCATGGCCACCCCAGCATCTACCTGCTGTGCTCTGGTGATCCTTCCACCTCAGTCTTCCAAGTAGCCGAAACTATAGGTGCACACTACCACACCTGGCTAACTTTTTCTTTTCCTTTTTTTTTGAGTCAGAGTCTCTCTCTGCCGCCCAGGCTGCAGAGCAGTGGCACGCTCACAGCCACTGTAGCCTCCACCTGCTGGGCTCCTGCAATCCTTCTACCTCAGCCTTCCAGGCAGCTGAAACTGTGCACGCTACCACACCTGGCTTATTTTTTGACTTACTGTAGAGACAAGGTCTCACCAAGTTGCCCAGGCTAACCTTGAATTCCCGGGCTCAGGCAATCCTCTCGTCTCGGCCTTCCAAAGTGCTGGGATCACAGGCTGAGCCACCTCAGCTGGCCTAATTTTTTTATTTATTGTAGAGACAAGGTCTCACTGTGTTACCTAGGCTGGATTCAGCGGTTTTTGTCCAAAACCAGCATGATTCTCTTGCCCCACTCTGCCTATTCACCAATCTCACCCCCAGTGACATTTTTTTGGTTTCCCCCAATGAAAAACATCCTCAAGGAAAACGTTTTGCCAATGTGGAAGAGGTGAAACAAAAAATAGCAGAAGCACTAAAAGGCATCAAATTGACAAATTCAAAAACTATTTTGAGGAGTGTAAAAGGGTCTTGATAGGTGCACTGCATCAAACAGAAAGTACTTTGAAGGTGACTGAAGTTCAAACATGTAAGAATAAATGTAATACACATTTTTTTTTTGAGTCAGAGTCTCACTCTGTTGCCCAGACTGGAGTGCAGTAGCCACTCCTGGCCACCGCAGCCTCGACCTGCTGGGCTCCGGCGATCCTTCTGCCTCAGCCTTCCAAGTAGCTGGAACTACAGATGCATGCTACCACGCCCAGCTATTTTTTATTTTATTATAGAGATGAGGTCTTGCCAAGTTGCCTGGGCTGGTCTTGAACCCGCAGACTCAGGCAATCCACTCGCCTCGGGCTCCCAAAATGCTGGGATTACAGGCTGAGCCACCGAGCCCAGCCAACGAATACTTTTTAAAAAATAATTTCTGGGTCTTGGGGGTCTCCCTCATATTTTAATTGCTCTTAGAATAAAATTCAGACCATTTATTATGGCTAGCGTGATGTCATTTGGCCAGAGGCTAGCATCCATAATTCAAGTCTTTCCATCCTTCTTACCTCTTCCCACTCTTCAGCAACACTGGACTTCTTAGCATTCTCCAAAACCACCATGCTTTTCCCTGTGCCTGCCTTGTCCTTCCTGTTCCATCTTCCCAGAATTCTTTCCCTTAGCTGTCTGTAGCTGACCTGGTGATTCACTAGCTTAAATATCTCCTCAAATAGCCTTTCCTCATCCAACTTGACTCCCCTCTCTGCTTTTCAGTATCTTTGACACCCAAAAGAGTAGGCACAGTGACTCAGCCTGTAATCCCAGCACTTTTGGAGGCTAAGGTGAGTGGATTGCCTGAATCTGCGGGTTCGAGACCAGCCAGGGCAACTTGGTGAGACCTTGTCTCTACAATAAATTTTTTAAAATTAGCTGGGTGTGGTAGCGCACACCTGTAGTTCTGCCTACTTGGAAGGCTGAGGTGGAAGGATCACCAGAGCCCAGCAAGTCGACACTGGGGTGGCCGTAAGCCTGTCACTGTACTCCAGCCTGGGCGACAGAGTGAGATTCCAACTCAAAAAAAAAGAGTGCCTAGCATTTACCACATGTTCAATCAATACCTGTTGGGTAATTGACATGTCATTATCCATTATGCAAGAAAATTGTTGAGGTTATTCTTCCTCCCAAACTTCAGTTAAAAAGCCAACATTCAAAAAACCAAATCCAAGGTGAAAATTTTTCTCTGGTTTTGTCCTCTGGAAGCTAAAAGTTTTCTCCCGCTACTCGCCTAGGAAGGAAGGAAGGAAGGAAGGAAGGAAGGAAGGAAGGAAGGAAGGAAGGAAGGAAGGAAGGAAGGAAGGAAGGAAAAATGGAAGGAAGAAGGGAGGGAGGGAGGGAAGGGGGAAGGAAGGGAGGAAATTTTAGGAAAATCCAATTAAGTAAAGTTAAAATCAAAGTTGTAAGACTTTTCAGAGCCTTTAATATGTTTATGTGAACTGAGATTCACATAAGCATCTATTCTTCAGAGAATAGATGCTTTATTTCTCAAAATTATTTGACTAGGCAGCATTTTTCCTCTTCTTCCTCCTCCTCCCTCTGCTTTTCCTTCTTCTCCCTTTTCCTTCTTCCCCTAAATACTTTTAAGACTAATCTTTGATGCCATGCATTTTGGGAAACAGTAAAATAGGAACCACCATCTGCTGAGCATTTTCTATACCTTAGGCACTATACTAGACATTTTAAGTTTGTCACTTGCTTTGGTCCCTCTGCCTTTTATTTTCTATTTTTATTTATTTATTTATTTTGAGTCAGAGTCTCACTCTGTTGCCCAGGCTAGAGTGCAGTGGCACACTCACAGCCACCCCAGCATTGACCTGCTGGACTCTGGTGATCCTTCTGCCTCAGCCTTCCAAGTACTTGGAACTACAGGCGCACACCACCATGTCCTTTTCTTAATGAAGGAAATGAGCCTTCCAGAATTTAGCTATCTTGACCCAATCTACATAGCCATCAGATCAAGCATAGCATCAAGGATTGGTGGAACCATTGCTTCTTGATTCCAATGACTGATCTTTTCAATGCTACGTGTTACTTCCCAAAATATTGCTTCTGATTGCTTAAAGCAGAGTTTCTCACTAGCAAGCTACAGAGTTTATAAGATACAGGTTTCTGGGTCCTATACCAGATTTTTTGATTCAGTAAATCTGGGGTGGGATCCAAAAATTTGCATTTCTAACGGGTTTCCACGTGATGTCTGCTACTCTGGCCTGGGCCCCACTTTAAAAATAATAATAATTTCTTATTTCAATAGCTTTAGGAGTATAAGTGGGTTTTGGTTACAAGGAGGCTTTGTATAATGGTGAAGAAATCTGAGCTTTAAGTGTACTCACCACCCCTACCTGTGCACACTGTACTCAACAGGTGATTTTGCATCCCTCCCCCTTCCCACCCGCCCCTTTCTGATTCCCCATTGTTCTTGATGCCATTTTATATGACTTTGTAGATCCATAGCTTAGCTCCTATTTATAAGTGAGAATATAGGTTATTTGATTTTCCATTCCTGCATTACTTCACTTAGGAAAATGGTCTCCAATTCCATCCAAGTTGCACAAAAGACATTATTTTGTTCTTTTTTTATGGCTGAATAGTATTCCATGCTGTATAGTATAAGCCACATTTTCTTTATCCACTGATCAGTTGATGGTCATTTAGGTTGATTCTCCATCTTTGCAACTGTGAATTGTGCTGCTATAAACACGGGTGCAGGTGTCTTTTTGTGTATTATGACCTCTTTTTCTTTGGGTAGATATGAACTAGTGGGATTGGTGGGTCAAATGGTAGATCTACTTTTAGTTCTTTGAGAAATCTCCATACTGTTTTTCAGAGAGGTTGTACTAATTTACACTCCCACTAACAGTGTATAAGCATTCTCTTTACACCATATCCACACCAACATCTGTTGTTTTATGATTTTTTCAATAGTGGCCATTGTGACTGGTAAGGTGGTATCTCATTGTGGTTTTAATTTGCATTTCCCTGATGATGAGTGATGTTGAGCATTTTTTCATGTTTTATGGACATTTGTATATCTTCTTTTGAGAGATGTCTGTCTGTTCATGTCTCTTGTGAGACCCACATTTTGAGAACCACTGACTTAAAAGCTCCACTATCACTGTTTTTTGCAATAATGTTATTAGAGGCTTAAGAAGCTGAAGATATTCAGGTAGTTTGTACTACCTTCAAATGATACAAACAATTCATTTCAAGTCCACAAATATTTACTGAGTATCTGCTGTTATAGACATTATATAACATACAGGAAATCAGCAATAACTAAGACCAGGTACTTGGCCTTAGAAAGACTCTAGTTAGTGGCAGCCGGGATAGGTGAGGCATTAAGAAGAACAAAGGTAAACAGATGGTTGTGATACAGCAGGCCAGACACTCTGATAGATGTCAACACGGTGCCAGAATGGCACAATGCAGCCCTCCCCACCTGGGCTAGAGCTGGGAGTGGGGAAAGTCTTCCCGCAGAGATGGCACCTGACTGGTATCCTAAATCATGCTTGGTAGTCAGCTGGAGTGGAGGGGATTTCAGGAAATGCTAGCAGCCAAGTGCAAAAGCATGGGGTGATGAAAAAACATGGTACCTTTGGGGAAATCTTGAAATGCAGAAGGATCAGCTAGTGTGCAGATGTGTCCAGACTCGGGCAAGGAGCTGGGACTGATGGGATGGAGGCTGGGATCCGGCTGTGAAGGGCATCATCTGCATACCGTGGGGTATAAACAGAAGTCAGAGCAGTTTTTAAGAGAGCTCATGGCTGAGGCATGAGGCGCCTAACCAAACCACGTGACAGCCGCTATTCTTCAGGCATGCATTCTTTCTGTAAATAGTTTTGAGACTGTGCCGGCTGGTGGGGGCAGTACAAAGAGAACTGGAACTCTGAATCTGTCCTCTAGGAAGAGAAATAAAACATTTACAATCTGAAATCCAATACAAAGGTGGAAATGTGCCCTTATTAAAAAGCAAAGAGACATAGAACGAAAGTCCTAGAACAGCGGAGAGGGAAAGGTCGCTCCATTTGTGAGAACTCAGGGAAGAGAGTCAAAGATGGGAGGGAAAGCAGGTCTCATCACCAACCTCTCAATTCCTTTATGGGTATTTTTATAGATGATTCTCTTATTCACCTCAAAGGGTGTCGGGATAGGAGCTGGGAAGTAGAAACTCCGAAAGCTCTGAGAGAGGAATTGCCTTTAGAACCGTGCCTGCTTTTTCCTCCTTGCTAAAATGTCCAGAAAATAGCTGGCGTATACGTTTCCCTAGCCTGATTAAAGGGTGGATGTGCAAGTCTCTAAATAATTGCTGCATGAATCTTTATAACCACCCAAAATGAGCTTAACTCGGTTGGTCTACGATGGCAGAAAGGCTTATAATGTGAGGTTCATCATTCTATGATGCTTCAAAGAATGGGAGGCAGAAGCCCTGCACCATTCTCCCCTCACTTCCTGATTAATCCACACTTTTAGAATATGACTAAGGGCTGACTGATGAGCTGGTTTCGTTTAGCTTTGTAGGATTTTTCCTGCAATTTAGCAAGCAATAAGAAACCACGCTATTTCAACTCTTTCATTTGGCTCTTAAGACTCATTTGTGCCATTAGCTGAACTGGTACCTTTTTTCCCCCACCTCCTGTTCAGAATTCAGAGGCTCGTCCTTCTCTTATAATTATAAAGTGCTCACAATCAAGACAGCACTGGTAAACTTTGCTTTTTGGCACAAAAACAATATTAGTTAAAGAGCTGGTTGAGCTTAGAAAAGTAGGGGAAAAATCAGGTATTAAAAAGATTTATAAACTCCATTCCAGATTTTACTCATCATCTTCCTTTCTTGCTGTAAACCCTCGAGAATCCGAGTAAGAATGCTATTTACAATGATCCCTGTCAGGAGATGTTGAATACAGATTTATCTGCCTGCCAGGTCACAATTACCTTTAAAACCCAAATGAAATGAAAGAAGAGAAACCACATTTTTCCCAGTAATAGGATATTCCAGCAATAGTCTTCTTGGGATCCACAGCCTTTGCCCCATCTGTGATGGCTGCCTCATGTTAGTCCAAAGGTCCTTATTTTAGGAAAAAGAGAGAGAAGATAGACTGATGGTTAAGTAGATAGGCATAGATGGTATGTAGAGAGAGATGGTATGTAGAGAACTAAATATACGAAGTTGGGAAATTCTTTAGGAATTTGAATTGGGTGATCCGTAGTCTTTTTTACATTTTTTTGCAGCTGCTGGGCACTTGGCACCACCCTAAATATTGGAAGCAAATTCAGAGTATTGACCCAGCCCTTTCATGGGAGGGCAAAGTGGTTGGAGAAACAGGAGATTCACATACAGAAGACATGACTTCCTCCCACCTCCTACTGAGCTGGGTCATCTTTCAAAAGCCCTTTGCTGTGGCATTACTTAGACATTATATAACATACAGGAAATTTAGGCCTCCTCAGTTTGTCCAGACCTCCTAAAGTGTTTCCACTCGATAAACCATTTTCAGATGCCTCCAATCAAGAGAATAATTTAACACCATAGTTCTCCAAGGTTGGTCCTCCTGCAGACCAGCAGTATCAGCATCTCCTGGAAACTTGTTAGAAATGGGAGTTCTCAGTGCCTTCTTCTACCTCTTCCCTGGACTTAGGGAATCAGAAACTTTGGGGAGGGGACCCAGCAATTTGTGGTTTAACCAGTTCTCTAGGGGACTCTACCATATGCTAACTTTGAGTAACTCTAATCTAGTAGCATGGACTTGCTTAGCCTACCCACTGTAAGCTGTAGTTGGCAGCTTGGGCCTCACACTGGAAGCACTTCAGGAGTTTGAGATAATGTAAATGACTGGATGCCAACCCAGAGATTCTGATGGGATAAGGCCAGGCAGCAGCCTGGGCACCAGGGTATTTAAGAGCTGCCCAGATGCTCTTGAGGAAGAGTTCTCATAGAAGCAGGTGTGAGACAAACTGTGGGCAGAGAGACTGGAGATGTACAGATAGTTAGCTGGTTGTTACAAAGCGTAAACCAGACTCTCAGAAGATGGAGAACCTTCCCTAAGGCTGAGTTACATGCAGAAGACATGTCAGGGGGCAGGAGATGTCAGGGCCTTTGGCAGGAGAGAAGTCAGGGAAACTGCATGCTGGATGGATGTGGAGGGAAATGAGAAGGAAGAGTTGAGAGAGCTCTGAGTTCTCAAGTGCGACTAGGAGAACGGTGAGGCCCTTCTTAGGAAAAGCGAGAATTGGAGAGGGAGAAGATCTTGGAGTGGGGGGAAGCAGAAAACAAATATGACTTGGAAAAGTTGTGGATGGGCCAGATGGTGATGTCCACCAGGCAGCTGAAAGTTTGGGTCTGGATTCAGGGAGGGGAGACAGGAGGAAAAGAAAAACAGAAGGAAAGAGAAGAAAAGAGAGGAACGTGGGAAAGGAGGGAAAAGAGAACATGAAGAATGCTGATACTGTGAAACAGAGGGATTTTGCATGTTTGAAGCCCCTGGAAAGAAGGCCATTGCTGAAAGAAGAGCGTTTGCAGCTAAGAGAAAAGAGGAGGAAGAGGACCGAGCCTCAGGTAGAGCAATCAGGTTCAGGGGAAAAAGACAAAACAGAAGAGAAGAAAGCAGAAGGGGCAAGAGTTAAGAGAAGAATTACGTTAATGAAGCATGATCAAGTAAAGAAAGACTGGGCAGGGGGGCGGATGCGGGAACGTCATTGCCACCAGGATCAAATGCCAAAGACAGGTAGGAGGGCGAGATAGTTCTGATAAGAAGAAAGCTTGCAAAGCCATCATGATAGCATAATAATAATAATAATAATAACCAGTGTTCACAGTGGATTTATCATGTGCCAGGCTCTTGGCCAAGTGCTCTACATGAATTCCAAAAACCCTTGAAGTATTAGGTATCCCCATTTTGCAGATGCGGAAGCAGAAGTGTTAGATAACTTGCACAAGTTTACACAGCGAAAAAGTGATGGGGTACAGCTCCTGAGAGACATCCGACCTCTCTGGGGAAACCAGCATGACTCATTTAGAAAGCAACCACTAATGTGGGTGGAAAAACCAGTAAGGGCCAGAAGTCACTGTGCCGTTGGATGAAAACATCTCCCATGCTGTTTCAGACAGAGTTCTACTGCCCAGAAAGCAGGTTCCCTTTATGGAAAGATTGTCACTGAGCAAGGAACATGTGCCCATTACGCTGAATCGAAAGCACAGCACGCGATGCTGACAAAAAGTTGACATTTGAACAAAGAGAATTAAATAAAAGCAAGTATGTTAAATTAATTTGAAAGGTCTTGTTTAAATCCACTCACGCAAAGACGTTCTCAATTAAGGCTTTTATCATACCCTTGGCTCGCCTCCCTAAGCTTAGTTAGTTGTGGCAGCACAGAGCACATCTAGGGTGATGCCAGGAGAAATTGATTTCACACCTGAAACGGTTAGACCGCATGCCGTTTCTTACAGTATCTTTCTGTCTGTGCCCTCAACCCACTTTAAAAAAAAAAAAGAAGGGGGGAAAAAAGGAATGATATCTTTCACTGGAAACATTCCACCGAGGCAAACGTTTCCCTTTGGTGCATTAGGAAGCCCTTAGATGTGAGAAACTGGTGAGCTGCGAACCAGCATTGGGACTTCCCTTGCAATTTTTAAAAGATCATCAAAGCGCTTTCCATACATGAAACCACCGACACTTATGTGGGGGAGGAATTATTATCTGTGTATCATGAAAGTGGAAGTTGTGGTACTGAGAGGTTAAATGATATTCCCAGCAGGCAAGAGAAGAAACTTGTCCAGGGCTGGCATGAGAACTTCTCTATTTGTATATGTTTTCTCATTACGGCTGCTCTGATGATCCAAAGTAAAAGTTGGGAATTGGGGTAAGGATTTATAAGTACAAGGTTTTTGAAACATCCTTTTCCATGTTTGGAAGTGAAAGTTGGCTGTGAGGATTCATTGCAAATGAGCCTGGATGGATGAGGCTGACATACATTCGTTTTTGAAGTGGAAGGATTAGAGGACTGGCCCTGTTTTCAAACTGTTAATTTTCTTGTTAATCACTGGGTTGGTTAATAACTACCTGGTTATGACCGTGGTGGGGAAAGATTGTCTGAAATAGGTCAAGCCTTCAGTCAGCCTGCATGTCCTGACTTGATGGTAGGCTCAGGAAGCAGCAAAACTGGAGAGGTGGGAGGGGCTGATAAGGTGGGACCGAGGCTGTAAGAGGGGACAGCAATGACAGCCTGGGGACTTTCCTGTCTGAGATTGACAGCACTGGAGTTACTCATGGGGAGTCCCATGGGGAGACAGGAGTGTATGAAGGACCTGAGATGTCTTTTTTGAAATGTGTGTGCCTTTCTGTTCCTTGAATTTTTTTCCTCGTTAATGACATGAATTAGATGTGCTTGTTTTCCCCTATGCTTTTAAGAACATGGGAGAAAAATTAGAATATGCAGATGAGATTTAAGAAGACAATGAAAACCACCCAAAATTGCACATTCAGAGACTGTCACTGTTATCCTTTTGATATATAGTTGCTTTCTTTTCTCTCCCTCACTCTCTTTTAGTTGAACTTAATTGTTCACAACTGAATTCCTGGCACCTAGTACTTTTCTGAGCGCATGGCGGACACTCAATAAATATTTGTTGATGTAAGGATGAAAAAAATACACCATATTTATTATTAATTATATAGAATCACATAATACATATTTTTACAGATTTCAAATACAAGGCTGAGCTTTTACAGTAGGTCTCCAACTTACAAATGAGTTCCATTCTGAGAGTGTGTTTGTAAGTCTAATTTGTTTTAAGCCCAACAAAGTTAGCATAGGTACTCAACTAACACAATCGGCTACACTATTCTATAGACAATGTACAGCACCATGAACCAGCACTTAATAGTGATATGGTTAAGAGTTTAGGCTCAACCAGGCACCGTGGCTCAAGTCTGTAATCCCAGTACTCTGGGAGGCTGAGGTGAGGGGATCGCCTGAGCCCACGGGTTCGAGAAAAGCCTGGGCAACTTGGCGAGATTCCAACCTAAAAAAATAATTTATCATCTCTACAAATTAAAAAAAAAAAATTAGCTGGGCATGGTTGCTTGTGCCTATAGTTCGGCTACTTGGAAGGCTGAGGCAGAAGCACTGCCAGAGCCCAGCGGGTCGACGCTGAGATGGCCGTGAGCATGCCACTGCACCCCAGCCTGGGCAATGGAATGAGACTCCAACCTAAAAAAATAAAAATAAAATAAAATAAAAAAAGAAAGAGCTTAGGCTCTAAGGTTATTCTGCCTGAGTTAGAAACCAGACTCCAACACTTAACTACCTGCATGATTTCAGGTAGTTACTTAATCTCTCTAACCTCAGTTTTTTAATCTATGGAATGAGAACAATAGTACCTATCTTGTAACATTCTTGTGAGAAGAAATAAATGAGTGTGCTTAATGCGCCTGGTGCCACACCTGGTATGGTCATAATTGCTTGATACATAATAGTTATGAATGTTATAATATGGTATTTAATATCATTCTAGAGCCCCATATTAGTGTACTTCCATCATGCTGATATCTCACCATTTATTTAAACCTATTCCTTGTTTGTCAGGCATTTTTGCTGTTTTACTTTTTTATTATTTAAAAAATCACTGCAAAGATTATCCTTATATAAAAATTGCTTTGCATAACTACAATTATTTCCTTAGAATAAAATTGTAGAAGTAGAAATATAAGATCCTAGGCAATTAATCTTCTTATAGCTTTATGTAATATATTGCCAACAAAGTGTGGTAGCAGCATAGAAACCAACAGTGTATGTGTGGGCTGTTTCCCCATCTCCTAAGTGACAGGGGCTAGTGTTCCCTTTTGTACTTTTTAATGCAGGTTTGTTTTAAAGAACAAATGACCTTCCACTTTTCAGGCCATCTTGAGTTAGGCTAAGGAGCAACTCAGTCCACAAACAACAGATTTCTAGGAGAAGACTCTGGATATTTGTGCCTGTGAGTAGGGTGCTGAGGACTGGGGTGGACTCCATCAGGTGTACCCTCTGTCCCAAGAAGCTGCAGTGTGTATGGAAGATAAACCAGACTGTCACCTTCAATACATCTAAGTACTCAAAAACAAAGTGAGAAAGTGTTCTTACAAATGTTGCAAAGGGTTTGGAAACTGTCTTCTCAAGGTGTGGACCAGAGTTGGAATCTGGAAGGCTGCCTGGAAGAGAGAATTCTGCTTCTGTCATTGGTGTACTCAGCTGACTTGTCACTTAAATCACCTTGCCCTTCTCAAGATATCACATTCAGGGCCAGCCCCGCCTCCTGGAGCCCCAGCTTCCACCTCTGTGACACAGATAATATAACTCACTTCCCAGGGCTGCCCTGGCATAAGAGGATTAATCCCTCCTACAGAGTCATCTCCTCAAGAGGAAAACTGATAAGATGGTTGTAAAACTCCTGGGAGAAGTGGAATGAGTTGTATAAATAAAGTGTTATGGCAGCCAGCTCATCGAGAATGAGACCCGATGTCACTTAAATGTTTTGGCACTCTCTGTATCTTATGAAGGGGAACCTGTTTTCATATTGCAGTGCTTCAACTCCGCCTGGAAAGTGATCGTGTGTGACAGTTTGCTTTTGTACTCCTCCACTTTATATAAAAGGAGCAGGGCATTTAGGTTGGCTGTATTTGTTCCGAGCAGGAAAACAAATCTGGCATTTTTACATATTATTCTATACTCCTGGGAAAAAATAGCTTTGACAGCCTAAGGGAAATGCAGTTCAAATGGTAGCAATTCCTATGAATGTTTTGATACACTTTAAGTAAATCTACCATAAATGATAAGTATTTGAGATGATGGATATGTTAATTAGCTTGACCCAATCATTTCAAACTGTATCGTATATCATAGCCTTACTTTGTACTCTATGAATATATTCAATTATAGTTTCCTAGTATTCGATAAAATTTCAAAAAGAGACTAGAAATATATATGTCAAATAAAAATGCTTTAATGTAAAAGAAAGTGAAGATACTATTTGACTAGATATTGTATCCATTCAACTAATAACCATTGCACACCTACAACAAGCCCTTCCTTTTATAAGAACTATGGACTGAACAGTATCCAAGAAATATATGGCTTCTGAGCTCATGAAGCTTCCATTCTAAAGAGAAACTTAAATTTGGGGATCAATAAAAATCTAAGACCATAGCAGAAACATACAGGGTGCTGAGATAGAAAATCTCATGAAGACACTTACTGAGATAGAATAAAGAAAAGAAAGGCTGTTGGGGTGACTTTTTAGCTGAAACTGAATAGTATAATTTCAGTCACCATATGACAAGGTTTGGGTGGCTGGGTTGGGGAAGGGGTAGAAGGAGATGGGATTGTTTTCAGGCAAAGGAAACAGCAAGGAAAGGGTTCCAAGACAGGGAAGTTCTTGGTTAAGTTGAGGCATTAGAAGAAAATGTATGTGGCTAGAGCACAACCAGCCAGGGGAGAGAAGTCTGAGGTGAGACAGAAGAGTAGGTGGAGGTCAGACTAGTAGCAGCCTCAGCGGCTGGAAGTTTCTTAGAAATACAGAATCCTAGCCGGGCTCAGTGGCTCAGCCTGTAATCCCGCGCCTTTGGGAGGCTGACGTGAGTGGATTGACTGAGCCCGCGGGTTCGAGACCCGCCTGGGCAGGCGAGATCTCATCTCTACAATAAATCAAAAAATCAGCCGGGCATGGTAGCGCACGCCTGTAGTTCCAGCTACTCGGAAGGCTGAGGCGGAAGGATCGCCCGAGCCCAGCAGGTCGAGGCTGCGGTGGCCGGGAGCGGCCACTGCACTCCAGTCTGGGCGACAGAGTGAGACTCTGACTCAAAAAAAAAAAAAAACAAGAAATACAGAATCCAAACCTTCTGAATTAAGACCTTCTGAAATTGATCCTCAGGTGGTTCATGGAAATGCACATTCACATTTGATAAGCGCTGATACCAGCGATGGCAAGGGTTTCAGGTTTTAGGCTCCCTGTAATCCCAGCACTTTGAAAGGTCGAGGCAAGTGGATTGCCTAAGCCCACAAGTTTGAGACCAGCCCTGACAACTTGATGAGACCTCGTCCCTACAATAAATTAAAAAAAAATTAGCTGGGCATGGTAGCACGTGCCTGTAGTTCTGGCTAGTTGGAAGTCTGAAGAGGAAGGATCACTAGAGCCCAGCAGGTCTTGCTGGGGTGGCCATGAGTATGCCACTGCACTCCAGCCTGGGTGACAGAGTGACACTCCAACTCGGAAAAAAAAAAAAAGAATTTCAGGTTTTGTTTTAATTGCAATGGGAAGCTATTGGAAGATTTTAAACAAGGTGCGGCATGCTGGAAGTTATATATTTAAAGATATATTTAAAGTCCCTCTGGCTGAACAGAGGATTGGAGAAGTGGCAAGAATTGAAACGGGGACCAGTTAGAAAGCTGTTGTAGTGGGTTATTTGAGAGGTAGCTTCAATCTAGACTAGATTACAGAGAAATTCCAAGCATTGCTGTGTACCTGGGAAGTTTGTCTGTCCCATGAGAATGGACAAGCAGGATAAATATGCCTGTTTATGTCTCATAGGCAGGAAAATAGAAAATTGTGTCCCCTAAATCAGATGCTTTGTCTTAGAACTCTTGAAGAGTCAGTACCACCAAGGGGCGGGATGATCCCCAATGTTCAAAGTGCACCTTGTGGTTAAGAGCCTGGGTTATAAGATCATCAGATCTGGGCATCCCATCTGCTTCCCCCACATCCTCCCAGACCACAGTGAGCAATTATCTAGACCTTATGTCTTGGTATTTTTATGAGTACAGAAGGGATAAAAATAGTACAATGTTGCTTTCCATAGTACACTGATATGTGTATTAATTGAGAAAATGCACTGAGGTTACTTAGCAAAGTAATTTAATAAGGGCTTTATAAATGCAAGGCATTCATATTTAGTAATGTTATTTCACCAATACGTATTGAGTGTCTACCACAATTTGCTGGTACTTGTGTGAGAAATAGTGGCCGCCCTGCCCCACATAGAGTATGGGCTAATCAGAAAACAGCATCAGAAAGTGAAAAGGTTCAGCTTTGGGAGAATATTTATTTATTTTTCCCCATTTCCCACTGTGTCCCTGTCTTATATTCAGAAATCTCAGAGCTTAATGGGAGCCCAATATAGAAAACATTTTTAATGATTCTCAGTTCATAGATAAGTTGACTTAAACCGTGGGCAGGGTGGCCAACGTTCCCTGTTTCCCAGGGACTATCCTGGTGCTGGTACTGACAATGCTTCATCCTAGTAACCCTTCAGACACAGGCAAAAGGGACAGCTGGCCACTTTGTGGGGTTTGTGGTTAAGGGTCAAAAGAACTTCCTTCTCTCAGTTTAATAGCCACAGACTAGAAGTAAAATCTTAGACAATTTTTTAAGCTTCTGGTTCTTTTGGGGGGTGATGAGAGGTGGGACAGTGTCTCAATGTCACTAAGACTCTGGGATGCAGTGGTGCAATCATAGATCACTGCAGTCTCTGACTCATGAGCTCAAGGGATCCTCCTGCCTCAGCTTTCCAAGTAGCTGGGACTACTGGTATGCTCCACAACACCTGGATAATTTTTTAAAAATAAAGACAGAATTTCTCTATGTTTCCAGGCCGATCTCAAACTCCTGGGTTCAAGTGATTCTCCAGCCTCAGCCTTCCAAAGTGCTGGATTTACAGGCACGAGTCACAGCACCTGGCCCTAAGCTTTAGGTTATTTATCTGTAAAACCAGATATTAAAACCTGGCTTGCACATTTCAGGACATGGATGTAAACTAAAGTTGGATAGCATTCCATACCACATATAATCAGGGATGTTGAGTCCATAAATGATCTTGCGGTCATAATCATTATTATTGGGCCGGTCATATTTGGGAAAATTAGAAGTAAAAGGAAAACAGTAATCCCCAAATCCAAATGTAGCTGTTTCCTAGAAAGCCCTCATCAATGTCTATTCAGTTTACAGGTAGTTAGGAGTACATAGGAATTCTGAAAATTCCACTTTTAACCTCATCGTTGAAAAGAAGGGAAAGATGCTATTTAGAAGGTATTTGGGATACATCGAGTTACTGCAAGTGAATCTTCATTGGAATGAGTGGTTAGACCTGTTGAATGAGTAAAAATGAGCCATCATGAAAGATGATTACGAGAAGCTAAATTCACACCAGCCCGTGATAGTGGCATGCTGTCAATAGATGGGCCAAGGCTGAGATTTCTCAATGAGAGCATCTGGCTTCAAAACTCCACAGGAAGGGGTTGGGGGAGGGGAGGAAAGAAATTCCAACAAATCCCTGGAAGACCTTTTTTTAAATTTAGCATGTAAAGCACTAATATAAGAATATACCAGTGTGTGGATGAGAAAACGAGGGAGTCTTTACAAATAAGAGAATTCGGAATATCTGTGTTTGAGAAATTCTTTTGGACAAAAGTGGAGAAAATGACATTATCTGTAATTAGAAATAATAATGTGTAATTGGTTCATTTGCCATATTTCTACAGTTCTGATTTAGTTGAACAATGTGATCATTATGCCACCAGCTTTCAATAGAGGTGTCACAATGAAAAATAATTGCAATATTCCACAATATTAACTGCACCCTAATTGCAAAAGTTTTGAAATATAATTACCATGAAAGCTAATGCGACAGGGAACATTAAGCATAATTAGTGTTTTTTTAAAAAAGGAAAAACTGTTAGGAGCTTGTTATTGTCTAGTAAGGTAGCTTCAAATTAGCTGGCTGTAGAGCACTTTCATCTAGCTTTTCTATAATTTTCATTATTAGCACAGACTGTAATAAATTTATTTGACATAGCTCACACCTGCCAACCCTGCAGGAGATAACTTATAATGTGCGCCAGCCCCAAGATCTCCCACTGAACCTGTCAGAGCTTCCTACAAGGAGGCAGCCAGGAGTGAGGTTCTTTTAAAAAAATAAAATAAAATAAAAACCCTCAATTGCACATTACACAGTTCAGATTTAACACTTAAGCTGTGTTTTAAGTAATTTCCATAGAAAGCCAGTGCTCTAGGAATGCAATTAAGAACCTCTTGTGGGTGGTGCTAAACAATCAAATCAGTGAACGTTTCAAAGGGCTCCTAGGGTGCAAGCCAGCTCTCCAGTGGCAAGCAAGCCTCGCTGGGGAGATGACAATTAGCCTGTGCACCTGTTTGCCCAAGTGCAGCCCTTGATTTTCTGAGAAAGGCACCACTACCCACTGACCTTGAACTCAGTAGCCACGATCAAACCCCTCAATTTCTTCTTTGACAAAACTACTCGAGGTCAGCATTTCGAAGCAATCATCTGCACCTCCTACCCACTCTGGCCTCAGCCCATCTGTAATGAGGCTTAAGAGTCAGGATCTTGACTCCACATGGACCATCTGATGCAGGCAAGGGGTGTACTCAGCGCAGCAGTGCACAGCTCTAGGGAGCTCCATTCACATTGTTTTTTATGTAAAGTTGTGTGTTGGGGGTGTTCAATGTGAATGGTGCCCCCTGTGGCTTCCTCTTTCTCTTTTGGGCTCTCTGCTGATTGGCTATATTACATCCTTTTGATTAAAAAAGAGAGGAGAAAGCTAGGGGGGAAAAAGAGGGAGAGGGAGTGGGAAGCAGACATTTTTGAGAACTGACATAGAATCCAATTTTAAAAAGACCCTCTGTCCTAAATGATGCAGCAGATGAAATCTAAAATAAAGGAAGCACACCACTTGAGAGAGTACAAATCTGAAATATTATACTTCATAGCTTCATATCTCAATTTTTAAAACTCGTCGGGCATAGTAGCTCATGCCTGTCATCCCAGCACTTAGGGACGCTGAGGTGGGAGGATCACTTGAGCCCAGGAGTTTCAGATCAGCCGGGGCAACATAACGAGAATTTATCTTTTCAAAAAATCAAAAAAATTAGCCAGGTTTGGTGGCGCGAGTCTATAGTCCCAGTTACTCAGGAGGCAGAGGCAGAGGGATCACCTGAGCCACTGGCCACTGCCTTCCAGCCTGGGTAACAGAGTGAGATTCCAACTCAAAAAAAAAAAAAACTGAAAAACACTCATGGATCCCAGTTTGCAAAGCATTGCATCAAAGGTAAACTTTGCCACTTCAAATGATACCAACTCAATAAAGGAAGTATAAATAATAGTAGGAAAAAAAAGGTCCACAACTTTTTTAGTCAAGTCAGTCCTTCAGCTTTTAGTAACTTTGTTTAGATCACTCTAAAAATAAAACATATATTCTGTAAATTCTTAGAGAATATTTATAGAACCAAGAACCAAGAATTTAGGAAGAGATGTTATTTCATCTTCTCTCCTGCAGCCCCACTGCAGAGATGAAAGTATCCCCAATTTTGCATTAATAGTCATACTACAAGTTCTTTACAATGATGCTGCCCTCACTTAATTAAATCTGATAGAGCCAATGTCATCAAACCTCTTAGGAAGAGATGAAGTTCTAAAGACACATGTCTTACAGAAAAACAACCAGACAACCATAAGAGAAGTGAATAAGTCACTTGTCCATATATCTGTTTCCCCATTTGCAAAAGGAGGACATTCAACTTGATGATCTCTGTAATTCATGTTAGCTTTTGACTGATTTTTGACTTTTGATTGCAGGCTTAATATTTCCAGCCAATTCCTCGTTCTCAGAATTGCTCTGTTCTAGGCTTTCTCTGTTAGAACCTCACTTTCTGTTACAACAGCTGAGCCTAAAATTGGTGTCTGGAGACTGTTGGCAGGACCTCAGCGGGCTGTCAGCCCTTGGAGTAGAAAGGATTCTCTTCCCCTCCTCTTTTTCCCTCCATCTCTCTCCTCTCTCTCCGTCTCCGTCCCCCCACCCCCAGTCTCACTTCCCTGCTCTTCTCAACACCTCAACACAATCCTCAGCATATGGATTCTCAACAAATATGCCCTGAAGAAAGAGCCTCAGCAGTTCTCCAGGTGGGTTGTAGTGCTCACTAGGCAAGGAAACTACCACAGATCAGAGTTAATCTTTAGGTCTGCACATGGCCTGGGCATCATAGGAGCTTTTCTTAGTTCAGCATTTGAGGCCCATAATCTGCTGAATACAGAACCTTTCAATTTACGGAAAGGGGTCATATATTTTAGTGATTATGCATGACTTAAATAATATTTAATGCTTATTATGATTCCTCGGTGTGACATTTCTGCTGAGTTTTATATTTTCATTTTCTTTTCTCTCTCTTTTTTTTAAAGTGAAAATTGAACCAGTTTTATTCTTTTCCAAAGGCGAGAGTTCACTTTTCTAAAGGGAGAAAAGAAACAAACGAGAACCATAGCATAAATTTTTAAATCTTAGATGACACACAGAAGACTTTTTTACCTTATCCTGTGTTACCGTTTATAGTTGGACTTTTGAAAGAGAAGTAGACCAGATGTATGATCATTGCCTTACTTTAAAAATATTAATCACATTTTTTTTGTCCTGTTGTATAATGTTATCACTTGTGTTTTATCTCCCTTCTCTAGGAAGTGAAGGATTATCAAAAGTATTCTTGCAATGTCAGAGTAAAATTACTCTTATAGAAATCCATGTTGTTAATACTCAGCTATTATTCTTCATTTATAATTGTGTGGTCATTAATTCTTGTTTGTCAGTACACTTTAGGTTAAAAGTTCTTTTAGAGCCTTAAGCGCTAATCTTTATTTAACAATCAATCATCAAATCTGCATTTGCAAAGATTAGAAATCTAATTTTGAGTAAAAAAACAAAAAACAAATAGTTGGTATTTGAGCCCAAAGACTAGGGGGATAGAAATAGAATTTTGAGCAAGTAGTTTTATTTTGAGGAGAAAAACATAAATTTAAAATAGCACTTATGTCATGGATATAACAAAAGATAGACTATTGAAGTCAAATGGTTAGGAAAAACATGAAGCCTTCTGAAGTTAACACCTAGCTTTGAAATTGTAAGACTTTTTTTTTCAGCACAAACACATTTATACAAAATGTAAGTCTTTGTGTCCATTTTTTTTGAAGGGCAGATTGGGCTTATTATTAGACAATTATCAACTTCATGACTTGTCTCTAGGACTTCAACAAGACTAGATTTTCGGGGAGACACCCCTTATTAACAAGGATGCCTGAACGATGCACATTTGTATACCTAACCCTTAACTGTACCCGACAATCTTATAATAAAAAATATGTTTTAAAAAAAGACTAGATTTTGATTTCTATAAAAATGTGACCCATTTGGATGTGTAGCTTAATTTACCTATCTGCACTGCCAACACAGTGAAAATTTTCTCTTAGTTTGGAATTATCTCCATTTTGGCAGATACTGAGCACAAGTGCTACCTTTTCTCATTTTTGCACCCAGGGCAGACCTCACTAATCGATAACAGCCCTCTTTCCTACTGGGAACAGATGCAGGCTGCCAATACTTCTCCAGGCAGTCACTACTAATCAATCAGAATTGGCACGCAAGATGAAAAGCCTTTGCCATTCAAGGCAATAATCACATATAATGGCAATCTCATAGATGTGAGTTCGTGGAATAGCCAAAATGACAACACCTATTATAATTGCCTCTTCAAATTTTATATTTAATATTCTCTTTTCCTACATTACAAACAAAAAGAATAAAGTAATGCAAAGTAGGTTCAGCTTGGGGGAAGAAAAAAAAAACTTCTAACATCTTTGCATTTCTTTGTGGCTCCAAGATCCAACTTGTTGTTGCACAAAAAGAGTCATCATTTAAATTCACTAACTTACAGCTCAGTTCATATTTATTTCCTCCAAAAAAGGAAAATACAACCTTCATAGTACAATTTTACTATTATTAAATCACTCTTCCATGGGGCAGATACTTCTGAATGTTCAACATCTTTTGTCCTGAATACTGATACTAACGAATGTCCTTCCATGGAATGAAATATTCTTAATCTTGAAAGAGTTATATTTATAGAGGAATAATTTATCTTAAGTCACATTAAAATAAGTAAATCCATGGCAGCACAGTTAAATTCATAAGAGCAAGAACCTATCATTACTCTCAGATTCTCTTTGGATCTCTGCTAAATTGAGGACTATGCAATTTATGAATACATATTTTTTGGTTAAACAAACCCTAGGAAAATCATGTTTATGCATCAAAAACCTGTTATTAAGAGCTCAAAATGTAAACTTCTTATTATAAGATTTGAATTTTTTTCCAACTGCAACAATCCTTAGAATTAAGAATGATTTTCTATTTCCTTTTGTGGTAAGGTACAATCATATCATGCTTTACTTGAGATGAATATAACTGCCTATAGTTTTAATCATTATTGTAGAATAGAGTTGTTTCACAAAAATGTCAGTGCATGCTGTAGAGTGGGTAGCGAGGTAAGAAACTCAAATGAGATCAGCAAATAGCTTTTGGGCTATTTCTTCCTCCTCCTTAGGCAGTGGGACCATACCTGCAGTGGTCTTGGTTAGACCCAGGAGCACTGGGGCGGAGTACTCATGATGGGGTGTGGAAAGAAGTAAATTCCAAAAGTCTCTCATGCAGTGAATATTTATTGATGTTTGCTGTGTGCCAGGCAGTGTCCTTGAACTCTGGGGCACTATTAGACAACAAAAATATGTATACCTAGGGACAGTGGCTTATAGCCCATGAATGATTCATTTTAAGTTTCTCTTTTTTTCCCAATAGTTGTTTATTTTATTTATTTTAATTGACAAATAAAATTATATATATTGTGGTACATAACATGATATTTTATTGTATGTATACATTGTGGAATGGCTAAATCAAGCTAGGGAACATATTTATCACCTTTCATACTTGTCATTTTTTTGTGGTCAGAACACTTAAAATCTACTCTTAGCAAATTTCCCAGTATACAATTCATTGTTATTAACTATCACCAGACTGAATAAGAGATATCTTGAACTTATTCCTCATTCTAACTGAAATTGTGTATCCTTTGACCAACATCATCCCAATCTTTCCACCCCTGATCCCTACTCCTAGCCCATGGTAACCAACATTCTACTCTCTGCTTCTGAGAATTCAGCTTTTTTAGAGTCCACATATAAGTGAGATCATGCAGTGTTTGTCTTTCTGTGCCTGTCTTCTTTTATTGAGCATAATGGCTTCCAGATTCATTCACATTGTCCCAAATGATAGGATTTCCTTCTCTTTTAAGACTAAGTCATATTCTATTGTGTATATATGAGGAGGGACCCAAAAAACTGGAATTTATTTATTAAAAACTGTATATTTATTCTTACATGTTTAAACTTGAGTCAGAGTCAAAGTACTCTCCATCTGGTACAATGCTGAATGAGACACTTTTTCCACTGCTCAAAACAATCTTTGAACGAACCAATTTGGATGCCTTTTAATGCTTCTGTTGTTTTTTGTTTTACCTCTTCCACATTGCTAAAACATTTGCCTATGAGGACTTTTTTCATCTGGAGAAGCAAACAAACAAACAAAAATCTCAGGATCAAGATTGGGTAAGCCGGGCTCGGTGGCTCAGTCTGTAATCCCGCGCCTTTGGGAGGCTGAGGTGAGTGGATTGCCTGAGCCCGCGGGTTCGAGACCTGCCTGGGCAGTGAGACCTCATCTCTACAATAAATAAAAAATCAGCCGGGCGTGGTAGCGCGTGTCTGTAATTCCGGCTACTCGGAAGGCTGAGTCGGAAGGATTGCCGGAGCCCAGCAGGTGAGGTTGCAGTGGCCGGAAGCGGCCACTGCACTCCAGTCTGGGCAACCGAGTGAGATTCCAACTCAAAAAAAAAAAGGATTGGGTGAATAGGAAAGGTGGGGTATGGGGATCATGTCATTTTTGGTCAAAAACTGCTGAATACTCAGCGTGGTATGGGCTGGTGTGTTGCCATGGTGGAAGAACGAACCACATCACCCGTTTGCCACAACTTTAAGTGTTTCTTCTGCAAATTGTGATAAAACCTTCTCAAAACTTCTAAATAAAAACTTTGGTTAATGATTTGATCCAGAGATACAAATTCTAGGTGTACTACAAGGGGGTCACCCTTTTAAAGATAATTCCAGTGTTTTGGGTTCCTCTTCGTATACCACATTTTCTTTATTCAGTTACCCATTGATGGACCTTTAGATTTCTTTTGAATGGAGGTCTTTGGGAGCAGAGACCAGGCTTCTCTAGTGCACTGCTGGTCCCCAGCAACTAGCATAGTAGGCACCAGTGCTAGCACATAGTAGTTGCCCAATAAACACATGTTGACTGAATCAATTATACTAAGGGAGAGGGAAGAGTCAGTGCTGAGTAAAATGAGATTTTGCACATTCCTATTGTAGACAAGGAGCTCTCAAAAGACAGGATATAAGTCTGCTATCTCCATGTTCTGAGATCCTGGTATTATTTGGGCATGCAAAAAATTTTTGCCGAATAACTTTAGAGGTAACCAGGAACAGATGAGAGGTAAGTAGGTGTTAGGGTGTGAAGCAAAAGGAAAGGCCAGAGCATAAAGCAACTTTAGAGCACTGTGATTTTTGAATATAGATATACAAAGTGCCTTTCCTTCTCTCAAGTGCAAGTTGAGAGTAGGGGTGATTTAGTTGGTCTACACATTCCATTCATCATTATTCCTTGTGCCAGCCTTTGGTACACCTTGGGCAAAGGCAGGGAAAGGAGAAGACATTCCCAAGTGGAACAGGACAAGCCAAGCAGCAAGAAAGATTCAGGCAGGCGTGAAGTGATGGATGAGGGGGATATCTCTCTCTCTCTTTTTTTTTTTTTTTTTTTTTGAGTTGGAGTCTCACTCTGTTGCCCAGACTGGAGTGCAGTGGCCTCTCCCGGCCACCACGGCCTCGACCTACTGGGCTCTGGCGATCCTTCCACCTCAGCCTTCCAAGTAGCTGGAACTATAGGTGCGCGCTATCACACTCGGCTAATTTTTTTGATTTATTGTAGAGATGAGGTCTCGCCTGCCCAGGCGGGTATCGAACCCGTGGGCTCAGGCAATCCACTTACCTCTTAAAAGGCCTGTGGGGGCATTTATCCTTGGAATTCCTACCTTCCAGGATAACTGTGCAGCAACCTCAACAAGATGGAGCAGCACCGCCATGATGCCGAGAACTGTGGGACCGCTCACCAGAGCTCCCCGGCTGGCTGGCTGGCTGGTGGACCACTTTCACTGCATCCTCCTGCCTCTTTTCCTAGTGCAGCCTGGAGTTGTTGACTACATCCTAATGGGCTGACTTCATCTCCTTTGCATGGGATTTCAGTGTGTTGACTTCGTGCCAAAGATCAGTGGGTTTTATAAACTTTGATAAAGCAGTAGAAGAAGCAAGTTTCACATACTGTCACAATCATATTTTCATATTGGGCAAGGAGAACAAGTTTAAGTGGTGTTACAAAGCATATTTATTTATGCAGACGCTCTTTTTATCCTTTTCTCGACAGGATATTGGCACCACATTTGAAATAGGGAGAAAAAGCAACATGTTCCCATTTCTCAATTCCTTTACTGCCAACTTTGAATTGAGACTATCTTCAAGATTTTGAATCTCTTCAGCGTTGATCTACTGCTAGCTTCTGGTAGAGAAATGGAAACAATAGAAATCTTAAACTGAGACAGACAGCGACTTGCAGTGTGCATTTCCTCTCCTGATGTTTTTACAGACAGAAAGGAGAGAGGAGTCACATGTTATTCTCTGGCTTGGTCTGGCCAGCCATTCCCAGAAGGCCCATTCATTCCAGAAACTTCCATGATGCCCAGCCAGCTGCCATTTCTGCCTATCACAGACAAAGCTGTACCATTGACCAACTGTGTAACTTAGGTCAAATTATTTAATATCTCTTGCCTCTGTCTTCTTATCAGTAAAATGGAGATAAGAGCAGAGCTTAATACCTAATTTGTTACCAGGATTAAAAGAGTGTCTGTCAAGTGCTCCATGAGTGATGCCTGTATCTGATGACCAACCAATAAATGCTAGCAGGTATTGATATTATTACTACTCTTATTGTTGCATGTATATAGAAGAGATGTCATCTTTGTGCCTCAAATTGAAGGGCTGGAAAGTTGGGAAGGAGAGGAGATGAAGTCTTCCCCTTTCTTCCTATATCGCGCTGGGCCTGGGGGACACCTGTCTCTTTGAGTTTCACTTGTACAGGTTCAGCTTTACCTCCCTGTTATCATTTTCTATAACTGGTGTAGCAAATTATTATAATACAGCAGCTTAAAACAGCACAAATGTATTATTTTAGGGTTTTGGAAGACAGAAGTAAAAAGTAACCTGATTTAGGCTAAAATCATGGTGTCAGCAAGGCTGCATTTTTCTTCTCTCTTCTAGCTTCCAGGTGTTGCCTGCATTCCTTGGCTCATGGCCCCTCCTCTGTTTTCAAAGTCAACATTATTAGACTGAGTCTTCTCATGCTGCTGTCTCTCTGGTTCTCTCTCTTCTGCCTCCTTTTTTTCCTTATAAGTATCCTTATGATTACAACAAGCCAATCCAGATAATCCATGACAATCTCCCCATCTCAAAGTCAGCTGATTAGCAACCTTAATTCCATCTGCAACCTTCATTCCCCCTTGCCATCTAGTTTCATTTCCCAGGTCTGCAATCACAAGGTACCATTAAGTAGGTGGCTTAAAACAACAGAAATGTGTTGTCTCACAGTTTTAGGGGCTAGAAGTCCCAAATCAAGGTGTCAGCAGGGCCACGCTCTCTCTGAAACCTCTAAGGGAGGATCTTACCCCGCCTCTTCCTTGCTTCTGGTGGTTTTCCAGCCATCTTTGACATTCCTTGGCCGACTGCAGCACTCCACCGTCTGGCTGCAGGTCACATGGTGTTCTCCCAATGTCTCTCTGGGACTTCACTTGGCTGTCTTCTTATGAGGACCATAGTCATTTTAGATTAGAACCCCACCCTACTCCAATATGACCTTTTCTGAACTAGTTATATCTGCAGTGATCCTATTTCCAAATAAGTTCAAATCTGGAGGTACTAGAGATTAGGACATAAACATATCATTTGCAGGGAGGGGGGACAGTTTAACCTATAATATCACATAACTTAACACATTCACAGGCTCTGGTGATGAGGACATGGACATCTTTAGGGGGTCATTATCCCATCTACCACACCCCCCTTCATGTCTCTCTCATTTCTGATCAAGAAGGCAGGTGACAAGCAGAGAGTGAGGGGGTTGAGGGACTCATGTTTCTTCCCAGCCTCAAGGTGCTAACTTTTCAATGTCTATTACTGCAAGAAGAGACAAAGCCCAAATGACCCATGCTGAACAGCTAGACACTGTGTTGTCAAAGAGGTTTTAGTCCACAGCAGTAGGGGATGGGAGATGGAGAGACAGGAGAAAAAGGAAGAAATTAAATCCCTGACAACATATGGTCAGATCTCATCCCAACTGAGCTTGCATGGAAGGTGTCTGAATCCGTTCTTGGAAGAGTCTTTTCCCTCCTGTTCAGTGAAGCTTTCTCCATATTGAATTGCTTTTCTTCCCACACCCCCACCAACCACCAGCTCCCTTCAGCTGCCATTGGCCTCTGTTCCTCTGCTGATATTTGAAGCATGTGCTTGGGTCTCACTTTTCCAGCAAAATCTTTTTTTCCCCCTCACATCGATTCACCAATTATCCACATAATCCTCACTTTCCAATTCCTCCCCTTACAACAAAAACAACAACAGAAATTAAAAGCATAAACCAAAAGAACAGAACACCTTCGGCCTGCCCAGCATCCCTGAGAGAGAAAAACCTATGTATTAACAAGAAAGATGATCTGTTCTCTATTTCTTTTTCAGTAGGAAAACATACTCAGGATTTTATTCCATAAAGAGGCCGTATTTCCTCAGTTTGTAGGGTCTTTATTGTTCCAAAGTGGACTTACTTTGAACTAATCTTGTTCATGCAAGTGAAATGTGGTATATCAGTAAGAAATGCAGGTTCAGTTCTACATATGCATTTGACTATCTGTAAGGCTGTTTTATCTGACTAACCTTAGGGAATTTACTTGGTCTCCTCAGGTCTCAGTTTCCTTATCTGTAAAAGGAGAATTTTTTTTAACTACCTAGTTTATAGGTTTGGGATGATGATCAAAGACGCTAATAACGATATCGAGCACTTGCTGTGCTGTGTGCCAGGCACTGTGTTCAACACTCTTCGTGGATTATTACATGAGATTGTACAATGTCACTTAGCACTGAGTCTGATGCACCATAAACTGTCAATGAATGGTCACTATTTTTGTGACTTCATGACTTGCTTGATCCAATCTGCCACCAGCAGCTAAGTATTCTTTCTGTCTATTATGTCCAGTCTCAAAACCAGCTCAGAATCCTTCGAAAGACCCCCGGTTTCTCTGGGGGTTTATCTCGGACATTATTGTACTACATTTTGTGTTCAATGAGTCAGAGCCAAAGGACTTGGTTGGTGAAAAATTTAAATCAGATCGGGAAGAGTCAGCAATCTCCATCTCCCCCACTGTTCGGCGCGGCACCTTTGCCACCAGGTCAGGGAAATCATCAGTCCCGGGGAGCAACTACAAAGCTGTTTCCAGAGCCAATTTCCCGCTGAACTGTGTGTTACACTCTTAGCAACATTCCAAAAATTATACTCACTTCAAAGCCGGCTTTGATCTGGCCCCCCTCCCTCTCTCTCCCCAGCCTTTGCCGAGGAGCGAATCTCCAGGAGTAGAGTTCACCTTGAAAGGCTGAGATGCCTGTGAGCAGAGCTCGAATCTTCCTGAGAGGAAGGGAGGGAGGCCCCAGAACCAAAAAGAAAAAAAAGGAAAGGAGATCCGTGGGAGGCCTCACTTATTCTGCGTGGCCCACTGGCCTTGACTCGGTAGCTCAGTTCCTTCCCAGGGTGAGCAAAACCGCCAGCCCAGGCGCTGGAGCTACAGAACAGCCACAGCTGCTGAGGATCGCAGCATTGGTGGCCTCGCCTGTTCTGGATGTTGTTTCTTAAGCAGGGAGCTGCTTGGGTTTCTCCCTCAAGGCCTGCATTCCAAAGTGTGTGACCCTAACACAGGGTTAGGAGGGGGCAGGGAAGAAAAGCTCTCCCTGGAGGGGAGACAGTGAGCCAGAGCCTTTCAAACAGAGAAAGGCTCTTATTTGATAGCATCAGGCATCGGATGCACCTGACAATTTTTTGAAAGAAGAAATTCTCACACAGCTTATTTTTTTCTCCTCCTTACCCACTCCCTTTCCCTCACTCCAGAGTTTCCACATGGAAACTGAGGTAGATAAGAGACTTGCTCACCAAACAAGTTACCGGTGGAATCCGGGGTGATTTGCAAAAGAGAATTCCCTCAGAAGCCAAGCAAAGGGAAAGGGCAGCTTGATGCAAATGTATCATGTATCGATGAGGCGTTGGGGGTCTCTGGGGGTTATGAGTACTGAGTACGCTAAACCCAGGAGATACGTAGCAGGGACTCCATTTGTGGATGGGGAATCTGGAGGCGTCCCTAGACAGAGATTCTTTTAATATGAGTTACCAAGTTTGAGGAACTTATTTTCACCTCAGGGGAGAAAGAGCAAGGATGTCTAATGATAGGCTGGGGGAGGAGCAAAGTGCTGCCACCTGTTTGCTTGTGACCTTGAAAACCCCACCTCACCTGTCCAAGTCTTAGAGTTCTTGCCAAATGGGGGTTTGGTGGTGAGGATGAATGATAAAAATTCATTTAAAGCACTACTCCCTGTAACTGACACAGAGTCTGCCCCTAAAAGTCATCGTTCCATTGGAGTAACAAAAGAAGTCTTCTCTGTAAGGTGTCCAATATGCGTTGACTAGATTGAGTTAACTTTAAAGATACATAATATTTCAACATGGTGAAGAAAGTCTCTATAAGGGAACCTTGTGACAAATTACTGTGTCAAATGAACAATCTGGCCAGGCGTGGTGGCTCATACCTGTAATCCCAACACTTTGGGAGGCTAAGGAAGGAGGATCGTTTGAGGCCAGGAGTTCAAGACTAGCCAAGCAAGATAGTGAGACCTCCATCTCGACATGAATAAATAAATAAATAAAATATAAAATGAAGGATCTTTTTGAAATTATCTCAATATTATTCTGTTATTATTATTATTGGTGGTGGCATTATAATTAGCTGTAGAAAACAACAATAATGACAACTTCCATTTACTGATATATAACATTTGGTACACAGCACAAAGTTAGTGCTCAGTGAAGCTTAAACAATAGTGAGATGACACATTGCCTGCTTTGCAAAACATTGATTTCTATATGCATTTTTGGCTTTGCATCTATGAGATCAAGGAGTGTTTGTTTATATTTCTCTTGTTTATAAAAGCATAGTGGTTATGTTGAGTGAATAAAAACAGTGACCACCGGTCCTTAAAAGGAAGCTCTGTGTATTATAGATGTGTATTGAGAAAGCACAGACGATTTTCAGGATGTGGCTGATTCCCCAGGACACACTACATCATGCTGACCATTCTGGTCATTAATAACCACCCTACACTTTAAGCCCATCAGAAACAAGATGCTGCCCTAGTCTGGGAGAACCATGGGACACGTTACCACTGTCATACCTCCCTGTAAGCTCTACCCACTGAATTAGCAAGCTTCCACGATTACGCTAGACAGGGCCACAGCTGAGCCCACAGTTTGATTTTTGTCACCATAAAATCAGGACTAGCGTTGACAGTAGAGTAATTAGGAATGAATTCTCAGATCTTGACTTATCAAGCACACTGCCAGAGAGGGAGGCAGGAGCTGCGTGCCAGTGTTATGGAAGCTGAGATGGTGACTTTGCAGCCTGACCTCACTCTTAATCTTTCTATCAGAGAGACCAGTAAGCATTTGGCCAGAACCTCCTGTAAGGCTGACAACCAGAGCAGTTCGTTTAGGAAATTTTTTTTTTTTTTTTTGTAGCCTGTAGGCACTTAGAAGAAAAAGGAGCAGGAGAACGGAGCCAATATGGAAGTAAAGTTACCACGGGGACAAAATGTTCTTCTGAGCAGCTTGAAATGAGCATAATTTCGGAGAATTTCTGCAATAGCGAGTTAATTCATAATTGGGTTTGCTGAGCAATCAACAATGTGTTGCTTGTATTTTCATATGCTGGGAGCATATGACTCCGTGTGTGCGCGTGTGTGTATTACGATGCTTCAGTACTTCGATACTTCGCTAATGTGCAAGCTCTATTTCTTGCTTTTGTCTGGGGGCCTCTCATATTACATTTAGATTGTATCCTTTATCATCCCAAATTGACATTTATGCTTTTACTTCTATTGTTTCCCTAGCTTCTCCCTGGTATGGATCAACAATTTGTTTTAATCTGTGTCACTTCTCTTATCTCCCTCGACACAGAGGAGTAGTCATTTTGCACCGCCATCCGCCTACAGAGGTTGTGTTATCGAGAGTGTGGTGGGGTCCCTCCCCCTCCCCCCACTGTCTAAAGTGCTGGCGAATGTTAATTGCTTTTCCAGCGAGTTTATAAGAATGCAGAAACCACTGAATGCAGCTTGACTGGTTTTGATGAAAGTAATGGAATGCTAGTGCCTATGAATAAATAAATCTGATTTACATAGAGGACTATTGTGGTGGTGGATAGGAAACCTTCGAATGCAAGCAAATTATAGTTTAAGGACACATTATTCCTCAGCTTTTATTCTGAGTGAGAAAGAAGAGATCAGTTTCCTCGGGTTTCCACAGGGGAAGGTGGAGAGGTGATCCCTCAACCTGCGAGGAAAAATGTTTTCTGAGAGCCGCCTTGGTCTGAAACTTAAGGAAGAAGCGTTTTGTTTGGAAAGAATCGGTGTTTCTACACGTGACTTCCTGAAATCCCTTTACAGAAAGCGGAGAGAACAGCAAGCGGTGAAGAATCTATGAGTAAGACTGAAAAATGTTTTGAGTGCCTATCAGAAGTACATTGGCAACAGAACCAGGGAACACAGAGGGACAAGATCACCACCATTGCTGGGTCAAGTTTATTTGTGTTTCCTGAATTCCTTCAAGAGTGTGAATACTCGAAATGGAATGAATCATGGCATTCTTGTTTTTCGGATGACACAAGGCAAAACGTGGTGAAAGTAAGAGTGAGAACATCAGGGTGTCTGCTTTTCACAGTGCCTGAGGATTGTTCTGGGATGGGTCCATCTGGCAGGAAAGGAGATGGGAGGAGGCCACAGGATTCACAGTTTGTAGAAGCCTAGACTAAAGAAGCAAAAATACTAGAAGTCATCCTATTAGTGGCTTCTGATGAATGAATATTATACATCAAAATTCAATCACTCAAAAAAAATTTTGTATGAGCCAAGTACCATTGTAGCTATGAGGATACAGCAACAAATAAAGCCAAGTCACAGACTACAGAGCACTTACCTTTAGTCGTTGGCAAATTCTAAACTCTAAGGAGATAACTGAGGGAGAGCTTGGAATTTGACTACCAGACTCAAGTAGGTAAGATTCCCAGAAAACAGGACCTTCTTTTCATATTTAGTGTCATTCACAATGTGACAGCATCCACAGTGACTAAGAGAACATCCCAGAGGAACCCAGGGTGCAAGTTAGGAGTTAAGTAAAAATCATCAACAATAAAAACAAACACCTAGCATAGTTTTCCCATTCCAAGGTCCTCTGTCTATACATGTATTTGAAGTTAGGTTATTATCTTCTATCACCCACACTTATCTCCCAGGTTCTTCTTAATCATTTCTCAGGTCTTGATGATGTATTGATAGGCTATAGATTAAATATGAAATTACTGCAAATCTCAAGTACCCAAAGATTTATGGACTGAGGCTTAGGCCTTATATCAAACCCAACCATCTAGGAAAATATATGAATTCACCATAATATTAAAAATTACTGGCAGCATCTTTATCTTATCCGATTGGTGTTGTCCTGATGATAAGCCCCAGTAAGCAGAGAGAAATCGTGTGATAAATTATGGAACAGACATTGAAAAATATATTTATTACATTTGGATGTGCAAGGTTCTCACTCGCTGTGCACAGAATAAAGAGAGTTTATTTTTTTAATGCCCAGTTTGGTTCCAAATATTGTGGCGTTTCTAAAGACTAGCTGATCTTCAGTTGGTCCCATTCACGGGAGCTAAGAGCATAGGTGAGAAAACAGTGTAATAATTGCAATTAAACTATTTGCTCTAAAAGAAAGAGTTTCCTGGTCAACAGGAAAGATATGTGCTAGACTAGAATTTGTTACACTCTGCATAGCTTTTTCCTCTCCAGAATTTTCTAGAGAGCCTAGATCCATGTTCCTTAAAGTGTGGTCCATGGACCAGCACATTGGCAGTCCCTGGGAGCTTTTGAGAAATGCAGACTCCCTGAATTAGAGTCTGTCCCTTAAAAAGATCCCCAGGTCATTCATATGTTTTTTTTGTTTTTGTTTTTGAGTTGGAGTCTCACTCTGTCGCCCAGACTGGAGTGCAGTGGCCGCTTCCGGCCACCGCAACCTCGACCTGCTGGGCTCCGGCGATCCTTCCGCCTCAGCCTTCCAAGTAGCTGGAATTACAGGCATACGCTACCACGCCCGGCTGATTTTTTGATTTATTGTAGAGATGAGGTCTCGCTGCCCAGGCGGGTCTCGAACCCGCGGGCTCAGGCAATCCACTCACCTCAGCCCCCAAAGGCGCGGGATTACAGGCTGAGCCACTGAGCCTGGCTAGGTCATTCATATGTACATTACTGTTTGAGAAAGGCAGATTTGGAGGCAAATCATGCTATTGTTGACAGGAAACCAGACAGGAGGAAGGAAGTTCTTTATGTATCTCAGAGAGGCAGCTTAATGGGAGACAGCAAAAATAATACTAATAATAGACAAAAATAGCAAAACCATAAAATCATGATTAATGTTTATTGGGCACTTATGAAGAAATTGTGTAAAAATAAGGTGACCTCATATAATCTTCATGAAGACAACCCTGTAGGAATACTAACATTATCCCTACTTTGCATATGAAGAAATGAAGGCTGAAAAGATTAAAGAACTTTCCCTGGGTATCAAAGCTTGTAAGTAGCAAAGCCAGGATGCACACCCACATCTGTCTGATTTTTTAACTAACCACTTCAGTCAAGTCCCATGAGTCAGAAGTGCTAGTGGACAGTGTCAACTATATGGGTGGGAAATATTAGAATATTGAAAATAAAATAACTCATGGAGTTATATATGGAAGGAGAAAAGGATAACCAGCAAAATAATCTTTTAGGGTCTACTAGAATACGTCTCCCTTTGAGAACCCCAGATGGAAACCTGCCATCAAATCATTCTTGGTTCCTCTTTTTTCAGCATGGCCTATAACCATAAGACCTCTGATTTATGCCTCATCCCTCTTAGTATCTTTTGACTGTGTCCCTAGCTCTTGAAGTCCATTCTGCTGTCCTAGTTTAGTCCTTATCATCTATAGCTGGGTCTAGAGCACATGCTCCAGATTGACCCCTGCAGCTCTAGATGCCTTATTCCACCATTAATCCCAACCATCAATCACTACTATCTTCTCACCCACCATGTTGCTGTTAATCATCACTATCTTCCTAAAATCCAATCCATCCATGCTCTTTCCCTATCTGACTGTGTGCTAGATGCTAAAACACAGGGCTGATAAAACATATATCCTGCCCTCAAGACAGTGACAAGCTCTAGGAAAGTCCTCACAGTCTGCCTGGTCTACCACTCTACCTTGTGTCCCTCTCCCTGTGCCTTCACCCAACATGAGTCCTGCATTTGTTTTTATACATATTCCTTACAGGTGAGCAGAATCAGGAGCAGCCACCCTCAGCCTCTCCCCAGTCGCTCTCTTTCCACAGCCTGGGACAGTCTTTCCTCCTCAATGATTCAGTGAACTCCAACCCATCATTCAAAAGTCAGCTCAGGCCGGGCTCGGTGGCTCAGCCTGTAATCCCGCGCCTTTGGGAGGCTGAGGTGAGTGGATTGCCTGAGCCCGCGGGTTCGAGACCCGCCTGGGCAGCGAGACCTCATCTCTACAATAAATAAAAAAATCAGCTGGGCGTGGTAGCGCATGCCTGTAATTCCGGCTACTCGGAAGGCTGAGGCGGAAGGATCGCCGAAGCCCAGCAGGTCGAGGCTGTGGTGGCCGGAAGCGGCCACTGCACTCCAGTCTGGGCCACAGAGCGAAACTCCAACTCAAAAAAAAAAGTCAGCTCAATTGTGCCCGCCTCCATGAAGCCTCTTCCTTAGCATTACCTCAGTGGAAGTACTCACTCCCTTCACTTTGAGATCCAACAGCATTTTTCATCCTTTTTTATTGACCCTTCTAGATCAGGATTTGTATTCCCACCACCTCTCTGGAACAAAGAAAGGGCAAGAAGAGGGTAGAAAGATTTACAGGTTCAAAATCTGGACTTTCAAATCTGTTGTTGGGTTTAAGATGGTTAGATGCAGCTTCCAAGGCCCCTGTCTCTTGTAGTCTAACAAAAGTCATATGAGGGTGTGAAGTGTTTTCAGATCTTAACTGATGATCTGAGGACACCACCTGGCCTACCTACTGCCTCTTTGCCAACAGTCTTGTTTGCATCTGAATAGAAAGAGGATTCATCGATGCATCAGTAATTTAAATTACCTGTAATCCCAAAACTTCTGCTGGTGAGGTGGAAAGATAATTTAGGTGACTCCAAATCAGAATTCTGTCCCCAGGAGGGTAAGGTGTCAGATTGAGGTCCTAAGTAATATTCTGGGTTTCATGGTAAATGAATGCCACATGTATTAGCTTGTTTACTTCTCATATTAGTCCTGTTACAGTGTTCTAACTTCCATTTTACAGATGAGAAAATCAGGGTCTTAGATATGTTGAATATTTTGTCCACATAGCTCCTTCTCCTGCTTGTGAGTAGGGGAACTGGACATTAACTCTCCAGCAGGAAGCCTGGGAAGTCTTGCTATCCTGGGCTGCCTCTGTCTCTTTTTACTGGCCATCATCTTTCTATCAGACATTCTCAGGGTGTATGTGTCTCAATACAAAGAGACAAAGTATGATTTTAAAGCAGAAAGATGCCAGAATAAACCACACAGTCTATCTGAAAACTTCATAATCTTGCTGTGGTGGGAGTATGCCTTGATGTTTACATGTGTGACCAGTTGTCAGTGCTGACAGTGTGTCCAAGTCCTGGGTCTCCTTATTTCTGTTTTCCTATCTCCTAAATGCACCCTGTGGAGGAAGCAATGCTTCCTTTTAGCCCAGGAATCTGATTGCATCATCTCCGCACATCCAAACACTGGTCCCATATTCATCTTCATATGTATTCCTCACGGGTAAGCAGAATCAGGTGCAGTTCTTGGCTCTCAGGCCCAGATTGCTGCACACAGATGACAGGCAAGGTGCTCTTGCTAATGCCTCCGCCGGTGTCGCGGGGACCAGCTCTGATCCATTTCTGTCTATGGGCGCTTGCCAGGAACCATTCAGGCGAGTCAATAGGATAACCATTGATGGGCCAAACATTGTTTTTCTCGACAGGAGCATGCAGAGTGGGCAAGAATGTCCAACTGGCTGGATCTGACCTGTCAGCCAATTTTTATCTCTCCAGGCAACAGTTTAAAAATGGTAAAATATTTAGAGTTCATGACATAGGTTAAAGCTTCTTTCAACACAGGGTGTCAAAAGCATGAAGAAAGTATTCATCTGAACCAAAGGGACTCCACTGAAATTGACACATCAAAAACACATGAAACTTATTCCCCAGCACTGTTTGCCCAAGAGAAGTAGGAAGATCGCCTGCATTAGAAGCACTGGAGAGCTTGAGATTGCACGTTTTGTGTAATGCTTCTTGCTAGATGCAAAACCTGGGGCTTTTACTGAGGATCTAATTCCAAGTCTAATCCATATTTGATCACAAAAATGTCTCAGTACCCCCTTTCTACAGTACCTTTAGGTAGAAAGGAAAACAATTATAATAAACCAGGGGCCAGGCGTCGTGGCTCATACCTGTAAAACCAACACTTTGGGAGTCTGAGGCTGGAAAATCACTTGAATTCAGGAGTTTGGGACCAGCCTGGGTAATGTAGCAAGACCCCATCTCTACAAAACATTTAAACAAACAAACAAGCAAATATTTAGGTGTCATTTTATAATGACCTGAATGGCTAAAAATTAAAAGACTGACAATATCAAATACTAGTAGGGATGCAGAGTACCTCACATTACAGTGGTGGTAGGAGTATAAACTGGTACAATCATTTTGGAAAGTTATTTGGCATTCTCTTTTATAGTTAAGCATATACCCAGCAATGTGTAGTAGTCTTATGTAAGAGTAATCTTACATATTGACCCCCACCTGCAAAATAAAAACATATGTCCAGATGTAGATTTATGTATGACTATTAATGGAAGCTTTGATACTCAATAATGCCAATCTGGAAATAAATCAAATGCTTATCCACACATGAATGAATAAACAAACTCTAATAACATCATAGAATGAAATACTATTCAGCAGTATAAAGAAATGAGTGACTGAGAACTCAACAGTGTGGATCAACCTCAAAAACATCATGCTGAGCAAAAGTCAGACATAAAGTAGTACTGGCTTATCTTTCCATTTTATAAGTTCAAAACATGTAAAACTAATTTATGATTATAGAGACCATAGTGTAACCTCTAGGGGCTGAAGGTTGCCTGGAAAGAGGCACCAGTGATCTTTCTGGGGTGATAGAAATATCCTCTATCTTGAGAGAACTGATAGGTACATCGGTATCTTCGTTTATCAAACCTTTTCAAATTATATATGTAAACTAAACCTCAATTTTTTAAATTGGAAGTGGAAGGGAAATAGCCATGGCTATAAAAGAGCAACAGGAAGGACCTTCTTAGTGGTGGAAATGTGTATATGCTGTGTCAATGTCAGTATCTTAGTTGTAATATTATATTATTGTTTTATAAAAATGTTGCCATTGGAGGAAGCTGGACAAAGGGTACTTGGCCTCTCTCTGCATTATTTTTTACAACTGCATGTGACTCCACAATTGTCTCAAATGAAAAAATTTAATTAAAACAAAACAAAACTTAGTATCACAGCTTGGAGTTTAAATTCTGTCCTATTTGTGCTTGTATGTGTGTATGTTATGTGCATGCATGCATATGTACATGCGTGTATTATAGGAGAGAGAAGAAGAGGAGGCTTTTTTTGTTTTGGGGGGGGTTGTTTTTAGTTGGAATCTCACTCCATTGCACAGGCTGGAGTGCAGTGGCACTCTCACAGCCACCCCAACGTCAACCTACTGGGCTCAGGAGATCCTTCAGCCTCAGCCTTCCAAGTAGCCGGAACTACAGGCACATGCTACCACACCCACCTAATTTTTTGATTTATTGTAGAGATGAGATCTCACCAAGTTGCCCAGGCTGTTCTCGAACCCATGGACTCAGGCAATCCGCTTACCTCGGTCTTCCAAAGTGCTGGGATTACAGGCTTGAGCAACCACGCCTGGCCAGAAGAGATTTTTTGTGTTTTTAAATTTATTTTCATTTTTGTTTTGATTCCTCTGCAGACGTCTTGTGGGCTCATGGTTTAAAACCTACCTCTCCAATGGGACTGAGTTCATCAGCATAAGGTCGAAAATCTCTATATCGCTTCCTACTTTTCCCCACTATTTTTTAATTCCAAAGTTGCCTTGCAATGCTAGGAACATCTTTCTTGAATGTTACATTATTCCACAAACATTGTGGAACAAACAGTGCCTGTGAGCTTCTTTGCTGTGGAGTTGTGGAACCTGTCAGGCACATGTGATTTTGCACATCTCCCAGGTAATGCAGCGATGCTAATGTAGTCTCCTGGATGCAGAAACACCAGCTGGGTTTATGTCACTCCCTTGGTGGCCTTAAGTGCATAAATCAATCCTTATTTTTATGCCAGTCCACTCGGAAGGCTTCCTTGTATATGCTGCACACAGGGAAGGAGGGCGGGATGCCTCCCTGAGCAATGGTTCGCGTTCGAAGAAAGCAAGCAATACTGGAACCTAGTTAAGGGAGTATTTTTGTTTCTTTATTTAAATCCCCTGGGACGACTGCTCTGGTTTGGACAGAACTGAGAGTGAGGGGATTCATTAGCCAGAGTGAGGTTGGTGTCAGTCAGGGCAGAAACAGAGTGCCTGCCTTGGCTTGCCTGGGGCTGCAGAATACCATCCTTGAGTCTTTGTTGCTGGCCTGTCTCCTGAGCTTAGCCCCCTCTAAATAGATATAGCCTGGTGGGACCTGCTAGAGTGAGACTGGTGTTCTGATTTACATATACCAGTGGTGATAAAGGTGTACTTTAGGAAGGCTAAATGCTTTTAAAATTATTTTGGCCTGAATATTACCAGCAATATCTTAATATGCCCAAAGATGTCAAGAAGGTGAATTGATAAGGTTTATTCCATTTAGCAGAAAGGAAAACCAGTTAATCACAACTCCTCCTTCTGCTTCTTCTTTCTCTTTTCTTCTTTCTCTTTTCCTCCTCTTCCTTTTCTTCCTCCTCTGCCTCTTTCTCCTCCTCTCCCTTCTAGTCTGGAGTAAGGAGAAATAGTAAGAATCTTAAGGAAAGTGTGAAAGTTATCTTTGTCATTTCTCATCTCTCCTATAAGCATGTTCTTACCCTCTCTAGGAACCCCCTAAATGCCTATGGTTTGCATCTCATTCTCACGCCAACATCAAAACCTACCAATTCTCTTTCCCAGGCCCTCAAAACTCTGAGTTTTTATAGGACACTGGATGACAATTAGACTAATTGTGTAACATGATGCTTTAGCAAATTTGAAGGCATTCATTTCCTCTAGGCTCACAAAGGATATTTCTAATATAATCCCAGGCACCATGATAGAGCTGTTGGAGAGAGATTTTTAGACAGATAGCTAGAGCTTTCATGGTCCCAAAATCACATCCAATGAGAACTGCATATTTAATTATTTGGCGATTACTGAAGATGGGGCAATATATCTATATTATCCCCTGGTCATAAAAGACACCAAAATATTTGTTGAAGGAATATGTGAAGAAGAGCAAGAGTCATTTCTAGACTTTTCTAAGAGCATTTGAGAAATGCCACTTAGAGGATGTTAGAGCCTGCCTTGCTTGCCAATGCCATTGTCTTATTCTAGAAAACTCCAAGTTCATGCAAAAACCATACGTTTTCATTACGTGATCATCAGAAGAAGATACTTCCAGAATATACTACACATTCCCTTTCCATTTCACTTACCATGTTCTGTTGAAGTTATCTCTCGCACTGGACTATGAACTCCTACGGATGGGAACTATATTTTGGTTACCTTTATGTTCTTAGCATCACGCCCAGCCCCAGTTCACAATAGATGCTTAATAAATGACCATTGAATTTATCAAGTATTATTTCTAGCTCATTTTCGGAAAAGATTGCCATAGAATGGGTTGTCAAAGAAGTTGGAGTCTGGACCTGAAGGAGCCCAAGAGATGTTTTTCAGTGATCTTATTGCAGATCCCTTTGACCCTTACAGGGGAGAGTAGATTCTGATCAAGGTCAGTCGTGAGCCACAAGCAAGAATAGAGACTGACGAAATTGGTAGGGGAAGATTTATGAAACTTTTCTGTGTGGTTCAGGGCTATGTTTTCACGCAAGATAAGAGTTGTTGTGCCTCAGATAGGAGCACAAGTGTGCAGTTCAGCTCTGTCTCTCTGCCTTCTGTCCTCTTCATGCACCAGTTCTCAAGACGACACTGTTATCTTGCCAGAAAATACAGCCCAAAGCATTACAGATGTCTGGTACAAGCGGAACCCATATTAATGGTTATTGCTTAAAGAAGAGGCATGCTCAGATCTCTTTACTGCGCTCTAGGGAAATCGCAATTTTTACTTTCTTCCAGTGAAGACTAGAGACATAAAAAGATCAATTGGGTTTGGCCTACCTCACACGGAAGGGGCTTTTTCAGATGTAACTTAAATGGTAGTTGTGACATGGCCTGAGACACATCCCCATAAATATAGATTTCTAAACACTTAGGGTTTATCAGGGTGCTTAGGGATGCTTAGACACAAAACTTTCCACTTGTAGAAACAAGTAAGTTAGTGATATTGTATGAAGAATTTTTTTTTTAATTATTTTTTTTTGGCATGAACTCAGGCTCCCTCCAAAAATTCTGATTTTTAATGTCTGTTGACAATTAACTTATGGTTTAACCTGAATTAACTGAGCTTTTTTAAAAGAAATTTTTATGCTTAGCTAGTTGCAGACACTAAGTGAATCATTTCTAGAGAAGATAATTTTTTTAAGAGAAAGCATGATTTATTTTTAAGATGCCATTAATTGAACCGATCTGGAATTTCATTAAATGACACTTAAAATTACCCAGAAAAAAGCTACTGTTTCTGCTGTCATAGAAAATGGCCAATTTTACCACCTAACTACAGTAAGAATGGCCATCATTAATAAATCAAAAAACAACAGATGCTGGCATGGGTGCCGAACAGTTTCTATGCTGTTGGTGGGAGTGCAAACTAGTTCAACTTCTATGGAAAACAGTGTGGTGATTCCTAAAAGAACTAAAAACAGATTCCATATGATCTGTTATATGACCTGGAGGAGCATAAATCGTTCTACCAAAAAGACACCTGCACACACATGTTTATTGCCACACTGTTCACAATAGCAAAAACATGGAACCAACCATGTTTCCACTGCCCATGGAAAGTGGACTGGATAAAAAAAATTTAGTACATATGCACAAAGGAGTATTACACAGCCATAAAGAAGAACAAAATCACGGGCTTTACAGCAAATTGGATGGAATTGAAGACCATAATACTAAGTAAACTATCACAGAAGCAAAGAACTGAATACCGCATGTTCTCACTCATAAGTGGGACCTGAACATTAATCACTTTAGCACAAGGGAGGGATTGTCAGTTGCTAAGCACTGCTAGGGGAGGAACAGAAGAAGAGGAGGGCAAGTAACAACACAAAGGGTACCCGATCCTATACCGGGGGAGTGAGGGCCAGTTGGAGGCCCAGACTTCACCTGCATGTGGCCTACTTGTAGTTAGTCCTTACTTGTGCCCCATATCTCTATAATAAAATAAATTTAATCATAATGAAAAAAAGAAAATGGCTAATTTCAAAGCCCCTATTGAGCATTACGTACACACCCTACAGTTGCATAAGGCTTACTACTTTCCCAATGCCAACTTTAGCTGGGAGGAGATGTTTGCCTGTGATTCCTCCCAAAAGCAAAAGATCCCAAACAGATGCAACACCATTCTGACCAGGCCTTATGCTATATGCTCTGGAAATAAAATAGCACCTGTTGTCCCTTAAAAAGCATCACCATTTGTAATCATCCCAGGTTCCCTGCTCTAGAGACTGTCAACAGCAAGAGGAACTTTTAAATTGCCTGCCTTTGATGAAAATGAAAATGTTATCCATGAAACATCTCCAGGAAAATAAATTCAGGCCTGACTCCTGCTATGCAAACAGATATACACAGTATCTCCCTGAATCAGCTTTTTCTCATCTGAAATGGAGATACTGTACTTTATTATGATGTCAGAGATTGAACTTGGGTGAGAATACGTTTCTGATAATTAAGATCATATCAAGTTTGGAAAGCCTAATTCCTAACAGAAGATATAAGTTTCCTGATGGTGCAGACTCACAATGCTTATAAATTGGGCCATATAATGGCCACAGAGCTACTGGAACATGTTTGAAATTCCGTATTGTAGAAATGTGCAGATAATACCAGCAAGGACAGCACCCCAATCCCATAAACCCATTAAAAAAAAAAGCCACTCTCGGAGCAGGCAGGTGGTGCATCATATGTTCCCCGGGTGAGAATGAGCTTCTTGCCTTTAAAAGTAATTGATTTTATAGCGAAACGTGTCAAGAGCACTGGTTTTCAAAATGATTTCGTTCATGAGTGTTGGAAAATAATATATACTGCTAATTGCTTCAGAAATAGCTGGATTATTTAACTTTGGTTCTGATGGTAGTGGGAAGGAAGATCTCGAGCTCTTATGCCTTTTTCCTTATCGCAGATTAATAGCTGTTTTGAAATTGCGTCTCCTTTTGCTGCTCCAGAGATGAAATCTGCATCCCCTTGCTTTCTTGTATAGGGCACCAGCTTCAGTGTTCTTAGCTCAAACTCTATGAGGCTTCTAAAGATAGCAGTGTGACATTTCTGTTTCAATAAAGCCCAAATAGTAGGTGAGATATAAAACACCAGAGAAGAGAAAAGATATGTTTGCTGATTTTCCCACTGTCCATATTGAGCTGCCTAGGTGAACAGTCGTAAGCCAGGAGGCTGACTGCTGGTGAGGGAGGGAAGGATAGAGGTGTCATTTACTGGACACTTAAAGCTGGAATTCCATATTTGAATTCCATATTTGAATGTCTCTGTCCTGTACAAACTGATTGTGAGTGGATGTAACGTGGTACCTGTGAAGGGGAATTTGGTTATTTCCTTGTTTTATGGTTTTTCCCCCTCAATTTTTTTCTCCAATGAACTAAAGTGAATGTGCTGATTTAGAGAGTGTCTTTGCTCAAGATGTCAGTCCAGTGGAATAAGTGAGAACCATAGTCTGTGATCAACACTAATTGATCCTACCACTTATGTTTGTTTCATCATTCATTCAAACAAACATGATATATATATATATATATATATATATATATATACACACACACATAATAAACATACATATGTATGTGTGTAAAACTGAAGTAGACTTTGATGAATTTATTATGAGTCAGCTCATGTACCTCTTCTTCCGGGAAGCCTTCCCTTATCCATTAGGCCAAGGATCAGCAAATTTTTTTTCATAAAGGTCCAAATAGTAAATATTTTAGGCTTTACATCATGACCACATGTAGTCTCTATCACATATTCTTCTTCTTTACAACTCCTCAAAAATGTACAAAACATTCTTAGCTTATGGGCTGAATACAGTCCATGGGCCATAGTTGGTTGACTCCAAAACCAGACCAAGTGTCCCTGTGTTACCCACCTCCAGTAACAGCTTCCACATTGTATTGAAAAGAGTTCGACTCCTGGAAAGGGAGGTCTTATTTTTGAAGCCTTGGCCTAAGCTCTGGCAAGTGTTCGCTTTCCGGATAGAAGGTGATCGCCATCTTCCAGTTTTATATAACACCTGGGAAAACAAGGTCACCTTCAGAAACCAGTTAAGTAACAGTTCAGAATACAATGAATGTTCTTGACAGGCTCTTGGCAACTGACTTTCTGGACTATAACGCTAAGTAGAGAACTAAGTTTCAAGAGCTCCCTTATAAGTTCTCAAAATAGCTTTTAAAAAGCCTTTGCTCTGTGCTTTGTAAGGCCTTCATCTAGAGTCTTGTTTGTTCTTCATCAACATACAATTTTTAACAAATGGATTTAAAAAGAAAAGAAAAAAGAACTTCAGAGATAAACAGCAACAATAGAGAAGGGTGTGTGATATTGGAAATGGTAGACCCAGAAGCTCCCTGAAGATTGACAGCCTGGGCCCAAAGAAGGAGACAAAATAAGTCAAGAGGAGATACACAGCTATATGGCTGCATAGCACAATTATGTTTGCTCTTAATAGGTTTTCAGTCATCAATTAAATGTTGAATTGTGCTCGTTATGCTCTCCTTAAAAATGCAGCCAAACTTAGCTTCCAATTTTGAATTATTATATCCACACAGCACAGTTAAAATAAAAATATCAAGCACTTGCTGACAGTGAGTTTGGATTGTCTGGGAAGTTAATTCATTAGGACTAACTCACTTATGAATAATGCATTTTAAAAAGCACATTCATGACCCAGGACCACCTAGTATGAGGAGCCAGGGCTGGAGGGTCAGATGGCCTGAGCTGATTCTCACTTCCCACCTGAGGCAAGTTATGTTACCAAAGCACCAGGGTTCGGTCTGGGTCTTGTTGCTCACCACACAGAAAGATGGACTCTCTGCCAGTGAGCATTGCCAGAAAGAAGGCTTTTAATTGGGTGATATCAGCCAAGACGAGCAGGAGTTCAGTCTCAAACCTGTCTCCCTGTCCCACTACAGTTAGGAGTTTACATAGTGGAGCAGTAATTTAGAAGACAGGAATTAGGGAGGACTATGGAAGAGAAGTTGGAAAACAGGGATTGGAGAGGGGTCTGACATCCCGTTGTCTGGATGCAGTGATCTGGTGAGTTGCAGTTTCGTTATACTATAGGCCTGAGGGTTGCCTGTGAAAGGAACTCAAATTAGACAAATGTAAATTTCAAGCTTTAAGACGAAAAGAGTCCATTTCTATGTTTGTTAAAAAAAACTGTACCCATAAGTGCTATAAAGAAGTCAGGCAGTTTCAGTCACTTAACCTCTCTAAACCTCAGTCTCCTGATCTGTATAAAGGGCATCTCCCTCCACAATGATACAAAAGGATCATTGCAATAATTAAAGAAGATCATTTACATAAAGTTCTCAACACCGAACCTAGTAAATACCAAGTGCTCAGAAAAAGTTAGCAATTGTTATTAGAATTACTATGATTAGACTTATTAATCAATAAGTATGAAAATGAATTTGACACACATTGTGCTAAAGGAGACCACAGAAAAATATGAATATGGTGAAGACATCTGGGATTGTACCTTATAGGAGGTGCTACTTTATCTGGAATTATCAAACCAATTTTAGAAATCAGGTTACACAGGGATTAATTCTCCCAGAATGCCTATTACCTCTGGTCTACTTTCTTTGGTTAGGATGAGAAAGGCTGTTTTCTGGAAGAGTAGAATCTGCCCACATAATATTACACCAGATCTTATTATAAACTTCCAAATGTTTTGGATTTTTAGCACCCTATCATATTAATTGTGTTATATCTAAACTATGGGAGAAAGAGGCACAGTAATGGGGCAGAATATTGCATTTTACTTAACTCAAAACCAAACCTCTCTTCCCCTAGAAAAGATTCCAATTTTCCCTCCTAAAATTTTCTTTAAAACTCTTGTGGCTTCAAGCCATAGCTCATTTTAGGACCAAAATGTAACCACATTTGTTGAAACCTTTTAAAAAAAAGTACCAGAAAAGGACTGGTTACCCCTGGAAAGCAAGTACTGATGACAATTCTAAACACTGATGTAACACAGAGAAAGGACTGCTTCGGTGGAAGAAATTGGGACGAGGGAGTTTGGCTGAAGCAATGAGAAACATGGAGAGCCTCTGGGTATTACCAGACTGGCTGTGAGCTCCCTCGGGGGGAAGACAAAGATAGCACCCGCCTGTCTGGCTGAGGGCTCGCCCACATTGCTGGAGCCTCCCTGTCCTCCCACAAGGAATTTCGGCTCCAGCCCGTGCAAGGCAGCTCTCCAGGGCCTGCATTTGTGTGCCCAGCATCACGGTCAGCTAGCAGGAACTAGTACAGCAGAGGAGGCATAGCTTAAGACGCGTTCAGCAGGACGGTTGTGCAGGCTGCACTGCCCTTGAATCATCCAGGTAGGCAGAAGGGTGTTTTTTTATTGACTTTCTCTGAGACCGGAAGCAAAGGGAAGGGGTGGAAAACAAAACAGATAACATTTTAGTTGTGTCCTCATGAGTGTTCTTGGGAAGGTTCAGGACACCCAAGGACAAGGACAAGGACAGAACCAGGGAAAGGGTGTTCCTCAGAAAGATGGAAGGGAATCTGACAAGCCGTGCACTACAAACCGAGAGAGAAACAGAAGCGCGAAGAAGGGCCGTTGGTGCAATAGAGTATTGAGAGCTATTTGTCAGTGCCTCTGGCATCCTCGCTAGAATCCTCACTTTGCCCTGGTCCCCTTCCTGGGACAAGTCCTTGTAAGCCAAAGTCCCTACTGCGAGCCGAGGCAGTGTCATTTTTCTGGACACCCCTCTCCTTTCTGCGAACTCTGAGCCCCATCGTTTAGGGTCCCCCAGGCTCTGATGGACAGGACTGATGTGGGTCACAGGTGCTGGAGCTGTACAGACAGCCATGCTAATTACACCACACCTGCTTCCCCAGGTTAAGCTGTTGCTATTGGAAACCGTGATCCAACCAGCAGTTATTGCTACTTCCCACCACCCCCAAATCATGTAACAGACCCTGGATTTGGGGCTCAGTTTCTCATGCAAGAGGATAAGGACAACAGAGAATGATGAAAGTGGCAGGTGGGAAAATAGCATCTGTACATAGTTCCTGGAGGCTGTGAAGGAGAGAATTCAGTCCCACCTACAGGGGAAGAGAGTGGTCCAGGAAAGTATTCCAGGAGGATCTGAGACTTAACAGATAAGAAAGCATTTGCTAGTCACTGGCATTCACCAGGACTAGAGCAGACCAAGTCATTTCAGATGCCTACATAAATTGCCAGCACTGAGCTTGGCATTCCCTACATTCCTAAAGGTGTTTTTCCGGATCAATCCATGACCACACGCAGAGCTGTGCCATCTCATTAAACAAAACAGGTATGATTTTCCCCATTTCTCCCAGCTCACGTTCTCTCTCTCCACTGGATACGTTGCTGAGCTGTGAGCACCCTTAGGTTTCTTTCTAATTAATTTTTATACTTTTTTCCCCTTCTTTTATCATTCTGCACTTTTTTGTTCCCAGAATCAGCCCTTTTTACTGTTGGAAATTTCTTCAGACAGACAAGTTTCTCTCTTCTGGGTAGCGATTTTCATTCATGAAAAATTGCCTTGTGTGCAGTCAGGAAGTAGCACAGGTTGTGGAACACTGCAATTTGTTTCCCATCAACTAATAATCTTATTGTGATGAATAATGTAGTACTGTTAATGTTTCAGCAAGGTTATAGATTGTGCTGAGTGTCAGGAGAGAAGCCGACAACTTTGAGCAGCAAAACCATTCTTCCTCCTTTTTTACACAGTGTAGTTTCTTAAACAGCTTGCAAATAGATAGCTGAGTTTTAGCAAATGATATTTAAATAAATTCAAATACAAAATTATTAACAATATGCCAATAGGACTTTTACACAGATGTTGATTCCATTTTTGTTTTTTCCAGCATGCTTTTTTTTAAGGATGTGGCAAATATTTTGAAAACACATTTGTCAAGTTTTCAGGTCGATTTGCTCCTTTGGGATTTAGAAAATAGTCTTGAATTCTCTGTCTGAAATGGCCCCTGCTCTGAAGCAAGTCTCTTCCCCATAGGCCCCACCCCCAAATTCTATCCTTTTCTGAGCATTCATTGTGGTGTTTAATTTTATTGTTTTATTACATTTTTAAAATTTCATACAGTAAAATTGGCTTTACTGTTTCCAGTTCTATAAATGGTAACACATGTAGATTTCTGTAAGCATTACAGCTATAGGAACACAGGACACCCTCTTACCCAAAAAGCTTCCCCTGTGTCATCCCTTTCTAGTCACTCACTCCCTGGTCTCAACCCCTTGGAGTCACTGACCTGTCCTCAGTCACTTCAGTTATGTCTTTTTGAGAATATCATATAAATGAAATTAATTATACTGTGTTAAACCTTTTGAAACGAATTTCTTTCATTCGGCATGGTGCCTTTGACATGTATCCAAGTGGTTGTGTGTATCAAGAGTTCATTCCTTTTTTAAATTAATTTATATCTTTAATTGACAAATAAAAATTATGTACATTAATGGTATACACCATGATGTTTTAATGTGTGTATACATCATGGAATGACTACATCAAGCTAATTAGCATTTCCATTTCCTCACATTCTTAGTTTTTTGTGGTGAGAACATTTAAAATCTAGTCTCTTAGCAATTTTCAAGTATAGAATACTTCATCATTAGCTCTCATCATTCCTTTTATTACTGCATAGTAGTCCATTGGACCAATTACCATACTTTGTTTACTCATTCACTTGTTGTAGGACATCTGTGTGTTCTCAGTTTTTAATGGTAATGAACACAGCTGCTATCAATTTTCATGTGCAAGTTTTCATTACTCCAGGTAAATACTTAAGATTGGAATTCTTAGGTGGGGTGTTAAATTTAACGTCATGGGAAACTGGCAAACCCTTTTCCAGTGCGGTTGTGTCATTTTGCATTCCCACCAGCAATATATGGGAGTTTCCATCATGGCATTCTTGTTAGTCTTCATGTCCATCCAAAGTAAAATGTGTATTTCCAGCAAGATACTCTCTTTTGTCATGTGCTGCTTCTGGTTAATTCTAGAAGTCATTTCTGTTTTTGTAGTTTTTGTTCCCTAATGAAATAGTTTTACATTTTCTGTTATGTCTTTTAAAAAGAAGCACAAAGTGTATCTGCCTGCTTTCCTTCATTCCATTTATGTTTTCTTCTTTGGGTCAGACTGCATGTGTTTTAACTAGAAAAACACCTAAGTGATAGGTATTTGCTTTGTCCATGGAATCAGTGTGATGATACTCAGAGAACTCAGAGACATGCAGAGAGATGGGGCCTGGGTGACTGGAAGAACTCCAGGTGGCGAAAGCTCTTCATACCCTGAGCTTCCCTTCTCCCTGCATAAATCCCAATGTCATGCTCCACTTTATGTGTGCAAAGAGTGCCCCGAAAGCCACGTGGGTTCTACTGCTCTCTGGCACAGACTCTACTCAGCAATTCAGAACCCGGGGCAGGAATTCTGACTCTGAACCTTGCAAAGAAAGCAACAGAGCACATGTAGTCTGTGTACTTAATTGAAACTCCAATTTGCCATGCTCTATTGTCTAGAATTAAACATAAAAGACAGTTGATAAACACCACATTCAGTTGAAAACAGAAATGAATCAAAATGTTATAGTTTCTCTCCACAGGTAATAATTAGCATTCTTGAGAATTTCTCCATGTGCCACGGAGGTTCGTTTAAATGGTATGCTAGCAAAAATCCTTGCACACTGAGACGTGTTTATATAGAGACCAAACAGACTAGTGAATTAGCCTTGAGAGATAAGTCTTGGTGAGGAGAGGGGAAAGGTATCCAGATATAGTTTAATGATATGCCTATCTGGGGGTGTTCATGTACCTCCTTAAGAATATGCATATATGAAAATTTTCAGGTTGGGCCCAGTGGCTCATGTCTATAATCCTGGTGAGACTGGAGGAGCACTTGAGGCCAGGAGCTCAATAGGAGTCTGGGCAACACAGCGAGATCCTGTTTCTACAAAAAAAAATTTTTTTTTTTAATTATCTGAGTGTGGTGACACGTACCTCTAGTCCCAGCTACTTGGAAAGCTGAGGTCAGAGGATTGCTTGAACCCCGAAGTTTGAAGTTACAGTGAGCTCTGATCACTCCACTGTACTCTAGCCTGGGCCACAGAGCAAGACCCAGTCTCAAAAAAATAAAGAAAAAATTTCAAAGCAGTATGCCAAAATAGCCCTTACAGAGTTTTCATACATGAGCTGAAACATGAATAAACACACGCATGGAAAAGTAAAGCATTTTGGTGGTTAACAACTACAAAGGGAAAAAAAAGTTAAGGCGGAATCTGAAGCTTCCCCAAAAGGTCCGCATAGGACATGTCTTTCTTTACCTTCCTCGAGGTCAGGGACACTGTACATCCTAGAGCCCTTAGACTCAGAGTAGGTGCTCAACCACTGATTGCTGAATGGAGAAGCACGTGTATAAATGAAGACATGAGTGAGGAATGAATTAACAAATAACTGATTGAAAATGGTAAGGCTGGGCGTGGTGGCTCACGCCTATAATCCCAGCACTTTGGGAGGCCAAGGTGAGAGGATTGTCTGAGCCTTCGGGTTTGAGACCAGCCTGTGCAACTTGGTAAGACCTCATCTCTACAATAAATAAAAAAATATTAGCCGAGTATGGTGGTGTGTGCCTGTAGTTCTGGCTATTTTATTTTATTTTTATTTTTTATTTTTTGAGTTGGAGTCTCTGTCACCCAGGCTGGAGGGCAGTGGCACGCTCCTGGACAGTGCAGCCTCGACCTGCTGGGCTCTGGTGATTCTTCTTCCTCAGCCTCCCAAGTAGCTGGAACTACAGGCATGCGCTACCACGCCCAGCTAATTATTTTTTATATTGTAAAGACAAGGTCTCGCCAAGTTCCCCGGGCGGGTCTCGAACCCGCGGGCCTCCCAAAGTGCTGGAATTACAGGTTGAGCCACCGAGTCCAGCCAGTTCCGGCTATTCTAAAGGCTGAGGTATAAGGCTCACCAGAGCCCAGCAGGTTGACACTGTGGTGGCCGTGAGCATGTCAATGCACTCCAGCGTGGGCACCAGAGTGAGACTCCAACTCAAAAATAAATAAATAAATAAATGAAATGGTAAGTGAGCTTAGCTCATGTGTCACTGTTCTTGTGTAAGGAATTTAATTGAAAAGAAAGTAAAAGGAATCTTGTGTGGAGAGAACTGTCACTTCTTTGGATTTCTCCCAGAGAATATAAAAGACTTTCTCAACTGACTCCTTGCATATGACTTTGCTAGACTCTGTACAAGAAATCCATAGAATGAAAACTCTCAATGTAATAGTATAAGAAAATGACTGACAGTGGTGGGAAACTATGGGGGGGGAGATGGGATTAACGGTAGCAAATATCTCTCTGGGGATGGGGAAACACCTCTTATCAACAGGGTGCCTGAATGAAACGTATTTATATACCTAACCCTTAACTGTACCCTACAACATCATAATAAAAAATATTGATTAAAATTAAAAAAGAAAAAAAAAGAAAACTCTATCCAATGACATATGAAGGGGGACCCAAAATAACTGGAATTATCCTTTGGAGGATGGGCCCCTGGCAATACAGTCTTCTGCCACTAGGAAAATGTCCTAGGAACCCATCACCATCGATGTACCAGCTAGCATTGTTGTGAGAGGCTGCATTTGACCTCAGGGAATTTTTTTTTTTTTTTTAGAGATTCTTTTAACATGTTTGCCCATTTCATGATAGGTGATTTACAAGTGTATCTGCCCACACTGTACCAAGTGTTCAGCAGCTTATTAAAAATAGCATGACCCCCCCATGCCCTGCCCTCCCTGTTCACCTAGTCTCACCCCAAAGGACTTAAACATTTTGCCAATGTGGAAGAGGTAAAACAAAAAACGGTTGAAGCACTGAAAGGCATCAAAACTGACGAGTTCAAAAACTGTTTTGAGCAATGGAAAAAGCATCTTGATAGGTGTATTGCATCAAACAGAGAGTACTTTGAAGGTGACTGAAGCCAGGCTCGGTGGCTCAGCCTGTAATCCCGCACCTTTGGGAGGGTGAGGTGAGTGGATTGCCTGAGCCCGCCGGTTCAAGACCCGCCTGGGCAACTTGGCGAGACCTCATCTCCACAATAAATAAAAAAAAATAAGCCGGGTGTGGCAGCGCATGCCTGTAATTCCGGCTACTGGGAAGGCTGAGGCAGAAGGATCGCCGGAGCCCAGCAGGTCGAGGCTGCGGTGGCCGGGAGCGGCCACCGCACTCCAGTCTGGGCGACAGAGTGAGACTCCAACTCAAAATAAAAAAGGTGACTGAAGTTTAAACATGTAAGCATAAATACACAATTGTTTGTAAATAATTTTCAGGTCCCCCCTTGTACCATGTGTAAGTCAGAGAGGCTTATAAAGATTTAGTGGGCTAAAAATGACCAAATAAAGTCATTTGATATATAATGCTAGGTTAACCAATGCTAGACATAGAACAGAGCAACCATAGGATAGGTTATACTTGTCAGCGCAGGGGTGAGGAAGCCATTGGATTTCATTTGATCCAATCTGAAAAGGTTTCCTGAAAGAAGTGCAATTCATATATCTCATTTTTGATTGGCAAACTCTTAGCAACATTATCCTTTTTCTGTGCCACATCCAGTTGCTCTTTGTGTCCCCAACTACATGGATGAGTCAGGTCTTACCCTGCCCCGCTATGTCAGAGGCCATTAGCACAGACTCTTCAATACAATAGATTTGTGATGGAAAGTGAACATTTTCAGGTGGCAGACAGAGCCACAGGAGATCCTGTTAGTCAGAGTTTGGAAGTGAAATGTGTCTATTCCCACTGGGGGTGTGTGGGAGGCCTCTGCTCCCATTAGTTCCATGGGGATTTCTGCTTGTAAGGCATTTGTTGTCACGTTTGGATTGCTGCAGGAAGAGAAAAAATTGCTACAGTTTGCGTGAGATAGAGCTGTGTTTTGGCAAGGAAGCCCAGGATCATTTTTTTCTCCAACTTCAGTCAAGTTCAAGCTTTGGAGATTTGTCTCAAATGACACCATACAACAGCCCCTGTGAAATACTTTCGTTTCTGATGGAATTTGGAATGTCTTTCCAACTTCTTTGTTCTTGTCATATTTGTCAATGTATAATTAATAAACTAATTAATTAATCAACACCCATTATTGTGTCTACTGAGTGTTTCAAGAGCCAGAGTTCAAAAAAGAATAAAAGAGTATCTTTACCTTCAAGGTACTTACTTTCTAGTGCAGAAAGACAGATGATTTTTCTTAAAAATGTGCTAATATGTGCTTAGAGAAAAAGAAGGCAGAGTAAGGAGGATGATGGCTGACATTATCTTGGAAGGTGTGTCTTAAAAGATGATATTTGAACTGAGACCTGAAGATGTCAAATATGTGAGCTAGTCAATTACCTGTAACCCCAGGCCAAAGCTTCACACAGAAGCCTGCTTGACTGGTTCCCAAATCAGACAGAGGCCAGGGAGGATCCACATCAGTGCCTTTCTGCTTGGCTGCAACATTTTCTTCGAGAACTAGACTTGAGGCTGCACGGATGAGACAAATATGGGCTGATATTCTAGGCAATCTCTATGCACATGCCAGATTTAAAATGTCTTTGTTCTTGCTTTTTCCTCTGCCTGAAACATTGTCCCCCCCAGACATCGGGATGGCACTCTCCCTATTTCCTTCAAGTCTCTGATCAAATATCTTCTCGAAAAGCCTTTCCAGACAACACTATTAAAGTGTCAGATAGGCAGTGTTAGAAATGGAAATAATTTTCTCCGCCAAATCTGATTATTTCACGTGAGAGATGACTCTCTCTCTCCATTATGGGATTAAGAATGATCCCATTTGAGATGATAAATACTAGAATGTTTCAGTAACCCAAGAAGCTCTGAGAAACAAATTGCTAATTCATGGCTTAACCCATCTAAGTGTGATGAACAACTCAGGACGTTGGTGAATTGTTCACCAGTGGGTTGCAATGACAAAGCAACCTGCATGCCTCATAAATGAACCAAAGAGATTTTAAAACCTTGATTTTATAGGAGGCTTTTCATGCAGAATGGAAGCTGATGCTTAATAGAACCACCAATGCTCAAGAAAACCTAGACCTTCCTTGTGCTGATCAATAAAATATTCTTTAAGAATCTATCAAAGAGCCAGGTTCGGTGGCTCAGCCTGTAATCCCGTGCCTTTGGGAGGCTGAGGTGAATGGATTGCCTGAGCCCGCAGGTTCAAGATCTGCCTGGGCAGGCAAGACCTCATCTCTACAATAAATCAGAAAAAATTAGCCGGGCGTGGTAGCATGTGCCTGTAGCTCCAGCTACTTGGAAGGCTGAGGCGGAAGGATCGCCGGAGCCTAGCAGGTCAAGGCTGCGGTGGCCGGGAGCGGCCACTGCACTCCAGTCTGGGCGACAGTGAGACTCCAACTCAAAAAAAATAAAATAAAATAAAAAAGAATCTATCAAAGGAAAAAGCAAACTTCACATTGTCCACCATCCGGTGGTTTTATTTAGTGTATTTAAGCTGAAAATATGAAAAATAAGTGTGCTGATTATTTTGATATTCTGTAAGGCCTAGAGTGCCTATAACTCATTAGCAGGAAAAAAAAAAAACCCTTATTCTTAATGGTGCTATTTACCCTAAAAAGTATCTGGCAATAATAAATACAATAAATCAAAAAATTAGTCAATCATGGTGGTGCATTCCTTTAGGCTACTTAGGAGACTGAGGCAGAAGGACTGCCTGAGCACAGGAGGTTGAGGCCATGGTAGCTGTGACCATGGCACTACACTTCAGCCTGGGTGACAGAGTGAGACTCCAATAAAAAAAAAAAAAAGAATCTGGCAACAGAAAGTTTTTCCAATTAGCAAAATAATCATCTTTGAACCGCAGGGTCTGCATCACTCTCTCTCCACCACCTCATAAAAGAATTAGCTTAGTCAGGCAAAAATAAATACAGACATTTTCTAAATGATTCCTATTCGTGATGCATTTTCTGAGCTCTTTAAATGTACTATCTCATTTAACTCTCTTTACCAAGTAGGAACTGTTGTTAACCACCTTTGATAGGTGAGGAAACAAATTCAGAGGTTATAAGTACCTCAAAAACTTTGGTTGTCTAACTACAAAAGTTCCCCAGGCAAAACTAGAGAGATCAATGCCTTCAAGATTAAAAAGACCCAGAAATGGCATCATGGATCCTGGTTAGGGAGAAGTCTGTTTTCTCCCCCCAATGGGTCCAATAAAAGCACAGTGGGCACCAGTGATTCTGATGGCATTGACTCCTCCTCCCGCCACAAAACTGAGAGTTGCAGAGCTCACTGGCCTCCCCTGGGTCCCTGTTTTTCCTGGAAGTTGTTTGCACCCTGGGCTCTTCAGGGTGGGAGTGGGGAAGTTCCATGCTACATAATAAAAAGCATCGTGAGCACTGTGAAGGACCTGATCTACTTTCACTGGGAGATAAAAACGACTCCAAGACAACTTTGAAACAAACAGAGGAGCAACGATGAGCAAAGTGCAAAGGGTGTTCTCTCTGACAGCACTTGAGCCACGTGATCCTGGGCAGTGAATGCTTCAAGAAGCGCTCAGATATTTGTTTTTCTTGGGTGACTACTTGCTTGTGTGTGTGTGTGTGTGTGTGTGTGTGTGTGTGTGTGTGTGTGTGTGTGTGTGTGTGTTCAGAAGGCAGAAAGGAGATTCTGAAAATTTCTCTAGCAAGATGACTTCGCTGTCCCATGACATCAGCTGTCACTTGACATGAAACCAGATGCAGTTCAAGAACTGGCATTCAGCTGACTTCTGTTTATATAGTATGGAGATACTTTTGTTCCCTAGCCCTATAAGGCATACCAGGAGAGATTTGGGGAAAAGGTCACCCAGATAGTAAATAATTCTGCTAAGCTTTGAAGTGAAAATGCTCGGGGGAACTTTTATTTCATCCCTGCCATTTAAGTGGTGTGCTTTGGTCATTCTAGGTGTTAATGAGTCACGCAGATCAGAGTTTGGTCCCATCATTCTGCTCATCAGAGGCGCAATCTGAAATCAAAATCATGTTTCATCTTTGTTTTGATCCTCGTGTTCAAGGCATAGCATTGTAAACATCTCTAAAAAAAAAAAAAGAAGAAGAAGAAGGAAATACACCTGCATCTGAAAGAAAAACTAGTTAAAGACCTAAAGAATGGCATTTTGATGGAAAAGAAAACCAGTATAAGCTTTGGCTTAAAAAAAAAAAAAAAAGTCCAGTTCTTGAAAAACATATTATCTTTCATGGGAAGGGAAATATCCAAATTTTGCCCAGCCTATTTTACAAATAAGACCTTGAAAAGCTACGTGATGAGCTGGAATGAGAGGAGTTTAAATTTTTGATGCAATTCTCTGCTCAGGAAAGTGATAATGCAGCTCAAATAACAGGGAGAGTATTTTCTGCTGTAGCACAACAATCAACATAACGTCTGAGCGTATTAATAATTTCACTCCTAAACTTCTCGACAGGGAGTGCATGGGTCTTAATAGTATTGTCAAGATCCTTAGGGCAATTGAAAAACCCAAAATCATTACTTTCTACTGATAGGCTTTCCTCTCCCAGAGGGAACCAAAATATCTAGGGTAATGTAGATTTATTGAAATGCTCAGATAGACACCGCTCAGACGTAACTTTGCAATAAAATCTTCTCTTTAGAAGGGTTCTTCTCAAGTATTTCAAGTGGTCTCTTGCTCTCTCTCTGGTTTTTTTTTTTTTTCCCTGTCTTTGTCACTTGGAGTAGCTAATGGAGTTGACATTGATCTCAAGTAATACTTTCCTGATGATTTAGAAAAGCAAAGAATAAGTACAGGGGCATGGAAAATGATGTGGCATTGATGACAAAAATCCCTTTCTGACCCTTCATGTCTGAGAATTTGCCCTATTTGGGTGGGGTGGTCCCAAACCCACGGTAGTTATTAAGCTCTTAACCCCAAGGGCAGCTGCTGATCCAGCACCCAGTTCAAGTCTCCTTCTTCTTTCTCCCTCCCTAAATGAGGCCTTGCCTGTGGCTGGCCTAGGTGGTTACAGCCATACCTGGCCTGCTAGAACAAATTCCAGGCTTACTCCCAGGCCCAGTATACAGCTAGCTCTCAAATGCCATCTCCTAACAATCTCCATCTGAAAAATACCAACAGCAGCAAGGTCCCAGCCAAAAAGCTCCTACAGAGGACCTGCCTCAGGCAGCCAGGGAGAGATATTCTAAGGACTGTGAAGTGTGTCCCACCTAAGATCAAACTTTGATGGGCTCCAGTGGAACTCAGCAACAGACCCATGTCGTGGTAAGAAAGAAAGAAAGAAAGAGAGAAAGAGAGAAAGGGGGGGGGAGGGAGGGAGGAAAGGAGGAAGGAAGGAAGGAAGGAAGGAAGGAAGGAAGGAAGGAAGGAAGGAAGGAAGGAAGGAAGGAAGACAGAGAGAGTCACCATTCTATGAAATATCCAGAACAGGCAAATCCATAGGAACAGAAAGTACATTAGCATTTGCCAGAGGCTGAGGGTGGCAGGGACTAGGGGTCCAAGGGATATAGCATTTCCTTTGGAGGTGATGAAATGTTCTAAAATTAGAAAGTCGTGATGACTGCATATCTTTGTGGATATCCTAAAGAAACACTGAAAGGTATGTCTTTTTTTTGACTTGGAGTCTTACTCTGTCACCCAGGCTGGAGTGCAGTGGCACCATCATGACTCACTGTAGCCTCGACCTGGGCTCAGGCAAGCTTTCTGCCTCAGCCTCCTGAGTAGCTGGGACTACAAGCGGGCACCAACATACCTGGCTAATATTTTGATGTTTTAATGAGACAGAATCTTGCTATGTTGCCTAGGCTGGTCTCCAACTCCTGGGCTCAAGCAATTCTCCTGCCTCAGCCTCTCAAAGTCCTAGGATTACAGGCCTGAGCCACCATGCCCAGCCTGAAACATATACTTTTTAAAAGTTAGATTTTATTGCATCTTAATAAAACTGTTCTTTAAAAAAAGAAGAAGAAGAAGAGGTGGTCAAGCAAAGCCAGAACAAACAACCAAAAAACAAAGAGAGGTTCAAAGGCACCTTCCTCCTGTGTCTGGCTGTCTCCCTGTTGAAGGACTCTCTGAAGGCATTAAGAATTAGGGAATTTGGGGGACCCCATTATCAATTCCAGCAATTGACTGAAACACTCAAGAACAGAGGCAGAAATCTGCTCTGACCATTCTCCACTGAGACTCTCAAAATATAACTCTCATTCGTTCATTCATTCACGCTTTCACTCATTCATTCAGCTCTAGTTCTATACCGGGCACTGTAGCCTCGTACTGGGGTTGTACAAACAGGAGAGATGAACTCTTTTCACTGGAGGAGCTCATGATCTAACGGAGAACACAGGAGAGTTCAAAAATCATATAAAACCATGTAGCGGAAGAGGTAAAAGAAAGGCAAGCACCCAAAGGAGCACAGATATATTGCAGTTCAATTATAACACAAATTCCCTACACCTCAGTTTCCTCATCTTTAAACTGGAGAACAATATCTACTTTGAAAGTTATTGTAAATTTTAAGTAAAATGAAGGGTGCTTATCACACAGCTGGTGTTATTAACTGGGAACTATTGTTCTCAGATGATCTAAGATGTCCCTCCAAACCCCTGTTTGTAGGTGGAGCTGAGGAAACATTGGTCTCTAAGCCTGCAAATGATTGTTCGTTACGACTGAAATTCCCGTGCTCTGCAGCGTGAAGTTGATCTGGGTGTCTTTGGGAATGCATTTGGAATGTTTTTCTCTGAGGTTGTATATTTTGTGTAAGCAGGGGAGCTATAAATTATTCCTTATAAGGGAATGGAGCCCTTTTCTTTTCTGGCCCTCTGTTCGGGCTGAGTGGTGTGCTTCCGTCAAGGACGGCCCCCTAATATAGGACTGGGCGACCCAGGGCAGAAGCACAGGGCGGGTAAGAAAGAGGCTTTCATGTGACTCCTTCCTTCAGTCTTCCTTTGTGTTTCTCCTCCACTCTGAGAGGTGGAGAAAGGCTGCAGTCACACCTTGTTCTGAAAGTGGTCAGACCTGAGAAAGACTGCAGACAAGTCAACTGCCCTGCAAAGCCACAATACCATCCGTGGGTCTGCAACAAAAAATAAGAGTCCAGGCCGAGTACGGTGGCTCCTACTTGTAATCCCAGCACGTTGGAAGGCTGAGGCAGGAGGATAACTTGAGCCCAGAAGTTCGAGGTCAGCCTGGGCAATATAGTGAGCGCTCCTCTCTACAAAAAATAAAAAAGGTAGCCACGCATGGTGGCATGTGCCTGTAGTCCCAGCTGCTTGGGAAGCTGAGGTGGAAAGGGTCATCTGAGTCTGGGAGGGTGAGAATGCGGTAAGTCGTAATTGCACCACTGCACTCCAGCCTGGGTGACAGAGCGAGACCCTAATTTTTTTTTTTAAAGTATCTTCTTTAGGGGACAAATCATCCAGTAGATGTTAAGGCAGGGAAGGAGGGAGCAAGATTAATGTCTAAAAAGCCCAGTGCTCAGAGACAAATAAGGCAATCTCTTTCCAAACACGGGAGGAGGCTGGATTTGGACCTATTCCCTCCATCCCTCCATCCCCAGGCTGTTGGCAAAGCACCTCTGGTCAGAGCAGGACAGGACAAGCTGGGACAGAGCATGCCCTTGCAACTGTCCCTGGCAGGCCTAATTGCTGCTCGTTCCTCATGCCATTAGTTACGGGAGCCAGAGACGGGGCACAGAGGATGAAGATTGAGAAAGACCTTTTGGGAAGGCATAGAAAAGAGAGTTCACTGCAGTTGGGCATGCTGGCCTATTTCTCCCGATTCAAGCATCATCAGGTGCAGAGCTCTGAGGCAGTTGATTCCCTCTCATTTCTCGCAAGATTCAATTCTGCCATTTAAGCAAATATGCAAAAGAATGAGTCACACCAGGTTTCCTCTGTATTTGCTAGGCATATACAAGCCAGCGGGGTCCTGTTCCTCCTAGTACAATTGTGCTCTGGTTTTGGGTTCCTTTGCATATGGCTGGGAGGGGAAGAGGTCCTGGGATCAAATACCAGCTATATCTCTTACTAAGCTATGTGACCTTTGGTGCATCTCTTAACATCTCTGAATCTCATTGCTGGTTCTGTAACATGGGCATAATAAGTGACATATCCCATAGGAGTGAATAGGAATACACTGAAATCATGTATGTACAGCACTCAGCACAGTACCCGACGTACAGGGAGAATTAACTCATGGCAGCCGGAGTCAATATTATCATTTTGTTTTCATCAACATCAATTGTTTTGTCTATGGAAATAGAACAGTTCTGAGCCCCAAGTTTCATTATTGTCAGCTCTTAGAGAGACGCTCTTGAGACTGTCTGTGTTAATGGTCCTGGCCATGAAACTCTGTCATTCTACCCTTCTGCAAGTGGAATTTGAAAGTGGAGGAGTCCGAGATTGGTGAGTTTCCCTCCATGTGTTCATTGAATATCTCCTTCCAAGAACTGTCATCTCAAAGAGCTAGGAAAAGTGGGGCCCACAGAGCCCCGGAAGGGTCTCATCATCTTTCTCAGAGTCTTGGTTGCATAGGCTGTTATTACTATTATCATTATGATTAGTTATACCAAATAATAGTATATCATAATGATATTTATTAATCACTTGCCATATGCCAAGAATTGTGCTGGGCTCTTTATGTATATTATCATCTGATTCTCCTAGCAACCATATGTGAGAAGTAAAATTACTATAACCATCTCTCAGATGAACAAGTAGACTCAGAAAAGATATATATGACTTTCCAGTGGTCATACATCTGGCGAGTAGCCAGTGGTTCAAAGCCATTCTCCAGCCTGACCATCTGCAATAGACTTCATGCTCTTTAGTTCTAACCAGAGACTGTTGTTCTCGAAAATCCTCACTCCCGATTCCCTTCTCACTCAAGGTCAATTTTGAACAGGGTGTCCTAGTGCCAATTTTCACCAGCCAGAGACTCCAAAGTCTCTGCCAACACCACCCCCACTTCTACCATCTTTAAATTGCTGTCAAGATGTAACTTGCTCCAAAGGGGTGGTTCAGTAGAAGAAGACAGAGAGTTTGTGGTTAATGCATCATCTCAGAGTTTGAGGGAATTGGAATTTTTAAGACCAACAGTTGGCATACCATCTTCAGGAATGAGTGATTTATTAGAATATGGGAAGGCCTCTACTTTTTTTTCCTATCATCATTTTTAATCACCAGGAAAAATTACTGAAGACTATATAGAGCCCAAGACAAGCCTTTTTAGTTTGTTTGTGCACTCCCACCACCATCCATGCCCCTACCCTTGGCAAGAGTAGACCCAGCCTAAATGTCTCCCCTAGCTGTTTATTTTTGCAGATTGCAACAACAATCACCAGTTACTAACAATTTACTTCCTTGGCTCCCCCCAAAATTCTTCCTTTATATATTATTTAAGATGTGGGCATTGATTGTTTCCACATGCTGTTTGAGCAACTTTAATGAAATCAACACAAGAGTTGAGACTCCAAGGTTTTACAGTTCCCACATCTGACTTTGTTGGAATTGACATTGCTACTCCACAAAGAAGCAGCTTTCTTTGGCTGAAGTTTCATTGTCAACCAAGAGACAGTTAGAAAGGACAAAATATGCGAATGCCACGCCTGTCAAAATCAAATGGCCGCAACTGTCCCACAGAAGATCTAAAAAGACAGAAGCAAGACCACTCTGCAGCAGAACAAACAGTAGTACTTGTTCAAGCACTGAATTTTTAAGTATACAGGAAACACCTTCATTATAAATTAACTTATTATTTTCAAGAAGCCTTACTTTAAACAGCTCCTTCTTCCTAGGACTAAAAGTCATGCAGTATCTAAAAATAAATTTCAGGTTCCCAACTTATGATACATCAGGTACACTATAATATTTTAATGACAGTTGCCTTTTGCCTACTAATAGCATGCTTATTACATTGATACATAGTTATTTGTGGTTAAATTGTATTATGTGATTTCATATTTATGTACTAGAAGAGCTCTTAATATGCACATTAATTGAACACAATAAATGTGTGGAACTTAGAGTGGTCATTAGGTTTCCTTCATCAAAATAAGTTATTCATTTCTGTTTCACAGTAGTTGAAGACATCCATTGCTTTGGAGAAGGTCTTTTTGTGCATTTTGGCTTTTTGGAAAATAAGCAGGCATGCTGTCAGCCATTGATTGCATTTTTGAAATAGAAAACCTTCTTAACCAGTAAGAACGTTGGATGGCTATAATAAAAACTGATAAACGTGGAAAGTGCTTGAGATCATAGAGCAGAGGTGTTTCATGTTAGAGGTACGTTACCCATACTTAATACCAGGGTACCCTCAGTTAAAGTAAGAGTCAAAAAATAATGTGAACATTCAGTAACATAGCCAGGCATGGTGGCTTGTGCCTGTAATCCCAGCACTTTGGGAGGCTGAGGCAGGAGGATAGCTTGAGCCCAAGAATTCAAGACCAGCCTCGGCAGCATAATGAGAGCTCTTCTTTACAAAAAAATCAAGGCATGGTGGCTTGCACCTACAGTCAGTCCCAGCTACTTGGGATGCTGAGATGGGAGCATCACTTGAACCCAGAATTTTGAGGCTTCAGTGAGCCATGATTATGTCACCATATTCCAGTCTGGGCAACAGAGTAAGACCCTACTTCAATTAAAAAAAAAAAAAAAAACAACAACTCAGTAACATTAATACAAACAGCCAGGTTAAGCGAGCAAGATGTCAGGGTTCGTGGCAAACCAGATAAACCACCCAACAGCATTCTAGTTGTTGTAGGCTGTATCCAGTTGTTGTAAGGGAATACAGACTCTGTGTTTGGGTTTTGATTTTGTCTTCAAGAGAAGTCAGAAATCCAGAACACTAGACAAAATCTTCACTTCAAATTTTTGGTAATATTCAGCTTGAAGACTATCAGTCTGTGACTTCTGTCCTAGAGAGATGAAGTTTGGATTTAGTTTTGCTGCTCAAATCTGGGCTCCCTGAGAGCTGTAGTTATGTCTTATTCATCCTTTAATCCCTGGAAGAACCAAGCAGTGTTCTCCGCACATGGTGTTTGGGAACTTGCCAGCCATCAGGCAGCGTGGTTAGCACTTTACATTCATCCTTCCTCTCTAACTTTCACAGCCACCTTAGCGGGTCGTTACTGCTGTTTTCACCATTTGGCAGATGAGTAAGCTGAGAATTAAAGAACTGAGGTAGCATGCACAGGTTCACACAACTAGAAAGCGGCAGATTCAGTCCTTGGACCCGGTTCTATAGGATTTTATCTCCTAACCTCCAGCTGAAGGCCCTTCCTAGAAGTTCTCACATCACTCTGTGTATCTCCCAGTGGGGGCATTTGCCACTCTGTACTGTCAGTGTCTCTTCCTTCTATCTCCCGTACCTTGTTGAAACATATGGGTTGGATGAATGGATAACTGAGCAAGGAGCATCAAGGTCACAATGGAAAGGAGCAACAGAAATGAGGAGAATGTCTTCTAATACTGAGGATGCTGGATAATTTTTGTTTTTGTTGCCATTGATAATTTGATTCATTTGCAATGAAACAGCACTTTGCTTTATAGAAGTGCAGAATTAACTACTGTTCATCTTCCCTCATTCTTCTTTTTCCATTTCCCCCAGAAAGCTGTAGGCCTTCTCTTTAGGAGAAATGAAAACAGAACTTGACCTCTCTCCAGTTAACTGGTAAACTCACAGTCTGTTTTTTGGGGGGGACATAGCACACAGCACCCAAGTCGGTGCTTCTCTTCCCCCAGGGCACCACCCCTGAATATTATCAGCACAAGCAACTGCAGGAATTCTGCCCATGCAGAACACAGATGGACAGAAAAAGGACCACCCAGCTGGAGCAGACAAGGAGAACTCAGTTCATGGTGAATAGACAGGAAGCAGGAGGGCCTGGTATCTCACTTGGGGAACTGGGTCCTTTCCATGGCCTCTTTGTACTTTGGAAGGGTGTGTGGTCTGGAGAGCTGAGGGTGGGAGGCCCAAGGCAGAGGAAGATGGAAAGTTGGGACTTGGGGCCGGGAAGGGCAGGTTCTCACTTGCATACTGACTCACCTCATCTTCCTGAGGCAAGTCTCGTAACTGCCTAACTAATGGGGAATAATGACACCACTTGGATGGTAGTTGAGAGGGGGGAAAGAAAGTCTCAAGCCTTTCATTAACCGTGTGTGAGGGGCTTGGATAGCATCTATGAAAGATCATTATTACATCATTTCACCCCCTTCCCACCTCTTCCCACTAATATGAGACAGACAAATGCTAAATAACTGTGTAATAATACATTACCAGATAGACAACAATGCCAGAAAATATAATAGCCGGCTGCAGCTATGAAACTCCCCCAAAGATATATTTAAAATGTCACTGATGCATAATGTACAATAGAATTGCAGGTTCATTTGGAGGACACGATTTAAAATCTATAAAACTGTACAGTGCTGTTTCCCACTGGGTTTTAGTTTTAGTTGTCCTTTTCTGAATATCAAAAAAAAAAAAACTCCCAAGTAATTTCAACCCAGAGATTTCCTCCATATTTTTCCTTCTTGTTTTTGTTAGTCATGATGTTCTCCAAACCTAGTATCTTCTTGACATGTTGTCTTTTCCTTGGAATGTTTCTGCAGCCTTCACAGGAACCCTAGAAGGTAGATTACACCTTTTGGAGATGTAGCCTGGCCACATAAGGAGACAAGTAGTTGAAATTTGTGTCAAATTGCTTGTTTAAATGACTTGAGCCAACTTCTTAAAGCCAGGACAGCAGGGGTTGAGGATTTTAAAAGTTGGCAGGGGCAAGAATGACACGCTCAGCAGTCACCTGGTGTGCTGCCAACCTTGCCTGGAAGCTTCAAAAAAATAAAACTTTCTCAAAGGACACAAATTAAAAGTCATGTTTCAGCATCCATTAAGGCAAAATTATAGGCTTACATCGCATAGTGAACCACGTTCAGTTTCATTATGCTTAAAATATTTCATTTTATAGATTGAGAATCGGTTGCTAGGAAAACCTTGTGTGGAGTTGTCATAGATAGTGATATTTACTAGGGGATATTTATTGAGGGAGGGTTCTCCTTTGTTCGTTATTCCTGAAAGGATGGAGGATTTTGTTCTTTATACTTTTATAAAAAGTAGAATGCAATTTGGAGTAAGGGTCATGGTTTGAAAACATCTGCCCTGACCTTCTCTAGAGATGAATCCTCGGGGTTTACCTCTCAGAGGAGAGAAGTTAGCAACCTGCTGATTGGGCTCACAGGTGTGTTTTGCTGACTCTCATTTTTTTTTAAATTGCATATATATATATAATATATATACACACACATGCATATATATACAAACATGTTTTTATGTGCACATACACAGACATACAGATTTTATTTTGTGTGTCAACATTGTAGAAAGACTGGGCACAGTGGCTCATGTCTTCTGTATTCCCAGCACTCTAGGAGGCCAAAGTAGGAAGGTTGCTTGAGCCCAGGAGTTCAAGACCAGCCTGGGTAACATAGCAAAACCCCTGTCTCTATTTCTTTTTAATTAATTAATTAAAAACCATTTTAAAAAACCCAAAATTTTATCTGAAAGTCCAGATCTTCAACTCTTCTAGAAAAACTAGAAGACACGGTTGCCTCAAGCCCTCCTTCATTCCCACATGGCCGAATTGGCCAGGTGCTTAGTCAGAGGTGCTTCTGTCTTCTCCAATTCAGCTCAGTACACAGCTGGCCCATCCAATCCTCCTGCCTGACCCCTAGAGGTATCCAAATTTGCCACCTTCTGACTTAGAATATATCATATTCTTATTATCTCTAAAAGATGAAATATCTTTTAAAGAATGTGTGCAGTGTACGGGTTTATCAGGAAAGGGAACAGGGACTTGTTACAACAGTGTTCAGCCTTGAATGTCATGTTGCTTTCATGGCTGTATTGGAATGTTTCCAATAATCCCTCTGACCAGCCCTCATCAATCTGGTTTTGCTAAACTAGTTTCTTGTTATTCTTCCATTTGATGCATGTGGATAAATGCAAATCAAAGCGCACTATTTACTTGTGACTACCTCTGGGATGCCTTCTGCAGTCTCCTCTGCCTCTCTAGCTTGTGGCTTTCAGCGATTGTCAGCAGAGAGACTTTGGTTCTGTACTCCCTGGAGGTTTGCAGAGCCTGAGCCTGGACTCTTCAGTTGCTAACAGTGGTTTCGCCTTCCTCTCTTTTTCAGGCCCTCCAAACCACCACAGCCAGTCGACACTGAGGCCCCCGCTCCCACCCCCTCACAACCACACGCTGTCCCATCACCACTCGTCTGCCAACTCGCTCAACAGGAACTCACTGACCAATCGGCGGAGTCAGATCCACGCCCCGGCTCCGGCACCCAATGACCTGGCCACCACGCCAGAGTCTGTTCAGCTTCAGGACAGCTGGGTGCTAAACAGCAACGTGCCACTGGAAACCCGGTAAGTCCCCATTCCCAACTCACCTAGAGTCATACTCAGGGGTCACCCTACCCCTGAGTCACCGCACAGAGCCACGGGGCGTCTCAGAGTTCTAGTGGGAGAGACATTCTGGGCATAGATAATGAGACAAGTTTACCAACTCGTTCCCTTGGTAATTTGACCCCGGACAGTAGGTTGACAGGTATTTCTTTGTTCACATGTGTCTCCTCTTAATGCTTGTTTACTTTCTTAGACAGCCCGTGTGTACCCAACTAATAGAATTAGCATAACATATTTTTACTCAAAGGCTCATGGGAAACATGCTTATAAGGGTATATTGACTGAAAGCGGCTGATAAATTATGCATTTGGCCTTTCTTGAAGTAATAAATGAAGACTCATTTGAAATTAAGTGTTTGGGGAGACCTTGAGAAACAATCCCTGATTCCAAACTGACAGAAGTATAATTTTAATTTATATTTCATCCGACATGCAGTCTCACTTTAATCCCTCCTGTACACACTAACAGCTTGATGCCTGTGGGGCAAACAATAGTGTATAAAAACAAACAAGGAAACAGGGCAGCTCTTATGTGAGGAGGGAAGAGCTTGGAAAGGAACTCCAGGTCTGGCTTTGTTTTGTTTTGCCTTTGCTTCTCTCCTTTTTTCACCTTTGCTTCTGGTCTTCCAAAACCATGTGTGCTTTCCTGACCTGAAAAGAGACCCTTGGGTCAGGGTGTGGTGGGTGGAAATGTAACTGACAGTTCACGAAGGCAGTGATTGGGCTGGCCAGATATGGAAACAACATTGCTGTTCCATCCTCAGACACTTCCAGGGTTTGTGTGCTCGAAGTGCTATTGTTTCCTTGTCAGGAAGAACCGAGGAGACTAACCAGAGAGAAGGACTAATTCATACTGACCCTTCAAAAAGTTCTCAAATAGATTTTAAACTTTAATAACTTAGGTTCGAGGAAAGACAGAAATAATCTGTAATCTTTCTGATAATGGCCAGAGAGAATTTTCTGCACACCGCTGGAAGCAATTGTGAGAGTCACAGCATTTGGAGTTGTTTCTTATCTATAATGTTTTTTGTTTTATAAGATCTTGAACATTAATATGTGTACACTTTTGTCACTTGTAACCAAACTTAATTTTGTTTTCTGAAAAGTATAGGTTATTTTTAACCATGCCTACAATCTTAATCCCGAAAGCTTAAAATATGTAAAGCCAATACAAACAATATGTGTGTATTATACATAATAGATATATTTAAATATCTGCACTGGTATAGTAACCCACTAATAAACAAGTTTTCTGGAAACTGATTAGTCAACCAGGCTTGACTCGGAATATTGTCCTAGTTGATGACAGTCCTAAAAGGGTGGATAAGATTTTCTGTCTTTTTCCTCTTCCTTTCCATATTTATGAACCACTATAGAGTTTGTTTTCTAGTCAGACTACTTTTACATTAAGACTATTATTTTAAAAATAGTATCTGGATAAAAAGGCTACATAGAGTAGATGAAGAAGGAAGAGAAGGAAGCAAAGAAAAGGAAGAGGAGGTATAATAGCTATAGTCAAAAAAGAAAGAAAGCAGAGGACCACCATCACTATTACCAATCAGTTCTTATTGTGTGCTTTATGTATGATAAACATTAATACTTCTCATGCATGATCTCATTCAAGCCTGAAAGCAATTCGGTGAGATAGGAGGGGACTTTTATTATTGCCATTTTAAAGTTGCAAAATCTAGGGATAGAGGGACAGAGTAACCTGCAAGAAGTCTATAGCTTTGAGCCAAATTGGATGAAATGCTGGCAGTTACTACACACAACATAAGATGGTGAAGTGTCTGATGGGTGAACAACCACAAACCTACATTTATCGCCCTAGTTGTTACATTTACAGGACCAGATCCGTCAGAGTGTCTTCTCTTTGCAAGGAGTCTCCCCTCGGTAGTAAGAGCATCAAGAGGAGCACATAAACATATCTCTCTCCCAACTTCCAGCTCCTGATGTAATCATTGGCTTTACAGGAGAGTTATTTTGAGCAACCATTTGTAATAAAGTATCCTCTTGACAGTATCTAGTAGAGAGGACCAACAAAACAAAGCAGATCACTTTCCCACTTTCCTACAGTAAGCTTTTCCAGAATTTACTTTTTGATCTGTAGCCTTTCTTCAGATCCTTTGGGTAGCTGACATTTCTCCAAGGATTAGGACTTCTCAATGACGGTTTTGGAAGAGGCAAGTTAAAGACATAATTTGATAGGATTGCCAAAACCTTGAAGTCTACCGGAAGGAAAAAACGAGAACAACGTCTGAATATTCTTTGATAAGCATATTCAAGAGCCAAGGATGAGAGATATAAGGCCTTGGAATAGAGCTATGACTAAAATTAAGCAGAGGGTATAGAAGATGGCAAATATTTAAAACTCCATTCATGCAACTGAATATGTGGAACTTGAGTGTTTAACTGGTCTCACACATGAAAACTTTAGCAGTGGTCCACAGAATTTTTTAAATGTATACTTCTCTTTTAAATATTATTAATTCTGTCTCGTATTAACAAATATTTACTGAGTTTCTTGTGTACACCAAGGGCTGTGTCAGGTACCAGGAAGATAATGAAACATAAAACAGATCCTTTCCTTAAAACTCATGTAATATAAAGTAGAAGATAGGTACATAAACAAAAAGAGAGTACAACATATACAATAATGGAAGTGATAGAAGAAACAGGTTAGACTAGGAAAAGCTTCAGGGTCATAGAAAAGTTCTAAATTCAACAACACCTGCAGCTGCTGGTGTAGAACCATCATACATGCAGAGGCCTAGCTACAGGAAACCTCACAACTACCTGTTAGGCTCTTATCAGATGTGCCTGCTAGGATACTTGCAGTGGTCAAGAGTTGACAACCAAGGCAGGAACTAGCTTAGTTAGAGACCCCTGGAGCATGTGCATCAATAGCCAAGTTTGACCTAAGATAACCATAAACCTTCATTGTAATGCTATTAACATAAAATTGCCCTAGAGGAGCTCCCACTCCGATCATATATCTGACACCACGATAATACTGGTATGACCCTATATGGCCTGCAAAGTCCCCTACCTGTCATGAGTGTGGAGTAACAGAGACTCAGCTCTAAGACCACCCATTTTAGAAAAAAATCCACCCCAAACCCACTGCTCAATATCCCTAAGAATAAAAGTTATAATTCAATAATAGTTGGTGGCAGAAAAAGCAGCTTTCTGTAGGCTCTTTCTGCCCATTCCCCTTTCTTGGGTGTACTCTCTTCTTAGTTTAATAAAGCTATTTTCTTATCCAGTTTCTTTGTGTGTCTGTTTGTGACTTCATTTCAAATGTGAACCCAAGAACCTATCATCAACCCTCACACACCAGGAGAGGCACCTCTTCTCCCAGTAATAGAAGTGTGAATGTTACAGCGGCTGTAGAGCAGAAAATATGATTAATTCTCCCAGAAAGATTAGGAAAAATTTCATAGCTGAAGTACTGCTTGAGCTTGGTTTTGAGGAATGAATAGGAGTTCACCTAGTAGAAAAATAAAAAGAAAAGTCACACTGTAACATTTGTTCCTATTCCCAACTATTTTTTCATATGATCTTAGCAACAGAGAAAAAATGTACTCATTCAAATTCTAAAATATTGTGTTTAATGATGTTATTTCATTTTCTTAGCCACAAGAGAGATTGTTGGTATGGGATTTCTTCTTGTTAGGAGCATGGTGTCATACTAGGATTCCCATTCCTATCTTTCATGCCAAATAAGAATTGGTTAATTACATCCTTGAGACAGGACCATTAAACATTCTGGAGGCTGATCATGATTTAATCACCAATGGTGAAAATGCAGTGGAAATTTACAAATAGTTTAACCACCCTTACTCTCCTTAATACAGATTCTGACTGTGATGGAAGGGCTGTATAACTCTAAGTAATGAGCAGACATTCTGCCATACCCAGCCAAGTCCAATGTGTTTCTCTAGAACAATGCGGAAATGAGCCCTTGCCTCTCTGCCTTGCTCTTATGATGTCCCCGTAAGTGTTAATGAGGCATGTTCGATCTTCTCTGAACTTTGCCTTTTCCATTTTTTTGCCTATGACAAGTAGAATTGAAGGGGCTGATTAAGGAGATACTGCCAGAAAATAGGACCATAAAAATTTAGAGTTTAAGGGAAAAAAAGTATACAAGGGGAGTACCGATGTTAATCAAATAAAAGAACAATGCATATGAATTTCTACTACCACAAGCAGCCCACGTATGTATAAATCATAATACAATCCAAGAAAAACCAACATAAGGCACAAGAACTCATGCAAGCCGTCTGTACTGTCTTTTCTAAAGTAGCATGTTACAAAATCACGCCATCCACCACCTTCCTCCCCAGCCTATTCACAGAAGATCATAGAATAAAGTCCACCTGATAGCCCCTATCGCCTCCTTCCTCTAGCTGAGAGTGACAAGGTGAGGAATCTTCCTGGTCAGCTGCTTCCCTGGGAATTTCTGAAGTCAGCTTCTCTTGACTAAAACAAGAATAAAGTAGCTCAATGACAGAACCCAACTTTCCTTCCTCTCTGAATCTATCTGAGCAGCCGGTCGCCAAAGAAAATCTTCAAGTAGGACACAATTTCCCTCTGAGTTTACTTTTGCCCTGACATACTGTAAGCCCAATTTTAATCATCAAGATCCTCAAGCTGCGAACAATTGCAAGTTGCTTTTTTAAATGATCATTAATTATTCATTCTAGAAATATCTATGAGGAGCTACCATTTGCCAGGCAGTGAAGCTTCAGCAAAGAAAAAGGAAAAACAAAGTCCCTGTCCTTACAGAGATTCTAGACTGTATGTAGGCAGAATATAAACAAATGATTGTACAAATGCCCCTTATACCACAACACATGTGGTCAGGGCCATAAGAACATATAGGGAAGCCAGACTCATGGGAAATTGACATTTAAGCTGAGCCCTAAGGACAAGTAGGTGTTAGTCAGGCTTAAAATATGTTCTAGGTGGCAAAAACAATGACCCACTGGGAGAAGAAACACTAAGGTCCCAGGAGGAGAAAGCAAACTAGAAAGGTAGACAAGGACAAGATGGTGCAGGCTTGGGCCATGTTAAGGATTTGGGACTCTACTCGAAGAACAAATAAAAGTCACTGAAGTATTCTAAGCAGGAGACTAGAATAATAAAATAAAGTTTTGTTGTTTTGTTTTTAATGATGGTAGTTGTCGTGTGATAAATGGTTTGCAAATGGAAGGTATGCAAGACTAAACATCTGGCTTGGAGAATATAGTCATAGCTTGAGACCAGCCTGGACAATATAACGAGATCCCATCTCTGCAAAAAAAATTAATACATCAGCCGGGCATGGTGGTACGTTTCTGTATCCAGCTACTTGGTAGGCTGCTGAAGTTGAAAAGTGGCATGTCTTTGATTAGGGTAGTAGTACTTAATATAGAAAGATGTGGGGTATATTCTGAAGATAGAATCAGTAGAAATTAATGATTGGTAGGATGTGAAGATAAAGGTTAGGAGTCCATCAATTTGGGGACTTGGGTGTCTGGGTGAATAGTGATGTCATTTACTGAAGAAGGAGCAGGTTTTGTGGCAGAAAACAAAGTTCCGTTTTGGATATGTGAAATCTATGATGCAATAAGAGAAGCAAGTATAGTTATTGGTTAGACTTATTTTTATGCTAAAATAATGTATATAACAAATAAAATTATCCATTCACAGTATATTTAGTGTATCCAATGCTGTCAGCAGTTGATTTTCTCTTTTAAAAAAGTCTCTGTCCAGCTGGCCATGGTGACTCACACCTGTAATCCCAGCACTTTGGGAGGCCAAGGTGGGAGGATCGCTTAAGCCCAGGAATTTGAGACCAGCCTGGGCAACATAGTGAGATCTCATCTCTGCAAAAAAAAAAAATTAAAACAACAGCCAGACATGGCGGTTCGTGTCTATATCCCAGCTATTTGGTAGACTGATTTGGGAGGATTGTTTGAGCCATGGAGGTCGAGACTGCAGTAAGCTGTTATTGTACTACTTCACACTAGCCTGAAACCTCAATTAAAAAGAAAAAAAAAATCCCTCTCTAGGCTAGGTGAGCGGCTCACACCTGTAGTCTGAACACTTGGGAAGACCCAGGTTGTAGGAATCTGGAGTTCAAGGTTGTAGTGAACTATGATGAGCCACTGAACTCTAGCCTGGGTGACAGAGCAAGACCTTTTCTCTCTCTAAAAGTGAAATAAAATAAAATTTAAAACTCTCCAGAAATTGTATTAAATTTATTCTACATGATCGTATAGGTCTGTGAATAGCAACTTTTCTTTGTCACTTTTTGCTTATCACTTAGCTCTACATGGAAGCTCCTGTTTAATCCCTTAAGCTCTTCTGTTAGGTGTACCTTACTGTCCCTGTTTCCCTTAGAGGGAAACTAAGGCTCAGAGAGATTAAGTTACTTACATGTCACTCAATTAGTAAGTGGCAGAGCTGAGATTTGAACCTGGGTCTACCTGACTCCAAATCCCAAGTTCTTAACCACCACATTATAGTGCCTTTGAAACTGAGGATGTTTAAAAACTGGCATATTCTAGTGGCAAGCAACACATTAATTTGCCTAGGCTATGGAGATGAAGTGGTCAGGGCCATAAGACATATAGGGAAGCCAGATATGATATGAGCTATGGACATAGACTTACTTAGTCATTGTCCAAATCAGGAGCCAAGCAAGATGTAAGGGACTCTTCTCAGCAGCTCTGACGAATTGGTGGTGGCCCAGGATGGTAAATCTGAGGTCTCACTGCTTTGTAGTGGCAGCAGCACAGGGTATGTGTGACCTGATTTACAGGGACAGGTTTACTGCTTCTGCACATGATAAAATGTGAGTGCAGATCGACACCGAAGAAATGAGAAGCATAGCTACTTTTTTAGCTCTGCGATTTGTAGAATTCTTTTTTTTTTTTTTTTGGTTCTAAACAGGGCTCTGCCAGATTGGTAGGAGAAAACCCAGTAGCTGCGGGTACCATCGTTGACCATTTGGGCATCCTTTGAATATCATTGCTGTTCCTGTCAGCAGGAAGCGTGGCCAGCGTTCTGAAAAAGAATTGAGCACGTTGAGCTTGATAAGGGCTATCTAGGGAATCTAATTTCAGTATCAGAACTTTAAAAAAAACACACTTTTTGTCTTCAAGATGAAGTCATCTCCGCCTAATTTGGATGCTTTGTTGGCAGAGCATATTTGGGAATCGAGATTCAAGACCTTTCATAAATAAGGCCTTCACGGAGAAGAAACAAGATTGTTGAACCATCTTCACCATGCTGAGTCCAAAGACTATTCCAAACTTGTTCTCAGATTGATTTTTCCACCTAAGGATTAATTTTCTGACAGAATCACTGACAAGCTTGATCTTTAGAATATTAAACCAAGGCAACCTGTTTGCTTTTTGTTTGTTTGTTTGTTTGTTTTTTAATGTTTTCAAGCGAGGTTTAAAACTAGAATTCATTCTGGGTGAACCAAATGCATTGAAGCACTTTCAAATCAATAGGCAGCTTGATTTCTCTGTATTGCAAAACATTATGCCCCCTCTAAATTCTCATCAGAGGCAACATGGAAATTAATGAGACCTTTAGGTTAGCCTTTCAAGTTCAGCCTTATTTTATAGCTTTACCTTGCCTTTTTGACACCATGATCCCGCCTGGCCACCAGCAGCATTTCACGTTGCAGTGCACTTTAATTTTGCAGTTTTCTTAGTCTTCCTTGGAAACTGGCAGCTTATTAATCTCAATAACTGAGCTGCTCAATAGGCAAGCTCACCAATGAGAGACCAGGCTGTGTCCTTTTTTTTTCTCTTGGCAGATGGAAACAAGGAGGTTGGTTGTTGGATGCACGCAAGAGGGAGAGGTGGTAGAGAAAAAGACGGAGGGGCCTCTCACTTCCCACATCACTTTATGGCAATTGGCAGGAAAATAAAGAGAGCCTCATCTAATCCACTGCTCTGCAATTTATGGCTTGTGGTGTTAAACACACTCAAACCCATTAATAAGAAAATAAATAAAGTGTTGTGGCACGTGTGCAAATTACAAGGTGCATTAAGAAAGAAACAAGCATTACATCTTAGTCAAGACCACTCCAACTTCCACTTGCTTGGCACGGCTTGCAAACTTGGAAGCACCCTTGAAAGTGGAGGTACCCAAAGAGAAGCTGTCCTTTTAAAATTTGGCTGCCTTTGTAAAATTAAAAACGTGTTGATAACTTAAACTTCTTTCACAGTATCACAGCTAAGCCTCTAGGTAGAAAGAACTTATAAAAATCCATCCCGCAGCAGTCTGTGCCATGAGGACCCATCTGCCGATGGAGGCCACCTAGTGGTCATGTATTGTAAGAGCAAGACTCTGCCCTGAACCTGTGTGAACGTTGAAGACTCTTGGGTTAAGTTCACAGTTGAAAAAAGCCCAATATTTCCTTCTCTCTCTGTGCTCTTTCACTCATTCAGCTAATATCAACTGTCATTCCCTTGGGGACATCCTGAAGTCTTCCCCGAGGATATTTTACCTGGCTCAGACAGGGAGAAACTTGATGAAGCACCAGTCCTTTCTAATTCTGGCTCACCCAAGATCCTTTTCTTTTCACAGAAGCCAGATAAGGCATCCACAGTTCTCCCAGGCAGGGGAAGTAGGCTCTGCAACTTTCTGAAGGCTCCTTTGATTTATGAGTCTTGGGCACGCTCACTTTTGTGAGTTGGGATCTTGGGACCCTAGACTTGCAATCTGTCACAAGGTATGCAGCCGTTCTCAGCTGGAGCGGCATTTTTTAGATTATATGGAAGTGTTTAAAAGACTTTTCTCAGGTAGCTTTTTTTTCCCCTCCAAAACCCTCCAGACAGTTTGGAGCTATTCTGTGAGTCTTGTTTGCAAATATTCATTTTTAGAAGCTATAGCAAAAGATCAACCTACATCTGTATCGTCTACAGAAAGGATCCCCCTCAAAATTGTATATTTTCAAAATTTCTTATCGAATCAGTTCTTGTTCAGAATAACTGTTTAGGAGTCAGCAAACACCCCCAATTTTTGCTGTTAGTACTATGTGCACCTTTTATATCCAAAGAGAATGAACAACAGTTCTTTTCTATTTGTGAAATTGTATTGAAATTGTATTTCAATTTGTTAAAGTTTCCATTGGGTACAAGATTTCATGAGTTCATTTCTCAACAATTAGTACCCTTGTAAAGACATTACACACCAATGACATGACATTTAAAATCTTAATTTTAAAAATTATTTGAACAAATGGATTAAAAATCCTGTAGTGGAGGGAAGGTAGAAAATGTTACTATATTTGCATTGATATGTCCTTAGATGAGAATATAAAATGGAAAAGTTAATCTTAGTGACTTTTTAATTTCTTGTCAACCCAGACCCTCTTTACTGTACTTGGGGACACATGATGAGAAGGCAGAGGAAAATATTAGGCCCATTTAAGCATTTGGTGAGACCCCAGGGAAATCTACTCTGCCCTGTCCTCACTCTTGCCAGTGCAGTAAAATGAGGGAATAAATTTGCAAGACCTCTGAGCAAAGGTCAGGGCTATATACATGTGTGTTTCCTGGACTTTCTTGGACTCAGTTTAGGGCTCTTCTTTCTTGCCGTGTCCTAGAGCAGTATGCTGAAAACAGGACTGCAAAGATAAACTTTTTTTTAGCTTCTAACCCTTAAGTCCATGTGAGAAGAAATTGTAGCCTGATTGAAAATCTTTGTAGCCTTGGTACCCTCCCCTACTCTCTCTCTCTCTCCCTCTCCCTCTCCCTCCCTCCCTCTCTCTCTAATTTACTTTCTAAATAAACTATATTTTCTAATCTAAAAAAAAAAAAGACAGAAAGAAAATCTTTCCGCTTCCTGGAAACCACTGAACACTCTTTTTGGTTTTAGACATAATCATCTCTGAAATGCCCTTTTTATGCCAACTATGGTACTAGGTATTTTAGATCATGTTATCAGTATTGCAGCCTTTGGGGATAGATGGTATTGTCCCTTTTAGACATACCAAGAAAACAAGACATGGAAAAGTGGAGGGTTTGGGACAGAGACAAGGTACCGGCAGAAATGGATTCAAGTAGTATTTACACTCAGGCTTTAGGAATCTGTCTCTCAGCCTTGCTTTACTTTGCTTTCCAACGTCATTCTTACACAGGCCTCCTCTGTGAGATCCTAAGGAACTGTAGGATATATGCTCCAGGGAAACCTAACAGAAAAAGAAGCTCTTCTTGATATTTCAGCAACACTCCCTTGACTGAGTCTCATAGAGTCCAATTGGGGTCACGGGCCCTCAACTGACCCAAGCCTCCAGGCTTGGAGAACAGGCCACATTCATTGGCCAGGCCTGGATCACGTGCCCACATCCATCTTACAGTGGTGAGGAAGGAGCATGGCCCATAACCAGACACCGTGTTTGTTAAAAGACAATAAAATGGAGGCCTGGCAGGCAAAAGCCACAGACCAACCCAGTTCAATTTCAATGCTAGCTTGGCCACAGCCCAGCTCTTATTGCCTGATTGCAATGATTTTCCCTTCTGGACATACACAGTCCTGACTGGGGTGGGGGAATTTCAGGGCATCAAGTTATCTCACTTGCCTGAGCGCAGAAGGGAGTTTACAGCTGATTCCAACATGAAGTAGAAAAAACAAGTTTCACTGACTAACTCCCACCTCTTCTGATTCATCACCCTCTCTGGTTCACTTCCCAAACATCCCACGACTTTACCTTTGAGTTCACTGTGGCCACTAAATGCATTTTAACTTTTATTAGTCTCCTGACGTCTCTTGCAAGCTATCGTCTTCTTTCCTGCAAAAGTGCTTGGATTCCACATTTTCTAATTAAAACATGCTCATTTATTGTCTCACTAACCAGTGCTCTTTACGAGGGCTCATGATGAGAAAGTTAACTCACAACATCTCAGTGCATTTCCCATCTCTTGGAAATAGTTGGAGAGGCAGTTTTACCTTTTATAAAGTTGAATTCCTTTGAAGAATTTTTGGTTTTGCTTTTTCATAAACCATGAATGGGAAACATTTAACTCTATGCTTCAAGTACATAATATTGTCAGCAATGCATTTTATCCTCTTTGTTGTGATGTGTGTTGGTGAGACTTTTGCAGGGGTCAGTCATCTCCACAATGAATATAGGTGACATCAGAATGGTTCTATGTTTAATTAGATTAAAAATTTGGGCCTAAAATGCAACATGCCCTAATGTTTGTAATGATGTCGACCAGGTACAGTGGCTTATTCCTGTAATCCCAGCATTTTGGGAGGCTAAGGTGGGAGGATTGCTTGAATACAGGAGTTTGAGACTAGCCTAGGCAACACAGCAAGACCTCATCTCTACAAAAATTTTTTAAAAATTAGCTGGGCATGGTGTGTGCCTGTAATTCTAGCTACTCAGGAGGCCAAAGTGAATGGATCACCTGAGACCAGGAGATCGAGGTTGCAGTGACTCACGATCATGCCTGGCACTCCAGCCTGGGTGACAGAGTGAGACCTGAATTCAAAAAAAAAAAAAAGTTCATTGCTATTTTTGCTTCAGTGTATTAATTTTATATTACCAGAAGTAGTAAGGCTCAGTATAGGGAGGGGGTGAAGATAGCACACGCACATTTAAACCCACCTAGAATTACAATATAATGGGGTATGTGGTATGAACAAAGTAGGAAGGGCGTATTCAGTATATGACTGGGGATTCTTTGTTTTTGCCATTGTTTGCCTTGCCTTTAGAAATATGAAAGCAGTGTTTAAAAAAAATGGGGAATCAGCCTCATGCTCTGCCTATAATGTGCATCTTCACATTCATGTTACCATTCAGCATGGGGGAAAGGCAGTATAAAGCCAAAAGGCTATTTTAGGGAGAAGGTAGAGACAGAGAGAGATTGAAGTAGAGGTGGAGATGACAGAAATATAGATGGGGAGAGAGAGAGAGAGGTCAAGGTTGAGCTAGAGGGAGAGGAGGAGAGAGACGATGAGATGGAGATAGAGATACAGATAGAGAAAGAGAGAGAAATGAGAGGTAGAGGTCAAGGTATAGGGAGAGAGAGAAAGAGAGAGATTATGAGATAGAGATAAAGGTAAAAATAATAGAGATACTGATGGAAATTTTACTTTTATATATATGAAGAGAGAGAGAGAGAGAAATGAGAGATAGAGATCAAGGTAAAAGAAGAGAGAGAGATGATAAGATAGAGAGAGAGATAGAGATGATCTAGAGATAAATGAGTGTTAGAGATAGAGGTAAAAAGAGAAAGGTGATGAGATAGAAATAGAAATGCAAGTGATGGGGGGGAAGAAAAAGAAAAGGTCTGGTGACTAGGATGTGGAAATAAGCAGATGCCCTATTCTGGAAGGTTGGCTTCTTGATTCCGACCACTACATCAGAAGACAGATTAGAAGGACTCGAGTTCAATATGATTTGGATTGGCTAAAATTGAGCCCTGATCATTTAAGAGGAGTCATCATTTGGCCGCATAGAGATAGTTTTCTAACTAGAAGCCATGTCAAGATTGCCCAGTTTAGTCTAATGTCTGCTTTGCAGATGAGGAGCGTGAGGCTCAGAAAGTTCCACGACTCACCAAGGGCTTCCATTCCCAATGTCCGAGTGGGGCTAGAAGGCAAGTTGGAAGGTCAAGATTTCTCCACCACACCTCAGTTTCCTGCACGATTAGCAGGCTTTGGTGCCTACTTATCCAGCACAGGTTCTTTATCTCCATTTTATTCTGCTAAAAGAAAGGTCAAGAATTTAAAGAAAGAATTACAGCACATATTGCAACAGGTTTGGTCTTTTCAGTTATTTTAGTACAAAATGTACACATCCTCTTGGTAAAATATTCAACAGAAGTAGAAAGGAATATATCCTGCTTCTCAGTTTCTATTTTCAAAGAAGTTTTGCTTGAAGGTTTATTATTTTGGGCTTTCAAAAATGTTTATGGATGTCTGAGCATATTTTTTAAGTTTAATAGAAATGAAATCATATACATAGCATATGGCAACCTCCTTATATAACTTAATGAGATATTGTAGAAATCTTTTCAGGTAATTTTGTGTAGACCTACCTCATTCTTTTTAAAAGTCTGTGTAATATTCCATAATGCTCTAATTTATTTAACTAGACTCTTCCTGATGGACATTTAGATTGCTTTCAGATTTTTCTATTACAACAAAACTGCAGCGAAAAGTCTTGTGAATGTATCTTTCTTTACATACTTATATGATTATATTCTAAAGTTAAATTCCTGGAAGTGAAATTGCTAGATCAAAGAGGGTATGCATAATGTGTGTTTTTGCATTTTGATAGATTATGCCAAATTATAACCATCTCGATTCAAATGTTACAATCTCTCTTCAGACCTTCTTCTTGAATGGCCTGAATTTCTTTTTAGGTTTAAAATAAGAGCCCAGAAGTGTATAGCGCTGGCTCTTAGACGTGGACTCGAGAGGACTTTCCTTTTCAAGAAATGATGTGCTAAATAATACTCTAATGCCCTCGAAATGCCAGCACCACTTCTTACACGCCAGGTGTAGTACAAGAGGCATTGCTGTAGGGAGAATCTGACTCACTCACCTCCCCTGGTTCTAGCTGTAGGGCCCTTTCTCTTTATTCCCAGACTGTCTGCAGTGTGGCCTACGTGATTCAAAACACCCAACCCTTGCTGCCTGTTCTTTTCTCATTTATAATTTGGCAATTCTTGAGTTTCCTTCTTCTTCCTGTCTACCTTGCCTCTATCTACCTAACGGGGATATTATAAGAATGTCTAAGACAACTTAGTCAAGTTTCTGAATCCCAAGAGAAATGCCTAGTACAGCAGTATTATTGTTCTAACTATTACAGAAAAGCATTATGATCAAGAGCTTGAAAATCCAGCGAGGAAGACAGCCTCTTTTGTAAAATAAGTATGTGAGGGCTCTGTCAATAAGAGGCCCTCAGGCCAAACTTATATAGTTACTTTATCTGAAACTCCGATTTTATGCTAAATAAGGATTTTTGTATTTCCCACCTCCTGTTGGTAATCTCATTACCAGCTATGCTCGAAGAACTGAAGCTTAATTCAGCCAACATTTGTGGAGGTTCTACTGGCAGCTGAGCACCATAGCTTGGGGGTGAAGATGGGAACGACACAGCCCCTGTCCTCTGAGAATTACAGTCTAGTGGGAGAAAGGCCATGGAGCAAACCAGGTATATTGAGATAGAATATTGTAAGTGGACATGCACTCAGGGGACTAACTGTATGGAGCATGGAGTGATGAGGGCACCCACACCTACCTGTCAGGGAAGCCTGGCTGTCAAGAATGGACTCTGACTTCCATCTGGAAGGAGCAGTGAGAGATGCTCCATCCAAAGAGCGTTCCAGGCAGACAAGAGAGTAAGGCCAGAAAAGCAGGGGTGCACAAGTGTTCTGCTCAACTGAACTGAGACTCAGGAGACAGTGCTAGAGGGGTCTCATGGCCCACATTCAAGGCCACCTTCTAGGCACAGTCAAGCCCCTAGGGTTTATTTTGTGTGGGATGGAGGACCTACAAAGAGATTTACACAAAGGTGTGTTATGGTTAGATTTGCCATGAGGAAAAGGAAAGACCTTGGTTGACACACCAGGAAGGGAGGAACTAAAAGCACATTGCAGTTAACCAATAGGTCTGATGTGGAAGGAAAGGAAGAAAGAAGAGAAGGAGAGAGAGATGGAGGGAGGGAGGGAGGGAGGAAGGGGGGAGATAGAAAAGAAGGAAGAAAGGAGGCATAAAAGGAAAGAGATACAGGGGTGCCAAAAAATGTATACACATTTTAAGTATGACGTTCGCTCAAAAGATAGTGTTAATCAAATGAGTGCTGGCGTCCCCATGAGACAGGCAGGACAGTCAGAGAAAATGGTGGAGGCACAGGTTGAGTGAACATCATACTATATATACATTGCTACCATAATTAAATTCAACTTCAAAAAGTAATACATAGATAGCATCGCTTAAAATGTGTATACATTTTTTTGGCACCTGCCCCTCCATACTCAAAGGAGGCAGTGTGTGGAGATTCATTGATAGTTATCTTGGTAACAGTAACAGCCAACATTCATTGAGGGTCTACTCAGTGTCAGTTGTGTCAGTTGTGTGCTGAGCCCCTCATTTAATCCACACAACATTGCTGAGAAGTAATTTCCATCATTTTCACCATTGAGGAAACTGAGATTTAACAATAAGTTATTTGCCTTAGGCTGCACAGGTTACAAACGGGGCAACCAGGCTCTGAACTCCACATGCTGCCAACAATTTGCCAACTAACCACCACCCTACCAAGCCCCCTGGAATCAGCAGGTGCTGTCCCAGCCTGATCCTGACCCTGACCCTGACTTCTCTTCTTCCTTGCTCCTCCCATTCCTATCATCACTTTCCCCCTCTTCTTTACTTCTCTCCATGGAAAAGCAGACATTACTTTGTTTCTCATGTGACCAATTAACCTCTTGTCAAGCAAAACCTAAGAGCCGAAAAGGATCCCAGTTCAAGTCCAAGGCTTCGAGATGTCTGCAAAGGTAGCCCCCACCCCGCGCCCCCCCAGAGTCGCCTTTGGGTTTTGTTTAATTCTGCCACTTGTAAAGCAAATGCCTGAAGGCGGGCACCTGCCTTTTAGTCTAACACACCACCTCCCTGTCAGGCAGTTTTCAATTTGCCATGCCTCGGCATGTCTAACTGCATCTTCGTCAAGACTTCCAAGATGGCAGTGACAAGCTTTTTGGGTACTTAAGGCAAACGTGCATGACAGTTTTCCTTGACACTTGCATTTTTAAAAAGCCTCGCCCGGGGCCCTAGGAAACCCAGCATTTAAGATACTAGGAACCTTTCAAGGAAGCCAAACTTTCAGAGCCTGCTTCCCTGTTTTGTGATAGGGTTGCTGCAGGATCTGCCTGAGAGTATATTAAGCACCATAGTGATATTTATGTGTTGATGCTAAATGATGGTTGCCTTTTATAATGATGTTTTTTCTTTTTTGATGATTGAAATGTATGTTCTGGGCGTTGACAGTGGGTATGTGGCTGGCCTACAAACATATTTAAATGGCACATTTCTGCAAAGCATTCCTTTCTGAGTGTCCAACAGATATATGTAGGCAGACAGACATGTCACAAGGGTTGCTGTAAAGCTTAATTAATATGCCTGAAGAGCTCTTAATCATTTCATGAAGAGGACTAAATAAGAAGGAAATATTGTACCTATGGCTATTATGCATATAAAGAAATGTGAACAAATATGCTGATAGTCTTCTTATATTTGCTCATGCCTCAAAGGATCTGATGTGAATTCAAATGGAAAAATAAATTATATTAAAGATAACCATCTTTTATTTAAGGGTTAAAAGAATGCAACCGTGTCTTCAACTTAAATGCTAGAAATCTATATACACTGTTGATGTGAAAGAAGCAAATCTATGAGACACAAAAATGAGTAGCAGTTTTCTTTCCTTTTCCTTTGTTTTCTTTCACCTCTACCTGTCCCGTCCCCCACTCCATATCTAAGATTGCTTTGATGATGTAAGAATTTTTGGTAGCTATGAAAGAATTAAGATAAATCAATTTTGTTTCCCTTCCTAGGCCTTTAAGAAATCCCATAAGATACATAATCTGTCCCCTTTAATTTTTATAACACTGATGTACTTTCCTCTTTCTCTTCTTTTTTCTCTTTCCTTCCTCCCTCCCTTCCTTCCTCTCTTCATCTACTCAGCAAATTGGCGTTAAGCATCAATAAAATATAACCATCATTGGGTTTTTTGGTTGGTCGGTTGGTTTTTCCTTATTTCTGGACCTTAGTATACTCATTTAGAAATAGAGACTAATGAATTCAAACTTCATTTCTAAAATGAGGAATACCAGTTCTAAGACTGGGGAGAGGGGTAAATATAAAACTTATGTGGTCAAATAAGTAAGTGGAATGACAAATATTGTAGAGTACTGGGACATTTAGGATATTTTAGTATTAAAGGCTTATGAAGATCTTCAGTAATCTCCTTAATTCTGTTTACTCTAGTATTTCTCAAATATCACAGAACCCTCTCTTCACCTAAAGCTAGTAATATAAAAATACACTTGGTGATCCAAAGAACACACTTCAAGATGTATTTCACTCTGATCTCATAACAGAAGTAGGAAGGTCAGGATTTCTTTAAACCCTCGCTAGGAAGGACTGTATGATGCTATATAATGTTGCTTTTTAAAATAAAAACCTAATCTGTTTCTCCGCCTAAACTTTTAAAACTCATCCACACCTGTATTCATTCATCAAGTTAGGCAATATTGGGCCCTGGTAAGTAAGTACTGTTTATAATACGGTGTTTAGAGTGTGTGTTCAAAATAAAATTTTTTTAAATAAAAAATGTCATAGATAATAGCTTTTCTGGAATGTAAATCTCACTAGGCTCTCACCAAAACCTCTTTTCTGAAATGAGAGCCTTCTAACTTGGGTATGTTCAAACACTTTGTAAGGTATGAAGTGTTTTTACTTTTTCTGCTACTGCTGCCTCTTTGGTGATGCTTCTTGTTTTTGTAACTCATTAAACATTTTCAAAAGCAAGCTCAAGACATAGGAAAGAGGTAAGGAGACTGACAAAATGCTTAGTGCCAACCAGAATTCAACCTTGTTGAGAAGTTCAATGTTGATTGTCATTGTCTACATTTAGAAAACAGCTAGAGGCTCCTCAAGGAGTTAAACATAGAATTACCATATGATCCAGCAATTTCTCTCCCAGGTAGTTTCCCTCAAAGTTACTCAAACAGTTACTTGCACATCAGTGTGCATAGCAGCACTATTCACAATAGCCAAAAGGTAGAAACAACCCAAATGTTCATCAAAACGGATGAATGAATAAATAAGAACACACACACACACACACACACACACACACACACACACACACACATACCACATACACAATGGAATAGTACTCAGCCATAATAAGAATGAAGTACTGATTTATGCTACAATGGATATGAACTTGAAAATATTATGCTAAGTGACAAAAAGTCAGACACAAAAGATCACATAATAATTGTATTGTATGAGTCTATTTTAGCCACATAGTCTATTTGCCAGACCAGGCAAATGTACAGAGGCAAAAACCAGATTAGTGGTTGCCAGGACCTGGGAGTAAGAGAATGGAAGAAAAGAAAGTTACTGCTTAGTGGGTGTGAGGGTTTTTTGGGGGATGGGAAATTAAAATATTTTGAATCTTAAATAGAGGTGGTTGTTGTACAACACTGTGAATGCACTAAATGCCACTGAATTGGACATTTTTAAATGATTGATTTTATATTATGTGGATTTCGTGTCAATACAAAAAAATTTAATTAATTCATTAGAAAAAACCAGCTAGAGGACCAACGTGTTTTCCTTTAAATGAAAGGTCTACTCAAGAGAGATAAGAAGCAGGGCATGGCGGCTCATGCCTGTAATCCCAGCACTTTGGGAGGCCAAGGTGAAAGGATGGCCTGAGTTCAGGGGTTTGAGACCAGTCTGAGCAACTTGTCAAGACCTCGTCTCTACAACAAATCAAAAAATTCGCTGGGTGTAGTAGTGCCTGTGGTTCCAAATATTTGGAAGGCTGAGGTGGAAGGATCACCTGAGCCCCCCGCAGGTTGAAGCTGCGGTGGCCATGAGCATGCCGCTGCACTCTAGCCTGGATGACAGAGTGAAGAGCAACTCAAAAAAAAAGAGAGAGAGAGAGAAGATAGGCTGGAAAATCAATCTCTTGCTCTAGTCTTTTTAAAGAAAGTTGCTAGAACAAAAAGCCTGTTCCCAAAACATGCCTTGAAATGGTTACCTCTGAAGTTACAACACAAAATACAAGTACATGCGATTTGATTAATACTGGATTAATCCAAGTTGTGATATGTTAACATCTGAAAGACTATCAACATGATCTCCATTCAGCATCACAATGAATGCAACTCTTCAGCTTGAAGTCATGAGGCATCAAAGATAAGGAAATAAAGAAAGATGTACTAGGCAAGCCTCCTAAATTGCAGAGGTCAGGGGGAAAAGGGAAAAATAAATGGATTCCTCCCTCGGAAAAGGGAAAATGTAGGGTTTTTCCGAGATAAAACCCATTCTGATTACATTCTATTAAAAGTGATTTGGAAGAAAAAATGCACCATGAAACCTTCACATTTGCATAGATGCCAAACCTATGAAGATAAACTGCTCTGTAGGTAGGTAGGCAGATTAGAAGCAAATATGTCTACCAGGACTTCTTCCTGACTTAAAGAAAGTTTACCTCTGAGGTCCCAGTTACAAACCACGGACTGGCCAGGAGATTCATGTAAACCAGTGCCTGCACATGTCTATTCATCGGGTTGCTGTGAGAAGAAGGAGGGAAGGGCTGCAAAATGCACAACTTCCCTAAGTAGGATCTTAGAACTGAATCAAGAATGCATCATCCCACTATTATCTAAAGCTATTGAGTGTCCATGGTGGAAATAAGCAACATGATGATGACTGTCATCCCTCAAGAATGACAGATAAGGCTGAGCTTGGTGGCTCAGCCTGTAATTCCAACACTTTGGGAGGCCGAGGCGAGTGGATTGCCTGAGCCCACAGGTTCAAGACCCACCTGGACAACTTGGCGGGACCTCATCTCTACAATAAATCAAAAATTAGCTGGGCATGGTAGTGCACACCTGTAGTTCTGGCTACTTAGAAGGCTGAGGCGGAAGGATCACTGGAGCCCAGCAGGTCGAGGCTGTGGTGGCCAGGAGCATGCCACTGCACTCCAGTCTGGGTGACAGAGTGAGACTTCAACTCAAAAGAAAAAAAAAAAGAATGACAGAAAAGTTGAGGAGAATTCCAATTTAAAAGATCAAGAAACTAGAGAGACTTTCATGCAACCCATCAAAAGCCTCAGAATAGAAAGACAAAGGTTTCTCAAAGGATTTAAAATAACTATGTGCAGGGATAACGAGAACATGATCTTGTTCACCAAAATTTTGAGAACCAGGGTCCCCAGATTTCAGACAGAGCATCCTCCTTGGAGAAGACACTACAGGACAGATAACTAGAACTGTCACATCTGGGAGCAGATAGAAAACTTCCTGTGGGCCAGCTTCTGTGCTCTCAGACTGTATTTATGTTCTCTTTCATTCTTCTAACTGTTCTGTGGTATATTTTTATTTTTATTATTTTTGAGACAAGATCTCCCTCAGTCACCCAAACTGGAGTACAATGGCACAATCAGAGCTCACCTCAGTCTCAACCCTCTGGACTCAAGAGCTCTTCCCACCTCAGTCTCCCATATAGTTAGGACTGCAGGCACACACTACCATTCCCTAGCTAATTTTTGCTTTTTAGAGATGGGGTCTTCCTATATTGCCCAGGTTAGTCTTGAACTCCTGGCCTTAAGTGATCCTTCCACCTTGGCCTCCCAAAGTGCTAGGATTACAGGTATGAGCTACCACGCCCCGTCCTGTGATAGAAATATTCTTATTATTAATTTATTCATGTTGTTAATGCCTCCATGCTTTAGAGGAGGCATCTGAGGCTCAGGGAGATAAGCTTTCCCTGATGGAGTTGAGGTTCAAGTCCAAGTGTGCCTGGCTCCAAAGCCTATAGACTTTTCATTCTATCATAATTGGTGAAGACCTCCAGCAGAACTTGTGAGCACCTACTACGAAAAGGGAAAGGTACCAGTAAGCAAAAGATAGAGGGCCTGACTTAGTAATTTGACTGAAGAGACAAGACAAACATGCAAAACGAATATAATTGCGTAAAGTAGAATATGACAAAGGGACATACCCTAAGGGTCCTTCCAGCTCAAACATCCTCTGACTCTCTGAATGGCACAGGCAATAAGCACGTTGGTAGAAATCATTCCCTCACAGATTGCATCTGATGGGTGTGTTCTTTCTTCATCTACCTCTGGCTGCCAGGGAACCAAATGTTAAGTCCATTTGAAACGGCTGTCTCTACACTCCCATGTGATAGGGTGCAACGAATTCAAGGTCAAATTTGAAGTCAAAGTCAGAATCTTTGGGGTTTTGTTTCCCCCCACTATATCAAAACACTTACCAATTAACTTGAAAAAAGTCACCAAGTTAATGACTCCAGGGGAAGGGAAAAAAAAAAATGATTCTTCATCTCATCCCAAAGACTCTGAAACGAATTTGCTCACAAAACACCAGATTTCTTTAGTGACCTCGAGAGACCTTGCCTGTCACACTGAGCAGTGTATCATTTCATGGAGGAAAAAAAAAAGTTTTACCAGGAAAAATGTTATGTTATATCACAGTGTGACACTATTTAAATATCAAGAGTCAAAGCTTCTATTTAGAAGACGGAAGGCAATAAATTGAGTTGCTAATTATTCCAGCTGTGAGTATTTTTGGTTCGGCTGCAAATTTTGAAGAGGGCAAAATAGAGGATTTTCCTGTTGTTCGTGGCATATGCAAATGTGGTGGCAGTCCCCTATGAGCTGAAAGGTTCAGGGATGAGAAACCTTGAAAGCCTATTTTTTTCTTGAATCAAAATGGGTTTGAGTCTAAGCGAATGGAACCGTGATATGAAATGGACTTTTAACTACACTAATGGGGTTACTGGCTTCTTGTTTTCTATACTTGGAAAATAGCAATTTTTAAAAAATGTTTTTTCACCCATTCACAATATTTCAATGTAACAAAACTGCACATGTATCCCTTAAATCAAATCAAATCAAATCAAATTGTAAAGTAAAAAATAACACGTAAACAAAAAACGTTTTAAAAATTAAGTTCGATTTTAAAAGCAGGTCACTTCTCAACTCAGACAAAAATTCCAGACTGGAAGAAGAGAACAAGCATATTAGTAATGTCCCAAATCTCTTCTCCTTCTGATAAAATTGTCTGGGGGCAGGAGGGTGGGGTGTCTGCAGTTCTCCAGTCACCATGCTAAAGAGAACAACTCACTCATTTGACAAATATTTTAAATGAGTTGGACACTGTACTAGGTCAAGGAGATTTAATAAAGAGTAAGATATACTGTACATGGTTCCTGCCCTCGGGAGATTAATAGCTACCTTTATTGACCATTCACTAGATGTCAATCTCAATGCTAAGCTTTTCACATGAATAAACTCATCCAATCCCCCTAACAAGCCCATGAAGTAGCTACCATCATTTTCAACTGCCTAGTGAGGTTAAGTAACTTGCCCAAGGTCACACAGTGACGAGTATAGAAGCCAGGACCCAAACTCTGGTTGTCTGAGTCTAGAATTTGCAGGCTTCGAACTGCCTTCTGGATGTGAGCCTATTGGTTTTTCAAATAATTAAATTAATAATAATAATGACAGTAAAAGAATGGTCCTACGGAGAAAAACATCTTACTATAAACATCAAATATTGACCAGTCTGTCCCTCAAAATTATAAGAGAATTTTGCTTTCTATTTTTCAAATTTCTATATTTGACTTTTTGTAATATGTATGTTTTACATTTGCAAACAGGAAAATAAAGACTGAATGCTTAAGAGATTTCCTAGTTTTGTTGTTCAAGTAGGAATCAGTAGTGTAGTATCTATCATCTTTTGTATAAGCTTTGTTTTTCCACTTCATCTTGTATGTTTCTCTCCCTTCCTCTTCTCCCTTGCTTTCCATGCGCATGTCTCTATATGTCTCTGTCTCTCTCAGGAACCTACACATTGAATTTTCCTTCAACCACCATCACTCCCTCTCATATTGGAGTATAAAAATGGAGCCAGAAAGTGTGGTAGTTATTTAAACTCTCTCCAGCTAAATGTTTTATTATAACTCCTGAAAACCTAATTACAGTAACTTTACATGCTACAGTACCCTTTATGGGCTGCCTCTTTATTAAACTTACTCTTTTAGAGACAATAAACCGAATGCTTCAAAGGGCATGGCCAGGACCAGTGAAATGCAATGAAATCTGGAGTTTTCTAGTGCACAACTGCTCTCCCTCACTGAGCTCCACGCCCCCCTTCCTTGGGTTTTTCTGCCTCTGTCCTTTCTCTGGCTTTTAATCAAATTTCATCACTGCATGTATGATGTTAAAAATATTTCAGGAATTAATGGGCTGTGTATCAATGTCTCATCCACTGCTCTGAATACCCATGAATTTATTTACTGGGGAGGTCAATTTTCTCGGTAGAACAACAGTCAACACCTGGTTTTTCTGATAACCAGAGTAGTTTTTTTTGCACAGGTTGCTACGTTGAGACCATTCAAGACTTTTACTGTGTTTCAAGGACATTTTCTGCAGCAGACTTCTTGAGCACAGAGAACACGCCCGCCCTACTAGTCGTTAGTTGTCCTAGTTAGCTGGATGATCCGCTGTGACCAGATAGTGGACGAGAGAGAGAGAGAGAGAGAGAGCGAGCGAGAGGAAACGACCTTTTGCAGTTGAGGTGGCACAATTATTTGTGTAGCCCATTTCTGTTTCACATCCCTGCTGGGATTTTCCCCTGGAAATAAAACCAAACCAACAAAAAATAGGGAGATCTCACTAGTTGCAAACTGGAAAATGGTACTTGGTGTTAAGGAATTTTATGTATTTGTTTGCTTTTTACTTTGGTAGGGTTTGAGGTGAATGACTGAGTTTACTTGTGATTGACTCAGAGAGTAAGAATAAAAAGGAAAAGTATTTTTTGGTGCCTCAGGTAATTTAACCAGCCATCACTTCTTGAAGCTTCTACTCTAAATTAGTTAAGCTCCCTCTGTGTCATAGGAATAAAATAAAAATTCACAGCATTTTGAATTGGTGGAGTTCTTCTTGCATGGATGTTATGCATGAGTTTTTTGCTTGTTAGACTTCTTTTTAAAATCTTCCATGGTTATTTAACCAGAGACAATGTATGTCCTTAATTTTCTAAGCCAATTTGAAGCAGAGGCCTGGTTCACCAAGATTCTGCCTCAAATCCATGTCTTTGCTGACATGTAAAGTGTGTGGAAGAATGGCTGTTAGGCTGTTAGGCATGCTCTCTCAGTTTTTATTAAATGGTTTTGTTTCCACAAGAGGAAAAGTGATGACATTTACCAAAAAGATTGATAGTTTAGGATGAAGTGATGATCTCTGTATTCTTAAGCGATCACTGGGACCAGGTGTGGTGGCTCATGTCTGTAATCCCAGCACTTTGGGAGGCCAAGGCAGAAGGATTGCTTGAGCCCAGAAGTTCAAGACCGGCCTAGGTAACACAGCAAGACCTCATCTCTACAAAGAAATCAAAAAATTAGCCAGGCGTGGTGGTACACACCTGTAGTCCCAGCTACTCAGAACCTTGATTCAAATAAATAAATAAATAAAATTTAAAGGCAAACAAGAAAGAAATCACTGAGCACCAAGATGCAGAGCTGAGCATACAGAGGGACTATTCTCTCTTGGCCTCACTATTCAATCCTGAGCTGCTAACCTGTGCTGGGCAGAATGATGAATGCTGGTACCAAAGCCCCCGTCCTCCATGTGGCTAGGAAGGGAAGGAAGTGTGTGAGCTCCTCTTTTATTTTTTGTAAAACATCAAGGACTGGTTTTCTCTATCTCTTGGAGTGTTCACAAACTCCAAGGACAGCACTTTGGGGGCCCCTCATTTGCCTTGCCTTTCCAAGGCACAAGTGGCCAATTCTGAGAGCAATTGAGTTGTGCTTGAAAAATGTCAAGTGCATTTGGAAACTACACATTTTTGCTGACGCCTGGAGTCCTGAGCTGAGCTGCTTCTATGACCGACCACTGGGCAGAAGTTTGGTTGGAGCATCACAAATGATTCATCTGAACACACTGAGCAGGCTCCTTGGGGGCGGTGGGTGGGGGAGCTGTCTTAATAGCTGGTTCAGGGACAAATCAGAAGTCCTCTAAGCCTTCTTGGTCCTCCTTGTAACCATCTGGACAGACCATTACCTTGTGAGTTTTACTTCATTTTATTTGATTTTCCTGCTGCATATGCCTGTGATTCTTGGGTGAATCGAATCTTGTATGTTTTACAACTTACAACTTTTTATTATAGAAGAATATTACAGTGGAAGAATAACCACCTCGTTGTAACAATTGCTATCATTTTCCATATTTGCCTTTGTCTCTTTTTTATAGAGATTGAGAGAGAGATCTTTTTGCCGAATTCTTTGAATGTTAGGTTACAGACTTCATGACACTTCACCCTAAAGACGTCCCCATTCAAAGCTTGCATTTAAAAAAATATGTCTACTAACAATCTGGTGTGTCCTGTGTAAGTAGATGCATTTGGAAGGTGCAGAAATGATTAGGGTATAGTTTTAAGCTTTAATATACATTAGAAACACCAAGGAAGCTTCTTAACCAATATACTCCCATCCCCCATCCTCAGATCTGGAAGCAGCCCAGGAATTTGTACTGTTTTTAACAGAGCACTCAAGAGATGCCAAAGAAGGTATTTATGGAACACAATCTGAAGATCACTTCTACAGAATCTTTCTTTTTCTATTTGTTTGCTGAATTTAATCTTCTAAAGATTAGTAACACCAGGGTGTAAATGTATCATGGGAGAAATAGGATTTGACATATCGTTTGGTATTTTTGTTTAATCATTTTAAACACCAGAAACTGGAAAGAAGGGATGTGATCATGAAATGGGTTTCATTTCACTGTGATCATCACAGACACCAGGATGCTGATGGGAGGCCCTAGAGACACACCCTACAAGGGTTTATGCTGTGCTGAAATATACACAGGTTGTTCTTCTGTGGAGGGAACTGACTTTGTGTGTATAAATATAGATACTTCCTTGTATGCACATAGGCAAACTTGTAAATCTGTTTAGAAAATAGGAGTCAACATGACAGGAGGAGCCTTAGTTTTAAAATTAAAAATGTTCAAAGTACTGTCCTTTTAGCATTCATTATTTTGGCCTTGGAAAAGGTTAGAACTTGTTCATTTAACAAAGACTTGTAGAGTGCCCACTGTGTCTGGGCTCTGTTCTAGATGTCAGGTTACAGCATGAATGAATACCAGACTATTTTCAGCTTCGTAGAAATCCAGTTCTAATGATGGAGACAGACAATAAATCATATATATATATATATATATATATATATATATATATATATACACACACAATTATATATTATATTATATATATTATATATTTTACACACACAAAGAAAAATAGGGCAGTCATAATGGGTAGAAAGTAATAGAGAATAAAGAGGGCCAGAGGAGATTTCTCTGAGAAAGTGATACTAGAGCAGAGAATTGAATGACATGAGGGAATAAGCTGTGCAGATATTTCCAGGTGGAGGGAATGGCAAGTGCAAAGGCCCCAGGGCAGGAAGATATGATATGATGAGGAATAGCAAAAGGACAATGTGATGGACAGAGTGAGGGAGGTTGATAGGGGCAGAGACTTAACTGGAGAGGTAGCCAGAGGGCAAACCGTGCAAGGTGTTATGGATCATGAGAAAGAAAGACTTCTGAGTTCATTCTAATGGTTATTGGAAGTCTTTACTTGGGGGAAGGGTGAACTTGGTGACACGTAGCATGTGACGTGTGACATCTGACTTCCTTTTTAGAAGAAAGCATAGAAAACAGACTGGCCCATCAAGGGGACAACTTAAGATCTCATGAAGCAATAAAATGTAATAAACATATCCTTCTATTTTTCTTACAAACGAGTTTATTAAAAATAACATTAAAGCCAATTTAAATTTCCTAATTTTCATGTTGTTATTCTCATGTTGATAAAACATTCTTATTTTCAGATTATTTATTCTGTCCATAAATATGATGTTTAGACTCTGGAGATACCAAGTGTGATATCTACCAGTATCGAGTGTCTAGGGGTTGACAATCTAGTTGGGGCAGACACTTATTTGCCGGGCTTGGTGGCTCAGCCTGTAATCCCGCACCTTTGGGAGGCTGAGGAGAGTGGATTGCCTGAGCCCGCGGGTTAGAGACCCGCCCGGGCAACTTGGTGAGACCTCATCTCTACAGTAAAAATCAAAATTAGCCAGGCATGATAGAGCGCGCCTGTAGTTCCAGCTACTTGGAAGGCTGAGGCGGAAGGATCGCTGGAGCCAAGCAGGTCGAGGCTGCGGTGGCCGGGAGCGGCCACTGCACTCCAGTCTGGGCAACAGAGTGAGACTCTAACTCAAAAAAATATATATTTGTTTATTTATACATATTCATACACATAGACATATTCACACACATAGGCATGAATATTATGAGTACACGAATGATGGGAGTGGTGTTAGAATAGGTTTCCCAGGTGGGTGGCTGGAAGGTGAATGGAAGTTGGCGGGGGGGGGTTGGCTGGGGCAGGCAGGGAAAGTCATGCCACAGAGCACTGCACAGTATTCGCAAGGGCATGGCTGCGTGAATGGCTTGTTAAGGGAAAATGTGTCTTCTGCTGTGCCTGAAGAGCATGGGCTAGAGACTGGGATAGAAAACTGTATAGTGGTTGTAGGGGAGCCTGGTCCCCTTTGGAATTTAGATTTCCTCGCTTAGGCATGGGAGTATAACCAGGGGTGTGTAAGCTGGACACAATGGCATTGTGGCTTGGGAAGGAAAGGGCAGGAGGGCTAACGGAGAGGGTTGGCCGGAGAGGTTTTCAGAAATGAAATTGACGGGCCTCTTTAAGCTATTGGATGAGGAGAGGCAAGGGGGGAGGTGAAAATTACTAGTTTCTTGAGTAACTGGGAGTAATGGGAGTGTACAGAGGAGTGGTTTTCAGAATGTAAAGGAAAAGAGTTTGGTTGTGACTTGTTCAAGATAGCCACAAAATGTGGAAGATGAAATGCCACATTTCATCCACAACATTCCAATACACGACAGGAATGTAGGTCAAGAGCTCAGGGAAGAAGTGGAGCGAGATAGAATAGAGATCTGGAAACTTCAGACAGAAATCAGTGACGCCCAAAGCCGTGGGAATAGACAGAGTCCCCAAGGAAGCGAAAGACTGGTGTTCGTATATTTTTAAATACTCATTAATGACTCCTTACAATGTCTTTAGATTCCTCTATTTTAGTTTGAGTTCCTATTTTCACTACCCACTCTTAGAGAATAGTTCAAGAAATACATTTGAGGGAGTTCTAAGACACACATCCCAGGGTTTCTCCCTCAGCCTTTCTGCTGAATGTGTGTCGCCTCATCATAAAGCCATGGACTATTATTTCACGAGTAGAAGAACTCTTCAGGTGTTCGCTCGACGTTTGTCAAGCTTTAAATTAAAATTCATGTTTCAGGCTCCTAATGTAGCTCTGAAAAATTCATAATAAAAGCTATTGTTACAGGCTGGGCCCTTACTATGAGACACACCTTGGCTTATTTTTCCTGCACAATCTTGTGTCTTCTCACAACAATCAGATATGAGGAACCTATACTCCCATTGCCTCCATTTTACAGATGAGGAGATGGAGATTCTCAAGAGCAGCATTAGATAAATTATGTGAGCTTTCTTGTCCAGGAATGGTACTACCAGGTCTCCAATCCAAATTTGTCTTGCTCCAAAATGCTGCTATAAACACCATATCTGCTGCCTCCTCTTCCCAAAGCCCCTTTTAATCTGGAGCATTAAAAGAGAGCTGTTGGACAAGGAATCCAAAGCCTTAATTCTGGAACCAAACTTGTAGGCTTTGTTTATTTTAATGTTAGTGATGTTAAATAATTCACTAATCAGATACTCATTTTCTGAAATGGTTGTCAGTCATATTGGGCTCCTTTGATCTCTGTAAGGATTAAAATACTTTCAAGGTTTTATCTGGAGGCAGCCAAGATACAAATATTTGTAATGACAGCAATCCTGCCTCAGAATCCCACTGGGAAAGACTGCTAACACCTAGATATGAGGGCAGTATGGTGTAGTAGGACTGACTAAAGCTTCTAAAAGCTCTAGCTGGATGTAAAAATAAAAATATTAAAAAATCATGCAGACTAGAGTTTGTGCCCCAACGACCCTGCTTGCTAACTCCAAGTTTCAGTTTTCCCATCTATAAAATTGGGGGGATAATAGTACCTGCCTCATAGGGTTAATGTGAGGTTTAATTGCAAGTAGAACATTTAGCATTGTCACTAACACATCGTGTTGGTCAATAAATAAAGTCGCACCTCCTGAAGATGTGAAGAAAAACAAAATGCCTATATTAACATTTTGAAACTTTAGAATTGCAGCTGAGTAAAACTGCAAAAGAATGAGAAGACTCCATTCATTCATGCATGCATTCATTCATTCATTAGCCAAGGTCTTTCTTGCATGTTGGGCTTTGAAAGTCTTCCCTGCATGTTGGGTACTGGGAACACAAGGATGAAACAAGGTACAAAATAAGACCCCTTCCCTGGCCCCCAGCTGCTCAGACTATAGCATTACTTAACCTGTGCCTTTAAGTCACTGTATATTTCCTGAAAGACAAGTAATTTAAAACAAGGTATATAGCAAGTCACATTTGAAGTCTTATAAATGGCATGTATAAGAAAGAGAATGATCTGTTGTCAGAGAACTGATGGTCCTTGAAGCATTCTTGGAGCAATAGAGGAGAAGTTTTATCCCCTTCTATACTGTATGTTCTACTATATGACTCTACAGTGTGGCAGTCACACCAAAGCTCTGGCTACCAAGGATACTTTGTTCAATAGAGAGGCAAAGATGATTTCAAAGAAATAACCATAATCACATGACTTAGAGAGGCAGTCTCAGAGCAGGAAGCAGGATTGAGAGGGGAAGTGAAAACAATACAGGAATCAGGGTCAAGAGAGAGATTAAGGGCTTAAGGTAACATGTAAAAGCACAGGCTATGGAAAGATAGAGCTCTGGGTTTAAATCCTCAGACAGTTGCTTGGTTTTTCCAAGCCTTATTCCTCCGGTCCAAGTTGGGGATATTATAATATTTAGTTAATAAATGGTCACAACAGTGTATTTCAAGTGCCTTTCAATAGTAGATATCTAACAGGTGATAACACTTATCAGCATCTCATCCTCCTCCTCCTCCTCATCTTCTCTGAGCGAGTGAATTTTTCAGGTTCCATATTTTCTTTGAAAACTTTGCAGGGTTGTTGTGGAAGATAACATCTAGATGCATATGTAAAAGTAGAACATTTTGCAAGTTTATGGAATTAATTTATGTCACCATCAAATGTCACGTTCACCCCTTCCTCCACACCCGGGCGAGGTTAGTTAGCTAGGATTATACTGGGCCCATGTAAATCAGAGAGAAAGAAAAGACAGCCACACGTTGTCCATGAGCTACCCACCTGCTCACCCACGGCCACTCTGACTCTCTCCCTCTTCCTGGCAGACACTTCCTCTTCAAGACCTCCTCGGGGAGCACCCCCTTGTTCAGCAGCTCTTCCCCGGGATACCCTCTGACCTCAGGAACTGTTTACACGCCACCTCCCCGCCTGCTGCCCAGGAATACCTTCTCCAGGAAGGCCTTCAAGCTGAAGAAGCCCTCCAAATACTGCAGCTGGAAATGCGCTGCCCTGTCGGCCATCGCCGCGGCCCTGCTCTTGGCTATATTGCTGGCGTATTTCATAGGTAAGTCAGGGTGACCTTGCCCATCAACCCCAAGTGTGGCAATGTGAGGGAGGGGGCACGGACTTGTGGTCTAGAGGCCTTCTGTTTCGGTACGATTTGCTGCTTGGCTCCTGAAAGACATAATCATGAGTGATGGATGGGAGTGATTTTTCCCTCCTGAAATCCATTTAGATCTGATGAGTTTCTCCTCCATGTCTCTAAATGACATTTATCAGAAGGGAAATTAAGCATTCTTACTGTATCCTTTCATGGAGATGAGCTGAGAATTGTCATTCCCACCAACCCATCCCTCACTCCCAGAGTAGCCTTTCAGTTTTTTCCATCCTTGGGTTTTAACCCGGGTCTCTGCTCTAAAATCCATGCAACATTGCTTCACTTCAGCCCAAAACTGAACAGAAGAAGGATAGAGGTTGGGCATGCCAGAACACATCTTGATTCAAGAGAAAGCCAAAGTAGCCAGGTTATTTTCAGAGTGGTGGAACAGGAACGAGAGGCCAGAGCTTCCATCCAGGTCTTTATGCAGAATCAAATCACCCAGATCAGATGTGGTTGACCTTGCCCGCATCCCTTCCCTGTCCTCGGTTCCCCCAGCCTCAATTCTCATCCCACCACATGCAGCTGCATCTGAATCAGATTTGCCTCCCCTGGCAACTGTGACTCTGGTGACTCCGTGTATGACTTAGGACAGCGGATTGGTGGAGTCGCTGGGTACCTTTCTTCCCATGCCAAGGATGTTGGTTTGCATCCATGGAGTAAAGCCATGTAACCATGGAAAGTGGCAGATGCTGAGAGCTCAGGGGCAGGTTGCCACGGGCATATGGGCATCCCAGGCTGGACACAAAGCCTGCTCACAGCTCCCAGCCCTGACGAAGAGCTCTCGTGCTGCTGTTCTGTCAACTGGGCTTGCCAAAGGCAGATCTCCTTGCCCAGGAAGAGGCCATAGTGATGTTTGTTAAAGTTTATTTGAAACACTTGATGGCTCTGGCTCAGTTTCAGGGCAGCTATGACAGACCTGCCCAGTTTGACTGGGCTATGTTGCAAAGTAAACCTATAAAACACCAGCTAAAAGAGGTCAACTACAAAACAGTTCCCAACATGTCTATGGAAACGCCTCCCGTTTAAGAGCAAAGAAAAAGCAACCATGTTTGCCTTGTCCCTTCCCCCAACATAAGCCTTCCTTTCGCATTCAGCATTGGGCACTCCCCCACTTCCTTCACCTGCAGGCAGGCAGCATGGCTCCTGCCAGAGAAGGAATTGGCCCAGCACTTCCCAGACCATCCCACTTAAGCTTGCTTGGTGACAGAATAGCGTGACCATGAACCCCAGCGATCTGGGACCCTGCCCGAGACAGACCAATCCATGCCAACAATCGATGTTAATGTTTTGCTGTCTTCCATAATATTGCTATGCTTGTCTTAATATGGAAACATAAGCATTTATATTCTTTACCTGTTGCATTTCTCAGGAATGCTTTCCCAAACTGAGAAAATTGAAACTCTAGGGAAAGGGGTCATGTTTATCTGGGGTTTTGCAAAAGTCTATGCTCTCTAAACCTGAGCTCCACCTGGGGACAGAGGTCTGAGACCCAAGTACCCCTAATTTCAAGTCATGCTTGCTTCTCACTTACCTCTTGATTAAGGTTGGAGGAGTGGACTGACTTAAGAAAGAGGAAGGACATCTGCTGCCTCCCTCCATCCCTTGAGTAGGATCTTGTGTGTTGTTAAAGGTGGCTTTATGTGCTCAGGGGGCTGGTAGAAGCAAATTGAATGTGCCTTTGGGGTCTTTGCATGATTTGGCTTTGTGTCAGAAACTGCAAAAAGGATCCACCTGCTTACTTCTAGGGCTTAATGTTCTGCTGGGCCAACTGGCACCACAGGGAGCCCAGATATGGAAATTGAGGCACTGCCTGCCTCAGCCAATAGCATCTCCAGTGTGCCTCCCACTCCACTTACAGGAGAGAGATAGATGGCTAATGCCTGATTTACTGAACTTGATAGTTAAAATATAATAGCTTTCTGTAAGGGCGCGCATATAAATGGGAAACTGTATAGTGAGAGTTTAATGTTTTAATCGGGTATGTAACTTGTAAATGATGGATTAAGAAATATATTTATCTTCAGTCTGGAGGCTACTGGAAGCTGGACCTGAGCATCTTAGGATGGTTTATTAGTTTATAATCCATCATTTCCTATTATGTATGCTTTAGGTAAGATGATGCTTTAACCCTGCAGTATCGAAGAATAGTTTATGACTCCAGATGAGTGATGTAATAGACCGATTTGCCCAGCAGTGATGGTGGCAATCATGTAGCTACAGGCCTACTCTCTGCTTCTCTCCAGAGGTGACCAAGCACGGTGAGGGATCAGGACCCTGAGTGCTGATCTTGGCCCCAGTGATCCCTTTCTCCTTAGCCCTGGCAAAGTTGTTTGCCTTCTGGGTCTTGGTTTCCTAAGTACAGCACAGGGGCAGGATGGTTATTTACGTGCAGAAACTCTGAAGTATGGTAAGGATTAATTAATGTGTATAAATCACTTTGAAGATGAAAAGCAGTATATTATTAATTACAAAGCTGCAGGGGCATAAACAGTGCACTGCAAACACAGAGGAAAGTCTGTTGGGAGCAGCCTGTGATTGTGCCTATGTAGAAAATAAGTCATCAGGGAAGGGCAGAAAAGCAATGTAAAAACCAAGGCCCTCCTACTAAGGAGACTGGTGCATTTACAGCCCGAGTCCTTCCTGATTCACATGTGACTCTGGGTTCCACGAGAACATGACAGGTCCCGAAATTGAAGCATCAGCCCCAGGACATTTATGGACAGGCAGTGGGTTCAAGCCTGCCAGGCACTGTGACAAATAAGTCAAATTATCTTCCTTGCATGTTCAAACCCGTAGAGAGAAGAGTTTCCAGAAATGAGCAATTTGGAATAGCTCAGCCCCCTGACAAGTTCTTGCCAGATCCAGGCCTGTGGGGGAGTGTAGAAGCAGAATGCCAGCCCTTGCACAAATTGGAAGACACAGGTCTTTAGCAGCTCAGGAAAGATCCCCCCAGTTCCTACTCACACAGCTGGGGTCAGAGAACTTTTACGATATGCTCTTCCATCAGACCCTCTCTGTGCCAAATTCTCCCAGTGTACAAACATCATGGAATAAACCGCTCTGAAAAGCTGAATAAACCACCAGGGGGCCACTTGGTGCATCACTGAGCCCCTGGCCTAAACAGTTCCTAAAGAACACTGCTTAAGAAGAATTTGACTATGAAACCCTCTCAGGAACTTGTCTTTCTTCCTCGGGCAGCTCAAGCACTTTCATTTCATTGCCTACAATGCCAGAGGTCTCTCTCTATCCCTAAGTTTTTGAATCATGTAACCAACACAGTGGTTCTCACCTGTTTTATACCTAATGTATTGTATTATCTTCATAGTATACAAAACAGTCATTGGTTAGAAGCTCCTACCTGCTTAGAACTGGAAGTGTCTCCATTTGAAGCACTTTTATATAATTCATTAATTGAATCCTATGCCTAATCACCCACTTATACTCCAGCAGAAAATAACAGGCATATTATGATCATTTGACAGACTGCAAAGCCAAGACTAAGCCCTTGGTCTTCTGATGCCCAGTCAAAGGTCGTTTACTTGACTCCTCTCTCCTCAAGATTGCATTTAGCCAGTCTCTCAAATACTGAACGGAACTTGAATGATCCTTTTGGTAGCATTAACTCACCTTACCCTCTGCTTCCTCTCCTTCCTGAATTATCTTATAACACAGTAGATAGAAACCACACCACCTTCTCAGTCTCCTAAACTGAGAATAGTCTCATATTTCTGCTTTCTCAACTATCGTCTGTTACAAGAATCAGCAAGTGTTTTCTGAAAAAAGTTAGATAGTAAACATTTTTGGTGCATGCTCCACAGAATTACAATTGCTCAAAGTTGCTGTTGTAACTCAAAAGCAGCCATAGATAGTGTGTATACAAACAGGCCTGGCCGTGCACCCATAAACCTTTAATTATGGATGCTGGAATTTGACTTTTATGTAATTTTCATGAGTCATGAAGTATTATTCTTCTTTTTATTTTTTTCAACCATTTAAAATGCAAACCCATTGCTTAGGTTATATGCCATAAAAAAAAACAGGTCCCAATGCAGTGGCTCATGCCTGTAATCCTGGTTCTTTAGGTGGCCTAGGTGGGAGGATTACTTGAGCCCAGGAGTTCAAGACCAGCCTAGGCAACATATTGAGACCTTGTCACTACAACAAAATTAAAAAATTAGTCAGGCATGGTGTTGTAAGCCTGTAGTTCCAGCTACTCAGGAGGCCTAGGAATTCAAGGCTATTATGAGTTATGATTGTGCCATTGCACTCACTCCTGCCTGGGCAACAGAGTGAGACTCTGACTCAAAAAAAAAAAAAAAATATGGCAGACTGGTTTTGGTCCACAGGCTGTAGTTTGTCAACCTCTGGTTATATTACTGTTCATTTCCTAAGAATACCTTTCAGAGTGTCTTCATCTTTGTGAAAAATAATTGCTTTCCAACTGGCTAAGAGTCCTACCATATGTCCACTATCAATGAAGCAGATGATTGACATTTTCTGATACTACAATCCCATCTCATAATGAATAATTACATCAGACTTTCTGGCTCAAACCAAAAAGTAGGAAAAGCAGTCACTTTTTCCTTAGTTAAAATCCTTTAGAGGATAAAATTTTGCATCTTAATATCATAGCTTTCAACTAGACTGCTTGAAACAATGTTCCAATCCATGGATGGAATGGTATTGCCTATTCATTTTTGCCTAGGACTCATTTCTCCTCAATCTTCAGTTATCTCGAGTTCCTCTGCAAAATTATCACCTGTTTTTTGTTGTTATTGCTGCTGCTGCTGTTGTTGTTTTGCGGCAGGGTCTCACTCTTTTGACCAAGCTGGAGCACAGTAGCGTGACTGAAGCTTACCACAGCCTGGACCACCTGGGCTCAAGAGATTCTCAGCCTCCCAAGTAGTTGGGACTATAGGTGCACGCCAACACTCTGGCTAATTTTTTGAATTTTTGGGGGGGGTAGAGCTGAGGTCTCGCTATGTTGCCCAGGCTGGTCTCAAACTCCTGAGCGCAAGCAAACCTCCCGCCTCAGCCTCCCAGAGTGGAGGAATTAGAGGCATGAGCCACCATACCCGGGCTTTGCCTGTTTTTAAAAGTTACTTGGCATCTGATGCCTTCGTTGTTGAGGTTTTTTAACAGATTATAACAGTGCTGGGTCATGGAATGACCACATTGCTTTCTTGACCCAGGTTAACATTGGAATAGATCTAGTTTCCTTAAAAGGCAGGGCTACCCCACGTCAAGGAAGAAAGATGCTTCTGATGCGTGACTTTGTTGTTGAAGTCCGGATAATCCTAGAAACACTAAGATGAGAATCAACACAACAGTGCAGCATGACATGGGACTCAGACTCTCACCCCTGTGTTAGAAAAACAATACATAACACCCGCCGAGCTTCTGTCAAAGATGCTTCACGTGGTTGGAAAAGGAAGGAGGTAGAGAGAAAGATAAGAGCATTTATGTCATCCTAAATTAGTTCTTAGCTCTTCAGATCTCTGCCAAACTAAAATACATATATATATATTAGAAAGTCACCTTGTCTTTTTTCACTACAGTAATTCCTGCCAAATATGAAATACTATGTTTGAAGTAAGCTGCTCAGCGCTCTGTCTTCTGCCACTCTGACTTTGATCTGGAAAGAACGCGGGCCATCAACATGTCAGGATGTTAAAAGTGTGGTAATTTGGGGTGCTTTCAGTTTCTTTTGAAAACAATGAGAGATTATTTTCTATGGAAACTAAAAGCCTACCATGTGTTTAAAGTTGCTACACTTGAAAATTGATATGTTGAGACTTATACTGATGAAATCTGCGTTCTCGGCTGCTATTTTGTGTATTCTCATCTCGCTGAACAGAGCAGGTTTGGGGAAAACATAAAGAAAATGACAGAAAATGATGAGAGCGGTACACTTGCCTGGCATTCTTTGTGAGGGTGCAGTCTAGGAAAAATGTCGGTCCCCTCACTCAGACTCACTGCTCCTTGACTATGCAGAGAGATCGGAAATGTCTCCCTCCTGTATGAATTCCAAATTGTGTACTTCCTGCACTAAAGGACAAAATGCTGGTGATTAAATCTGATCAGTCCAGCAAATAACATTTCTACCCAACTTCCCAGCCCCAGATGGTCAAACTGAGAAAAAGAGCAGCTCACAAAGAAGTCAGGGGACCCAGTTATGTTATCTCTTCCAATGTTGGTAGCAGACTTTTTATCTAATAGATATGTTAATGTGCTCTTAACCTGATAATAAAGTCCTGTCAGTGCTCACATACTAGTGAGTCTTTGGCAGTGAGACTGCTGTTTTATAACTGTATACCTGATTTCAGAGGGCCTGTCAATTTATGGAAACTCAATTAAAGTATTCATTAGCTGGGTCTCCATCACTGAGAGCCATGTGGCAATATTCGTACCTCATGTTTGACATTCAGAAAAGATGAATTCTTCTGCTTCAGAAAAGGATATAGTCTCTTTAAAAACATATTTGTGCAACTTAGGAAACTCTGAAATGCTTCAGATGGTCAGCAGCTGTGGTGAGATGACTTTGTCTTCTTCCCTGAGATACCTGTCAGAAATCAGGACAGTCAGCCAATGCAGGTCATGGGCAGATGCTGGGGATAAGAACCAGGAAGCGGTTTTTGGTCCTGACTTCGTGGAGCAATACAGAGCCAGAGAGGAGTAGATGTGAGAGCCCCATGTGTCTCAAGGACCACAAGGAAACAATAACGGTATTATCTGCCAACCCAGAACTTCATGCCTCCACAGAGCACGTGTTGAGTAAATGAATATAGGGTGTTCGCCACCTACAGTCCCTAAAACCATCATTCAGGCCTTTAACCTGGACTTTCTTTCTGTCACAATGGTCTCTCTAGCAGTCGTCCATCTAGAAGCAGTGATAGGATGCTGGAATATCAATGTCGCCTTCTCCACACACTCTGCCTATTTGACTGGACCCTCAGGGTGGTGACCAAGCCAAGAGACCCTTTAGCTTCCACAGAGAGCTTAAACTCTCCATTCCTAAGTCTTCTATTTGTTCATTGATTTATGCTTGGGATTTCATGATCTTGGATCCTGGGCACAACTTCTAATGTACTGTAAATAAGTGTTATTTCATTCTATGTTTTAGCTGTAACATACTACAGGTCCTTACCTTACCTTGGTAATTAGGCAGGAAATACCTTGATGTAACAGAATGTACCTACATGGACCTTGGTGTTGGAGAGGCCAGTTTTGAATTCTGGCCTGTGTATATAAAAGCCATGTGACTGCTGGCTTGTTATTTAATCTGTCTGTACCTTAGTTTCTCCATCCAAAAAATAGGGATAATTTCTACTCAGCGTTTACTGAAATGATAGATACACACAACTCCTCATAAAATCTAATATGTTGTCAATTATAAGTACCATTATTGTGCACCCCTGGGGGAGGGAGTTGTCAATTAAACAATGATATGATTTCTTAGCATTTATAATTTTTATTTTATATATTTGGAAGAAGGTAGACACAGATCACCTGGATTGATTTTACAGCCATGTGAGTAGATAGGTCCGTGGTCACAAAGGCCTTGTAAGACAACTCCAATGATGAGGTGCATTTGGTTTCAGACTTGTGAAAATATGAAAAAAAAACAGAGTCTTAGCATCAGTGAACCTGGTGGTACCCAGCACACAATAGAAGCTCAATTAAATTAAGTTATTGTGATTATTGTATTAGCTACCACACCCCTAACCCAGGTCCAATGAAAAGAATAAACCAGATTCTTGGTGTATCCCTAGAATAGTCACTAGTACTACCTAGGACCTTGTAGGCGATCAACAATTCTTTTTTGAATTAGTGAATGCTGATTAGGGCTATGTCTCAGTTGTACCATTTGTGGAAGATATTCTCCAAATACCCAGAATCCCCAATCCTTAGTTTTATTTGTTGCTCCACGTAAAGGGAAGTTTTTGATTCCCTGATGTTGTAATGGCCTCTGTTCCCAAATTGCAATCCTGAGTTAGAAAGCATTTAGGCAAAGGAATGATTAGGGGGCCCATGTAAGCAACACTTTTAAGCCCCCTAGCAGAAATCTGTGATTCCCTGAAATTGGGAGAATTGGCTGAGTAAAACTGGGAAGTGTTTGTGTCTGGCATACAGCCATCATTTGGCACTCATATTACAAAAGTGTAACAGAATGTAGTTGGAGTTCAAGGTGAAGAAGCAAATAATGGCATAAATCTGAAAGTCTGTTGGCTATTTCTCTGTAAATGAGGATGTGCTAAGAAATGAAAGCAATCACTACAAGACACCAAGTTGAGAAAAGAACTATTATATGGTGAATTAGGTCTGTGTACACAAGCCATACAGAATCTTTTGTGCTCTGAAATGCCTTGCTTAGTTGTGTAGCCTCATAGGACAGAAACCTGACCCAAAGAAAACTGCTAAAACATATGTGTTTCTCTTAAGGTCACCTTAAACAAGACTTCTTTGTGTCCTCCACTGAGAATTTCTTTCTAGCAAATTTGTACTGTGATTGTTAAGAATAGACACCCAGAATTTTTGCCTGAGTCCTTTTCTTATCAAACAAGTCATTTATTAAATTGATGTCTCATAATAAGATTCTCCACGTTAGAAGACAAATAGTCCATCAACTATATTAACGTGTTTAACATTCCCATAAAAAGAAGATAAAGCATTGCATGTTCTGCTAATTTTGCTTTTTATATTATCAACCTTCTGGCCTTAATAAGTAAATATCACAAGGTATCAGAAAACATAACAGCACTAAACTACATGTTGGTAAGAAAATAGTTTTGCTAACGAAAACACTGCCCGCCCTTCTTGGAAAAAGAAAAAATATATATAAGATACGTAATATGTATCATCTTTCAAAGGCTTTTTTTTTTTTCTTCTAAAAACCAGAGCTCTGGGTGAGAACAGAGAAGCTTTGCCTCCAACCTCTGCATTTCTTTCATCATGACTTTCTTCACAGCTGCCAGGGAAGGCCCTTCCCTTGGGATGGGTTTTCAGTTGAGTTAGGTCATTTGTGGGAAGATTTGTGCAAACATGTTCGGCACTCCCCGAGGGGCTCTGATCTTGATAAAAGAAGAGCATATTACCTTGCTTTTGCCTTTGCAGTCATGATGCAATTCTCTCAGTTTGCTTACTTATATTACACCATGAGCATCTTAAAGTCGTGTTAATAAAGTTTAGATTAGACTTGCTTATGTTCCACAGGGGAAGGTAAGTGGCAGTGTGTCAGATTCATTCTCTTCTTCAGGTCATGAGAAACAAGATGACATCTTTCAAGAAAGTTCAGTTTGCCTTTGAATTCGAAGCATTTTTGAAACTAGTCTAAGGGCTGCCTTGATGCCCCAAATTTTGCAAACATTGACTTCTGGGGCATTAGCTAAATTTAGAGTAAGTGTGTTTAAACTTTCTTTTAATAACAAGATTTGCAGACTTCCTGAATCTCAAGAGAATTGAGGATTAAGACTCTTATTCCCATGAAAAAAATTCTTGTAACTTTGTGTATTAATTTTATGTTACTAATTTTATGTTAACTAATTTAGAATTTAATAAATTTACATGTATAGATATATATATTAATTTTATGATTTCCATTGGGCAAGAAATTTCACTTTAGCATGTGACTGGCCAGTCACATCATCTGCTGGATTCTGCTGACCAGCCTCAGAATCCAGGACATTTGTACTTAAAATTTTCTCCTGGATCTAGAGTCTAATAAGCAACCCCATAAAACAGTACACTTAAACCGGGCTCGGTGGCTCAGCCTGTAATCCCATGCATTTGGAAGGCTGAGGTGAGTGGATTTGAGACCCGCCTGGGCAACTTGGCAAGACCTCATCTCTACAATAAAATCAAAAACTTAGCTGGGCACGGTAGCGCGTGCCTGTAGTTCCAGCTACTCGGAAGGCTGAGGCGGAAGGATCGCCGGAGCCCGCAGGTCGAGGCTGCGGTGGCCAGGAGCGGCCACTGCACTCCAGCCTGGGCAACAGAGTGAGACTCCAAGTCAAAAAAAAAAAAGTACACTTAAAAGGAAAGTTTAAAGAGCCTGGGGGGGAGGGTGGATAAGTTATGTTTTACATAAACAACTTGGGTCATGATATAAATCAGACACACACAGTGGTGATAGAAGGCCTCTGAGTTTCATTTTTCCCAGGACCATCAGAGAATAGAAGCTCTTATACTCAAAAGCTTTTTATAAACTGGTTGGTATGAATCAATGGTCAGTTATCCTTTTTGTTCCCTAGAACGGTGGTCTAACCGTTGTAAAATAAAAGAAATTGAGGACAGTAGTGTCTATTTTTATCCAATCTGTTTTTATCAAATGAGGACATTATATTCTCCCAAATTTAAAAACTATAAAGCTTTTAAGAAAAACCAAACCAAAAAACTGACTTGCGGTTAGCTTATACATCTTGGAACAGAAGCAGGGAAGAGTCAAGAGCCAAAGAAAGATGGGATTAAATTAAGATAAGAAGCAAGAAAAAGGCATAAGATGTTGTGACTAGAGTCATTAGAAACATTAACTAGCAGCACATACGACAAAATGCCACACATCTATCAGGAAAAAACATGGAACAATTAAAGGACACAATTATTGGGGGGATGCGAATAAGACCCAGCACATCAAGTTACATATAATCTTCCATACCATTTCTTGAACCAATAAGTCCAACCAAGGTAATGAGATGAAAAGGCATCGTTGAGAATTGCTTGGAGGTGCTGTTTCACTGCCTCCTGTTACATCATTAAACTTTGGGTCCCCTCATGAACTACTTAAACAACAGTGGACAGCTCAATATTTTTCCAAATAAACCAGAAAGTTACCATGATAAAGGAAACTGAATTTATAGACCCAGCAGACTCTTTCCTGATAGATGAAAGTAATGTTTCAGCCGGGATCTGTGGCTCAGCCTGTAATCCCATGCCTTTGGGAGGCTGAGGTGAGTGGATTGCCTGAGCCCGCAGGTTCGAGACCCGCCTGGGCAACTTGGCGAGACCTCATCTCTACAATAAATAAAAAATTAGCCGGGTGTGGTAGCGCGTGCCTGTAGTTCCAGCTACTCGGAAGGCTGAGGCGGAAGGATCGCCAGAGCCCGGCAGGTCGAGGCTGCAGTGACCGGAAGCGGCCACTGCACTCCAGTCTGGGCGACAGAGTGAGACTCCAACACACACACACAAAAAAAGAAAGTAATGTTTCTAATGTTGAACATCAATCTATATTTCAAATATAGGATGAAGGGGATCCTTGAAAGGTAACGTCTCCTACAAAATCATTTTGTCCTGGACATGGTTTATCTTCTTCTGTGTCTAGTTGATATCCATGCAATTCAGCTACAATCTTTGCTGCTGAAAATGATGTAAGAGGTGGAAAGAATGAATGTGGCTACTGGTCCCCAGAGAGCATTGACAGTTGGGGGTTCCAAATTGCCTTTGTCTTCAAATGCATTGTCATCGGAATGACCCTTAAAGTCACAGAGCAAGTAGATTTGCTTTTTAATCAAGTGAGGACATTCTCAAAAATCTTTTCAATCCTAATCAAAAATCTACACGAATGAGGAGAATTAGTTTGTACCAGACCCTTCCTCTGCCTCATTTTGCTTATTTTTGTGGTGCAAAGAAAGGTCCGGTAGAGATATTTGAGGTTATCCTGCAATTTTAACCTAATCAAATTCCATGGATTTATGAACTGCTAGCCCTTGGGAAAGATCCTCAATCCCAAATGGGACCATTCCTGGTCTAAACCAGGACATAAGTATGCCCACGTCATGGCTAGTGGTGATAGGGACAGGGAAGTAGAGTGGTGAAAGAGAAGGAAAGAGAGATGAACTCCTGTATTGGGATGTGTGCAAATGGCAGGGGGCCGTACACACACACACACACACACACACACACACACACACACACACACACCACTATTCCCACACCCCTTGCTTCGAATGTGCTGGTCAAAGTCATCTTTTAATATGTGTACATTTGATGGTGAATTTGGTTTGACTTTCAGGAAACCAACTTCTGGTCCAGCTCCCAGAGGTTTAATCTTTTGCACTGTTTATTTGCATTTGCACAGATATGGATGCCACTGTTTCCTTCTCCTCCTCTCCCCTAACCTATACATTCTACCTTTAAATACCCTTGGGGGATGCTAGATTTATCCTGCTCTGTCAAGTTTAATTTTTAAAAAATAATATACATAATATGAAACAACAATAGTTAGTTTTATTTTAGACTTTTTAAAAATTTGCCTTGCTGCCTATCTGTGCCTTTTCCCCCAACTTCTGTGACTATCCATCCGCTCACTCCCACTTCTGCCCTTGGTTCTTTCAGTGGAAGGTCACTAGGGTGAAGGTGCTGCCTCAGGCCTCATGAACGTGGCCCTGTCTGGGAGGAAAAGTCTCTATTTCTTTTATGGGGAGGTGAGTGCTGATTACATGGTGTTTTATTCTTCTCTTTCAAACTGCCAGGGATTAAGCCTTTTGGAAAGGTCAGCTGACCCAACAGTGATATCCATATTGTCGTGAAATACCAATGGCTTATTTTAATGTCAGAGGCAAATAGGAGAGGGGACCCAACGAAATGATCTGTGACTAACTTAATCTTGAAGGAAAGAATGTTCTGTCCTGTTTTGTATGACTGAGGGATTTATTAAATAAGCCACAGACCGCACCCAGGGAGAATGCTGTCAAAATATTAAAAAAAAAAAAAAAATACGAAGATCACACAAAAGCCAAGCCTGAACCCTGCTTATAGGTGCATCTTCGAATACCCTTGCTAACTTTACCCACACCCTTTGTAATTCTTCCTTCATTACATACTACTGCTGCCTCACCCAAGAACTTTACTGTGCTTGTGTCTGTCACAATTCCAACAAAACAAAAACCCAAAAACCTGGTTGATTGAGGAGATACCCAGAGTGGACTAAAACAACTATTGGCTTGTTGTGACACTTCAAAAATCACTTACCAGGGCCAGGCACAATGGTTCATGCCTATAATCCCAGCTTTTCAGAAGCCCAAGGCAGGAAACACTTGAGCCCAGGAGTTTGAAACCAGCCTGGGCAACATAGCAAGACCCTGTCTTTATTTAAAAAAAAAAAAAAAATCCAGGCATGGTGGTGTATACCGGTAGTCCCAGCTATTCAGGAGGCAGAGGCAGAGGTGGAAGATCACGTTAGCCTAGAAGTTTGAGGCTGCAGTAAGCTATAATCAAGCCACTGGCCTCCAGCCTAGGAAACAGATCAAGACCCTACCTCAAAAAAAAAAAAAAAAAATCACTTACCAGGATGGTCATACAATAGGAGTTTTGTTGGAAGAACTGGTCTGGAATCTCTCTTGGTGGAAGTGTAAAGAGAGACTCCCAACATGAAAAGTAACTAGATGTGAATTGCAGAAACATGGAAAAACTCTTTATAGTGTGTGAATAATGCTGCACAATTGTGACTGCTTTTTCATGGATGTGATAGTCCGAGTGGGGTACAGACCCCAGTGGCAGAGAACTTTTTTTTTTTTGGAATGCAGAGAGAAAAATAAACAAGCACCATAAGAAAAATCAAGGATGCAAAGAGAGAAAAACATGAGAAAGCATGCCTTTAAGTAACTGTAGCATATCTGGTATATATATATAGACATATATTCCTGGGAATAAAAAAGGAGTGGGAGACAAGATGAATAGCCGGAGGGGATTCTAGTTTCCATCGGCTTCTATAGAACAAGAGAGACCTACATGCTTGCCACTGCCTCGTGAATAAACGAAGCTCAACCTTCATGGTCAGTTCAGAAAATCTCCTGACTTAGATTAAGCCAGTTCTTATTTTTCCACTGGATGATGAGGGCTACAGTTTTAGTCCATCTGTCCCCAGCATCCTGAGAGACTCTATCCATTTATCTTCAAAAGTCAAAGAAGTGAGAGGGAGAAATAAAGCTGGTGGCCCAGGAAAGATTACCCTAAGTTGAACGGGGGACTTAACATCACTTCCCTGAGCCACCTGACCGTGGAAGTGTCCTGAGGTTCTAGAACGCAAGGGTTGCTGTGGCATCTTGACTGAAGGTTTTCCGCATGTGCATAAAGATTCTCCATGTAGAAAAGAATTTTTATGTGGGGCTTTAATACCTTTGAATGCGCGTTGAGAATAACACTGACATGCTTTCACCGTAGCCTTGGAATCCTAAAATAAATAATAGAAAAATTGTGATTTAAAATATAATTCTAAATACTAACTGGGGCCTGCTGCCTAGATGAGTAATAAGCTTCAATAAATGTGTGACAGGCACAAGGCTCTTCAGTATGAAGAGTAGTGAGGCCTCAGAAATAGAAATCGGTTTTTCATTACATGAGGGATTATGTTCAGCCTGACTGTGGAGCTGTTCACGGAGGCTCAGCTGCATGGTCTGCCCGCGGCCGTATTAACCAGTAATAGTAAAACAGTGACGCGTTGCCCGAAACAGAGATTTGTTTTAGGGAAGAGAGAGAAAGGTCGCTTTCTCCTGCTTAAGTCAGGATTAGCATTGTTTACTACACACTTTCCCTTAAACTTCTATCCGTCTGTGCTAATGAGCTGCAATTTGAGCCAGTTCCACCTGGGTTCCTGCTGCACTGAGCCAGCCGGGGATGGAGAAATCGGGGTGGTTTGGAGTGGTGGTTATAGCCGTTTTGTCTCCACCCACCTATGCTCATCCACACGCACAAGGTCTTTTGGAAGTCTGTATGGGGTTTTATTTGTTAATTTCAAGCAAACTCAGCTATCCATTGGATATCCATCCACCTCAGGAGTTCGCAAATCAGCATGTGCACCCCAGCCCTCCCTCTTCATCAAGACTGAGATGTGAAGTGGAAAAGCTGATACAAGTTCAGTGCGACGTCACCCTGCCTCTTGGTGACCCAGGAGACTATGGGGTCTTCAAAGATGAGTTTCAGTAGTGATCTGAGAAAGGTTTGGGGACTTGGTACAGAAGGGCACCCATCGTGAGGAAAGTTGATTATAAATCTGATATAGGTTTTCTTTTCCACACATTAACCCAAGATTCCCTTCTTAAACCAAATAATGACTCACTGAAACTTTACATATATATGTGTATATGTGTGTGTGTGTGTGTGTGTGTGTGTGTATTGAAAACAGGATTTATTGAGAGGATAGAAAAGCTCCCACTGTGGGAGGGGACCCAAAGGGGTTGTCAAAACTATATATTTCAAGAATAATTGTTCACCTGATCGGAAGACCTGATTTGTAGTCTTAACAGTTCTTCATTATAAGTTCCAGCTGGGGATTAGAGTAGTACAGGGAAGAAACCCTGAATTCGGATTAGGAAACTAAGCTCAAACCTGAGTGCTTTTGGGGGAAAGTCAATTAAATTCCCTAAGCCTTGACTTTCTCAACTAATAACAGCAAATAACAGTAATAATAATAATGATGATAGCTTTGTCATCATAATTCTATGTAAAGTTTAAAGTAGGTATTGATTTTTCTTTTCTTTCTTTAGTCAGAGTCTCACTCTTGTCACCTAGGTTGGAGTACAGTGGCACAATCATTTCTCATCAGTCTTGACATCTTGGGCTTGGGCATTCCTTCCACCTCAGCCTCCAAGTAGCTGTAATTACAGGCATGTGCCACCATACCCGGCTAATTTTTTTTTTTTTTTTTTTTTAGAGATGGGGGTCTCAGTATGCTGCCCAGGTTGGTCAAGAACCTGGGCTCAAGCCATCCTCTCACCTCAGCCTCCCAAAGTGCTGGGATTACAAATGTGAGCCACCATGCCCAGCTGATATTTTATTATTATTACTTCATTATTTTTTTTTATTAGTGCATTCATTCAAGAGAAAACACACAGAGATTCTAAATTGCAATTTAGCAATTGGGCTATTGATGTTCAGAGAAGGGAGAAACCCCCAAGGGCTGGAGTAATTGAAGATAACTGGGTGGAAGAAGTTCTAGGCTAACCACGTCCTAGGAAGATGGCTAGAAATTGAAGTAGGAATGGGCCAAGAAGCATTCCAGACAGGGGAATTAGCAGCAGGAAAGGTGAGAGGAGAGACCAGAATTAATAGGAATGGTGAGGAGAGGGTGTCTGCTAAGGCAGTGAAAATAGTGGAGAAGGTAGAACAAGACCAGGTGACCGACAGCCTTGAAATCTGGCAGGAGGTTTAATTTGATTAATTTCACAAGAGGGAGGGGCTTCAAATTCATAAGCAGGAGTGTAATACGATAAAATTATGACATGATATTATGTCATTTACCTAGTAGATGCTCCTTAAATATTTATTTGTTGACTGACGATTCAGCATAGATTGGAGAATTGGACAGGAGACAGGGAGACTTCTCAAAAGGCTCTGGTAATAAGCAGTGAGTGTGCATCAGTGAGGTCCAGTTATAGGGGAAGTCATGGAAATAGGGTTTCAGGTGAACCCACAAGAGATTTCTTCCAAAGAAAAGACAGATTTGTGATAAAATTTGTATCATATTGACTATAGAGATGAAGAAGACAGAGTGTCTAATATGGCCTTAAGGTTTCTATATTATCAGGATGGAGGAACTGAAAATAAAAAAATTAACCCACCATCTTTAAATCACCACTCCCTTTTCTAAAAGCATGGTTGGCCCAAACATTTTTTATTGGTATGTAATTCTACCAGGGTTGGCTAGAAGCCATTCTTTTTTAATGTGCTCAGTAAATCTCTGTGCAGTTTCTTTATTATGAGAGGGCCCTTTGATCCAATAAAACCCATCAAGACCCCTTCTGAGGCATTCACTTTGGATTTTGAATGAAAGTCTGGAGAGGAAAAAGGAGAACAGAATTGGGTTAAAACTATACTCTAAAAGGCTAACAAAATTCCTCCATAACACAGTCCTTAGGTATAGTGCAAATTTAGTGAACCAAGAAAAGGTATCGGGATATATGTTAAAACTCAGCACACCCATTTATAACCAGGAAAACACACTGCAGGACATGAAGGCACTTGCCTGTACAAATGCAGAATGCGGTCCTGGGAGTCTAAACCATTGCCCTTTTTTGACTTGGGGCAGTGAAGCTTACAAATGAAAATCCTAAAAGAAAAAACATGCCTTTTGATCAGCTGGTTAGAGGCAGGTTTGAAATTATGATAAATCGGCTACATATTCACTCTATGAGCAGGTTTAAACGCTATTGCATCTGCCTGTGTATCTGCAAGTGAGACGGTCTCCCTGCACCAGGCTGAAGGGTGAGATGGATGAAGTTGGTTATGGGTTTATGGATCCGGGCAGAGAGGGCTAGACATCAGGGAACGAGCCTTTGCCCTCCTCCCCCGCCCTCTCTCTGTACCACACTGAAGTCTCGATTTATTTCTATGCTTTAACATTTGACTGAAGTGCATGAAATACCCTCTCAAGTGCTAGGTGCCCAAAGTACACCATCAAACACCATGCCTACCTGGGGAATTTAGATTTTGCCTCCAAACTAACCAAGACCCCAGGGATACTTTAGTTTGTGCTACCTGGATTGACCATATAGAGGTGCCTAAATTTAGTAGGCAACTATGTCTCTGTGCTTTCTTTTTATCTTCACCCTTCTTCTCATCTTTTCAAGTCTCTTTTGTACTACAAAGGAGCAGGAGATATGTCTTGCCCATGAAGCCAAATATCTCATTTCAGTGCAGCATTTGACCCTACATCATGATACAGGTCTTTAGGGAGTCCCAAATCAGGATCTATTTCCAGGCTCAGTGGGATTAAGCCTGAGGTCAGACCTTGTCTTCTCCACTTCACCCCAGAAGAGAGGCAATGCTATGATACTGTGATGAACCCACCCTCAAAGCCTGCAGCCTTGTCTAGCCCTCACAAGAGAGAAGTTACTGGAGTTGAATGTCACATCTGGTGTAAGAACTTATTTTGTTTCATTTTATTTTATTTTATTTTATTTCAAAGAGATAAGGTCTCACTATGTTGTCCAGGCATGTCTCAAACTCCTGGCTTCAAGCGATCCTCCCACCTCAGCCTCTCAAAGTGCTAGGATTACAGATCTGAGCCACCAAGCCAGGCCTTGTGTGAGAATTAATTGTAGTGTACATTCCCAGCAAGTCCATAACTCAATAATTGTGGAGAATTATTTTCAATGACATTTACATTTAGTCGACTTATCAGCCAGGTTAAAATAATCGCAGGATAACTATGGTATTATTGTCTGATCGTGGTCCTATAGCTAACAACACTCTGAAAGCCTCTTTAAAATATAAAGGAAACCTGCCCTTGGGAATTCAAAGATTGCATGAGAGCTGTAAGACAACCAGGAGAAGTTTAGAGTGGAGTTTGGAACAAAGTGAACAGGCTCTTAACCATAGATAAAATTGTAAAGAGAACAGCTTACACCGTTCTTGCTAACCAACTTGTCATTTCTCGAGTGTATAATGAAATAATATGTATGAATATTTTCATGCAGAGCAGCCTCGCTCTCTAGTTCTACCCTCTTCACCGCTTCATAATATATACAACAGCGTCTTTTAGAATAGTGTTTTACCATCTAAAGACCAAGGGCTCCCAGATAGATCCTGAGAGAAGCATAAATGTGTTGTAAGTCTAAGATCGCATTTTTGCAAGCAAACAATGACAAAGGATAAGAGTAGATGTTCATGGAGAAGAACTCTTGGAAAATTATTGGAAGTAGTGGAGAAGGAGGATGAAATGCAAACACTCCTGTTTCTGCAGCTATGCTGATTAGCAGATCTTTTATAGTATGAGATGAGCAGGAGTTTGGCAAACACCATTCATGTGTTAGGAACGGATGCCCTTCCGCATATTCAATTTGGGGGTGTTATTAAAAAGTGGAATGAGGCTCCTTCTCAGCTCTACTTCCTTTTCATAACTGCTCTTGCACTGATCCTTTTGGCTGTAATAGCGCTTTGTGTGAAAAGGATGGATGGGAACCCGCTAGGTCTTTTTACAGAATATCAAACATTTTGCCCATTAAGCTGACTTGATTTGAAGAGGTCCTTGGCACAGATTGATGAAACAGTCCAAATATTATCACTCCTTGTTCTGCAGTCCAGATAGAGTAATAACCACTCGCCTCAGCCTTTGCTCATTAGTGAGGTGGTCAGGGCCCAAAGATGTGCAAAGTTATTTCTTTTCCTCTCTTGCTATTTTGCACACGATGCGAGACTTGAATGCATTGGGGACCACTTCCAGATCGTCCCCAGTGAGATTTACCTAGCAAGAATTTTTTCATACAGCAGGACTCTAATGCCCTTTGCTCTAAGCCAGCCCCCACCTCCCTCACACACCACCCCTGGGAATATTTGGCAACGTCTGGAGACGTTTTTAGTTGTCACAACTGGGAGATGCTACTGGTACCTAGAACCCAGAGATGTTGTTTAATGTTTTACAATGTACAGGACAGCCCTTAAAATGAAGAATTACCTGAACCAGGATGTCAATTGCGCCAAGATGGAAAAATCTTGCTCTAATTGATTTATAATCACATCTTTGGATGTATTTTTGTCTTTCTTTACCACTAAAGCAAAAATATTCGGACAAAATAGATTGCCCTGGAGGTTCATTGTTGGCTGGGTCTCTTATTCCTCTTGGTGATACTTTTTACATTCACAATCCTTACTCCCCTTCGTAGAAACAGGCTGTGGTGTTAAGTTCCAAGTTATTTGACTGAACTAGTCAACTTTATGCTGTGAAAACGGGGTTCACCTGAAGAAGTATAATGAAAAGTATTCCTGCATGTAGATGTTCCCTAAACATTACCACTGATTTTTATCTCCATGGGAAGAATAATAAAGTCAGCCATCTATTAAAGACCTACTATGTGCAAAAACTTCACATTCAATATCTGACCTAATCTTCCCAGTGACTCAATTTTCCTATGCCTAACTAGCAAAAGAGGTTCAGAGAGGTTAAGTAACTTGTCAAAGATCACTCAGAGGCAGGGATTGGGGCTTAGAATGCAAAACTTGGGTCTATTGAATGCCAAAGTTCATGTACTGCTATCACCTTGTAAGTATGTGCTTGAGTGACTTTGACTTTATGTGTTCCCATCCCCCCAGAAGTCCTCAGAACCGCCCTTCATGACAATGCTTCCCCAAAAGGAGTCTCTCTGATAGAGTCTCCCTGATCACACAAAGACGTCAGCTCCACTTTGGTCTTGTTCTGAGAGTTGAAAGACGATGCATTCCTTAACCAGTACTCTTTTCTAAAGCAATCCATGTCAGGGCAGGTGGGAAGATGAAAAGCAGATGGAATGGAGGAGGCACATAGCATCAATAAGGGTACCTGATCCTAAACCAGAGAAGTGAGAACCAATGGGAGACCCAAACTTCACCTGTACATAGACCATTTATGTACCTAATCTTAAATTATATCCCACATCTTTAAAATAAAATGAAATCATAAATAAATAAATAAATAAAAACAGATGGAAGAAACTGGAAGAGAAAATGAAACACAGTCCAAAACTGAAAGTGAGTGGGAAACCCCAAAGTCGGGCACAGGATGATCAGTCTAGACAGTGTTTCAGTTAGGGATGCTTCCAGCTACATATCATCAAAAACAAACCATAAAACACTGAAAGTGTTGTTACTGAGGCTCTGTTTCCTCACCCAGCTAGCTAGATACCCAAGGGTGGCAGTCCCTGGCATTCTTATGCCACTCAGTAATGCCAACCAGGACCATAGGCTCTTCCTAGCTCTCCATTTTGCCATTCCCAGCACTTTGGTTTTCTTTTCTTGGGTCTGCTGCCTCATTGTCTCAGGACGGCTGATGCAGCACCAGACATCATATCCACCTTCAAAGGAGGAAGAAGGAGGAAAGGAAGGAATCAAGTTATTTGTCCCATTTACCAGGAAAAACCTAAACCACTCTCCTCCCCCAACACACAAACATCCCAGCAAAATTTTACATATATCTTATTAGTCGGAACTGTGTCACAAGTCTGTTCCTTATTTCAAGGGAGGCTAGAAAAGCTTTTCCAGACCCTTTGATTGAAGGTAATAAGGGAAAAGAAAGTTAGAGTTGTCTAATGCATCCAAAAATCAGCAATGTCTGATTACAGTTATTTACACTCAAAAGCCAAGTTTCTGCTTCTCTGGGATTAGATGCAGCAGCTACTTCTAAGAAATCTGTCTCACAGACCTGTCCCCTTTGGCACTCTGAAAGAGAGTGTATTCATTTACTGGGGCTGCTATATCAAAAGACCACACACTGAGGGGCTTACCACAAAAGTTTCTTATCTCCCAGTTCTGGAGGCTGGATGTCCAAGGTGGAGGTGTCAACAGGGACCTGCTCTTTCTGTAGGCACTGGGGAAGGATCTGTTCTCCTGGCTTCTGGTAGTTCCTTGGCTTGTGGCAGCAAACTCCAGTCTTCACACAGTGTTCTCCCTTTGTTCAAATCTGTCCAAATTTTCCCTTTTTATGGGGACATCAGTCATATTGGATTAAGGTCCACCCTAATGAGTTCATCTTAACTTGATTATCTGCAAAAACCCTATTTCCAAATAAGGTCACATTCACAACTATTTAGAAAGTCAACATTTTGGGAGAGAGATGCAACTCAGCCCATAACACAAGGTTTTCTTAAATCTTTCTGAATATCTTAATAGTAATGGTGATACTTAATATTTCTGAGCATTTAATTCTTACTACCCCTACATGAGATAGGTGCTATCATTATTCCTATCTTACAGAATAGAAAATAGAAGCACAAAAATATTAGGTGACCTCTCCCTAATTACATAATTAGCGGGTAATAGGGCCAGGTCCCAACCTCAAGCAGTCTGACCTCTAAGTCCTTGCATTTAATTATGATCTAGACTGTCTTAACCACAGCTATCTTCATCTCTGATATAATAAGTTTCCTGCTCATAAATGCCAAATCAGGGCAGACAAGCTGATTTCCTTAAAGCTTAAACAATTTTTTTTTCCCACGAAGGTTTTCTTTGCTGCCTTAGAAACGCAAATAAAACACTTCATTCCGCACTAGGCGTAATGGTTTCCTCATATTCAAAGGCAGGACCATCTGTGCAGAGTATTTATTTCATCATTCATTGAAGTTCACTTAAAAAATGAAATCACCCTTAATGGAACAATGAAATGGAAGGATTCCCAAACTGAAGGCAAATGACTTGAGAATGAGGGGCTCCGGTTCCCGCCCAGGGGCTTCTGGATGACTGTGGTTCAGCTCTGACTGCCCTCCCCAGGGAGGGAGAGGCGCTCTCGGGGAGCAGGATGAAATGGCACCATTCACAGCCAAACAGCTCTCAAGGCTGAAATGCTGCCTCCAGGCTGTCCTCCAGCCCCTATCCACTGCTGGGAGCCTGTCATTGATCTGTGCAGACTGGCAAAGCTTCACCTTCTTCCCATGGCTTGAGCTAAACAGCCCCATAACTGATCCTTCTGGCCATAAAACAGCCTTAGGAGCCTCTCACGGTCACCCTGTGCTCTGGGCCATCCTCCATCTGCATCAGGACTGCACTTGGAAAGGAAAGCTGCTTCCTCTTAAGCCCAGGACTGAAGACCAGGAGGGAAATCTGGCTCTTTCTAGGCAATCACCCAGTTTCCTCATTTCCTCTTGACTGGGGACAGGCGGCGCAGGAGAGGATCGTGAAAAGCGGGTCATGTCTCATGTTCGTGTGGCACCTCTGACTCTGTGTGGTGAACAGCAGGCATTATTATCTGCATTTTACAATGGCAGAAACAGGCTCTGGGAGGGTCAAGAACTTGTCCAAGACAATAGCTAGCAAACGACAGGTCTGGGGCCAGGACCCAAGTAGTTGGACTTCAAACAAGGTGCTTCCTCCACAATGACATCCGGTCCTTCAGCAGAGAACTGTAATAAAGTGTTTCTCATTTGAACTGGCAGAAGCTCCTAGAATCAGAAGGAGAAAGAATTCCACAGAGAGGACTAATGCACTGACTCCAGGTGCTGTGCCTCAGGGAGAAGTCTGTTTGGTCTGGGAGACAAGAATGGTTCAGGTGACTTCTCCTGAGTGACTTTCTTTAGTTTGGCATTTGTCCATTTCCCAATTGCTTATTTTTGTGGTGGGTGTTGGCCATTCATTCTCTGAGTTAGCAACAATTGTAAGGAAAACTTTCTTTCCACTTTTCTCATCTTCATTCCTGAAAATAAAATCTCTCAAATCAGAAGGAAAGGAATAATTATAGCAGTGACCATTTAGTGAGCACTAATGATGCCTCAGGTTGAGGAATCATTCATTTAGGTCTCTTCATATCCTTATTAGTAGCTGGAAGAATTGTCCCCATTTGACAGATAGAGAAGCTAAGTCTGAAAAAGCCTCAGGCCAGGTACGGTGGCTCATGCCTGTAATCCCAGAAGTTTGGGAGGCTGAGACAAAAGGATTGCTTGAGCCCAGGAGTTCAAGACCAACCTGGGCAACATAGCAAGACTTCGTCTCTACAGTAACAATGATAAAAATTAGCTGGGTGTGGTGGTGTACATCTCTAATCCCAGCTATTCAGGAGGCTGAGGTGGGAAGATTGCCTAAGCCCAGGAGGTTGCATCTACAGTGAGCAATGATTATGCCACTGTAGACGCAACCTGGACAACAGAGTGAGACCCCAACTCAAAAAAAAAAAGAAAAGTTTTAATCACTTGCCCAAGGTAGCACGGCTAGGGAGAAGCAGCATGAACCAGGAACCACTTCACTGTTAACTCAAGATGTGATCACAGACAAGCGCTTACCTTCTTCCCAAGGCCTTGGCTTCCCATCAAAGCAATCACAGCATTTATGCACCAGTCACTCTGTGCTAGTCACTAGACTATGCCTGCATCTTCACCGCTAATCTTCACAACGACTCTGTGGGGTTGTACTATTTTTAACTCCATTTCGTAGATGAGGTAACTAAGACTTGAGATGTTAAATACCTTGTCCAGGGAGACACAGCCGAAGCTGCCCTAACAAAACACCCATGCACCAAACTGTAAAGCTCTGTGACCTCCCACGGGGAATCCCCAAGTCCCTTCTGACTCACTGTCATTCCAGTACTTTATCCTACTTAAACTAGTATATATTTTTCTTCCCAAATGTAGCAGCTCTATAGTGAGCTCTGGCAAAGTTTCAGGGGTACACGTTTATCACTTTTTTCCCCTTTACAGATGGAGAAACTGAGGCACAGACGGAATAACTTGCTTGAAGTAAGACAGTATGGGGCAACAGTGGCTTTAAAGTCAGGTCTAATGGATTCCAACACCCATGCCAACAAAGATTCTATGGAGCTGACACTCAGAAACCATGTTGACTGCCTCTTGGCCTTGACTTGGTAGGATTCCCAAGCATCTTCTCAATGGGAACTGAAGAAGGTGGTTTGCTTGGTAGCTAGCAGCAGAAGTTCCAGAATCAGACAGGACAGGGCTGGGGCCCCCATTCTTCCACCTACTAGTTGTATGACTTTGAGCAGCTACTCTACCCTGCCAGGATAGTTTTGTCATCTACAAAATGATGACAGTGAATGCACCCACCTCCAAGAGTTGCTGCAAAAATTAAACTAGAGGTTGCACACACAGTTTTTTTGCACAGTGCTTAGTATAAAGTAAGTGCTCAATAATTGCTACACAGGATTAGAGTGAACCCCATGGGATAACCAGACTGAGTCAACACAGGATGGCATTGACTTTGGCAATAGGCTTCTGCCTGCCCATTGGAAGGCACCTTGCCTTCTTCAGCCCTTACTATCTGCACTGACAAGTTGGCAGCTTCTTCTCTTGCCCCTGGAATTTCTTCACTTCCTTTCTGCTGAGCCATCTAGGGAGGTCTCTCATCATTTCACTCTAAGGAAAAAGGAAGTAGAGACAATTAATGATCAATTTTAGAAGCAGGGAGGGACTGGGGTGGAAAGAATGTGGACTTTGGATCTGCTCAGACCTGGGTTTGAATTTGGATATCATCTAAACCTATCTGGGCTTCAGGTTTTCATTCCAATGTGAGGATAATAATGTCCACCTTTGCAGACTCATCATTAAGACACAATAAGATGATAATTGTAAAGTGCCTTTGCATGTCATGGGGCAGCAACTATTATTTTTAGATTGGCCAACTTGTTTGCACAAGGCTCTTTGTAGCTGACCATTGAGAAGAAACAATCTGGGTCTGAGTTCTTCACTTTTTTTTTTTTTTGTAAAGAGCTGTTCTCACTATGTTGCTTAGACTGGTCTCGAACTCCTGGCCTTAAGCAATCCTCCCTTCTCGGCCTCCCAAAGTGCTGGGATTACAGGCATGAGCCACCATGCCCAGCCTACAAATATTCTTTGCTCATTTTCTTTGGCATTGTTTGTATTCTGCACTTTTCACACTCTAGCTGTGGCTGGTGAGTCTTTTACACATTGTGGCTGGCAGATTGCTTTTGAATAACATCCATGGCTACTTAATTTGTATTGAGAAGAGAAAGAAATATTACAAGGAAGGCAGAGATCCACAACAGGATGTTCAGAAGCCTGTTTCCTTGCACTCAGCCAAGGTCGGTGCTTCTGAGCCATAGTTCGCCTTCCTGGGAATAAAGGGGCTTCATTGACTCAATAATTATTCCAATTACATTTTCAGTTGTGGCTATTTGAGAAAGGGGCTTCATGTCAGGAGGACAAAGCGGAAGATGCCTTCAAAGTTCTTCATGCCATCTTTGTCCCTCACTGTTGATGTTGGGGGAATCTTCAGTCCCTTCTCTCCTGCCACATTTTTCTAGATGTTTTCGCTTTTTTCTGCTCCTTTTCCATTGTCCCACCTATTCTTTCTCCTCTTTCCCTCTTCTCCTATACTTCGTACTTTCTACCCTCAACTCTTTTACCGTTGGGAGGCAGAAGATCTGTCTTTGTTTAAGCTTGAACTTTCTCCTCTGTCACATGGAGAAGTTCACAATTCATCAGCATCCTGGGATGGGCTGTGGGGTTCATAGGTTCATATGTGTTAACTGTTTTCTAAATTTACTTACTGTCGCAGTGCAAGATTGACTAGTCTTCCTCTTTTTCCCTCTCTCCCTATTCCTCTTCCCCTCCCAGCACGAAGTCTGATTTCTTCTCTCTGTGAATTTATCCAGCTCACATAATTTGCCTTTTCATTTTGTGAATGGAGATAATTTGTGAATAGAAATTACTTCCAAATGTTTCAAAAATATTTTCTGAGCATTTGCTTTAACATGGTCTCGTGAGCTTTTTTTCTCTCCTGTTTCTTTTTTTTTTCATAAGGAAGTAAATATTTCCAGAGAAACAGAGCTGGTGGGCGAGGAAGATTGGATTTCCCTCTCTTCTCAGGCCCCTTTTATGGATGACAATGTTGAGTCCTCATCACTGGAGTAACTGCAGGCAGGGGAGAAGGAGGGCAGTTTTATTCAGATTCCTGCCCAGGAAGTCTCAGGAGGGAGGAAAGAAGAGGAAGCAAATAAGTTCGGAAAATAGAGTTAGTTCTTCTCAAGTTTGGGCTGTTTCTAGGATACCTCCTGAAGGGGGACTTTGTCTTTTATCCATTATTCAGCAAACTTTCTGTGAATCCTTCCTCCTCTCACCCCCTGGTGATGCATAAATGGGTGACTGAGGTCCCCATCCCCAAGGAGATCCCATCACACACAAAGGGAACAGATGTGCCAACAATCACTCACAACGCAAGACCAAGGTGGCCACCTCTGTGCTAGGCAGGAACAAGAGTGGGGAGGGGGAAAGGTGTACTTTGTCTGATGGTCTCAGGGAGCACTTCAGGGAGGAGGTAACATTTGATCTCTAGCTAGAAGGGTATTTGCCATAGAAGTCTGGCAGAAGAGCAAGGTGGGAGAAGTGCATTATGGGAATAAAGAACACCAAGTGCAGTGACTAAAGCCTGAGAAATCCCACATGGGCCACATAGCAAGGCCTCATCTCTACAAAAAAATCAAAAACTTACCTGGGCTGGTAACACACACCTGTAGTCCCAGCTACTTGGAAAACTGAGGTAGAAGGATCACCTGAGCCTGGAAAGTCAAACCTGCAGTAAGCCATGATTGTGCTACTGCACTCCAGTCTGAATGAGAGTGAGATCCCAACTCAAAAAAACAAAAAAAAAAAGCCTGAGAAGTTATAGTAGGGAGGGTGCTGCATATCATTAACACTGGAGCAAGAAGAATACAAGAGAGAAGGGTCATGAGACAACTAGTCTTTTGTGCCATACAAATGCATATTTGAATTTGATTCCTCAATGATATAAAACCTGCAAGGATTTCTGATTAAAGGAGGGTATGGAACAACCCGGCAGCCCCGCACAGGATGAAATACATGGGTCAGGACTAGACGAAGTAAAAGCTGAAACTGCTCTTCCAAGCCCAGACTGAGGAGACTGGGAATAAAGTAAGGACAGTGACAGGGCAGGCAAAGGAGAGTGGATATGAGAAAGAAGTTAGAGAGGTTGCATGTCTAGGCCTGAACACTGGCTGAATCTGGTGGGAAGGGAAAGGAGATGCCAGGTATAATCAGACTGATCAGAATTTTGCCTCATCCTGGACACAGTAACTTGGGGCCAGCCCCTGGAAAGTGGGTGGGGGAAGGCAAAATGTTAGCGTTCCTGTCATACACAGTGGGAAATTGATCAGTGACAGTTCTGGTACATGTCAACTGGGCTAGATGATGCCAGAGGTTCTGGGACAAAGGATGTACTGTCTAAGTGATTTTCACCAGTGTAATGAAAAAATTAGAAGATAGGAAAATTGGTTTTAGTAAACTTTTCTATTATAATCATCACTGAATGATGTTTTAAGGATAACAGTGCTAGAGGAAAGAAAAGGCTTTAATAACACCTACTTCTTAGCAGTTGAGATGGGAGGATCACTTGAGGCCAGAAGCTCGAGATCAGCCTGAGCAATATAGCGATACCCCCATGTCTACAAAAATAAAAAAATTCTCCAGCTGTGGTAGCACACGACTGTAGTTCTAGTTACTCAGGAGTCTGAGGCACAAGGATCGCTAGAGCCCAGGAATTGGAGGCTTTGGTGAGCTATGATCAAACAACTATACTACAGCCTGAGTGACAGAGTGAGACCTTGTCTCTAAAAATAACAATAATGAAATAATACATTTTTTTAAAAGCATCTGCTTCTTCTCTTCACCTGAAATGATGTGTTTCACCTACCTGGTCAGGAACAGTACCTAAGAGTCAGAAACAGTAACACTGTAGATAATCTGAGCTGGGCTTTAGAGAGAGAAATAGATTTCTACTTCTATGTCAATTATATACTGGGGTTTTTGAGGATTAGGATCCATACTGGACTTCAGGACTGTTCATAGGGTGGTCAGGGATCAGACTGCTAGAATTAATAACCAGCATCAGATTTGGAGAATAACGTTGAGGTTGTCGGTCAAGGTAATCAGTCAAGGTAATACAGACCTTTCCCAACCCAAATACACATTCACCACTTAGCTATAGAAGATGGGACCCAGGCTACAAAGTGACGCTCATGAATTCTTCAACAGATATTTGGAGTCGCCCCAGTCTCCAGAAATAGATAAGAAAGAAGGATTCTCCAAAAACCCTCCTTTCTCAAGACAAAGACACAAACCCAGATCCCTAGACCTCAAGGAAAGATCTTGAAATAGTGCCTGATCCCTACTCTCCTTTTTCTATTTTTATTTCTTAATTTTATGCTCGTTAAAAATTGTAATAGACCTAGCATGTTCCTACAAGGCATTTTCCAATCACGATATATTTGACTTTACCTGGTTATCACTGTTTCCTGTCTAAGGTTTTTGGTTTTTTGATGTCGTCATTTTGTTTTGTTTTCTTGAGAATATTGTTGCCTGCTCCCTGAAGCCACTTGATTTTTGGCAGCTTAGGCAGCATATCCTGAAGACGGTTGCCACTTCACCTTGGGGTGTGTCTTTCAGTGATCCGTGGTTGGGTAGGATGGAACTTCTACCCGCCAGCTTCCCAAACTGAAATGTTGGCTTTTCTGAACCTCAAAAGTTGCTAAGATACAGTGTGTCTTTGGACCCCTTCCAGGCTGTTTCCTTCCACACTCACAGCTTTGACGGAATATTTCCTCTCCCTGATATCGTTAGAAAGGTGACATGCCAAACCAAAGTTAGAGCCGTTACAAGACATTTCTTTGAGTGCAGTTTCCTTGGTTCGCCCATTCATCTGCTGTGCTGGAAGAAAAAAGTGAAATCAAAAAAGCTCTATTAAATAGATGTGCCAAGTAACGAGGAAAAAAAAGAAAAGTTTCTTCAACTTCTATATGTTCAGAATTGTCTCACAAGCATATTTTTGTTCCTTTTCTCTATTTAAAAATTGATAACCTAGAAAGAAAGTCAGGAGCAGGCTAGGAATCGTTTGTGGCACAAAAGTGGCACCTACTGGTAAGCCTTGGCTTAAATTTGAAGTTTAGATTTGTGCATGACCTTGACCAAAGTTATATCCTCTTGAGAAGCCTTCCTAATGATTTTCTATGTCTGGAAGGGCAAACCCTCTTTAGATGTATAAATATTAAAAAGCACTTCTTAGGCATGAGGGCACTGGTTTCAGGGCTACAGAATGACTTTTTCAGCTTGTAATTAAAAACATGTACTGGATAACTAACCAGCAGCACTGTTTGCTTAAAGGAGCAAATGATTTAAAACTGACTGGGTTGCACACTATAGTGGAGTGACCCATGGGTAGCTGTTCTTTCCTCTGATTTCTAGAAGCATCTGCCCAGCTCCCGCCAGCCCCTCGAGCCTTTGCGTTCTTGACACTCATAGCCTTCCTTTACTTCTGTGTTTGGAGTTTTTGCTTTATCCTGCCGTCATTGATTCTATGATTTGGTTTTCTGTACTCCATATCTGAGTCTACAGACCGACTACTTAGGAAAGACCATGTCTTCCTTCATTGTGGTATAGACTCAAGGTTCACAAAAGGTTTCCAACACTGACTGCACTGAGCAGGTAAAACAATCGTTTTAGAAGGGCTATAAAAATTTTTGGAAAAACAGGCCCTCCTGCATATTTGAAATCTGTTTTCCTTTTTGAAGACTGACTCCATAGATTGATGTGAAGGGAACACAAATGATCAGAAACAAGGAGTTGTGACTCATCCAACTCAATTTTTAAAAAAGGGAAGGGGTGAGACTTACTCCCTCCTAAGTGGTAACAGGACCTTTCTGTTCATTGGCTCATCTAATCTTCCAAACGATACTATGTAGCAAGGCACTGTCATTAACCACATTTTACAGATGGGGAAAACTGAGGCCTAGAGAATGTCTATGCCATGAAACAATTAAATGGTCATTTTAGGAGTCTGTCTGACTCTAAAATCCATACTGTATTCCTGGTGGCTGAAAACAAAAACAACCTTCACTTATTCCTCTGTTCATTCATTCATTCCACAAACAGTCCTTAAATGCCTGCTCCTGAACAGACATTTTGCAGGGAGCTGGAGGTGCAGTGCTGAGAAGGACAGCTCTGTCCCCCAGAGCGCAGGAGCTCATGTCTTGTGTCACTATGAGCATCTCCATGTCCCAATTTGCTTTCTGCTGGGAGGTTGTTTTTTTGGTTTGTTTTGTTTTCCTTTTAAAGCCTCTGGGGGGGAAGTTGACAGATTGTGAACATCAATAGTTATTGAATTGGTTTTGTCCCAAGGCTTCTTAAAAACAGTTTCAGTGAGTGCCAAGCCCTAAATGTCTCCCAAGTCCTCCTGGAAGATATCAGAGCAGTTACATTTTCATTGTCTAGCCACCCTTGGCCATGACATGCTGTGTCGGGCTTTTCCTCCAAGGCCCATTTTTCTCCACACTCTTCAGACTCCTATCTCTCAAGTTAAGTTTTGCTGTGTGCATTTAAAATAAATGCCTGCGCCAGGCTTGGTGGCTCATGCCTGTAATCCCAGAACTTTGTGAGGCTGAGGCAGGAGGATTGCTTGAGCCCAGGAGTTCAAGACCAGCTTGGGCGAAACCTAGTCCCTACAAAAAAATTTTTTAAAAATTAGCCAGGTATGGTGGTACATGTTTATAGTTTTAGCTACTTGGGAGGCTGAGGAGGAAGGATCTCCTGAGCCCAGGAGGTCGAGGCTGCACTCCAGCCTGGGCATCAGATTGAGACTCCAACTCAAATAATTAAGTAAGTAATATAAAATAAAGTAATATAAATGCCTGTCAGGCATGGGTGGAACATGATTGGAATAAAGTAGCAGGGGTGAGGCAAAAGAGATTTGGGGGACCTGGTAGAAACACTATGAGATGAAGCATTGTATCAAACCCAGTTCACTTCTACCAACTTATGTCTAGGGTTTATTTTTTATTTTCAATTTTGATAGGAGGGGGCGGGAAACAATGATTATAGAACAAGTTCAGAATTGTTCCTGATTCTCTGAATGGTTGTTTTTCCCCTCTGAGATTGGGAGTTGAGGGGGGCAACCTTGCCTTTCACCCCTGCCCACTCCGCCCACTCAACTCCACACTTTGGCATACCTCCATCCATCTCCTTGCGCTCTATAAGCAATGGTGCATGTGCCATCCTATAAAACACCCCACGTCCCCTTCCCCTGTCTTCTTTAAGCAATGGAAAAAGTTTGCTTGGCCACCACAGCTGGGGTAGGAGGGACTTGGATTAGCCCTACAGCTTTCCGCTACTGTCAGCATGTGGCCTAATAGAGTTGGAAGAGAGGGTTCTTTAGAGGCACTGGTCTGACAAGGAAAGCTTCTGTAATCTTGCCTTTGTTTAGAAATATGAACTTCGAAACCCTGCTGCAGAGAATGTCGGCAGCCACGCTGATCCGAGGCCTTGGGCAAATTCATTTGAATTGCTTTGAAATTGGATATTCAAAATTCAATAAAAATAAGCCAGCCTGATGGTACAGCTGCGGCATTCCACCCATCCAGCTGGGTAAGCCGCGATGATTTCCAGGCCGCGGACTAGCAAAGCCCGAGTGTGGTGGGAAGATGAGCGCCCGAGCTGCCAGCAAGCTTTCCCTGGCAGCCCAGCCCGCCAACGGCTCCCTGCCAGCTGCCTCGCGGAGCAGGGCTGGCTCTGGCACTCAGTGGCTCCTCTTGCTGGCCTGCCCAGGCAGGGACTCAGGGCCTGTCTCAGTCATGGCTAGGGTCCAGGGGGAGGGAATGCCTCAAGGGCAAATGGATGGGGTGTTGGAAAAACAATAAAATCACAACACTCCAGTTGTTTGGAGAGCTGCTGGACTTCCCAAACACTCGGCCACAGATCCAGAGCCGTCAGACATGTAGGCGGGTGTAATTAAATTGTATGCAGATGTAGGCAAACATCATAATTTGCCCTTGAGCACACACTACTGCTTTTGCCTAGAAAGGGGGACATGACATCCCAGAGATTGTTGTCTTGCCACCTGCCCCAGAAGATCCTTCTTCATCATTGTCTATCTGGAAAGGCTGTTCCACTGGGGATTTTAGCAGAAGACTGTTCGCACTTTCCCTAGGACTCAAGCTGTTTGGATGCCCTGTTTTGAAATGTCACAATTATGCATAGAAGCTATGAAATACCCAGAAGATATATACACATATAGAGGGAGATAGACAGATATACATATATATAAATATGTTTATATACATAAATACATATGCCTTCATAGATTGATGAATGCATGAGTAGACAGAAGATGGATAGATAGATGATAGATAATAGATTGGTGATAGATGATAGATAAATAGTAGATGACATAGATGATATAAGAGATGATAGATCAATGATAGGTAGATAGATAGATAGATGATAGAAGATAGATATAGACGGATAGACTGACCTGTAAGTGTGTCTTATTACCCCTAAGCAACCTCATTTTCTTAATTGAGCCCATCAAACCCCATGCATGAGTTCAGGCTCTCTTCTTTGTTGGAATTTGTGCTTGTGTGAACTGCCTTGAGTCAGATTCCAGGAGAATTACATCCGTTAACCTGCTGATTGTCGCACCTATGCCACCCACAGAACCATGCCTAAAGAGGGGTAATTGGAGCTCCCGCATGCAGGGACATTGTGAGAGACCCACTCCATTGGCCGGCGCTCTGAATCGCCAGCCACTCAAGGGCCAGCCATGAAATTTAATTTGGAGTTTTACAGACACATTCTGAATCCGAAATCTCAATAATAACTTTCCCTTTGCTCAGCCTTTTAACTGTGAAATTCAGTTGGGGAGTTTCGAAGCAGCAGGTAATGTCACAGCACTCCAGAGGGATTTTGCCAGAATTCTACTAAAGTGCTTGCAAGTGTCATTTCCATATTTAACTAATTTCAGTTTTTAATTAGCTCCATGTGAAAAATGAGAGTTCACGCTGAGCTCCTCTGTCAGCACAGACGCTTGTTTCCTTTCTAGGATCTCAGGACAATTAAGAAAAAAATAGTTGATGCTACAGTAAGTGTGATCATGCATAGCTCTCTCAAGCCATAACGTTCACTGGCGGTAAGAAAGGGGCATTGCCAGGGCCCGCTTGCCAGGCTGGGAAAGAGCAGTCTGGAGAAGGGTTTTCCATGCAGATTTGTGAGTCCTGGATCTGAATGATTTCTTAGTCACAAAGAGCGTATTCTTGTCCCTGAATTCTCCAGGATGACCCGAGATCAGGTCTTGGAAGAACACTATATGAAATAGATAGTAGTAAATACCATGTTACTCTAGGAAAACAGGTTTCCTGGGTGTGATTTCTGTGCCAGACTCCAGCATCCAGGTGCTTATAAGGCCATTTGATTTCATATTCTTAAGACCCTTGGCATAAAAAAACCACTCCTTTATTATTTGAGTTTCAAAATGTGGTACAGACATGGAAATTTGTTAATCCTACATTCAAAGTGTAAATTTACCACTTGGGACTAACATGCAAATGAAAAACTACATACTCTTCAAAAAAATGTATTGAGAGGTTCTGTTTTGCATAAACTGAAAAATATTTGATGTGATCAGGTTTCTGAAACAATTTCAAGGAAGCCAAACAAATACAGGCCCTGCATTTCATTTGCATAACATCCATGCTAATGGTATTATTTGTTTAAAAGAAAAGATTCATTAAAAGTTTTGAAAGTGGTTAAAGTGGAAAAGCATGTGACACTTCTCTTTGGTAGCAAGTCTTGGAAATTGGTTTGGAAATAGAATTCTTTTTTCTTCTTCTTCTTCTTCCCATATTTTAGTGTTGGGTAATTGGTCTTTGTTGGTAATGGACATTAAGAGACGATGTGACTGCAAGAACACTAGATATCTCCAACAGGAATTGAAAATTGGAATCCAAGTAGCAAGAAGTCTTAAGTATCAGGTTTATGTGGCTAGACTAGAGAGCAGAGTAGGATACTGCTAGGATTTCTTCCATCTCCTTCCTGTCTACCACCTGAACTTGAGTTCCAAAGAGCAAACACAACTTTGTGGGGCAGGTAGACTGATGTTTTGGTATGAGATTTGAGGAGTAGCTGTCATGTGGGTTGCCAGAAATGCCACCATTGGAGATTCGTTTGTATAAGTGGTATGTGAAAAGATGGAGACACATTTTTTAACATGAAGAGACCACCCAGAGGTTTTAAACTAAAATAACTGCCACATGTGTCACAATGGCCAGCGATAAAGGCTTAATTGGCCAGCGAGTCCTAAAGTTGGAATTTGATCTCCCTGTCTGGAAGAGCTCCCATCTGTGCTCAGAGGGTGGAATACCCTCTCCTGGGACCATGATGGGGACTCACCTGTGATGGGGAATGAGAAAAATACAACTTCCACTTCAGAATTGTCTGTTCTACTCTCCAGGGAATATCATAATTTGGAGCTCATATTTTTGTGCTCTTCTCAAGGTGTGACATCAGGTGGGCTCCTTGTGGTCTCCCTGGGGCAACCCCAGTCATAAGAAGCTTGTCCTTACCTTGGAAGGTTTGAGCCACCATTCCTTGGAGTGTTGACAACCCCTCTTGTAGTGCAAAAAAAAACCAGGCAGAAGTAGTGTCCACCTAAACATTTATCCACTGACATGGGGATTAGCAATTAGCAGTCCCATGACAGGGGATTAGCTTAATAGATTTGTGAAAATAGCACACACTCTGGAGGGTGGAGTCAGAGTGAGCAGCAAGAGGTGTGGACTCCTCTGGAAGCAGAGAGAAATGTTGACGGGGCAGTACTTCCAGGCATTGTTATGTGATTTCCAGGCCTGATAATTAAGGATAGAAACCATGGATTTGTCACCAGAAGCACTTTAATCATACTCTATGAATCATCCATGTATTTATTAATTTATAAAATAAATATTTTCTGGTATAAGGTAAGAGAACAGGTGCTAGAATCTAGACTGCCAGGACCACATCCCAGCGCTTCTACTTACTAGCTTCATGAGCACAGGTATATTACTTAACCTCCTTGTGACTCAGTTTCCTCCCTGTAAAATGGATACAATAACAGTACCTGTCTCATAGGGGTATGTAAAAATTAAACAAGATAGTTATTGAATAACCCTTAACACAGTGTTGGCCAAAGGAACGCACTACACAAAGTCTCTTTTTACTGTGATAGTTTCTGTATGCACAAGAGTAAACTGGGCAGACATAGCAGCATGCACAGATAAAACCAAGGAAGATTAACCACTTCACAATCATTCAAGGGTCAATCAACTTTCCAGTTTCTATATGAAATAAGAATATCAAATTAGGAGGAATGGGACCATCACAGCAAGAATAAACTAATTAGCTAAAGCCACTTATTAAAATTATAATCCCTCCACATGGACAAGGTAGTTGCATGTGCTCCTGTCAGGAAATTAGTTACACACACACACAAACACACACACATACACACACACACACACACACACACACACACACACACACACAAGATGAAAGATGACCCGGAAGCATGTTTCCTAGATTGTCGAGGGCCAAGTCACCCTCATCCAATGATACTTGGCTTCTGATTGTGGTACTAAATACAGAACTAAGGGACAAGGACATTGAGGGTCTGCTCTGAGATCACTGGTTCTTCATTAAGGAGTCTGTTCCAAGTGCATAGGGCTTTCCCGGAAGAAGAAATACAGCCTTCTCCTTAAATCCAAACACGCTGCCCAGAAGCTCCTGGACTAGCTTTTTGTTTCACTAGAACCATCAGATAATTCACCCCAGGGTTTTTCCGTCTCCATAGCTTTTGCTAAAAGACTGGAGTACATAAAGGAAAAATCCCTCAGCTCAAAAGCTTGCCTGGAACTGACCTCACCCCTGGACTGGCTTTTGTGTATCTAAAACTTGAGCTCGTGGTTTTACCCATAGCTTCCTGGTGGCATGTTCTGGGCCACTGGGTGCTCAGGGTTCTTTCTTGGATGCTTGGTGGTGAAAATGTTGCTCCTTGCAGCCAGAATAACAAGATGCTGTCTAAAGAAAAATAAAATTGAACTATTTGACTTCCCTACTTTAGGAAGTATAATGCAACCTGATCTTTGAGCATCTTTGTCATGTGGCAAAAATTCTAACGGAGGATAAATTTCTATACATTTTGCCTGCTGTTTTGCTTTTGTTTCTGGCTTTATTGTTTTCCTCTGTGTGGAATATTCCAGTAACAGCTGTTTGCTCTTGCTGTCTAAGAAGTACAGCACACAGGTACTATAGTAGATTTATGTGGCAGTAAGAAGACATCCACCTATTACTTCATGTAATAAACTTCCTTCCAGAAGGAAGAGGGGAAAAAATAGCTTGTGCCCTGAGTACAGAACAAGTTTAGTAAATATTTACAGAAATCCACACCATTGGTATAAATGGAGCTTGCAGAGATCTATAGGTTCCAACTTTTCTGCCCATACTAGAGAGAAGCAGGCCTTAGAAGATGGCTACAGTGTACCTTCTATGGGGAGGGCGTAGTACCCAGCCTAAGAGATAATGTTGGGCCAGTTAGCCAACCTTATGCTGACTCTCTCAATATCAGATGTCTCTAAGGCACTTTGGCAAGAGTGGAATCACAATTTGATCCTAGCTGAATTTCCTGATAAATCCTCAGGTCCCACCCAGGAATCACTGTGGTTGATAAAAAGAGTCATCCATATGCTTTCCACATGAGACAGCCAGGCAGTTTTGACACGTTGTGGAAAGTGGAGAGGCTTGATATGGAATCTCATCTGGGCAGAGAACCATCCCAGTGCAACATAGAAAAGGGGCTTGGGACCACCTGGGGCCCGGGCAGTGTTTTCTTCAAGCTTTTAAACAAGGTAGGGTAGACACAAGATGAGGAGTCTGCTTGGCTCACACCAATTCCCTTGGGGATGGACTTGCCAAATTAAATGTAGAATGCCCAGTGAGATTTGAATTTTAGATAAATAACAGAAATGCTTTTAATATAAGTATATCTCAAATACTGCACGGGAAATTAGAATGTAACTGACATCCTGTATTTTTATTTCCTAAGTATGGCAAATTTACTTGGTGGCCATGTCGGTGCTCAACAGGTCCCTGAAACTAAGCAAGGTCAGTAATATTATCTTACCTTCCTAGCCATAGTGATTGGCCCAAGGAATGGGCACACGACCTCAGCTGAGTCCATCAGAGTCCTTACCTAGGAGTCTAAAAGTGAAACTGGGTAAGTGGAGCTCTATTTTCTTCTGGTAGCCCAGGGAGTGGGGAATATGAGCCTAGCTCTCCATGCTCATGGTCCTCCCCTCATGGATAAAGCCTTTCTTAGTCTGTTCAGTCTGCTATAACAAAATGTCAGAGACTGATAACCTTTCAAAAAACAGAAATGTATTTCTAACAGCTCTGGAGGCTGGGAAGTCCAAGATCAAGGCACCTGCAGGTTTGGTCTCTGGTCAGGACCTGCTTTCTGGTTCATAGGTGGTAGCTTCTTACTATATCCTCACATGGTAGAAAGGACCAGTTAGTTCTTTATAGGGACACAAGTCCCTCACAGGACCTAATCACTTCCCAGGGGCTCCACCTCCTACTACCATCATGTTGGGAGTCAAGATTTCAACAAATGAATTTTTTGCGGGGGACAAACCCTCAAACCATAGCAAAGCCCATTGACAGAGAATAAAGAAGTGCTTAGTTAGCCAGCTACTCCTTCATTTCCAGGAGCTGTCTTTATAGCCTTTTAAAAAATTCCCCTTTCTGCTTAAGTTAGGTCAAGCCAAGCCCTACGGGCCTTAAGCCAATGCATAGCTACTCAGCCCAACTCCTGAGTTTAGCATAATGGACTTTAGAAAGCAGGAATCTGTGTTAGGAAGGCTTACAGACAGGTGTTTACAATCAGATACCCGAGCCACAACATTTCCTTGGTGGATCATCTGACTTTGGGCATCCCTGTGTCTACCACACAGAGAAGAGATCCCCCAGGGTGCACTTGCCTCAGGCAATACCTCCACAGTTAGGGCTGACCAAAGCACAGAAGAGGGAGCCCTCTCATCATGCCATTTCAGAGCCACTGTCTAAAATATCTTCTGTCTAAAAACATCTCTCCCTCTAACTGGCACCCTGCCTAAAATTTCCACCCTTAGCTTTTATGTTTGGCTTCAATCATTAATCCCCCCCCACATTTGCACACCCATTCATGGAAGAATATATGACACTGTAGGGAGAGTTGTGGATGAATTAATAATTAATATCAAGTTCCAACCAATTTTTTTTTTATTCCACTGAAGTGACTGACAGTTTGGAAAGCAGAGTTCTGAGAGTTGGCTGGGAGTCCTGGAAACCTCTGATGTGATGGGAAGGGATTCATGCAAGCAGCACTGCTGAGTTTGAAGGGGGCAGTTTCTCTGATCACTGGTCATCTCGGGCAGGCAGAACGGAACCAGGGCGGGTACTGGACAGAGAGGAGACTCTGTCTCACCATTTCACTTTGGCCCAAGTCTAGTTCTGGCCTTTTTTTTTTTTTTTTTTCTTTTTTCTTTTTTCCACCCTGGCTTGATCATCTCTTTTCTATCTAGCATCTTCCCAGCTGCTTCTGACATGCTACCCATCTTGGCAGAGACCTGGTACCTAGACCTGGAAGGAGAGGTTTGGGCTCTCCCCTCCTCCTTCTTCATGGAAATAGACAAGAGGACCATGTTCCTCCCATTCGTGCTCTCTTTCGCTAATTGCTGTCAGCCTGGACTCATGCAATCCCTGTGGCTCTCAGACTTGAGCATTCATCAAAATCATTTAGAGGACTTATTAACACATAGATACCTGGGCCCTAGCCCCCTGAGTTTCTGACTTGTAGGTCTGGATTGGGGCCCAGTAATTTGCATTTCTAACACGTTCTCAGACCATGGTGATTCTGCTGGTCTGAGAACCACAGCCTGAAACCACTGGCCTAAACTGTGAGCCTTTTAAGGGCAAGAGCAGTATCAGGCATGATTGTACCCCCAGAGCCTAGCTCGGCACCAGGCACACAGTGGATTAGGAAATGCTTGTTAACCAAGCCCTACCAAGCTGCAAGAGTCCACCCCACCCTGTTGCCGTATTAAGACAAATCGTGTAGGCACCCCGAATTTACAGAGATCAGATTAAACGCAGAAAGTACTGTTGCTATCCAATATTTTACACAGTGGTGTCTCCATAGTATATACAAAGGAGGGGATTCAAGGTGCCAAACTGAAGGAAAAAACGGGAGGTTGGGGGCTTGTTGTGAAGCTCCATTTGCAAGGGAAGCACACCGTTTTAACTGAGACTTTATTTGCAGTAGCTTTAGAAAAGAAGGCTGATGGGACTCATGGAGGATTTCCCTACTCACCTCCCTCCTCAACCCCAAATGCCCCTCCCAGCCACTGCTTAGTGTCACCCCTGATTTCACACGTGCATGAACTGTGTGCGCCAGGTCAGCAGGACTGGGGCTCCCTTTCAACACATCCCTCCAAGGACAGCTTCACGAGTCAGCGCAGAAAGCTGGAAGGGAATGAGACTGGGTGTCTGTGCTTTTCAGTAGAAACGGGTGTCCTCCCTGCCTGAGTATGTAACCCTCCTAAAGCTTCTGCAACCTCTTCTGTAAAATGATTCTGAAGGATCCCTGAGAACTTTCCTCTGTTTTCTATTTTCTGTGATTTTAATTCAAAAGGCAGGCCATCTCCAATTTAGGAATGGGCTATTGGCTTGTATCCTAGCTGTTTCGAAACTGAGAGATGTTTCTCCGGACAGATCCTGTTACTTCTGGCCAGTCCACACAACAACTGCTCTTTGTTGGGGTCTTAACTCTGTGTCAAGCACTGAGCTAAGTGTTTTGCATGCTTAATTCATTTAATGTAGCAACCCCTTGGGAGGTAGGGAGTTTTAATATTCCCATTTTGCTGATGAAGAAGCCGAAGATCTGAGAGAAGGAAAGCAGAAAGGAAAGAAGAGAAAAAACAAAAAGAAATTTTTAAAAATTTTGAACCTTATAGCCACTAAGGTCCAGGACTGTGACCTAGATCTGAAGCCAGGTCTGCCTGATTCCAAAGCTACTCTAACCACCATATTCTGTTCCTCCCAAAATCTATTTGATCCACAATGCACCTGAAATATAGAGTCTGGCCTTTAGAGAGAAGTAGGATTGTTTTTTTCCTGGAACTTTTACTGTAAGAGACAGAAATCATTGTAGCCAAGTATTCTGAGTCAGAGAGTCCCCAAGTTCAAAGCTCAGCTCTGCCATTACTGGAAGAAAGATCTTGAGCAAAGTATTTAATCTCTCACGCCTATAGTTTCTTCAGCTATAACATGGGAGGAATAAAAGTATCTGCCTCCAGAGCTATTATTTTAAGTGATTAGTATATTAAGTTGAAACATGTAAAACCGGTGGTTTTCTAGCATATGTGATCTATAAAAATGGGCAATTGTGTATCTAAATATTTAAAGTGCTTAGAACAGTGTCTGGTATACAATAAGTATATTAGTGTTAGCTGTTAATTCTGTGGAAAACTGCATTGAGAGTTTGCAGTATCTGGGGTACAGTTGGGGCTCAATGATTGCTGGCGAATTTATTGAATTAAGTAGAAACTGGGACCAGGAATATGCATGGGGTAGTCTGGTCTACGGAGATCCTCCGGGACTAGGAGGAAGGCAAATGTGGCAGGGAGAAGGATACAGGCTCTCAGATTCTAACAGATTTGACTCTCTTGGTATTGTATTGCCCTGGCATAAGGCAGAAAAGCCAGAAGCAAGAGGGACCAACCCCACGCATGCAGCCCCTGGAAACAGTTTTTGTCCCCTGGCTCTGATGAAGCGAAGAGAAACCCTCAAGGCAGCAGGCGTGGGGAGTTAGGTCTTATGGTTTGCTGGTGTTTTACTTTTTTTACAGCCAGAAATAATGGGAGTGCCAGAAATAAAGGGAGTGCCTCCCTCCCAGCCTGTTCCTCTGCTGCTGGTGTTTTTTTCTTCTTAGACTATTGTATAAGAGGAAGAGGAAGACCAGAAAAAATAGCAGGTCTTTAGGAACAGGAAAACCAATGGTAAGATGCAACACAGCAGGGGATAGTGTTTCCCCAAGTAACTGTCTTTGTATGGCCTGTGGACAAACTTCTGTATTACAGTAGCTATGTTTAATGTATCACAAAACTATATAACTAATACATCAAGCTTCTTATTTTGCACATATTATTTTGGGATCAGACTACATTGATTAAAGTTTTTAAAAAAGGAAATTGACTTTTTCTTCTTTTTTTTATAATATGCTTTTATGTATCAAAACTGACCCTGAACAATGAATTCTGGGATTCAAAAGAGGATTTATTTTTTTGTACCTGTCTATCAGTCTTTGTCCTCAGTTAAGCAAGAACAAACACAAGTGCTAAAAAGGGAGGTTGGTTTTAAAATGTGTTTAGGAAATAGTGTAAGTGGAGTTCAGATTTAATAAGACCATGAACATGATCAGCAATGACCAAGGTTAGGGAAATAGTGGAGGATGCTTAAGATACATCGATGTATTCCTGGCTCTAGGACACTTAATAACTAGGCAACAGTGGGCAAGTTATTTAATCTCTCTAAGCCTCAGTTTTCTCATATGTAGAATGGGAGTAATTGCTACCACAAAGGTGATTTTTTTTTTTTTTGGATAATCAAATGAGAAGTGCCTTAAAAGCTGGTGGTAATTGAGAGCCTGGCACAAAGTCAGAATTCAGTAGATGCTGTTTTTGACTATTACCATTAGTATTCTTAGCCTGGCACACGTTTCCAAGTCATTTTTTTCATCTAATAAATATTTCTTAAACACTACCATATTTTAAAGCTTATGCTGGCTTCAGGGGCAAATTCAAACAAGAGGAAGGAAGACCCACTCTCGCTTCTCAAAGTGCTCATGGCTCAAAATTGGTGTGGGGTTGTAAGATGATCAGGAAATGAGTAATTACCATGTATAGCCATAAATACTGTAGGAGATGTGCATATAAAATATCCTGGGAGCATGGAGAAAGAAGCCCACCTAAAAGAACCCTGTCAGTCAAAGGGGTCTGTACCTGCTCTGTCCGAGGGCATTTGTAACTGTTACGCATGTCAGATGTGTTCAGTGCAACTGAAGAATTAATTTAAATTTAGAAACTGAAATGATATCAAATATTTTCACTCATCACACTTTTATTGGTTCGACCATGTTGCACTCTAACCTTTGAAAATTTAGTGTCTGAATTGAGAAATGCTGTATATGTAAAACACAGACCAGATTTTGAAGACTATGTGCAAGAAAAAAATGTAAAATATCTCATTCATGAATTTTATGTTGATTACATGTCAAACTGATTATATTTGGATCTATTGGTTTAAAAGTATATTACTAAATTTATGTTTACTTATTTAATGTGGTTACTAGAATATTCGTAAGTGACTTAGGTTATTTTTCTGTTGGACATTGCTGACTCAGAGCAGAACGCAAATGACTTTCAGGGTTGAAGACTCCAGAAGACGTGGGCATTTCAAAGGAGAGACTCAACTCCAGTTACCTTGGACGATTCTTTCTGACAGATCTAGAGCAAAGCTTAGAGGATCTGAGATTCCTGATCTGAATGCTGTTTTGGGGGCTGTAGAAGAACAGCAGTGCTTCTGGGGTTTAGTCCTAACTACAGGATCTTGGGAGAGTCCACAGATATTGCAAATTTAAAAATTAAAACCCGGCAACCCTAGACCTTGGGGATGTTGTATAACCACAACAAACCTTGATCTCTTCATCTGTAAAATTGGGATAAGAAAGTACCTGCCTCAGGAGTGTCTCATAAAGTTTAAATGAAATCAAATAACACTCGTAGGAGACACTTTGAGAAAGCTTCGCCTAAAAGAGCAATGAAAACAAGCTGGGGAACTTTGCAAATGTGCTCATCTTTCCTTAACCCTGAACATGTGAGTTAGAGAGATCTCCCCCAGGTTGGTGTTAAAGAAACCAACCCTCATCTGAAGGTGTATTGGGTTAACCCTGGCTTGGGGTCTTCTGAAGAGTTAGGCTGGAGGATGGGAACATAAACCCTAAGGAGGAAGGAGGTTCACAACGACCACGTTGAATGTCTTTCTGCCATCGTTGCAATGCTTTGTGTAAGCCCAAAACGCCACAGCAGTCTGCAGTGCTGCCTACTGAGAGGAATGTATCTTTAGCACTAAAGAAATGTGCGCGACTTGAATAGCACATAAACCCTAAAAACAAGCTCTGTTAAGAGAATTGTCACAGACTCAGAATAAGTCTAATTGTGTCGTTTATCTAATTGCAGATGAAAATGTAGTTCTTTGTTATGGGTGCAGGTAGTTTATATGCCAAAAAGAAATTATCCTTTTTCTTCCCCCTAGATGAGCTTTTTCCTTGTAAGTTGACCATGCTGATATCAAGCATCTCAGAGCCTGAGGAGGACACCCTATTTCCCATGTACTCCTTTCCTACTACCTTAATCAGGCCCTGGGAGAGAGACCCTATTTTTTTCAACATGATGTTTCTTTCTATCAGAATCAAGTTTTAAATGTTTCAGGTTAGCCATGTGAAATTCATTTAACTAAAAACCATTTAAGAGAAAGATCAAGTCCAATTTGCTAATACAGGATTTTTTATTTCTAAGTTAAAAAAAAAATCCTTGAGCTAACCATGTCAAAAATTAAAAATTTAAAAGGACACTGGCAGCCTCCCCATGTGCCTAATTTGGCTTTGCTGAACAAATGACCAAATTGGAATGAGAATTACATCCAGGATTTGCTCAACACCCTCATTTCTTCAGCTCATTTCTTACTCCTGAGAAAGTACCAAGTTCCCATGCAGGAGGGAACCTATCTATGTCGACCTCGGCGTCTTCAGATCTGGCAGAAATAGAGAAATGGTGATTTTAGATTCTACTTGTGAATGAACTTTTGCAGTAGAAGTAATTTGTCATAGAAACTCAATTTAATGAACTTAGGATCAGAAAGGACCATAATGCCCTAATTTTATTAACAGGTTATTTGTGCTCATGTCCTTTCTTGCAAACAGTACTAATAAGAATCTTAAGTATGTGAGAGGAGGAGTCTCCGCTGAAGTTTCCTTAATTTCCCTTTAACAAGGTATTGCATTGCACAGAGGCATCAGAATTCTGTCTTTTTTAAGGAGATAGAAGAGGACAGTAGAGAGAGCACAAAACAAAAAATCAAGAGTCTTGGTACTCAGGAACTTTAGGGTTCAAATCTTAGCTCAGTCGGTCACTGGCTGTCATGACCTTAGGCAAGTCATTTCATCTAAGTAGGGCTCAAGGTTACCATGTATCTGTACAGCAAAGGTCTGGACCAGATGATCTCTGAGGCCCATCTTAAAGGTGGCTCTGTCATTCTAATGTGATGTAGAGAAGGAAACCACACAGGTGACTCTGAAAAGGGGTTCGAGCAAATGGAAGAGTATAACCCCAGTCTTCACTAATATATGGAGTTGAGCTGACAGTTGTCCTGCTGTGAGATGGGTGGGGTACTCAGGAACCCCACCTCTACCACTTACTAGCTCCATGTTACTTCGACTCTCTGATCCTCAATTTCTTCATCTGCAAGATGAGAATGCAATATATATCTATTAAATTGGTGACAGTTTCTTAACACAGAGCCTGGAACATGCTAAGGGCTCAAAAAAGTGAGCCGTGACCACCTTTGTTACAAAACAACCCAAGACCCAGCAGGAAGTGAGACATTTGTTGCGTACTCCCAATACCTTTATCCCTACTACACCCTATGAGATCAGATTAATCATCTCTCCCCCCTTAGAAGTATAATTATAGAGCAAGAAGACGTGGCTAAGAGCACATGCTTGACTCTGAAACCCGCTGCCCCACCTGCCAGCCCTGTCCACACCTTGACGCCTCCATTCCCTCCTCTGTAAAGTGAGAATAATAATAGTACTTATCTCTAGGCTCTCCAGTAAATAGTAAATAAGGTTATAGATATAAAGGGCTTAGAACAGTGCTTGATGCTGAGTCACTACTTCACAAAAAAAAATTTTTGTTGTTTCTGTTTTTGTTTTTGTAGCTAAGGACAGTGGAGCTCAGAGAGGTAAATGTGTTTGCCCAAGGCCATCTGCTTATGAGTCTTAGCACAAACATCTGAGCCCTGCTGGGAATGAACCTGGCATATCCCAGGACCCAGGAAAGGGAGATGGCTCCTCCTTTACCTGATCTCTAAGGCACCTCCTGACTTCTCTCCCATTTCAAGTTGCCTGGCTATTATGTCCAGGGTTCACAGGGGTCACTGGGAGCAGTTTGTTGGGGGCTGCTGGGGACTCAGGAAGGGAGCCCTTTATATCCATGACTTTATTTACTCTTTACTGTAAGCATAGAGGTATTATTCCCATTTTACAGAGGAGAGAATGAAGGCACCAAGGTATAGACAAGGCTGGCAGGTGGGGCAGCTGGTTTTAGAGCCAAGTCTGTGCTCTTAGTCACGTTTTCTTGCTCTATAATTATATCTCGTGGGGAGAGCGATGATTAAACCAATCTCATAGGTGTAGTAAGTATAAGGAGGTGGGAACTGGGGGTACTGGGCACACAGGAAGCACTCAACAAACGTCTCACTTCCTGCTGAGTCTTGGGTCCATCCCTCCCCTCCCTGGCTTGCCGCAGCCAAGGGAAGAAATGTGCTATAGGACACAGCATCGCAAGTGCCCTAATTGGCACATGCCTGACCCCCCCACCCCCTCCTCCTTGCAGAAGGCTGTTTTTCACGGGAGAGTTCTCCCTCTTTGTTCCAGCGCACATCTACCAATCGATATGACATCTTATCCTCTAAAACATTCATAATGTCTGCTTCCTAGGACCCCGGTGGCCGCACGCCGCGTGCAGCCTGCATCGTCTTTCCTTTGTAGTCGGTGGTCTTGTGAATCTGCCCCCTCTTCACCGGGGCTGTCAGTTGCTATTCTTTAAAGAAAGACAAATATTGTTTAGGTTGTCAACACTGAATGACAAGCTCAGGGGGGAGAAAGATGCATTTAGGTGTATGTGTGTGGATTGTGGGGATGTGTTTTGTTATCACAAAAGCTCTTAAAATCCCAGACCATGATGTATCTGGTGAATAAAACCTACCGATATTATCATTCTCTAAAGGTATTTTGATCACATGGGCCCTTTCTTGAAGAAAGAAAAGCTTTTATTTCTTGCCCAGGAAAAATTGCAGCAAGCACGGGGTGGCCTGGGGTGGGAATGACACCCTGTGTGGCTAATGGTTCCAGGTGTGTGTTTATCTGCATGAGGATGAGCTGGCTCAGTGGACAATGGGATGCATGACCAGCGTCGCCCGTCACGTACATTCCTGGTCACTCACACAAGGAAAAGAAAGTAGATGTGAGCGTGCATGTCTGTCTTGTGTATTGATCTTCCTGGTGATGCTCAGAGCTAGGGGGTGTGGTTAGAGGTCACCTTGGCACACCAGACACCATGCACCCACAGGGTCAAAAACAGCCACCTGCAGTGCACCCACAGCAGCTGGTTCAAGGGTACAGGGATGATACCAGTTGGGGGCCCCACACAATCTGAAGCTGCAAGGGGCCTCGTTCATTTCCTGCAAACACAGCAATTGATTAATCTTGTCCCAGCTCCCACTTGCTGTACCATCCTGAGCTGTCATGAGAATAGATTAATGCGCTGGTCCTTCTGTGTGGATTCTTCTTGTCTCAAGAACACACTGCTCCCTGGTCCCAGAGCTGCCTCATGCAACTGTCACCTTGTTCTCACTGCGGACATGCAGGAGGGGACAGAAAACCTCCCAACTTATGCAAGAGTTTGGAATTAGGAAGGCAGCAGACAGACTCCCTGCTGAGGACCATTTGGGGACCATGGCTAGAAGATGAGAACGCTATAGAGATGAGCATGCAGAATTCCTCCATTGCCCCTTCTCATTTCTAGTGGTCCTGCCAAGATTCTGGGATCAGATCCACTTCTTATTCTTCCTCTTCTCTGTATTCCCCAGCTATATGCTTTGCAACCATTTGGAAACTGCAAGCTAGAAATTGGACAGAGGCTAGTGAATTTTCAGAACGTTCTTGGGAGGTAGGTGCACAAATCCCATTACTGGTAAAGGGATTTGTGGGTGTCACTTCCATGCGGTGCTTTGAAAATTCATTTTATTCAGTGTATTGCAACACTGTCTGGGAAGAGTAAGAGAAATCACTTCACCAAGGTAGCTGAAAAGGAATTTTTTGTAACCCTTTAAGATTTTAAGTTTTTAAACTCCTTTTAAGACTTAAGGCATTTCCAAGAATGTTATCCCTCATGGTTTTGTCTGTGTCTCTTTGCTAGGCAGAAGGGAATTTTGGCAGACAGTATTCCTAAAAAGGATATCATTAATTCATTGCAATGGGCTCCCACCTCTCTGAGACTGAAACACTGTACTTAACTGCATCCCCAAAGGATGACAAGTAAACTAGCCAAGGAAAAAGTCACCAAACATATTGATCGTTGACCTGACTGGCAATTGAAATTGCCAGACAGATTTCCTTTATATTGACAATGATGGTACTTTTACATTAAATAGCCAACTGGTTACCAACCAAGGACACATTCATAAAGAAAAATGACTGTTTACAAAAGAAAGTGTCTATTCATGAGTGGACAATATTTAGTAATTCTGTAGTCTACCCGCCTTGTTCTGTCTTGGCTATGCAGCAGTTCACTTGGAAATCTCGGGCGGCTGATGTCCCCCAGTGAGGACTCTGAATAGTGTCACTAGCAAAACAGCACGGGAGTCCAGAGCTCAGACTCTCAAGTTGTATTGCATCTGGGTCTAAATTCCAGATTCCCACTCACTGGTTGTGTGGTTGTAGGCAAGTCACTTAACTTCTCTAAGCTTCAATTTCCTTATCTATAACATTATGTTACCACCTCACAGGGTGAGAAGGGGGGAAAAATGAGCTTTCACCCTCTTCAAAATCCTCCATTGTCATCCCGTGTCACCCAAACAAAAGGCCAAGTGTCCTCAAAGGCATCTACTCCCCCCATCCTTCCTACCCTTACTCTCTGTTCTCGCCTGCTATCTCCATTCCAACTTGGAATGCTGTTCCCCAGATGTCAGCATGAACTGCTTTCTCACTTCCTTCAGATCTTTGCTCAAATGTTACGATCACAGACACGGTCCTTGACTGTTAAAGAAAAAAAACAAACTTTCAATCTCCCACCTCCCACCTCCGTGCTCCCTAACCCTAGACTCTGCTTTCCACTTCTGTATTTAGTGAATATAGGTTCCATGACACCAAGGATTTTGTTTTGTTAATTGCTTTATTCCTGGTGCCTAGGACACACCTGACACACAGTGGGTGCTCAATAAATATTTGCTGAATTATAAATATGAAATAAATGCTACTGTCCAAGAGATTGGCCCAATACCTGGCACGTGGTCAAAATAAATGTTAACTGTCACCATTATAATAGAGTGGACCCATTTGCATGTGTTAATTTTCACTGTTGATTGCAAAGGGGCCTGTGCAGCTTGTCTGTGCACGTTGAGGGCTAGAAGTTGCACTTTAGCCCCGTTTATTCCACTGTGGTCCTCTCCTTTCAGCAGTGACGCTTTTGGAATCGGCTACATTCCTCCAGGAGCCCTGGCACTGTTGACTTAATTGGCTGGTGCAGAGGCAGGGAGATCCAGTCCTGACCCTTCCTATTGTCCCACCGGATGTCCAAGTGCACCCTGGTGAATCTGCCCTACGCTGAGCACCAAGACCCGGCAGGCCTGGCTCCATCCTGCCACTCCCTAAGCTCTGCTTGGCCGAAGTCTTCCCGTTTCAAAGGAAGCTCACTCTCCTCCTCGGGTCAGGTATCAACAAGCCTGATCTTTAAAGATACCCCCTGCTCCGGGGCCTGCTCAGCCACCACAGAGTAGCCGTGGCCCCCATGTTTGCCCTATTTGACAAGCAGGGACCCAGCAGTTCTCTGGGAAGTATTGCTGACATATTGATTGACTCTCTTGTCAGGCTGATCCGCTGCCAGCCAATGAACATGGAAGGTTCTAAGTGGCACCCAGCAGGGCCCACACATACCCTAATTACTATTTCAGACAACCCCCATTCCAAGCTGCCACTTTCCCAGGCCTGTCACCTCCCTGTCCTTGTGGTTGTGGAAGGATCCTCAGTTACCTGCAACCCACCCCTCCCCTTCTCTTTGGCGTCAGCTCCCGCCGCCCCCCCACCCCCCCTCCCGCCCCCAAGCATATTTCTTTTGGAGCCCATCTGGCACAAAAACATAGCAACTTCAATAAGGAAATATCACACCCACACTCCAGGTAGGTCTATTTATTATTCTTACTGAACTCGGGGATCTGTGTGTGGTCCGACCATCCCGCCTTGGTTCCTTTCAGCACTCCATGGAAGTTGTCTCCAATTAGCCAGCGGGATCCTTCCAGAGTTTGGCTGCCTACTGTGTTTTCAGTGGCCGGCTTCCGAGCTACCACCTGGTTCCACGAGCTTCCACTCAGAGCCCATCCCCATCCCATCCTGGCTGACCCTTGGAGTCCAGTTGTTCGTCCGAGGGCCTCTCTGGAGCGGAGCCTGTCAAATAATGATGAATTGTACATCTGGGCCAGCAGTGGCGGAGGGAGCAATGATAGGGAGAGGGCCTTCCAGACTCATTTCCTTTCTGACCTTTAGCTGGTTTGAACCAGGCCTTTAGGGATGCACTGCTGGAGCATTCAAGGGGGGTGGGAGAGGGAACCACCCCAGTGCTCCCAGGCTCTCTTGATGAGGCCAGGATTTCTGTGAAATCTCGAAATGAAGCAGCAATAACTCTGATTACTTGCTTTTCTTTTTAAATTATTTTTAAAAACATTCTTTTTAAAAATCTATTTAGTATTAATTTGTGTAGAGATGGAAGTCTGGCTGTGTTGCCCAGGTGGGTCTTAAAAGCTTGGCCTCAAGCAATCCTCCCGCCTTAGCCTCCCAAAGCAGTTATTAGAGGCATGAACCACTGTACCCGGCTCAGGTTTCTAAATCAGGCTCTGAAAATAGATTAAAATTGGAGGTATTATGACACAATGTTTAAGGAGCTGTTTTTGTTGTTCATAGAAATAAATGTAGTAGCCCAAAATATGTGCTAGATCTCTCTGGGTTTCAGAAAGAATGCTAACCTGAAAAGACTTAAAGGTATAAATATCTGTTGTATAAAAACGTCTTCCTTAGAAGTGAATGTATCAGTCAAGGTAGTCTCAGACATGCTGCTGTAACAAAGAAACCCAAACTCTCAGTGGCTTACCACAGGACCAGTTTTATTTCTTCACTCATCCTGTATTCTGTCACTGGTCAGCCATGGCTCTAACCCATGTCATCCTCACTCGAGACTCAGGATGACTGTGTGACAAAGTATGTGTGGATTCAACAGAGCGAATATAAGCCCCCTCTGGAAGGGGAGCAGCCCAGTGAGATTATCATGAGTTTTAAGCCAGAGACAAGGCTCACTGAGACTATACTCAGAACTTGTAAACAGATCACTATGAAATATGAAGTGCATAACCCCCTGCCACTGTAATTCCCTCTGAGTCTGAAATCACTCAGTAATCAAACTCCACAGTCAACAGTTTCCTCATCTGCAAAATGGGAATGAGGGGGGAACTCACCTGTCAGTCTTAAGATAATGAGTGTAGAATGTCTACTATAGTACTTAGCCATAGAAAAGTTTCAATGATTGGCAGCAGGTATATAATAATCAAAATAAACTTCTTGGCAGAGCACGGTGGTTCATGCGTGTGATCTCAGTGCTTTGGGAGCCTGAGGTGAGAGGATCACTTGAGGCCAGGAGTTCCAGACCAGCCTGGGCAACATAGTGAGACCTTGTTTCCACAAAAAATAAAAAATAGTTAAAATTTTTAAAAAAATAGCCAGGCCTGGTGGTATGTACCTGTAATCCCAGCTACTTGGGAGGTTGAGGTGAGAAGATCACTTGAACTCAGGAGTTTAAGGGTGCAGTGAGCTATGGTCACCTCACATGCTCCAGTCTGGACAACAGAGTAAGAGCAAGTCCCTGACTCAAAAAAGAAAAAAAAAAAAGGTCTTCTCTTTGCAAACTAGTCCATATCACTACCAGCACTGTTTTATTCCATCCTCTACATCTCTGTATTAAGTATTTTTAAAATGTATAAGTCTATAACATCCTACAAGCCAATCTCCCAAATCTGCCTTCACGTGCCATTACCTAGTCTGAAAAACACTGATGGAGCGCCATTTATATTCAAGACACACTGTCAGATCTTTTGGGGGTTGCAGATGCATCACCTCTCTCTGGCCCAGGTGGAACCATTTTTCTACCTGTGCAGGGAAACCTTTACAAAAGGTAAAGGGAGAGATTGATTGAGAGACTGATTTCTCAGCCCAAGTCATAGAGCAAATCAGTAGCAGAATAAGAAATAGGTTCTCATTAGTAAGGAAACTCATTGGCTCCACAGCTCCCCCCGGGTCTTTATCCTAAGGACACTTATGTCCCTCCCACAGGCCAGAGAGATTGTCTCATTTTCTTACTCAAGTGAGAGAGAAGGAATATCTAATCGAGAAAAAAGGTGCCAACGACAACCTATTTCAGAAAACCCCCCAAAACAAGAGAAGGTGGCTACACCCCTGATATAATTCTCACTTATTTACTTAGCGTTCAGTTCAACAACAGAAAATATGCCCAAACTTGAGTTTCATTTTTGTTGCCTTGATTCTGCTGGGAAGCCAGGTCTTAGGCTCAGCGAATGTGGCTTTTTTTCCTTCTCCTATCTTCATCTCACTTTCTTATTTTTCTTTTCACTTTTGGGAGCTGTCTGAGACATTACTGGTCTACCCTGACCCTAACCTTTTCTACCTCGGCTGTAATTTTATTTTCTTGTTTTTAAAGAAAGAGATGCTGTGAACTTTCCCCTCCCCACCTCTCACCAAAAAAGTAGGGTGGGCAGCGGGCAGGAGGGAAGTCATCCTTGGAAACAGAAAGAACACAGTTGCATAAATGTTCTTTTTATGAAGTCTGACAATTAAGTTCACAAACTCATCCTAGCAACAGTGCTACATACCTCATTGCCTAATATCACTATGGTCACCTCTGAAGTACTCCCCTCAGGAAGCTATGTACCAATGCCAGTACCTAGTCCACCTGTCACAGCAGTTTTGGAACTCTTTTCTGGAATGGACATCAGAGCTATCATAGCGAGAATGTCAGAGCTTGAATTAGAATAAAGAACAAACATTAAATTTCTTGTTAAGCTTGGCAAGAGTGGGAGTGAAATCAGGGACACGTTAGTCCAAGTTTATGAAGATAATGCCATGAAGAAAACAGCAGTGTACAAATGGATTAAATGTTTTTCTGAGGGGACAGAAAATGTCACTGATGAAGAGAGGTCAGGACAGCCAGTAACGAACAGAACTGATTAAAACATTGCAAAAAGTTGTTGAATTGTGTGTCAAAACCATCGCTGACTGTGAGAAGCATCGCAGACCAAATAAACATCAAGAGAGAAACGGTTAGAAAAATCTGAGCTGAAAAATCTTGACATAAGAAAGATGTTTGCAAAAATTGTCTTAAAGGAGCTCTTGCATCACAATGCACCAGCTTACACAGCACTGTCTGTGAGAGAGTTTTTAGCTGATAAACAAATAAATGTATTGGAACACCCTCCCTACTCACCTGATCTGGCCCCCAGTGACTTTTTTCTTTATTTGAAGATAAAGAAAATATTGAAAGGAAGACATTTTGTTGACATTCAGGACATCAAGGGTACTACAATGACAACTCTGATAGCCATTCCAGAAAAAGAGTTCCAAATTTTTTTGATAGGTGAGTTAGGCGCTAGCATTGGTGCATAGCTTCCCAAGGGGAGCACTTCGAAGGTGACTCTAGTAATATTCAGCAATGAGGTATGTAGCACTTTTTCTAGGATGAGTTCGTGAACTTAAATGCCAGACCTCATATTTTCAGTAATGTTAGGGGATTGTTTGCTGTTCTTCCAGAGCTGATGGTCACGATACGCTCTGCACCTTAGAATGACAAGATGGAGTGCCATAGGAGCAGTGTAAGTAGTTTTGATAAGAGTTTTCATGTGGCTGGGGTGTTGCAAAAGTTGTCATTTTGACCTGATGGGACCCACCTCTTCCTTCCGTAAATGTGAAAATCCAAGTTGTTCAGCCTAAGCCTCAGCTGCACCTGTCAGTGTCTGTCTTAAAACACAGAGACCCTCCTCGAAAGACCCACTTCTCCAATGTAGTAACAACTGGCTCAGGGAAGCCCCAAGAACCCAACAGTATCATTTTAAAAAACCATTTAAAAATAGCTAATTCCTTGGCTCCCTTCACTTGGTAATGACAAATCAGAAGCTATTGTTATCTCAAAGCTACCACGATTAGTTCTCTTTTCTTGACCTCTGTACAGTGAAAATATGTCATTATTTGAGGTGATGGAATCTGGTCCCTTCAAGTAAGGGACCTACATATAAGGGATAAACTGCAGGAGAAAATTAGGTGTTACCTTGATGGAAAGTGTACAGTAAATGTCATTTATTCTTATTAGTATTTATCATCTCAAAAAGTGACAACAGTGGACTTCTTCTTTCAGAGTAATGTCTAGAGAGAAAACATGGCTCTGAGATGGAGAATACTGTGAGAGAAAAGTGGAAACACACGAACACCTCATCACCTTTATCTGCAGCCATCAATCCGAGCTGCATTGTTTGAAGATGGGTTTTTAACCTTAATAGAATGCCTGACTTTAAGTGGTGGTAGGCATGCAGAATTAATTGCTGTGTGAACAATTTCCTAAGCATTGTTAATTGTGTTTCCTGTGGTTAATTGTTTTTCCCATCCCAGCATCAAACTCCAAACCTTTCCCTGTCAAGAGACCCTCCTCTCCCACAGTGCTAGCAACGTAGCAACAGTGTCAACCAGTGTCCAGGTGAAATGCCAAACATGGCGCCAGTATTGTTTGGATGAGTAGCTTGCAGGGAGATGCGTTCCTTATTTATTTGCAAATGAAGCGTTTCTTGGCAAAGGGCTTTGAAAGAATACAGGAGTTTGGGGTTTGCCTTTCATTCCGCTTATAAAACAACTCGCCAAGAACCACCGGGAAGGGACGGTATTGATTTTACTAAACTCATTATGGAGAGTTGGCATAGTCAGTATGACAAGACCAGAAGTTTGTCTGGAAGTTTGAGGTGCACATGACAGTAACTTCTACAGACATGTTGTTTCCTTAGCGGAGAAGAGGCACTGCTTCAGAACTCTGTCTCATTCCATACTCTAGCACAGTAAGAGACAGAGAAGGAATCGTAATATTTTCAGGAAAAGACCTCATTTCACCACCATCACTTCCCTGAGCTTTTTCCATAATGTGCTGCAAGGTATCTACTTATCACAAAGAGGGGTGGAAAGGAAAAATATCTTTAAAGTGTGAAATAGGGAGGTGGGCTTTTAAATGGGCGAATGCTACTACAGAAACTTCCAGGTGCACTGATATTTTAGAGCGGGTATAGGAGACTAGCAGGCAGGCGCCACTTGGGTAGCCTCCTTTGAAGTCGATTTGCGTTTTGAGTTCTAGTTTGGCAAAAGCCCTCTTGTCAACGGCCATGGACTAGCAGTGTAAAAGCAACTGAGTCCAGAGTGTGGGAAAGGATGGTTGTGATAGACAAATACCTTACTGTGACTCCAGAGGGTTACTTTTCCCTCCGTGGTGGCACCATTTGGAAGACCTGGGCTATGTTTTCTCCTCCCTCTTCTGCCCTCTAGAAAGCTGTGAGCCAGCCGGGCTGGGTGGCTCAGCCTGTAATCCCGTGCCTTTGGGAGGCTGAGGTGAGTGGATTGCCTGATCCCACGGGTTCAAGACCTGCCTGGGCAACTTGGCGAGACCTCATCTCCACAATAAATCAAAAATTAGCCGGGTGTGGTAGCGCATGCCTGTAGTTCCAGCTACTCGGAAGGCTGAGGCGGAAGGATCACCGGAGCCCAGCAGGTCGAGGCTGCGGTGACCGGGAGCGGCCACTGCACTCCAGTCCAGGTGACAGAGTGAGACTCCAACTCAAAAAAAATAAAAAATAAAAAAAGCTGTGAGCCACAGCATGGGAAAAGGAAGCCTCACCAGCCCTATCCCATCCCTCCACCCCAGACCCACATGCTTTCTGTAATTAGCGGATCCCTGCGGCCTGGGGCAAGCCACTTTTGAACGGCAGCTTCCTTAAAAGGCAATCGCTTGGAAAAAGGCACCTGGCCCTCCCCCTTGACATTTGCATTGCTGAATTATCTATTCATATTTTCATTACTTTGTCTCTCCTGCAGCAATGCATCTGCTCGGACTCAATTGGCAACTCCAGCCGGCAGATGGACACACCTTTAACAATGGGATAAGGACCGGCTTACCAGGAAACGATGATGTGGCAACAATGCCATCTGGAGGCAAAGGTGAGGTTACAGCTGCTGCTTGCCCTCTTGAGGTCACAGGGAAATTCAGAGCCCTCGCCAGCTGGTCCAGGTCTTCTAATCCAAGTCTTGGAAGGGATGCAAAAAGGAGAAGAAAGGGGAAGAAAAAGCGTTGCCTTTCATAGGTGCCCCCGTGAAAAGCTGTTTGCTGTTCCTGTCCGTTAGCTGCGTTTTGGCTGGATCGCTCGGAGCTGGCACGGTGCCCGCCCTGAGCAATGTGCATACCTATGGTCTCTGCAGCGACTGGCACAGGTGGGAGCTACTTGAAAGCCTCCCAAGGCCTGGGCAGAAGAGGCAGCCACGGCAGCAACAGCAGCAGCTGGAGTGGCAGCAGCAGCAGCAGCCGGAGAAAGTACTGTCTATCAGAAGGCAGAGAGCAGCCGGCAGTACATGCCATGAGACTGGGTCCCTCTCCCTGGAGGAGAGATGCAGCCTCCCTGGAGAGGAAGCGCCTGGCTAGGCATGAAAGAGAAAGGCTTGGAGCTGTTCTGCTTTGGGGGAGAAGAGAAAGGAGTTTTGACGACTCAGCAACAAAGCTTCTCTTCTCAGAACAGTGAAGGGGACAATAGACATGTTTATTGAAGCAATCAGGCAACTGTATTCTTGCAGAGGAAAAAAAGTGCTAACAAGGTGCTAGGAAGAAGGAGGGAAAACAGAATCATGGGGAGGTTGGTACCTGGAGCCTTTGAAACACGAGAGCAGCCAATGGCATGGTTCTCCAGGCTGGCGTGTGGTGGGCTATGCTTAATTTGGGATGGAAATTGCAAACGGGAGAGATTATTTCAAAAGCTTTCTCCAAACACGCAGTTGTCCACTCTGCTTCTTAGCATATATAGCCAGTTCACCCCTACATTTCTTAAACGACTCCACAGGGATATTTCAAAGAAGGAAAAGGAAGTAGCATCTATTAGGCACCTGTTGTGTGCCAGGCTTAGTGTTGTGTGATTTCAACAGCTCTAAAGGAAGGAAAATTATTCCTGGGAAACGGAGGCCCAGAAGGTGGTAGAAATTTCCCCAAAATTTAACAAGTAGGCAGGTTCAAATGTGAACTCAGATCTGTGTCCTGTGCATCTTTGGGAAGAACCCTGGAGTGGTCCTTAGATCAGTCATTTTCCACAGAGAAGATTCCAGAATTCATCTGCCCTGAGAGGTGTACATTAGTCATCCTGAGATGCTAATGCTGCTTCAATTATCCTCCCCAGAGCTGTCCTAATGCTTCGAGTATGACTCTCTTGTCTTTTATCCAGTCTTTAAGGATTGCTTTACTTATCTGTCATAATCATAACACTAAATTACCTTTAAGTAAGCATGAAAAAGTTTTTATCTGAGGATGAAATTACATGCTTTCCATTATCGGGTAAGTAAAACTAGACCTAAAAATGAAAAGTATATCTTGCCTTAACTGACCATGTTCTGCCTCAACTGACTAAAAAGCCCAGAGACAAATTTATTAGCCTTAGATTTGAAATCTCTCCACCTGCTGAACTTGACACCATCTGCTCCTTCAGTTTCCCTGAGGGCAGCCTGGGAATTTTTGCCCCCTGGGGGACATTTCACAATGTCTGAAGGCTTTTTTGATTTCACCATCAGAGGGGACGTGATTGACATCTAGTGGGTGGAGGTCAGAGATGTTGAACAACCTACCACACACAGGACAGCCCCTTGTGATGAAGAATTATCTCTGTCCAAAATGACAGTAGTGCTGCTCTTGGAAACTGTAGGGAGTCTCTGTCATATTTTATCTATTAATGTCCTTTAATCTACTAGTCAGCACCTTATTCCTACAGAAGAGGGCAGAATACACATGGGGAGTGAATATGCCTGTACTGTCATGGGGCACAGGGATATATTTTATGTGTGTGTACATCCTGAAGTTGTGTACAAGTGCACTTTAAATAGTATCCTTCATAAATGGGGGTCATGGATCTACACTGACCTCCAAGAATTGTAATCAGCCACTTCTCCCGTCTGAGATTCAGTCCACTTCCCCCAAACACTCACCTCCCTTGCACATCCCACACCAGAAAGCAAAATAAAAGTCCCCTCAGAAAACAAGTCCTATGAGTATGTGTCTCTAAATTAACAAATGAAGAAACACTTTCCATTGTGTATTTGGAAAGACCAGAATTTTTCCTCTCATGTGAAACATGCTTTTGAAAATGTTGTGTAAGTCGTGTAACATCATCAGTTCCGATATTTTCCAATTGAGTTATGAGACAGACAAAATGTTTGCCAAATCATTGTTCAATAAATTTTTTCAATAGGATACTTATGGGAAAGTGTGAGAATTTAAAATTGCTTAAAGATGAAATAAAACTCCAAATTCTTTCTGAGCACCAAGACAGTACTCTTCTGATGACTAAAGACATCAGATCTCTTCTTAAGTTGCTTTAAAGTTTGGCTTATAAAATAACTAGCAAGTTTTTCATTTTCTCACTTATGCCCACGCTTTTAGTGAAAGTGACCTTAGGTTACCTTAGGTTCGAATTTCTATACCCAATGACCTTCCTGCTTCCCATTCCCCAATTCTATACATTTAGATAACCTAGATCAATACCAATCGACTACTTTTCCAGTGTTTCAAAGAGGCAATCAAGATATATTGGCAATAAGTTAATTAAATAACACCCCTCCATTTTTTTTCGGTATACGATAATCCTTCACTCCAATAATGTTTTAATCAGGACACACCACACATTGCCAAGGAGGTTAATCTTATTAAGCAATTACTGGGTAAGTATCCAGCAGGAGCAAATTAAAATGTAAGCAAAACACAGGCATGTGAGTCCCATCCAAGATGGCACATCGATGGAGATTTCATTACCTGGTCTTTAGGAGTATTTACATTCTTCAGGTTGGGAAACAAGTCTAATAGACAGGGCAGCCTACACACTCTGATATGTTAGTGGAAACAAAGCACTTGATTAATTAGTTGGGAGAGTATGTTCTTTGGGCTTTGTCTTCCTTTCCCTTTTCCAATCGTTGTCGTTCGTGGTTTATTTTTTCTCTGCTTTCCTTCAATTAAATCTCAATGTGGATAGTTGTTGGGTTTCACATCAAGAAGAGGGAACACACAGACTGCCAGAATCACTCACCATCTCGTGTGTATTTCTATGTTAAAAGGAATGAACTCATACATCTTCATTACAAGGGCATGCAGCACTTTTTCTATACATTGAGAACGAAGATTCAATATAGTATTCTGGCCTGGTCAGATAATATAAGGGAATCCAGTCTGATTGGGTAGGCCCAGAGGCAGGATAGACAGAGCTTTTAAAGGACACCTCCTAGGTACCCAATCTGTGCACCGATTTTAAGAAGGAATATGCTCCAAGTAGAACTGCATGGCTCAGTCTCAAAACCTATTACCATTTTAAACTCAAGTTAACCTCTATATCAGGGGTCAGCAAACTACATCCCATGGACCAGATCAGGCCAGCTGCCTGTTGTTGTAAATAAAGTTTTATTGGAGCACAACCATGACTATTCTCTTACAGCAGTCTATGGCTGCTTTCAGAACACAATGGCAGAGCTGAGTGGGTGAAACAGGAACTGTATGGTCCACAAAGTCAAAAATATTTACCATCTAGCTCTTTTCAGAAAAAAATGTTTGATGACTGCTCTATATGACTCACAAACCCATTGCTACTTTTCTAGAACTTTTCCTTATAACTACCCAAATTGTAGGACACCAGAGAGAGAAGACCAAATTCCCAACACATCTGTTTTTCCTTCTTGACCAAGTGCTGGTTACAATATATCCCTGGTAACTTTGCATTGAAAGATCCTCTATAATATGGAATTTTGGAGCTGGTCTGGCTAGATACAAAAACCCAGCTCCATTACTAGGCAACTGTGTGATTGGAAGCCAGTCACTTATCCTCTCTCAGCCTCCAATTCCTCATCTGTGAAATGGAACTCCATCATAAGCTTAAATAATCATCATAAATGATAACCCTTGCAAAACATTGCCTATGGTATCCATGAATCTTGGTTGTTGTCTCTGATGTCATCATGACATCTCTCAGCTGGTCCATTTAATGAGTGTCCACAGGCTGCCACTTCTTCTGCGATGCTGTGTTTTCCAAAGGTGAACTCTGCCTTCAGAATGTCAAGACAGATCATAATCTTCTTCACCTTTGTCCTTTACCTTCTCAGAATTAAAACAGACCCCAGATGAGGATTTGTGCCTAAACATTTGCTTGATGAGGTCAGTGGTAAGCAGGACTTCCCAGTCCAGAGGACCCATGTATAAACCAGGCTGACCTCCTCCCTACCACATGACTTGTCTTACTGCAGTTGAGCTCCATGACTGCCAGCCTGTCTGTTTTAAGCCCTACCATTCTCGGTTTATAACTCAGCTGTAAACATTTATTTGTGCCTGGAGCACATTTCTTCCCTACCCTTTGAAAAAAAATCAGAATTTCCAGATGGTATGCAAGTTGGAAAAAAATGGCAAAGACTGTTATTCTGTTTAGAAACATGTTTTTCTACACTTGCCCTTTCAGCAAAAACTTCATAATGATTTTTACTAGTTGGCTTAATGCATGGCACTGGGAGCCAGATTAGCAGGGAGGTTGGTAAATTCTTCCTCTGGCTCTCATCAGCCTCTCAATGAACACAGCCCAGGGTTTCAGAACAATCACTTCCCTACACGGGGCTTTTCCAAAGTCGATGAAGTTCCCAGAAGGGCAAAGGGTCATTACGTTTGAGCCAAACATCTCATTTCTGCACGTCTACTGGCAAATATACCAACGTCCTAAGTGCCAACCCAACAACTCCTCTCATTTTAGAAGGCATGCTATTTTATATCCCTACAGATGGGTACCACTTACGTGCACTCACGTTGGTGGATGTTGCTTTTGATTGCTGCCCACACAGTTCGGTGCTAAGTTGCATAGTTTCTGTTGTACACAGCATCGTGGTGACTTGACATGGGCATTAGTAATGAGATCCAACCTCCTTCCCCCTGTATCTGCCCTTATCCTCATTGGCCACACTTCTTTTTCAGAGTTGGCTTATACACCCAGAGATATGGTCTCTGCTCTCTTGATACACACCTCTGTGAATCTCTTATTCAGTCAGCCCTTTGTATCTGCAAGTTCCACATCTGCATATTCAACCAACCTCGGACGGAAAATATTAAAAGAAAAACTACAACAACAAAAATAATGCAAATAAAAACCAATCCAGTATAACAACTATTTATATGGCATTTACATTGTATTTGGTATTATAAGCAATCTAGAGATCTCGAAAGTAGACAGGAGAATATGTGTCAATGATATGCAAATACTACACCATTTTGTATAGGAACTTGAGCATCTATAGATTTGGATAGCCACAGGAGTCCTGGAACCAATCTCTGCGGATACCCTTAGGGACTACCATACTTAGCCCAGGGTATAAAATGCAGCCAGCATAGTGGTTAGAAACGAGGAGGGACTCTTAAAAAAGAGAGAGAATTCCTTTTTGGAGGGTGGGCTCCTTGCAGTACTGGCTTCCCCTATTAGATAAGTGTTCTAGGATTCCATTAGCATCAGTGTACCAGCTAGCATTGTTGTGAGAGACAGTGTTTGACCTGAGCGAATTTTTTCTTTTGGAGATTCTTTCAACATGTTTGCCCATTTCATGATGGGTGACTTGCAAGTGCACCTGCCCACACAGTGCTGAGCGTTCAGCAGTTTTGACCAAAAACAAAAACAAAAAGTCCTCAAAGGGAAGCATTTTGCTGATGTGGAAGAGGTGAAACAAAAAATGGCAGAAGCACTAAAAGGCATCAAAATTGACAAGTTAAGAAACTGTATTGAGCAGTGGAAAAAGCATCTCAATAGGTATATTGCATCAAACGGAGAGTACTTGGAAGGTGACTGAAGTTTAAACATGTAAGAATAAATACACATTTGGGGGGGTTCTCTCGTCATATGTGGGTCTCAGAGCCTATCAGTTGTGGCTTTTGATTCTAGACCTACTACTAAAGAGCTGTGTGACCCTCAGTAAGTCACCTTTCATGACCCTCAATCCTCGCATCTGAACGACGGTAACAATTATAAGAGTATTAGGAGATTGCATGGCAAGACACGGCAACTCTATACCTTTTAGCTACTATCAACAGCACTAGTAAACTAAACTACCTGTTAATGCAGAAGCAAGTTCACCTGAACAGTCAAAGGTATAAATATTTGTTGACACTTCGTGGCATAGAGTTGACTATTTTTATCAAAGGCAACAAATGGTTTCAAAAGATGTAAAAGCCATATAGAGTCCCAAGAGCTGCAGGATTTTTTACAAGTCATTGTTGCTGTGTGCTGTGAACACCATCACAGAGGCAGCGACTTTCAGGATGGAACTCTATTCCTGAAGAATAGCCAGCCAGCAAGAGGGCGGAGACTGACGGGCTGCTGTTGTCTCAGATGAGCTATGTTCCTGGGAAGTGAATCTAAGGCCCTTAGAAGAATCTTTTCACTTATCTGTTGGTTAAACGGAACCCTCAGATGGTTATCCTGATTCCCAAATAAATGGAAACGAGGTGTAATGACTGTAGCAATATTCTGAATTCAACTTTATTTGCAATAGATAAAAATATGTGAGGCAGAATAATCTGCAAGGCAGATTTATGCCGAGGTGCCTCCAGAGTTCGGTTAAGTTAGGAAGTATTAATATAAGGCTTCATTTCCCTGGTATGACTATGAGTCCATTCTCTTTATCGCTTGTTTGGGGAATAGTTTCGCTGTTTCTGTAAATGAATTATGGCAACATTTTCTGAAATGATTAGCTCCTAATGTGGCTACGGAAGGCTGTCATTTCGCTCCACATCAGTCTTATTTAACTGGTTGAGATTTTAGGTACGCGTTTCAGAAATAGGCAATAGTTTCACATTTACATGAGCAATCTTCCGTGGAGTTATGGAGTTAGACTATCCTGTAAAATTGATCATTAGAGTGTCGCCTCTAAAAACCCAGGAATCTCATCTTTAAGCTAGAGATGAACTAGCCAAAACCATCGTACCTTAAGTATCTGCTTCTTAGGACAAAATGATCATCATCTCCACTTTTTATTGTGGAGCTTATAGATAGACAGAAAAGTTTGCCATAGAAGACCCGACTCTAAGAGATGTAGGCTGGATGTGGTCCAGCGTATCAGGACACCAGGCCCAGTCATTGCCTAGAACCCAGGACACTGGTCAGACTTTCAACAGAATGAATGCAAGGTGCCTTTTAATGCCTCGTCTCTTGATGGCCTCTGTTCAATCCCAAAGTGAGTTCACAGCATCGGACTACAATCTGCCTGAATAAGAGGTGGCAGGATTATGAATACAGCAACCCTGATGTTAACCAAAGATCACCTAGTACTATAGTATATGCCTGATACATGTTTATTGCATGAAAGTATGAATGAATGACTCACGCAATGTTGCTTAGGATATTAATTCCTCATTGTTAAATAAATAAAATCTGGCTGTTTTGGCTGGGCGTGGTGGCTTATTCCTGTAATTTCAGCACTTTGGGAGGCCAAGGTGGGCAGATTACTTGAGCCCAGGAATTCAAGACAAGCCTAGACAACATAGCCAGACCGCATCTCTACAAAAAATTAGCCGGGCATGGTGGTGCACACCTATAGTCCCAGCTACTTGGGATGCTGAGGAGGAAGGATCGCTTGAGCCCAGGAGGTCGAGGTTGCCATGAGCTGTAATCGTCATGATCATGCCACTGCACTCCAGTCAGGGCAACTGAGTGAGACCCCAACTCAAAACAACAACAAAAAAAAGAAATTTGGCTGTTTTTTACTAAAGTAGGCTGCACATGTTACCCGTAGCTAAAGCATACGTCAACACCAGCAATCAGGAGTGAATGAGCTTGTGACTTTATTTCCTCTGGCCATCGTATCTTATTACATGTAACCTGTGACCTGCTCTCCCAGTCTGCATATGCACTGACCACTCATGGCACAGTGATTTCAGCTGCTCTGGAAAATGACTGCCTGTTTCATTAAGGCCCACTCCACCCCACAGCCCTCTTCTGTTAGTGATGCCTTCGCTAGGCAGTCTATATTTTCAATTAGACTACCTCAAATTTACCCTCCACCTCTGGCATAGGTAGTTACAGCTGATTTTAGCTAGAACCACAACAGACAGAATAGAAAAATATAGAAGCACCTACAAGTCAGGTGCAGCGTGCTAGTTGGTTTCGTCCTAAGAAGCACCTCCATTATAGGGATGAGTAGACAGACTCTAAGAGGGGTAGTGATTAGTTCAAAAGCACACAACTGGTAGTTGTCAGAGCTGGGATTTGAACCTAGGGCTGACCATTTCCACTGTGCAACTTGCCTCCCTGAGGTTTCAGAATGTCTCCATATGAGGACACCCAACCTATAGGTGAGGATAGAAACCCTGGTTCCATAATATCAAAATGGGGCTGAAAATTCCTGTCACCTAGTGATGTTGTAGCCATAACATTATAATGCAATTACTTTTTTTTTTTTAGAAAGTAGGATTTATTGAGAGGACAGAAAAGCTCCCAGAGTGGGAGGGAACCCAAGGGGGTTGCCCCGCAATTACTTTTTTAAAAATAAGGTTAGTGTGGCCTAAGTGTACGGTGTTTATGAAGACCTCAGTAGTGTACAGCAATGTCCTAGGCCTTCACATTCACTCACCACTCACTGACTCACCTGGAGAAACTTCCAATCCTGCAAGCTCCATTCATGGTAAATACCCTGGACAGGTGTTCCATTTTATAATCAAAGGATTTTTAGCATATCTTTTCTATGTTTAGACACACAAATACCATTGTGTTACAATTGCCTGCAGTATTCAGTAGACTCACATGCTGTACAGATTCGTGGCCTGGGAGCAATAGGCCATGCCATGTAGCCTAGGAGTGGAGTAGACTGTGCCATCTAGGTTTGTGTATGTCATTCTGTGGTGTTTGCACAGCAACAAAGTCACCTAAGGTGATTCTCAGAACAGATCACAGTTGTTAAATGATGCATGACTGTGTATGCATATATATATTTAAATAGAGAGAGACTGTATATATAGACAGAATATATAGAGATGGTATATATATATAATCTATATATATAGACTATACATATACACACACACATACATATGTGCATATATATGGAAGAAAAGTGAAAGCTGCTCTTTGCAAATGCATAATTCAGTTACATACCTGGAGAATTTAGTTTGAAAACAGTCACAAGCTGTTTAACAGTATGGATATCTTATGTTAAATAAATCGAGTTGGTGAAAAGTAAAGTCACCTGTAAATCAACCAACCATAAAGGCCTTCTGACAACCCCTTCTCCCTCCATATGACCTCACAAAAACACACACAAATGCACGTTTTCTTCATAGGATGTACTCAGAGGTGACCACCTGGTCTACTCTACAGGCTGCAATAGGCTTGAGCGGAATGACATGTAAGATATCTTTGGGTCCAAACCCCACTTCTGTAGATAAGACATTGAGACTTTGAGAGCTAGACCTGCCTGAAACTAACCAGCAGTTTAATAACAAGGATGAAAATTCATCAACAGAATGGTCTGTTTAGACTCATTCTTTCCAAATAGTTTTCCACAAAAGTTTTGAGGTCATTAAGTATCAGGACTAGGATTCTTGACTTTTGGTCCTTAATCTAAATATGTTTTCACTATATTTGACCTCTTCTGGTTTATTTGTTTACTTGTAAGATTTTGCCCAAGAGATAAATTAAGCATTTACTCATGACTCTTCAAAGGGATCCACAATGAAAGGTTCTTGAAATAGTAAATTTCATAAAGAGTTTTCAAAAGTTTACTTTATTTAATAAACAGAAGTTCAACCTATGTGAAGCTTTTCCTTAAGGTCACATTCCACCCAGTCATCACAGGGGTTTGGTTAAAGTGCCCGCCAGATGGGCTGGTAAAGGCTAATCCAATTCAATAATCATTATTCAATCACATGCGATTGCCAGGTGCCCAGAGCTTAGTGTGCCCAGAGATGAACCTGCAGTTCTGCCTGGCATCAGAGAGCACAGTATCTAGAGAGAGAGACTTGGGGGTGGGGGAGCGTGCAAAACCCATTACAGCACCTACCAACAGCTGCCGCGGCTGCAAGGGAATTCAGGGTCAATGCTATGGACACAGAGAAAGAACAATGTGTCTGGTCGGGGATGGGTGAGGGTGGTGTTGTAAGAAAAAGAGAGTATCAGTGTGAAGATGCACTTGGCCTGGACCAGGCCCTGACCCCCAGTTTTAAGTTTGTTCCCACAGTTAAGTCTATTCTAGAAGAATTGGCCTCTTGATCAATAGCTACATAGAAATAGATAGATAAATGATAGATAGAAGATAGATGGATGATAGATGATTGATAGATGATAGATATCGATGATAAATGGAGATGATAGATAAATATATAAAGAGATATAGATAGATTAGATAAAGATAGATAGATACATTTATACATACACATATATGTTAGACATGCATATACACACACAATTTTTTTGTCTTTTAGAAAATTCCTTACCCTGCAAAGAAAGCCAGATGCTTTTCCATATAGTTTTTCATTCTTTAATTTCATGCAACAACCTCACGATTATTTTGCTCTTATTATGTGCACTGCGCTAAGCATTTGTGTGCTTCCACTTGTTACTCACACCCAATGAGTAGTTAGTGTTATCATTCCCATTTACAAAAAAGAAATGGAGACCCAGAGAGGTTAAGCAAATTGCCAGAAGTCAGCACAGAAGAACTAGAGCCAGGATTTGAACGCAGTTCCACCTGACTCCAAAGCCTTTATGTATTTTACCACCCAGATGCACTTCCTTGCTTAGCGAATGGGATGTCAGAAAGGGAGCAACTAAAACCCTGGGGTGCAGTGTGGCTACTGAGAAGGTAGCCTGTACCCACTGGTGGTAGCAGACAACATCCTGGGGTCAGTGTCCTAAAGTTCGGAGATCCCCACTCCTACACGCACCAAACCTTTGAAGCTGCTTGTCTGAATTTCTCCAGAGCAACCCCTCTCTCGAGGTAGGCTCCTTTGCACACCTCTGACAACTGCATTTGGCTTGGCATCTCATGAGTGCTGATTTCCTGCCTCTTTTCATGTCCTGTTTGTTACCCAGCAACCCCCGAAAGCCCAGCAGACATAAAAGGGAGCCCATCTTGTTAGGTTTAAGACTGAATCATGTCCTTTAAGTCCTTTTTTGGTTTTAATATATTTCTTTTTTTTTTTTTTTTTTTGAGTTGGAGTCTCACTCTGTTGCCCAGACTGGAGTGCAGTGGCCGCTCCCAGCCACCGCAGCCTCGACCTGCTGGGCACCGGCGATCCTTCCGCCTCAGCCTTCCAAGTAGCTGGAATTACAGGCATGCGCTACCACGCCCGGCTGATTTTTTTTTTATTTATTGTAGAGATGAGGTCTCGCCACCCAGACGGGTCTCGAACCTGCGAGTTTAGGCAATCCACTCACCTCAGCCTCCCAAAGGTGCAGGATTACAGGCTGAGCCACCAAGCCCGGCTGTTAATGTATTTCTTTAACTTGTTGCCACACTGTGATTGCTGGAGTTGCTTTTGGTGTTCCCCAAACTAGTCTTCCCTGGTGGGGGGCAGGCTGTTTGTGTTATATCCCTTCCTTACTAGGTCTGTTTTAATATATCCCTCCCCCAAAGTCCTTTTGGGGGGTAGGGGAGACTGTCTATCAAAAGCAGCATTTTAAAGTATAAATTCGTTTCCAATGTAGAATAATCAGAGTGTCTGATCAACATGTGAGAACAAGTATTTCCCCTTAAAAAAGTCATTATGTCAACAAAACCTCCAAATAAACAACACTGAGGTTTAGGGCCTTACAGGTAATAATAATAATAAGTTATTTTGTGCCAAAAATTATTCTAAGAACTTTGCATGGATTAACTCATTAAAACTTCATAACAACCCTGGGAAATAAATAATAGTGTCCCAATTAGGCTTATGAGGAAACTGAGGCACAGTAAGTTGATACACTTGACAAATATCAAAGCTAGGTTTTGAGTCAAAGCAGTTTCAGCCCAGGGTCTGTGCTCTTTACTATGATACCGTCTTTCTACCCCTGCGGGTAAATATGTAGCATCCATTAGAAACGATAGCCAACACAAAAATTTCAGAATGCTTGACAAACGAACCGTCTCTTCCCCATCCAAAGGTCTGAACCACTCAGGACTTCTGGTTGTTTATTTTCTTTTTAAAGATGTTGTGTGATAGAGGCTTTCAAATCTTCCCTCGGGAGTCCGTTCCCTAGTTTTATTAACCTCAAGGTCACGGGATTCTGCTTATGATCCAAACCAGTGTTTCTCCTACTTTATTTTAAGCCCCTGTTTGCTTTTTATTTGATCCACTATTGAGCTGTTATTAATTCACATGTTTAGGGAAAAAGGGGGGGGGACGTTCTGTTCTCTCGTCACTCTGTGGTTTTCTTTTATAATTTAGATACAGCAGACCTTAATAGATCCAAAAATGTCACCCTTCCATTTTACAGATAAGGAAACTGGACCAAGATCACTTACAGGTCTTATCTTGATGCAGTAGGTAGACAGTCACAGAGCCAACTCTGTGGAGTTGGACAGGTTTACTCACTGTTCATGTCAGTCTTCAGCAATGTTGTAATTTCTCCTGACTGTCGAAACCCTGTGCAATATACAGTAGCTGAATATGGATAAATGTTTTCAGAAGAGTCCATACATTGTGGAGTGGTGAGGGGAGATGGTGTCCCAGCCTTGGCCCATCAGGCTGAAGAAGTTTTCATATCTACAGGGTCATCAGAGTGATCAGTGGCTCCGGAAGTTGAAGACTCAAAACAAAATGACTTCAATTCTTTCTGTTTGGTCTTGATTGGTTCATAAGTTCTTAAGAAGATAGGAGGATGATAAGATGTGATTTTATGTTTCCTACCAAGTTCAGAATCCATTTGAAGAAATCACAAATGACCTTTATACAATGAGACTTCAACTAGGTTATTTCCTGCTTAGAGATAAGGAAAATGAAGCTCTAAGTGCCCTATTTACTTGCTTTTCTTGGACAACTACTAGTAACTCTCAGTTTTTCCTTAACTTTGTGGTTGCAAAGGAAACCACCCTTGGAAGCATAAGAGGTGCTGATTGGTTCATTGTTATTAAGAAATCCTCTTTCAAAATATGCATTTCTGGAACTTCTATCATTAAAGCTCTGGAGGGTGCTGAGGGTGGGAAATGGATATTTTCAACATGAACAATTTCAAATAATGCAGCAGAGATGTATTAATGTCTGAGATAGATGTAGTTGCTCTACGGTTCTTGAACCTCTCTTTTTAACTCAAGGAAGGACCTAACCCAATGTTAGAGCTTCCTGAAATCAAATCTTCATTTTCTACTCAGTTGTTGTATTTATTTTGGCCTGATTTGTCCCAAATGTCAGAGTATATTGGACCTGTTTGTGTCTGGAAATAACATTTCAGTCACATTCGGGGTGGTTGGAAGCATTACATGTACTTATCAGACTCCAGATCTTATTATATTTGATCAGTAATGAGTAATCACAGAAATTTTAGAAAGCATGGTGCCAACATTTCAGATGCTCTGGAGTGGGTATTTAAAATCTGCGTTATTTAATATCTAAATGTTTCAGCTGTGACTTAAAAAGAAACTTACCGTGAATTAAAATTTATTATTAAAACAAAGAAAAAAATCCTGGTGTGTAATTAAACAGAAATACAGAGCCAACCTGTATATACAAATGTCAGTGACTTTGTGTCATTCCTGTCTTCCAGTGCCCTGGTCATTGAAAAACAGCAGCATAGACAGTGGTGAAGCAGAAGTCGGTCGGCGGGTGACCCAAGAAGTCCCACCAGGGGTGTTTTGGAGGTCACAGATTCACATCAGTCAGCCCCAGTTCCTAAAGTTCAACATCTCCCTTGGGAAGGATGCTCTCTTTGGTGTTTACATAAGAAGGGGACTTCCACCATCTCATGCCCAGGTATGACCACGTTTGATGTAACCAAGTGCTTAAATATATATATATATATATATATATATATATATATATATATATATATACACACACCACTTCACACACCCCTAGGATGCCTATAATTTGAAGACAAACAATTAAAAATGTTGGTGAGAATGGGGAGAAATTAGAACCCTTGTACATTGCTTGAGAACGTAACACGGCACAGCAGCTATGGAAAAGAGTTTGACAGTTTTTCAAAAAGTTGAACATAGAATTACCATATGACCTGGCAATTCTGTTTCTAGGGAATAGAAAATAGAAATATTATTAGAAAATAGAAAATATTATTTTCTTTTAAAAATGTATATACCAGTGTTCATTGCAGCATTATTCATACAAGCCCAAAGTGGAAACAATCCAAATGCTCAACAAATGAACAGATAAACAAAATATGATATGTCTATACAATGGAGCATTTTTACATGCTACATCGTGAATAAAATCTGAACATACTATGCTAAGTGAAAGAAGCCAGATACAAAAGGCCAAATATTGCATGATTCCATTGTCTAGAACAGGCAAATCTATAGAGACAGAAAGCAGATGGTTGCCAGGGACTGGGAATTGGGACTGACTGGGAATTGGGATTTTTAGGGGAGCGGGGGGTTTGAGTAAAATGCTCTGAAATTAGATAGCTGTGATAGTTTCCACAGTATAATGGATACACTAAAACCACTGAATTGTAAAATAGTTAAAATTATGTCATGAATTTTATCTCCAAAAAAATAACATTCCTACCTGATGAAGTCAGCTTTGATAGACCTAGAAGATAATCTGGATACTTTCTGTTCAGTTGTTCTAGTTATTGAGTTAATTTGTAAAAATATTACTAGGCCACATCTCACCATATATGAAAAGAGTGATGTAACATAAGCCAAAATTCAGCAGCTGTGAATTATTTTAATGAGATTATTCCCAGTGTTGGGAATGAAGAGATTGAATTATATTATGGATCTCATTTTTTCTCTCATCCTTCCTTTAATTTGTCCTGATAGAAGTTTTATTATACAGTTCACATCACTTGGGGCAAACACCTACCTAGCATGACTTTCTTTTCCAATAAGAATTGTATATTCCAAGAAAAACCAAGTAAAGTTTTACTGCTTCATTTCCTCTCAAATCCAGCAAGAACATAAAGTACTTTAGGAAAAAACACCAGTGGTGGAAAAACACACATATATCCAGTTAAAGCTGACTTTAAAATGTGTTGGAAAGGTATTCATCTAGAAAATTCAGTTGGAAGAATTTGAAGTCTTGAAACAATCAGCAAATGCAAGACAGTCAGGCTACCATTTCCTTTGTCTTTTGCTGTGGCAGGCATTGCTAATCAATGACAGCACTTTTCTTTACTGAGCCCAGTGCTCACATACCTCCCACATAACCCTCTAGGTAGCCACTACCAATCAACCAGTGTAGGTTCTCAAGATGAAACTGATTTGCAATCCTGTCTTTACAACCTAAAATGATCAATATAAGAACTAAAAGGACTATTTCTTTTTTTAGCAGGGAGGGCTGTGTAGTTTTTATGACCATATACAGCCCACACTATAGGGACCACTACATAATGTGGTAATCAATGAATCCTCCGTCCGTCTATCCAGAAAAATATTTATGGGGCTAGGCATATATAGCATCAATCAAGCAGAACTCCTGATACAGAAATCACATCTGCTCTTTCTCATCAAGAGAAAAAGAACCCAGCTGAAAGGAGTTTCTTAGGCATTTCTGCAGCTTCGTCCAGGCCACAGGGTTCTGCTCTGATAAGTTATGCAAATTGTTAGATGATTTCCTTGACCTTCAAGGTCCACTGATTCTACTGTAGCATAATGAAGGGTTAACGGTAGTGACATCTGCTTATTGGCATTATTTGGGTAGGTAAGAACATGGCTTTGGGCACAGTTCAGCACAGCTTTCCTCTCGGTCAGTTGAGTGCAAGGAGCTTTGCTAAGGAAATGCTTCCCCACATCATTCCAAAGTGCTGTTATTCCTCTCCCCTTGTTTGCTCTGGGCAACTAGAATCATGGAAAAGCCAACGACCATGGCAAGTCAAGTGAGGAACTCTGTAACTGAGTGACTGTGGACAGCAGGCAGAAGCACACTCTACCCAGTTTCCCTGCTATTCTGACATTCAGGACGCAAGCCCTCCACGACAATGACTTTTCTTCCTTTGTGGCTACCCCACACTGTCCATCTCCTGCCTGGTCTGTGATTGTTCTAGTGATCGTCCTCTCAAAATAGTTCCACTCCGGGGACAGCCCCGTCACACATTTCAAGGGAGGGGAAATGAATAGGCAGGGCCTGATGTGTGCTGAGGTTTCAGTCCAGCTGCCAATTTGAAAGTTCAGTGCATGTTGAAGGGTCAAGTAAGCAAGGCACCATGCGGGTGCTTAGAAATGCACAAGACAGGTACAATATAGGGACACTGTTTAAAGAAAGAAAGGAAAGGACTCCCTACACATTCTCACATTCATTCGCTGTCATTACGTGCATTCATGTCCATTTGACGAGCTACATTTCCTCAAGGAGACAGTGCTTAGCTCTTTGCAGGGATAGGTGACTAACTCACGTCTCGAGCCATTATAGAATTTCTCATTTCTGTGGGTATATCCTATCAAGGAACATAAGTTCTATGGGGATTGGCAATTTAGCCAAGGTGACTCATTTGAGCTGGAAAAGGAGAAAGAAAAAGAGGTGAGGTGGGGGGAGAATATGAAATTCCATTGGCTGTGTTGCATGAAATGGCTGTTTAAATTTTATTGAGTACAATGCTCTGACCAAGAGCCTACAAGGCTTAGTCTCCTTGTCCAAGGATATTAAATACAGAGGAGAATCCTTTCTTACCTGCTTAAATTTTCCAAGACTCAGAGTCTGTCCCAGTTGACTTTTTGAAACTAGGTTTTTACAGAGATGCAGAGGCAACATGGCATAGGAGAGAAAGTCCCAAATACAGGCCCTGCCACACATCAGTCAAGTGATTTTGGGTGGGTCCCTTAAGCTCTCTTAGCTTCAGTTTCCTTTTCCACCTATGCTACCTGCCTCACAATGTTGTTGTAGCTATACAACAACAACCAAGGAAGGAGGGGAAACACTTTATAAGCTAAATCACAACAGAAAGATATTGTATATAAGTGTTTTATCATGCTTAGAGTTTCTGTGTATAGAAACTAGCAAATCCTGTATATAGATAAGCAATTATGCAAATATCGATGTTTTTAAAAAGATGTGTAGTTTTTTCTTCTGACTAAAGAACAAATGACATCTCATTGCAGAAAAGTTTTAGAAAAACAAAAGGAGGAAAGTAAAAACACTCATAATTTGAAGCAGTCTCCCTTTGCTAAATGTTTATACATTGTTTGGGCTATAACAAAACATAGGCATTGCAGTTAAAAAAGCAAATCTTGGTGATTTAAAAGAACAAAGACTATTTCTTGTTTATGCTACACTATCAATGGTTCTCAGACAGTGGTGATTTTTTCCCCACCCCACTTTCACCCTGGGAACATTTGGCAACACCTGGAGATAGTTTTGGTTGTCACAACTGGGAGGATCTAATGGGGGGGGGATCCAGGGATGCTGCTACACACCCCACAGTGCACAGGGCAGCCCCAACAAAGAGTTACCTGGCCCCAAATGTCAGCATTGTGGAAGTTGAGAAACCCCACTGCACTTGGGTTAATGAGGACTTCGCTCAGAAGCAGTCTCCTTCAACAACACAGACCTGTGGAATTTCCACTAGCAGGAACAAAGAAAGGAGCAGGTGGAGATTGTACACCAACTCCCAAAGACTTCTGCTTGGGAAGTCACACATCTTATTTAGCCACCAAAACCAGTCACATTCCAACTTCAGTAGAGGAGGAAGCACAGTCTGACAATGCTCCTGGAACGAAGAGCACCAAAAATATCTGTGAAAAGCCCAAATGACTTACACATAAAATGTCATGATGCCTGTTCTAGTGGCCAGTCTTTACCCTTTTCCTTCAAATAAACCCTGAAGGATTTTACTCATATTGCCAAATTACCCTAATGAAAGTTTGTACCAATTACACTCCTATCCACCTGCAGCATATTTACTTGAACCCTTGAATAAAATGGATATTAGCATTTTTTAACCGTTGTCAGTTTCAGAGGTAGATGTAGTGTTGTGCTTTAAATGTAGCATTCTTGACATCCTGCATTGCATTTTTTAAAGACACAGACAGAGAAAAAAAGTCAATCTAAACTATTCTTAACAAACCAACTTGAATCCTTACAGGGATAGTGTGTGTTCAGCGGATGCCTTGTACATCTTGCCAAGTATCTGAAACCCTTCAAGCTGTGTCAGATTCACTCAATTCTGGTTCTAGAAAGGAAACAGATTAGACTGAAAAGAATAATAATACTCTGACCTGGCTACAGTGCTCAGCATCAGAGAGAATCTCCTAGACTGTTGCTATAAGTCAGAATCTTGGGTAGTTAAGGCAGTGAGCGAGTTTGCTTGACAGTTCATCACTGATTGCTACTGATATGTCAAGCCAAGTAAAATCCTTTGCGAGAACAAGTCAATAATTGGCAAATTAGGTACATGATTAACCTGAGACAACGAGATGCAGTCACCGCTTGGGATCCCTGCTGGGACTTCACCTTCTCGACAATCTTGTTTAGCAAATATTAGAAATGCCTATTTCATCACTCAGACTGATAGAGCCATGAGCCCACTGACTTCCAGAGGTAACTTTGAAGTGTAAGGGTGGGTTTTCAGCTTCAGCAAGTTGATTAGAGGGCCATTCTAGGGATTGAATTGAATGGCGGTAGGATAGGAGCAGATGCTGTCAACCTTGAATGCTTTATGCTACAATGTATCCATAGGACAGGAAGTAAAATTATCCACACATTAAACTCATTAACCAATGGAAGAGAATTGTTTTAGGGACCACAAATTGCCCTATGATCATACCAAATAAATGCAAATATGGCAGACTGGGCATATGTGAAGCAAGATAAAATGAGCTGAGTGAACATTTCTATTTGTCCTCATCAGCAGAATTCCTCTAATGACATTTTTTTTGGGGGGGTTGGGGTCTCACTGTCACTCAGGCTGGAGTACAGTGGCACAATCCCAGCAGACCGCAACCTCAAACTCCTGGGCTTAAGCAATCCTTCTACCTCAGCCTCCCGAATAGCTGGGATTACAGGCACACACTGTCACACCCAGCTAATTTGTTTGTTTTTTTAAAGAGAGGAAATCTTGCTATGTTGCCCAGGCTGGACTGTCTGGGCTCGAACAGTCCTCCTGCCTCAGCTTCCCAAAGTGCTGGGATTTCAGGTGTGATTCCCTGTGTCCAGTCATGATACTTTTTAAAAAGCAGATTTATAGACAGCAATTAGTGGTATTAGTTTTTGCCAGCTTGGCTTTATTCCTTTTCATTTCAGATCCTTATTTGAAAATGAACTCTTTGTCCCCTTCTTTCTTGCTCAAGTCAGTAAACCTGCACATGGTTTCCATTAGAGGTGGGACTGACTGGGTTCCTGGGATACTGGGACACCCAGTTGTCCTGAGCACCCTCCCTGTGTTGCCTTGCCACTGTCTCTCCAATCTCCCAGCACCTGTGGACTGGCCAGATAGGCTCTCCTGGACCTCACCCTTTATGTGGAGCTGAAATGGGAAGGCAATGCCAGGGTTTGGCTGTCAGTTTACACTGCATGTCACATTATGATTTCCAGAAACCCTGTTAAGATGTATCATTTCACTTTGGAGGGAGGCATATTTTTATAAGCATGTTTTCCAGACCCTCTTTTTCCCAAAGAGCTTGAGGTAGAGAGAAAGATTGTGTGTAACCAAGAGAAACTTGGCCTTGGTTTAATCTGTATTGAACTGAAAGTACTTTTGGAAAGGACTTTCTTGAGAGAATCCCTTCTGGTAATCTGGTGGCATCATAACTGGAGCTGACAGTACTACTAAGATTGGCGGGCACCATCCCCACCTGGGAGCCACGGAGCAAAGCAAGGAGAAATCTCAGGGGATGCTTGAGCCTGACAAGAGAGCTGGTATGGTGGTGGGGGGTTGGTACACAGGAGGACACTGAGTATTTTTCAAGAGGGACAAGACTTGAGTTCATGGAAATCAGAACGAAAAACAGAAACAGAGAAAACAGAAATGACTTCAGAAGGAGCAGCATTAAGGCACATATTTAGATGGAATAGCATCTTGGAGGTGCTGTAATTTAGGAGTTTGCAAATTTTCTTTTTGCCTGTATAATTGGGGAAGAAAAGAGTCTGCAAATTTTCAAAGTAAAGGACCTTTATCTTCAACTGAAATCTTATGTAGAACCCTTATAAAACAGATAAAAGTGACCGTTTGTGAACATAGTTTAAAGTCCAAATCCACATTACTATGGTAATGTCAATCTGTGCGTGTGTGTGTATGTTTATATATATATATGATATATCACATTATAAAAATATATATTGAGAGAGAGAGAGTAAACTCATGAGGGTGATCACCTCTAGGGACAGGTAAAGAGAATGGGGCTGGGATTAGGTTTTCAAAGTACTTATTTTTAATCCATAATTAAGATTAAAGGTAAGGCACTCCCCACCCCCATCTCCAACACACACACACACACACACACACACACACACACACACACACGCACAAGACTGGAAATGAATACCAAAATCTTAACATTGATTCGTATGAGTAGTTGAAATATGGGTATTTGTTACCATATACTTCTCTTAATTCTTGTAATCTCTCTCTGTTTAATAAAAGTGAATCTGTGACAAGGTTGAATCTGTTTTGAGTAAAACAAGCATTGAAGGCATACAGATGATGATTGTCATTTCAATCACTCTCAGGATTCCATTTATTTATATATTTTGTTTGGTTTGCAATTTTGAGAAAATCATAACAAATCCATATAAATAGCTGTGAATAGCAACAGTATTTTCTTTCATCATTCCCTTCTAGGCTGTGGGTACTCTTCAATTAAATTGATCCACAAGCTTGGAAGAGGAGGAAGAGGAAATAATTGTTTCAAGGTCAAGTCACTTAAAATACCTAACAACTACACACAGCCCTTGCCATACATATAAAAGTAGAGGAGTTGCACCCAAGCTTTGAAATTCTCTTTATTTTAAAAAAAGAAAACCAGGACATCATTATGGGACATGTTCCACATTCATTGGAATTCCACTCCTGGTTTTACCTCCTGACACAAACATGCACCTGTGCTCTACCTGGCGCGTGGCTGAACAGGATTCATTGGTGCAATTGCTCAGACTTTGAGCAGGCACACATCGGCCTGGATTCAAAGAAAACTCAGTACAGATCCTAAAGCTTCCTAATAAACAGCAGTTACAAAAGTTCAAATCCACACTCAGAGATGTTAGGAAAAGCTTTATTCCAAGATCTTCACAAAAATTAATGGCCTCTAAAATGTTCATGAAAGACCCTCTCAGTAAGGATGCTCTATAGGAAAGCGAAAGTTGTGATGAGACAACAATATTCATTCATCATTCATCCGACCACTTATAAATGTGTTCTCCACTCAGTGAGCCTTCTCTCCCCATTAAACATGGGTGTCTATACCCACTCGTAATCATAGCCAGCACTATCTGAGGGCTACAATGTACCAGGGACTAACTGTGCCACATGCATTATCTTATCTTCACAATACTCTGTGAGGCTGGTACTATTAGTAGTACTCCCTTTCACAGGAGAGCTGAGACACAGTTTAGACTACAAAACTGGTATGTGTTGGACATAATAGTCAGCCCTCCTCCTCTGTGGTGCTCAGTCATTTCTAGAAGCATCTAATACGATATAAACATGATCGTTTATAGAGTAAGATTACAACTGCTGCCAAAAACGACAATTTTATCAAGTCAATGAAAAATGGTGCCAGAAATCTTCTTGAATGTGTCAGAGGAAAACCTGGTAAATGTGGGTCTCGTTGGGGTAGCACCCTTAAACATGGAAGCAGAGAAAATTAACAAAGAAGGTGATAAGATCAGCACTTCAAAGAGGGTGATTACCAAATCATAGAAAGAGATCCTGAGAAATTTGATGAAAGCATCCAATATGCTTACAGGAATGTCCTTTTTGATTATGTTGCACAGGTCAAACTAAAGTGATGTTGCATTGTCCTCTTATATTGCATCGATTCTCAAATGCACATCATGCTCATCTTTGACATCTCTGAGAACAGCATGAGTTTTGCAATCGATGCAACTGAGATAGAATGAAATGTTTGCTGTCACATTTTTGTGTATGTATGAAAACCCAATGTTTGTTCTAACACCTACAGCATGGTTGCAAATATAACCTGAATTTTCCTAACTATGAGATAAAATAAATTTTTTGTAAGTAGTTTTCTTTTTTCAAGGTAAGGTCCTAATCAAATATTTTTTCATTTGTTAAGTATGTTCATTTTAAGTGACCTTTTGTTAATTCCAAATACCCTTAGACAACTAGATCCTACTGTACAAATCAAGTCAGTGTGGGGTTTAATTATAATCCCTAAAACATATAAATACATATTTAGAAAATAAAGTTCAGGCCGGGCTCAGTGGCTCAGCCTGTAATTCCAGCACTTTGGGAGGCCGAGGCAAGTGGATTGTCTGAGCCTGCGGGTTCAAGACCAGCCCAGGCAACTTTGCAAGACCTCACCTCTACAATAAATCAAAAACTAGCCTGGTGTGGTAGTGCACACCTGTAGTTCCAGCTCCTTGGAAGGCTGAGGCAGAAGGATTGCTGGAGCCCAGTAGGTCGATGCTGGGGTGTCTGTGAGTGTGCCACTGCACTCCAGCCTGGGCAATGGAGTGAGACTCCAACTCAAAAAAAGAAAAGAAAAGAAAAGAAAGTTTAAATAAGCATTCAGTGGAACATGACTACTGCTGTTCCAGATACAGGAGATCTTGTGAGAAGGATCATGGACCCGTCCAGACTTTCTGGCCTTGAACTCCAACCTCCAGCTCTCCTAAGCTGTGTGACCGTGGGTAAATCACTCAGCCTCTCTGTGCCTCATTTACCTCGTCTGTAAGATGGAAATGATATTATGCACTCATAGCAATGTTGTGAGGCATCAATAAGGTCATCTTTATAAAGCACTTACATTCATACTGGTGTAAGCTATTATTATGTTTTTCAGAGCATTCCTGACACAAACCCCCAAACAAAACAAATTCCAATTGTTTTTTTTTTTTTTTTGATTTGGAGTCTCACTGTCGCCCAGACTGGAGTGCAGTGGCCGCTTCCGGCCACCACAGCCTCGACCTGCTGGGCTCCAGCGATCCTTCCGCCTCAGCCTTCCCAGTAGCCGGAATTACAGGCATGCGCTACCACGCCCGGCTGATTTTTTGATTTATTGTAGAGATGAGGTCTCGCTGCCCAGGCGGGTCTCGAACCCACGGGCTCAGGCAATCCACTCACCTCAGCCTCCCAAAGGCACGGGATTACAGGCTGAGCCACCAAGCCCGGCTCCAATTGTTTTTTAAAGGTATCTTTTACTTGTGTATTTCTCATTGTAAAGTAATATATGATGATAATGGGGAAAATAGAAAACATTAACATTTTTAGTTTATTCTCTAGACAGTTTTCTGTTCGTATATAGTAATAATTTTTACAAATATGGGATCTTACTATTTTTACCCTGAGTATTTACTTAATAATAGGTAGAGAACATCTTTCTAAATCTGAGTATTTTTCCATAAGCTCATTTTAAATGCCTCAAAAATAGTCCATTGTCTTGAATATGAAATTTTCTAACCAAACCCCTTTTTCAATATTATAAATCATTCTACAGTAAACATTCTTGCAGGTATGTGTTCATATTTTTTTAATAATTTCCTTGTGATAAATTCCTGGAGTGGAATTGCTGGCTCAAAGGATTTACAATACATCAAGATTTTATAACAATAAAAATAACCATGAGAATAGCTCACATTAATTGAGGCTTACTATGAGCCAGGCCAAACTCACAATGTCCCTCAGAGGTAGGGACTTTTTTTATTCCCACCTCGGAGATGAGAGAGCAGAGACTCAGAGAGCTGAATTACCTTGCCCAAAGTTACACTGCAGACTGGTGAGAGGTTCAGGTCATGCTTCCAGAGAAGCCAGCCAGTGCCCATGACTCCATTCCTCTGTAGTGCTTGGGAAGTCATTTTGTGACTGGACACAGTCCCAATTTGCTACCTCTTCCTGGTGATATACTTGATATATTTTCACAGGCAGCCCACTTGAGACCCTCCTATTGATCTTGGGAGGGCAATGAGCCCATGTGACATTTTTGATAAACCATCGGCTAAAGACAATTAGATGGGAATGTGCGGTAAATAAGAAATCACGTCAGCAAGGCACCGAGAGGTAACACATTTATTCTTCTGGTCTCCTCTGTACCCAGCCTCTGTGCGTCTTGGAATAGCCTTGAGATGCTCATCAATTTCACTGACCTTGACCCCAAGGCTCTATGGGGTCAATATGATACCTCACTTGGTCTTCAGAGCAATACCTTCTACCCTTCTCCTGGGTTGGATCAAAGGCAGCATGATGAGGGCATGACCTTGTCGGGAGATGAAATATACAATCAATCCATTCATGCACCTAGCAAATACTCACTGGCTGGTCATACAGGGGATACAGAGATGGAAAGCACTGGCTCCTTTAAGGAGAAGGGGACCTGACAAGTTAAGAAATAATGGCAACATCACGTGGGGTGGGGGCATGAGATGCAGTGCGGGGCAGATGATAAGAACTGACACTTCACAATCATCCTGGTCTGGGTTTGAGTCTTACCTCTGCTAGGAACTAGCAGCAGTGTTTGTGGATGGGTCTCTAGAGTCAGTTTCAGCATCCGGAAAATGAGGACTATACCTCATCAGGTTGTTGTGAGAATAAATGAGATAATGCCTAGCAAATAGTAAGCACCCCATGGAGATCAATCATCAATCTAACTGGTCTACAACCCTTACGGCTCACTCGCAGGTAGCCTAGCAACAAGGGGACTCTCCAGGGAGACCTGCAAGGACGCTGGCTGGTACCAAATCGGATGAACAAACTGCACTTGCGCTGGTCATCAAGACACTAACCTAGATTGCAAAGCTCAGGATCTTCCTACTCAGTCAACTGATTCCTGGCTCCTCTCCTCCTTGTATAAATATGAAAGGCGGAAGAGGTTTGGGGTACCTGTCCTCGGGCGCAGTCCCCCTGCACCCAGCTGTGTCCAGATGAGAAGGGTGGACAGCATGCATCCTGCTAGAACCGTGTTCTCGTCTGTTTCTCGGAGCCACTGTCACATGTCCTTTACATGATTTGTTCTCGTCCCTCACTTAACATATTCAACAAATGTTAGCTATTATTTCCTACTAAAGGGTTGGATACAGGAGGTTTGGGAGCAAAAATGTAGCCACCACTTCTAACCTGGGAGGGGTTTTAGGACAGTTTCCTGGAGGAGAGGCTCCCAAGGTGAATCTTGGAGGGTGCATTATGCAGGTAGAGAGAAAGACATGAGGAGGAAGAATCTTTCTAAGCACAACGGCAAATGAAGACACCCTTGTTGTATGGGCTGTGTCGAAGCTTCACATAATGATTGTCTTCTTTTTAGAAACTGCTAGCAATCCCTCACCAACAAGAACACCACTTTCCTTTTGGAACTGGCCAGGGGTGACCCAGTGAGAGGCCACCCCTCTAGAGGTTTAGTGGCTACGTCCCTGTGTTGAGTTGTCACAGATTTGCAGCTATGGACACAACCCCAGCTAGGAGTACATTAAATTAAAAAAAAAAAAAGAGTGCCCAATCACCATAAAACTATGAGTTACTCTCCTAACTGGGAATGCACACCTTTAAGTACTTCACAAAAGTCTTGTTGAACACAGGAGATCAGGACTTTTTGGTTTCAGTCGTTTCTCCCCATTCTCAGAAATTTCATGTGATTAACATTTCCTGAGAGGAGACACTGTCTTTAGGTAGATACAAACCTCTGTAATGCATCACCTTGTATTCAGCCAACATTTACTGAGCACCTACTATGTGCTGTGTGTCAAGAGGACAAAGCAGAGCTGCCCCTGCCCTTGTGTGGCAAATGGACACCAGTATTGATGCCACTTCAAGAATCTCCAGGGAATTCATTTGTCTACCTGGAAATGCATGATCCTTGCCTTTCCCTGACCTGGCCTGGCCTGGCCTTGTTCCTGTTTCTTTTGGGACCCCCAAACTGAAACAGCTCTGAGAAGGAGAGCTGCTGGGATGTGCCATGTGGGAGCATATCCTTTAGCGGTGACACTTTATTTTTTTCTAGTCATTTATCATTCCCCCTCCCATATCAGAGACATTCCAAAGATACTCCTCTGGAACCTGAAAAAAAACACAATTTTAGACTTGATCTATGGGGGGGGAATCTTGGCAGATCCCATAATCTGCTTATCTTCAACCAGCAAACCACCAAAGCCTCTGCCAACCCCAGAGGGCCCTCACAGGAACCAGGCTTAGGAAACACACCAGGCAAGAAGCTTTCTTTCCTATTATGACAGAAAGGCTCTGGTCTCATCCTTTCTGTCTATATAACCCTCCATTGTTGCCCGCATCCCACAAAGGGGAAAATCTTACGTCGCTCTAGACTGTGAGCTCTAGAATGGTAGCGACTGTTGGGTTCCCTGCCATGTCTCCAGTACTGATAGCTGTGGCCAGTAAATGGCTGGTGAAGGTCAGTCTCCAGGACTGTGTCCCTCTGTGACCTGATTAACCAGCAATCTCCTCCTCGCTCACTGGACTCCACCATGCTGGCCCACTCGCTCCCTCTCAGCCATGCCAAGCTCCTTCTGCCTACGAGCGGTTTGCACTGTGCACCTTCTCTTTCTAGAAAAATTCCCCAGATAGTTAAGTGGCTCCTCCCTTATTTGTTCAGGCTTCTGCCCAAACTTCATCCCCTCAGTAAGTCCCTTTTTGATGAGTGAATCTAAACAGGATACTCTTTCTGCTTCATTTTTCTTAAATCCACTTTATTTAGGTATAATATTTAAACTAGCCAATGCACACATTTTGAAAGTACCTTCTTGGAGTTCTAAAATTTGAAAACTAAGCCAAGTGTGGTGGCTCACACCTATAATCCCAGCACTTTGGGAGGCAGAGGAAGGAGGATCACTTGAGTCCTGGAGTTCAAGACTAGCCTGGGCAATACAGTGAGACCTCATCTCTAAAAATTTTTTTCAATAATAAAATTTGAAAACGTATCCAAGTAAGCACCACCACAGCCATGCCAGAGGACACTGCACCCCCGCCAAGTGTTCCCTATGCCCCTGCCAGCCCCACCTCCAGCCCCAGGTAACCCCTGAACTACTTTCTGCAGCTAGAGATTAGATTAGTCTCCCCTAGAGTTCCATGTACAAGGCATTGTGTGTTCTTTGTGCTCACCTCCTTTCCCTTGGCAGAGCATCAGTGAGACTCATCCGTGTGGTGTGTGTATCTGTGGCTTGTTACTTTTATTGCTGAGTAGATTGTCAGTTGTGTGGATAATCTATGGATTGTATGGTCATGTACCTGGTGGTGGACATCTGGGTTGTCTGGTTTGCTTTATTTTTATTCACAGTCCCCTTCATTCCCAAATAGTGTATGCCCCCATGGGAGTGTCAGCTCCAGGAGAATAGGGGTCTTGTCCCTATCGGGCCCTGCTGTATCCCCGGTCCCCAGAGCAGTCTATGTACCCAGGCCCATCGTGAGTGCACAATATGTGCCGAATGGACAAATTCTTTTGCATTCTTTTGCATTCATTTTCCCGGTGGAATATGACAGGCTTGAGAGCTGGGCTCCAGACTTTTCTCCTCCATGGACCCCAGTTTAGAGACCAACAGGCCTTCTGAGTGAAGCCAGATGTTGGCCGGAGCTCCCTTGCCCCTCAACAAGTGGGCCAAGTACACCCGTACCATGTGATCCTGTGAACACACACATGCAAACAAGACAGGTTGGCCGGCACCCCATGCTGGCTACCTGTTTGTTAGACATACTGAGAAGTCCGTAATTGCATGGGGAAGGGTGTGCTCTCTGAAGCTGGCTGCTGGGCTGTGACTCTCTGCTCTGCCTTTCTCTAACAATGGGACAAGTTATGTAACCTCTCTCTGCCTCAGTTTCCTCATATGCAAAATGAGAATTATTTGTATCGAGTGGGGTTATTGTGAGCATGAATCACCTACAACAGTGGCTAGCCTTATTAAATGTTAGCTCAAAGTATCATCTGAGCAGCTAGCAAACAAAAATAAGAGAAAAACTACATAGAGTTCACTAAAACATCCTATGACACCAAAACTCCTCGTTAGACTTTATTCTAGATATTATTTCTTTTTAACCTAAATCTTTTTCATTCAGTCAGCCAGGATCTTTAGCCTGGGTGTGGGGGCTCACTCCTGTAATCTCAGCTCTTTGGGAGGCTGAGGCAGAAAGATTGCTTGAGACCAGGAGTTCAAGAGCAACAACATAGCGAGAACCCCATCTCTACCAAAAAAAAAAGTTTTTAAGATCTTAAATGAGTACCCACTATGTGCCAGGCACTGTTTGACTGTGTTAAGTGAAACAGATAGTGTGCCACTCTTAAATGTAGGAGATAGTTCATATCCAAGAGGAGGAAGATGGACTATAAATTAGTAGCTCAATAACAAGTTTTCAGAGAATTATGAGTTTTTGCTGAGGAGGAAAACAAGGAGAAGTAATAGAGATGTGTAGGTGGTCAGGGAAGTCCTTTCTTCATGATGTCTAGGCAAAGGCAAGACTGTTGAGAAGAAGGCAACCATGATGAGATCAGGAGAAAGAAAAGGCCAGGCAGAGGGAACGGCTTGTGCAAAGGCCCTGAGGCTGGGCTGAGCTGGTCATGTTCCAGGAACAGAGGGAAGATCAGTGTGGCTAGAATGCAGGAGAGAGGAGTTGGGAGAGTTGGGAAGTGGCTGGCTCCCAAAGACACTTACAGACCAAGTACAGCCAACACCTGGCAAAACCTTCCAGACTCTTCTGGGCCTCTTTTTTTGTTTACTTCTGTGGACATCTCCCCATCTTCCAGGCAGTCTGCCTGCTCTGCCCGGGTGTGACCCTAGCACTGGCAAGCCCTTCCTTCCTCCGCCTTTCGCGGCTCTTGAGGGGACTTACAAACCAGGCCAGCCACCAGATATGCTGGCAGGGACGGCCAGGCTCTTGGAAAACACGGCACTATCTCTTCTCCCACAGTCATTAGGGCACATGCAAATCCAAGTTCAAGTCCCTGCTTGGCCACCAACCTTGCTTGACGGCACTGGGAACGTTCCTTAACTTCTCTGGCAGACACTGTTCTCTCCTGAGAAGCGGAATGAGACTAGGGCTTCTGGGAGGATGAAAAGAGATAACACATCAGCATTTGCCACGATGCCTGGCATGCAGCAAGTGCCTGAGCAGAAATAGGCTCTTTTTATTTCCGATGATTACTTTTCCGCTGCTGCAGGAGGACGTGTAATTTAAGAATCAAGAATTCCACCCTTGTCAATGAATTCTCCCCGGCTCCTAATTTTAGGGAACCCTATTTGGTTCCTCTCTTGGAGCTTCCATCTGCTTGGCTCCGGCCCGTGGAGCCTGGCACGAGGCGCTGCTACGGGCTGGAAATGCAGATGCTGTTTCCTGCCCGGAAGCTCCGGGCTGTTCTCTTAGAGGCCCCAGCGGCGCCTGCAGCTGGCCGGATCGCATCCAGTTAAGTGACTCACATACTGTAAGTCGGAACTGAGCAGGGAGCCCTGAAGAAAGACAGGCAAGGCCACGCTCAGGGAAGCCAGCCCCCGCCGCCGGAGCCGGGCTGTCATGCCTCCCCCCTCCCCGAGCCCTCAGCCCCTTTGAAAGTGAGCAAAGAGCCGGGGCTGCGCTTTAATGAGGAACCAGCCGGGCGCACTTTGCCACGGGCCTGGCTGGAGGCAGAAAGCGATGAACAGGCCCCCCGCGAGCGACCCACCGCCGCCAGATGCGACCGGAGACCCTGTGGCCACGCGGCTCCAGGCAGCCCTGGCTCGCCGGCGCCGCTTCCCCTCCACGCCCCCAACCGCTGAGCGCGCCCGCCATCGCCGTCGGAGGAAGAACCGGCGTCGGATGTCGCGGGGAGGCCGAGGGCGCCGCCGGTGCGGAGCGACGGGGAGCGGCAGGCGTCCGTGGGAAATGTCAGCGCTGATTGCTTTGCCCGTCGGCGACGACCCTCGCCGGGCCGATGTTCCAAGGGGCAGTAAAGCTATTTCCCCTTTTCCCGGGTCCGGGACCCAGCAATAACATCTTCCCGAGGGGCAATGAGTGTGTCTTTAACCTTGCCCCCGGGCAGGTGTGTCTGGCGTGGCTTCCAGAAGCATCACTGGGCCGCCTGCTGGCTGCCTGTGACGCCTTCCCTTCTGGGAAAGTGACGGCCCCGCTCGACGGCCCAGCCTCCGCGGCTCTCCTCCGGCTCCTCTGGAAACCCACTAAGTTATCTTAATTACCATTCCTCTTCGGTCTCTGCCAAGAAGTGGGGAGATTTATAATTGGATCAGTCAAATATTTGCTGTGGTTTATTTCTTTGCCTCTCGAGCTCTCCTAAAAGTTGCATTTTCATGCCACTTTGGGGCATGACTGATGACTCCGAGGCGCAGCCCTCACATTGCGTGCCAACGTGGGTTATTTTTCAGAGGCCAGGGAAGAAGAGAGAATTTGGGGGCCAGAGGTGGTATTTATTTTGGGTCATTGTGCTGTCACCCTCTGGGTGGCTGCGAGAGACACAAGCTGCTCTGGGAGACATGCTTCTGAAACCAGCCCATGCAGACACAGCCTTCCGTGGGGATGGGCCTGGACCCCTTCCAGCACTTCTGCAGACCTAGCCGGTAGAATGTGCTACAGCAGCCGGGTGTGGTGGTTCATGCCTGTAACCCCAGCACTTTGGGAGGCCGAGGAGGCTGGACTGCTTGAGCCCAGGAGTTCAAGACCAGCCTGGGCAACATAGCAAGACCCCATTACTACAAAAAATCAAAAACTTAGCTGGGCATGGGGCGCACGCCTGTCGTCCCAAATACTTGGGAGACTGAGGCAGAAGGATCGCCTGAGCCCAGGAGGTCGAGGCTGCCATGAACTGTGATTGTCATGACTGTGCCATTGTACTCCAGCTTGGGTGTCAGAGTGAGACCCCAACTCAAAAATTTTTAAAAGTGCTACAGAGCAACCTCTTCAGCCAACCAAGCACAGTGCAGTCCCAAGCATCCCTGTGCCCTGGGTTGATCACAAAGGCATCTGGAACGGAGGGCTCAGATGGCCCTGGTGCTAAGCCTGAGTTATCAATTCCCAATGCTGAGGCATGAAGAGGAGACTCTGACCAGGACCTGGGCTTTTTGGAAAGTGGCCTCCTTCTAGGGTCAGCCAGTCTGCCAAGAAAGCCAGCCAGACTGCAGTCTAGGAATCCTAGAGAGCAGAGGTTCCCCCGGACCAGACGGCCTCCTTGCAGACCTGTCTCTCACCTGGTCCCTGCCCTGGAAGCCAGTCTCCAGGTTGGCTCAGTTGATCCACTCTGCGTTTCTAGCCTCTGACCTTTCCCTAAGGTATAGCAGCAGTGAACGATGCTACGTGGCGAATATGAATCTAGGAGAAGGGTGACCATATCCATTGCTCCTGAGACAGAAAGGAGGAACAAGAAGTGTAGACCAGGACACTCTTGTGTACCTGTGATAAACAGACACCCTACGCGTAAGACAGTTGAAACTCAGAAGACGGTGCTATTTTTTCCTGGGTGATTCTCTCCTACTACCCTGTAAGAAATGGAAAATATGCTGGAAGTGACTTGAGGAGTGAACCGGGAAGGACAGGAGAGAAGCATGAGGTCATCTGTGAAGGCTATGCCAAAGTAACAAATAAGGCTCAGCATTTCAGTGGCTTGATTTAATAAGCGTTTATTGCTTGCTCATGTCATAATTTCAGGCTGTCCTTCAAGGGCTAATTCTGACCGCTGTTACTTAGTGGCTCCACCCTCCAGGGGCAGATGGAAAGGGAGGGAGAGAAGGTGAAGTTTGCACAGAGCATTTGAGAACAGGGTCTGGATGTGGAGTTCGTCCAAGGCTTATGTTCCAGGGGTAAGAACACTGGCACATGCTCCCTTCTAGGTGCAAAGAATCTGGGAAGGAGTGAGGTCCTGATTAGACCAATGATGAGCAAGCTCTACCACAGAGGTCACTAAGGAACAGTGTTAAGGGAGGAGCAGAAGGAAGACAAGAGAAAGAACAAAAGAGTACAAAGGGGGCAGGCGCCTGTAATCCCAGCAATTTGAGAGGCCGAGACCAGAGGTTAGCTTGAACCCAAGAGTTTGAAACTAGCCTAGGCAACATAGCGAGATCTCGTCTCTACAAAAAAAATTTTAAAAATTAGTCGGGCATGGTGGCACGTGCCTGTAGTCCCAGCTACTTGGGAGGCTGAAGCAGGAGGATTGCCTGAATCCAGGAGATCAAGGCTGTGGTGAGCCATATCATGCCACTGCACTGCAGCCTGGGTGACAGAGTGAAAATACAACTGGAAAAAAAAATGGGCATAATTTCCAGAGGTCCAGGATGAGGGAGTTCTTGGAACCTATGGATTTCTATTGGAAAATGACTAAAAGGCTGGGTGTGGTGACTCATGCATGAAATTCCAGCACTTTGGGAAGTGGAGGTGGGAGGATCTCTTGAGCTCAGGATTTGGAGACCAGACTGGGAAATATAGCAAGACCTTGTTTCTATAAAAAATAAAAAAGTTAACCAGTCATGGTGGCACTTGCTTCTAGTCTCTGCCACTCGGGATACTGAAGAGGGATTATCCCTTCAGCACAGGAGGTCGAGGCTGCATGAACCGTAATTGTGCCACTACACTCCAGCCTGGGCAACAGAATGAGACCCCCCCAACTCAATAAATAAATAAATGGGTAAAGATAGATAGATAGATAAACGTTTAATACAGGATTGAGACACATTAGACACGTGCTATCATACAAATGTCCTGATATCTTATTTGAGAGTCCCGGGCTAGCAGATTCTTGCTTAAATGAAAACTGCCCCCCATACTCCTGTGGACAGACTCTGAGGACCCAGTCAGCATAGATGTCTTCTCTCCCCTTTGAAAAATGCCTTTTCTTAGAGCCATTTGCTTGGTCAGACGGTGAGCTCCACCACTCGTCCTAAGCCATTTTTGCGTCCCATGACTGTTCAGCCAGTTCAGCAAGAGATGACGGATGCCCGAATTAGTCATGAGCGATGGCCCCACACAAGTCCTCACCTCCCCAAACTCTTCCTCATGGGGGTGATAACTTGGACCCCAAATGAAGTCTATTCTTCTCACCTCGGCACCAAAGAAGTTACAGTCATTCCTCTGGCTGACAGCAATTTGTAGACACGGGTCTTTGTAGTTGGACATTTACGAGGTTGCTAAGGAACAAATGCTTTGGCTAGAAAGGTGTCCAAGAGCAGCAGTGCTTTTCATATCACTTCAAATCATTTATTTTAGCCCACAAAGACAGCCGTGACCAATGGGATACGGGGTGGAGGGAAGCTAAACACCAGCGCTCATTTCTTGAGATTCGGGGAAAACAGCTTCTAAGCAGTGGCCATCTCCAGCTCCCATATGTAAAACCAGAACCATGCACTTCTCTCCCGTGATCATTATGATTTGCAAGTAGGTGATTCATAGTCACCAGGTACTTAATAAAGCGGCTATTATCTTCCAGGCACTGCCCCAAGCATTATCTCATGTCATCCTTACAACCTCCCCGAATGGTAGGTGCTACTATTATTCCCGGGTGTGAAAACCAAGAAGGTAGATTCGCCCAACATCAAAGAATAGCAAATCGCAGAGTCAGAATTCAAACCCGGTTTTGTCTGATGGCAAAGCCTTTGTGCTGAAGATTACAGAGTCTTTTGTTTTCACTGATCACATTTCAGATGGAAAAACTGGCAATTCTGACGACGGGGGAAGGCACATTAGAAGATTCCTGGAGTTTTGTGCTATGAAGTTCATGAAAGAGGTTATAGTTGATGTCTCTAACATATAAAAGCCTTTTTTATGGAAGGGAAAGTGGCGAGGTGGCTTAATCCCACAGTGATGGTTTTTATTGGCTAAAACCTACACTTTGAATGTTCCCTGGAAGTCAGCGTGCAAGTGACTTTTCTAGGCAGTGAGTTTGCAAGAGTTCACAAGATTAGTCCATTTCTACTGGGATTTTATCGATTTTCTTGTCAGCAAGTAAGAAACATTGGGGTCCTTTTTGTCTTCACCTTCATCTTCTCTGTCTAGCCCATGGCCAAGCCCTGTCATCTCTTCCTTAGAAATGTTTCTCCAGAGTTGTCTTCTCTTCTCATTCACTGTCCTAATCAAACCCTTACCACCTCGCATTTGGGTTTCTTTAATCACTTCCTGATTCCTTCTATTCTCCCCTTCAGAATATCTCATACCCCATCTATGAACTGATTCCTCAGAACATCCCTTTCATCACATCAGTCACTGCTCAAGAATCTTCAGTGGCTCCCACTTGCCGCCACAGGATAAGAACTCTCTTGGGTCACACTCACTCTCCTCAAGACCTCATCCTGCTAGCCTTAGTTGACCACCCTGTCTTTCACTAATCACTTCCAATTCTGAACCTGGTTTCCATTGAAACAAAGTTTAAAAAAAAATTTTTTTTTGAGTCAGCATCCCACTCTGTCACCCAGGCTGGAGTGCAGTGGCACGCTCACGGTCAGCCCAGCGTTGACCTGCTGGGCTTCAGCGATCCTTCCATCTCAGCCTTCCAAGTAACCAGAACTACAAGCGCATGCTACCACTTCCTGCTCATTTTTTATTTATTGTAGAGACGAGGTCTCAACAAGTTCCCTGGGCTGGTCTCAAACCCGAAAGCTCAGCAATTTACTTGCCTTGGCCTCTCAGTGTGCTGGGATTACAGCCTGAGCCACCGAGCCTGGCCAAAACAAAGTTTAACATTTAATTGCTGGTTTATCCCAGGCCAGTCATTGTGAGGGCACAGACATGAATGCTGAGCAGATCTGTGTCTAAATTCTTGCTTGACCACTTTGAAGCTTTGTGACTTTGGACAAGTCACTTGACATCTCTGAGCCTCAATTTCTTTATCTGTAAAATATGGGTACAAATAGCACCAAGATAAATACTAAGATAGGTTTTTTTTCAAAAATTGAATAAAATGATGAAGAAGAAGATGATGATTACAGTGGCTGACATGCATATTGTGTTTTCTGGGTGCCAGGCACTGTCCTAAATATTATCTTAATCCTCACAACAACCCAAAACTTAGATACTATTATTTTCATAGTTTTGTCAGTGGGGAAACTGAGGCACAGACAGGTGAAGCGAGTAAGTGCCACAGCCATGACATGCCATGATGGGAAGACGAGCATGTTCTCAGCTTCTCTTGACTCACAACCAGACTGTGGAGGACAATCTGGCTCCACAATACTCATCTTAACCGCCCTGCTGTGACATCTTCTAGTAAATGATCAATAAATGGTAACTGGTAACACAGGTTCATGTTTCTTTATCTGAAACTTTCAGGGCCCAAGTTATATTTTGGAATTCAGAATTTGGAGAATTATAGAAAAATTATACATGGCACATGCTGTGTATTATATAACATCCCAGTGGATACTAGAGCAACAACACGTATCTCATACACACACACACACACACACACACACACACACAGAGAGAGAAAAAAAATCTTTGGATTAAAGTCTTTTGGATTTCAGAACTGCAGACAAGAGATTATGGCCTACAGTAATAAAACGAGTAGCAATAATTATAAGCATAATAAATGATGCCTGTTATTGTTACAACTTTCGTGGCTCTTGTTTTACTGGATGAGGTCATAGTCAAATGTCCTACAAGGTCTTTCTCCATTAACAAATGAGTGGGAGGGGAGAGAACCAGGCATGCGACCCAACCTGCCCCTTGACTCAGGCATGGTGCTCTCTCTCCTCTTCCCAGTATGACTTCATGGAACGTCTAGACGGGAAGGAGAAGTGGAGTGTGGTGGAGTCACCCCGGGAACGGCGGAGCATACAGACCCTGGTGCAGAATGAAGCCGTGTTTGTGCAGTACCTGGATGTGGGCCTGTGGCACCTGGCCTTCTACAACGATGGCAAAGACAAGGAAATGGTTTCCTTCAACACTGTCGTCTTAGGTAGGTGAGGGGTCTCCAAAATGACCTGCCATGAAGGAAAGATGAGCATGTTCTAGGCTTTTCTAGAAGACACACCTTCAGGGCAGTTTCTACTGTGGATCAGATCAGACCAGGATCCTTCCTTTAGGCCTCATGGTACCACCCACCTAAAATTAGCTCTGATTAAATCAGAAATGCTGCTTTAAACCATAAAAGAGCCACCATTCATCCCAAGGATTTAATCGTGGCTAAGAATGTGGGTCAGACTTCCTGGACTGAGTCCTGACCACACAGCTTGAGCAAATCACTGGACTTTTATAAGCCTTGGCTTCCTCATAGTAAGAACTTATGCTAGTGCCCACCTCACAGGGCTATTGTGAGGATTAAATAAAATAAATACATAAGTCTTTAAGTATGTAGCAGAGTCAAAAATACTGGCCATTCACCTCAGCTCAGAATTGCTCTTTAAAATTAAGGAAACCTCAAAATAAACAGTTTTCTAAATCTTAATAAATCAAGGAAAGGATACAGACATTTAAGAATCATATCTTTATTCCCAGGTAGGTAAAGCTCACAATGCTTTAATTAAGTACTTGTCATTTTTGGCATATCATAGCCCTATTTTTTATTAACTATCAAAGAAAAAGCTAAGGTTTATCCAAAATTTTCTTGTATTACACCCATGCAAACCCTTAAAAGGGTCACCAGCTTGAGGAGGTTTCATAAAGTTTTCTACAGAAAACTCTAAGAATTTTAACAATCTAAGAAGCTGCAGATATTAATAATTAATATTGATCTTGGATAGAATCTTTGTGAATCAGGGCAGCTTATTTGACCCATTTCCCAGAGCAATAAACTGAGGTTCTAAAAGCTAATTGAATTCCTCAAAGTCCCAGGATGTGGAAATGATAGAAATAGCATGGGCTTCTGGGCCTGGCCCATCGCCTTTGTACAGCACCATGTGTCCCAACAGCACTTAGTTGTGCATCTCAAGATTCACCAGAGAAGCCTCGATAGGGTGGTGTTTTGAGGAAAGGCCTGGTAGCTCCAGGATTAAATGACAGATTTTCTTTCCCATGTCTTACCTGGACAAGTCATTTATCTCCCTGAGTCTTAGTTTCATCATCTGTGCAAAGGTATCGACCACGTCCTTGAAGCCAAGGGTGATGTGAGTATCATGATGAACAGAACATGTCTGGCAGGGAGTTGGTAGTTACTACATGAGAGCCAATGATTGTTTTTAGGAATACATCTTATACAGCTGTTTTGCTACTGATTACATTTTCAGAACTTTTCTGTGAGCCCATGGGTTTTTCCGAGGGGCTCCCTGATTCTTTGAAAGAGCCTTGTAATCCAGCCCAAAATTCAGGTGGGAATTCAACTTCTAAATGGTGTAGAATCACAATGGTTTGGTGTTGACCATAGGATTGACGTCAATCCTTACTCCCTCTGCTAAGGAAAGATTGACCCTATCAAGGCCAGCCAAATGCTCTACAGCAGGAGTTGGCACACTACAGCCCATGGACTGAACCTGGCCCACTGCCTGATTTTATGAATAAAGTTTTATTGGAACACAGCCATGTTAACCTGTTTACATATTGTCTGTGACAGCTTTCCCACTGTAACGGCAGAGTTGAGTAGTTGCAACAGATCCCATATGGTCCAAGAAGCCTAAATAGTCACTGTCTGTCCCTTTACAAAAAAAGTGTGCCAACCCCTCCCCTAAAGTAATGTCATTAACTTTGTATAATAAAAGTCACTGGAGAAGCATTCCATAGAAGGAACATTTCCAGAATCAGGCTATATATTAATGGGGGGAAAAAGTAAAAGGGTAGAGACTAGTTCACAAAAGGAAGGCACTAGAAACAAATTTGGAACTAGCTTGAGATGTTGAGATTTTTATAGATCTTTCAGTTTAAGAACATGATGAGAAATGACTTCCTTTTCATCACTTTGTGTTTAAACTCAAAAGGCTTGACATGTATCTGACAGCATACACCCCACACACCAGCCAGCTCAGCTAGGGTCTTTTCGGTGAAAATCTTAACAACAATAATCGCTGCGATTTATAAAGTGCTGACTGTGGGCCAGGCCCTGTACTGTGCATTTTGTGTCCCTTTAGCTTAGTGAACCCATAAAGTAGCCATCCAAAGTAGATGTGGTCACTATTCTCTCCATTTTCCAGTTGACAAAGCCAAGATGGAGAGAAGTTAAACAACTTGCCAACGTCACACTCAGCCAGTCAGCCGTCAAGTCAGAATTCAGAATTTCTAGAGCCTGTGCTGTTTACCATCGTCTTTTTGTGGATTCTAGCTAAATAAATCCCCTTTCCTCTAAACAGCAAATTTTCTGGGGGCCAGTTTACCTAATAATGGCTTCTGTCCTCCTCTTCCTGCGTCCACAGTTGTGGTAGTGAGACACCCTTCCCCAGGCCATTACCCTCCCCAGTCTGTCGAGCTGGGAATAGCAATTCTCCCGAGAGGATTTCTCCAGGCTGGACAGTAGCTCAAAGAGAAAGTCAAAGGTAATCGGCCTAATAGTTGGGCAGACATCTTGATGGAGCAATGATAGTAATTGGCCTGAAATTCAGGGGAAAGAGCAGTGTTTTATTTGGTTCAGAGTTCTCGCAGCATACCTATCATCAGAACATTCTCCATCGAGAGCTGGCGGAGGGCTGCCAACCCCTGTGATCGGAAACAAAAGGAAGAATGTAAGCCGGGTGTCCGCCAGCGATCACACTCAATACACCTTTGACTCTGGGGAGTCTTGGGTGTGTTTTGGAGAGAAGCAGCCTACTTTCAGAAATGAGTTTCCTCTCGAGGACAGCACAGCAGAGCGACATTCTTCAAGCACGATACTGGCCTCCACACGAGGAAGTCCCCATTGCCTGGACTCACTTTGGTCTCTGGCCATTTTTTTCTCGAGGAAATTCAAATCAAGGTGACAAAAAGGAAAACATGATAGTTCAATAGTAACATTTGAATGTCGGAGAAAGGGGACCAAAGGGTGGTCTTTTTTATATTTCAGTCATAATTGTTTTCCCTTCAAAAACCGGTCGCAATCCTCTAAATATGAGACACTGGGAAAACTAAACGAAAAATTATCTTTATCACAGTTGTTGTTTATTTTGGATTCTCCTGGCCTCTTCCAGCATCGTGCTTCGAGAAGTTCGCTCTGCTGTGCTGTCCTCGAGAGGAAACTCATTTCTGAAAGTAGGCTGCTTCTCTCCAAAACACACCCAAGACTCCCCAGAGTCAAAGGTGTATTGAGTGTGATCGCTGGCGGACACCCGGCTCACATTCTTCCTTTTGTTTCCGATCACAGGGGTTGGCAGCCCTCCGCCAGCTCTCGATGGAGAATGCTCTGATGATAGGTATGCTGCGAGAATCTCTGAACCAAATAAAACACTGCTCTTTCCCCTGAATTTCAGGCCAATTACTATCATTGCTCCATCAAGATGTCTGTCCAACTATTAGGCAAACACCCATACATGAACACACTCCAACAACTGTTTAAGAACCTACTGGATTTATACCAGGCATTGAAAATATCTCAGTGAACAGTTCAGATTGGGTCTCTTCCTCAGGGAACTTGATGTGAGAAGACAGAAAATGCAAAAAGGCTAGTCTAGGAATTACAGGACCAAAGAGGAACTGGTACAAAATCCAGATTGAGGAAAGTGAGGAAGACACCCAGAACTTGAGAATCCCGGACAAATACCTCAGGCAATGCCTTCCAGCCACGCAAAGGCTATGCAGAGACCTCAGACCTTTCCTGCGGATCTGTGGCTCCCTGGGTCTTCCCTGTCTGGTCCCTGAAGATGTAAAGTTGAGAACAGGGGACTTTGGCCTCAGAAGTGTGGGTTTCCACCAAACCATCCCTAGCCCCAGATGCTCAATGAGAAGCAATCTCTACCTCACAGTAGGAGTGACTTCAAAAAATGCAAGCTGGAGAATATCATTCCTCTATTTAAGTTTTTCATTTGTTCCCAGCAGTTCTAGAATAAAATCCAATACGTCTGCATGGCCTACAGGACCCTGGATAATCTGTCTCCATCCTGGGTCGCTCCAAACTCAGCTTGTGTTACTCTCTCCCTTGTTCACTACCCTCCAACCACATTGGATTCAGTTCCACCCTTGCACACCCATGGGCCTTTGCATAAGCTATTCCTCCTACCTGGTATACTCCTCTTCCAGCTTTTTACTTGCAAGTTTCAGCTCATCCTTCAGCATCACTTGCATAGAATAGAGAGGCCCTCCCTGACCATCTACTCTAAATAGTTTCCTCCCATTACCTCCTCCCAGCATTCTATTCCTTTCAAAGCACTTATCACAATTTTTACTTATTTAATTTGTCTGATTTTTTGGGGGGGGGCTTGTGTTCTCTATGGCAGTGCAAAGTTTTATGAAGTCAGAAACTGTGTCTGTCTTATCCACCATATCTCCAATGCCTTGTATGGTGCCTTGTATATAATAAGCACTCAGTTAATAGACTGAATCATATGTTAAGAATGTGACAGATCTGAAATCTTACTCTGACTGCGAGCAAACATATTTCTTTTGTTGTTGTTGTTTTAGTTTGTTTTTTTAGTTGGAGTCTCACTCTGTCACCCAGGTTGGAGTAAAGTGACATGCTCATGGCCACCCCAGCATCGACCTGCTGGGCTACAGCGATCCTTCTGCCTCAGACTTCCAAGTACCTGGAGCTACAGGCGCACACTACCACACCCAGCTCATTTTTTATTTATTGTAGAGACGAGGTCTTGCCATGTTGCCCGGGCTAGTCTTGAACCCACAGGCTCAGGCAATCCACACGTGCTGGTCTCCCAAAGTGCTGGGATTACAGGCTGAGCCACCAACCCTGGCCAGTAAGCTAACATGTTTACCTGACAGTTTCATGAATGCCATCAGAAAACATAAGACTTCTGGGTCAGAGACAAGGGGCTTTTCTACTGAGAGAAAGGCAATATCTGGGATATGTGCATGTGTGCGGGCTCCTCAAACCCCAGTTCCCCCGGGTTACATGAAGAGGGACAGGTGGTGACTGCACATGTAGTAGGTTGCACTGAAGAGAGAAACCCTGAGCTTACTGAACCTGAGTCTCTTAGAATGGGCAGCAAGCAGGCCTGTTCTTTGTTCTAGAGAGAAACATTGTCTACTACACCAGATAATAAATAAGTAAACTTGCCCTTTCCTCAGGAGAGAGACATTATCTCTGTCTTCCAAGGCTGTTCAGGTGGATTGCTTGAGGTTTGAAACCAGCCTGGGAAACAGAGTGAGACCTCATCTCTACAAAAAAAAAAATTAAAAAATTAGCCAGGCATGGTGGTGCAAGCCTATAGTCCCAGCCACACGAGAGACTGAGGTGGAAGGGTTTCCTGTGTACCAGAGGTCAAGGCTGCAGTGAGCCGTGATCATGCCACTGCACTTTAGCCTGGATGACAGAGGGAGACCCCAACTCAAAAAGAAAAAAAGGTAGTTAAGAACTAAGGCAGTCAGGGCCTGTGCACTCATGACATTCAGAAACATGAGCAACCCAGGAAGAAGGGTCTCCCAGTACCACCTGAAGTTGCTGGGTTTTAACCCACAAAAGCACCTAATGCTTTCTGAATTCGTAATAAATAGATGAAACAAATAAGTCGCCACGTGGATGCTTCTCACCCCACATCCACACGGCCCACCTCAAGGAGTTTTAGCCTGAAATGTTAATTGTTAGAATTAAGGAAACTGAGCCGGGCTCAGTGGCTCAGCCTGTAATCCCGCGCCTTTGGGAGGCTGAGGTGAGTGGATTGCCTGAGCCCGCGGGTTCGAGACCCGCCTGGGCAGCGAGATCTCATCTCTACAAAAAATCAGCTGGGCGTGGTAGCGCATGCCTATAATTCCAGCTACTCGGAAGGCTGAGGTGGAAGGATTGCCAGAGTCCAGCAGGCGAGGCTGCGGTGGCCAGGAGCAGCCACTGCACTCCAGTCTGGGTGACCGAGTGAGACTCCAACTCAAAAAAAAAAAAAAAAAAAAAGAATTAAGGAAACTGGCTTGCCGGGGTCTATAGTCTTTTGCCTGGTTTTTAAAAAGCAAATGCAGTCATTGAGTTTTCCTCGGAGTACCAGAAACTGACTACAGTCTGATTCTGGAGGAAGAGAGCTAAGAAGGGCAACACTATAGAATAAAAAGCAAAATTTCATGGTTGGTCTTTTGATCCAGAGTGAGAGTAAATGGGAAATTTGGAGTGAAGGTAGCACACCCTTTACCACTCTCTGGTGACTCCATTAGGAACAACTAGGCTTTACAGTCTTTCATACCATACCACCAAGTCAACGTCCCCAGCTCACCAAGAGTGGTGTGATGTCACATTGCAGGCATAGTTCTTTTCATCTTTTCATAGTTTCTTTTCATCAGCTTAGTAATTTGGAACCTGAAAGCCTAAATGTGTTTTATTTGAATTTAAGGCAAAAGTTAGGATAATAGTAATTTTTTAAAACTATGACTATTTCTGTGCAAACCCAAACCAACATGAAAAAGTTCTAGAATGATCCCTTTGAAGGCATTACTTGAGAGTGCACACAGAAAGGTAAATCAGGAGATAAGATGGTCATGCGGGTTAGAGCAAATGTGAACTAATTGATTTTCATGAAAAAGAAGATCCCCAGAAGCATAAGAGGACTTTTTTATAGCCCCAAACTACTACGTAACCCCAAAACTGTGCCTAAATTCATCAGTCTTATGTATTTGAGTTTTTAAATCAGAATACTTAGCCAGGCTCAGTGGCTCAGCCTGTAATCCCGCACTTTGGTAAGCTGAGGTGAGTGGATTGCCTGAGCCTGCGGGTTCGAGACCCACCTGGGCAACTTGGCGAGACCTCATCTCTACAATAAATCAAAAAATTAGCCGGGTGTGGTAGCACATGCCTGTAGTTCCGGCTACTTGGAAGGCTGAGGCAGAAGGATCCCTGGAGTCCAGCAGGTTGAGGCTGCGGTAGCCGGGAGCATGCCACTGCACTCCAGTCTGGGTGACAGAGACTCCAACTCAAAAATAAATAAATAAATCAGAATTCTTATAGCAGGGAATGCTTTCACGCTATCAACCTGAGATTAGAAACAGCTGCTCCTAGTTTGAAGAATCACCCTGTATACCTGAGGCTAAAAATGGAGAATATCATCCTCTATTTGTTTTTCATTTGTTCCCAGCAGTTCTAGAATAAAATCTCATACATCTGTGTGACCGACCAATAATATCTAATACATCTTCATGTGACAGCAAATCTCAAATAGGTGGGATGACCAGGGGTGGGGTACAATGTTTAAAAAGTGTCCATATTAAACATGAGAACTTTTACGTCTTTAAATCCAGATTGGTAGTTTCTTCCAAAATAGCAAAAGTTACCGGGTGAGGTGGCTCATGTCTGTAATCCCAATACTTTGGAAGATGGAGGTGAGAGGATTGCCTGAGCCCAGGGAATTCGAGACCAACCTGTGCAACTTGGCAAGACCTCGTTTCTACAATAAATCAAAAAATTAGCCAGGTATGGTGGCACGTGTCTGGAGTTCCAGCTACTTGAAAGGCTGAAGTAGAAGGATCACCTGAGCCCAGCAGGTCAAGTAGCCATGAGCATGGCACTGCACCCCAGCCTGGGCGGCAGAGAAAGACTCCGATTCAAAAAAAAAAAAGTAAAAATTGCCCAAACACGAGCCCCGCAGTCCTACCTGGATTTATCTGACGGATTGTAGTGGTCACTTCCATCCCCTGTCCAAGTCCCCACCACTCATTTTTTTCTTCACTCGTTTATGTTCCCTAACAGTCGCCTATAAGCATTCAAGGTTACAACCATTGGTCTTTGAAAAATGGTGAGTGACTGATTATTAAAGTGCAGCACCAGTAGACGGAGGGAAAGGTAATTTATTAAATTTCTTTTTTTCAGATTCAGTGCAGGACTGTCCACGTAACTGCCATGGGAACGGTGAATGTGTGTCTGGACTGTGTCACTGCTTCCCAGGATTTCTAGGCGCAGACTGTGCTAAAGGTATGTCACCACATCCCTGCTATGACTGGGAAAGGCTTCTTCGAGGGGTTTAGAGGAGGGGCACCCAAGTAGCCTTCACAACAAATTCCACGGGGACATCTTGTAAGCCTATGCATCCTAGAAGGCTTAAGCTTTTGATATGTGACAATGATAGATGGCAATTGGCCAACATACCTATAGGAGCAAAGCAGTTGTCCTTGGCATCGAGGTATGCTGAGAAGAAAGATTTGCTAAAAATGAGATGGTCGGATTTCCTGTAAAAGCAGAAGTGAATTACCATCACTCCTTTCTTATAATCATTAACTTCTATGTAATGGAAGATTAAGCATCTCAGGGTTAGTAAATTTCATTCATCCTGGCCAGCTACACACTTAATCTAGGAAGCGCTATTTATCTTGGTGGAATCGGTTTTAAATTGTATTATTAATTTATCTAGACTGCTTTCCACAGAATGGCTGGGGCCCTGGGATTCTTGGGGGAAAGGTAAGAAAGAAAATGCCTTTCACAAGAACAGAAAATTTAGGGCCTGCATACCTACCATGCCAGAGACCTTGAGTGTGACCTTCAAGTAACTCTATCAGAGGCAAGTATAGTAGAGGGTGGGGCATCTCACACTTTGTCACACACACACACACACACACACACACACACACACACACACACACAGATACACAGGCGTATATGTCTACATAAATAAAATTGAAACAAAACTTTCACAAAATGATACTTATCTTTACGCCATACTTCTTTTCTATTCTATTCTATTTCATTTTTTGTAATACCAGTTATAACCCACTACACCAATTCCCCACCCACCAGTAGGTCATATCCCAGGCTGGAAAACAGTGATGGGGAGGTTACAAGCACTTGTTGCAGAGTCAGGCACTCCTGGGTTCCAGTCCCAGCCCTGCCACTGAGTATCTCTCTGATCTTTAGTGAGCGATTTAACATTTCAGAACCTTGGTTTCCTCATCTGGAAAATCAGGGTGTGACTTCTCAAGTTCATGATGAGGTTGTACTCAAATCTCTTAGCAGAGAATGTTGTAAGACCTCAAAGAGTTTGATTTTTCTTATTTATGTATGCGTATTTTATTGATTTATTTATATATTTCAATAGTCTTCCCACTGTTTTAATGTGTGCTTTATTTTATTTTGAGTTGGAGTCTCACTCTATTGCCCAGACTGGAAGACTGGAGTGCAGTGGCACACTCCTGGCCCCTGCAGCCTCAACCTGCTGGGCTCCAGCGATCCCTCCACCTCAGCCTTCCAAGTAGCTGGAAGTATAGGTGCGGGCTATCACGCCTGGCTAATTTTTTATTTATTGTAGAAACGAGGTCTCGCCAAGTTGCCCAGGCTGGTCTCAAACCCACAGGCTCAGGCAATCCACTCACCTTGGCCTCCCAAAGTGCTGAGATTACAGGCTAAGCCACCGAGCCCAGCCTATGTGTGCTTTATTAAAAGGCCCTCCCGCCTTGACATTCTGAAAAGCAAGTATTAGCAAAACTCCTCTGAAAATACCAAATATCCCCCCTCCTTTTCTCACCTTCACTACAATTGCTTAGAAAAACAAAACAGTATTTTTAAATAGTATCAATATTTTAAAGATCTGAGCATCCCATCATTTCTAACATGAACCTATAAGCAAACAGGGCTTTTTGAACTTGAAGTTCTGGATTTGGTGACACCTGCATGAGACTAATGTCTAAATGACACCACTTATATCTTTATCACACAGTACAGGGAAAGGGTTGGTGAACTTGAAGAGAAAGCAAGAAGCCACCAGACAATTCTCTGGGCTCTCTGTCAGGTTTACTACACTCTGCCTGTGATATGGGACTATATCAGCAAGGTGAAAAATGGAGCCTGAAGCTCCTCCCAGCGCCTTGCTTGGGCTCTGAGGGGCCCTGATCCAGCAAGGGGAACAGCACACACATCACTATGCCAGGAGCTTTTCCTAGTGGAGGTTTTAAAGGAGGGAAAAACTCAGCATTGTATGAATGACTTTCCTTGCATAATCTAATTTTCCTGGGAGTGAAGGCATTAATGAGAGGAAGGACAGAGTGGTCCTTTTTTTATGTGGCTGCAAATGGGCTGAACGCTCAACTTCACGGCCTGTGAGCTGTAAATGTATATTAACACTGACACACATCGATGTATTATTAATCCTAAAAACCATGTGTGTTCTGACTGCACATCCAGTTACTGGCCTTTTAAACCTAAGTACCTTGGTCATTTAAGAACTCTTCACTCTAAATCCATTTGCAGATGAGCGTCCATTCTGCATTATGGATCTGTAATGGGGTGAGCATTTAGCTGCTTAAAAGGACTCTTGGTGTGCGTTTTGCATTCACCACCTGCACTGTGGCTGGGCGCACACTGCAAGCATGCATTAGCCATGGTATATAATTGATCCTTGTGAAACAAATATTGAGTGGCCGTTAAGAGTAGTTACTCCTTCCGTACTCAGTTGCTGCTCCTGAAATTGGACTTTGAACTTGTATGTTTTAATTTAGCTGTTGATGCATACAGTGGACAAAATTGAAGTGTTTAAAGAATAAAATTGCTTTAGCCTGCCTTCCCATTTATTCTAAGCAAAGTTGGTTTAAGAATGTTAGGGGTAAGCTCCTACCTCATTGCCCTAAAGATGTTTCTCCCTAGTATTTTTTATTTTTTATCTTTTTATTTTTGAGTCAGGGTCTCACTCTGTCACCCAGGCTGGAGTATAGTGGTATGATTACGGTTCACTGCAGCCTCAACTTCCTAGGCTCAGGTGATCCTCCTGCCTCAGCCTCCTGAGTAGCTGAGACTACAGGTGTGTACCACCATACCCAGCTAATTTTTTTATTTTTTGTAGAGATGAGGTCTCGTTATATTGCCCAGGCAGGTCTCGAACTCCTGGGTTCAAGCAATCCTCCTGCCTCAGCCTTCCAAAGTGCTGGGATTACAGACATGAGCCACCATGCCCGACCTCTCCCTTACTGTTTTTTAAATGCCCGCAGTTTGAGCTATTTCATTGTTAACAAAGATAACTTTCCCTTATTTTAAAACCTTGTTTCTCAATCTTTGATCTTTCGCATATCATCACCTTTATTACTTTTGCCAAATTCATGGACTTTAAGTATTATACTAACATATTCCTTTAAGTCAATGCATCATGATTACATAGACACACTTATTTTAAAAGGAACAATATCAAAACCAGAAATTGAAAAAGAGAAAATTGGAATCAATTGCCATAAGCGGGAAATATTAGTGCCACCTTGAACCCTATGCAGAGAGTAATACTTTCACTATTGTAAGCACCCATGCCAAGTCAGCTTCTAGCACGCTTATTTTACATCAAGAATCCCACAAGTGGACTTGAGCCCATGTAAGCCAGCCTAGCTTCTGGAGAGACTCAAGCCTTGAACACCTCATCTCATAAGTATTGGCTCCTGAAAATAATGAAATCCCCTAACTGCACCTGCAGGATGAAATGAGCGACGGGTCCGAGAGGCACAGACCCAACCGCACCAGCTTCAAGTGTGTAAATCAAATGATTAGCACCTGCTTTACTTCTGTGTTTTAAGCCTGTACTTCCAATTGCTTTTAAATATAATAGCTATGAAATACTCAATATGTACCAGACATTGTGCAGAATACTTAGTGCATACTGTCTTATTCATCTTCATGGCAATGATATGAGGTAAATTGTATTTTAACCAATCCTCTTCCCCTCCAATTTTATAAACATTTTATATTGAAATAATTTTAGATTTGCAAATCAGCTGCACAAACAGGACACAGAGCTTCCATGCAGAGTGTATCCAGCCTCCCCTATGTCAACAGTTGAAATCTCTATAGTTCAACAACCAAAACCAAGAAATTAATATCCACACAATGCTTTTAGCTGATTTTCAGGATTTTTTCCCCTAATTTTGCCCTTTCTTTCTGACCCAGGATTCCACATTGCCTTTAGCTACCACGCCTCCTGAGTCCCTCCAACCTGTTCAATCTGTGACAGTTCCTCAGTCTTTCCTTGTCGCTCATGACCTTGACTCTTTTTAATGGTATTGGTCAAGGTATTCTGTGGTGTGTCTCTCCGTTTGGCCCTGATATTTTCTCACGATTATATTGAGATTATGCATTTTTAGCCAGTGCTATGTCCTCCTCAGTGTAACATATTGAAGATGCACCTCTGATTTGAGGAAGAAGGAAAATTAAAGTGTGGCTGTGTGTGTATATGAGAGTGTGTGTGTGTGCGGGTCTTTGCTCCCCCTTCCACAGAAGGCAGAGAGGTTAGAAGGCTCTATCCCATTGGTCCTGCACAATTTATCAGTGGCTGTGACAAGTTGCCACTCACAAACAACTTTTAAGCCCCAGATGCCCCAGGGTGTTAGCAGGAAGTAACCCAGAGCAGACAGAATGAGGTAATCGGCTAGCAAGTGCAGAAAGACAGGTGAGTGTGTGTCTCCTGCGGCCCAGAACAGGGCTCCCATCTCCCAGCTGTGGCCACCATCAGTGCCCTTCCTTCTTGATAAAAGCTCTTAAGGGGCCCCAAGCACAAGGTCCTCTCTCGCCACAAATTCGCATTCACCTTTGTTCCTTCGCTGACAACTGTGCACGGGATGCCTTGAGTTCTGCCAGTTTCTGCGACTGCAGGCAGCCAGCAAACTCAGGTCCTCCTGCTAGCGGGGAGAATTTGCCACGTTAGCAGGCAAGCCTCCCATCACATCCAAGCGACCGGCTATGTGTGCAAGCGACAGAAATACAGATTGGCTCTCATGACCTCACACTGCGCCTCTCGTGCCCTCAGATGTGCGCTGCAAACATCAGCTCCTTGTCTTCTTACAAACCTGCCAGTCTGCATCAGGCATCTGAAGACACCTCACAGTGAGTGGCAGAAGCAGTCAGCCTGTGTTTGCAGAGTGTTCACCCACCGCCCTCACCACGCTGGGGGCCCTCAGAGACTCTGAAGGCAAAATGGAACTGACCCTCACACGGAAAGAACATGGAATGCTTCTAACACATCGTTCTGTGTCAGTTAAGGGAGCGGAACTTATTTGTGCATTCAACAAATGCTTATAATGTGCCCACTATGAGACAGGTGTGCACAAAAAGTCTGAAACAGATGGGTAAGGGAGCCGCGGGCTGTACCTTCCACGAGCTTCCAGTCTGATTGATGCACATTGAAAGCAAATGGAGCCGGGCTTGGTGGCTCAGCCTGTAATCCCGCACCTTTGGGAGGCTGAGGTGAGTGGATTGACTGAGCCCGCGGGTTCGAGACCCGCCTGGGCAGGCGAGACCTCATCTCTACAATAAATCAAAAATCAGCCGGTCGTGGTAGTGCATGCCTATAATTCTGGCTACTTGGAAGGCTGAGGTGGAAGGATTGCCGGAGCCCAGCAGGTCAAGGCTGCGGTGGCCGGGAGCAGCCACTGCACTCCAGTCTGGGCGACAGAGTGAGACTCCAACTCAAAAAAATAAAAAAAAAAGAAAGCAAATGGGAGCAGGGCACAATGGCTCACACCTGTAATAGCAGCACTTTGGGAGGCTGAAGATTGCTTGAGGCCAGGAGTTTGAGACCAGGCAGGGCTATGTAGCAAGACCCTGTCTCTACAAAAATAAAATTAAAAATTAGCCAGGCGTGGTGGCATGCAGCTGCACTCCCACCTACTCAGGAGGTTGAGGAGAGAGTTCAAGTCTGCTTAAAGCCAGGAGTTCGAGACCAGCCTGGGTAGCATGGCAAGACTCCTTCTTTACAAAAAAAAATTTTTTAATAAAAAATTTTAAAAGATAAATAAAAACTAGCCGAATGGGGTATCATGCACCTACAGTCCCAGCTACTTGGGAGTCTGAGGCAGGATAGTCACCTGACCCCTGGAGGTTAAGGCTGCAGTGAGCTATGACTGAGTCACTGCAGTCCAGCCTGGACAACAAAGTGAGACTCTATCTTAAAAAGAAAAAAAGAAAAAGAAAGGGAGTAATCTAAATGTAAGTCTAAAATGCTGTGATGTGGACTTTGAATGCTATAGACATTACTAAGGAAAAAATAAGGGAGTTTATGAAGCAATGAAGTGTGTGTTATAAATGGAGGAGAACCCTGGCGGGGTCTTTAAGGATCACTCCAACTGTGGGATCACACTGGGAGAAGCATATGAAATGAAGGGATTTATTACATTCACAAATCCTGGAGGGAGGCACAGCTCACATGCAGAGGGCCATATGGAGCAGCTCCAAGGGACTAGGCTCAACCAGGCAGGTAGGGAGTGGAGAGAGAGAAAGTGAGGGCCTGTGGACAAGACCAAGAGTTCGAGACCAGCCTGGGCAACATAGTAAGACCTTGTCTTTACAATTAAAAATTAGTTGAGCTTGCTGGTATGCGCCTGTAGTCCCAGCTACTAAGGAGGCTGAGGTTGGAGGATCACTTGAGCCTAGGAGTTCGAGGCTGTGGTAAGCCTCAAACTCCTAGACTTTCTTGAGAGTCAGAATAGAGCAAAACATGTGAGAGGATTTTCTGATGTGTTTTAATGTCACTAGGTCACAGTCAGGGAAGGCAAGAAGAGGAACCTATGGCGGGGACCAGCCTTATCATGTGGGTGTACCCGGTCACCTGGGCCACGAGGGACTGGACAGTAGAAAGCCTGTTTATGGGTACATTGAGGCATCAGGAAATCCTGTCGTTTTCAAAGTTTTTTTAAAATTCACAGTAGTGTGAATCTATGAAAATAGCCAGTTAGCATCAGGGAATGCTGAGAAAATTCCATGGAGAAAGACTTAGTCAAAGAACTACATGGAATAGTAACACTTTCATTAATTGGGCTACACAATAAGCAATCTGTTCAGATCCGGAGCTTGAGGAAAAATGACATTTCCTCCCCGGCAATTTGGGCCGTTTTCCATCAGGCGCGTCTCCTGTCCGGTGATAACTGTATTTATTATTCCAATTATTGTTTATTCTCCACTTTTCCGTTCTTTCTTTTCCCCTTGCTGACTATCTCATTACTTACTTTAATGCTATTTGTTGTGGGCTGGAAGTTTTTTAATTACTCTTCCTCTGCCTCGTATTTGCTTTTATGAGAGGGCCTTCACTTCAGATGCTTTCCCGAGTGGTTTTCGAAGCGGCCTTGCCCTGCGAAAGAGAGCTGAGCCTTCTGTTTTTTTCGTGTTGACATGGGCTTCTCTGGTGGTTTATTCAGGCTGAGCCAGAAGCCCCAACCTGCAGCAGAAACTTAACATGCCACAGTCTTAGCTGTTAGGTAATGCGCATTTAATAGCTATTAGAAATGACAACTCCTGCTGCCAAACAGCTGTCAGTGGAGGCCTAGAAATGCCACAACCATGGGAACATAAAGTCTTCTCTCTAGGGGTTGGACTTTCAGCTTCTACCCAGCTTCTATGGAGTCTTGAAAAAAGAGAACAGGAATCTCGCCATTTTTCTCCTGTTAACTGGCAGATGTATCCACTACCCAATCGCTCATGGCTACATGCAAGCGCTGAGCTCAAATTAGCATCAGCATCATCAGAGCTGACAGTTATTTACTTGTTTGTTTGTTTTAGTTGGGGGTATCACTCTGTCGCCCAGGCTGCAGTGCAGCGGCACAATCACAGCTCATTGCACCCTCGACCTCCTGAGCTCAAGCAATCCTCCCGCCTCGTCTTCCTAAGTAGCTGGGACTACGGGCATGCACCACCATGCCCAGCTAATTTTTTGAGTTTTTGTAGAGATAAGGTCTTGCTATGTTGCCCAGGCTGGTCTAGAACTCCTGGGCTCTAGTGATCCCCCCTGAACCTCGGCCTCCTAAAGTGCTGGGAATACAGGGTGAGCCACCACATCTAGCTGAGCTGACATTTATTGAGTTCTTACTATGTACCAACCATTGTACCAAACAACCACATAATTACCTCATTTAATCATCAGTAGCCCTATTTTATAGATGATTATCACCCTTTTATAGATGAGGAAAATAAGGCACAGAGAGATTAAGTAACTTGCTCGAGATCACTCAGCTGGGAAGTGGTATTTCTGGGATTCAAATCAGGCAGTCTGCCCTGGACTCTTAACACTAGCCTGCGGTGAGATTGAACTCAGAGGTGAGACATGAAGGAAGTGTGGCTTTGCAGGCAGTTTGTGTAGTGGTACACACTAGAATTCTGGGTTGGAGCCCAAGAAAAATTTCCAAGAGAGGAGACAGGATGTCCTAGGTAGAAAATGGCATGGTCCGAAATTGAAACAAAGTGTGCCTGATGTCACAGCCAGCTCCTCTTCACCGCTCTCCTCCCAGCCACGGGCACGTTCGGTCACCTTCCTCGTCCCATCATTTTCCACCTCATGTTTCATTGACCTCCAATATCCTCTGCTCCATTTTTCCTCTCCATCCTCACAGCCACTGCCTTGTCCACTTGGCCACTAGCCTCTCCCTGACAGCATTCCTCCTCCTCACCACTTTCAGAGTTCTCCCAGAGCTCTTACGAACATGTCACTACTTTCCTCAAATACCTTCGATGTCTCCCACTTGCCTCCCACATTGGTTATCAAAGCTTTGGTTTAAAGATATGCATCTGAGGAGATTGTTATAAATGCATATTGGCAGCTTCCTCCCACATGCCAGCCGATATTGACTCGGAGGAACAGCACGCAGCACAGGAAAGTGCCTTTTTAACAAGCCTCCCAGGGGGCTCGGATGCAGGTGATCAAGGGCCACATTCTGAGAAAAAAGATCACATGTCTTAGAGTGACATTCAAGGCTGTTCATGATCAAAGCTACTCTCACACCGTCACCTCCCGCTAAGGCCTGACACACCATAGGTTCCAGACACTTGTCCCTCTTAAAGTATAGGTCCCTGCTTCCTCCTCCTTGCTCATGCTGTTTTCTCAGCTGGAATATTCTCATCAATAGCAGTCTTTCCTATCAAACTGCCACTCATCCTGGAAGGATACTTTCACAGGTCGCCACCTCCCTGAAGCACCCTCAGAAGCCACCCTGCAGTCACTGGGGCTTAGCAACACCTCGGTAGTGGCCCTTACTGTACACAGGGCCATATTTCAGCTGGTGGCTACATCAGTTTCCCCATCTGACCACAAGCTTCCAGCAATCCTCTTGTATCTCTCTGTACTGAGTTTGTTACCCAGGATATAGTATGTGTTCACTCAAGTTCTGGTGACTTGAATTCAAGGCATATAAAGATGAAATATTGCTGGGAAATAAACCCAAGTGAATGCTGACGAACAAGGTTCTAATTTATCAGATCAACCATGCAGTGATAAATCAGCCACCTTCAAGGCATGGATCTAAATGAAGGGAGGAAGGGCATGAGCGAGAGAGGGAAAAAGGAGGAATGAACAAAGAAGGGAGAGAAAAGTTTACAGAAAAGAAATGCTGTTTATTTTACAGTTTATGTACATTATCTCAGAATAGCAATGTGATTAAGAAGGAACGCTGTAATTTGAATTTGCTAGGGTCTAGCAACGGATTTAAATTTGTTCGGGTCTAGTTCTCTGGACCCATTTTAGAACATTACTTAACCTCTCTGAGCCTCAATTTTCTCATCTGTAAGATGGAGACAATAGCAGTACTACCCATTGCATTGCTGTGAGGACTAAAAAGTAAATACATGGGAAGTCCGTAGGATTGTGCTTGGCATATTTTCACTGCTAACTACTACTAACCTTCCCCACACACCTTTGAAATCGTTGCCATTATTCCTGTTTTACAGTAAGAGAAACAAAAACTGAAAGTAAGCCGCTTGCCCAAGGTCACACAGCAGGACTGGTTGCTCAAACCATGTCCGCCTGACTCTGAAGCTTGTGGCCTTCATGGCCACACAGGAGAGACTTAACAGGAAAGACCCCCTGAATCGAGGGCACTGGCCACTCTCAAAGCCCCCAACAATGAGTACCACCAGCAACTAGGGCTGTCTGCCCCTCCCACTGGCTCTGTCTCACAATCTGCTCTTTCCTTAAAAGGCTTTTCCCTCTGCATGCTGGGGAGCATTGATGAAGCTCTTTGTCCCCTTCCTGCTGGTGAAAAGATTCTCTCCTCAGAGCTTCCTTCTCTCTGCTTGAAGAGGCTTGGGTCCCAGCTGTCCTTCCTGAGACAGCCAGGGCTGCATTCTAGTTCCTTCAGATCTTCCTTGGTTCACACCTGTCCCCTATGCCACCAATCTTACCTCACTATTCCCATTAGTGCACACAGGCCACTGACCACGACTGCTGCCCATGGGAATGGTCCACAGCCTACTGCAGTTTGATGGCCAAATCCCACCTCTCCCCCCTGACCTGAAGAACCATGCAGGGATCTTTGACAGCAAAGGACCAGAGGAAGGGCTTGAAGCAGGTGCACTTGGTATATGCTTTGCAGACACTGGCTGAGCAGACACCCTTGGCAAAATAGTCACCTCTGATGAAATTGTGTAAGAATCATGACCACCTATTGAAGATCAACTACGTGCTGTGCAAAGGGTTTTATGTGGATTCTATCATTTCATCTTCACATCGTGCATTGCTTCCATGCCCATTTTGCAGCTAAAGAAAGTCACAGAGAAGTTAAGATGCTTACCCATGTAAAGTTTTAGAACAACAGTCTTAACCACTAGATTAGTGATACCCACACTTGAGCACTCGTTGGAATCACCCATTAACACACAGGCTGCTGGGCTCCACCCAGAATTTCTGATTCAGCAGGTCTGGGGCAATAGCAGCAGCCTCAGGAGTGTATTAAATATCCAGGCTCTCAGGCCCCAGGCCAGACTTTTGAATCAGAACCTAACATCCTTACATGATCCCCAGATGATACCTGCACACATTCAGGCTTGAGGTCTAAATAACCTTGCCCTTAAACTCCGGTAAGACTGCCTGAAGAGAATGGCAATGGAGGTGGTAACATCACTCCTTATTTCTGATCCCCCTGGCTTGCAGAAAGGCGTGGAGGGTCCCCTGCACCTCCAGTGCACATTATTTGGTGGCCATATGCAAGACCACACCTGCAACTTCCAGAACAGGGCTGTCCGTGAGCTTTCTCGCGCGTGTGGCATCACCAAATGGAAATCACCTCCTGGGGCTTCAGCTAATCAGCCTTCCCCCAATCACATTGCTTCTGAGACTAAAAAAAAATTTTTTTTTTTTTTTTGAAAACTACCAGATAAATAGCAGAGCAGCCCTGGAAGACAGAGTGCCTAACCCCAGGGAAACTTGTAGATGTCATGTGCACAGAGCTGGGGAAATGCGATGGTTTTAAGAAAACTATCCTACTGGGAAATTAGCCAGTCTTTAGCAAGGAGGCCAGCTGTGGTGGGGAACAGGAAAGAGGGTGCTCTCCTGCCTTATCTCTTTACAAAGTGACTAGTTGGAACAATTGTCTCCTAATGAAAATAGTGATGATAAAATCCTCTCTGTTGATGTCTTATGATGGGCCAGGCACTGTGCTTAGCATTTTACATGCATATTTCATTTCCCCCCCATAGCATGGCAACCCCAAATCTGAGAGGGCTTGCATGTAAGGTTCTTTACTTATTCCAGATAAGTCACCTGGAGGTCCAGTGGGAAGAGATACCGGTTTATAAGAACTTACAGGGGGCACCAATGGTGACTGACCAGCGAGGAAAGAATCTGCCCTTGAGGCACTGATGGTGGCCTATGGGTGAGGAAAGAAACCTGCACCTCGGGGCAGTACAGCAAAGAGGATTATAGGCAAGCAAGTCAATCAAAATCCTATCCTGTGTTTACAGTTACATTGATTACACAAGATGACCACATCGCTTTCAACTTTGCTTGGTCACCTGTACCCTGTGACTCATTATTGAGGATATGTATGCCCTCCAGAGACCAGCCTTAACCATAGGCCACTCCTGAGAGAAGGAGGAAGGGGAAATAGTTCATGTCCAGACCATATCCCACAATCCCCTTAAATGCACTATGGAGTAGGTCCTGGAGAATTCTTATACCTCTTCAAAGAGGAAGCAATCACCTGGGTATGGTGGCTAATGCCTCCAATCCTAGTACATTGGGAGGCCAAGGACACGAGTTTGAGACCAGCCTGGGCAATATAGCGAGACCCTCATCTCTACAAAAAAAAAAGAAGACAACAAGATAAAACAGTCAAGGCTTAAAATGTCTATAATCACACAGCTGATAAAAACAAAAGAAAAAATAAAGGAAATTAGACTAACTCATAAGCCTACATAATGCCCAGTATCATTCTTTTTTTTTTTTTTTTTTGAGTTGCAGTCTCACTCTGTCGCCCAGATTGGAGTGCAGTGGCCACTCCCAGTCACCGCAGCCTCAACCCGCTAGGCTCCGGCGATCCTTCAAGCCTCAGCCTTCCAAGTAGCTGGAACTACAGGCGCGTGCTACCACGCCTGGCTAATTTTTTTTTTTTTTTTTTGATTTATTGTAGAGATGAGGTCTCGCCAAGTGACCCAGGAGGGTCTCGAACCCGCGGGCTCAGGCAATTCACACCTCAGCCTCCCAAGGCGCGGGATTACAGGCTGAGCCACCGAGCCCGGCTGCCCAATATCATTCTACTTGCCGGGGAGACCTCAGTGAATGAAACAGACCCTCCATACTTTCTGGAAACCTCCATCCTTGTGGCAATAGGACATTAATAATTTGCCAATTTGTCTTGATGCTTGAATCACAACCAAAGGATAAAATGACTTCAGTCTTGACTTGATGCAGAAAAGCTTACTGTGTACTCCGAATAATTTAAATATTCATTATATAATTAATACTATTCAGTCACAAAAAAAACTAAGACTTTTTTTAAGAACAGCTTAAGTACTTATCGATTGAGAACTTTTATAACTCTCAAAATGGAGGCATCCCCATATCTCTACAGGTATTTTAAATGAATTGAATTAATCATAGGCTTAAAAGTCTCTTGCGATCTTCGTTAACTTCCCTGGGTTTAATTAAAACATCTGTGCACTTTTAATTTATCGATTCATCCAACTCATATGTCATGTTTTTAACACACCCCAGCATGCTCTGCATCATTTTTAACCCGATTTCCACTTAACTAAAGCAATTAAATTCACCCCGGATTAATTAAAGCATCCATACTTTCGTGCTTAAGTCAGCGTGTGCTTCTCTCCCCACACGGCTCCTGAATGTCAGAGATTTGACACACCTGATGAGTTTTTTGTCCTTCTGGAAATTCTTCCCTGAATCGCTTCCTTGCTTATTAATGTGCCATTTGACAGAATGGGAATGAGGAAGTTGTTGCAACTGAACTCTGACCCTCCAAGCCCAGGACGCTGACCCTGTCTGTCAGGATGCCTCCTCCTGTGTCCTCTCTTCACGGGAGTCCATCCGGATCTCGCCCCCACTGAGACCAGCTAACCTGTCTGAGTATTCTGGCAGGGAGGTGGGGAGGCAGTCCAGGTCGGAGGTGAGCGTCGCAGTCAGAGTGGCTGGTGATGGCTGCATTTGTACTTTCATAATCACTCCTGGGCTCTGTGGCTGAGTTCCTCACTCTCCCTCCCTGCACAGTTTTTTCTTGCTCTGCCATTCAATAGGCTGGTTAAACTGAGGTGCCACAGCCCACAGGCTTGTAAGTTGGACACAGTGAGCCAGGCGGCTGTCCAGACACTGAAAAATTGTCTCCCTGCCAGCCCGTTTGGACTTCTGTCCCCACCATCTGGGTTTGACAGAGCCCCGTTCCCCCAGTCATGGCAGCACGGGGAGTAAGCAGCCTTTTAATTTTTTGGTTTGTTTCCCAATCTGATGAGCCAAAAAAATTTCTCATTATTATTTTTATCTATATTTATTGAATTGATAATGAAGCTGAGTATCTTGTCATACTTTTATTGGCAATTTATGTTATTTCTAATATGTCCTTTGCCCAGGTTTTCATTCATTTTCTCTTTTTATTGATTTGCAGGAGCTCTGTGTATATTTTGGATATCAAACTTTATTCTGTAAAACACGTAAAAAAAAATTCTTCCCAGTGTTGCTAATGCATTAATTTTGTTTAGGGTAGCCTTTGTCATTTAGAAGATTTGAATCTTATGGAATCAAATCTGTTCTTATTTTCTTTCATGGCTTCTGGAATTTATGGCTGACTTACACATCTCCCTCCCAAGAAAATAAAATCAGTCTTCAATATTTTTGTAGTTTTTGTTTTTCTATTTAGATTTTTAATCTGTACGGGATGTATCTTTGAGGACAGTGTGCAGTGAGGTCAAACTTGATGGTCTACCGAATGGGTCGACCATGGCAGGGATCTAGCTAGAAGCAAAACTTACCTTTTCTAACACCGCTGTGCCCAGCACCAACCTAAGTCCACAGCCGTGAAAGGCAATGGGGTGCCCGCTTTGGCTTGGGGGACACTGAACTTTGTTTTCCTGGCCCTCGTGACTCAAACATGACATCCTCAATTGCTTCAGGAGTCAAGGCATCCTTTCCTCTCCATCACTTTTCCTACCACCTCACCCAGTGACCAACCCATATAGGTTACTCATCACTATTTATTGACTAACTGGAATGTAAGGCAACCAATTATTAGCACTATTTGTCAATTTACCTAGGGTACGAGATTCAAGTGTTCTCAAGTCTCTTTCCCAAAGAGATTTTTAAAACAGATTTCAGATAATTTTTACAAGATATGCTATTTGAAATTCCCTCTATGCATCTGGTCCAGCCCACAAGTTATTTGTCCGGATGTAGACATTTTCCTCTACTTTTATGACAGAACCTCTCCAGCAACCTCTAACTTTTCTCTAGGTTTTCTCTCCACTACATGCTCCAAGTGGACAGGTAGTGTGTCCTATTACTTCCCACAGAGTAAATAACACTGATAATTCATCTCATCCCTTACAGACAACTTGGGGGTGGGTAGGGGCTTCTGCTGCATCATTAAAACGAGCTTTACACCATTTAGGTGAATCTAAATTGTGTCATTTTTTTATCATCAGCCTGTTAACTTGTCAGTTGTTAGTGGCAGTGGTAATTTATTTTTCTTCTGTGGGAGTCTTAGAGCTTCCATTTACTAGATTTAGTAAAACGGGAATAGTCAATTTGTACACACATTTTAATTAATTTTAAACAGAAGCTTGAATGCACAATGTTCTGCTCCTGTAAGCCTTAGCAAGAAGAGAGAGACACAGGGACATAAAACACTCCACATGTGATTCTGACCAATCAGAACCAACTCCCACTCACACCAGAAAAGACTGGCATGTGAAAAAGATTAACTCTTTTCATTAGTATTATTGGACATACTTCTAAGTATGGAGTGTGTGTGTGTGTGTGTGTGTGTGTGTGTGTGTGTGTGTGTGCATTTGAGACCCATTGCATTTTAATTCTGTTAATCCTTGAAGTCAGATTAGCGATTCAGTTTGAAATTTCACAAGGGAGCATCTGTTAATTTGCCTCTCAAGCGTTGTTACTGCTGTGAGCCTTACATGTTATGTCACTTAATCCTGCCATCAACACTGACAGACAATTTTTTGAAGGGAAAATTGGGTCTCTAAGAGGTTCAGTAATCATGCTGAAATCCCACAGCTGGTAAGGTACAGGATGGGTTTTGAACCCAGGCCTTTCTGGCACCAAAACCCTTTCTCTTTCCACTCCTACCCCATGCTACTTCTTGGCACAGGCTATACAGTCAATTTTTCAATAACCTGTCATAAAAAATAATGTAGATTGCATGACAGTAAAAATATAGGAAGAGTTAGTAATACAGCAGGTTCCTCACTTCACATCTAGCCTCTTGAATAAGGATCAGGCTGAGTCTGAGATGTTGTGATGCTCTGGGTTGAGTTATGTCTGAGAATGAATCCATTACCAGAGAGGGGAGGTGCTCTTCATGCAGGACAGCTGGAAACCACTGGAGGGCGCTCATCCGGAATTTGTCTCAGCTCTGCTTGCCGGATGGCAAATGATTTACTAGAGAGTTCCACTCTTCTAATTAGCCCACCTTCCACATTTTTGTGTGACCTAAGCCAAGCCCACCGAGTGCCCTGCTTTCCAGTGTTTTGCGTTTTTGACAACACTCCCAGCAAGCACGCAGCCAGCATACTGAAGGGAGGCTGCATTTAGAATGTGGAGAACTCTCTGACCTGACTATATTTTTATTTTTTTTCCCTGAGTAATTTAAGTAGGTCACATTTTAAATTTGATTTCCTAGGTACGTGATTTTAAATAAAACTCATTCTTACCTTCTAGATAATCCTATTTTTTCCACTTAGAGTTCATGCAGAAAAGAAACAGTGTCACTATGAATAAAGAAAATAATCTGAAGTATATTTTATCAATTAATTTCTCCTTACTTTCTGCCCTCCTCTACCTTTTGGGAGGAAGGAGGGTGCAATAAGAGACCAATGTTGGTGATTCGGTGTAACTTTCTCTGCCATCTACGACAGCTCATCCAAGATATAACTCTCGGGTCAGGAACAGCCCTTGGAAGTTCATCTAACTGCACATTGTGTAGCCACACTCCTCACTGTTTTCTTATCTCAGTGTACGGGGATGGAAAGGAGGATGAGCAGTGACGTTTGTCCTAGTCTTCCCACCAGGAGATACCTTCAAAATTACCTAGATCAGAAATGACAAGTAGTAGGTTTTCTCTTGAATACCAACTCTGCCTGCTTGCTGATCTCAGCCTGGGCACCGCGCTGGAAATTTTGAGGTTCTGTCTAGGCTCAGGAGAAGAAGATGCTGTGATTGATTAATGATGTCTGCAGAGGTGTGGGGAGAAAGAAGAGTAATGTAGTTTATGGGCACACGCTTGCTCTTCCTGACCTAGAGCTTAGCATGAGTCTCATGAGGAACTGACATGCAACAGACTTACTCTGTCTTAAATCCCTCTCAAAATTTCAAGAAAGTCCACAATCTCTTGTAGCTAGTTCATCTTTGCACAGTCTCTAACTTAAGTCTTGAACACTCTGAGTTCCAAGCTCTTTCTTCTACTCTCTCAGACAATCCGCATCCGTAGCAGCTCTGAACAGAGCCCTCCATTTAAGCATCCTGGAAGCAGAAAGTATAAGCCCTACATATAGAGAGTTCTTCAAAATTTAATGCATGGCTTTAATGTGCTCACTTTTGAACTCATTCTTCTCCTCTGGTAGATTCATAAAGGTAAAAATTCTACAGGAATTAGTTCCCCCAATCGTTTTTACAACTGTCGTATTATAAAGCATTTTTGGGGAAAATAGTTCCTCAAGCATATGGCAATTGAGATATTTATATTGAGATATTTATATTTCAGGTCAGTTTGCAATTAAAGTAAAACATACACTTCCCTAGAAATGCTTGTGTGTGTAGCATGAGGACCACTCCAAGAACTATTCTTTCTGTATCTTTCTTTTTTTGAATTGGAGTTTCACTCCGTCGCCCAGGCCAGAGTGCAGTGGCATGTCCACAGCCACCCTAGTGTCGACCTGCTAGGCTCCAGCAATCCTTCCACCTCAGCCTTCTGAGTAACCAGAACTATAGGCACGTGCTACCGCACCCAGTTCATTTTTGATTTATTATAGAGACAAAGTCTTTCCAAGTTGCCCAGGCTGGTCCCGTGGGCTCAGGCATCCACTCACCTCGGCCTCCCAAAGCGCTGGGATTACAGGCTGAGCCACTGTGTATCTTTCATAAATGGCCAGTTCATGCTTACCTATAATCCCACCACTTGGGAATCTCTGAATATCAGGAGTGCAGGAGAAATGTTTACCTAATCAAGCCAACATTGATGAATGGGGCACTGGAAAGAAATCAACAATGATAAACAGTTCCTGTCCTTGAGTAGCTGACCATATCTTTGGGAAATTAGACCCTGACAGAGGCACGTTAATTCCCATAAAAGCTAAATAGGAACATGACAACACAAGGGGTTAATACAGCAGATGGGGCAGTTGACTGGGATGTGATATGATTAGATATGCAATTGCTTCATGGACCAGGGCGACCACTCAGGTTGTGGGTGTGTGTACACATACGTGTAGAATTCTCAGAAGCTGCTATTCAAATCATGGAGAACACCAGGAGTCATGGAACCATCCGCGTCAGTCATTTCAGGAGGACTCTAAATGCCAAGTGCCATCGCTGGAGCAGTATAGTATGTCCCCTACATATGAATGAGTTCCATTACAAGAATGCATTTGTAAATCCAATTTGATTGCTAATCCAACAAAGTGAGCCTAGGTACCCAACTATCAAAATTGGCTATTCGGTACCAGCTGCATCACTGCTGTTTTTACACTTGCTTCTGGACATCGTGGACTTGAAGTAAAGATACTGTATACAAAAGCACAACCACTTGTAAAGGATGCACATGTATGACAATGTACCACAGACACATGAACTAACTTGCATGATTGGACGTGCAAACACACCTTCGCATTTTTGAAAGTTGCAATTAGAAAGTTTGTTTGTAGGGGACTTACTCTACTCTCATTTTAGTCCCAAATTAGAAGACAGATAGGAAAACGTTACAAACTGATACAGAAGGGAGAAGCCCAAACCTGAAGGAGGCCACTGAAATAAATCCCATTCTTGGTGAACTCTGAAAGGGGGGAATTGGCACAATGGAGCCCAAGCCAATAAAAACTGTAGGTCCCCTCCTAGACCAGACACACTTCACTGACTTTCAACCTTCTTCCACTAATGAATGCAATAGGGTCCATGATGAGTCATGAAATACTAGAGATTTCATATCTTCAGCTTGCCTGCCCCTTTCCTTTTTTTAAATAATCCAGACACATTTAATCCTGATTACATGTGTTAAACTTTGAAGTAGGCACAATTACAGTGGATCCTCTCTTATCTACATGGATCCATTCCAAGAACCCCAGGGGATGCTTGAAGTTTCTGATAGTACTGAACCCTATATAGAATCCTTAACCCTGTGTTTATTTCTATACATATCTATAATAAAGTTTAATTTATAAATTAGGCACAGTAAAAGATTAACAGCAATAGACCATAATAAAATAGAAGTTATGACAATGTATTATAATAAAAGTGACATGAATGTGATCTCTCTCTCTCGAAATAGCTTATACTCACTGATTTTCCAACTGCAGTTGACCCCCGGTAACTGAAACCACAAAAACAAAATCATGAATTAAGGGGGGACTTCTGTATTTCTTCGTGGTATAGATAAGGAAACAGAGGCAGAGAAAGATTAAGTGACTCACTGTGTCCCATCCCCTTTCCTTCTTAATAGATGTGAAATTTATCAGGAATAGGAGTTGACTCATCTGAGGGTAAAATAATCAGCAAAATGGATTCTGGTCCCCAAAACCACCAACAATAACAGCAACAAGAAAGTAAATGTCGCTTAGTGAAGGGCACCACTTTAGGGTTGGGTCAATCTACTTTCAGCCTGGGCTTCCTGCTTGTGAGCTGTGTGACTGTGGGCAAGTTACCTCACCAGTCTGAGCATCATCTGTAAAATGGGCATCATGACTATAGCCTCCACCTCATGGGGAAATTGTGATGATGAAGTCGCAGATTGCACATAAGCCTTCTCTACCACATCCAGCGCATATTAAGCATTTCATGGGCAATAGCTGCTGTCATTAATGGCACTTCTGCTGTTTATCTGAAGATGGCTCTGCACCTCCACGGCCAAAGTCCCCAGCCTGGAACCGTGTAAGCCAAACCACAAGACCAGGCAGCTCTCCTTCCCGAGTCTGCCCCAGCCCCTCCGATGCTCGCCCTGGTGACCTGTGCTCTCTCTTTGGTTTGTGCAGCGGCCTGCCCCGTCCTGTGCAGCGGGAATGGACAATACTCTAAAGGGACGTGCCAGTGCTACAGCGGCTGGAAAGGCGCGGAGTGCGACGTGCCCATGAATCAGTGCATCGATCCTTCCTGCGGGGGCCACGGCTCCTGCATTGATGGGAATTGTGTCTGCTCCGCCGGCTACAAAGGCGAGCACTGTGAGGAAGGTAAGCCCGCAGGGTCCGACTGGGCAGCAGTGGAGGGAGACGTTTGCAGGCTCCGACCTTTGCTAATGAGCCCAGTACAGGGCTCTGTTTTGCAAGGAAGCTTCAACATTTTTGCAAAGGATGCTTCAACATTTTGTGCAGAAAACTTCAAGCCCCTTGGCGCTGATGGACTTCTTTAGTTGTAGAACAGGAAAAAAACCTATAGGGATGATTCTGGCTATGCATGTTTTGTTTTACCCTCCTTTTAAAAGTCGGTTTCTTCTTTGCTTTTCACTCTAAATTGCTCTCTCTGCCTTCGTGTGTCTTTCTGTCTTCTCTTTCCTTCTACCTCTCCTTCCTTCTCCTTCTTTTATTTTCTTTTTTTCCCCCCTTCTCCTCCCGCTATCTTCCTCCCTCTTTTCTCCTGCCTTCTTTAAAGTCTTCTGAACTGGAATTACTAAAGCGATCCAGAGAAAAGAAACAAGAATCCCTATGCCCTCTGTCTTCCTCAAAGCTAATTCTTTGTTTTGTTTTGGGTTTTGGTTTGTTTGTTTGTTAACTCCTCCTGGTAATCTAAGACCCGTGTACATCTGTGCAAATATTTCAGCAAAAATTAATATCAGAGAGCAGCCAGGCTTTAAGGACTGTAGGTATCCACATCATTTGGAAACACCATGTAGGGCAAATCATCCTGCTTACCTAAAATCTCACAGAGTTGGAAGAGAGGGAGCCTGCAGCAAGAGGTCTGGGTTCTGTTGACTCCTAAAGATCTCACTCCAGCAGACCTCCAGCACACATGGGTAAAAATCAGGGATGTCATCAACTGAACCCAATCTGACAAAATATGGTCAGTGGTCAGGCTTGGTGACCAGGAGAGGGGGACACAGGAGAGGGAGTGCAAGAGCAGGGAGAAAGAGCACCTCTCCAGAGGGGTTCTGTACTCGTCCAAGTTACTTTGATTAGTTATTTCAGAGGAGTAGTTTGGAACCAAGGCATCGGGAGCAGCTTTCAGTACCTATAAGGCAAGATAACTCAACCTTGTCACCTGTCAGCCTTCTGACCCTGTACTTGCCCTTCCAGAATATGGTCTCTGGTTGCCTATCGATTGCATCTCACCAATAAAGAATCATCCACAGTTGGTAGGAAGGTAAGACCACGGGCCCTCTCAGCCCCTTACCCACTTCCCAACCTTGAAATTGGCTCCATCATTGTCTTCTCACTAAGGATCCTTTTCTCTAAGTCCATCTTGCAGTGAAATGTCCTCATGCAGCTCAAACAGCCTTGCTCCCTCCCATGTCCCCAGTGGAAACAGAAGTGTTAACTCGCCTAACAAACTGAGGGGAAGTGAAGCCCACTTGCCTACTTTGTGTGAGACAGCCAGAGATGACCACCAGGATGACCCCATAGAAAAGATCTTATCTGGGTGGTCACAAGGGCTCATGCCCGTAATCCCAGCACTTTGGAAGGCAGAGGCAGGAAGGGTGGCTTGAGGCCAGGAATCCAAGACTAGCCTGGGCAGCATAGCAAGACCCTGCCTCTACAAAAAAAAATTTTTTAAGTTAGCAAGGCATGTTGGTGCCCACCTATAGTCCTAGCTTCTTGGGAGGCTGAAGCAGGAAGATCCCATGAGCCCAGGAGTTCAAGGCTGCAGTGAGCTATGATGTTGCCACTGTACTCCTGCCTGGGTGGCAGAGTGAGACCTCATCACTTAAAAATTAATTAATTAAAAAGAATATCCTATTGGACACCATATGTCTGCATCCTGTGTTCTCTCTCAGGTTCTCATGGCCAGGCTGAGTGAGGGACTCCCAGGTTCCAGGAGATTCTCAGATGCTAGTGGATCCCTCCTCCCATCCCATTAACTTGTGGGTCTCCAGAGTTCTATACAAAGTTCTATAACAAAATCAACGATCATCGCAGTCCTCCTCACAACATAACGACAGTGCCTTAGCCTCAGGTACACCCACACAGGCTTCCCTTGTGATATCCCCCATTTCATCATTTTCAGAGCTATGGCTACAAAGAGTCAGCTTCCATGATGTGTCTCTTCTAAGATTTTTCAATATATTAGTGGTAATTCCCTTAATGGGGCCCAGAAGTCTGACCCTCAGATCTTCACTTGCTCAATTCTCTGTATATATATTTTTTTCTGTTATAAAAATTGGCCTCCCTACGTCTGCATCATAAAACCAAATTGGGAGTTTGGATGGAGGAAATACTGATTTAATAACCCTCTTTGAAAGGTTAAAGTTCTTAAAGATAAATGGATTGCAGGAGGTAAAGCTGCATTTGCTGAAAACATGGGAGAGGCCAATAATATGACAAGAAAGGTTAAAACGACCTTCTGCATACATCATTTGGGAAGAGGAAGGCACTAGGGCCACAACATTGCCAGTCTTCGAATTTTTATTTTCTCCAGTAAAGATCGTGCCCGGCTGTATGAGAGGAATTTCAAGTGACTCCTCAACTTTCTCACTGTCCCACCCAGTCTTATTTAAATGTTCAGGGTGATTTGCCATCCGACCAAAAAAGCAAGCCACGTGGATCATTATGGCAGAATGAAGCCTCCTCTATTGATTTCTGCTACCCAAAAAGAATGAGCCAAGGTGATTCATTTGCTGTTTTCAAAATAGGAAATGGGATCAGAAAGTCTGGATCAGCATTTTTTCTTCCATTTAGCTTTTTTATTTCTGATATTCATCATAGTCAAAACGTTCAAATAATTTACCTGAAACGGCCATGGCAACGAAATCAATAATTGCCATCCTTCGTTTTTGCTGCATACACATTGTTGTACGATTAACAAATTTGCACAAGAAAATGAAAGGATGTATTCCGAGATTTCATTCAACGATGTCTGGGGGAGTGGGAAGGTGATGAGAGGGGAATTGACATATTAGTTTAAGTCAACCATGTTTTCATGTCAGTTTCATGGTTGAGTCATTTTTCAGTGACATTTAACTTCATAAATGTAATTCATGGTTCTTTGGGGGTTTATAGTACATATTGTTTGTAAAACTCCTTGACCTCCTTTTTTATCCTTAGGGATAGAAATAGCATTCACAACCCTTTTTTGTCAAACCTACAGAGGGCCCAAGACTAAATGAGTTCTAATGATTTCAACTGCCAGGGGGCTGGTGTTTCACGGCACATGGTACTTAGCTGGCAAAGGCCACTGTCCCCCTTTTAAGTATAACACTGTTTCTATTTATAAAGCTTCGTAAAATGCCATAGTCCCTCCTGCTGCTAAAGACTCTGAGGACTTGGCCACAAGACCATCTTATGAAACTGGAACCAAATTTAAAATTCATAGTAAAACTGCTTCTCTTTAAGCTTGCATTTAGTTATCCCATCAACTGCTGTAATTATACAGCACAAAGGGCATATTTGCTAGTATCACTGACCAGAGAAAAGGTAGCTCATATTTTTAGACACAATAAATGTTTTTTTGATGGCGTTCTAGTATTGGGCTAATAAATTTCAGTGAATTTTCCTCCTTCCTTTATACCATAATTCAGGGATAGAGAAGAGAGAGTCAAGTTATCTGAAAGAAAAATGCCATTTTCATTTTTTTAATATATTACTTTTTATTATTTCATCCTTCTATGAAAAAGATCGTGATATATTTTTTGAAAGCTCCTAGCTGTTGACACCTCACCAAACATTTTAAATGACTAATTATAGGTTGACAGCAATTTTTGAAGCAATAATACACAAGATAGTTTTGTGTCTATTTTGATTTTGCTATATTAAAAATGGGGACAGAGTAAAAAAATACTAGAACTTCAGGATTTCCTTTATTAGAAAATATGAATATGATTGGTTCTAAGTGAATTCGTTCATAATTTGCATATCACAAAATATGAATTTTTTTCCAGAAGCAAGAAACTGTTAGCACCACTTCTCTTTCCTATCAGTCCTTCACACTGAAGTTTGTCCCACTGACAATATATGCTTATAGCAAAGTCTGTAATTCATTCTCGCAGCAGTTGTGTATTGAACACCTCCCCTGACCTGCACTAGGCATGAGACGCTAAGGGCCTGTACAACGCTTTGTAAATGTCTTCTATGTGTTTGAAGTTTTCAGCTCAAATTTACATCTGGATGTGTCCCACAACCCTCTATAGAGTAAATATGAAGGTACCAGAAGGGTTTGTATCATGAGGAGTTATGTTCCCCAAGACAATGAATTCAGTGTTAAAGTGATTGTAACCAGATCATATAACATCATTATAAACTTCTCTGGCTAATAATAAGTCACTAAAATTCACCCTGCTAGGCGTGTACTCCTGTTTTTTTTTCTTTAAATCATTGTCCCTCTCCCATGGCTCAAACAATTTTGAACTGAATTCCACAAGTAATATCTTTCTGAGAATATCAAATGGGATTGTGAGAACTATCTCTTAACACTGAACATTATTTACCTTAAGGGAGGTGTGTTCTTTGGATGCTTTATGGAATCTTATGGTTTCTAATAAGTCCAAATTCCTCAAGTCTGATGTCCCCTAGGACTAATCTCAATAGTGTAATATTTACAGCCAATGTTTCATCAATAGTAAGCACACTATTATTTTTCACTCCAAATGAAAGAAAAGCAAGATACCCAACATGGAGAATGTAATAGGAAACCCTACAAAAAGTTGGGACCCCAGGGGGTTACCATCTCAGTGTAATATTGAATCCTTTAGAGACCAAAGTCTTTCATATTTCAATCTTGGCATTAGGCAAGGAGAGAAAATAAAATTTTCTCTGAGAATTTGAATATAAGGTGGCACACACACATACACACTCATACAAGGAACTGAATTACACCCTCAGTGTGGTCCAAAAAAACCTCATGGACAGAATTTTAAGTAGTCTCAAGCTACCTGTGCCCCCAGATGATAGAAGAAGCAATGCTTTAATCTCAGCCAACAAGCCCGATGTCAAAGCTGTTAAAATGGGGAAAATATGTCTTAAATAAGGTCCCCATTTCTCTGATCCACAAAGCAACATCTGATCCCTGGGCAGGAACTCTGTTCCTCATTCAAGCCCCACATTGCTCAGAGCTCTCTTCTCCAAATGCCCTTGGTCATTTCCTGAGCATGCCTGGGCTTCCTCTTAAAATCCCCATTTATCCAACCTCTAAGCTGAATAGAGATCCAAAGTTTGCAATCACATTCTCATGCAAAAAAAAAAAAAAAGCCTGTCCTCAAGAACTGGCCTTGGCAGTTCATTCCTCTCTTCATTTTGAGTTGGCTCATTAGTAATAATCTTCAAGTTACCTATTGAATGTATATCCACTCTGTCTGATTATTAAGATGGTCAAACCATCAGACCATGAAACAGACAAGAAGCACAATGACTAGAATTTGACCATTAACTCGTCCAATTGACTGTCTGGCAGAAGGTCAGTGCCATGGCCAAAGATGCTTATCCAGTCCACTCATGATTACCTGTGGGGATAGGCAACCTCTGGATCATTTTCATACCCAACTTCACCTCTTCCATCTTGCACATTTACTAACTCCTTCAGTAAGTATGAGCTCAGAGAATGAAAAGTAATTTTAGACTTAGCCTAAGTGAAACTTAATTAGGAAAGTGACTCATTTATAAGTGTCATAGGTTTTATTTTTAATCTTTTGTTGTCTTTTGTAGTCAAGTATTAGTAGCTAGAAGACTTCCCCACTGTTCTCTCCTATAGTGAGGGATAATCCAGTTTGATGTTATAGGTACAGACCTTGGAGGTATTCACATCCAAGTCACAGAAGCTCTGATAAGATTCAGTCAAAGTTCTGATGTTTATAGGCACTAGTTCTAAAGGTGGAATAATTACACACCTCTGTATCTGATTTCTCCTAATTCTGCTTGTCAACTCACTCTTTTCCTCTTGTGTCTTCTTCAAGTTTGAGATTTGTTGTTTTGACAAATGAAAAGCTTTTTATTTTTTAGAAGTGTTCTTTAAAAAAAAAACCACATAAGTGTAAGTATTCTCCAGGTTGCTCTATTTGCTTGCAAGTGGATAGGAACTGGGGGACCCATGGTGCATTCAGGAGCAAGCCAATGTCTCATAGCCCATCCACCACAGGGAATCAATATTTTTGCTCTTTTTTTTTTTTTTCCAGTTGACTGCTTGGATCCCACCTGCTCCAGTCATGGGGTCTGTGTGAATGGAGAATGCCTATGCAGCCCTGGTTGGGGTGGTCTGAACTGTGAGCTGGCGAGGGTCCAGTGCCCGGACCAATGCAGTGGGCATGGCACATACCTGCCCGACACAGGCCTCTGCAGCTGCGATCCCAACTGGATGGGTCCCGACTGCTCTGTCGGTAAGCCAAGAGATTTTCTCCCTCCTCTCCCTGATACTCATTGCCCATGTTCTGTCCCATTCCTAGGTGGTTGGGAATCCATTCCTAACACTTAGCTTGGGACAAAGGGACTTTGGTCAATGATGTAGCGCCTTTTTCATGCTCTTCTCCTCAGTTGTGGAGTGATCTGTGATCTTTGAGAAACAAAAACCCCACGTTGGTTCTCGTGCCTGGTTGGTTTCATCACCACAAATAGATATAGGGCCTGGGGGTCGCTTCTGTTTCCATTCTAGATTTTCTATTGTACACTCCCTAAAGGTACCAGAAAGCAAAACAGAACAATTTAGACACACTGAATGGAATGTCCTATAAAACAAAAAAGAGGCTCCCTGGGGGTGCTGCGTGAACATATTCTAAAGCTCTGCCATACTCCAGTGACAGGAAAATAATGAAGTCACACTGTACACTTTATTTCCTTAAAACTAAGAGTATATGTCTTATCTCCTGAGTGACCTTAAAAATGGAGCAGTTCAACAGTTCAAGCCAGGTCCAACCTACCTGAGAAAGGTTCTGTTTACCCTGACAAGTGCCTATCCAAGCAAGCAATCCTCACTCCACCCCCTTCCTCTGGGTAGTGAGACAGCTGTCAGATTGCCATGGCAATCAGGAAAGGAGTCTATGTGAAGCTTTGCCTACAATGGGAAAGAAATTAATATTTTATTCCAAAAAGAAAAAAAAAGAGTCAGTTCAAATGAGCTATTTTGGGATGTCTTCTCAGCCCACTGGACTCTGGCTTCAACTCTGAGGCTGGTGGATCTGCCAAAGACCTGCAGAGCATGGAAGGCGGGGTCCTAGATCCAAAGCACAGTTTAACTACAGACATGCTGTGTGACTTTGAGTGAGTCACTGACCCCCCTTTCCTGTGGTCTGGTTTCCCCTACCCCGGCATGCCCAGACATGCCTCCCTCAGTAGGCTGTTGGAAGGATGAATGTCTGCCACGTGCTTGTCCTCGCGTGAGAGGTCTGGAATGCCAGAGTGCATATCTGTCTGTCTGTCTCCTTCCCAAGCACAAAAGACTTTGAGCTCCTTTGAGAATGAGGTTGTGTAAGAGCAGCAATTGCAGCGTCATTATGCCGCCAAGGTGCCGATCTGGGTAACGGGTGGGTTTGCAGACTGGAGCAGTGGGGTCCCCAATTGGCCTCTCGGGCTTGGTCAGTTCGGGCTCTCCAGGGGGCAAGAATCCCAGCTGGCTAGGAAGTCAGGATCCACAAGGTGTACCTTTCCAGGTGGGTATTTCCCACTTACCTTTGCCCTCTGGTTGGAATGATCTCAGGCTTTAGAAGAGTAGTTCTCATGCTCCACCTGGAGGACTTGTTTCAACAAAACTTCTGAACTCTACTCCCAGAGTTTCTAATCCACTTGGTCCAACAGGAGCATAAGAATTTGCACTTCTAGGCTGGGCACTGTGTCTCATGTCTATAATCCCAGCACTTTGGGAGGCTGAGGTGAGAGGTTGCCTGAACCCAGGGGTTCGAGACCAGCCTGGGCAACTTGGCAAGACCTCGTCTCTACAATAAGTCAAAAAATTAGCCGGGCGTGATGGCGCATGCCTGTAGTTCCAGCTACTCGGAAAGCTGAGGCGGAAGGATCGCCTGAGCCCAGCAAGTCTAGGCTGCAGTGGCTGTGAGCATGCCACTGTACTACAACCTGGGCGACAGAGTGAGACTCCTATTCAAAAAAAAAAAAAAAAAAGAATTTGCACTTCTAACAAGTGCTCAGGTGATGCTGACATTGCTGGTCTAGGGGCCACACTTTGAGAACCACGGCTCTAGAGAAAAGATATAATGATAAATTCATACCCTGCCAGCAGAGAGACAGACCTCCAAAAGCCGTTGGGCCTCCGGGCCTGCTCTAGGGGCCCGGGCCACGTGTGTGGTCTGGACTCCATGGAGGGTTTCACCAGCGATGGTGTTGAGCTGTAATCATTGTTTTTTTTCCAGAAGTGTGCTCAGTAGACTGTGGCACTCACGGCGTCTGCATCGGGGGAGCCTGCCGCTGTGAAGAGGGCTGGACAGGCGCAGCGTGTGACCAGCGCGTGTGCCACCCCCGCTGCATTGAGCACGGGACCTGTAAAGATGGCAAATGTGAATGCCGAGAGGGCTGGAATGGTGAACACTGCACCATTGGTAGGCAAACGGCAGGCACCGAAACAGGCACATATTGCTTTATTTTCATAAATCGTAGATCTATAGTGACGGTCGCGCATGGCAACTGGCTGTTCTTTCAGGGACACACGTGCTCTCCAACAATCCCGCTGCCTCTCCAAATCAACCCGGGATAGGGAAAGGGGAAAATGAGGTTCCTTCACTGGAAAGAACTTTCTCTTCTTTCCAGGATTCCAGGTTGGGAGAAAAGAGACGGGAGCAGATAAGAAAATCCATCCAAATTACCAATCTTGGGGAGGAAGAAATGTACACGCATGGGAAATTGTCAGTGCCTGAGGGTTGCAAGCACCCCAGATCTCTGTGGTCTGCAACTCTTGCCTTTTAAATCCTCTCCCAGCTGAGTGGATCACTGGATCTCTGCTTGCTGGCAACAATGTGAACTCATTTATTTTAGACCAGCTTAGATTCAGGCAGGACTCCCAGGCTCCCTGGGGAGCAGGGACTACTGTAATAGGTTGGAGCATCTTCTGGTTGTCCCGCAGCCCCATCACAGAGCTCCTGACCTTTCCTGTCACCACTGCCATGGTTAGATGTCTCCTCCCCTGGTCCCATTCCATTCTCACTCAGTCACCTCTCTATATAAGCTTCCTAGCCAGTAATGTTTTTTAAAAGTCACTTTCTGGACAGGCATGGTGGCTCACACCTATAATCCCAGTCCTTTAAGAGACCGAGGTGAGAGGATTGCCTGAGCCCATGCGTTCAGCCTGGCAACTTGGCAAGGCCTCATCTCTACAATAAATCAAAAAATTAGCTGGGCATGGTAGCATGCACCTGTAGTTCCAGTTCCTTGGAAGGCTGAGGCGGAAGGATCGCCGGAGCCCAGCAGGTCAAGGCTGCAGCAGCTGTGAGTGTGCCACTGCACTCCAACAGGGGCAACAGCGTGAGACTCTGACTCAAAAAAATCATTTTCTTTGTTAAGAAGAAATAATTTTGAAGTTGCTTTATTTTTGTTCTTGTTTGTTTTTTGGTCGTTACTGTGGTTTGGGATAGGACAATACTAGGTTGACTGTACCTAATTATCCCTTTGATAGAGGAAGAGGGAGCCAATGGTCTTTGGCTTTTCTTATCTCTCAGATGGTCAAGATTACAAAGTTGTAGACTGGAGCATCATTTTACCTCCAGTTTTTGTTTTTGTTGTTTAATTAAATCAAACCTAGGATCCATTTCATACCAAGCTGGCTAATCCTCACCTGCACGGAAACTCTCCTCAAAGTTTTCAGCTAAACTAATGTTTACTCCCTTGAGCCCTTGAGGTTACCTTTGATTCCAGCTATCAAGTTTAAGACCCCTCCCTCTGTCCTAGCCCCAAAACCCCAGCCACAGATGGGTCACCTGGAGTGAGAGATGGGATTAGGAACTTGCCCAGGACTGACTCATGAGCTCAGACTCAGTTTCCCATGCTGTTCATTTGGGGGGTCAAGCAGAGCTCAAGTGGATTGCCTCTGCATTCAATTTCCTCCAGTTCCATCTAATTGGGCATCCGAGGGGCAGCGTGCCAATCAGGGCCACAACCATAGCACCGGGACCCTGCTGGGACAGTCTGTTGGCAGTGAATTGTTTTTGCAATCTCTCTATGATGCTCCAGGTCCTGTTCCCCTGCAGCTGCTTTTATCTCCAGCTCCCTGCAGAGTCTGAGGGATAATTCAGAAGACTCTCAAGGGAGGGCTGTGCCCAGCACGATGCCAGGACAGTTCTTACAATAGCTTCCCCTGGTCAGGGGCGTTTCTCTTGATGTACTACTGCATGCCCGGGGTGAATCACATTAAGACTTTTCCCCACTCCCATACCTCCATGGCCCCTTCTCCCACCTCCAGAAGTTCTTGTCAATCAACAGCCTTGAGGCAGGTAATCCTAGTTTCTCTTAATTCATACAATCCAACCTCGCCTCCCCTTTGCCCCCTACTTCCCACATCTATGGGAGAGAAGGGAAGGGTTAGTGTTCCCACAGTGATGCCTGCTGCCTCTCTCCTACCTACAGCCTGTCTTTACTCTGGAAATAGCTCACAAGAGGGCAGTCCAGATGGATTAGAGCAGGAGTAGCCCAACTATGGCCATGGGACCAAATCTGGCCTGCAGTCTTTTTTTCTATGGCTTACAAACTAAGAATAGTTTTTACATTGTTTTCAGGGTTGAAAAAAATCCCAAGAAAAATATTTCCTGACACAACAATGATATGAAATTCACATTTCAGGGACCATAAACAAAGTGTTACAACAGTACAGCCACACCCATTCCTGGATGTCTTGTCAGTTTCCACAGTACATCTCAGCACTGAGTAATCACAACAGAGACTGCATGGCACACAGGGCCACTTGTTATCTGGTCTTTCACAGAATAACCTGGCTGACCCTTGTGTTAGAGAGTTGCGCAAGTCTTGATGGGGAGAGAGGAGGGGAGGGAGGCAGGTCAACACTCCCATTAAGAAAAGGACACCAACTATGGCTAGAGGGATATCAGGAGCCCACTTCTGTTATCAGAGTGGAAGTGGAGACTGAACAATAAGTGAGCCGAAATGCCTTCGGGCCTTTGAAAATGAGATGGGAAGATGGCAACTCTAATCTCAGTGGAGAATGGCAAGGATGTGGCCAACAAGGGAACTCAGATGTTTCAGCCAAGCTAGCCCCTTGGGGAAATGAATTGGAAAAAGATGTTTCTGCTACTTGAAGTGTTGGGTTCAAGTTTCACGTACCTGTGAGCTGACACACAAGAATTCTAAAGAGATGTAGAGAAAGTGCACATTGGTGTGCCTGGTCAAGTCCCCACAATGAAGAGGGAACTGGCCCAAGAGAGCCTCTTATGCAAAGCTATGGTCTGCTGTGACTTTAGAGTTCATGATATGAACGTTATAAACATCTTTATCAGCTGGGCTCGGTGGCTCAGCCTGTAATCCCGCGCCTTTGGGAGGCTGAGGTGAGTGGATTGCCTAAGCCCGCGTGTTCGAGACCCACCTGGGCAGCGAGACCTCATCTCTAGAATAAATTTAAAAAAAAAAATCAGCCAGGCGTGGTAGCGCATGCCTGTAATTCCAGCTACTTGGAAGGCTGAGGCGGAAGGATCGCCGGAGCCCAGCAGGTCGAGGCTGCGGTGGCCGGGAGCGGCCACTGCACTCCAGTCTGGGCGACAGAGTGAGACTCCAACTCAAAAAAAAAAAAAGATCTTTATCACCTAAGCCTTTTCTTGTGAAGAATTAGGGCTCTGTGGTTTTATTAGTAGGATGTGTGCTATCTCTTCATTATGTTCACTGTGGTTTTCTCAACAACAAAAAAAATGCCATTCATGTCTTGATTGGTGAGAATTGCTATTCAAAAACTAGAGAGATGTTCATACACATATCATTGCTTTTTTGCTTTTCAACCTCTGGCCCCCAGAGCTGTTCCGTAAAGTTTTAGTCTTTTAATTTGAGCAGACACTCCTGTCATTTTATTTAAAGTAAATGCCACAGTTTACAAGTCTAGCATCAATCCTCCTCCTTGGGGACTCTGATAGAGAGAGGACAGCCTCAAATGCTATATTTTGAAAACAGGAAAATAAATAAAAATGAAATGTCACTTAGTTGGCAAACAGTGCATCGGAAAATTTGGGGCAAGGCAGAATTGTGGGTTTTAGTGCTGGTAATTGGGGTTGTCTGTGGCCTGTTTTCAAAAGGTTATGGTGAGGTGATTTTCTTAGGGTCATTGCAAATAGTCAGCTGAACAATTCCCATCAGCCCTTGTGGATGACATTCATTGTACTGAAAGAAGCCGGAAGAGAGGTGGGGGAGAGGAAGGACGAGGGAGAAGGCACAGTCTTCTAAAACTCAGTCAAGTGGAAGCACCAGGATCTGTCGATGTTAGGTCAAAATGCCTTTCTGGAATTTGCACTCAAACTATTTATATTTGGAGATTAAGGACAGATTGCTGAAGATTTAAATAGAAGACTCAACATTTCTGTGTTAACTGTTAGAGCTAACTTCCTGGTAGATTGGATTCTACCAGCAATGATTCTTCTATTACCTCTTTCTAACAAGTTAAATACAAGGTATGGTTAAAATCTGCAGAACTGCATAGAGAAGAAATATACTTTGAATACAAATCAACCACAATTCATATGTATTTTTGGAATGTATTAGCATTATTTGGATAGGCTGCAGTTTACTCTTAAGAATAAATCAGAAAGCACATTGTGTGATTAGAAGAGTTTTATTCTTTAAACATAATCATAAAGTGGGCTGTTGTTCCATCACCCTCCACCACCCCTTATTAATCCTGGGAACTAATGTCAGAAGCCCATACAAAGGCTATAACACGAGGGCATGAAGAAACTTCAAAAAATTGTTTCTCTTTGTTTCAGTAGCTTTAGAGGGTACAAATAGTTTTCGGTTACATGGTTGTACTGTGTAGTGGTGAAGAAGTCTGAACTTTGAGTATACCCACTACTCCCACCAGTGCACATTGTACCTGACAGGTGAATTTTCATCCCTACATCTCATCCCTCCTTCCCCCTTCTGAGTCTCCAGTGTCCATTATAACACTTTCTATGCCTTTGCAGATTCTTAGTGTAGCTCCCACTTATAAGTGAGAACTTGTGGTGTTTGGTTTTCTGTTCCTGTGTTAGTTCACTTAGGATGATATTCTTCAATTCCATATGAGTTGCTACAGAAGACATTATTTCATTCTTTTTAACAGCGGAATAGTATTCCATGGTGTCTATATACCACAGACTTTTTATTATGTCAAAATTACTGTGAGCTATAGCAAACTTAGATGAATGCGGCAAATTACAAAGAGATAAAATAGATGTTAGTGTGTTTTGTGGGAATGGGAATAATTGGGCAAAATACAAGGAGAAACCAATATTCCTGCTGCTAGGGAATACAAGGAGGGGGCTAAATGCTAGTTGTGAACTATTGTGATTATCTACTGAATGTGGGCTATCCACACAGACACTCTGCCAACACGGGGCACTTTCTGACTCTGGGTGAACCATTTGATATCTAGGTAGTGAGTAATGTGTGCAATGGTTATTCCAACTTGTGTATTTTATCTATGTGGTCCTGACCTCTGATTGCATTTCAGAATCATGAGGGCTTGCTTCCCAGGATCGCGTGGGGCTGAGTGACCTGCCCAGGTGCCACAAGTCAGAACAGTTTTCTTTTCCTGCTCTCGCTCTGGGCCCTTCTATTTTTCCTCCTTAATTGGTTGGGGAAAGAAATCAGTTCTTGTGATGTTAATAAGGAAAATGAATCTTTACCCAAGGTAAAACCAACCGTGCAGCAATCTAATGTGCTGATTAAGTGATTGTCATCAGAAGTAGACAGGGTCACAGTCCAAGAGGGAGACAGCCTCAGAACAATAGGGAACAGGTTGGGAAGAAAGCGACTGTCAGAATTAACCAACTTCAGACTGAGGACAGCTGTTCCTGCATCTCATTCCAGTCACATTCTACGTATGGAAACTTCTTTCCATTGTAGCTATTGTCCTTGAATATTTGAGCTTTCGTGACTCTACAATGAGATCAAGTTGAGATGAAATTAGCCACCATGGAGCCATCCTTACCACCAGGTCTGTGGAAACAGCTAATTCTCTGATTGGTTAATTAACCTATTCCTCCAGGAACTCTTATTGGAACTATCTTCTGTGTGCTTTTTTCTTTTTTTTTTTTTAAGTGAAAACCTAAAGGAATAGCCTTTTACTGAAAGATGGTGAACAAACTTTTAGCAGCGTGCAAAAGGTGTTCCACTGTTGATCCTCCCCCTCTACACACACACACACACACACACACACACACACCGCATGCACACACACACAATTTAGCCAAAATGAGAGCTTTCTCATTGCAGATCAGAAATCATCATGTGTTAGGAGTTTTCTTTGAGTCTGGATCTTACACTCTGACCAAGGTTTCTTATCCAAACCTAGGATAAGGACTGGGAGGTAGAAGTTACAAGAAAACATTCTCACATCACTGGGGGGAAAAATAATATAAAACAAAAGGAAATACTGCTTTACAAGTAGTGAATTTCTTATTACTGGAAGTGTTTGCTTTCTTATTCTAGATGAGAAGGGCTTTCAGCATCAGTTAGAAAATAGACAAGACAGACACAAACTACATTCCAACTTTATGACTCGACTGTTCTGTAGTTTAAACAGAAGCATTTTTTTTACATTGCTTCTTATATAGTTTAGTAATATCTGCCCATGTAATGAGCTCCCATCAGAAAAGAGGGGATGAATTCTTGGTGTTTTCACTCTGTGGGGAGACAGAAATTGCATCATCCTCTGTACCATTTTCTTACTGTTTCTAAGAATCTGGTTTGATTGAACTTGTGGCCCACAGTGCCAGGGCCAGACCCAACAAACCAACAGCTTGATACAAGGTGCTCCTGACTTCACAAGAGCAAATAACCAAAAACAGTTTGGAACTCTTAGAACATAAACCCATGGTTATCATAAGGAAGATTCCAAACTCAAAAGAAAGGGAAACGTAAGAATAAGACCTATTTTTTAAAAAGGGGGGGGATGCATTGTCCTAATGTATAGTGAGCGTTTTGCACTTGAGCTTTTATAGAGAATCAACATTCCTCTCAAGTCTAATGATTCTCAGCTCCCACAATATACACTAAAGATTTTACATTAACAAAGAGGATTCCGGAGAGCTGAGCTCCCTTAGATCATTGCAGTGGGCATTTTTCTCATCACTTGGTATCTGCTTCATTGCAGTGTCGTGAAAAATAGATTGGTGATAAAGAAGGGCACCTGTGTTCTAGACTTGACTCTGCCACAAACATTCTGTGTATCCTAGAGCAAATCACCAAGCCATACTGACCTCATTTTCTTCATGTGGCAAGTGAAAGGGTTGGACTGCATAACTGCCTTCCAAGGCATGGTACACAAACATGAGATGCTTTTCATTGGTGTACAAATATACCTTATCGAATAGTTATGTAGGGCTTTAAAAAATAAGAACAGTATTAAGAAAAAATATAACTGGCAAATCAAACTCATGATTATACTGATATTATTGCTTCGGGATAAGGAAAAAGTAGGTAGTGATATTAGGCCTGAGTAAATTTAAAGGAAAATATTGAGTAAATAGTGCAGATATTGCAAATATCACGAAAGCAGCATGTGATTGACTGAATTTAGAACACACTTGAATGAGCTGATCTCTAAGGACCTGTCCATTTCTAGGATTTCATTACTTTTGATGCAGAATCATATGAATGATCCATTCTAATGCAATCAAGCCTTTCTGTCTTCTGGAAGGCCAGTTTTCAATGTAGGTGCCCCTAATACACACTGAAGACTTTACATTCAAGGGATAGGTACCACAGAGTATTGCCCAGTTGATGGCACATTGTTGAATTATTGATGGTAGTGAATGAATGGTGCTTTTTTGTTCATTTGTTAGTTTATCTGCTCACCTCAGCTCCAAATTGCACCGGTTTACCTAGGGAATCTTTCTGTACATTGAAAAATTTCCTTGCATAAATTGGATCATCAGGACTTCCTCTCCTTTTTCCATTTATGTTTTTTTAATAAAAAGAAAAGTTATGGTTCATCTAGCCACATCTACCTCATTTGCATTTGGAGAAGTGCAAGAATGATAACAAAGTGCTTACGAACACAGGCTTTTGTGTTGTCTACCTGAGATCACCTGGCAGCTTGTCTAACCTTTGTGTGCCTCAGTTGCTCTGTCTATAAAATGGAGATGCCAATTAGTACCTTTCTCACTGGGGTGTATGTAAAGAATTTGGCATAGTGCCTATCATACAATAAGAGCCAAATCAGTGTGATTGTCATCGTGATCACCGTCATTGTTTGGTACCAACAAAAGATAAATGAAAGGGCAAGGGAGGTTCTTCAAAATAAAATTCTCACTACAACATTGACACTTCCAACTTCCTTTTCACTAATCTGCCTTCAATCCATCAGGCAGTGAGTAGCATGTCAAAAATAACACTCAGTCACTACCCATTTTCCAAACAAAGTTTAGCTATGTGACCTGCTGGCATAAACTGCCTCTCTTATGTGGAATCGGACCTGCTTACTTTCCCAGACAGCCTGCTTGTACGTGGAAGAAGGAATTTGGCATTTCTCAAGTTTGTGAATACCACCTCATCAGTGTCTTAGAACATTTTGTCCTGCTCTCTCCTTTTCATACTCCTTTTCACATCATAACTCTGGGTTCCAAGATTATACCCCTGTGCATCAAAGAATAACCCAGGAGACCCGAATCTGACTCGATCAAGTAACACACATGCCTTCTGGAAAATCAAGACTCTCCTTGACTCTCTGTCCCCATTCAGCCCAATAAACTTCACAATTACCCTTATTCCTCCCACGCTGCAATGGCTCAGCTCCTTGGAGCATGACCCGTGTGTAACATCTGGGGATTCTTTGCAATTCTTTGGCTCATCTCCTGGCTTATCAGGAGCCATACAGGATATCCCAGATGTTCATGTAAAAAACAGATTTTGCATTTCTTCCCCAAGTTTCCTGCCTAATTGGGTTCAGTCTTTATCAGCCCTCTTTTTTTTATAGCATTCTATTTCATAAGCTCTTTCGAAAAGGCTTGCCTTTATTGCCTTTGGAAAACAGGGTGCCATCATTCTGAAAAACTGCCAGTCAAAATGGGGGCTCATCGCCTGCCTCTTTGTCCTTTTTATCACACATTTCTATGCATCACTATAATCAGACGCGCGAAAGGCAACCATCACATTGGCCATCCTTGAACTTTTTCATTTGTGGGATAATAAAGAGCACACACGAAATAGCAGCTAGGCAAAATTTAAGCATTTCATCATAAACAGTCTCAGGATAATTAGAATGGATTAAATTACAAGAGAAAATGCATTTAGTTAATCTTTCCTCTAATTAAAAAAAAATCCCTAGTTTTAAGTAAAGTGTTTGTTTTTAAAAACATATTTTTATTGTAATCAGTAAAGGAGAGGCCAGTTTCATCCTCAGTGATAAGGAAAGCATCTGCACAGTAATGAAACACTACCAGCCAGTGTTTTTTTGATGATTAAGATCCTTTAACGAGTGAGTCCAGTCTTTTCCCATGGCCATCACCAAGGAACTCTCGACAAATAACCTCATTCCCTAGTCCATGTGGCATTACTTTCTGCCTGTTCTCAGACCATTGAAGGTGTGGTTGATTTGCCTTGACCAATAAGTGTCAAGTTTAAAGCTTAATTCAGCAGAGGTCTATATAATTCTCTGAGCTGAAGAAATGGTCATAATGAGACTGTTAGGTGACATGAGACATTTTCAAGATAGAAGCAAGACATACTCCAGTCCTTCATGAGAGCTATTCCAAGACAGATAGAACCCAAATTACCCCAAGTCCTACAACTCTGTCTCACAAATAAGAAATAATTCACCTCACCTCTCCAATTTCAAGGCTCTTCATAACAGCAAAGCTCACTCCCCACTCTTGCCCCAGGGGTCTCTAGAAGTTTCCAAGGGTGTTTCATGGGCTCTTGTTTAGCCCTTTTAAATTTTTCAAGCTTTATCCCTTCATTGAAATCCACCGCCTGCAAACTCCACCTAAGAGAACGCCTGCCAGGAGTGCAGTCTCCTGCCGAGGGCCTGGCCAGTGGTGCGGTCTCCCTTGCCAGCCAGCACCCTCAGGGCCTACTCTACCAAAGTCCTACTGTGTTTCCTCCATGAAGGAGAGAACACCACTCTCCCCCACTTCATCAGCTGCTCCAAAGATCCTCTGAGAAAACAGTCCTTCACCTCCTGCCTACAGCTCCTCTCCTTTCCATCAAGGTTTTGCCCAGAGTTGGACTGGGGAACTGACACCCTGGAGTTCTTTTTGTTTCTTCACCTTTCCTCACCTTCAGACGCGCTCCCTCAGCCCAACACAGTGGAGGATCTTACAAGTTTTTTTAAGCCCAGTCAGTCTCTGCATCCCAGTTTAAACTCAGCCGGGACCCCTACCATTTAAATAAGCGGCTCTTTAAGAAAATCCTTTTTCTCCTCATTTAGGTGAAGGGTTGCCTCATTTTTAGCCAGCCCAGCTGCAAATACAAGAGTCCCTGTGATCTCCCTCCTTCGTAATAATCACATCCCAGTTGGAATGAAGAGGGAACTGCTTGCATGTCCCCTGGACCCTGGGTTCCAAGTGGTTTCTGGCATGGCTCTTTGAGGCTGCGCTCTCTAATCATGCATGAGACCTAGCACCACGCGGTGCAAGTGGAACATCACAAAAACTACATCCTGCCCGACCCCAGAAGAGGGAAGGGTTAACCCACCTTGTAGAGACAGAAAGCCCACGTAATTTCTATCCAGGAGGAATTAAAAGGACTAAGAATCCTGGGCTCCAAATGCCAAATATAGCCGCAGCTGCACCTGGTCAAATTAGCAATGCAGTTGGGCAGAGCTTGGCCCAGAAGGGTCATCTGAGCGACGGGCTCTGATATGTGTGAATTGCATTTCTTTACTTCAAAAATTATACTTTAACTTCAAGAGGGATTGCCAGACGGCCCTGTCTAGGTGTCTAGAAACAATGCCAGGGGGTGGGAAGACCCCAAAGATTATAAAATAACCACCTCGCAAGCACAGAGGAAATGTTTGTACCTGATTTTATTCCAACAAGTTAGTCAGCAAACTGTCCATCACAGGTCACGCTATCGCATCTGAAACACATTCTCTCTAATGACACAAAACTCAAAGCAGTGGCTCCTGCTTTGCAGAGAGCATCCTGGCACCAGGGTAGTGAGATTGTTTCTCTACTTTGGGTGTGTGGGAGCCCAAGAATCTCAGCTGTCACTGATGATTGCAATTCCTGTGAATAGGAAAAGAGAGTGAAGATATTGGAAGTGGTGTGAGATACTAGCTTTTTCCTGTTAATCCAGGAAATGCAGGCAAGTCAAGCTGGGTCCCTTAAGGGTGTTGTTATCAACTTCTCGCTATACTTTAAATATGAACTGATTTACCTTTTATTTCTATTTAATGGTGCCAAGAAAGATCTGTATCCTTTCACTTACAGATCTGCTCTCTGGGAGTCTAATACAGGAAATATTATCATCAGACCCTAGCACAGAAAACTGTCTTCCCACCACTAAACTATTTGAAATGCATAATACACATCAAAACCCACTCCAAACTCTCAATCATCTCCCACATTATGTTTATAGAATAGAACATCTTTCCTCTTTGTCAACTATTAACACTCCCTGTCTATGCTTTCTTATTATTGTTTTTGTGCATTCAGAGGTTGGGGCGGTATAGGGAGCTATGTAGCAAAAAGATGAAATGCACGCAACTTGGAATCAAACAGGACTGACTTCAAATCCAACTACCCACAAGTTGGGTGACCTTTGACAAGTCATATATCTTCTTCAATAAGTCTCAGTTTTTCCCATCTGTAAAGTGGGAATAATAATGCTTATGTCCTACTGTTATGAAAACACCACCTACAGAAAGCACTTAACATGTGCTTGTTACTTCGTAACTGCTGGCATAAAAGTCAATAATGCCCCACTTTCGTGCATTTACCATAGTTTCCCAAATGTATCTTCACAAAGTGAATGATTAAGAAAGTGGGCTGGGTACGGTGGCTCACACCTGTAATCGCAGCATTTTCGGAGGCCAAGGCAAGATTGCTTGAGCCCAGGAGTTTGACACCAGCCTAGGCAACATAGCAAGACCTCATCTCTGCAAAAAATAAAAAATCAGCTGGGTGTGGTGGTACATGCTTGAAATCCCAGCTACTTGGGGGGCTGAGGAGGAAGGATTGCTTGAGCCCAGGAAGTCAAGTCTGTGGTGAACCATAACTGGGCCACGGCACTCCAACATGGATGGCAGAGTAAGACCCCAAAAACAAAAATAAAAAAGGAAGGAAAGAAGGAAGGAGGAAGGAAGGAAGACGAGAGGGAGAGAGAGAGAGAGAGAGAGAGAAAAGAAAGTGGAGATAGCACACAAACAACTGTGCTTGGTAAAGGGCCCAAAATTCCAGGAAGAGAGGCCAGGTGAGCTACACCTCACATGTTCACAGATGTCCATGGCACTCCTCCTACTTGTCTTTTCCAAGACAAGGTCATGGTGACTCCTGGTTTCTATTCCTTTCGAAAAGGAGAACACAAGGAATGGGAGGAAAGTAGGACAAGATACAGAAATGGTCCAACCACTGGATGCAGAAGCATGGGTGATCCAGACATCAACAAGAAAGCCACATGCATCGTGTACACCATGTCTGGGGTCCACACCTCCTCTGTCTGGTTCCAGATGAGCAATAACAACTCTATTCATTCTGGAAACATTTTTTGAGTGCCTACCATGTGTCAGCACTGTACTGGGTGTGACACCTGGGTCCCTCCATGTGAATATCACTGAGGCAGCAGGGGAAGAAAGACATGCTTTGCAGAGGGTGGTAATCACAGCAATTTCAGACCTCAACTGTCCCACTTGAGAATTTGCTCTTGTCGACCTTCCTGGTGTTTCTGCCAGTAATTTGTGACTTATTTTTCAATACTGTCCCTTGCTCACTGTTTCCCAAGGAGATCAACATAAGGACAGAAGCCTTTAACTTCAAATAGTTGTTTAAATTAAATCTGAAACACAATGTAATTGCATAAAAGAAAGTGGGCAGGTATCAAACTGTGCGGCTCCACACAAATGCCTCCCTCATAAGTGTTAATATTTTCCACAATGGAGGAAACACAGTTAAATCAGATGGAGATGGCAACTCATTAAAATTTGATTTTCCCTCCTATCCTTGTTTATCTTTTAATCCTCCATATATGGCACAACTTGTTCTGTTAAATAACACTCATTAATTAAATCTCATCTTCTCTTAGCTATATCTATTTTTTATTTATTATGAAAACCTTCAGATGCTTATGATCGAATTTGGTCGGATTACCGCTTGGACATCTCTAAGTAAGGAAACACTGGGCTTTTACGGTGAGATTACCAGCAAGGGGAGGGAGTGAGGGAAACCAAGTTCTCTTCCCATTTCCCCTTGGCGGAGGTGATCTTGTGGGCCATTTGGATAATGAGGATGCTACGAATTCAGGATCTCTGTTGACTTAGGAAAGGAGAGGGAGGGCAGAACCTATAGGAAGAGTTGTAAGCTCAAATGCCCCTACATGGCCGAGGCAAGAGTGGTGTTTAGTGAATACGTTAAGCAGGAAAGCAAGCGGGAGGTGGTAATAAACTGAAAAGTGAACAGCCCTTCTATGAAAGGCAGATGAGACCCAACTGCAACAGAACACTGTCACGTAGAAAGGCAGGCCAGGTTTTTCCAAAATTCGCAGTTTTTCAAGAGTGGCCAGAAATCAGAATTGTTATGTGTGCTCTCCCAATGTTCAAATGTTAGCAAGCCACTTAAAATCTAATAAAATTCCAACAAGACTGGGGCCAAAGGGACCACCCATCTGTGACCATGGACACTCACCTTCAGGGCAGAATTAGTGCCAAAGGAGGAAACATCATTTGCCTGGATTAAGAGTGGGACAGCTTGGGCTTCTTTTGTTCCATGCCCCATCTCTCCTTGGTGACTGGTGTAAGCTGGTGGGAGTCTCACTGCCATGGTACAATGGTAATACTTTGCATTTGCATGGTGAATTTCTCCAAGGAGCTCAAAAGACTTTGTGTTGCCTCAGTCAGCCTCACAGCAGGCAGGCAGCTATTCTCCAGAATACATGATGAGCAGCCACAGAAAGTATGTTACACAAGGCAGCTAGGTGGACTCATTGGTTTAAATCCGGGGTCTACACAATTGGCCAGTAGAGCATTCAGAAAGCGTGGGCAGGATTTCCTGAGTGCCGCCTTTGCCGCCCTTTTCAGCTTCTTATCTTCCTTCAATCTGCTCCAATTGACAGCTAAGCCCCAAATCTCAACAGTAAATACCAGCCGACCCAAGCCAGTGGTTAATTCCTGTTGTACATGTGAGTGTGTACATGTCTGTGTGTGCATGCGTGTATGTGCACCCACCCAGCTTCTTGGCAGGCCCAGCATGGTACATCTGTACCCATTACAACGTGTCTCTTCATCGGTCATTTGTCTGATGTCATGCTCTGAAATGCTACTTTTGCAAATGTTCAAGACCTAGAGACTCCAAATGGGTATCCTCAGGATGCTGGATACCTGTATTTTGCTAACAGTGCCTAATAATGTGTGCTGCTTGGAAATCCTGTGTCCCTTTCTCTTTCTTAGACTGGTAGAATTACAATTACAAAGGCCCCTACAGAACTGACATACAGCCATCTCTTGGGTTACGATGTATTAACAGGAATGACCTGAATATAAGATAGAGATAAGGGCTAGAGCAGGACAGTGGAGGCCAGGATCAAGAATCTTCTCTGAATTGCCTTGGCTAGAGCACCCAAGAAAGTCAGGCTGACCAGCAGTGGCGGGGTTCTTGCACAGTCACCAATTTTCCCTGTATGACTGGGTTGAAGGGCTTTGCAACACAGGCCCCCTGGGCTGCACCCTCCCCTCTGCTCCGTGGGTGTATATGCTCTATGTCCCACTTTTCTCAGGGGAATTCTTTGAGCGCTGCAGGCATAACCCAGAGAGAAGACTGCAATTCAGCAGTGTAAATCCGTTCTTTTCCCTAGGACAGCGCAGCACAAGTATCTGCATTTTCTAGATTGCCTTGCTCTTCCTTCTAAATGGTCTCAGATCAGGCTACCGATTCCTGGGAATGGTTCCCAGCATGATAGTCTACTAGAATCATTCACATTCTTTGCATGCAGGCATGCCATAAGCATCCTTCAGAGGAGGCCGACGCAGAACCAGGGAAGCACCTGGCCCTTTAAACGTATGAGTTGGAGAGATAAGTAGACTTCTTGGCGTTGGGACCACAAAGGCTGACATAGCTGCCAGCTTCCCATCCGATCCCACAAAGCAGGACACTCTTCTTTAGAGTCAAAGGAAATAGCCTTTCCTAGGGATAAAAACTTTAAACACCCAGCAGAAAGGCATAAGAAATGTCTCCCTGATCTCGTTGGAACCAGAAATTGATTATCAAGAATCAAGTGTGACATTTTAACTCTTCCAGGTAGATCAAAATCAATATTGAATATTTAAAAGACTAGTAGATTTTTAAAAAGCCATTTCTGACCGACTGGGCAACTTGGCGAGACCTTATCTCTACAATAAATCAAAAATTAGCCGGGTGTGGTAGCATGCACCTGTAGTCCCAACTACTTGGAAGGCTGAGCAGAAGGATCACCAAGAACCCAGCAGGTCGAGGCTGCAGTGGCCAGGAGCGGCCACTGCACCCTAGTCTGGGCGACATAGTGAGACTCCAACTCAAAAAAAAAAAAAAGTCATTTCTTTATATACCTGAGTATATAGGGAAACACCACTCTTTTTTTCTGTCTTGGGAGAAATCAGCTTGTGCTTTCCACTGGGCTTTGCAGAATGAAAACTGTATAGGCTTGCAAAGGCCAGCTGAGGCTTCTCCATTTCTTCATTCATCTTGCCTTTCAAAGTATCTGGCGGATCAATCATCATTTGTATTTTTCGCACACATACAGAAACATCTTCTTAGGCATTCATGGGGGCGCTACGTTGGAGACATCTCTGTTTTAATAGCCTAGGGTGTATACGTTCTAGAAATTCAAAAAAGTCAGGGAGCCCGAGCAACATAGCAAGACCTTGTCTCTAAAAAAAAAAATCAAAAAATTAGCTAGGCACAGTAGTGCACACCTGTAAAGTCCCAGTTACTCAAAAGCCAGGGAAGATACACACATTCCCAGTGCTGCCAAACCCAGTAAAGCCCAAAGAGTCAGGCCGCAGAGTTCACAGGGAGCCCAGAAAGAGAAAATGCCCATTCAAGTCCAGCAGACTATGCTAGCCATTGGGTGAAATTAACTCCTGAAGTCCAAAGGTCTGCCCAGGTAGGCAGAGACACTGGTCAGTGGGGGTCCAGGCACTACCGTTTCCACATTCAGCTCTGCTCGGGCTTCGGAAGATGTCAGGGTGAAATTCCAGCTTAATTAAGAGTGCTTGGCTGGACCACTGGGTCACTTTAAATCGCATCTAACTGATCTCAACGTTTCCAGGATGGCTTTACCAGGACGTTTAAATGTCTGCTTCCATCACCAGTGAGATTGGATTACACTAAGTAATATAACTTTAAAATATTTTCTGAGCAGTAATGCAAGTAAAACAAACAATTGCAGTGTTATAAAATCATGTCTGTTAGGAGACATTAAAATGTTACTGAGACTGATCACAATGGGGTAAAAAGCTTCAAGTCAAGACTTTGAGGGGATGGAGACAGAGGCCCTGAACATAGCGCAAGGCTGATCCATAAAGAAGGTAGTTAAAGCCAAGCCGGGAATAACTTCAGAAGCTTGCACATGGCTGGAAGTGGGGGGTGCCTTTTAATTTGTTTTTCCTCGCAGGTTGTGGCTTTACCCCTTTCTACTAAAATCTTGACAATACTTCCCAAGAATGGTGATCTCTGGCAGAGCTAATTCCTTTGACTTGGCCAACCCTGGCATCCAGCAGCAGAACATACTATTCAGAAAGAACCTAAATTATCCCCTGCCTGGGAGCCTGGAATATAGCAGGTGCCCAGTAAGAGCTGGCTGGCTAGAGATTCCCTGGGTATGAGCCCTCCCCTGCCCCCTCCACCACTCAAGTCATTGAAAACTGAAAAAGCAAAACCACGAAGTCCCTCAGAATAGTTGGAAAGGAAATCGTGAGACGCCACTGTGAGTTAGCTTCAAAAATACCATGTTTCTTAGATGCCAGAATGGCCCATTTGTTAGAAGTCATGGGCTTAGTTCAAAGAAGGAATAGCCAAGGACTAACTGGGTAAATAAAGAGCTTCTTCTGAGGTTTGGAGCATTCAGGCTTAAATAAAGGATTTTTTTTTGCCTGTGACCTAGTGCATGCAATTGCAATAAGGGTAATATCACCCCCAACAAAAATGGTCCTGGGGGGAATAGAAAATTTACTCTTTAAAATATATATCTATATATATGTATACATATATGTATGCAAAACATAAACAGCTATATGGTACATCTATGACATTGAAATTTCATGATTGGGAGAGGGATTAGTGTGAAAAGGTCTAAAAAGTTTCCTAGAGGAGGAGACAATGAACAAAACAGTTGAGAAATATTAACCAGGTAGAGGAGATGATCAAGCGATCTGTTTCTAGAACTTCAGTGGAAGTGGCCTCGAGTATCTTTAGGGAAGATACACTATTTCTTGGGTCACTTTCTGAAAACTCACGTTTCTATCTTGATCACTTCTGCCCGCTGGCTCAGTTTTAAAACAAATCAGTTTGGACTGAAATAACTAGGCAGGCCAAATCATGGATTTTGTACATGTTTTTAATGTATTGACTTCCCAAATTCCCTTTTCAGATAATACCCATTAACATTAGTGAATACTTACCACAAAACATCCTAAGTTCTCAGCATACCTTCTCTCACCTAATCCTCATATAAGTTTTGTGAGATTGATGCTGTTAGCATCATCATGTTACAGGTGAGAAAACAGGCTAAGACAGGTTAAGCAATGTCTGTCAATGAGAGGCAGGTGAGCACTAAATCCAGATGTACTTGACAGAGCCCAGGCTTCATCTTTGCACTATTTTGATCACTCGCTTTGTCCCCAGGTAGCTGCAGCAAGAGGATTTCTTAGGAGTCCAGCAATGAAATAAGAGCATATTGGCACCAGGAAGCCACCACCCTCACCTGTAGTGAGAAAGTCATCACCCGCAGGAGTGTCTTCAGTGACGGGGGACAGTCCCTGTGTTAGCTTTACCAGTGCCCCCAGGCCAAAGGTGCACTAAGTCATCTCAGATTCCAAAAATGACTCATTGCTACACTGCCTAGTCATAATTGACCAACTTCCCTAAATTTAAGTTGACTTTCTTTCAGAGTTCACATTTCCACCAACTTTTCATTAAATTAATTATTCAAAACAATTCAGAGTTAGCGTTCTCACAGCAACTGTAACTCTGCCATGACTAGATTAAGGCGTAAATTGAACAGCATGTTTTGCAATAAAGTTAATTTTATATTCACCAGAGAACTGAGTTATAGTTGCTGTGGGAACCATCATTTCAAATCTCTTGACTTTGGTGCATTTAAATTCCCAACCACAGCACTGCACACGGTAGCATATTTTGCATGGACATTTAATTTGCTTCACGCCATGGCCTGGCTACCCTGAACTTGGAAGTCCTGTCAAAGCAAATACTACAGCCCTCTAGCTTTCCCAACCTTCTTACTTATCCCGGTACTGATGACACTATACGGAGAAACAGCCAAGAAGCCAAAATTATTCTCATTTTATCTTGAAGTTGTCTGTTTTGGGGAAGCGACTTTCCTTAGAAGCACCCGGTCTCCAGCAATGTCAACTAAAGCAGGCAGTGCCTTCGCTTTTGTGTGCAGCCGGGATCCTCATCCAAGGGTATTTTTGGCTCTATTATTCAGTACACACGGTGTGTTATTCAGTACGCACGGGGTGACCTCTGAAAGCTCTAAGTCCCTGCATGTGCCATTAATCATGCAGGCACACACAGCCATTCATCAGAACTTATTGGAGCTCCGGAAAAGCTAGGCAACATTTTCCAGAGCCACATAAAACCCAAGCATCCCTAAATCAAGACGCATTGCAGGGCCTCTAAAAGGGACATTCAGCAGAACTGGAGTGGAGCTCTGGCTGAATGCTGGTAGTGTGGAATTAGGACCGTGTGCCAGGTAAACACAGAGGCTTGTTGGGAAGAATAGCAGAGGAGGATAAGAGTCTGAGATGGTTAGAGATGCAAGCATTCCATCTACAAGGATTATTGATCTTTGTAGCTTTATTGGAAAAATCAGTCATGCTTTCTGCCTCCTGGGGATTGCTCTGCTGCAGTTTGGGCGTGTGTATGTGTGAAACTCGGCAGGTTAGCAGCGGAGTACCGGCTCCCATTCACCGTTCAATTATCCATTTAGCTAGAATGTAACTTAGCAGAAACAGACTGCTGTTTTGCATGTTTAAAATGTATTTGAAAGGAGGGATTTTTGTTTCTCTGTAAATGAGAGGATTTCGAAAGGAAGCTCTTACCTTCCTAAGGGCACACTTATTATGCAGAACTGAAGAATAGCTCCTAACAATAGCATAGGCCAGACTGCTGGAATTCTGACTACCATTCTATAGGCTTTCAGGAAACAAAAGTCTTCTTATTTCTCATACTGTGCCACACGTAAATGCACCTCCTGATCGAAACAATTGTAACTTTTGTAGATAAAGATCCTATGATGATCAGCAGGCCTCCCCACCAAGTCCTTGATCAGGTAGAAACTGTTTTTAAAAAGAGAGAGCGAGCGCTTCAGAGAGCAGGGTAATTTCATGATGACGCAGGGTTCCCTGGGTCCCCTGGATAGGGAGGATGCGTGACAAATGGCTCTGGATTCATGACTTGTGTGGGTGTAGGAGATACCCTGCCATCCAGAGGCAAGAAAAGAGGGTAAAGATGCGGAGGAGAGAGTCAAATGTTCTTATTGCTTCTGTACAAGGTTCAAAGTGCCATAAAACAAGATAAAACAAGATAAATCTGAGGTCATGTGACATTTACTGTTTTGTGACAAAGTCTACACAGGACTTGGAAGGATTGCTGGTAAAGAAGGCTGGATGGGTAGATAGATAATTGATAGACAACAGATAGATATAGATAATAGATGATAGATATATGATAGATCAATAGATGATAGGTAGGTAGTTGATAAATGAATAATAGATTAGATAGGGGGAGAGAGAGAGAGAGAGAGAGAGAGAGAGAGGGAGGGAGAGAAAGACAGGTTTTCAAGTGTGGCTGAGTGCCACATTGGGATGGGTCAAGCCAGCCTACTTGCATAAACAGAACACAAAGGAATTAACAGACCAGGAATCATATCCTAGGCAAGTGTTTTGGTGGTCCCAGGAGAGCCTGATGCCAAGAAGAACTAAGTGAAGCTGGCTGAGTAGATGCAGTCTCGAGGTCTGAAGTCACTGCCAGGATAGGCGGGACATTCGTCAGCTGGTGCTGTGCTGCGCAGGGTGTCAGCCCTGACCTGCAGGCTGAGCCCCTGTTACATGTCACCTTATCACCTACGGCCCTTGCCCTTCGTCTCCAGTGTTTTCTTTAATATGGAAAAGCCACTTGGAGAGAAGGACAGAATCATCACAAAACCCAGCCTCATAGCCCCACCTGCTGAGGACTTCGGCTGGGAATTGCTACAGGGAAAAATGGAGAGAAGGGACTAAACAGGGGCAGTTTGTGACAGAGGTCGCAGTCTTTTATGGGGTGGTCAGGGAAGCCCTTGCTGATGAGCTGACATTTGAATGGGAAACCTAAAAGAGGGAAGGAAGTGAATCATGCTGATACGTGGGGACAGGAGGCCAGGCAGAGGAAATTGTAGGTACAAAGGCTCTGAGGACTTCGCTTGCATCAGCGGGCACTGTTGTAGGGAAGGAGCATTTCACCCTCTGCTTTTGTGTCTTAAATGCTTTCCCTTTTGAGGATATATGGGGAAGCCCAAACACCTCTAGCATTAACCATGTTGCATAGTCGCAGAGCAGAACAAACCTGTGCCCTGCCCAGGCCCCAACCCTGGCTCACCTGGATGATCCTGATGGCCTCCGCCTGGCCAGCCTCCCAGATCCTGCCCTTGCCCCCCTCCTCCATCTGTTCTCCACCTGGCACCAAAGGATCCTGTAAAAACTCATGTCAAGGCCAGGCACAGTGGCTCACACCTATAATCGCTTAACTTTGGGAGGCCAAAGAGGGAGTACTGCTTGAGCCCAGGAGTTCAAGACCAGCCTGGTCAACAGTGAGACCTTGTCTCTATAAACAACAACAACAAACATTAGCTTGCCTTGGTGTCGCTTGTCTGTAGTCCCAGCTACTCGGGAGACTGAGGCAGAAAGGTCGCCTAAGCCCAGAAGGTCGAGGCTGTGGTGAGCTGTGATCATGCCACTTTACTCTAGCTTGGGAAACAGAGTGAGGCTCCAACTCATAAATAAGTAAATAAATAAATAGAAAAGTGAAATTTTAAAAACTCATGACAGATCAGACCACTCCTCTGCTCAAAACCCTCTGATGACTTCTTTTCATCAGAATAAAGTCAATATTCTTACAGTGAACTTTGAGTCCCTCTATCTCACTCTGCTCCAGTCACGCTGGTCACCTCATGGTCCCTCCAACACCCCAAGCCCTCTTGTGCCTCAGGGACTTTGTACCTATACTTTCCTCTGCTTGGACTATTGTCCTCCAAATATAGGCCTGATTCGCTTCCTCCCCTCCTTCGGGTTTTTCATTCCTATGTCACCTTATCAGCAAATTCTTTCCAGACCACCCTATATAAGAAAGTGACCCCCATCACACACTACCCCCTTTCAACCCTCTCCCTATTTCTCCAATAACAATTCTCACCATCTGACAGACCATATTGCCTTTGTATTTGTTTATTGTTGGTCTCCTCCCAGTAGATTGTAAGATCCTTGAGAACAAGACTTTGTCTCTTTCATAGACCTCTGTATGCCCTTGTCTAGAAAGTACCTGGTGCATAATAGGTGCTCAATAAATAGCTATTGAATGAATAAAAGTATACACTCAAGGGTATCCTGCAGAAATAAGCATATTATAATCACTCAGTAAATATTTGATGTGGGATTGGTATTTCTCCTTTAGAGGTCCTTTTGTCCCTTGATTCCCACATGCTAGATGCACCGAGGACTAGGGACAGAGCAGGAGAAAAAGACCAACACTCTTGACAGAGAGACAACCAAACCATTCAGACAGGACGCCATGCGGCATCCTCAAGCAGGATCCTCATGGTACTCAGCCCGGTTCTCAGTTTCAGAAACTCCATTTTGTTTGTCTTAACAGAGCAGGTCAAGCTCTGGACTGATCCCTTTCACTACCCAAATTCCCATGGAAATCCCAAATGGTGATTCATTCATTAATAAAAAAAACTTTACATCTTCTGCCTTACATATTTTCTCCCTAAAGGGAAGTCACTAAGAGAAATGAAGTTAAAAGCAGAAAATTGCTTTAGGAACCAGAAATCAAAGCAAGGAGTCTGATATTCTGAGGTTGCCTTCTCCCAATAGGGTCTTACTATTGGAGGGGAGGAACGTGCATGGGTTCAGAATTAGACAAGTCTGGGTGTAAACCTTTTGTCTACCACTTGCAGTGATGAAAATCCTGGTCAAGTTAATGAACTTCTCAGAGTTTCAGTTTTTTCAACCACTAGTAATGATAACACATACAAGGGGTGACCCCAAAAAACCGGGAGTTGTTTATTTAAAAAGGTGTATTTATTCTTATATGTTTAAACTTCATTCAAAGTACTCTCCACTTGATGCTATACAAGATGCTTTTTCTACTACTCTAAATAGGTTTTGAACTCATCAATTTTGATGCCATTTAGAACTTCTGCTGTTTTTTGTTTCACCTCTTCCACATGGGCAAAATGTTTCCCTTTGAGGACTTTTGTCATCTGTGGAAACAAAAACAAAAAAAAGTCATTCAGGGTGAGATCAGGTGACTAGGGAGGGTGGGGCATGGGAGTCATACCATTTTTGGTCAAAAACTGCTGAACACTCAGTGCTGTGGGGGCAGGTGCGCTCATAAGTCACCCATCATGAAATAGGCAAATGCCTTGAGAGAATCTCCAAAAGAAAAAATTCACTGAAGCCAAACACAACCGCTCACAGCCTGGGATCATTGGCAGCCTGGGATCCTTGGCCATCATCGAGGACAGGGAGTAGGGACTAGGCTCTTCTCACTGGCAGTTCAGGAGGCAGAAGGTGGGGACAGAGGTGAGGACTCTTCCAATGGGTTCCTAGAACACTTACCTAGTGGGAGAAACCTGTACTGCAATGCGAATGTGTTCCTAGAACTCTTACCTAGTGCTAATGGTTCCTAGCACACTTACCTAGTGGGGGAAGCCTGTACTACAGTGGGTACCAATGGGTTCCTAGAACATTTACCTAGTGGGGGAAGCCTGTACTACAAGGGCCCACCCTGTGAGAAATACTTTCAGGATTTTTTTTGGTCTCCTCTCGTACTTCATGTGGTCCTTGAAAAAGTTCAGCGAAATAATCAGGATGTGAATTGCTGAGCACTCGCAAGTGGCAGGGGCTGTTGTTTCCTCCCCTCAGTTGAGATGAACACTCTCACCCTTGAGTTGACCTCGACTTCCTCTGTCTCCTCCACCCCCTTTCCTCACCCCAAGTGGACCCTTTCTGTTCATATGCCTTTCCGAGCCTGGCTGACATTTCTAAACCCTGTGATCCTGGAAAGCATCCCTTCGCACACTTCTTGTGTTTTAAGGGGAATTCTATTGATAACCTGCGGCATCCATTCATGTGCAGACCTGATTCATGTAACTCTCAGGAAATTACCTCATTTTTCTCATTTCCATTGAAGTCTTTGGAGGGCACCTTTCTTGGGTCTTGAAAACACGGAACCTATTTTAAATAATAGCGTACAGTCCCTCCTCAATTGCCAATTCAAGCGCAAATCAAAGGCTTCCATAAACCACCACACAGACCTTTTGTCACAATGGGAGAATACTTTTAATAATAACAACAATGACAATAGGTATCTGCTGCAAAACATTTATTATGTGCCATGTGTCATGTAATCTTTCATTTAAACTTTACCAATCCTCTAAGAGAGTACTTGTATTGCTCTGATTTTATAGATGAAGAAATGAAGGAATTAGAGAGCTTGGGATTTTTGCCCAAGGTCATACAGCCAAAGGGGACAGTTGAGATTTGAACCCAGGAAGCCTGAATTCAGAGCTCACTGCTTTCACTATCATAAGTATTGCTACGCTGTGACTGATGCTCTGGCCCTGGAAGGAGGCAGAATTTGTTGGAGGGCCCAACATACTAAAATAAGTGATTTATGGGCCAGGCGAGGTGGCTCATACCTATAATCCCAGCACTTTGGGGGGGCTGAGGCAGGAGAATCAGTTGAGGCTAAGAGTCTGAGATCAGTCTGGGCAGCATAGTAAAACTCCTATCTTTACAAAAACATAAATTAAAATTTTTTTAATTAAAAATGACTTCGTATAAAAGTCTACACCCTCTTTCTTGCCTTTGGGAGCCTCCCCTCTGTTCCCACCTTCTGCCTCCTAAACAGCCAATGAAAAGAGCCCAGTTCTTACTCCCTGTCCTTGATGGTGGCCGGTGACGCCAGGCTGCCTCCTAGGACATAATGCAAAAACCTGGACAGGGGAGGCTGAGGCAGGAGAATTACTTTAGCTCAGGAGTTGAAGACCAGCCTAGGCAACATAGAGAGAGACCTCATCTCTACACACACACACACCAAAAAAACCCCCAAAAATTAGCCAGGCTTGATGGCATGCATCTGTAGTCTCAGCTACTCAGGAGGCTGAGGCAGAAGAATCACCTGAGCTCAGGAGGTTGAGGCTGTGGTGAGCTGTGATCGTGCCACTGCACTCCAGCCTAGACAGCAGAATGAGACTCCAACTCAAAACAAACAAACAAAAAAACCCGAATAGCCCCAAGCAAACTGGTCAGTTGGTCTCTCTAGTTGAGAATAAGGACTATAAATCCCATCCTCCTGGTGTCAAATCCTGGCCCCACCACTAACTCACTCTGCTACTTTGGCCAAGTTATTCATTTCTCTGTGCCTCCATTTTCTCACCTATAAAATAGGAATAATAACAGGGCCTACACCATGGGGTTGTTGTGACGATTCAGAAGGCAAGAAAGTTCTGAACGAGAGCTAATCACATAGAAAGGGCCCTAGGAGGGTTTGCTATTTTTGTTGTTATTATATAAAAAGCTTCCCAAAACCCAGAATTTCAGTTCTGGGGCAGATTCTTTGTCTAACCCTTCTAACATCTATTAGAAACAAACATTTGGCGATTTCCTGAAGTTGTGCTGGGAGCAATAGCAACAACAACAACAACAAAAAGTGGCCATGTATGGTTGGCCTGATTTTACACTAGTTAAAAGAGAGCCGTCAGCTTTGCAGAAGTAGCAAGTCCATGCCCACAGGCCTCCTAGGTGTTATTTGTATTTTTATGACCCTCCTGTGGCTCTAAGGATGCTCAGTGGGTGTAGAAATTGGATGGTTAAAAATAACAAATAAGAAATCAAAGTCGCGCCTTGTCCCTTTTTCCATGCCGGTAGGTACCGTGTTCATTGCTTGCTGAATAGCTGTGGGAATAAAATGCAAAAGGTACAACAACTTGATTATCCTCCAAGAACCAAATTAAGCCATTGGGCTCTCTTGTGATTATTGTCCCTGCCTTTGTGTAACTCCTGTCGCCCTCTTCATCTCCCAGCGTGCCTTCTCTTCTACTCACTGGGTGTTCTAGTCTGTATCTTCCAGTGTGGAGGTATCAGACTGGAATTTCTTCCAATTCAAAGGCACAGATCCTCCCCCTCACACACAGACAGTTCCTGTCATCAGCTTGGTTTAGGACCCTGTGCTGCAGTCGGTGGTTTCTTTTGCTTGGGGAAGTGTCATCCTTCCAGAGGCTTGGGGTATGGCCTGCAGGAAGCTTTTATCCTTTTCCTTTTACCAGCTGCTGAATCAAGGACACAGTGAAGCAGCCAAGAAATGCTACACAGTTGTTGCTTTTTTAATTCGTTCATTCAACAAATATCTTTAATGCACTAGGGTAGGAAAATAGTCATAAACAACCGAGCTAAAGTCTTTACACTCTAGAGGTTTAGAGGCTCCCAGTTAGATGTGTATTAAACCACAGGTTCTCAGCCTCCACTGCACGAAGGAATCATCTGGGTGGCTTTAAAAAAAAAGGAAAAAAATAGATGCCTGGGTCTCATCCTCAGAGACATGGGAATTTTTTAGGGCTCCCAGGTGATTCAAATGTGCAGCCCAGTTCAGACTCACTGCTCTAAACAAAAGATGAATTTGAACTATGATGGTCACCAGAGAGGACAAGATGATGCAACGAAAGTTTGTCATAGGGGAAAAAGCCTGTGCTGGAAGAGAGGAATGCCATCCCCAGACGAGGGCCAACTGTGCCCAGGGTATTAGCCAAAGAGGGTGCAGGGAGCGTAAGTTCAGGAAGAGAGATCTTCAAAAACCCAAAGAAGGATCCAGGCTATGTTCTATAGCATAGCAGGGCAGTGTGGATGAAGCCCAGAGAACAGAGATGGAAGAGACATGGGATGAGACAGAAGAAAGCTTGTTAAATGCAGATGGGGAAGGGGGTCATATATCATCACAAAGGGTACCTACCTGATCCTAAACCAGGGGAAGTGAGGACCAGTTGGAGGCCCAAATTTCACCTACACACAGACTACTCATGTACCTAATCCTGATTTGTTCCACACATCTCAATAATAAAATAAAGAGGAAAAAAAGGAAACAAAATGCAGATGGCTGAGCCTCACTCTGAGAGGTTCTGATTCTGTAGGGATGAAGCCCAAGAATGTGCATGTCTAACAAGTTCCCACGTACTGCTGCTGCTGTCCCCAGGACCAGACTTTGAGAAGCACTGCTCCCATCTAAAGCAAGAGGAGAAATTCCTAGGGGGCTTTCAGCAGGGCATGGCACGAGTTGGTGTGAACTTCAGCAGCAAGGTGATATTCACTTCCAACACTAGCCCACTTTATACTGTTTTGATCAGGTGCAGTGGAATCAAGGAAGGTGATGTTCCAGGGGAAGAAAGTAGGAAAGTACAGGCTGGGTTGGACCCCAGGGCAACAGGGGGATGATGCTTCCGTTGGAATTTACTAAGTAACTGACATGGGGTTTCCTCCCAAGAAGAGCTATTTCCAGTTACTGTTGCCTAAACTCTCAGTTTCCTCCTCCCATCATCTACTTTTTTTTTAAAGTGTTTTCTTTGTTTGTTTGTTTTGAATCAGAGTCTTACTTTGTCACTCAGGCTGGAATGCAGTGTCACAATCACAGCTCACCACATCATCAACCTCCTGGGTTCAGGCTATCTTTCTGCCACCACATCCAGCTAATTTTTTTTTTTTTTTTTGAATAGAGACATAGAGACAAGGTCTTGCTATGTTGCCCAGGCTGTTCTCAAACTCCTGGGCTCAAGCATCCTCCCGCCTTGGCCTCCCAAACTTCTGGGATTATAGATGTGAAAAAAAAGTGTTAATAAGAACTTGTAGCAGAGCGCTCTGGCCTTTATTCCCATCACTTTGGGAGGCCAAGGCAGGAAGATTGCTTCAACCCAGGAGTTCAAGACCAGCCTGAGCAACATAGCGAGATCTTGCCTCTAAAAAAAAAAATTAAATTAAAATAGTTTGAAACATCAAAACAGTAAAATATAAGATGCATCTTCCTTTCTCCTTTTTTTAAATGCGAAAGGATTGTTTTCACTTTTTCTCAAGTCCATCACTGCTTCTTCAGTCCAGACTGAGCCTCCTGCTGTCCTTCCCCACACAACCAGCAATGATGCTGAGCAGGGAGAAGTCAGGTGCATGCGGGAAGCTGTGGCAGAGACAGCTGTGGACAAGGGCACATCCCCTCGCAGAGGCCCTGCAGCTTCTATTGCTGCTGGGGTGGAGGGGACTGATTTCTGCCTTTCAAGCAAAAGCTGAGCAGTAGCCCATGGAAAAGAAAGTAGCCCATAGCCTTCCCCACCACCCTCAGCTCAGCATTCCTCATCCTTGCATAAAGACACAGACACCATGGTAACAAAGAGAAACATCTGCCTCTCTCCATTCTCCATGTCTTTTCTAACAAAGAGAGGGACAGCAGTGTCAGCCAGGTTCACGGCTGCGTGTCAGCACAAAAGGTGTCTAGAAACAGGGTCCTCCACAGCCCCCTCCTGCCCACGCAGGTAGGCAAGAGGGACGAGTTCCAGGGACCAGAGAGCTTCTCGGGCAGCCAATCTTCCAGAATTAGCTGGAGATTTTCCCCGGAGTGTCTCGGAGCATCAGATTAATTTTCTGAGTATTTGCCACTGCTCCTCTGTATAAATGGCTACTGAACCCCTGGTGGTTTCCAGATCCCTGACACCTCAGCTGTTTTCAACTATAAAGAGTTCTGGAATGTAATGGCAGGCTCTTCTATTAAATAATCTCATGTGTGTGTATGTGTGTGTGTGAGTACGTGTTCCTTAATTTTAACAATGCACAGCTCTAGGAAAACAGCAATATTTAAAACAGTTGGGGGGGATCCCTAATAAGTTAACATTCAAAAGTACAATTTTTCCCAAGAGAAAAGGCTCCCATTTATTCTACCTTCAAGTCTCCTGTGCCTTATAATTGCCCTTTGCTTCTGTGCATTTTCTTCTCACTCTGCCAAACAAGGTGTTATTGATGGGTCTTTGACTGGTGGTCATGGGGGAATAGGGATTTCCTAGGAAGTGACACAATCCCACACTGAAGGCACCCGGGAAGCCCACCTTTTTTTTTTTTTTTAAAACTTGAAACAGCATAGGCTCTTGATCTGGGAGTAAGGCAAAGAGAAATGACCTGCCCATCAGGCTCTGCTGAAGAGAAAGCCTACCACCACTGATGATAAAATTTGTAACAACAACAATTAATCAACATAACAACAGTAAGTGCTACTATCTGCTGAGCACTTCCACAGCTCCCTCTACATCAAACTCTGCAAAAATCTTTTCCTTTATTGTGCCATTAAATACCCCTGGCATCTGTAAAAAGTAAGTACAGATTTGTCACTATTCCTATTAAGTCAATCAGCAAACATTTATTGAGTGACTGTTATGTGCCAGTCATTTTTCTAGACATTGAGAATATCTCATTGAACAAAAGAGGTGATAATTTCTGCCTTCCTGGAAGTCATATTCTGTTGGGACAGTAAATAAGATTAATTGGGAAAATACGTACTTTTGCAAATAGGCTGAGGATCAAAGAAGTGAGCCTATCAGTCCAAGGTCACACAGACAGCGGGAGGCATATCTCAGTTTCAATCCCAGAACTCTGACTCCAAACTAGGTTAAGGTTTTTCCCCCACTAAAAAACAAACAAAAGAACGCTTCCCACAGGATTTAAACAAGGAGGTGGGTGCCCTCCTAGTGGTCTCTAGGACCAAGCAGGGACGACCCATTTCCCTGTGCGCCCTGCCATCTGCCTGCATTTGCATGTAGCCTGTGTTGTATTTTCACTTGCATTTCCATCTGGGCAGGGTGCTGCCCTCTGAGCTTTTCTTAGGTGTGCTTGATGTTGAATATTAAAATCCTCCTTCTCTCTCCATACCCCTCATGCAGTATTAGCCACTTGTTTCTACTGCTAAATTGCTGCACGTGGTAAAACACGTCTTGATGCTTTTTTAGAAAGCCTTTTATGGTAATTATAGCTTTCTTCAAGTGCATTTATGCTCACCTTTTTACGATACTGTAGGTATTATTTTGCTCATGCCTAATTTTTGTTAAGGCAAAAAGCCTGCCTAACTGGTAACTGTGTCAACAGACCTTTTTTTTTTTTTTTTAAGTGATTGAAATTTATGTGTAGAAAGTCTTGGAAACGATTCCATTTCCACTCTGCCAAAGGCACTGGGGAGGCTGATTTCAGTCAGAAGTTATTCATTCATCATTCCCCTCCACTATGTATGGAGTACTGGCAATCCAAGAGTAAACAAGTAGACGTGGGCCCGCCCTGACAGCTTTATACCATAGCAGGAGTGCCCAGGGCGGTCATTCAGTTGTACACTGCACAGTTCTAGGGGCACCATTCAAATCGTAGGTAATGACAATGTGCACATTTATTATGACACTTCTCCAGCAAGTGACACTAAAATGTCTTAAGGAAGGGCTGCTACATGGCCTAGCAAGCATCGAGGAGTGCCAGACAGTTTGTGACAGAGCAGGGTGGATAGGATCGCATGCAGGAAAGGTAACGTTGCCATGGCAGGAGCAGAGAGCCTGGGCTTGGGAGCTTTGGAGAAACTTCCAGGAGGAGATGACTTCTGAGTGGGGATCTGCAGGATGGGTGGAAGTTAGGGAGGTGAGGAACGGGAACAAGAAGGGCCATGTGGCTTAAGTCTGACTAAAACCTGAAGTGATCTTGGAATGTGACAAGAACCCATTCATGTGAGGTCTGTAAGCCAGGTTAAGGACCTCAGACCTCACCTGTGGCTCAATGGAAAGCTATGGAAGTATTTCCAGCAGTGACCAGCATAGACAGACATGGACAATGATGCAAGACTGGAAACAAGGACTCCAGTTAGGAGGCTTTGACGAGAGTCTATGATCAAAGATGAGGATGGCTGGGTTTAATGTAGTGACTGTAGGGGAGGGAGTAGAGGGCAGATTCCAAGGTATTTAGGAGGAAGGACTGGTAGGACTTCTTACAGGGAAGAGGAAAATCAGGCAAGGCTTGCTTGGGGTTAGATATAAGAAATGAGAGAAATTGGGAGAGTCATTGAGAAAGACTCCAGGGTTTCAGTCTTGAGCAATGTGGTATGTGATGGTGCCATTTATTGATCAAGAGGTCAGAATGTGAGGGGAGGAAGGACTAAGAGGTTGAATTCTGTTGAGTTTTAGATGCTTAAGAGTAAACAGATGGAACCATTGAGGTGCCAAGTTGGAGTCTGGGTCTAAAGGTTAGAGAATTAGTGTTGAAGACTGATGAGTTGTCACCATTTAAGGGTGCATTGGGGGTTTTGGTGGTTTGTTAAAATCCCACATTTCTACATCAGTTCGTGATAGGTTGAAATAGGATAGAACCAGCCCACAATATCACTGGTGTTCTTGAAAGTTCTCCCTGGGAAGAGAACTTTTGATCTTGGAGAGGAAGTTCTATACTATTTTCTCATGTCTCTCAGAAAAGTTTGTAAATACAGGCCAGGTTGAAATGATATCTCACCACCTGATTGTTTTTCATTCATTCAGACACCTTCTATGTGCCTTGAAACTGGGCCAGGCTCAGATCCAAGAGCAAACAGTCAAGTGTTAGATCTCACAGGGTTTTCTGTCTAGGCCAAGGTTTCTCTGCCTCAGTGCTGTTGACACTTTGGGTTGGGTCATTCTTTGTTGTGGGGACTGCCTTGTATGTTGTAGGATGCTGAGCAGCATCCCTGGCCTCTATCCACTAGATGCCAGCAGCGCCCTCCTCAAATTGTGACAATCAAAAATGTCTCCATCTGTAGTTCCAGCTACTTGGAAGGTCAAGGTGGAAGGATCACTTGAGCCCAGCAGGTCGAGGCTACAGTGGCCGAGAGTGTGCCGCTGCACTCCAGCCTGGGCGACAAGGGTGAGACTCCAACTCAAAACAAAAATGTCTGCAGATGACGCCAAATATCCTCTGGAGGTGGGGGGAACAAAATTGCCTTAGTTGAGAACCACTGGTCCAGGGTCATTATAGAACCTGAAGCTTTTAGACAGCCATCTTCTCTCAAGCTGCATAAACAAGGAACCAAACAGGTATGCCTTCAGGGACTCCATATTGGTGATCTTGGAGTTAGGCACTCAAGGACAGCAGTACTAGCCTGAAATCCAGAAGACTTCCTAAAGGAGACTTCCTAGATGCCCAAGTGTAAGCCTATAAGCCCATCCAATTTCAGTGATAGCATCCTCTCCAGAGAAAAGCTGCCACCTGGTGCCCATTTGCCCTCCAGACTAATTACTTCCCACGTTTTGTTTTTCCTTAAGCAGAAGCTGGCTTTGCACTTTACAAACACAAAAGAATCACCTCCTCAGAAGGCCACCAGTAGAATGAACTTGTGCTGGGGGTAGCTTGGGGTTGCCTAGCAACGCCACGCACCTACCAGGGATGCTTTCTTCCTCTTCAAGCTAAAAGCAAAGTCCTGTCCATTAATTCCCAGCTGTCCTGAAACTTCTCAGAGATTTGCCAGCTTCCTACTGTTCGTGTTTTCATCTTTCTCATATGATGTGGAGAAAACCCGTTACTGTGATCTGTTTATCTCACTACTGTTGGTCGGCAGGGGGAGGGCGGGCAGGAATCAAGAGAGAAAGAGAAGAGGGGGGAGCCTCATTCAATCTAGAAATATACATATTTTGAGTGTGTATCTCTGACTGGCATGCTCATGTTCTTTGCAAATTTAAATTTTATGTAGTGGATATGGGTTTCCTCTATGATGAGGCTTCTGTTGACAATGACTTTGGGCGTGAATTTAGGCAGACATGAGACCTCAAAGTAGCTAAATAGCAAAGCACCAACAAATGGATCCCACTCACTAACAAATAGATACCACACTGAGCAAAGGTTGCTGGGCTGGCATTTCATGTATCTTCTGTGATCTGGTCCCCAAACTCTGCCTGTAGAAATTGTCAAGCTGGGGGTGACTGGTGGTGGGAGATACTCTCTTTTCCTGGAGAACCCTTGAAGTGTCCCTTGGGCCTTCCCTCCTAAGTTCCATTTTGTTCCTGCAGAAATGTCTGTGGTATTTCTCTGAAACTGGGAACGGCTTTCACCCTGAGCACTCCCTCACAGTGGGAACAGGGGTTTTCTACCACATTGGTAAGGAAAGGCATGGGAATGGGAATCTGGGCTTTGTGAGAAGTGTGGAGACCAAGCAAGCTTTTCTCAGGGTATGAAAACTTGGGTTTCATTTGCATGCTGGATTTAGACCCAGACTTTGCAACAAAAGCAAATGGACTCCCTGGTAGTAGTCTCCTGTTTGCCCTCTCAAGACAGCTCAGCTTCCTACAGACTGTCCCACGCAGGTGTCCTCTGTTGCGTACCCTCTTCTCTCAGATCCTAATCCGTGCCGCATTTTGGAAAGGGTGAGAGGCATCAAGCACCAGGGAGTGAAACTCCTCTTCTTAAACTTAATCACAGTCCCTCAAGACCTTTCTTCTTAGTAGTCTGTTAAGTTCCCACCACTGCCACATGCACACATTAGGCTTCTCAGCATTCTCGCAGGGTACTCAAGAGAAGAAAAGGCAGATGCTAGGTGAAGGCTCTGGAATACTGGAGAGAGAAGTAGTAGAGAGACACGCTTTTGATCCTTAGGATTTAGTCCAAGAAGATTTCAAGTCAAGCACCTCCATCATTGCAAAGTTTATCATTCCATCACCATGACCCAACCCAGCCTACACTTAGTGTGGTTTAAAATGAATCCAAAAAAAAGATGGAAATGGAGATGGTGGTGGAGGTGGAGATGGGATGAGATAGAGATAGATATTTGGAAAAGTTACTTTCTGGGGACAATTAAATTACTGGTCATCGGGGTATATTTAAATGAAGTAACAAAACACACCTTGAGTGCACAACTCTGTAAATTTACTAGAAGTCATTGCATTGTACACTTAAAACAGGTGGATTTTATGGTGTGTTAATTATGCCTCAATAAAGCTGTTAAAAGAAAGAAAAATGAAAACATACCTGGAAATTCTTGCCAGCAAGTAGGTTTTGTGAGTGTGGCCACATCCTAGCAATTCTCTGCTTCTCTCCTCATCTTATAAAGGGCAGCGGAGGCTCTGCCAGTGAGACTTCCCATCTCTCTGAGGGCTCCCCCTTTATCCGACTTTCTCCCCTAGACTTTCTTTGTCTCAGGTCAGGAGAGTGATAGCTGCAATTGATTGGGGCACTGGATCAATTAGGGAATTAGGTAGGCTGCTGATTATACACACATACACACCCCTAAAAAATAAAAAGAAGGCAGGGCTTGGTGGCTCAGCCTGTAATCCTAGCACTTTAGGAGGCAGAGGTGAGAAGATTGCCTGAGCCTGCGGGTTCGAGACCAGCCCAGGCAACTTGGCGAGCCCTCGTCTCTTCAATAAAAATCAAAAATTATCTAGGCATGGTAGTGTGCACCTGTAGTTCTGGCTACTTGGAAGACTGAGGCAGAAGGATTGCCAGAGACCAGCAGGTCCAACCTGGGCAACAGAGTGAGACTCAAACTCAAATAAATAAATAAATAAAAAGAAATTCTTAATCTGTGGTTACAAAATGAGAATTATCCATACCCTATTGCCCTTTCCCCATGCACATATATATATATTTTCCCCCCCGTCTTTTCTTAATTCATGGCACCCAGCACCTACTTCCACAGCCTTCAGATCCTGTGGTATTTTTTAATTGTGCCATAAATAGGTTCAGCGATAAGCAGTCAACATTTTTAAGGGCCTCTTAACTAAATATTACCTAAAACTAAATAGTATCTGGACAATCGTATGAAAATAGCCCAGCAGAGCCATCCAGTTCTCAGTCATGAGAAGCTCATGATAACTGTATGTAAATAGATCTCCAAAATTCTGAAAGATGGTAGGCACTCTGCCTCCCTCCATCCTGAGTTGATAGAGAATTTTTTCTTCTGCAAAAGGCACTTCTAAAAAAAAAGAAAAGAAAAGAAAGGCATTTTTTGAGGTAGCATCAGTCGTGAGCTACTGGCTGGAAATGACAGTCAAGCTAGCCTGGTTGTCAGCTCAGCGCTGGTTTAGTTGTCTGGGAGGTGCGCTGAACCCCCCACTCTGGGAAGGTTGCCTCTGACCCTTCCACCCAGATCAGTTGTCATCAGGGATCCCCTGCATCCGCAACCCTCCTCAGTCTGGCAACTGCATGTGTCGCCTGCTTCCCTGACTCTCCAGAAGGCAGGCGCGGGCCCCACTGTGAGGCTGGCCCAGTGGCTGTCCTGCAGCCTTGCTCCCCTCTGCATGGCTCCCCTGCCTCCCCAGCGCAACCCTCGTCCCTCCTTCTCATCCTCTCCATTTCTCCAACCAGATGGCTGCCCTGACTTGTGCAACGGTAACGGGAGATGCACACTGGGTCAGAACAGCTGGCAGTGTGTCTGCCAGACCGGCTGGAGAGGGCCCGGATGCAACGTTGCCATGGAAACCTCCTGCGCTGATAACAAGGATAATGAGGGAGGTGAGCAAGCTTCTTCTCATTCCCAGCCCCTTAAGGGCAGAAAGTTGTATATGCTTTCGTCATGAGTCATTTTTTTTTCTCTGAAAGACCTTCCCTACGCTACTGTCAAATGGTGTTGTAACATTTCCTTTGAAGCAAATGCAGCAGAGAACGGGCGTCCTTATATCAGTGGGGACTCCTGGAGACACAGGTCGGAGGCATTGGGGTTTATGCTGGCCTCAAGTTCCCAGGTACCATTGCCACAGAAAGATGGCTGGGCCCTGGCGCTGCCTGTGGTGCGGCTGGTCATGCCAGACGTTTCAGAGCTGAGTGCCACAGTTGTTGACAATGGTGCTAACAGCCTGTGCCTCACACTGTGCTTGGATGTCATAAGCAATGTGTGTTTTTATCCTTATAGCCCTTTGAGATATCACTTTACAGATGAGGAAACCCAGGTCTAGAGAGGAGTGAAGTAACTTTTCCAAGATAATCCAACCAGCAGTAGTAAAATCGGGACCCAAACTCAGCTGTGGCTCCAAAGTTTGTGGTCTAACCTGTAGTCAGCAAACTATAGTCCACATACCAAAATTGGCTCGCGCCCAGAGGTTTTAACACTTTTAATGGTTGAAGGGAAAAAAATCTTAAAAAGAATAATAGTTGGCTGGGTTCGGTGGCTCAGCCTGTAATCCCAGCACTTTGGGAGGACCAGGTGAGTGGATTGCCTAAGGCCATGGGTTCGAGACCAGCCCAGGCAACTTGGCAAGACCTCATCTCTACAATAAATCAAAAATTAGCCAGGCATGGTAGCACATGCCTGTAGTTCCAGCTACTTGAGAGGCTCAGGTAGAAGGATCGCCGGAGCCCAGCAGGTCCACGCTGGGTGGCCATAAGTGTGCCACTGCACTCCAGCCTGGGAGACAGTGAGACTCCAACTTAAAAAAAAAAAGAGAGTAATAGTTGATGACATACGAAAATGATGTGGAATTCAAATTTCAGTGTCTATAAAATCTTTAGCCCACTTTACTGAGGTGTCATTGACATATAAAAAGCTGTGCGTATTAATGTACAGTATTCTCCTATTGTCCCCTGGAATATGTTCCAAGATCCCCAGTGGCTGCCTGAAACTGGATAGCCTCAAACCCTAGATGCACTATGTTTTTTCCATCTGATGAGCAAGACAGCTACTACGTGACTAATGGTCAGCTAGTGTCTACAGCATGGATACCCCAAACACAGGGAAGGTCACGTCCCAGGTGGGGCAGAACAGGATGGTGAGAGATTTCATTGGGCTACTCAGATCAGAGTGCAACTTAAAACTTATGAATTGCTGATTTCTGGAATTTTCCCTTTAATATCTTGTACCATGTTTGACTGTGGAAAGTGAAACTGTAGATAAGGTGGGACTACTGTATACATCTCCACGAATTTGGGGATAATTGTGCACCACCATCAAGGCCATAAACACAACTATCACCTCCCAAAATTTATTTCCACTCCCTTTATTATTATTATTGTTTGGGGTGTTTCTTTTTCGGTTTTGGGTTTTCTGTTTTTGTTTTTTGTTTTTATAGTAAGAACACTTAACCTAAGCTCTACCCTCTTAGCAATGTTTTTTTGTTTGTTTTTTTTTTTTTGAGTTGGAGTCTCACTCTGTCACCCAGACTGGAGTGCAGTGGCCGCTCCCAGCCACCGCAGCCTCGACCTGCTGGGCTCCAGCGATCCTTCCGTCTCAACCTTCCAAGTAGCTGGAACTACAGGCGCACGCTACCACACCCGGCAAATTTTTTGATTTGTTGTAGAGATGAGGTCTCACTAAGTTGCCCAGGCGATTCTCGAACCTCTGGGCTCAGGCAATCCACTCACCTCAGCCTCCCAAGGTGCAGGATTACAGGCTGAGGCACCGAGCCTGGCCCTTTTAGCAAATTTTAAGTGTATGTATTATTAGCTGTAGATACCGCTGTATAGTAGATCACCTGAACTTACTTATCTTGCATAAGTGATACCTTGTATCCCTTAACCTCCTCCTCCCATGTACAGGAATATAGCCATGCCCATTTGCTTGTGTTTTGCCTGTGGCTGCTTTCACCCTGAATGGCAGAGTTGAGCCCAACAAAGACCACACATCTGTCAAAGCCAAAAAATTACTCCCTGGCCCTTCACAGGAAAAATTTTCCAACCCCTGTTCTAAACCTCTGAGATAAATTTTCCAGTGTTACTTCCAGATGGAGCTAAGATTCTAAGGCTTCATGGGGTGGTGTTAGCACACGGACCTCCTGATCTAAGAATACGGTGGAATGTTTCCCAGATGTGAGTACAGGTGTGTGATGCACCCCCAGCAAAATTACTAACTAGTAAGAATCCGCTGAGGGCCATTGTTTCAGGGTATAAGAAGATCCATGAGTTCAATTATTTGAGTTAACATAAATGTATATAGATCTCCTATGTGTCAGTCAATGCTATCTAGGAACATCAGTAACAGAGTCAAAGTCACCCCCACCTTCATGGCCCCAGTGGGTCCAAAGTGGGGTGCAACCCATCGGAGTGATAGATGAGAGCATTAGACATTCTATGTTTATTTTCCCTCATCCCTTTAATGGACATTTTGCAGTTTCCCTAATCCATGATTGTCATTATATATAATTTGTAAATAAACAGATACACATACATTGATAGGCATACACAGTCAAAGCCATTTACAGACCCGCTGCAGTTTACAGAGTTCCCATTCATTCATTTTTTTCTTTCCTGAAACAGAGCCAAAATAGAAGCCGTTTTAATTCATTTTTTAACAAGGTGAGGCGTAACTACATAATGCATTTTTTTCAAGAGAGTCAGAATTGCGCTACTTTTGCCGTTAAGCCTCGCTGTTTTTGCTTCTGCCTCCCCGGTGGTTTCACTGAGCACAACGGTTCCTCACAGATCAGCTTCTATTTCCAGAAAGGAGCTGCTTTCCTGGCTCTCTTCCCTGCTCTGGGTGTCAGCAGCTGAAAGTGTAGCAAGTGACTGGAATGTCACACATGGGAGAGAGAATGCATTCCGGAGACTCAGTCTCCCCAACGTGCCCTGTGGTACCTGCCTCCCTCCCCAGTGGTCCTACCCCGGTCCTGGCTCCCAGCAGGTGTATCCAAATTCCTGAAGTGGTGAAGCTGGAAGAGGCTCAGTCGGGTCCAGCCTAAGGGTGCCGAATGGGCACTATTCAGGGTCCCTCTGGCAGGCGAAGGCAAAGTGGTCAGAAAGGCAGGGCACAAAAGCAAATGAGACAGTGATTATGCTAAAGACAATAATGTCCTTGTTATGGGAACTATTAAAGCAAACCTCCCAAGGAAGTAATTAACCGCAAAGAAAAAAAAATAAAAAGACTGTGCAGTGTTTATAAAAGGAAACTCCTGGTTAATTCAGAGTTGCTTGTGTCAGGTGAGCGAGGTAGACAACAATTCTCTCTCACCTGGCGTAAGCAATTCACAATTAACAGCGTTCTTTTTTTGGAGGAGATTCCTCGGTGTTGAGCATCCTTTTAACGGTTAATTACTTCCCTAGGAGGTATGCTAAGCACTTTGCTGTTTATTGACAAATATTAAAGTTGCTCCTCATCAACTCCAGATCCAATCCTGTAGCACACTAATCACATTACTCTTTGTGTTTGTTTCGGGTGGGGGTGGGAATTCTGCCCTAGGCCCTGTCCTGCATTGAGAGTTCTCAGGAAGGGCTGTGTGGGTTTATGAACCTGGCAGTGGGTCAGAGAGGCACCCAGGCAGAGCGTGCATGCAGGCTGGGGCGCAGCTGCAGGGAACACATTCGTCATAAATCTCGTGAATGGGAGAAATAATAGAGCAACCTTCCAAAGTGGACTGGAAAAGGCAAATCACTTTTCCATTTTGACACACTCTACTTTTTTAAAAGAAAATTCTGGAAGTTTAAAATGATATATTTTTTTAATTTTAAACGGAGATAAATATAGATACAAATACAGATGGACATTTGAAGCCCTTAGCAGTCTTTTTTTTCCCCCCCAACCTGGATTCCTCTATGAGAGAATGAAGCCCTGGCACTGTATGGCCACTAAAAACTCTGGAACTTTAACATGTAGCAAAACCACCCGGAGGGCTTGATTAAACAGAGTGCTAAGCCCTAACCCCAGAGTTCTGATCCCCTAGGTCTGGGGTGGGGTGCAAGAATTCAAATGTCTGATAAATATCCAGGTGATCCCGATGCAAGTCCTCTTGGAGAACCACTGTCCTAAGACATCCATCCTTTGTATGTAATGAATTAACTCCCTTTATGTATCTAGGATGGTACTGCATAAAGCACCTTCTTTGGAAGAATTGGGAACATTTCTTCACAAATATTTCCTGTATTCTATGATGTGTCGATGAGAGGCCTATTGGGAAAGGCTGCCTTATAATATCCCCACAAAGACAGTTTACACCAGCTCCCTACCTTCTTACTTCCATAGCTTTCAAAGTATCTGAACACCCCCAGCCATGTGATTGCAAGTGTAACCTCAGGAGCAAAGGCAGATTCTGAAGGGGCAAGCTTGACCTGCCATTGAAGCTAAAAAGAAGTGGGAACCGTTCAGACACACATGCCAGGCAGCAGACTGTCTTTTTAATAGTGAGAGGTCTTCACTTGAACTGTTCACCCCAATTTGAAAAAGAAGAGACTCAAAGAAATATTTTTGCTTACAGAAGACAAATACCAGCTCATTAAAGTCTGAGAATACACACAACATGTGCGCCAAGTGACAGGCGGATAATATTTAATTATCACCACCAAGACAGAGGTGCGAGATTCAGTTCATCACAACCAGGGGTAGGAGAGAGGATGTAGATTTCCTCTAAAAGCAGGAGCCACAAGGTGAGGAGGCGTCGTTAGACCGTCTAGTCTGGTGAGACAGCCCTGACTCCTTCCTTATTTCCCTTCAGCATCAGGAACTCAGAGTCAGAAGTCCTGGCTCTTGCCACACAAAGCTCAATTCTCATCTTTTTTTTTTTTTTTTTTTGCATGATCTCACTTGTTTGCAGGATCTTTTTAAACAGCCAAATAGATAGAAGCAGGGAGTATCCTAGGGATTACCACGGGTGGGAAAATAATAATATTGTTCATTGAGAATTGACTGGCCATGTGCAGTGGCTTGCACCTAGAATCCCAGCACAGCAAGAGGATGGTTTGAAGCCAGGAATTCTAGACCAGCCTGGACAGCATAATGAGACCTTGTCACTATTTTTTTTAAAAGGAATTTCCTGAGAGTAGGAATAAATAAAACAAAATAAAAGAAGCTCTCCCTGTAGTTACCAGCACTAAAGTTTGCTGAGCAGAAAGTTAGAACCTCTGTAGTTATATACATTGGGAAAAATGATTGGTAGGACTTCATCTATATGGATTCAGCCTCTATTCTAGAAAATAGCATTAATAGTGGTCATGTTAATGTTAGCAGCAGCCAATACATAAGGGGATCTATGAGTTGAATGTCTTGTAAAATACATCACATGCATTCTCTCAAATTTCACACCAACTAATGGCATTGGCATTGTCATGCTTATTTTACAGATAAGAAAATTGAGACTTTTAGAATCAGAGTGGCATGCAGAACTGGGACACAAAGGCTGTATCTGAAGCCAAGGCCCTCAACCATTGTGATAGACAGTGTCACCTGTTTAGACACCAGGGAAGTGAAAAAGGAGGAGCAACACGACTTCCAGTGTTGTGCTGAAACAGAGCAAGGGGGAGAAAGACATCTCCCTTAGTGTAGTCAGGAGGGAAGATGCCAGGTGACTGTGGACAAGCTTGGCTTAGGAAGGGCTTCCTCCTGCCTCCTGCCTCCAAGCTGATGTGCTTATGGCCCTGCCCTCCCTGGTTTACACTGTCATCCCTGCCCACAGACAAGAACAGGCATCTGATAGGATTCCACAGGCGCATCAGATGGACTCCCATGCCAGCTTGACACCATGGGAGTTGGATTTGAACACACATCTGATGGAAAAAGACTTCATATGTACAGTTCTTGCCAGAGATGGAAAGAAGGGCATTTTCCCCTTTTTGTTGTACATATTGAAGGTGTGCAGCATTTTTTTTTAAGTTGGAGTCTCACTCTGTCACCCAGGCTGGAGTTCAGTGGCATGTTCACAGCCACTGTAGCCTCAACCTGCTGGGCCCAGGTGATCCTTCCACCTCAGCCTTCCAAGTAACTGGAACTACAGACGCACACCACCATGCCCGGCTAGTTGTGTGTGTGTGTGTGTGTGTGTGTGTGTGTGTGTGTGTGTGTGTGTGTGTGTGATTTATTGTAGAGACAAGGTCTCAGTAAGTTGCCCAGGCTGGTCTCAAACCCCCAAGCTCAGGCAATTCTCTCACCTCGGCCTCCCAAAGTGCTGGGATTACAGGCTGCGCCACTGCGCCCAGTCGAGAGCGTCTTTAAAAGTTTGGTTTCTAGGCCCCTGCCTTTAAGGTTCTGATTTATTATGTCAGATATAGGATCTAGGCATTTGCACTTTACCAAGCACCCCAGAGTATATCAAACAAGTGCCCTGCAGACCACAATTTGAAATGGTTTTTTCCCTGGATGAGCTGACCCAGTCCAATGTCATAGGACCTATGACATACCTACCCACACCCCTTCCCCTAGAATACCCAGAACACAAGAGGAGTGAAGTGGGGAGAGGGAAATTTTATTTCAAGAAGAAATAAGTAATTGAAATCACATGCAGACATTTTTATGTTTATTTCCTTAGTAGATAACTTCAGTATATTTTAGAAGTGCTCTCCACCTCTAGTTGGAGAGGTAACTAATGTTTGTTTCAAAATTTAAAAACCTTTAACTCTCTGCCATTAGAGTATGAATTCATTCATCCACTCATCCATCCATGCATCCATCAATCCTCCCATCCATCCATCCATCCATCCAACCATCCATCCATCCATCCATCCATCCATTCATCCATGCATCCATCCTCCCACCCATCCATCTACCCATCCATACATCCATCCAACCACCTATTCACCCATCCATTCATCCACTCATCCATCCATTCATCCTTCCATTCATCCACCCATCCATCCATCCATCCAACCATTCACCTCCCATTCATCCATACATCCACACATTCGTTAACCCATCCACCTCCCATGTAGCCATTCCCCCACCCATTCATTCACCCATCCATCTACTCACTAATTCATTCATCCACCCATCCATCCTCCCATCTCTGTATTCATCCATCTCTACGTCCAACCACCCATCTATCCATCAGTCCATCTACCCATCCACCTATTCACCCTTCCATTAGCTTATTCATTCATGGTTTAACAAACATTTGATGAAAGACTGCTAGATGTTAGACACTGGAAATAAGCCTTTGTGAATACTAAAAGAAATATGACGTGTCCACAAAGAGTTCACTGTACATCAGAGAATATTTTTGAACACATTATTATTATTACAACCCACTGTGTGAGGGGTGACAGGGATGGCTATCTTAGTTCAGTGGGAGCATAACCAAGGGGCTGTCATGGAGTATAGGTGTCAGCCACAGGACATGAGAGAAAGCCCAGCACTGCATTAAGCCCAGGGTCTTCAGCCCAACCCCATGAAGAGTTCTCAAAGCTCTGTGTGACCGGGAACTCCTGGTGTGGGCTCTTCAGCCCACCAGTAACTTCCTCACTTTCCTCTTGGAATTAAGGACTCCATTCTGGCCTCTCTTCAGAGCAATGTTTCCCAGCCCACCTCCATCTGCAAGGCCTGGTTCCTTGCTTTGCTCCAAAGGAGGCTGCCTTGGGTTAAGAGACATGGATGCTGGCCTGAGCTCTGGGCACGCGGTCCAAGGCACTCCAGCCAGGTCTAAATGAGGAGAAATAACACTGGAGTCTGTCCAAAGCACTTGGAACAGACAAAACCCACCCCTCGCCCACTGCCTCTTCCCCCTCCTTCCCCATCCCATAACCATCCAAATTGGTTTGACATGATTCAGGGATGCTATTCCGGCATTTATCTCACTTGTTAATTAATAACTCACCTTGTCTGTGCATTTAGCAGAGCCAAGCTAGGGACTCCAGGGACTCCAGAGGGGTTGTGGTTCTCATGTCCAAATAGTCCAGTTTCTTCCTCCAATAAGAGACAAACCTTGGTGAGCCCATTGTAAATGCCTTGATTAATGAGCGCTAATCCTGTTGATGAATTGATTGGGTGGGGGACAGCTTAAAAGTGCAACATTGCTCTATTAATTGGGTTGGACGAGGATTCCCCTTGCAGTCCAAAGACCTTATGGCAAATGTAGCTGGAGCCGTAAACAGAGTCTCCGAATAGCTCCCCGAGAGGAAAGCAATATATCTAATGCTTGGGAAGAAAACTTGGTCTTGAGGCCACTGCCAGCTGGCCAGGGGCTGGGTCTCTCTTCCTTGGGAGTGAAGCAGAACTGTCATCCCCCACTGAGATCCTGGAGGAGCACATAGCAACATGGGTCTGAAACCGTTCTGGATCTTCCAGTTGAAATAAGAACTTTGATTTCCTGGGCATGTTTGACTAGAGAATCTTCTGTTTAGAAAACTGAAGGATAGGATTTCAATTTCTTTTATTCTATTGAAAGAAGAATAGAGCCCTGGCACAGTGACTCATGCCTGTAATTCCAGCACTTTGGGAGGCTGAGGTGGGGCCATCACTTGAGGCTAGGAGCTTGAGACCAGCCTGAGCAACAGAGCAAGACTTCGTCCCTAAAAAAAAAAAAAAATTAAAAATAAAAGAAAATTAACAAGGCATGGTGGTGTGCACCTGTAGCCTCAGCTACGCAAGAGGCTGAGGCAGAAGGATCACCTGAGCCCAGGAGGTCAAGGCTGCAGTGAGTCATGATCCTGCCACTGCACTCCAACCTGAGCAGCACAGACCCTGACTCAAAAATAAATAAATAAATATTTTTAAAAGAAAAAAGAATAGAAACTAGTCTCTATTGCATATACACATCATAATCAGTACTCTTTTGGTAGCTCAGAGGCACCAAGCACTGTGCAGAGCTTTCTATGGACCTGGACTATGGAAATGGCCTCCCAGGATTCTCTCCACTGCTGCTCGTGCCCCCTGACCTCTGTCCACACAGCAGCCAGGGCAATTGTTTTACATTGTGAATCTGGTCAGTCCATGCCCCCAAGGGGCTTCTCATGTAGTTAGAATCAAAATCAAAGGGCCAGCACTTTGGAGGCCGAGGCAGGAGGATCACTTGAGCCCAGGGGTTCAAGACCACCCTGGGCAACGTAGCGAGACCTCATCTCTACAAAAAAATAAAAATAAATAAAAATAAAATTTTAAAAATGAAGGGTTTGCTTCACCCTGGCCTAGAGGGCCTGGGTGGTCCCTGCCTTGTCCCTGACCCGTCCTCTCCCACCCTGTCTGGAAGCTCTGCACCATCCACTCAGCCAGACCTCAGGTTCCCACATATGCTAAGCTTTGTCCCACCCCAGGGCCTTTGCTGGGCCAAGGCTGGAAGTGCTCGACTCGGTCACTTTGTATCACTGGTTTCTTCTAGTCGTTCAGTTCTCAGCTCATATGCCCCCTCCCCAGAAAGGACCTCGTTGACCCTATGAAGACACCCCCCCCTCCGCCTCTCCAATCACCAGTTAGTTTTTCCTTTACAAAAATGTCACTCACACTCCAAAATGTTTCCATGGCTATATTTTCTTACAGGTTGTCTCTTTCGTCTCTCGGAAATATAAGTCCCATAAGTCTATATCATCTTATTTCTATCTAACAGATAAGAATACAGAAACTCAAGAAAGCAAAACTCAAAATAGGCTTTTCGGCTAACCACTATGCTCTCCTTTGAAACCATTGCCTTATTTCCCTCTAAAACACATCCAAAATGGGGCGGTGTTTCTGAAGAAGATTCAAACAAGTAGAGATTTTACGTTCTTGCAACAAGCCTCAAGAAAACTCACCTCAAAGATAAAACTTTGCCATTGAAAACGTTTTCCTGGTAAATGTATTTGACCACTGAATGTGTTTTTTTATTTTTTTTAAGGGAATGTTTAAAAGTTCATGAGTTTACCCAACACAGCACCTCAATCTTTTCTAATCAAGTCTTTAGTAGTTTAAGTGGTTATTAAGTGTCTCTTAAAGGGATTATAGGGTTTTTTTTTCCTGATGAGATGACAAATCAAACATTCATCATAAAATTGTGATGAAAATGCATAATCTGAAAAGTGTTCATCATTGAAAGCACCATGGACTTATTTTAGGGAATTAAAGGATTAAATCGCAGATTTAACTGATGGCGACAAAGCGGCATTTCCATCACTATGTTGGCTCCTGCACTTGTACTTTGTCCAGATCCTCTGCCTGGATGGTGGCATGTACCATCCTAGTGTCTGTGACTAGCATTTGAATAAAGACTCAAGGCCCTGGTGCCACTATTAGCTCTGTTGCTCCCACAGTCATCCACTCAGTCCAGACCAGTGACTGCCCACCAGGGGACCCCTGGCAGTGGTGGGACACAATTAATGAGACACATCAGTGATGATGGAGAGGAGCTACTGGCGTCTAGTAGGTAGACGCCAAGGTTGCTGCTAAATATTCTACACACATAGGAAAGTTCTCCCACAACAAAGAATAATCCAGCTCAAATTGTCAATAATGCCAGGGCTAAAAGATTCAGCATAGACATTAATATCTCCTAAGGCCCACCATGGTGGCTCATGCCTATAATCCCAACAATTTGGGAGGCCAAGGTGGGAGGATCACTTGAAGTCAGGAGTTTAAGACAAGCCTGGGCAACATACCAAGACCCCTATCTCTACAAAAAAGAAAAAATATAAATAGCCAGGTGAGGTGGCATGTGCCTATAGTCCCAGCTACTCAGGTGACTGAGGCGGGAGGGTCACTTGAGCCCAGGAGTTTGAAGTTGCAGTGAGATTTGATCATACCACTGCACTCCAGCTTGGGTAACAGAGTGACACCCTGTCTCTAAAAAAAGAAGAAGAAAAGGCAAAAACTCCTAGGAACGTATCTGTCTGAGGAATCGCCAGATCCAAACAGGGAGTGCCCAAGGCCTGAGGCATTGAGGCCTCACCAAAGGCCAAGCCTGTGCTGAGACCTTACCCACATGCCCAGATAAATCATGACAATATCCACAAGAGCCCTTAAAGCCTCTCATGATCCTTCACATGGAAGCAGAAACGAGAAGCCAGAGAGATGAAGTGCTTTGCCCAAGCTCCCACAGCTAAAACGTAGCCAAGCCAGGATCCAGAGCCCGGGTCAAGAGCCCTCCTTGGAGCCCCTCATGGCACCTGAGTGTTTGGGTGCAGTGCAGGGCAGACCGTGAGTACTTGAAAAACCTCAGAAACACAGATTCTGCAACAAGCATACCATTGGCGTTCACTTTTTCTGCCCAGTTTTGGACTTGGAATGCATTTTTGCCACAAAGTGCTTAGCACCAGAATGCTGGGGGGGTGTTGAGGGTGGGGGGTAGCGGGGAAGATGGAACAGTTGGACTTTAAATAGCGAGACATTCTCCACAGCCCAGCAAGAGCAGCTGCCAAGGGCCTGTACTCTTTTCTATGACTTTCTGTCTCCTCGGCCAAGAGCTCTGGGGAACTGAAGGGAGGCCAGAACTCTGTGGCCAAATGCAAATCCAAAGAAAACTGCAAGGTGTTCCCCAAACCTCTGCACCCTACTCTCCCTCCCCTCTCCCAGCAAAAACCACACCTATCCAAGGTGACTCTCCTTCTGCCTATCCTCTAGGGACGTCAGCCCTGAGCTGTCCTCTCCACTCCTCCGGTTTCCTAGAACTCTGTGGCCACATGCACGGAGGGACACTACCTCCTCTTGTTGATGGGAATCACAGGATGATTTCACCCAAGGGCGTCTGGAAATGTCAGACACGAAAAGGCTAAAATATAAAGTCCCCAGCTGCTACAGAGCCCAAAGAAGGAAAGTAACATCTTCAAGGTCAAAGAGCAGGCCGGGCAGACCTGAGGCTGGAGCCCTGGTTTCCCGGCTCAGAATCCAAAAGGCTTTTCTTCATGCCGTGTTACTGCCAAGAGGATCCAGTGACCCTCAGGAGAATGGATGCCTGCCAGTACAGGTGTGAGCCAAGGTCTGTCTCAGACCTGGGTCCTAGACTAGCAAGTGCAGAGGCACCCAGGGCACCTATGGGTGAGCATCTTCTTCACTTGTGTCCCCAATTCCAGGGCCACAGACTGATACCGGTCCATGACCTTTTAGGAAGGCTGCACCGCAGGAGGTGAGCAGCAAGTGAGTGAAGCTTCATCTATATTTATAGCCACTCCCTATAACTCGCATTACCGCCTGAGCTCCACCTGTTGTCAGGTCAGCGGCGGCAGTAGATTCTCATAAGAGCATGAGCCCCACTGTGAACTGTGCCCATGAGAGATCTAGGTTGCACGCTCCTTATGAGAATCCAATGCCTGATGATCTGACATGGAGCTGAGGCAGTGATGCCAGTGCTGGGGAACAGCTACAAATACAGATTAACATTAGCAGTGAGGTTTGACTGCACATCCCCCCACTCCATCTGTGGAAAAGTTATCTTCCACGAAACCAGTCCCTGATGCCAAAAAGTTGGGGACCACTGCCTTAGGCCCCTCATTCACCTCATTGTAGTTGTAACCCTGTTCTGACAAGGTGTCATTGATGGCAATGACAGCCAACACCTTCCCCCGCAATGGTCATACTCCTAGACAGAACCCCTCCTAAAATCATGTATTCATTCAACAAACACATGCTCCACTCTGTGCCAGCACATATAAATGAATGAGACTCAGACTCTACCTGCAAAGAATCCAGGGTCTGTTGGTGGGAAATTTACACATTAAACCAGTCATAGGGCAGGCATAATGGTACACCTATAATCCCAGCCCTTTGGGAGGCCAAGACAGAAGAATCACTTGAAGCAGAAGTTTGAGACCAGCCTGGGCAACATAGAAAGACCCCATCTCTACCAATAAAATTAAAAAAAAAAAAACTAGCTAGGTGTGGTGATGTGCACCTGCCTCAGCTACTCAGGAGGTTGAGGTGCGAGGAACAATTGAGGCCAGGAGTTCGAGGCTGTACTTTGCCATTATCACACCACTGCACTCCAGCCTGGGTGATGGGCTGGGGAAAAGAAAAATCAGTCACTAATGAGCCATATATCAAGGTTTCATGAGAGAAGTAAGGCCTAGGGACTGTGACTGCCCATAGGAGGGCATTGAAGACTTCTAAAGCAGGTGAAGCACGAATGCTTAAAGATATAGAGGAATGAGATAAGGAAGGAAGGAAAAGCATTGTGGGTGAAGGAAACAACAAACTCAAAGGTACAAAGGCAGGAAACAGCAATATCCATGTGGGACCTGAAGGAGGTTGACATATTGCCACGTAGAAGCCATGTGGAGAATGGAGGTGGAGGCTGGGCCCGGACAGGCTGTGATGGGGCTTGCAGACCGTGCTGGGCAGAGGGCAGTGCCTCCAGTGGGGTCACTCTTTCCTCCCCCCACGGAACACCTCAGTCTCCCAGACTGCAGCCATACCTCAGATAGAGGACTAATATGTCAACTGAGTTATCGCTAGAGGCGCCCACAACCGAGAAGCAGATGGGGCGTTTCTTTACATCTCCTCCATTCTTTCATGGGCATTCTTTCACTGTGGGGCAGGGATATGGCCTGGCAGGGCAGCTGGGAGGCCTCGGGGTCAGGGAGCTTAAGGTCATGTCCCCCAGCTCCTCCACTCACTCACCGTGTGAGCTCAGCAACTTTTGAGCCTCTGTTGTGCCCTCTGCAAAGTGGGGCTAAGGCTAGCTCCTGTCTCATAGGAAGCTGTGGGGCTTAGATGAGCTAACCCTGCAAAACAGTCAGCATGTAGGCTCTCAGGCATCAGGGAGCATCAGGATCACCTGGAAGGCTTTGCACAGATGGCCAGGCCCACCCCCAGAGTTTTGGCTTCCGCAGGTCTGGCCTGGAGCCCGAGAACGTGCCTTTCTAACAAGTGCCCAGATGATGCTGACACCATGAGAACCACTGACTTAGCATATCGCACGCCCTTTCAAGGGAAGCCCAAGTGCTGGCAGAGTGATTCCTTCCAGCGTGGCCGCCTTGGGCAGCTGAGGCGGGGAGACAGGCCAAGAAGCTTTGCATCCTGAGGCAGCGGTGACTTGATGAGCAGATGGGCCCTGGGAACATCCCTGGGCACACTGAGGTTCCTGCCACAGAGGCTTGTCAAAAGAAGGAGCTCAAGGTTCCAACTTCCTGGGATCCACCCTCCTTTCAAGAGTGTTAGAATATAGTCAGGCACGGTGACTCAAGACTTCCAAAGCAGGTGAAGCATGAATGTTTAAAGATATAGAGGAATGAGATAAGAAAGGCGGGGAAAGCATTGTGGTAAAGGGAACAGCAAAGGCACAGAGGCAGGAAGCAGCAATGCCCATGTGAGACCTCAAGAAGGTTGACACGTTGCTGCGTAGAGGCCATGTGGAGAATGGAGGAGGCGGAGGCTGGGCCTGGACAGGCCTGGATGGGGTTTGCGGACTGTGCTGTAATTCCAGCACTTTGGGAGGCAGAGGCAGGAGAATTGCTTGAGCCCAAGAGTTTGAGATCAGCCTAGGCAACATAGCAAGACCTCATCTCTACAAAAAAAAAATCAAAAAATTAGCCTGGGCATGGTAGCACATGTCTGTAGTCCCAGCTACTCAAGAGGCTGAGGCAAGAGGATCATCTAAGCCTAGGAGTCGAGGCTCTGGTGAGCCACAATGGTGCCACTGCACTCCAGCCCGGGTGAGAAAGTGAGATCCCAACTCAAAAAAAAAAAGTGTTGGAATAAAAGGCGAATGTGGGAAGAGCCTGTTGAGAGGGGCGGGTGAACAGCTAGTGCTGGTCCCTTGCCTTGTATGACATTCTCCTGTTTCTCCATATCCCCCATTTAAGACAGGTAATGCAGGGCCCATTACCCCTGGGGTCCACAGACTTTGGAATGAGACGGACCTGACGGTAAATTCTGGCTCCTGATCTTACTAGCTGCACTTCCTTGAGTAAAGAACCCAACCTCTCTGAGCCTCACTGTCAACTAGAGATAACAATACCAATATCATAGGCCTGTTGTGATGTTTAACTAGAGAGTCCATAGAAAGTACCTTGATTTCAATGGCCACTCTGAGTATCTGTATCTCCCTGTATGATGTGACTTCAGAGATTTTAAAAACATACACTGCCCCCAGTCAAAAGCTCCTCCTCTCAAGTAATGCATACATTTCTAAACCAGGACCCCATCTTTTGGTCTCTGGTTACAATACATTCCCCTCAGTCCCACCCCCAGCAGCTCTGGAATGAATGATACTTTCCCTCAGAAACCAGGAACCAGTGCCCCCAAGCTGGGTGGCTTGCTGCCACGTTCCATTTGGCCAGCACGAGGTTAAAAAAAATCTTTGAATTCGTTGCCGGCTTTGAAAGGATTTCATTTAACCCACATAGAAACTGAGGGACTGGGGGTTGGCTTCCCCAAAAGCAGGCAGGGGAGAGGCCAGGATGGAAGCCCAGTTCTCCAGATTCTAAATGTCTTGTTCATGCTTCTCTCCAACTTTTTCTGAAAGTAGCTGCATATCAGGTATGCCGGCGAGTCTGAGTCGCTGCACATCAGGAGGGGAAAGGGGAGTCTAGGGAGAAGACAGGGAAGCAGCGGCCCCGGGGAAACAGCGCCCCAGAGCAAGCTCCTCCTGTTCTCACGTTTGCTGTGCTCACTCGTGAAACTTGTGCGTCAAAGAGGCCAGAGCCAGGAAGGAAACTCCAGCCCACCCACAGTCCCATCTCTCAAAGTCCTGGCCCTGTGATGGGTGGCACTAAGTCATCACTTCCCAACGATCACACTGTCTTTGTCTATGCATGTTGCCACATGGTTTTCATATGCTCCCTTGCCTGGCCCCTCCATTCTCTTTTCCGAACCATGAAGGCCATGGTTTCCTAACAGCTTTCCACCTCTACCACATCTGCCCAGATCAGTTTTGGGAAACCCAGGTGGGAGGATCGCTTGAGGCCAAAAGTTCGAGACCAACCTAAGCAAGACTACAAAACCCCATTTCTACAAAAAATAAAACTAATAATAATAACTGAGTGTGGTGATGCACACCTGTAGTCCCAGCTACTTGGGAGGCTGAGGTGGAAGAATCACTGGAGCCCAGGAGTTCGAGGCTGCAGTGAGCTATGGTTGTGTCACCACACTCCAGCCTGGGCAACAGAACAAGACCTCAGCTCATATCACACCCCTGTACAAACCTCCCAGGCCTCTCATCTCCCATAACTCATTTTCTCACTTCATTTGGGTTTCTACACAAACATCACTTCTTCAGAAAAGCCCTTCCTAGCTTCCTGCTCTAAAGCAGCATATCCCCTCTCCCATCCCTCTCCAACCCTGGGCCCTGCTTTGTTTAGTGTCTTCAAAACACTCTCACTCTCTCAAAGTCTATGATGTATTCATTTGTTTATTATCTGTTTCCCCCTGTAGAATCTAGGGCCATAACCACCGGATCTTGTCTGTCTTGGTCAACTCATTGCTGCATGAATTGAACGAATAAGAACTTTCATGAGGAATGTTTGGGATAGGAAGCGGTTGCTTTTAGTCAATAGACAATTTGGGGATAAGTAAATGTCATTTAGGCTTTTAAGAAACATGCAGGCTGGGTGCAATGGCTCACACCTGTAATCCCAGCACTTTGGAAGGCCAAGGCAGGAGGATGGATCACTTGATGCCAGGAGTTTGAGATCAGCCTGGGCAACATAACAAGATTTCGTCTCTATAATAAAGAGAAAAAAGCAGGCCAGGCTTGGTGGCTCAGCCTGTAATCCCAGCACTTTGGGAGGCTGAGGCAAGTAAATTGCCTGAGCCTGCAGGTTCGAGACCAACCTGGGCAACTTGGTGAGACTTCCTCTCTACAATAAATCAAAAATCAAGCCGGGATCGGTGGCTCAGCCTGTAATCCCGCGCCTTTGGGAGGCTGAGCTGAGTGAATTGCCTGAGCCCGCGGGTTCGAGACCCGCCTGGGCAGTGAGACCTCATCTCTACAATAAATCAAAAAATCAGCTGGGCGTGGTAGCGCATGCCTGTAATTCCAGCTACTCGGAAGGCTGAGGCGGAAGGATCGCCGGAGCCCAGCAGGTCGAGGCTGCGGTGGCCAGGAGCGGCCACTGCACTCCAGTCTGGGCGACAGAGTGAGACTCCGACTCAAAAAAAATAAAAATTAAAAAAATAAATCAAAAATTAGCTGGGCGTGGTAGCATGCACCTGTAGTGTTCTAGCTACTTGGAAGGCTGAGGCGGAAGGATCTCAGGAGCCCAGCAGGTCGACACTGGGGTGGCCATGAACATGCCACTGCACTCCAGCCTGGGCGACAGAATGAGACTCCAACTCAAAAAAAAAAAAAAAAGAGAGAGAGAAAAGCATTTATAGAGACAACGACACCCAAGTCACTGTGAACCAGGGATTCCATTTTATTGATGCAAAGAAAACCCATACATTCTTTCTTCTCAGTAAGACATGGCCACACGGGTCTACTGTACCCCATCTGTATGATGGGCTTTCCTCACCCTTTCTATTGACATCCTGTGGGTTGATACAATAGGTGCATAAGTCTCATAATCATCCATTAAAGAAGAGAAAGGGCAGAGGCTGCTGTGAAACAGGCCACCCAGCATGGACTAGGGTGGAGGAGCAGCAACTCTGAGGTTGACCTGCTGTGGATCCCACCTTCCCAGCCCAGTAGCAGTTGCCCAACTCCAGTCAAGTAACTGAACTCCTCCAGGACTGGGTTTCTCCATCTGTAAAATGGGAATTCAAAAAGTCAGTCAGGTGTGCTGGCACCCACCTGTAGTCCCAACTACTCAGGAGGCTGAGGCAGGAGGATCACCTGAGTCCAGGAGGTCGAGGCCGCTGTGAACTGTCATTGTGCCACTTCAGCCTGGGTGACAGAGTGAGACCCTGACTCAAAAATAAATAAATGGATAGATAAATGGTTGATAGATAGATATAAAAAATGGTTAATATACGCTAAATGCTTTTACATAAGCCTCATAGAATCTTTTGCAACAGACCTATTAAGCTGGTGTGATTATTATTTTCATTCTACAGAAAAAGAAACAGAGGCTCAAAGAGGTAAAGTAGCTAGCCCAAGGCTGCACAGACACTATGTTGCAGACCTGGGGTTGAACCCAGATCATCTGCCTCTAGATCCTGTGATCATAATTGGCAGTACAATACTGGTCCTCTAGCTTCTGGTCTGTTCCACACAGAGTAGTCAGAGTCCTTTAATCTATTTATTTATTTAGAGTTGGGGTCTCACTCTGTCACCCAGGCTGGAGTGCAGTAGCACGATCATAGCTCACTGCAACTTTGAACTCCTGGGCTCAGGCGATCCTCCTGCCTCAGCCTCCCGAGTAGTGCATGCCACCATGCATAGAATTTTTTATTTTTTGTAGAGGCGAGGTCTGAAGTTTAAATGAGAAAATTTCCAAGGCGGTCATGCCTGGAGCATGACCATGGCCAGGTTTAGGGATGACACAACTTAGGAACGAGCACTTCTGATGTTCCTAGTCTAGCAGGAAGCTTGTGTGATGGCCGAGTCAGGGCCTTTCTCCCTGTGGCTGTTGGGGATATTACTTCATGCAGCAGGAGAAGCCTCGTGGTCCCTGCTAATGCTCTCAGCTCTGGGGCCAATCCTCCCACCTCCCTCCAGAGACAGGGTCTCCCCTCAGGCAGAAAGGAACTGTTCCAGCTTGTTGCTCTGAGGTGTCGAGCAGTGACAGCCTCTTTTCTTTCTGAGGGACCCAGCAGGTCACTGTCTGGCACCAGGCTGCCACCCCCTGCCGAGCCAGGACTGCACTGGCCATGGTCGGCTCAGTTCTGTCTGACCTGTCAGTGGACTCTTTGAAATAGAGGTTGATGAGGAACAGAGCAGGGTAGACCGGGCAGCGAGAGGCCAGGGGCAGCCGGTGGAGGGCGGGCATTTGGGGAAATCAGAGGCCAAGAGCAGAGGCCCCTGCCCTCTGTTGCCAGTGGTTTTTGTAATAGCAAAAGGGGGAAGACAGCAGCAGCTAGGATAGAAATCCCCCAGGTATAAAACATGAGGCTCTGGGCTAACAGGGGTGAAACTGTGCTGGGGAGGCCTGTCAGAGGCTGTCCAAGGCGAGTGCTTTCTGATCAGATGAGATCATTCCCAGAGGCCCTTTCTGGGTTGAGAATCAGCAGAAGGAGGGAAGGAAGAATAAAAGGGGGAGAGAGGGAAAGGGGGGAGGAAGAAGGGAGAGAGAGATGGAGAGGGACAAAGAAGGATAAAGAGGGAGAGAGGGGAGGATGGAAGAAGAGAGAGAGAGGAATGGAGAGAGAAAAAGGACAGAGAGAGAGGGAAGGATGGAAGGAGAGAAAAAGAGAGAGACAAGGGGGGAACGAGAGAGGGAGGGAGAGGGACAAAGAAGGAGACAGAGGGAGAGAGAACAATTAGAAAATGAACGTGTTTTCTGAAGCCTCACTTTTCTCCCAAGTCATGCGACATCAGAGGGTGCCTTTGTATGACTGTGATTATTCACAGCTTCCTGCGAAAAATACGGAAATGGAGAGGCTTTGGAGGTTGACAATTTAGTAGACAACCACTCCCCCATGGTTACTAGCTTTGGACCTTGGGCAAAACCCTGAAGCACTCTGAGTCTCAGGTCCTTCGTCTACGAAATGGGCGTCAAAGAACCCTCCTCAAAGAGTTCTTGCAGGCATGACCGAGTGATGAATGAGTCCAGACACTGGCTGGGAAGCACAGAGGGGCGTAAGCGACTGGCAGAGGGCCAGCCCTGCCATGATCACCTGAGCTAAAAGTGTCAACTGGGTGAAGCAAGGCCCAAAACCTTCCACACCCCCGTTTTCTGAAAACAAAGTCACCTCCACTGTGTATTTAAATTGCTGCTCTTCTGCCTGACTTAGTCCCGCTATAGATAAAAGACCCAGCACAGGGTCTCCATTCTGAAAGGCAGTGTCCTTGGGATGCACTGGGGGAGGACAGGGGCTCCAAGTCGATGTGCTTGTAGTACTGGTGTGGCTTCTGTTGAGCTGGATCACCCACAAGTCAATCAACCGCAGGGCTGCCATTTTGACTACTGAGTGGAAGAACGTTTGGCCGGTCCTTCCAAGGAAGAGCTGCTAGGCCTAGCACCCTGTGTTCTCATGAAGTGTTTCCCAATGTGTATCGCACTAGACACAATTGCAGAGACATGCTCTGAGCAAAAGGGGTCCAAGGTCAGGAAATGCTGCAAACCCCATCATGATATTGAAGACTCATAATGCATGTTCACATAGCAAAGGCCCAAGACGTCCTGCTGTGAGAAAATCAGCATAACTCTTACTGTCAAATTGTATTTGACCACAGATCCTCCCCTTCCACCTCCACATCTATGTTTTGGGGAGCCCCTATGAACCTCCTGCAGGAGACAGAGTTTGGAAAAGCTGGTGTAGTCCCTCAGGGTCAGATGTTCTGCTGTGGGTATTTGGACAGTGTTTTCAGTAGCTCTGAAGATTTAGTGAGCAAATCCATCACCTTGGGTCTCCTCTAAAATGCAGATTCCCATCTCCATGCTCAGGAATTCAAGAAGTCTGGGGTGACTGCAGGAATCTGCATTTTTTAACACTATTCCAGGGCAGGGAGTCAGGAGCACGCCTTGAGCGGCATGGAGTTAGAGCCCAGCTGCTGGAAACACCATGTGGTGCTGGAAACCACGGAGTCTGCTTCCCTGGAGGGAGGTGGGGGGGTAGCTGTGAGTAATGCCGGCTCTCAGACCCCACCCTAGGACTATGGAGTTGCAATCTACTTTTCCCAAGATCCCAAGATGCTGATGTGAATTTGAAAAGCATGGTGGCCGGTTCTGTGGCTCAGCCTGTAATTCCAGCACTTTGGAAGGCTGAGGAGAGTGGATTGCCTGAGCGCGCAGGTTTGAGACCCACCTGGGCAACTTGGTGAGCCCTTGTCTCTACAATAAATCAAAAATTAGCCGGATGTGGTAGCGCACGCCTGTAGTTCCGGCTACTTGGAAGGCTGAGGTGGAAGGATCGTCGGAGCCCAGAGGGTCAAGGCTACAGTGGCTGGGAGCGTGCCACTGCACTCTAGTCTGGGTGACAGAATGAGACTCCAACTAAAAAAAAAAAAAGAAAGAAAGAAAGAAAAGCATAGTTTAAAAGACTTTAGTTGATGGGATTTGTTTTAGTTTTTTGTCCATTCATTTATTTTTTGGTGAAGAACCACTAAAAACAAAAGAACTGGACAAACACCGCAAACTCATTGTCAAAAACTCCCCGCTGTGGCTTCAAGGTCCAACCAGAGTCCTACTAAAGAGAGACCTTGTGTGAATCATAATCCCGCCTTTGGTAGCACAGCCTTGGTTTTCCTAAGTAGACCTTTCTTCCTTTCCCACATCCATACAGAAAATAGCTTCCACGGGGGCCTCCGCTCTGCCAGATCCTGGTCAGACATGATGGATCTTCCCTTGCTAAGTCATAAGAAAGGCCAGAAGGTGCTTTGGGGCAAAGATCTCTGGCCTTGAAATTCAGAGATTGAGAAAAAACATTTGGCAGGGAGTGAGAGGAAAACTTCCAGCAGGCCTTCCAGAAGGAACACACACAGTTTTACTTCTTGCAATATTTAAGGAAGGGCTTTCTCTGCAGGGGGGAAGGAGGACACCTAAGGAACAACGGTTCATCAGGCAGTCGGGGTATTAGTGGCAGGTGAAACCTTCCAAATGAGCACCCTGTCAGCCAATCCATCGCTTTAAAAGGCTGGCAACGCAGGAGACCTAACAGAGGCAATGAAGAACTAATCTCAGATTGCCAGGTTAAATCAAGTCAGCCTTGCCTGTTCCTTTCACTTGTTAGTTACATCAAGCCCAAATACTTTCAATTATCCCTCACTTCCAACTTGTCAGCAGGCGTTGGGCAAAATGCAAATGGCACAGTGCCCTTCTCTGGCAGAGAGCAGGAACTATCAATAAGAATAGTCTTCATTTACCAAGCACCTCCTCTGTGGGAAACGCTATACACTCATTATGTCATTTCACATGCACCATCCTAGGACATCTCTGGACACCTCAACGTAGTAGGTGCTATTAAGTCCATTCCGTGGATTGGAAAACTGAGCCACAGGAGTTCAGTCATAGCTGATAAGTAATTGACCAGGTTTTAAAACCAGACCAGGCAGGGCATGGTGGCTATAATCTCAGCACTTTGGGAGGCAGAGTCAGGAAGATTGCTCGAGCGCAGGAGTTCAAATCCAGCCTGGGCAATGTAGTAAGAGCCCATATTTATGATTTTAAAAAAATCAAAAAATTAGCCAGGCATGGTGGCATGTGCCTATAGTCTCAGCTATTTGGGAAGCTTAGGTTGGAGGATCACTTGAGCCCAGGAGTTCAAGGTTGCAGTGAGTTCCGTGATTGTGCCACCACATTCCAGCCTGGATGGCAGAGTGAGTCCCCAACTCAAAAAACAAACAAATAAGCCGGGGCTCGTGGCTCAGCCTGTAATCCCACGCCTTTGGGAGGCTGAGGTGAGTGGATTGCCTGAGCCCGCGGGTTCGAGACCCGCCTGGGCAGGCGAGACCTCATCTCTCCAATAAATAAAAAATTAGCCGGGCGTGGTAGCGCACACCTGTAATTCCGGCTACTCGGAAGGCTGAGGCGGAAGGATCGCAGGAGCCCAGCAGGTAGAGGCTGCGGTGGCCTCCAGTCTGGGCGACAGAGTGAGACTCCAACTCAAAAAAAAAAAAAAAAAACCAGACTATTCTGATTCTAAAGTCCATATTCATTTGCTTTGCTTTTTTTTTTTAACTTGGCTAAGAGCCCAGGAAAGTGGGGCAGGGGCACTGCATCTCCAGTGTCGGGGACCAGCCAGGCTCAGCAGTGCTAACTGGAAAGAGAACTCCAGTCTAGACTAGGACCCCACATGAGCCCTGGCCCCTCTTTCTCTCCTTTAGGGTATTCTTTGACCCTCTACTAGCTCTTACCCCGACCCCTGTGGATCTGTGGTCAATCAGATGCTCTAAGTTATTTTTGGAAAAATCTTCAGGCCCAATGGCCAGCCCCAGTTCCAGATGGTAGCCTGGTATATAGATTGCTCCCACTGGCCAGGGGACTACTTCTTTTGCAAAATCATGTGAAATCAGGCTGCCAGTATGGTGCTGATTTGGGGAAATTCTAATTGCTTTTATTTTTTTATTTTTTATTATTTTTATTTTAATTTTTTGAGTTGGAGTCTCACTGTCGCCCAGACTGGAGTGCAGTGGCCGCTCTCAGCCACTGCAACCTCGACCTGTTGGGCTCCGGCGATCCTTCTGCCTCAGCCTTCCAAGTAGCTGGAACTACAGGCACACGCTACCACACCTGGCTAATTTTTTGATTTATTGTAGAGATGAGGTCTCGCCTGCCCAAGCGAGTCTTGAACCCACAGGCTCAGGCAATCCACTCACCTCAGCCTCCCAAAGGTGCGGGATTACAGGCTGAGCCACCAAGCCCGGATCTAATTGCTTTTAAAGACAGGGTCCCAGCAAAAAAAAAATTGGCCCAGGGTCCCTTAGACATGCCCTGCAAGAGCTTATCTTAAAACAAAGTATAACTGGGCATGGCAGCTCACACCTGTAATCCTAGCACTTCGAGAAGCTGAGGAAGGAGGTTCACTCGAGCCCAGGAGTTAGAGACCGGTCTGGGCAACATAGCAAGACCTCATCTCTACAAAAAAAATCTTAAAAATTAATGGGGAGTGGAGACATGCCCTGTAGTCCCAATACTTGGGAGGCTGAGGCTAGAGGATCCCTTGAGCCCAGGAGTTCAAGGCTGTAGTGAGCTATGGTTATGCCACTGCACACCAGCCTGGGTGACAGAGCAAGCTCTTGTCTCTAAAAATAAAAGAAAATGAAGAAGTTAAAAATAAATAAATAGAACCAAGCATAGTGGCTCATGCCTGTAATCCCAGCACTTTGAGAGACCAAGGTGGGAGGATCACTTGAGACCAGGAGTTCAAGATCAGCCTGATCAATATAGCAAGTTCTCACCTCTACAGAAAAAAAAAAAATCAAAACATTAGCTGGGCATGATAGCATGTGTCTGTGGTCCCAACTACTTGGGAGGCTGAGGCAGAAGGATCACTCGAGCCCAGGAGGTCGAGACTACGACAAGCCATGATCATGCATTGCACTCTGGCCTTGGTGACAGAATGAAACTCTGACTCAAAAAAACAAAAACAAACTAACAAGAGTATGCCACCCAAAGCAAAATCGGTCTTATGGCTACCACTTCTCTTTTTGCTCTAGAACCCCTTTCCATCTCTAACCAAAATTCAGCAGGAACCTTTGGCCTTTGCCAGCCAGCATCAGTACCCTCCAGGACCCTACTTCGTTTCCATCATGAGCAGCACCAGATTTCTTCCTTCTCACCCCAACTTGTTTCCTCTTCCTTCTTTCCACTGTTTCCTTAATGTTCCACCTCCCCATCATTAGCTGAACTCAAAAACAGCCCTAAAATTTATCAGGTTCACCGCCTGGACTACCTAGACTTTCCATAGGGAAATGAGAACTTGGTAAGTACCTAGCTCTCGTTGGGTAAACAAACTTACATGATGCCAAGAGAACTCAAAAAGAAAAAAAAGAAGACCCAGAGGCACTTACAACTTGTTCTAGTATCCTAGGTAGATTATGGCAGTTGGTCCTCCCAGCACTCTTATAAGGGATCAGCATCATGACCCCGACTTTGTAAATTCACCTGTGTAGCCAGGTGACAAGACGGAAATCAAGAACATGCACAAGCCAGGTGTGGTGGCACACACCTGTAGTCCCAGGCACTGGGGAGGCTGAGGTGAGAGGATTGCTTGAACCCAGGAATTTGAGGCCAACCTGGCAACATAGCAAGACCCCTATCTCAAAAACAGAAAAGAATGTTTCCAGTTTCCCTGTGCCAATACCTCTCCATAGAGGTTGCTACAGTTTCTTTCTGTCACATTGATTAACTTTGCCTGTTCTTGAACATCTTATAAATAAATCAGTATGTCCTCTTCAAAACCCATGTTTCATTTTAATTTTTTTTTTTTTGAGTTGGAGTCTCACTCCATCACCCAGGCTGGAGTCCAGTGGCACACTCACATCCACCCTAGCAACGACCTGCTGGGCTCTGGTGATCCTTCCGCCTCAGCCTTTCAAGTAGTCAGAACTATAGGTGCGTGCTACCAAGCCCGACTAATTTTTGATTTATTGTAGAGACGAGGTCTCTCCAACTTGCCTGAGCTGGTCTCCAACCCACGGGCTCAGGCAATCCACTCGTCTCAGCTTCCCAAAGTGCTAGGATTACAGGCTGAGACACCGAGCCAGGCTAAAATCCATGTTTTATACCAATCCACTCCATGGCCTCACAGTCCAATGTGTAGGGTAGGTACACTTGGTAATTGGTGGTACTTCCCATCGACTATGTTCTGGAAGGAATGGAGCTCATTTTAAAATCTGAGCTTCTAACTGGGCTCGGTGGCTCAGCCTGTAATCCCACACCTTTGGGAGGCTGAGGTGAGTGGATTGCCTGAGCCCGTGGGTTCGAGACCCACCTGGGCAACTTGGCAAGACCTCATCTCTACAATAAATCAAAAAATTAGCCGGGCGTGGTAGCTCGCACGTGTAGTTCCAGCTACTTGGAAGGCTGAGGTGGAAGGATCGCCGGAGCCCAGCAGGTCGAGACTGCGGTGGCCGGGAGCGTACCACTGCACTCCAGTCTGGATGACAGAGTGAGACTCCAACTCAAAAAAAAAAATTAAAAATAAAAATAAATAAATAAAATCTGAGCTTCTGACCAGATCCCCACCAGGTGCTACATGCAGACACAAGCAGGCCCATTCAAGGCACCTGCAGCAAATTGTTGGAGTCCATTTGTGCCACCCTGTCCCAAAATGAAACTGAGAAAAATAAATTTATGTGTTTCTCTGAAGCCTTTAATGCCCAAGTTAGCTATGGAGTTCATGCAGGTTGAAGAGGCAGTCACATGCCTACCAAGCTACAGGGAGCAGAGGCACCCAAACTGAACAAAATACTTCCCTCTAAATTCTCCAGAAGCTGCCCAGTTTACAAAGTTCAATGAGGAAAATAAGTGAGATAAATACCCTCTGATTCCAGGAGGCCTTTCCTGGAAGAGCGAGGAAGCAGGAAACTCAGGCAGCTCCCGGCAGAAAGATGTGCATGTATAAGTCAACACTGAGGGAAACTGAGGCACAAAGCCAGATGCTTACTGCGGGTGCTTTACAGCCCCTACATTTGCAGGAGCCACCTCCTCCTTGGCCGTAGTTTTACTAGTAAGCCTTCCACAAAGGCTTTGAGCTTAAATCTCTTGACTGTTCAGAAGCCCCTTTTAAAATCTAGCAGAGCGTCGAGACCAGCCTGAGCAACTTGGTAAGACCTCATCTCTACAATAAATCACAAAAATTAGCCTGGCATGGTGACATGCATCTGTAGTTCCAGCTACTTGGAAGGCTGAGGCGGAAGGACCACCTAAGCCCAGCAGGTCGAGGCTGTGGTGACTGTGAGCGAACCCCTGCATTCCAGCCTGGGCAACAGAGTGAGACTCCAACTAAAAAAAAAAAAAAAAATCTAGCAGAGCAAACTAGATGGGCTGGAAATGGCTGACACAGACCTACTGCCAGACCAGGAACTAAGTGCTACCTTGTGCCAATGGCAGACAGCTGAAGGGGGGCTTGACTCTCACAGGTAAAGAGCAGCCCACAGTGCCAGGAATAAATTCCCTGGCGTCTGGTTCCTCATGTGGATGTCTTTTCAAATGCTCAATGGAACCAGCCAAATTCTTCCCCAGAAATAGACAGAAGTGATTCAGAAGTGATTCAAGCTCACAGTCGTTCTGTTGATGGGTGTCCACTGCCCTATCTTCAGATTCCCTTTGAGAAGGAATTATCTCCTCCTTCCTATAATAAAGGCAAAGTACAATGATTTCATTGGTTGCTTTTCTCTACTTTTTATTCATAGCTGCTTCTTAGTCACTTGGATAATTTCCCTTCTCCAAACCTCAGTTTCACCCTCTGTAGGGTGGGTATGGGGTGGGTGATAAGACAGTTTATTGAGCTTTCACTGTACCAGACACTGCTCCAGGTACTGTACTTATGATAACTGCTTTAATCCTGCCGACTGCACTTCATCATGCCACAGGGAAACTGAGGCATGGAGCATTTAATTGCCCAAGGTCAACAACTAGGTAGCAACAGATCTGAGATTCAAATCCAGATATCTTATTCCAGAGCCTGAAGATTAAGGATTATATTATTTTGCTTTACAGGGTTGTCATGAAGTTTTAAACAAAAAATATATGTAAGTTTTGTTCAGTCTGCATCATCTTTCATTTCTATGAATTATTATTAACCTATCACTATTTGGAAACATAGTATTCATGCCAAGATCCAACCAACTCATAGCCCTTACCAGTAAATGACTCTAATTATAAAGGAATGTTAATTTCATTTACTTTCATGTCCAGTTTTGTTTTGTTTTGTTTGTTCATTTGTTTTTTGAGTCAGTGTCTCACTCTGCTGCCTGGGCTGCAGTGCAGTGGCATAATCATGCCTCACCACAGCCTCAGCTTCCTGGGCTCAGGCAATCTTTTCACCTCAAGCTCCTGAGTAGCTGCAATTACAAGCACATGTCACAGCACCCAGCTAGTTTGTTGTTGTTGTTGTTGTTGTTGTTGTTTAAAATTTTGTGTAGAGACAATATCTCACTGTATTGCCCAGGCTGGTCTCAAACTCCTGGTCTCAAACACTCCGCCCGTCTCAGCCTCCCAAAGTGCTGGGACTACAGGCACAGGCCACCATCCTCAGCTAAATTTTTTTTTTTTTTGTAGAGATGAGGTCTCACCATATTATCCAGGCTGGTCTCGAACTCCTAAGCTCAAGTAATCCTCCCATCTCCCAAAGTGCTGAGATTACAGGCATGAGCCACTGTGCCCGGCCTCATGGCCAGTTTAAAACTTCAGAGAGTTTCTGGTTATAATTATACCTAGCATTCATTGAACACATACTATATGCCAGACTGACATTCTATATATCAATTCATGCATTCTCTATCATACAACCGTATGGAATACGCACTATTATAACTCCGTTTTAAAGGCAAGGAGATTGAGGCCCTGCAAGGTTGATTATCATTTCAAGCTCACATCGCCAGGGACTAGAGGACATGAGCTTCAAAACCCAGATCCATCTGATTCCAGGAGCCAGGCTTCTTCTCTAGTGCTGTGTAGACTTTTTGGCTTCTTACCCCGGGACTTCTAATCCAAAGGATTCAACTCAGCATTAATGAGCTTGCTTTCTGCTTCACATTGCCAAAACGGTTCTGGAAGAGTGTCTCTGATTTCCTTTATCAGAGCAATAAAAAGGATGGCTCCATGTGATTCCCAGAAGGTTTCTCCACATCCGCATTTCTCTGAAACGGCCATGACAATTAGTGTACTGCGTGCAGGTGTAGCCTCCTGCCAGCACCATGATTTAGAGTCTGTTCTGACAGAAAGCATCTAGATCTTTCTCCTTGGCCCCATTTCACCAAGTGAACTAAGATTGGGCAGTGCCACCACCATGGGCCCTATTGGGAAGGCCTAAGTTGCTTTCCCATAACTGCTGAGTCAGAATTGGGCCCATTCCGAGGACTCTGCAGACCTCTCCCCCGACCCTTGCGGGGGGAGGGGGCAGCCAATCTGACAAACAAAATAAGTAGACAGATAAATAAATAAATAAATCATCCAATGTCCTAGGAGGGCTGGGCCGCTTTCCTGCCATTGTTGAATGGAGACATCGCCTGACTCCCAGGTCCTGAACTGGCAATTCAGAACAGTTTGATTGCCTGCTTGATTGTTTGCAAGATAACTGCAAGATTGTCAGTGACAGGGTAATTTACTGAAGATTGCAATGTCAGACTCCATCCAAGGGGCTTGCTGGCATAAAGATGTGCGATTCTCATGAATGACAGGCTACCGGGAGATTGGAGTGCCAATTTAAAGTTCGCAGTGTCGTCTGAAAGTGTTGGGCGGCGGCAGGCCATAATCTCACAGCATGATGAGGTCATTACAGGTAGAAAGTATGCTCACGCTTAATGACGGCAGGAGCCCAAATCACAATCTCTGGAGCATGTAAATGTAAATATGTGGGAGGGAATCAGGAATGCCCTTTTCTCCCCGCCATTTTAGCATTTATCATCCTCTATTGCTGATGTGTTGGGGCCAATTCCTGCAAGACGGGCCCTTGAATAAAAAGCCCAGATCAACAAAACAGTGGGAATGTTCATAGTTTTGAAGCAGTCACAAGCACAGAAAGAGTGGCAGGCTGGAGGGGGTGGGGAGGGAAAACTGTCTTGAATTAATCTCTAAGCCCAAAGAGGTCCTCAAGGTGGGTACAAGAAGTGGGTGGAAAATGGGAAAGGCCAACAATGTGGATGGCGCTCCCCATGGAAGAGGCCAGAAATTTTAAGGAAATCTAGAATGCTGACGACAGTGGTTTCTTCTCGCCTGAGAAGCTTCTGCGGCTGCCAATGTATCTCAGCAGGATATATTTCAAATCTGAAGCAGGCATTCTGTGCTGGATCCCTTCTGTCCAGTGCAGGCAGTCCACAGAAAGTTATGTTCAAGGCAGAATCTTATGTGCTTTTTTTTTTCTTTTTCTTGATTTTGCCGACGGCCCTCAGATCAAGATTGGACAACCTCAATGTGGATCTGAAATGATGCCCCGATCACATCCTGCTACTGGGTTATACTCTCCAGCACTATCGTGCTGCTTCTGGGGTCCGAGGTTTGCCAGACTCTGGGGAGTATCTGATTCAGCCTCGGCCTGAGCTGTTCAGAGTCCTGATTTCAAAAGCCTCTAAATTTAGTGTGCGCTGCCTGCTCACCCTCCCATGTCTGCATTTCTAGAAAATTTTGTAAATCTAAATGTGTTACGAGGCACACAAACCACATTTGCCCATGTGGAAAATGAGAGGCTAGTTCTAGTAATTTAAAGCCAAGCAAAACATGCAACCTCCTAATTTATTTGTTTGCTAAAAAGAGAGTAATGCATTAAAATAATTGTACATTAATTGCTAAATTACAGTGGAACTTTGGTGAAATTACATATTTCAATTTCATTAGCGGAACCAAATGCAAAGGGTAATGCCAAAAAAATTACATTGTAGTAAATTTAAAGCACCCAGCCAGGCCTCTGATTCAGCGTTCCATTACAAGTATTCGTCAAGGCACAGCCCAAGGTTTGAGTGCATGTTCCTATGATGCTAATTACGGCCAAAAGATGTCTTGCTATCAAATCCAGGAGGTGCAAGCAAGTTATTCTTCAGAGGTTCCTCCACTGTGTGTTCAATCAATTCCCAGCAGAGTGAATAAGGGTTGGCCAGCTAATCCGTTCTAATAGGAACTTCCAAGAAGCAAACACTGCCCTAAACGTTTCCCATTCTCAGCCCTTACAGACATACGAGCAATGGGAAACAGTCATTTATTCATTCAACAAACCTGTGTTGAATGCCCAAATCTGTGCTTGGTACTAAGCGAGGCATGAATATAAAATTAATAAGGTGCTGTTCTTTTCTTTGAAGAGTTCGTTTTCCAGACAGGGAGGCAAGCATAAAGAGATAATTAATTCCAGTACAAGGAAGCTGGAATTAATAACAATGGTTTCTAAAATTTACTGTGCATTACAATCTCCTGAGACTCATGTCTAAAATGCAGATTCCAGGGCCTGCTCCTGGAAGTTCTCTGGGGCAGTCTGGGGTGGGGTCTTGATTCTTCCCCCGGATTTTGATGCAGAACCATTCTTTGAGTGATTCGTGGATGTATGGAACAGGAATATGTGTCTTGGTCAGTTTGGGCTGCTATAACAAAAATACCATAGACTGGGGAGCTTAAACAACAGACGTGTTTCTCACAGTTCTGGAGGCTAGGAAGTCCAACGTCAAGGTGCCAGCGGATTCGGTGTCTGGTGAGGGCCTGATTCCTGGTTCAGAGAGTTGTCTCCTCGCTATGTCCTCACACGGTGGAAAGAGGGCTAGAGAGCTCTCTGGATTCTCTTTTATAAGGGCACTAATCCTCATGACTTAACTACCTTTCAAAACCTCACCCCCTAAATCATCACATTGGAGGTTAAAATTTCAACAAATGGCCAGACGTGGTGGCTCACGCCTGTAATCCCAGAACTTTGGGAGGTAGAGGCAAGAGGATTGTCTGAGCCCAGGAGTTCAAGACTAGCCTGGCAACTTGGTGAGACCTTGTCTCTACAATAAATCAAAAAATTAGCCAGGCATGGAGGCACATGCCTGTAGTTCCAGCTACTTGGCAGGCTGAGGCTAAAGGATCACCTGAGCCCAGCAGGTCGAGGCTGAGGTGGCCATGCGCGTGCCACTGTACTTCAGCCTGGGCAACAGAGTGAGACTCCGACTCAAAAAAAAAAAAGATTTCAACATATAAATTTTGGAAGAACACAAACACTCAGGCCATAAAAATAAACTGGCCAGGAGCATCATTAGGAAGGCTTCCCGGAAGAGGGGGCCACACCTAAACTGGGTCTTAAAGGATGAGTCAGTCATGTCTGTTTCCCCCACTGTACCTCCTAAGGACAAAAATCACGGTTCCTAGCCGGGTTCAGTGGCTCAGCCTGTAATCCCGCACCTTTGGGAGGCTGAGGTGAGTGGATTGCCTGAGCCCACACGCCTGGGCAGCGAGACCTCATCTCTACAATAAATCAAAAAATCAGCCGGGCGTGGTAGCGCATGCCTGTAGTTCCGGCTACTTGGAAGGCTGAGGCGGAAGGATCGCCGGAGCCCAGCAGGTCGAGGTTGCAGTGGCCAAGAGCGGCCACTGCACTCCAGTCTGGGCGACAGAGTGAGACTCCGACTCAAAAAAAAAAAAATCACGGTTCTTTGCTCACTGTTTTATTTCCAGCACATGGACAGCACTCTAACATTCACTGAATTGTAGATGATTGAACAGCAGTCAACCCAGGAAGAGGGGTGGAGGAAGAGAAATCCAGGCAAGCCCACAAGAAGGTAGAACCAAAAACTACGCGGTAAACCAATGACTGAATGTCCAGGTTCTCAAGCCAAAGTCATTTCTCCACATTTCCTGGACAATTTAAAACTCACAGCACCTGATTTTTCCAATTGGCCAGCAGTTTCCCTCCTGGCTTGGAGGGAGTGGGATGGAATTTCCTCCATTAAAGCAAGATTTAAGGAATTCTGTGCATTTTGATGACTCGAGCACCCATTCACACATGCCCCTGGGAACTGGTCATGGTAATTTTTGTGCTGTGTTGTTCAAAAGCAAAGCTTTTATTTTCATCTCAACCACTCAAATAACACTTGCTCATAGTAGGAAAAAAATAGAAATAAGCATAATAAAGAAAACGAAGAGAAACACAATAATCTACTCCCCCTTTGACAACGTGTTCAATTATTTTCTTTTGGTCTCTTATTTTCTAAGCGTATAGAGTGGAATTACACAGCGTTGTCTGTGTGAAACCTGCCACCTCAGGTCCTGGGGTGGGTTTAATGCTGTTCCAGCCTGAGCTGGTATCAGAGGTGTTAGCATCTCCAAGCAGCTCTGTGCTATGACATCCGCTGACCTGCTGCCTCTGCCCTTCCAGATGGCCTGGTGGACTGCCTGGACCCTGACTGCTGTCTGCAGTCTGCCTGTCAAAACAGTCTGCTGTGCCGGGGGTCCCGGGACCCCCTGGACATCATTCAGCAAGGCCAGACGGACTGGCCTGCAGTGAAGTCCTTCTACGACCGCATCAAGCTCTTGGCAGGCAAGGACAGCACCCACATCATTCCTGGAGACAACCCCTTCAACAGCAGGTAGGCACCTCTGTCCCTGCAGGCCACTGACGTCACTGGGTTTTTTCCTGTTGGAGCAAGAGGAAGAGTTCTGGCTTTTCCACGGACCCAGTTGTCCGGGAAACATCCCTGCTGTGAGTCCCTCACTCTGGGTCAGGCTCCAGAACAGAGTTCGGTCTCTGAAAAATTTGAGACCCTTCAACTCAGAACCTGCTAGAGACGCCTGTTGATTTTGAGATCACTTTTATGATCTGTTATTTTATGGTATTATTGTCATTATTTTAAATCTCCCTTTATAATACTTCTGATAGTGGCTTTTGTTTGAGCATTGCTAAAATCGTTCATTCAACAGAGTATTTTTGAAGCCATTATTAACTTGATAACATAACCTGTCATTCCTGGCATCTTAAGAGTCAAGATGATTCCAACTGTAATAATGTATTGAGTACCTAGCTGGAGACTTTATGTGGATTATCTCTAATCCTCACAGCAATCCCATCAATTGCATTTCCTAATTACCTACTATGTGCAAGGCATTCCCTCAAGTTTACTTGCTCTCGGCTGCTAATTTGAGGTTTGTGAAAATTCTAGGGTCAAGTTCTGGATTTATTTTGTCATCAGCTTGGTCCCTCTTTTTGCCCCAGGACAAGTTAAAACTGTGCTCCTAGAAAAGAGAGAGGGGGAAGGCTTGGGGTTGAGACACTTTCTACCACCCCAAACCTCTCTCTTCTTGGCACTATCTCTGATTCTGAGGGGACAGAGGAGGAGCAGGAAGGCAAGAGGTCTTCTTACGGCCTGGATGTATATAATCAATCTCATCCTTAGTTGGTCTGTGTCCCAATGTCGATGGCGTCTGCTGATGTGGGGATGTGGGCATGGTTTTTGGGGGAGCACCTACCCCATCTCTATGTGTCTTCATGTGGAGAAATAAAGCCTTCTGTTGGGTTCTCTTTCTACAAAACCTCTAGGAACCAGGAACTTGAGCAGACTGGTCCTGGCCCACCCCTCCCCACCCGACAATCCCCACTGTACCATCTTTCTCTTATTTCTCTGGATCCTCACTCAGGTGGGTCCAGGAACAACTCAGGAAGTATGCTGCCACCTAGGCTTCCAGCCAGGAAGGAAATACCAGACTTTGCTTCTTACAAGGGCCCCTGACCTTATAAGTGATTTCTCTAGGGCTCCCGTCACAAGACTTGGGGAGGAGACATTGCCGGGGCCACAGGTCTCACTCTGCCCTTCCCTGAGAGAGCCCAGTGAGGATGGAATGGAGAAGCCATCAATGGCAGCATGACCAATTCTGCATCTCTTGACAGGTTACCTTAGGTCACCAATTTAGATTCTCTCTTCTCTAATTTTACTAAAAATAACGTAGAAAAAAATAATAGAGAAGAAAAAAAGAATCTCATCCCTCTTCCGTTGCAGCCCTGACACCTAGCTGTGTCACGAGCTCATAAACCTCATTTTCTTGATTAGTAAAATTAGAATAATATTACTAAATAAGTAAAAGTTAATTATACGAATTGGGTCATTCTTGTCATACCAAACTAAAGCACAGTCAAGGGCCAAGGGGGAAAAGCACTCAGGCACATGACATTGCTCCAAGAATGTCATTCTCTGCAAGCCCAGCTGCTGGAGCTGCCTGCTGTAACCCTATCCAGTTTATCCACCAGTTGCTGGACCAACCAGCTGTTACTCGAAGACTAGCTTTACCCACTGCTATCACCTACCAGTCAGAATTCACCAGCTCCCCAAAACTTTTCAAGTGCCAGTGAACTTTCTTTTAAAACAATGTGTAAGTTTTCTCCTTCTTATAAAACCTCCAAACTTCTCTTTGTTCTTCCAACACACCAGGGACTACCCAGTCTGTATGTATGCCCCGAATTGCAATGCTTGCTTCCTAAATACAGCACTTTCATTTTAGAGATTTGTCTTTATATTTTCTTTGACTTCAGTATTACACACAGTAATATTATTGTTTATTTTGATAGAAGAACTCAAAAAAAAAAAAAACCCACAAGTCTCTGACAAATAAAAAGCATTTTCTCTGCTTTTTAAATCCTAGTTCTGGAAATTTCTGTACATAACACTGCTTTTTTTTTTTTTTTAAGATGTAGGGTACAATTCAGGGTTAGGTATACAAATGTTCATTATGCATGTACCCTGGTTGATGAGGTATGCCCCACCCTCCCCTGGCAGATTCCCACTATTGCCAATCCAGCCCCGCCCTCCCCTGGCAGTTTTCCACTACTGCCAATCCTTTTCTTATAGTATTACGATAATTGTTCACACACACTCCTTTTAATTCTGAACTTAATTCATCTTTCCAGAGACTCACGGCTGGGCAGGCCTTACACTGAGCCATGAGTATTTCAGTGGGGTTTGCATAAAACTTGCTTATATTGTAAATTCATCCTTTGAAGTCCAACGGTCTGTTCAACTTGCTTCCTAATTAACATTTCATTATTTCTACCCGAAATTCAGCCATTTCCTGATGGTCTTCCTTTCATGCTTTCTTCACCTGGCCCTTCTAATTTAATCTTATTCTCCTTACCAATACTTACCACTTCCTAAAGGCATCCTGAGCCAGAGTCAAAGTACAGATGACCAGGCAGGAACCCAGAATACTTGTGGACTATATCAGCCCAAGAGACCTGAAAAAAATAAAGCTGTTTCAGAGAGCGCTTCTGTGAACCTTCAACCAGTAGCAATAAATCCCACCGCCCAATGAGCCCGTCCACGTGCTCCAGCACGTCTGCAAAGATACATAATTCAGAAACACAAAATGTTACTCTAAGACATAGGTCGAAGTTCAGCAAGCATGTGAATTTCAGTACATGATCACCTGACAAATAATGAAGGACAAAGCTGGAGTAAAAAAGAAATTATTTCCAGACTTGCAAAAAGGCGTTCCCCTAGATAATGGCGTACAAAAATAACCAAAATGCCTTGACTCCACCACTATAATTTATAGAGCAGATCTCACTATCTAGATAATGTGATAATTGTTACACATCAATAATCATAAATAGAAATGAACTGATAGCATGTCTTCACTGAATCTTTTTTGCAAATTGACTGCCTAGAAACGATAGGAAGCGGCAGCAAGGAAGAATGAGAAAAACAGAGGATGGAAATCACAGGCAGCCCAACCCTTCGTATTCCCATGGTGCTCTGCAAAGTCTTGTGCTACAGGAATGATTTTTTAAAAAAGAAGTTGTAGGAAAAAGAAAGGGGGGAGAAAACCCACAGTGGAATGTTCTTCCAATTTTGTTTTCTTATCACGAGCACTGTGTACCTTGTGGTCGTCAACACACATCATTGATTTTAAAATAGTGTCTGGTAAGGCCTTAAAGAAATCTTAGTCGGAGTTAAGATAAGAAAATGGAATTGAACAAAAGGATTATTTTCATAAATTAGTTTTCCACTTTCAAAAGATTTCTAGCATTGTGGTTGGAACTGGCTAAAAATGGGATTCATTTGTGAGGCAGCCCGTAGCAGACAATTAGAGCTGTCAGTGGAACAGTCTAAACATGCCTGAGATCATCAAAGGGTTGGAGTTGAACAGCTGGGGGTCTTGCTAATAAAAAGAGAGATACTTGGAGACAGTCTCCCTTCTGGTTTCTGGACGCCTGGGACTGCAAAGTGCTTTCCAAAAATCCAGCAGACTTTGACAAGATTCTGGCAAAGGACAAGTCAGTTGATTATCTAGTCCAGAAATTGGGAGTGTGTCCAGGAGCCTGTGAACCTGAGATCTCTCTGCTTTTGCCAAAGTTCCCAGTGTCTTAAAGGCCAAAAATACAGCTTGCAGAACTAGAAATGGAGGTTTTCAGGCTCACATCTGTAATCTCAGCACTTTGAGAGGCCAAGGCAGGAGGATCACTTGAAGTCAGGAGTTTGAGGCCAGCCTGGGCAACATAATAAGACACTGTCTCTACAAATTTTTTTTTTAATTAACCAGGCATGGTGACACATGCCTGTAGTCCCAGCTAGTGAGGAGGCTAAGGCAGAAGGATCTCAAGGTTACAGTGAACTATGATCACGCCACTGCACTACAACCTGGGCAGCAGAGCAAAATCCAGTCTCAAAAAATAAAGAGAAAGAAAGAAATGGAGCTTCTAATTGTTCCATTTCTCCATGAAGTTAGGAGAATTCAGGTGAGAGGAGACATTCATTCTCCCTCCATAGTCCTTGACATAAGAAAAATAGGTAGTCACATGGAATCCAGAATCCAGGATATTTCTACCAGAAAAAATAATAATAATGATCTCCAATGTTCTCTTTTCCTCAGCTCTCATGGGCTGTGAGAAGTTTTCCTCTTAGAGGGCACCAAAACAAAAAAACAAAAAAAAAACCCAATGCATGTGCATGTCCAAGCCTCATGAACGCCTCTGTGCTCCCCTCTGCGCCTCTGACATCCTAATCTCGAGAAGAAGCGTAGCATGGTCTTTCTCCAAAGCCAAAAAAAGAAAAGAAAGAAAAGAAGTCGGCAGGTGGGGACGCTGTCACCCGAGTGTGACACTCTCTGTATAGGTGAAGGCACGTGAGTGATTAGGGACAGCATGAAGGTCCAAGCAAAGGCACACGGTGTCACAAAAAGGAGCAAGGCCACGGGTGGAAGGAAGGAAGGCACACAGGAGACCCTGCTACCCCACTGAGTGACAGGAGATGCTGCCCTTGGGTTTCACCCCCAAATGTCACTAGTGCTTTTCCTCAGGCAAAGCAGAGCATCGAGACCTCCCTTGGGCCCACGCCTCCTTGTGAGGTGTGATGGCAGGGAGTCAGAAGCTAAAGGTGAACTCTTCACCTTGCCTTGTGGACCAGATGAGGACAGGGGAGCAGAGGCAGGAGGAATCACTTCATTCTCTTGCATGTGGCTCAAAGACCTGTGTTTCTTTCTCTCTCAGCTTGGTTTCTCTCATCCGAGGCCAAGTAGTCACCACAGATGGGACCCCCCTGGTTGGTGTGAACGTGTCTTTTGTCAAGTACCCAAAATACGGCTACACCATCACCCGCCAGGATGGCACGTAAGTAGCTTCTGGGGGCTCAGACCTATTCAGGCCGAAGTGTGCATGGAGAGAGACAGATGGTGTCACTGGCTTGAAACCACATGGTTTCCCCTCATGGACTGGAATGCCCACCAGGCTGGACCTCTAGTGAGCGTTTCCCCATAGACATTTCATGCTTTTTGCTATGATTTCAAAAGCAGAAAATAAGGCCAGGCATGGTGGCTCATGCCTGTAATCCCAGTGCTTTGGGAGACTGAGGTGGGAGGATCACTCGAGGCCAGGAATTCAAGACCAGCCTGGGCGACATAGCAAGACCTTGTCACTGCAGAAAATAAGAATAAAATAATTAGCAGAGGTTGGTGGTATGCACCTGTAGTCCCAGCTACTTGGGAGGCTGAGGCAGGAAGATCACTTGAGCCCAGAAATTGGAGGCTGCAGGGAACTATAATCACACTCCTGCACTCCAGCCAAGACTGTTTAAAAATTTTTTTTGGCCAGGTTCGGTGGCTCAGCCTAAAATCCTAGCACTTTGAGAGGCCAAGGCGAGAGAGTTGCCTGAGCCCAGAGGTTCGAGACCAGCCTGGGCAACTTGGCAAGACCTCATCCCTACAATAAGTTTTTTAAAGTAGCCAGGCGTGGTATTGCACACCTGTAGTTCCAGCTACTTGGAAGACTGAGGCAGAAGGATCGCCAGAGCCCAGCAGGTCGACACTTGGGTGGCCGTGAGTGTGCTACTGCACTCCCTGGGTGACAGAGTGAGAGAGACTCCAACTCAAAAAAATAAATAAGGGCCAGTTGCAGTGGCTCACGTCTATAATTTCAACACTTTGGAAGGTCAAAGCAGGGGGACTGCTTGAGCCCGTGGGATTGAGAGCAGACTGGGAAGCATAGTAAAACCTCATCTTTACCCAAAAAAAAAAAAAAATTAACAGGGTTTGGTGTGCATCTATAGTCCCAGCTATTGGGTAGGCTGAAGTGGAAGGATTGCCTGAACCCAGGAGATCAAGGCTGTTGTGAGCCATGATCGTTGCGATCACATCACTGCACTCCAACTTGGGCGACAGAGTGAGACCCCTACTCAAAAAAAAAAAAGAGTTCGGCTGCGGTAGCTCAAGCCTGTAATCCCAGCACTTTGGGAGACCGAGGTGAGAGGATTGCCTGAGCCCAGGGGTTCAAGATCAGCTTAGGCAATTTAGTGAGACCTCATCCCTACAATAAATCAAAAAAATTAGCTGGGCATGGTGGCACGCACCTGTAGTTCCAGCTACTTGGAAAGCTGAGGCGGAAGAATCATCTGAGCTCAGAAGGTCAAGGCTGCAGTGACTGTGAGCATGCCACTGCACTCCAGCCTGGGTGACAGAGGGAGATTCCAACTCAAAAAAAAAAAAAGAAAAGAAAAGAAATAGGAAGGCCGGCTACCCCGAGCTGCGGACAGCCATCACCCTCCTTTCTTCTGTGTCAGTTAATTGCGTGTGTGTGTGTGTGTGTGTGTGTGTGTGTGTGTCTGTGTTGGAGAGGGCAGATTCTAGAAAAAAGAAGGAAAGGTAGCTCTTAGAAACTAACTTCTATTTTAAATCAAAGGCAGTGCAGGGTGACAAGAATCCACATGACACAGTGTCCTGTGGCGATCCCCTTCTGCTTTCATCTGTGGCTTTAGTTGTGTTGTTTTCTCTACTGTTGTGAGGGGGTGGCGTGTAATCAGAGAAGTCTAATTAAATACATTTAGCAGTCACCCCGCTGTGTGAAGGAGGCAACCTTTGCCTATTATCTTCTGATTGGAAACACGTACCCGTTCAGCCCCCGTCAAGATGAAAGCTCTGTCATTTCCTTAATCCATGTGAGCACAGAGTAGAAATTTAAAGAAAAAGATAAGAAGGAGAAAAGAAATCTATGGGAAGGGGAAAACTGATTCACTCTGGGCTAAACAACACACACAGGATGGTGGCATTCTACTTCAAATAAAAAGAGAAACCGTTGCTATCAATCTCATGCAGCACTTTGTCTATGGTACACACTCTGGCAAATCATGGCCGTATCATGGAGGTAAGAATACAGCTTCCTGCCTTTCTATGGGGAAGAATCTGGCCTTATTTTCCATTGCCTTGAGGTCACTTGTCAGGCGGTGTCAACAGTGACCAGCCCCAGGTAGCCCCCACCTTATATTCCCACCTCTGAAACCCAAATAAGGGGTCTAGTGGTTCATATGAAGTCCTCAAGATTCATGAAATTTCTGACATCTCACTCATGTACTTCTGCAGCCAAATCTCATTATTTTACAGCACAAGGAGGGCACATGGGTACCATGCAGGGCTGCTCTGACCCTGCGCATTCTTAGAGGCCAGACTTTACAGAACTAACATCCTTGAGTCGGTTCTATAAAGTCCAGGGATGTTTCCGAGTCCCTGGTCTGCGTCCCTTCCTCACGGCACCCAACCCTCTTAGCTGCCCTCTGACTAATGATTGCCCAGATCCATGCCCCAGATCACCCAGCCAGCCTCCTGGATCAGTGACTCCTTGTTCAGGTAGCAAAGCCATGGAGGTCATGAGACTGTTTGAGGGTGCCCCCAGGAACCCTACAAGCTGTTGTATCTTGGTGTGTGCCACAGACATCCACGCTGCTTCTGTCATGCCTACTAGGAACAAGTGTGCTTCAAGATATACGACTCCCTTCTGGATTCTGTGCAAAACCATCCACAGCAGTCTTCATGCTCAATAAATTCACACACACACAAACAAAATAATTAGTAAGTAAACTGTTACACTGCTCACGCTCTGATATTTACCTTAACATTCATGTGTTCCTTGTTCATTCACTTAATGTTTATGTTTATGTTTACTAAAAAAACACCAGACGTGTTACCAAGATTGGGTGAAGCCAATGAGTCTTACTGTCGCCCAGGCTGGAGTGCAGTGGCATGATTATGGCTCCCGCAGCCTCGACCTGCTGGGCTTAGGTGATCCTGCCTCAACCTTCTAAGTAGCTGGAACCACAGGCGTACACCACCACGCCCGGCTACTTTTCAAGTATATTTTCACTAAGTTTATCCTGTGATCCAGGCTCTCTGTTAGCTGCAGTGCTTCTGAAGTGAGCAACACAGACAGCACAACTGTCCTCAGAGAGTTGAGATTCTAAAGGAAGAATAAAGCTTAAAATCTAATGGACACTTCTCTCCATTAGCCTCCTTCTTTTCTGTTAATTGGGAATAGTGTACTACTGAACTAGTAGTACACTTTTGTCCAGCTCTTGTGGAATAAACAGGAGTAAAGTGTACAAACCATTGTCAAAGATATCAGAGACAGAGCAGAGGTTATATATCGTATCATTATATAACTACACTATTTATTGAACATCCTATTAGCCTAGTGCTAAGTGCTTTACACCAGAAGTCAGCAAACATTTTCTATAAAGGTCTAGGTAGGCTGGATACAGTGGCTTATGCCTGTAACCCCAGCACTTTGGGAGACTGAGGTGGGAGGACTGCTTGAGACCAGGAGTTTGAAGCCAGACTGGGCAACATAGTGTGACCCCATCTCAAAAAAAAAAAAAAAATTGTCAGGCACCGTGACTCTAGCATACGTGTAATCCTAGCACTTTGGGAGGCTGAAGCTGGGGAATTGCCTGAGGCCAGGAGATTGAGACCAGCCTAGGCAACACAGTAAGCCCTTGTCTCTACAAAAATTTGAAGGAAAAAAATTGCTGGGCATGGCAGCGGATGTCTGCACTCCTAGCAACTAGGGAGGCTGAGGTGAAAGGATCGCTTGAGGCTGAGAATTTAAGGATACAGTGAGTTATGATCACACTCCTGTTCTCCAGCCTGGGCTAGAAAGTGAGATGCTGCCTCAAAATATATATATAAATAAGTAAATAAATAAGGACCAGATAGTAAATAGTCTGGCCATCTGTTTTCTGTTCAGCTCTACCACTGAAGTAGAAAGCAGAGGATACACAAACAAATGGGTGTAGTTGTATATCAATAAAACCTTATTCACCGGAATAGGTAGTGGACCAGAATTAGCACATGGGCCATAGTTTGCTGACCTCTGCTCTGCATTCATCGTGATATTTCATTCTCTCAGCCATACTGTGTGTATCAGTATCATGATTCCCATTTTACAGATGAAGAAACTTGGACTCAGAGAGGGTTGTTAACTTGCCCTTCACCACACAGCTAGTACGTGAAAGAGTTTGAATTCCAGTCCCACCTGTCTAGCAGTTCACACATGCACAGGATATGACCCCAGTGGTCTGCTTCATTGGGGAGTGGAGCTGATAACTTTTTCTAGTTGGAGTCTTACTCTGTCACCCAGACTGGAGTGCAGTGGCCACTCCCAGCCACCGCAGCCTCGACCTGCTGGGCTCTGGCGATCCTTCTGCCTCAGGCTTCCAAGTAGTTGGAACTACAGGCGCACGCTACCATGCCTGGCTCATTTTTTTTTTTTTTTTAATTGTAGAGATGAGGTCTCGCCAAGTGGCCCAGGCAGGTCTCGAACCCGCAGGCTCAGGCAATCCACTCACCTTGGCCTCCCAAATCAAGATAGTAATGGAATACTGGAGCACCTTGTGCATTTCCGGGCCTCCAAAGCCCACATTCTCTCCCTCTGGGCTCTGCCCCTGCCACTGCCCTCGGGTGAGGAGATTAGAGCATCCTGTCTGCGGGGGAACCTACCCTTCTCAGAGAGTCCCTTTCCCCCTCTCCAGGTTCGACCTGATCGCGAATGGGGGTGCTTCCCTGACTCTACACTTCGAGCGAGCCCCCTTCATGAGCCAGGAGCGCACCGTGTGGCTGCCGTGGAACAGCTTTTACGCCATGGACACCCTGGTGATGAAGACCGAGGAGAACTCCATCCCCAGCTGTGACCTCAGTGGTTTTGTCCGGCCCGATCCAATCATCATCTCCTCCCCTCTGTCCACCTTCTTCAGTGCCGCCCCTGCGCAGAATCCCATCGTGCCTGAGACGCAGGTAGGAATGGCAGGTGCCGGGGTGGGACCCTCAGTCCTTCCCTGATCAGAATCAGAGGGCTGACTTCCTGCCACCACATCTCTCTCCCAGAATGGGCCACAGACTAATATGAAGGTGAAAGAACAAAAAGTAGGAGAATTGATAGCCCCTGAAGACAAAAGTTTGCATCCCTCCTGAACATTCTGGATGTTTGCTGAGAATCGTTCAAGACTTTGGCAGTCACTGGAGCTTTTAATAAAATAAGAACAATATACATATGTGCAACCCACCTGCAAATTGCTTTTTGTTCCTGTTAGTCACAGAGACACCTGATAAGAGGCGCTTTAATGATCTACATCGGTGTTACGACAGAGGGCATATTACATTACTGCCTCCCTGTTGCTTTATACCGATTGTCAGTGGAAGTTGTAGGTTCATATAATTACAGCCTCTCATGGCCTCCTGGCACGCAGCTAGCAATAAAGCCTGCTGTTCTTATTTACATCTTTTGCCAACAGCGCGGTTTTTAAAAAGAAACACAACAGTGACCGAGAATAATTATTAATCCAAAAATCATAACCTCAGCCCCTTAACTCCACGGCGGAGGGTAAAGTTTGGCTTGTGGTGGTGGTGGTGTTTTTTCTTTCTCAGCCGTAGTAAGTGGTGCTTGCACCCACATAAAATGTGATGTGCAGTAGCAGGCAGGGGTTATGAATGGCTCAACAGCAGGAGTGTCTGTGGTGTGTGTGGTGTGTGGTATGTGTGCAGTGTGTGTGTCTACCACGTGTTTCCTCTCCAGGTTCTCCACGAAGAGATAGAGCTCCCGGGTTCCAATGTGAAGCTTCGCTATCTGAGCTCCAGAACCGCCGGGTACAAGTCGCTGCTGAAGATCACCATGACCCAGTCCACGGTGCCCCTGAACCTCATCAGAGTTCACCTGATGGTGGCCGTGGAGGGGCATCTCTTCCAAAAGTCATTCCAGGCCTCTCCCAACCTGGCCTATACCTTCATCTGGGACAAGACAGATGCTTACGGCCAGAGGGTGTATGGACTCTCCGATGCTGTGGGTATGTTTGGGTTTCAACCACTTGTTGATTCGCAGATTCAGCCTTGTGTTAATTCAGTCAGTATTTATCAAGTTCTTAGCATACATCAAGCACCGTTCTGGTAGATAAAGACACAGTGGTCAATAAGACAGACAAGATTCCTCTGACATGGGTCTTACGTTCTACTGGGAAGCTGAGAAACTAAATACAGATTGAACAAGGAAATAGCAAGCAGCAAGAAGAGTTAATAAGAAAATAAAAGTAAGTGAGACTGGGCACCGTGGCTCATGCCTATAATCCCAGCACTTTGGGAGGCCAAGGCAGGAGGATCGCTTGAGCCCAGGAGTTTGAGACCAGCCTGGGCAACATAACAAAACCTCGTCTCTACCAAACATCAAAAAATTAGCAAGACATGGTGGCATGTGCCTATAGTCCCAGCTGCTTGGGAGGCTGAGGTAGAAGGATTGCCTGAGCTTAGAAGGTCGAGGCTGCAGTGGGCCGTGATGGTGACAGAGTGAGACCACGACAAGAAAGAGAGTGAGAGAGCGAAAGAGAGAGAGAGAGAGAGAGAAGAGAAGAGAAGAGAAGAAAAGAAAGAAAGAAAAAGGAAGGGAGGGAGGGAGGGGAGAGAAAAAAAGAAAGAGGGAGAGAGGAGGAGAAAGAAGGAAGGAAGGATGGAGGGAGAACAGAGAAAGAAAGAAAAAGAGAGAAAGAGGAAGGAAGAAAGGAAGAGAGGGAGGGAGGGAGGAAGGAAGGAAGGAAGGGAGGGAAGGAGGGAGGGAGGAAGGAAGGAAGGAAGGAAAGAAGGGAGGGAGGAGGGAGGGAGGGAGGAAGGAAGGAAGGAAAGAAGGGAGGGAGGAGGGAGGGAGGGAGGAAGGAAGGAAGGGAGGGAAGGAGGGAGGGAGGGAGGAAGGAAGGAAGGGAGGGAAGGAGGGAGGGAGGAAGGAAGGAAGGAAGGGGAGGAGGGAGAGAGGAAGGAAGGAAGGAAGGAAAGAAGGGAGGGAGGAGGGAGGGAGGGAGGAAGGAAGGAAGGGAGGGAAGGAGGGAGGGAGGAAGGAAGGAAGGAAGGGAGGGAAGGAGGGAGGAAGGAAGGAATGAAAGAAGGGAGGGAGGAGGGAGGGAGGGAGGAAGGAAGGAAGGGAGGGAGGAGGGAGGGAGGGAGGAAGGAAGGAAGGGAGGGAAGGAGGGAGGGAGGGAGGAAGGAAGGAAGGAAAGAAGGGAGGGAGGGAGGGAGGGAGGAAGGAAGGACAGTGAAATATGCTGGGAAGGAGGGACAGCTGTGGGTGTGCACTCAGGAAAGTTTCCTCAGCAGGGTGACATTTAAGCAGATACTTAAATAACAAGAAGGAACCAAATCAAAATCAGAAAAAGCACATTCCAGGCAGAGAGACAAGCTAGGGGAGTGTTGAAGAACAGAGAGAGGGCCGATGCAACTGGAGTGTGGTGGGAAAGGAGGATATTCAGGAGGAAGGGAGGGACCGGCAGGGGCTGAATCATGGTCCAGCACTTGCAAACGGCATAGAATATACCTCGAGAACTAGAAAATGGGGTTCAAGAGGTTTGAAAGCCACATGCTGTGTTCCAAGGTTTTTCCTTTTGAAGGAATTACACAATCCATCCCCCCATCCCATCCATGAAAGATTACCATATGAGAAGTATTCCAGGCAGTACATGGTAGTTTACACCTGTAATCCCACCACTTTGGAAGACTGTGGCAGAAGGAATTTTTGAGTCCAGGGGTTCGAGACCAGCCAACCTGGGCAACATAACAAGACCTCGTCTCTACAAAAAAAAATTAGCCGGGTGTGATGGTGTGCACCTATAGTCCTAGCTACTCAGGAGGCTGAGGTGGGAGGATTGCCTGAGCCCAGGAGATCGAGGCTGTAGTGAGCCGTGATTGTGCCACTGCACTTCATCATGGGCAAGAGAGTGAGAACGCGACTCAAAACAAAAAAAAGAAAAGAGAAGGGATCTACTGTTATTAGACTTGTGAGCTGCGGGTTAATCTCAACCTACCTGGTGTCTTCCTACTTGTGGAACGCTATCTGGGGATTAATTAAAATCCAAAATACTGTATTCTCTTCACCAATAGGCTTGTAGTTTTCATGAACCGTAAAGATAAGTTACCAAGATAAGAAACTAGCAAAACCCAGATATTTTCAGCCAATTAGCAGCCAGTGTTTCTCAGTTATTCCCTTCATGTAGAGAGCCTTGTGCTAAATCCTCTGTCCTGGGAAACCTCTCAATAACCCTATCAAACGTTCACTCTCATAATCCGCATTGTGCAGGTGGGGTAGGAGGGAGAGGGCAGGAATGTCACCCAGAACCATGCAACTAAAGGCTGCACAGGCTCTGCTTCATCAGTGAGTGGAGTTAAAAACATAATCAAGATAGTCATAAGTTATTGGAGTGCATTTTTTTTAAAGCTGGATTTATTGAAAGGATAGAAAAACTCCCACAGTGGGAGGGGACCTGAAGGGGTTGCCTGGAGTGCATTTAAAATAAAACACTGGCTAATCACAAAAAAAATGATATCTGACTTTGGCCAATATGAAAATGATAGCCAATATCAAAGAGTAGACCCAGTATTAAAATACATCTCCCAGCCGGGCTCGGTGGCTCAGCCTGTAATCCTGCGCTTTGGGAGGCTGAGGTGAGTGGATTACCTGAGCCCGTGGGTTCGAGACCCGCCTGGGCAACTTGGTGAGACCTCATCTCTACAATAAATCAAAAAATCAGCCGGGCGTGGTAGCGCATGCCGGTAGTTCCAGCTACTTGGAAGTCTGAGGCAGAAGGATCCCCGGAGCCCAGCAGGTCGAGGCTGCGGTGGCCGGGAGCAGCCACTGCACTCCAGTCTGGGTGACAGAGTGAGACTCCAACTCAAAAAAAAAACCAATGCATCTCCCTGTTCTCCAGCTCCTGCAGTGATCATTCACAATAACTCTTGTTTTGCCATACCCTTGTCCACTTCTCCACCTCCCATGTTCTTCTGAAGCAAGTCCCAGGCATCACATCATTTCATCTTCATTATTTCAGCATGTAGCTCTAAAGAACACTTTAAAAATATAACAATATCATTATCACAACAAAAAACACAATAATTTCTTAATAGTATCACATAGCCCATCATTGCTCAATATTTCAGTTGCTTCATAAATATTATAAACTATGAATACCTTATTTATTTGACCCAGGATCCCCTTAAGATCCACCTGTTGCAATTGGTTGGTTTCTCTTCCATTTTTAAAAATCTTCTTCTGCTCCCTTCCTCCCTTCCTCCCTTCCTCCTTCTCTCTCTCTCTCTCTCTCTCTCTCTCTCTCTCTCTCTCTCTCTCTCTCTCTCTCTCTCACCTTTATGATTTGTTTGTTAAGATAGCAGGTTGTTTGCCTGTAGAATTTCCCGCAGTCTGGTTAGTTGGTTGGTTGGTTGGCTGGCTAGTTGGCTGGCTGACTGGTTGGCTGGTTAGTTTTCTGACTGCGTACTTGTGATCATTTACCATGTCCCTGTTTCCTGTATCTCCTGGTAATTGATAGTTGGATCTTGACGCTTTCTCGGATTGAGGTTTGTTTTGCGATTTTTTGATTTAGCAGGACAACTTGATAGGCAGAGCTGTGTTCTTCTATCAGGAGGCGCCTGATGTCAAGTCGTGTATTTTTTATTGATTTCAGCAGCCAATAATGTCCATTGCCTAGGCCATCAGCTCATTAGGGATTGCAAAATGATACTTTAATTCTTTCACTGCTTCTTCATCTATTGGCTGGAATACTTTTATATAGAGATACTTTCTCATTAACCACTTGGTCATGTGAGGTACAATTCAAATAAGAAAGGGAGGACAAATGCTTGATTCTTTCCCTCTATTTACCAGTTTTCTTTTTTCTTTTCTTTTTTTTTTTTTTTTTTTAGTTGGAGTCTGACTCTGTCGCCCAGACTGGAGTGCAGTGGCTGCTCCCGGCCACTGCAGCCTCAACCTGCTGGGCTCTGGTGATCCTTCCACCTCAGCCTTCTGAGTAGCCAGAATTACAGGTGCATGCTACCACATCAGGCTAATATTTTATTTATTGTAGAGGTGAGGTCTCACCAAGTTGCCCAGGCGGGTCTCAAACCCGCAGGCTCAGGCAGTCCACTCATTTCAGCCTCCCAAGGCACGGGATTACAGGCTGAGCCACTGAGCCCAGCTTATTTACTAGTTTTCAATATTATTAGTAGATTCTCCTTCCAAAGGTGGCTAATTGATGTTCTTTAAATACCACTGTGAACTCATGGATTAAAATATATCTAGTATGTTTCAATCTATTGAAGTTATTATCCTTAATAATGGTCAAATGGCCCCATCTTTGGTCAACGGGAGCCTTTTCCAGCTGACTCTCAAATCCTTTTGACACAACTCTAATAGATTTTGACGCCTTCCTTGCTACCTAGTATGATAAAATGGCCTGGTCTCATCTTGTTCATTTCTTGCTCCAGCCATTTCTTCAAGAAGTCCTGATTCCTTTTAATGAGAAATAATATATCATGGCCGCAAGCAGGGCACTAGCAATTCTCTTTGCTCCTGGGTTGGTCATTTGGTCATTGTTTCTTGACATTTTCAGAGGACAAGCTAGGAAATATATAGGGGTTTTTTTGGAAGATAAAATGCATCCTCTGTTCATATCGACACTTCTATATCTCAGGATTTTTTAAAAGCAGCAGAATCCCCAAAGGTGACACACATAGTTAAGAGTTTAATGCAGTAAGAACAGCAATAATAACAATGCCTTGTATTTCTAGAGCGGCATTCCAATTAAAAATGTATGACTTCTCAGCATCTTGTCGCCTCTATTCTTACCACATCTCTCTGAGAAATTGAGGCATCACGTAACTCATTTTACACGTGGGGCGAACAGAGCCCAAGGAAGTGTGAGCTGGAGCCAAGCTAGGACTCATTGCCCTTTGTCTCCTGCCTTCCTCTTCCATTTTTCCATGTGGCAAGCGCAAGATTTTTACAGACAGCCTTTGGCTTCTGTTCCCATTGAATTTCCACATAACTGTTGGGCTGTGCTTCTGTTGGTGCCTGCATCTCCTGGCACTTTCTAGAATCCTGAGTTAACATTCAAAATGCCTTAACGGGCCAGGCACTGATTCACACCTGTAGTTCTGCACTTTGGGAGGTGGAGGCAGGAGGATGTCTTGAGGCCAGGAGTTCCAGACCAACCTGGGCAACATAGCAAGATTCCATTTTTAAAAAATGTTTTAAGAAGTGTCTTAACATACACAAGTTATTGCTCCCAGAATCTCTTTGTTAATGAGCCTCTTCCAAAGGACTTCCTCCTAGTGAGTGGAAATAAATAACACAAGGTATAATAAGTGCATGCCGTGACCAGCAGGCTGAGGGAAACAGCCTCCTGTCCATCTCTGAAGGGGAGCTGGGTTAGGTTTTTAAATGATTACTTTCCTACTTCCATGTCACTGGGGTCATTTTTGAAAGCTAGTAGTTCATTGGAACGGTCCTTCCCTACCTACAGAGTACTAGTGTGTAAAGTTTCAAGGTTGAGTTCAGCTCAAAAATCGGAATTTAATATTGTGGAATCACAAGGAAAAAAAGCAATCAGGCCTTCTCTTGGAGTTTTTGGAGCAGAATCTGTGTTACCACACACACGTGTTTCTCACTTGTCAGAAGTTTCTTCACTTGTCTGAAGAGCTCTGGAGTAATCAAGTAAACGCACTCTTTTCTCCCACTCTGCCCCTCCCCCTTTTATCTTTCAGTGTCTGTGGGGTTTGAATATGAGACCTGCCCCAGTCTGATCCTCTGGGAGAAAAGGACAGCCCTCCTGCAGGGATTTGAACTGGACCCTTCCAACCTTGGAGGCTGGTCCCTGGACAAGCACCACATCCTCAATGTTAAGAGTGGTATGTGAGCACATCTCCCTTCCCAAATATGCCATCCTCACGTTTCTGGAAGCTTCTCTCCAGCCTTGTCATTTAGGTGGATGCTGTTTCCCTTCCTTCAGCCATTTGTTACCAAGTGCCCAAAATGCCCACAGGTTTTCTCACCTTCTCTTTTTAAATATCAAAGAAAGTTGGGCTGATTTGCCCAGGGCATCAGACTTCTTGTACCTCACAACTGTCTTCAATTGTTCCCTGAAATGTCACATTACCCAAGGCTGCAACATCTCAGAGCATCCCTCCCTCCACCCTGAGAAGAAGCTGGAGAGCTTCCCAAAGGTTGAAACTTCCTAATATTTCTCTCCACCCTGTCACTTCCCTCACCCCCAGTAGGCCAATGCATGTGTTCTCCCAGGAGCCTACAGTAACTCTTCCCACCCCTCACCTGCAGGAATCCTACACAAGGGCACTGGGGAAAACCAGTTCCTGACCCAGCAGCCTGCCATCATCACCAGCATCATGGGCAATGGCCGCCGCCGGAGCATCTCCTGTCCCAGCTGCAATGGCCTTGCTGAAGGCAACAAGCTGCTGGCCCCGGTGGCTCTGGCTGTGGGAATCGATGGGAGCCTCTATGTGGGTGACTTCAATTACATCCGGCGCATCTTTCCCTCTCGAAACGTGACCAGTATCTTGGAGTTACGGTAAATGACCACATGGGCAACTGTTGCTATCTTGCCTTTCATGGCTCCTGGGTTTTCCTGGGTCAACGGGGCCGTGTTTGGGGTTCTCCAGAGAATATATAGTCTGTGTGATCAAAACCTAGGCTCAGAAATCAATAAGAATGTGGGGAAATGTCTTGTTTGTCTATAAAACGCCAAAGGAATATCAACAACTGACTTACAAAAGGTAAAGGCTTCAGTCTCCAGACTGACTGGAGAAGGACCAAGCCTTTTTTTTTTATTATTTTTAAAAAATTCTTTAGAAAATTCTGATACACATCAAAGTTTGAGAACCACTAATGTCCACGTTCTACATGAAAAATGTTACATTGAGCCCCTCTATTGCAAACACTGTATAAATTCTCTGTCTTTGCACATTCACTGGGATATGACTTAGCTTTGCTGTGTAGGCCTTACTAGGTGACATCTGACCACCCCAGCAGATTTTTCCTGGCCACTGTTTGCTACTAGTCTGAAGTCCAGACTCCTCTGTGCTGGGAAAATATTGACCCCTAAAAGCTCTTGGACGTGGTCTTCCCCAAAAGTTGATTTCAGCCCCTCAATCCAGAGAAGAACTGTAGATAGAGGGAGAAATAAGGTCTAGACAGATGGGGGAAATTTTATTCAACGAATATCTGATAAATGTATACCATGTGCCAGGGACTATCTGGCAAGGAAAAAAAGTGGTGAACAAGCAAAGCCCCTGTTGTTGGGTCTGTGGTTTGTAAGAAGCTGCAGACCAAGTCATGCAGGCAATAAAAATATAATTTCAACAGCATTAAGGAAAATCAAACAGGGTCAGAAACAGGGACTATGGTGGGGGGAAGAAAATAGGGAGGCACTTAAGATAAAGTAGTCTGAGAAAACTCTCATACTAGTTGGCATCCAAGCTGGGGTCCCAGTGATGAGGTCAGCCATGATGAGAGCAGATGAGAGAAAAACATTCCTATCCCAGGCAGAGAGAAATTGTGCAAAAGCCCTAATCTCAATCACCTGGGCTCTTTAAGGATGCATAGAAGTTTCGTGTGGCAGGAAGGTGGTAAACTCAGGGAAGAGCGTCTTAGTCTTAGTCTTAGAGGAGGTCGGTGAGTTGGTAGGGGACCGATGCATCAGGGTCTTACTGGCCATGTAGACAAGTGTACGTTGTATTGGAGTCCAGTGAACGAACACTGGAGGTTGAAGGAGGCAGTGGGCGGGGTTGACATGGTCTGATTTGCATCTTTTAAAGATGACTCAGGCTGTGTGGAGAGTAGACTGTAGGAGTGCAGGAATGGAGGCAGGAAGCCCAGAAGGAGACTGCAGTGACTGTCCAGGATTGGGGTGATATGATTTGGACCAGGATGGTAGCAGAAGAGAAGGAAGTGCCCCAATTTGGATATATTTTTAAGGCAAACCTGATAGGACTTGCTGATGGATCAGGTGTAAGGAATGAAAAGAGAAAGAGAAGGAAATCAAGGGCCCTGCCTGGGACTTCAGCCTGACAGCTGAGTGGATGGTGGCACCTTCTGATGCAGCCTCAGTCACTGTGGGAAAGACTTAGAGGAACCACAGGTTGCACTTGCATTTTAGTGTCTTTGAGGCCCCTTCTGGGAGAGAGGTCAGTGGCCTGACTACCAGCAACTGCTGCTGAGTGTTCTTGGGAGTCGAAACTGTGCCAGCACCAGGAGGGACAAAAAGAGAGAAGAAGATACAAGCTGCGCCCTAAGGACGCTGCGGCCTCAATGTCCAGGGGGCACTTCCTGTGTGCTGGACTCAAAGTGTACTGAAGGGATGAAATGCAGACTCAAAGTGCCCCACGCAAGGGAGACAGATGGTGCCCGGGGAAGTCACTGCCATTCACGCAGAGCCAAAGAGCCAAAGACCAACCATCCTAGAGATACAGTGTGTGGGGGGGGTGGGAATCATGGGGTGGAGGCAGAGGATACAGTAACCAAAAGATACACAATGAGAGCAAGAAGGAAGCAGATACCCCTCAAGCTATCAAGCTGTCAATCAGACAAATCACTTGTCCTAGACATCCCGACACAGGTTCCCTTCCCAAGATGCTTTTCCATTTCTTATGCTAGGAAAGCCCCCTCTTCTCAGGCACCCTGTGGGTAAGGAGAGCCGGGGAAAAGACCGGAAGGGGTGAAGGTAGCCTCAAGTTTTTCCAAGGCCTGCAGGAAAAAAAAAGGGCTGAATACTTGCATCTGGCTTTTGTGGTCCTCAGGCCCTTCTTCCTTTGCTATGGCTTCCCTCTGCCCAGAGGCAAAGCAGCCCTTGTCTGGTGTCTTCCCATCTCCCCACCTGGACTCATGCTGCTTACTCTGCTTCGAATACCTCCGCTAGCTAACCCTTCGCATCCTGTCCACCTGCAAAGCCCCGTTAGAGGGCTGCCTCTTCCATGAAGCCTGGTCTCCCCAGCAGAAGTAATTCCCACCGTCCTCCGGGTCGCTTGCCTCTCCGATTTCCCATTAGAGCTGACACCACTCACTGTCTTGTTCCATTTTTTTCCATGTATGTCTTCAGGGCCCGAGTGTGTGACCCGGGTAGTGAAGATCCCTTGGTCATCTATGCCCCTCAATGCCTAGAGCAGGGCCTGCTCCACGATAGGTGCTGGAAATAGGTTGCTCAAATTAACGAAAACACAGACCAGTCTCCTCTCTCCTGTTGGAATTGGTCCCTGATTCCAGAGCTCTCAGGTTGTGGATGGTACAGTGGCCCAATCAGAGCAAGCCACACCCACGTGGTGACATTGAGGACTCCCAATTTCCCTCGACAGCTGTGTGAGTTTTTTTCCCCTTTTTTAAAATGGCCTTTAGATTTGTTCTTGCTTTCATCAGCCAGGTACCCAGAGCCGATTAGAAGTTAAGCTTTTACAAGAACACTGGTTTGATGCTTCTTTTCTTTCCATTACATACCTGAAAACAAAGGGCTGTCAATCCCCTCTCTTCAAAACAGCACCCAGCAGGGGGAGGGTGGAGGGAGGAAGAGGCCTGTCTTGCTTATGTCTTTTCTCCATTGTGAGACAGCAGCTGAATGATTCCATTTCGGGAGTCAGTGCCCATCCCTGTCTCGGCTACCCGCCCCCAGAGCAGAGCCTCTGAGTTGGAATCCTATTTCAATGTCCCCTTGGCTCTCTTGCTGTCCTTCTCCCTCTCTCCTTCCTTTGCCTGTCTAAGACATGCAGGGGCAGAGTTCTACACACTTGGATAGCTTCTGATGCTACAAAGAGCCTTCTCTTAGGTCAAATGGTCAGCACCTATGTGCTCGGTTAAGCTGCAATTTAGGACATTTTCAATACCCGTTTTCCCAAAAAGAGCCTGATATCACACCTTTTAGTAGCCCATCTTTCTTTCCTATAATTATCACCCTCTCCAGGTGGTCTTTGGAAAACCTAGCCCTCTGGAGCACAGGAAATGTGTCCGGGTCACTAACACTTTAGGGTGGATTCCCCTCAAAGGAAAATCCCTCTTCCTTTCCCAGTTGAGAGCATCTTAGGAGTTAGATAGTATAGGAATTAGACCCCTGTAAAAGGCAGTAAATAATAAGGGGTGGGGCAATGTCTCTCTACCTTTTCTTAACTTGGCCCCTTTTAATAAACCTAAGAATCTCAGCCAGGCAAAGTGGCTCACACCTGTAATCCTAGCACTTTGGGAGGCCAAGGTGGGAGAATTGCTTAAGCCCCAGAGATCGAGACCAGCCTAGGCAGAGTAGCAAGACCTCATCACTACAAAAATAAAAAATAAAAAAATTAGTCGAGCATGGTGGTGCATGCCTATAGTCCCAGCTACTCTGGAGGCTGAGGCAGAAGGATCACCTGAGCCCAAGAGGTCAAGGCTGCAGTGAGCCATGATCATGCCACTACATTCCAGCCTGGGTGACAGAGTGAGACCCTGTCTCCAAAAACAAAAACAAAAACAAAAACCTTGAACAAGGATGAGGACAGATCCAGATTTCACAAGGCCTAAAGCAATTTTGGGAGCATTCTCTAAGAAAAAAAAATTGTAAGTATAAAATAAGAAAAGAAACTAGGCATGGTGGCTTATGCCTGTAATCCCAGCACTTTGGGAGGCCAAGGCTTGAAGACTGCCTGATTCCAGGGGTTTGAGACCAACCTGAGCAACTTTGTGAGATCTTGTCCCTGCAATAAGTCAAAAAATTAGCAGGCATGGTGGTGTGTACCTGTAGTCCCAGCTATTTGGAAGGCTGAGGCAGAAGGATAGCCTGAGCCCAGCAGATTGAGGCTAAGGTGGCTGTGAGCATGCCACTGCACTCCAGCCTGACCAACAGAGTGAGACTCCAACTCAAAAAAAAAAAAAAACTGAGAAAAGAAATTGAATATTATTTAAGATGAGAAAAAAAAATTTTTGAAAATGTTTAAAAATCCAGCAACTGGCGCAAACATCACAAAATCCAGACAGATAACCAAATAATTGTGTTAACATCTATGACACTTCCATGATACTTGTTTTCTACACTTTTTGGCTGCATACTCTTTAATTGTCTTTTAATATCACAGTTATTTTTTAATTTCATTATAGAAAGAATAAAGAACTATTCTATCTTTTCTCCTGTATGGCTGATCAGAATTTGTTTCAGATTATTGAAAAATTAGAAAACTTTTTTAATGTTCACAATTGATTATTGGTGATATGTAAATTGCCAGAGTTACAAAACTTGGGAAACCCTTTATCAAGTTTTCTTTGTGGCATTTCTAAGCATTTCCACTCTCCTTGTGGAATGAATAATCTAAATGCTCTTTGGATTGATGCTCATTATCTAGCTTGTTATTAATGTCCTTGTAGTAGTGAGATATGAATTCTATATCAGGCCTTACACTTTCTACAGTGATGCTCGATAAATCAACCCAGTGGGCAGGAGCACCTCTAAAGCCACTTCTATTCCAGAATGGCTAGCAATACATTAACTGGACACTGAAGGGTCTATACACCATGTAAGCACATCCTTCTAAAACTAAACTAAATGTATCCCAAGTCAACTCCCCTTTAGTTAGAACAACAATAGCAACAACAACAAAAAGAAAAACTGTGGCTATACCAGTTCCACTCTACCCAAGGGGAAAATGACAGACAGGGGGAGTTGGAAGAGAAAGAGACAACAGTCTCAACTGATTGTAGCTTTGTAATTTGAAACAGAACATGAGGGATTGGACTTAGTCCAAGTGCTGGCTGCCCAGCACTAGGGGAATCAGCCTCATTCCTTGCTTCTTTCACTCAAGAACCCACTTTCCCAGTCCTCAGTCTCCCCTGGGCTCTCCACTAAGTATCTGCAATACACAGATGAGTAAGCCATGTCCTGTTCACAAAGAAGTGTGGAAGACAATCACACAAACATAAATCACAAGATGATGACAGCTCTACAAGACAGCCTGAGAATGCTAGGAGAGACCCTGAAACCTTCACAGAGTCATTGAGTCTCTGCAGCGTGAAGGGCTAATCCATCTGTATTCTTAAATCTGAGACACCACTTATTCCTCGAAGGGTTCACCTAGATGGTCAGTGTTATTGAGGACATGCACACAAAGCCCAGGCCTGGCCCTTGTAAGGAGGGCGTCTATATGCATCTTCATCGACCGACGCATGATGCTCTTATTTTGATTTGTGGCCTGCTAAGCACCCAACCTGCTATGACCCCAGACTAGAATGGCAGTGGCCTCAGCCTTTCTCCAAAGCTCATATTCATGTGATCATTTGAGCTCTATATACTCTCCAGCGACTTGGTCCCTCACCTCTGCCCTTCTCCGTCCCCCAACACAGATAGTATATTAATCAACTTAAAGCAGAGTTGTTCTTAGGAAAGAAGTAGGTCAGGTCTGCAGACCCAAATCCTATCCAGTCTTTTTTACAAAATCTTGACTAAAAAAAAAAAGTGAAATTGATATTGCAATAATTAAGAGCCAAATATGACTACCACTGGTGGCAGATAACATTTCACTTTCATTAAGCAGTATAAAATAGATGCGCGAATTCCCGGCTGCCACCCTGACACACCAGGCTTTGCAAAATGAATCTTAAATTGCACTATGTCAGTCAGCACTCAGGAGTTATCAGCATCATTTAATTAACTTTTTTTTTTTTTTTTGCAAAAACTAACACATTGGAATAAAATTTAAAAATGTAATCCCTATGCAAACCCATCACTAATGATGGCCCCCGGCAGAGGCCTGAGCTACATGTAAGCAGGAATCGGGGCATTAAACTCTCTTTGTCCCTTTCCTGAAGCCTCCCCCTCAACTGGAAGGAAGAGAAAGGTGGGGAGCTTCTTCCATGTTGGTCTAGAAGCCTCAAGAATGGGAGCAATTCTCCTTCCTTGAGACCCTTGTGTCCCTTTGTCTCCCTAATGCTAACTTTCAGCCACTTTCCTATTGAAATTCAATATATTTTTGCCCTTAAAACAAAAATTTTAAAAAGAAAATATTGACTAGTTCTCCAAGAAGGACTGATCACTGGCGTCTTTGGCTACAATTGCAAGAGCATGTTATTACCTGTAAATTTAATTTGTGGATGTTATCGCAGTATTGGATGTCACCTGTGAGAAAGAATGCATATTTGGGGTCCCACACCAAGTGAGATGGGGAGAAGGAAGATGGCCTGGAGCAGGGATAGGAAATGGGTCAGTCTCTTGGAGTTCAACAGAGCCTTTGCCCAACTGCGAAAGAGTGTGGCCAGAAAACAACTCCTTCTCTTGAGTGGTATACTGATGCTACTCTGTAATGTTCCAATGGAAAATAGAGGGTACAAGTGTTACCATGCCCCTTTCCACACCCAGGGCAGGCATTACAAAGGAGTCACAGTATCCTTATAGCTGAATTTGAATTTGACTTTTAAAATCCTGCTACCACCACACTCCCAGCAGCCATTGCAAGTCAGTAGATGTTGGCACCCAAGATGAAACCCATTTGCCATCTCTTCATTAGTCAGAGGGCCTATTTCACCTGATGCCACCTGTGTCTCATGGCAGCCACATTGCTGATCAGAGAATTCATGCAGTTCTGTCCAGATTTTTCAATGTCTGGGAGGAGTCCAAAATCAGGGGTTCTTCTCAAGTTACTGAGCCAAGAGCTGTCAATTACAGGGGAAAAAAGAAAAAGACTGCCTTTACTGGGCCCCTTTATACAAGAAACAAAAATGTTATGTTTGCTTTATCATCAATTCTTCAGCTAACTGTTTGTTCTTTTTTCCTTTCTGTTTTCTTTCTATAAAGAAATAAAGAGTTTAAACATAGGTAAGATGAAGAACTCTTTCCCATATAATTTGATATGGTTCGTTTGCTTCCTTGTGTTTGCTTTTTTGTTTTGTGCTTCTTGTGTAATGTTGTATATTTTTATGTACCAAATATATAACTTTTTATGTGCTAATTGTGTGTTGTGGATATGATAAGCTTTAGCAATTATGAAATGCAGTCAAAAAGCAACCAAATAAGCTGACAGTAATTAGAATTTCCGGGAGATGCAAGTGCAAGATAATGAACCCTCAGCGAACTTTTATCCCGACTGCTCAGTGCAGTCCATAATTGGGCTAAACAGTTGAGGCAAACTTCTGGCTTTTGTAAATGCTGGACTGGGTTCACAAAAGCTTTAATGAACTGGAAACGGGTCAAAAACTCATTTTCAACTCATTAATGATTTTTTCCCCCTAGATGTATGGTCATTCAAAAAAAAAAGTTAATTGCCAATCTGCTGGTCAGAATGAGTCCAACCGTCAGATGCACTGAGAATTTTCGTGGAGTTAAATCACTTTTGAGGCGTATGAAGGATGTAGGCCAAGTACTCTTTGTCTAAATGGCCTTGGTCATTTCATTGATCCAAGGTTATCATTTAAAACCGTACAGTCATAATTCACAGATAAAGCGTAAAATTCCCATAGATGTTCAAGCACACATATACTGCACTAAAATGGATGGAACATCAGTTTTCTTGAAGAAAAGTAGCCTTATTTTTACTTGGAAGAGAAAAACCAAAACAATTTATTCCACTACTCAAAAGAATACTTTTCCTCACTCCTTGAAATGAAACATGGAGGGGGCTCCTTGGTGATATTAGGTCAGAATTAGACAAAGAGTAGGGTCACATTGCACAAGATCATCATAGGAAAAAGTTCATACAGAGAAAAAGTCCTCTACCTCCTTCTTCTCAGGCACCCTAAAATTGGCTGGTTATAGACACCGCATTTGAGCCAAATTTTTTAAAGAAGCAGAAATGCCCCGGAAGGACATTTTTTGAGGAAACTCAGATACCTCATTTGATCTTGGCCACAGCCAAAGTTGTAGAAGTACATTTGTCCCTCTGACCTGAGCATCTCTGCAAGAATCTTGATTGAAATAAATATGAGGCCATGGGGAAGAACGGTCACCCCAAGCAAGAACTGGCCTCCCGCCCCACTGCCTGCTCTTCCGCCAGAGATTTTGAAAAGTCTCCTTGAATCAGGCTCCCTAGAAAGTCCAAAATTAATTATCTCACTCATAGATAGGCACAGATGTGCAATGTCTTGATCCTTCTGTTGATCTTGCCAGCTCCTGTTCATTCAGTACCAGAGTGCAGCATCTAATTAAGAAATGGCATGAATTTTTCCCTTTCTGCCCTAATTTGTTTTGCATATATAGATATTCTCTAATGACTTAATAGCCAAAAAGGAAGAAAGGAAAAATCAGGAAGGAAAGAAAAGGAACCAGGTAGTCTACTCTTCCAAACTAGTTACCTGGGCTGGCATTTTAAAAAGACCTTGACTTCTATCTGGTTCAATTATGTGTCTTAATAGCAACCTGAGGAGAAGCTGGAATTAAAGATGGTCTCAACTCACAAATTGTTCCTAAAAATAGCTTCTTAGTTCTTGTTTTCCTAAAATCAGGGAAGAACCCCAATGGTAGTGTTTGAATTAGTAATTTGCCAGCTAATGTCTACAGGGCAAATGCATCCAGCATTATCATCACCCTCACCTTGCCCTCACCTCTCTCAGGCCCTCCCCTCCCATCGTTCCAAAGCACAATCGAAAAGTAGCAGGGGAAAAAAAAGGACTGTGCTCATTGTAGGCCTGTGGTACCAAAACCTGCCCTTCCACATGGGGGCAGAGAGGCAAATACTGTTTGCATCCTAGAGGTGGTGATTTTTACAACCAGTGTAAGGATTGCGTGAGTACCCATCTGGTCCCAACCTCCAATGAGTAGCAGACACTACAAAGGGAAGAACCACAGGGTTTTGACCCAGAAGAAGCATTCTTGATGATCCCATTTGATTTCTTCATCTCTCAAATAAGAAAGCTAGGACCCAACTCAGTCAAATGTCTTACCACACTGAGTAACAGTAAAGAAGCCCTGAGGCTGGGCATTGGGGGTGGCTCTGGGGAGCCTCCCATCGAAAATTTAGGAAAACTCCAGGTTGCCCCAGGATTCATGATGTAGTAGCTTGGCGGCATTGAGGAGGCATAGATTGACAAGAGAACATTGTCTCATGGAAATGTTCCTCCACCCCCCAACCTGAGAAAATACTAAGCCCCTGGGGGGAAGCAAGGGAGGCTGGCACACACATGTTCCGTGGTTGGTCTTGAACAGCTGTCCTGCTCATAGGCACAGGACTGGAGTGGGCTCTCACATTCTAGCTAAATGAAGCAACAGTCGTTTTGCATGATGGGAAACAATGAATTCTAGGATAGCTAAGAGGACCGGAGTCCAGTTAGAAGTAGCTAAGAGCCATGATGTGTTAGAACACCGAGTGTGATGTTAGATTCTTTCCAGTTCACTAAAGTAGAAAGACATTAGAGAAGGTGAGAGTCTCGCTAGGGTTTTTGTCATCTGTTTGAACCAGGAGGCCAGCTGCACAGCCCCCTCCTCATTTCTCTTTGTGCTTCTTCTACCAAAGCAACAACCCGGCGCACAAGTACTACTTGGCCGTGGACCCTGTGTCCGGCTCGCTGTATGTGTCTGACACCAACAGTCGCAGGATCTACCGTGTCAAGTCTCTGAGCGGAGCCAAAGACCTGGCCGGGAATTCCGAAGTGGTGGCAGGGACCGGAGAGCAGTGTTTGCCCTTTGATGAAGCCCGCTGTGGGGATGGAGGGAAGGCAATCGATGCGACCCTGATGAGCCCACGAGGTAAAGACCGCCAAGGAAACGTCCCCCACCCCAGAGAGAGCTTGCCACCACCTTGGCTTTCTTCTCATTGGAGCTACACTAAGCCCAACAGTCCAAAACACAGCCGGCCCTACATTGAATGCATAGAGATTGCTTTGGGTGTGTGGATGGGTGATTAAAAAGAAAAGAAAAAACGTATTTACTTATGAATCCAAAGTAAACTTTCTCCACCTATGCTACAAATGAAAAGTGGAATGGATTGGGCCTGGAGGTTTCTGACTGCTGCCAGTCATGGGCAGTCAGAGGAAATGTGAACCCAATGGCCCCAGAGCCAGTTGCATGGGTTGGAGGCAGAACAACATCCAGCTAGAGGTCTCTGGTCACTCCCAGACTTTCAAGTTAGGCAATAATGTATATAAAGTCCAAAGCACAGTATCTGACATGTTGTAAATGCTCAATAAATGATAGTAATTAAGAGTGAGATGGCCAGGCTCGGTGGCTCAGCCTGTAATCCCAGCACTTTGGGAGGCAGAGGCAAGTGGATTGCCTGAGCCTGCGGGTTCAAGACCAGCCTGGACAACTTGGCGAGACTTCATCTCTGCAAAATTTTTAAATATTAGCCAGTGTGGTAGCACACGCCTGTAGTTCTGGCTACTTGGAAGACTGAAGCGGAAGGATCGCCTAAGCCCAGTAGGGTGACGCTGGAGTGACCATGAGTGTGCCACGGCACTCTAGCCTGGGTGACAGAGTGAGACTCCAACTCAAAAAATAAAAAAAGAATGGAGGCCAGCATGATGGCTCATGCCTGTAATCTCAGCACTTTGAGAGGCCAAGGAAGGAGAATTGCTTGAGCCCAGGAGTTCAAGATGAACCTGGGCAACATAGCAAGACTTCATCTTTACAGAATGTCAAAAAAATTAGCCAGGCATGCTGGTGCATGCCTGTAGTCCCAGTTACTCAGGAGACAGAGGAGGGAGGATCACTTGAGCCCAGGATTCTGAGGCTGCAGTGAACTGTGATTGCGCCAATGCCCTCCAGTCTGGGTGACAGCGTGAAAACTAAACAAAAAAAAGATAAATATAATATCCAGGGGTCGCCCAGCTTGGTGGCTCACATCTATAATCCCAGCACTTTGGGAGTCCAAGGTGAGAGGATTGCCTGAGCCCATGGGTCTAGACAAGCCCGGGCAACTTGGTGAGACCTCATCTCTACAATAAATCAAAAAATTAGCTAGGTGTGGTGGCGCATGCCTGTAGTTCCAGCTACTTGGAAGGCTGAGGCAGAAGGATCACCTGAGCCCAGCAGGTCGAGGCTGCAGTGGCCATGAGCATGCCACTGCACTCCAGCCTGGGCGACAGAGTGAGAGACTCCAACTTAAAAAAAAAAAAAAAAAATCCAGGGGTCGAGGATGGAGGGGCCTGTGGATCTCTATTTGAAAATTACTAAAAGGCTAGACGTGGTGGTTCATGCCTATAATTCCAGCACTTTGGGAGGCCAAGGTGGGAGTATTGCTTGAGGCCAGGAGTTTGAGATCATCCTGGGCAATATAGTGAAACCTCATCTCTACAAAAAAATCCAAAAAATCAGCTGGGCATTATAGTGCGTGCCTTTAGTCTCAGCTACTCAGGAGGATGAAGCAGATGAATCGCCTGAGCCCTGGAAGTTGAGGCTGCTATGAGTTGTGATCAGGCCACTGCATTCCAACATGGGTGACAGAATGAGAACTCAATTAAAAAAAAAGTCAAACAGAAATGACTAAAAATACTTAAGGCTAAGGAGCAATCATTTGAGATCCCAATTCCTGTAAGCATTTTTAGCTACCATAAAAGCAGTGGGCAGGATGGATTAAAGCGGCCAAGACTTGTACTTGGGCAGACGGAAAAAAAAATAGAGAACACTGGTCTCAGCAGGGGAATGCTATGTCCCCCCAGGGAATTGAATTGCTGGTTGGAGTCAGGGCTTAATTGGGATGTTCCTGGAGAATACACTTTGAATTATCAGTCTGTGACTGCAAGAACCTTTGTTTCTCAACCATATTATTACAATCAGCTGAGAAGGGTATCCAAGTAATTTGCTAATAATTTTTAGAGCAAGGACCTTTGGAAATAACTTGTTGTTTTTTTTTTTTTTTTTTTGAGTTAGAGTCTCATTCTGTTGCCCAGGCTAGTGTGCAGCGGCACGCTCACGGCCACCTCAGCCTCGACCTGCTGGGCTCAGTCAATCCTTCCGCCTCAGCCTCCCAAGTAGCTGGAACTAAAGGTGTGCACCACCACGCCCAGCTGATTTTTTTTATTTATTGTAGAGACAAGGTGTCGCCAAGTTGCTCTGGCTGTTCTCGAACCCCTAGGCTCAGGCAATCCTCTCACCTCTGCCTCCCAAAGTGCTGGGATTACAGGCGTGAGCTACCATGCCCGACTGAAAATAACTTTTTTTTTTTTTTTTTTGAGTTGGGGTCTCACTCTGTCGCCCAGACTGGTGTGCAGTGGCCGCTCCCGGCCACCGTAGCCTCGACCTGCTGGGCTCCGGCGATCCTTCCGCCTCAGCCTTCCGAGTAGCCGGAATTACAGGCGCGCGCTACCACGCCCAGCTGATTTTTGATTTATTGTAGAGATGAGGTCTCACCAAGTTGCCCAGGCGGGTCTCAAACCCATGGTCTCAGGCAATCCACTCACCTCAGCCTCCCAAAAGCGCGGGGTTACAGGCTGAACCACTGAGCCCGGCTGAAAATAACTTCTAAAGCAAGCAGATGTGAGACTATTTCCTCACTCATTCATTCACTCCCAGCCTGGGTTCATTTGTGGCCAGAGGTACTTTCTTAAGTAGGAGGGAGGTGAATGGGGATACAGTCGGCGCCCCCATGGACTCCACAGATCCCAGCATTTCTCTCGGGCAGAGAGAAAGGGTCTTGCCTTAAAAGGCTGAGAACCACTGCTCGGAGCGTGCTAACCCACCCCACTGAGGTCCTTGGTCTAAGCAAAGTGTGCCTGGCAAGGCACTCCCTGCCCCCCAGCCCATGAGACCTACTCCATTCCAAGCGATATCTCCCACCACTTGTCTTGTCCAGGTATTGCCGTAGACAAGAACGGACTCATGTATTTTGTCGACGCCACCATGATCCGGAAGGTGGACCAGAACGGAATCATCTCCACACTACTGGGCTCCAATGACCTCACTGCTGTCCGGCCACTGAGCTGTGATTCCAGCATGGACGTAGCGCAGGTGGGACTCTCTCTTCTTATCACTGAGCAACACCTGCTTCTTGACCTGAAGTCCTCACCAACTTCTTGTTTGGGTTGGAAGTGGAATGAGAGGGAAGAGGTGGGGATGCAGATCACAGGTTTGTTTGGAGAAGGTCTGAGATGCACGAGACAGAAAAATAGAATGGAAGATGTCAGGAGTAAGAGAGAGAGAGAGAAAGATTCTGTTCAAAGATGAGCTGGTGACACACTCCAGCCGTGGCAGATTATAGGGTGGAAGTTGCTGTGTAATTACCTTCCTTCTCCATCATTATTACAGGTTTGAGAATGTACCGTACCGGGTTCAATGTCAATCCAAACTTCCCTGTTAATCGGAAATGATTGCATCCTCACTGTATAAACCTTTACTTTGTGCGGTAGTAACTAGAGAAGAGCCCTCTGCAGTAGCCCCCAGAGTGTGTGTTTAGTCTGAGCCCTTTCGAAAGCAGAGAACAGAGGCTCGCTCAAACATACAACATTTGTTCTCAAACGGCCTGGCACACACGTTCACCCTTTCTATAACGGACTTTTCAACCCTTTGGCCAACCTCATAAATTTCAGCTCAAATTCTAACAACAAACTGACAACTTGCAACTGAGATTTTTGTTTCAAATTCCACAGAGAAAAAAATGTGTTCAATTCATTTTTTTTCAAGCAAACACTCAAAGTTGTAGTTTGCTGACCAGCCTGCACTTTGACTTTGACTGTCCTTGGGTGAAGGCAACCTTCCAAGCCACGTGGCTTCTTTTTGTGAATTAGATCCAGGTGTCTCCTCTAAATGAATATAGACTCCTCAGGGCCTCGATTTGAGGAGCAGGGTGTGAGATGGCGTGAGATGGATTGCACTGGTTTCTTGTGCAGTGAACTACCTGTGCAACCATCTATGATAGCTCTGACTCTGGTCCAATCATCTGGGGCTACCAAGAATCATAGGTTGAGCTGGTGGTCTGTTCTAATCATGGCAGATGATATAAAAGGAGACATTTTTTTACATGGTCTCTTCATTGTGTACGCTTAGCATGGGCAATGGGCAACTGGTTCCATGATGAGCATTTCTAATACAGTGTGTTCATATCTTAGTCCATTTTGCATTACTATAAAAGAATACCTAGGCTGGGCAACATAGCAAGAATTCGTCTCCACAGAAAATAAAGATAAATTAGCTGGGCATGGTGGCGCATGCCTATAGTCCCAGCTGTTCAGGAGGCTGAGGCAGGAGGATCCTTTGAGCCCAGGAGGTCGAGGGTGTGGTGAGCCGTGATTGTGGCACTGTACCCCAGCCTGGGCAAAAACATAAAAATAAAGGAATACCTGAGACTGGGTTATTTATAAAGAAGTGAGGTTTATTTGGGAGGCCAAGGGAGTCTCTCCTTCCCTCTCCTCTTCCCCCTTCCCTCCCCATTCCTGCTCCTCTCAGGCAAGAGAGGGAACAAGAGAGAGGAAGAGAAAAGGGAGGAAGGTGCCAGGTTCTTTTTGACAAATCGGTTCTCTTTGAAACTAATAGAGCCAGAACTCATGGCATCCATCCCCATGATCCAAACACCTCCCACCAGGCCCCACCACCAACACTGCAGATCAGATTTCTGGAGGAGATTTGGAAGAGACTAACACCCAAAGTACATCAGTTAGTAAAAGGCGAAGTCTTTCTTCCTAGATGCATAAAGCCAGCATAAGTGAACGTATTAAGGCCCGTTCTCTAATCCAATACCACGTCATCCACAGGTTCGCCTGGAATGGCCAACAGACCTTGCCGTCAACCCCATGGATAACTCCCTGTATGTTCTAGAGAACAACGTCATCCTGCGGATCACTGAGAACCACCAAGTCAGCATCATTGCAGGACGCCCCATGCACTGCCAGGTTCCTGGCATTGACTACTCGCTTAGCAAACTAGCCATTCACTCTGCTCTGGAGTCAGCCAGTGCCATTGCCATCTCTCACACTGGGGTCCTCTACATCACCGAGACGGATGAGAAGAAGATCAACCGTCTACGCCAGGTAACAACCAATGGGGAGATCTGCCTTTTAGCTGGGGCAGCCTCAGACTGCGACTGCAAGAACGATGTCAATTGCAACTGCTACTCAGGAGATGATGCCTATGCGACGGACGCCATCTTGAATTCCCCATCATCCTTAGCTGTAGCTCCAGACGGCACCATCTACATCGCAGACCTTGGAAATATTCGGATCAGGGCTGTCAGCAAGAACAAGCCCGTTCTTAATGCCTTCAATCAGTATGAGGCTGCATCCCCTGGAGAGCAGGAGTTGTACGTCTTTAACGCCGATGGCATCCACCAGTATACCGTGAGCCTGGTGACAGGGGAATACTTGTACAATTTCACTTATAGCGCCGACAATGATGTCACTGAATTGATTGACAATAATGGCAATTCCCTGAAGATACGTCGGGACAGCAGTGGCATGCCCCGTCATCTGCTCATGCCCGACAATCAGATCATCACCCTCACTGTGGGCACCAACGGAGGCCTCAAGGTCGTGTCCACACAGAACCTGGAGCTTGGCCTCATGACCTATGACGGGAACACTGGGCTCCTAGCCACCAAGAGTGATGAAACAGGATGGACAACTTTCTACGAGTAAGTGGGTTTGTAAAGTATCTCTGAAGAGTACGTACCCTGTCCCAGCTGGCTTCAGGATTGGCTGTTCATGTGGTGTTTTAAATTGCTTAGTCACGTTGTCTTCCTAACTTTAATGATTTCTTAGGGCCTCATCCCCTCCTCCTGACTCTTAAATGATCTGCTTTATTGGGGCTCTGATACTGAGCATCCTCCCGACGAGAGTTGGGAATTCCTGTTGCCTGCTTGCCGTTCAAATTTCAGGATATTGGACACGCACAGCACCTGGGAGATAAAGTGTTGATTAACTTTGCTGATTATTCATGTTTGCCATGGGTGCGGAAATTAGAACCTAAAAGGCAAGATCCCAGTGGGGCTCCTGTAATTTGCCAATAGGTCCAGTAACACACTTGATTGCACAGACAGGTAGATAAACTCTGAATTTCCTCTTTAGCAGAAGCAAATCGATACAGATAAAGTGCTAGGTATATTAAAAGATGCAAGAGCTGGTCATATTTCCCCTAACAATTATCTCATACTTAATAGTCCTCTCTCTTGTTGTGCCAAGAGCTGTTTTCCCTCGCTCCTGCGGGCAGCTCTTGGTCACATTGCCTGCTGCAGCAGGTATGAACCAGCAGGATGCTGGTTGAGGAAGTTGCTAAGGCATGGGTCCCCCAGTGGCTGGCTGAGACTGGAACGGAATTTACAAGCATCTGACTCTCCTAGGTGGTGACGAGCATGTTAACCCCTGTATGCTTGGGGTCCTTGTTTGCTTTCTGTCTGGATGTTGCTGCTAGCTGAGAATTTAGTAAGTTAGTGATGGCTTGTCACAGAGAGAAAAGAGGACGAGAGAGAACAGAAAACCTCATTGTTAATCACTCCCTAATCCAGGAATGTTCACTTCCTGTTTGTAATCCAATGGGTTTAGAAGGATATTAAAGGAAGGTGTTGCCACCTGCTGGAGATTGACTGCATTGCAGAATTGCTTTGCCTGGCTCTGGCTTTCTTCTCGGGCAAAGCTGTCCTTCTAGGACTTCAGATGCATCTTCGCACTGTTCAGGGCACCGAGACTTCATTAAACTTCACCAGCCAGCGGTTCTGCTCTTGAGGGTACCATGTAAGGGCTGTCTTTGGCTCTCACACCAAGTTAGGTGTGATACATCACACCAAGTTAAGTGATACATTAACCCAAACACCCTCTGCTTCTTCCCGTCCTGCATTTTGACCTAATGACCCAATGCGTTTCAGAAATAATTTGTTGGCTTTCCTGAATGAGGGGGGAAATGTCACTCTCGCGGATGCCAGCCTGACCTGGGGTTGACATAGAGTCTGTAGAAAAGAGGCCCAGAGCCAGGCGTGGTGGTTCACACCTATAATCCCAGCACTTTGGGAGGCTGAGACGGGAGGATCACTTGAACTCAAGAGTTCAGGACCAGTGTGGGCAACATAGCAAGACCTCGTCTCTACAAAGAAAAGTAAATAAATACGTAAAAAAATAAGAGGTTCAGGTTTAAGGGCATCCACAGACATGAACTCTGAATGGGCGAACATTTTTTCAGGGAGCAGTCCCTAGTTTAATGAAAACATAGGCGTGACATATAAATTTGTTTTAATATGTTTGTTCAGAAGTTACATTGAAACGGAATCATTTTTCTTCTGTCTTAATTTGATGAGCTGCTTTTTTTTTCATAATGTAAATCCTATAATGACAAATTCTCCATCATGGGAATTCAAATGTATAAGGTTTTCTTTTCCCTCCTAAAAAGAGTTATTTTTGTTTTCTAGCACTTTTTGCACATGGTCAGCAAATTGGGAGTTTAAGAATCAGACACAGACTCTGCAGCCTGTCAGGTGGTAGGTTCAAGACCAATACTGCATGGCCTTAGCCAAATCTTTAGAGAGAGGAGTTCAGAGTGATGGGGAGACCACACAGAGTCCTCACTTCTGCTGGAAAACAGTCTGTCCTGCAATGTGTCTCTCCCCTACCCTGTTACAAGAGAGGGGATGTAAATCCCCCCTAGGAGGAAATAGTAGCCATGCCCTCTCTCTGCACAGAACTTTCTAGTTATGGAAACCATTTTTCTACTGGGTTTTCACAATGACACTCTAAATAGAGGTTTGAGTACTCCCATTCTATGGATTAAGAAACTGAGGTTCAGAGAAGTGAAGTGACGCCCCTGAGGCCACACAGGGATTCAGTAGGAAAGCAGAACTGGAATCCAGATCTCCGTTAATCTTTTTTATTTATTTATTTATATTTTTTTTATTTAATTGATAATTTTTATTTTGATATTGTGGGGTACAGTTAAGGGTTAGGTATACAAATATGCTTCATTCAGGCCCCCTTGTTAATAACTGGTGTCTCCCCATCTCTAGACAGATGTTTACTACCATGAGTCCCATCCCCCCCCCATAGTTTCCCAACACTGTTAGTCATTTTCTTATAGTAGTGCATTGGGTGATCAAGGTCCACTATATGAGTGAGAATATGTGGTACTCAGATCTTTGTTTCTGTGAGAGGTCACTTGGTATTATAGACTCTAGCTCCATCCAGGTTGCTGCAAAATTCATGATTTTGTTCTTTTTTATGGTTGCATAGTATTCCATCGTGTATATGTACCACATTTTTTTATCCAGTCCTCTTTTGATGGACAGCGTGGTTGGTTGTTTGCATGACATCCCAGTGTCCTGAGGCAAAATAGAATTTGGAGCTCTGCCTTCAGACTCATGGGGACTGTCCCTGAATCTAGGGAAAGATGTACCTCAATAGGCCCGGCCCAGCAATGACTCTGGGAGCAGGAGAGAGATAGGGAGCAAACATGGGAATCACCCAGCCCCATCTTATGATCAGCCAGTTCCAGAAAGTTCCAGAAAGCTCCAGTCTTGGAATTAAGATATCCCCAAAGGGTCCTGATAGAAGAGGTATCCTGGCTTAGTTACACCCCTGAGGTTTCCGTAGCCTTCCTCAAAAGACAGCATGTTGTACCAGAAAGCTCGTGGATCTTGGCATCAGGATGACAAGGGTGTGAATGCCAGTTCTACCACCTACTTACTGACTGACCTTGGACAAGCTATTTAGCTTCTCTGAGCCTCGATGTCCATGTCTGTCACACAGGTACAATAAAGCAAACTACACAGGGTGCCGTGCTGATCCACTGAGATCATCCACTTTTAGAAATTAGCAAACTGGGCTCAGTGGCTCAGCCTGTAATCCCGCGCCTTGGGAGGCCAAGGTGAGTGGATTGTCTGAACCCGCGGGTTCGAGACCCGCCTGGGCAACTTGGTGAGACCTCATGTCTACAATAAATCAAGAAATTAGCTGGGTGTAAAAGCGCACGCCTGTAGTTCCAGCTACTTGGAAGGCTGAGGCGGAAGGATCGCCGGAGCCCAGCAGGTCGAGGCTGCGGTGGCCGGGAGAGGCCACTGCACTCCAGTCTGGGCGACAGAGTGAGATTCCAACTCAAAAAAAAGAAATTAGCAAAGCACTGGGCATTAAGAAGTTCAACAGAGAGGAGATGCCAGCGGGATTGGAAGGGAACCACCAAGCACACTTCCCTCTCCTTCCCACCCCTCATGTTCCAAACAGCCCAGGGCACAGTGGAGTCAGGAGTCAGACAGACAGACATGCATTTTGGAAAAGCAGCATTGAAGAGTACAGCTTGCCCACTGGGTGTTTTTAACACCTCATTTCGAATTTATCCTGCTCTTTCCCCTCCCCCCAGAGCTGCTGGTCTCCTCTCACCCCTTCCCCCACCCCCTTCCTAACAGAGTCTGCCTTAGCAAACTTGGAGCCTAGAGGGGCAGAAAATGTGTCACCCTTAGGGACAGGCCCTCCAGAAGAGAAAAATCCTAAAGAGCATCTTCAGCCATCCAACTCCTTCTCCCAGCCCAGGAGCAAAGGTCAGATCAGCAGAAGGGTTGGGGGCGGACTTCCAGGAATGCGGTTCAAGCGTTTGCGAAATAAGCAGGCATTGCAACTCGACCTTCCCTTCTCTTTACACTGGGAAACGGCTTTGGGGGAGCTGGGCAGGAACGGACATGGGCGTGCACTTTGGCCACCCTCCTGTGCCAGGAGGAAGAGCAGCCTCTGTCCCTGAGAGGGGCAGAACTGTCCTTAAAACTGTCGCCACCCTTACTGACTCTCCCCCTCCCTCTCCCCCCTCCTCCCTCTACCACTTTCTCTCTCCCCTCCCTCTTTTTCTCTCTCCCTCCCCCTTCTCTGTCTCTCTCCCTCTCCCTCTCGCTCCCTCCCCCTCTCTCTCCCTCCGCACCCTTTCTCTGTCTCTCTCCCTCCCTCCCCCTCTTTCTCTTCCCCTCCCTCTATGTCTCTATCCTCTCTCCTTTCTTCATTTTCATCCTTAGCACCTACCTGAGACATTCTCTATGCTTTCTAACTTGGTTTAGTTGTGCGCTCTCCGTGGAGCATGAGTACGGGGATTTTCGTGCATTTTGTTCCCAGTCATGTCCCCAGGGCCTTGACCAGTGCTGGGCTCCTAACAGGCACTTGATGAATGTTCATTGACTAAATGAGTCAGAGGCAGCCTCTCACAGCCAAGGCCAGCGTGTTCCAATGGTTTGGCATTGAGATCCCTGGAACTCATAGCCCCTTGCAGCCACAGGAGGAGGAGTTATTTGCAAAGAGCACTAAATCTGAAGACGCCCCTTGAGAGAAACAGAGCCCAGGCGTCTTCTTGGAAGTTAAAACATGTTTTTCTCCCTGAGACCCTTGAGATTCTCATCCCTACCCCAACACTCTTCTTCCAGGAGGTAGAAACTCCAGTTTCCACTATTGCCCCACAAGGAAGTGCAGCAGCCTGGACCTTGTAGGGGTCCAGACTCCCTGCCTGGGGCCCAGGGCACATGAGCTCCACACATGGTTCCCGCTTGTCAGAGAAGCTGGAACACCTGTTACTGAGATGATGCTAGACAGCCGGTACCCAAACACTTGGCATTGCTGTATGCTTTTTTTTTTTTTTTTGGCTTTTTATTTATTTCTTTTGTGAGTCGGGTTCTTGCTCTGTCACCTGGGCTGGAGTGGAGTAGCATGAACACAGCTCACTGAAACCTCCACCTCCTGGGCTCAGACGAGCCTCCCACCTCAGCCTCCCAAGTAGCTGGAACTACAAGCGTGCACCGCCACGCCAGGATAATTTTTGTTTTATTTTTTTGTAGAGACAAGGTCTGGTTGTGTTGCCCAGGTTGGTCTAGAACTCCTGGACACAAGCAATACTCCCACCTCAGCCTCTCAAGTAGATAGTACTGTAGGTGTGCACCACCATGCCTGGGATTTTGTTGTTGTTGTTGTTGTTGAAATAGCATTTTGCTATGTTATCCAGGCTGGTCTCCAACCCCTGGCCTCAAATGATCCTCCCACCTCAGCATCCCAAAGCACTGGATGATAGGTATAAGTCACTGCGCCCAACCACCATTAACACTTAGATGTCTACATTTTCAAAGAATTTCTCCTACATTTATATTCTCTTACTTTTTACCCCCCCTCAAAAAATGTATACTGTCAGGGGAGAATAGTACTCCACAATTCCATTGAACGATATATATATTTGTCTGTGCCAATAAGTAGAAATTCATATCAACAAGCTTGATGGCTTTGTAGGTTTCTACTCCATGAATAGATCATCAGTTATTTAATGAATCTTTGATCAATGAACATTTAGCTTATTCTAAGCTGTCACTGTGGTAAATAGCCTTTTTGTAGCCCTGTCTGGGAGGCAGTCTGTTTAGCAGGTAAGAAAGCGCAGCCAAGCCCCTTTGACCTAGAATGCCTGTGTCCCCATGCCTGGTCACAGCACCGAAGCTCTCCCAGGGACCATATGATCCATGCTACACAATGCCTGGCATCCTGGGCAAGTGGCAGGGGTGGCGCCAAAGGATGGGCCCCTAAGCTGCCAGGCTTCCCACTCCAAGGCCCCCTCCCAACTCCCCCAGCGCCTTCACGCAGCTGGCTGTCCAGCGTAAGATGCTTCCCTCTCAGCTTTCAAACACCTCCAGAGTTTGACTGTTTCTGGTTTTCCCAGAAGCAAAATTTCTCAGATCACTGAAGTCCTGAGCCAGGGCCGCAACCCTTTTATTCCCCAAGAACTTCCTGAGCACCATTCCCCATTGACATCGTTGTCCTAAGCCCTAGGCGACAAAGTCAGATAGGCCACAGCAGCCTCTCCACGGCTCTGAGACCTGCCCCACAGAAGGCTCCTCTGAGGACCTCCTGGCCCCACATGCTGTACAAGCCCCAGAACCTGCCAACTGTGTCCCTCTCCTCAAGTCCAGAGGGAGCTACCCCCAGGGGTCGAGCCATTTTTCCTTCTTTTTCACTTTCATGGTTCCACCATCTTCTTCCCCTCCCTCCCTCAGGAACAGGTCTCACCTGGCAGAGTGCAAGGCCTCAACAGGCAGGCCCTGGAGAGAGCCTGCTGTCCTTCCCAGGGTGTGAGGAGGTCCCAGGCCCTCAGAGAACAGGGATCTTCCAGGGTGGGAATGATTCTCCCATCTGGAGCAACAAGGCTTCTTGCTAAAGGTGGGGGAGGAGAACTCTCCACCATGAGAAGAGAAGGAAGTTGTCACATCTACACAAAGAGGAAGTGTGCAGTATCAGAGCATGTGCACACAGTAGAGCATGATCTGGTGTCCCCAGACTTGGGTGCCGAGGACATCTGAGGTCAAGTGAGTCACTGGGAAAACCGTCTAAGCAGGCCACTCGGGGAACAGAGCTGTGGTTGGTCTGGGGCTAGAGGGCCAAAGAACAGGTTGCAGGCAACCAGGCTTTCCAGGCTGAGCCAACGTGCAGAGGTAGGTAGCATTTGGCCCAGGGGTCCATGAGGTGACAGACGGGACAAGGTTGGACCCCTGTGGAGGGCTGAGAGCATGGATGGTCTCAAGTGGACGATTTTTATTTGATGGAGCAACCACTGGGGAAAGAGTGTGTTGTGTTCAGCAGAGAGGTGACAGGGTGACGCTGATACTTTAGGAAGATTGATTTGCTGGCTTTGTGGAACACATAAATTAAAAAGCAAAAGATGAGCACATGTGGCAATTCGCTCCAACTCAAGAAACCTTAATTAAGTGCATGCTGCCCGAAAGCAGCTGAAATGTCTTCACAGAGTGGAAGTCAGTTTTACCCATGGGTTGTGGAAAGCATCGTTGCTGTTTCTGAGGGCATGTTGGGGTTTTGACTGTGACAAGGGGCCTCAGTGGGACGTGCCACCCAGACACGCCACCTCCCGAGCTCTTTTTCTCTGTCGCCGTGGGTCTCGGGCGAGCCTCCAGTCCCAGGGGCTGTGCTCCCAACTAGTGTTTTTGTTTTTTGTTTTCCTGCAGCTATGACCACGAGGGCCGCCTGACCAACGTGACACGTCCCACGGGGGTGGTGACCAGTCTACACCGAGAAATGGAGAAATCCATCACCATTGACATTGAGAACTCCAACCGCGATGATGATGTCACTGTCATCACCAATCTCTCTTCAGTGGAGGCCTCCTACACAGTAGTACAAGGTGAGCGCCCCACCCAGCACCATCCTGCCCCCAGACTCAGAACCTAGCCAAGCTCAAAGGTGTTACCCAGCCTGGGAGACCTAGAGTGCCTTCAGCTTTCTGTTTCATTCAAATGCCCACAGCAGGGGCTGGGCACAGTGTCTCATGCCTGTAATCCCAGCACTTTGGGAGGACAAGGTGGGAGGATTGCTTGAGTCCAGGAGTTTGAGACCAGCCTGAACAACATAGCAAAACCTCGTCTCTACAAAAAAATCAGAAAATTAGCCGAGCATGGTGGTGAGCCCCTGTAGTCCCAGCTAGCTTGGAAGGCTCAGGTGGAAGGATCTCCTGAACCCAGGAGGTCGAGGCTGCAGTGAGCTGCGACTGTGGCACTCTACTCCAGCCCGGGGAACAGTGAGACCCCGACTCCGAAAACAAAACAAATGTCCACAGCAAACTAACTCTACAAGAGCTCAATCTTGTAGAAAATGACTTAATCAGATACAGCAGAATGTCGTCTACACCCAAGCAGATGTCTAGATATCTGGAAAGGCCCACTTCGTTATCTGAAAATGTTCATTTCATCCCCACATACTCTCTCCCACCTCCTGCCCCTCCCTCCCCACCTCCCCCCCCACACACACACACACCAGCCCAACACACATGGTCCTCTTCTCTAAGGCTGTTTATTCTCTTGGGCCCACCACCATGACCTTGCAGATTGTCTCTCATAAGCCTCCATTTGTTAAATTGGTTGTCAGGTTCAGAGCCTTTCAGCAATCTCTTGCCAAGACTGGACTCTCCAAGGGTCTGACCGCCCCGGGCTTCTGTTGCTATTAGATGTGTTACGCAGTCCAGGACAAGAAAATGAACGGTGCAGATTAATTTTTCTTTTAATTAAGATATAATGTTGGTGGGCTAGCCCGTTGTCAGAGGATAAAAGTGTCCTCTCAGTAGATAAATGGTGACATTTCGGGACTATTATCCCACGACAGAGCCTGTTTCAATGACTTTATTTCTGCTCTGCCAGATGATTAATGATGTAGATTCTGTCCTTCTGCGTGATAGGTGGAGCAGCGGAAAAGGCAGGTACACACTCTCTCTCTCCCTGCCCAGGAGCTGACGTCTCAAAAGCCAGCCCAGGCTGGCTCCTTTGCCCAGACGGTCAGGAAGCAGAAATCTATAAAAGGAGTCTCTGACTCTTTCCTTCCTGTAGCTTTTCGATAAAAGGAAAAGGTCGGAACTCTGACTGACTTGTGGAGATTCCATTTGGGAAGACCAACCCATTCTCAACATTCACTGCCTTGGTCTACCTCATGCTGTTAGAGTCTCTCCAAAGTTCTTTTTTTTTGAGTTGGGGTCTCACTCTGTCACCCAGGCTGGAGTGCAGTAGCATGAGCATGGCTCACCACAGGCTCGATCTCCTGGACTCAGGCGATCTTCCTGCCTCAGCCTCCTGAGTAGCTGGGCCTATAAGCGCTTGCCACCACACCCGGCTAATTTTTTGAAATTTTGTTAAGACAGGGTCTCGCTATGTTGCCCTCGAACTCCTAGCCTCAAGTAGTCCTCCCACCTTGGCCTCTCAAAGTGCTGGGATTACAGGTCTGTGCCACCGCACCCGGCCTGGAATTCTCTGGAGTGGAGGTGGCATCAGGTACCATCAGCAGCAAAAGCATGAGAGAAGTGGAGGTTGCTTTTTGTCTCAATTTTCTTGAAGAATTCTGGACTTGATTTACAGTGGATCTGACCTGTGACTAGACTATCAACTTTGGATTCAATGGCAGGCAAAATAGGGGGAAAAAATTGAAGTAGGCTGGGCTCGGTGCTTTGGGAGGCCGAGGAGAGTGAATGGCCTCAGCCCGCAGGTTCAAGACCCACCTAGGCAACTTGGTGAGACCTCATCTCTACAATAAAGCAAAAAAATTAGCCGGGCGTGGTAGCACGCACCTGTAGTTCCAGCTACTTGGAAGGCTGAGGCGGAAGGATCGCCAGAGCCCAGCGGGTCGAGATTGCGGTGGTGGGGAGCGTGCCATTGCACTCCAGTCTGGGTGACAGAGTGAGACTCCGACTCAAAAAAAAAAAAAAAAACTGAAGTGGTTTTCCTTTCATTTACTCTTTTTTCATATAAGGTAAAATGTATATACGTTAAAGTTCAGGAATTTGATTGACACAAATTGTGTAGGCAATAGACATCCTTAAATGTTTAAATGCACTATTAATAGTCTTCAGTGAATAAAAGAAAAATATCATGGCATAATTATTTCTGGAGTACCACATATTATGTTTTTCTGTACATGGATCGGTAGCATCTCTGCTTCTTACCTGCACATTGTATGTGTGCTAATTGAAGGCAGCCTTAGACGGATGGCTGAAAAGTACCATGGAAACCTACAAAAATAGGGCTTCTATTCTCTTCTGACTAATTGTGTGGATAATTTCTTTCCCTCTCCCCACCCCACTTACATTTTTCCAGATCAAGTGCGGAACAGCTACCAGCTCTGCAATAACGGTACCCTGAGGGTGATGTATGCTAATGGGATGGGTGTCAGCTTCCACAGCGAGCCCCACGTCCTAGCGGGCACCATCACTCCCACCATTGGGCGCTGCAACATCTCCCTGCCCATGGAGAATGGCTTAAACTCCATTGAGTGGCGCCTCAGAAAGGAACAGATTAAAGGCAAAGTCACCATCTTTGGCAGGAAGCTCCGGGTAAGTGGGTCCGCCCCATTTGTTACCACTAAGGGGGAGGGGAGACACCCCTTCCTTACAGAGCTGAGAAAGTTTCCCAGCTTCCATGACTCCTTCCTTCCCTGGAGGAGACAAGTTCCCTCAGGAGGAAGAAGTCCTTCAGACTCGTCCTTGGGAAAAATGTCTCCATCTTCTAGAACTGAAAAAGGCAGCCATTTTCTGCTATGTGGATTTACTATGCCGTGAGCTAGAGATAGCTCATTTCAATAAATGAAGTCTCCTTCCTTTAATTTTCACCATTTCAACAAATGAATGGGTTCTAGTGCCTACTATAGACTGGATAATTTGCTGAATACTAAAAGAACAAGCATTTTAAAGTATGTTCTGCCAGGCGCAGTGGCTCAAGCCTGTAATCCCAGCACTTTGGGAAGTCAAGGTAAGTGGATTGCCTGACCCTAGGGGTTCAAGAACAGCCTGGGCAATTTGGCAAGACCTCGTCTCTACAATAAATCAAAAAATTAGTCGGGCATGGTAGTGGCGCTTGTAGTTCCAGCTACTTGAAAGGCTGAGGTGGAAGGATCACCTGAGCCCAGCAGGTCGAGGCTGCAGTGGCCATGAGCGTGCCACTGCACTCCAACCTGGGTGACAGAGTGAGTCTCCAACTCAAAATAAATAAATAATCAAGTATGTTCTTTGTACTCAAGGAGTTAACAGTCTGATAGAATATGCAGACACAGGATAATCACAGGTTAAGTGAAAAGAAAGAGGTGCACCCAGGTCTGATGAGATTCCAGAGGGGGAGATGTCACCCAGCCTGAGGGGCTTAGGGAAAATTTCCCAAGAGGAAGTCATAACCTAACTTCAGTGGGGAGTTTTAGCAAACCCTAACTTCCCCAGGCTAGGCAATTCCCTCCATGTGACATCTTTTAAAAACCAATATATAACATTTATTGAGAGCTTTTATGATGCAAGCACTATGTTAAATGCTTGACTTGTATTACATATTTTAATCTTTTCCACAGCTCCATGGGGGTAGTTATTATCACCTCCATTTTTTAGATTAGAAAACATAGGCTCAGGGCAGCTAAAACAACCAAGTCTCAGCCCCCAAATCTTTTTATCTGGCTCACTTGCCAGTGTTCTAACCACCGTGCCACACAGTCTCCTGTTTTAAACCCATGATCATCCAGGTAAGCTCAGTACTAGTGAATTCTGCTCATGTCACTTTTCGGTCACTGAGAGAAACTGGTGCCTAGTATCATGCCAACTTTTCCCCAGGGAGTGGGGAGGAATTCTGGGGATCTCAGTCTTCATCAAAGTCAACACACATTTCTTGCACACCTGCTATGAGCCAGGCACTGTGCTATGCAGTTAAGGCACACAAAGCAAAATCCCTATTCTCCTGCAGCTTATATTCAAGGACAGTGGGAGATGGGAGAGCGGGGCAGAGAATAAGTAAACTAATACAGTAAATCCCCTACATACAAACCTTCAAGTTGCAAACTCTCAAAGATGTGAACGTGTATTTGCATGTCCAATCACATAAGTTAGTTCACGTGTCTGGCATACGTTGTCACATGCAATGCCTCCTCTACAAGTGGTTGTGCTTTTGTGTACTTTACCGTACAATGCTGTATAGAGTACAGTAGTTCAGTATCTTTATTTCAAGCCCAACATGTCCAGAAGCAAGCATAAGAGCAGTGGGGTTGTAACTGGTACTGTACCACTGATTGTGATAGTTGGGTACTAGGCTAACTTTGTTTTTGGTTTTTGGGGGCGTTTTTTGTTTTGTTTTTTTGAGCTGGAGTCTCACTCTGTCGCCCAGACTGGAGTGCAGTGACCGCTCCCGGTCACCGCAGCCTCGAACTGCTGGGCTCCAGCGATCCTTCCGCCTCAGCCTTCCAAGTAGCCAGAATTACAGGCATGCGCTACCACAGCCCGGCTGATTTTTTGATTTGTTGTAGTTGCCTAGGCAGGTCTCAAACCCACAGGCTCAAGCAATTCACTCACCTCGGCCTCCCAAAGCACGGGATTACAAAGTGAGCCACCGAGTCCAGCCTAAGCTAGCTTTATCAGACACGAATAAACTGGACTTAATAATGTGCTCTCAGAACAGAATTCATTCGTATGTAAGGGACTTACTGTAAATAAAATGATTGCAGATGGAGACAGGCATTAGGAAGGCAGTAAAAAATGGAACAAGGTAGAGATTTTCAAATGCTTTGGAGTCCCTGAGAGCAGAAGGCAAAGCTTGGGTCCTAACTTTTGCCGTGTTACTGAATTGAAATCCAGCCAGCCGAGGTGACCTCCCCACAGAGCCAGTCCCGTCCATATTAAGATTCTGCCTCTGTCTGGCTGGAGTTTAAGGCTCCACACTAGGTTATCAGCAGTCTCCCGTGTTTGCCTTCCCCTGCTGGTATCTGCAAAGTTGCAAGCTGCAATATCTTCCTAAAGACACAAATGGAATGAGATTAGTAGCTAAATCCTTAATGACTGGATTTCAGTACTGTGTAATTGATTTTTGATACGCTGCACTGTAGAAGTTGATTATAAGTAGTAATCGTGCCTTTTCTCTGATAAATCAGTTATGCGTTTTGACTAAGTTTTCAAAATAAAAATAAATATGGCCCTAAAATAAAATGACTATAATCCCAATTCTGAATATTAAAAATCTTAATAATAGTACTTGCGGTAATTAGCAGAAGTTAGGCACGCAAGTCTTACAACTGAATTTCTGTCAGGGTTAGATTTGCTGGCATCGTGTTTATGCAAATCAAAACACAGCTTTATCTATCAACACCTCAACATTTAATTGTCTGGTGTTAGTTCCTGTAACAACAATCACATATCCATTTAGCTCTCTTAAATGAAAATCACTATGAGATTATAACAGGTTGAGTGGACTGAAAATGTAATTTGAAAATGAGGGAGAAAGCTTGGAATTTATTTGCATCTCATTTATTTTAATTCAGTTCATAAACTGTTTAGTGAATGAAATAAAAGCAACTCCTAGAAACTGCAAGGGAGCAGTTGGAAGAAGGTGTAAGGGAAAGGCTGGGTGTGATGTGGATTAAGGGGACTAAGGAGTGGCTTTTCCCATCAGAGGTTTCGTGAGCCCATGCCAGGGAGTCTGCAACCCCTAACCGATCTGTTGGTCCTCACAGGCAGGCAGGCTTCCTCGGCAACAATGTGGGTTTTTTCCTTCCTATCCCTAGTCTTGTGCCAAGTCTTTCTACTCCTGCTCAACTCTCAAATTCTCCATTCACTCAAAAAATATTTACTAAGTGCAACCCCATGACCAGCACCATCGAACAGGTGGACTATAAAGTCCGAGCCACCATGAGCTAACAGTCTCATAGAGAAGACAATGTCAGCAGTGTGATATAAGCTGTCATCAAGGTCAATGTTGCAAGGAAAGGGACACTTAATTGGATCCGTCAGAAGAGAATAGGCTGTGGCCAGGTAGGTAATGAATTGACCCTGCAATCTCACCTAGCAGTCCCAATGTGTCATGTGGCTCTTGTGAACGATGCCACACTCCAGTTGCTCTTCATGGTGGTCCTCTCATCTTAAGCACGTGGCCTCCCCAGTGGCCACAGAAGGTGAAGAGAGCCTGGGTGATTCACAAGGACCAAATGAGCAAGCCTGGACATGGCAGGCATCACCTCCACTCACTCTGGCCAGAACACTGTCCGGGGACCTCAACCAAACTGCGAGGAAGCCTGGGAAATGTTGTCTTTGTGAGTGCCTCAGAAGAAGAAAATGAAAGAAGACTTGGTGAGCACATAGCAGAGTAACGGCTGCCCTGACCAGGTCTAAGGGTTGACAAGGTTCAGAAACAGTGTCACCAGAGAGTTGGAATCAATCCTGAAGAATAGTAGGAATTAGCCGGGCAGGAAAGAGGTGACGGGACAGGAGCATCACCTGGAGAAAGGCCATGAGGAGGCCGAGAAGGAATGGGAATTCAAAAAACTTTAAACAAGTGTGGCAGTAATTGATGTGTGATAGCATGGGACAGAAAAAGAACATGTGACTAGGGACAGCATGTGGAAGAAACCATGAAGCCAGGCTAGCATTGACCCTGAGGGCAAGGAGGAGGTCTACCTGGGCTTCATTAGAGAGATGTGCTGGGATGAGTCGCATTAGAAAGACCTCTCAGCTTCCTTGGTTGTGGCAGAAGACGAATTGGAAGAGGACAAGACCGGACGTAGTGGCTCACACCTGTAGCCCCAGCACTTTGGGAGGCTAGAAGATTGCTTGAGCCCAGGAGTTCAAGACAAGCCTAGGTAACATAGCAAGACCTTGCCTCTACAAAAATTTTAAAAATTAGTCAAGTGTGGTGGTGTGCACCTGTAGTCCCAGCTTCTTTGGAGGCTGAGGCAGAAGGATCACCTGAGCCCAGGAGGTCGAGGCTGCTGTGCCTGCGAGGATGCCACTGCAGTCTGGTTTGTGCAACAGAGTGAGACCTCAACCCAAAAATAAAAAGTGAAAAAGAAGAAGAAAAAGACAAAATAGGAGGAGCGAGGAGAGAAACAGCAAGAAAAGTGTTGCATTGATCCAAACAAGAATTTAAATCCTTAGCAGTGACGAGAGGAAAAAAGGTGGAGGGAGAGATTTGAGAGATATTTAGCACATGCCATTAAGAGGACCGGGCAACCAGCAGGGTTGCTGTGTCAGGCTGACCTCTGGAGGGCCCTTTCTCATGGTCATGTGGACAGGGAAAGCTGGATGACGGTCCACACTCGGTGGGCTGTGTGAGGGAGAGAGGATGGGAGCTAAAACTCAAGTCAGATGTGAGAATCTGGCAGCCCGGCCCTGCCTCTTGGAATGGAGGAAAAACTGAATAAACTTTCATATGCAACCATTTAGCCAACACCATGGAATTACTACTCCCCTGTGGACAGCAGGGAATTTGGAGAGTATGTGGGGCGACCATGCAGGAAACAAATGGCCTGACCTTTCCCAAGAAGACCAAGCTCCTGGAGAATGGCCAATCAAGGGCTGGAAGGACCCAAGGCTATGAGCATCTCTGGAGTTTAGAGAAGACCAAAAAATCTCAGTGAAGCCATCATGGTAGTAGAGTGCCCAGTGAAATTTCAGCCCACCTAGGTGCCCTTTCTCCAGTCAGAGACTTCTCTTAGTGAAGGAACGTGTCAGTAGCTCTTCCTTACAAGTTGGGGAAATGTAAGATGGCAGGCAGATGGCTAGACCAGGACCACACCAACTCACCAACAGCTTTGTAATGGAGTGTTAGTCCCTCGTTCCTGCCCAAATAGCCCAGGGAAGATTTTCATTACACCTCCCAAGGACTTCTCAAGGAATTTCCTTTGAAAGAGTCTTCTCCACTCCTTCCCTCACCCCTCCACTCCTTTCTCTATTCTCTCTGGCCTTTCAAAAACACGTGAAGCAATTGCATTATGGCATCCGTGAGCTCCATGAGCTCAGGGCCACTTACCACGGTATCCCTGGTGACAAGCGCCTGGTGGCAGGCACTCAGACAACAGGTGGCAAAGGAAGATGTGATAACCATGCTCTCTTGAGACTCTTTTTTGAAGATGCTTAGTGCGCACATGCTCCCCTGCCAAAGCAGGTATACTTCACAAGCACGTTGCCCTATATGTCTGGAATCCTTCTACTCCCAGAGACAGGAAGTACACTCAAACCAGCTTGATAAAAAAGGACATGCCCCGTCTCACCTAACAGGCCACCATAAGGGGAAGAGCTGGCTTTAGAGACTCCAAGATGACATCAGATGGATTTCCCTCTCTTTTCTGTCTGTCTCAAGGCCCCCTTCCATTCCACAGCAGTGTTCCCCTTAGCAGTTGGCCTGGGTTTCTCCTACAGTAAAAACTCACGATGGGGAGTAAGAGAGACATGGCTAAACTTGACTCCAGGCATGTGGCCTGAGTCTGCTTAGTGAACCTCAAGGAAAGAGGAAGGGATCTTTCCGGTGCATAAAATATCTCAGGGAAGAACATTTGCCCTGGCACAGATAGAGTTTCCATCCCTGGGGTCAATCACTGGTCAAGAAAATGGGGCTCTGTGATTAGCAAGACACCGATCACATGACCACATCTGTATCTTGTAATAGAGAAAGGAAGTGCTAAACCCAAAGAAGAAAGGAACATTAAGTTAAAAGATAGGACTGGGTGCAGTGGCTCACACCTGTAATCCCAGCATTTTGGGAGGCTGAGACAGGCAGATTGCTTGAGCCCAGGAGTTCCAGATCAACCTGGGAAACATAGTAAAACCTCATTTCTACCAAAAAGATAAAATCAAGGCGGGGCACAGTGGCTCACACCTATAATCCCAGCACTTTGGGAGGCCGAGGTGAGAGGTTGCCTGAGCCCACGGGTTTGAGACCAGTCTGAGCAATTTGGTGAGACCCCCACCTCTACAATAAATCAAAAAATTAGCCAGGCATGGTGGCATGTGCCTGTAATTTCCAGCTACTTGGAAGACTGAGGCAGAAGGATCACTTGAGTGCAGCAGGTTGTGGTTGCAGTGGCAGGGAGCATGCCACTGCCCTCCAGCCTGGGTGACAGAGTGAGACACTTACTCAAAAAAATAAAATAAAAAATAATCAAATCAAATAAATTAGCTAGGAGTGGTGGCACGCACCTGTAGTCCCAACTACTTGGGAGGCTGAGATGAAAGGACCGCCTGAGCCCGGGAGGTTGAGGCTGCCATGAGCCATGATGATCATGATCACGCCACTGACTCCAGCCTGGACAACAGAGTGAGATCCTGACTCAAAAAAAAAAGACAAACACCCTAAATGTACTCTGCACCCCCCCATCCCACCAAAGCCTAATCATAAGGCAAACTTCTGGCCCTAAGGATCTTTTGCTACATTATCTTCCCTGACCTCAGCAAGCCTTTTCTCTAGGTTTTTGGAGGAACGAACTGAAATCGACCCCTTCTATTAAGATCTAAAACTAGCTGGGCTCGGTGGCTCAGCCTGTAATCCCGCACCTTTGGGAGGCTGAGGTGAATGGATTGCCTGAGCCCGCGGGTTCGAGACCAGCCGGAACAACATGGCGAGACCTTGTCGCTGCAACAAGGCAAAAAACCAGTTGGGTGTGGTGGCGCATGCCTGTGGTTCTAGCTACTTGGAAGGCTGAGGTGGAAGGATTGCCTGAGTTCAGCAGGTCGAGGTTGAGGTGGCCATGAGCATATCACTGCACTCCAGCCTGGGTGACAGAGTCAGACTCCGACTCAAAAAAAGAAAAAAGAGGAACGCACATAACCACCCTCTAGGATATTTCTTCCTGATTATGATTTACATAGAGATTGCAAAAGCAAGAAACAGTTCCATGTGTAGGCAGCAGAACAAAAGAAAAATTGCTTCCAAGATCATCTTCCATCATGATATTGGCATTAGCGTTATTAGTATTCCGAGTCGAAGTGGGAGTTAGTAATTTTGTTTTGGTTTTGATATAATTAATATGACACTGCAATTACACATTGGTATGTGTTACTTTTACTTATGTGGCATTTCTTTCTCTCTTTGTGTGTGAGTTGGATTCTCACTCTGTCGCCCAGGATAGAGTGCAATGGCACACTCACGGCCACTGCAGCCTCGACCTGCTGGGTTCCGGCGATCCTTCCACCTCAGCCTTCCAAGTAGCTGGAACTACAGGCATGCACCACCACACTCGGCTAATTTTTTTATTTATTGTAGAGATGAGGTCTCACCAAGTTGCCCAGGCTCACCTCAAACCCATGAGCTCAAGCAGTTCTCTCACCTTGGCCTCCCGAAGTGCTGGGATTAAAGGCAAAGCCACTGTGCCCTACCATACTTATGTGGCATTTCATAGCAACACAGGAGTGAGGCAGGGTACAGACGTGCATACGTGTGTGTGAACACACACGTAACTCATTTCTGTGTGGAGCCACTCAGGGAGGTCTGTGCACACACACAAGTCATTATGAGAGCCCGAATTTTCCCAGCTCCTTCCTGCCACAGTGCAATGATTCTTCACTCGACTAATATTTTATTTTTCAAACGCCTACTATGGTACTGAACCAGGCACTGAATGTATGTTGTGGACAAAGCAGATGAAAGATCCAGCCTTATATGGTGAGCCTTATATGTCTTATATGAAAGATCCAGCCTTATATGTCTTGTACAGACAGGACAACTTGTGAAAATTTTAATATTCACTTAAATAACACATAATTAGAAGAACAAGTTTCTGCAAACACATTAAATAATGTATTCCCCAAGCAAACATCACTTTTGGATGACTTCTGTTTGGGATGGTGAGGTGGAAACGTGGAAAGACCCTAGTACTGCTATGCCTTAGCGAGGGGAAACAGTTAATAAGCAAATAAATGTGCAACCAATAGAAAGAAATAATGATGGGAGCCACGAAGAAAAATACAGCATGGGATAATAGGGAATATATGATTTAGGTTAAGGCTATTCTGAGAAAATGACTTGAGCTGAGAACAGAATGGAGAGTAGTAGAAATTTTCCAGGAATGGGGTGGAAAGAAAGCCTTCTATGCTAGCACACCAGCGTGTGCAAAGGCCCAGAGGCAGAAGAGACTGTTGCTGTATACTGAGCTGAAGGAGAGCCAGTATGGCTAGAGCAAACTAGCTGAGGGTGAGATCAAGAGGGCAGAGCCTTGCTGGCCCTGGGAAGGATCTTAGAAACACAGAAGTCTTCCCCAGATTCACCCTCCCATGCATGCAAAGGAGCACTCATCTACAGCCTCCTTCTTGGACACCAGGAAGCACAAATCTTACTTGACTTCTGGACTTTTGAGTCAAAGGATAACAAGTATGCCCGTTCAGGTCATCTGGGCTGAGTCTCCATACCAGAGGCCTCCCTTCAAGATGGGCAGTGTTCTTCTGTACATCTAACAGCATCACCACCAGGGAACCACCTGCCGTCCCTAGAATACCCCAGCCCCCTGAAAACAGAAAACCTCTGCCTGTGCAGGGTCCTTGCGCATCCACTCACCCTTCCCCATCCTCACTACCCCCTCCCCCGCCCCCGCCATAATACTCCACACTTTCCCTTGCTGATCTCCCCCTTGGAATATTCTCCCAGACTCAGTCCTGTCCTTGCCTGTCAAAGTCTCACTCAGTTCAGGTCTCCGGGGGCAGCACTTTCTCTGGGATACCGTCCGGCAGCCCCAGTTCTGGCTCCATGTCTCTCCTTCATTCCTACAGGTCCCTCCCGGTGTTGCTCTCATTATCACACAATGGGTTTAGTTGTTGGCTCACCTGTCTTTATCCCCCCCCCCCCCACCTGTGAGTTGTTTCGTCTGTCTTTTTTTTTTTTTTTTCTAGTTACATTTTTTTTTTATAATTAATCAGTATTTTTTATTATCGTTTTGTGGGGTACAGTTAAGGGTTAGGTGTACAATTACGTTTCATTCAGGCACCCTGTTGATAAGAGGTGTTTTCCCAGTCCCAGATAGATATTAGCTACTGTTAATCCCATCCCCCTCCCCCCCATAATTTCCCAGTACCGTCAGTCATTTTCTTATAGTATTACATTGGATGTTCACGGTCCATTATATGAGTGAGAACGTGTGATATTCTGATCTTTGTTTCTGTGAGAGGTCACTCAGTATTATAGACGCTAGTTCCATCCAGGTTGCCGCGAAATTCATGATTTTGTTCTTTTTTATGGCTGTGTAGTATTCCATCATGTATATGTACCACATTTTTTTAATCCAGTCCTCTTTTGATGGGCAGCATGGTTGTTTCCAGGTTCTTGCTATTGTGAACAACGCTGCGATAAACATACGTGTGCAGGAAACACAAACGTCCAAGAATAGCCAGAACAATCCTCAGCAAAAAAAAACAAAGCAGGTGGTATTACAACACCAGACTTCAAACTTTACTATAAAGCTACAATCATCAAAACAGCTTGGTATTGGTACAAGAACAGGCATATAGATCAATGGAACAGAATTGAGATTCCAGAAGCAAAACCTCAATTCCTCAACCAACTCATCTTCGACAAAGCCCCCACCACCTACCAATGGGGAGAGGAGAACCTATTCAGTAAATGGTGCTGGGAAAACTGGCTGACCACATGTAGAAGATTGAAACAGGACCCCTATCTATCCCCATGCACAAAGGTTAACTCCAAATGGATCAGAGACCTAAATGTAAAACCTCAAACCATAAGAACCTTAGAAAAGGAAGGACATACTCTCATGGAAATCGGAACTGGCATCCAATTCCTGTACAAAATCGTCTGTCTTTTTTAAGAGACAGGGTCTCAGTCTGTCACCAAGGCTGGAGTGCAGTGGCACAATCATGGCTCAGACCGTAACCACAGACTCCTGGGCTCGAGGGATCCTCCCACCTCAGCCTCCCGAGAAGCTAGGACTCTAGAACCTAGCCACCACAACTGGCTCCTTTTTTTTGTTTGTTTTATTTTTTTATTTTTAGTAGAGATAGGATCTCAATATATGTTACCTAGCTGGTCATGAACTCCGACCTCAAGCAATCCTCCTACCTCAGCCTCGCAAAGCGCTGAGGTTATAGGTGTGAGCCACAGCACCCAACCTGCCTTGCTCTATCTTAAGATAAATTGCCAACCACAGTAATGAGCACATAGTAGGTGCTCAGTAAATAGTGAGTAAATAAATGAACGAATGAGAGTTTCAGCGGACATCATGAAAATATTCTCCCTCCCACCTCTATTCATTAATTCCAGGTCCCAAGGGCCTTTCAGAATGGCATTAATTGCTCTATGGAATGGAGTCTTTCAGAGATTTGGCAGTCACAGATGTTCCAGTCATATTTTCTATTTTCAGTTCTCCATGTTAGAACTTTAGATTGTCAGAGCTGGCAGGGTTCTAATTCAACCCTCTTCTTCACAAATGTTCATTGAGCACCAAGCACTGTCAATAGGGACACTAAGACAAATAAGATAAAGCCTCTCTCTACCCACCAGGAGCTCATAGGCCATTCCAGACAAGGAAACTGAGGCACAGATGGTGAAGGTATGATTTTGGGATGACAAAACTAATGAGTGCCAAAACTGCAACTCAGATTCGGGTCTTACCACCTTCCCACCTTACCTCCGTCCAAAACAACAAGTCCCCCAGAAATGATGTTTGCTTGGGGAATACATTATTTAATGTGTTTGCAGAGCCTTGCCCTTCTAATGATGCATTATTTAAGCTAATATTAAATTTATAGCAAGTTGTTTTGTCTGCGCAAGCACTGATCCCAGCCTAGAGTGGAGTCTTGTTGTCTGGGGGTTAGGGAGAGCTGCTTTTTCAAACCCGGAGGACTGACCCAGAAAGCAAATGAAGATGTGCTCCAGGCCTGGCTTTCCCTCTGGGTGGGTGAATGACCAAACTCTCGAGGCAAGCGTTTCTGCTTTTAAATGTCGCCAGACATGGAGAATCTCATCACTCCCCTTGTTCATCTTTTTTTGGGTTTCCTATACTCAAAGCAAGATGGGCAAAGGGTTCTCCCGTACACCTAACTGAAATCTCTCCTGCTGCATTACAATTCCACTTCCTGGAGGGGATCCAGCCCAGTGTAATTTCCTCCCTCATATTTCTCAAATCACCAGCTCCTGTCACTGCCCCTAGAGCCAAGTTAGAGTCACCGGTTATAGGCCCAGCAGGGCCATTTTGACAGCGTTTCCTTTCCTCCGGGTTTTTTACGAGCCTCCTTGTGACAGGGTATGCTTGGTGAGATCAAAACATTCCGGGGGAGAAATTCCACAGGGGAAACGACTTCCCAATGTCTGCCCTCTGTAAAAATAAAAAACCATGCTAAATAGCTGAGTTTTATTAACTGAGAAAGCCCGGCTGAGGAAAACGCCCGATAATTAAAAATAATGGCTTCCTTACAAATACAAAATTGTATTAATTTAAAAATTGGTTTCTCTATCACCGAATTCCTACCGAGCCGACTGGGAAGGGAATTGTGCTGATCCTGGCAGTGAAAATAATTCAAAATAACTTTTATGTTCTCCAGGAAGCCTCAAGGTTAATTTAAATATTGCTAGCCGGGTAATTTAATTCTGAATAAGAGAACAGTGTGGCTAAATTAAAGTTCCCACATGCTCCAAACTGGGGGACGGGGACCCTCAAAGGGCCGAGCTGCCCGTGGAACCCACCACATCTCACACCCCCCAGCTAAGGCACCTCCTCTTTATAAATGGCACCCTCGTAATTAAAGATATTTGATTAGATTACACAACTGACCTGATCTCCTTGGCTTATCTTCCAGTGAATTTATCAGCGTTAATTATTAGGCAGATTGGGCATTTCAATAGAAATTTCACATTTCAAAAGTTAACTCAAACCTGTGCTATCACCAAACCACATTCCCAGGGACATGGTGAATATGGGAGTCAAAACCCACTCTTCCTTATCAGTGGCTCATGGTTGGCACCTATTGTTACTTCTCTATGGCTAGTGCACACCTGGGACAAGGGTCAGAGGCCTCGTCAGTTCTTAGCAACAGCGGCAAACCCTTTGCAATCAGAAACTAAGGATCTCCTGTGCTCACCCGGGATTTCGTTCTTTCTATAATCTTCTCACCGTCACACACAAATATAGTTGTTGCAATGATAGTCATAGGTATGATTTACATGTGGCTCTTTCCTGTGATTATGTTTTATTATGGTTATATATGTGACTTACCTGTTGGCCTCTCCCAGGTAACTGAAGATAGGGCCTTTTTTTTTTTTTTGATTCAGGGTCTTACTCTGTTGCCCAGTCTGGAGTGTAGCAGTACAATCATAGCTCTCCACAGTCTTAACCTCCTGGGCTCAGATAATCCTTCCACCTTAACCTTCCCGGGAGCTGGGACTACAGACACACACCAATCGCGTGTCTAATTTTTTTTATTTTTTAGTAGAGATGAGGTCTCGCTGTGTTGCCTAGGCTGGTCTTGAACTTCTGGCCCCCAGCAATCCTTCTGCTTTGGCCTCCCAAAGTGCTGGGATTACAGACATGAGCCACCATGCCCAGCCGATAGGGCCTTAGATCACACTGTGTGTATTTTAACCAAGGGTACACATCAGAATCACCCAGGGACTTTTAAAAATCCATAAGCCCCCAGCCCTGGTCAGTGGAGCAGTGGTACGTTGAGAGAGCATCCCAGGTGGTTTAGAATTACAGGGCTGAGCCGGGCTCAGTGGCTCAGCCTGTAATCCCGCACCTTTGGGAGGCTGAGGTGAGTGGATTGCCTGAGCCCGTGGGTTCGAGACCCGCCTGGGCAGCAAGACCTCATCTCTACAATAAATCAAAAAAAAAAAAAAAAAATCAGCCGGGCGTGATAGCGCATGCCTGTAATTCCGGCTACTCAGAAAGCTGAGGCGGAAGGATCGCTGGAGCCCAGCAGGCGAGGCTGCGGTGGCCGGAAGCAGCCACTGCGCTCCAGTCTGGGCAACCGAGTGAGACTCCAACTCAAAAAAAAAAGAATTACAGGGCTGATGGAGAAGCCCTGGCCCCACACACAACTCCCCCACCCCTACCCCAACCTAGGGATGGAGATGGTGAGCTCCAAGTTGGGATCCTGGCCCCATCCCTTCTTATGTGCAAACTTGAGCAAACTTAAGCAGGTCCCTTAAATCTCCTGGGCCTCCTGTGTAAAATGGGGGTGATAGTAGTGCTTGCCTGAGCGCACTGGCGTGTAGTTAGATCAAACAAAGGCAGTGTTGAAAATGACATTAAGTCCATCAAAGTGCTCAATGCACTGCTGTGTATCTCATCCCAGTCTCTCTCAGAGAAGGCACCAAGTCTGGCATCAGCTGAGACTTAATGTTCAATCATTAATAAATGCACTGGGGACCCTACGATATGAGCAAAGAGAAGCAAAAAGGAAAAAAAAATAAGAAAAGGGAAGAGGGGGGCTAGGAAAAAGATGGCCGAGGGGAGGGAAAGGAAGAGGACGTGAGGTCGGTCCCCAGCAGTTGCCTCTGGAAACCCAGAACATCCTTCCTCATTGCAGCCACATCATTCATTCTCCCTAATAAAACACTGGCAAGCTCTTGAACTGAGGTTCTGAAGTACATAGGTTTAAGAATCTTGGTGGCCTTCTGCGGTCATCCCAGATGAAGCCACCCAGTATGGTCGCCCTTCTGCTTCCAGAGGAAGGCATCTTTCTGACCCAGCCTGTGTTCTGCTGTGAAAATGATGACTCGAATCCCCAGTAATCCTGACAAGGATGAGATACAACAGCATCGCACTGAGCGCTTCGATGGGCTTAATGTCATTCTCAGCACTGCCTATGTTTGATCTAACTACACAACAGTGTGCCCAGGCAGGCACATTATCACCCCCATTTTACACAGGAGGCCCAGGTAGATTTAAGGGACCTGCTCAAGTTTACACATAAGAAGGAGTGGGGCCAGGATCCCAACTTGGAGCTTGCCATCTTCATCCCTAGGATGCAGTGGGGGTGGAGGGGTTGAATATGGGACCAGGGGTTCTCCATCAGCCCTGTAATTCTAAACCACCTGGGATGCTTTCTCAACATACCACTGCTCCACTGACTGGGGCTGGGGCTTATGGGTTTTTTTAAGTCCCTGGGTGATGCTGATGTGTACACTGTGTGTATTTTAACTTTGGACCTATTTTTTTAAAAATCCTACCACTCACCCTTTGCCTCCTTGACTGTTCTTCCCAATTGCTGCAAGTTTGATGACAGGAATCTTCCACCTGAAGTTAGCTTTCCTTCTCATCCCAACAGCTCACCACCCTTATTTCTATCTCCGTGCACTGGTGCCTTTTCTTTTCTAATTGCCCTATTGCAAATGTTCTGCCCTCTTCTTTGTGGTCTGACCCTATGGAAACAGCAATGACTTGGGAAATAAGGTAGCCATGGGTTCAAATCCCACCTCTGCCACTTGTCTAACTATTTGACCCTTAAGCTCAATTTTTCTTATGCAAAATAGTTTCTACCTGTGTCATGAGAATTAAAATGGCATAGTACCTGTCAAAATATCAGGGGCAGGTATCAATTTAGATTAGTTTCAACTGCTAGTAACAGAGATTAGAAATAACGGGGGCTTAAATGGGATATATGCTTATTATTTCCTTATGAACTAAAAGAAGCCTAAGAGTAAGCAATCTGTGATTGTATGGATGAATATTGAAGATACCTAGATCAACAGAGATCTAGACTCTTTTTCTCTGGATGACCATCTTCCTGGAAGTTTCCATCCTCAAAGTTCACCTCATATTTACAAGTTGCATGCTGGAGCTCCAGCCATCACGAACATGTTTCACCTAGGAAAAGGAGGAGAGTGAAAAGAACTAAAGGTTGTTCCCTCTAACTGAGTCAGTTTCCTTTAAGGACATTTCTCAGAAGACCAGCCAACAACTACCCACAACTTGCTGGCCACCCCTCTCTCCAAAGGAAGCTGTGAAAGGTAGTTCTTTTCCTGGGCACAAAGCTGTTCCCCAGAATGCAGGTGTCTGTGGTATGTAAAGGATTCCCTGTCTCCCCCACAAGCTGCAATGTGGAGCCCTCAAGGGTTGTGAAAGTGTTTCACAGTCTCTTCATCGTTGGACTCATTTCCAGGTACTCAGGGATACAGGATACAAAAAGCAATAAAGTTGGTGAAATGTCTGAGAGGTTAACTGGTTGAAGTCCTGAAGATCTGAGTTGCAGACCATCCCTACCACTTCAGTGCTGTATGACCTTGAGCAAGTTGTATAACCTCTCTGTTTCAAGCTGTTTCCTCATGTGTCAAATGGTCTTTGAGCATCAACTCACATAGTGGACACAAAGTGCCTGACAATGCCCATATATATCAGTCCCAAGCATATGTTCAAGTCAGCATCATCATATCATTATCAAGTGCGGTTGAATTACCTGCTGGTGAAGCGAGGAGGTACCAGATCTCTCTCCAGTCCCTTCCTCCTGCCTGTTTACACCTTCCCTCTTCCTCAGCAGCCACCCTGGGAATGTCTGGATTTGCAGTCCATTCTGTTGTGAGAGTCTGGGCCGAGTCCAGCTCATTTCATTTATTCCAGTCATCCACTCTGGAGAAATCTCCAGGGTCCCTGTCCCTTGTCCCTAACCAGAGTCGGTCTCCCAGCTCTGCCTTCTGGGGCAGGCTTTCTTCTCTGATCAGATCAACTTCTAAATAAATATTAAATTATGTCTGAGGTGTTCCAATAGTCCTTTCAAACCTAAGTCGATCCGTTCTTCCCTTTGTTGGAATTCCCCCGGAGCTGCCGAGGCCTTCCCACTGAAGTCTTGTGTTCTTGACCAGTGGCAAGATTTTTCTCTGGATATTAGAAGTAGGGAAGTTGCCAGGCTCGGTGGCTCAGCCTGTAATCCCGTGCCTTTGGGAGGCTGAGGTGAGTGGATTGCCTGAGCCCGCGGGTTCGAGACCCACCTGGGCAACTTGGTGAGACCTCATCTCTACAATAAATCAAAAAATCAGCTGGGCGTAGTAGTACATGCCTGTAATTCCGGCTACTTGGAAGGCTGAGGCGGAAGGATCGCCGGAGCCCAGCAGGTCGAGGCTGCGGTGGCCGGAAGCGGCCACTGCACTCCAGTCTGGGCGACAGAGTGAGACTCCAACTAAAAAAAAAAAAAGTAGGGAAGTTCACACAGGAATGAGCCTCCGTATTCCCAGATCTTTGTAAAAAAAACAAAAAAAAAGGATAGCTAGCCACTGCTTTCCACCCTTCTAGGTTCTTTTTTTAAAAAATTGTATAAGATATCATGGCGCCTGTCCTGAAAGACCATTAGCCTCTCAGCCGATGACATCCCCAAAAAGTGTTCTAAGTGTGCAAATTTACTAACTCTCAGGGTGGCCAGGCAGGGCAGTCAAAACCCCAGGTCCAGGGCTATTGTATGGCTGTGTAATTTCTACACTTTCTACAGTGGGATAGCACCCTTGTGATTGTGCAGTGCACGTCCTACCTAACGACCCACAGTAGCCATGTCCCAGTCGGTCAACCCCAACCATCAGCTGCCTTATGTGTGCTAAACAAATGTCACCATGTTCTATGTGTGCCATAATGTTGAGGAGTCTAGAAAACACTAGGTAACTTCAGAGTTCTTTCTTCCTCCAACACACACTCATTCCCTGGCCACGCCAGCCATGCCCTCCACAGAAGCCTGAGCAGACATGTCTGGGTGGTGTTTCTCAAACCCAGCCCATTGTGTTTCCCTAGGTCCATGGAAGAAACCTCTTGTCCATCGACTATGACCGGAACATTCGGACAGAAAAGATCTATGATGACCACCGGAAGTTCACCCTGAGGATCATTTACGACCAGGTGGGCCGCCCATTCCTCTGGCTTCCTAGCAGCGGGCTGGCGGCCGTCAATGTCTCATACTTCTTCAACGGGCGCTTGGCTGGCCTTCAGCGTGGTGCCATGAGCGAGAGGACCGACATTGACAAGCAAGGTCGCATCGTGTCCCGCATGTTCGCCGACGGGAAAGTGTGGAGCTATTCCTACCTCGACAAGGTGGGTGAACGTGCTGCCCGGCTGCAGGGGCCTTCTGTCATTCCTACAGCCCTTTGTAAACCAGCCTGACGTGCTTTGCCATAAAACATTCTGCTTTTTTATTACTAGAGATGGAATCTCACTCTGTTGTCCAGGCTGGGGTACAGTGGCACAATCATAGCTCAATCCGCTGTCTCAATCTCCTGGGCTCAAACAATCCTCCCACCTCAGCCTCCCAAGTAGCTGAGACTACAGATGTGCACCACCACACCCAGCTAACTTTTCAACATTTTTGTGGAGATGGGGGTCTCAATATGTTGGTCAGGCTGGTCTTGAACTCCTAGCCTCAAGTGATCCTCTCGTCTCAGCCTCTTAAAGTACTGGGATCAAACTGCCCAGCCCCAATAAGACTTTCTAACATCTTCACTTTGACTCTACAAGGGCTGTCCCATGCGTCCTCCCTCAATGGGAGGAAGAAAAGCCAAAGGAAAATATTATTCATAGCTCAGCACTATTACCATTAAGCAGGGGGGAAAGTGCTAGACATTCAGTAATGGCAAAAGGACGGATTGTCTGATTTTATTCCAAAAAAGAAAAAGCGCCGTGGAAGCGGACAGATCATCCCACTGGTGGCATGGCTCATCATTACTTATGAATTGGAAATGCAGTGATTCATTTCCACTTGGCCCTAAATTAAGCCATCAGGATAGGGAATTCTGCCTAAGATTCAAGCACACAGAACAGCACTCTCCTACTGGCCTGTTGGCTGAAACAGCCAGCGGATTCTTTCTACGTAATTCCCTGTGTCTGAAAGTGGCAAATGCAGGTCTCCAAGCCTGAAAAAGGTTAGTGGAGGTGGGGGGGACCAGGTCCCTTGGGGACATGTTGAGACTTTTGAAGTCTGCCCTGGTCATCTAGTCATTAGGCAGAGACTTGCTCAGCCTGGGCCCTGAACTCCCCTGGGGGGGCCCATCCTTCCTTACTCAACCACTCATTGCAGCAGTAACTTGCAGACAACACATCATCCCTCTGTGAGAGCCAATTGGTCCTTCCTGAATACCTTTCTCATTGTGCCATAAAATACTGGGATGGTTGATGGGGAGGGGAGCAGGAGTCTCCCCGTTGCCTCTAGTGGAAGTTATCCCCCCACCAAAAGAGTCCGTGATTCTGGGTTATTTCACTTTGCAGTAGCTTCAATATGGAGAATGTGTTTTCTGGCCAGGCGCAGTGGATCACGCCTATAATCCCAGTACTCTGGGAGGCGGAGGTGAGAGGGTTGCCTGTGCCCAGGAGTTCGAGACCAGCCTGGGCAACATGGCAGGACCTTGTCTCTACCAAAAAATCAAAAAATTAGCCAGATCGCAGTAGCCATGATCATGCCACTGCACTCCAGCCTGAGTGACAGAGTGAGATTCTGACTGAAAAACAAAAAGAGAGAGAATATGTTTTCTCTTTTTAAAATTTAATCAGGGTGACAAAAACATAGTATGTGTGTCACACCTCTCTCCTGCTGGACCAATGACAGTCATTTCTTTTTTTTTCTTTTTTTTTTGAGTTGGAGTCTCACTCTGTCACCCAGACTACAGTGCAGTGGCCGCTCCCAGCCACCGCAGCCTCGACCTGCTGGGCTCCAGCAATCCTTCCGCCTCAGCCTTCCAAGTAGCTGAAACTACAGGCGCACACTACCACGCCCAGCTAATTTTGTGATTTATTGCAGAGATGAGGTCTCACCAAGTTGCCCAGGCGGGTCTTGAACCCGCGGGCTCAGGCAATCCACTCACCTCAGCCTCCCAAGGCACGGGATTACAGGCTGAGCCACCGAGCCCAGCTGACAGTCATTTCTAAACAATCTCTGGATTCTTTGTTATTGAGCCTGGAGGCAAACACCATGCTTCTGACCTCATTCCTCCAAGCTCACAATACCCAATCTACGATCCTGCACGCCTGTAATCCTAGCAACTTTGGAAGGCCGAGGTAGGAGGATTGCTTGAGCCCAGGAGTTCTACACCAGCCTGGGCAACATTGTAAGACCTCATCTCTACAAAAAAGTCAAAAAATTTGCCGGGAGTGGTTAGTCGGGCGTGATCGTGCACAACTGTAGTCCCAGCTCCATGGGAGGCTGAGACAAAAGGATCACCTGAGCCCAGGAGGTCGAGGCTGTGGTGAGCTGTGATCCATGCCACTGAACTCCAGCTTGGGTGACAAAGTGAGACTCTGACTCAAAAAACTACAAATTAAAAATGTAAAAAGTGCCAGGCTCGGTGGCTCAGCCTGTAATCCCGCGCCTTTGGGAGGCTGAGGTGAGTGGATTGCCTGAGCCCGCAGGTTCGAGACCCACCTGGGCAGCGAGACCTCATCTCTACAATAAATCAAAAAATCAGCTGGGCATGGTAGCGCATGCCTGTAATTCCGGCTACTTGGAAGGCTGAGGCGGAAGGATCGCCGGAGCCCAGCAGGTCGAGGCTGTGGTGGCCGGGAGCGGCCACTGCACGCCAGTCTGGGCGACAGAGTGAGACTCCGACTCAAAAAAAAAAAATGTAAAAAGTATGGTTCAAGCAACATCGGCATCTCCTTCGAGCTTTTTAAAAACGCAGATTCTCAGGCCCAGCCTCAGACTTACTGAGTCAGACTGTTTCTGTTTACAAGATTCCTGGGTATTTTGCATGCACTCTAAAGTTTGGGATGCACTAGTCTAGGCAACCACCATGATCTATCAGATTGGATACATCCAATGAAGTGATCTGTTTATTTTTATTTTTTGAGTCGGAGTCTCACTCTGCTGCCCAGGCTGGAGTGCAGTGGCACGCTCACGGCCACCGCAGTCTCGACCTGCTGGACTCAGGCAACCTTTTCACCTCAGCCTTCCAAGTAAGCTGGACCCACAGGCATGCGCCACCACACCGGGCTAATTTTTTATTTATTGTAGAGACAAGGTCTCATCAAGTTGCCCAGGCTGGTCTCAAATCCCTGGACTCAGGCAATCCTCTCATCTCCGCCTCCCAAAGTATTACAGGTGTGGGCCACCGCACCCAGCAAAGCAATCTATTTAATCTCTGGTCTCAGCCTCCCCTAGTTCATGACTTTTGAAATGACATTTGCGGAAATGAGATAAATTCTATCTGTCTGGGTGTCCTTAGCAGCCAGCTCATGTGCTCCCTTCCCTTTCCCCCCTGCAGTCCATGGTGCTCCTGCTTCAGAGCCAACGTCAGTACATATTTGAGTATGACTCCTCCAGCCGCCTCCACGCCGTCACCATGCCCAGCGTGGCCCGGCACAGCATGTCCACGCACACTTCCATCGGCTACATCCGCAACATTTACAACCCGCCTGAGAGCAACGCTTCGGTCATCTTCGACTACAGCGACGACGGCCGCATCCTGAAGACGTCCTTTTTGGGCACCGGGCGCCAGGTGTTCTACAAGTATGGGAAACTCTCCAAGCTGTCAGAGATTGTCTACGACAGCACCGCCGTCACCTTCGGCTACGACGAGACCACCGGCGTTTTGAAGATGGTCAACCTCCAAAGTGGGGGCTTCTCCTGTACCATCCGGTACCGGAAGATCGGCCCCCTCGTGGACAAGCAGATCTACAGATTCTCCGAGGAAGGCATGGTCAACGCCCGGTTCGACTATACCTATCACGACAACAGCTTCCGGATCGCAAGCATCAAGCCTGTCATAAGCGAGACGCCCCTTCCCGTCGACCTCTACCGCTATGACGAGATTTCCGGCAAAGTGGAGCACTTTGGCAAATTTGGGGTCATCTATTATGACATCAACCAGATCATCACCACCGCCGTGATGACCCTCAGCAAACACTTCGACACCCACGGGCGGATCAAGGAAGTCCAGTATGAGATGTTCCGGTCCCTCATGTACTGGATGACGGTGCAATACGACAGCATGGGCAGGGTGATCAAGAGGGAGCTAAAGCTGGGGCCCTACGCCAACACCACAAAGTACACCTACGACTATGACGGGGACGGGCAGCTCCAGAGCGTGGCCGTCAATGACCGCCCAACCTGGCGCTACAGCTATGACCTCAACGGCAACCTCCACTTACTGAACCCAGGCAACAGTGTCCGCCTCATGCCCTTGCGCTACGACCTCCGGGACCGGATCACCAGGCTGGGAGACGTGCAGTACAAAATTGACGATGATGGCTATCTGTGCCAGCGAGGGTCTGACATCTTCGAATACAACTCCAAGGGCCTCCTCACGAGGGCCTACAACAAGGCCAGCGGGTGGAGTGTCCAGTACCGCTACGATGGCGTGGGACGGCGGGCGTCCTACAAGACCAACCTGGGCCACCACCTGCAGTACTTCTACTCTGACCTCCACAACCCCACCCGCATCACCCACGTCTACAACCACTCCAACTCGGAGATCACCTCGCTCTACTACGACCTCCAGGGCCACCTCTTTGCCATGGAGAGCAGCAATGGGGAGGAGTACTATGTCGCCTCCGATAACACCGGGACACCTCTGGCTGTGTTCAGTATCAACGGACTCATGATCAAGCAGCTGCAGTACACAGCCTACGGGGAGATTTATTTCGACTCCAACCCCGACTTCCAGATGGTCATTGGCTTCCACGGAGGACTCTACGACCCCCTGACCAAGCTGGTCCACTTCACGCAGCGCGATTATGACGTGTTGGCGGGACGGTGGACCTCTCCAGACTACACCATGTGGAAAAACGTGGGCAAGGAGCCGCCCCCTTTAACCTGTATATGTTCAAGAGCAACAACCCTCTCAGCAATGAGCTGGATTTGAAGAACTACGTGACAGGTGAGGACTTTGCTGCCACAGCTGGGCAGTGGCTCCCCGTGGGGTGGTTGTTTCTGTCAGGAACTTGGAAAGAAGGTCTCCCGTCTGATAGCAGGAGAAACCTCCAGAGCTGCAGAGCCGGGCAGTGCAGTGGGTGGCAGTGCAGTGTCTAGAAAAGTAGAGCGCCAGCAGTACAGAGCAGTCACTAGGCTGTTTGAAGATGTCCTGGCCACTTTCAAGTCCCTTCACTTGAAGTAACTTTATAAGAGCCCTTCCTCCCCAACAGAGGAAATCAGCCTAAGAAAGGGAACAAGAGTAGGCCTCTGGTGTCAGAAAGACTTGGTTCCATTTCTCTCTCTTCTATTTATAAACCAGAGGGCCTTGGGGTAGTTGTCCAATCTCTCTGAACTACAGTTTCCTTCTCTGTGAAAAGGCACTGATAAAACCAGCCCATAGAGTGACCATGAGAGGTAAATGAACTTACACAGGGAAAGTCTCATGTCTGGCGCTTACGGAGTGAATGTGCATGCAGTGGTTCCTGCTTGTGTTATTAACACTGCCATTGCTAGTGAAGCAGTGAGTTAGCATAGGTACTGAGGTGACAGCTACCCAGATCCTGACCTACAGAGGTTCCCCTGTGAGATATGTATACACACAACCAATGACAATGCAGAGAAGGAGTAAGTCTGTGCCACCAGACAGGTGTCTGTCCAGTTGTTTATCCGAAAAGCATTTATAGAGTGCTTGATTCTGGGGATTCAGTGGTGAGCAAGACAAACACCCTTCTCTCAAGTGTGTGTGGGGGTGTGTGTGTAGATTATTCCAGATGCACAAGATTCAGCACAGCATAGAAGAGCCCATGTCACACTGGGCCTGGAGAGTTCATGGGATCTTGGTTGGCAGAAGTGGGGTCGAGGCTGAAGCAAGGCTGTGAGCAAACAGCAGAGGACTTGGGAGGTCTGGCAGGGCAGGGAAGGAGGGCCCAAGGAAGGCAAAGGACCTACCTGCCCATAATGAGTGAGGAATTGGTAAAATTAGGGTCCTGTCCATCCATCTACCCATTCATCCATCCATTTACAAATATGTATAGAACATCTAACATGAACGACATACTAGAGATGCAGTGGGATACAAGCTGAAGTCCACAGGGAAATAGGTGAGGAAATCAGGATAGATGGATAGATGATAGATGGGTAGAAACATGCATAGATGATCTGTAGATACATAGGTAGAGATGATGAATGGATAGATAGACAGATAATTGACAGAAGATAGAGAGGTAGATTGATTGTTAGGTAATTGATAGATGATAGATACATAGAGATTATAGATAGATGGATCGATAGGTAGATAATTGCTAGAAGATTAATTCTTGCATCACTTGATTGATGATTGATTCATAATTGATAGAAGACAGAGATAATGATACGTGAAACTATGTATGTGTGTGTGTTTCCTGAGAGGTAGTTGACTTTGAAACGTCAGTGAACTGGGGGATAAAAGTCATGGGGTAAGAGAAGAAGCTGGGCAGGGTCTCCTGACAAGGCTCAGGGGGAGGAGGACAGGAGGGTTGACAGATGTCAGCCTGGTTAGCTTGGCTATAACTCCTGGGCTCAGAAGGTCTCACTGCTTCTGGTGCATGGGGATGCTGGAGTCAACTTCAGGGCTCGAGTGTGTCAGGGAAACACTACACGGCCACAGGTTGGCTGTGAAGGCTATCTATTTCGGCAGTACAAGAACACCGTGGGCAGACAGTGCCCTAGGTAGCTGCTGCTTCCTTTCCTGCCTTGGGGTTGGACAAGTAACTTCTGGTCATGTGACCAAAAAAGAGGGGGAAGGAAAGGAAGGAGAGAGAGAAGGAGGGAGGGAGGGAGGGAAAAAGGAAGGAAGGAAAAAAGGAAGGAATGAAGGGAAAAAAAAGAAAGAAAGAAGCAGGGTTTTTTGACTAGCGTTCATTCCAGGCCTTCATAGGGACTCCATAAATGAGGATCAAATCAAGTTAAATGAAGTCCAAGAAAACTGACTCCAGAAACCATTTTAAAAGAGCCAAAAATAGAAAGGGCAGCGTCAGAGCAGCAGCCTGTGCAGAGCAGATGTCTGCTGCGGTCACCACTGAGGGCAGGGAGCCCCAGTGGAGAAGTAGTCAGACCAGGGACAGCCCGTGCCGGATGAGGTGACCCCCAGAGGGTGGATCTGAGCAAACAACACCAGATCATCCTCTTCGCGTGTTGGCTGTCTGTGAACCCCATCTAAATTAGTCTTAATTTGCCACTTAGGAGACCAGCAGAGTGGCTGAACTCGCTGCTCAAATTTAAGCAGAAGAGGTAATTAAGATGCAGTAGAGATGAATGCAAGGAATAGAACCTTCCCTCTCTGGTACCCAAAGGAAGGGTAGCGATGTGGAAACAGACTCTCGGAGTGCACACAGAGGAGGTCCTGTTTCCCCCCAGGACCAGGGCACCAACTGGGCAGGAGCTCAGAGTCCTGGACAGGAGCACAAGCAGCACCAGGAGTGTCTGGAGGGATGAGGAGGGGCTCCTTCCCCCTCACAAACTCCAGGGCAGCACCCCTTAAACAGGTAATATGTTGAGCACTGATACTTCTGTGATGAAAAGATATGACAGGAAAGGGTGTAAGAAAAACTGGGGTGCCAGGCTCTGCAGCTCACGCCTATAACCCTAGCATCTTGGGAGGCCGAGGCGGGAGGATTGCTTGAGCCCCTGAGTTCAAGACCAGCCAGGGCAACACAGCAAGACCTCATCTCTACAGAAAATTTTAAAATTAGCCAGACATGGTGGCACACCTATAGTCCCAGCTACTCTGGAGGCTGAGGTGGGAGGGTCACTTGAGCCCTGTACTCCAGCCTGGTGATAGAATGAGACCCTGACTAAATAAAATAAAATAGAAAAGACTGGGAGACACTTCCTCCCCATAACCTGTGGTGCCCTGGGATTCTCCTGGGGTTTTTTTTGGGGGGGGAGGTTGAGTTGGAGTCTCACTCTGTCGCCCAGACTGGAGTGCAGTGGCCGCTCCCGGCCACCACAGCCTCGACCTGCTGGGCCATCATTTCTTGTGTGCAAAATGGTGATAATAATAGCATTCATCTCTTGTGGTTGTGAACATTAAATGAATCTTGACATATAAAGTGCCTAGCACAGAGCAAAGGCTAGTAATGCATTCATTCTTTATAAACAGCTAAAGACTTGGAGATGGTGTGTTTATAGATGAGGAGTGAAGGCACCGCCTTTGTATCATTTTCTGAGAAACATTGGGAGGGGTCTCCAGATTCACCTTGAAATAGGCACTAAAGGCCGGGCACAGTGGCTCATGCCTGTAACCCCGGTATTTTGGGAGGATCACTTAAGCCCAGGAGGTCGAGGCCAGCCTAGGCAACATAGCAAGCCTTCATCATAGAGATAAAATAAAATAAATTAGCCAGGCGTGGTGGAGGATCCCCGTAGTCCCAGCTCCTCAGGAGGCTAAGGCAGAAGGATCGCCTGAGCCCAGGAGGTTGAGGCTGCAGTGAGCTGTGATCATGCCTCTGTATTCCATCCTGGGCAACAGAGCGAGACCCCAAATCAAAAAAGAAACAAAGAAACAGATTCCAAAATTCCAGCTCTGCGGAACCTCCTAGATGTAGCCCACGATTTCCCATCGTCCCTTTCTCCCTGGTGGGTTTGGGCTTACAATCCCCAGGCACACTTTAGCTTCAAGTCAGATCTTGTGGAGATTAATTTCTCTATGTGAGGAGGAAGGCACAACCTCCTTCTCACATTATCCTCTCCTCATATTTACACTTAACACCTGAAGATGCTGTACTGACAGCATCTTCAGAGGAGGCCATGCTGGGCGGCGGCGATCATCACACAATGGGAAGACCGTGAGAGAGAGGAGCAGAAGCAATTAGGCAGGGTGCCTCACCAGCTTCTGCCCAAAGACTCCCTCTTGTCAGATTGTTTAGGCAGCCTGTGGCCCGTTAACACCAATTATTTCTAAAGGAGTAGGGTGTTTGTGTGGGCCCAGAAGTGCCTTCTGCAGAATGAGGGAGGAGTCGGGCTATTTGAATAAACGTTTCAGAAGAGGTTGAGACTCAGAAACCAGCCAGGTTAGAAACTTTAGAGAAGAAGGGGAAAGGGGAGAGAGGAATACGGGGAAGGAAATGGAAGAAGAGAAAGAATCAGAACAAGAATAAGAAAGAATGCCTGCCGGCTACTTGGAAGGCTGAGACGGAAGGATGGCCGGAGCCCAGCAGGCGAGACTGCGGTGGCCGGGAGCGGCCACTGCACTCCAGTCTGGGTGACAGAGTGAGACTCCAACTCAAAAAAAAAAAAAGAAAGAAAGAATGCCTGTAATCCCAGCATTTTGAGAGTGTGAGGCAGGAAAATCACTGGAGGCCGGAAATTTGAGACCAGCCTGAATGGGACCCCATGTCTACAAAAATAAAACAATTAGCCAGGCATGTTGGTGCACGACTGTGGTCCCAGCTACTCTGAGGAAGGCCTGAGCCCAGGCATTCAAGGCTGCAGTGAGCTAGGACGGCACCACTGCCCTCCAGTCTGGCCAAGAAAGCAAGACCCTGTCTCAGAAGAAGAAGAGAGAGAAGGAAAGGGAGAAGGACAAGTAGGGGCAGGGGAAGGGGAGAAGGGAGAGGAGGAAAAGGAGGAGGGGGAGGAGGAGGAAGAGGAAGACAAAGAGGAGGAAAAGGGGAGGGAGAAGCAGGAAAGGGAGAGAAAGGGAAGAAGAGGAAGAAGAGGCAAGGGAGGGGGAAGGAAGAGGCAAACGAACAGCATCACGAACAAGGGTGTAAGCTGTTTTTTCCTTTTGTTTTGTTTTGCATTGGAATCTCACTCTGTCGCCCAGGCTGGAGTGCAGTGGCCGCTCCCAGCCACCGCAGCCTCGACCTGCTGGGCCCCGGCGACCCTTCCACCTCAGCCTTCCAAGTAGCCGGAACCACAGGGACACGCCACCATGCCCGGCTAATTTTTTGATTTTTTGTAGAAATGAGGTCTCACCAGGTTGCCCAGGCTGGTCTCGAACCCCCGGGCTCAGGCAATCCTCTTACCTCAGCCTCCCAAAGTGCTGGGATTACAGGCATGAGCTGCCGCACCCGGGTGGTCATAAGCTGTTACTGTTCCTGGGATGAGCATTAAAATCCCCGGCCTCAAGAGAAGGAGTCATCACCCTCTCCTCCCCACTAAGGGGATCCCAAGTTAGGGAAAGAGATCCCCACAGGAATAAGATCATTCAGGCGAGCCTTCTGGGGACAAGAAGGAATTCCCCACATGTCCTACCTGTCCCTGGCAGCAGATGGAATGATATACAGATGGTGTTAAGTAGCATCGAAACACAGATGACGGGAAAACCTAGCCTGTTTCCACTGCTCTCTTAACTCTCTCAACTCAGTGGAGGGACAAGCCTCTACTTGATGCTGGGATGTATTTAACACCTCATTAGCACGTCTAATCTTCCTCTTCAACAAGGAAGGGAGCCGATCTAAGTCTCCCTCAGTAACAGGTAACAAAATCATGCTCTAATTTAATTGCATGACTTTGTTTTCTCTGTTTTGATTTTACTGTTATTTTCCACTTACATCAAGTGAGCCTGCCTGCCCATTTATGGTAGTGATATACAATTTCCGTTTGAAAATGGATTTGCCAGCAATGGTACACATCTGTAGTCCCAGCTACTTGGGAGGCTGAGGCAGGAGGTCAAGGCTACAGTGAGCCATGATTGTGCCACTACTCTCCAACCTGGATGGCAGAGCAAGACCACAACTCAAAAAATGAATTGGTTAATTAATTAATTATAGTGGACTTACCTGTGTAGAAAAGGCAAGTTTTATATATTTTTAAAATCAGTAAGTAAATAATAGTACAGGTGATACCTGGATATGGTAACAACAATAAAAATCATGATGGGTGGACATGAATATGCAAAGTTGGAACACCAGTGTTCTCAACCACACAGCACCTACCTGGCACATAGTAGGTGCTCTGTAAATATATGATCATTGCAGGATTAAAGCCAGGCTTCTCTCTGTTTAATATTAACACACTTTTTAAGGCAATTTCAGGCCTATATTCCTTTTTTGTTTTTTTGAGTTGGAGTCTCACCCTGTTGCCCAGGCTGGAGTGCAGTGACACACTCACGGTCACTGCAGCCTCGACCTACTAGGTTCAGGCAATACTTCCACCTCAGCCTTCCAAGCAGCTGGAACTACAGGCATGCACCACCATGCCTGGCTAATTTTTTTGATTTAGTGTAGAGATGAGGTCTCAATAAGTTGCCCAGACCCATGGACTCAGGCAAACCTCTCACCTCGGCCTCCCAAAGTGCTGGGATTATAGGCGTGAGCCACCGCACCCGGCTCAAGCCTGTATTCTTAAATGCTCTTAAATGCGCATTTGCTAATGTGTGTAGATGTTGAGTCATTCAAGAAACTACTCTGTGCCCAAGAGAGACGGAGGGACCATGGAGCCCAGAATCCTTCTCATTTGAGGGGCTTTATAAACCTACATGTTTATTAGCAAAGTCAACACTAAATTCCTCACAGCAGTCCCAGGGCAGAGGGGTGATATTGAGCCCCATCAGAAGTGTATTCTCAGACAGGTACAGATTCTCTGTCACATGGATACTAGTTAGGGTAGCTCTTGCCACATATGTTCAGTGTTCATTCATTTACTCATCCATCCATTCATTCATTCATTCTATAGATACTTATGAAACACCTATTTTGTGCCATCCATTGTGTAGTGCCTGGGGAGATATCAGTGAAGAAAACGGGTTTTTTAACTCCCTGGCCTGGTGAAGCTTGCCTTCCAAGTGAGGGAGACAGACTAATAAACAATAAATATCATAAATATGCAAATTACACAGCATGTTAGAATGTGGTTATAGTTTTGGGGGGCAATTAGCAAGGCAAGGGGACTAAGGATTGCCAGAGGTGGGGCTGGTGATTGAAATTGGCCTTACTGGCCAGGCTCAGTGGCTCAGCCTGTAATCCCAGAGCTTTGGGAGGCCGAGATGAGTGGACTGCCTGAGCCCACGGGTTCTAGACCCGCCTGGGCAACTTGGCAAGACCTCATCTCTACAATAAATCAAAAAGTTAGCCGGGCGTGGTAGCGCGTGCCTGTAGTTCCAGCTACTTGGAAGGCTGAGGTAGAAGGATCGTCGGAGCCCAACAGCTCGAGGCTGCACTGGCCGGGAGTGGCCACTGCACTCCAGTCTGGGTGACAGAGTGAGACTCCAACTGAAAAAAAAAAAAGAAAAAGAAAAAAAGAAATTGGCCTTACTAGGGAGGTGACACTTGAGCAGGACTAGAAAGAGGAGGGATAGCGTGAGAGGCAAAGGATAAGTTTTGAGAGCAACCCATGGGGCAAGGAGCTTCCTCTGAGATGAGTGTGTGTGCCTGTATGTTCAAGAAACAGTCTGGAGGCTGGCGCCAAGGGATGAGGGAGAGGACAGGAGCTAAGGTCATGGAGAGGGTCCTTCTAGACCATGAGAAGGGCCTTAGCCTTTTCATTGAGTGACATGGGGAGTCACTGGAGTGTTCTGAGCAGGGGAATAACGTGGTCTGCTCCCTGTTGAAAGGTTTGTGTAGGCTGCTATGCTAATAAGGTAAGCAGGGCACAGAGTGAAGGCACGGAGGCCAGTTAGAGACCCTGGAGAGAGGTGATGTGCCAGGGTAGAGGCAGTGGAAGTGGCAAGCAGTAGACATACATTCTGGATCTCCCCCTTTTGAGTGTGTGTGTGTGTGTGTGTGTGTGTGTGTGTGTGTGTGTGTGTGTGTGTTGGAGTCTCATTCTGACACCAAGCTGGAGTGCAGTGGCATGATCATAGCTTACCACAGCCTCAACCTCCTGGACTCAGGTGATCCTTCTCCTTCAGCCTTCCTAGTACCTGGGACTACAAGCACATGCCATTGTGATTTTTTGTAGAGACAAAGTCTCGCTGTGTTGCCTAGGCTGATCTTGGATCTATTTTAAAAGCTAAAGTAGGCTGGGTACAGTGGCTCACTCCTGTAATCCCAATGCTTTGGGAAGCTGAGGCAGGAGGATTGCTTGAGGCCAGGAGTTAAAGACCAACCTGGGCAACATAGAAAGACTCCATCTCGTCCAGGCTCAATGGCTCAGCCTGTAATCCCAACACTTTGGGAGGTCGAGACGAGTGGATTGCCTGAGCCTGGAGGTTCGAGACCCGCCCGGGCAACTTGGTGAGACCTCGTCTCTACAATAAATCAAAAATTAGCCGGGCGTGGTAATGCGCACCTGTAGTTCCAGCTACTTGGAAGACTGAGGTGGAAGGATCGCTGGAGCCCAGCAGGTCGAGGTTATAGTGGCTGGGAGCGTGCCACTGCACTCCAGTCTGGGCGACAGAGTGAGACTCCAACTCAAAAAAAAAAAAGACCCCATTTCTACTAAAAATAAAGAATTAGCTGAATGTGGTGGCATGCGCCTGTAGTCTTAGTTACTCGAAAGGCAGAGTCAGGAGCATTACTTGAGCCCAGGGGTTCGAGGTTGCAGTGAACAGAGCACACCACTGTACTCCAGCCTGAGTGACAGAAAGAGTCCTTGTCTCCAAAAAATAATAACAAATGAATAAATAAAAACAAAGGATTAAGCCATATGGCCCAGCAATTCCATGCCTAGGTATATACACAAGAAAATTGAAAATAGGGTTTCAAATAAAAATTGATACACCGATGTCCATAGCAGCGTTATTCATAACAGCAAAAAAGTGGAAACAACATGACCATCTATCAACTAATGAGTGGATAAACAAAACGTGGTATATCCCTACAATGGAATATTTATTATTCAGCCATAAAAATGTACAAAGTTCATGTTACAACATTGACGAACCTTGAAAACATTATGCTAAGTAAAAGAAGCCAGACCCAAAAGGCCACGTGTTGTATGATTCCACTTAGATGAAATGTCCAGAACATGTAAACCCGCAGAGACAGCAAGCAGTTTAATGGGACTATGGGAGGGAGGAGTGCTTCTTCTTCTTCTTCCTCTTCTTCTTCCTCTTCTTCTTCCTCTTCTTCCTCCTCTTCTTCCTCCTCTTCTTCCTCCTCTTCTTCCTCCTCTTCTTCCTCCTCTTCTTCTTCTTCTTCTTCTTTTTGAGAAAGGTAGCTTTATTTTTTATTATTTATTTATTTATTTTTGAGTTGGAGTCTCACTCCATCGCCCAGGCTGGAGTGCAGTGGCACTCTCATGGCTACCCCAGCGTCACCCTGCTGGGCTCAGATGATCCTCCCGCCTCAGCCTTCCAAGTAGCCGGAACTACAGGCATGTACTACCACGCCAGGCGAATTTTTTGATTTATTGTAGAGAGGAGGTCTCGCCAAGTTGCCCAGGCTGCTCTTGAACCTGTGGGCTAAGGCAGTCCCCTCACCTCGACCTCCCAAAGTGCTGGGATTACAGGCTTGAGCCACAGCTCCCGGTCTGAAAGGTAGGTTTATTAAAGGGAAGATACATTGTGAAGGGCAGGGGCAGGATGGCAGCAGGAGTTCCTGCTGTCTGCCCAGAGTGACTTCCAGAGTGAGGTTTCTTTTAGGGGTGATGAAAATGTTCTGGGGTCAGATAGTAATGATGGTTGCACAACGTTGTGAATATACTAGAAACCACTGAGGTGTGCACTTTAAAATGGTGAATTTCATATTATGTGAATTTCACCTTAAGTGTAAAAAAAGAAAGGGATTCACTAGTGGATGAGATGTCGGGAGTGAAAAATCCCGGAGCTGCTCTTCCCCAAGATGGAGAAGACTGTGGGTGGGGCAGGCTTGGAGAGGAAGATCAGGAGTTCGGGATTGGATGTGTTACATGTGAAATGTACTTGGATATGCAGTACATTTCAGGGAGAGGTCCAGGCTGGAGATACAAATTTTTGGAGTCAGTATCAGCGTGCTGATGGCATTGGGTCCTGAGGCTGGAGCCTGGAGAAGCAGCTCGTGGACTGAATCTGGGGCATCCCAACATTAAGAGATTCAGCACCGGCCTGGACAACATAGCAAGACCTTATCTCTACAAAAAAGAAAAAAAGAATAATTACCCTAGAGTGGTGGCATGCACCGTTAGACCCAGCTACTTGGGAGGCTGAGGTGGAAGGATCACCTGAGCGCAGGAGATGGAGGCTGCAGTGAGCCATGACTGTGCCACTGCACTTCAGTCTGAGTGACAGAATGAGACCCTGACTCAAAAGATTTAAAAAAAAAAAAAAAAACAGATTAGGGAGATGGAAAGGAACCCAAAACTGGGAAGTGGCAGCTACTAATGTGGAAGAAAAAAAAACCAAGAGAATGTGTTAGCCAGAAAGCAAAGGAGAAAAAGACAGGAGAGTTCCACTTGTCAAATGCTTCTGATAGGTCAAATAAGGTGAGAACCAAGTTCAACATTGGGCTTAGCAACATAGAGGTCACTTGTGACTTTGATGAGGGCTGTTGCAGTGTTGTAGTGAGAGAAGAGCCTCATTCGGAGGAAATGGGAGAAGATGAGCATAGATAATTAGTTGAGGAGTTTTTTGTTGGTTTGTTTTTTGTTTGTTTTTGAGTCAGAGTCTCACTCTGTCACCCAGGCTGGAATGCAGTGGCACACTTATGACCATGGCAGCCTCGACCTGCTGGGCTCAGGCGATCCTTCCACCTCAGCCTTCCAAGTAGCCAGAACTACAGGCACACACCACCATACCTTGCTAATTTTTTAATTTATTGTAGAGACAAGGTCTCGCTGTTTGCCCAGGTTGGTCTCAAAACCCCCGGGCTCAGGCAACCCTCTCGCCTCCGCCTCCCAAAGTGCTGGGGTTACAGGCATGAGCCACCATGCCTGGCCTAGTTTGAGAAGTTTTTGTAAAGGGGAATGAGAAATGGGTGGTCTCAAAAGGAAGTCCGGACAAGAGAAGAACCTTTGTAAGGTGGGACATTTATTTTTTATTTTTATTTTTTTTTGAATTGGAGTCTCACTCTGTCACCCAGAATGGAGTACAGTGGCCACTCCTGGCCACCGCAGCCTCAACCTGCTGGGCTCCAGCGATCCTTCCGCCTCAGCCTTCCAACTTGCTGGAACTACAGGCGTGTGCTACCACGCCCGGCTAATTTTTTATTTATTGTAGAGATGAGGTCTCGCCAAGTTGCCCAGGCGGGTCTCGAACCCGCGGGCTCAGGCAATCCACTCACCTCAGCCTCCCAAAGGCGCGGGATTACAGGCTGAGCCACTGAGCCTGACTTAAGGTGGGACATTTAGATGAATGTTTTATGCAGATGAGGTTGAAACAGAGAGTAAATCCATGATGTGGGGTGAGAGAGAGAATTGCTGGAGAGATGTCCTTGAGTCGGCAAGAAGGAGTGTGATGGAGAGCAGGAGGGGAGGATTGAACATGGACAGCTCAGCCAGAGGAATAGGAGACAGGTACGAATGCTGGGGGTCACGTCACTGTCGGCGAATTTCTAGGGAAATTCTCCTCTGGCCACATCATTTTCTCAGGAGAATAGGAAACAAGGCTTCTGGGAGAAGGGGGCATTGGGGGCTTTAGGAGAAGAAGCCAAGTCATCCAGGAGAATGCGAGAAAGCCTGAAGGGAGTCAAGGAAGTGCTTTAAGATCGCCAGGCAGCAAGAAGGCACACCTGAGGTCTGTGATCAGGAGTTTAAAGTAACGCCAGAGGCCAGGCGTAGTGGATCATACCTGTAATCCCAGCACTTAGGGAGGCCAAGGCAGGAGGATCGCTTGAGTCCAGGAGTTCGAGACCAGTCTGGGCAACACAGCAAAACCTCGTCTCTACAAAAATAAAATAAAATAATTAGCCAGGTGTGATGGCATATGCCTGTAGTTCCAGCTACTTGGAAGACTGAGCCAAGAAAGTTGAGGCTGCGATGAGCTGTGATCGTGTCACTGCACTCCAGCCTGGATGACACAGCTGTACTCTGACTCAAAAAAAAATTAAATGCCGGGTATGGTGGCTCACGCCTGTAACCCACACTTTGGGAGGCGGAAGCGAGAGGGTTGCCTGAGCCCAGGGGATTTGAGACCAACCTGGGCAACACGGCAAGACCTCGTCTCTACAATAAATAAAAAAATTAGCCAGGTATGGTGGCTCACGCCTGTAGTCCCAGCTACTTGGAAGCCTGAGGCAGAAAGATCACCTGGACCCAGCAGGTCGAGGCTGCGGTGACCATGAGCATGCCACTGTACTCCAGCCTGGGCAACAGAGTGAGACTGTGACTCAATCAATAAATAAAGTGACACCAGGCAGTGTGGTTATGATTTTATTCTCCAGTCACATCCAGCTGAACAGGAGCAAACATGAAATAGGCAAACCTGTGTAGCCAACACTGTGATTTCACTGAGCAAGTGTGGAGTGAGAGAGGTTTGAGTATCTGAGAAGATCTCCCAGGGAATGATGCCAATAATTGTGTGACAGGTAAGAAGAGAAGGAAATCCAGGAAACCAGAGGCGGGGAAAGGTGTTAGGATGAACTGAAGGTCCTGGGGGCAGGGTGGAGTAAGATGAAAGGATTGTAGGTGTCCAGTCACGAGAAGTAATAAACTAGAGAGACTTGAGGAAGTGGTCAGAGGGTGATATGCCTGAAATTGAGATGACAAGGTTCAGAATGATCGGTGGTGACAAGGTTCAGAGTGTGAGCATGAAAGCAAATGTGGAAAGATCACCAAAGGAGAGAATGTCAGTCAGGTATGATGCCTCGCACCTGTAATCCCAGCGCTTTGGGCGGCTGAGGTGGGAAGATTGCTTGAGGCTGGGTGCTCGAGACCTGCCTGGGCAACATAGCAAGACCCTATCTCTACCAAAAAAATAAATAAAAATAACAGGAGAGGTCAAAAAAAATCAAGAGGCCAGGATATTGGAAGGATCAACGAATTGTATAATAAAATCATTAAGAATTAATTCAGGGACAGAGCTAGAGAGAATGGCAGTGGAGCAGAAGCCAAAAGCTTCAGGAAAGGCAGGTGAGTGTGGGGGGTCAGTAATTATGGTGACAGGTACACTCATACCTCCAGGTTCAATGATTGTAGGAGAAGCAGCAGGCAGACTGTTGCTCTCAGGGAGAGAGAGTATCAGTGACAACAAGAAGGGAAAGGAATCATCAGAGAAGAGACTGAAGACCTGGAGGGCTTCTGAGGACAAGTGGACATTTCAGGGGCCCAGTGGAAGTACCTTGGGAATTGAGGAGAGGTGGAAATAGGACAGGGAAGGGAGCAGAGACAGGGTGTGAGATGTGATCTTGGGGTCCCCATTATAGACAGGTGAGGAGCACAGTGAGGTTAGTCCTGCTGGACTCCAGGTCGGTGGTATCAGTGAAGATGTGCGCACTCAAGGGACATGTGTCCAGAACTCTCTGTCGGTCTCTTTGGAAGGAGTCTCATTCTGGGAGTCCAAACGATTCCACAGAGGGCAGGACACTTGGGGCAGGCAGTATAGGACTCAACCTTGACCCCTGGCAGGATGTCTTACTCCGAGCAGTCAGTGCCCTCTGTTGGCCTCTCTTTGAAAAAATAAATGTGTTTCAGGGTCCCGAGGACTGTGCATTCCATCTGGGTCCAGCTCTTGGAAGCCCCTTTCCGTGGTGAGCCAGCCTCGGTGTGGCACCCCAGGTCCAAACGTCCTACACAGTGATCCTAATCACCACTCATGCCTCTAGCCGATCTTTGTATCTCTAGCTTCTAATACATCACCTGGCTCATAATAGATGCTCCCTAAAACACTGCCAAATAAAGGAATGTGTGTGTGTGTGTGTGTGTGTGTATATATATATATATATATATGTATATATACACACACATATATTGAATGATACATGTGCCATCTCTGGAAAAAGCCTTTTACGTGGATTTTCTCCTTTGGTTCTCGCAACAACCCAATAAGACTGGCACAGTTATTACCCAGTTTGGATCTGAGGAATGTGAGGCTCAGAGGGGCAGGAAATTGCCCAAGGTCACACAGTCAGGGAGGGTTGAAGTTAGATCTTTCTGGCTCCCACACGGCCCTTCTTAATCACTACATGATGGTTATCAACTGACCAAGTTTGGAAAGATATCTGCTTCCTAAAACTCCTATAAAGAGGAAGCCTTGGGTCTGGCTTTCACAAGTGCTTACCTCTCTCTCCCAATAGACCCTACATACCCAGCCACTCATTTTATTTTGTTCTCATTCCAAGATTCGTGGCTACTTTCCATCCATCATGATTTCAGAGATCTTTATTTTTGTTTCCACCATAGATGTGAAAAGCTGGCTTGTGATGTTTGGATTTCAGCTTAGCAACATAATTCCTGGCTTCCCAAGAGCCAAAATGTATTTCGTGGCTCCTCCGTATGAACTGTCAGAGAGCCAAGCGAGTGAGAACGGACAGGTAAGCAGAGGCTCCTGCCGAGAACCTCAAGGACTGGCATCCTTCCCCTCTGCAGACAGAACCTCCCGGGAGCCAAGGGCACAGCAGTCAAGGGACATGTGAAGCTGGGTATAAAAGGTGTGAGAAACACTGAGACTGCCCAGGACAGCGGATGTCAGTGCTGTCACCTGCCCAGGCACGGCACATATTTCTTTCCAAGTTCAATTATGACCTTAATTGTGGTATCATTATCTGTTCAGGATAATACCCTTGAGTCACTCATTGATTAACAACAGCACAGAGAAATCCAGCAGCAACCTACCATCTGCACTGACTATAAGATCATAACCCTTTCGGCTTTTATGGGACGTCATAAAACTGTGGTTTGCAGTTTCTGTACCATTAAAGAACATTTTTATGCCTCACATAAAACCTCGGTGCTTTATGACCCAAACGTATACAGATTGAGTTTTCAGAACATAATCTGTGCTTGAGTCTTTTGGTGACGACCGAGGGGTGGTCAGTTTCCATCTGGGTGCAGCTGAGACCCCTGCTACAGTGGGAGGGGGGGATGGGCACCGAGGTTCAGAGAACCCCTGCTGCACAACCGGCACCGGGCGCTCTTGGAGTCTGAGAGGTCCCAGATGCTCTGAATAATCGTCCAGATTGTGTAAGTATAGAGAAGCAAGCAGGCGCTGCTGGGTAGTTGAGAACGGCCATCGCTCAGCCCTGCCCCTTGGGGACCACTCAGCGGTTGAATAGCCATCATTTCTCTCATTTATCTAAGTGCTGTTACCTCCCAAACACAGCCTCTCTCATTATCGCAGCCTGGCCCCCAACCACCAATTGAGACAAGTTGTAATTTGCGAGTGGAGGACTCAAGGCCAAGGAGATAATGGTGATTCCGTCCTTCCGCAGAACCAGGGCTGGAATCCAAAGCAACTGACTCCAAGCTGAGGGATATTCCCTCTGGCCCCTGAAGCCCGAGTCTCTTAGCCTGGTTCTTCAGTGTCCCTGTGCACACAAACAGCCTAGGGAATCTTGTTAGCATGCAGCTTTGAACTCAGTGGTTCTGGAGTGAGGCCTGAGATTCTGCTTCTGAAACAAGGCGGGTCCCAGTGATTTCTCTGCTCCTGGCCATACTTTGAGTAGCAAGGTCTAAACCCAAGGAAGTGAATGAATATCCAAGTCATTGGCCTCCAAGAAAGCTAGGTTACAGCAGGGTGGGGTTTGCCGTGGTTCAGATCTACATCTTGCCCTTCTGGTCAGGACACTCCTGGGTTTGAAGTGGGCAGAGAAGCTGCCAAGCCATCCGGGTGCATAGGAAAGCTCTCCTCCAGCAGTGGTGAGACGTGGTAAGTGCACAGGCCTAAGAGTCCATGCTGGCAAGGTGGTGAACCTCCTGCACCATCTTTTTAGTTAGTGGACAGGCCACACTGTCAGAGCACTGGTAACCAGCCAGTCAGCCATAGCTCCACAAGGTAGGACTGTATCCACCCGTATCTGTGCAGACCCAACACTAGTTCTTACAGGGAGTTGCAAGCCTTTCTCTTTCTGATTCTGCACAAGCCACCCAGCCTACCTCCTCAGCTCTCTCTGTTTTCTTGTGCCCACAGCTCATTACAGGTGTCCAGCAGACGACAGAGAGACATAATCAGGCCTTCATGGCTCTTGAAGGGCAGGTCATTACTAAAAAGCTCCACGCCAGCATTCGGGAGAAAGCAGGGCATTGGTTTGCCACCACCACGCCCATCATCGGCAAAGGTATCATGTTCGCCATCAAAGAAGGGCGGGTGACCACGGGCGTGTCCAGCATCGCCAGCGAGGACAGCCGCAAGGTGGCATCCGTGCTGAACAACGCCTACTACCTGGACAAGATGCACTACAGCATCGAGGGCAAGGACACCCACTACTTCGTGAAGATCGGTGCGGCCGACGGCGACCTGGTCACGCTGGGCACTACCATCGGCCGCAAGGTGCTGGAGAGCGGGGTGAACGTGACCGTGTCCCAGCCCACGCTGCTGGTCAACGGCAGGACTCGAAGGTTCACGAACATTGAATTCCAATACTCCACGCTGCTCCTCAGCATCCGCTACGGCCTCACCCCCGACACCCTGGACGAAGAGAAGGCCCGCGTCCTGGACCAGGCGAGGCAGCGGGCCCTGGGCACTGCCTGGGCCAAGGAGCAGCAGAAAGCCAGGGACGGGAGAGAAGGGAGCCGCCTGTGGACTGAGGGCGAGAAGCAGCAGCTCCTGAGCAGCGGGCGCGTGCAGGGGTACGAGGGGTATTACGTGCTCCCTGTGGAGCAGTACCCAGAGCTTGCAGACAGTAGCAGCAACATCCAGTTCTTAAGACAGAACGAGATGGGAAAGAGGTAACAAAATTATCTGCTGCCATTCCTTGTCCGGATGGCTCGGCAGGAGTAACTGTTATCTCCTCTCCTAAGGAGATGAAGACCTATCGGGGCACTGAGGCTGGGCTGCTTCAGGATACTAGTGGCAAGGAAGCTCACATTTTTTGAGTTCAAATGCTACTGTCCACGCGAGAAGTCCCTCATCCTGAAGTAGACTAAAGCCCGGCTGAAAATTCTGAGGAAAACAAAACAAACGAATGAATGGATGAATGAACAAACACACAAAACGTTCCAAGTTCCCCTAAAATACGACCCACTTGTTCTGGGTCTACGCAGAAAAGAGACGCAAGATGTCCGAAAGGAACGAAAGAACAACAACAAAAAAAAATGTTAACAGGCAAACAAGAAAACAAACCAACAGCAAGCCAACAAAAGAAAAACCAACACACAGACCGAAAAACAAAGAAATGAAGACGAGAAGGCCTCATGTCCAATTACCTCACTCATTCACACGTGAGCGACACGACACGCAGACATCCGCGAGGGCCCACCTCACCAGACCAGCTGAGGACGATTCAGACTGCTTGTGGGACAAAGACTTCAGACGTTTTCGTTTAAGCAAATGCAGGTGCATTGAAAACACAACTTCTGGGGGTGACATGTGTAGCGCCTGGGGAGGGGGGGATTAAAAGTGGAGGAGTGAGCACTGGAAATACTTTTTAAAGAAAAAAAAAGAAAGAAAGAAACACGAGGAACAGAAAGAAATTCCTATCAAAAATCAAAGCGAAATAATACCGTCCAGCACTTAAACTCTCAGGACCCAACTAAGTCTGGCCTGAGCTAATTTATTTGAGCGCAGAGTGTAAAATTTAATTCAAAATGGTGGCTATAATCACTACAGATAAATTTCATACTTTTTGTCTTTGGAGATTCCATTGTGGACAGTAATATGCAGTTACAGGGTGTAGTCTGTTTAGATTCCGTAGTTCGTGGGTATCAGTTTCGGTAGAGGTGCAGCATCGTGACACTCTTTTGCCAACAGGTACCACTTCCGATCACCCTGTACATACATAAGCCGCAAGGCACAATCACTGTTTCAGATTTAAAATTATTAGTGTGTTTGTTTGGTCCAGAAACTGAGACAATCACATGACAGTCACCACGAGGAGAGAAAATTTAAAAAAATAAAAATAAAAACAAAAAAATTTTAAAAATTTAAAAAAAAAACAAAAACAAAAAAAGTCTAATAAGAACTTTGGTACAGGAACTTTTTTGTAATATACATGTATGAATTGTTCATCGAGTTTTTATATTAATTTTAATTTGCTGCTAAGCAAAGACTAGGGACAGGCAAAGATAATTTATGGCAAAGTGTTTAAATTGTTTATACATAAATAAAGTCTCTAAAACTCCTGTGGACACTGGTCTTCCGTGGAAATGCTTTGAGATGAGGAAGAGGCTAGCATGCTGGAGAGAAGGAAAGTGACCAGGCGCACCGAGGCAGAGCGAGGATTTGAACATTTGGAGTTTTTTGTTAGCGGGGCCTCAATGCTTCCCAAAGAGTGCAAATAATTCTGGAGCCAGCTCTGCCTGCGTCTGCTCAGGAGGGTGTGGACCCAGTGTGGGTGGGTGATGGGAACCCTCGGGCCTGCCTATGCATAGGTATTCCCTCCAGCACTCCTGGGATGTTCCTGGCAGAAAATCGAAGGGAAGCATACCACATGGGGAACGTGTGGGGGGGGGGGGTGTGTGTGTGTGTGTGTGTGTGTGTGTGTGTGTGTGTGTGTGTGTGTGTGTTGTGTGTTCATATTTTCTTCCAGACTGGATCAGTTTGTTGGTTTGAATGAATTTTTGTTTTACATTATTCCTGCAATTAGAATAACAACAGTATCATTAGTTTCGAATGTCTATAGGTGCTAACTTGGTGCCAGGCACAGTGCTAAGGGCTCTGAGTGCAATATTTTATTTCATCCTCTCCTTTCATTTGTTCAACAACATTTTCTCAAGTGTTTGCCTCAGTCAGGCACAATAGCTCACACCTGTAATCCCAGCACTTTTGGAGGCTGAGGCAGGAGGATCACTGAGTCCAGGAGTTTAAAACCAGGCTGGAAAGCATAGAGAGACCTTGTCTTTACCAAAAAAAAAATCAAAACATTAGCTAGGCATGGTGGTGCATTCCTGTAATCCCAGTTACTCTGGAGGCTGAGGTGAGAGGATCACTTGAGCCAGGAGGTCGAAAGTGCGGTGAGCCAAGATCACACCACGACACTCCAGCCTGGGCAAGAGAGTAAGACCCCTGACTCAAGAAAGAAAAAAAAAGAGCTTGTTTATGCTAGGTCCTGGACTAAGCTCTGAGGCTAAGAGTGGTGAATAGATACACGGGCCCTCGCCTTGTGAAACTTTCAGGCAGGAGTAGACAGACAACAGGCAAAGGATGACCCGGGAAGGAGAAGTGCCTAGGGCATTCAGTGCCGAAATAGAAACTCACGAAGCTATGGAAGCCCATCACTAGGGGTGTGACCCAGACTGAGGGCATCGCAGAAGGTGCTATGGTCTTAGAGTTAAGTTGGAGGTAAGCGGGTGAGGAAAAGGACATGGCCCCAGTCCCAGGAGCAGCAGATGCCAAGGACCCAAAGCAGTGGAGCAGTCAACCAAGGACACAAAAAATGACTAGTTAGACTAGAACACAGAAGAGGCTGGCAGGGTCCGGAAGGCACACAGGTTAGAGATTCATGTCTTCCTTTAACATTAAAAGCAAAAGACATCAAAAATTAGCTGGGCATGGTGGCATGCACCTATAGTCCCAGCTATCTGGGATGCTGAGGCAGAAGGATTACACAACCCAGGAGGTCAAAGCTACAGTGAGCCATGATTGTGCCACTGAACTCCAGCCTAGACAACAGATCCTTGAGACCCTGCCTCAAAATAAAATAAAATAAAATAAATGCCCAGCACAGTGGCTCACCTGTAATCCCAGCACTTTAGGAGGCAGAGGAGAGAGGATTGCCTGAGCCCAGCCTGGGCAACTTGGCGAGACCTCATCTCTACAATAAATCAAAAAATTAGCCAGGCGTGGTGGTGCATGCCTGTAGTTCCAGCCACTTGGGAGGCTGAGGTGGAAGGATCACCTGAGCCCAGCAGGTCGAGTCTGCAGTGGCTGCACGCATGCCATGGCATTCCAACCTGGGCAACAGAATGAGACTCTGACTCAAAAAAACAAACAAAACTAAACAGCAACAGAAAGCCATGAGTTTTAATTTCACAAACAAGTGCCCTGCTACAGTGAGGAGAACAGGGAGAAGGAACCACGTAGCTGTCAACGTAAGACGGAGGAGGAGGCCGAGCAGGCCAAGGAGGCTGAGGAGGCCATCAACCTGAGACAAAGGTACTTTGGACTAGAGAAAGGTATGAGCAGAGGTTGAGCAGGTGGGTTCCAGGATGGGCTCCTAGCGTCATCCACTTTGCAGATGAGGAACCCGAGGCCAACATCTCCCAACTGGTAAGCCGTGGCCGATTTCAAACTCTCTCCAAGCTGGGTGCAGTGGCTCATGCCTGTAATCCCAGCACTTTGGGAGGCAGAGGCAAGAGGGTTGCCCGAGTCCATGGGCTTGAGACCAGCCTGGGCAACTTGGTGAGACCTCATCTCTACAAAAAAATCAAAAAATTAGCCAGTCATGGTGGCGTGTGCCTGTAGTTCCAGTTACTTGGAAGGCTGAGGCGGAAGGATCGCCTGAGCCCAGCAAGTTGAGGCTGCGGTGGCTGTGAGCATGCCACTGCACTCCAGCCTGGGTGACAGTGTGAGATGCCAACTCAAAAAATCCCTCTCCAGGAAGTCTGGGCAGTCTGTCCCTCTGAGACCCTCCTGGAGTCTTTGTTGCCACTGGCTTCCCCATCATCCAGCCAGGCCAAAGGTGGGTTCTACAAGAGGAAGGAAAGGTAGGGAGCAAGAGAGGCAGGGTGAGCCTGCTTGAGACCAAGTGTCAGTTGTCAGAAGCCCTCAGAGTTCCCAGTGGAGCAAGCGATGATTTAGTGAAGGGTACAGGATAATTAAAATGGTTCTGGTCAGGCACGGTGGCTCACACCTGTAATTCTAGCACTTTGGGAGGCCGAGTTGGGAGGATCACTTGAGTCCAGGAGTTTGAGTCCCGCCTGGGCAACATAGCAATCTCAGCTACTCAGGAGGCTGAGGTGGAAGGATCACTTAAGCCCAGGAGGTCAAGGCTGTTGTGAGCTGTGATTGTGCCACTGCACTCCAGCTTGGGTGACAGAGTGAGACCCCAACTCAAAAAGAGGAGAGAGAGAGAAAGAAAAGAAAAGGAGGAGGAAAGGAAGGGGAGGAAGGAAGGAAGAAAGTAAAGAAGGAAGAAAAAATTGGTCCAGAGAGCCTGCCTCTCAGAAGCACATGTCAACAGCTATGTTTACCCGAGGGCCAAGTCTGGGTCATTTCCCTGCAGGACGAGGACAGGAGGCAGGATCATGTGTGCTGGTCCAGCCACCGCCTGCCTTGTGCAATCTGACTGCTGTCAGGACTACGGGGGGTGGGGGCAGATCACAGAACAGCTCCAGCAGGTCACGAGGATGACTCCAATTCTGGTTCAGTGGGAGCTTCAAGGGGACCAGCGTGTTGTGTCTCCCCGGGATAGATGCAGTCAGGGACCACCAAGACCGAAAGTGGATGCCAGGTCAGAATCTTAGGGGGTTGCTCAGCCCAGAGACTCTCTGCCCCAGTCTCCTGGGGGGTAGGTAGATCCAAAGGGGTGAGCACATAGTATGTCACAAAGGGAATAAGTCACCAAAATTTCATTGGATCCTGGAACTCTGGTTTTTTGGCCCAACCTTCTTTGAATTATCCATGAGTTTTCAGTTACAGCCAGGCCAGCCCAGTCCATTGCTAGACATGATACAAACACATGGTATGGGAGAAGGAAACAGCCCGGGGTGAAAAGTTAGCCAGGCACGGTGGCTCACACCTGTAATCCCAAAGCACTTTGGGAGGTCAAGGTGAGAGGAGTGCCTGAGGCCAGGAGTTCGAGACCAGTCTGAGTAACATAGAGAGACGTCTCTACAAAAAAAAAAAATTTTTTTTTTAATTAGCCAGGTGTGGTGGCTTGTGCCTGTAGTCCCAGCGACTCAGGGGGCTGAGGCAGGAGGATGGACTAGCTCAGGAGCTCGAGGCTGCAATCAGCCACGATCATGCCACTGCATTCCAGCCTGGGCAACAAAGTGAGACCTCAACTTGAAAAAAAAAAATTCCTCTCCTGCCTTGTCTCAGGCCAGTCCTATAATAGTCAAGACAGACTGTCTGATAGAGAATTCTAGAAAGGCAGGACAGTCTGGGGTTCATGAAGATTGTGCACTCTGAAGTAACCCACCCGGAACCAGTCCTGACTCAAGCCCTCACTAGACGTGGGAAATGAGGAAGGTTCCATGTGTTCATTAGGGTAAGTACTATATGCTGCCCTGATTTAAGTCAGCACAAGAAAACCTTATTTTTGTTGTTGTTTTTGTTTTTGTTTTTTTTTTTGAGTTGGAGTCTCACTCTGTCGCCCAGACTGGAGTGCAGTGGCACGCTCCCAGTCACCGCAGCCTCGACCTGCTGGGCTCCGGCAATCCTTCCGCCTCAGCCTTCCAAGTAGCCGGAACTACAGGTGCACGCTACCCGCCCGGCTAATTTTTTTGACTTATTATAGAGATGAGGTCTTGCCAAGTTGCCCAGGCGAGTCTTGAACCCGCGGGCTCAGGCAATCCACTCACCTCAGCCTCCCAAAGTGCTGGGATTACACGGTGAGCCACCGAGCCCGGCTAAAATCAATTTTTCTTTTTTTAATGAGTTGGAGTCTCATTCTGTCACCCAGACTGGAGTGCAGTTGCCGCTTCCAGCCACTGCAACCTCGACCTGCTGGGCTCCAGCGATCCTTCGCCTCAGCCTTCCAAGTAGCTGGAACTACAGGCGTGCACTACCACGCCTGGCTAATTTTTTTTATTTATTGTAGAGATGAGGTCTCACCAAGTTGCCCAGGCGGGTCTCGAACCCACAGACTCAGGCCATTCACTCACCTCGGCCTCCCAAAGTGCAGGATTACAGGCTGAGCCATTGAGCCCAGCTGAAAACCTTTTTTTTTTTTTTTTTTTTTTTTTGAGTCGGAGTCTCACTCTGTTGCCTAGGCTAGAGTGCAGTGGCATGCTCACGGCCACTGCAGCCTTGACCTGCTGGGCTCAGGCGATCCTTCCACCTCACTCTTCCAAGTAGCTGAAATACAGGCGCGTGCCACCAAGCCCAGCTAATATTTTATTTATTGTAGAGAAGAGGTCTCGCCAGGTTGCCCAGCCTGGTCTCAAACCCATGGGCTCAGGCAATCCTCTCTCCTCAGCCTCCCAAAGTGCTGGGAGTATAGACGTGAGCCACCGTGCACGACAAGAAAACTTCTTACTCACAAAGCAGACCATTGTCGGTCAGGGGTGAGGATGGCAGCCATGATGATTAGATGGGATGTTACTGGTACCCATGGTAAGTACTCAATAAATGTCGTTCCAAACAGATTTTGTTTTTTATCTTTTTTTTTTAAGAGATGGGCACGCTCTTTGTTGCCCAGGCTGGAGTACAGTGGTGCAATCATAACTCGCCACAGCCTCAAACTCCTGGGTTCAAGTGAGCCTCCCACCTCAGCCTCCTAAGTAGCTGAGACTAAAAGGGTGCACCACCACACTTGGCTTTTTTTTTTTCTTAACAGAGTTTATTTGAGCATTAACAAATTTTTTTCTTTTTTATGAGTTGGAGTCTCACTCTGTTGCCCAGGCTGGAGTGCAGTGGCATACTCATGGCCACCACAGCTTCGACCTCCTGGGCTCAGGCGATCCTTCCACCTCAGCCTTCCTAGTAGCTGGAACTACAGGCACACACCACCACGCCCGGCTAATTTTTTGATTTATTGTAGAGATGAGGTCTCGCCAACCTTCCCAGACTCGTTTCAACCTTGTGGACTCAGTCAATTCTCTTACCTCGGCCTCCCAAAGTGCTGGGATTATAGGCATGAGCCACCATGCCTGGCCTGTGCTTGGCTTTTTAAAAATATTTTTGAGCCGGACTCGGTGGCTCAGCCTGTAATCCCGCACCTTGGGAGGCTGAGGTGAGTGGATTGCCTGAGCCCACGGGTTCGAGACCCAAGTGGGCAACTTGGCAAGACCTTATCTCTACAATAAATCAAAAATCAGCCGGGCATGGTAGTGCGCGCCTGTAGTTCCAGCTACTTGGAAGGCTGAGGCGGAAGGATCACCGGAGCCCAGCAGGTCGAGGCTGCGGTGGCCGGGAAGCGGCCACTGCACTCCAGTCTGGGCGACAGAGTGAGACTCCAACTCAAAATAAATAAATAAATAAAATAAAAATGAAAATATTTTTGTAGAGATGGGATCTTACTATGTTGCCCAGGCTGTTCTCAAATTCCTAGCCTCAAGTGATCCTCCTGCCTTGGCCTCCCAAAGCACTGAGATTAAGGCATGAGTCACCGTTCTTGGCCAAACACGGATTTTCCAAAAGTGGAAATTAAGGCATTATCCATTCATCACAGGGGAGAGATTTTTATGCAGGAGGAAGGAGCTTCCCTCAAACCTCCCTCTCAGGCCCACGGAATTTGAAGGAGCACTCTCAGTGTGCCACCCTCGTTCACAGCTTCGAGAACTTTTCAGAAAGTGTGGCGTTGACAGGGCTCAGCAACACGAAGACTGGCCATCTGAGCAGGGGCATCCCCTCAGGCCTTCTGCATTCACAATCACCAAACACCACGGTGTCCCTGGCCCAGTCAGAAGCTGGGACTACAAAGATAAATGGAACAGGGGCTACGTGGGAGACAAACTCACAAGCCAGTCATGGATTCCGGGGGTCAGGGTAGCAGGAGTGATGAGCAGACATGTGGCATCCAGAGGAGAGGAACACCAGCCCCTCTCCCGCCTGCTGGAGCTGGACCCTGGCAGGTGAGAGCAGCCGGGCAGAGAGTAGGAGAGGGTGCCCTGCCCTGGGGCTGGTGGGTGGTGCAGGCTGAGGAGAGCCAGGCAGAAGCCAGTGAGAAGTCCAGGGAGGCCAGAGCAGGTACCACAGACTGGAACCCCCCGGGGAGCCTTCTGGACCCAGGTCCCAGGCCAGTGAAATCTGGGAGAGGCCGGGTGCGGTGGTTCACGCCTATAATCCCAGCACTTTGGGAGACCGAGGTGGGGGATGGCCTGACCCCAACAGTTCAAGACCAGCCTGGGCAACTTGGCGAGACCTCTTCTTTACAATAAATCAAAAAAATTAGCCGGGTGCAGTGGCGCATGCCTGTAGTTCTAGTTACTTGGAAGGCTGAGGCAGAAGGATCGCCTGAGCCCAGCAGGTCAAGGCTGCAGTGGCCGTAAGTGTGCCTCTGCACTCCTGCCTGGGCGACGGATTGAGACTCCAACTAAAAAAAATAAAAACCTGGCAGCGGGGTCTGATCACGGTTGTGCTGGAGCTGCCCAGGTGACTTTCACTTGCAGCCAGAGCCAGGAGCATGGGACTGGAGCCCAGCCCGCAGAGGTGAGGCCAGTCAGGGGATGAGGCAGGAGTGAGAATCGGGCCAAGATACAGGGCATTCTCCACCAGGTCGAAAGCACCTAAGGGGGCTCCTTGTACACGGGAGAAGCACGAATCTTGTGGTTTGCAAAGCAAAGAGAGAAGAGGGGCAGAGAGGCCAGAGCCTGGGAGACTCTGCAGCGGCCGGAATGAGGGCCTGGACCAGAGTCGAGAGATCAGAGGGGGCGCTCCTCGGACAGGTTTAGACCTAGAAGGTGAGAACAGGGTTCTGTAACTCAATTAGGGGACAGCGTCTACACAGAGTAGAACACCATAGAGGGCAGGATCCTGGCCAAGAAGCTCCAGGGGCCTCCCTCAGGTCATGCACAAAGAACCTTCCTCTCCCTCCACTCCCCTCCGCTTCCCTCTCCCCTCTCTCTCCTCCTCCTCAGATTAAAAGATACAGCACTTGGGAGGAAGGTTTTAAGAAGTCAACCTGTAATCCCAGCGCTTTGGGTGGCCAAGGTGAGTGAATTGCTTGATCCTGAGGGTTCGAGACCTGCCCGGGCAACTTGGCAAGCCCTCATCTCTACAATAAATCAAAAATCTGAGCCGGGCTCGGTGGCTCAGCCTGTAATCCCGCGCCTTTGGGAGGCTGAGGTGAGTGGACTGCCTGAGCCCGCGGGTTCGAGACCCGCCTGGGCAACTTGGCGAGACCTCATCTCTACAATAAATCAAAAAATCAGCCGGGCGTGGTAGCGTGTGCCTGTAGTTCCAGCTACTTGGAAGGCTGAGGCGGAAGGATCGCCGGAGCCCAGCAGGTCGAGGCTGCGGTGGCCGGGAGCGGCCACTGCACTCCAGTCTGGGCGACAGAGTGAGACTCCAACTCAACAAAACAAAACAAAACAAAACAAAACAAAAGTCTTACCTAGGGAGACTTCATGGGTCCAGGAAAGTTCAGATTCACCAAGCCCCACCTCCCACCCCGAGGCAGCGCACCTTGCACTCCACCCACTCCACCACAGCACCCACTGCTGGCACTCTGGCCACAGGAGGGTCCGCAAAGGCAAGGCTGCACCAGAGTTTCCTCAAAGCCCCCCGCTGCCCGCCATCACTTCCTCCTGGCCAGTGGTGGGTTTGCCGCTTGGCCACAAGGTGGCAGCGTTTCCCACAAGATCTTCCTGGCGTTGGGCCGGGCGCCTGCGGAGACTGCTCTGCGAGCCCTGGGCCCGGGAAGGCGCTCCTGAAAGAGGCCCCTGGAATCGGTTCCAGGAAACCAGATTCCAGAGGAGATCAGCCCTGGGACCAGCCAGACTGGATTGCGAGCCCAGCGCCACCGTTTACTCCCTGGGTAAATTTCCACCTAGACCTTTCACCTTCCTCACTTCCCTCATTTGTGAAATAGGAACAAAAACACCTACTGGGTAGAATTGTTTGGAAAGACTAACAAAAATAATATATGTGGAGTGCCCAGCGCTTAATAAAAGTGCATATTAAATAGTGAGCTAACAGTAGAGGAAAAGAGTGGAATTTGGGGGTTACAGATTGTCTTTGGAGTCAAAAAACCTTCACTTTAATCCCAACTAAGACCAGGTGCAGTAATTCCGGCACTTTAAGAGGCTACGGTGGGAAGATTGCTAGAGGCCAGGAGTTTAAGACCAACCTGAGTAACATAGCAAAAAAAAATTTTTTTTTGAATTAGCTGGGCGTGGTGGCACACCCAGCTAGGTGGGAGGCTGGGGCAGGAAGATCACTTGAGCCCAGGAGGTCAAGGTTGCAGACAGCCACAGATTACTCTAGCCTGGGCCACAGAGCAAGACCCTGTCTCAAATGAAATAAATAAAATAAAATATCCCAACAACTTCCCTTTCCAGCTAAGCCTGGGCTCTTTACTTGACCTCTGGAGTCTCAGTTTACTTCCCTATGAAATGGAGATGATAATCCATCTCGCAAGTTGCCATAATAAACACTCAACCTGCCTCAAGGGATGCCTACTGATCGACCACTAACTTGTATGGTTCTAGCCCTCAGTGGAAGTGAAGATGAGCCCCCACCCAAGACTCTTGCTGGACATGGTCCCAGTCCTGCAGCTTACCTGAAGAGCACAGGGTTCCACCCCCATCCCACCTATCCTCCCTGCACACCAGCAGCAGAAAGCTCTGAGACCTCACTCTCCTAGAAGGTTCCAGGGTGGGAGGACTCAAGAAGCAATGCCTAGACCCACTCAGAGACAGTGTTCCCAGTGGTAATCCTTCCAGAGGTGATCCCCACCCTCCCAATGGCTCTGGGAGTCCAATTCCAGGGGCCGTAAAAGGCATCTCATTACCATTAGATGTGGTGGCCCATGCCTGTAATCCAGGCACTTTAGGAGACTGATGCAGGAGGACTGCTTGAGCCCAGTAGTTGGAGACGAGCTTGGGCAACATAGTGAGACCTCATCGCTAACTTAAAAAAGAAAAAGAAAGAAAAGGCAGGGCACTGTGCCTCAAGCCTGTAGCCCCAGCAATTTGGGAGGCCAAGGTGAGGGGACAAGCCTGAGCCCAGGGGTTCGAGACCAGCCTGGGCAACTTGGCGAGACCTCGTCTCTGCAATAAATCAAAAAATTAGCAGGGCATGGTTGTGCGCTCCTGTAGTTCCAGCTACTTGGAAGGCTGAAGTGGAAGGATAGCCTGAGTCCAGCAGGTCGAGGCTGCGGAGGCCGGGAGCATGCCACTGCACTCCAACCTGGGCGACGGGGGGGAGACTCCTACTCAAAAATAAATAAATAAATAAATATAATTATGCATTCCAAAAATTCTTTCACTCGAATTCATCGATCTTATTTGAACTTCCCAGCCACTCGCTGACAGTCAGGAGTAGACGTGAAAACCTACCTGGAGAATTTGCACAAAAGACCAAGTCACAGGACAGGACAGGCCCCTCCTCAGTGGCTGGAAATTCTCCTGCTCTCAGTCGGCTATCTCATTATTTCCATTCCCAGGCCACACCCTCAACAGCTCCTTATCTTAGTCTTATCTAGGCCACATACACATAGGTTTTTTTGTTTTGTTTTTGAGTTGGAGTCTCACTCTGTCGCCCAGACTGGAGCGCAGTGGCCGCTCCCGGCCACCGCAGCCTCAACCTGCTGGGCTCCGGCGATCCTTCTGCCTCAGCCTTCCGAGTAGCTGGAATTACAGGCATGCGCTACCACGCCCGGTTGATTTTTTGATTTATTGTAGAGATGAGGTCTTCCTGCCCACGCGGGTCTCGAACCCGCAGGCTCGGGCAATCCACTCACCTCAGCCTCCCAAAGGCGCGGGATTACAGGCTGAGCCACCGAGCCCGGTTTACACGTAGGTTTTATTCTAAGGCAAAGCCTTTGTACGGAAGGAGATTGCCCGCAGGCTGCGACCGTGTTGAGCACCTACTATGCAGAACCTGGGGAGGAGTAGCTGGAGATGGAGAAGGCGAGCACAGGCTGGCTCCTGTCCCCAGGCGGCACCATTGTGCTAAACGGGAGACTTGCAAGGGCAAAAGTTACAGGACCCCAACTCGAAGCAAAAACCAGGTCGGGTGCGGTGGCTCACGCCTTAATCTCCACACTCTGGGAGGCCCAGGCGGGAGAATCACTTGAAGCCAGGAGTTCAAGACCAGCCCAGGCAACATAGCAAGACCCTGCGTCTACTAAATAAATAAATAATAAAAACCAAGAAGTTCAAAGGCATGACTGACTTCAGAGGTGGTTGGATCTGGGGGCCTCAAAGAATGTCCCCAAGACGCTGTCTTTGTTCCCCCGTAGGCTCTGCATGCCTAGGGATGTGGCCTTATTTTCAGGTAGATTTACTCCACGCATGGGCAATGGGGTCCTGGCAGCCCCAAACCTACCTCCCTACAGCACCTGTGGGAACAGGCGAGAGCCCCTCCCTCTGTGGCACAGAAGCCCATGAATTGGCCCAACCCCCATCAGCCCTTCAGTAGGAAAGGACTGGATCCCCCAAGGAAGTTAACTACCCAAACAGAGCGTGTTAGCTGCCAGTATCTTTCGAAGTCATGCATTTGCTCATTCTGCCCACAAATAGTGCCTGACACATCTTGGGTGATCAGTGGGCAGAGCCGAGTGCTGGAGAGGCGGAGATGAGTGCGACACAGCCACCCAGGAGGAGTCTAGCGGGAAACACCGACAAGCAGGCGTGCAATACCATATGGAGTGCCAGGAAGAGGCTTGCAGCATGTTGGGGGCACGGGGCAGGTGGCGAGCTCCGCTTTGATGGTGATTTGGTAAAGGACGCGGACGAGCACACAAATAGTGTGTTGGAAGGTTCTGGATTGAACCTGAATGGCCAAAAAGGCACCCAGCCCCTCAGGGCTTCCCACTTACCCGTCAGGAGGACACCCGGAGCCTTCCCTTCCCCTGGGAAGGCAGGAAGCCACCAGTCAACACCAGCCTGGAGAGCCTGTTCCCTGGCAGAGCCGTCTGGTCTGGCGGGGCTGGAGGTCCCAGCTCCCTCGCTCTGGGTGTCCCACGCGTGGGGAGCAGGACTTCCCTTCACTGTCTGCAGAGGCTGTTCTGCCCGTTGGACTTTCCCGTATGCTGGCCCCAGGTTTCTAAATCCCGTCACTGTTGGCATTTGGGCCAGATGGCTGTGTGTTGGGGGGGCTGCTTTGTGCATAGTAGGACGTTTAATAGCCTCCCTGGCTTCTAGCTGCCAGCAGCATCTCCCCCACCCGCTCTGCCTCGTTGCGACAGCCTCTCAGACATTGCCAAAGGTCCCCTCAGAAGGTAACTGGCCCCTCCCCCCCCTAGCGAGCATTCTCCCCCACCCCCTACTTCCTCCCTCCTTCCTGCCCCAGACCCCACCCTTCCGAAGGGAGAAGCCCCCATGCAGGCTACCTCTCCTCAAGGGGCAGTCACCAGTGCTTGCCTGTGTTCATGCAAACGACACTGCCCAAGCCGCAGGTTCTAGAACTGCAGACTGAGGTTTCCACCCTAATTTCACACCAGGAAGCTGCCTCAGCAGTCGACTTCATGAGCCCAGTGTGGATGGGAAAACGACCAGCTCCTCCCCTAGTCCCTCCCTGCACCCCCAGTCACCCTAAGGAGCAGCCTCTGCTTAGAGGAAGGTAGAGGCACTCACACTCCTTGGACTGAGCTGCTGTGGGCTCTGTGGCAGCCCCTTGCTACCACAAGTGTCGGAGCAATCTGAATGAGAACACGACAAGTGGAGAGATCCCTAGAGACTTCCAAGCACCTTCCCTAATGACAGGGTAATGGTTTATTTCCTCCTTCCTGTTCTGTTCCTGTGCCAGGGTCCCACAGCCCCTTGAAACAGAGGATCTTGATGGTAATTGACGATGCCCAGATAATATTCTCTGGACGGGTGTGGGGGTGCAGTCATGGAGCTCTGTGGCATTTCTAGGGAGATCATGAGTTGATGTCCATCAGCCCCAACTGGTGTGACTTCAAGGGGCTGCTTGGAGGAGGTCATGTTCTTCTCGGGAGCACAGATTTGCCAGTGGTGGAATAATACGTGTGTGTGTGTGTGTGTGTGTGTGTTGTGTGTGTGTATGATACATTGCAGGTGCCAGGGTAATTCACAGTGCAAGCTTCAGGGAGATACCTGCAGGTGCAAAGACCCCAGGTGTAACAGAATATGAGAAGTAGGAACATATGCTCGGTGGGGGGCACTGGTGTGTGTTTAGTAGAAACCTGCAAAGTGAGGCTGTGTGCACAGGCGCTGCAGCATTCCTTCTCAGCACTCACCCACGTGTCTCTCCAGACCCAGGGGAGACAAGACGTGAAGATGAAGTAACACCCGGTGTGTGATGCACTGTGTCTTAGTTGGTTTTCCACTGCTATAACAGAATACCAAAGAACAGGGAGTTTGTAAAAAAAAAAAAATCAGTCTAGGCCAGGTGCGGTGGCTCAAGCCTGTAATCCCAGCACTTTGGGAGGGCCAACCCAGGCAATTGGCGAGACCTCGTCTCTACAATAGATCAAAAAATTAGCCAGGCGCGGTAGCACGCTCTTGTAATTCCAAATACTTGAAAGGATGAGGCAGAAGGATCGTCTAAGCCCAGCAGATTGATGCTGGGGTGGCCATGAGCATGCTACTACACTCCAGCCTGGATGACAAAGTAAGACTCTGACTCAAAAAAAAAATTAAAATTAAAATTAAAGTCAGTCTATTTGATTCCAGGCTTTGCAAGCTGGAAAGTCCAAGAGCATGGTACTGGCACCTGGTGAGGGTCATGCCATGGAAGAAGGTGTCACAAACGAGGAAACATGTAAGTGAGGAACAGGGGCCGGGCTCAGTGGTGCATGCCTGTCATCCCAGCACTTTGAGAGGCCGAGGTGAAAGAATCACTTGAGGCCAGGAGTTTGAAACCAGCCAGGGCAACATAGCAAGACTCTATCACTACCCGCAAAAAAATTTTAATAGAAATTTAAAAAGCAAGAAATGGGGCTGAGCTTTTATTAGGATCCCATTCCTGCACTAACAGCATTAATTTATTCATGAGGACAGAGCCCTCAGGGCCCAATCACCTCTTAAAAGTTCCACCTCTTAATATCATCATCATGACAATTACGATTCCAACGCATACACTTTGGGGGACACATTCAAGCCATAGCACTATGTATATAAGAGTACAAGCCGGGCTCGGTGGCTCAACCTGTAATCCTGCGCCTTTGGGAGGCTGAGGTGAGTGAATTGCCTGAGCCCATGGGTTCGAGACCCGCCTGGGCAGCGAGACCTCAATAAATCAAAGAAAAATCAGCCGGGTATGGTAGCGCGCACCTGTAATTCCGGCTACTTGGAAGACTGAGGCGGAGGGATCGCCGGAGTCCAGCAGGTCGAGGCTGCGGTGGCCGGAAGCGGCCACTGCATTGCAGTCTGGGTGACAGAGTGAAACTCCAACTCAAAAAAAAAAAAAAAGCACAACTGAGCCGGCCTCAGAGGCTCAGCCTGTAATCCCGCGCTTTGGGAGGCCGAGGTGAGTGAATTGCCTGAGCTCACAGGTTCGAGACCCACCTGGGAATCTTGGCAAGACCTCATCTCTACAATAAATCAAAAAAACTAGCCGGGCATGGTAGCGTGTGCCTGTAGTTCCAGCTACTTGGAAGGCTGGGGTGGAAGAATCATTGGAGCCCAGCAGGTCGAGGCTGCAGTGGCCGGGAGCAGCCACTGCACTCCAGTATGGGCGACTGAGTGAGACTCCAACTCAAAAAAAAAAAAAAGAGTACAACTGAAGGACCACTTCCCCCTTTGACTTCCTAACACAGGACATATGACAGTCTATGTCCCCACGAGAATATATGGTAAGATGGTTCTTAGCACAAGTTTTGGAAGCCATGACTTGATTCCGAACCCTGCTCTACCATGTACTTGCTACAAGTCTTGGAAAAATCTGAAACCTCCCTACCATCAGCAAAATGGGGAGAAGCCAGTCTACCCACTTCTTGGGGTGGTTATGAAATGTAGAGGACACCAGAGGCGGTGGCTCATATTTGCAATCCCAGCACTTTGCGGGTCAGAGTCCATGGGTTCGAGACTAGCCTGGGCAACTTGATGAGACCTCATCTCTACCATATATCAAAAAATTAGCCAGGTGTGGTGGTGCTCATCTGTGTTTCCAGCTACGTGGAAGGCTGAGGCGAAAGGATCACCTGAGCCCAGCAAGTTGAGGGTGTGTTGGCTGTTAGTGTACCGCTGCACTCCACACTCTAGCCTGAGTGACAGAGTGAGATTCCTACTCAAAAAAAAAAAAAAGAAAAGAAAAGAAAAGAAAAAGAAAGTCAGAGGAGACCTGGAGTAAATCCCAAATACAGAGGGCACATTCCTAAATACCAGCGCACATTCCCTGCAGGAGAACAGAAGGACCTGTAGTGTCATCTGGAAAATTCCTGCAGGTGGGAAAGCTGGGCTCTTCCAGAGGCTTGCTGTCACCCCCCACCCCAGGACAGATCACTTTCTGGGAAGGTCCCCACCTCTTGGCAACCCCACCTTGTATCTGCCCGCAGGGAACCCACAGAGAGAAAGGGCTGAGAGCCAGCACATCAGTCACTGGGCGGAGGTTCCCATCCACTGGCGTTCTGTGGGTGGGAACGCACTGGGGACAACAGGACAGAGACATAGTTGAAGCCACACAACATCGAGGCAGGTGCCAGCCCTGAGAACTGAGGAACCAGGCGAGCCCATCCTTGCCAGGGATTCCACAGGCCCCACATTGCTTCCGGCCCTGAACCCCAGTATCCTTCTCCTGACGTTTAAACCCACCTGTCCTCAGGAATGTGCTCAAGGCCCATATATGTGCCTCTTCCCAGTCCCGTGTTCAGTGACCTTACACTGGTAGCATGAAATTGGCCAAGGTGGGAGCATTTATCCCATTTAAATTGGCAAGTTTCCATAACACCAGCAGGGTTAGGGACAAATGCAAAAGAAAATTAAAATGTCAAAAAGCCTCTGGGAGAAGAAGAGAAAGGATGTCCGTGGGCTAAGGTGTTCTCTGTTGACCTCAGGGGTATGGGCACTTCGACACCCCAGTGTTCAGAACTCAGGCCTGGCACCACCAAAACCACAAACTGGGTGTGCTGGCTTACACTTGTAATTCCAGCACTATGGGAGGCTGAGGCAGGAGGATGGCTTAAGGCCAGGAGTTCGAGACCAGCCTGGGCAACATACTGAGACTCCCACCTCTACTAAAAATAGAAAATAAGCTGGGCGTGGTGACTCACGCCTGTAATCCTAACATTTTGGGAGACAGAAGTGAGATGATTACTTGGGTCCAGGGGCTCAAGACCAGCCTGGGCAACTTAGCAAGACCTCATCGCTACAATAAATCAAAAAATTATCTGGGCGTGGTGGTGCGCTCCTGTAGTTTCAGCTACTTGGAAGGCTGAGGTGGAAAGATCACCTGAGCCCAGCAGATTAAGGTTACAGTGACCGTGAGCATGCCACTGCACTCCAACCTGGGTTGGAGAATCTGACTCAAAAAGAACCAAGTCTAGCCGAGCTCAGTGGCTCAGCCTGTAATCCCGCGCCTTTGGGAGGCTGAGGTGAGTGGATTGCCAGAGCCCGCGGGTTCGAGACCCGCCTGGGCAGCGAGACCTCATCTCTACAATAAATCAAAAAAAATCAGCCGGGCGTGGTAGCGCATGCCTGTAATTCCGGCTACTCAGAAGGCTGAGGCGGAAGGATCGCCGGAGCCCAGCAGGTGAGGAAGGCCACTGCACTCCAGTCTGGGCGACCGAGTGAGACTCCAACTCAAAAAAAAAAAAAACAAAACAGGTATGAGGGCATGCACCTGTAGCTACTTGGGAGGCTGAGACAGGAGGACCACTTGAACCCTGGAGTTTGGGACTGCAGTGAGCGATGATCATGCCACTGCACTCAGCCTCGGTGACAGAAGGAAGCCCTGTCTCAAAAAAGAAAAAAAAAACACTCAAAGAAACAGACCAGAAAAAAAAAACACAAAAATTGTGGTAGAAGGAAACAGAGAATGTTTCCTACATTTTTCAGTTCTGAGGCTGCGTGTGACCAGCTCACAGTGGGCTGTTTGGGACCTGCAGTGAATACAGATCTCCTTCCTCAGGACTGAGGGTCTCAGCTTCCCAGTGGAGTGGGGGCGGAATGCTGCCTGCCACTGTTTCACACATGGCCCTCTCCAGGAGAGCTGCCTGGGCAGAGTCACAGCCCCTCCCCAGAGACAGCCCACATCCCTGACTAGGGTAATTCTGAAGGGTTACCCCAACTCCAGAGCTCACAGGAGCCATCCCCGCACCCCTCCCTCCTTCCCTCCCTTTCAGGTATAGTTCCTGCCATCTCTGAGAAACACCCTGCATGCAAGTCTGCAGCTCAGAGTCAATCTCCCCAGGAACCCAAGACACCCTCTACCCGACTCCTGCACAAAGGGAACGTGATGCCAGCTGGAGAGTGCTGCGGAGCCCCCTGCCTGGGAAACCTAACCCCACCACCGCCACATCATTCTCTACAGTGGTGTGTGTGGGGATTGTGACACGAAGTACCCGCAGACAGCCAGTGCAGGGTGCGTCCTCAGAAAAGGAGCAACACAGTGTGTTTTGCCAGGGAAAAGGGGGAGTCGAACAGTCTAGGATGAGGATGGGGGGTCTGGGGAGAAACATAATGGTGTGTGTGTGCGTGTGTGTGTGTGTGTGTGTGTGTGTGTGTGTGTGTGTGCACGCGCGCGCTCAAGGCTGGCATCCCTGTTGAAAGGCATGGCAGGCCGGGCTTGGTGGCTCAGCCTGTAATCTCAGTGCTTTGGGAAGCCAAGGTGCATGGATTGCCTGAGCCTGTGAGTTCAAAACCCACCCGGGGCAACTTGGTGAGACCTCATCTCTACAATAAATCAAAAACTAGCCGGGCGTGGTAGCACGCGCCTGTAGTTCCAGCTACTTGGAAGGCTGAGGCGGAAGGATCCCTGGAGCCCAGCAGGTCGAGGCTGCAGTGGCCGGGAGCGTGCCATTGCACTCCAGTCTGGGCGACAGAGTGAGACTCCAACTCAAAAAAAAAAGGCATGGCAAGGGGAGGGTGACAAAAGATGTCACCTGTTTGTTGGGTTTAGCAGTACATAAGACTTCTGTGACCAGAGCCACCTGCTTTGTTGGCTACACAGAGGTGTCAGCCTGCAGAGGTACACATGCCCTCCCTCCAAGCACAAAATACCCCCTGGCCCAAACACACACAGTCACAGCCCACATTCCAGGCCCAGGTCTGGTTTTTTTTTTTGTTGTTGTTGTTGTTTGAGATTCTGCTCTGTTGCCCAGGCTGGAGTGCTATAGTGCAATCAAACTCCTGAGTTCAGGCAATCCTTCTGCCTCAGCTTCCTGAGTAGCTAGGACTACAGGCACTTGCCACCATACTTGGCTGATTTATTTTCATTTTTGTAGAGACAAGACTTTGTTATACTGCCCAGGTTGTTCTCAAATTCCTGGCCTCAGTCGGGCTCAGTGGCTCAGTCTGTAATCCCAGCACCTTGGGAGGCTGAGGTGAGTGGATTGCCTGAGGCCGTGGGTTCGAGACCCACCTGGGCAACTTGGCGAGACCTCATCTCTACAATAAATTAAAAATTAGCCGGGCGTGGTAGCGGGCGCCTGTAGTTCCAGCTACTTGGAAGGCTGAGGCGGAAGGATCACCAGAGCCCAGCAGGCGAGGCTGCGATGGCTGGGAGCAGCCACTGCACTCCAGTCTGGGCAGCAGAGTGAGACTCCAACTCAAAAAAAAAAAAAAAAATTCCTGGCCTCAAGCAATCCTCCCACCTCAGCCTCCCAAAGTGCTGGAATTACAGGTGTGAGCCATCACTCTGGGTCAGGTCCTGGTTCTTGAGTAGAGAGGGGAAGAACTTAGCCCAGCTAACCATTGGGGGAAGAGGAGACGCTGAAGAATCGTCTCAGCCTCCAGACAGAGCAGACTCCAAACCTCTAGCCTCTGTCTCTCACCTTTGCATAACCCTTCAAAGTTCATGGAGCGTGTCCATTCATTCCTCAAATTCTCACTGAGGATCTGAGATGTGCGTATGTTGCTCCAGGCGCCAGACCCACCCGCAGCTTCTCTTCCAACTTCAACCTCATGCAGACTCCCCCTGACCACCACATCTTGTGCTCTCAAGGGACAAGCCAGGGCCTTGGATGCAGGGACTGGTTGGCCTGGGCCCCTGCAAATGAACTCGTCCGTTTGCCAGCTTTCTAGCTCTGAAGCTCCGTCCCTGATGATCCGAGCCCCAGCTCAGTCTTCTCCAGAGGACGGGGCACAGATGGCGACCCTGGCACCCCCTGGAAGAAGTGCATTCCCGGCCACCCTACCAGTGGAAGGACTTTGCTGAGGGAACTCCAGGCAGTGAACTGTGTCTATGCCAGGTATTCCCAAATGGAGGCAAAATGTGCCTCCTCCCTCCTTCAGTCATGGCCCTGCCCCATCCAGACACTCGCTGATAGCACGCTGGCGAACCTTGCCCCTCCTTGGGGGTAACTGTGTTACTTGTTAACTTGCTGACTGGAATTTTCTCTCTGGGGTACTGGAGCTAAAGGCATCAGCATAGTGGAGGGGAGGAGTTTCTGTTCCTTGGGCCCTCAGAAGAACAGTAGTGTTGATCACCACTTAGACGCATCTAGAACTTTATCAAACACCCAGATGCAAGGTCTCATGTGCCAGCAAAACCTTCTATATCCCCAGGGGTGGGGTGTGTTTATGTTAACCAGCTACTCTGCAGCCTGAACTTAATACCGGGCAGGCCTGGGTCTGGATTCCCAGGTTCCTACATTTTATTTATTTCTTTATTTTTGAGTTGGAATCTCACTTTATTGCCTAGGCTGGAGGGCAGTGGCATGCTCGTGGTCACCTTTTCTGGGCCACACCTCCACCTGCTGGGCTCAGGCAATCCTTCCACCTCAGCCTTCCAAGTAGCTGGAACTACAGGCATGTACCACCACGCCCAGCTAATTTTTTGATTTATTGTAGAGATGAGGTCTTGCCAAGTTGCCCAGGCTGCTCTCGAACCCGTGAGCTCAGATAATCTTCTCAAAGTGCTCACTTGGCCTCCCAAAGTGCTGGGATTATAGGCGTGAGCCACCACGCCCAGCTGGTTCCTACATTTTAGGATTGGAGTGAGTGCTGGGTGTGGGAAGCACCAGGTGGGTGCATGGTATAAGGGTCAGTGCTCAATCAGTGTGTGGAATAGTCAGTGCTTAATCACTGCATGGTATACAATCAGTGCTCAGGGCACAGGGAACATGGGACAGGGAAGTGCTCAATCAGTGCACAGAATAAGTTCAGAGCTTAATCATTTCATGGTATAGCGTCAGTGTGCAATCATTGCATGGTATAGGGTAAGTGTTCAGTTAGCAGCCACTACTATTGTCATCTCATTGATGCCCCGGATAAGCTGCTGGTTACAGAAGTGATCAAACCCACGAAATGCCTGCCAACATGTCCCATCCTCTAGCCCACAGCTCGTATCAGAGGGCCAGCAGACCAGGCTCAGAAACCCCATCCCACTGCTTCACAGGCTGCCAGGTGCAAGGGCATCCTTTTCTGGGCCATGCCTTATGTTGATTCTTTGATCACAATGAAATGGGAATATAAGACACCCAGAAGCCGGGCTCGGTGGCTCAGCCTATAATCCCGCGCCTTTGGGAGGCTGAGGTGAGTGGATTGCCTGAGCCCGCGGGTTCAAGACCCGCCCGGGCAGCAAGACCTCATCTCTACAATAAATCAAAAATCAGCCGGGCTGGTAGCGCATGCCTGTAATTCCAGCTATTTGGGAAAGGCTGAGGGGGAAGGATCGCCGGAGCCCAGCGGGTCGGGTTTGCGGGGGCCCGGAAGCGGCCACTGCACTCCAGTCTGGGCGACAGTGAGACTCCAACTAAAAAAAAAAAAAAAAAAAGACACCCAGAGACCGAGACCAAGAAATGGGTTTCTGTTGCCCATGAATCCCTGCTAATTGTGCAAGTACAAATCTTCGACCTTTCAGTCAGTGCTAGTCATTGAGCCACACGATTGGGTGGACATGGTCACCTGCAGCTGAACTCCTGCAGGGACATGGAGGCAGTGGTCCTCGAGCATGAACAGTAGGATGTCTCTATCCTAACTCAGGCCAGAAACTGTGACATGTGGTTATATCAAACTCAGATTTCTTTCACCTTATTCGAAGTATACCAAGTTTTCCCCCATCTTTGTTTTTCTTTCTGAAGGCTTTTATTATAAAAATGTTAATCTGTATATAATATAAGCTGTACAGAGTATATTTGAACTTGACCATATGGCTCACAAGAGAAAGATGGCTATCTCCTGGGCTCTTTAGTATAAGAGCTCTTTAGTTTGATACAGCTTATAGCCCAGGATCAGAAATTCATAGGACATCAGGAGATCATCTTAAGCAATTCAACACATGTTTTTAGGCAACCCAGTAATTGTTGTTGTTGTAGTTCAGCCAACATTTATAGAGTTTTGTTTTGTTTTGTTGAGTCTCACTCTGTTGCCCAGGCTAGAGTGCAGTGGCATGCTCACGGCCACTGCAGCCTGGGCCCGCTGGGCTCAGGTGATCCTTCCACCTCAGCCTTCCAAGTAGCTGGAACCACAGGCATGTGCCACCACACCTGGCTAATTTTTTGATTTATTATAGAGACAAGTTCTCACCAAGTTTCCCAGGTTGGTCTCAAATCCCTAGGCTCAGGCAATCCTCTTGTCTTGGCCTCCCAAAATGCTGGGATTATAGGTTTGAGCCACTGCGCCCATTCTATTGAGGTATATTCCACAAAAGATACTGTGATAAATGAGATGTGAGTTGACTAAAACATCAAATACAGTACTTATTAAAATTATTTCAAGTTGTTGAAATTTTTGCTACACTTATGCTCTCTCCTTCCCTCTGAAATGCTCAAATGGTTACTGAGCCAGGTGAAAGTAAGTTGTAGGCATCGTGATATTTTACTCCTAAATGCTTCTGTTTATACCTCCTACAAACAAGGGTTATTCTCCTATGTAACTACCAGACCAGAATCAATCTTGAGATATTTAACACTGACACAATAATAGTATCTAAAATACATTCCATATTCACATTTCCCCAGTTGTCCCAAGAATGCTCCTTGTACCATTTTGTTTCATTTATTTCCTTATCTGTTTATTTTTATTATTTATTCTTGTGATAAATAATAATAATTCTCTGTCACCCAGGCTGGAGTGCAGTGGTATGATCATAGCCTCAAACTCCTGGGTTCAAGTCATCCTCTCACCTCAGCCTCCTGAGAAGTTGAGATTACAGGAATGCTATTATTGTTTTTTATTTTTATTTTTATTTTTGAGTTGGAGTCTCACTCTGTCGCCCAGACTGGAGTGCAGTGGCCGCTCCCGGCCACCGCAGCTTCAACCTGCTGGGCTCTGGCGTCCTTCCACCACAGCCTTCCGAGTAGCCGGAATTACAGGAGCGCGCTACCACTCCCGGCTCATTTTTTTAATTTTATTGTAGAGATGAGGTCTCGCCTGCCTAGGCGGGTCTCGAACCCGTGGGCTCAGGCAATCTACTCACCTCAGCCTCCCAAAGGCGCGGGATTACAGGTTGAGCCACCGAGCCCGGCTTTGCTATTATTATTGTTATTATTATTATTGGTCAGAGTCTCACTCTCACCCAGGCTGGAGTGCAGTGGCACACTCACAGCCACCACAGCCTCAACCTGCAGGACTCAGGTGATCCTTCCATCTCAGTCTTTCAAGTAGCTAGAACCACAGGTACGCATCACCATGCCCAGTTAATTTTTTGATTTATTATAGAGATCAAGTCTCTCCAAGTTGCTCAGGCTGGGCTGGAACCCCTGAGTTCAGAAAATCCTCTTTCCTCTGCCTCCCAGAGTGCTAGCATTACAGACATGAGCCACTGCATCTGGCTTTTTTTTTTTTTTAAGAGACAGAGTCTCAGCCGGGTATGGTGGCTCAAGTCTGTAATCTCAGCACTTTGGGAGGCCAAGGCGAGAGGATTGCATGAGTCCAGGGGTTTGAGTCCAGCATAGGCAACTTGGTGAGGCCTTGTCTCTACAATAAATAAATAAGTTAGCAGGGCAGGGTGGCACATGCCTATAGTTCTAGCTACTTGGAAGGCTGAGGCAGAGGATCACCTGAGCCCAGCAAGTTGAGGCTGCAGTGGCCATGAGTGTGCCACTGCACTCCAGCCTGGGTGACAGATTGAGACTCCAACTCAAAAAAAAAAAAAAAAAAAGAGGCCGGGATTGGTGGCTCAACCTGTAATCCCAGCATTTTGGGAGGCCAAGGCGAGTGGATTGCCTGAGCCCGTGAGTTCGAGATCAGCCTGGGCAACTGGTGAGACCTGCTCTGTATAATAAATAAAAAAAAATTAGCTGGGCATGATAGTGTGCGCCTGTAGTTCTGGCTACTTGGAAGGCTGAGACGGAAGAATCATCTGAGCCCAACAGTTGAGGCTGCAGTGGCTGTGAGTGTGCTACTGCACTCCAGCCTGGGCTACAGGGTGAGATTCTGACTCAAAAAAAAGAGAGAGAGAGAGACAGGGTCTCACTTTGTTGCCCAGACTGGTCTCAAACTCCTGGCCTCAAGGAATCCTCCTGTCTCAGATTCCCGAAGTGCTGGGATTACAGGTGTGAGCCACCACACCCTGCTGCTCTTTGTCATTTTAATGCAGCCCAGGTCAGTCGTGGTGGCTCACACCTATAATCCCAGTACTTTGGGAGGCCAAGGTGAGAGGATTTCCTGAGCCCACGGGTTTGAGACCAGTCTGGGCAACTTGGCAAGATCTCATCTCTACAATAAAAAATAAAAAAAGTTAGCTGGGCGTGGTGGCACGTGCCTGTAGTTCCAGCTACTCGGAAGGCTGAGGTGGAAGGATCAACTGAGTCCAGCAGGTCCAGGCTGTAGTGGCTGGCCAGGCGTCAGAGGGAGACTCCAACTCAAAAAAAAAAAGTAGCCCAGTATTCATTTGTGGATTCCATACTGCATTTGGCCTCTTCCTAATGTGTTGATACAGAACTCTGTGAAGAAAGACACGACTCTCAAATAAAGAAGCCTCTTGAGAAAGAACACTCAGACTCAAACGAAAAAGCAAAAACCTTTCCATAAAGGACGCTTGGATACTGCATAATTCTCCTTCATACAGATGGGCAAAGGATTTCTTAGAGGGGCATATGGGCTTCTAATTATTCCAGCAGACTAATGCCATCTGCTCCCTACACAAAGAAAAAGTGGTTCAAAGGTGGTCAAGGGGGACTCAGGCTCTGATCAGGACATAGCCCACATCCTGTAACATCTACCCATGTCCTCTGGGGTTCGATCTGGGCTGGCCTGATTTGAGTACTGGAGAGGTGGTAAAAAGGAGGAAATTTTTTTAAAAAACTGCCCTCACAAGGTTGACAGCCTAGCTGGGCAAAGAAGGGAGCAAGAGAGGGGGGGGGGCATGGAAGGGGAGGAGAAGGAAGGGGAGTGGAGGGGTGGGGTGAGGAGGTGAGGATGGGAGGAGTTGGGGGGGAGCAGAGAAGAGGGGAGGGGAGGAGAGAGAGAGGAAGGGAGGACACAAAGGGGAGAGAGAGGGAGGGAGGGAGGGAAGAGAGTGGGGAGAGAGGAAATGGGAAGGGGGAGAACAGAGGGGGAGAGAGACATAAAATAAGATTGTTTTGCAGAAGGATAAAGTAGATGCAGGCCATGTAACCTCACCCTGGGCAGTGAAGTCCCATCTAAGCTAGAGCCTGAAGGCGCATTCTCTGCAGGAGAAACAGCACCTGTGGATGCTCAGCAGTGAGGAGTGCTGAGGGTGTGCAGACCACACACTCAAGTTTAGCTGTGCCGTGGAAGGGGGAGGCATGAAGTTGAGACTAGAAGACTGAGCCGGTGCCAGGGCTGCCCACTTTAGATCTCACCCCACACGGGAAGGTGCTTAAACTTCCTCTTAAGACCTGCAAGGAGCCATGAGGTGTTACAAGGACCATTCCAGTACTGTGTGGAATTAGGGATATGTGGGCAGAGCCCAGCAGGAGACTGCAAGAGGGGCAGGCAATGGTCGCCTTGGAAGAGGAGATAGAGAGATGGGAACTTGCAGAAGATGCATTGCACTTTGAAGACAGGATCTGAGGATATTGTAATTAGACTAGACATAGGGAATAAAGAAAAAGGAAAAACCTGGGATGACATCCAGGTCACTGCAATTAAAATGATGCATTAGAACAAAGGTGGACAAACTACAACCTGAGGGCCTGTGGTCTGTTGTATTAAATAAAGTTTTATTGGCATACACCACATCCACTTATATACTTTTTTCTAGGTTTTTTTGTTTTTCTTTTTGAGTCAGGGTCTCACTCTATTGTCCAGGCTGGAGTGCAGTGGCACAATCATGGCTCACGGTAACCTTTACCCCCTGGGCTCAGGTGATCCTCCTGCCTCAGCCTTCCCACTAGCTAGGACTACAGGCATGCATCACCAAACCTGGCTAATTTTTTTGATTTTTTTTTTTTTTTTTTTGTGAAGGGATAAGGTCTCACTATGTTATCCAAGCTGGTCTCAAACTCCTGGTCTCAAGAGATCCTCCTGTTCCAGCCTCCCAAAGTGCTGGGATTACAGGTGTGAGCCACCACGCCCAGCCTGTTTATAAATTATTTATAACTGGTTTCACCCCATAGTGGCAAAGCAGACTATATGAACTGCAAAGTTGAAAATATGTATTATCTGATTCTTCATGGAAATTTTTGTGAGCCGCTGTTTCAGAATATTGTGCTCCAGATGCCTCAGGGAGAAAAAGGATATTTTAGTCAAGTAAGTTTGGGCAGGCCGGGCTCAGTGGCTCAACCTGTAATCCCAGCACTTTGGGAGATTGAGGTGAGTGAACTGCCTGAGCCTGCAGGTTCAAGACCAGCCCCAGCAACTTGGCAAACCCTCATCTCTACAATAAATCAAAAAATTAGCTGGGCGTGGTAGCGCATGCCTGTAGTTCTGGCTACTTGGAAGGCTGAGGTGGAAGGATTGCCTGAGTCCAGCAGGTCGACACTGGGGTGGCTGTGAGCGTGCCACTGCACTCCAGCCTGGGCGACGGAGTGAGACTCTAACTCAAAAAAAAGTTTGAGTCGGCTCAGTGGCTCAGCCTGTAATCCCATGCCTTTGGGAGGCTGAGGTGAGTGGATTGCCTGAGCCCGCAGGTTCGGCAACTTGGCGAGACCTCATCTCTACAATAAATCAAAAATTAGCCAGGCATGGTAGTGCGTGCCTGTAGTTCCAGCTACTTGGAAGGCTGAGGCGGAAGGATCGCCGGAGCCCAGCAGGCGAGGCTGAGGTGGCCAGGAGCGGCTACTGCACTCCAGTATGGGCGACAGAGTGAGATTCCAACTCAAAAAAAAAAAAAAAAGTTTGGACAACTCTGTATTTTATATTGTTTTCTGGGTTATTTATCATGGATGTAGGTGCAGTGAGAGCCATGAGATATCCCCAAGGAAATAATTCTATTTACTTTATTAAAACCAATATTTCCCAAATGTATTTGCTCTTAGATAATTTTTTTTTTTGAGTTGGAGTCTCTGAGGTCTCGCCAAGTTGCCCAGGCGGGTCTCGAACCTGTGGGCTCAGGCAATCCACTCACCTCAGCCTCCCAAAGCACAGGATTACAGGCTGAGCCACAGAGCCCGGCTAGATGATAATTTCGATATTTAACTGTGAGTAACACACCTGTGGACACCTGCTCTGGAAAGATTAAGAGATGTACTAGAAGGGTGAGGATTGGTAAGAACACAAGTTACGTGGTCAGTTAAGATATCACTGGCCAGGCACGGTGGCTCATACCTGTAATTCCAGCATTTTGGGAGGCTGAGGCAGGAGAATCACCTGAGCCCAGGAGTTTAAGATCAGCCAGGGCAATATAGAGAGACCTTGTCTCCACACACACACACAAAATACTCAGGTGTGGTGGCACACACTTGTAGTCCCAGCTACTGGAGAGGCTGAGGCAGAAGGATTGCCTGAGCCCGGGAGGTTGAGGCTGCAGTGAGCCGTGGTCATGCCACTGCACTCCAGCATGGGTAACAGAGTGAGATTTCAATTTAAGGAAAAAAGAAAAAGAAATGGGGAGGTAGATAGTGCAACAGGAAAAGGAGAAGCTGCTGGCTTGGGGAACAAAGGCGAATTTCAGTCTAGACACACTGAGTCTCATTGGCTCAGAGGAAGCAGCAACCTTCTGCTTCCAGGAAGATACAGTAGGCATACTATCCCCTATTCCTCCCACTCTTTTTTTTTTTTTTTTTGAGCCAGAGTCTCGCTCATCACCCAGGCTGGAGTGCAGTGGCATGCTCACGGCCACCACAGCCTTGACCTGCCGGGCTCAGGCAATCCTTCCATCTCATCCTTCCAAATAGCTGGAACTATAGGCATGTACCACCATGCCCAGCTAATTTTTTGATTTATTGTAGAGATGAGGTCTCACCAAGTTGCCCAGGCTGGTCTCGAACCCGTGAGCTCAGGCAATCCTCTCACCTCAGCCTTTCAAAGTGCTGGGATTATAGTCATTAGCCACCGCGCCCGACCTCCTCCCTAATTCAATGAAAGCCTTGACGTTTATATAAAACAGATACATATGAAAACACTCAGAACAGAGCAGAGCAGAGAGCCAATGGTAGGGGACCTCACGGCCTGAGGAACAACTTGGTGGTGAGTTCCCAGGCTTTCTTTCTTCCTCACATCTCCAGGCTAAGTGCTGGGGAAACAGATAACCCAGAAATGCCAATGGGGCCCTCAAAAAATGCTGCAACAGAGGCCTGCTGTGTCTAGCTAAAGTACTAGGAAAGGGAGGGACTAGCAAACAGAAAGCCTTAAACACTAACCAGCCTTCTTGACACAACCACCACAGAAAAAAATCTGTGGTTCCCCCTTCACCCACCCAGCAAAGGCCACCCTCAAGAGGCTGTCATGAGGTGCCCAAGCAGGGAGCCAGGACTCACCACCATCATCCCACCTCTACCTGGCAGGAACAAGGTGCTGTAATAGTATTAGAAAAAGCCAGCTAAAACAGTTTTCAGTAAGATCTAGGGTCTCAAAACAGTGTGAAAATGTCCAGGTTTCAATCAAAAATCACTCATCATACCAAGAGCCAAGTATATCTCAAATCAAATTTTTTTTTTTTTATTGTAGATATGAGGTCTCACCAAGCTGCCCAGGCGGGTCTCGAACCTGCGGGCTCAGGCAATCCACTCACCTCAGCCTCCCAAAGGTGCAGGATTACAGGCTGAGCCACCGAGCCCGGCTACAAAAATTTTTTTTTAGAGACTAGGTCTCACTCTTTCACCCAGGCTGGAGTGCAGTGGTGTGATCATAACTCACTGCAGCCTCAGACTCCTGAACTCAAATGATCCTCCTACCGTAGCCTCCTGAATAGATGGGAGCTGGGCCGGACTCAGTGGCTCAGCCTGTAATCCCGCGCTTTGGGAGGCTGAGGTGAGTGGATTGCCTGAGCCCGCGGGTTTGAGACCCACCTGGGCAACTTGGCTAGACCTCATCTATACAATAAATAAAAAAATCAGCTGGGCATGGTAGCGCACGCCTGTGTTTCCAGCTACTTGGAAGGCTGAGGCGGAAGGATCGCCGGAACCCAGCAGGTCAAGGCTGCGGTGGCCGGGAACGGCCACTGCACTCCAGTCTGGGTGACAGAGTGAGATTCCAACTCAAAAAAAAAAAGATGGGAGCTGAGACTACAGGCATGTGCCACCAAGACCAACTATTTTTATTTATTGATTTTTTTTTTACAATTTTTGTAGAGACAGAGTCTTGCCTAGGCTGGTCTTGAACTCCTGGCCTTAAGTGATCTGCCTGCCTTGACCTCCCAATGTGTTGGGATTATAGGTATGAGCCACTGCACCCAGCCTCCAACAAAGATTTTTTTTTTTTTTGAGTTGGAGTCTCACTCTGTCGCCCAGACTGGAGTGTAGTAGCCGCTCCCGGCCACCGCAGCCTCAACCTGCTGGGCTCCGGTGATCCCTCCACCTCAGCCTTCCAAGCAGCCAGAATTACAGGCATGCGCTACCATGCCCAGCTGATTTTTTGATTTATTGTAGAGATGAGGTCTCGCCGCCCAGGCGGGTCTCGAACCCGTGGGCTCAGGCAATCCACTCACCTCAGCCTCCCAAAGACGTGGGATTACAGGCTGAGCCACCAACTGACAAAGATTTTAAAGCAGTCATGGTAAAATGCTTCAGTGAGTGGTTATGGACACACTTGAAACAAATTTAAAAGTCAGAAAGCCTCAACAAAGAAATAATGTCTCAGGGAAGAAATAAATGACATAAAGGAGAGCCAAATGAATATATTAGAACAGAAAAACACAACAATTGAAGTAAAAAGCTCAGTGGATGGGCTCAACAGTGGAATAGAGGAGCCAGAAAGAAGAGCACCAGTGAACCAGAAGATAGAACAATACAAATGACCCAATCTGAGCAACAGAGCGGAAATAGACTGAAAACACATGAACAGAGTTCCAGGGTCCCATGGGACAGCCATGATGATGGAGTCCCAGAGGAGAAAAGAAGGAGGGTGGGGTTGTAATAGGACTCAGAGAAATAATGGCCGAACACGTCCCAACTTTTTACAGGAAGCATAGGCCAGGCACAGTGGCTCCTGCCTATAATTGCAGTAATTTGGGAGGCCAAGGTGGAATGATTGCTTGAGGCTAGGAGTTTGAGACCAGCCTGGGTAACATAGTGAGATACCATATCTACAAAAAAAAGTAAAAATAAAAATAATAGGAAGCATAAAACACAGATGCAAGAAGCTGAGTGAACCCCAAACAAGACAAACCCAAAGAAATCCATAAAAATACCACGACACATATTTAAATTTCTGAGAACTAAAGACAGAATAAGCAAAAGTATCCAAACTTTACAAGGCCTTATTGAACCTTGAGGCAACTGCAGCTGAGAAACCAGGGCTGGGAGCAGGGACTCTGTGCATCTGGATCAGGCTGGAGATGATAGCCCAGGAAGCCACAGGTTTAGGATCAGGGAATATTGTGGGATTTTAGGGCTACCACCTTCTAGCTTGGGTGTGTCCGTGTACAGCAGCCTCCTGTGGCTTCCAGTGGAATGTGAACAGGGCTCTTTGGGGATGTTGAACACACCATATCTTCAGGGTCTCTGTACCTGCTATATTCCTTTAGCCTAGAATGAATGTTCTTTGGTCCTTCATTTTTTTTTTTTTTTTTTTTTACTGTAGAGATGTGGTCTTGCCAAGTTGCCCAGGTTGGCCTCGAACCTGCAGGCTCAGGCAATCCTCTCACTTTGGCCTCCCAAAGTGCTGGGATTATAGGCATGAGCCACTGTGCCCAGCCTTGGCCCTTCATATTATTGGCTACTTGAAGCCCCAGCTTAAATGTCACCTCCTCACAATGGCCTCCTCTGGCCTTGACTAAAGTAGATTTCTGGCAACGGCTCACTATTAAAACCAGGCGTTTGAGACCAGTCTGGGGTACATAGTAAGACCCTATTGCTAAAAAAAAAAAAAAAAAAAAAAAAATTAGTCAGGTGTGGTGGCACACACCTGTAATCCCAGCTACTTGGAAGACTGAAGAGTGAGGATCATTTGAGCCCAAGAGGTCAAAACTGCTATGAGCTATGATCATGCCCTTGTACTCCAGCCTGGGAGCTGAAAGAAAAAGAGAGAGAGAGAGAAACAGGGAGAAGGAAAGAAGGAAGGAAATAAGGGGGGAAGGAAGGAAGGAAGGAAAATAAAGTAGAAGGAAAGAAGGAAGGAAGGAAAGAAGGAAGGAAGGAAGGAAGGAAGGAAAGGAAGGAGGGAGGGAGGGAGGGAGGGAGGGAGGGAGGGAGGGAGGGAAGAAAGTATTTTCAACCAACCCTCACCCTACCAAATTCTTCACGGAACACTCTTTCGTTCATATCATTGATAACAACTTGCAATAATAGTTTCATTTGTTGACTTTGTTGTATGTCTCCTCTACTAGACAATAAGTTATGAGACCAGAAACCACTCTTGTGTCTCAGTTCCTTGCCCGGCACACCACAAACAGCCAAAAAAGCTTTGTTGTATAAATGAATGAAAGACCTGAGAGGGGAAGGGAACCTACCTTTAAAGAATTTCTGAGCCAGATGTGGTGGCTCACACTTCTAATCCCAGCACTTTGGGAGACTGATGCAAGAGGAGTGTCTGAGTCAATGGGCTCGAGACCAGCCTGGGCAACTTGGCGAGACCTCGTCTCTATAATAAATTTTAAAAAATTAGCTGGGTGTGGTGGTGTAGTACATCTGTGGTTCCAGCTACTTGGAAGGCTGAGGCAGAAGGATCACCTGAGCCCAGAAGGCAGAAGGTCAAGGCTGTGGTAGCCGTGAGCATGCCACTGCACTCCAGCCTGGGCGTCAGAGTAAGACTCTGACTCAAAAAAAACCAAAAAAAAAAAAAAAAGCTAAAAAACTTCTATGTTTCAGGAGCCGAGATTGAGCTAAGCAATTTACCTACCCCAGTTCACTGAGTTGTCATGACGCAACGGTGAGTTAGGTGTTGTTGCTCTCATTTTACAGGAGAGGAAACTGAGGCTCAGATGTCGTCTCCTGCCAGATATGCAGAGCCAAGGTTTGGAGACGGACTTTTTTTTCTGCCCATGTTTTTTATGCAACCCCACCCCGCCACCTGTCGAGGCAGGCTCTCTGGGTTTGGGCCTCAACCCTGAACTTTTCCTGCTGTTTGCTTATCCTTCATGTGTTGATGTTCTGAGGATGAGGCATCAGAACGTGCAGTGGACAGGTAGCGGGTGGCATCCCGTGCGTCTCTAAGCAGTCGTGCTGGGGTTTAATTTAAGCGCTGGGTACCATGGCGATGCGTGCTCTATAAATACCAGCCTGCTGGGGACTGCACTTGTCCCCAGCCCCCGTCTCCCACCAGGGCTCTGCTTCTGTTGCTGGGATGGGAGTGGGGAAAGCTCTGCCTTGAGAACTCCCGCCCCTGCACACACACTGGCTTCCGCCTCTCCACACCCCCACCTGGAAACTGAGATTGCATCTCCACCTCCTCCCTCTGTGAGTGTGTTGTTCATTTCCTCCTGGTGAAAGACACAACAGTTCCCAGTCCCCAGAGAGTTCCTTGATGAGAGTCAGAAGCAGGATGGACTCAACCTCTCCTGCCAGCCCCAGGGCAGCCTCTCCTCTGGGAGAAATCCCGTTCCATTAATAGAGGAACCAGCAAGGAAAAAAGAGGGGAGGGGGGACAGGCAACACTGGGAGCAAAGTGCCTCTCTCTCCATGGAGACAGCTGAGGCTGTGAAATCCCCTGACCTCCTTCCCCCAGGTGGGTCTTTTAAATTGTTTATTTGTTTATTTATTTATTAGAGACAAGGTCTTCCTCTGTCATCTGGGCTGGAGCGAAGTGCCATCATAGCTCACTACAGCCTCAAACAGCTGGGCTCAAGCGATCCTCCTGCCTCAGCCTCCTGAGAAGCTGGTGCTGCAGGAGTGTGCCACCATGCCCAGCTAACTTTTTATAGAGACGGAGTCTTACTATGTTGCCCAGGCTGATCTCGAACTCCTGGCCTCAAGACATCCACCCACCTCAGCCTCCCCAGGTGGGTCTTGTTGACAGCCTTGGGCAGGTGGTCAAAGATCAAGTCTGCCTCTCTTCTGCTTAGAATTCAGAACCCCCAACTCAACTCCACCCTCTCACTATAAAATGACCAGCCTTCCCGTACGTTCCCAACCTCCAGAGTCTCATTCATCCACTCCAAATAGACATACAATCTAAATGAAAGCAGGAGTTCAAGACGCATGTCCTGGCTGCTCCTCCATTCACTTCCAGATGGTTGGGGATCTCAAAGCAAAAAATCCACTGGAAACAGCTGAGTTAGAATCTGGGCCCTATTGTTTATTACATGACTGTAGGAAAGTCACTTTGCCTCTCTGAGCCTCAGTTTACTCATCTATAAAATGGGTCCAGTAGGAACAGGGGCAATGATAAGTCATTATTCATAGAAACTCCATTTCCCTGCTTGTAACATGAGTAGGCTGTGTGAGCCTTTTTTTTTTGAGTTGGAGTCTCATTCTGTCGCCCAGACTGGAGTGCAGTAGCCGCTCCCGGCCACTGCAGCCTCGATCTGCTGGGCTCCGGCAATCCTTCCGCCTCAGCCTTCCAAGTAGCTGGAATTACAGGCAGGCGCTACCACGCCCGGCTGATTTTTTTAAAATTTATTGTAGAGATGAGGTCTCGCTGCCCAGGCGGGTCTCGAACTCGCAGGCTCAGGCAATTCACTCACTTCAGCCTCCCAAAGGCGTGGGATTACAGGCTGAGCCACCGAACCTGGCTGGCTGTGCTAGTCTTAATTCCATTTCTTTTCCAGGACTGTATGAAGTACTGAGGACCCAGAGGTAAACAAAAAAACCCATCTCTTCTGCCTCAGTTCTCATGTTACCAGGGTTTCTTCCTCCCCAATGTTCTCTGACTTAGGACATGTTTTCCCATTGTTGGAAAAAAAAAAAGTCCAAGGCACAATTATGAACCTTCAATAATGCATGACTCAGGAAAGGGGACATGATTGGCTCCATGACGGGAACATAACTGTGTGTGCTCCCCAGAATGCGTGGGAGGGACGGCATGGGGTAGGGAGGGACAGCCACAGAGCCGGAAGACAAGTCACAGCAGAGGTCCGTTCAGCCTCCGTTCCCTGAAGAACACAGATGCTAACAGGAAACCCTACCGCTCACATCTCTGTTCCTTTTTTTTTTTTAACGTTTAATTTCTCCTCTCTGCTATTTTCATGGAATGTCACCCTGCTTCTGAAATGCTCTAAAACACGTGTGTGGAAAATGGCCTTTCTTCTTTGCAGTTGCTGTGGGGGAAAGGATTTGAGTGGGTGCCATTTTTAAAAGCAAGACAGGCTGGGCTCAGTGGCTCAAGCCTGTAGTTCCAGCTACTTTGGGAGGCCGAGGAGAGAGGATTTCCTGAGCCCAGGGGTTCAAGACCAGCCTGGCCAAGTTGGTAAGACCTTGTCTCTACAATAAATCAAAAATTAGCTGGATGTGGTAGCGTGCGCCTATAGTTGCAACTACTTGGAAAGCTGAGGCAGAAGGATTGCCTGAGCCCAACAGGTTGAGGCTGTGGTAACTGTGAGCATGCCACCTCACTCTAGCCTGGACGACACAGTGAGACTCCAACTCAAAAGAAAAAAGAAAAAAAGCAAGACCCTCTCCCAGACAGAGGAGACTCCTCTGGGCCACCTGGAAATGGCCTTTTTTTCGTAAGAAAAGTGTGGCCTCTGGTCCCGTCTGCTGGACCCAACATAGCCCACCTGTCTCCTTCCACTCAGCCCCGTGGGAGCCAGACATAGCCCCGGGAACAAGGCCGGAGAAGCCTGGGCTTCCTGTCTTCAGTTCAGATTCCTGCAGCTCAGTCACCTGTGGATAATGTCCAACTGCACTGATCACGTGGTCAAGCCGGTTTTACCTTTAATCCCTTTCACGTTTACCCTCAGTCTCACAGATGCCTGGGGATGATTCACCCGCCATCATATGGGCAGGCAGTCATCTGTTTTATTACCTCACCCTGTGGCAGCTTCTGGACGATAACCTGGGATTCTTTTGTTGGGAGTGGGCAGGGGAGGTAAGAAGAGCGAACAGACTTAGGTCTTCAGGGGTCAATTCCTGCTCTGGTCTCTCTCTCCTGCTTCCCAGTCAGGTCTAAAGGTCTGCAGGAGCCAGCCACTTGGGAAACGCCAGGGTTGAGTAGCTGGACTGAAGCAAAAGTTGGATATGTCAAGTTAAAGGAAGCCTTGGTGGGGAAATAAGGCAAAAAATAGAATTAAATCAGCAATGAGGGGGATGGTCACAAACAGCAAGGCATCATTTTCAGAAGGGGAAAGGGTATGGACTTGCATTTCTTTTTTTTTTGAGTTGGAGTCTCACTCTGTCACCCAGACTGGAGTGCAGTGGCCGCTCCCGGCCACCGCACAGCCTTCCAAATAGCTGGAACTACAGGCGCGCGCTACCATGCCCAGCTAATTTTTGATTTATTGTAGAGATGAGGTCTCGCCAAGTTGCCCAGGCGGGTCTCGAACCCGTGGGCTCGGGCAATCTACTCATCTCAGCCTCCCAAGGTGGAGGATTACAGGCTGAGCCACCGAGCCCGGCTGGACTTGCATTTCAAACAGAAAATACTCCAGTGGGTTCCCATTTTGCAGAGGAGTGCTCTTGCCAGGCAGGGCAGCCCCAAGGCATCACTGGTTGCCCTAAGAGAAGGCTTGGTGCTGACCACCAGGCCCAGAAGCTTCTCATCTCATTGTGCCCTTACCACAAACCCTGAGGAGTCTATATTGTGATGTGGCTCTTTTTAGATCAAAAACTAGAGACTTCAGTGAGGCGAGTTGCCCAGGGTCACAAAAGACTAGAGAATAAGGTGGATCTGGGACCCAAACACCCTGATTCCAGCCAAAAAGCTATGAAGCAAAACTTCAACAGAGACCAACATTTGTAAGCCTCTACCATGATCCAGAGCCGGACCACGGAGATGTCCTGGGTGTGCAGAATAATTATAAAAATAAATAAAGTATTGAGAACACTACACGGGTGTCAGGCAGACCCGGTCTGTCTTATTAGCTTTATCTCTGGCCAACAACTTAGCACCTTGGAGCCAAAATTTTCTCATCTGTAAAATGGATATAGTAAATAGCCTTCCCTACACCAGAGGGCTGGTGGAAAATTAAATGAATCACATGTACAAAGAACCCAGGACCATGATGGTTTCATTTTTGGGCTAGGGGAGGTTTTTAGATAGTGAAAGCTTGACCCAAGCTGAGGAAGCATAGAGAGGCTGTGGGAATTCCCCAGTCAAGGAATGGGGAATTCCTATCTTTAGGTGTTGAGGGCCAGTCTGAGGTTTGTGTTCATGGACCCGGCATTTATGGAATGAAGGAGAAAAGACAGGGCCAAACACCAAGCCCCTGGGCCTGGCCTCAGGGAAGGAATGAACTATGTGGAAGGCTTTTGAAGGTGAAGATCACAATGGCTAGTAGTTTTTATCAAGAGATGAGACCACAACATAGGACTTTTTTCCTTGCTCAGCAATACTCAGCCCACATGGCATGGGGTGCTGGCTTCTGCCATGTGTCCAGGGGAAAAAAAGGGTTAAACTCACACTTGGTAAACAAGGGCAGGTGTGCAGGTGCAAAGCCAGCTGGTTCTTACCTCAATCATGCTTTTTTTGTATCTTTTATTTATTTATTTATTTATTTTGAGTCAGAGTGTCACTCTATTGCCCAGACTGGAGTGCAGTGGCATGCTCATGGTCACTGTAACCATGGTCACTGGGCTCAGGTGATTCTTACCCCTCAGCCTTCCAAGTAGCTAGAACCACAGGTGTGCACCACCACACCCGGCTAATTTTTTCATTTATTGTAGAGACGAGGTCTTGCTATGTTGCCCAGGCTGGTCTCAAATCTGTGGGTTCAGGCAATCCTCTCATCTCCACCTCCAAAAGTGCTGGGATTACAGGCGTGAGTCACCATGTCTGGCTATTTATTTATTTATTTTTAGAGACAGGGTCTTGCCTTGCAGCCCAGACTGCAGTGATGCAACCATGGTTTGCTGAAGCCTTGATCTCCAGGGCTCAAGTGATCCTTCCTCAGTAGCTAGGACTACTGGTATGTGCAACCACACCCTGCTAATTTTTTTTTTTTTGAGCTGGAATCTCACTCTGTCACCCAGACTGGAGTGCAGTGGGCCGCTCCTGGCCACCGCAGCCTCGACCTGCTAGGCTCCGGCGATCCTTCCGCCTCAGCCTTCCGAGTAGCTGGAATTACAGGCATGTGCTACCACGCCCGGCTGGTTTTTTGATTTATTGTAGAGATGAGGTCTCGCTGCCCAGGCGGGTCTCCAACCCGCGGGCTCAGGCAATCCACTCACCTCAGCCTCCCAAAAGCGCGGGATTACAGGCTGAGCCACCGAGCCCGGCTCACCCTACTAATTTTTTAAATATTTTTTTGTAGAGACAGAATCCTACTATGTTGCCTTGGCTGGTCTTAAACTCCTGGTCTCTAGCCGGGCGTGGTGTCTCACGTCTGTAATCCCAGCACTTTGGGAGGCGGAGGCAGAGGCGAGAAGATTCCCTGAGCCCAGGGGTTCCAGACCTGGCTAGGCAATTTGGCGAGACCTCGTCTCTACAAGAAATCAAAAAATTAGCTGAGCATGATGGTGCTTGCCTGTGGTTTCGGCTACTTGGAAGACTGAGGCGGAAGGATTATCTGAGCCCAGCAGATGGAGTTTGCTCTCCAGTCCAGGTGACAGTAAGATTTCAACTCAAAACACATACACAGTCAGTCCTGGCCTCAAGCGATCCTACCTCACCCTCCCAAAGTGCTGGGATTACAGGCCCATGGTACTGCACCCCACCTAATACCAAGGTTTTGATTTCTCAGTGTGTCTCTAATTGTTTTACTTTCTCCTAATTTTTTCCCAGATAGTATTTGCTTTGCTTGCTTGTTTTCTTTTTCATAAATCCTCCTTTCCCCAAATCCGTAACACACCTACCACAAAGCATCAGGAAAGAAGGCACGAAGCTTGCTATCCTACAGCCCGTCACAAGTAACACCCAACTTACCTAACAATAGCGTTACCATTACTTTTCCAAAGTGCTTTTCCTGACCCTCTGAAAGAAGTCCTCCCAGGGAAGGGAAGCTGATCCACGGCACGCCTAATTTTAGGGACCCTAAGGAAAGCCAGCTACATTTGCAAGTGGGGGGGGGTTGGGTGGGCGAAACAACGTGGGGAGAATTGAATAAGAAGGAGACAGATGGTGCGCGTGTTGGGGGAAGGGACCAGAGATCTTGGAAAACTTATGTTCCCCAATTCGCAGGAATGTTTCCATTTAACCTTTTCTTGCCTGGCTCCTGATTCTACACGACAGAAAGCCAGAGAGTTTTAAGATTCGGGGCCACCTGTGCCGAGAATCTGGCCGTTCGGGTGGGGCGAGGCAGGAAGGTTGGGAAGCAAGGGCAGAGCGGGTTTGGGCCTGGCCTCCTGGGTCTGGGACTCAGGTGAGGGGCGGTCTCCTTCCCCCGGTCAGGGGCAGCCTGCAGGGGCGGCCGGCGGTTGGGACTGTCCCACGAGGGGGCGCGTCTCGGGCCCTGGGATCCGCCCTCGCGGCGCTAGGCGCGGGGAGGGGACCCGGGAACCCAGGGCGCCCGGCGCTCCGCCTCCCGTTTCCGGGGCCGCGCGGTTACCTGCAGCGCCCGGGCCGCACCTGGCGGAGGCAGAAGTCGCCAAGCGAGCGCGCTCCGAGCGGCAGGGGGAGAGCGGGGCGGGCGCGCGGCGGGGGGAGGAGAGGAGGCGGCGGCGGGCGGCGTGGAGGGCGCAGCGCGGCGGCGGCGGCGGCGCTCGGCTCGCTCTGCCCGGCCGGCTGGGCGCGCACCCGGGCCGCTCCGCGCCGCTGCGGGCGCACATGGCAGCGTGAGGCCGGCGGCGGGAGCAGCGGGCGGCGCCGGGCCGGGGCCGCAGGGCCGCATGGACAGCGGCGCCACCCCGGCCGGCCCCCACTAGGGCCCCCCATCCGCGGGCGCCACCCCCCCGATCATGGTGCCTCGGCGGCCGCCCGGGCAGAAAGCGGCTGGCTGGAGCCGCTGAGCCCCCGCCGCGGCCGGGAGCTGCATGGGGGAGCGCGGGCCGCGCTCGGGAAGATGCCCCGGCCGGAGCTGCCCCTGCCGGAGGGCTGGGAGGAGGCGCGCGACTTCGACGGCAAGGTCTACTACATAGACCACACGAACCGCACCACCAGCTGGATCGACCCGCGGGACAGGTAGGGCCCCGGGGGTCCCCTCCGTTCCCCCACGTCCCCCACCTTTCCCAGGGGCCACCGGCCGGGGCCGGGCAGGGAACCGGAGAGCTCTGCGTGCCTCTTGCGCTGTCTTCAGCTGCCCACCCCCCACCTGGAAGGTTGCTCCAGCCCAGTGGGCTGCTGAGAGGAGGGGGCCGCTGGGGAGCTGACCCGGGCTGCCCCCACCGCCATCCCCAGGTGGCGGACTTAGGCCCAGCCGGCACCTGCCCCGAGTTTTGACCTTAAGCTCTAGCCCCGCCCCCACTCCCCTTTGGAAGAGGTCGGGCGAGGGTGGGGGTGGCGAGCCAGCGGGTGAAGCCGGGTCTTCCTGAGGAGGCTTTCCCCAGCATGGGAGGATGGGCATGGGGTTGGGGGTGGTAGGGACCCAGGATTCCGTGGGAGACTCCTGGAGGAAGGGCACTCAGAGGAGGGGAGGGCAGCCCGTGCTTTTGACAGGTGCCTCCGAAGCTCCTGAGTAGAGCACAGGAGCAGCCAGGGGTTGGAGCCCCGGGTGGGGAGGGAGGGAAGGCGCCGGGCGGCAGATGAGGGAGTCTGGTTCTCCAGGAATCTCACAGCGACTTGGAAGCTGTGAGGATGGAGCCGGAGGTGAGAGGCCTCCTGGAAAGCCCTGCCCTGGCCTCTTTTTCCTGCCTGTCTTCCCCCTGGGGGCTGAGGCTCCTCAGCCCTGCACTGCGAGTCCTGACCTTGGTGGGCACCAGGACGGCTGTAGCATGAGATGATTTTGCTGAGGCAGGTGGAGTCTGAGATGGCTCCGTCTGGCTCTTGGCTCTCTAGACTTTCTCCCGGTTTGGACTGCTTGGTGTTTCTGTGTGCATACACACCCTCCCCCATGGGTGTCGTGTGAGGAACCACCTGGACCACGTTGCTGTTGTCCTTTGTTGACATGGTCTGTGGTCAGAGTGTCTCAGGAATGTGGACTTTTTTACCTGGTCTGTGACCTTGCGGTTTAGGTCTCTGTAAAGCAACCAAGGTGAATTTCTTGGATGCTTCATCTTGTGGAGTTGGAAAGAGGGTATCAAGTGTAGAAAGCTGTGAGCTAAAAAAAGAAAAAGACGCAGAAAGAGAGTTGAGATACCCAGTAGTTTCTGGGATCACCTAGGCTCATTCATTCATTTATTCGACATTTCCGGGGTGCCTGCTCTATGCTCAGCGTCATGCTGAATGTCTCATGAATATAATCCAGAAGAGAAATTTTTAATGCTAGAGAGCATAGGCAAGCTGCTTTAACCTCTGAGCCTCAGTTTCCCAATTTGTCAGATGAATGACTTGTTTGGGAGGGAAGGAGTAGAACTCAAAAAAAGTTGGAAGGATGGGTACACTTAAAGCTCAGACTAAAAGTGTTTGTACCTCCCAAAGCTATTGAAAAAAAAAAGTTGGGACATAGGAGGTCAGAGCCCAACTCCCATGTTTATTTATTAATTTATTTAGTCAGGATCTCGCTCTGTCACCCAGGCTAGAGTGCAGTGGCACATCATGGCTTACCACAGCCTCGACATTCCGGGCTCAGGTGATTCCTTCACTTAATGTTTTTTTTTTTAAAGATGAGGTCTCACTATGTTGCCCTGGTCTTGAACTTCTGACCTTAAGTGATCCTCCCACCTCAGTCTCCCAAAGTGTTGAGATAGATTATAGGCATAAGCCACCACACCCAGCCCCATTTTTAAACAAAAGAAAAAAATGTGAAGCCCAGAGGTATGCTCTTTCAACCATTCTGTGTATACCAAGTTCTTCACCAGCTCTGAAGTCCTAACCTCCACACTTGTCCTGACTTCACACTTCTCTCCCATCCCCACAGATCACTTGCCCCCGGGGGCTCCATTACCTGGTCAGTGAACTTGGCAGCAATGCCTTTTCCCTTGTCCTCTTCTCATAACAGACACAAGTTCAAGCTTACATGTCCTTCCCCAATTTAGGTCCCTGTAGTTTACTGAGGCCGGTGTGCTCAGTAGCAGCTGGATATCATGTCGTTTCGGAGGCTAGAACATCCCCCACCAGCACTGGTAATCATGCATCTAGGGACTTCTCTGGACCTCTGAGAGGATAAGACAGTGGTAGGAAGCTTCTCTCAAACAACAGTCATTCTTTACCCTTGGGAGAGGGCAACTGTGTTGCCTCTGAAGGACTGATGGCTAGAGCACTGTCTCCCAAATTTTAGTTATCTACCTGTGCTATTGCTTATTTTATGCTTGGCTTTTTTTTTTTTTGAGTCAGGATCTCAATGTCTCACCTAGACTGGAGTGCAGTGGCATAATCATGCCTCACCTCAGCCTCCTAGGCTCAAGTGATCCTTCCTCCTTAGCCTCTTGAGTAGCTGGGAATACAGGGTCATGCCATCATGCCCAGCTATTTTTTTTTTTTTTTTTGGTAGAGACTAGGTCTCCCTATGTTGGTCTTGAACTCCTGGGATCAAGCAGTTCTTCCATCTTGGCTTCCCAAAATGCTAGACTTACAGGCATTAGCCACTGCACCTGACCTATACTTGGCTTTATAAATGGGGAGCTGATAATATTTATTGTCATAAATAGAAAGGAACCTTAGGTCAGGCGCGGTGGCTCAGTTTGTAATCCCAGCACTTTGGGTAGCTGAGGTAATACCTGAGCCCAGGGGTTCAAGGCCAACCTGGGCAACTTGATAAGACCTCGTCTCTACAATAAATCACAAAAACTAGCCGGGCATGGTGGCATGCATCTGTAGTTCCAGCTACTTGGAAAGTTGAGAGGGAAGGGTCGCCTAAGCCCAGCAGGTCGAGGCTGTGGTGGCCATGAGCGTGCCACTGTACTCCAGCCTGGGTGACAAGAGCGAGACTCCAACTCAAAAAAAAAAAAAAGAAAGGAACCTTAAAAAACACAGTGAAGGGAAGAAAACCCAGTATCATTATATTTTATCTAGATACTAGGGCCTGTCTAAGGTCTCAGCTTCCGGGCTGCCCAGCATTTGCATTTAGGTAGATTTGCAAGTGGTGGAGAGGCATCAAAAATATCCTGGCATTTAATTGAACTACTCACCTTTTTTACCTTGTAAGTCATTGGTTTTTAAGGCTTTATTTTTGTACTTTCTGGTCATCCCACCTGTGCTGGGCTGGTGTGGGACCCCAAAATTAGGGCTCTGAGGGGTCTCAGGTCACCTCTGAAGGTCACTGTTGTGGACCAACTTTGAAAGTTCTGGAAGAGAGCCGAGCAGAGGTCATCCATTTGGGGTTTTGTAGAATATTCCTTCAGCACATCCCATTAGGGATCTCTACCTTTTAGTCCTACCTGTGTGGCCTTGGACAAATTGCTTTACCTCTCTGAAGTCTGAGCGCTCTATGAGTGAGAGAAGAGGATTGATTAGGTCTCCAAATGCCTGCTAGCCTTCTAATATGATTTTGCACCCTCCTGCCTCTCCTTACCCCTCCTGACTCCATGGGGTAGGAGGAGATAGAATGAACTGTGAGAAAGAGGAGGAAGAAATAACAAAACTAAAAAGAGCCACACTTATTTGGTGGGGCTGTGGGGTTAGGGAGACAAATTCTGTAACTGGTAAATGCTGTGAAACAAAAAAATTACTTTAAAAAATTCCACTCCTTGTGTGTGTGTGTGTGTGTGTGTGTGTGTGTGTGTGTGTGTGTGTGTATTTGCCTTGGATTTTTCTTTACCTGAATCCTAGAGATGCCTACCCATTCCCTGAATTTAAAAGAAGTCAGTCAAATGGTCCTTCAGTCAGAAAAGTGATTTCTTAGCCACCGAGGACAAAATAACGTCTCCGGTTACCAACCCTGAAGAATGTCTTGGCACATTCCTCCCTCTGGGGCTGAGCTGTTTTGTGTGCTGTCCGGCCAGGAGCTGCTGGGGGTAGGGAATCCAGTTTTCAGCTTCCCCTTTCACCAGGGGGTTGGAGGCGCAGCCAAGCAGCCAGCCTTGCCAACTCTCTCCCCTTCTCACTCAGGGAAGACTGGGCGACCGAAATTCCTGAGGACGGTTGTCCCAACAACCGGAGAGGGTCCAGTGGACAGCTTGGGCCCTGCCCACTGGGCCAAAGGCTCCGGCAACACCACGACTGGGAAGGTGACAGGTCCTTCGGGAATCGGTGCTGCGAATCACACCTGAGCAGCCCCTTGGAGCTGAGCTCCTTTTGCAGAATAACTCCGAGTGCTTCTGGGAGCTCCCAGCCAAGAGCCGGCGTCCCTGTGTATTTAACTTCATGGTATGCAAAAACAAATGTGCTGATTGTTCTCGGAGGAAGAATGGATCTTTGGGAATGGCCCTCCCAGAGACAGCTCTTGCAGCCTGACTCCCTCTTGTTGTGTGGCTTATGTTCTGACCTTGCATGAGCCACCTGGGAACTCCAGGCAGTTTCTGGCCTCTGTGATAAGTACTAGAGGCCCATGTTGCTGAAGAGGCCACTGAGAGGACCCAGCCACTTCTCCTGTGGCTTTTTCTTTTGCTAACCTATTATTTCAGAAAGAGCTTACATGGTAGGAAGTTGAGTCTACAGTAGAAGACTCCTTTAGGTCACAGATCCTGCTGGAGGCTTGGGACTCTTCCCAGAAAAAAATACAAACATAGGTTTTTGCACATAATTTCAGGAGCCTCACAGACATCAGGTTCATAACTCCTGCCATAGACTAACTTGTTACCATTGATAGCTCTCCTGTCTAGTTAGGAAACAAATAATGATTGAGCGTGTACTATATTTGGGTGGTCTGGTGGGAGCTTTATGTGGGTTATTTCTTCACGTTCTCCCAGAAACATTGGAACTAGGTACAGTTACCTACCTGAATTACCTGAGGCTTGTGTAGGCCAAGTTTGGTGAAGCCCCTCAACTTTTGAGCAGTTGAGATGTGATCAGTAGGCAGGCTGACTCCAGAACCCTTGTTTCTAACCACTGCCCTGACCAGCTTCCTACTGAATTCACCACAAAATCAAGACCTCTGCTTCACTGTCCAAGGAATTTGGCCTTGGGATATAGAACTGGGACAGGCATGATGTCACTTACCTGTGACCATTCTAGTATGGCCAGGCCACCGGCAACTAAGAGCAAGTGTGGATAATGGGAAGAGGGTGAACCTTTGGACCCTGGACTCCTGGATTTGCCACTTGCTACCTGAGTGACCTTGGCAAGTGACATTCTCTCTGAACCTTGGTTTTGTTTTCTAATGCACATAAACCATCAAGGACAGGCATGAGCATTGAATAAGCAGAAGTAGGCAGGGCAGCTGGTGCTGAGTGTGGCTCAGGAACACCAGTTCTTTTAACTTTCACTAGAATGTTCTTGCAAAACACCTGTATCAAATGGAGACTGCATCTCCATCCAGCCATACAGCTGGAGTGAACCTTTCTGATCATGAAATCCAAGCCTCTCTTTTAACTGATAAAATTGAGACCTAGAGACAAGTGACTTGCCCAGGGTCACATGAGCCTAGCTTTCACTCATGTACATTTTTTTCCCTAAAAACCAGATGCGGGCTTTTCTCATTAGTGATAATAATTTGAGTATGAACCTGGCTTGGTGGCTAATGCCTATAATCCCAGCACTTTGGGTGACTGAGGCAGAAAGTTTGCTTGAGATCAAGAATTTGAGACCAGCCTGGGCAACATAGCGAGACTTCGTCTCTATAAATAAATAAAAAATTAAAAAATGGCACCCCTATAGTCCCAGCTACTCAGGATGCTGAGGTGGAAGGATCACCTGAGCCCAGTTGCTCGAGATTGCCATTATCCTTGATCATCGTGATCCTGCCACTGCACTCTTGCCTGGGCCACAGAGTAAAACCCTGGCTCAAAAAAAAAAAAAAATGTGGGTATGGTTTTATGCTTGTGGCTGAATTCTTCTTCATAATCCTTTCAAATATATAGACCAGCAAGTTTCATCCATGCTGTCACAATCATTTGTGAGTTGTGTCATAGCAATTTGCTATAAGTTGAACAGTTTAAGTACCAGTGATTGCAAGAAAATCCAGCCTGGACTACAGAGTGAGACTCCAACTCAAAAAAAAAAAAAAAAAAAAAAAAAAAAAAAAGCAGAAGATTGGATAATTTGCCTGACAGGCAGCTCATAACTCCCACTTAAGAAATCGGTGTCGGCAGCCAGGCACAGCGGCTTATGCCTATAATCTCATCACTTTGGGAGGCAGAGGTGAGAGGATTGCCTGAATCCATGGGTTCGAGACCAGCCTGGGCAACTTGGCCTGTCGGAATGTAAATTGGTGGAAAGTGGCATTAGTCTGATAATAACCCTAAATCCATTCGAAATGATTATAAAAGTGGCCGCTCCCGGCCACCGCAGCCTCGACCTTCTGGGCTCCGGCGATCCTTTCGCCTCAGCCTTCCAAGTAGCTGGAACTACAGGTGTGCGCTACCACGCCCAGCTAATTTTTTTTTTATTTATTGTAGAGATGAGGTCTCACTAAGTTGCCCACGTGGGGTCTTGAACCCACGGACTCAGGCAGTCCACTCATCTCAGCCTCCCAAGGCACGGGATTACAAGTTGAGCCACCAAGCCCGGCTTACAAAATTTTTTAAAAAAATTAGCCAGGTGTATTGGCATGTGCCTGTAGTCCCAGCTACTTGGGAGACTGAGGCAGGAGGATTGCTTGAGCCCAGGAGTTCGAGACTAGCCTGGGCAACATGGTGATACCCATTTCTACAAAAAATTTTAAAAATTAGCCAGGTGTATTGGCATGTGCCTGTAGTCCCAGCTACTCAGGAGGCTGAGGCAGGGGGATTGCTTAAGCCCAGGACCTAGAGACCAGCCTGGGCAGCACATTGAGATCCCTATCTCTACAAAAGAAATAAATTTTTTTTTAAAAAGAAAGTTTGTACCTGGTATGGTGGCTCATGCTAGTAATCCCAGCACTTTGGGAGGTGGAGATGAGAGGATTTCCTGAGCCCAGAGGTTTGAGACCAGCCTGGGCAATTTGGCGAGACCTCATCTATACAAAAATCAAAAAATTAGCCACGCATAGTGGCACGCACCTGTGGTTCCAGCTACTTGGAAAGTTGAGGCTGAAGAATCACTTGAGACCAGCAGGTCGAGGCTGTGGTAACCGTGAGTGTGCCACTGTACTCCAGCCTGGGCGACAGAGTGAGACTCCAACTCAAAAAAAAAAGCTTAAGTAACTTGTTGAAGGTCACCAATAGATGATGTACCCAAGACTGGAGCCCACCTAGCCAGACTCCTACATCCACACTCATATGAGCTGTAGCCTGGTCTGGCTCTGCCCTGGATTATGAATTCACTTAAAGATCCCAGAGGGCCCTGCTGATATCTGGGCTTGAAAGTCGCTGTGTATTGAAATGGATGAACCTGATAGGGATCTCAGGGAGAGGGGATGCTAAGGAGACTTAACCGGGGAAGCCAGCGAGGTCCTCATGGCAGCGTAGGAGACTGGCATGAACTCTGCCTTCCAGGAGCAGCCAGTTAACTAGAGCTCTGGGGACGAGAGGACAGAGATGGAGGTAGAGAAACTCTTTGAAGGCTGCAGTGCTTGTGGGGAGTTCACAGTCTTTTCCAAGTTGCGTGGGTAAATGCTCCCAACAGCCAGGGAATGGGTAGCCAAGGCAGCTACTCTGTCTCCATTCCTCCTTTTGGGGACAGGGCTTAGCCAAACTGGCCTGATTTTCCAATCCCCTGGGGACCCAGGTAACTGTGAGAGAAACACTGCCCCTTTGAAGGGAAGAGAATCAGGTTGCCTTAGTTACCAGGAAGGTTGGCACACCAAGTTCAAGTGCACGTAAGGAGAGACAAGGCTAGAATAAGTGAGAGTGGGAGGTGGCCACCACATTGCTGCAGAGGTTTCTGGGTGGAGGAAGCCCTGATTAGCCTTTGGTGGCATTTGCAAGGGATGCCAACCTGGTGGCGGGGGCCTATCCGTGCTGAGTGTTGGGAACCCTTTAGCCATGCCTAGTGCTAGGTGATGAGGATTGCAGCCCCCAGCTCAGCAAGGGGCCCTGGATAAGAAGAATCCACTTCACTCAGAGAAGTAGCTTGGTGACATCCCTGTCACCAGTTCCTGGCTATTTGCTGAGGGAAGCACTTCCACTTGAGCAGGGCTGTGGGCTGGATCCCAATTGAGTCACAGCACAGAGAGGGCCAGCATGCCATACATCTTTAGGCAGCACAGCAGAAGGCCAAACCCCTAAGCTGCTTTCCTTTCTCCTATTTTGGAGTGGGAGAAAGGAAGAGAAAAGGAAGAAACTGGATACTGTGGCATTTTGTTATTAAGCCCTCGCTGGCGAGCCATTTAGCCTCCAGCTCCTAAGCAGAAAAATCTCTTGCCAAAATGATGGGGGACGGGGTGTGGTGGAGGGACGAGGCATTCCCTGTTGTGTTGGGAGAACATTCTACAAAGATGGTGGATGGGGAATGGGGGGGTAGTGGAGAGTGGGGACGGGGGCGGGGAGTGGGGGGTAAGAAAAAGGACAAGTGTGTTGGGTCACATGCTTACCCCCACCCCATCCCCCCTGAATTGCCTCCTCAAAGCTTCTACCCATGACATCTCTCTGTTGGGAAGAAATGGGATCTTTCAGTTTCAAATGTCTGCCGAAGAAAAGGGACGGAGCTTAAGTCCTCGCTCAATGGTCAGCCAGCAAACAAAAATGAAGCTGCATCAAGATTAGGGACACCTTTGTTGGCGTTTTTTTCTTCTCTGGCTCCATTCATCACTCTGGCAGCGAGGACACCAGGCCAACGGCAGCTGCTGACTTTCCCCAGTGGGCTGCCTGCTGTTGCCTGGCCTGTGTTGGTGGCTTCCTCCCCGCCCAGCGACGGTTACTTGTTTGATTCGTCACTGAGGCCGCCCCCGGGATCCACTGACTGGTAACTGTCTTGGAAGGATAAAATGTCAAGATGCAGACATCAGGTGGCGGCAAGGATGAGATGACCCCGGGCCAGCCTTGTGATCCCGCATCTGTCGCGACTTTTCTTGGATCGTTAGGGCTCCGTGAGCATTTCCCGATGTATTCCAGGAATTTCTTACAAGGGCCTTGTTTGTCTTTGTGTCACTGACAGTGAGAACATTAACTGGTGCCTGGTGATCATGGTGACAAATAATCACAGTTATCTTTAGTGATCTTTATCCAGCATCTGTTGTGTGCCAAGCTCTGTTTCTCGTTGTATTTTTTTCTGGTGTTTTGCAAATGGGTAAATGGAGGCTGAGAGAGAAGTCAAGTGACAAGCTCAAAGTCACACAGATAGAAAGGGGCAGAGTTGGAATCTGAATCTAGCTCAGTCTGATTTCAAAGCCTTATTCCTTTTACCACTGCAGTGTCTTTCAGTGAGTTTGGAGAGAGGAGACACAGAAGGAAAGGGGCATTTTCAACTACAGAGAAGAAACCAGAAACACCTGTCAGTGTGTGTACCTTACTCACCATGGAGAAAAATGTGTGTGTGGCTTCAGCAAACATAGATTTAATATCTACACTGTTCTCTGCTGCAGGTACGGCCTTCATAAAGATCATTAGAGGACACCTAGTCAAGTCTGGCTCTGTCACTTACACATCATGACCTTGAATCAGTTTCTTCTCCTCAGCTGTAAAACAGAGATTAGAATTGGACCTGCCTGCCCTGAGAGTTGTGGTGAAGGTTGAATGGCATTGACATGGAAGGTCTTAGCACAATGTCTAGTATACGCCACGCTTTTATCTTTTTTTTTTTTTTTCTTAAGACCGGGTCTCACTCTGTCACCCAGACTGGAGTGCAGTGATGTGATCTTAGCTTACCACAGCCTCAAACCCCTAGGCTCAAGCAATCCTCCTGCCTCAGCCTCTCGAGCAGCTCGGACTATGGGTGTACACCAGTACACCTGGCTCATTTGTAAATTTTTTTGTAGAGATGAGCTCTCGCTATGCTGCCCAGGCTGGTCTCAAATTCCTGGCCTCAAGTGGTCCTTCCGCCTCAGCCTCCCAAAGTGTTGGGATTATAGGTGTGAGCCACTGAACCCAGCCCATCATGCTTTCAAATGGCAACTCTTACTAGTTAGGACAACCTCCCCTCCTGTGCAGTAGTAATGGTAGGCAGTCAAAACCTTGTTTATTCCTTGCCAACTCAAGTCTTCCTGATGGACTGTGGCTCACCTGAGCCACGCTGACATTGGAGCTCGCAAACACCTTGGTGGCACTCATTATATACATAAGTCAATAAACTTTTTTTCCTCCAGTCTTATCGGAGGCAAGCCCTTCTTTGGAATTTCTGGAGTGAAACGACTCCTGCCAGTAAGACTGGCAGGCACCAGTGCTGCGTGTGAATCAGGGGTAATGAAGTGCAGTTGTCATGGCAGAGCTAAAAAGGCTGGTGCAAAAGCCGGAGCTTTCTAGAGCTCATTCCTAACTGCTGGTAGTCTGTCTGCTCCCTCAGTCTCCCCTTTTGTGCTGTTGAGAGCTGTTTGGGGGCCTGCTGATTTTTTTTTTTTTTTTGAGTTGGAGTCTCACTCTGTCACCCAGGCTGGAGGGCAGTGACACGCTCCCAGCCACCGCAGCCTCAATCTGTTGGGCTCCGGCGATCCTTCTGCCTCAGCCTTCCAAGTAGCTGGAACTACAGGCAAGCACGATTTTTTTTTTTTTTTTTTTAGTTAGAGTCTCACTCTGTCGCCCAGGCTAGAGTGCAGTGGCACAGTTATGACCAATGCAGCTTCGACCTGCCGGGCTCAGGTGATCCTTCTACCTCAGCATTCCAAGTAGCTGTAACCATAGGCTCATGCCACCGTGCCTGGCTAATTTTTCGATTTATTGTAGAGATGAGGCCTCTCCAAGTTGGGCTCAGGCAGTCCTCTTGCCTCTGCCGCCCAAAGTGCTGGGATTAAGGGCGTGAGCCACCGTACCCAACAGGACCTGCTGATTTTAGCATGGTGGTGGTGTGGAAGGGCATTGGTATTTATCACGTCCCACCCAGCCAGGGGTTGGCCATTCACTCAGCAGGTATTTATGGAATGCCTGCTGTGCTCAGACTCTGTTGCCTGCCAGAGGGAGGGTCAGAGCAAAGTCCCGGCTGTGGCAGAGTGTACCCATGGGTGATGGAGACTAGCAAATAGTTAAACAGATCACTTGGATTATGATGGGGGCTTGGTATTCTCTGGGAATTCTTCTTTCCATCCTAGGATGATGTGGGGACAGACTTGTCTGTGACACCTGTTGAGAGTGGTGGTGTGAACCTAGACTTGAAACTGGGAGACCTCCATGCCTTCAGTAGGGTGTTAGCAGGAGTCTGCTATGATGAGGTGGGTAAGGTGCTGGGAACGAAATGGTGAGATTCAACAGAGTCTCCCGCCCATAGAATTTATGACAAATTAGTGAGAGACACAGCTGGTTATGGAACTGTGCAAATAGAGATGCTAGGCTCTGAGCCTCTGTGTCCTTCTCCTCCTGTTTCATCTGGACACGTTTAGTCATTTAACAAGTATTTATGGCATGCCTGTCACATATTCAGCATGTTCTGGCACTGGGGGTTCAAGAGTGATGAAACCAACAATAATCCTTGTCCTCATGGAGCTTCTGTTCAAGAGCAATGACTATCAGACTTGAGAAAGCATCAGAAGCACTTGGAGGGCTTGTTAAACACTGGAGTCTGAGTCGGTGCATCTGGGTGGGGCCCAGGAATGTGCATTTCCAGCATGTTCCCAGCTGTGGCTGCTGGTCTGTTCCCTGCACTTTTAGAACCGACTGATGTGTCAGCTTGAATCTTCACAATAACCTGGAGGGGGTGTGCTGCAATCCCTGGCTTACAGGGGAGGATCCTGAAGATGGTAAAGGAATGGTCTCCTCCTCCCAAGGCTGAGAGGGCTGAAGGAGATGGTATCCTGAGCAAACATGGTCCCCCTGCATCCCTGGGAGTATCAGGAGCAGACCACTGTTCTGTTCTTCTGCTTGCCGAAGCCTTAGGGGCAGCAAAATCCTGTAGGATTTTCTCATCCATTAAGAAATAAAGCACAGGGAAAGCCAGGCATGGTGGCTCATGCCTATACTTCCAACATTTTGGGAAGCCAAGGTGGGAGGATTGCTTGAGCCCAGGAGTTTGAGATTAACCTGGGCAACATAGCGAGACTGCATCTCTACAAAAAGTAAAAAAAAAAAATAATTATAGCCAGATGTGGTGGTACATGCCTGTAGTCCCAGCTACTCGGGATCATCTGAACCCAGGAGGTCAAGGCTGCAGTAAGCTATGATTATGCCACTGCACTCCAGCCTGGGCAACAGAGTGAGACCCTGACTCAAAAAATAAAGGAAAGGAAGGAAGGAAAGAAGGAAGGAAGGAAGGAAAGAAGGAAAGGAGGAAGGAAGAAAGAAAGTAAAAAAAGAGGCAAGGAAGGAGGGAAGGAAGGAACAGAGAAGCAGGCAGTCTGAGGGGATTCCAGAAGCCAGAAGGGACATCTCTTTAATTAGAATGTATAGAATGTCTATTTCCATGGCTGTGACAGGATCCGAGGAAACAGCCTTCCCTGTTTCGGGATGGCACTGAGCCAGGACACCCATGCCAAACTGCCCATCAGAGGAAAGGTCTCTGGGCTCCTTCGCCCCTGGGAACTGTCCCTACTTCAACTCCAGGAAGTACAGGGACAGGGATGTGGGGAGGAGACAAACCCCTCCCGCACGGGGTCTCCCCTGCAGCCCCCAGGGAGACCTTCCCCTTGACTATTACTTAGAGATTCCAAATCTGTGCCACTTGCTAGTCCCGTGACCCTGGTCGAGTTACTTAAACATTCCTGAACCTTTGCTTCTTCACTGGCAAAATGAGAATAAATTAGAACCCACCTCATTGGGTTGGTCAGAATCACATTAGCAGCCTCTCATTATATGAAGTTCCACGAACCAGGCAGTTCTAACTGTAGCAATTGGAGCTTCCTTGGCACATTTTATAGCCTTCTCTGTCGTTATATAGTTACTGCTCAATTCATATATTTTTAGGACCAGATTTTTTGGACATAAACCGTTTTCTTCTTGTTTCTCTCTGAGAAAAATGTTCCCTAGAAAAACTGTTCATCTTGAAGAAGATCGGCTTCTTCCCAGTAGACAGTAGCCTTTGTAAGACAGGAATATATATGTATTTTTTGAGGCAAGGTCTCGCTGTGTCACCCATGCTGGAGTGCAGTGGCATGATCATAGCTCGCAGCAGCCACAAAATCCTGAATTCAAGCAATCCTCCTGCCTCAGCCTCCTGAGTAGCTGGGACTACAGGCACATACTACCACGCCTGACTAATTTAAACTTTTTTTTTTTTTTTAGAGATGGGATCTCGATATGTTGCCCAGGCTAGACAGGAATATTAAGAGGTATCTTAATAGCTTGAAGAGTTTCAAAACCCCAGTGGTTTATTTATATGAAACAAACCACTAGTGTTTATTTCATGAAACAGACATTTGCCAGTAGCCAATGGTGGACCCTGGGTTTTCTTCAGCCTTTTTACTGGTCACCAGGCCCTCCAAGGTTCTTGCCTTTGTACAGTGCTTCTTAAAATGTGGTTACGGGCTGGGAATAGCAGTTTACACCTATAATCCCAGCACTTTGGTAGGTTGAGGCAGGAGGATTGCCTGAGCCCAGGAGTTTGAGATCGGTCTGGGTAATATAGCAAGACCTCAACCCAAAAAACAAAACAAAAACAGCCAGATGTGGTGGCACATTCCTGCAGTCCCAGCTATTTGGGAGGTTGAGGCAGAAGTATTGCTTGAACCCAGATGTTCGAGGCTATTTTGAGCCATGATTTTGCCACTGCATTCCAACCTGGGCAACAGTGATACCCCACTCAAAACTTTTTTTTAAAATGTGGTTACAGACAAGTATATCAGCTTCATCTGAGAACCTGTTAGAAACACAGATTCTCATGTCCTGAGTCAGACCTATTGAAGCAGAAACTCTGGGGGTATAGCCCAGCGGTCTGTGTTTTCATGAGTCCTCCAGGTGACTCTGCTGCCAACTCAAGTCTGTGAACCACTGGCTGGGTATTTGCAGCCATAACCACCTGCACTTTGTTAGCGGTTGAATGACATAAACTAACCAGGATAATAGAACATTTTGAGCACAGGTATATGCAGCCAGTTGAAATGGTCTTAATTGGCCTATGAACAGTTTAGCATTATCCCCCAAGCCCTTACTGTCCACTCTGAACCCCCACACACCTTTCTCCAGGTACCCACTATGGTTTGACAACTTTTTGGCATGAAGATTCAACTCACAAGTGAAATTTCGAAACGCCTTCCTCACTCCCTGGCCCAGGCGCCCTCAAGCCGCACGTTGCAGTAGAACAGCATGGTTCCCTGCGTCTTCTACACTCTTGGTTGTGGGTAGCTCACTGGCTGGCATTCAGTAGGTGTACACTAAACCAGAAGTGAAAGCTCCCCACTCGGAAGTTTTGAATTCTGTTTCTGGCCCAGCCTCTTAGCAGCAAGCCACTTACCCTTCCTGAGCCCTGGTCTCCATAACTCTGCAATGAGGGAATGAGGACTCTTGAGCTTGTTCATCCCTCCCTCCCTCCCTCTCTCCCTCCCCTCTCTCCCTCCCTCCTTCCCTTCCCCCTCCCCCCCTCCCCGCCCTTCCTTCTTATGTCCCTACCTTCCTTTCTTTTTCCTTTTCCTTTTCTTCTTTGATCACGCAGTGGCATCATCGTGGCTTACCATAGCCTCAACCTCCCGGACCTAGGTGATCCTCCCACCTCACACTCCCAAGTAGCTGGGACTACAGGCATGTACCACCACACCTTTTAGTTTTTTAGTTTTTTTGTGGAGATGAGGTCTCATTATGTTGCCCAGGCTGGTCTCAAACTCCTGGGCTCAAGTGATTCTCCTGCCTGGGCCTCCCAAAGTGCTGGGATTGCAGACATGAGTCATCACACCTGGCTTTTTTCTTTTTCTTTCCTTTTATTTATTTTTTGAGACAGGGTCTTACTCTGTTGCCCAAGCTGGAGTGCAGTGGCATGATCACACTTCACTGCAGCCTCAATTACTGGGCTCAAGCAATCTTCCCGCCTCAGCCTCCTGAGAAGCTGGGACTACAGGCATGTGTCACCATACTTGGCTAATTTTTTATTTATAAGTGGAGGGGGGTCTCTTTATGCTATCCAGGCTGGTCCTGAACTCCTAGCCTTAAGGAATCCACTCACCTCTGCCTCCCAAAGTGCTAGGGTTACAGGATTGAGCTACCATACCTGACCTAGAGATAACAAAGAGCAAGAGAATATCTTTGGAGCTGGAGAAACAATAGAAACAATTAGTGGTTCCCAATTTGTGCTACATATTGGAATCATTGGATCACTGGAGGCCAGTGCTGCAATCACCCATGCCTGGTCCACCCCCAGAGATTCTGGTTTGATTGGACTGGCATATGGCCTGGGCCAGAAATTTATAGAAAGTTCCCAGTTGATTCTAGGTTGCAGCCAGATTAGAGAACCACTGCTGCAGGTAAATATCTGCTTTCCTCACAAGGGCTCGTGGAGTTTGAATGAGATTAAGTAAAAGCACCTAGTAAAGGGCATATGTGTCATAGAAGTGTCAGGCATCATTTTAAAACCCCACATTTGCACATTTTTACTTGAAAAAATTGAGATGACTCAGAAAGTATTAAAAATATCATTGCAGGAGGTAGAGAAGAAGATATTGGGGGAATGTCAGGTATCTTGCTGTTGACCAAGTGTCTCTCTTCTGTACCTATATTGTTATTTCTTTCCTGATGGGTTAAGAGTAGAAGGAATTTTGGCTTCTTTTTGCCTTAATGTGAAAATATTCAACTGCCACTGCAGCATTATACTGTTAAATAAATTGGTCTGAGCTACTTTAGATTTGTCAGCCTGGAGACTGGCCTCCCTTTCATCTGTAGAACCTGGTTTGAATTTCATGCACATGCCTGCATCTTTGAAACTCCAGGAAAGTGGGATGCAGACACCCTCACTTGCCTGTGGACAGAACTCATAACAGCTCATGTTGATTAAGCCTGTAGATTGTGCCAAGCTCTGGGCTGTGTGTTCTGAATGTATCATCCAGTTTAATTCTCACAGTACTACTATGAGGTAAGAACTGTGACCATTCTGCAGATGGGGAAACTGAGGCTTAGAGAGTTGAAAACTTGCCCATGGTTACACAGTTAATAAGTGGCAGAACTGGCATGCAGACTCAGGCTGTCTGTCCCACAGATATACATGATTTACCCTCCCCTGGATCAGGCCAGGATGTCAAGGAGAGCAACACTCAATCCATCCAGGTCATTTAGTTCCTTATGTTAGTTTGATACTTTCATTGGCATCTTCTTGTCTGGAGAGCCAGGCTTTGCTTTCTCTACTCCTATTTTAGCAGAAGTCCTTCTCTCAGTGAGCAAGACGGGTGAGCTCTTTTTCTGAGTACATTTGGCTTTTCAAAATCCCTCCAATGCCAGGCACGGTGGTTCATGCCTGTAATCCCAGGACTGTGGGAGACTGAGGTAGGAGGATTGCTTGAACCCAGGCATTCAAGACCAGCCTGGGCAACATAATAAGACCTCACCCTCCCAAAAATTCAAAAATTAGCTGGGCATGGTGGTTCACACCTGTAGTCCCAACTACTCAGGAAGTTAAGGTGGGAGGATTGCCTGAACTCAGGAGGTCAAGGCTGTAGTGAGCCATGATCGTGCCAATGTACTCCAACCTGGGTGACAGTGAGACTCCAGCTTAAAAAAAAAAAAGATCCCTCCAAGGAGTGAGTTCCTTGCCCAGATGTGCCTATCTGAGGTGGTGGTCAGCATCTTTGCCTATGAGAGTCCTACCTGGTTACTTTGGCATGAACAACTTAGTGAGAACCGAACTCCCCTTTGACTGTTTGGTGCCTGAACAGGCTGTGGGCTTGGGCTGAGTTGTTCTTGCTGGCTCATGGAGCATTCCCCAGAATGTGTGTTTGGACTCCATCTCAGACTGCGCTTTGCTGAGCAGGAAGTGGCCCTCCCAGGTGTGATTCCTGTCCACTTCTGCTGTGCTTGGGTAGAATGCAAACCAGCGAATGCTGTCACCTCTGTGAATGTGGTTCCTGGAGGGAACTGTGCTAGGAAAAGGCACAGCAGTGATAGAAGACTGATGTCACCCCACATGGAGCATTCAGGCAAAGAATAAAAACATAAGCACAATAATTACAAATTAGCAACATAAGAGGATGCTGGGTTAGGATGCTACAGTCAGAACAACTGAGTTTGAAAAGTTGCCCATGGTTACACAGTTAGTAAGTGGTAGAACTGAGCTTTATTTATTTATTTATTTATTTATTTTTGAGTTGGAATCTCATTCTTGTCACCCAGGCTAGAGTGCAGCGGCATGCTCACGGCTACTGCAGCCTCCACCTGCTGGACTTAGGTGATCCTTCTGCCTTAGCCTTCCAAGTAGCTGGAACTATAGACGCACGCCACCATGTCCGGCTAGTTTTTGTGATTTATTGTAGAGAAGAGATCTCACCAAGTTGGCCAGGCTGGTCTCAAACCTGCGGGCTCAGGCAGGCCTCTCGCCTCGGCCTCCCAAAGTGCTGGGATTACAGGCTGAGCCACCATGCCCGGCCGGAACTGAGCTTTAAATAAGATACATTCATGGTGGTCAACCTCCCTGCCCCTTTAGCTAGGTTTTCAGGAATTCATGGCACTCTATTGGCAACAAGCAGTGTTTTTCCTTCACTTTGTCCACGGATCTCTGGTTTATCCCAAGGTCACATGATCTGTGGGCCACATGCCTCTGAACCTCTAAAGAGAGTAGCTTAAATACAGATTCCTGGACCTAACCCGGTCAACATGTTCAGAATCTCTGGAGGTGGAACCCAGACTGCACATTTGTGGAAAGAGCTTGACTTCAGTGGAATCTTATGTTTGAGAACCACTGATAGGGAATAGATTTGTCCCAGATCCTTCTAGAGCCCCGACTAGCACCCCTTCAGCCTCCCCAAAGCCTGGCTACTCCTTGGTGTGCATCTCAGAATGTCTCTTCCTTCCTTTCTTCAGACTTCTCTACACTGTGCTCACGTGTGTAGGTCAGTCCTCCCCACCCTGGGACCCTTACCTGAAGAGCGTAGGAGAGTCTACACCCCTTGCCTTTGCCACCCTCTTCAGTACCTTCAGCCCTCACTCATGCCACCTCAGTCTCTGAGCAAGGTTCTGGAAGTGCCACCAGAGCCATGCAGTGGTATCCTCCTCATGCCCTCCCTGTTCCTTCATGGTGGTCATTCTTCTCCAGGGAAGACAAGGCATGTTGTGCTCGACTCCCTCTGCCACCAAGCCTCCTATCTCATTTTCAGGCACCTGCTGGACATCATTCTGGGTCTAGGCAAGCACTGTGCGCTACAACAGATTGAAAACTGAATCCAATCCTGGTCTCAAACAAACAATTTAGCCTCCTGTCTTTTCTGCCATTACCATGAGAAGGCATCACTCTAATGATTACTATATATGCATGGTTCACATTCTTTTTAAACAGTTAAAAAATTATTATTATTATGATTTTTTTGGGGTTGGAGTCTCACTCTGTCATTCAGGCTGGGGTGGTATGGCATGCTCCTGGCCACCGCAGCCTCAACCTGCTGGTCTCAGGTGATCCTTCCACATCAGCCTTCTGAGTAGCTGGGACTACAGATGCACGCCACCACGCCCAGCTAATTTTTTTGATTTATTTTAGAGATGAGGTCTTGCTATATTGCCCAGGCTGGTCTCAAACCCATGGGCTCAGGCAATCCTCTCGCCTCAGCCTTCCAAAGTGCTGGGATTACAGGCATGAGCCACCATGCCCGGCAAAATTATTATTTAAAAAAAAATTTTTTTGAGACAGTTTATTGCTTTGTCACCCAGGCTGGAGTTCGGTGGTGCAGTCATAGCTCACTGCAGCCTCAAACTCCTGGGCTCAAGTGGTCCTTCACCTCAGCCTCCCAAATAGCAGGGACTACAGTTGTATACCTCCACATCTGGCTAATTTTTTTATTTTTTGTAGAGACAGGGTCTTGCTGTGTTGCCCAGGCTGGTCTCAAACTCCTGGCCTCAAGTGATTCTCCAGCTTCAACTTCTCAAAATGCTGGGATTATAGGTGTGCCTCCATGCCTGGCCCATCCATGGTTCCCATTCCTCAGGTCCAAAAGGTACACAATGGAGTGTAGGTCTTCCTCCCATCTGGTCCTCATCTACCCAGCCCCCTTCCCACAGATAACCCCTGTTTCTAGAAGCATCTATCTTGATTCCTTCTTCCCCATATAGCTACCAAGTTCTGCCTCCCTTTCTTTTGCAGGCTCTGAGACCTCATTTCTTTTCTGTGTATTCCCACAGAAGCTCACTGGAAAATTGAGGCCAGAGGACCTCTCCCTCTGTTGACCAACCTGAGGTCTGCTTCCAGATCACTCTCACACAACCCAGTGCTGACCAACCGTCTCCTTTCCTCCTGGGGTGCAGAGGGAGACACGTTGGATCTTCTCAAAGCTAGTCCCACTCTCACTTTCTACGTCTCTCATACTTTGACTCACTTCCTTCATCTATAAGATGGGAATAATAGCATTTTCTTCATACTGTTTTTAAAAATTTTTTTAACTCTAATCTCATGACAGATTAACCATACTGTTTTTGAGTGTCTTTTTTTTTTCTTTTTTGAGTTGGAGTCTCACCCTGTCACCCAGTCTGGAGTACAGTGGCACGCTCATGGCCACTGCAGCCTTCACCTGCTGGGCTCAGGTGATCCTTCCACCTCAGCCTTCCAAGTAGCTGGAACTACAAGCACGCGCCACCATGCCTGGCCAAGTTTTTGATTTATTGTAGAGATGAAGTCTTGCCAAGTTGCCCAGACTGGACTCGAACCCGTGGGCTCAGGCAATCCTCTCACCTCAACCTCCCAAAGTGCTGGGATTATAGGTGTGAGTGATCATGCCTGGCCAAGAGTGTCTTCAAAAGACCTTTCCCATGTATATTTTTATTTCAGTATAATTTCAGGCAAGTCACAAAAACAGTACAAGAAATTCCCAGATACCATTTACCCAGATTAACCGATTTTCTTTTTTTGATCCTCCTGCCTCAGTCTCCCAAAGTGCTGGGATTACAGGCATGAGCCACTGCTCCCAGCCTCAGATGTACCAGTTTTTATATGTTGCCCATTTACCTTATATTCTCTTTCTTTCTCTGATTATATATATGTAAAGTTATTTACAAGTGTGTGTGTGTGTGTGTGTGTGTGTGTGTGTGTGTGTATGCACACATACACCATTTAAGGCATGTATGTATGTATACCATTATATATTTGTGAGTATATATAGCATATTGAGAGACATACAAATTTTACATATAATTTATATGGTATATATCATTTATAGATATAGGTTTGTATGCACACATAGCTTTGAAGCATAAGTTGGAGATACTGTGTATTTTTACTGCTAAATACTTTAGTATGGGTTTTCTAAGAAATAAGGTTGCCCTCTTACATAATCACATTCCTTCATGCAGTTTTTATAAGGATGCGCTGAATGAACAGTGTCAAATACTTTGCAGAGTTCCTAGCAGGGCCAGTCATTGTTAGGCATGGTTAGTGAGCTCTCTTCAGTGGTTCTCTGCTGCCAGTTTGCCTGGGTCAGTGGCAGGTCTCAAATATGCCCCACATTTGGTGGTTGTTCTTGTTGACTGTGGTGTTTTGGACCCACCCGTGTCTGTGAGCGCACCCCCCCCGGTGTCTGTGGGTACCCACCTCGTGTCTGTGGACATCCCACCTGTATCCATGGATAGCCCGCAACCGCACCTGATGCTCCATCAGGCATCCATCATCTACCTCTGTCCCTGCTCCCTGCAGGAAGGGGTCTGCTTTAAGTCAGGCGTGTTCAGGTCAAAAATAACAGAGGCCCCTGCAGGATGGTTCTAGAAAGAGGTTAGAGAGCCCACAGGAAGCTGAGGTCAGAAACAGTGGCCCCTTCTGCTGGGCAGGCCGGGGCTGCAGCTTGTGGGGAGGGAGGAGCAGTGTCTCTCTGCCCCTCCTTCTGGTCCCTCTGTTTGTCCACTCATGTCGTGGTTTCTGCTACCTCGTTTATGAATCAGCTCTGCCTCTTCCTAGCTGTGTGACCTTAGGCGAGCTGCTTAATCTCTCTGAGCCTTAGTTTTCTTGCTTGATACACGTAAGGCTACGGGTAATAAAATAATAACTGAGATTTTATTGAGTGCCAAGCTCTGAGTGTTTATATTTATTAGCTCAACTAATCATTACACCGACCTTCTGAGAAAGATACTGTTACTATCCCCATTTAGAGAGGAGGGAGAGGCTAAGTAATTTGCCCAAGGTCACACAGCTAGAAAGTGACAAAGCCAGGATTCAAACTCATGTTGTCTGGCTCTAGAGCTTGGGCTTTTAAACTGCCATCTACGTTGAAGGGTTATTGTGAGAATTAAGCATGGATTATCTCATTTAAGGCACTTAGCAGAGAGCAAGGCTCATGCTAAATACTCACAAATGTTTAGTTATTATACTGTCACAGCATTAGTTTGCAGGTAACCCAAATGGACTTCAGAGCCCCAGCCTAGATTTCATAATTCTTCAGCTCAGCAGCCACAACTACTGAGAGATACTGATTTGAAAAGATCACAGAGCCAGCCTTGAACTGGTATAGGAGGTGACAGGGGTCGGGGTCATGGGATGCCAGCCACAATAGCGCCCACCCAAGGGAGATCATAAACAGCTGGCATCCCTAGGACATTTTTTATCTTCCAGAGTCAATTGTTCTGTATGCTCATGGCAGTTAACAGGGCCTGGTGGTACCTGTGTCTGAGCTCAGGTTCTATTTTGAGCTTACTTCTGCCTCAACACCCCCGTGACAAACTCCTTTTCATTTGTGTGACTTCTACCCACCCGCTACTCCAACTGTGGGCTGTCGACCAGCCCATCAGCATTGCCTGGGAGCTTGTTACAAATGCAGAATCGGGCAGCCCCTTCGGGTCCCCTCCCACTGTAGAAGCTTTTCTGTGCTCTCAATAAATCCTGCATTCAAAGAAAAAAAATGCAGAATCTCAGCCAGAACTAGTGGCTCACACCTGTAATCCCAGCATTCTGGAAGGCCAAGGCAAGAGGATTGCCTGAGCCTGGGAGTTCACGACCAGCCTGGGCAACATAGCAAAACCTCATCTTGACAAAGAAAATCAAGAAATTAACTGGCCGTGGTGGTGCATGCCTGTAGTACCAGCTACTTGGGAAGCTGAGGCAGAAGGATAGCCTGAGCCCAGAAGGTCAAGGCTGCGGTGAGTCGTGATCTTACCACTGCACTATAGCCTGGGTGACAGAGTGAGACTCTGACTCAAAAAAAGGGGAGGGGAGAAGAAATGCAGAATCTCAGGCTGCACCCAGACACCCTGAATCAGAATGTGCACTTTAGCCAGATCTGTAGTGGCACTTATGTGTGTTAGTGTTGGCAGAGCACTGACCGTTTGGTTCTACTTATGTTTGCGTAGCCTGTTTCTTTCTTTCTTTTTTTTCTTTGTGGCTGCCTGTGTTTCTTTCTATTTCTGATCCAGGGCACACCACATACTTGTGGTATCAATAAACAGCGGGTTTTTACAACCAGTTATAAACACTATCTAGGGAAAGACGCTTCTCATTCCTGGGCTCATTCCCGGAGTGCCACATGGGGTAAGGGATTGAAGCCAGGTGGGGCACTGTGGCTGATAGGGGGTCACACCTGCTGACAAAATGCAAGGTCCTGAGGCCACAGTACACCCACCAGCGGTGTCAGGTGCCAAAGGTCAGAGCAGACACTGGCTATGAGGGAAGTCCACCGGGGCTACGGAGCATGACACCCAGGGGATAAGGGTGGTCAGAGTTGGGAGGCCCCATGGCAGGGTAGTGCCTGTGGGCTCTGATAAGTAATGAGGGGTAGCCTGGCAGGTGCCCGGCAGAGATCACAGAGGCAGGATTCCAGTTGTCAGAGTAGTGGTAGGAGCAAGACAAGGAGGAACTGAGTCCCTAGTAAACTTCCCAGGCAGGGACCTGAGCCTACAAAATAAATGACAGATTCCCTGAGAGAGCTCTCAACAGGGCTGGAATATTGCTGCGAGAGGACTAACAGAATGAGGCCTTAGGCCCGGTCTCAAACTGACTGAGCCAAGATCCCTAGCCCAAGCCAGGGACATTCTGGGCCTGGGGCGGTCCTGGACAGCAGAGGCTCCAGGGGCAGGAGTGGGAACCGGAGGGCAGGAGTTGGGACCTGAGGGACAGAGGCCAGCCACAGGCTGCGGAGTCTGTGAGGCCTGTGTAGCACTGGCCCTACCTGGCATGAGGGTGGCAAGGAGGCGTGGCCAGATTCCAGAGGGTTTTTCACCGGGGATTAGGACACTGCCCTCGCCAGGTCCCGCTCACCTGAGCGTCACAAGGACCTTGCCCCAACACATTCCTGAGATAACGCTCCCTTGCCCGCCCACCAGCTCCCAAGGCAGCCCATCAGAGTGAGTAAGGCCACTACCACCCTCCCGGGTTCATTTCCCGTTTGTTTGGTGTCGGTATGTATGTCTGCGTAAAATGACTGAGGAAGGAGTCATTAGTGAGCTGTCCAAAGTCCCTCTGGGAACATTCCAGGAAAATAAACCCATATTCCATCAAAGCCACAAATGGCTTTTTTTTCCATTCCTTCAAAGCAGATTTGATTTCTCAGAGTGTGGTCCCCAGACCTCCTATGTTAGACTCCCCCCAAGAGCGTGTAAAATGTAAATTCCTGGGTCCCCCGCCTTAAACCTACTGAATCAGAATCCCAGTAGGGGATATATATATATATATGTATATACATATATACACATATATATATATGTATATATGTATATACATATATATATATATTTTTTTTTTTCCCTTAAGGATTTCACTCTGTCATCCAGGCTTGAGTGCAGTGGCACAATCATGGCTCACTGCAGCCTCCAACTCCTGGGCCCAAGCAATCCTCCTGTGTCACCCTCCTGAGTAGCTGGGATTACAGGCATGCACCACAGTGCCCGGCTGACTTTTTTATTTTTTGTAGAGACAAGGTCTTGCTATGTTTTGTTGTTGTTGTTGTTGTTGTTGTTGTTTTGAGTTGGATTCTCACTCTGTTGCCCAGGCTGGAGTGCAGTGGTGCGCTCACGGCCACCGCAGCCTCGACCTGCTGGGTTCAAGCAATCCTTCATTCTTAGCCTTCCAAGTAGCTGAAACTACAGGCACACACCACCATGCCTGGCTAATTTTTGGATTTATTGTAGAGATGAGGTCTCGAGTTGCCCAGGCTGGTCTCATACCCCTGGACTCAGGCAATTCTCTCACCTCAGCCTCCCAAAGTGCTGGGATTATAAGCAAAAGCCACCACACCCAGCCAGAACCTATATATATATATATATATTTTTTTTTTTTTTTTTTTTTTTGAGTTGGAGTCTCACTCTGTCACCCAGACTGGAGTGCAGTGGCCGCTCCCGGCCACCGCAGCCTCGACCTGCTGGGCTCCGGCGATCCTTCCGCCTCAGCCTTCCGCCTCAACCTGGCCGGAATTACAGGCATGTGCTACCACGCCCGGCTGATTTTTTGATTTATTGTAGAGATGAGGACTCACTGCCCAGGCGGGTCTCAAACCCGCGGCTCAGGCAATCCACTCACCTCAGCCTCCCAAAAGAACCTATATTTTTAATACACTACTCAGATGATTCTAATACACCTTAATCCTGAAATTCTCCTTGTCTCCTGGTTCTCTCCTTCCTTTGCACAAGCCATGCATGCTTCCTGCCTGCTGATCCACCCTCCCTGTGCTGCTACTCTGTTGGACTTCAATTTAAAACCACCTTTTCCTGGGAGCCTTCCTTGCCACCTTTGTCCCATCTTGTGCAGGGGCTTACTGTGCATCCTTCTAACATGAATCTACCATGTAGCAGAGGGTTTTCCTGTCTGACTGCACCCCTGAATGGTGAAGCATCCTGTCTAGTCTCCCCAGCCCTGGCATGAAGTTTATGAAGAAATAAATGAACACAAGTGAGTAGCTGTGGGAAACTACACAGTAGGGGTGATGGATGGACGCTTCCCTTAGGAAGCTGCCCCCTTCCGACTCCTCTCCTGGTCAGTCTGAACTCCTAGGTCAAGTCACACCAGAGGGCAAGCGTCAGACCCAAGGATAGGCCCTGGCTCTGATTGGGAGGAGGCATAGCTGATCTGTGGGGGTTCCGGGGTCCCCAGTGGAAGCTCTTCTGTCTATATTTCAAGAAGACCTCATAGCTGGAGATTTCTCTTGTAGAAAAACAGACTAAAGGACCGTTTTCCAGCCCCAGGCCTGACCCCATACCCAGGGCACAGAACCCTCAGGCCTCCCCCTCTTTCCAGACAGGAGGAGTTAAAGAATGGAACTACTGGACCGTGAAACTCCCAAGAGTCCTTCCCCCCAGCGGCTCTCAGAATTTGCTACCGTGATTTTTTGTGTGAGGCCCACAATTGCTATTTGGGAAACCAGTAACTGTTGATCCAACAGAAATCAAACAGAGATACCAGAAGCCCTAGACAGGCCATCTTCATCATGTTGGTGAAGAGAGAGCCAGGTGCCTGGATCGGAAGGACGTGGCCCTTAATCTACGACTGAAAAACAAAATGCATTTCCCGATTCTGAACTACGGGAGCCTCAGAAACCTGCTTTACCAGTCCAGGGTGTCTCCTTCTCCTAGCTGGCTTATCTGGGTATATGTGGGGGCTGGGGGCCTTTGGGGGGCTGGCTGGAAGCAAGGTGGTTTTGGAAAAGTGAGGCCTGACCTGGTGAGGCTCCAGGGTCAGCCTAGGCTGCTGTGACTGCAGGGGACTCAGCTCAGGAGGTCAGGGCAACCCCAGCCTGCTTGCCAGGTCTGCAGTTGGTGCAGCACCTTCTTTGGTTCATTGAAAAGAAAGGACTGGCTGGATTCTAGGCAGCAGGGCAGGCTCAGTACACAGCAGGCCCTAGGGTGGAAGGGGAGGACCCAGTTTAAGTTCAATGTGGACTGCGCCAGAATCCTTCAGACGTTTGCTTCAATTCTGAGAGGACATCAGGTGTAGGAGATTATAGGCAGTTACTGAATTTCTCTCATGGGATGCTGTTTCTGAATCTACTCCCTTTCTCTTCCCTTCTCCCCAAATTACACTTTATTTATCTACAGGAGGAAGACAGTACAATGTTATTAGGCCAAGATTTCAATTCAAAACATAATGAAGTTCAAAAATCTTGTAATCTGTGGAAACCTCAGCTGGCAGTAGTGACAGCTGCCATCTACTTAAGGACTTTACATACGTTTACCTTTTCACCTGTCCCCACCTTCCACAAAAGGCAGGTGAGGCTGGAGAGTTTAGGGAGCTTACCAGAGTCACGCAGCAATTTGGCAAGAGAGTTGGGGTTTCAACCTGGGGCTCTCTGACTCTACCGCCAAGTGCTTGCTAGTGCTGCCTTGTCTCCTCAAGGTAGTTGGCGCGTGCTGATGTCACACTAACGACCACTGAGTTCCCGTTTCTCAGAGCATTTGTCTGTGTGTCCCAGTTTGAGAATTACTTAAGCTCTTGCACTCTCCAGGGTGCAGTGGCTGGAATTCAGGCGCTGGAGGAAGTGCCTTCCTCCTTCCTGGAGCCTGCAGCCCGCCCTATTCCACAGACCCTGCTCTGTCATGCTGTGAGGACAGGAGGTGTGGCCCAGGGATTGGCCACATGGCTGAGGCATGCAGCGTAGGCAGGGTTGTGATGACCCAGTGAGCACATGCTGCCTGTCAGTTCTGAGGAACTGACCCAGGACCTCCCCCACCAAGACCTCCTTTCCTCTCTTCTCTCCTCCTTGCCTCCTTCCCCTTTACCATCTACAGCTACTTGGGAATGTGAGCACAGAGGCCTTTTCAGAAAGAGTCCTGCTCCCTGGATCCCAGCTCACTGGAGAGATAACAAGGCCAGGCTATGTGGGAAGGAGAGGCAGGTATACCGGGACAGTTGAGATCTCATTGCTAATGACTCCTGGAATATGTCCTCCCGATGTCCCCATTCTCATTCAGAGGCACTGCCTGGCTTTGTGAGGGACTGTCCAGGGTTGAATGATGTGTTATCAGTGCAATGCAATAGCCCAGTGACGTTATGAAAATCCCCGCTCTCTGAGAACACGTTCACAGGCAGGAATGCAGTGCGGGGGAGATCCGAGGGTCTTGGGACGCCACACAATTCAGCTTTTATTGTATAACTAAACCCTGGGTTTATTGGCCCTTTGTCCTGGTTCTCTCTGACAAAGGATTTTTTTTTAAACTTTCTGATTAGAAATCAGTAGTTTAAGCCTGCTAATCACCTCTTTGGCTTGGCATGCAGATCAAGGAAAGTCCACAGCACTTAATCTGTTTGCAAATGTTCCCTCAGTTCCAGAAGTTCAGAAGTGTAAGCAGCAGCTCCCGATTTTTTTTTATTAGATTGTTATTCAGGGTAATTTTTACCGTAAGTACAATAATAAAGGCCCTGAGGCTTATTACACAGGTACTATTTCTTGGTTTACTTTGTTGTTGTTTTTTTTGTGTGTGGTTTTTTTTTTCAGTCAGCAAATGTTTATTGAATGCTTATTATGTGTCTTGGTTTACTTTTTTTTTTCTTTTTTTGAGTTGGTGCCTCACTCTGTCGCCCAGACTGGAGGGCAGTGACTGCTCCAGTCACTGCAGCCTCAACCTGCCGTGCTCTGGCGATCCTTCCGCCTCAGCCTTCTGAGTAGCTGGAACTACAGGCACGCGCTATCACGCCTGGCTAATTTTTTGATTTATTGTAGAGATGAGGTCTCGCCAAATTGCCCAGGTGGGTCTCGAACCCTCAGGCTCAGGCAATCCACTCACCTCAGCCTCCCAAAGGCGCGGGATTACAGGCAGAGCCACCGAGCCTGGCTTTTTGTTTTTTTTTTTTTTGAGTTGGAGTCTCACTTTGTCACCCAGACTGGAGTGCAGTGGCATGCTCCCAGCCACTGCAGCCTCGACCTGCTGGACTCCGGCAATCCTTCCGCCTCAGCCTTCCGAGTAGCTGGAACCACGCTACCACGCCTGGCTAATTTTTTGATTTATTATAGAGATGAGGTCTTGCCAAGTTGCCCAGGCGGGTCGCAAACCCACAGGCTCAGGCAATCCACTCACCTCGGCCTCCCAAAGTGCAGGATTACAGGCTGAGCCACCGAGCCTGGCCTGGTCTTGCTTTCTTAAAAATTTATTTGTTTTTAATTGTAGTGAAATATACACGATATAAAATTTATCATTTTAACCTTATTTTTTGTTTTTTTGTTTTTTTTGTGTCGTGGATTCACTCTGTCACCCAGACTGGAGTGCAGTGGCACGATCACAGCTCATGGCAGCCTTGAACTCGGGCTCAGGTGATTCTTTTGCCTCAGCCTCCTGAGTAGTTGGGACTACAGGTGCATGCAACCGTGCCCAGATAATTCTTTTATTTTTTGTAGGGACAAGGTCTTGCCATGTTGCCCAGCCTGGTCTTGAACTCCTGGCCTCAAGTAATCCTCCCACCTCGGCCTCCCAAAGTGCTGGGACTATACGCCCAGCTCATTTTAATCTTTTTTTTTTTTTTTGAGTTGGTGTCTCTGTGGCCCAGGCTGGAGTGCAGTGGCATGCTCACCGCCACCGCAGCCTTGACCTGCTGGGCTCAGGTGATCCTTCTGCCTCAGCTTTCCAAGTAGCCAGAACTACAGGCATGTACTGCCATGCCCAGCTAATTTTTGATTTATTGTAGAGATGAGGTCTCGCCATGTTGCTCTGGTTGGTCATGAACCTTAATCATTTTTAAGTATATAGTTCAGAGGCATTAAGTACATTCTTATTGCTGTGTGTTCACCAATACCACCCATCTCCAGAATTCTTTTCATCTTGTAAAACTGAAACTCTGCACCCATTAATCAACTTCCATCTTCTACTGCCACTCACCCCCCTGCCAATCCCCGAACCTCTGCAACCACCATTCTACTTTCTGTCTCTGATTTTGATTACTCTAAGTACCTCATATAAGTGAAATCATATTGTATTTGCCTTTTTGTGACTATACTATTTCACTTAGCATAATGTCCTCAAAGTTCATCCTGGTGTAACATATGTCAGAATTTCTTTTTTTTCAAATTTTGAATTGAAGTCTCACTCTGTTGCCCAGACTGGAGTGCAGTGACATGCTCATGGCTATCCCAGCATCGACCTGCTGGGCTCCAGCAATCCTTCCACCTCAGCCTTCCAAGTAGCTGGAACTACAGATGTGTGATGCCACGCCCAGCTAATTTTTTATTTATTTAGAGATGAGGTCTTGCCAAGTTGCCCAGACTGGTTTTGAACCCACGGGCTCAGGCAGTCCACTTGGCTGGGTCTCCCAAAGTGCTGGGATTATAGGCATGAGCCACTGCACCTGGCTCAGAGGTGAAATTTTATTTTTAATTTTTTGAGCTATCATCATACTGTTTTCCATAGTGATTACACTATCTTACACTCCCACCAGCAGTACACAAGGATTCCAGTTTTTCTACCTCCTCACCAACACTTTTTTAAAAATAGTGGCCATCCTAATGGGTGTGAAGTGGTATCATTGTGGTTCTGCTTTGCATTTCCTAATGATTAGTGATGTTGCTCAATTAGCTATATGTACACTTTTTTTTGAGTTGGAGTCTCAATTTGTCACCCGGGCTGAAGTGTAGTGGTATGCTCATGGCCACTTCAGCCTTGACCTGCTGGTCTCAGGGGATCCTTCCATCTCAGTCTTCCAAGTACCTGGGACTACAGGCATATGCCACTATGCCCAGCTATTTTTTTTTTTAATCGTAAAGATGAGGTCTCACCATATTGCCCAGGCTGGTCTCAAATCCTGGGCTCAGGCAGTCCTCTTGCCTCCACCTCCCAAAGTGCTGTGATTACAGGTGTGAGCCACTGTGCCTGGCCAATCAATTGTTTTTTTTTAGTTATGTGCACTTTTTGAAAAGCTAATTCTTTGTGTCTTTTCAAAGCTACAGAGGCAGTAGAGTGTAATGTTGAAGAGGCTGAATCTTCGAAGCCAGACTGCCTGGTTTTAATCCTGTCTCCTCTTCTTACTAACTTAGTGACTTTGTGTCAGTTACAAGAACCTCTCTATGATTCAGTTTCCCAACTGTAAAATGGGTCATGAAGTGAACTGATCTCATAGGGTCCCCAGGAGGACTCAGTGAATTGATACAGATAAGTCCCATCGTATGGTGCAAAGCTCCATGTGAGTCTGGTGAGTGCTGGGCTTTGGTACCGTCAGAGCAGAATTTGCTGCCTCCACCATCCAGGGGTGGCTTTCTTCTCTGCCTGGTCTTTTTAAAGTGGGTCTTTCAAAGGCCTTGAGAGGTTGAAGTGAGACAGTGGCTGGAACCTGATGGGTTTTCATACCCCAAGGGTGGGCGTGTCAGGAGGAAGAACAGGGGCAGCCTCCGATATCCCTCCTGCAACTTGGCAGCATCCCGTCCCGTTTCTAGAGCGTTTGTAGAACTGGCAGCCAGAAGACAGGAATGAGGCCTGGGAAGGGAGTGGAAAGGTGGTTTCTCCTTCAACCAATAATGATGAGAGCAAAGAACCATCTGGATGATAAATGACTCCAAACCGCCTTAACTCATAGCAGCCAGTTGGGGGCTTATGTTGCTACGTCTTTTACCATAGGACGCTGCACTCATAGAGTGCCCTACCTGCTAGGACATCGCCCTCATCCCAGAGATCCGGGTTTCCCTGCCACTGGGGTTAAGAGTATCAGAAGGACCCTGGGTCACAGTTTCCCCTTGGCTTCCCAGAGCAGATTGCTGCCTTGGTTGCTCGCCCCCAGGGAAGACGTCATGGGAGAACGTATCCCCATCCCTGATCCTTCTTTTTTTTTTTTTTTGAGTTGGAGTCTCACTCTGTCCCCCAGACTGGAGTGCAGTGGCCACTCCCGGCCACCACAGCCTCGACTTGCTGGGCTCCAGCGATCCTTCCGCCTCAGACTTCCAAGTAGCCAGAACTACAGGTGCGTGCTACCACCCCCAGCTAATTTTTGATTTATTGTAGAGATGAGGTCTCGCCAAGTTGCCCAGGCGGGTCTCGAACCCGCAGGCTCAGGCAATCCACTCACCTCAGCCTCCCAAAGGCGCGGGATTACAGGCTGAGCCACCGAGCCCGGCTTCTGATCCTTCTTTTAAGTCTAACCCAGTGGCCTTAGCAAGGCAAGAGTGGCAGGTGTACTGATGGGAAGAAGAGCTGCCAGCTCTTTACTGCACCTGGTTAACCTCCTTAAAAGGCAGTTCCTTAAGGACCCATTCTCCAACTCCCTGACTGGAGCCAGGCTCAGTGTTTACATTCTCTCCTAGGGCAACATACTTTTCCTTTGAATTGAGTGTTTAACAGTAATTAATTAGTACCTCATGTTATTTTTGTGTAATGTCAGCCCAGGACTTTTTAAAGCCCCCTCCATTCTAGGAAAACCAGGACTTTTCTAGAGCACCACCTCTCAAAGTGTGGGCATCTGGGGTCCTCTCAGGAGATCTGCAAGGTCAAGACTTCATAATAATTCTAAGAAATTATTTGCCTTTTTCACTTTCAACCTCTCATGAGAGTACAGTGGAGTTTTCCAGAGGCTACATGGCAGGTGATCTTGCAACAGATTGATGTAAAAGCAGCTCTTAGGACTCAACTGTCTTCTATTAAGCTATACATTGAAGATATTTGCAAAAATAGAAAATAATGCCACTTTCTCACTCATTTTGGGGAGGACTGGAAAACATTTAAAAGCTTGAGAACTGCTGTACTAGACAAGTGATTGGAAACTTTGTCTAGGACTAATCAGGCTTTGTGGACCACACCATGTCATCTTAACTATTCAACTCTGTGGAATGAAAGTAGCAGTAGATAATATGTTAACAAATGGATGAGACTGTCTCAACACAAACTGTATTTATAGAAGCAGGCACTAAACAGATTTGAAATACTTGATAATTTTAATAGAAATGACATTTAGCTGCTGGTTGTACAGGTAAAAAATGATAGTGGTTACTTGGAGATAGATATTGCTATTTTGTCACATAGAAAAAAAAGTCACAAGTTAGGCCAGTCAGGGCCAGGGTAATGGCACCACATTGTCACTAGGGACCCAGGTTCTGTATGCCTCTCTGCTTCACCACTCTTAATGTGTGACTTCCATCCTTAAATTCACCTCATGGCCTAACAATTTAAAAACAAGCTTCAGGAGGATTAAACTAATTGACCAATAAATTAACCACCCACCAAAGCAAAACTTGACATTCTTTTAAAGAAAGAACACAAAATTTAGATTCTCAACAACTTGGCATTGATGCTGTCCAGCATATAGTCAAAAAGGTACTCATCTTATGAAGAAAGATAGTCAATAGAAACAGACCCATAGATGGCAGAAACGTTGGAATTAGCTGAAACTGACTTTAAAACAATTATTATAGACATGTTTAAGGTTTTAAAGAGAAGGAAACCAGTAGAAAAAAGAATCAAATGAATATTCTAGATGAAAACTATAGTATATGAGATGAAAAATTTGGTAGATGAATTTAACATCATCAGATGTTAGATGTTAGATCAGATACTGTGGGAAGCACAAATCAGTGTCATGAAGTCAGGGCTATAGAAAGTATTCAAAGTGAAGCACAGAAAGAGAAGAATCTGAAAGAAAAAAAAAAAAGGTCAGAACCTCAGTGATCTGGGGTACATTATTGAGCAGAATAAGAAATGTGTATTTGCATTCCCAAAAAGGGAAAAGAAACAGAGACATGGGGAAGAAAATATATTTTTGATGACATGATGGCTAAAAAATTCCAAAGTTGATAAAAATATCAACCCAAAGATCCAAGAAGCTTAGCAAACCCAGGATAGTTATGTGGAAAGCCATACCTAGACACATCAGAATTAAATTGCTGAAAACAAAATGTGAGAATTTTTCTTTTTTGAGTCCAGATCTCACTGTCACCCAGGCTGGACTACAGTGGCATGATCACAGCTTGCTGCAGTCTCTAACTCCTGGCTCAGTTGATCCTCCCACCTTAGTCTTCTGAGTAGCTGGGAGTATAGGCATGTGCTACCATGCCCAGCTAATTTCTTGATTTTTTTGTAGAGACGAGTTCTTATATGTTGCCCAGGCTGGTCTCGAACCCTTGGATTCAAGCGATCCTCCCACCATTGTTATGTTCTGAGTAATGCTTGGCTGTTCTCCTTGATACCAGTAAATCAAAGGGGCAGGGAACTAGTAGAAAGAAGTTTATTTCTGAGTTCGAATCCAGGGAGCAGAGCCGGACTCGAGGTCTTTCTAAAATGGTTCTGCTCCCCCTCTAGGCTTTTACAGTTCACTTTTATAGTCCAGAGTTGTTGGTACCTATACATTGGCCACGTGACCAGCAGAGCATTGTATAGAACTTAAGTTACAGCTGCATTTTACGTTTAGATGGTGAGATTTAGAGTAAAGAAAGTTTACAATGCCTAAGACATCATGCACTGCAAAAGTTATACGAATACAAGACTTTTTACAATTATACTGATTCTATATCACATTGATACTATATCGTGCAAAGAAAGGAAGTAAATAGGGATTTACATTTTGGGTGTAGCCTGCAGGGAAGTTAAGGATCCCCCGAAGCTACTCAGTGGGAGTGCATAGAAGACAAGGGGACTCTCAGTAATACACTGAGGAATGTGCAGGAGCACCTGAACCCTTACCATGCCCTTCTCCAGGGACTGTGGCAATATGAAGGGACATTAGTGGGTCTCTGTATTACCTTGGCCTCCCAAAGTGCTGGCATTACAGGTGTGAATCACTATGCCCGGCCTAAAAAATGAGAAAATCTGAAAAGCAGCCAGAGAAGAGCATACTGGAGAACAAGAAGAATACTGCTGACTTCTCATCAGAAACCATGCAAGCCAAAGTATAGTTGAATGGCACCTCTAAGATGCTGAAAGGGAAAAATACTGTCAATTTACAGTTCTATATCCAGCCAAAAAGTATCCTTAAAAAACGAGGACAAAATTCAGACATTTTCAGACAATAAAAGCTGAGAGAAAGTATCACCAGCAGAGTTGCACAATGAGAAAAGTTAAAAAAAAATTTTCAAGTTGAAGAAAGATGATACCAGGTAGAAACAGATCTACGTGAGAAATTACAAGCACCAGAAATAAAAGACTTTAACATTTTTCTTCATTTCTTTAAAAGATAATTGACTGTCTAGAACAAACATAATCATGATGTATTGGTGATGAATTTTTTTTTTAAAGCAGAAAAGAAGAATCAAGACACAGGGTGAGACAAATAGAAAACTGCAAGTTGGTAGACTGGAATCCAGCTATATCAATTATCCATTAAAAGTAAATGGAGCCGGGCTCAGTGGCTCAGCCTGTAATCCCAGTACTTTGGGAGGCTGAGGCGAGTGGATTGCTTGAGCCTGCGGGTTTGAGACCAGGCTGGGCAACTTGGCGAGACCGCGTCTCTACAATAAATAAAAATTAGCCAGGCATGGTAGCACTGCCTGTAGTTCTGACTACTTGGAAGGCTGAGGCAGAAGGATCCCCGGAGCCCAGCTGGTCAAGGCCGCAGTGGCCGTGAGCAAGCCACTGCTCTTCAGCCTGGTTGATGGAGTGAGACTCCAACTCAAAAAAATAAAAAAGTAAATGAACTAAGCATGCCAGTTAAAAGGCAGAAAAAGGAGAATAGGACTCAAGTGTCTAGGCTACCCACTAGAGATTCACTTAAAGTATAAACAGACAAGTAGGTTTGTAGTTAAAGGAGAGGAAAGAGATACCACCCAAATACTAATCCAAGGAAAATGGGAATGGCTCTCATGTCGGACAGAGAGCTTTTATAATAATAGGCTGATTCATCAAAAACACGACAGTCCTAAATGTGTAGACACCCAGTAGCTGAGTTCAAATACACGAATAAGTGGCTGGATCCGGTAGAACAAGCTTCTCAGCAGGGTGAAGGACTCACAGAGCCATTTCCTCATTCCAATCCCTGTCTTCTTTGAGTCCTGTGGCAAGGACGGAAGTCAAGCTGAACTCCGTGGCCTCTTTCTGAGCTACTTGTGTTCATTCTGTGTCCTTCTTGATCTTGACCGGCGCCCCAACAAGAACTTCCCACAGGTTTTCCAGGCTGGCTCTTATTTATTTATTCATTTTTTGAGTTGGGGTCTCACTCTGTCGCTCAGGCTGCAATCATGGCTCGCCAAGCCTGGACCTTCCAGGCTCAGGCGATCTTTCCATCTCAGCCTCTCAAGTCACTGAGACTACAGGTGTAAATCACCACATCTGATTAATTTTTTTATAGAGACAAGGTCTTACTATGTTACATGTGCTGCTCTCTAACTCCTGGGCTCAAGCAGTCCTCCTGCCTTGGCCTCCCAAAGTGCTAGGAATACAGATGTGAGCCACTGTGCCTGGCCTGAGTCTGGCTCTTCTTGCCACAAAGAGAGTTTTCTGGAAACTGTCAAACTGACATGAGATGCCAGTCAGGACTTGGGGCCATGTTCCCTGACATTGGAGAGGACTGGAGTCCTGGAGTGGTTGGGGTTAGTGTAAGCACCGGGATCTCCAGGTACCCTAGGACACAGGAGAAGTGGTAATGTCCATCCTCAGGCTGCTTCCTACCAGTTAGCTACTGAAAGGCGCTGAGTCAGCACCAGGTGGGGCAGAAGAGTGGGGAGGGGAATTTTTCAACAATAATGAAAAGTTCCCTGGAAGAGAAGAAGGTTCCCAGATATGGAATTTGGCAGATAATTTCGTTGTTTTCAGGCAGTCCATTTGCACTGAAAATGTGTGTAACAATTTCTTTCATTTTCACTTTTTCAAAAATTGTGGTAAAAGACCATCTTAACCGTTTCCAAGTGTGCAGATCAGTGCATTAAGTATATTCACATTATTGTGCAACCTTCACCACCATTCAGCTCCAGAACTCTTTTCATCTTTCTTTTTCTCCCTCCCTCCCTCCCTCTCATCAGAGTCTCACTCTGTAGCCCAGGCTGGAGTGCAGTGGCATGCTCATGGCCACTGCAGCCTCGGCCTGCTGGGCTCAGACGATCCTTCCGCTGCCCTTCCAAGTAGCTAGAACTACGGGCATGTGCCACCATGCCCACCTAATTTTTTGATTTATTGTAGAGATGAAGTCTTGCCAAGTTGCCCAGGCTGGTCTTGAGCTAGGCTCAGGCAGTCCTCTCACCTCGGCTTCCCAAAGTGCTGGGATTATAGGTGTGAATCACTGCACCCAGCCTTCTTTTCTTCTTTCTAAACTAGAATTCTGTACCCCTTAATCAGTGACTCCCTGTTTCTCCCACCTCCCGGCCCCTGGCAACCAATTTTGTACTTTCCAGCTCATGAATTTGACTATGCTACGTGCCTTACATAAGTGAAATCACATAGTATTTGACTTTTTGTGACTGGTGTATTTCACTTAGTGTTCTCTAAGGCTCATCTATGTTGTAGCATGTGTCAGGATTTCCTTTGTTTTTTGTTTTATTTTTTAGAAACAGAGTCTCATTTCGTTGCCCAAATTGGAGTGCAATGGCACAGTCATAGCTCATAGCAGCCTTGAACTCCCAGTCTCAAGAGATCCTACTGCCTCAGCTTTCTGAGTAACTAAGATTATAGGCATGTGCCACCATGCCTTGCTAATTTTTGTATTTTTTTTCTCGAACCCCTGAGCTCAGGCAATCCTTTTACCTCCACGTCCCAAAGTGCGGATTACGGAATGAGCCACTCTGCCTGGCTAATTTTGGTGTTTTTTATGGAAACAGGAGTCTCATCATGTTGTCTCTAACTCCGGGCCTGAAACAGTCCTTCTTGCCTTGGCCTCCCTAAGTGCTGGGATTACAGGGGAGAGCCACTGCACCTGACCAGAATTTCCGTTGCTTGTTTATAGGACATTTTGTTTTTTCATTCATCTGTCAATGAACGCTTAGGTTGTTTTCACCTTTTGGCTATTGTGAATAATGCTACTATGAGCTTGGATTACAGTAATGATTTTGTTTTGTTTTAAGGTAATGAGGTGAATATGGTACTAGGAATGAGTGGTTCAGGACACATGACAATCCTGTTTTACACCGGTAGGGAACTAGAACAAAAATATGCACCTGGGAAAATTCAGTCTTGCAGGTCTGTAGTTTGAAGGGACAGAACTGCTGAGCACCTTTGGTAGATTTTGACCCATTCCCACCCTTCTCCCCATCCTTTATCCTTTGTGCTTCTCCTTGGTCACTGTCTAGGGAAGGTGGCCTTTCTTGCTTTGACTAATGTGATAGCCAGAAGATACTAAAGCTCATTTCCCAGCAATCTCTTGCTGCAACTGCTTTTGGGATTTTCTTTCATGGAACTTTATAGAGTAAATTGTTCCTCTTCTCTGAAATTGTTCATGGTTCTCCAGTGCCCACAAAAAAGCCCAAAATGTCATAGCATGACTTGGAGCTCTCACTGGCCTTCCCGGTTCCCTTTCCTTCTCCTTCCCTCCATTCCTTTGTTCAGTGGTTCATTTGTTCACCCCGTGTCCTGCATTTTTCTATTTGTTTCTGACATGCACGTCTGACATTGACCCACTCAGTGTGTGCAAGACCCCAGTGCATGTGAAGAGCAGGAATGTTTATGATTTTTAAAATTGTACCTTTTGGGGTCCCCTTGGCTCTTCATTGAAACCTTGTGAGGTAAATCACTTCACAAGTTGGGAAATTGAACTTCCAAAGTTCAGAGAAATGGGTTTATAGTTATGGTTCTTGGATCAAATTCAGAACCAGAAATGGGGTGTTTCTTTGAGTGAGATGGTGGTTTTTATGAGACCCTAGGAAGCTGGAGGCAGCAAAAACAAATGCCCAGGGTTCTGTACCTGCTTCTTCTCTGTAAATAAAAGTGAGACCTTGTAGGGACTGAGTTTGATTGAAGAAGTCCAGTGCTTGGAGATACTCCCTTAAATGCCTGTAGGTATTCTCTTAAGCCTGCCTATAAAATGATGTGGTGTAGCATTAAGTTGGCTGCTTTCTCCACTCTGGAAGGATATAGAATGAGAATATAAGCTCACATGTGAAGGAACGTGCTTCCAAAAGTGAGGTAAGACTCTACCAAAACACGTTGCATTTGTACTGAAAATTCTGAATGTTCGGGTGAATGGGTCAGGAAGCTGGAGTAAGAAGGTGGCTGTGGAGGCGTTTCTCCAAGGTGCAGCCCCCTGAAATGCTGCAGCTAAAGACAGGGTGGGACCAGAAACAGCTGCACAGGACTGAATCACTTGCTCAAGGTCACCCTACTAATAAAAAGCCGTGCTGGGCTCCCACAGTTTAGCAGTTCAAATTCAGTGCTGCTTCTAATGCATCTGCCATGTGGAGGGCTTGGCATCAGTTGTAACCTTGGCCTCTGTGATCTCATTCACAAAGTGTGCATAACAACACCTTCTTTGGCTGGGCTGTCTTGGAGACTAGTGAGCTAATCTTGAGCTAATCTGGAAAAGCAGTGAGTAGAGGCTAGGACAGAGTCCGCTACGCAGGATGCTGTTTCCTGGTAAATTCTGCCTTCACTGATTGGTGTCAAGGGACACTTGGACTTGCGCCACATGGTCGATCTTGGTTGACCTTGACCAATAGAAGTGTGTAGTAGGGCTGGAGGTGCTTTCACTAGAGGAGTGAAAGGGCCTGATTGATACAACTACAGTCGAACCTCCTTTTCCATTTTTATTTATTTATTTATTGAGTCAGAGTCTTACTCTGTTGCCCTGGCTGGAGTGCAGTGGCCTGATCATACTCACTGCAACCTCATCCTCGTGGGCTCAGGCTATCCTTCCACCTCAGCCTCCTGAGTAGCTGGGACTACAAGTGTACACTACATACAGTGCCTGGCTAAGTTTTTGGTTTTTTGTAGAAACAAGGTCTCACTATGTTTCCCAGGCTGGTCTCAAACTCCTGGGCTCAAGCAATCCCCCCACCTCAGCCTCCCAAAGTTTTGGGATTACGGGCATGAGGCATCACACCCAGTCCTTTTCCTTTTGGAGCATTTTCATTGGCCTGCAATCTTGGGGTGAGTATAGGGAGGTTTTTCACATCCCTTTCCTCAAAGGTACTTGCATGACCTCTGTCGGGTGCCCCTGACTGCTGCGACGTCTGTTACCTGGTCAGTCAAGGCAGCCAGCATTCCACCCCGCAATAAAGCAGACATGCCTCATGGATAAAATCAGTTTTGTCTGGTGCAAATGTTCCCACTCTCCTGGGAAGTTGGTCTTGATCTGGGGCTCCCTTCCGAGGTGCCTGTTTGTTCCTTCCCCTTGGTGATATCTCAGTCAGGAAGAAAGTTCTACCCAAGGGTTTCCAGGAGGCCACTTGATTGCATTGCTCCCTGATAACCCATTTACCCTAGAGCAGAGACCTAAGTGCTGAGTTATACCTAGGATTTAATGTATGCTGGCCCCAAGGCCCAAGCAAAACACTGCAAAGGCCAGACTATGCCAGGCCAAGAACGTCACCCCAGAGGTGCTGGGTTTTCCCTTCCACCTTGAGCTTATTTTCTTACTTGATATATTTAAAAGGGTTCCTTCTTCTTGTGAGGCAGAACTTCAAAGGAGGCATCCCAGGCCACACTTCCTTTTGGTAAATCTTAACCAGTGTAAATGTTTACTTTGGTGTTGTAAATCCTAGGAGGTGAGGGGGGAAGGAATGTCAGGGGCAGGTGTCCTGCCAGCAGAAGTTAAAACTTAATCTGCTGTTTGGGGTGTTTGCGGGGGAGGGGAGTGCTTATCATTAACGAGCCATGCGAATGAACTGGAATTAGACAGACCTTTTTGCCAGGTTCTGCAAATTCCTGGACCCACTGGGAAGACGGAGGTTTTAGGAAAAGGCTCCTCGCTCCTTCTCCTATCGGGGAGGTCAGTGCCCAGAAATAGGAGGAATGAGCAAAACAGTAACTCACAGGGTAGAAAGAGAAACAGGGAACGTGAAATGATGTCAGGTAGTTTTACTGAAAAACTGTGGCTCTGGTTAAAGATGTAAATCCCACGATGACTAAAAGAAAAGCTTCCATTCCCCTGCTGCCCTCGCTCACCCAGGAATGCAATGCATTGAGCAGGCAGGTCTCATGGTTGGCCTGGGACCCTCTCCCCAGAAAAAAGACTTCTGAGTTTCAATTTGCTGCCTGAGAAACATCCCCTTGAAGGAAATCTCTGAAAAACCAGGACGTCCTGTGGAGGGAGAGCACTCACCTTCTCTGAGACTCAGTATTCTTTTCAATAAAATGGAGCTAACAGTAGGCACCTCCAGAACTATGAGGGTTAATGGGGATTGTGTTTGCTCCACATAGTGTTTGGTGATCTTCCTGAGGTCGCTATTGTTACCCCCTCCTATGGTGCCCACCCTGTGTGCATGGAAGGTGCTAGAAGGGGAGGAGGTGATGGGAGGTGATTCTGGGGCAGTAAAGCTGAGGCCTTCCTCCAATCCACTTGCATTCGTTACAGAGGCCCCCTTTTACCTTTCTTTCTTTCTTTTTTTTTTTTTGAGTTGGAGTCTCACAGGCTGAAGTACAGTGGCAGGTTCATGTCCACCGCAGCCTTGAACTGCTGGGTTTAGGCGATCCTTCTGCCTCATCCTTCCAACTAGCTGGAACTACAGACATATGCCACCATGCCCAGCTAGTTTTTTGTGATTTATTGTAGAAACGAGGTCTCATCAAGTTGCCCCGGCTGGTCTCGAACCTCCCAGGCTCAGGCAATTCGCTTACCTCGGCCTCCCAAAGTAATTCCTCCCAAAGGAATTACAGACTGAGCCACCATACCTGGGCCTTGCCTCCCTTTCCTCTGTTCTCAGGGGTTGGGATTGGTGGAGGTGGACAGTTGACACAGAGCAGAGAGAAGGATGCAGGGAGGGTGACTGGGACTGCTGGCAGGCAGCAGTCGGGTTTGGGGGCTCAGGGCTCTGCAACTGAGAAGGCCAGGCATGGGGGGGGGTTTGGCCTCTCCTCACTGCTGTCTACCCTAAAGCAGCGGAATCTTCTAACTAGAAGAAGCCATCGACGCGTCCAAAACCCTCTACAACTGGTCCCCCCCCCCGAAGCTCAGACTCTGAGGCAGAGCTGCTGTCACATAGTGAGCTGGGAACCCCCCCAGCCATTCCCCAAGTGGGGTCCATCAGAGCGCCTACCCCCCCCCACGTGCCTCCAGGAGATCATGCTTCAGAACCATAGCCTTGCATGTGAAAGCAACAGACCTGGCAGACAGCCCGAGTATCTCTCCCTGGGGGCTGCCATGTAGACATTGACTAGAGAAGGGTAGAGCTGCAAGTCTCATAGGGAAAAAATCCAAGATATATGATGGCGCAGACGGTGAGATTCAGAACAGTGTATGTTAAAAGATAGGACTGGAAGGATACCTCCACTAGACAGAGTCCCTCTATGGTTTTCTAAGCTGGTCCTGGGGGTTCCAAGAAGTTATCTAGTCCATAGAAATGCTTGGCCCACATAGTATTAAAATAGCTACTGGGCTGGGCTCTCGCTTGTAATTTCCTGCAGTTTGGGAGGCGGGGGCGAAAGGATTGCCTGAACCCAGGGGTTCAAGACCCACCTGGGCAACTTGGCAAGACCTCGTCTCTACAATAAATCAAAAACTTAGCCAGGCGTGGTGGCACGTGCCTGTAGTTCTAGCTACTTGGAAGGCTGACACGGGAGGATTGCCTGAGTCAAGAAGGTTGAGATGGCAGTGAGCCATGATCATGCCACTGTACTCCAGCTGGGCAACAGAGGGAGACTTTGACTTAAAAATAAAAAAATAAAATAAAATAGCTGCTGCCCAGGACTATTGTTAGCAAGCTTGTGTTCACCACAGCCTACATTTTCCTCTTCATTGATTACCTGCCCGGGTCCTGTTGTGATTTGAATTTGCAAACCTGAAGCCACTGAGAGTGAGTTGAGAAAGATTGTATGTAGTATAATTCTTCTGTGGTTTGTTGTTGTTGTTGTTGTTTTTGAGACTCTGTCACCCAGAGTGGAGTGCAGTGGTATGATCACGACTCACCACAGCCTTGACTCCTGAGTTCAGGTGATCCTTCGATTTTAGCCTCCTGAGTAGCTGGGACTACAGGCATGTGCCACCATATCCAGCTAGTTTTTAAATTTATTATAGAGATGAAATCTCGTTATGTTGCCAAGGCTGGTCTCAAACTCCTGGGCTCAAATGATCCTCCCACCTCAGCCTCACAAAGATGAGACCATCTTGGGCAACATAGCAAGACCCCATCTCTACAAAAAATTAGAAGAATTAGCCGGGCATGGTGGCACATGCCTGTCGTCTCAGCTACTTGGGAGGCTGAGGCAGAAGGATCATTTGAGCCCAGAAGGTTGAGACTGTGGTGAGCCGTGATTGTGCCACTGCACTCCAGCCTGGCCAGCAGAATGAGACCCCAACTGAAAACTGAAAAAAAAAAAAGAAGAAGAAATGCTACCTCTACATTCAGTGGCTCAGAGTAATACAGTGGGGAACACACAGGTGCCAATGAGTCAGAGCTGAGAGGTATCCAATGAATACCTTAGCTCAGTTATTTCTCTTATATTTTTCTTTGCATATGTGGGAAAGAGAGCCATAGATTGAAATCCCCATTTAAAGCAGTCTAGATGAACTGTTTTAATGCATATAAATATTCTATAGTACAAAAAGCATAGGGCTATAGCTTACTGACAGTGTTTTCCTTCCTTGGTTGTATGTAGAACAATCCTGTTGGTAAGTGATGCTTTCTTAATGATGAAGTAGAGTGACAGAGAGAGAGGGAGAGAGAGAGAGAGAGAGAGAGAGAGAGAGTGTGTGTGTGTGTGTGTGTGTATGTTTGCTCAGCATGTATATGTATGTATGTGTGCACCTGTGTGTGCATGTGAGCTAGACTTATATACCAACCTGCTGATGTGAAACATTTCTGGAAGGACACACAGGAAATATTAACTTTCCTGTTACTTTAGGGGCTTGCACAGTAGGTGAAGAAAGTTTTGTTTTTGAGTTGGTGTCTCTCACTCTGTCGCCCAGGCTGGAGTGCAGTGGCATACTCACAGCCACCACAGCCCCAACCTGCTGGGCTCAGTCGATCCTTTCCCCTCAACCTTCCAAGTAGCTGGGACTACAGGCATGTGTCACCACGCCCAGCTAATTTTTTGAATTATTGTAGAGATGAGGTCTCACCAAGTTGCCCAGGCTGGTCTTGAACCCATGGGCTCAGGCAATCCTCTCACCTCGGCCTTCCAAAGTGCTGAGATTATAGGTGTGAGCTACTGTATCCGGCCTAAGAAAGTATTTTGTTGCTTGTATTTGTGGGTGATTTTGGTATGTTTCTGATTTTTTCTTTTTCTTCTTTCTTTTTTTCTTTCTTTTATGAAAATGTAAGGTGGAGGAATATTTCACTTCTCAGTCCCACCTCAGGACTCCTCACCTCAGCGTCTCTGGGGGTGGACCCAGGTGCCAGGCAGCCAGGTGTGGTTTCATCTCGCTAGGCTGAAAGCCAGCTGGCATCCCCAGGGATCCAAGAACTCCATGAAGCTCATTGAGGTTTCATAGAAACTCCTGAATAATTAACCAGCTAACTATCTCCTGCCCTCTTCCCTCCATTTCTCCCCTCCTTCCCCACTCTGCTTGATCACCTCTCCCATGTGTAGTGTTAAGCATGCACCTGCAGACCTTCCTCTCCCTTCTGGAGGTGGCGATGGAGGGTGTGGGCCTGTTTTGCCCTAGAGATGCCTACAAAATGCATGTCCTCAACAAACCGTGACCATTTCTCCATGTCTTTTATGCCTGAGAATGCACCCTTGGTGCCATGAGCCTTCTGTGGGGTGCTTGGCTTCCCCTTCCTGGTGAGATCTTGTGAGACCAGGGCGGGTTAGCAGGTTCCTCAGGACGGGCAGCACCTCTGTGACCTTTGCAACCCAGAGAGGCTGCTCCAAATCGCTGTCCAGAAAAACTGAGCTCCGTGCTGGCGTGGCTGCAGGGCCGTCCTGAAGGAAAGAGACATTCGGAGAGGAGAGCATCCCCGTCCACTGACCCAGGTCCATCGTCCTGGGTACTTGGAAACGGCTCCTAAAACTCCCCAACTGGTTTCCTTGCTTTTTATCTCACCGTCCCTTCTCCAAGATGACCTCATTGCAAGGTTCTTGCAGAAACATGGTCTGATCATGCCCTTCCCTCGTGTAAAACACTTGAATGCTCTGTCGTACCTCTTAGAGTCTACTCTCCCTAACATGGCCCATGGAACACTCAACACAGGTCTGACCCTGACTTTGCCTCTCCTGCCCCCTCTTGTTTCCCCACCCTGCCCCCACAGTACACTGGCATTAGGTCCTCAGGGGCATCGCAGTCTTGGGCATGACAGCCTTGCAAATGCTGGTTCCTCCACCTGGAACTTTTCTCCTCTCTTCACCTACTTATACCTACTCTTCCTTCAGCCCTGAACTTAATCTTCCCTAACCTTGAAGAGCAGGTCAGTGGTTTCCCCTCCCCCCGCCCCATCCACCTACCCCCTGCCAAACCAGCACCATTTGCAGTCTCGTGCCACTGTGGAATTGCTCACATCATTTCTGTGTCTTCTCCACTGCACTGTAAGCCCCCTAATGACAGGGGCTCTGACTTTTCTTTTCTTTTTATTTTTTTTTTAACCACAAAACTGTATCCCCAGTGCCTGGCTCCCATGAGCTCTGAACATATATGTTGAATGGGTGGATGGATGGATGGATGGATGGATGGATGGATGGATGGATGGATGGATGACCCTCCTGCTAGGCAGTGATGCTTCCCCCAAGAACAAGTGGCAGACCCAGCCCCCATCAGGGAGGCAATGGAGGATGTGACTGAGCCCTGGAGACCAGCTGAGGCAGCTGATTGGTGAGATGGAATGCCACAGGTCCCTCTGGTATCCTGGATACCAGAGGCTGGGAATGTACACTGGGCCCAGAGGCTGCATTCTTGAAATTTCGCTGCAGCCTAGGAGGAGCCTGCAGGGAAGTGAACCTGACCTTGAAGTTCTTGCCTTTATATTTTCCCCCTCTCTTAAAAAAGATTCACAATAAAAGGTGCAATCATGCAATACATTCTTTCTGAGGGAGCTATGGGGTGGGGGAGCTTTTAAGTCACACACTACTCATCACTCAGACCTGGTTTCTTTTTTTTGTGAGTGCAGGTGCATCTTCTAAGATTTTTTGACACTGGAGGAGTTGAAGTTCCTGGTGGGTACTGCCAGGAATAGCCCAGCAGCAGTTCTCCTAATGAGGTGTCACAGAATTTAAACCATGGTTTGATGATAATAGCAGGTGTTTACTGAGCAGCTAGTATGTCCCAGGCACTGTGCTAAGCCCTTTATGTGCTTCATGTGATCTGGGGGCCTCCCAGCACACCTATATGCATGGAATTACTGTGCCAGTTAAACAGATGAGGAATTAGGACTCGAAGACTTGAAATGTCCTGCCTGTAGTCACACAGCTGGGACTGAGATTTGGACACAGTTACATCAAGTAGCTCCCAACCTCTGTTCTGACCAGTGTGCCATCTCCAGGCCATCTAGCAGCCAGCACTTGACCACATCCTGTCCTCCCCGACTTCTGTTCATAAGCTCATCTCATTGTTTCTAAACTTGACGAGGAAGGTAGGATTACTACCATTTCTCAAATTCCCTAAACTGAGGTTAGAGAAATAAAGTAACAGAACCAGGATTTAAATGCAGCTTCATCCACCCACAAAGCTCTTGCTCTCCTCCCCCTCAGGGAACAGGGGAGTCTGTGATGCTCAGAGCTATTCGCTCTTCCTCTCTGGTCCTCAGTTTCCTCCTCTGTAAATTAAGGACATTGGATGCTATTGGGGGTTTGTTTTTTTAGCAGTGGAGCTGTTCCTTGAAATGGAATCTTAACATTGAACTCTGGCATGCAAACCTTCCCCCTATCACCACCACTGTCCCCAAGTGACCTGGATATGTGGGTCCTACATAGCTCAGTTTGAGAACCTCAGCTGTAGGTGATTTCCAAAGACATTTTGGTATGATCAACTTTGCTTCTCTAATTTTAGGTCCAGCAGAAAAGCCAGGGCACGGTCTCATTTGTAAAATCAACCTCCAGCCTGTTCAGGACCCCACACTTGAAGAGACTGAGCCTGTGTCCAGAACATCCTTCCTGTGTGTTAAGATTCAGACTCCACTTTAGGGAAGACAGATGAAATTCATCATTTTTCTTGTGCGGCTGGTGTTCAGTCTTACTAGGAAATTCATGTAAATTAGTAGTTAATGCAGGTCAACTTGGGTTAAACTGAGTTGATTCAAATCCCTACACCTTTGCTTTACAGCTTGTGACTATGGGCAGGATGCCCAGCCTGTGTGAACTTTAGTTTCTCCTATGTGTGAAAAAGGTGATGATGCCTACCTCAGGTCTCAGTTTTTTTTATTTTAGTAGGAGTCTCACTCTGTTGCCCAGGCTGGAGTGCAGTGGCACACTCATGGCCACTGCAGCCTCGACCTACTGGGCTCAGGCAATCCTTCCACCTCTGCCTTCCAAGTAACTGGAATCACAGAAATGTGCCACCATGCCTGGCTAATTTTTTTGATTTATTGTAGAGATGAGGTCTCACCAAGTTGCCCAGGCTGGTCTCGAACCCCTGACTTAGGCAATTCTCTCACCTCTGCCTCCCAAAGTTGTGAGATTACAGGTGTGAGCCACCGCACCTGGCTAGGCCCCACTTTTTAATTTTTATTTACTTATTTATTTTTGAGTTGAAGTCTCACTCTGTTGCCCAGGCTGTGACTGTAGCCTTGATCTACTGGGCTCAGGCGATCCTTCTGCCTCAGCCTTCCAAGTAGCTGGAACTACAGGCATGTGCCACCATGCCCGGCTAATTTTTTATTTATTTATTGTAGAGACGAGGTCTCACCAAGTTGCCCATGCTGGTCAGGCAATTCTCTCACCTCGGCCTCCCAAAGTGTTGGGGTTATAGGCTTGAGCCACCGCGCCCAGCCTATTTATTTATTTTTAGAGACAATGTCTTGCTCCCTTGTGCAGGCAGGAGTGCAGTGACACAATTATAGCTTACTGCACCCTTAATCTCCTGGGCTCAAGCAATCCTCCCGCCTTAGCCTCCCAAGTACCTGGGACTACAGGTGTGTGCCACCATGACTGGCTAATTTTTTATTTTTTTAGAGGTATGGTCTCACTGTATTGCCTAGGGTGGTCTTGAACTCCTGGCCTCAAGTGATGCTCTTGCCTCAGTCTCTCAAAGTGCTCGGATAACAGGTGTGAGCTACAGTGCTCGGCCCAGGTCCTACTTTTAAATTAGATGGTGTATGTGCTCCATATATATTAGCCATTATTCCTAATCTTTCTTGCAAAGCTCCCACTATGTCTAATGCTCCATGCCCACAGTTAGAAACTGGCACTGAGCTAGATTACCTTGGTTTACTTGTAAGATCAGGTGGACATCCTAAGAAAAAGGAGCTACCCTATACTCCTCTTCCCTGTCAGCCAGCTATCGACACCAGCTGATGGTGGCAGAATTGTTGAGGTCCTGCAAAGACCTGGTTACAACTCCCCATCCCTACTATTACACATGGTGGAGAACAGCCCTTCTCAGTGTTCATATACCTCACTCTCAAACTATATGGTACTTTTGGATAAACTCGTTTCTTCCTTGTTTTGGCTTACTCAGTCTCTCAAGAACTATCAGTGGTGCTTAACTAGGGAAGATTTTGACAGCATCTCCCTCTTCCTCCCCTCTCCCCCAGTAACATTTGGCAATGTCTGGGGACATTTTGGTTATCACAATTGAGGGGATGCACCTTTTACATAGAAGCCAGGGGAATGGCGCTAAACATCCTACAGTGAATACAACAGCCCCTCACCATCCAGCCCCAAATGTCCACAGGTCTCATGATCAAGATCTCAGGTCGAAACCCCTGAGATATGTATTAAGCACCCACCATGCAGGCTGGTGATGAACAAGACAGATGTGGTTCCTGCTTGCATAGATCTTGTCATCTGGTGTGTGTGTTGCAGTGAGGAGAGAGGCAGAAAGTAAATGATCAAACAAGGAAAATACATCATTGCCAATTGTTGTAAGTTCCATGATGGGGAATTAAGGCGGTGGACCTCATTAGCGTGGCTCAGTCAGACAAGGTGGCAGTTAAACTGGAATCTGCAAACCCAGGGACTAGCCATGCGGAGAAGATAGCATTCCCGGCATGGGTCATGATGTGCTGGGGACAGGAGAGAAGGGGCCGTGTGCTGGAGTAGAGTGAGCCTTGGAGAAGGTGGGGGGAACTAGAGGAGGCTGGGGAGCCTGCATGGGGGTGGTGAGGCCTGGGCTGGAGTGTGGTTTTTGTTCTAAATGCAGTGGGAAGCCACTGGAAAGCCTTTAACTTGGAAGTGGCAGGATTGTGTTGACTTTTAAACAAATATTTCGAAAGTATGAATTGGAAGGAATTTTTCCTGAAAGTTAAACATTGCGTGTTCTCACTCATGTGTGGATGCTATAAAAAGTTGATCTCATAGAAGTAAAAAGTAGAAGAGAAGATACTGGAAGCTAGGAAGGGGGAGGTAAAGAAAGATTTGTTAAAGGACACAATATTACAGCTAGATAGGAGGAACATATTCTAGTGTTCTGCAGCACTATGGGAGGGCTAGAGTTAGCAATAATAGATAGTTTCACATAGCTAGAAAGAGGATATTGAATTCCCAGCACAAAGAAATGATAAGTCGGGCACAACGGCTCACATCTGTAATCCCAGCACATTAGGAAGCTAAGGCAGGAGGTCGCTTGAGCCTAGGAGTTCAAGACCAGCCTGGGCAACATAGTAAGACCTTGTATCTACAAAACATCAAAAACTCGCTAGGCATGGTAGTGTTCCTGTAGTCCCAGCTACTCGAGATACTGAGATGGAAAGATCGCCTGAGCCCTGGAGGTCAAGACTGTGGTGAGCCGTGATGGTGCCACTGCCTTCCAACCTGGGTGGCAGAGTGAAACTCCAACTCTAAAAAAAAAAAAAAATGCAAAAACAAAAATGATAAATGTTTGAGATGTTGGATATGCTAATTACCCTAATCTGATCACTCTACATTGTATTCCCAATACATCACTATGCACCTCATAAATATGTACAATTATGTATTCATTAAAACATTTTTTTTAGTGTTGAGAGGTGCTAAGAAACCAGACCTGGCTATTGTAAGGGACCAAAGTCCCCAGAGAAGCCATTGATCGACCCCTCAAGATGTGATGACCCATGGAATTCCATGACTAGGAGCTTTTTCAGCTGGGCTCCTTGTGGAAACCAGACATCCCTAGAGCAGAGGGTTGGGAGTAGGGGTTGTGGAACCCGGGGAGGGAGGGAGCTGTCCCTAGTTCCTACTGGGAAGAATGCAAGGGGATAGGCTATAGGGCCTTTAGGGAGCACACCCATTTGATGTTAAGGAGAACGTTTGTATATTTTTGCCAAGGGGTTCTGACTTCCAAGTCTCTGGGTGTGGGGAACGTTATTTTGTTTATACGAGATGACTTGGGACACCAGTAGCTTTGCCTGATTCTGCCACTTACTAGCCCTGTCACATTGGGTGAGTTAATTTAACCTCTCTGGAGCCTCAGTTTCTTCATCTGTAAAGTGGGAAAAATAGAGCACTAACCTCACTGGGCTATGAGACTGAAATAAGATACTTTTTGTAAAGTGCCTAGCAGAGGGCCCAGTGCATAATCAAGGTTTTATCAGTATCAGTTATGTAGTTAGTTTAGGTAACAAACACTTTTATAAATGATAATACATTTGCCTTAATCCTCACAGCAACACCAGTGCTATTCCTTTTTAGTTTTTAGACAGCACTGTTGAAATTTAATGCACTAGCCACACAATTCACCCATTTAGAGCTTGCGATTAAGTGGCTTTTAACAATATTCAGAGTGCAGCCATTATCATTACCACAATCACTTTTAGGAAATTTTCATCACTCCTGTGTCTTCACAAAAAAAAAACCTCTGCATCCCTTAGCTGTCATCTTCCAATATCTCTTCCCCCCAGCCCTAGCCTGATCTACTTTCTGTCTCTATAACTTTGCCTATTCTGGACTTTTCATATAAATGGAATCATATAACATGTGACTTTTTTGTGTCTGGCTTCTTTCAGTTAGTGTAATGTTTTCAACTCATGTTGTAGCATGTATCAATACTTATTCCTTTTTTTCTTTTTCTTTTTTTTTTAAGACAGGGTCTCACTGTGTGGCCCAGGCTGAAGTGTAGTGACACTATCATAGCACACTACATAGCCTTGACCTCCTGGGCTCAAGTGATTCTCCTCCTTTCAGCCTCCTAAGTAGCAAGGATTATAGACACATGATATCACATCCGGCTTATTTTTGTATTTTTTGTAGAAACAGGATCTGGCTATGTTGCCCAGCCTGACCTCAACAATCCTTCCATCTCAGTCCTCCCAAAGTTCTGGGATCACAGGTTGTGAGCCACCGTGCCCAGCCTTCATTCTTTTCATTACCAAATAATATTCCATTGTATGTGTATGCCACATTTTGTCTATCCATTCATCAGTTGGTCAATATTTGGGTTATTTTCACTTTTAGGCTATTATGCATTAATGTTGCTATAAACACTCATGTACAAGATTTTGTGTGCATGTACATTTTCATTTTTCTTGGGCAGCTGGTATATACTATTCTTATCCTTATTTTACAAGTAAGGACATTGAGGCACAGAAAGGTTATTTGCCTTAGTCACACAGCAAGTAAGGGACAGAATCATAATTAGAACTCAGACAGTCTGGCTCCAGGATCTGAGTTCTTAATCAGTACCTCTTTGGAGCACTTTCTACCCACCAGCTGTTGTGCAATGAGCCAGAGAGACTAGGGAGCTGACATGTCCCTGTCCTTGTGACGCTTACAGAGACACCATAATGCAATAATCAAAGACACAGAAAACAATTGGTGTGACCTCTGTGTTAAGGGTTAGAGAGTTCCAGGGCTCTGGCAGGTGGACTGTTAGGTCCTGGGTCTTATCATTAGCATCCAGGGAGGGAGGGCTTCCCTGAAGAAGAGGATTTATGCTGAGATTTGCAGGACCCAGAGGTGCTAACCAGGCAGAGATGGAGGACAGTGCCAGCTTTGTACAGGTGTAAGCCTGGAGGTTAGGGCTGGTGTAGTATGCAGCCTTCTGAGGCCAAGCATGCACTTAGCATTGACTCAGCCCCTGTATTAGGCTCAGGGCTTCATGGATAATGGCTGCACTGAGAAAACGTTCTCCAGCTCAGACACAAGGCAGAAATACATCTTGCCATCAGACATGACTGCTGTCTCAGTGTGGGAGACTCAGATTCCCACCCCCACTCTCATCTTTAACATCAAAAGGCAGGTATGCTTCAGATCTAAACCCGGGATGGTGTTTTTCATCTCCTTCCCTCCAGGTACCTGGCCGTTCAGATAGGGCAGAATATCTATTCTTCTTCAAAGGGCTGCAGGTGTCATTTGCTGATGAAAAATGAATTTGGGAGAAAGTGAGGTCTGGGTTACCAGATATACATCTGCCAGGTGTTTGGGCAGCCAGGTCCTTCCCTGGTCCCTTCTTCTTCTTCTTTTTTTAAAAAATACAATTTTATTTTATTTTATTTTTTTGTAGAGATGAGGTGTTGCTATATTGCTCAGGCTAGTATTGAACTCCTGGTCCCAAGCAATCCTCTTGCCTTGGCCTCCCAAAATGCTGGAATTATAGGCATGAGCCACCGTGGCCTGGCCCCCGGCCCCCTCTTAATTGAGCCAGAAAAAGGACCTCAACCATGGACAATAGAAAAAAGCCCTGTTTCTTCTTGGTAGCAGCTTTTGCACCCACCCCATATCCCTAGGTAGGCCGGGAACAGGCATCGTTGGCTAATTATGATCACTGCACAGTTAGAGCCATGCTGCCCCCTGTCCCATGCCAGCAACTTTAGTGCCCACAGTGAAGCCACAGGTGTCAGACCAGCATGTGTATAATGGGAGGAAGCAGCTTCCATGCCCAGAGCACTGGTTCTAAGGGCTTCCTTGGACACTGAAATCGGCACCCTTGGTGAAGGGAAGTTTCCATGGAGGAGAATGAGGAGAGGTAGGGGGGGCTTACTGAAAGACTTTTAGATGTAGGGGAGATGCGATACAGCTCTTGTGTAACTGATTTGGTTTTATTCTGAATTGCCTGGAGCAGAGGAGTGGAGGGGGAGTATTAAGATCAGGGTAGGCCGGGCTTGGTGGTTCAGCCTGTAATCCCAGCACTTTGGGAGGCTGAGGCCAGTGGATTGCCTGAGCCTGCGGGTTCGAGACCAGCCCAGGCAACTTGGCGAGACCGTGTGTCTACAATAAATAAAAATTAGCCGGGTTTGGTAGTGTGGGCCTGCAGTTCCAGCTACTTGGAAGGCTGAGGCAGAAGGACCACCTGAGCCCAGCAGGTCAATGCTGGGGTGGCCGTGAGTGTGTCACTGCACTCCAACCTGGATGACAGAGTGAGACTCCAACTCAAAAAAAAAAAAAAAAGAGATCAAGGTCTGATGGAGCCAGACGGGGGTAGGGAGCACGGGGGAGGTATCATGCAAGGTGGAGCTGTGGTGCAGAAGGCCCACTGCAGCTTAGGGGCTGTGGGTGAATGTGTACCCCTAAGTATGCATACAGCCCCTGCCTCCGTGGAATTTCCAGTTCAGCCAGTGATGCATGTAGAAGTTTGAAGCAGGGACATTAGCTATGGGGTTGACTGGTGCCACTGGGATTCACCCTGAGAGAGATTCCTGGAGGCCCAGAAGGCTTTGTAGGATCTAGGAAGGTGGAAACTGATGTGGCTGGGGTGGCCTAAGGGGTCCTGGAAGACTCACACACTGAGACATTGAAGGGTGAGAAGGTATGCAGTGACTAGACCACACTGGGTGTGGAGGAGAGGCTTGTGGAAAGAGAAGGAACTCCCAAAGGAAGAGCCTTGAAGACCCAGCTAAGAACACCCATAAATGACTGGGAGCCATTGGAAGGTCTTGAGCAAGGAATGAGAGGGCATAAGTATCGTGAGAGCAGACCATCCTGCGTATGATTCAGAGCATGGCAGGGGGCTTGTTTCAGCACCCACTGCCTAGTGTCCAGGAACCAGGCAGGGAGTAAAGGGTGTTTCTCATTCCAGCGTTATGTGATTTTTTTCTGTTTACATCTTCCAAGGAAAGACTGGGCTCCCAGAGGCCTGTTGTCTTGTTATGGCCTCTTCCCCAGCCCTAAATGCCCAGAGGCTGCTTGCATTTCCATTGACAGGTTGGTCCCCCACCCTCAAATGTTCCCAGCTTCCCTCTTCCATTTGTACAAACCATGTAGTCATGGTTTTGAGGGTTGCTTCCACATGCCTGCATTGGTGTTTACTCTTGGGGGTCTCTGTAGTTTCAGTATGTACAGGCTGTGTGTAACTGTGTCCCCATTATCTCATATATTTTTCATGACAGGTGGGAGTGATAACTCCATTTTATAGATGAGTAAAGCCCAAACCTTGAGGAGAGGAAATGGCCTGTCCAAGGTCACAAAGCTCAAGTCAGCCTGACTCTAGGTGCTGCCTGTGGCGGTAGCACACAGAGCTGGTGGCAAAGGAATGACTGATTCTACTTCAAGAGTTGGGCTTTTGCTTCCAGAGGTGTTTTTTTCCCTTAGTCCTCAGAAGTTCAGACTTCTGGGAGGTTGGTTCCCGCCCCCTGCCCCAGCATCTCCACTCAGTCTTCACTGACCACATTTCTGAATAATTCATGTGCACCCTTGGCTCAGTTAGGCATTAGAGAACACTGCTGCATCCCAGCCACGGTAGCTGACAAGAAGCAATCATGCAGCACGCTCAGACAGTGGCTGCAAGGCTTGTAAATGCTGAGCATTTGAACTAGAGCTCTTTTCTTTCTTTTTTTCTTTTTTTGGAGAAAGGATCTTGTTCTGTTGTCCAAGTTGAAATACAGTGGTGCAGTCACAGCTCACTGCACCCTCAGTGTCCTGGGTTCATGCCATCCTCCTGCCTCAGCCTCCTGATCAGCTGGGATTACAAGCATGTGCACCACACCCAGCTAATTTTTTATTTTTATTTTGTAGAGGTGGAGTGTCACTATGTTGCCCAGGCTGGTCTTGAGCTTCTGACCTCAAGCGATCCACCAGCCTCAACCTCCCAAAGTGCTAGAATTACAGGCATGAACCACCACCCCCAGCCTTGAACTAGAGCTCTTTTGATAATTTACTTTCCACCTAGAACAGTCATAATAGGGCAGTGGAAATGTGTTCATTGTCACTGTTTTGCCTACAGACCTTGGACTGTTTCTTTGAAAGGAAGGGAGAAGCACTTGAGTGTTTTAAGGCAACCTTGCAGAGAGTTTCTGAAAAGAAATCATTAGCCTGAAGAAAGATATACTAGCCTGCAGAACTTCTACTTGTCTTCCCTAAGGTTGAGAGAGCTGGGCACCCCTTGGGAAGGAATAACTGGTGAAAACTTGAGTTCTAGTCCTAAAGGTTCCAGCCGTGAGCTACAGGGCCTTGACTGGTTCTTTCAATCTCAGCCTCAGTTTTCTCATCTGTAAAATGTGAGTATTACAGATGTCCTGCAGAATTGTCCAGTGGATCAAGGTGGGACAGTGGATGTGATCAGAGCTTTGTAAATTACAAAATGAGATGCTTGTGTGTGAGATAATCGTAGTTTCCTGAGCTATGTCCTGGAGTTCTGGAAGTCATCTGGTGAGATGGTAGATGGGAAAGTTCTGTGAGGGGATGAACTCTCAGCATCTTCTTGGTGGTGGTGGTCTTGCTCAAGACTTAACAAAATGTCTCCGACAGCAGAAAGCTAGAACGGCTTGACAGAGCAGTGCAGGGGGTTCATATTCCAAGAAGAGGTTTCATTTAGAAGAGAAATGGCTTAAAATAGAAGTAAACCATTTATAGTAAATATTGAGGGGAAGGGATTTGATTAGGCCCTTAATTTGAAAAACAGAACTAAAAATTATGATGAGAAGTGTATTGTATATTATATTTAACAAAATTTAAGTGGTAGCTACAACTCTGCTCCAGTTCCTAGCTCGAACAAAGTGTTAATATATTTTTTGCATAATTATTTTGACACAATGATTGCAGAAAGGGACAGTTTTCTCATTTGACTTTCCCAGCAGGCTCATAGGGAAAGTTATTTTGGCAACACTTGGAGAGGACTTCATGGGTTTTCCCAATGATCTCTTTGGAAGAGCCTGGTGGATTTTTTTCCTCCTCCTTATTAACTAAGTAACTCTAGCACTCTTCAGGTGTGATTTAAGTAGTTCTTCAATCTTATGTTTACCAACTTTATGAAAACCTGCTTATTTTGGAATACTAGCTATTCCTCTTTCAGTTGACATGCGCCCTGCTTGCATTGCTTTGTCAGATGCTAAGATAGTCATCCAACCCATAAAGATGTTGACTGGGCATGTTGATGGTTTGGGCTGGACCCTGATTGTAAGTGGGGAGTGGGATTTGTGTAGGCACTGAGTTTAAAAGTGCTCCTCAGGGGGTTACGTTTCCATATGAGGGAGACTCAAAAAACCCTGGAATTTATTTATTAAAAAATTGCATATTTATTCTTGCATGTTTAAACTTCAGTCACTTTCAAAGTACTCTCTGTTTGATGCAACATACCTGTCAAGATGCTTTTTTCCTCTGCTCAAAACAGTTTTTGAACTTGTCAATCTTGATGCCTTTTAGTGCTTCTGTCATTTCTCTGTTTCACCTCTTCTACATCAGCAAAATGTTTCCCTAGGACTTTTTTCATCAGGGAAATAAAGTTGCTTGGGGAGAGAGCAGGTGAATAGGGAGGGTGCTGCATGGGGGAACATGCCATTTTTGGTCAAAAATTGAGTGGGGAGTACAATCCTTAATCACCCATTATGAAATGGGCAAACACGTTGAAAGACTCTCCAGAAAAATTAACTGCCAAACGCACCCTCTCACAACAATGCTATCTGGTACAAGGATGCCAATAGGTTCCTAGAACACTTACCTAATGGGGAGAAGCCCGCCCTCCAAAAGATAATTTCAGTGCTTTTTTGGGGAGTCACCCCATATATTTTGATGACTCTTACTTCACCAAGTGATCTTCTTTTTAAATACAGGGATCAAGGTTATAAATATTCAGTGAGTGACTTCTCTATGATTAAGAAAGCAGGCTGTGGAGTCCATGGCTGGGTTGGAATCCCAGCTTCTATTTTAACCTTCTCTGTGACCCCTGACCAGATTGTTATATTATTGGAGTCTCAACCTTCCTCATCTAGAAAGGGGATAATGTTAATCACTAACTTGTGTCTTTTCATGAGGATTAAATAGGTAGTTGAGGCAAAGAGCTTAGTTTAGTCCCTGGAGCACAGCACACCCTCAACAAGGGTTAACTATTATTATTACTGAGTGATGGTGGTTGTGGTTTTCACCAGAATTTTTTTTTTTTGAGTTGGAGTCTCACTCTGTCGCCCAGACTGGAGTGCAGTGGCCGCTCCCGGCCACCGCAGCCTCAACCTGCTGGGCTCCGGCAATCCTTCCGCCTCAGCCTTCCAAGTAGCCGGAATTACAGGCATGTGCTACCACGCCCAGCTGATTTTTTGATTTATTGTAGAGATGAGGTCTCGCTGCCCAGGTGGGTCTCGAACCTGTGGGCTCAGGCAATCCACTCACCTCAGCCTCCCAAAGGCACGGGATTACAGGCTGAGCCACCGAGCCTGGCTCACCAGAATTTTTTAAATTAAATTTTATTTCATTATTGAGATGTGAGGTGCATGTGAGAATTAACTACATACGTAGGCTGCATGCAGGTAAGTTTAGGCTTCTAACTTGCCCTAACTCCCCCTGGCAGTGGACCAGGTACCCTCTGTGTTGTCACATGCCCCCCACAATTCTCCCTCCCTCCATCCCCTGGCAGTGCCCAGCGACTGCCAATCCCTCCCTTGTGCCAATATGACTAATGTTCAGGGCCCACTTAGGAGTGAGGACATGTGGTATTCAGTTCTTTGTTTCACCAAAAAAATTTTTCAGGGGTGGTTCAGGGGTCCTGCTTTTTTAGCCCACCATGCATGAAAGGGCCTGTTTCTGTTCCCTGTTTCCTGTGCTCACCTTGGCCTTGCCTGGAGATGGGACTGGGAATCCCGTGCCCCTGCATCTCCTGGGCCTTTCGTTGAGAGGCTGGAGTTAGGTAAAGGTTGCACAAAGTCCTTGCTCGTTCTTTTCAGACCCTGCCAGAGTGGAACTAAAACCCTGTTTTTCCGTTCTGTAGTTCATGACTTGATCTGGGTGTGGCCCTCGTGTTCCTCGTCTGTGGCCCAGTGTCTCTTTGGCAGTGCAGTTCATAATGTCAATGGCACTCTATGTCCAAGTGCAAGACCTGCAGCGGGAAGGAGGCATCCCAGAGCCCTATCGAGGTTGGGCCTTTGATAGTGCCAGCGTGCAAGGACTCAGGGTGATGAGAGAGGCTCTGCCCATCTCCAAGAGTGTTTGACTGAGATGCCCAGCCCTGACTACTGCCCCCTACCTGAATCCAACTGCTACCTGAGATTAACTGGGTGCCTTGTGTCTGATGTAAAGAGGAAGGAGGAAAAGGTATGGGGAGAGCTGGTCTTGCAGGCCGATGTGGTCAGCTCAAGAATTAGGCTAGAATCTGTATTCTGCAGGTACAAACATGGTAACAAGATACTTACACACCAGGCACTTAGTAGGTACCCCTGAAATGCTTGTTGAGTGAGTAACTACATCATAATACACGACTCGCTTGAATTCCTCCCATCTGGCTAGGAGCAGAGGATTCCAGGTGAGCCATTGTTGAAAAACCTGTGTGACAAGTTGGAATTATTTAAAAAGCAAAAGCCAGGACCTCCCAGGGTCCACATTTGGCATGCTCTTTGAGTGAGATTGTTCCATACACTGGCAGCGGTTGAGAAATGATTGACAGACATGCCTTATTATTTTTAAATGTGACAATGGATGTTTGGTTCTGTGTAAAACAATTTGAGCAGGAGCCATGTGGTGAGTGTCAGGCACTGTGTTCCATCCTGTTCCCAGGTGTCTTCCTTCTGACACTGGAGCACTGCACAGATTTCTAAAGGTCTCTTGAGGGTCTTGGGGTCTTGCCCATGCAGGACAGGAGGAACTAGAAGAGTAGGCAACACACCTGCAGCCCCGTCTTGGGCAGACATTATTTCCCTCTGTCCTTATCATTCTGCATCTGTGACACTGACCTCTATGCTGGGCTCCTCATCCCTTTCCTGATAGGGTCCTTAGACATCACCGCCAGGCAGTGGCAATGCCCCCAACCCTCTGAGTGACAAGAGTCCTCTTCAGAGGCCAAGACCAGGATCTCACCAGTTCAACTGCACTGACTTTAGAGCGCCTGCGTGCTGTGCCCTTGCCTGGGACACTCTGAGTTCTTGACGTAACTGGTTGATCACGTGCCCTCTAGGGCAGATACCAGAGGCAGTTCAGGGGTCCTGCTTTTTTAGCCCACCATGTATGGAAAGTCCTTTCCCTGCTTTTAGTGCTCACCTAGACCTCGCCTGGAGAGGGAGCTGGGAATCCTGTGTCCCCACATCGCCTGGACCTTTTGTTGAGATGCCGGAGTTAGGAAAAGCTTGTGCAAAGTCCTTGCTCTTCCTGTTTAGACCCTGCCAGAGTGAAACTAAAACTCTGTTTTTGCCACTCTAGTTTGTGGCTTGATCTGGGCGTGGCCCTCGTGTTCCCTTGACATCCTCACCCTCTGTCAGGAAGGGCACTGAAGAAGGTAAAGATGTCTGTTTCATGTATTAACCTGGGCGAAATCTGAAGGCTTTAAAAAAAAAAGTCACTGTCAAGTAGATTCTGTCCACTGTTCCCTGGGGATACTGCAGTGCCCTGAACAGTACTGCTCCCTGCCCTTGTGGAGATCACTGTCTTCAGGGAAAGATAGTCAGCCATTGTAAAAGAGTCAGGAAAGAGAAGCAGGGGGGTCTTTGGCTTGTCCAGCTGGAGTCAACCCTGCTCTGAACAGTCAGAGGAGTATGACCCAGGAGCTGGTGATTTAATTATTCGACATAGCTACCACGATAACAGCATACTGAGCACCTACTGTATCCAACTGTATCCAAGCTTTATGCAAACAGCTGGCATACCTGAACTCCTTTATTCCTCCCAGCCCCTAAGAGATGGGTATTACAGTCAGTCCTATTTGATGGGGGGGAAGGTGCCAGAAGAATCCATACACATAACTGGCAAGTACGCATAGCTGGCACGTGACTGCCGTGTGTGTGCACGGACATGTGCCCAGGCTCAGGTAGGGTGAGGCTCAGGGAGACCCTCGCCTTCTCTGCTGTTCTTCTGCCAAAGAGGGACACGTCCCCAGGATGTTTGCGAGTTTTATTCCGCTTGGGCAGTGACCCAGGCTCCGTTAATCCACGGCCGGATGGGAAGAGCTGCTGGCAGAGGGAAGGGCCACACATCATTGTCCCTGTCCCTGAAGCATACCTCTCCAGAAGTTCCGGGGTGGGGTGGGAGCTTGGCTGTGAGCACAGGCCTTCCTTTATCCCACCTCAACCTCCGATGGGCCGGAGGAAGGCCGTGCATAGTTGCCAGCTGGAGGTGACGGCCATCACAAACAAGGACTTCTCCAAGGAGGAAGTACAAAGGCGCCATCCGGAAAGTATCCGGGGAGTAGTTGTCTGAACAGGGTCCGCTGGAGAAATACAAAGAAAGAAATGAGCGGCCGGGGAAAGGCCTTCACAGGGCCCTTCCTGAAGGTGGCCTAGAAGGAACTTGGTTGGGGTGGGGCCAGAGGTGTCTGACCACCACACTGCATTCTGGGTTCTTTTCTTGGGGATGTGAGAAAAGGGAGGTTTCTATCCTAGAAGGAAAAGTTCCTGAGTGGTTTGAAAATTCCAAAGTTGCCATACCTTGGCTGCTTTCTGTATGTTAGACATAATGCTCAATGTTGTCCAAACGTCATCCTGCAAACCTCCCAACAGCTTTATAGGTGGGGACTGTTATCATCCCCATTTTACAGAGGAAGAAACTGAGGCATAGCGTGATTCATCAACACATCAAGGTTATGGAACTGGCAAATGGCAGTGCAAGTCGTTCAGTGGTCATGGCGAAGTCCTTTCTTCTCCCTGTGCCTCAGTTTTTCTGTCACCACAATGATGACTGGACGCAGTGATTTCTAAAAGTCCTTTGGGTACCAGATTTGCATGTTATGTCCCGGGGACCTGCAAGGCCATGTCTGTACAGAAGCAGGTCCTCTTGGGCACCTGAGTTTTTGACACCCCTACCAAGTTCTCTTCCCCCTCATCACACCTGTTTCTGAGCAAGCCTCCTAAATCTCCTTTTGTTTACAACATTTCCTACCTTACAGCTGTGGGAAGGTTTTGTTTGTTTTTAATGTTTTCCAACTTCGGGCTTGTAAAACTCCCTTTTCCCTTTCCTCTGAAAGCATTCTGCCTTTCATCCCACTCTGCGGGGGCTTGTCCTAGCCAAGCAGGCTGACCCTCAGCCCAGGCAGGCTGCATCTGCCTTCTAATGTATCCTGAGCAAATGTCCCAAGGACTTGCCCAAGGTCACACCATTGGTGAGTGGCTATGCCAGGCTGGGACCTACATCCAGCTCTGCTGTTCAGCACACAGTAGGACCTCGGGAGTGTGGCTTTCTTTCCCCCTCATTACGCTGGCTTTCCTTCCCTTTGCTTCCTGTTTGCCGATAGAAGGCAGAGTGGAGCTCGAGGTGGGGTTGGCTGCTCTAGGCCACTGGATGGAGGCTCCCAAGCTCTCCTGCTTTTGAAAGAGCTGGTCTGCTGCACAGGCATGTTTATTGCAGCATAATTCACAATAGCAAAAACATGGAACCAGCCATGCTGCCCATTGAAACTGGACTGGGTTAAAAAAAAAGTACATATACACAATGGAATATTACACAGCCATAAAGAAAGACAAACATATGGACTTTGCAGCAACTTGGGTGGATTTAGATAATACTCAATAATACTCAGTGATATGTCACAGAAACAAAAAACAGAGTACCACATGTTCTCACTCATAAGTGGACCCTGAACATTTACCATAATACTATAAGAAAGGGATTGGCAGTAGTGGTATGTTGTTGGGGTGGGGAGAGGGGGGAGACACAACATCAATTAGGGTACCTGATCTCAAACCAGGCAAAGTGGGGACCAAAGGAAGGCCCAAACTTTACCTGTAGGATGTCCACTTGTATACCTAATCCTGAATTGTACCACACATCTTTAAAATTAAAAAAAGAAAAGAAAGAGCTGTTCTGATTGGGTAGCTCCACCAGCCCCAACACCACAACCAACAGCAGCTTCCTCAGTAACCCCCTGTTTCCTCAAAATAACACTCAACATTTTGCCCATCAAAAAGGGTGGTAGGACCAGGCACGGTGTCTCAAGGCTATAATCCTAGCACTTTGGGAGGCCAAGGCGAGAGGATTGCCTGAGTCCAGGGGTTCAAGACCATCCTGGGCAACTTGGTAAGACCTCATCTCTACAATAAATCAAAAAATTAGCCAGGCGTGGTGGCGCACACCTGTAGTTTCGACTACTTGGAAGGCTGAGGTGGAAGGATTGCCTGAACCCAGCAGATAGAGGCTTTGGTGGCCGTGAATGTGCCACTGCACTCCAATCTGTGTGACAGAGTAAGATTTCAACTCAAAAAAAAAAAAAGAGGGTGGTAATCTATATGGGTGCCATCTTCTGGGCCCCTTCTGATGTGGGGGGCTCATCTTTGCTGCTTAAAGCACCTGCTTTATTGCCCACTCCAGGTCATTCCTCTGGGATCTCATGGAAAAGGTCTCAGCCAAGGCCAGGAATGGTGGTTTATGCCTGTAATCCCAGCACTTTAGGAGGCCAAGATAGGAGCATTGCTTGAGACCAGAAGCTCAAGATCAGCTTAGGCAACTTGAGAGACCCCCAACTCTAACAACATTTTAAAAAACAAAGTAAGCAAGTAAGAAACAATAAGTGAGACCTCACAGTGACTTGGCCAGTTGCAGTGAGTGGTTCATGCCTATAATCCAAGCTCTTTGGGAGGCCAAGGTGGGAGGACTGCCTGAGTCCAGGAGTTTGAGACCAGCTTGGTCAACAAAGCGAGACCTTCTTTCTACAAAAAATTGAAAAGAAATTAGCCAGGCATAGTAGTTGCGGGCCTGAGCTCAGGAGTTCAAGTTATAGTGAGCCATGATTGAACCAGTGCACTCCAGCCTGGGCAACAGAGCGAGACCCCATCTAAAAACAAAAAACAAAACCCTTAACCAAACTGGACATTAAATACTAGAGGAGGCTGGGCTCAGTGGCTCAGCCTGTAATCCCAGCACTTTGGGAGGCCGAGGTGAGTGGATTGCCTGAGCCTGCGGGTTCGAGACCAGCCTGGGCAGCTTGGTGAGACCTCATCTCTATCATAAAAATAAAAAAATTAGCCGGGCATGGTAGTGCACGCCTAGTTCTGGCTACTTGGAAGGCTGAGGTGGAAGGATCGCCAGAGCCCAGCAGGTCGACACTGGGGTGGCCGTGAGACAAAGTGAGACTCCAACTCAAAAATAAATAAGTAATAAGTATGTACGTATACGGAACATGTTGGTTCACATACTGGAAAAGCCCAGGTCAAATCGCTGTTAGATGTAGACTCCGGTCATGCCATCAGTAGTTCGTTTCTCTCCATCTCCTGACTCGGTTGCTGCTATGTTGGCATCGTTCTCAGTTTGCAACTGATGGTCTTCTAGGATTGAAGAAAAATGCAAAAAGAGCTCTCTCTAGCATGGCTTGGTCAGAAGTCCTGAGGCTGACTTTCACTAGCCCGTATTGGATCCCTTGCCTGTCCCGGGACCAGAAGCAGGGGTTCACGGGCATATGTGGGCTCGGCCGGGTTCACATTGACACGCCCATCTCTAGAGCTGATGTGAAGTCACCTCCCCACCAAAGCCACGGTTAGGGACTCTTAGAGGGGGGCTTCCCAGGAGATGTTCTCACCACAAAAGGTGGAAACGGGTGCTTGTGGCAAAAGTCCAACAACTGCCCTCTGCCCCTTCCTTGCTGGTCCCCGGGTCCAGGCCAGGAGTCTGCCTTTCAGCAGTTCTGTTTTCCTCTACCTCGAGAGGGAGGGCATCTGGCCAAGGGCAGAGCAGGAGGGGAGGGGAGCAGAGGATGACCTGTCATTATCACAGTCATTCATTCATTCACTCATTCATTCTTCTCAACTATGCACTCAACAAATGTTTATTGAGCATCTAAGAAGTTGCAAACAATGAGCTTAATTAGGGTTTCCCAAGCTTCAGTCATTGGCGCGCCCTCTTCCCGACTTTTGCCAACAGAAGCAGAATGATGATATCAATTCCTAGCTAGACAGCTCGTGGGAAGGCTATGAGTCCTGGGTCTGTTCTTTCTTAATTTAAAGAGGAGCCTGGCAAATGTGGGAGGAGTTAAAGACACAGTAGTGCCAGACTGAGATCCTCTCTTGACTGAATCTGAGAAGCAGATGGGAAATGACAAGGGACCAGCATTCTTACTAAGAGACCCAGTGCTGAGCCTACCTTGCACATGCACCCCATAAAGTCATACTGCGTGGCCCCAGAGACACCGTGCACACCCAGGAGACATAAGCTATGGATGGCATTCAGAAATGTATCAGACATAGAGCTTGCCTCCAAGTGACTTCCACTCTAGCAGGAGAGAGGAGAGCAGAGTGCTAGTGAAGTGTCACACATCAGGGTGTGATGGAAGGAGAGTGCAGATGAAGGGCTGGGGGAGGTTGAGAGGGTGCTCCTGGGGCCTGGCAAGGGCTTCAGGGAGGAGGCGGCATTTGCAGCAGGCCTGGATGCCTGCAGAGGATTTGATCTCCAGAGAAGGAGGTCATTCATTCATTCACTCATTCATTCTGCTCAACCATGCTCTCAGCAAATGTTTATTGAGCATCCAAGACGTTGCAAACAATGAACTAAATTAGGAATTCTCAAGCTTCAGTCATTGACGCACCCTATTTCTGATTTTTGCCCAACAGGAGCAGAATGATGTTATTGTTTCCTAGCTAGATAGCTCATGGGAGGTCAGGCTTCCCAGGCAAAGGTAAAGCAAGAGAGGCAGGGAGGTAGGGGGCTTAGAGAACAGCAAGGCTGTTTCCATGCCAAGTGCTGCCTCGGTCCTAATGGTGTTAAGCAGACTTTCTGCTCAGAGCTAAGACAGGTATCTACCTGGTGACTGGCTGCCTCTTGGCACCCTCTCCACCCAGGATACCCCTGTTTGCTCCATACTCTGTGCAGACCCTGCAGTGACAGCTGGTGGGTTAAGAGGAACACAGGCTCTGGAGTCAGGCCCATTTGGATTCAGATCTCAGAGCTGCTCCTGACCAGCTGTGAGACCTGTTATCCTGTTCATCAGAGGTAATCTGAGCACTCACCTCACAAGGTGACTGGGAGCATCCGATGGAAGAAGGTCCCACACATGGCAAGGACTCAATAAACATCAGTGAGCGTGGGTTTTAAAATATCACTCCAAGCTGAACGTGGTGGCCCACACCTGTAATCCCAGCATTTTGGGAGGCTGAGGCAGGAGAATCTCTTGAGGCCAGGAGTTTAAGACCAGCCTAAGCAAAAAAGCAAGACCTCATCTCTACAAAAAAAAAAAAAAGAAGAAAGAAAGAAGAAACAGCCAGATGCGGTAGTATGTGCCTGTAGTCCCAGCTTCTTGAGGGGGCTGAGACAGGAAGATCGTTGAACCCAGAGGTTGAGGCTACAGTGAGCCATGGTTATGCCACTGCACTTCAGCCTGGGTGACAGAGTGAGTGAGATCCTGTCTCAAAATAAATAAAATAAAATATGACTCTACATGTGCTTATTGAATACTTCTAACTGAAATCCATTTGACTTCCCAAGCTTTCTGGGCCTTAGTTTCATCATCTGAAAAATGAGATTTCCATTTCAGGTGACCCAATATTGCTTGCAAAGTAAAAACCACATAGTATGCCTGCCACAAATATTTCCTTTGCCTGGGTGGCTTCAGCTGTGCTATGATTTGATCCCATAACTATTCATATATCATTCATTGAGCACCAATTCGGTATCAGGCTTGTCTGTACTTTTTTTTTCAAATTGTTACAATAACTCTGCAAGGTACTGATATTGTTGTTCCTATTTTATTGCTTGCATTGATTAAGAGAACAAAACCCAGAACCTACCTGCCTGGATTCAAATCCCAGCTCTGCCACCTTCCAGCTGTAGGGAACCTGGCTTAACCTCTGCATGCCTCAGTTTCCATCTGACATGTGCATAATAATCTCTAAATATACAAAACAGTGCCTTCTCACAGGATCGCTGTGAGGATTAAGTTGAGTTAATACAGGTAACTCTTAGGTCAGTGCCTGACACACAGTAATGCTCTCTAAATGAGAACTGTGAATGTGACTGTTATTATTACTAATAGGGTGAAGTTACTCCCTCATCGGTCATTGACTGAATGCAGATTCGAACCCAGACCTGCATGTTCCAAAGCCCACGTTCCTTCCACCACTGGCAGCTTTCCTGCTACTCTGAATGCCCTTCCCGGTATTCTGGGCCCTTCTAGAGGGTCCAGGACACCCCCTCCCATGCTGACTCTGGTCTCTTGGCCTCCTCAGACCCCCCCTGAGCAGGTTGCTCACCTCCTCTCCTGCATTCCCTAAAGAAGAGGCCAAGGCTGAGCCTCCCTTCCTCCCCAGTCTTCCCTGGAGGTACTGGTGACTAGCCTGGCTTTCCCTTCCAGACTTTTCTTCCAGTCTCATTATATCCTCACAGACCCTGAGGCAGTTCTTGCCCTTTGCATAGAAAGTTCTTGAGTAAAGCGACAAGATACTGTTAATGTGAAAACGTGTACCAGCCTTGCCCCTGGGGTCAACTAGCTTCTGTGGTCAGCCTGCCTCTGGGGTCAGCCTGCTTCTGGGGTCAGCCCGCCCCTGGCGTCAGCCAGCCGCTATGGTCAGCCTGCTGAGGTCTTATTGAGCCTCTGCCTCTCTTAGGTCTCCTGTTGCCCTTCTCCCGCCTAACGCCCAGGGAGCCTGACCTTCTGTGCACCAGGACTGTGGTCTGCAGGACTGTTCCCTCACAGTCATGTGCCATCAGGCCAGTCAAACACTTCTCGAAACCTTAGTGCGTGGTTGCGAAGGTTAAATACACAGCATTATTTACTTGGCCTGGCCACTGCCAACTCAGGACCCAGGCTACTTCCTGCATCCTTTGTAGAAGCTCCCTGGGGTGGCCCAGCATGCAGATTTTGCCTTTCTGGATCCTGTGGCACCTGTCATGAGAGTGTCATTTGGAATGACATCTTCATTGATTTCATCCCTCCACTATATACAATCTTGGATGAATGAATATGATTGTGTGTTTATTTCCAGCTGGCTTTAAGCTCATTTGTAGTACTTGGGGCTGGGTGTATAGTAGCTACACAAATGATATTTGGTAATTACCTTAGGTTACTTCCCTAAATGAGTGTTCTCTCATCTTTTGTTCTTAAATACTGACGCACTGAAACAGACAAATCAGGGGCTTACTGTTGAATCCTTTCTCATTGGCTTGTATTTTCTCCAAGGAAGAAATTTAAACTATTTGGGCCCGGCAGACTGGGGCAGGAGGACTGCCTGAGATCAGGAGTTCGAGACCAGACTGGGCAACAAAGTGAGACCAGTTTCTACAAAAAATAGTCAAATTAGTTGGGCATGGCTGCGCATGCTGTAGTTCCAGCTACTGGAGAGGCTGAGATGGGAGGATTCTCTGAGCCCAGGAGGTCAAGGCTGTAGTGAACCATGATCACACCGCTGCATTCCAGCCTGGGAGACAGAGTGAGACCCCAACACAAACAACCCTGGCATTTCAGCTGAGAACCGAAGGGCAGAAGGAGCCATCCTTGCAAAACGCATCCAGGGTGGGAGACTTGTGTGAGTAAAGGCTCCGAGGTGAGAATGAGGATACAGCATTCTGAGAGTTGAGGAAAATGAGGCTGGAGGCCAGAGAAGGGGCTGTACAGGCTGCAGCAAGGAGTTTCATTTCATCTCGCTTTGGTGGGAAGACTGAAGGGGTCTTGAAAGGGCTGAAGCAAGACAGTGACAAGAATGGATTTATGTGTTGCTGTTGTTTTTATTGTGGGAGGCAAGGGAGTGAACAGGAAGAAGGAGGTGGAACTGAGAAGGTAAACTGAAGAAGTGAGGCGAGGGGACTGCAGAGTGGGGAGAGAGACAGACAGACAGATAGACAGACAGACGGAGGGCGGGAGGGAGGGAGAGTGAGCCTGAGAGAGCCAGAAGGATACAGAGGGAGCCAGAGAGAACGACAGAAAGAGGGAGGCAGAGACAGACAGCCAGGGAGAGAGAATCAGAGACAGAGGAAAACAGACAGAGACAGAGACAGAAACAGAGAGTCAGAGAGAGAAAGAGAGAGGGAGAGAGATGGAGAGACAGAGGGAGCCAGGGAGGGTGAGATGTCAGCAGTTCAAATGGAGCAATCTAGGAGCCTCTGGAAATCCATCAGTTGAAGATCCAGACTGTGGCCTGTGAAAACACAGCACTTGAGATCAGTTTCCCTATCCATGTAGGGCATGGCAAGTGAGCAGCAAGGTAAGAGCCTTGGTTCATAAACCCGCAGTCTCCCCAAAGCCACTGGGAGCTCTTTCTACCAATCAGACTCGTTATGTTGCCACAGAGGGTATATACTGGAAAGCTTTGTTCTGGGGAGAAAGTGGAAGGAAGCAGAGGGGCGCATGCTTCCTGAACCCCGTCCAGCCCCAGAAGCTCGGCTGCATGAAGCCCACTGAGGCTGAGTTCCAAGCTCTGTGAGCCTGGGTCCTGCTAGTTCCAAAGCCTTTGCCACTCCCCTGACCCCTGGACTCCCGTGTTAGTGTCCATGGAAAAGATGCCATCGTATGTCTAACAAGCAAAGGTCTAACAAGTCAACTGAGCTGGGAGAATTCCATGGCCGCACCCTGCTCTGATCTGGGACTTGCATGGGGTAATGGAGTCAACCTTGGCTCCCATGTAACTGGAACCTATAGACAATCCACAGGGATCCTTTCCACCCTCAGGTGTGACTTCCTACCTTAGGACTTTTGAGCAGAGCTAGCCAAGGACAGAGAGCGCACATGCCTGAGAGTTGGCTTCTATGTGATGATGATTATACTAATGAAGATGAAACAGGAGCAGAAGACAGAGGCCTCTGTGGGTTCCCCAGTGGGTATCCATTCCCAAGGGAAGGAGAGTTGGCCATTGTACACTTCTCCAGTTACAGCTGGGAATAAGGGGGAGGCCCATGAGACAATTCCTGGTAGAGGGTTCAGAGCAGTGGGCCAGCACTCCTGTGGCCCATGTCCAATAATCCCAGCCCAGCCCAGAAGTCTGGGAGACCCATCAGTTTAGGAAAGGGCTCCCAGGGCTCTGAGTGTCAGTTTGCCCATCTGTAAAACAGGGGAATAATAATAGCAGCCACGATGCTGCCGTGTGATGGTTTTGAGAATCAGATAAAGCCAAGAATCCAAAAGCACTTTGAGGAACCTTAAGTGTTTCTTCAGTCACAGATTTCTCTTTGTTGGAATGAGCAACACTTGGAGGGTAGAGGGCCTTGCTGGACATTCCAATGAAATATTTGCTCTGTTTGTTCTTTCGTGAGTTTATTTATTCATTCAGTGAACATTCACTTGGTGTCCATGCGTATAAGATGCTGAGGTTATAGCTATTCATACGATACGAAGATACTGCCCCCCCTCACACACACTTCTTGGGCTAATTGGAAATTCATACATTCTCCCCTGGCACTGGAGCTGAATGCGTCTGCCAACCTGTGGGTTTCTTTTCCGTGTGGCTCACCATCTGGAGTGGCAACCTGGCTTCTGTGTGTGTGTGTGTGTGTGTGAGGGTATTGTGTTCCCTTTCTGTGCCTGAGCAGCTGAATGAACAGAGAACAGGAGCAAAGGCAGAGAGGACAATGCCCAGAAGTCATCCTCACAGCAGGAATGAATAATTCATATTGTGGCTGCCTGTTCCAGGGCTTCCCAAAATAGCTGTTTTAATTGCTTATTTGTTTCGCTGCTGACTTTCATCCAGCTGCCTTTAGCTCGGAACACTTTGGTGTTTCACGTTGACTTGCAGGTAGGGCTTCCCTTCAGGGAACAACATTCTATTTATTTTCTTCTTTAAAAAGAAATGATGGGAGAAAAATAAACCCATAAAGAGTCATGCTTTTCAGAGGTGAAAACTGTTTTCTTTTCAACTCCTGTGCAGAGCTCCTTTGTAATCAGTTACTGTAGGCCTCTGAGGTCTTGAGAAACAAAGTAACAGTTGGATGGACAGACAAGGTAAGCTTCTGGCTGGATCAGTGTGCCCACTACCATGCGATCAGCAAACCCTTGGGAGTCTACAGATAGGATCACTACACATAGCTGGGCAATGGCTGGCTTATGGTTTTTCAAACAGGTAGCAGGAAGGCCCTACGTAGGGGACCAGTGTCCTGTCTCCCTGGGACTCTAACTGAACACCTCAGGCAGGCCATGCACAGCTCAGTTTATCTTTTTAAAATTTTATTATATATATATATTTACTTATTTACTTATTTATTTATCATTATTTTTTGAGTTGGAATCTCACTCCATCGCCCAGACTGGAGTGCCGTGGTACACTCACAGCCACCCCAGTGTCAACCTGCTGGGCTCAGGCAATCCTTCCACCTCAGCCTTCTGAGTAGCCGGAACTACAGGCACATACTACCACATCCGGCTAACTTTTTTATTTATTGTAGAGATGAGGTTTCATCAAGTTGCCTAGGCTGTTCTCGAACTTGTGGGCTCAAGCAATCCTCTCACCTCGGCCTCCAAAGTGCTGGGAGTATAGGCTTGAGTCACCACACCTGGCCTATTTTTTTTTTTTTTTTTTTAATGAAGTAGAGATGAGGTCTCACTATGTTGTCCAGGCTGATCTTGAACTCCTGGGCTCAAGTGATCCTCTTGCCTCGACTTCCCAAAGTGCTGGGATTCCAGGTGTGAGCCACCATGGCCAACCCTTGGGGAGTTTATCTTTTTTTATTTTTATTAAGTAGAGACAAAGTCTCACTATGTTGCCCAGGCTTGTCTTGAACTGGGCTCACACAGTTCTCACAGCTCAGTTTAGAAAGGGTGTCTGAGTGGTCCTGGCGGAAGGGCCTGCTATATACAGTAAGGAGATGTCAGGAAATGTGGCGTTGAGAGAATGAATGAGTGACCAGAGAAGCAGCTAAGTGTCAAGGAACTGGCTTGCCTAGGAGGATCCACTCCTTTGTAGCTGCATGACCTTAAACAAGTCCTTGGTACACAGTTGTGGACACTCAGCACTGAGATGTTCCTTAGCAATCATGGTGTCGCCTTCTTGTGGTGGAGATGGGAGAACAGCAGCCCAGGGAGTACTTGGGCATAGTCACTCGATGGTACAGCTGAGAACTGAAGCCAGTTGTATTTGCCTCTCAACTAGCTGAGTGTCCTTGGAGGAATCAGTTAACCTCACTCTGCTTCAGTTTCCACATCTATAAAATGGAGCTAGTAATAGTACTTACAAGATTATTTTAAATAAGCTAATATATTGCATTGGATATAACTCTAAGTGGTATGTATTGAAAGGTGCAATTTGATGGGTTTTGGCATACCTATCTAAATGTATGAGACCATAGGTTTTGACATACCTATCTAAATGTATGAAACCATCATCTTCATCAGTATAACCAACAGTCCTGGCATCACCAGAACTTTCCTTGTGTCCCTTTGTAATACTCCTTCCCCCATCTTCAGGCAGCCACTGATCTGCTTTCTATCCCTGTAGATTAGTGTGTATTTTCTAGAATTTTCCATAAATGAAATCATACAGTATAATCTCTTTTTATTCCCTTGTTTCTTTTATTGAATAAGTGTCTGAGATTCATCTATGTCATTGCATGTGCTAATAGTTTGTATCTTTTAATCGCTGAGTATGGATTGTATGGGAATGCCACATTTGTCCGTCTACCTGTTGATGGACATTTGAGTTGTTTCTAATTTGGGGTTACTACACGTCAACATAACATTGATTCTAAGAAGTGCCATTGTTTCATGTGCCTTTAGAAAGGGAAAATGATGCCAATTAAAGTATAGCCCAGGGCTTGGTGGCTCAGCCTGTAATCCCGTGCCTTGGGAGGCTGAGGTGAGTGGATTGCCTGAGCCCGCGAGTTCGAGACCCACCTGGGCAGCAACCTCATCTCTACAATAAATTAAAAAATCAGCCAGGTGTGGTAGCGCATGCCTGTAATTCCGGCTACTTGGAAGGCTGAGGCGGAAGGATCGTCGGAGCCCAGTAGGTGGAGGCTGTGGTGGCCGGGAGCGGCCACTGCACTCCAGTCTGGGTGACAGAATGAGACTCCAACTCAAAAAAAAAAAAAGTATAACCCAATGTTTTTTATTAACTAGAATATTTATTTCATGCTTGTCAATAAATCTTTCCAACTTAGATTTTTTTTTTAACTCACGTATCACTTTCATGCATACAAAAAAACAAAGAAATATGTAAGCAAAATAAAGCTTTGGTGTCCCTAAAATATCTTCCCATTCAGAATCCACTTCTTTGGAGTTGCTTTTTAACTGAGTTATTGATGTCTGTGCTTTTAATATTGTCTGTTGTGCCCTTAAGAGTGTTAGTCATGCAGTCTTGTTATAAGAACCCACAAAGGGACTTGGAGCTTTTGCTGCTGGGTTCTGAAGCCAACTCGGCAGTTCTGCAGTGAGCCAGCTTTGGACTCTTGCCTTGAGAATGTTGCTAAACAGGTCCGTTCATTGGCTGCTCCATGCCTCTCCACAGCCCTTTGGTTTCTAAGGGTTAGAAATGCTCCATCTTGTCTCTGGGATTTTATCCTAACCCTATGACATCCATGGCACCAGGGGTGATGCCGATGCCTTTGATGTCTGTGCTACAGTGACAACCCCATCAGGACCCAGCCCAGCTGACAGCAATTGTAAGATGTCAGCAGAAATTGCACACATCCCAATTTCAGAGATGTGGATTAAGTTTAAAAACGTGCGTCTTAGAATTGCCAAAATAGAGTCTATGTAAGGGACCTTGGACAGTGCCTGGCACTTTGCAGATACTCAATGAAATTTCCCTTTTATTTTTATTATTGCTATTACTATTAAGCATCAATTTTCTGTTGATTAAATGGGTGTGGTGGTACCTGGCTCACAAAAGTATCCTGGGGATAAAGGAAATGATTTAGGCTCAGTGCTCACCTGTAATCCCAGCACTTTGGGAGGCTGAGGTGGGAGTATCACTTGAGGATGGAGTTCAAGACCAGCCTGGGCAATATAGTGAGACTTCATCTCTACAAAAAAGAAAGTTACAAGGAAATGATTTGTTTCACAAGAAGCATATGGTCCTGTACCTACTACTTAATCCGTCCTGAGTGGAAAGATGCTCTTGACCTTTCTGACAGGTGGGCCAGAAATCAGACTCCTGAAGGCTTATGTGGCAAAAGAGACCTTAGAGATGTTGTAGTCCAGCCCCCCACCCCTCATTTTGCAGGTGGGAATCTAAAGCCCAGAGAAGCCAGGTGCCTTGTCCAAAGATTCAAACCCAGATCTCCTCACTCCCTTGCTAATACCCTGTCTAAACCATGCTATCAGAGACGGGGCCCTGAGTTACACAGGATGCCAGAGAATCCCCACAGGCTAATTCCGTTTCTCGAAGGACCAACTCCTCAAACTCAGTGGTGAGGGTCAGAGCTCAAGGAGCAGAAGCTTCCAGAATGCCCAGACGCCAGGGTAGGATGGGCTGTTGCCTCTGCTCTTATAGCTGAGGAGACTCTTGCACAGCCCAGCACATGGGGTGAGGCCCTAAATACCCAGCTCATGGGACTGGAAGGAAGGAAGCTGGAGGTGAGTATCCTCAGTGTCCCAGATATGGAAAGGAGGAGGCGTCAGGCCTGCCTGGGGTTGTGTGCCATTGAGTAGTTCCTGTGCACCAATTCATTCAATCACTGCAAGAACCCTGGGGACAGGTTTTCTTGACTGCTTTGTAACTATGGGGAAACTGAGGCTCAGAGCCGGGGGAAGAGTATACTAAGGTGACACAGCTAGGAAGGATGAAACTGAGAGCCCATCGGTCCCGTTGGCCTTTTCTTTAGGGCTCAGAGCTTCTGTAGCCTAACTCCTACCTCAGAAGTGAGAAGGAAGCTGGGAGTGAGCTGGGTGAAGGGCAAACAGGTATGCCTGGGCTCCGTTCTGCCGTGGTGCTAGGCTTTTAGGAAATGATCCTCCGAGGAGATAACCAGTAAAAGGAAGAGCCTATTTCCCAATCTCATCTCTCCACAAGTGAGAGCTTTATAATTCTATCCTGGTTGCTACCCAGTGATACCTCTCCTGGCCCAATAAGGTTAGTTAGCCAGGGAAATACCGTCAATAACGGTTTCTGGGAGGCTGTTCAGATGCTTGGTGAATTTCAGATGGAGTCAAACCCAGCTCCAGTCTGATTTGATCTCTTGGTGTTGTATGTGTGATGCAGTGCTGGGGGAGTTGGGGGCTAGGTTTTAGTCTCTCCTCTGCCACTGAGTCCTTGGCTGGCTCTGTGCATGTCTTTTCTCCCTGCCTCAGTTTCCTCGTCAGGAAAGCAAAGGGGTTGATTTGTCAGATTCCTTTTAATTTTAACAATCTTTAATACCTCTGCATCAGGGCATCATTTGGACAGCAGTGTTAATCATGAATCACTCACATTCATGGAGTATCAGTGTACTCAAGAACTGTTTCGGGCATTATCTCATTTATTATCGCTTTCTCTTCAAAGAGCACTGAGAGGAATCTCTGAGTGGGCCCCACCTGCAAGGGTTATTACAAAGGCCAAGTGAGTAAACATATCTATAAAGTGCTTGGTACAGTTGCTGGTGCATAGTGAGTGCTCAGTAAGCATGCTATTCTTTTTCCTGTTTTGCAGATGTGAAAACTGAGCCAAAGAGAGTTCAAATATCTTTCCCAAGGTCACACAGCTAGAAGAATGGCAGAGGCTGTATCCCAAGCCAGAGTCTGGCTATCCTCTTAACCACTGCCCTATGCTGCCTTTTAACAAGACAAGGGGCAAGAGTGAGACATCAGAGAGCAATGAGGACTAGAGAATGCCTGCTTCCAATGGCATACTAATTCCACTTTTAAAATATAGCAGTAGCTGGGCTCGGTGGCTCAGCCTGTGATTCCACGCTTTGGGAGGCTGAGGTGAGTGAATTGCCTGAGCCTGCGGGTTTGAGACCTGCCTGGGCAACTTGTCGAGACCTCATCTCTACAATCAATCAAAAAAATTAGCCGGGCACGGTAGCACGTGCTTATAGTTCCAGCATCTTAGAAGGTTAAGGCGAAAGGATCGCCGGAGCCCAGCAGGTCGAGGCTGCAGTGGCTGGGAATGTGTCACTGCACTCCAGTCTGAGCGACAGAGTGAGACTCCAACTCAAAAATAAATAAATAAATAAAATATAGCAGTGTACAGTATATCCCCTACATACAAAACTTCAAGTTGCAAACTTTCAAGGATGTGAGTGTGCAGTCATGTCCAGTCACGTAAGTTAGTTCACATATCTGGTGTACAGTGTCACATGTGTGCATCCTCTACAAGTGGTTGTGCTTTTGTGTACTTTACTGTACAGTACTGTACAGAGTATAGTAGTACATCATCTTTATTTCAAGCCCACGATGTCCAGAAGCAAGTGTACATGGTACTGTATAGCTGATTGTGTTAGGTGGGTATCTAGGCTCACTTTGTTGGATTTATGAACAAAATGGGACTTACAAATGTGTTCTCAGAACAGAAATTGTTCGTTATGTAGGGGACTTACTTTAATAGATCAATAAACATACCTGCATGTTGCTTTGGCCCCCAGGTAGCCAGTTGGCCATACCTACTCTAAACCATGATCTGATTCTCAGAACTGTAATCTTCAGTTCCAGCAGGCAGCCCACAGAGAGGACTAGCAGCACAGACTCCCTGCTGAGCTGGAAGAAAGCACAGAAAAAAACAGGCACAGAGACTCCAGAGGGAGGTGGAGGGAGGGAATGGCCCAAGGATGCAATGTGTGATCCCAAGAACTCAGCAGGAGCAGAGTGAAGACACCATCCAAGATCTGCCAGGGGAAGCTGAGCCCCTGGTTTGTGGGGCCCTGAAGACAAGGAGGTTTGGAGTGGCAGGGCAGTCTGGAACCTTCCTTCCAGTTCTCCCTCCTCTTCTTTTCCCCATAAAAAAATTCCAGGAATGGGAGTGACTAGGCTAAGAAAGCTTCCAGATGAACCAAAGTAGGGGTCTAGGGTCGAAAAGCCAGAATGTTGAGACAGGTGTTTTGAGAGTGGAGAACGGGAGGAAAGGAGGGAAGTGTTTAAGAGGAGAGCTTGGGAATTCCAGGTGTAAATGCCTTCTCCTTCAGGGAGCAGATTTTGAAAATGGAGACCCATTCAGCTGCCATCTTCTACCCTCTTCAATTTAAATTTCTAGAAAGAGAGAGCGTAAGCAGTTCCAGCTCCTCCAGGAAGTGATGTGGTGGGGTGCAGTGCAAGGCTTATTAGCTGTACAAGTCAAGACAATTATTTTGCCTCTTTCCCCATCATGAAATTAGGGGTAATAAAACTGAACTCAAGGCCAGGTGTGATGGCTTGTGCCTGTAATCCCAGCACTTTGGGAGGCCGAGGAGGAAGGATCTCTTGAGCTGAGGAGTTCAAGACCAGCCTAGGCAACATCGTGAGACCCCCCCCCATCTCTACAAAAAATAAAAAAATTAAGCCGGGCTCAGTGGCTCAGCCTGTAATCCCGCGCCTTTGGGAAGCTGAGATGAGTGGATTGCCTGAACCCACAGGTTCGAGACCCACCTGGGCAACTTGACGAGACCTCATCTCTACAATAAATCAAAATTAGCCGGGCGTGGTAGTGCATGCCTGTAGTTCCAGCTACTCGGAAGGCTGAGGCGGAAGGGTCGTCGGAGCCCAGCAGGTCGAGGCTGCGGTGGCTGGGAGCAGCCACTGCTCTCCAGTCTGGGTGACAGAGTGAGACTCCAACTCAAAAAAAAAAAAAAAAATTAGCTAGGTGTAGTGACTCATGCCTGTAGTCCCAGCTACTTGGGAGGCTGAGGCAGGAGAATTGCTTGAGTCCAGAAGTTCAAGGCTGTAATGAGCTATGATCGTGCTATTGCACTCCAGCCTGGACAACGTAGCAAGACTCTGTCTCTACAAAAACAATACAGAATACCTAACTCATTATAGCAGCCACTGGTGGTTGAACCCTGGGTGCAATGTGCTAAGCAAAGCCCATGTTAAGATGACAGTGACTTTGAGCATTCCCATCCTGTAGATGATAAGGCAAAGTCAGAGAGGTTAGAATTTATGCCTAAGGGGAGAGAGCTAGTGAGTGACAATGCCTGCATTGGAATCCAGATGACTGACTCCAGAGTCTGTGAGTTTTGACCACCACTGTGTATCTCTTGGGGTGAAGAGTGATGGCGGCACTGGTGGAGAATTGTAGTGATGATGACAGCTCACACGTTAGGGTTTAAGATGAAGGGTGATATGATTCTCATGGTGCACAAAGTCTCTCAGCTGATCATGTTAACAGCCCACATTTACTAGGGCTTGTCATATGCCAAGCCCCATGCTAGGCGCTTATTGGGTTATCTCATTTAAGCCCACAACACCCTTCTGAGATCCGGACTTCTCATGAGTTTCACAGAGAAGGAAACTTGTATCAAGGAGGTTACATAACACACTCCCACGGCTCTGGAAGAGGTGGGGCCTGAGCCTTTGTGGGCAACGTCTACCCTGCCTCCTCAACCATGAAGGTGACCACTGCTCTCTTCTCTTCCCTCCTCTGGTCTTTCCTGACTACACTCTGTTGCTGCAGTCTCTCCCTGCTCCTGGCCCCTGGGCCTTTTGTGTCTATACTGCTGACCTAGCACCTTATTAAGTATCCCTGCATCTTCTAATTACCGGTGGCTCACAGCCTGGGGGCAGCACTACAGCCACATACACTGTCATGGAATGTCGTGGGCAGGGCTCCCTGCCTTGTCTCCCTGGCCATCTCCCTCTGCTCCTGAAGGCAGAAGCACAACTTCTTCAGGTGTCTGTGCCCTTGTTGTGCCTGGCATGGGCCTGGGCTGCTGTGTCCACACAATAAATTCTTGTTGCATGGTGGCTTGGTTGAAATGGGGGCAAAAGGAGGAGAGCCAGGGAGCATCTCCAGGTCACGCTCTGCAGCCTGGCACAGGGGTAGCACTCAGAATAAAACCAGTCCATACAGGGGCTCCGGAGTCTCCACAGCTGGGCCTCCACCTCCCCATTATTCACCAATCACCCTTCACTCTAGTCATGCCAGCCATCTTTTCTGTTCCTCGAGCTCACCAACATCATCCGCTCCAGAGCCTTTGTACTGGCTATTCCTATTGCCTTACCCCCAGATCTTCGCCTGGTTGGTTGCCTCCTTGCTACCTTGTCTCTCCTCAAGCATCACCTCCTTCCCTGAGCCGCCCAACTGTCTTTACACTTGAGCCCAACACCCCGCTGTCGTTTCTTAATAGCATGAATCTCTCAGAAATGACCATGTTGATTTACTTCTGGTTGGGGTGCATCTCCCCCTTGAGATAGTAAGGGCAGGGCCCTGTCTGTCCATTCCCCTCTGTAGTTGGTGTTCTCGAAGGTTCGACTGTGTGTCCTGTGCTCAGCCCTCCCCACACGCTCGTGAGATGGCTATTTTCATTATCCCCAGATTTGTCAGACAATGAACAAAGGTGTCCAAACCAAATTAAAGGGAAGAAGGAGGCCTTCAAAACTTGTGCTTTTCTTCCTGCTGCCTCCAGCCTTCCAGGTGCTGCAGGTGAAAGAACTCTTGGGCATGATGCTCACAGCTACCCCCGGTGAAAGAGCCTTATCTGGAGTTGGGAAATCTCAGCTATGGGAACTATGTATGTGAAACAGCCTGGGGTAGGAGAAACTGGCCTGGCCATTGTGCCTGGGCTACGAGGAGAGGTTCGCCTGAAAGTTTGGACAGTTCTTGGCTGGGAGTCTGGAGAGCCCTTTAGAAAGTGATCCCGCCCAGCTGGCCCTGGAGGGAGCGGGCCAGCGTCCTGCTGGACAGCAATAAAGAGTTTACTGTGGGAAGCTCCGGCTGGCTTGGGAAGCACTAGGAACATGAAAGATAGGTTACGCGGCCTTCAGTCCTGAGAGAATCGCCACCCGGTGTTAGACTTGGCACAAGGCTTTCCGCTCCTCCTCTGAGCCACCTCCTTAGAAAAGACACACTGTCTGAATACTGAGTGCCCACCATGGCCACGTGTCCCTGGAGACTGGCCCTTAGGCCCACGGGAAAGCGACTGGCAGCTGCCTACTCTAGTTGTCCCTGAGAGGAGGGCAGGGGTTCTGTGGGAGGCCTCCCGAGGTGGCTCCCCACCACAATAGGTGTGCCTGTGTGTCCGATAGAGGGTGCTCCTGGCAGAAACGCTCCAAGGCGACACATCCGGCCGTTTTTTCCAGGAGGGCCATTGGGAAACATTCAGGAATGTTTGTGCTCCTCCAGAGATTTGTAACTAAGAAGAGGCAGAACTCGTTCCTGCCTGGCACCCTCCTCTCCCTCCCCCTCTTCCTGGCAGCATCTGGGCCACTTGATTTCACAACTGGGGTTTTCGGCAACCCAGGATGTGGAGGCTGGATGGGGGTGAATTGCTTTATCTGAGGATGGGTGCTGGGAGTGGCCTGGCCAGTGGCCTGGCCACATCTGAAAGCGGATGTCTCTTCCCAGCTCACATGCTTAGCACTTGCCCAAGGTGAAACGCTACAGGCCAGGGAAGCACCCACAGGTGCCTGGTTTCAATAGACAGTTTTCTACTGACAGGAAGGGTGAGTGTGTTCTTGTGTGTTTAAGTCCTTGTGTAGCCAAAAATGCTTCTCATCCCGATTCTCTGAACGACACGTCTCCACACACTGAATAATTCATCTCCCTCTTGGCATTTGTTCCCAAGAGAATCTTCTGTCCAGATTTCTCGTAAGTTGCATAACCTTCTCACAGGAGCTTCCCTCTCTTTCCCGTGGAAGAGCTCTGGGGGTTAGGACCTCGGTCAAACTCTGGCTTTTCCCCGTGATTACATTGAAGGGGAACTCAAGTATCAAGGCCAAGGCGTGCCTTTCTCCTCATGCCTTCTCCTTTTGACCCTCGGTCCTCCTGCCTTACTTTCCTTTATTCCTGCTGGGCACAGTGTCTGCACTCCCTGCATGTGGGGGTCGCACACTACCTGTGGAGAATCTTAGGTCCAGTAGTGTATCCACATGTCTGTCACATCACTGATGCTTGGAGCTAACAAATGCATCAGTGACTTCTCAACAATCAAAGGAGTTAATGTTTTTTTCCCAGAAAAGTGATGCCCCCCACCCTTTTTTGCTATTTCTGTCCATCCTCTTACTTCCACCCCTATCCTCACACGCAGTGAGCTCATTGAATGGTTTGTATTGATGACTGATGACTTTCAAATGGTTAATTGCCTGTTCACCAAGCAGCCATGGGTTTTCCAAATCAGTTGAATATCTTTGCACCAAGAGATGGATAACTGAAGGCCCCAAATGTGCCAATGCTCCGGTGTCTTTTGCCGCCTCAGCCATCCCCCCTGTCGAGTTTCACCATCTGTGCCCCTAGCGTAACCTGCTCTGTGTTCCAGATTGTTTGGAGACGCACTTGATCTTGTTAATTTTTATTAGCAGAGCTCAGGTTTGGAATCTGGCGGTTGAGCATCAGGTTTACTGCTGTTTACTAACTGCATGACGTCGGCCATGTTTTCTTATTTGTAAAATGGATGAAGAGCACCTGCTACGCAGAGAGAGAAACTGACATTTGTAACTTGCTTTCTAGCCCTAGTATTAGCCATTTTTAAATATTGTCATTTTCTTTTCTTTTTTTTTCTAAGTCAGAGTCTCACTCTGTTGCCCAGGCTGGAGTGCAGTGGTACGATCACCGCAACTGCAGCCTCAATTTGCTGGGCTCAGGCAATCCTACCACCTCAGCTTTCCAAGTAGCTGGAACTACAGGTGTGCATCATCACAACCAGCTAATTTTTTGATTTATTGTAGAGATGAGGTCTTGCCAAGTTGCCCAGGCTGATCGCAAACTCCTGGGCTTAGGCAAGTCCCTTACCTCAGCCTCCCAAAGCGCTGGGATTACAGGCATGAGCCATTGCATCTGATCATATTTTAGTTATAATTAGTGCATGAACATTACAGAGAAATTAGTAAATAAATAAGTAAAATACATATTGAGCCACCACACCCACCTCCAGATAATATACACACACATGTGCACACATTAGGCAAAATTTTATGCTACAGCAGTGTCTTGTAGCTTTTATCTTTCAACAGTATTGTTTCTCTCCCAGTTCATTGAGAGCATCCTTTCTATGATAGCAAAATAAAGAACACTTCACATTTCTTTGGTTGTTCCTACATATTCATTACATTTGCTCACCCATTCCACAAATATGTATTGAGTACCAGTTGTGCTGGACATAAGGTTCTGTTACTTGGATGCACCACTGGTTAGTAGTTAATTCTGAATCCCCAGGAAGAATTTCAGAAGGTGATGAGCTGTGTGCAGATTCAGGGGAGCTGCCCAGAGGGGATGGATCTTCCTGGTTTTCTGGGTTATAAACTGTCTACGATCAGATTCCAAACTGCACTGGTGGGCAGGGCTTCTCAGAGCAGAATGCAGGGAGAGGAACCAGCCAGAGAGAGAGAGGTCTCCTGGTGGCCTCAGCATTCTTGTTTCCTCACAGTTGTGCCAGATGTCAGTAACAGAGTAACTCTCCATGGTGGGCATACCTGTAGGGGGGCTTTTCTTCAGAGGCCCTTTCAAGGATTCATTGGATGAGATGATGTTGGATGAGACTTGGCTCTTGGTCACGGGTCTTCATTTTTCACAAGGAAGTGGGAATGGACCTCTTAGAGAAGTTGGGGCAAATTATGGCGCTGAATGTAGCAACCTTTTGTTTGGGACATCTGGGCTGGGCACTGTGGGGTGGTGGGCAGGATGAAGACAGCTTTGTGGAAGCTTTATCCAGACCATCTGGAACACGTTCTCCTGAGTCAAGAGCATTGTGAGCTGAGGGGAGTCTCTGTCATCTCTGTGCCCCCATTTTCTCTCCTTTTACTCCAAAGCAGTGGCTTGTGATTTTTCACAAGGGTATGCTTTGACAATGTCAACTTTCAAGAGAACCTGGTGGCTTGAAGCAGGGGCCCTGTAGACAGATAGTCTTCCTTGAAATCCCAGCTTTGTCATTGACATGAAGAATGTTAGTCTTTCTTTACCTCAGTTTCCCCTTCTGATAAATGGGGGTAAGAGTAATGTTTTCTGAGTGCTGAGTCTCACCAGCACCTGTGCTAAATGTGCTCACAAACAGGACCGTATTTAACCTACCCAGTAACCTTCAGAGTTACTACTATCCCCATTCTACAGATAAAATTGCTGAGGCTGAGGGAAGTCAAGTAAGTTGTCCAGCTCACACAGCAAATAAGTGATCCTTCTGAACTCTTATTTGACAGTGTGTAGTCTGTTGCACATCATGTATCTCTGGCCTCATCCTCATGGAACCTACAGTGCAGAAGTAAATTTCTGACAGAGGCTTTTGGATTATCCTCTCATTCAGTCAATAGATATTTTTCACAGCTGGCCAGACCCTGAGTCTGCAGTGGGACTTGCACACAATAGGTCCTGCCCACCAGGTGTTTTTTCTGTGTCTCTTTTGCCCCGCACATTTTTTTTAAAGTTGGATTTGGAGTGGGTTTTATTTTATTATTTATTTTATTTTATTTTATTTTTAGTTGAAGTCTTACTCTGTCGCCTAGACTGGAGTGCAATGGCTCTATCCTGGCCACCACAGCCTTGACCTGCTGGGCTCCAGCGATCCTTCTGCTCAGCCTTCCAAGTAGCTGGAACTACAGGCGCATGCTATCATGCCCGGCTAATTTTTTGATTTATTGTAGAGACGAGGGCTTGCCAACTTGCCCAGGCGGGTCTCGAACCCGCGGGATCAGGCAATTCACTCACCTCGGCCTCCTAAAGCGTGGGATTACAGGCTGAGACACGAGCCTGGCGGGTTTTATTTTATTTATTTACTTATTTTGAGTCAGGGTCTCACTCTGTTACTCAGGCTAGAGTATAGTAGCACAGTCACTGTTCTCTGCAGCCTCAGCCTCCTGGGCTCAGAGGATCCTCCTACCTCAGCCTCCTGAGTAGCTGGAACTACAGGCCCATGCCACCACGCCCAGCTGAATTTTTTTTTTTTTTTTTGTAGAGAGGAGGTCTTGCTATGTTGCCCAGGCTGGTCTCGAGTTCCTGTTTTCAAACGATCCTCCTGTCTCAGCCTCCCAAAGTGCTGGGATTACAGGCGTGAGCCATTGTGCCTGACTTGTGTGGGTTTTGGAGGGAAGGAGAGTATAGAGGATAAGAGAGGGCAGTTTCCTGTGACTTGAAAGGAAGGATCAAAGGATCAGAAACTCCAGACCCCCTCCCAGTCATCTTCATGTTCTGTGGTGCTCCAGTTTGGCAATCTGTAGAAAGAGTGTGAAACAGACTCTTCTGGACTTTCAGAATTGGGAATAGAGAAGAAACAGACAGGAAAGGGGAATATTAGACTGCATTTTGGCAGAGGCAGCAATGGGTAGCAACCACAGTGGCTGTCTGGAGCAGCCACTTGACTGAGTCCCACATGCTGAGATTCCTGGCTTTCTACACTATGGCTAAAGTCCTCGACAAATGATTTGTATACAGTTTTCCAGACTCAGCAAACCTTTGTTGGTTGAGTTGGGTGATTTGTTTGTTTGATTTAGCCAGTAAGAGTTGGTGATGACCACCACTTCCCTTCCCACAAGATGGGAACATAGACAGTGGCTATTGCTAAGAGACCAGTTTGGATTGTCGAGGGAAGGGCATCCAGGGGTTGAAGCATTTGGGAATTAGCTCAGGAGGCAAATAAATGCTGCTCCTTGGCCAAGCACACAGGGATGGGGCATCTGCCACTCTCGATGTCGCAGTGAGCCAGCTTTCCAGAGGGCAAGTGGGGATGACAAGCATGGGGTAGAGCCAGGAAAAAGGTTGGAGGTGGGTGGGTGAGTGAGTTGCGGGTGGAGAAGCCAGAGGGCTGGAGTCCAAGTCCAGAAGCAAGAATTGGCCTTGGAGCCCTTTTCTGCAGACCTCCAGTTAGAGATGCAGAAACATAGACCCAGAGAAGGAAGGCGATGGCTCCAGTCACTGCCGAGTAAGTGGCCAAGTTGGGACCAGAACACAGACTCCCTGCCTGCCTCCCAGGGTGATCTTATTCTCCTGCTGCAGCCGCGCATTCTTCTTCCTGGGAACAAAGGACAGCAGAGCTGGTGCCACGGTGCAAAACTTCTGAATCTGTTGGGGCCGCCCTGAGAAGCAAGAGGCCCAGAGACGCAGCGAGTTGCAGGAGCTTGGGGACTGTAAGCTGACAGAGTCTGTTTCTCCTCTCCCTTGCCAGGTACACCAAACCGCTCACGTTTGCTGACTGCATTAGCGATGAGTTGCCGCTGGGATGGGAAGAGGCGTATGACCCACAGGTTGGCGATTACTTCATAGACCACAACACCAGTAAGTGCCCAGTGTTCCTCCCTTCCCCACGCTCCCTCTCCATCCCTCTACCTCCAAGCCTCCCCCTGCCCCCACCAAGTCTGGAAGAACCACCAGTTGAGACTCTTGGAGCCAGATTGTATTTTGTTTTGCATAGATTTAGATAGAGATGTCAGTGTAGATATAGATAGATAATATATGCTCATGTAAAAATAACAGTTTAGAAGAGTTTTTAATAGCATCTGAAACTCCTCTCGCAATCTATCTCCCCAGCTTTATAGAGGCAACCATTGCTAATGATTTCTTGTGTATCATTCCAGAATTTTCCTAGTCGTGTGCTTGTGTGTTTGTGTATTTATTACATACATAGATTTAGGTGCATCCACTTGTTTTTTCCATAAATGAAAGGTGTCACTGTCATGGCCAGACCATGTGGGAACAGCCAGAGCCCTAGCAAGTCCCAGCTGCAAACATGCATGTATGTTCATAGTCTATTGGCATGAGTAAATATGTGTCTCCGGTCCATCCCAGACTCACTGTATTTATTTTATTATTTTATTTTTTGGAATTTTTAAAAAATTTATTTATTGTAGAGACAAGGTCTCGCCAAGTTACCCAGGCTGGTCTCGAACCCCTGGGCTCAGACAATCCTCTCACCTCTGCCTCCCAAAGTGCTGGGATTACAGCCACCATGCCTGGCCTCATATTTTATTTTTTTTGAGTCAAGATCTCACTCTGTCGCTCAGGTTGGAGAGCAGTGGCACAATCACAGCTCATGGGCTCAGGCGATCCTCCCCTCAGCCTCCCAAATAGCCAGGACTACAGGCACACACCACTATGGCCAGCTAATTTTTTTTATAGAGACGAGGCCTCACTATGTTGCCCAGGCTGGACTCAATCTCCTGGGCTCAAGTGATCCTCACAACCTTGGCCTCACAAAGTGCTGGGATAGCAGGCATGAGCCACTGCGCCCAACCTTTTTTTTTTCAGCTGACTTTATATTTGTGATCCTAACATCCTGATCCAGTACACAGAGTCCTGGTATCTCTGTCTTTGGGATCATGATGGAGGAATCAGTTGAGAAAGGGAGAAGCACACTGTCTGGCAGGCAGGGAGACCTGGGGAGTGTTTCCTCAGCCAGAGAGAGTTGATGTGTGTTTGAGCCTCACCTACTGTGCACCCTCTTGGCCAAGACTGTTCTTGTCGTCTGAAACTTTCTGCCCTATTTGTCCATGTGTACAGGGGAAAGGGATTTTTCTGTCTCACTCTCAGCCTTCTGAACCATAGGATTCCCTTTATCCTTTCGGGGAGAGAATTAAGTGAAATGAGATGTGCCTGGCAAAGTCTGAAGGCTGAGAAGAGGGCACCAAATCCTGGTGGTCTTGTTGACAGAGCTTGCGCTCTATGCCATGGGCTGTGTTTGGCATATGAGAGGCATTTAACCCTCCTAACTACCCAGTGGGATTTAGAGGTAGTAATTGACTGTTCAAGACTCACAACTAGGTTGGGTGTGGTGGCTCATGCCGGTAATTCTAGCACTTTGAAAGACTCCTTGACCCTAGGAATTTGAGACCAGCCTGGGCAACATAATAAGACCATGTTTTTACAAAAAATTGAACAATCAGACAGTCATGGTGGCATGCACCTGCAGTCCCAGCTACTCAAGAGGCTGAGGCAGAAGAATTGCCTGAGCCCAGGAGGTCAAGGCTGCAGTGAGCCATGATTTTGCCACTACAATATGACCTGGGAGATAGAATGAGGCTCCAACTCAAAAAAAAAAAAAAAACAAAAACCAAAGAAAGAAAGACTCGCAGCTAGTTGGCAGAGCTGAGATTTGAACTGGTGCTGGAAGTGGAGTTGGGCTTCTCCATCCACTTCCTCCTCTGGGTTTCAATAGCACCCTGGTTACACCTCGGCTGTGGCCCCCCTTACTCTGTGTTATAATCATCTACCTTTTGTTACAAGTTATCCTAGAGCAGTCACTGTGTCTAATCCATCATGCTAGTCCCAGACGTTAGTCTAGTAAGGCACATAGTAGGTGTGTACTTAACCCCTGCTAGATAGAAAAGGGCATATGTGAATGAATGCATGAGTAAATGGATGAATGAGTGGGCGGTTGTTGGCACCACAGTGTGGAAGAGTTTCTATGAGACAGCTGATGGCATTAATTGCATTGTTGGGGGTAGCAAAGGTTTTTATTAGTACTCATGATTGCATTCTGGATAATGAGAAGTAAATATGCCTAATTGAGTGTGTGTGGAGAGTGAGGTTCATGCTTGGAGGGCTGCATGGGAGGCTGGGTTAGACACTGATGTACAGCAACCTAATCAGTCCTTTCCTGATTCTAATTGCTGAGTGCATCCCCCTCATTAAATTCTCATGGTGGGAGTGGGATTTCAAGGTACTTTTGGGAGTTGTTGGAGAAACAGATGGAAGGAAGGCGTAGCGGGCCATAGCAGATTTGTTTTCTTAAGAGGATGTTGGTACAAATCGGGTGTATGGGGAAGTGATTAATGGGACCACAGCAAGAAAAGTGCTATCTGACACTTTTATTTTATTTTTTACTTTTAGTATCAGGGTCTCACTCTGCTGTCCAGGCTGGAATGCAGTGGTACGATCACTGCTCATCACAGCCTCAGTCTCCTGGGCTCAGGTAATCCTTCTGCCTCAGCCTTCCAATTAGCTGGGACTACAGGTGTGTGCCACCACACCTGGCTAATTTTAAAAATTTTTTTAGAAACGAGGTCTTGCTATGTTGCCCAGGCTGACCTTGACTTCCTGGACTCAAGCCATCCTCCTGCCTCAGCTTCCCAAAGTGCTGGGATTACAGGCATGAGCCACCATGCCTGGTCTCTACCTGGTAGTGTTACTGTCTGTTACTTTTACCAACTGTCAGGCTGCTTGTTTCCTCTTGATGATTGTCTCATTGGGTGGAGGTAACAACTACTGTAGATGGAGCCATTGATACCGATATAGTACAGATATGACCACTGAGTCCCAAGCATTCAGAGCCATGAACTGAGAGCAGTCCTCTGTGTGGGGGGAGGGTAGGGAGGGGTTCATGGACTGAAATTCCTCTCTTAAGAGTTATAGACATAATACAATCAAATGACAATTTGCTCATAAATTCACCATCCAACATTTATCAATTCAGCAAATATTTACTGACCACCTGTTCTGGGAGCCTGAGAGCACAAAATGACAAAAATCCTTGGCCTTATCGAGATTTTGTTTTTGGCAGGAGAGACAGAAAACAAACAAAATAAGCAGATTATGCAGTATGTTAGAAAATGTTCAATACTATGGGGAAAAGGCAGAGTGCAGAGCTCAGGTGTGTTGGGGTGTGCTTGGGGGAGGTCTTGGTGGATGACACTACTAAATGGGGTCTACAGGAAAGAATATCTTGTTGAGAAAATGAGATCTGGGCTAAGACCTGAAGGAGGTGAGGGAGCATTTAAAGCAGAGAGGACATATAGAGCAAAAGGTCTAAGGTCCAATCGATTTAGCTTGTTCAAGGACAGCAAGGAGGCGAGTGTGCGGATGGTACGTGAGGGAGCAGAGATGGACATGGTATCAGAGCACAGCAGAGTTTATGTTGGTTGTGATCTGCATTAAGGGCATAACGCTTACCCTGTGTAAGATGGGAACGAGCCATTGGAGAGTTTGGTTTGCTTTTTTTGAGTTGGAGTCTCACTATTTCTGTTGCCCAGGCTGGAGTACAGTGGCACATTCATGGCCACCACCACAACTTTGACCTGCTGGGCTCAGGCAATCATTCTGCCTCAGCCTTCCAAGTAACTGGAACTATAGGTGTGTGCTACCATGCCCGGCTTATTTTTTGATTTATTATAGAGACAAGGTCTCACCAAGATGCCCAGACTGGTCTCGAACCCCTGAGCTTAGGCAGTCCTCTCACCTCAGCCTCCCAAAGTGGGGAATTACAGGCTTGAACTACCATGCCCGGCCCATTGGAGAATTTTAAGCAGATGAGCAACATGGTCTGACTTTTGTCTTTTTTTTTGAGTTGGAGTTTCACTCTGTTGCCCAGACTGGAGTGCAGTGGCACACTCCCGGCCACTGCAGCCTCGACCTGCTGGGCTTTGGTGATCCTTCCACCTCAGCCTTCCAAGTAGCTGGAACTACAGGCACGCACTGCCATGCCCAGCTAATTTTTTGATTTATTGTAGAGATGAGGTCTCGCCAAATTGCCTAGGCGGGTCTCGAACCCGTGGGCTTAGGCAATCCACTCACCTCAGCCTCCCAAAGTACGGGATTACAGGCTGAGCCACTGAGCCCGGCTGACTTGTGTCTTAATAGAGCCAATCTGAGTGCTATGCTGAGAATAGACCTTACTAGCGCAAGGACTGAGAAAGAGAGGGAGACCGTTGAAACAGTCCCTGTGCCCTAAACCAGCCATGAGGGAATTAGAAGGGGCCAGGTGCTGGGTGTATTTTTAAGGTAGAGCCAGCAGAACTTCCTGATAGATTGCCTGCAGGGTGTGAAAGAAAAGGAAAGAATGACCCTCTTTGAGCCTAAGCATCTGGAAGGATGGAGCTGCCTTCAACAGAATAGAGAAAACTGCAGGAGAGTGAGTTGAGGAGAGAAGAAGAACAAGAGGTCATTTAGGCAAGTTGGGCCTTAGATGCCTATTACACATCTGAGAGAAGATGTTGCTGGTTAATTTGACATCAGAAGAGAGATCTGGGCTGAAGATATGTATTTGAGAGTTGCTGGCATGTGGATAGGATGTAAAGACATGAAGTTGGAGATCACCAGAGGAGCGAGGACAGAGAAGAGGACCAAGGAACGGGCCACGGGTCCTCAAACAACAGAGGGCAAAAGGAAGAGGAAAACCAGCAAGGATTCTGAGAAGGTGTCAGAAAGGCGGGAGGAAAACCAGAGTGTCTTGAGGCAAGAAAATCAAGGAGAAGGTAGTCAGCCATGTGAAGTGCTTCTGACAGGTCGAGTGCAGAGGAATCAAGAGTGGGCCAATAGATCTAGCAGCCAGGTGACATTGGGAACTCTGACTTTGGAGGATAGCTTTGGACAAGGACTGGGGGCAGCAATCTGACTAGAGAATCTAAAAGAAAATGAAGGGGGGTGGGGACTGGAAACAACAATCTAGACAACTCTTTCCAAAACATGGCCCACGTTCGTAATTTTGTAATGTCAGTATTTGGCATCTTCACAGACTGTCTACATACATCATGATGAGATGGTTTTAATCAGTGATCAAAGTATATGTTCTGTTTTTTCTTCATACTGTAACATGAATATTTGAGAGATGCTACATAGTCTTCCTATTTGTTACTCTTTTTTTTAAGTCGGAATCTCACTCTGTCACCCAGGCTGGAGGGCAGTAGCACACTTCTGGCCACTGCAGCCTTGACCTGCTGGGCTCAGGCGATCCTTCTGCCTCAACGTTCCAAGTAACTGGAACTACAGGCACACGCCACCATGCCCAGCTAATTTTTTGATTTATTGTAGAGATGAGGTCTCGAACCCATTGGCTCAAGCAATCCTCTCACCTTGGCCTTCCAAAGTGCTGGGATTACAGGCATGAGCCACCAGGCCTAGCCCATATTTGTCATTCTTGATACATCAAAAAATATATCAATATATTTTAAGACGTAACATGCACCTAGACGTTGTGGTGCACACCTGTAATCCCAGCTACTCAGGAAGCCAAGGCAGGAGGATCTCTTGAACCCGGAGTTCGAGACCAGCCTGGGCAGCATATCGAGATCCTACCTCTTAAAACAATTTTTTTTTTTTTGAGTTGGAGTCTCCCTCTGTCACCCAGACTGGAGTGCAGTGGCACGCTTCCGGCCACCGCAGCCTCGACCTGCTCGGCTCTGGCGATCCTTTCGCCTCAGCCTTCCAAGTAGCTGGATCTACCGGTGCGCGCTACCACGCCTGGCTAATTTTTTGATTTACTGTAGAGATGAGGTCTCGCCAAGTTGCCCAGGAGGGTCTCAAACCCGCAGGCTCAGACAATCCACTCACCTCAGCCTCCCAAAGCACGGGATTACAGGCTGAGCCACCAAGCCCGGCTAAAAAAAATTTGTTTTAAATACATTTTGACATATAATAAAACATAATGCCCCTATTGCGGACCTTTTGGGTTATTTTTCTTTATTTGTTATTATAAATGAATAGCAGTGGGGAAAGATCTTTTTGTATGTTACTTTCTTTCTGAAAATTTTCTTAAGATGAATTTCCAAATGTAGCATTATTAGGTCAAAAGTTATAAACACTTTGGGAACTCTTAGTACATTTTCCTAGTTTGATAAGTATTTACAAAAGATTCTAGTAGTCCATATTGCCACAAGCCATAAGGGTACTGTTTTCGTCAAACCTTCATCAGCATAGGGCTATTTTCATTTCTTTTGATTTTTGATAAATTTATCATAGACTTAAACTATCATTGTTTGTAATTTGCACTTCTTTGCGTAGTAACAAGATTGGATGTTCCCAGATGTTCAACTCTTTTTAAGAGAATTGCTTTTGTTGTTGTTAATATTCAACGAAAATGGCACAGCCAAGCACGGTGACCTAGCCTGTAATCCCAGCACTTTGGGAGGCCAAAGCAATAGGGTTGCCTGAGCCCATGGGTTCGAGACCAGCCCGGGCAACTTGGCGAGACCTCGACTCTACAATAAATAAAAAATTAGCCTGGTGTGGTGGTGCACACTTCTAGTTCTGGCTTCTTGGAAGGCTGAGGCGGAGGGATCGCCGGAGCCCAGCAGGTCGACACTGGGGTGACTATGAGCATGCCACTGCACTCCGGCTTGGGCGACAGAGTGAGACTTCGACTCAAAAAAAAAAGATTTTATGAAAATACAGTGTTGTAGCCAGGTGCAGTGGCTCACACCTGTAATTCCAGCACTTTGGAAGGTGGAGGCTAGTGGACTGCCTGAGCCCAGGGGTTCAAGACTAGCCTGGGCAACTTGGTGAGACTTTGTCTCTATAATAAATTTAAAAAATCAGCTGAGCGTGGGCATGTACCTGTAGCTTAAGCTACTTGGAAGGCTGAACAGAAGGATCACCTGAGCCCAGAAGGTTGAGGCTGCAGTGGCCATGAGCATGCCATGGTACTCCAGCCAGGTTGTCAGAGTGAGATTCCGACTCAAAAAAAAAGAAAGGAAGGAAAGAGAGAGGGAAGAAGGGAAGAAAGAGGGGAAGAAAGGAAAGAGAAAGAAAATGCAGTATTGTTAGCCACGTGGGTGTTTACACAGTGTGTGTTCAAAGCAGGTATATGCTATGTGTAGGAAGGAGGGGAGATTTATGGAGAGCCCACAAAGTGTGGTGCCCTTATGTGCTACATGGAGATGTGTGTAGCATGTGTTTGTGGGTAGGGGTTTGGAGTGTGGGGCAGAGGAAGTTGAGAAGTTGGTGCCAATGATGGCATCACTAAATCAGCTAAAAGTTTGTTGGAAGTAACTGCCTCTTGGAGAAAGGGATACGAAGGAGACATTTTGTGTAGCAATTTTTGTACTAGGCTGCATTATTAAACTGTGTCCATGTGTAATTTAATAAAAACAATAACTAAAAAGTAGTTGGCCAAGATCTTTTTTGTTTCTTTTCTTTTCTTTTTTTTTTGGAGTCAGAGTCTTACTATGACACCAGGCTGGAGTGCAGTGGCTACTCATGGCCACTGCAGCCTCTACCCGCTGGGCTCAGGCAAACCTTCCACCTCAGCATTCCAAGTAGCTGGAACCACAGGCATGCACCGCCACACCCGACTCATTTTTTGTTTATTTATTGTAGAGATGAGGTCTCGCCATGTTGCTCACACTGGTCTTAAACCCCTGAGGTCAGGCAATTTTCTCATCTCTGCCTCCCAAAGTGTTGGTATTACAGGCGTGAGCCACTGTGCCTAGCTGGCCAAGATGATCTCGAAGGGCCTGCCTAGATATACAGTTATCTATTTTGGCACGATGCACTTGAAGAAATGTAGTGTCAGCAGAAAGACTGGGCAGTGGGAGGACCCCTCAGATAGGACCAGTTCAGAATTAACAGCATTTAACACAACTCCTTAGAATCATCTAGGGACTGTCTATAAAGTCCATTGCCTCTAAAGGACAGTCTAGGTAAACTAAACTAAACAATTACAGGTACAACTGATATTCATGTGGAAGACAATATATGTATATCTTCACTTCTATCTTGGCCTCACCCGAGGTATAAAAATAATCTCAAAGTGGACCATCATCTTGAACATAAAAGCTAAAACTACAAAACATCTGGAAGAGAACAGGAGAAAATCTGCAGGCTTTTACAGTGGGCAAAGATTTTTTAGACAAGTCACAAAAAGCATTCACCATAATAGAAAAATTGATAAATTGGGTTTTATCTGATTAAAACCTTTTTTCTTCAAAAGATACCATCAAGAAACTGAAAAGGCAACCCACAGATAAGAAGAAAATATTGCCATACATATATCTAACAAAGAATACATATTTGGAATATATAAAGAAGTTTTGCAACTTAATAGTAAGAAGCCCAACAAACCAATAAAAAAAATGAACAAAATGTTTAAATAGACATTACATTAAAGAAGATGTACAATAAACACATACAAATATGCTCTACATCGTTGATCATCAGGCAAATGTAAATTAAAATTACAATGAGGTACTATTAGAGACCTACTGTAATGACCAAAATGGAAAAAAAAATTGGCAATGCCAGTTGCTGGCAAGGATGTGTAGGAACTGGAACTCTAATATACTGCTGGTGAGAATGTAAAGTGGTACATTTTGTAAAACAATTTGCCAGGTTTTTTTTTTTTTTTTTTTTTTTGAGTTGGAGTCTCACTCTGACGTCAAGGCTGGAGTGCAGTGGCACGCTCACGGCAACCCCAGGGCCGACCTGCTGGGCACCGGCCATCCTTCTGCCACAGCCATCCAAGTAGCCGGAACTACATCCGCGTGCTACCACACCCAGCTACTTTATTTTTGTTTTTATTGTAGAGACGAGCTCTTGCCAAGTTGCCTGGGCTGATCTTGAACCCGCAGGCTCAGGCAATCTACTCACCTCAGCCTCCCAAAGTGCTGGGATTACAGGCTGAGCCACCGAGCCCAGCCTGCTAGGTTTTTATTTTTTTATTTTTTTATTTTTGAGTTGGAGTCTCACTCTGTCGCCCAGACTGGAGTGCAGTAGCTGCTCCCGGCCACTGCAGCCTTGACCTGCTGGGCTCTGGCGAAACTTCCGCCTCAGCCTTCCGAGTAGCCAGAATTACAGGCGAGCGCTACCATACCCGGCTGAATTTTTGATTTATTGTAGAGATGAGGTCTCGCTGCCCAGGCGGGTCTCGAACCCGTGGGCTCAGGCAATTCACTCACCTCAGCCTCCCAAAGGCGCGGGATTACAGGCTGAGCCACCGAGCCCGGCTCCTGCTAGGTTTTTAGTACAATTGGACATATACTTACCAGATAACCCAGCAATTCCACCCCTAGGTATTTTTGCCCAAGATAAATGAGAACATATGCCTACACAAAGACTTGTACATACATGTTTATTACAGCAATATTTGTAATAATCCAAAACCAGAAACAGTCTAAAAGTTTATTAAAAAATCAGTTGTAATATATTCATACAATAGAATATTATTCATCAATAACAAGGCACAGACAGTAGATACAACATGAATAAGTCCCAGAAACCTTATACTGAGCAAAAGTAGAAAGACCCGAAGAAAGTCTGATTCCACGTATTTGAAGTTCCAAAAAGACAAAACTGTTTTAAAGAGGGGAGGCTCGATCGAGGAGATTGCCAGGAAAGAGTCCAAGGGGTCATTGAGTTAAAGGCAATATTCTACAAAGGATTGAAGTGATGGTTTATGGTGTATACATTTGTCTAACTGTACACTTTAAATGACTGCACTTTATCATAGTTAAGTTATGCCTTTATAAAGTTGATTTAAAAAACATATTAGCTAGGTGCAGTGGCTCATTTCTATAATTCCAGCATTTTGGGAAGTGGAGGTGGGAGGATCACTTGAGGCCAGAAGTTCAAGACCAGCCTGGGCAATGTAGTGAGACTCCATCAATACAAAAAAAAGTTTAAAAATAGCCAAGCGTGGTGGTGGGCACCTGTAATCCCAGCTACCCAGGACACTGAGGCAGGATTGCTTGAGCCCAGGAGTTAAAGGCTGTAGTGATCTATAATTGCACCACTATACTCCAGCCGGGGTTTCTCTCCCTCCCTCCCTCCCTCCCTTCCCCCACCCCCTCTCTGAAACATCCCAGCCTGGCCAAGATAAGCTGAGTTTTTGTCTGTGGCCTGTTCAGCTGAGGGGCTAGAGCATGTCCGTAAGGGGAACTCATGAGTCTTCAACACTGCAGCGCTGCAGGAACCCACACCTGCTGATGGGAAGTGAAAACCCACAGCAGCTGTTTTTTTGTTTTTGTTTGTTTTTGTTTTTTCTTTTTTTTTTTTTTTTTTTGAGTTGGAGTCTCACTCTGTCACCCAGACTGGAGTGAAGTGGCCGCTCCCGGCCACCGCAGCCTCGACCTGCTGGGCTCCGGCGATCCTTCCGCCTCAGCCTTCCGAGTAGCCAGAATTACAGGCATGCGCTACCACGCCCAGCTGATTTTTTGGTTTATTGTAGAGATGAGGTCTCGCTGCCCAGGCGGGTCTCGAACCCGCGGGCTCAGGCAATCCACTCACCTCAGCCTTCCAAAGGCGCGGGATTACAGGCTGAGCCACCGAGCCCGGCTGTTTTTGTTTTTTCAATTGTTCCTCACTCTTGCTTGGTTGTGGAATCTTAAGCCTTCCTCACAGGAAGCAATTCTGTGGTCCCTGTCAGCAATCTTCAGACCTTGTTTTCTTTCTCAGAAGAAGGGAGGCGGAAAAGCTTGAAGGACAGCTATTCATAAGCGATTCAAAAACTGATCCTAGGCAATTTTTGGTTTTACTTTCACCATCATTTGTTTTTTGTTGTTGCTGTTTTTAACCTGGGCACGCATGTTTTAGTTTCCTGGGAAACCGTAATGTAGAATCTGTTATCCTTTTTAACAGACATGGAAGTAGAGTCAGAGAGGTTCAGCAGTGTGCCTATTGTAGCATAGCCATTATTGGCAGGGATGAGAACTTGGCCCTGCTACTGCTTTGATCTTTCTTTCAGTCTTTGGAGATGCTCATCAGACCTGTTTAGTAGGAATGAGAGCTAAAGGACCTAGATTTAGGGGCACAAATTCAAATGTCCCCAAGGGCCAACCCATGGAATGAAACAAACCAGCTTTTGACAGATGGAGTGCTGGGTCTGTGGCAAATTGTAAACCCAAGGTGGCTGGATCTTCTAAATAATCAAGAAAGGCCACAAAACAGGATTTTAATGAATAAGTCTCCCTTTTTTACATACTAGTAATCAATTCAAAATTAATAAAACGCTTTACACTAAGCAAAACCTACCAGCAGACTGGATTCGCCACATGACCATAATAGTACAGTTTCTGGTTTGTCAATCACCTCTACCCCATCCAACAATTGGGATGTGACTGAGGAGCTGATAGTTCATGGGCATTGATTCACTGACATTATTCTGACCTCTTCCACATCTGATCAGCTGCATTTTTTTTTAATGTCTATTTTAGTCAGGATTAGTGACGCACACCTGTAGTTCCAGCTAGTCAGGAGGCTAAGGCAGGAGGATCACTTGAGCCTAGGAGTTTGAGGCTGCAGTGAGCTATGATCAAGCCACTGTACTCCAGCCTGGGCAGCAGGCAAGGCTTCATCCCTGAAAAAAGATATACCTAAATAAACTTAACAAAAATGTCTATATTTTTATTTTGCATTTTTTCAAATTATCATTATACATATTGTACAAATAATTTTAAAACAAATAGAAAAATAATGAAGAAAAAATATCACACTATCCACTTGGTTTTTTTTTTTTTTTTGAGTTGGATTCTCAGTCTGTCACCTAGACTGGAGTGCAGTGGCTGCTCCTGGCCACCACAGCCTCTACCTGCTGGGCTCCGGCGATCCTTCCACCTCAGCCTTCCAAGTAGCTGGAACTACAGGCGCGCGCTACCACACCCGGCTAATTTTTTGATTTATTGTAGAGATGAGGTCTCGCCAAGTTGCCCAGGTGGTTCTCGAACCTGTGGGCTCAGGCAATTCACTCACCTCACCCTCCTAAGGCATGGGATTACAGGCTGAGCCACCGTGCCTGGCTCACTTGGTTGTTAATATTTTGCTGTTTCCACATAATCTTTTTGGAAATGTGCATTTTTATTTTGATAAGTACAAAATTATTTATTCAGTTTTTATTCTGAATTTTCACTCACTTTTATAAGTACCTTTTCATTTTATTAATTTTTATTCAAAGACATTTTTATTGGCTATATAATAGTGCATTATGCAAATATAGCATACTTATCTGAGCAGTAATTTCCTGTGTGACATTGCACAGGTTACTTAACCTCCCTGTATCTCAGTTTTCTCTATGGTATAACAGACAGCAATAGAATCTATAAGATTAGTCTAAAGGTTGATGAAGTAAATACATATAAAGTGCTTGGAACTGTACTTATCATAAAATAAACATTAAATATGTGCTTGTTATTTATTATCATTACCATGGTTTTATACAAGTGCATATTTGCCTGAATTTTTAAATTACTTTGTATAATAAATTACTATGGGGTGATTATTGATTGGCGGGTATTGACATTTTAAGACTCTTAATTTGCATGATCAGATAGCCCTCTACTAAGGCTGTTCTAATTTACATTTCCAGCAGGATATGTATACTGTTTTTCCATATCCTCTGAAACATTTATTTTCCTTTTCTTTTGGGGGGGGGTTGGAGTCTCACTCTGTCACCCAGACTGGAGTACAGTGGCACGCTCCTGGCCACTGCAGCTTTGACCTGCTGGGCTCCGGCGATCCTTCTGCCTCAGCCTTCCAAGTAGCTGGATCTACGGGTGTGCGCTACCACATCCGGCTAATTTTTTGATTTGCATATAGATGAGGTCTCGCCAAGTTGCCTGGGCAGGTCTCGAACCTGCGGGCTCTGGCAATCCACTTACCTCGGCCTCCCAAAGCACAGGATTACAGGCTGAGCCACCAAGCCCGGCTATTTTCCTTTTCTTTACTTTCTACCAAAACAGATGACCTTGAGCATCTGTAACATTCTCGAACCTCTTTGTCTAAATTAGAACTCAAACCTGGTCCTTATGCTGGTTGTACCCAGAGATTGACTTTGGGCTTGGAAATTTTGGGCTGTTTATTTTTTGCTTGTTTGATGAATCCAAATGTAGAATCTCTGTCATTTAGTGAGTTTAACCCATTTACATTTATTGTGATTTTTCTATTCATTTTTACTTTTTGTTTTCTGGTAGTGGATTCCACAGGCCACCAACCCAACAGACATTTGTGAGATGCTGACCTAGGTTCTCTGGGGTCTGTTCCAGAAACCACTCAGATTGAGGATCCCCGGGTACAGTGGCGGCGAGAACAGGAACACATGCTGAAGGATTACCTGGTGGTGGCCCAGGAGGCTCTGAGTGCACAAAAGGAGATCTACCAGGTGAAGCAGCAGCGCCTGGAGCTTGCACAGCAGGAGTACCAGCAACTGCATGCCGTCTGGGAGCACAAACTGGGCTCCCAGGTCAGCTGTGAGTACCTCCCACTGTCAGTGCCCCTGTACTCCCACACCAGCAGGGAATAGCCATACTGAGTCCTGCCAATATTGCTTCTCAAATCTGCTCGTTTTCTCCATCACTCTGTATTCAAACCACCATCCTGTCTCCTGTCTCTCCTGCTTCTACCCGAACCTTGCAGTGATGCATTTGCATTTTATTTCATTTGTAATCATCTCTAAATGTCAGTCAGATCACATACCTCCTTGTCCAAAATCCCTCAGTGGCTGGGGACGTGGGAGTGGGGAGTTCTTGTTTAATGGTCCAGAGTTTCAGTTCAGGAAGATGAAGAAGCTCTGGAGATGGATGATGGTACATTCACAACAATTAATGGTAACTAATGTTATTGAACAGTATACTTAAAAATGATTAAGATGGTAGATTTTAAGCCACATATAATTTGCTACTATTTAAAATCAACAAATAACATTCAGTGGCTTCCCCTCGCACTTTCTGTGGCCTGCAACCTTCAGTGACTTCCCTCGCAGTTTTCATGACCTGCACAGTTTTCTGTGGTCAGACCCCTGCCAGCCACTCCTGTTTCATCACATGTTCTCACTCTTTAGGCTCCATATACACTGAGCCCCTTGCACCTATTCTGCTCCCCTGGCCTGCCCTGCAGTTTCTGACTTCAGGGCCTTTGTATGTGCTGTTCTCCCTGGAATTCTTTTCCATGGATCCATTTACAAGGTTGGCTCCTTCTCCTTCCAGTGTCATACTTCAGGCCGTTGCTTCTGAGAGGCTTGGTCTGACAGCTCTACCCAAAGCCTCCCTTCCTCAACAGCAGCCTCTGCCATGACTGCTTATTTTCTCCATGGCACATATCACAATATATCTGCCTACATGGTAGCGGTATTCCCTCCACTGGAATATGGACTTGGGAAGGGCATGGCTCCTGTCCCCCTTATCCACCCTGGTACCCACAGGAGGAGAGCAGGCATGCTGGCGTCCCCTGCCTTTCATTCCTAGTGCTATGCAGTGCCAGATGGGGCTGTCAGGGAGCCCACTGACCTTTTCCCATATGTTGTTTTTGTTTTTTCTTTTACTACTATTTAATTTAATTTATTTATTCATTTTTTTTTTAGTTGGAGTCTCACTCTGTTGCCCAGGCTGGAGTGCAGTAGCATGCTCCCGGCCACTACAGCCTCAACCTGCTGGGCTCTGGCGATTCTTCTGCCTCAGCCTTCCAAGTAGCCAGAACTACAGGCATGTGCTACCATACTTGGCTAATTTTTTTTTTAATTTATTGTAGAGACGAGGTCTTGCCAAGTTGCCCAGGCTGGTCTCGAACCCACGGGCTCAGGCAATCCACTCGCCTCAACCTCCCAAAGTGCTGGGATTATAGGCTGAGCCACCAAGCCCAGCCTTTACTACTATTTTGAACTCCCTAATCTCTCCTGTGTTTGTTGAGCACTTATTACATGCCCGGCACTCTGCCATGGTGTGAATATGCTATTTCAGTTCATCTTCACAACAATTTTATGGACAAGTACAACTAATATCCCCCTTTAAAAGGTAAGGAAGCTGGGGCTTAGGATCAACACCCTATGCCCAGGATCTTCAGATAGTGAGAGACGACAATCAGTTGCAAACCCATTCTGTCATCCCTCCAACTTTTTCAGTGTGAGCCAGTCGCTGGGGACCAGCATCAGGCCATGGTGTCAAGGTAGGCATGGCTAGGTTGGACCACTTGACATGCCTTCTGTGGGAAGCTCTCACTCTGAGAGTATGGTCTGCTAGCAGGACGGGGCAAACCTTGCGGGGTCACTCGCTGTCTCAGCCCTGCACTTTCCTTGGCAACCCAGGAAAACCCTCAGAATCTCAGAGATTATAGAAGTGAACCATATTACATGCATTAGCTAGTTCTGTGTCGGGTAATGTCCTAGAGACTGTCATGTGGGCTTTCACACTTAATTTATCTTAATCAACTCAGGCATGACAAAACACCATAGACTAGGTGGCTTAAATAATAGACATTCATTTGCTCACAGTTCTGGGGACTGAAAGCCTGAGAAAGAATTGGGGTAACAGGAAACACAAATGTGGGAACAACTGTGGGACAATGTTAAAAATTGGGTTTAGGGAAAAGATATATCAATATTCATTATATTATTCTTCCAAATGTTCTGAAGCTATAAAGTTTCCAAAAGTAAAAGTTAGAGTCAAATGCTGCAAGCGTAGAGTCCCCACAAGAAGCGCTTTGTAGGGAGGTGGCGACCTCTGGACTCTGAGGCCAGAAAACCTGGGTGTCATCCTGGGGAACGTACTCTACCCCTTTAAGTCTCAGATTCCTTATGTGTTTTTTGTTTTGTTTTGTTTTTGTTTTTGTTTGAGTCAAAGTTTCACTCTGCCGCCCAGAGTAACACACTCATGGCTACCACAGCCTCCACCTGCTGGGCTCAGGTGATCCTCCCATCTCAACCTTTCAGGTAGCTGAACTACAGGCATGTGCCACACCGCCCAGCTAATTTTTTAACTTATTGTAGCGACAAGGTCTTGCCACGTTACCCAGACTGGTCTCGAACTCATAGACTCAGGCAATTCTCTCGCCTCAGCCTCCCAGAGTGCTGGGATTACAGGTATGAGCCACCGCTCCTGGCCTCAGATTCTTTTTGTTTAACCCTGGGGATGTTATTAAGACCTTCATCTATCTCATGGGCCTGTGTGAGGGTTTTCCGACCTCGACATCACTGACGCTTTGGTCTGGATAAATCTTTGTTGGGGGAGGGGGAGGGCAGTGTGTCGTAGGGTGTGTAGCAGCATCCCTGTGCTGTCCCCACTGGATGCCAGTAGCACCCCCCACCCCGAGTTGTGACAACCAAAAGTGTATCCAGACATTGCCAAATGTGCCCTAGGTGTTAAAATTGCCCCCGGTCGACTTGTCTAGGTAAAACACTTAGCATAATTTTCTTCTAACTTATTGATGGCTCAATAGTCTTCTTGGCAGGAAACACATAATATTATGAGAGAGTGGACTGTGGAGCCAGATTGCTTGGGTTCAAATCCAGAATATGCAAATTACTAACCATTATAAACATGTATAAGTTATGCCTCAGTTTTCTTCATCTGTGAAATTGATCTAATAATAGTATCACCTTCCTAGGGGTGTTATGAGGCTTAAATTACTTAGCAAATATAAAGTACTTGAAACAGTACTTGTCATCTTCTTAAACTTTCAATAAATAACAATAATTTTTATTACTAGTTCTTTGGCATTGTAAACGAAAAAGAATTTTACAGATCCCTGTAACCAATAAGAACAAATACATGATCAGGGTAGGAAATAAATGATGCAGTTCCTTAGCCCTGTCATGGGACTTTCAGACACCCCCAAGAGCTCTAAGCACCAGGCTCAAAGGCACTGCCATTTTGAATGTTAAAGATCTTCCTTCTGAAGGGACTGTGGTCATTTCTGGCAACTGGGTCTGAGATCTACACCAGACAGGAACTGGGTATTCCCCTTGCCCAAGTTTCCAGTTAAACGAGGCGTGATGCAAGACTCATCGTGACTCTTTCTTCAGGTTTTACAAGCCAGATTTGCCTTCTAAGTCGAGTTCTCGGCATAACAGACAGGTGAGGTTGCATGCCTGTCTAACTCAGATGACTTGTTGGGGCTTGTGAAAGTTTTGCCACCTGGCCTTGACTGCTGTGGGTCCCAGACACAGGTGGGGCCCTGCCCTAGCAATGGAAACTTTGTTGTCAATTCTCTGGTGTAATATCTAGCTCCATAGAGAAGAAGAGAGCTAACATTTAATGTGCTCCTATTGTGTACCTGGAGGGTAGTTATGCTAGGCACTCTATATAAGTAACCTCCCTCCCCATTCACATATACAATTCTGCAAGATAGCTTTTTTCCTATTCTACAGACAGGGAAACTGAGGCCCCAAATGAGGAAATGGTTTTCCCAAGGTTACACTGGTTAAAAAAAAAAGTGGTAGAGTGGTAGTCTTTATACCCAGATGTATCAGACCTCAAAACCAATTTCTTACTTTAATCCAAGTCAGCTAGTCAAATACTAAGGCTCTTGGACCACACTTGGTTTTTCCCAGCCTCTAAAAGGTGAGGATTCAAAAGAGCTGGGTTCTTTGGAATCTCACCATGCTTTTTCTCCTCTCTGGGCCTTGGTTTTCCATTTGAAAAATCATTGGGAGCCTTGCAGTTAAAAATGCCAGTTGAAGCCAGGCACCATGGCACATGCCTATAGTTCCAGCTACTTGGGAAGCTGAGTGGGGAGGATCACTTGAGCCAAGAACTTAGAGTCCAGCCCAGGCAACATAACAAGACCTTGTCTCTAAAAAAAATAAAGCATGCCAGTTGAATCACCTACCTGATTTCACTTACTCTTGAAACTAAAAAAAAAAAAAAAATCAGATAAAAGATGTATTTAAAGGTACACATACACATGAATAGGGAGAGTTGGGAAAGAAAGAGCAGCAATAAAAGTTGGAAACTGGAGAGTTGGTAGACAGGTGGCAACCTACATAGTAACCGAAGGAAAAAAAATGGACTGATAGGGAAAACTGACATTGTTCTACAGAACACTCACAAAAGGCCTGGGAGTTAGTGGCAGCAGCTGTCCCTGGAACTGAGCATGAAGGGAGAAGGTCCTCAAAGAGGACTGGATAGAAGTTGTTTCTGAGACAGGTAGAATATCAGATCCCCTCCCCAAATTAATGTAGCCAGGCAACTGCCCTCTCCAACTTAGCAGGGTTCATTTTTTAGAGAGGGTAAAACAGGACATGAGGCAAATTCATAGCCAAGGTGTGCCATACAGAAAGCATGGTGAGTGAACATGGACATGCGGGGTTTTTGAGACCTCTGCCCTTATGTACCACTTTGTACTGAGAATGGTGCCAGGCCATGATCCTCTAGGCAGAGCATAGAAAAAATCTCCTGGAAATCTTGCCAGAGAAAAGAGATGCAAAAAGGAAAGCTTTAAAGACATTGACACTGACATCGACGCTGAGGATTCCTGGATGAAACCAAATCGTGTCCAGCCAAATCATGTGCTGTGCAGCCCACAGTCCATAAGCTCCACTCCAGTCAGCATGTTAGGCTCCCACCTTTCGATGTTAGGTGAGATTTCAAATATCCAAGGGAAGCCTCTAACAGGGAAAATAGAGACTCAAACCAACATGTGGCGAAGGAGATGTGGGGGAAACGGAGTATGTGTGGAGAAGAAACCATCAGGAGAAGCTACACAGCTGGGAAACAAGAACAGTGTGCTTTGTTTTGTAAAAGGAACTTTCATAACATGTGTGGTGCCTCATGCCTGTAATCCTAACACTTTGGGAGGCTGAGATGAGAGGATTGCTTGAGCCCAGGAGTTTCAGACCAGCCAAAGCAGCATAGTGAGACCTTGTCTTTACAAAAAAAAAAAAAAACCCAAATTAGCCAAGCATGGTGGCACTCATGCCATTGCATTCCGACCTGAGTAACAGAGTGAGACCCTGACTCAAAAAATAATAATAATAAATTTTAAAAATAAAAAAAGCAACCTTCAGAGAACAAAAAAGGGCCTTTGGAAATTAAAATTTGAGAGTAGAAATGAAAACTCTATAGAAAGACTGGAAAGTAAAACTTGGGACATTTTCTAAAAAGCAGAGCAAAAATTACAATGAGATTGAAAATAAGAGGAAAAAAGTAGAGCACCGGGCCAGGAAAGCTACTGTCTGAGGGAAAAATGTTCCAGATAGAACAGAAAACCAAGGGAATGCAGCACCGCTGAAATAATGCAGACATGTTTCCCAGAACTGAAGGAAGGTTTTTAGATTGAAAGAATTCACCGTGTGTCCAACACAATGGATGAAAGTCATCTCACGCCAAGATACATCACTGTGGAACTTCAAACACTGGAACGATTCAAGACCCTAAAAGCTTTCAGAGAGAAAAACCAGGTCACACAGAAATGATCAAGACTCAGAATAGCTCCGTACTTCTCACCAGCAGCACTAGAAACCTAAAAGACTGTGGCACCGTGCCTTCAAATGTCAAGGTAGATTGTTTCTGACCTAGAATTCTATATCCAGCAAAACTACCTTTAATCAAGTGCAGGGTAGAATAAGGATATTTTTAGGCATGGAAGATTGCAACAAGTTTATTTCCTGGCACTACTGGAGGTGATGTTCTACCAAAATGACATTGTAGACTGCAAAGAGAAAGACGTGGTATACAGAGAGGTAAGGAGATGCCCAAAGGAGCACGGAGGGGTCTCAGGATGCCAGCTGTTCCCAGAGAGCAGCCAGCTCATACAGAAGCAGGCCTGGGCAGGAGAGATCCGAAAAGCAGGACCTGGCCCAATTCAGACTGGCTTGGCGTCCAGGAGAGGAAGTTTTGATAACTGGCAGAGTGTGAGGTTGAATTAGTGATAAGTTTGTCGAAAAGAAGCAAGCATTAAAATGCCAATTATTAACTCTAGAAAAAAAATCGTGCTGGAAGGAAAAAGCAAATAAGCAATAAGCAAAGTCAGCTGGCTGACTCTACCCTGAGCAGTATTTGCAGAGCAAAAATAATGCAAACACTGAAGATTGCTTTCACCAAAAGCATGCCATCTCTTTCAAGAGCATGGGGAGGTAGAAAGGTTCAAGTGTAGTGTGGGAGCTGGGAAGGAAGGGAAGCTAAATCCCTGTCCTTCAGAGAGAGGTGAACAAATCATGCCTAAAGCGGAAAGATCAAGAAGCAGCACCGCATGCCTGTTATCAGAGATAAGACATCGGATGAGCACTTGAACGTGATTCCCTTTGCAGGTGTGAGTTACAGGGAAAGGGAGCTATGGAATGCTCTTTTTTATGGTAAACCTTGTGCTATTTTGGACTGGTAAACTGCTCACACATAACTTAAATAACTGAAACTTAAAAGTTATTAAAAAATGGAACAAGACTGTCTTCAAGGTCCTTTTGGATATGAAATTCTCTTAGTAGCGGGGAGTGAAGGGAGGTAGGGAAGCAGACACAAAGAGAAGTCTGGTGACCTGTTTTTCTTGACTGGAGTGCTGATTACTTGAGTATTTTTTTTCTTTTCTTTTTTTTCTTTTTGAGTTGGGGTCTCACTCTGTTACCCAGGCTGGACCTTCTGGGCTCAGGTAATCCTTTGCCTCAACCTCTCGAGTAGCTGGGACTACAGGTACCTGGCACCACACCCAGCTGTTTTTGTTTTTGTTTTTTTGTAGAGACAAGGTTTCACTCTGTTACCCAGGCTGGTCTTGAACTCCTAGGCTCAAGCAATCCACCCTCCTCGATCTCCCAAAGTGCTGGAATTATAGGCATGAGCCACTATGCCCAGTCATTGAGCATGTTACTTTTGTGAAAATTCATCAAGCTGTGCATACATGATACGTGCACTTTTACGTACATTTTAAGTAAACTTGAAACAAGGCTTACTCTAAAAATGATAAGTGACAGGCTAATCCCATTTCAGCAGCTTTGGGTACAAATTATACACTTCACAGTGATACTCCAGAGGATGAGAATTCAATCCCCAGTGGCCTACTAAGCAGGAGTCTTCTATTTTTTGACTTTCGTTCTTTCCAGGCTTTCTGAGTAGGCCCAAGGAACACTGATACCTTCCTCAAGCCAGCCCTAGTGTGACTGATCCCCACAGCCAACCTCTCCGTACCCAGGTCAGATCTGGGGATTTTAAGGGGCTCTTCCAGGCTGCTGCCATAGTCACCTTAACATTTTTCCAAAGTGCAGACTCTCATCCAGAGTCTGAAGTGTATAAGCAAGGTGGCTGGTCACAGAACAGGCATCCCCCACCCCAGACCCGCTCTGTGTATATTTCTGTCTTATTCTACACACAACTCTTTCACCATGTTCTTACTATGGACCGGTGGGTGACAATTAGTATTAACGTTTTTTAACATTTTGTAGAAAAGTGCCTCTCTGGGGAATACAGCAGATCCTCGAATAATACTGTTTTGTTCAACGTCATTTCATTATCACATTGATGAGAGAAAAGATCGATTCCGAGATGGGACCACTGCTTGTATAGAGTTGGCTTGTTCTTCCCACATCTGCGTGGGTTTTTTCCAGGTTCTCTAGTTTCCTCTCACATCCAAAAGCTGTGCCTGTTAGGTTTATTGGTGTATCTACACGGTCCCGTTGTGTGTGTGTGTGAGAGTCACCCTGTGATGGGATGGCATCCTGTTCAGGCTGCTTCCAACCTGGGGCCCTGAGCTGCTAGAAAGGGCTCTGGTCACCCACAACCCTGAACTGGAATAACTGGCCTCTCTACCAAGAACCACTGTGCTTTTCTGAACAGTGGGGTTGTGTTTACCTCAAGGACACCATGGATCTTGTATCCCGCCCAGTTTTCCTCTTCGCAGCACTACTTAGGAAGCTCAGAATCAGGTTGGTGGTGATTCTGGGTAAAAAGGGAAACCTCATGGTATGCGCTGAGCCCTAACCTCATGCCTGCCACCAGTTTGCTTCCTTATCCTTACTTTCTCTTTGTCTTATTTTCCTTACGTTTACTTTACTTTTACTTTAAATGCCTTTTACTCTGTAATGTTCACTTTTAGAAGCCTTCAAATCCTTTTTTCAAGACATAAAAGGTGCTATTTTTAAAATGTGGTAGGATGACAACTCCATGATAGGACAATGGATAAACACTGGAAGACAGCCTGGGAAAAAGATGATTGTATTAGGGTGGTAGGATTATGGGTATTCTATTTTCTTTTCAAATGTATATTAACATTATATGTAAAGTAAAATAATTTTAGTAATTTTTTGTGATTACAAAAATATGTTTATGTTAAAAAATGATAGAAAAATCCAGAGATGAAAATTAATAGCATTCATTGAACTCTGTAGCTATCAGTGGTATCTTTTAGTATATTTCTTTCTGGTCTTTTAGGTGTGTATGTATATATTTGTGAACTGTATATTTTCTAAATTTAAATTCTTTATACATTTTTATAAACTTGTTTTCACATAACAATGAGTTTCAGACATTTTCCCTTTCATTCGACATTCTTCGCACCATCATTTTAATTTGCATAAGCTGCATAATCCCCATTTTGTGCGCACACCCTATTTATTTAACAAATCCCCTTTGTTGGACATTTAGGTTATTCACTTTTAGTCCTTTCTTTCTGACTTTATTTAGATGGCCAAATCAGCCGGCTCTGCTGAAATATTTCTTCTACTGACATTCTTTTTCTTTTTGCGTTACAGTGGTCTCTGGTTCATCATCCAGCTCTAAGTATGACCCTGAGATCCTGAAAGCTGAAATTGCCACTGCAAAATCCCGGGTAGGACCTCTTCGCCTGTGCCATTGATGGGGGACACTGAAGTCTTAGGCCACTAGCTCACCCACAAGGCCAGAGTAGATGCTTTAGCCAGGCCATGTCAGCCAGGGCTGAGTAACAAAACCCTAAATAATAACAGTAGAAGCAGGCATCATAGTAAGAGTAACGGTAACAGTAGCTACCATTTCACAAGCAGTCACCGTATACCAGGCATGATGCTAAATGCTTCATGTGTACTATCATGTCCTTGCAACAACCTCATGAAGTAGTTGCTGTCATTATCTGCATTTTAAAGATGAGCAAACAGAGGCCTAGGGGAGTTAAGAAACTTGCCCAAGGTCACAAGAGACTCAAGTCATACTCCAAAGTTCTTTCTTCCTAGCTACTAATTATTCCACATTATTGTATTTAATTGCTTCCTGATTTCTTAGGAGGATATATATTCGTATTCCCATTTTACTGATAGGAAAACTGAGGCACAGCAGTTATGTGACTTGTTCATGGGGTAAAGTTTGCATTTGAACACTGGTTTAATTCTAAGTACTTTCTACAAACTCAGATGCCTGCAAAGAGACATAAATGGGGGAAGTGGGCTGGAGGGAGGAGGGTGAGGCAGTAGGGAACAGTAGGGACTGTGTAACTTGGACAGGTAAGTCCTGTTTAAAGAGGTAATGAGATTTCAGCACTGGTCTGCTGTGTCCATGCTGGAGTGTAGGCTCAGTGTTGCTAGATCTTCAGGTATTTTTAGAAAGACATTATGTATCTAGGTTTATTATATGAAGTTTCTCACAATTTAATTTTTAGCAATTCATTTACAAAGTTTCATAGTACAGAGCAGGCCAGACAAGCCTACAGGCTGGGTCTAGCTCCTGCTTCTAGGGCATGTCTGGCCTCTGAAGTTACTCCATGGCCTCTCACCTCCATGCAAAGCACTGACATACCCATGGTATGCTTTAAATTATGCACGGCCCTGGGAATCGCCATTATTCATGTCCATCAGGACAGAATAGGGGGCTTAGGATGGCAGAATGGCTTGAGAGGGATCACCTACTGTGCCGTAGGCCAGGTCAGTCAGCTCTTGCCCTCTTCCTGTTTCCTGGGAGCAACGACTGGCCAGGCATGACCCACAGGAAACCGGGCTGGGAGGCTCACATGGGCAGCTACAGTGACCAACTTCAGCATCAGTGAGGGGCGATACTGTGACCAAGTGGCCCCAAGAAGGATGCTGACCTGAGTCACTATGTGGACGCAGTGGGAGCTCTGGGTTCCCCTTGTGGGAGAAGGCAGCCCACAGCTTGATGTCGGTCTCTGACACCACTGGGTGTGGTCTTCTGCCATCCAGGTCAACAAGCTGAAGAGAGAGATGGTTCACCTCCAACATGAGCTGCAGTTCAAGGAGCGTGGCTTCCAGACCCTAAAGAAGTGAGTGCCTCCTGCATTCAGACCATGGGCAGCCTCTGCCAGGCTCCCCTCCTGCCCCGTCTGTCTCTTCAGTCCCTTTCCTCCCTCCTCGGAATGTGGCTCCCTAATCACTCAAGTTCTGTTCTGCTGGCATTTCCTGAAGATACTGTCACTCAAGGGTGAGGTTTGGAAAGAGGAAACAGGGATCACTTCAGACCAAAGAACTCTCCTCGTCCTCTGAGCTCTGGAAGCCATTAAGGTCTATTCACTCAGCTGGGTTTTATGATCCAGTCATAGTAACAAGTATCGTTGAGCATTTCTGTGCACATGTCCCATCTCCTCTAGCAGAGTCAGTGGTGTCTCCTAGGCACACAGACAAAACACATTCTTTCCCTGTGGCCCCTAAAAGTGAGCAACTACTTCACCTAGTGTTCCACTGAAGGAACAGCAATGTCTTCAGCAAAAACAAGTGCCTAGAAAAGTAAGCATGATACCATGTATGCTGTACTCTATGTGAGACTTAAGGAGTTTCCAGGATAACTTTGACCAAATGTAATTTTCACTTTAGCAATTGGCCTGCAGCCAAGTTGAGTTCACAGTCATGACTGTGATTATACTGGCTGGTATTTGGTGAGCAGTTAAGGTACTCTGCACCAGGAAACCCCTTCAGTGTTTCTATGTAGGTAAGCTCCTTTGACTCTCATAGCAGCTCTATAAGGAACGTTCTGTTAGCTAACCCTGTTTTATAAATGAGGAGACTGAGTCATGTAGCAAGTATTCAAGAAATGTTAGCTTATTGTTGTTATTAGCCACAAGAGATAACAGACTTGCTCACTGAGTTGTGTTTAGTATATCTGACCAGCTCACTGGATGATCATTATCAAGGTTGCCTGGTAGACCTCTCAGAAGCTCTAGGCTGGACTCTCAGTAGATGTCTCCTTTTTGAGGGGCATCTTTGGGATTCCAAGGGAGGCCACACCTGTATGATGGTGCTTTCTACAATTACTTGCTTTTTTTCTCTCCCAACTGTCCCTTTTCCTCTTTCCCTTACTATCCCTTTTCTTCTCCCCCAAACTTCATATCCACCCCTACCATCCTATGACCATCGCCCTGATATTTGTCTTCAAGCCAATTGAGGGCACCATAACCATTGTCAAGGGACTGGTTGGTTCTTACTCACATCTTTCCACCCAGAAGTCTCCATTACCCGGGTAAGCCACCATGAAGCCAGCACAGCACATGGTAGAAGAAAGTGTGGCTTTCAGCCAGGTGTGGTGACTCATACCTGTAACCCCAGCACTTTGGGAGGCTGACACAGGAGGATCGCTTGAGCCCAGGAGTTCAAGACTAGCCTGGGCAACATAGTGAGACCTCATCTTTATCCAAAAAATAATAATAAAAAAACATGGCTTTCTATTATAGATTATATATAATTTTTTTATTTCACAAATTATAAATTATAGCTTTATATATACTTGTTTATATCTATGTTATTTATATCTATATCTATACCTATATCTATATATATGTGCCGATCCTATCTCTCAAACTGGATTCTAAACTTCTTAAGGCCAGGGACCATGCTTTATGCTTCTTGGTCATTTTCAGTAGCACCGGTGACAGTGGGGGCAATAGTATGAGCTTAGAAAATTCCTATTTTTTTGAGACAAGGTTTCACTCTGTTGCCAAGGCTGGAGTGCAGTGGCATGATGTTGGCTCACTACAACCTTGACCTCCTGTGCTCAGGCCATCCTCCTGCCTCAGCCTCTTGAGTAGCAAGGACTACAGGCACGTGCCACCACACCCAGCTAATTTTTTAATTTTTGTAGAGATGAGCTCTCACTTTGTTGCTCAGGCTGGTCTTGAACTTCTGAGCTCAAGCAGTCCTTCCGCCTCAGCCTCCCAAAATGCTGGTATTACAGGTATGGGCAACCATGCCCAGCTAGAAAATCCTTGTTTTTGACCTATTAAAACATTAGCCTGAGTCTTCTATTTGCAGAGAAACAGCCTCTGAGCTGTTTTAAGGCTGCTCACTCCCTCCTCCTGACTCCTGCAATCCTCAAGAGCTCCTGGCTAGAACACCTCCCATTATTCTCTGAGCTACCGCAAACCTGTTTTACCACTTTGTCACGCTGTAGCAGCATTGAAAATTCTTGTCCTTTGGTAAGCTGATGCTGAAACCCCAAAGACAAGCCTCCCTTTCCTCCCCCACTCTGCCCCAGTGTTAGATATCAGGCTCAGATAAGACTGGACACTGCCCAGACTCCTTAGGCAGAAGCCTGTCCCCTTGTCCAGAGGAAAGGAAGACATCTGTTTTAATGTACACCTTGGCGTAGAGGGTTAGGAATGTCACCTCAAAAGGCAGATAGCCTGGGTTCAAATCCTAGTTCTCTGGGTCCTTGGAAAAGTGACTTAACCCCTCTGAGCTTCTATTTCTTTATTTGAAAAATCAGTGGTTATAAAGCTTGAATTGGAAAATCCAAGTTGAGTGTGTAACAGTCCCTGACATACAGGAAGTCTCTGTGAGAAGGGCATGGGGTGGTGACTTCTGGCTAATTGTCTGCTTAGTTTTGGTAAGGAAGCTCAGATGAACTATGTGCCCACCCCAGGCTAGACACTGTGTCGGTCAAGCACTTAATACCAGCCGCCTTGTTTCATTCTCTTCACCCACTTTTTTTTTTTCTTTGAGTCAGAGTCTCACTCTGGCACCCAGGCACAGCCTCGACTTCCTGGGCTCAGCTATTCTTCCACCTCAGCCTTTTAAGTAGCTGGGACTACATATTACCACGCCTGGCTTTTATATATATAAATATAAATCTGTGTGTGTGTGTGTGTGTGTGTGTGTGTGTGTGTGTGTGTGTGTGTGTGTATTTTTTTAAAGGTGTGTTGCCCAGGCAGGTCTTGAACTCCTGTACTCAAATAATCCTCCCACCTCAGCCTCACAAAGTTTACAGTCATGAGCCACCACACCCAGCCCTCTTTACCCACTTTTAAAGAAATTTTTGTCTTGCTCTGTGTTATATTGAAAATACACCCAGTGCCACCCAGCTAGCACCTAGTCCCAGAGCTGGGACAAGAACCCAAGATTACTGGATTTTGAAACTCATGTCTTAATACCTCCCTTCCCAGTTTCATCCTAGATCACTCCTCTCCCCATCCCAGAACACATAAGGCCTCTTTCCATCACCCGTGGAATCCTTTTCAGGGTCTAGCAGGGGACTGTCCAGTCATTTCTACTTCTTTGCCTCCTCTACTGGCAGATCATGAGGTCAGGTAAAACTCATCTTTAAGGATGACTTAAGGAACTTCCAGGATAACTGTGACCAAATGTTATTCTATTTCTAGAAGCTAAACCACAGCCAAGGGAGATACAGCTTTGCTGTTTCTTAAGAGCAGTTGCGTCACCTGTCATGATTGTGGTGATGCCAGCTGAAATTTTGTTGAGTAGTTACTTTGGGCCACGAGTCCATATGTTTGATACATAATCAGCAACCCCAGTTTTAAAAAGAGATCAGGCACAGTGGCTCATGCCTGTAATCCCAGCACTTTGGAAGACTGAGGTGGGAGGATTGCTTGAGCTCAGGAGTCCAAGACCAGCCTGGGCAACATAGTGAGACCTCGTCTCTACAAAAAAATCAAAGTATTAGCCAGATGTGGTGTTATGCAACTGTAGTCCCAGCTACTTGGGAGGCTGGAGTGGGAGGATCGCTTGAACCCAGGAGCTTGAGGCTGTGGTGAGCTGTGATCATGCCACTGTACTTCAGCATGGGCAACAGAATGAGATTCCGATGAAAGAGAGAGAGCAAGAGAGAATGAGAAAAAAAGAGAGTGAGAGAAAGAGAGAGAAGAATGACCAGGTGCAGTGGCTCTTACCTGTAATTCCAGTGCTTTGCAAGTGTGAAGCGGAAGATGACTTGGGGCCAGGGGTTCAAGACCAGCCTGAGCAATGTAGTAAGACCCCTGTCTTTACAAAAAATAAATATATTAGCCAAGCATGGTAGAACAGGCCTGTAGTCCCAGCTACTTGGAAGGTGAGGTGGAGGAATCCCTTGAACCCAGGAGTTTGAGGCTGCAGTGAGCCATGCTTACACCACTGCACTCCATCCTGGGTGTCAGAATGAGACCCTGTACCTTTAAAAAAAAGAGAGAGACAAGGTTGATAAGGATTGAAGGATGTGCCTTAGAGGAAATTGAAAAGAAAAATCAAGACAGAAGCTTGAGGCTGTGTCCTGTTGGCTCCCTTGAGCCCTTGTCAATAAGAAAGAGTGGACACTGGACACCTCAGCCCTGCAGGGAGAGGGCAGTGTGGCAACTCTCTGCATATCAGGTAGGAGTTATCTGGACAGGACTGGGAGGAGGCGTCTGCTACATGGCCTTTGTGCTGCCTCTGCATGACTATCGGGTATGCGACTTTGCAAAGAGAGGACAACTGAGGTATTTGGAAATCCGAAATCCTAAAACACATGTATCTCCCCACAATCCCACAACACACACACACACGCACGCACACACAAACTTTTCTTTCCTTTTTTTTTTTTTTTTAAAAAGATTCATTCACTGAGTACATAATGGTGACCCTTTGTTCTCCCCCACCCCCTCCTCACCCCAGCTTCATCGAGAGTATCCCTCTCAGAGCTGCTCTCTGGAGCCAAATTCCAGAGCCCGGGTTGCTAAGGCCCTTGAAGAAATCAGGTAGAGGCTGTCAGAGGCCCAGCAGACAGACTGCTTCTGTCTCTTCCTGCTGAGGATTCAGAGCCATTCTCACCCTCTTGGCAGAGGACAAATAGCATCTCCCCTGCACCCTCCAACCCCATCTGTGGCAGGGCCACCACCAATCCCAGACGCTGGTGCTGGGGGAGCCTTCTGTCCACCGATCCCCTTGAGCAGGACTCTGCTGGGGGAAGCACCCCACCTTCATTTCAGACTGGATCTGAGACTAGTTTTGGCCAACTGGAGAGGCCTGCACAGGCCTAAGTCCTCGAAAGGAATTGACAGGCTATTTTTAGTGGGGAGGCATAAATGGGGCTTTGTTTTCTCTCCAGGGAGGCTGAAGTAACTGCAGGGGGAGGCCATGTGGAGACCGCACTCCCTGCCTCCCTCTCTCTCCTGCGTAGAGGCTCAGACCCTGAGGCCAAGATGAAAGCTGGGTCTGCTCAGTAATTCCCCACTCAGGTTATTTTTAGCTCAGGACAGTTTGGCCTGTAGCAGGAAACCACAAAGGAATGCCTGTGAGCGGTTTCTCATCCTGAAATAATGAGTTTGTGGTGTTCCCTCAGACTGTAAAACTTCTTTTTTCTTCACCTTGGACTGAAACCGCAGGTCTCGCTTTCGGCAAAAGTGCAAAGCAGTGAAAATGTCTCTCTGCCCACAGAACCTGTTCCACACCTCAGCCCTCCTCCAGAAGCTCAGCCCTTCTTTCCCATCTCTGGTTCAGTCTGACCTGCATAAAACTATGCCAAGAACCTTCGCTTCACCCCCTGCCCCCCCCATTAAAATAAACCTATGTGCAGGGCCTTGATAAGCTAATAAGCTCTCTCTGCGCTAGAAGTGTTTTAATCCTTTACATTTGTACAGTAGCTCCTAGTTCAATTTAAGATTTTCCATCTTTTATTCCATTGGATGCTCCTGACAACCCCATGAACATGGACTAGGCAGATTAACATCGTCCAGGTTTTTTTACAGGAAGAAACTGAGGCTCCTTGCACTTGAGAGACATGCCAAGGTCACACTACTTATAGCGAGCAGGGCTGGGAGTTTTTTAAATCATTCCAATCTTTCCTTCATTCTGTCCATTAACTCAGCACGTGCTTATTAAAAGACAATGGTTCTTGCTCAGGGTGATTTTGTTCCCTTTCCCCAAGGGACACATTAGGTAATAATACATGGAGACATTTTTGGTCATCAAAACTCGGGGTCAGGTTGCCACTAGTGTCTTGTGAGTGAAGGCCAGGAATGCTGCTAAACATCCTACAGTATACAGGACAGCCTGTCCTGCCCCCGGCAAAGAACCATCCAGCCCCCAATGTTAAAGGTGCTAAGGTTGAGAGACCCAGATTAAAGAACTATTCTATGCCAGGTATTAAAACAAACATGTTCCATTCTTTCCCCTGCTCTCAAGTCTGCCAGAGTCAAGTCAAATATGGTAAACACATAAATTAGAAATTATCATGTAATACAATGACTACAGTGTCACAGATATATTCGATGTATGTGGGAACTACCTATCCAGCCTTGAGGACTTTGGGAGGTAACCAGGGAAGGCTTCCTGTAAAAGCTGATGCTTAGAGGACACTTGACTGCAAGAGCAGTGTTGCTTCCACAGCCACACACTGTGGGACATGTGTAGTTGAATAGGTACCTTCCATGCCTTATCCCACTCGTGGTCCCAGGGAGGAAGAGTATGCAGGACAGAGGGAAGAGACTCCTTAAGGGACTGAAGTAGTGTGGTTCATGCTTTTCCCCCAGGGAAACCTTGTCCCTCACCCTAAGTCTGACCATTTCCATTTAACCATCTTCTAGAATCGACAAGAAAATGTCTGATGCTCAGGGCAGCTACAAACTGGACGAAGCTCAGGCTGTCTTGAGAGAAACAAAGGCCATCAAAAAGGCCATCACCTGTGGAGAGAAGGAGAAGCAAGATCTTATCAAGGTACACAAGTTCCCAGTGGTGTGGGCCCATCTCGATTTTTTTCCATGTACTCCTATGTGCCAGTTCTCATGCAGACTATGTCCATGTGCTACAGAGATCACTGGCTTCTCATTTCCATTCTTCGTCCTTTGTGAAGAGGAGGAATCAGAGACTCAGAGGCATTAAGAGACAGGCCTAAGGTCCCATAGCTAGTGTAAAATGCAGAGTTGGAATGGAAGTTATCTGACCTGGTCCAAAAGCCATGTCCTTCCCGCTAGCTCTAGCCACCTGACTTTTATTTTGTTTTATTTTTATTTTATTTTATTTTTTGAGTCAGAGTCACTCTATTGCCCAAGCTGGTGTGCTGTGGAATATCACAGCTCACCGAGGCCTCAATTTCCTGGACTTAAGTGATCCCTCTGCCTCAGTCTCCTGAGTAACTGGGACTATAGGCCAGCTAATTTTTGTTTTTGTAGAGATGAAGTCTTGCTCTGTTGCCCTGACTGGTCTTGAACTCCTGGGTGCAAGCAATCTTCCTGCCTCAACCTCCCAAAGTGCTGGGATTATAGGCTTGAGCCACTGCACCCGGCCAACCTGGCTTATTTATCAAAGAACCAAATGAAGGGCAGTGGTTTCAATATCATTAACCTCGACATCCAAACGTAGCATCTCTAGAAGCGTGTCATTGTGTGTTCTGCCTTTATGCCGGACACCATACAAATTATGTAGGCTCCATGTAACATTCCAGACAATCATGCCAAGCACTTTGCGTGTATCATGCCTCGTCTTTTGCATCAGCCCTGGTTTATCCCCATTATACAGAGAGAAACCACACAACTCAGAGAGGGAGTGGTGGACCCATGAACACCTGGCACCCAAGCCCATTCTCTTACCTCTATACATACCACCTCTCCCATAGGAACTACCCTAACCTCTGAGATATTCTATTACAGTCCCTACTGTTAGGCATCTGAGGCTCAGCAATGCTATAAGTGACTTCGTGAATGAAGTTCTATGCTCTATGACAAGACAGAACAGTTTCAAAGCTCCCACCCAGGACAGCAGCCCAGTGAAAACACTCAGACGAGGTGCCATGGGCAGTGAGGTGTGTTCCTGCCATGATTAGCATCTAAGAGCCAGAGCCTTAAGTCAGATAGACTAGGTCCAAATCCTGATTCTGTCAGTTGCCAGCTTCTCATCAATTAATTGGGTCTAATTATAGGTCTTTTCTTGCAGAACTGTTGTCAGGATTCAATAAGATGACAAAGCTGATAGTTATTGAGTATGGGCTGTGTTAGCTAGTGTTTTATGCTTGTCATCTCATTTAATCATATGGTAGCCTGTGAGATAGGACTTGTGACATGGGGCATCTCCATTTCATGGAGAAGAAATTGAGGCACAGAGAGGTTGATCAGCTAGCTCAGATCACACAGCTAGGAAGCAGCAGAGCAGGGGTTCCACGTCAGGCAGTGTGACTGCAGGTCAGCATCCACACTGGTCTCTCCTGCATCAAGGACCTAGCACAGAGCTTGGCACGCAGGAAGGGCCCCCTTGCTGCTGTCTGTCTGTCACAGGAGCAGTAGGCTGTCTGGGACAAGTGTGAGTTTCTAAATTAGCAAAAGTCGAGAGGACGGCTCACCAAGCATGGCAGACCCAGCGTTTCTTCCCCAGAGGGCACATCACTAACCCTGCTCACCCTCCCCCTCCAGAGCCTTGCCATGCTAAAGGATGGCTTCCGCACCGACAGAGGGTCTCACTCAGACCTGTGGTCCAGTAGCAGCTCTCTGGAGAGTTCAGGTTTCCCACTGCCGAAACAGTTTCTGGACGTGAGCTCCCAGACGGACCTCTCGGGAAGTGTGAGTTGCTGGGCCTGCCCTGGGACTTCCTGTGGCAGCTGGGAGGCTTCTGGGAGGGGCATCTGTCTTTTCCCTGTTCCCTGAGGAGCTGGCCAGTGGCTCTCTGCAGAGCTGGCTGCTGTCTTGGCCCTTCAAGCTCTGTCCTCTTGCCAGAACTCCTGGCTCTAGGAGTTTATGATGTGACGGTGTGGAGGAAAAACCAGGCCCAACAGACACAGTCCTGAGTATTGCCTGGCCAGGTACTTATATCTCCAGATACTGCATTAAAGCTTTTTTTTTTTTGAGTCACAGTCTCACTCTGTTGCCTAGGCTGGAGTGCAGTGGCACGATCACTGCCTCTATCCCCTGGGCTCAAGTGATCCTCCCGCTTCAGCCTCTCAAGTAGCTGGAACTATAGGCATGCGCCACCACACCCAGCTAATATTTTGTTTGTTTGTTTTTTTAGAGACAAGGTCTCACTATGTTGCCCAGGCTGGTCTTGAACTTCTGGGATCAAGCAGTCTTCCTGCTTCGGCCTCCCAAAGTGATGGGATTACAGGCATGAGCCACCATGCCTGGCACAGAAAGCATTTTTAAAGGACAAAGTCGCTCTGGTTTCTTTTATACTGTGTTGTGGCTCTGTTCTGGTTTTCATTCACCAGCTAGGAAGCAAAAGGTATTTTCCCCCTATTAGTCCCAAAACAGTACGAACAGCTTCAGGCAGCTGCCTGACTTCCAGGTTCCAAAGCTCATTCTGGTCTTAGGTATGAACAGTGAAAGTGCTATCCAGATGTAGCTCTTGAAGGTGTTAGGGTAGGACCAGGCCACCGTGATCCGTAACTTTTGGAGAGCTTTTGTTTTACTCTTTACTTGAGCAGACTTCGTTGACCGAATCCGCCTCCAGTCTCCACCACCAAATGCTATTCCTGTCCCATTTCCTTAGCTGTCTGAAGAGAAACTATGTCCTTATGTGAACTGGCGAGCTTTGTGGCTGGCTTCTTGCTATTCTTGATAGACCAGCACTGTGAAAGAGGCTGTCCCTTCCTTACCACACCACCCATGTGTCCAGCTACAAGCCACCTGCAGGCCAAAGCATTCATGAAGGAGCTGCATGCTTCCTTCTACGTTCTAGAGCCTGCCCCACTCGCCCAGCATTTCACTCCTGACTGCAGCCTCTGAGATTCCTGTTGATCCCTTCCCCAGAGTTCTCAGGATGGCTCTCTTGTACAAGAGGGGAATCAGAAAAACCAGAATTATCTTTTGAAGGGTAGACCCCTTGTAGTACAGGCTTTCCCCACTAGGTACGTGTTTTAGGAACCCATTGGCATCGGTGTAACAGCTAGTATTGTGAGAGGCTGTGTTTGGTTTCAGTTAATTTTGCAGGGAGATTCTTTCAACACATTTGCCCATTTCATGATGGGTGATTTATGAGCTTACCAGTCCACATGGCGCTGAGTGTTCAGCAGTTTTTGACCAAAAATGGCATGACCCCTGTGCCTACCTTCCCTATTCACCATATGTCACCCCAAGCGACTTTTTTTTGGTTTCCCCTGGACGAAAAAAGTCCTCCAAGGGAAATGTTTTGCTCATGTGGAAGAGGTGAAACAAGAAACGGCGGACGGCATCAAAATTGAGTTCAAAAACTGTTTTGAGCAGCAGAAAAGCATCTTGATAGGTGTAGTACATCAGACAGAGTGCTTTGAAGGTGACTGAAGTTTAAACATGTCAGAATAAATACACGATTTTTATAAATAAATTCCTGGGTTTTTTGGGTCCCCCTCGTATATTAGCTGTTGCTGTTTCCTCCTCACGAAGTGTCCTCCACACTTCTGTGGCTTGACATGGTTCCAAGCCATGTGGGGCTGCACGATGACATTCTGGGCTTTTGGCTCCTATTCTCCAAGTGGTAGATGAGTGAGTTTAGGGCTCTCCCTGCAACCTGAAGGGAGGAAAGTATTTTTGCTTAACTAGTTCCCCTACGATCCGCACTGGGACTACTGGGGGCTATCCTTGGCTACCGCCCACATAAGCTGTCAAGTCTCTCATGAGCTCTTGAAATCCAGCTCAGCACTGGCCATGACAGCTGTGTAATTCCTGACTTTGTTCTTCTCCTCCAGTTCGTCACCAGCAGCAACAATCAGCTGGCAGAGAAGGTCAGGTTGCGCCTTCGGTATGAAGAGGCAAAGAGAAGGTAATTAAGGGCGGGGCGGGATGGATCCAGCAAGAATGGCTACTCTTGTAGAATGACTGCTCTGATCCTGGCTTTTGACACACCTCATCTTGTTTAATCCATACAAAGATTATGAAGCTAGGTCTTACCATCTTCATATTTTATCCTCTCTGAAATTCGGAGAGGAGTTGACTTGCCCAGGACTCATCACTAGACAGAGAGTGGAGCTGTGCTATGAGCCCAGGTCTGTTTCACCCCTACACCTAGTCATCTTCCTGCTTGCCTGTCTTAGTTTCCAGAATCAAGATTTTCAACAATCCTGTAAACAGTTTGGCGTGAAAGAGCACAACTGGAATTTTCAGCAACAGGATAAAAAGACTATGGGGATTACTCAATTCAGTTTCTTCTGTATAACTGGGAACAAGCTGTGTTTTTATTTTTATTTATTTATTTTTGAGTCAAGTCTCATTCTGTTGCCCAGGATGGAGTGCAGTGACATGATCATGGCTCACTGCAACCTTGACCTACTGGGCTCAGGCGATCCTTCCGCCTCAGCCTCCTGAGTAACTGGGACTATAAGTGCATGCCACCATGCCTGGCTAATTTTTAAAATTTTTTTTGTAGAGACGAGGTTTTGCTATGATGTCCAGGCTGGTCTCAAACTCCTGGCCTCAAGTGATCCTCCCACCTCAACCTCCCAAAGTGCTGGGATTGAATGTGTGAGCCACTGTGCCCACCATGTGCTTTTAAACAGTATAGACCACAGGGATTTGGATGTACTACAGTTTCACAGACTCCTAAGCAGCTGGGTTCTCCTACCACTAATGACATTAAAATAATCAAAGCTGACATTTTTAGAATGTCTTTTATAGGCATAAATAGACTGTTTATAGTACTCAAACATTAGTCCATATATCTTCTCATTTAATTTTAAAAGCAACCTTAGAACACAGATTCTATCTGTCCTATTATATCCATGTTACAGAGGAGAAAAGTAAGACCCAGGATGTTTCATGACTTTTCCAGGTGATAGAGACAGAATTTGAACCATGGACAATGTGGTTTTAAGTTCATGATCTTCCTATACCTGAGCCAGCCTTATCGGGAAAGAACCCAGAGAGGCATATCACATCTGTTCCTCCTTAGACTGTACCACCTGGCCCGAGGACCTTCTCAGCCAGGCCAGGTGGAATGTGGCAGTGCCTAGCTCTGACCATCTCCTAACTCTATGTGAACAATAGAACTCTTTGCAGCAATGGCAGCAATCAGATAGAAACCAGAGAAAGTAAAAAAGGGGAATTTATTGGCTTAGTTAATTCCAAAGTCCTAGGATTAGCTAGTTTTAGGCACAGCTGGATCCAGGGACTCAGATGTGACTCAGATGTGCCATAGACTCAGTCTCTCTCCTTTTCCTCACCGTACTTGCCTTTATGTTGGGTTTACTCTCAAGTAGTCTTTCCTGCCAAAGTGGCAAGAGGAGTCCCAGCAAAACTGAGCTTCCATCCTACAGTTAGCCATCCCTGTAGAAAAGGGCCCTACATTTCCCAACACTTTTAACAAGTCTTAGCCGGGTGCTGTGGCTCTCACCTATAATCCCAGCACTTTGGGAGGCCAAGGTGAGAGGATTGCCTGAGCCTGTGGGTTCAAGACCAGCCTGGGCAACATGGCAAGACTTCATCTCTACAATAAATCAAAAAATTCACTTGGGCATCGCGGCACGTGCCTGTAATTCCAGCTACTTGGAAGACTGAAGTGGAAGGATTGCTTGAGCCCAGCAGGTCTAGGCTGTGGTGGGAGCATGCCACTGCCCTCCAGCCTGGGTGACAGAGTGAGACTCCAACTCAAAAACAAAAAACAAGTCTTGCATTTGAGACCCACTGGCTTTTTTGGGGTGAACCAATCAATTGCTGTTGCAAGTCAATAAGGGACGGGGGAAATTATAATTCTCTAAATGTCCAGGCATGAGTCATGTGCTTAATGCTAGGAAGGGTCAGCTTCTTGGGAAACAAATGACTTGAAAGTATGGGAGGAGTGGTTTCCTGAAGACAAATTGGAATATTATTAACAAAAGCAGGAGGAATTGGGTCCTGGTTAGGTTGAAAGGAACAGATGTACTGTATACTATTTCAGCTCCCCCAGGGGTTCAGCGAAACAGCAGGACTTCAATATTTAGATAGTCATTGCTTGTCCCCTCTGAAGGGGACCACTCTGAACCTTGGATCTAGTTCACCTTGTAGTAATGTGTATCTTAGATGACCAATCTTGAGCAGACTGAAGGACTGAATTCTTCCCTCTGGCATTGAGCCATTAAACTTCATGTCACAGAGCTTCCTGGCGCATCTAACTTCTCCAGCTTCTTGCTTCCCTTTTACCCAAAGCTAGTTTTAGTGTAAGAGACAGAGCAGCCTGCACAATGAGACAGCAGAGGCTGCAGGACTTGAAAAGGGCAGGGGAGGTGGCTGTAATGCAAGGATGGTTTGATCATTGTATGCCAGGTTTTGTCCCATGTGCATTTCTGAGAAGAGAGACTAGTAAATTTCATCAGATTATCCTAAGGATGCCTGACCTGAAATTTAAGGAGCACTGGCATAGAGAAAACACCCTAGAAAGTACTTCCAAGAAAGTGTCAATCACTCCTCAGTGTCCTGTGTATGGTGGAGCCCCTGCCATCCCTGACTCCACACCATTCTGTTCTCAAGGCGCTGGAGAACAGCAGCTGCAAAGCTGTCCCATAGCCAATCTGGATTGGTTGCTTTGTCCATGAATATGAAATTAACTACAGTTGGTCCTCCATATCTACATGTCCCACATCTGTGGATTCAACCAACCAAGGATCAAAAATATTTATAAAATAAATAAAATGACAAGGCAACAATTTTTTAAAATACAAATTTTAAAATACAGTATAGCAACTATTTACATAGTATTTACATTGTATTAGGTATTGTAGGTAATCTAGAGATGATTTAAAGTATAGGAAAGATGGGAATTGGTTATATGCAAATACTATACCATTTTACATAAAGGACTTGAGCATCCATGGATTTTGGTAGCTGTGAACCAATCCCCTACAGATGCCAAGGGTTGACTGTATAAGAATTCCTGCTGGGGCACTTGGCTGGGAAATGAGCAAACTTTGGTGTTTCTCTGTATGGAATTTTTGTTGCACACCATGGGGAAATCTTGTCTCCAACAATGTTTTGATAAAATAAGAATTTGGCCATATTGTCTGCAACTAAAACTGAACTGGAAGTCCAGAGGCCTGGGCTCTCAACAAGTCTTGGTCACATTTATGATTTGTAGTCAGTGTGCCATATCCTCTCTGAGCATCTCTGTCCAACAAGGTTAACAACACCTATCTTACCTACCCTTTCGGGATGGGGGTCAGGCTAGGACATGAGACCTGAAAGCTCATTGTAGAGGCCAGTCATTAAAGGATCACTTCATGATTGCCTTTAGATATTTGTAGCAATAGCCTTAGTTATACTGCAAATCTTATTTTGGCCCAATGATAATAATGCCTTATGTCTACATAATATTTGACAATGTATAAAGGGCTCCTAATGCTGTGTTCTCATTTGGTCTTCATAACCCACCCTGTAGATACCATCATCATCCCCATCTTACAGAGGAGAATACTTAGTCTTAGAGAAATTAAGGGATAGGGTTGCCAGCTCCTTTCTTTACCAGTTATTAAGTACCTGCAGTTTACCAGGCACTATGCTAGAAGCTTGTGCTACCAAGGTGATTTCTTATGAATCCGTCAGGAAGGCCAGAGCCAGGACCCCAACTTCAGGCCTCTGACCACCACCACTCTCTCAACTGAGGACACGTGGTCAGTAATTGTAGTCCTCGTGGTCCAAGACTGCCATTGACTCAGTTCCTGTTATGTGCCAGACATTCTGAATACATTATTGCTGATTTCCACAGCCATTCTGATGGATGAGTAGTTGTTTTTCTTATCCTTAAAGGCAAAGGAAGCCAGGCTCGGTGGCTCAGCCTGTAATCCCAGCGCTTTGGGAGGCTGGGGTGAGTGGATTGCCTGAGCCCGCAGGTTCGAGACCCGCCTGGGCAAATTGGCAAGACCTCATCTCTACAATAAATAAAAAAATTAGCCGGGTATGGTAGCGTGTGCCTGTAGTTCCAGCTGTAGTTCCAGCTACTTGGAAGGCTGAGGCGAAAGGATCTCTGGAGCCCAGCAGGCCGGGAGCGGCCAATGTACTCCAGTCTGGGCAACGGAGTGAGACTCCAACTCAAAAAATAAATAAATAAATAAATAAAGGCAAAGGAGTTTACCCAATAATACACACCTACTAGGTCATAACAGGTAGCACCAGATTATAACAACCATAGCAACAGAAATATTTATCAAGGACTTCCTATGTGACAAATACTGTGCTTTGACTGTTTATAGATGGGGCCATAAAAGCATCTATCACAACCTGATGAGGAAGGAGCGCACCATTGTATTCTAACCTGGGCATCAGAGTGAGACTCTGTCTTTAAAAAAAATAAAAGTAGCTGGGCTCGGTGGCTCAGCCTGTAATCCCACGACTTTGGGAGGCTGAGGAGAGTGGATTGCCTGAGCCCGTAGGTTTGAGACCCGCCTGGGCAGCGAGACCTCATCTCTACAATAAATCAAAAAATTAGCCGGGCATGGTAGCGCGCGCCTGTAATTCCGGCTACTCAGAAGGCTGAGGCGGAAGCATCGCCGGAGCCCAGCAGGTCAAGGCTGCAGTGGCCGGAAGCAGCCACTGCACTCCACTCTGGGCGACAGAGTGAGACTCCAACTCAAAAAATAAAAATAAAAAAAAGCTTTCAGAGAGATGAATGACTTGCCATATGTCACACAGATAGTGGTAAGAGGCCATAACTTGATAATGAATCCACATCTCTATCCTTCCTGGCTTGGTATCTCTCAGGGTGAGGACGTTGCCTTGTTCACGTCCGCACCCCGCCTCTGCAAAGCCTGCTTCACTGCTGGCACGTGGTGAGCACCCACACAAGGCAGTTTAGATAAAAATATGTTCCTTGGCTGGACATGGTGGCTCACGCCTGTAATCCTAGCACTTTGGGAAGCTGAAGTGGGCAGATTGCTGGAGCCCAGAAGTTCAAGACCAACCTGGGCAACATAGCAAAACCTCATCTCTAAAAACAATTAAAAAAATTAGCCAGCATGGTGGCACATGCCTGTAGGAAAAAAAAAACAACAAAAAACATTCCTTGAGATGGCATGCTAATTAAAAGGAAGATGCTAACTATCAAAGATTGTGCTGAGGGCATCGTGGCTCCTTGTACTTTATAACCTTGGAAGCACGTTCTGTTTCCCCATTTCCACAATGCCACTGGGCACACCCATCACATTTGCCCTCTTGGCCCTCAGGATTGCCAATCTGAAGATCCAACTGGCCAAGCTCGACAGCGAGGCCTGGCCTGGCGTGCTAGACTCGGAGAGGGACCGGCTGATCCTCATCAATGAGAAGGAGGAGCTGCTGAAGGAGATGCGTTTCATCAGCCCCTGCAAGTGGACCCAGGGGGAGGTGGAGCAACTGGAGATGGCCCGGAAGCAGCTGGAGAAAGACCTGCAGATGGCCCGGGACACCCAGAGCAAGGCACTAACAGAGAGGTGGGCAGGGCCCTGGGGGTACATGGGCCCCTCCCTCATGTCTGATCTATCCTCCAGGCCCCAGTGGGGGACAAGCGAGGGGGAAACCTTGGAGCGCCCGGGCTCCACCCTGAGCATACTCAGTTTAGAGATCTCACAGCTTGTCTGAGTAGTAAGCATGGGCGAAAGGATTCACCATCCAGTGCGCTCCATGGTGCTTTATATGGTGAGCTGCGTTACCAAGGAGTCTGCTTCCGTGCAGGTTTCCAAAAATGTAGCTTCTCACTAAAGTAAGCCACATAACTTTGATTTAGATCAGTTGTTTTCTAACTTGGTGACAGCGCTGCACATTTTATATTGTGGCCTAGTATGCACAAAGCTCACGAGGCAGCGCACACACCTTCTATATGTGGTGGTCCTCTGATGCTTTCTCTCTTCTGTTGCATCTCTGTTCATGGGGTTCCTGACCTACCGTATTGACTTCACCACATGCTAAGTAAGCAGTTGCAGTTTCAAAAACACTGATGTAGATGGGAGGTGCAAACTGGCCAGCTTTGAGGGGCCGAGCAGGTCAGGGAAATGCTAGAGGCCCACCTAGCAGGGGACCCTGTCAGACTGGAGTGCATATATCCCACGGTCCTAAAGCAAGTGTTTGGCCAGTACGGTGGCTTATGCCCATAATCCCAGTGATTTGAGAGACTGAGGCAGGAGGATCACTTGAGGCCAGGAGTTTGAGACCAACCTGGACAACAGTAAGACCCCATCTCTGAAAATAAAAATAAAAATAATTAGCTAGGCATGGTGGCACATACCTGTAGTCCTAGGTACTCAGGAAGCTGAGGTGGGAGGATTGCTTGAAGTTACAGTGAGCTGTTAAGCGTACCACTGCACTCTAGCCTGAGTAAGATTCTGTCTCTAAAAAATAAAATAAAAATAAAAAAACAAAGCAGGTGCTATCTCCCTGTTCCAGCAGGTGGGAGCACAGGCCCCGTGTTGCCAGAGGTCCCTATATTTCAAACAAGAGAGTTGTGTGGATTTTTAATTTTGAAATATTAGCAACTAGTCCAATTTTTAAAAATTCTGTGAATCAGCCTCATCTGTGGGCTTGCTATAATCCGAACACCACCGGTTTGCATTCTTTGCTATAGACCTTATAACAGACTTGGTCTTCGCTTCTTTCCTTCAGTGTTCTTGCTTACCTCCTCACTCACATTGCACAGAATGCAACACCATGTTTCCAGGAGTTCCCACAGTCCCCAGTTACATTCATTCATTCCTCCTGTTCATCAGTCAGAACTTACTCATTTATTTAAGAAACATTTTACTATATGTATTGTGTGTGCAAGGCAGTTGGGGAATTCAGAAATTAACGAGACCTTGTGACCTTTAAATCTATTCTTGTTTTGGGTTGTTTTTTGTTTTGTTTTGTTTTGTTTGGCAGCAGGCTTTATTCTCCAAGGTCCCTGCTCTGAAGGAACTTATAACTGAATCTGGTGATTTTCATTTTTGTGTATGTATGTGGACAGCAATGAGCAAGAGAATTTCTTTTTTTAGTGAAATCAAAGGCAGAAGCCCAGTTGGCAAAGCAGGTAAACATGCTTGTGCTTCAGCTGTAGCAGCCTGGCAGTCCTAGATGCCTACATATGCTCTCACTGTGTCACCCATGCTGGGTCTTTCAGGGAGCCCTTGAGCCCTGGGGCACCCAGCTTATAGTACCATCCTAACAACTGAGTAAGCCACATTTGCTCATGGTGCCAGATGGGTCAAGTTGACCAGCCTCTTCCTGGCCTCTCACGGCTTCAGATCCCCTTGACTGGTTGATGGTGGGACTCTCTCCCCACCAGCTGCTTTCTCAGAGCTGCTCATAGGAATGTCCAAGTGTATCTATTTCCTCTCTTCCATCCTCCACTGGCACGAGTGGCTGAGTAGTCCTGCCCCACCACTAGGTGGGTGAGAGAAGGAGAAGAAGGATGGAGCTTGAATAATTGGTGTCTTGCAGCCCTTGGAAGCACCTGCTAGAATTCTAAGACATTCTGTCCTGCTTTCCCTGGAACTGAGCACTTTGGGGACAAGACCTGTGTCTATATGCCTTCATGCCTTTAGCGTTAGTTGAAAGAATAAATGGTTAACTGACCTACGGAGACCCTTTCTGGGCCTCTGCACGCATCCTCACCTGCTCCCAGACACTATAACTGCCTCTGAGAGGCTCTTAGCTACTCATCATCCTCCCAGGCAGCAGCTGAAGAGAACAGATTCATGGCAGCCTTACTCCTCATTGGGTCAAAAGAGATACCTTTTCCACTGGGGAAAAAAAGGATATGGTTAGTCTTCGTTTTATATCGTCAGTAGGTTCTTGGAAACTGTGACTTTAAGCAAAATGACATATAATGAAACCCAGTTTTCAAATCAACATTATAACAAAATGACTTTATTTGAGAACTTACTATATGTCATTTTGCTTCAAGAACCTGTATATGATGTTAATTGAAGATTTACTATAATTACAGTGAATACCTCAATAGTCCACAGGCAGACAGTTGGATCAGATTGTGAATTGGAGTCTCTTCCCTGCTATAAAAACTTTGGTTTCTTAAATCAAGGATTGGAGGTTCTCTTAGGGACCCCTAAGACGTAGCACATATGAAAGCTACCATTATGTACCAGACCACGTAACCTATATCCTCTCATTCGAACCTCTCAGTAACCTGTAGAATAATTCCCATTTTCCAGATAGGGAAACTGAGGCTCACCTGACATCACTGAGCGATGGAGCTGGGATTAGAAGCCCCCAGGCTTGCAGGCACCTGCTCGCTTTAGGCTGCTGCCCACTCAGAGGTCTTTGATGATTTCCTTCTTTCAAAGGTCTGCTGGCTCCCCTGGAGAGGCTTGTCCATATAGCCAGTCCAGGGAGGCCAGAATCTCTACTTCTCCACAGCTGCTGAGCTGGCAACTCAGGGGGCCTGTAGGACAGGATGCTCTGGAGCAAATGCAATAGGAGGGAAGCCGGAGGGAAGCCAGAGTGTGCGTGGGCAGGTTCCCTGAGAGGAACCTGAGGAGGGAGCCCATGGAAGCGGGTGCTGTGCTGATGACTGTGAGCCCCCGCAGTAGGGAGAAGGAAGGCCACCTGCTGTCTTTGTCTACAGCCGTTTTCTTCCAGCACCATGTCTGTCTGTCTGTTCCTCCCTCTGACTCTGGTGTTCTGTCTCCCTTCTCGCTAGGTCTCTTTCTGTCTGCCTTTGTTTCTCGCCTGTGTGAATGTGCACACGCACGCCTATCTTTATTTTCAGTGTTTCTGTTTCTCTCTCTCCTTCTCTTCCCCCCTTTTCTCTCTCCAAATGGGATTATTATGCTCCTCCTCTTCACACGATGTCCCCTCCTATTCTAGGTGCCTTTGAGGACAGCAATAGGCACACCCAACCGAGGCAAACTGCAGGACCTGCCAGGCCCCAATCATGAATTAGTCAGAGTTGCAGGTGTCCTTACAAACTGGCCCTCTCCTCTGTATCTTCCTGCCCTCCTGAGAGCTCTCCCTGCTACTCCAGAGCTGGTGTGCAGTCATGAGGGATGCCTGTTAGCATGTGGGCTCCCTGGCCCACCCCAGGGACTGATTCTTTGGACCTGAGATGCAGCCCAGGCTCTTGCATTTTTAACCACCCCAGATGCTGAGCTGCAGCTTGTGGGGATTCTAGCCCTGCCTTCTGGATCCTCTGCCTGCTTCCACGCTTGATGTGTTCTTGACCTCCCAGCATGTGTCAGATGTCACACACATGCCATCTGGCCTGCTAAGCCCAGCGCCACTGGGAGGCGGCCGTAGCACCTGCATGTTGCTGTGGGCAGCTAAACCCCCATGCTCAGGAAGTCACAGCGGCCCAGCTCCCAGTTCCCTTGGTGTCCTGTTGAGGCTCTGATGGGGGCCTGCATCTACTCACAGAACACGCCAGAAAACAAAAGTAGAAGCAGTGAGGCCCAGCTACTCCCTGACCCTAGACCTCACACCCTTCTGGGCTTTGCTTTTAGGGAGGGCCAAGAGATTCCACAGCCTTGTTCATTCCTTTGAGAGTTAAGGATTTTGTTAATTCTGGGCTCCATCAGCCAGCCTGCTGTCTACCTCCAGCAGCCTTGGGCAGGACTCCGGAAGAACAGCGCCAGGGTCTGAGCTGGCCAAGAATCATGCCAGGGCCACCCTGCCTGCTGCTCCGGTTGTCTTGCCTGTAATTTTACAGGTTCAGTTGCCCAGTAACAAGCCCTTCAACACTTTTCAGTGTGTCTAGGGCAAGCTCTGGTCTTCACTGCAGATTGTGTATCCAGGGCTTGGGTGTGCTGGTGGAGCGATGGAATGGCTTGGTTTTTCCATGGAAATGGGCTCTTTCGCCCAAACCCCAGGCTGTGTTGGCTGTGCCCTGGGTGGACCTCCCCATCCAGGGAGCAACGGGTCAGTCTCCCTCCCACAGAATGGCATGAGGGGGTGATGGGCCGCAGTGGAGCCTACCCAGCCATGGGAGATGTCATGTGCAGGTCTTTCAGCAGAGCTCATGTACTTGGCCTGTATCATCTGGGGGAAAGTCATCTATTGGGCAAATCTTGAACATGATCATGCACTGGGTGCTGGGCTGGGTACTGGGCAAGCAAGACACAGCCTCTGCCTCCCAGTCAGGACAGCCTCGTAAACCTTGGTGTGCCTTAACATCACCTGGGAGGCTTAAGGAAAAAGCAGATTCCTGGGCCCTACCCCTTACCCCTGGGCTTTTGGATTCGGCAGGCCAAGGTAGGGCCCAGGATTGTGCATTTTAAAAAGCACCCCTCCCCCTTCTGATGCGGGTAGTCTGTGGCCTCAAGGTGAGAGCCATGAGTCTGGTGAATGTACCAGAGCAGCCCAAGCCTTAAGTTTGTCGGGGCACAGTTTGCTTGATGGGCCCTTTTATTGTAGTGGTCCCAATCCAGGGGTTATAGGGAGCCGTTCCACCACACACCCTGGAGCCCAGGCAGGAGGCTGACCTCCATGGGGAATTTCAGGAGAAGTTAGGAGCTGAGATATGGGCCGGTATGCTGAGGTCTCTTCCAAGCACAGGATTCTGCTTCCAGGGAGGTAGATACTGAGTTGGGCTCTGGTATCACAAGTACCTGGGTTCAGATCTTTGCTCCTTCCATGACACTCCATCACATTCACCAGCCTTTCCTTCTGGCCTTCTGGAGGCCCATGCTCTCTGGATCCTTTACTGATTTCCTGCTAGTCCAGTCAACCTCAGAATGTTATGTATACTCAGAACTTGGGCCTAGGTTTTCCTTGGTCCCCCCACTATATAATATCAGTCTGCTAGAGCTGCCATAACAAATACCACAGAATGGGTGGCTTAGGCAACCCCCTCGGGTACCCTCCCACTGTGGGAGCTTTTCTGTCCTCTCAATAAACCCTGCTTTCAAAAAAAAAAAAAATGGGTGGCTTAAACAACAGAAATGTGTTTTCTCACAGTCTTGGGAACTGAGTTAAAGATCAAGGTGTCAGCAGGGTTGGTTTCTTCTGAGTTCTCTCTTCTAGGTTTGTAGATGGCCCCTCTTCCTCTGTCTTCACATGATCTTTCCTCTCTGCTTGTGCCCTAATCTCCTCGTATAAGAACACCAGTCATACTGGATTAGAGTCTGTCCTAAGGATCTCATTTTACCTTAATTACATCTTAAAAGCTCTGTCTCCAAATATAATCACATTCTGAGGTTCTGGAGATTAGGACTTTAGCATATGGATTTTATGGGGACAGAAATCAGCCCAAACAGATGGTAATCTCATTCCTGTGGTGATATAGATGATGGTGGCCCCCACCCCTTCACAGTAGCTGCCTGTTCAGCGTTCATATCCACATGTCTGTCACAGAACTCTTCCCCTGGGCTGTCTCCTACCTTTCTGTCTCAGCAAGTGCCATCTCCAGGTCCATCTGCTACCCATGGCAGTACTTCGCTGCCTTCCTCATTTTGTCCCTCGGCCTCTCCCTTGTCCAACCCATGCACTGTCTCCTCCAGCATTCCCCGAGTCCCCATCATCTCAGTTACACCACCCCAGACTCCCTTGCTGCCTTTAGTCTCCGGCCTCCAGTCCATTGTCCTCGCAGCAACCATGGTGACCTCAAGATGAAGTCTCTGCTAAACCCCCTGCTTTCTTTCTGTGCTTTTTCTGGGCAACTTCTGTCCATTATCATATCAGCTTCGATTTCTCTCCTAGGTGAGAATCTAACAGCTATAAGAAACAGCCCCCAAAATCTCTGTGGGCCACATAGTAGATTTGACTTCTTGCTCATGTAATGTCTAATTGGGCATTCCTGGTTCACAGGCAGCCTTCCTTGTGACCATTCAGGAAACCAGGCTCTTTCTATCTGTGGCAACCTCCCTTTGAAGCCTTAAAAGTCCTTTCAGGAGACTGTGACATGCAGCCTGAGACTTGCATATCACTTCTGCTCACATCCCATTGGCTAGAACTCGGTCTTATGCCTCGCCCATCCAGTTAATCTTATGCCCCACCCGGCCACAAGGCTGGGAAGGAGGTCCAATCACAAGCTGGGCCTGGGAGGTCACAGATAACCGTGAGGCTACCAGTCCCAGCCATAAAATCACTTGCTCAAAGAAGCTCACCTGCTAGTGTGGACCAAGACTCTCCTTTCATGTTCCTTTTTATCGTTGTGTACTTTTTCCTCATGGACCTCGTCATACACTATGTTAATAGGATATCTGAGTATTTCTTTAATCTCTCTCCTCCCCCAAACTACCCCCCTTCCCCAGTAGAATGCAGGCTCCATAAGAGCAGAAACAAGTTGTGCTGTGCTCACTGCTGATCCCTAGTGCCAAGGCCGGGGTCTAGTGTGAGGGAGGCACCCAGTTCATATGAGTCAAAGGCAGGAAAGAGAAGGATGGAGAGAAGGAGAGGGAGGGCTGAGGGAATCCTAATTCTGCCACTAGCTTCATAATTTTAACTAAATTATTTAATTCTAAGGGCCTCAATTTCCTCTTAGGTAAAGTAGCAAAAATTATTCTTACCGGGCAGCTTTATTGTGTAACTGAATTAAGGCAGTGTCATAAGGTTCCTAGCATGGTGCCTGGTCTATAGCAGGTGAGTGATAAAACAATTACTATAGGATTGCAATATACGTGGAGGCTATATCTCCCCAGACACCACAGTACATTTCTTGGGTGTGTGTCAGGAGTCTGTGTGTACATCTGTAAGTGTACATGCTTGTGCTTCCTTTTGGGGCGCTGGAGGGATGGATTCCCTTGGGCATCCCCCTCATCCCTTCTCTCCCCCTAGGTTAAAGTTAAACAGCAAGAGAAACCAGCTGGTGAGAGAACTGGAGGAAGCCACTCGCCAGGTGGCAGCTCTGCACTCTCAGCTCAAGAGGTGAGTCACATGCTAGGGTCACTGCTCCCCTGGAGATGGCCACACTGGAGTGTCCCCAGTGTCCCAACCCAGGCTCTATTTTTTACTTGTCCTCTGTGACTCGAGCATGGACATTTAGAAGCACAGCAGGCCAGCTGGGCATGGTGGTTCACACCTGTAAACCTAGTATACTGGGAAGCCGAGGCGGGAGGATTGCTTGAGCCCAGGAGTTCAAGACCAGTTTTGCCAACATAGTGAGACCCTGTCTCTACAAAAAATGGGGAAAAAAAATTAGGGGTGGTGGCACACACCTGTGGTCCCAGCTACTCGGAGACTTAGGAGGATTGCTTGAGCCCAGGAGGTCCAGGCTACAGCAAGCCATGATTGCACCACTACACTCCAGCAAAGGCAACAGAGCGAGATCCTAACTCCAAAAGAAAAAAATACACAGCAGGTGGTTAGTCTGGCTGACTTGCTGACTCAGGCTTGGTCTGTGGTGTGGCCAGGGGTGGGGGCCTTCACCTCTCCAGACTTATAACATAGAGAAGAAGGCCCCAGGCAGGTGCTGTTATGTCCTAAGCTGTGGCTCTTACATGTGCCACCTACCTGTGCAACACGGAGAGTAGCCTCAGGCCTGGGCCTCTGTATGACAGTATGTTGCTGGAATTTCATAACAGCATTTTGTTTTCATCTGATTTTTTTAATGGAGACCTTCTATTTGTAATGATCCTGCTTTTCAAATTACACTTGAGATATAAAGTTAACTTTTAAAATAAATGTTTTAAAGTACTTAAAACATTGGTTTCAAGAAAAATGTTAAGAAATATTATTGACTGGGTGCCATTGCTCAAGCCTGTAATCCCGGCAATTTGGGAGGCTGAGGCAAGAGGATTGCCTGAGCTCATAGGTTCGAAACCAGCCTGGGCAACTTGGTAAGACCTCAACTCTATGATAAGTCAAAAAATTAGCCGGGTGTGGTAACGTGTGCCTGTATTTTCAGCTACTTGGAAGGCTGAGGCGGAAGGATTGCCTGAGCCCAGCAGGTCAACACGGGGGTGGCAGTGAGTGTGCCACTATACTCCAGCAGCCCAGGCCACGGAGTGAGACTCCAACTCAAAAAAAAAAAAAAAGAGTCCTGTGGCTCAATCTGTAATCCCAGCACTTTGGGAGGCTGAGGCAAGTGGATTGCCTGAGCCCGTGTGTTCAAGACCTGTCCAGGCAACTTGGTGAGACCTTGTCTCTAAAATAAATCAAAAAATTAGCTGGGCATGGTAGCGTGTGCCTGTAGTTCCAGCTACTTGGATGGCTGAGGTGGAAGAATCACCAGAGCCCAGCAGGTTGAGGCTGTGGTGGCCGGGAGCATGCCACTGCATTCCAGTCTGGGTGACAGAATGAGACTTCAACTCAAAAAATAAATAAATAAGTAAAGAAGAAAGAAAGAAATATTATTTGGGAATGGATTCATGTATGAAAAAATATGAAAATATAGTGTGACTGATGAAGGTTTAGGAAACAGAAATATAGAGGGAAAAGTAGGCTTTTAAGACAGCTCACTTAGGTTCTAATCTTAGCTCTACCACTGTCTGGTTATCTGGTCTTCTAGGGGTGTCAGTTTTCAGTGAAATGGCGGTGGAGGGTCTATACTAGAGACTGCCAGGCGGGTCCAGGGAGACCATGGTGCTTCCCAGAGCTGGGCAGGAAGCCCCTGGGGGGCCCAGTCATTCCACATGTCTCACTCTCCATTCCCCCTGTGCCAGCCTCTCAAGCAGCATGCAGTCCCTGTCCTCAGGCAGCAGCCCTGGATCCCTTGCGTCCAGCCGGGGCTCTCTAGCCGCGTCCAGCCTGGACTCCTCCACCTCAGCCAGCTTCACAGACCTCTACTACGACCCCTTCGAGCAGCTGGACTCGGAGCTGCAGAGCAAGGTGGAGTTCCTTCTGGAGGGGGCCACGGGCTTCCGGCCCTCGGGCTGCATCACCACCATCCACGAGGACGAGGTGGCCAAGACTCAGAAGGTGGAAGGTGGCGGCCGCCTGCAGGCCCTGCGCTCCCTGTCTGGCACCCCCAAGTCCATGACCTCGCTGTCTCCACGTTCCTCGCTCTCTTCACCATCCCCACCCTGCTCCCCTCTCATTGCCGACCCCCTCCTGGCTGGGGATGCCTTCCTTAGCCCCCTGGAGTTTGAAGACCCCGAGCTGAGCACCACCCTTTGCGAACTGAGCCTTGGCAGCAGCACCCAGGAAAGATACCAGCTGGAGGAGCCAGGAACCGAGGGCCAGCAGCTGGGCCAAGGTAGGGCACGCCGAATCCAGAGGGTAGGGCCTGGGAGGGGGGAAAGCAGTGCTTTGTGCTCGGGAGCCCCAGTGATCATTATGGTTGACATTTACTGACTGCTTTCTATTGCCAGCTCTTTTCCATGATGGGTTCATTCATTCATTCAGTAGATATATATCAGCTCAGTATGTTCTAGGTCCTGTGTGAAGAATTTTTTGTGGTGGATTCTTTTTTATTTTAATAGTTTTTTAAAATATAGACAAGGTCTCACTATGTTGCCCAGGCTAGTCTTGAACACCTGACCTTAAACGATCCTCCTGCCTCATTTGGGATTATAGTTGTGAGCCCCACTATACCCAGCTCATAAACTTTCTTTTGAGTCAGAGTCTCACTCCATTGCCCAGGCTGGAGTGCAGTTGCATGATCACAGCTCACTGCAGCCTCGACTTCCTGGGCTCAAGAGGTTCTTCCTCCTTAGCCTCCCAAATAGCTCGCCACTATCATGCTCAGCTAACTCTTTTGATTTTTTTTGTAGGGATGAGGTCTTACTGTATGGAATCATTCAATCAACAGATAGTGCCTTCTAAAATTAAGTGCTGAGTTCTGTGCTAATGTGTATATATAAATTCCACTTAGCAGATGTGCTGTGTGCCAGGCATTGGGTTGGTCACTGACAATTCTGTGTTGAAGCCAGACGAGGTCCCTGTTCTCATGAAGCTTACGTTTAAATGAAGCACAGGCAATTCACATGCAAACCAGACAGAAGCATTAGGAAGAAAATAAAATGGGGTGTGATGGAACCTCTCAGGTTGAGGTGGGGCTGTCGGTTCAGGTTGGCTTGTGACAGGAGGTGACGTTGAATAGAGGCTCGAATGGTGAGAAGGAACCAGCCTCGGTAAGAGCAAGAACAAAATCTCTGAGGTCAGAGCAATGAGCTGAAAGAGGAGCCAGGAAGCTGCGAGTCAGAGAGAGGGGTCACCAGCAAGTCTGGAGAATCAGGAAGAGTTCAGATCATGCAAGACTCAATGGGCTGTGGTGAGGAGTGTGAGTTTTATCCTGACTGCAGTGGAGACCATGTGACCATGAAGCCAGGAATGGTATGAACTGACTTTCATTCTCCATGGAGTCACAAAGAACATTCTGGTATGGATTGAGATCCATTTTAGAATCTTCAAAATAGCAGGTGACACTGACATGGACATTGACAGCTAAGATTTATTAGGAGAATAACTTTTTATCTTAAACAGTAACCACATGATAAGTCATAATAGTTAGCATGTATTGGGAATGTGTCATGTGTTGGACAATGTGCTTTATATGGTGAAATAGGTTACTTCTAGTCTGTCCATTTTACAAATGAGGAATCGGAGGTTCAGAGAGGGGTGTCACTTGCCTTAGGCCACCCAGCTAACAAGTGAGGACTGAGATTGGAACCTGGGTCTTTCTGACTTTATTATCGTGCCCCATTCCCCTCCACTTAGGATGGGCAGCAGCTTGGTATATTTAGTCATGTGACATTGCTGGTGCTTGCTGGCGCCACCAAGTCCACCTCGCTCTTGGTATAAAGGTCGGGACAAGTAGCGTACTCAGCAAGCTCCCCTGAGCTTCTTGGCTTTCCTGGCACCCCTCCTACAATAACAGCTGTGCACTATTGAGTGCGGGTGTACAGAATTCAGGTGCTGGTTGTGCATGTTTAGTCATTTAAGACTCATAACATCTCTGTGAAGTGGATGCTGTTTTTGTCCCCATCTTACAGATGGAAAAAGTGAGGCACGGCAAGGTTAAGAGACTTGTCTGAGGTTAGTCCCACACAGTGAAGCAGTAGGATGAGGACTGGTACAAGGACCACAGGCCCGGTGTTGCAAAGGGCCCATGCTCCTGGCTCCTTGTGAGGCCAGCTGGAAGCAGCCAAACCCACTTCGGCTCTCCACTCCAGGCATAGGCAGGAGCACCGCAGCTGTGACCCAAATTGTCCATTCATGGGCAGGAGCCCATGGGAGCATGGGGGAATGAGTATTCTTGGTTAAATAAAGGCTCTGGTTTCCTTAGAAGAGTAGCGAGAGATCCCTGGGGTTCCCTCATTGGAAAGGAAGCCTTGCTGAGTGCTCTTAAACAAAAATAAAAACAAGCTTCCCACTACAGCAGGTGGCAAACTTCAGAAAATTGTTCCCTGGAGAGGAGAGGAGGGACAGGTGGAGCCTCTAACGAGTGTCTCTGATGGGGGCATTAAGCCAATTCCAGACACTTAGACCCCAGCCGTCTCCTTGGAAGTGACTCCCCTCCCCTCCTTGACATTGTCCTCAGGGCTTGTGGGTCAGAGATAGACATGCGGCTGGGCACACACGGGTCTCGGGATGGCATTCCCTTCGTGCCATCTCCAGACGCCTTCCCCGCAGCGCGCAATGCCAGGCAGAGCTCAGACGCTAAGCAGGTTATGCGATTAGTGCCGCTGCTCAGTCAGCAGACGAATTAATCTCCTTAAGTGGTTTAGTGGAGGGTGGAGATGCGTGAGTCTGAAGACGGGAGGTCTCTGCGGGCTCAGCAGGCCTGGGACATGGGCTCGGCTTCCCCATCATCAGCACTTGCAGGCTTCCAGGCTCGCCTCGTCCCCCAGGCTGGTCCCCAGCCTGCCACGCCCTGTCTCTGAGCCTTTCCACGCCATAAGCGCCTGTCTCTCTAGTCAGCACCTGTCCCTCTCTAGTCTGTCCACGGGCACTCAGAAGACTTGGCTGTGAGGTTGCAAGAGGAGCCCCACCACATGGAAGGCAGGAACTGTTATCATCTTGATAACTCTGAACCTGGCAATGGGCCTGGCACACTGTAGGTGTTCATTACTTGGGCAAGGAAGGAATGTGCAACATGTGGCAAGTGCTCAGTTATAAGCCCCAGGTCAGAGACTTTCAAGGACCCCCATTAAGGGTCGGGAAGAGGAGGAGCTAGATCTGGAGTGAAATGGAGTCCAGGTGCAGTGACTCATGCTTGTAATCCTAGCACCTTGGGAGGCCAAAGCGGGAGGATTGTGTAAGCCCAGGAGTTTGAGACCAGCCTGGGCAACACAGCGACACCTCATCTCTACAAAAAATAAAAATGAAAAAAAAAAAATTAGCCAGGCATGGTGGCATGCACCTGTAGTCCCAGCTGCTTGGGAGGCTGATGCAGAAGGATCGCTAGAGCTCAGGAGGTCAAGGCTGCGGTGAGCCATGATCATGCTACTGCACTATAGCCAGGGAGACAGAGTAAGACCTTGACTCAAAAAATAAATAAAATAAAATAGTGAATGGGATAGATCGAGTGGGAGGACACATGCTTTAATCCCTCCCTTGCCCCTCCTGAGGGTTCAGGAGCTGTTATTTTGCCCTAGGTGTTTAGGGATGGATCTAGGGAGTCATCCCATTGTGACAGAAGTAATAGTGGCAGTAAGGATGGTGGTAATGAATTTTGGGAACATTTTGCCTGCAGCAATCCCTATTCTAGGGCCTTCCCCCAGTAATGTCTCACTAGTCCTTCCAACAGTCCTGTAAAGTAGGTATTATTCCCATTTTACAGATGGGGAATCTGGACCTTCAAGGAGACTAAATCAATGTCTCAAGGTCATGAAGCAGTAAGTGGTGGAGCTGGGATTTGAGTCCAGGCAGTTTGACTTCAGAGCCTAGGATAATAAACACAAAATCCTATGCACTGCTTCTGTCACCCCAAAGCAAAGTGGTACCTTGCTTTAGAGTTTACAGGTGGTTGGAATTCCACAGGACTGTCTTGACAGAGGGTGGGTCAAAATTGGGGGTTGCAAAAAGTCATCTGATTTCTGAACCTGACTTTCCATCCTTTTTTTTCCCTCAATTCTCTTCCAGCTGTGAATATGGCCCAGGGCTGTGGCCTCAAAGTGGCCTGTGTCTCAGCTGCAGTGTCGGATGAGTCCGTGGCGGGAGACAGTGGTGTGTACGAGGCTTCTGTGCAGAGGTGGGTGCCTGAGGGGAGCTCTCTCTCAGTCCATGTGGGCCACGAACTGTCTGAACATGCAGAGCCTAGGCCTGAGGGGTGGCGTGGGCATCGGCCCCCACAGGCATGCAGGGGGAGCCCCAGGAGGGCACTCCGTGATTCCATCTTTCCCCGCAGGCTGGGGGGAGTGCTAGGTCGGTGGCAGTCATGACGAGGTGTATACTTGGGAACATGTATGAGAGAAAAGGAGGCCTCTCCAAGAGAGGGGTCTTCAGGGAGGCTGAGCAGATCCCAAGTCTCCTCCCTAGGGATTGAACCCCAGCCTCCTAGAGCAGGTCGCTGTGGGGAAGCCTGACTCCTCCCTGTTGCCTTTCAGACTGGGTGCTTCAGAAGCTGCTGCATTTGACAGTGATGAATCGGAAGCAGTGGGTGCAACCCGAGTTCAACTTGCTCTGAAGTAAGTGACAGGGAAGATGAGGACAGAGGGAGTGATCTGTGTGGCATCCCTTCTTTGTCGACAGTATTTTACCAGCATTTACCTTCTCAGCTGTCCAGGGAGGAAGGCAAAACCGGCAGGACCTTGAGTTAGGTGGCTCCTAACTCAAGGGGTACCAACTCTTTCCCCACCTTCTAGCTCCCCATTTTACAGATGCAAAAAATGGGATTTGAAAGACCTTGTGACTTGCCTCAACTCCTGAGCTGGCATGTAGCCGAGCCAGAACCGCGCTGGAGACCTCCTGCCTCTGGCTGTGTTCATTTGTCGCTATCGCTTTTGCCTTTCCATCCTATCCACATATCAACAATCGGGACTGAAGTTGACCACTGGGGGCTGCAGCCCGAGTTGGTTGTTGTTTCCTCTTACTAGGAGATGACCTTAATTTTTGTTCGTTTTTCTTGAGACAAGGTCTGGGCTACAGGGGTGTACCCAGCTCACTACAATCTCAACCTCCTGGGCTCAAGCGATCCTCCCACCTCTGCCTCCTGAGTAGCTGGAACTACAGACGAGTGCCACGCCCAGCTAATTTTTATATTTTTTTGTAGAGACAGGGTCTCATTATGTTGCCCAGGGCTCAAGCAATCCTTCTGCTTTGTAATCCCAAAGTGCTGGGATTATAGGCACGAGCCATCGTGCCCAGCCTCCATTTTTTTAAAAATAGGAATAAATTGCCAATGTTTTGATATCAAAAAATTTCACCCAGACTTCTGCCTTCCTTTAAAAATTCAGGCAACTAACAGTTCTGGACCTACCTCCCTGCATGGGAGCAAAGCACTGTGCTCACTGGCTCCCGACAGTCCCCAGAGCAGCCGGCAGCCCGGTCCTGTGATTATTAGCAGAGAAGGAGTGTGGGAGATCAGTGTGTGACTAACGGGTGCTCCAAATGCCCCTTTTCATTTCAGGTATGATGAGAAGAATAAGCAATTTGCAATCTTCGTCATCCAGCTGAGCAACCTTTCTGCTCTGTTGCTGCAGCAAGACCAGAAAGTGTAAGTGTGCAGTTGGACGGCTGCGGGTTATCCTCTCGCCCTCTGCGGTCCTCTCTGGGGCAATTCCTTAATTCTGTTCCGATCCAGTTGTGGGCCTTGCTTCCCTGCTGTGGGTTTTTAATGCATATGACCACAGGGCTGATGTCAGTCCTGTGTGTGTGGACATAGGCATGGTGGCAAGCATGCCAGCTGTGAAGGGAAGTACTCCAGTAGACGGTCTGAATTCCTTCCCCAGCATGTCCTGAGCACTGCCACATGCCAGCTCTCAGAGTGGGCGGTGAGCAAATCCTTCATAGACCTTGTCCTCCCGGACTTTGAGCTGCATGGAGAAGAATGGTCACAGTCTGTTTTATCTACTCTATGCTCAAGTATTTCATGCGGAGAGATACTCTTCCATTTTCAAGGATCGATGCCAGTTACTGTGCTTATCTTGGAAGGGAGTGGCTGTGTGTTACCTTAAGGCTGACAGGACAGTGGACACCTGCACTGTCTGTGTGTGGACTCTTCCCATGGTAGACAGGTTTATGCTTTTTTGTTGTTTTATGGTTTAGGGTATTTTTTTTTAACAGAGCCTCATTCTGTCACCCAGGCTGGAGTGCAGTGGTGTGATCATAACTCACTACAGCCTTGAACTCCTGAGCTTAGGCAATCCTCCTGCCTCCGCCTTCCGAGTAGCTGGGACTACAGATGCACACCACCATGCCCAGATGATTTTTTAAATTTTTTGTAGAGACCAGGTCTTGCTACAATGTGCAGGCTGATCTAGGCCTCCTGTGATCCTCCCACCTTGGTCTCCCAAAGTGCTGGGATTACAGGTGGGAGCCAGCATGCCTGGCTAGATTTGTGCTTTTTTTTTGAGTTGGAGTCTTAGTCTGTCACCCAGGCTGGAGTGCAGTGGCACACACGTGGCCATCCCAGCGTTGACCTGCTGAGTGCCAGCGATTCTTCCGCCTCAACCTTATAAGAAGCCGGAACTACAGACATGTGCTACCATACTTGGCTAATTTTTTTGATTTATTGTAGAGACAAGGTCTCGCCAAGTTGCCTGGACTGGTCTCAAACCCACAGGCTCAGGCGATCCACTCACCTCGGCCTCCCAGTGCTGGGATTACAAGCTGAGTCACTGAGCGTGGCCATAGATTTGTGCTTTATTGCACTCCTCTGCCTGTGAGATTCCTCCTGTGACTAGACTGTAAGGCCTTGATGGTGGCAGCAGGAACTTGTATGTCTGTGGTGTGCACTCATCCAGCTTCTGGGGGTGGGACATGTGGGAAGAAAGAAAGAGGACGTGAAGAAGCAGACCCAACAGAAGGAGGACAAGATGGGAGGCTGGAGTTGTTTTTAGCCTTTTGTTCATACAGGTAGTGCCAGAATGAATGGCCTTCTCTGTATCTCACTGGTACTTGTGCCAGGCTATCTGTGGATTAATGTCTACAAGCAAGGGGCCTGAGCCAAAGGACGGATGCACCTGGAATTTTGTTAGAATTGTCAGATTCCCCTCTGCAGGGGTGGTAGCCTTTTGCCTTCCAAAGTATGAGGGGCCTGATTACTCAATTCTACAAACTCTGATCCACTGTGTTCTTGGGATCTCAGCAGCTGTTTAGCCCAACACATCAGCCCCAGGCCTGGGCTGACCCAAGCTCCCCTGCGGTTCTGTCTCACTCCAGGAACATCCGTATGGCTGTCCTTCCTTGCTCAGAAAGCACCACCTGCCTGTTCCGGACCCGGCCCCTGGACGCCTCAGACAGTCTCGTGTTCAACGAGGTATTCTGGGTGTCCATGTCCTATCCAGCCCTTCACCAGAAGACCTTAAGAGTCGACGTCTGTACCACCGACAGGAGCCATCCAGAAGAGTGCCTGGTAAGGGCACTGTCTGTCTGTCCATCTGGTCTTCCATCCTTCTAGGGATTGGCCCACCCTGAGCTTAGGGAAGAAGGCTTGAAGGAGATGCATGTTGTGATCATGTGAAGGGGAGGGAAGGGGAACCTCTTGTCACAAGAGGAAGAGTAACATACCTGAGAGTACTTTTTAAAACTGCCAGAACCGGGAAGATGCTAGCCACAGTTTGTACACCGCTTGACTGTCCAGCATTACAGATTAGACAAGAAGCACAGGGTAGTGAAAACAGACAGGCCTTAAGTCCCACCTTTACCATATACTTTATAGCTGAGTGACCACAGGCAAGTTACTTAACATCTCTGATCCTCACATTTCTCATCCATAAAACGTGAATGACGATGCCTCCCTCATCCCACTGTAAGGCTTAGGTAAGACAGGAACCTGACACACAGTAGGTTCTCGTTGAGTGGGCCTGTTGCTGGTCCCCTCCCTGGACCAGGGCTCCTATGACTTCCTCCTCCTCGCCATGCTGGCAGGAGTTAGGATTGGAGAGAAATAACCCTGGATACATTCGTATCCTGAGAAAAACCAAACCCTCAGGGGCAGTCAGACCCAATAGAGATGGCTCAGCTTTTGCATTTGTAAAAGGGGGATGTATAGCTAACTCAGGGCTTGTGACATACAAATCAGTTAACAGAAGTGAAGGGCTTTGTTAACCCTGATGCTGTTTAGATGTTAGAGTATTTTTTTTTTTTTTTGAGTTAGGTCTCACTCTGTCCCAGGCTGTAGTGCAGTGTCACGATCATGGCTCACTGCAGCCTCATCCACCTGGGCTCTGGTGATCCTTCCATCTCAGCCTCCTGAGTAGCTGGGACTACAGGTGTGTGCCACCATGTCCAGCTAATTAAAAAAAATTTTTTTTGTAGAGATGGGGTCTTGCTGTGTCCTAGGTTGGTCTGGAACTCCTGGGCTCAAGCAATCCTCCTCCTTCGGCCTTCCAAAGTACTGGGATTACAGATGTAAGCCACCATGCCCAACCATAGATATTAGAGTATTTTAATGATAATTGTGGGCATGAAGGAGCACAAACGTGGGCATTATGCCTATAAGGTAACTCGACTGACACTCAGATCTCTTATTGGAAGCCTGAGATGCAGCTACTCTAGTGTTGGGGACTGAGGGTTCCATGGGAACCAGATAGACAAGGTGCTGACCAGGATGGCCAACATGTAAACTGTGATGAGGGTTGTGGAAACAACGAGTTGAAGTGACAGGAAAACGTGAGGCACGTGCAGAGGAGAGGCACAGATGTGCACGTCTCTCTGAGCCTGCCCCTGGCCTCCATGTCTAGGAGCTGGAGAGGCAGTCACTGCCGCCTCGGTGGGCTGGTCACCTCTCTCCTGGTGTGAGCCACAGACCTTGCCTGGAGTGGGAACCTCTTTATTCTCCATCCTTGCCTGGATCGGCTTGTGCTGTAAAACCCTTCTCTGTTAATAGAGTAGTGGGGCCACCAAGGCTGTCACCAGGCTTGCCCTTCCCAGCTGTGTCACCCAAGCATATTCCGTTCTCCTGTCTCAGTCTCCTTATGTGTGAAATCCGACCCACTGCCCGCCTCAAAGATGGGTCTCTGGGGATTAAACAAGGTGCAGAGCAGTGCTTCTCAAACCTTAACATGCACATGAGCTACCTGGACCTGTGACTAAAATGCAGATTAGGGTTCCACAAGTCTAGGGTGGGGCCTGAACTTCTGTATTTCTTTCTTTTTTTTTGAATCGGAGTCTCATTCTGTCATCCAGGCTGGAGTGCAGTGGCACTCGACCTGCTGGACTCAGGGCATACTTCCACCTCAGCCTTCCTAGCAGCTGGAACTACAGACACACGCCACCATGCCTGGCTAATTTTTTGATTTATTATAGAGATGAGGTCTCCCCATGGTGCCCAGGCTGGTCTCAAACCCGTGGGCTCAGGCAGTCCTCTCGCCTCTGCCTCCCATAGTGCTGGGATTACAGGGGGTTAGCTTCTGTAATTTTTTTTTTTAGTTGGAGTCTCACTCTGTCGCACAGGTTAGAGTGCAGTGGCACGCTTACAGCCACCACAACCTCGAACTGTTGGGCTCAGGTGATCCTTCCCCTCAACCTTCCAAGTAGCTGAAACTACAGGCGTGTGCCACCACGCCCAGCTAATTTTTTGATTTACTGTAGAGATGAGATCTCACCAAGTTGCCCAGGCTGGTCTCAAATCCGTGGGCTCAGGCAGTCCTCTCACCTCCACCTCCCAAAGTTCTGGGATTACAGGCGTGAGCCACCGTGGCCGGCTAGCTTCAGTCTTTCTAACAAGCTCCCAGGGAATGCCAGTGCTATTGGTCTGGGATCACATTTTGTGTAGCAAGGATATAAAGCAATGAAGTATCTACACACACCGTATGCTCCCTGGACATCACTCCCCATCACTTTCCTCCTTATCTGGTGTATGTAAGAGCATCATTACCATTATGTTGCCATTATTGACAATAATGCAGTAGCTCATGTCAGTAGGATGCAATGTGTGTGGCAAACACTAAGCTAAGTTTTTTACATTAATTTGCTCTTTTTTTGAGTCAGGTCTCACTCTTTCACTCAGGCTGGAGTGCAGTGGCACAATAAAAACAATCATGGTTCACAGCAGCTTCAGCCTCCTGGGCTCAGGTGACCCTTCCGCCTCAACATCCTGAGTAGCTGGGGCTGCAGGTGTGCACCACCACACCCGGCTGATTTTTAATTTTTTATAGAGACGAGATTTTGCTATGTTGCCCAGGCTGATTTCGAACTCCTGGGCTCAAGCCGTCCTCCCACCTCGGCCTCACAAGGTGCTGGGATTACAGGTGTGAACCACCAGACCTGGTCTTCATTAGCTCTATTGAGCCTCACCCCAGTCTTATAAAGTAGACAGACACTATGTGCCAGTGGAGAAACGGAGGCACAAAGAAATGAAAGGTCACACAGGAAGTGGCAGAAGCTATATTTGAACCCAGTCAGATTCACCCTGAAGTCTGCACACGCCAGCCTTTCTGTGTTGTCTCTTTGCCAGCATAGGGCTCCTCCAAGGTGGGGATGGTGACTTGGAGGGGTTGGCAAGCATGGTGGACACTGAACGGCTGAGCAGAAAGCGTTTCTAACCCGTGCTCCTCCAATGAAGCATTTCCTCAGCCCTGGGCATTCCTGAATGAGAAGAGGCTCAATCCCCTGTTTTCTTCTCCTAATTGGGTGCCTTTTATTCCTCCTTCCTAATTGAAGTCTGGTCATTGCTGGTTGCCATGGCAGCAGCCAAAGCACCCATCTCACTGTGGCTGGTCTCTGCCTGTGGCCAATGGGAAGCCTCCTTTCCCGAGTGCGGTGGGAACGTGGAGTGGCAGGCTGTCGTGTTTAGGTGACTGGAGGAGAAGAGGAAGGGAGGCAGGAGGAGAAAGGGCTTGTCTGCTCCCACGCAGAGGCTTCCTGATTGCTGGGTGTGTGGAATCCCCAGCCTGTTCTCAGCAGGCAACCACAGTCTCCACACTGAGTGTGTCTGTGTGTCTACCACTGGGCTAAGGCCTTCGCATGCCATTTCTCATTTAATCCTCACGATGAGCCGGGCTCGGTGGCTCAGCCTGTAATCCCGCGCCTTTGGGAGGCTGAGGTGAGTGGATTGCCTGAGTCCGCGGGTTCGAGACCCGCCTGGGCAGCGAGACCTCATCTCTACAATAAATCAAAAAATCAGCTGGGCATGGTAACACATGCCTGTAGTTCCAGCTAGTTGGAAGGCTGAGGCGGAAGGATCGCCGGAGCTCAGCAGGCGAGGCTGCGGTGGCCGGGAGCGGCCACTGCACTCCAGTCTGGGCAACCGAGTGAGACTCCAACTCAAAAAAAAAATAAAAATAATAAAAAAATTTAAAAATCCTCATGATGGCTCCAGGAAGGTAAGGGATCAAGGCCCAGAAAGGCTCAGTAACCTGCCCAGCTTATCCAGTGAGAAGGTAGCGAAGCCTGGATTTGATCATAGATTCCAACTTTCCTATGTGTAGCCATTGCACTAGGCCACCTCTCAGGGGGTTGCTGTGCCTCATAATCCAGACCTGGATTATGGGGCTGGGGGTAGGGGTAGGGATATACATCCTGTCTCACCCCAATATCACAGGCAACAGTCCACCTGGCGTGGTATCGTGGGAGCCCTAGTCACCCACTACTCAACTGCTGAGCTCAGTGCCACATGGTGCAAATATTGTCAAGGCAGCCCCTTCCCGAATCCCATGTCCCACAATTAGCTATTACAACAGCTCCCTGGCCCCTCTCTTACTTCACCAATCTTACTTGGTAAACCCCAGCCCTGTCAATGAACTTCCTCCTCTCTACCTGTGCAACTACAAGAAAATGCACACGACTTGCTGTATGGTGTCATTTGAAAATTGCTGCCCAGCGATGTGACTGTATCTCCAGACTGTTTTTCTCACCTACTCATCAGTGACTCATTCATGCTGCTTCTCTCTCCGAGGGAGAATGGGGGACTCAGGAGAGAGCTCTTACCCCATATCCAGCTGTTCTCGTGGGTTCTGCTCCGTCTCCAGGTCCTGAGGGCAGACCCTTCACAGTCCTTCCTGAGGCTTCCCCTCCCCCTGGAGGACAACTGTCCAACATCCATTCCACTCTCTCCTTTGTCTTCAATTTTCCCTCCTCAACTGGATCTAACCTGTCTACATACCAGTGTGCTATCATTTCTTCCATGCTCAAAACTAAACTAAATGAAACTAAAACTTTATTTTACCCCATTTCCACCTCCAGCTCCTACATTGTGTCTTTCAGGGTCTCACTCTATTGCTCAGTCTGGAGTACAATGGCACTATCACAGCTTACCACAGCGTCTAACTCCTGGGCTCAAGCAAACCTCCCTCCTTAGCCTCCTTGGTAGCTGGTACTACAGGAACACGCCACCACAAACCAGCTAATTTTTTTTTTTTTGTATTGGAGTCTCACTCTGTCACCCAGACTGGAGTGCAGTGGCCGCTCCCGACCACCGCAGCCTCCTCCTGCTGGGCTCCGGCAATCCTTCCGCCTCAGGCTTCCAAGTAGCTGGAACTACAGGCGCGTGCTACCACACCCAGCTAATTTTTTTTGATTTATTGAGACCAAGTGCCCAGGCGGGTCTCAAACCCGCGGGCTCAGGCAATCCACTCACCTCAGCCTCCCAAAGCGCGGGATTACAGGCTGAGCCACCGAGCCCAGCTCCAGCTAATTTTTTAATGTTCTGAATAGATGAGCTCTCGCTATGTTTCCCAGGCTGGTTTAAACTCTTGGCCTCAAGTGATCCTCCCTCTTCCATCTCCAAATGCTGAGACTACAGGCATGAGCCACCGTACCCACTCTTTCCTTTTCTTTATAGCAAAACTCAAAAGAGGTGTTCTCATTCTCTCTGTAACCCAGTCCAAGCAGGCTTTGCCCTCATCATTCTACCAAAGATGTACTCCTTGTGGTCATCAGTGAGCTCCTGGTTACCAGCCACAGCAACCACTGCTCCATCCTCTCTCTCCTGGTCATCTACATGTGCCATAGTCACTAAATGCACCTCCTTCAGCATCCCTGGCCCTCGCGTGGCTTTCTACACACCTCGCTCTCCTAGTGTTCTTCCACATCGCTGGCTTACATTTCACTGGCTTTCTTCTCCGTCTCCTTTGCCATTTCTCCCTGACCTCTGTATGGTGGAGGGCCCTAAGACTGGGTCCCTGCTCCTCCCCTTTTCAGGTTACTTCCTTGGTGATCTCATTTTATCTCCCCACTGCAAACACTATTCCAAGTGTCTGGCTCCAGCCAGGGACTCTCCACTCTTCTCTGATCTCTTGTCTCTGCTGCATATTCTGTATCTTCTCTTACACTTCATGCAGACATCTCTGCCGGGCGTGGTGGCACTCACCTGTAATCCTAGCACTTTGGGAGGCCAAGGCAGGAGGAGCGCTTGAGCCCAAGAGTTTGAGGCTGTAGTGAGCCATGATTGCACCACTGTACTCCAGCCTGGGTGACCGAGCGAGACCCTGGTCCCCCAAGTCCCCCAGAGTAGGCATTTCAAACTAACATGACCACAAGAGGACCCCTGAGCTTTCATCCTGTGTCTTCGCTGTCTCAGCTCTTGGCAACCTCATTCTTCATTGTTCAGGCCAGACACCCTGGAGCCATCCTTGACTCCTCTCAGCTTCACCTTCCAAACATCCCCAGACTCCAACCACTCTTCACCACTTCCCTGACCCAAGCCACGATATCTCACCTGGATGACTGCCACCATCTCGCTTCACCTGCCCCTCTGTCCTTTCTCCCTTCCTCTCTCCCAGGATGATCCTATTTACATGTAAATCAGTGCCTGCCATTCTGCTAAAACCTCAGGGTGGCTTCTGTCTCCCCGGTGCAGCCAGCACCTGGGCCCTTTGCCTTGACTCTGAGGCTCCTTCTTATCTCTGGGATTTGATCTCCAGAACTCTTGGTGCAGCCTCCCTTTCTTCCCTGAATTGGTCCCACCTCCAGTCCTTTGCGCTTGCAATACCCTTTGGCTGGAATTTCCAGACTCTGTGGGCAAGACTTGTTCCCTGGCTTCCTCCTGGATGTCACTTAGACGTCACCTTCTCAGTGAGGTCTTCCTTCCACCCTTCTTGGAATCCCATGACCCTCTCCACGCTGTCCCCTCCAGCCCCTTTCTCTGTGTTTTTCTTCACAGCACTTGTTATCACCTAATGTTTTGCTTTATCTCATAGATTGTAAGGCCCACATTATTTTCACATTTTATCATCTCTGAAATCGAGATGCAATTTATACTAGATGACAGGTTATAGTTTAATTCACAGCTATTTTTCTTTCTTAGGTGTGCATAAAATAATAGTATACTTTCTAATCGATGGCATCTTAGATTCCGTGAAACACATTATGGAGTTCACGTATTGTTTGGAGTTCACGTATGAGTTGTTTATTTGATTCCCCCAGCCTGGAATATAAGCTCATTAAATCCTGCCATATCAGACTGGGTGCAGTAGCTCAAGCCTGTAATTCCAGCCCTTTGGAAGGCCAAGGCACGAGGATTGCCTGAGCTCAGAGGTTCGAGAGCAGCCAGGCAACTTGATGAGACCTCGTCTCTACAATAAATAAAAAATTAGCCAGGCTTGGTAGCGAGCACCTGTAGTTCCAGCTACTTGGAAGGCTGAGGCGAAAGGATCACCTGAGCTCAGCAGGTCGAGGCTGCGGTGGCTGTGAGCGTGCCACTGAACTCCAGCCTGAGCAACAGAGTGAGACTCAAAAAAAAAAAAATCCTGCCATATCCCCAGTATCCAGAAAACTGCCTAGCACATGGAGGCTTCTCAGCAAATTTTTGTGTTGAATGAATGAATGCATAAATGCCCTCAAAGTATTTCCAGTGTACAGATGTAGGCAATATTCACACTGATGACCCAGCCCCAAATAGACAATGTATCTTTTAGAATTAATATTCTGGGGCCAAGCAAGGTGGCTCATACCTATAATCCCACACTTTGGGAAACCTCAGTAGGAGGATTGCTTGAGCCTAGGAGTTCAAGTCCAACCCAGGCAACATAGCGAGACCTCGCCTCTACAAAAATAAAACATTAGCCAGGAGTGGTGATGCGTGCCTGTAGTCTCAGCTATTTGGAAGGCTGAGGCAGGAGGATCCCTTGAGCCCAGGAATTTGAGGTTGCAATTAGCTGTGATGGCACCACTGCACTCCAGCCTGGTTGACAGAGCCTGAATGTTTCTTAAAAATTAAAAAAGAATAACAATCTGGTAGAGGTGTTACACCTCAAAGCCACGATCATGTTCCTTCTACCTTGTACCCCACACATGGCCTGGCATGTTCTGGACTATAATGTCCAACATTTGTCTGTCTCCCCAGGAAACCTCGAGCCTTTGGGAAAAGAATCCCATCCTACATGTTTCTGTGGCTCCAGAATCTGCAGAGAGCTGAGGGAATATTCAATGAGTGAATAAATGAGCAATATATGTATGTTTGTGCATATTTGTTCCAGGTGCCTAAAATGTGCCACGCATTTAGCACTCTTTAATCCACCCAACAGCCCTGTGGGCAGGAGTCATTTTCCCTGTTTTCAGATGAGGAAGCTGGTGCCAAGCACATGAAGTATCGTTATCATGTTTGCGTTCTCTCCCTACTCATCACAGCTCTCCCAGAAATGACCATGCACTGCCCCACGTCTGCTGTACTATGCATACATAGCACAGTCCCTGCCTTGTTCTGGTACATCCTGGTAGAAGCAAAAAACAGAAGGATTCCAGGTGGACAGAAGAACTTCATCTTGTGCACTATCCCAAGCCATTGCTTGGCTACAGGCCCACTTGGCAAACTGGCTTCTGGGTTTGTCTGTTGTTTTTGAGTCAGAATCTCACTCTGTCACCTATGCTAGAGTTCAGTAGCATAATCATAGTTCACCACAGCCTTGGCCTCCTGGGCTTAGGCAATCCTTCCTCCTCAGCCTCCTGAGTAACTGGGACTAGAGGTGCGCCACCATGCTCAGCTAGTTTTTTTCTTTTTTTTGGAGGTGAAGCTTCATTATGTTGCCCGCATTAGTCTTGAACTCCTGAACACAAGCAATCCTGCCTTGGCCTCCCAAAGTGCTGGGATTATAGTCATGAGCCACTGTGCCCAGCCGGTTTTTGGTATTTCTACCAGCCATCAGTACAGGGTCTGGGTATCCCCACCGCCCATCAACATAGGTGTTTTAGAGGAGGGTGAGGAAACCACTTTCCCAGTCCTGACTCATCAAAATAGGTTATGCTGGAACAATTAGACCTCTGAGGATTGATTAAAACTATATTTTGTAGTCCTTTCGACTAAGGATGTACAGTAAAAAATATTAAGACGCTTGAAACAATTTCTTTCTCTGTGAGCTTATATTCTGTTAGGTTATTTTGTTGTACTTTATTTTCATTATATGGGATGCATTTACATGATTCAAAGAAAAAATTGTATAGAAAAGTTTACTTAGGAGGCATCCTGCTCTCCCCCGCCTGGGTCCCCACCTAACCTAGGTGAAGCAGGTGACCTCTTCAAGCAGCGTCTTGTCTTTTCATCATTTCTTCTTGCACATATGATCACGTTTGCTCTCCCTTGCATCTCAAACATGGTGTGACAGACAATATATCTAGCCCCATTCCTCTCTTTATTTCTTGTATAAAAAATAGCATATGTTCTGCACTATGCTTTTTCCCCCTTGACAATATAGCCTGAGGTCAGGCACAATGACTCATGCCTATAATCCCAGCAGTTTGGTAGGCTAGGGTGGGAGGATGGATTGATTCCAGGAGTTCAAGACCAGCCTGGGTGCCAAAGTAAGGCTCCGTCTCTCAAGAAAAAAAAAATTTTTTTTTTAAAAACTAACCAGGCCTGGTGGTGCCCACCTATAGTCTCACCTACTTTGGAGACTGAGGTGGAAAGATCCCTTGAGGCCAGAAGTTCAAGGCTGCAATGAGCTATGATTGTGCCACTGTACTCTAGCCAGAGCAAGACCCTGTCTCTTAAAAAAACAAGCAATAATTAATTAGTTTAATTTTAAAATGTTTAAAGGCAACAAAACGATAAAATTTACAAATATATATAGCTGGAGCTGTCTCTGTAGCAGTACAAAGAGATCCTCCTTATTTTTACCATAGTTATATAATATTCCACTGTGAAAATCGATTATAGTTTATTCAACCAGTCTCCTGTTGCTGGACCTTTGTATTGTTTAAAATCTTTTGCTATTGCAAAGAAGGTCAGAATGAAGACTCATGTTTGGGGAATCATTTTGTACTTGTGCAGTGTGTCTGTGGGATAAACACCTATAAGGAGGATCGCCGGGTCAAAGGGTAAAAGACATCTTTACTTTCCTTAGATAAGGCCATATTTTTTCCACAGGGTTTCTTCTATTTTACATTCCCATGAGTAAGGTGAGAGCGCACCTGCTTCCCCACAGGCTCACTAACAGCATGTGTTGTCAATTTTTAAAATTTTTGCAGATTTGGTAGAGGAGAAATGATACGCAGTTTTTCACCTCACTTGTAATTAATTACTTGTCAGTATCTGAGTTCCCTGGGAGACTGTTAGCACCTAGAAGCTGGGATCATGAGGAGACCATCCTTCTCCTTAGTACCTAATACAGAACCTAGTGCTTAACAGGACTAACAAAGGATGAGTATTCAACAACGGAAAATCAAATAACCCTGTTTAAAAATGGACAGAGAACGTTAATAGACAGTTCTCCAAAGATAATATGCAAATAGCCAACATGCATGTTGAAAAGATCCCCAATACACAGTAATCAGCAGAGCAATGCAAATCAAAACCACAGGGAGATACCACCTCAAACTCAGTAGGATGGTGGCTATCAAAAAGGCAAAATAACAAGTGTTGGTGAAGATCTAGATATATTGGAGCTCTTGTGTGTTGTTGGTGGGATTATTAAATGGGCAAGTACTAAGGAAAACAGCATAATGATTTCTCAAAAAGTTAAAAATAGAACTGTGGCTAGGTATATTGGTTCACTCCTGTAATCTTAGCACTTTGGGAGGCTGAGGCAAGAGAATAAACTTATATTAGGATTTTTTTTGGTCACAGTTAAAAAAAAAAAGTAGCCGGGCTCGGTGGCTCAGCCTGTAATCCCGCGCCTTTGGGAGGCTGAGGTGAGTGGATTGCCTGAGCCCGCGGGTTCGAGACCCGCCTGGGCAGCGAGACTCATCTTACAATAAACCAAAAAAAAATTAGCCGGGCTGGTAGCGCGTGCCTGTAATTCCAGCTACTTGGAAGGCTGAGGCGGAAGAATCGCGGAGCAGCAGGTCGAGCTGCAGTGCGGAAGCGACCACTGCACTCCAGTCTGGGCGACAGAATGAGACTCCAACTCAAAAAAAAAAAGTAGACTAGGTCCTCAGTAAAGATGTGTTTGCCAAATGATTAAACCAATGAATGAATGAGTGAATGAGTGAGTTAATGGAAATGTTAGCTAGGCCTTTCTTCCTCTCAGAAGGCCTCTCTCTCACCTGGAGTGGTGTTCTCCACACCAGGAGCCACATCCCCAGCACCTTGTCACCCCTGCTCATTCTCCCCTTTTTTCCATCCCCAACAGGGAGGCGCCCAGATCAGCCTGGCTGAGGTCTGCCGGTCTGGGGAGAGGTCGACTCGCTGGTATAACCTCCTGAGCTACAAATACTTGAAGAAACAGAGCAGGGAGCCCAAGCCAGCAGGGGCCATAGGCCCCACCCCTGGGCCTGCAAGCACGGTGAGCTTCCCACAGGCAGTGCTGGATGGTGGAAAGGAAAAATTTCCCAGATGGGAAGCTGGCAGGCACCAGAGGAGGAAAAAATGGAGCAGAGGGGCATGGAGGGGGAAGGGAGATCTCTGCTGAGGGGCTGATAGCTCCCCTTCTGCAACACGCTCTCTTCTGCACCTGGGCTTCCTCCTCCTGTGCTTTGCTCTACCTAAAATCACTTGCCTGATGAAAACCTTCCTTCATGATTTTTTAGAAATGAAATGGAGAAGGAGGGAGAAAACTGTAGAAGGCAGAAAATTAATTATTGAGCTCCTACTGTGTTGAAGGTCCATAACAGAAGCTTTCTATGAGAAGCAGTGGAGCCAGGTGCAATGGCTCACGTCTGTTATCCCAGCACTTTGGGAGGCTGAGGCAGAAGGGTTGCTTGAGTCCAGGAGTTCGAGACCAGCATGGATGATGTAGTGAGATCTTGTCTCTACAAAAAATAACCAGCTGAGCTCAGTGGCTCAGCCTATAATCCCGCGCCTTGGGAGGCTGAGGTGAGTGGATTGCCTGAGCCCGCGGGTTTGAGACCCGCCTGGGCAACTAGGTGAGAACTCATCTCTACAATAAATCAAAAAAATTAGCCAGGCATGGTAGCGTGCGCCTGTAGTTCCAACTACTTGGAAGGCTGAGGCAGAAGGATCGCCAGAGCCAGCAGGTGGAGGCTGCAATGGCCAGGAGCGGCCACTGCACTCCAGTCTGGGCTACAGAGTGAGACTCCTACTCAAAAAAAAAGAAAATAACCCCAAAATTAGCCAGGCGTGGTGGTATGCATCTGTAGTCCCAGCACTCAGGAGGCTGAGGCAGGTGGATAACCTGAGCCCAGAGTTTCAAGATTACAGTGAGTGTGATCGTGCCACTGCACTCCAGCCTAGGCAGCAGAGTGAGACCCTAAATCAAAAAAAGAGGTAGTGGGAAGTCACAGGAAAGAGAGTCAAAGGACTGGGTAACAGGGGTCAGTCCTATCACCTCTCCAAGTCTCCATTTTTTTTTGTATGTCTAAGATGAGCCTTAAAAGTTATTGTGACGCTTTGAAGAAATATATCTAAGGATCACTTGGGGAAGTCTTGACAAATAGTAACTGTTCCATTATTATTTTGAGTTACTTGTAAATCTTACATTTGTCTATTTTCAGTTAAAAATACGTATTATTGGCCGGGCTTGGTGGCTCCACCTGTAATCCCAACACTTTGGGAGGCCAAGGCGAGTAGATTGCCTAAGCCCGTAGGTTAGTTGACAAGACCTCGTCACTACAATAAATAAAAAATTAGCGAGGTGTGATAGCGCATGCCTGTAGTTCCGATTACTTGGAAGGCTGAGACAGAAGAATCACCGGAGCCCAGCAGGTCAAGGCTGGGGTGGCTGTGAGTATGCCACTGCACTCCAGTCTGGGCGACAGAGTGAGACTCCAACTCAAAATCTCTATATATGTATTGTTTTCATTTTAGTGCAGCATATTTAGCCTCTGAAAATATCGTTAAACAGTCTCTTGCATTTGGAAAGTCTACACCTACTGGCCAGGTAGACTGACCAAGATTCGGTTAAGCAGCGCATTCACCCTTGCATGCACAGTATAGGAATCCTGTGGAATCCTCACCACTTCAAAAACGAAACTAGAGTGTTTGGAATTCAGGTTGTCTTGTAATTCTCTGTAGTGATTCTTCCTTATGTCAGTACTTGATTATTTTGGACAGTCATTGTCCAGAATTTCAAAGGAGAGAATGGGTTGGCTCATACATAGAGATAAGGATTGAATGGAGTCTGTTTCTTTTTTCCTCCTCCTTCTCCCCTCCCCAACCTCACTTTCTTTTTCATCATCATGATCATCATTTTCTGTACTTCCTATTGTGTCAAGCACCGTTCTATTTATTGTGTGCAGTTTACCAAGGCTCATAAAGGTTCACCAAATGACGTTAAAGCATACATCTGGCCAGGCATGGTGGCTCATGCCTGTAATCCCAGCAATTTGGGAGGCCAAGGTGAGAGGATGACTTGAGCTCAGGAGTTGGAGGCCAGCCTAGACAACATAGCAATACCTCGAAAAAAAAAAAAAAATTAGGTGTGGCAATGGCATGCCAGCTACTTAGGAAACTGAGGCAGAAGAATCACCTGAGCACAGGAGGTTGAGGCTGCAGTAAGTCAGGATCGTGCCACTGCACTCCAGCCTGGGTAACAGAGTGAGACCCTGACTCAAAAAGCTAACAAACAAACAAAAGGCATACATCTAATAAGCAACAAAGCTAGGTCTCAAACTCAGATGTTTCTCGCTCCAGAAAAGAGACTGTGAATTGGCCAAGGTCTTGAAAACAAACTCCTCTCCTTCCTGGAGCTTGACTTTGGCTGTGCAACATCAACCCTAGATACTCTAGTTCCTTCCTTCCCATTTATCAAGGAAGCTGTAATAATCCCCACCTATCAGGATGGTTGTAAAGATGAAAGAGGGTGCTACATGGAAGTCATCTTCTATGGGGCCTGGCAGATGTATAGCTTACCATTAATTAAAGTGTCCTCATTAGTTCCCTCTTTCCTTCTCTAAAAGGCAGTCTCGGCAATTAATCCAGGCTCCGTCACACACTACCAAGGGTAACTGCAAAGTAACCCTGTGTTCAGAAAGTGACAGGATCTTGTTTTTGCCTTGGTCTTGGCTGCTCTTCACTGGGTGCCAAGTATGTGCTGGTACTCTTATCTGTTCCTTACAGAGAGTCTCAGTCCTCATGGCAACCCTTTCTAGTAGTTATTAGAGGAAACTGAGCCTCAGGAAGATTAAATAATTTCCTTAAGTCACACAGGCTTTTTCACCATAGGCACCATTCAGTATCGATGTTCTCTTTCCTGGAAGGAAATGTACCTCAGGGAGGTACATTCCTCCCTGAATGTACCCCTTCCCCAGCTTTACCATTGTTTCTGTTGTCCCAAATGTCCAATACTTGTCTGTCTCCTAGTCCTTATCACATTATCTTATTGATGGTTCAGATGTTGGTCTCCCTAACAACACTATGATCTCCTTACAATCAGAGACCTGAAATTCTATCTCCCTTAACTGCTAAATCTGGCTGTCTTCCAAAACGCTGCTGAGTAGCTCCCCACATCCAGGGGTTATACTCTGGAGAAGTGCCAGCTAGAGAAACTAAGTTTGGATACATGTTTCCAATGTATCCGTGACCTTGGGCAAGGCACTTGACCACTATGGTCTTTGGTTTGACCACCAGGTCACTGGAAGAATCACGGCTTTGTGATGCTCTGATTCCTGACAGGTAGGATGGGCGGCACCCACAGTGTACTCAGTGACCCAGTGACCTTTGTTCCTGCAGGATGCTGTGTCTGCTCTGTTGGAACAGACAGCGGTGGAGCTTGAGAAGAGGCAGGAGGGAAGGAGCAGCACGCAGACTCTGGAAGACAGCTGGTGAGTGAGCATACCCTTGGGCCTCTGGGGCTGCCTGGCCCTGTACCCAGGCCCAAGGATGAGATCCCCAGACTCCAAGGCACCCAAGAGAAGGGTTCCCCTAAGCAAACCGAGAACCTCTCTGTTCACAAGTCCTCTACAGGCAGCAAGGCAATATAGCCTAGTATAGGGGTTCCCCAAATCCCTTCCCAACATGGCATTTGTGTCTCATGAGTCAACCATGCTAGTACATACCTAATGTTATTTGTCTTGGTGTACTGACATTTGTTTTGGTTAAAAAAAAAGAAGTAAGAAGCTTTGTATTACTATAAATGGAAATTGTGTATAGTTTACCATTAATTAAAGAGTCCTCATTAAGGAATTGCATTTGACTGCTAGGAATAGTGAGCGGAAACATTAGGCATAAATAAGGTAGAAGCTGATTTCTTCCCTACTTAAAAAGAATAGAATGGTGCCAGGTGCTGTGGTGTGCACCCGTAATCCCAGCAACTCCAGAGGCTGAGGTGGGAGGATCACTCGAACCCAGGAGTTTGAGACCTATCTGGGGTGGGACCCCGTCTCAAAAAGTTTTGTGAAAAAGAAGAGCAGGTGAAAGCAATCCAACACAATCTAGTTCTGTCAGCACCATGGTGTTACTGGGAACCCAGACGCCTCTCTGTCTGCTTTGCTGTCTTTACTATGTGACCTCTATCACTGAGGCTGCTTTACATCCAAGATGGCTGCTATAACACCAGCCATCAGGCAGGTGTCAATCAGGAAGGAGGAAAGACAAAAGAGTATGCCTTGTACCTTTTAACCATTCCTGAAGGTCTCACACAGCAGCTGCTTCTTGCCTCTCATAGGCCAAGCTTAGCCTCTCAGCCTGCTTACCTACAAAGGAGACTGGTGAATGAGGTCTGTCAGTTGGGTACAGAAATCAAGTTTCTATTATTAAGGAAAAAAGTAGGACTGGTTATTGGGTAGGCCACGAGTCAAGTCTGCTTCGGCAAGTAACTGTGGAACACTCAATATAATGAAAATAAAGCTATGTTATTAAAGTCTAGCTAGCTATACTGCTTGCTAAGCCTGAGGTCTTCTCTCCTGTTATTATAAAGAGAGGTGAGCAAGTGTTTCCACAGCACTCCAGATGTGCTACTACCAAAAAAGCTTTCTCCTTGATGTAATCAGAATGTCTGAACAAGAATTGAAACGACAACAACTTTCTCACTGTGTGATTCAGTGCTGTACAATTCCTTGCATTATGAGAAAGTTCTCATCACACGCTTTAAGAAACAATGCCAGCAACTAGGGATTTGAATACTGACTTCATCATTTATTGTATAACATTAGGCAAAGCATTTTTGACTTTTTTGTTTTTGAGTTGGTCTCACTCTGTTGCCCAGGCTGGAGTGCAGTGGCAAGTTCATGGTTCATTGCAGCCTCAACCTCCTGTGCTCAGGTAATCCTTCCACCTCAGCCTCCCAGGTAACTGGGACTGTAGACATGCATCACCACACATGGCTAATTTTTTTATTTTGTGTAGAGACAAGGTCTTGCTATGTTGCCCAGGCTGGTCTTAAACTCCTAGGCTCCAGTGATCCTCCCACTTTGGCCTCCCTAAGTGCTGAAATTACAGGCATGAGCGACTATACCTGGTAGCATTTTAAAATCTTTTTGTTGCAGTATGATGTACATACAGAAAGGTCACCTAAATGTACAACCCAGTGAATTTTTAGAAACAAAAGTGAATTTCCATGTCTCTGGCACTCAAGTCAGGTAGCAGAGCGTGAACAGCACTACAGAAGCCCACATCTTGTGTCACTATTAGACAAGTCACTCTGACCTTGTCTGAGCCCCACCTGAAACCTGGGGAAATAATACTGACTAGAAAAGTCTAAAGGAAAAGGCACTGATGAAGACTAAGTAGAAAGTATATAGTAAACACTCACTGCAAGAGGGATCCAAAGAAAACCAGAATGATTTTTTTAGAGGGTGGACTCTTTGTAGTACAAGCCTTCTCCACCAGGTAAATGTTCTGGGAACCCACTGGCATCGGTATACCAGCTAGTGTTTTTGTGAGAGGCTGTGTTCAACTTCAGTGAATTTTATTTTGGAGATTCTCTCAACACGTTTGCCCATTTCACAATGGGTGATTTACGAGTTCACCTGCCCATACTGCACTGAGTATTCAACAGGTTTTTTTTTTTTTTACCAAAAATAGCATGACCCTCGCACCCCATCCTCCCTATTCACCTGATCTCGCCTTTTTTGTTTCCTCAATTTTAAAAAAAATCCTCAAAGGGAAATGTTTTGCCGTTGTGGAAGAGGTGAAACAAAAAATGGCAGAAGCACTAAAAGACATCAAAATTGACGAGTTCAAAAACTGAAGCAATGGAAAAAGCATCTCAATAGGTATATTGCATCAAATGGAGAGTGCTTTGAAAGTGTGAAGTTTAAATATGTAAGAATAAATACACAATTCTTTTTTTTTTTGAGTTGGAGTCTCACTCCGTCGCCCAGACTGGAGTGCAGTGGCTGCTCCCGGCCACCACAGCCTCCACCTGCTGCGCTCCGGCGATCCTTCCGCCTCAGCCTTCCAAGTAGCCGGAATTACAGGCATGTGCTACCACACCCGGCTGATTTTTTGATTTATTGTAGAGATGAGGTCTCGCTGCCCAGGCGGGTCTCGAACCCGCGGGTTCAGGCAATCCACTCACCTCAGCCTCCCAAAGGCGTGGGATTACAGGCTGAGCCACCGAGCCCGGCAATACACAATTTTTTATAAATAAATTCCAGGGCTTTTTTTGGGTCCCCCCTCATACATGGTCAAAGTTATTATTAGGAAAAAGAAAAGGAACATTGCTAACTACCAGGAAAGGAAGAGGGTAAACTCCCATCTAGGAAGTGGCACAGCCTATGAATCTTGCCATTTGGAGGGACGTATAAGTTGGTCTTAACTGCATGTGCTTTAAATTCAGAGAGATAAGGATGCCAACTTCCTTGCAGACTTCCTTGTGCAGATCCTTGTTCAGATCCTACGTCTGATCAGGGAGCCCTCATTGTACCACGAGCAAGTTGTGAAAGCTCCCTGGATGATGGCCCAGCACAGTGGCTCAACCTGTAATCCCACTACGGGATTTTTTTTTTTAACTCACTTTGGGAGGCCTAGGCGAGAGGATTGCCTGAGCCCAGGGGTTCAAGATCAGCCTGGGCAACTTGGGGAGACCTTGTCTCTACAATAAATCACAAAAATTAGTCGGGCATGGTGGCGTGCATCTGTAGTTCCAGCTACTTAAAAAGCTGAGGCAGAAGAATCTCCTAAGCCTAGCAGGTCGAAGCTGCGGTGGCCGTGAGTGTGTCACTGCACTTTAGCCTAGGTGACAGAGTAAGACGCCAACTCAAAAAACAAAAAAGCTCCCTGGATGATTCTGATGTGCAGCCTGGGCTGATTACCACAGCTCTGAACTTCTGTTTCTTATCTGTGAAATAGAGATTTAAAAAATAGCCACTATGAGCCCAGCGTGGTGGCGCCTGTGCTTCAGTTCCATCTACTTAGAGGCTGAGGTAGAAGGATTGCCTGAATGCAGGAATCCAAGGCTGCCGTAAGCCATGATTGTGCCACCGCACTGCAGCCTGACTGACAGAGTGAGAACCCAACTCAAAAAAATTTTAAGGCCGGGCTCAGGGGCTCAGCCTGTAATCCCGCACTTTGGGAGGCCGAGGTGAGTGGATTGCCTAAGCCCGCGGGTTCGAGACCCGCCTGGACAACTTGGCGAGACCTCATTTCTACAATAAATCAAAAAATTAGCCGGGCGTGGTAGCACGTGCCTGTAGTTCCAGCTACTTGGAAAGCTGAGGCGGAAGGATCACCGGAGCCCAGCAGGTCGAGGCTGCGGTGGCTGGGAGCGGCCACTGCACTCCAGTCTGGGCGACAGAGTGAGACTCCAACTCAAAAAAAAAAAAAAAAATTTTTTTAAGTCACTGTGTCATGGAGTATTTTGCAGATCTCAGTAAAATTATGCGTGATGGGCACTTAACACGGAACCTGACCCAGAGGAAGCATTCAGTAACTCTTCTGAATAATTATTCTGTGATAGCCTGAAATTATGTATATGACCTCAGAAAAGTGTCCTCCCTTACTATCTTTTGCTCCAAGAGTCAGCACATAATTTCTGGAAAGGGCCAGACCATCAATGCTGTCTACTCTGCCTCTCCTCACCCCTGCCTTGGAGAGTGGAGGTAGCCATGGGCAGCACAGAGACCAGGACAGTGCCTGGGCACTGCTGGAACTTCATTGACACACCCTGAGATTTGCGTTTTATATAATTTGCACCTTTCATAAAATATCATTCTCCTTTTGATTTTCTTTTTTCAGCCATTTAAAAATATAAAAACCATTTGTAGCTTGGACTGCCCACAACAAAGCCACAGGCTGGATTTGGCTCCCAGGCTACAGTTTGCTGCTCCTTATTTCACATTTCTCCCTTACTGTCTCCTTGTGAATTCCAGGAGCTCCTGGCTTCTGGAATTTCTCCATGTTCCTGTGTTTGTTTAAGGTTCTCTAAATTTTCTCTCCCTCCCTCCCTTTTTCTCTTTCTCCCTCCTTATTCCTTTCTCCTCCTGCTCCTCCCCATCTTCCCCTCTCTTTCTCTCTTTCTCCCTCCCCTTCTCCCCTCCTACCCTTTCTTATGTTCCCTCTATTTCTTTTTTCCTCCCTTTTTTCCTCCCTCTAGCCTTCTATCTCCCTCCCTCCCTCTTTCTCTTTCTTCCTCCCTCCCCTCCCCTCCTACTCCTTACCATCTTCCCCTCTTTCTCATTTTCCTTCCCTCCTCCTCTTTCTCTATCCCTCCTTCTCTCTCTCCCTTCCTCCCTCCCTTCCTCCCAGTCTACCTTTCCCCATCTCCTTTCTCTCTCTCCAACTCCCTTCCTTTCTCCCCCTCTCCTTCCCTCTGTCACACTACTGTGCTATACTCTGCCATGGATCACACAGGCAAAGGCCTGATGCCAGAAACAGGCCCAGGACCTGTCTCCCAAAACCCTGGCACCAGATCAGTGGTTTCCACCAAATTCCAAGCTTGTGCTGAGCCTTTTCAAGCCGTCTCCTAGCAACTGCCTTCTGTTTCTTCTCCCCTTGTGGCCCCCTCCTCCCCACCCCCTGCCATTCAAACTCCCCCAGACGCTGACTTACAAAGAAGCCTGGGGATCCAGGCTGCTGGGGTGGGTACATCCATCTGCAGCATTCCCCCAAGCTGGGCTTCTTTTCCTGGGGTGTTAACTGGCTTCGCTGTCCTGCTCAGCTTGGAGTCATGGGCGGAGGTCTCCAAATAGCTGCCTCTCTGTTCTAATTGACAGTTCTCTTCAACACCCAAAGCCCAGCATGCCACTGGAACTCCCTCTTTTTATTTGTTTAGGTGTCTTTAGAGCAAATAATCAGAAGACTCGATTTTTTTAAGACCCACAAGTGAAACCAAGAGTATCAGAAAATATAGGAGAATATAATTACAAGACTAGAAGGAAGAACCTTGTATTTGCCTCCTTGGGAACTTGTGTTTGTCTAGGGCAGATGTTGAGAAGTGACGTTGCTGGGTCTCAGGGCGTGTATATTTCATATTTTAATAGACATTGTAGAGCAGTTCTCAAATAAGATTTTATTAATAAATACTCTTTGACTAGACACAGTGGCTAATGCCTATCATTCCAGCACTTTTGGGAGGCTGAGGCAGGAGGATTGCTTGAGTCCAGGAGTTTGAGACCAGCCTGGGTAATATAGCAAGACTTTGTCTCCACAAAAAATAAAAAATATCAGCCAGGCATAGTGGCTTGTTTCTGTAGTTCCAGCTATTTGGGAGGGAGGAGAAAGGATCACCTGAGCCCTGAAGGCCGAGGCTGCAGTGAGCCATGATTGTGCCACTGCACTCCAGCCTGGGCAACAGATTGAGATGCCGACTCAAAAAATAAAATGCTCCTGCCAGCAATGATTAAGAGTACCCTTAAGCTATACTCTCTCTGACACTCAATATAATCAAATGACTATACTTAATCAAGCATATGTACTTTTTAAAATTTTAACGGATAAGGCTAAATTGCCTTCAGAGTGTAAATTGGCTGCTGTAATTTATATTCCCCAGAGGGATAAGCCTGTCTCTTTACTGTCACCAGTACTTGATATTATCAGATATAAATTTTTTTGCTACTCCAGTGGGTGAAAAGATATTGTCTATTTTAATTATGTTTCTTCTTGCAATTGAGATTGAGTAGATTTTTTTTTTCTTGTCCTGGAATATTTAGGTTAGATTTACAAACAGAAGAGACTTCCATAGTGGTTGAGGGCCTAGTGGCTGGTTCCACCATGTAGCCTGTGGCATTGGACAAGTCCTGCTGGGCCTCTTCTCCTCACTTTTTGAATCTGCAAGATGGGCATAATCTCATTCAGTACTGTGGTAAGGCCATAGCATAGCACTCAAGCTTTTTTTGTTGTTTTTTGTTGGTTTTTTTGAGTCAGGGTCTCTGATACCCTAAGCTGGAGTGCGGTGAACACAATCACAGCTCACCACAGCCTTGCCCTCCTGGGCTCAAGCGATCCTTCCACCTCAGCCTCCTGAGTAGCTGGGAGACCCAGCTAATTTTTTTGACTTTTTTTTATAGAAATGAGATCTCACTATATTGCCCAGGCTGGTCTTGAGCTCCTGGGCTCAAGCAGTCCTCCCATCTTGGCCTCCCAAGATGCTGAAATTACAAGCCTGAGCCACCATGCCTAGCCTAGCACCTGAAGCTTCTTAAGCCCTCAATAAATACTGGCCAATGTGGCTTCTCCAGAGCTCTTTGTGAAGGAATTCCCTGTGTGTTCACATGTTGAAAGGCACTTTTACTAGTAGGTAGAGAGGCCGCTGGGGCCATGGAGGGAGAGCAAAGGCCTCTCTATGGCATAGTCCCCATCTCTGTACAGGAAAGGAGGTTTTAATTGCACAGTTGAAAGTAGAAATCCAAAATTTATTCTCTCCATTGGAAAAGTCCTTTGGGAGTTTATGTGTTTGCCCACAGGCTCACCAGCCTGCTAGCTAGATGTCACATTCTCTGCTTTTGGCTGGAATTCTTTCAGCTCAGTGTGATAACACTGTCTCATGCTGATCAGAAGCCAGGCAGTTATGTATGTCTTTGAAAAGTCAAGATGGAAATAGAGATAAATTACTACTTAACAAATGCAGTCCATTGTCACACCAAATCCTTCCCAATCCTGGAGTCCCAGGGAAATGGACTGTCACCAAAAGCACAGTCTCTTTAGCAAACGGTACTGGAACCATGGGGTGTCCGTATGGAAAAAAATAAGCTTTGACACTCATCTCACATCTTGTACGAAAATTAATCTGAAATGTGTCATAGGGCTCCACATAAAAGCAGAAACTAAAACTTCTGAAGGAATGTATCAGAGAAATTCTTTGCAACTTTTGGTAGGTAAAGATTTCTAAGGACATAAGAGAAAAAGGATAAATTGGACTTTATCACAATGAGAAACTTCTGTTTTTTAGAAGATACCACTTAGAAAATAAGAAGAGAAGCCATAGGCTTAAAGAAAATCTTTGTAATATGTATACCCGACAAATGATTTGTTTGTAGAATATATAATGATCTCTTACAAGTCAGTAATAAAAAGACAATCCAATTTTTAAGGGGCTAAAGAGTCTAACAGAGGCTTCACACACACACACAAAAATAGTCTATAATTGCATGAAGAGTTTCTTATCAAGAAAATGCAAATTAAAGCCACAATTAGATGCAAGTACACACCCATCAAGTGACAAAGTATAAAGACCAACAATTCCAAGTGGAGATGAGGAAGTGGATGTCTGAGAACATTGCTGTCAGGAATGCAAAATGGTGAAACCACTTTGGAGAAACAGTTTGTAGGTTTCAGAAAAAGGTAAGATGACACTTATTGTATATCCCAGTAGTTCTGTCTCTTGACTATATGTCTGTTAGGGGCTGAGTATGGCCCCCCCCTAGAATTCATATGTTGAAGCCCTAACCTCCAGTACCTCAGAATATGACTTTATATGGAGGTAGAGGCTTTGAAGAGGTGATTTAGTTAACATGAGGCCATTACAGGGAGGACAGGACCTAATCGAGTCTGACTGGTGTCCTCATTTTTTTTTAATTAGCAAAGGTAAAAGTATCAAAGGAAAGATACATTGTGAGGAGCACAATGGGCAGGACAGCAGCGAGAGTGTCTGCTATCTGCTGCTGGTGTCCTTATAATAAGAGGAAATTTGGGCACACAAAGAGACGCTAGGGGTGTATGTGCACCAAGAGAAGACCATGTGAACACAGCAAGAAGGCGGCCATCTGCCAGCCAACTGAGAGGCCTCAGGAGAATCCAAGCCTGCCGACACCTTGGCCTTATACTCCCAGCCTCCAGAACTGTGAGGAATAAACATCTGTTGTTTAACCCACCAAACCTGTGGTGTGTTGTTTTGGCAGCCCTAGTAAACTAATATAATATCCAAGAGAAATGAAAACCTGCATATACACACAGACTTCTCCATGAATGTCCATAGAAGCTTTATTCATAATTGCTAAGAAACGGAAGTGATCCAAACATTCATCAACTGATGAGTAGCTAAAAAGTTGCAATATATCCATCCAGTCAAAGCTTAGTGATAAAAAGGAGTGAACTGCTGACACACGCAGCACCTGGATGAACTTCAGAAATGTTACGCTGACAGAAGGAGCCAGAGACAAAAGAGCATATACTGTCTGGTTCTATTTATATAAAAATCTAGAAAAATCTAACCTGCCAGGGATGGTGGCTCACACCTGTAATCCCAGCACCTTGGGAGGCTGAGGCAGGAGGATTGCTTGAGTCCAGAAGTTTGATACCAGCCTGGGCAATAGCAAGACCTCATCTCTATTAAAAAATTTAAAAATTACCTGGGCGTGGTGGTACACACCTATAGTTCCAGCTACTCAGGAAGCTGAGGTAGGAGAATTGCTTGAGCCCAGGAGGTTGAGGCTGTGGTGAGCCTTGCACTGCACTCCAGCCTGGGTGACAGAGTGAGACTCCAATTAAAGAAAAAAGAAAAGAAAACTCTAATCTATAATGACAACTGATCGGTGGTCCCTGCATATTGCAGGAGATAACTGCGAAAGGGTAGGAAGGAATTTGGGGGTGGAATTTTCTATATCTCAAGTGTGGTAGTGGCTACACAGGTGAGTACATTAGTTAAAACTAATCAGACTATACACTGAGAATGCATTTTGTTGTATGTAAGTTATACCTCACTAAGATTGTTGGGTGTTTTTTTAATGTGTCCTCAATCATGAAAAGGCTTGAAAGCCCTGCCCTGGCTGCGCTTCAGGGCAGGTGAGCAGTAGAATGGTTTCTGGTGGATAACCACAGCGCTTTGTCCAAACAGGAGGTACGAGGAGAACAGTGAGAATGATGCAGTGGCTGAGGAGGAGGGAGAAGAGGAGGAGGGAGAGGAGGACGTCTTCACCGAGAAAGTCTCACCTGACATGGATGGGTACCCAGCGGTAAAGGTAGGGAGGGCTGGGGAGGTGGAAGGGCCACCTTGGGAAGCAGCCTTCGGTTCTTGAGCCAATGCAGGCAGAAAAGGCTCAGAGCCAGGCCTCATCCTCCAGACTCAGGCTAGAGGGACCAGCAGTGTACAGGAGCGTTTCTGCCTGAACTTCAGTGACAGTGCTCCAGGAGAGGCATACTTGCCCCTCTTCTGTGACAGTGCCCCAGGGGAGGTACACATGCCCTTCTTCAGTGACAGGACCCCAAGAGAAGCTTACTTGCTCCTCTTCTGTCCTCCATGGTTTCCCTGTTTTCTCTGGACAGACCTGAAGGCTGGCAGTTAGATAGATTTCAGTCAGTTCTGGGTCTGCTGCTCCCTAGCTGTGTAGTATTAGGAAGATGACTGCTTTTCTCGCAAATCTCCATTTTCTCATCCCCTAAAAGAGGCACAGGCCAGCACATGGTGGCTCATGTTTATAATCCCAGCACATTGGGAAATCGAGGCGGGAGGATTGCTTGGAGTCCAGGAGTTTGAGACCAGCCTGAGTAACATACCAAAACCCCATCTCTACAATAGTAATAATACAAAATTTAGCCAGGCATGGTGGCATGTGCCTGTAGTCCCAGCTACCTGAGAGGCTGAGGCAGGAGAATCACTTGCACCCGGGAAGTCGAGGTTACAGTGAGCTGTTATTAAGCCCCTGCACTCCATCCTGGGCTACAGGGCCAGACACTGTCTCAAAATTAGTTAATTAATGGGCACAATAAAGCCAACATTGCAGATAGATTCTGAGGCTCCAAAGTAATGTATTTCTTCATTTGGGTCTGCCCAAAGTGCATTAGGAAAAGGGAGTCCAGTCAAGTTCCCTGTGCCTGTGCTCCCCTGCTATGCTAGGGCTAAGTGTTATAACAGGATTCATTCTGTGTAGACAGCTGGTTCCAGGATCCTAGGGCAAGAGCACCTGTTGTGCTTGGGAGTGGAGCTGTAAGTGGTGCACTGCACAGAGGCACCCAACCAAGGGACCTGGGGTACAACCTGGGCCCTTATTCTAGCTCCTCCATACCAAGGGGCATCATTTTGCAATTTCTCCAGCCAGAAGAAGTGCCTTCTCTCAAATATTGCACCAAGGCCTATTTAGAATAACAAAAGTCCTGCATTTAGGTGTTCTTATTTGTCTCTTACTGGTGACTACTATGCATGTACAGTAGAAAACATGATGACTTTGTTTTAAAAATGAGACTTGCCAGTTGTGTCCATAATTCCAAGAAAGCATCTGCAGTTCGTGGCCAGGACAGTAGAGGCCTTGGATGTAGCTTTGTCAAAAGGTGGTTGGTACATAAGTCTTGAGGGTGTGCCGTCCAGGACATGGGTGCTTGGGGCACCTCTCCTGCTCATGTGAGCCTGTCTGGGGGTTGAATGTTCTCCACTAGCTCCCAGCCACACATGTCATGGAGGAATGGGAGGCATCGACACTCCTGGCCTTGGGCACTGTCCCAGCTCACTGGACTGAGTTAGTCTAGCACCACTGTGACTGTGTCTGTGGCAAAAGGTGAGGTGACAGGAGTGAGAAGGAGTTGAGTTGTCTCCGGGTGGGTGGCTGAGACTCTGTGGGCACTGGTGGCCTCAAGACTGTGATGTCTTCCTCAGGTAGACAAAGAGACCAACACAGAGACCCCGTCCCCATCCCCCACAGTGGTGCGGCCCAAGGATCGGCGGGTGGGCACCCCATCTGCAGGGCCATTTCTTCGAGGGAGCACCATCATCCGTTCCAAGACCTTCTCCCCCGGACCCCAGAGCCAGTACGTATGCCGGGTAAGCAAGCGCATGGCACCTTCCTCTTCCCTTAGGATGGATGCCCTGCCCCGGGTCCCCAAGCCAGCACAGGCGTTTCTTCTCCACATCTAGGGCAATTCTAGCATGCGGCCCAAGGTTGCACAATGACAACAGCCCTGTGCTATTTGGCTAGTTATTTTTTTCATTTTTTCATTGAACTTGTTTACATTTAAAACTTTTAAAAGGCAATTAAAAAGTAAGGTAAAAGCCGGGCTCGGTGGCTCAGCCTGTAATCCCGCGCCTTTGGGAGACTGAGGTGAGTGGATTGCCTGAGCCCGTGGGTTCGAGATTCGCTTGGGCAGTGAGACCTCACCTCTACAATAAATCAAAAAATCAGCCGGGCGTGGTAACGCATGCCTGTAATTCTGGCTACTTGGAAGACTGAGGCGGGGAAGGATCGCCGGAGCCCAGCAGGTCGAGGCTGCGGTGGCCAGGAGCGGCCACTGCACTCTAGTCTGGGCGACAGAGTGAGACTCCAAGTCAAAAAAAAAAAAAAAAAAAAGTAAGGTAAAAATGTGGGGCACAGTGGCTCACACCTGTAATCCCAGCACTTTGGGAGGCTGAGGCGAGAGGATTACTTAAGCCCAGGAGTTTGAGACCAGCCTAGGCAACATAATGTGGCTCTCATCTCTATAAAAAGTAAAAAAATTAGGGTACCTGCATAAGAATATTTGTATACCTAACCCTGAGTTTTACCCCACATCTTTAATAAAGAAATTTTTTTAAAAAGTAAAAATAAAACAGAAAGTTAAATTTAAAAATCAAAAAATTAGCCGGGCATTGTGGCACATGCCTGTAGTCCCAGCTACTTGAGAGACTGAGGTGGAAGGATCACCTGACCTCAGTAAGTCGAGTCTGTGGTGAGCCCTGACCGTGCCACTGCACTCCAGCCTGGGCCACAGAGCGACACCCTGACTCAAAAATAGATAAATAATAAAATAAAAACGGAGAAGTGTGGCATAAAATTCAGTTCCTCTTGAACCAAAAAGACTATCTGGCACCACAGGCTGGCACTGACCAGTGGGGGCGGCTGCCCTTCGCAGATGGAAGTGGGGCACTTTCAAGTCCACTCTGGCCTCCACCTGACCCTCTTTACTTATCCTTGTGGCCCACCTGCTCACATAGGCCCCCTTGGAGTGAACAAGCCCTGCAGTGGCCTTCATTCCTCCACACCTGGCTGTCTACCTCACCTACCCCTTCCCGGGCCAGTACTTCTCCCCTCGAGGTCTGAGTGCTTACGAATAGGAGTGGTTGTGCTGGTTGCGGGGGCTACAGACCAGCCCCTGCTCCCGACCTCAGGATAGCACAAATAAGATGTGTGCAAATCTTACCTGAGCCCTGGACTCACTTGATTTGTCAGTATCTTTCCTTCCCCTCCACATACAGAACCACTAAGTCATAACTAGGGGCATTAGCAGCACCTTCCTGCCCAGTATTCCAATGGGTCAGCACAGAAAGTGCCAGTGGACCCCATCGTGCATCCTCAGCCTGCTGTTGACTTGACGACTGTTTTGGAGAGAGGAGGATAGTGAGGGAGGACCCCTCTCAATATCTGAGCATTCAGCAAGATCAGGTAGAACAGCTCATTTCTTCATAACATGAAAATTTCACCAATTGACTAGGTACTTATCAAATTAGTCCCGATGAAAACACTCCCTGCAGTCTCTCCCAGGAATAATGTAGCCTCTGCCCCTTCTGCAGTCATTATCTAGCTCACTGTTGGAGCTTGTAAGCACCTGAAAAGATAACACAGGCATTGTGCATGTTGGCTGCAGATCTTGTAAAAGGTACAGGATTTTACGAAGTCACTGATCATGTTGGGTGATTCCCAGATCGATAGAGGATCTTGCAATTAAGCCAGCTCTCAGCTGTAGAAGAGAAAAATCTAATCAGTGCTTCAGATGTGTGTAATTTGAAGGATTTAGAAAAACCCTTAAGATAATGGGCAAGCCGGGCTCCGTGGCTCAGCCTGTAATCCCGCGCCTTTGGGAGGCTGAGGTGAGTGAATTGCCTGAGCCCGCGGGTTCGAGACCCACCGGGGCAGCGAGACCTCATCTTTACAATAAATAAAAAAATCAGCCGGGCGTGGTGGCGCATGCCTGTAATTCCGACTACTCGGAAGGCTGAGGCGGAAGGATCGCCGGAGCCCAGCAGGCCGAGGCTTCGGTGGCCGGGAGCAGCCACTGTACTCCAGTCTGGGCAACAGAGTGAGACCCCAACTCAAAAAAAAAAAAAAAAAAAAGATAATGGGCAAAACCCCACTACTCTTTTTTGCAATCATTGCCATTAGGAATGTGCAATAGAAATCAAACACAAAGAGAAAAATGTCACTCACCAGAAAAGTCACACCAAGAGAAATGAGTGTTTCATTCATTCTTTTGCATCAGGATTAGAATGTGGCTGTACTTTTGTGAAACAGAAGACATAAAATAGAATACCAGCCGGGCTCGGTGGCTCAGCCTGTAATCCCGCGCCTTTGGGAGGCTGAGGTGAGTGGATTGCCTGAGCCCGTGGGTTCGAGACCCGCCTGGGCAGCGAGACCTCATCTCTACAATAAATCAAAAAATCAGCCGGGTGTGGTAGTGCACACCTGTAGTTCCGGCTACTCGGAAGGCTGAGGCGGAAGGATCGCCGGAGCCCGGCAGGCGAGGCTGCAGTGGCCGGGAGCAGCCACTGCACTCCAGTCTGGGCGACAGAGTGAGACTCCAACTCAAAAAAAATAAAATAAAATAAAATAAAAAAATAAAATAGAATACCTCTGGTGAAGTGTTTCTCTTTGCCAACTAAAGACTCAAACCATTTTCCCAACGTTGACTATACAATTCTGGTCCCCTGCTTAAATGCATTTACTTTTAAGTTGCCCTTTCCCAGGATTGGCCTCGTGGAATAACAAGAAGCTCCAGTCCTGTGTACTGAGTATCTATAATGCACCAAGCACTCTGCTGGGAATTTCATGTGTCTGTGCCAGTTTCCAACCCTACAAGATCATGAGTTAACAGTTATCCAGTCAACATAGGTCACAGGCTACAGGTAGAAAGAACCTTAGCCAAGTGTTTTCTGTGTTTTCCAATGGCCCACTTCAGTTAAAGCTTGTCTCTTTCTTATAAAATCTTACTGAAGGCTTCAAGAAGGAGCCAACCATACAACATCCTGAATGTTTTCCTATCATTGCCCCTAAACTCTATAAGAATGCAGTCTATTTCCCAAGGTATAACAGGTAACAACTTAGGTCAGGTGCAGTGGCTCACGCATGTAATTCCAGCACTTCAGGAGGCCAAGGCCAGAGAATCACTTGAGGCCAGGAGTTCTAGACCAGCCTGGGCAACATAGCAATATCCCATTTCTACAAAATAAAAATTTTAAATTAGCTGAGTGTGGTGGTGCATGTGGTCACCAGCTTATTCAGGAGGCTGAGGCAGGAAGATCACTTGAGTCCAGGAGTTGGAGGCTGCAGTGAGCCATGATCATACCAGTGCACTTCAGCCTGTGCAAGAGTGAAACAGCACCTTTAAAAAAAAAAGAAAAAGAAAAAATTCCATTTAACTCTCTGTTTTGCACCCATAAAATGAGCATTAGCAAATTCCCAGCGGACATGCCAGGGCTGTGCTGTGCCTCCATCCCTTCTTCCATACAGCCGGCTTGTGTGCTCCAGTCTGACTGTTAGCACTCACTTGCCACCTGTACTGATCAGGGCTTTTCTTTGCAAGCAACAGAAACAGACTGTGAGCAGCAGATGCAGGAAAGACATTTCTGGAAGGGAAACTGAGTAGCTCATGTATTCATCCTCAGGCTATAGAACCAGCCTTAGAAATCAGGTAGGCACAAGGCAGACCTGACCACAGCCAAAGTCATACCACAAAGCCAATCAGGTGACACTATCACACATGCTGCTGTAGAACGTGACCTCTGCTCTTTATTTTTCTGAGGAGCAAGGTCTTACTCTGTCACCAGGCTAGAGTGTAATGGTACGATCATAGATCACTGCAGCCTCCAACTCCTGTGCTCAAGTGATCTTCCTGCCTCAGTCTTCCAAGTAGCTAGTACTACAGGAATGTGCCGCCATGCCTGGCTAATTTTTTGTAGAGACAAGGTCTCACTATGTTTCCCAGGCTGGTCTTGAACTCCTGGGCTCAAGCAATTCCCCTACCTCGGCCTCCCAAAGTGCCAAGATTATAAGCATGAACCACTGTGCCCGCCCTCAAAGCTTGTTTAAATCCAGGAGTCATAGTAACAGAATTGGGTCCAGCTAACCAGGTTGTGGTTCAGAGCCTGGGGCAGTTGCATCCAGTTGACAGAGCCTAGCCCTGTGTCTACCACTAGCTGCAAGAGAGGCCATGAAAGCAAGGCTCTGCTACTATCAGCTTCATTGGTGAGAGGTGGGCTTTGTTCCTACCAAGAGTCACAAGGTGGGGTTTCCCCACTCATAGGATGGGATTTTCAAGGCTAATCAGCAACACTCCCCCTCCAAAAATATATTTATCTAATCTTACAAATAACCCCACGTGACAAATCATGTTGGCCCCATTTCATAGATGCAAAAACTGAGATTCAAAAAAATCAAAGCACTTTGCTTAATTAGGTCACATGGGTCCTAAGGCAAAGCTGGGAGTCTGACTCCAAAACTTGCTGCCTTTCTGCTGCCCTGAGCCACCTTCTGAGGGACTTCCTTCAGCCTCCTCAAGTCTAATTGTGAGAAGGCCCATCCACTTTCCTGACGTCACACTTCTACACAAAAAGTATCCTGGGCTGGGTCATTCCCTTGTTTGGTCTTCAGCATGACCTGTGTTAGTTTCCCTAACTTGGTCTCCCATGCTAAACTTTTAAGGCTGTGAGGTAGGGATTGTGAGTGACACCTATGTATTTATCTGCAAAGCTGTTGCGTGTATTGGTTGACCCACTTTGGCCAAATGGTTACAGGTGATCCTCCCACCTCAGCCTTCCAAAATCCACATTACTGAACTAGCTCCCTGTGACTTCAAATCATGTCACCCAGCTATTGAATGGAAGTAATAACGAGGTGACAATACCCTCCACGTGTCTGAGATTAAATACATTAAAGATCTTTACATGGAGAAAGTTAAGTTCAAGGACTTAATGTCACTTTCATCACTCTTTTGTAACCTGATCTTGAACACAAACACCTATGACTTCAGGAGCGGTTGTCCTGATGCCTATTTCTGGTTGGTAGGACACATATTCTACAAGTGCCACCTATGGATTGAAACAATATAAGATAAAGCCCCCTTCTCGTGCCACATGCAGCCAGTCAGTTTATATGAATCCACTGTAGTTATGAAGATGGTGCACCCCTATACCTGCAGCCTGGGACCAGGAGAAGGCATGGCCTTGGAATCACACTCCTTGAATTCTGGCTTTGATGCTTCCCAGCTGTTCTACTTGAAGAAGTTTTGAGTCTCTCTGGACCTCAGTTCCCTCCTTTTAGGATTGCTTGAGAATTAAATGAAATGCATTCCTGTAGTCCCAGCTACTTAGGAGGCTGAGGCAGAAGGATTGCCTGACCCAGGAGGTTGAAGCTGCGGTGTGCCATGATCATGCCAGTGTACTCCAATATGGGCAACAGAGTGAGATCCTGACTCGAAAAGAAAAGAAAGAACAAAAATTAAAAGAAGCTATTAATGAAGCACTGGCATGTAGGAGGAGCTCCATCCATGTGTCTGTCATTATTTTTACTATTATTCTATTTCTAGGTCCAGTTGAGGCCCTGCCTAGCACAGTGGCTATTTTATCAGTTACATCCCTGGGGTTGCTGTGTTTATCAGCTTAGCAGGGCTACTAATGTCATTTTCATGAATAATTATCACAGAAATGATGAAACTAGCAGCTTCTCAGGAATAACCTGCAGCAGTGAACCCACAGCTGCCAGACAGGTACAGCAGCATCAGCCTGTGGCAACCCCACCGACTTTCAAGTAGGACTTGAAAAAGAAGCCCCCACCCTGCACTCACCTCCCAGAGTTGCTATAGTCCCAGCCCCTCTGTCTGTTGCTCCTCACTGGGTGGGACACACTCTCTATAAAAGCATCCCATCTCGACTGAGTGTGATGACTCTCACCTGTAATCCCAGCACTTTGGGAGCCTGAGGCAAGAGAATTGCTTGAACCTGAGTTTGGAAAGACTGGGCAACATAGCAAAATCCCATCTCTAGCAAAAACAAAATCAAAAAATTAGCTGGGCATGGTGGCATGTGCCTGTAGTCCCAGCTATTCAGGAAGCTGAGGCCGAAGGATCACTTTAGCCCAGGAGGTTGAGATTGCAGTGAGCCATGATTGTGCCACTGCCCTCCAGCCTGGACAACAGAGTGAGGCCCCAACTCAAAAAAAAAACAACGCATCTCATCCTGACCGTAGGCTTGATTTCTGGTGTTGGATGGGAAACATTAGCCCTTTTGGGGAAGCATAAATAATTCAGTGACTGAAGGGAGTGACGGGAGAGTGGTGGTCAGCACAGCCTTCCCATGCCCGTGTTCTCCAAGGATATGGTCCCTGAGGCTTTGCCTTAGAGCTACCTTTTTTTTTTTTTTTTTTTTTAGTATCAATCTTGTCAGTGGCTTCTTTTGCGTCAGTAAATGTGGGCTTTGTAGGTGACAGGAAGAGTCAATGCACACAGCCCTTTGTGTGGTAGATCAAGGGGGTAGCATCCCCTGAAGTCTACGCTGCCTGGTATCCAACCTGCCGTGCTGCTGACCAGCTCGCCAAACTTGGGCCAGTTTCATAGCCCCTAAGCCTCTGTCTCCCCGTTTGTGTGATGGGGGTGCTCATCCGCGTGGGTTGCTAGAAAGACTCAGTGGGATATTGCAATCCCATCTAGCATCATGCAGATACTGGCATGGAGACATGGCAGCCTGCAGCACACTTATTACATGCTCAGTGGACATTCACTTAGGAAAAAAGGAAAGGTCAGAATGAAAGGAGTAGGAAAGTCTGGGTGTTTGCACAAGGTGAGGAAGGACTAGGCTGACTGGGGGAACCCGACCTATCCCTGGCTTTCATGCACCTTCCAGAATGCACTTGGACCATGTTTAACATCCCATGACTTTTCTCTTGCAGCTGAACCGGAGTGATAGTGACAGCTCCACTCTGTCCAAAAAACCACCTTTTGTTCGCAATTCCCTGGAGCGACGCAGCGTCCGGATGAAGCGGGTAAGAGACTGCCCTAGAAACTGTTGTGTGTCCCACCTTGCTTCCCCGAGCCCTGTGTCCTTCACATGCATCCCCTGGTGTCTGGCCACTTCCCGTCAGCCACTGTCTGCAGAGTGTTGCTCTTGCAAGCATGATGGGATTTGAAAACAGAAGTTTGAATTCTAAGGCCTGTTTGGACACTGGGGAAGATGCTGGGGGTAGAAGTCACCTCAATACAATGACAAGCAGGTTACATGAGGAGTGTGCACACTTGGCATTGTCTTCCTGGGTAGAGGTCAAAGTCAGTGAGAACTTAGCAACTCAGGATGTCACAGTCACCAATTAGAGAGTGTGGTCTGATGGGAGCTTCCCTCACCCAAGACCCTGCTCTGTGGGTTGCATTGTCTGGGCTCTGGCGGCCCTCCCTGCCAGCAGAGAAGCCAGTGCCTTCTAGCACCAACTGGAGGCAGGAGGTGCAGAGAGGCTTCTCTCAGACCAGCTAGAAATGCACAGGGAAGAGGCCACTGGTGTTCCTATGGAAGTCTCACCCTTCCTTGTGGATTCAGCAGAGGAATTCAGATGGGGTGGCATTGGGCAAAGGAGCGACGCTGATTAGGACTTAGACTAGTCAAGCTACAGGAGGGCAAAGGGCCCTCTCCAAGTCAGACTTTTTTTTTTTTTTTTTTGAGTAGGAGACTCACTCTGGCACCCAGGCTGGATGCAGTAACACACTCACTACCACCACAGCCTTGACCTGCTGGGCTCAGATGATCCTTCTGCCTCAGCCTTCCAAGTAGCTGAAACCACAGGCACACACCACCATGCCCAGCTAATTTTTTGATTTATTGTAGAGACGAGGTCTCGCCAAGTTGCCCAGTCTGGTCTGGAACCCCTGGACTCAGGCAATCCTCTCGCCTCTGCCTCCCAAAGTGCTGAGATTACAAGTGTGAGTCACCACACCCAGCTAAGGACTTTTTTTTTTTTTCTTTTGAGTTGAAGCTCTCACTCTGTCACCTAGGCTGGAGTGAAGTGGCCCAACCATGGCTCACCATAGCCTCAAACTCCTGGGCTCACGCAATCCTTCTGCCTCAGCCTCCTGTGTAGTTGGGTAACTACAGGTACACATCACCACACCAGGATAATTTTTTATAGAGACAAGGTCTTGCTATGTTGCCCAAGCTGGTCTTAGACTCCTGGGCTCAAGCAGTCCTCTCGCCTCAGCCTCCCAAAGTGGTAGGATTATAGGCGTGAGTCACCACGCCCAGCCCCCACCTCAGAGTTTAAAGCACTTCTATCTGTTGAGTTTGCAGAAGCAGAAGCATGATGGGACATGCGAACAGAAGTTTGTGAATTCTAAGGCCTATGTGGGCATTGGAGAAGGTGCTGAGGGTAGAAGTCACCTTAATACAATGACAAACAGGTTAGATGAGAAGTGTGCACACTTGGCCTTGTCTTCAGGTAGAGATCAAAGTCAGTGAGAGAACTTAATTTCAGAAAGAGAGACAGGCGAGAAAGGAAAACAAAAGTGAATATGGAGATTGTCTGAATGAGACCAGAGAGAGAGAGAAAATATGGAGAGAAAAGAGAGAGCTGACAGCACCAAGTAGGGGAAAGCACCCACTCTCCTACAAACCAGACTGCCGATAGCCGGAACCTGGAGCCAGTCCGTTGCCTGACACCCCACCCCTCAGCAGGTTGAAAAAGTAAAGAGGGAGCGGGTACACAGGGAAGGGACATTGTGCCAGCTGTGGGAGAACATGGGCATTGCCTCAGGTGACAGGATCGACCAACTGCCCACATGGGGACCTCCATCTGCACCCTGTCTCTGGAGCACCAAGAGGCCCCCTAGGGAGCTTGTTGACACTACAGGTTGTTAGGCCATGCTCCCAGACAGTCTATTCAGGCAACTGGGTGGGGTCCTGAGCTGTATTTTAACAGGATCCCCAAGGGATTCCATGGTCAGCCCCTGTAGAAATGCCACTTAGAGCTCCTCCTGGCTGCCCTGCATACCCTAGAGTTGCCCCCAAGACAGGTCCCAGGAGAGCTCCCCCTCCCCCTCTTCCCCTCAGCCAAGGGGATGACTTACTAAGGGAGCCCCCAGTAGTAGGTCTGAGCCCATGTTTCCCTGAGGAATAGGAGTTCAGAGGCTGGGCAGGGCCTGTGGGCACTGTGGTCCCCGCCTCCTCTCGCCACTGGAGCAGCTTGCCCAAGCAAGTTCCTGAGACTGGATGTCAGAGCAAAGCAGAAGAATCTGAGAACTTGAGTTACGTAGAACACTCTCTGGATTTTCTTGAAAGCCTGCTTATTTCATAAGCACACACCAGATGACATTCACCCCTTCTAGAAGAGCATTCTAGAACTCCTGCATTAAGCCGTTTTATATCCTTCATTGTATATTCACCAGCCTTGCAGAGTGGGGATGGGTCTCAAGGTGACATTTCTTGTCCATGTCTCAGCTCTCTGTTGGTCACTGCACTTGTTCCCTGTTGATCCATAACAAGTTAACACAAGCTTAGCAGCCTAAAATAATACAAATATGTTAGCTCTCAGTCTCTGTGGATCAAGAGTTCGGGCCCAGGTGAGCTGAGGCCTCTGCTCAGGGCCTTAGCAGGCTGGACTCTAAGTGTTGGCTGACGGCATCTTCATCTGCAGATTTGATCAGGGGAAGAGCTGCACCCAACTGCTTCTAGTCACTGGCAGGACTTACTTCCTTGCATTTTCCTGCTAGCTGCAGATGGGGGATCCATTCTTGGCTCCTAGAGGCCACTCTTGGGTCCTTGCCACATGACCCTTTCTGCAACATGCATTGCTTCTTCAGCAGATCCCAGCCAAGAAGAGCTCAGCTCATCTTTTAAGGGCTCACCTGATTAGGTCAGGCCCACCCAGAATAATCTTCCTTTTGAATTAACTCAAAGTCAACTGATTAGTGATCTAGTCAAGGACATGAAATCTTATTCATAGATGCCATTCACATCAAAGGGAAGGAGATTTTGCAGGGTGTGTATATTAGGGGTGGGAATCTTGGGGGCTACCTTAGACTCCTGACTCCCACAGTCATTATTACTGTTTTTTGTTTGTTTTTGTTTAATCAGGATGGGATCTTACTATGTTGCCTAGACTGATCTTGAACTCCTGGCCTCAAGTTATCCTTTCACTTGGCCTCCCAGAGTGCTGGGATTACAGATGTGGGCCACCTGCCCAGCCAATTATGGTTTTTTAATCATTAGTGGTTTTGTTGATGGGAAGAGAGTTAATTATTGTATTAATCAGAATCTCTCACATACAGATAACTGAGGAACCCAACCCTAATACTTCAAATACTTACCTGAAATTTCTTAAAAATGAAAAAGGGAATTCATTGTTTCATTTATTGGAAAAGTTCAGGGTATTGGGCTACCTTCAGGCATGGACTGAGCCAGATGTTGAAACAATGTCATCAGGCTTCTCATGATACTGCTCCCTCCATATAGCTTAACCGAAACAGGGTCACCTCGTATGATAGTAAAGATGACCATGATCAGTTCCAGGTTTTATTTATTGCTGACTTGGCAACCTCTGTGTTAAGACATTACTTCTTTTCAAGTAGTTCAACAAAGTGACAGGGTCTCACTCTGTTGCCCAAGCTGGAGTATAGTGGCACAATCATAGCTCACTGTGGCCTCAATCTAGTAATCTTCCCTAATAGCTGGAACTACAGGCGTGTGCCACCATGCCCAGCTACATTTTTATTTTTTTGTAGAAACAGAGGCCTCACGATGCTGCCCAGGATGAGCTCAAACTCCTGGCCCCAAGCAATCCTCCCACCTTAGCCTCCCAAAGAGCTGGGATTCCGGGCATTAGCCACTGCACCCAGTCCAGCGCCAGAACTGAGTATGAATGGCTGGGCTTAGATAACATGCCTCTGAACCAGTCACTGAGATTCTGATTGGTCAGATTCAGGTCAATTCTTGTCCCTAATGCCCCCACATACACCAGGTGGCCTGAGTAAAGAGGAAGAGAAGTGGATCCAAGGGAACACAAGGACTCTGTTTCTGTAAGACTGGGAAAGCAGGAACAGTAGATGCTGGTGATAGGAGCACACTCAGGAAGATATAACCTCTGCTCCCAAAGCGAACAGATCTGCATTGAGGAAACAACTTCAGAACAGAATAGTGACCCGAATCACTGAGAGTGTGGATGTTGGCGCAGTGTAGAGTAGGTGGTCAGGTGCTGCAGCCAGTGCCTGGGGCAGATCCTCAGCTTGACCACTTACACCTGTGTGACTTCACCGCTGCCCACCTCATCTGTGTAGATGATAGCAGTCAGGACCTCACAGGGTCGTTGAGAAGATGAGATGAGGCCAGGGAAGGGAAGGGCCTTGCACCGTGCCTGGGACAGTTAACAGGGGCTGTCTAGGTGGGAGAACTGAAGGTAGGCTTCCTGGGGGAGGGCAAGCCCTGTTCAGCAGGAGTGGAAGCCCATGGATAAATGAGGGAGGGTGTTTGAGTTCCAGAGGGGCTTGGGCGGGCTCACTGGGCTGGGCTCCACTAACGATCACATCGCCACCCCCGCAGCCTTCCTCGGTCAAGTCCCTGCGCTCGGAGCGCCTGATCCGCACCTCGTTGGACCTGGAGTTGGACCTGCAGGCCACAAGAACCTGGCACAGCCAGCTGACCCAGGAGATCTCGGTGCTGAAGGAGCTCAAGGAGCAACTGGAGCAAGCCAAGAGCCACGGGGAGCAGGAGCTGCCGCAGTGGCTGCGGGAGGACGAGCGCTTCCGCCTGCTGCTGAGGATGCTGGAGAGACGGGTGAGTGCCTCCTGGCGCTGCCAGGGGAAGAAAGCCCGGAGCGGGGAGAGCAGTTCCCATCCGCAGAGGGATCTGGAAGTCCCCTTGCCCACTCAGCCCTGTCAACCCCAGACCAGGCTGCAAGGCCCGTTTACCGCGTGGCCCTGTGTCTTGTGCCAATCCTTTCTATCCACACATGTGTTCATCATGCAATTTATCAGACATATTGGGCACCTCCTCTATGCGGGGCACCTTTTTTTTTTGGAAGTCTCACTCCGTGGCCCAGGCTACAGTGCAGTGACACACTCATGGCCACCCCAGTGTCGACCTGCTGGGCTCGGAAGACCCTTCCACCTCAGTCTTCCAAGAAGCCGAATTACAGACATGTACTACTACGCCCGGCTAATTTATTGTGGAGACGAGGTCTTGCCAAGTTGTCCGGGCTGGTCTTGAACCTGCAGACTCAGGCAATTTACTCATCTCGGCCTCCCAAAATGCTGGGATTACAGGCTAAGCCTCTGAGCCCAGCCCAGGATACCAACTTTAACAGAATAGAGACAGGTCACTGACCCGCCCCATTGCCTGCCCATCTTTCTTTTTTTTTTTCATTGGAGTCTCACTATGTCACCCAGGATGGAGTGCAGTGCCATGATCATGATGATCACCACTCACAGTCACTGCAGCCTCAACCTGCTGGGCTTAGGTGATCCTTCCATCTCAGCCTCCAAGTACCTGGAACCACAGGCATGTGCTACCACACCCAGCTCATTTTTTAATTTATTGTAGAGACAACGCCTCACCAAGTTGCCCAGGCTGGTCTGGAGACCTCAGGCTCAGGCTATCCTCTCAACTCGGCCTCCCAAAGTTCTGGGATTATAGGCTGAGCCACTACGCCCAGCCAGAAAGAAATTTCTTAATATGCCCAAGCCTCAGTTTCCTGGTCTGTAGGGTAGAGGTGATAATTCACTCTACCTTCCTAGGTGTCCTGAGGCTTACGTGAGTCAGCGCACACTTCACCAGGCAACCCTCATCTCACTTCCCCAGGCCCACACAGGTATTCCGTTCCCTGGCCCCCAAATCCGGCCACTGGGAAAGCTGATGTGAACGCCTCCCATTCTCCTGATGAAGTGGACCCCACGGTGGAGCAGAAGTGGGAGGCCTTTCCTGCAGTAGCCTCCTCATCTGTGATAGCAAGTTCTCCTTGCCCGCCCCCTCCTAGAGGCCCTCTGTCCTGCTCAAGGCCTGCCTTGCTTTACCCTACAGGTGGATCGAGCGGAGCACAAGGGTGAGCTTCAGACAGACAAGATGATGAGGGCAGCCGCCAAGGACGTGCACAGGCTCCGAGGCCAGAGCTGCAAGGAGCCCCCCGAAGTGCAGTCTTTCAGGTAAGCGGGGGCATGGCCAGCTCTCCTCCGCCCTTTCCCCTGCAGCCCACAGCCCTGCCTTCTTCCCGAGGGCTCCCACTCCCAGCCTTGTACACAGAGCCCCAGTTTCCTTTGTGACACAATGTCCGCCTCCACCAGGCCATCCGTGACGATCAGTGGGCTCTGCGGTGCTCTCGCCTCGGCTGTCTTTATCAGATCCCATACAACTCGAGCCAATTTGTCAGATCCTCTTATTTAATGAAGGAGCCACCTGCTCCAGCCTTCCTCTTCGTGTTTCCATTCCTGGTAATTGCAGAGGTTGGCTGAATGGTAAATGTCCTAGGTGTGATGGATACTTGCCGGGCCTCCCTGGCTTTGTCCACTGCCTGCCAGAGAGGCGCTTTCTTGCTGTGCTGGACCTGGGCATATCCTAGGAGGGCCCTGAATGCCATTTGGCCAGGGCCTCTCCTCTGCAGAGGGCCAAGCATTTAGACCTCTGGTCTTCTGAGATGGGGCACACATGTTTATGTATGTACTGAATAAAACCACTCCTTTGTGGCATAAAAACATTTAAAACATATTGTCATTTGTATAACCATGATTGAGCATCTCTTATTTTTTTTTTTTTTAACAAATTGAGAATCTAAAACAAATGAAGTGGTCCAGAAACGCTTTTGAACTCTAACAGGGCCAGGCATGGTGGCTCACACCTATAATCTCAGCACTTTAGAAGACCAAGGAGGGAGGAGTGCTTGAGCCCAGGGGCTCAAGGCCAGCCTGGCAACATAGCAAGACCTCATCTCTACAAAAAAATTTTTAAAAGTTAGTTGAGTGTGGTGGTATGCACCTGTAGTCCTATCTACTCAGGAGGCTAAAGCAGAGATCGCCTGAGCCAAGGAGTTTGAGGCCACAGTGCCACTACATTACAGCCTGGGCAACAGAGTGAGACCCTGACTCAAAATAAACAAAAATAAAATGTACCGTCATTTGTATAACCATCTTTGGGCATCTCTCAATTTTTTTAACAAATTGAGAATCTAAAACAAACACTGGAAGTGGTCTAGAAGCCCTTTTAAACTTTGAGAGGCCGAAGTGGGAGGATTTCTTGAGCCCAGGAGTTCGAGGTCACCCTGGGTAATATTGCGAGACCTCAACTCTACAAACAAAAAAAAAAAATTTTTTTTTTTTTTTTGAGTTGGAGTCTCACTCTATCGCCCAGGCTTAGAGTGCAGTGACACGCTCATGGCCACCCCAACGCTTGACGTGCTGGGCTCAGGCGAGCCTTCTGCCTCAACCTTCCAAGTAGCCAGAACTGTAGGTGCATGCTACCATGCCCAGCTAATTTTTTATTTATTATAGAGACAAGGTCTCACCAAGTTGCCCAGGCCTGTCTTGAACCCGTGGGCTCAGGCAATCCACTCTCCTTGGCCTCCCAAGTGCTGGGATTACAGGCTGAGCCACCGAGCCCCGCCAAAAAAAATTTTTTAATTAGCCAGGAGTGGTTGCACATCCCAGCTTCCCAGGAGGCTGAGGAGGGAGGATGCTTGAGCTCAGGAGTTTGAGGCTGGGGTGAGCCATGATCATGCCACTGTCCTCCAGTCTAAGCAACAGAGAGAGACCCCTACTAAAAAAATATTAAGCTCTAAGAGGACCCCTGATTTGAACTGAAAGTGGTTGGCTACACTAATGGGTCCTCTAAAGCAGTGGTTCTCAACCAGGGATGATATCTCCCACACCCTACCCCGGGACATTTGGCATTGCCCATACTGTTTTGGGTGTCATACCGGAGGCCAGGGATACTACGAGCATCTAGTGGGTAGAGGTCAGGCATGTTGCTGAACACCCTACAGTGAATCCATAGGAAAGCCCCCATAACAAAGCATGATCCTGCTCAAAATATTTGTGGAGTGAGGTTGAAAACCCCTGCTCTAAAAGGATGGATCTTTCACAGGGAGAAGATGGCGTTTTTCACCCGGCCTCGGATGAATATCCCAGCCCTCTCTGCAGATGACGTCTAATCACCAGAAAAGTATTCCCTTTGTTCCACTGACCACGCTGTGAACACTGACTGTGGCTAAAGTTATTTATGTGGTGTTATATGAAGGTACCGAGTCACGAGTCCTCTAGCACTCTTTTTGGTTTCAAGATGAACAGATTTTTTAGTTTGGGTTCTATTGTTATTATTAAAAACAAAAAATTTAAAAAAAAAAAACAGAAACAAAAAAACCAGCATTAAAATGACAAGATTGTATAGTTTGTATATTTAGGAATGTATTTTTGGGAAAGAAAATTTAAATGAACTAAAGCAGTGTTGAGTTGCTGCTCTTCTTAAAATCATTTAGATTTGTTTGTTTGTTTGTACAGCTCTGCCTTTTAGAGGTCTTACTGCAATAAGAAGTCATGTTCCAGGGACGGTAATCCTCTAAGGACGTCCTGCACCTGTCACAGTACAGCTAACTTTTCCTAGTTAACATATTTTGTACAATATTAAAAAATGCACAGAGACCATTGTGGGGGGGTTCCAAGGTACATCCACGAATCTTCATGTGCTGTGATGTGTTTTTATGTGGCCGCCTGCGTGGAGCGGCCCGTGCGGGCCACTGGCCACACGGGTCTCAGATGCCCAGTGAAGCCACTGACATGAGTGAGGGGAGGGCTGTGGGGAACCCCATTCCGTTCTATCTCCATCAATAAAGTGGCCTTTCAGAAAGAATTTCCTCTCATTCTCATTTTGTCTCCACCTTTTACTCTGTTTTCCTGATTTTTTTTTTGTTTGGTTGGTTATTATTATTATTATTTTTTAGTTGAAGTCTCACTCTGTTGCCCAGGCCAGAATATAGTGGCACATTCATGGCCACCTTAGCCTCAACCTACTGGGCTCAGGCAATACTTCCACCTCAGCCTTCCAAGTAGCTGGGACTACAGGCACATACCACCATACCCAGCTAATTTTTTTATTTATTGTAGAGATGAGGTCTTGCCATGTTGCCCAGGTTGGTCTCAAACTCGTGGGCTCAGGCAATCCTATTGCCTCTGCCTCCCTAAATGCTGGGATTACAGGCACGAGCCACCATGCCCAGCCATTCCCTGATTTTTTACTCTCTCCCTTTAAGTCACCTTCCCACCCAATCCCAATCCTGGCAACATTGTTTTTCCTTTTGCCTGCTCTGCTCATTTAATTAAAATGATGGCTCAGTTCGTGGGGCATCTGCATTCCCAAGTTAGACTGGGGATGCTGTCTGTGCTCTTTCTTGTGGGATTCCACCCCACCCGTCGAGAGATGATGTCACCATTTTCTCTTAAGAGCATCCCTTCACCTGGTCCCCAGATTCATTGAAGTAGCTCCAAGAGTACAAGAATTGTGTTTCATGCTGCTCCTGTGGGCCCCTATCCGTACACAGCTTAGAGCTCTGCAGTGGCTATTGCAGACACTTGGAAGTCAGCCTTAAACAAACAAGCAGCAACAACACATCTCTTCCTCCGGTCCCTCTCTGACAAAGTCTTTTGCACCAGCTGCATTAGAATTGCCTGGGGCAGTCTATTAAAAATGCAGACTCAGCATGCAGGGTGGAGTAGACCTCACATCCCAACTACTCAGGAGGCAGAAGAATTGCTCAAGCCCAGGAGCTCTGGGTAACATAGCGAGACCCTGTCTCTACAAAAATTAAAAAACGTAGCTGGACATGGTGGCACTCACCTGTAGTCCCAGCTATTTAGGAGACCAAGCCGGGAGGATCACTTGAGCCCAGAAGTTCAAGACTGCAGTGAATCATGATCACGCCACTGCATTCCAGCCTTAGCTACAGAGTGAGACCCCAGCTCTTAAAAAATGAAATGCAGACTAGGCCAGGCGCGGTGGCTCACGCCTATAATTCCAGTGCTTTGGGAGGGCTAGGTGAGAGGATTACCTGAGTCCATGGGTTTCAGACCTACCTGAACAACTTGGCAAGATCTCATCTCTATAAGTCAAAAAATTAGCCGGCTATGGTGGCACATGCTTGTAATTCCAGCTACTTGAAAGGCTGAGGTGGAAGGGCCTGAGCCCAGCAGGTCAAGGCTGCGGTGGCCAGTAGGAGCATGCCACTGCCCTCCAGCCTAGGTGACAGAGTAAGACTCCTACTCAAAAAAATAAATAAGTAAAAAATGGGCCGGGCACAAAGGTACATGCCTGTAATCTAAGCACTCTAGGAGACTGAGGAAGGAGGATTGCCTGAGCCTAGGAGTTTGATACTTGCCTGGGCAACATAGCAAGACCTCATCGCTACAAAAAAAAAAATCAAAAAATTAGGTGGGTATGATGGCTCATGCCCGTAGTCCCAGTTACTCGGGAGGCTGAGGCAGGAGGATTGCCTGAGCCCAGGAGTTCAAGGCTGCAGTAAGCCGTGATGATATACTGCACTCCAGCCTGGGAGACAGAGTAAGACTCCAACTCAAAAAAAAAAAAAAAGTAAGTTTAAAAAAAGGTTACAACTAAGATTCTTCCAGTTAACTTTCCCCCTCCTAAGCAGGCTCCAGTCATGTGACCCTTCTTTGTGTCCTTCCCAACCCTTGAGTTTTGCAGTCCTAATTCCTTCTGCCTGGCACACTCTTCCTCTTACTGACTTGCCACAGCCAGCTCCTGCCTCACCCCTCAGAAAGCCCTCTCCACCTGGGCAAGTCCTATGTTGCCCTCCTGTCCAACATTGCCCTCCCACAGTCACTTTCTGGGACAATAGCCTGGTGTGTTTACTTCAGAGCACTGTCTGCAGAAATCTTGTTATGGCTCATCTGTCCCTCCCCTTTTGAACATAAGCTCTTAAAGCAGGGATCTTGTTTGCCATGCATTTTGTTAGGTCTGATGACAGCAGATCCTCAATAGATATTTGTAGAATGAATTGAATGAATGAATGTAATGAAAATTTTTCCCCCAAGGTCTGTTTTTTTGTCTACACCTTTGTCATTTCTAATCAGAAAGGCAGGAAGGTTTGGGATAGAACAGAAAGACTGAAGGATGGTTTGCATGCCAGGGTGCAGACCCCTCTCTATCAAGCTCAGGGCATCACCTCCAGCCCCCAAACATACATGTGACCCCACAGTACAGAGACGCAGAGTTACTGGGAGCTAACACACCCAGCGTTTAAATTACTTGAAGAGAAAATTTGTTTATTCACCCTGAAACTGATCCTTTGCCTTTTTTACCCTTGCATTCTTGTAACAATAAGTTTTATTATTTGAATAGTTAATACTACAGCATATCCAAAGGGTATGTAAAAGCCATAGTAGCAAATTTTTCCACTCACTTGACAGATCCAGGCATGGTTCTGAAGTCTGAGTTATTTTTAACTCGCTTATCATCACACCAACCCTATGATGTAGGTGTTATTATGATCATCCCTGTTTTACAGTTGAAGAAACTGGCCCAGAGATGTTAATTGGCCCAACATTACACAGCTGGTAAGAGGTAGAACTGGGATTAAACCCAACATGTGCTCTTTACAATACATCACTACAGTGACAAGTAAGTCATCTTCACAGTTTTGTTCCCACCCATCCAGTTCCCTCCCTAAACTTATCATATATTGCCATTTTCTTCCAGAGAGGCAATGCGTTTATAATCTTATAGGAGGGGGACCCCCAAAACCCTGAAATTTATTTATAAAAAATTGTGTATTTATTCTTACATGTTTAAGTTCCACCTTCAAAGTACGCTCTGATTCAATATACCTTTGGAGACGTTTTTTCCACTCAGTTTTTGAACTCACCAATTTTGATGCCTTTAGGTGCTTCTACCCTTTTTGGTTTCACCTCTTCCACATCCGCAAAACCTTTCCTTTTGAGAATTTTTTTCTTCTGGGAAACAAACAAACAAAAAAGTTGCTCAGGGCAAGACCAATCTTGAATAGGCAGGGTGGGGCACATGGGTAATGCCTTTTATGGCCAAAAACTGCTGAACACCCAACGTGGTGTGGGTAGATGTGCTTGTAAATCATCCATCGTGAAATGGGCAAAGGCATTGAAAGACTCTCCAGAAAGAATGCACTGAAGCCGAATGCAGCCTCTCACAACAATGCCAGCTGGTACACTGATGCCAGTGGGTTCCTAGATCACATACCTAGCTGGGGAAGCCTACACTACCAGGGCCCGCCCTCCAAAAGATGATTCCAGTTTTTTGGGGGTCCCCCTCATATGTGCATTCCTTTTTTTCACCTAAAAGTCCATCATAAAGATACTGCCCTGTACATTGTCTTTTGACAATAATCTCCCTCATTCATTCAGCCATGTGGTGTTCCACTGAATGAATGTACCATAAATAATGGGTGGACATGTCTGTTGTCACCAATCACTTGCGTTTACAAACAGTGTCAAGTTTCTTTGTCCACACATCCTTTTACACATGTATAACTATGTCTACAGATAAATTACTGCCACATTATTGTTTACTTTTTAAAAATAATTTTACTTTTTATCACCAGGCACAGTGGCTCAAGCCTGTAATCCCAGCACTTTGGGAGGCCAAGACGGAGGATTACCTGAGCTCAGGGGTTTGAGACCAGCCTGAGCAACATGGCGAGACCTCTCTACAATAAATCAAAAAATTAGTCGGGCCGGGCTCAGTGGCTCAGCCTGTAATCCCACGCCTTGGGAGGCTGAGGTGAGTGGATTGCCTGAACCCGTGGGTTCATGACCCGCCTGGGCAACTTGGCAAGACCTCATCTCTACAATAAATCAAAAAATTAGCCGGGCGTGGTGGCACGTGCCTGTGGTTCCAGCTACTTGGAAGACTGAGGCAGAAGGGTCACCTGAGCCCAGCAGTCGAGGCATGCCACTGTGCTCCAGCCTGGGTGACAGAATGAGACTCCAACTCAAAAAAAAAATAAAATCAATTTTACTTATTTTCTTGTTAAGACAAGGCCTACCTATATCACTCTGACTGGGATGCAGTGGCACGATCACAGCTCACTGTGGGCTCAACCTCCTGGGCTCAAGCCATCCTCCTGTGTCACTCTCCCATCCCCAAAATACTAGGATTACAGGTGTGAGCCACTTGCACCTGGCCTTTTTTTTAAAAACCCCAACCACTTTAAAGAGTACTGAAACCTACATTATTTAAATGCACTATCAGGTCAGGTACGGTAGCTCACACCCGTAATCCCAGCACTTTGACACACCGAGGCAGGAGGATCACTTGAGCCTAGGAATTTGAGACAAGCCTTAGCAACATAGTTAGGACCTGTCTCTACAAAAATAATATATATATAGCTGAATATGGTGGCATGAGCCTGTAGTCCCAGCTCCTTAGGAAGCAGAGGTAGAAGGATCAGCTGAGCCCAGGAGGTCAAGGCTGCAGTGAGCCATGAGCATGCCACTGCATTCCAGCCTAGGCAACAGAATGAGAACGCAACTCAAATAAATAAATGAGCTATTAGTCCTCCAAGTAAAACTGCAAAAATGCCTCTCTGACATTTCTTCTTGTATGTCCACTGTCTCCATTGCTTGAAGGGCAAGAGAAAAAGATGAGACTCTGGAAACCACAGATTCTAAGTCCACTGTCCTTAGTTCCTACTTCTGACTCCAGGATTTTGAGCAGGTTGAGATACCTGTCCTTCTACATTAAACGATGTGAAGATTCAGTGAGATAATACACTCTGGGTTCCAGATGGATGTCAGTTGGTAATGAATAGTAGAAAAATTGGTATATTCTAGGAAGGAGTATATTCTAGTTGCTATATTCTAGATGCTTCTGGGAATAATGAAACTTTACAAATTTGGTCTGCACCATTAGTAAGATTTCTCCCAGGGCACTTGGGACTAAATAAATATATTTAGGAGAACGTAGTAAGTAAAGAGCTGGATGTGGTGGCATGAGCCTGTAGTCCCAGCTACTTGGGAGGCTGAGGCGGAAGGATCATTGGAGTCCAGAAGTTTGAGACCTCAGTGAGCTATGATTGCGCCACTATACTCCAGCCTGGGCAACAGAGCAAGACCCAATCTCTCAAAAAATTTTAAATTAAAAAGAGAATGTGGTAAGTAATGTTTGCAGCCAGCCATAGGGTAGCTAATAAATATACATGAAGCTAATCAGAGTAACAAAAGCACACAAGCCTGGCATTGTAGCACTTTTTACCACTTGTATTTATGTATTTGGTTCGTTTTATCCATCTGCTCATTAGGATGTAGGAAACACAGGGCAGGCACCATGCATATCTTTTTCACGATTTTAGCCCTGAGACCAGAGCAGTCCCTGACAGATGGCAGACCCTCAAACAATTGTTCACTATATGAATTAAGCTAAGACCAAAGTTCTGATTCCAGTCCTGCTAAGGAACAACACAAGTGTGTGCAAACACTTTCCAGTGGCTTCCAACCCTCTTAATAGGCTGCTGTAACAACCAATGGCTTGATGCGATGTTTTTCCTAAGCAAGGCATAGGCATCGTTGGTGACATGAGAAAGTTTTAGGTGGCACGTGAGTGCATTTTTATATTTATAGTTGGATATTTATTTTAATATTTAATATGCATTGTATAGAACTAGCACATCAAACCCATGAATTCACAGATGTTATCTACTGAGGATGAGGATAAGTAAATATTTAAGTTAATAAAGTGAATCCACCAGGTGCAATAGTTCACACCTGTAATTGCAGCACTTTGGGAGGCTGAGGTAGGAAGATGGCCTGAGCCAGTAGGTCAAGGCTGTGGTGAGCCATGATCATGCCACTGCACTCCAGTTGGGGAAATAGAGTAAGACCTTGTTTTCTTAAAAAAAAAGTAATATGATGACACAAAGAAATGACAAAAATAGTAATGATGGAAACATCTGGGAAAGAATGAGTTGATATATCTCAAAGGGCTCCAAGTGGCCACCTATCCCAATGTCCCCATTTTACAGAGGAGGAAAACTGAGGCCCAGGACCTGTGGCTTGCTGCAAGTAAACTGTGAGCTCACAATCACCAATGAAAAAGAGAAGTGAGCCGGGCTTGGTGGCTCAGCCTGTAATCCCACGCCTTGGGAGGCTGAGGTGAGTGGATTGCCTGAGCCTGCAGATTCGAGACACGCCCGGGCAACTTGGCAAGACCTCATCTCTACAATAAAAAAAAAATTAGCCGGGCGTGGTATCGCGCACCTGTAGTTCCAGCTACTTGGAAGGCTGAGGCGGAAGGATCACCAGAGCCCAGTGGGTCGAGGCTGCGGTGGCCGGGAGCGGCCACTGCACTCCAGTCTAGGAGACAGAGTGAGACTCCAACTCAAAAAAAAAAGAGAAGTGGTGTTTAGGCCCAGTTTGGGGTTGTCTCTGCCCCCTCCTTCTGTCTGATGGCCTCGGTGAGAATTGCCTGGACGGGCCGACACATGAGGTCAACTAGGTATCTCTGAGACAGCATTTCTCCCTCCCTGTAGTCCCATCCCATCCTGATCCCATCCCTGGACCCCATAGCCTTGGTTGATCATCACTGTATCTTCTGTGTAATCCCTCTGCCCACTTTCAAAAGCTAGATCTGCTTTGTCTATCACTCAAATAATCTAATATACATTATGATGTGGAATATGCTTCTTCTAATATGTCCCCCTTGTCTAGAAAGAAGGGGACAAGGAGAGGCTTTGAGAGGCAGGGGGATCTAAAGTTTCAGTTAGGCAGGATGAAGAAACTCTGAAGACACAGCGTACAGCAAGTGACTATAAATAATACCGAATTGTGTACTTGAAATTGGCGAGAGTAGATCTTGTGTTCACACCCTGCGCGCACACGGTAACTGTGAGATGATGGTTATGTTAATTATCTTGTGGCAATCATTTCACAGTGTATACATATATCAACACATTACTTGTACACCATTATTATATACAATTTTGTCAATTATACCTCAATAAAGTTGGGAAAATAAATAAGATTTTAACTCAAATGTCGTCTGATCAGAGGTGCCTTCTCTAGCCTAAGTCATTCTATCTAATTGCCTTCCTGGCAATTAAAACGATCTGAGATTGTTATTTCCTTTTTTTTTCTATTATATTTTCTCAATGTAAAACGTAGCCACCAAGAGAGCGATGACCTTGTTCTGTCTTGTTTTCTCTGTACCCCCAGAGCCTGGAACAGTGTCTGGCGTAGTAACATACACAATTAAATTCTTGTGGAGCAAATGAGTTTACTTGTTAGTTTTGAGCCCATTTCACAAAGGGCCAAACGGAGGCCCTTGGAAGCCAGAGGCTCTAGGCTCTGGCCTTCGCCCACGTCAATCCAAGCACGGGCAGCCCTGGTTCGATGGCACCCGATTCCTCTCCCTTCGCCCCACTCCCCAGCCTGCAGTCTCCATTCAGACCGACCTCTCCGCGGGTTCTTCTTGCGGGGTCGCCTGGACCCCGCCAGGGGGCAGCAGAGGCAGCAGCCCCCGGTTCGACCATGACAGCGGGGCCGGAGGCGGTTTCCGCTTCCGGGAGAGGATGGCCGCTTCCGCTTCCGGCCACTTGGCGAGCGAGGAGCGGACGGGAGGATGGACGGACTGGTGGCTCAGTGCTCGGCGCGGCTGCTGCAGCAGGTGGAGTCGCGCAGCCCCAGCGGAGAGGCTCCGCCTCCGGCCGGGCGGTGTCGGGAGGGACGGCGAGCCGAGGAGCTCCGGGTCCCTTCCGACGGAGGAGGCGGGGTCCCTGCTGAGCGGGAAGGGGTGGGAGAGGAAGAACCTATCATCCCAAGGCTCTGGTGACTGACATTCCGCCGGGTGGGGGTCCCGCCCGCTGCTGACCTTCCTAGTCAGCGTGTGCTCGGTACAGGTCCCCTCCACAGTCCGCTTCCTGCACACACGTGCTGTCTTGGGGGATAGGGGTAGGCAGGGCGGGGTGAGATCAGGAGCCCCCCTGCGCCCTGGTTCGCAGCCCAGTCGCCGATCTCCCTGTGATGCCGAGCGAGGGCTTCCTAGTAAAGCCCGTGGAGTGCTTCCTTCTCACACGGGAGTTTGCTCTCTGCCATCAACATTTCGGGGGAAGGAACAGTCACAACTTGTGAAAGTGAAAGCGGGACGGCTCCATCACCTTTTACGTCCAGGTGGGGGAGCGGAGGGGAATGATGGGACGGTAGTTCACGATGCTCTTTCCTCGAACTGCTTTGTAGTAAATCAGCAGTTACAAAGTACAAGTGGGTCAAGTAAGTGGGCGAGTTCTTTGCTGTTCTGAGCCATGTACTCTTTTTTCTTTTCTTTTTTCTTTTTTTGAGTTGGAGTCCCATTCTGTCGCCCAGTCTGGAGTGCAGTGGCACACTCACGGCCACCCCAGCATCGACCATCCTGGGCGTTGGCGATCCTTCCCCCTCAGCCTTCCAAGTAGCCAGAACTACAGGCGTGTGCTACCCCGCCCGGCTGATTTTTTATTTGTTATAGAGACGAGGTCTAGCCAAGTTGCCCGGGCTGGTCTCGAACCCACAGGCTCAGGCAATCCACTCGCCTTGGCTTCCCAAAGTGCTGGGATTACAGGCTGAGCCACCGAGCCCTGCCTGCCATGTACTCTTTCTGGGTGTGAGGTTACAAGGACTGCTTGACTGGGTTGTGATAATCACACGGATAATTTTTGAAAAATGTATAGTTCAGTGCCTGGCACATAATGTGTACTCATTTATGGCAACTTTCTTTTTTGGCTGTAGCTGTCTCCCAGTAAATCTTAGGAAATTTCAGGTGAGGAACCTGCACATCCCACCCACCCCCCCTCAGTTTAACAGTTAAGTTGGAAGCTTTATTTCTCTATGAATTGACAGGTCATTAGTTTTAGATGTTAAAGTACAAAACCTGATCTAGTCTAGGACCTAAGACGATGGAAATAGAGGAAAAAATGAGAAAATTGTTCAGCCCCAGAAAGGGTAAAAGGCAGAACCTTGAGCTATTTTTAATAGCTATTTTTAATAGTGACAAAAGGCATTTGGTTTTTAAGAGTCCCAAGTCATAAGATTTGGGAATAAACACAGGTTGTTCTTCCTAAAACTTAACTAGTACCTGCTAACTCAGGGTGCTTTATAGAGCCAAAGAAAGAAACTAGGATTATGAGGCCTATTCCATTTTATGTTTAACTCTCCTATTCCTCCCTCCCAACACACATGTGCACATGTGCTTACTTAATTTTTTCTCAAGGATAATGTGCTAGTGTCAGCAAAAGTCTCAGGAGGAGAAATCACATCAAAAAAGAAAGTTAATCATTCCCATGGCTTCTGCCATGCCCTGGTAGAAAAGATAAATGCGGAAGTAAGTTTATGGTACAATTTATCTTATCATGGAAGTCGTTGATCATACTGGACTGAATAAAGTGCGTTTCTTTTCACAGGAAAAAGAGATTAAATCTCTGACTGCTGAAATTGACCGACTGAAAAACTGTGACTGTTTAGAAGCTTCTCCAAATTTGCAGCATTTGCAAGAAGAAAATTTAAAATTAAAGTATCGACTGAATATTCTTTGGAAGGTAAGTTCTTTGAGTTTTGATTTTATTCTCCAATTTATATATATATATATATATATGTTCTTTGAGTTTTGATTTTATTCTCCAATTTTTATATATATATATATATATAATTTTTTTTTTTTTTTTTGAGTTGGCGTCTCACTCTGTCGTCCAGGCTGGAGTGCAGTGGCACACTCACAGCCACCCCAGTGTTGACCTGCTTAGTGCCAGCAATCCTTCCACCTCAGCTTTCTGAGAAGCTGGAACTACAGGCACGTGCTACTACCCCCAGCTAATTTTTTTTGACTTATTGTACAGATGAGATCTTGCCATGTTCCCCAGGCTGGTCTCAGACCCATGGACTCAGACAATTCACTCACTTCGGCTTCCCAAAGTGCTGGGATTACAGGCTGAGCCCCCAACCCAGCCTAAATTATATCTTTTTTTTTTTTTTTGAGTTGGAGTCTCACTCTGTCGCCCAGACTGGAGTGCAGTGGCTGCTCCCGGCCACCGCAGCCTCAACCTGCTGGGCTCTGGCGATCCTTCCGCCTCAGCCTTCCATGTAGCCAGAATTACAGGCATGCGCTACCATGCCCGGCTGATTTTTTGATTTATTGTAGAGATGAGGTCTCGCTGCCCAGGCGGGTCTCGAACCCGCGGGCTCAGGCAATCCACTCACCTCAGCCTGCCAAAGGCACAGGATTACAGGCTGAGCCACCGAGCCTGGCTCAATTATATCTTTTTAAGAACCTTTGTTACTAAAAGTTCTCAAAGTATACCCTGCGGAATTCAGGAAAAGGGTTATAGAAACCATATTCTTTTCCCTGCATGAGACAAGTTAGCACTGAGTTTTAGTGCAAGTAAGGGAGAAGTCAATGTTGCCCTGTCTTTCAGGACCCTTTGAAATATTTTATCATACTAATGTTTGGCTAGTTTAAAGTAGGATTTAGGTAGGGTTGAGGCATCTCTTGCAACAGTTTATGTGCATGCCTTTTCTAAAAGATGTTTTTGATTTTTAGTTCATTGCCTTGCTCATAAAGGAAATATTTAAAAACACACCTACATACCTCCACTGCCCGAAATTGGCTATTTTTACACTGTTTTGTATTTTATAGCATCACTTGTGTGTTTTCCACTTAACATTTCAACACACTTTTTTCCCATGAAGCTTGTTGTATATTTATTTAATGGTCTCATATTCTGATAATGTTTATCAGTTTTCTCCAAAAAAAATGCTTTTGCATCAGTTCTCTGGCCTGCATTTTAGGTTTCTAATGACATATCCCAGAGTGTGACCTCATTCCCATCATTATTCTCCTCAGGCAGGCCACACTGGCATTACATCTTTTCTCCAAAGCTGACTCCATTTACTCACCTTACATTCTGCCCCACTCCCAGGGAGTCTCTTTTATTACTTATTTGTGATCTGTTGTACTTGTAAGAGCTTTGTCTTTGAGTCTTCAAAAATCACAGAATTCCTTTTTTTATGGTGTCTTCCCAGAAGAGTCTCACCTTTCTGGTTGTCATTTATTCTGTACTTATCTATGCTTAATTCTCTAGATTGATTTATGTTGAGTCAGGATCTCACTCTGTCACCCAAGCTGGCACAATCACAGCTCACCAAAGCCTCAACCTCCTGGGCTCAGATGATCTTTTGATCTCGGCCTCCCAAATAACTGGGACTACAAACATGTGCCACCATGCCCAGCTAATTTTTTATTTTTTGTAGAAATGAGGTCTCACTGTGTTACCCAGACTGGTCTCGAACTCCTGGACTCAAGCAATCCTCTCGTCCTCTGCCTCCCAAAGTGCTAGGATTACAGATGTGAGCCATGGTGTCTAGCCTGTTAATATTTATTTTAATTCAATAGTATCGTTAAATGCATAATATATACTAGTGGCTGTGAGGGGAAAGATACAAAAGGAAGTACAGTATATTTTCCAACTGTTCCTCCCACCTCAGTCTTCTAAGTAGCTGGGATAGATGTATAGTATATTCCAGTACACATGTTTCTGTAATGCAAATTAGCTGTCATGTGTAGAGAGAATGCTGTCAGTGTAATGTGCCATATTGGTTCTTTCACAAATAATTTGTCTTAATGAGTGAGCAGCTAAACACAAGGTAAACAGCACAGCTGGTGGCTATTTACCCTGTCTTTTCCCTGACTCACTTTGGCCCCATGCTCTGACTTGGAAGCATCACATATGAAACTGGTAAAGAAAAGTGTTGATTTATAATCAGACATTAATTAACATGATACAGAAATTAAGCACAGTGAATTTCATGTGTGCACATACACACAACACACACACACACACACAAATATATGTATATACCGGTACCCTTATCCTTTAAAAAAAATAGAAATGTATTATTGTAGGTTTTTGGTCCTAAGATTATACCTAGACCAGGCTTGGTGGCTCAGCCTGTAATCCCAGCACTTGGGGAGGCCGAGGAGAGTGAATTGCCTGAGCTCGTAGGTTTGAGACCCAACCGGGCAACTTGGTGAGGCCTTGTCTCTACAATAAACAAATTTTAAAAGTGAACCAGGCGTGTTAGTGTGGGCCTTTAGTTCCAGCTACTTGGAAGGCTGAGACGGAAGGATCGCCGGAGCTCAGCAGGTTGAGGTTGCGGTAGCCGTGAGCGTGCCACTGCACTCCAGTCTGGACAACAGAGTGAGACTCCAACTCAAAAAAAAAAAAATTATACCTAAATAATTTTAGTATTTGCTATTGGAAATCTTTAGTTTGTAAAAAGGATATCTTCCCTTTTTTGAGTATGTTACCACAGAGAGGAGTCAATTATTAACTAAAAACTCGAAATCAGGTTTCTTAATGAGTTTTAAAATATTATTTTTTTATATGGTGGAGAGAGAAAATAAGGAAGCATAGAACTTGGACTTTCCATTACGATAGGCCTGATTTTGAATCTGGACTTTTCCATTATCTTTGGCAAATCACTTAGTCTATAGCCTACATGGCTATTGTGATAATAGTAACAAGCTCAGTTTTTTGTGAGGTTGCTGGAGTAAGATCAATGCATGTAAATAAAGCACTTGGCTCAGATCTTATCACTACATATGCAAATATTTGGCTTTATTGTTGCCATTAGTATTTTATTTCATCGACATTTTTATTAACATAAAATTGAGATTAGTGTATAAGCAGCATGTTTGTCTTCCATAGAAACCATATGTGTCCATTCACCATTTTTTGATGTGTGTGGCAGGTACAGTTGTAGGTGCCAGGGAGAGGGGCACAAATTAGACATTTTTCTTTTCTTTTTTTTGAGTTGGAATCTCACTCTGTCGCCGAGTCTGGAGTGCAGTAGCACGCTCCCGGCCACCGCAGCCTCAACTGGCTGGGCTCCGGCGATCCTTCTGCCTCAGCCTTCCAAGTAGCTGGAACTACAGGCGCGCACTACCATGCCTGGCTAATTTTTTTTATTTATTGTAGAGATGAGGTCTCACCAAGTTGCCCAGGCGGGTCTCGAATCCGCGGGCTCAGGCAGTCCACTCACCTGAGCCTCCCAAAGCGTGGATACAGGCTGAGCCACCGAGCCCAGCTGACATTTTTCATATATTCATCTGTCTAGTGGTAGAGGTAGATAATTTCCTGAGGGTATGGTAAGTACAATAACAGAGGTAATTGTATGCCATCTTAAATGACTAGATTCCGCTTCAAAGAAAATGAGAAACAGGAGGTGGGAGTGGGTCCAACATGGGGTTATTTAACAGTTTACTCATATACTATTATCGTCTCTGAGCATTGGAGAAGCTGAGAAGAGGATTCAGTCGGCCCTATTACTCCCTCCTCCCAGCTTCTGTTCGCTAAAACAAGTGCCGAAAGTTAGACCTTGGGGCATTTCCCTTGGATGTCTTAGAGATGCCATGGGATGGACTTGTCCTACTGTGTGTCTCAGCAAATCCCAGATAGGAGAGCATCACCCTATGAGTGCATGTTCCCTTTTGGTTCTCCTTGAGATATTTGGAGGTTTCTCAAAATACTTGAGGAAATTTTGTGTGATGATAGTGATGCTGACGTATTTTCATTCTCTTCCTGCAGAGTCTTCAGGCAGAAAGGAGCAGACCAACTAAAAATATGATTAACATTAATAACCGCCTACAGGAAGTCTTTGGTCATGCCATTAAGGCTGCATATCCAGATTTGGAAAACCCTCCTCTGATAGTAACACCAAGTCAGCAGCCCAAGTTTGGGGACTATCAATGCAATAGTGCTATGAGTATTTCTCAGGTGATGTATCATTATGACTCACTCTCGGTTACTTGAGTTTTTTAAGTGTTATCGTTATTGTTACCATTTACGTAAATATTAGTTTTTGTATCTGTAACAAAAAGGACATTTTTCACAGTTTGAAAACTTGAGAAAGAGAGGTGTATGTTTTAAATTTTTTTTATAGCACAAATTTTAATTTTTGGTTAAGCTTTATATGTATTTAATTTTTGGTTAAGCTTTATATGTATTTAAGGGCAATAGTTGATACTGTTTTGTTTTGGTACTTTCCTCCTACTGTGTCCAGGATTGGCAAGTTTTGGAAGGTGAAAATGAGCAGTTAGCCTTTTACCAATCAGCATCCCATTATATTTGATGCAACTGTGGTATCTTTGAGCAGGTTTATGTATTATGTTTGCAAGCAGGGGAGTTCCCCATTTTTTAATAGCTACATTGTTTGCTGTGTTTGTGGTTAACTGCACCTGGCTTGGGTCATTTTGCTTTCTTTTATTTGTTGAATAGGAAAGGGTTTCTCTGAAGAACACAGGTCTTTTCTTACAGTGTTGTTTATTTCTCTAGTCTGAATATTGTACTTCTTTGTGACTTGAAAATTAGTAACGTAAATGTGTTGGAACCAGGCTTTATAACTGTAGACTTTTTGTTTTCATTAAAAAGTTCCTCCAGGCTCGGTGGCTCAGCCTGTAATCCCACGCTTTAGGAGGCCGAGGGTGAGTGGATTGCCTGAGCCCGCAGGTTCCAGACCCACCTGGGCAACTTGCTGAGACCTCATCTCTACAATAAATCAAAAAATTAGCCAGGCATGGTAGCGCGTGCCTATAGTTCCAGCTACTTGGAAGGCTGAGCGGGAAGGATCACCAGCGCCCAGCAGGTCGAGGCTGCGGTGGCTGGGAGCAGCCACTGCACTCCAGTCTGGGCAACAGAGTGAGACTCCAATTCAAAAAAAAAAAAAAAAAAAGTTCCATGTAAGTGTGTGAAACTCTTTTGCTTGGTACTGTTGTTGCTTCAGTCTGTTCACAGGGTGGTTAGATTTCTCTGCATCTGCCTTTTTTTTTTTTTTTTTTTTTGATTTGGAGTCTCACTCTGTCACCCAGACTGGAGTGCAGTGGCCGCTACCGGCCACCGCAGCCTCGATCTGCTGGGCTCCGGCGATCCTTCCATCTCAGCCTTCCAAGTAGCTGGAACTACAGGCGTGCGCTACCACGTCCGGCTAATTTTTTTTTATTTATTGTAGAGATGAGGGCTCGCCAAGTTGCCCAGGCGGGTCTTGAACCCACAGGCTCAGGCAATCCACTCACCTCGGCCTCCCAAAGTGCTGGGATTACAGGCTGAGCCACCGAGCCCAGCTTGCATCTGCCTTTTGATGGATTCTACGTAAAATGCATCTCATGCTTTTTGTCAGTTGTGCATTTCAGAGTAACTTGCTGAAACCTGTTGTGTAATATATCATTTTATATTGTGTTGTAGATGCTCAAAACCAAGGAACAGAAAGTTAATCCAAGAGAAATTGCCGAAAACATTACCAAACACCTCCCAGATACTGAATGTATTGAAAAAGTTGAAATTGCTGGTCCTGGTATGACATGTTATCCTTCTTAATAATCATATTAATGATGAGTCCTTTTTGAAATTTAAAAAAACCCAAAAACCATTTTAATTAAATGCAGGGTTAAAACGTACAATGCTGAACAAGACCGTTAAAGCACTTTGGATTGTGAGTTAGGAAACTGAAGTTTTAGTCTAGACTCAGCTACCACTTAGCTGCCTGATCTTGGATGAGTTACTTTGCCTCCCTGTGATGCAGCTTTCATCAGCAAAAAGAGGATATACAGTGGTAGATAAGTCTGGCCAAAGAGCCCTCTTTTATCTGTTAAGAGGTGAACAGATTGTTTACTGAAAGTGAAAGGGTCTTGAATTACTTATGAGGCTTTCAAAAGAGTACTGACTTTAAAATAGATACTGGGACAGAAACTTATGAGAGCTCAAATCAAGACCCCAAGTGGTATTGGAATCCTGAAGAGTTTGGGCAGAACCAGATAAGCGTCTGGAGCAAATCCTTGGAATTCAGCAGTCATTCAACATAAGAGACTATCTAATATTTTTTTTCTCTTCTGTCTATTAGGTTTTATTAATGTCCACTTAAGAAAGGATTTTGTGTCAGAACAGTTGACCAATCTCCTGGTGAATGGAGTTAAACTACCTGCTCTTGGAGAGAATAAAAAGGTATATATACAATTTTCTTTGGATATATTTGTATCTTAGACCTGCATGGAACCAGGCACCATTACATGTGCTGGTAGTTTCAGCTACTTGGGAAGCTGAAGCAGGGAATCACTTGAGCCCAGGAATTAGAGGCTGCAGTGTGCTATGATTGCACCTGTGAATAACCACTGTACTCCACTAAGCAGCATAACAAGACCCTGTCTCTTTAAAAAAATAAACAAAAAAAATAAAATATGTGCTCTAACTGAGAATGACTTTCACTTTTTATATTGAGATTTAATCATTAATATTTGGGATTATGAACATAGTTGTAAAGTAGTGTTTCTCCTGGGACTATCGTGTTAATGCATTTTTTTTTTTTCCTCTTCATTCCACGAGGCATTTGAGGTAGCCAACTGACACTCTAGGCAGGTACCACTGAAATAAAGGATGGATAATTTGTATAAGTGAATTTGATTCTTGTTTAGTTAATAATGTACCAGTAGATCTATCAGAAAATCTAGCATAGATGAATACAACCCAAGTTCATATTTGTCTGAATTTATTATTAAATATGTTTTTAATAAATGTGTTGCTAGAATAAAATGTTTATGCCCCCTTTAAAAAAATCTTTGTCTTTTTCTTGTCTGTCCCAGGTTATTGTTGACTTTTCCTCTCCCAATATAGCTAAGGAGATGCACGTGGGCCACCTCAGGTCAACCATCATAGGCGAAAGCATGAGCCGCCTCTTTGAATTCGCAGGATATGATGTCCTCAGGTATGTGCTCTTGCCTTACTTTATTTTCTTTTGCCCTGTTGTCCTGTTTGGAAAATTTCATAGAACATGAAACATCTCACTTGAGAAAGAATATTTTACTAAATCACTGGTTCATAAGTCTAGTTCTGATTTGTAGTCACCCAGTAAGCTTTCAGAATATGTGCTGATTGCCTCTGAACCTTTTTTGCTTTCTTTTATATTCTAAGTGGAACCAAGGATAAAACTCCATTCCTTCCATAAATGTTTCTTGAGGACTTACTGTATACCAGCGGTTTATATCCTAGTAAGGGGAGAGAACATAGGCAAGAAACAGATTACGTTGAGTCTTGTAGGCCATGATGGGACATTGGGGTTTTATTCCAAGTGCAATGGGAAACCATTGGAAAGATTTAATTAGCATTCTGGCTGTACTGTGAAGAAGCTAGGCAAGGAAGGAGGGAACTGGAGCAGTAAGTGAGAGGATATCATAATACTCCACTTGAGAGGTGAGCTGGTGTTTGGGATTAGAGCAAAGAAGAGAGAGAGAAGTGGTTGGATTAACATATTTTCAGGAATTTTGTTTATTAACATTTGTGAGCCATTGGTCTAAATTACACAAAGATAATTGGCTTAAAAGTTAAATTTTCGTAAAATTATGGAAATGACCAACTTTGGCCCTGCTGTCATTGTCCCAGTTAGCTATGCAGTAAACAGATTATAGTCCATTGATAGGAGATTCATTCCTTCAGCAAATCTTAGATGCCTGCTCTGTGTAGTCTCTGTTCACTGAGCTGAATGTAACAGATGTAATCTTTGTCTCTTGTGGAATAAACAAAGAAATCAGATACTAATAAATGGTGATGTACTGGCACATTAGTGATTCCTAATGGAATATAATTCCTCTAATATAACTTAAGCATCTCTATCGTCTTTAAAATGATTTTATATTCTCTGATTGGTGTTAGGTTAAACCACGTAGGAGATTGGGGGACCCAGTTTGGCATGCTCATCGCTCACCTGCAAGATAAATTTCCAGATTACTTAACAGTTTCACCTCCTATTGGGGATCTTCAGGCCTTTTATAAGGTTTGATACCATTTATTATTACAGTATTTGTGTTTAACATTTATCATAATTTCCATTTTTCCTAGGGAGTTACAAATGGTTTTTAAAGCTACTGTGGCATTAAATGAAAATTACTACTAAACTTCCGAAGGCCGTGGTTCCACTCATGTCCTAGTCTTTCTTTATAAGTGACACGCTCTTGAACTTAAATTACTTGATAAACATAAAAACTTGGTTCACTTACACTGGCCTAGCCATAATTATACAGCATCACATGGATGAAAAGAAAAGCTATTTCATTGAGTTGGAAAGCTAAATGTTTTAAAACTCCTACCTAGATCCGTTGCATTTGGTTGTATGCCCAGAAACAGCCATCCCTACCTCTTAACATGTCTTTACTTTGTTTATTATGTTATCTATATCAATCTGCCTTTGTTTCTCTGTTAAGCGTTGAATTCGGCCACATTACATATTGTTAGGTAAATTTCAGAGTTTGTTAATTAAAATACATTTTGATATTTATAATTTTTTCATGCTATTCTCAATTTTATATATCTTGTAAATATCATTAAGTTTATGTAGAACACTTTTACAAAGACATTTTTATATCATCCATAATTATAACACTCACTGTGGTTAACTTTTCTTTGACTCCTCGACGTATCCATATCCATATACAAACTTATTACATCATTTATCATTATAATAGTTTTCATTTTGTGTTTAACAAAATTTTTGCATATTGCTTTGTGTTATGACTGCACTTTTTTTTTTTTTTGGAGTCAGAGTCTCACTGTGTCACCCAGGCTAGAATGCAGTGGCACACTCACAGCCACCGCAGCCTCGACTTGCTGGGCTCAGGCTATCCTGCTGCCTCAGCCTTCTAAGTAGCTGGAACTATAGACACGCACCACCATGCCCAGCTTATTTTTTGATTTATTGTAGAGACAAGGTCTTGCCATGTTGCCCAGGCTAGTCTCAAACCCATGGGCTCAGGCAACCCTTTCGCCTGCTTCCCAAAGTGCTGGAATTACAAGCATGAGCCACCACACCCAACTGACTGCACATTGTTTTGTTAAATTGCTGTACCATTAATCTCTTGGTGAACTTTGTTTTGTTTTGGTGGGGGAGGGGGGCTGCTGTTATCCCGTAAATAATTTTGCACATGTAGGTTAATTCTCATTTAAAAATTATTTTCTTGGCCATGCTCAGTGACTCAGCCTGTAATCCCAGCACTTTGGGAGGCCGAGGCAAGAGGATTGCCTGAGCCCGTGGGTTCGAGACCTGCCCGGGCAACTTGGCGAGACCTCGTCTCTACAATAAATCAAAAACTAGCCGGGTGTGGTAACGCGCACCTGTAATTCCGGCTACTTGGAAGGCTGAGGCAGAAGGATCGCCAGAGCCCAGCAGGTTGAGGCTGTGGTGGCTGGGAGCATGCCACTGCACTCCAGTCTGGGCGACAGAATGAGACTCCAACTCAAAAAGCAGAAAAAGAAAAATTATTTTCTTATGATAGACAACTACCTAAGAATAGGATTACTGCATTAAAAAGTAAACATTTGTGAAGAGTTTATGTTTTTTGTCCTTTGGTAGGTGTTTTTTATAGGAAGTAAGCTAAGTGTTTACTGATATGAGACTGATAAGATAACTAATGTTAAAATCATCTGTTGGAGTTCTGTACATTGAATATGATGAGGCTGATCTATTAGTGCAAGAAATTATTAAAAACACATCGCTACAATCCAGAAACCACAGAAAGAAAAACCATTTCCAATTTTTGTTAAAGTCTTTATTTGCAAAGAAAAATCTGGATTTATATACCATATGTTATCACTGGTTAGTTTAGGGTGCAATTAACAGTAATTTTTTTTAAGTAAGTATGTATAGCTTTCAAAATAAAAATAAAACATTGAGATCAACTTCTTTTTAATTTATAAAAAGTAAGTTTTTCATTCAGGATTATGTCCAAAATAGAAAACAAGGCACAGAAAATTCAGTCCTACCTGCTTTCTCTTCTTTATTAACTCTCTTTGAACACAAAAGCATTGGCTAGGCTTCTGTGTATTGGAAAAGTGGAGGGAGGACTGTGGTGTGAGGTCAGTATTTTCAAAAAAAATTATTTTTTAAAAGAAATTATAGGGTTCTTTGGCACATTCCTTTATGACAATATTCTTGACTTTTGAGGTAGAGCTGGCGTTCTGACCTTTTACTTGTGCGTGTTTAGAAATGGGGTACATTTTTTTCTAGATATAAAGTATCTTTTTACAAACTTTCTTTTTTTCTAAACACAGGAATCTAAGAAAAGGTTTGATACTGAGGAGGAATTTAAGAAGCGAGCATATCAGTGTGTTGTTCTGCTCCAGAGCAAAAACCCAGATTTTATAAAAGCTTGGAAGCTTATCTGTGATGTCTCCCGCCAAGGTGAGTTTCTGGGGCTTGTTCATTCAGCAAATACTACACACATAGTTTCCATGAGTCTTTATTCAGAATTTACCTTGAATGAGATTTTTTTTCTCTCTTCTAGCCAGTCTTTATTGTCTAGGCTAGAGGTCAGTAGCACACTCGGCCACAGCAGCCTCAATCTGCTGGACTCAGGCAATCCCTCCGCCTCAGCCTTCCAAGTAGCTGGAACTACAGGCATGTGCCACCACGCCCAGCTGGTCTCAAACCTGTTAGCTCAGGCAGTCCTTTCACCTCAGCCTCCCAAAGTACTGGGATTATAGGCATGAGCCACCACGCCCAGCAAGTAGTGAATTTATTCAGAAATATATAGGACCAAACACACACACACACACACACACACACACACACGTATATAGTTGGAATCTCACTCTGTCAGCCAGACTAGAGTGTGATGGCACACTCATGGCCACCACAGCCTCAACCTGCTGGGCTCAGGTGATCCTTCTGCCTCAGCCTTCCAAGCAGCTGGAACTACAGGCTTGCACCACTGTACCCAGTTACTTTTATGATTTATTGTAGAGGCGAGGTCTCGCCAACTTTCTCAGGCTGACCTTGAACTTGTGGGCTCAGGCAGTCTTCTTGTCTCAGCCTCCCAAAGTGTTGGGATTATAGATATGAGCTACTGCACCCAGCCTCATTTATATTTTTTAAGAATTAATTTTTAGGCTGGCTCACATTTGTAATTCCAGCACTTTGGGAAACTGAAGTGGGAGAATCACTTGAACCCAGGAGCTCAAGACCAACCTAGGCAATGTAGCAAGACTTTGTCTCTACAAAAAAATTAAAAAACTAGCCTGGTGTGGTTGTGTGCACCTGTAATCCAAGCTACTCAGGAGGCTGAGGAGGGAGGATCACCTGAGCCCAGGAGGTCATGACTGGTAAACTGTGATCTTGCCAGTGCTCTTGCCTGAGTGACAGAGTGAGACTCGACTAAAAAAAAAAAAAAAAAAAGAATTTTAAAAAGTTATGTAAGAAGTAGTCAGGAAAAGAAAATTATCTGTAGGTCCACCCATTGTTAATATTTTGATGTGTATTTTACCAAATTCTTTCTCTTTTCAAAATGGTAGCATGTACTCATATACTGTTCTGTGTCACACATTTTAATGTAATTAATTTCCTTCAAAATGTTTCTATGAAATAATACATTTATTCTAATATAAGAAGTGTATTTCCTGTTTGCTTAAATTCTTGTGTATTTTTATTTAGTGCTATTTCTTCCCTAGAGTTTAATAAAATCTACGATGCATTGGATATCTCTCTAATAGAGAGAGGGGAATCCTTTTATCAAGATAGGATGAATGATATTGTAAGGGAATTTGAAGATAAAGGTAAGTACTCTACTTTTGTTCAGCTTTTTATTATGGAAATTTTCAAACATAGGAAAAGTGGAAAGAATTTATAATAACCCCCAACTTCATGTACTCATCATTCAGCTTCAATGATCATGAATGCTAACCACTTTAGTGTGTCTGTACCTTATGTACACTGCTTACATCATGTAATTCCATCTGTAGCTACTGTGGTATGTGTCACTAAAAGAGCAGGTTCTTCCTCTACCCAAAAACCATAGTATCATTACCACATCAAGAAAATTAATAATTCGTTAATACCATTAATGGTAGGCAGTTCAGATTTTCCAAGTTGATTTATAATTATTTTAATCATTTTTTAGACTGCACATTATATGTGTTTGGTGTGTATCTTGAGTTCTATAAATCTACAGATTTTCCCTTTTTTATTTTATTATTGAACTGGGCCATTTGTTCTATAGAATTTTCCATATGGTATTATTGAACATAATTTCTCATCTGTATTTTCTAAAGAGGCTTCATTAGATTAGGATTTGTGTTTTCTTTTTTTGTGGGGGAGTTGGAGAGTTTTTTTATTTATAAGAATGCAAGCAATGTCTGGTTGTCTCTTTTTGTGATGTTAAGATTGATTAGTGGGTTCAGGTGTTGTCAGTCTGATCTATCTCTAAGTTGCCCCATCAGACTTTTTCCTAATGGTTTTAACTCATTCATGACCACTGACGTGAATTTGTCATTACAAATTCTGTTCCTGGTTGCTGCTGATGTGAATTTACCTGCATGGAAGACTGTCTTTTTGGGTTTATAATCCAAATAAAAACACAAAGTACAGCATGCTAGTCAGAGTGGTTTCTGAGGTAAATACTGGATATGTCTGGGACTTTCAGCTGTATCGTGAAAAAGATGACAATTTAGAAGAGACCATTTCACTTGTGCTTAACGACAGAAGTTTGCAGCAGCCAGCTTCAGATTTTTTTATTTTCACCTGCCCTCAGTATTAGGAAAGTGAAAAATTTGCTGGTCATGAATGTGTTTAACAGCTATTTATAATTATGACTTTTATCCACCAGTTCCTCAGATGCTGGAAAATAGTAGTGTTTTCTGTCATTTCTCCTCCATTTGTTACCCGGGAGTCTCCTATGCAAAACTTTGCCACATAGTTATTTTGTCCTGAGGTGCAATTCATATAAGACAGGTAGTGTAAGTATTTGATTCTCTTTTTTCTTTCTTTATCAATTGTCAAAGTAATAGGTTTGTTTCAGAGCATCTTCCAAATGTGACAAGTGAGGTGTTTGATTTTTTAAATTATTGCCTGGAATTTTAATATAGTTTATATTTTTCAATCAGTTGTCTTTATTATTACTTTTTTATTTATTTTTATTTTATTTTAGAAAGAGTCTTGCTCTGTTGCCCAGGCTGGAGTGCAGTGGTGTGATCATAGCTCACTGCAGCCTCAACCTCTTGGATTCAAGCGATCCTCCCACCTCAGCCTTTTACATAGCTAGGACTACAGGCATATACCACCATGCCCAGCTGATTTTTTTCTTCTTCACCTGTCATACTCAGCCAGAATTGGCTTTTTTTTTTCTTTTTATAACTTTTAAAAATAGAAACGGAATGAAAAAAAGACTTGTTGGACACAGTGGCTCACACCTGTAATCCCAGCACTTTGGGAGGCTGAGGTAGGAGAATTGCTTGAGATTAGGAGTTCCAGACCAGTTTGGACAACATAGTCATCCCCGTTTCTACAAAAAATAAATTAATTAAATTTTAAAAATGCTTATTTGAGAAAACAGAGACATTAGTAATTTCCCAAGGTTGCATAGCTAATAAATGACAAGTCTGAGATTCAAACCTAGACAGTCTCTGGCTTTATAGCTTACATTTTTAACCACTATTTTTTTACTGTGTTCACATTACCAACCTCCATTTTCTAAACTATAGAAAAGCATAGAGCTATTTACAACATAGAGTTATTGTGAAGGTTAAATTTAAGACTTGCTTAGTATTTGGCACATAGTGGCACTCATACCCAGCCATCATATTCTTAGCCATAGATAAAGAATACATTATCATCATGTCCTTTCCTATCCTTTCTTGCAGTCAAGAGTTTTGCCTTTTTCATCATGAGTACTCTTTTCTTTCCACTTCTCCACTCCAAATATGAAATCCTGCCATGTTTGTTTCCTGGACCTTGGGACAGTGTTAACTGCTTTTCAGCACATTGTAAGAGACCAATATAGGAACTGCATCTTTCTCCAAGATGAAGGTTATAACTCCAGCTTGAAAGCAAAGCACAGATTTTCATGTTCTGGGCCTGCTGCGCAGGTGGGCTCCAACTAGAGTTTGGGAGCCAAGTGTAGTATGAGTCCAGAAAACTGCCAGGATGTCTGACCTGATCTCTGGAATCACCTGGGCATTCAGACAGTCCTGACTGTAACCATTTTTCAAGGCTTTCATAGTAGATCATGGTGAGAAAAAAAAGTGTGTGATTTCTTTTTTTCTCTCTTTTCTCTTTTGTTTTGAGTTGGAGTCTTACTCTGTTGCTCAGGCTGGAGTGCAGTGGCACACTTACAGCCACTGCAGTCTCGACCTGCTGGGCTCAGGCGATCCTTCCACCTCATCCTTCCAAGTAGCTGGCACTACAGGCGCAAGCCACCATGCCCAGCTAATTTTTTTTTTTAATTTATTGTAGAGATGAGGTCTCACCAAGTTGCCCAGGCAGGTCTCGAACCCCTGGTATCAGGCAATCCTCTTGCCTCCACCTCCCAAAGTGCTGGGATTACAGGCCTGAGCCACTGTGCCCGGCCAGTGTGATTTCTTTAGCTCTCCATATTATTTAAAATACTCCTCAGATGACTACACATTCATATTCCTTCAGAGTTCTGTTACCTTTATTAATGAAGTTTCTCTTTCCTAGGATTTGTGCAAGTGGATGATGGCAGAAAGATCGTGTTTGTCCCAGGGTGTTCCATACCATTAACCATAGTGAAATCAGATGGAGGTTATACTTATGATACGTCTGACCTGGCTGCTATTAAACAAAGACTGTTTGAGGAAAAAGCAGATATGATTATCTATGTGGTAGACAGTGGACAAGTGAGTTTGTAGTTTTGTATATGTTCTTACTTTATCTGATCAGAGGTAAGACAGTATAGTGAGGTTGGTGGCATTTGACAGTAGATAACTGTATAGATTTTCCCCATAGACTAAGATTCAAAACATCATTGTAACATAGGAGAAAGAACAGGTTTTCAACCCAGCTAAACTGGCCCCTTCCCAGCTTTCCAGCTTGTCTCCACAAAGTGGAAGAGGTTACTTCTCTGAATCACAGCTGTTCCTACCATTGGGGTTATTGTGGGACCTAAATTTTAAATTGTTATTGCATGTAACCCTACCCTGCTTTTAAAACCTTTGAACATATTAGAAAGTATAAGTCTCACTCTTACTGTTTCTCAATAAAAGAAGAGGTTTTATAATAACATTTGGCTCACAAGATTTATGGGTTGATTTGAACTTTTAAAATCTTTATCCCTAAGCCCTCTTTTTTCTTCTTCTTTTTTTTTTTAAGACAACGAGCAAGTAACTTTCTATTTCTGTTGCTTTGTAGGCTGTGCACTTCCAGACAATATTTGCTGCTGCTCAAATGATTGGCTGGTATGACCCTAAAGCAACTCGGGTATCCCATGCTGGATTTGGTGTGGTGTTAGGGGAAGACAAGTAAGTCTAGAAACTCTGATGATGGCAATGATATACCCGATCCCCACATTTCTTTGTAATAAGCTACATTTCATTTGATATTGTGTCGGAATTGAAAAAGTCCACAATTTTCTTTAGTCTGCATATGCTGTAACATACGCTACATATGTTGTAGTAAAGTCAGCTGAGCCGGTTTGTATCTGTGTCTCATCACTGCCAGGGAATGTAGCCTCTTCGGGGAGACAGTATGCATAAAGTTGGATGAAAACCATACTGTAGACTTTACAGATTATAAAGCGGTTTCCACTCTCACAGATGTAAATTGTCAAATCTTTAGCATTGCCTCCTCAGATTTCAGAGAAACTATTCAACAAGATATTATAAATGTCTTTGTTTCTTCCTTCACAGTTGAATGATTGGTCAAAAGGTTTAAGTTTATTGAGATTGACTTTTAAGATTCACTGCTTTGGCCAGGCGCAGTGACTCACGCCTATAATCCCAGCACTTTGGGAGGGAAATCAGATGGAGGCTGAGGTGAGAGGATTGCTTGAGCCCACGGGTTCAAGACCAGCCTGTGCAACTTGGCGAGACCTCATCTCTACAATAAAGATCAAAAAATTAGCTGGACATGGTGGCACGCACCTGTAGACTCTTCTTTGCAATAACCAGTCCTTTCAGTTACTCCCTACCTATGCCTGCCTTGAATTTTTTTGTGTGTGTTGGTCTACTCTAACCTATAGTTCCAGTTACTTGGAAGGTTGAGGCTGCGGTGGCCATTTTGATAGTGCAACTGCACTCCAGCCTGGACGACAGAGTGAGACTCCAATTCTAAAAAAAAAACAAAAGATTCACTTCTTTATTTGTGTATTTACCTCAAAAATATTAAGTTTATTGAGACATATATATTAATATTCATACTTTTAGTTTTTCTGTTTTCCAATTTTCCCAAATTCTGTTCAGTATTTATGAAATAAAAAGGTAAATAAATCAGAATATATATATATACACAATATTCATCAATTCAAAGGCATAACATTTTTTACATTTTAGCAACTTAAATTCATTAGTGTCTTAGGATCACTTGCCACACGCTGTGTATCTTAGGTTTGATGACAAGGCCTAACTATTACCATACCCAGAGGTGGTAATGCATCTAAAAACCACATGAAGTAGCACAACATGTTTTGCCTCTCAGTGTACAAAAGTCCTAATTAAGCATGTATAAGGTAGGTTAGGTGTGTTACAAATTACATGGAGGTCAAAGACCTTGTTGGAAACAACAGTTTCTAATTATATGTGACTATCTGTGGAGCTGCACTTTTTTGAAATCAAAAAACAACAAGTTCTTATTATAGGATTTATGATCTTAAGAAAGTACTTAAAAATTTACCGGCCAGGCGTGGTAGCTCACTTTGGGAGGTGGAGGTGAGAATCCAGGAGTTCTAGACCAGCCTGGGCAATTTGGCAAGACCTCTTCTCTACAATAAATCAAAAAATTGGCCGAGTGTGGTGGCGTGCGCCTGTGGTTCCAGCTACTTGGAAGGCTAAGGCAGAACAATCACCTGAGCCCAGCTGGTCGAGGCTATGATAGCCATGAGCATGCCACTGCCCTCCAGCCTGGGTAACAGAGTGAGACTCCCAACTCAATAAAAAAAATAAATTTACCAGTGAGTTGAGTGTTACTTATAGTGTCTTTTATTTTTAATTTATTGTACAATAGATATTTTTAATTGTATTATCTTTATTCTGTTTCTTGAACATATGTTTATTAAGCACCTGCTGTGCTTGGTGTTGGCTTGGGGCTCCACATTGTGTACAGAAACATAGAGTATAGCCTCTTGAAGAAGCCTGTCGTCTAGAGCACAGCAATTTTCTGTGGAGCCTATGAAAATATACATGCCAGGCCCCACTGTGGGAGTTTTTGACTTAACTAGGTCTAAAGTAGGTATTTGGCACCTGTGTTTTTTAAAAGCTCTATTGGTACTCAGATGTACGTTCCTCATGGTAGAACCACTGGTTAGAGTAGACCAGCACAAAAAAAAATTCAAGGCAGGTGCAGGTAAGGAGTAACTGAAAGAACTGGTTATTGTAAAGAAGAGACATTAAGGAAAGATTCCTTTAGCATTTTGACTGAGCTTTGTGATGAGTTTTATTTTATCAGAGATTTGGAAATTGTTGGACATTCAAGAAGGGTATATCAAACAAGCCATGGAAATATATAATATATTAATGAGATAATAAAGGAATGAGTTGGAGTCTCACTTTGTCACCCAGGCTGAATTGCAGTGGCATGACCACAACTCACCACATCCTCAACCTTCTGAACTCAGGTAATGCTTCTGCCTTAGCCTCCTGAGTTGCTGGGACTACAAGCCCGTGCCACCACACTTAGCTAATTTGTTGATTTTTTTGTAGAGATAAGGTCTCACTATGTTGCCTAGGCTAAAACCTTGTCTATTTAATATTTTAGGAGGTCCCAGCCAATGGAAATAAAACTTTAATAGAAAGTAGCACATTTATTTTGGTAGACTTTGTGTTTGATAGAAAAACATTCTTCATTTGTACTATTGATATGTTCAAAGGATTTTCAACCTAAAAAGATAAAGTCAAATTATATTCTTGATGTCATACAAACTTCTGCTCTGTTTTATAGGTAAAATCCAGTTTTCTCAAACTGGTTTTTAATAATACAACTGCTCAGAGTAAGTGCTTGTCAGTGCTTTTGCCCTATCCACAAGGATTCTGATAGCAGTTCTGAATGGGACCCTGGCTGCCTATTTTTTTAAACCTCACCACGTGATTCTGATACGCATACAGGATTGTTTGCCACTGAACAAGAGGAGTGAGTTACTGTACAGAGAAGTGTAAATGAGATTCCATTAAAGAACTGGCTGACTTTGCATTTCTAGAAATAAACATGTAGCCGGGCGTGGTAACTCACATTTATAATCCCAGCACTTTGGGAAACCGAGGTGAGAGGATTGCCTGAGTCTGCGGGTTTGAGATCAGCCTGGGCAACTTGGTGAGACCTCATCTGTACAATAAATCAAAAAATTAGCTGGGCATGGTGGCGTCTGCCTATAGTTTCCCTACTTGGAAGGCTGAGGTGGAAGGATCGCCTGAGCCCAACAGGTCATGGCTGCGTTGGCAGGGAGCATGCCACTGCCCTCCAGCCTGGGTGACAAAATGAGACTCCCACTCAAAAAAAAAAATAAACAACTAAACCCAATTTTGTGTTTTGTTTCAGGAAAGTAAACAATTTAACAAATACCGTCTTTCTTTCTCTGTTAGGGAATACATTAAAGGTGAAACTGGAGAGAGGTGCCATTAGGGGCCAAAGTATAGGAGACCCTTAGTTGAGAGCTAGAGATGACAGACACTTGAAAGCAGCACCCTCTTTCTTTTAGGCACCTTCCCTGGTTGCTGACTAAAGTAAGGCAGTGTTACCATTGGCATCAGGTTTTTTCTTTTTTTGAGTTGGAATCTCACTCTGTCGCCCAGACAGGAGTGCAGTGGCCACTCCTGGCCACTGGAGCCTCAACCTGCTGGGCTCCGGCGATCCTTCTGCCTCTGCCTTCCAAGTAGCTGGAACTACAGGCGAGCGCTACCATGCCTGGCTAATTTTTTGATTTGTTGTAGAGATGAGGTCTCGCCAAGTTGCCCAGGTGGGTGTTGAACCCGCAGGTTCAAGCAATCTACTCACCTCAGCCTCCCAAAGTGCGGGATTACAGGCTGAGTCACCGAGCCCAGCTTCACGTTTTTTCTTAATAGTTCCCAGGGAAACATATACCTTAGAGGTTTGAAACAGACATATGTTACACTTTGTGGTCAGGTCCCCCAAACCTTCATTTTAAAGATTTCTAAGTTGAAAGATCTGTTTCAAAATCTGTCTGACTGGAGCTTTTGAATTTTTTTAGGAAGAAGTTTAAAACACGTTCAGGTGAAACAGTACGTCTCATAGACCTTCTAGAAGAGGGACTAAAACGATCTATGGACAAATTGAAGGAAAAAGAAAGAGACAAGGTAATCCAAGTCCTTATTGGCATAATGTGTGCCATGAATTGTGATTTTTCATTTTGGTTTCCGTCAAGAGAATTATGAGGAGTCAGTCCATTCAGGGCAGGCATATGTGTTCAGATTTGTTTGAGGGGGATCCAAAAAAAAGGAATTTCTTTATTTAAAAATATATATATTCTTACATATTTAAGCTTCAATCACCTTCAAAGTACTCTCCTATCAAGATGCCTTTTCCACTGCTCAAAACAGTTTTTAAACTTGTCAGTTTTTATACCTTTTAGTGCTTCTGCAGTTTTTTTGTTTCACATCTTTCACATCAACAAAACATTTCCCTTTGACAACTTTTTATCCAGAGAAACAAAAAAAAAGTCACTAAAGGTGAGATTGGGTGAATAGGGTGGGTGGGACACAGGGGTTATCCTGCTTTTGGCCAAAAACTGCTGAACACTCAGCATAGTGTGGGCAGGTGTGCTTGTAAATCACCCGTCATGAAATGTACAAACACATTGAAAGAACCTCAAAAAAAAATTCACTGAAGGCAAATGCAGCTTCTCACAACAACACTAGTTGGCACACTGATGCCATGGATTCCTAGAACATTTACGAAGCTGTGTAAGCCTGTACTGCAAGGGGCCTGTACTCCAAAAACTATTTTTTGGGGGGTCCCCCCTCATATTATACAGTAAGTTATTGTGAGTTGCTGAGCATTTATTTTGAAAATACAGTTGTTGGCTATTACAGAAGACCATGACTTATACCTCCTTTGTTCATGCAGCTTCTTAATGGGAGTTCCCCTTCATAGGAGAACACTGTAAACTGAAGGAGTTTGATTCTCCAACTTAGATGAGCTCCTTCGCTGGGAGAGTCTGTTAAGTCGTCATGGCAATCAACACTTACCACTCAAAACCACCAGAGCAGGCAACGTGATGGGCTCCATAGCACCTGTAGGAAGAAATATGGTTCAGTTTGTGTGGAATTTGGAGAAATGATGTAAAAATGAAGAAAGGTCAGTGAGAAAAAGAATTTTTAAGACTGGAATAGCAGACAAGTTCAAGGGTTGAGGTGCAAAAGGTCTTGTGTCCTTAACGCTCCAGCAAGTGAAATCATATTCTGAAGTGAACACACTACTGTAAATAAAAGAGTAAAATTGTGGAGAGAAATGAGAATGAGATATAGACATGAAAACCAAACACAAAAAAGGGTACTTTGAGGAGCGGCTCTCTTGCTTGGTTCAGATAGATCATTGACAACTTAGAGAGTATGAAGGCAGACTTTAAGACTAATCCTCTCCACCTGCTCAATTTCCATTGCCAGCAGAAGGAATGTGAGAGTCTTTCTACTTCTAGTAGATGATAGCCAAGTCTACCCAGCTGGTATCTCTGAAGTAGTATTGCCTTATAATACTGGCCCAGGCACGTCTGGCACAATGAGGTGAAAAGTTTAGTCACTCAGCCAGTTTGTTTCTTTTGCCTGCTGACAAAAGCTGCTTTGGCTCTTTTATTTATTTGAACACCCCAGCTATTTTTGAAAATTAATTTTAAATATGTATGGGAAAATGCATAGCATGGTGATCTTTACATGTATAGATATGTTTTGTAATACCACTCAATCAGGGTATATTTCCATTACCCCCAGAAGTTTTCCTATCACTATAAATCACTTTTGTTTATTGTGGTATTTCGTATAATAAGATTATACAACATTTGCTCTTTTCCATGTATATCAGTAGTTGGTTTGTTTTTATTGCTGACTAGTATTCAGTATATGAATGTGCCACATTTTGTTTACCTGTTTTTCTGTTGATGGACATTATAATTGTTTTCACTTGTTGACTGTTAGGAATAAGAGGTTATTTTGAACATTGTTGGGTTGTAGGATTGGCTTATGTTTAACTTCATTAAAAATGGCTAAAGAGATTTTAAACCATACTACCCTTTCATAAATTTCTAACTACTTTATATCTATATGACTTAACATGGTGAAAAAAGCAGTTATTAAAAAATCTATCTTTTCCACACACAAAAAAAATGCCAAGGAGAAAGTTATAGCCATTATATGCTACCATTACTTGACATATGGGAGTTTTACCATGGCACATTTACCAACACTTGGTTTAGTCAGCTTTTTTATTTTAGCCTTTCTGGTGCATGTGTAGTAGTATCTCACTGTGGTGAAAACCTAGATTTCCTTAATGAATAACAAAGTTGACAGTCTTTTCTTAGACTAATTGACCATTTAGATAATCTTTTGTGATCTGTTCAAGTCTTGTCCTTTTTTATTTTTTTGTTTTAAACTATCAATATTTTTATTTAACCACATATTTACCCTTTCCTGTGTACTTCCTGTGTGTTTCTTCCTGTAGGCTTTTTGCTTCCATCTGGGATTATTTTCCTTCAGAGTGAGGATTTTCTTTAGTTTTTTGTTTGTTTGTTTGTTTTGGTTTAGTTGTTGGAGCACAGGTCTGCTGGTTACAAACTCTGTCAGCATTTTTGTTTGTCTGAAAATGTTTTATGTTGCCTTCAGGTTTGAATAGTCTTTTTACTGAGTATAGAATTCAAGTTTGCAGCTGTTTTCTTTCAGCATTTTAAAGCCGGGCTTGGTGGCTCAGCCTATAATCCCGCGCCTTTGAGAGGCTGAGGTGAGTGGACTGCCTGAGCCCACGAGTTCGAGACCCGCCTGGGCAACTTGGTGAGACCTCATCTCTACAATAAATCAAAAAACTAGTCGGGCGTGGTAGTGCGTGCCTGTAGTTCCAGCTACTTGGAAGGCTGAGGCGGAAGGATCGCCGGAGCCCAGCAGGTCAAGGCTATGGTTGCCAGGAGCGGCTACTGCACTCCAGTCTGGGTGACAGAGTGAGACTCCAACTCAAAAAAAAAAAAAAAATATTAAGGTGACATTCCACTCTCTTCTAGCTTCCATAGTCTCTTTTGAAAATCAGTTGTAAGTTTTATTTTTGCTCCTTTGAGATTATCTACTATTTTTAGTGTTTTCTTCAGCTTTGTTTGACTAACAAATGCCTAAGTGTAGTTTTAAGGAGCTGTTTTGCTTTGCTTTGTCTTATGTTTTTATCTTGTTTGTGGGGAGTGCTTAGCTTCCTGAATCTATAGAGTTCTTTCATCAGTTTAGGAAAATTCTCAAACCATATGTCTTCAAATGTTACTTCTTTTCCCTAATCTGTTATTTCTGGATCTCCAAGTACAGATATGTTAGAAGCATTCATTGTGTCCCGTGTGTTTTTTAATACTTTGGGTTTTTTTCCTCTCTGCTTCATTTTTGAATATTTTCTACTTCTGATATTATATTTTGTTGTTCTGTATTCAAGGTATCTGTTGAAATGTTTATTTTCTCATCCAGTTTTGTCCTTTTATTCCTCTTAATTTTTTTGAGCACATTAATCACAGTTTTCTTTAAACTTTTTATTTTAAAATAATTTTAGACATTTAAAAAGTTGTGAAATAGTACAAAGAATTTCCATGTGTCTTTCATGTAGCTTCCCCAAATACAAATATTTTACATAGCTATATTATGATTACCAAAATCAAGAAATCAACATTGATATAATAGCATTAACTCATCTGCAGACATTATTCAGATTTCACCATTGGTCACACTGATACCCTTTTTCTAGTTCAAGATCCAATCTGGGATAACATGTGGCATTTACTTGTCATGTCTCCTTATTTTCTTTAATCTGGGCAGTTCCTTGGTCATTCTTTGTTTTTCATGACCTTGACACTTTTGAAGGCTACTGGTGAGTTTATCCTGCATGTCATGTGGTTGGATTTGTCTGATATTTTTTCATGATTAAATTCAGGGTACCCTGGTACAATGGTTCACACTTGTAATTGCAGCATTTTGGGAGGTAGAGGCAAGAGGATTGCCTAAGCCCAAGGGTTAGAGAGTAGCCTGGGCAAATTGGCAAGGCCTCATCTCTATGATAAATCAAAAAATTAGCCAGTGTGGTGGTAAATTGGAGAGAGGGAGAAGACGCACCTCCCTAAGTTAGGGGAGGGGGCCAAAGCCAAGAGACATGGTGGCCATAACTCAAAGAGCGACATGTACAGACCAGAGATTGACAAAGCAATAGCCCCATATGACAATTTGAAAGAAGTTTATTCACAGAGTTTTTCACTCCTCTGTGGTCCCTCCTCCTGAGGATTTTGTCCTCACTTCTTTGGCAGCTCCAGTCTCTGAATCTGTCTTCTTACCCCAGTAAGACCACTTCTTTCTGCTTGGGTTCTGTCCTCCTTGCCCACCACATAGTGATTTGGAACGTGTTCTTAGGGGAGAGCCAGGTGAGCATTGAACCCATATCCTGTGCTTTCTTTCTTCCAAGAATTATAGCCCCTCAAACTTTGCTTGTATTGATGCTCTCTAGTGACTTCAAACCATTGTTTTATAAGTTTAACCCAACTTTTATGTAGTTACTTTTGATGGAAGGGTTAGTCTGCTACAAGCTAGTCTATTGTGGCCAGAACCAAAATCCTTAGTCACCTACTTGTGGCCAAATAATGCTTTAGAATACATCACCAGATGTTAGCAAAACATCCATGAGTTCTTTAATCCACTCTTGCTACATCCTTGAATTCAGTTAATTTCTATGACCCTAATTTATTGTTATTATTTTGCTGTGATATTCTGTTTCCTGTAATCTCAGAATGTTTGTAGTATGAAGTAGTTATAAACTAATAATGGGGCCTTTTGGTTTCATATCTACTGAATGCATTGGAAAGTATTCATGCTGACATTTGACATTTTACAAATCCAGTTTCTCAAGAAACAGTCTTCATGGTGCATGGTGATACATTTTCTTTTTCTTTTTCTTTTTTTTTTTTTGAGTTGGAGTCTCACTCTGTCACCCAGACTGGAGTGCAGTGGCTGCTCCCGGACACCGCAGCCTTGCCCTGCTGGGCTCCAGCGATCCTTCTGCCTCAGCCTTCCGAGTAGCCGAAACTACAGGCACGTGCTATCACACCCGGCTAATTTTTTATTTATTGTAGAGATGAGGTCTCACCAAGTTGCCCTGGCGGGTCTCGAACCCACAGGCTCAGGCAATTCACTCACCTCAGCCTCCCAAGGCACGGGATTATAGGCTGAACCACCGAGCCTGGCATTTTATTTTCATTTTCTTTTTGTACATTGGCCCATGTCCTTCTACCTCCGTGTCAACCTTCATTAAAGTTTTGATAAAAGAGCAGTATTAGAAGTGCCCTTCCCAAGTCTTCTACCTCTGAGACACTGCGGTAGAAACAGTGGCCAGTAAGCTAGGAAGTATTTTTGTTTTTTCCAAAGGTCTTAACTGCAGAGGAATTGAAGGCTGCTCAGACATCCGTTGCTTATGGCTGTATCAAGTATGCTGACCTTTCCCATAACCGGTTGAATGACTACATCTTCTCCTTTGACAAAATGCTTGATGACAGAGGAAATACAGCTGCTTACTTATTGTATGCCTTCACTAGAATCAGGTAATTGTGGATAGACACAGCTTTTAATCTGAGTCCAGTGGAGGTATACTTAGTTATTCCAGAATTTTTTCTGACTTGTTTTTCTATGTACAAATACCACATAGCCTCTTTATCCTCTTTTAGAATTGTAAGTTATCTTGGAATTCCTAATCCTGTCCCTATTTGTTCTGGCGCATATTCTCCTACTCACTCTTGGTTTAAATACCAGGAAGAGATCAACTGACCCCCTAAAATAATTATATTCCCACTTTTAATATTATGAAATGCACTAGCTGAGGTTATCCATTTTCTCGAAGATTGTGACCTATAATAAAATACTTCATCTATTTTTATAAGAAATTCTTTTTAATTGGTGAAAGTTTCTGATTTGCACCAGTCAGTCACTTTATACTTTTTTAAGTAGTGGTGATTGCCTGATTTTTCAGGTCTATTGCACGTTTGGCTAATATTGATGAAGAGATGCTCCAGAAAGCTGCTCAGGAGACCAAGATCATTCTGGACCATGAGAAGGAATGGAAACTAGGCCGATGCATTTTACGGTTCCCTGAGATTCTGCAAAAGATTTTAGATGACTTACTTCTCCACACTCTCTGTGATTATATCTATGAGCTGGCAACTACTTTCACAGAGTTCTATGATAGCTGCTATTGTGTGGAGAAAGATCGACAGACTGGTGAGTGACTGATTCAGTGGGCGTATTGGGGCACCATCAAGCATTTGAATTGCCTGGGGGTGGTTTTCACATTTGTTTTATTCATGGAAACCACTTCTTTTTTTCCAAAAAGCTGCAGTGATTTGTTTAATACATAACAGACCAAATTTGAACCAGCACTAACAAGGGAAAAATGGAATGAAAGACAATGTGTCTTTTCAGTGGTCTTGATAATGGGAAACTGCTCTTAGACAACAGTTTAGGCCAGGCTCGGTGGCTCAGCCTGTAATCCCAGCACTTTGGGAGACTGAGCTAAGTGAATTGTCTGAACCCGCAGGTTTGAGACCAGGCTGGACAACTAGGCAAGACCTCATCTCTACAATAAAATAAAATTTTAAAAAATTTGCTGGGCATGGTAGCATGCATCTGTAGTTCCGGCTACTTAGAAGGCTGAGGCAGAATGATCGCCAGAGCCCAGCAGGTCAAAGCTGGAATGGCTGTGAGTGTGTCACTGCACTCCAGCCTGGGTGACAGAGTGAGACTCCAAGTCAAAAAAAAAAAAAAAAAAACAGTTTATATCTTTTCTTAGGCTCTCTGTCGTATTACGTAGTTATTGAAGTAGACTGAATTGATATGTTACAAGGCAAACAGGCATTTCTGACAGTCATGCCAGATAACTGAAACTTTGTTAGGAAAAAAATCTCACCAATATGATGTTAAAGTTTTCAGTTATAGTTATTTCAGTTCATGAGGCCTAGGAAAGAACTCTGAATTTTAAAAGGAAAAATAGGTGAGTTGCAGTAGTTCGTGCCTGTAATCCCAACACTTTGGGAGTCTTAGACAAGAGGATTACTTAAGCCAAGGAGTTTAAGACCAGCCTAAGCAACACAGCAAGACCTTGTCTCTATAAGAAATTGAAAAATTAGCCAGGTGTGGTGGTGCGTGCCTGTTGTCCCAGCTACTTGGGAGACTGAGGTGGAAGAATCACCTGAGCCCAGGAGGTCGAGCCTTTGGTGAGCCATGATTGTTGCCATGACACTTTAGCCTGGATGACAGAATGAGACCCTGACTCAAAACTAAATAAATAAAAGGGAAAATAAAATGTTCTCGTTCTACTTGAGGGTTAATAAAAAAATTTTTATAGTTCTAATCATTGCAGACCTTATATCTCTTATTAGTTGAAAACAGACTTCTGAAACAGAAATGCCTTTATGTTTTGAATTGTCTCTCCTTAAAATGTAAGGTGATGGTGCTTCTAGTTAAAACTCCAAAACGTTGGTGGGTTTTTGTAAAGTAAAATCCAGAAGTAACATAGATTATGTAATAATAATTTTCAAAACAAGGACAAATTAATTAATGAATATCTTTTTTTTTCATCTTCCCAGGAAAAGTGTTGAAGGTGAACATGTGGCGTATGCTGCTATGTGAAGCAGTAGCTGCTGTCATGGCCAAGGGTTTCGACATTCTGGGGATAAAACCTGTCCAGAGAATGTAATCCTTCTTAGGTTTGAACACTGTGTTTTTACCAAAGTGGCCATTAGCACTGTTTGCTTTTTTACAATCATGTGAATACAAACACAAGTAAAAAAAAAAATTACCAACTATACAACATGTGGTTCTTTATCTTTAACAATTAGAGTTCTAAAAAGAAAAAAGTCACTTTCGCAAATATGCTTATTTCTAGCTGAGCACTAGTCCTAAATGGCCTAGTACAGGCCATGGTGAGAGTTTATTGGTTCACAAGGATGTGTTTCATTCATTTTAATTAAATGAGGGATCCTATTGTTTGAGCCCTAATAGGTCCCAAGAACTGTACACACCTTCACTGCCCCATTTATTTCTTATCCCACTGTTTCTCTATACTTATCCCTGTTTTATAAGTAGCAGAACTGAGACTCCACAGAGATCTGAGACTCCACAGAGATAAGAAACTTGCCCTGGGTTGCTCAGGAACAAAATGAAAATTCATGCCTATACTCCCAAATTCAAGCTATTTCCATTTTAAGAAAAGATAACACTGACAATATAATAAACCTGAGTTCAGGGGCAGGGTACAAGAAAACTTACATGGGAAATTTTCCTGAAGTTCCAGGTGAACTCTTGGCATCTCATTGGCCATATGTCAGTCCTGGTACAAGGGAAGCTAGAAAAATGTTAATAAGCTAAGAAGAGCAGGACTGCCATGATTTGCTTAGACTAGTCAATATTCTCCTGGCCAGGCTCGGTGGCTCAGCCTGTAATCCCGCACTTTGGGAGGCTGAGGTGAGTGGATTGCCTGAGCCCGCGGGTTCGAGACCCACCTGGGCAACCTGGCGAGACCTCATCTCTACAATAAATCAAAAAATTAAGCCGGGCTCGGTGGCTCAGCCTGTAATCCCACACCTTTGGGAGGCTGAGGTGAGTGGACTGACTGAGCCCGTGGGTTCGAGACTCGCCTGGGCAGCAAGACCTCATCTCTACAATAAATCAAAAAATCAGCCAGGCATGGTAGCGCATGCCTGTAGTTCCGGCTACTTGGAAGGCTGAGGTGGAAGGATTGCTGGAGCCCAGCAGGTCGAGGCTGCGGTGGCTGGGAGTGGCCACTGCACTCCAGTCTGGGCAACAGAGTGAGACTCCAACTCAAAAAAAAAAAAAAAAAAAAAATAGCTGGGTGTGGTAGTACGCACCTGTAGTTCCAGTACTTGGAAGGCTGAGGCGGAAGGATCACTGGAGCCCAGCAGGTCGAGGCTGTGGTGGCTGGGAGCAGCCACTTCACTCCAGTCTGGGTGACAGAGTGAGACTCCAACTCAAAAAAAAAAAGATTCATCCCCTGGATTGGGATGTCTCATTTCATGAAACTAGGGTTCTTTTAGCAAGACAAGGTAGGGAGCAAGGGAAGTTGTCGGGGGAGGTCTCAGCAGTCATTGTGGAGTCAATAATTAACAATCTGCTAACACAGATTAAAAAATGAAGTGAGAATTCATGTAAAGAAACCAGCGCAATAGAAAAATGCTTTGTGAAAATGAACTGTACTTTATGTTGTTTACAAAGACCTCCAAGCTCAAAGGAACCTTACTGATGATCTTTACGAGTTATAATACTGGCTACCATTTGCACACAAACTGATATGTAGAAGACTAACACATCCACAGTAGACCACTGCTTCCTCCAACAGACACAGGGAAGCTAAGCAGTTAGCTTAGTAACTGCAAGGACAGTCTACCTAGGTTGCTGAGTGCGCTGGTCAGAAGAGTTAGGAGATTTTATACATTAAAAATGGAATTCACTAAGGTGTAGGAAATAATAGTAAAAGACTGGGAGGATGTGTTACGTCAACCAAAGGTCATGATTAGTTCATATACTGACAGATCATCTCTCAGATTCCTGAGACCATAACTGTATCTCATCTCATTTTTAAAACCTTACCTTGCCATAATTTATGGAAATATAAATGTTAGATTATATAAACAGCGTCAGAAACTTTTCCTTAGGAACTAGTAGAACCCTGATTAGCCTACTTGTAATGTACTAGCCTTTGAGAAAACAAAGCTAGCTTGACTTCAGATTATCCTTAAGTGATCTCATTCAAGTCTAAGGTCACTTGTTATGACCCTCAAGCTTGACTTTGACCTCTAAAAGAGATCAGAAGAATTTATTTTACTGTTTAATAGAAAATAGAGACAGTTTTCATATGATCCTATATTCATTTCTCCTAACAAACAGAATGATCTTTCTGTGACCTTACACTTGTCTCTGCTTTCCAGGAAATTACAATACTGATTTTATTTTATTTTTCTGAGTTGGAGTCACTCTGTCACCCAGGCAGGAGTGTAGTGGCATGTTCACGGCCACCACAGCGTCAACCTGCTGGGCTCTGGTGATCCTTCCACCTCAGCCTTCCAAGTAGCCAGAACTACAGGTGCACGCTACCACGCCTGGCTAATTTTTGATTTATTGTAAAGATGAGGTCTCGCCAAGTTGCCCAGACTGGTCTCAAACCCACAGGCTCAGGCAGTCCACTTGCTTCAGCCTCCCAAAGTGCTGGCATTACAGGCTGAGCCACCGAGCCCGGCCTCAATAATAATTTTGATAGCTCTGGACACCATAGGTTGCAAGAAATTATTACATGTTTTGCACTGTAAGAAAAACTTGACCATTTAAACTGACACAACTACATAAGTTAGAATTGTCCCTTTGCACGTGCTGAAATAAATAGTTGAGACTTTGCTTTTTAGTATTCTTCACTTCTGTGCACACTTTAAAAAGAAAATATGGCTGAAGTAAATTGGGGGAGATATTCCTAAGAAAAAAAGAAGACTCAAATTATTAAAATCAGGCATGAAATTGAGGATATTACTGTTAACCTTATTGAAGAAAAATAATTAGAAGACTATGAACAATTGTATGTCAAAAATTAGACAACCTAGATCAGCAGTCCCCCACATTTTTGGCATCAGGGACCAGTTTTGTGGAAGACAGTTTGGTTGGGGGGATGGTCATTAAGCATTCGATTCTCACAAGGAGCACGCAGCCTAGATCCCTCGCATGCACAGTTCACAATAGGATTCACGCTTCTATGAGAATCTAATACTGCTACCGATAGGACGAGTCAGAGCTCCACTCACCCACCACTAACCTGCTGTGCACCTTGGTTCCTAACACCAAGAACCGGTGTGGCCCAGGGTTTGAGGATCCCTGACCTATATGAAATGGAAAGATTCCTAGAAACATACAAACTACCAAAACTGACTCAGAAAGAAATAGACTTACATTACAAGTAAAGAGATTGAATCCGTAGTCAAAAACTTCCAACAGAGAAATCAAGGACTGGATGGTATTTCTAGCAAGTTCTACCAAACCTTGAAAGAATTAATACCAGTCCTTATCAAACTTTTCTAAAAAAAAACCAGAAGAGTGATACTAAAACCAAAAACTTCACAAGATAACACTACAGGTCAGTGTCACAGATAAGGGTGGGCACAGTGGCTCAGGCCTGCAATCCCAATGCTTTGGGAGGTCAAGCCAGGAGAATTGCTTGAGCCCAGGAGTTTGTGACCAGCCTAGACAATAGAGCAAGACCTCATCTCTCCACAAAAAAAAATTAAAAAATAATAGCCAGGCATGGTGGCATGCACCTGTAGTTCCAGCTACTCGGACTGAGATGGAAAGATTGCGTGAGCCCAGGAGGTTGAGACTGTGGTGAGCCTTTATCGTGCCACTGCATTCCAGCCTGGGTGACAGAGTGAGACTCCAACTAAAAAATAAATATGCCAAGAAGTGGAACTGTTGACTCTACATACATTTCAGCACATGTTACCAAATGGCTTCTAGGGAGAAGTGACCATGCCCCAGCCCTGGTGCAATGTGACAGACTCCTATGTCTCTGTACCCTTGCCAACACTGGGTATAGATAAGTCTGTCAGATTTGATAGTACAAGGTTAACAGTAGGGAAAACTAAGCAAAATGAAATTATTGCATCCTAACTCTGTACAAGAGAAGTATACACCATTGTTATTAAGGACTTCACAACATGGGCTGAGTTTCTACCCAGCTCAAGCAACCCATTTCCTGCTTGTTGGCTGTGAAAGTTTCACTTAATCTCTCCTCATCTTGAATTTGCCTGCCAAATGTGAGGAGGATGAGTGTTAGGGACTGAATTTTCTTCCCCAATTTAGAATTTGATTTTTAAAATTTATTTATTATTTTTTTTAAATAAGAGTCTCACTCTCGCTGGAGTGCGTGACACACTCATGGCCACTGCAGTCTTGATCTGCTGGGTTCAGGTGATCCTTCTGCTTCAGCTTTCCATATGACTGGAACTACAGGCATGTGCGACCACACCTGGCTAATTTTTTTAATTTATTGTAGAGATGAGAACTTGCCAAGTTGCCCAGGCTGGCCTCGAACCCCTGGCTCAGGCAGTCCTCTCGCCTCAGCTTCCCAATGTGCTGGGATTATAGGCATGAGCCACTGTGCCTGGCCCCCAATATAGAATAGGAGCCCTAACCCCCCCATATGACTGTAGTTGGAGATAGAGCCTTTAAGAAATTGCCGTTAAATGAAGTCATGAGAATGGGACCCTGATCCAAAAGGACTAGTGTCCTTGGAAAAGGAGAAAAAGACACTGAATATCCCCCTACACAGATAAAGTATCCCCAACACAGAAATAGCCCAAACTGAGAAAAAGATATGTGAGGACATCTCAAGGGTTCAGCTGTCTACAAGCCAAGCAGAGGGGCTCACTGGAACCCAGCCATGCTGGCACCTTGATCTTGAACTTACAGCATCTGGAACTATGGAAAACATTTCTGTTTAAGCCACCTAGTCTGTGGCATTTTGTTATGGCAGCCTGAGCAGACTAGTACAGTGAGGATGGGCCTTGTAGCCTTGGGGTTAAGGGCAGAATGTGTGAGGTTATATATGTATTTAAACCCTGGTTTTGGCCAGCCGTGGTGGCTCACGCCTGTAATCCCAGCACTTTGGGAAGCTGAGGCAGGAGGATTGCTTAAGGCCAGGAGTTCAAGACTAACCTGGGCAGCATAGCAACGCCTTGTCTCTATATTTAAAAAAAAAAAAATTATCCAGGCATAGTGGCACATGACTGAAGCCCCAGCTACTTGGGAGGCTGAGGCTGGAGGATCGCCTAAGCCCAGGTGGTAGAGACTACAGTGAGCCATGATCGGGCCACTGCACTCCGGCCTGGCTGACAGAGTGAGACTCTCACTCAAAAAAAACAAAAAACAAAACAAAACGTAAACCCTGGTTTCACCAGTTAATAGCTGAGTGACCCCTTAGACATGTTAATTAATTTATTTGTGACTACTTGGGGAGGATTAATGAGAGTGTGTGTGTGTGTGTGTGTGTGTGTGTGTGTGTGTGTGTGTGTGTGTACACACACACATATATGGTTAATATATACATAGCTTTCAAAAATGGTAGTCTGCTGTTGCTACTACAAATAACTGAGATGTCTCTGGGTAAACACGCAACAATGTTAGTTATCACTTTCAGGCTGTGTGACTTGGCTGAGAAGAGTGACTTTCCTCTCTCCAGTCATTAGCTTCCCCATCTGTTCAATGGAAGTAGTAATACCACTTCCCTGGTTCACTGTGAGGATTATAGGAAATGAAGCATTGAACTTGGTGCCAGGAACATGGGAAGAAGTCTTCCTCTTTTAGGGATATTTTAGACACCTATCTCAGAAAAATGCCTGACCAAGAAACAGCCCAGAGAGTGGCTTTTGTGAAGAACTCTAAGATCAGGCGCTGAATCACATTGCATCTTTACCCTTGCCAAGAGTGTTTTACCCTGCGCCTTGGAAAAGTGCTTCTTTCAGCCCTCTGAGCCTGATGTTTGGTTGCCTGGCATTGGGTTTGCCTGGCTGACTGCAGAAATCGTGGGAAAGTCCAGACATCGATGTAGGAGGGGACTGAAATAAGAGCAGGGATTAGGGAAGGTAGGAAGTACTTTCTCCCAGTGCTCCTGCTTAGCAAACACCTATTGGCTTTTCAAGAGGTTGTGAGCATAGTTACATACAGACATGCCAATATCTAGCAGCAAAGGCACTCTGTCAACATCATAAGCCCCTCTGCACCAGCCCTGGCTTAATGGCTTTGATAAGAGCTACTCGTTATTGAGCACCTATTGTAAGGCTCCGTAATCCTTTCAACAACCTTGCAAGTATGTTTTGTGATTCCAGTGAAGACGCAGCCAACAATTCTTAGAGCCAGGACTGACACCCTGTCTGCCTGCCTCCAGGTACATGTTTTTCCTTCTCCACTTTCTCTTCCTCTCCTCCTCTTTCTCCTTTACTACTTTTCAGATTCCTTCCTTTCCTTCTAGTCTGCCCAGACTTCAGGCCAGCCTTTGTACCCACACCAGGGGCATCGCCTATCGCCTTCGCTTCAGGGTCAAGGTTCCTATAGCCCCGTACCTTGGAGACTCAGAGGGATGCCATCTGCCTTTTCTTTGCAGGGCATAGAGCCCTGAGTAGCACACCAAGACCTACAGGCACCTGGGAGTCAAGGACTCCTGAGGACCCAGGAGTCACTGGGACAAAGTAGGTGTTTCATTGAAAAGGCTTAGCCAGGGGTTCCAGACCAGCCTGGGCAACTTGGCAAGCCCTCATCTCTGCGACAAATCAAAAAATTAGCTGGGCATGGTAGCACGCACCTGTAATTCCAGCTACTTGGAACACTGAGGCAGAAGGACCACTGAGCCCAGCAAGTCGAGGCTGCGGTGGCCATGAGCGTGCCCGCTGCACTCCAACCTGAGCGACAGAGTGAGACTCTGACTCAAAAAAAGAAAGAAAGAAAGTAAAAGGCTCATCCCTCTCAGGAAGAATAAAAAAGACATTAAAGGCAATATTTTTAAAAATACATTTTTGGTCTCCACTCCCACTGCTTCACTTACTAGCCTTAAAAAGTAATAACAGACCAGGCACAGTGGCTCATGCCTGTAACCCCAGAACTTTGGGAGGCCGAGGTGGAAGGATTGCTTGAGCCCAGGAGTGCAAGACTAGCCTAGGCAACATAGCAAGACCTCGACTCTACAAAAATAAGAATAATACTAATAAAAAGTAAAAATAGCATGTTTGGGGACTTGCATATTTTTTCAGCAAAACAATTTTGTGACCAAGGGAATTGAATAGAAGAATTCAGCTAAAGTACTATGTAGAGGCATCTGGGAGAACTTTCATAACTACACCAGACCAGCCTTTATGTAACAAAGTTGTGAGATTTCAGTCGCCATGGACCCCCGGGCTGAAGTTCATGTAACCTGAGCATGTCCAAGCATGCAATCATGGGCAGAACCTAAGTGCTGGGACTGAGGAGCAGAGACTGCATTAAACCAGGCTGGGTACGGTGGCTCATGTCTGTAATCCTAGCACTTTGGGAGGCTGAGGTGGGAGGATTGCTTGAACCTGGGCAGCATGGTGAGACCTCGTCTTTACAATAAATCAAAAAATTAGTTGGGCATGGTAGCACATGCCTGTAGTCTCAGCTACTCAGAAGGCTGAAGAAGAAGGATTGCCTGAGCCCAGCAGGTTGAGACTACGGTAGCCATGATCGTACCATGCACTCCATCCTGGGCAACTGAGTGAACTCCAACTCAAAAGAAAGAAAAGAAAATTAGCTGGGCATGGTGGTTGATTCAGTGGTTCCAGCTACCTGGAAAGTTGAGGCAGAAGGATCACCTGAGCCCAGCAGGTTGAGGCTATGGTGGTTGTGAACATGCTACTGCACTCCAAGCCTGGGTGACAAAATGAAACTCTGACTTGAAAAAAGGAAAGAAAAAAAAACTTTAATAGAAAAATCTTTTTGACACCACAGTCCCTGCCCTAGTAGCATTCCGGGGGCATTTACAGGATAGGTGCAACATGCTCAAATGGACTGAAAGTCTTGCTGGCTGACTGACGTTTCCAGGCTGTAGCATCTCTACAGACAGCTTGTTCCAAGTGACTATGCCAGAGGGTACCCAACATCAGAGCCAAGAGACAAAATTCCCTGAAGGAGTCATCAGACAACTGCTGTGGGAAAGGATGCCTCTGGTCAGAATCAAGATTGCAGACTTGGTTTGTATCAGTCCCAGACTCAACAGCATCGAGGCAGTGGGAAGAGGCCTGAGAAAGCCCCCTTGGGTTTGCATACCTTGAGGGAAGCTGGTCCTGGAGCCCTTTGCAGATTATTGGAAATAACAGCAATAACATGATAGAACTGATGGACAGTTGGGGAGCCATGGGAAGACATCTGGAGAAATTGCTGCCACTAGAACCCAGCAAGGTGGCCCACTCCAATTGCCAGTTTACAGTAGTTACTCCCAGATAATAGCTTTAAATTCGTAAAAGTGTCACACATTAGCTTTGGAGTCCGTGATGCCACCGTTCTCAGTGGATTCCATCTAATGGGATGCATGGAAAAACATGTCATTCCTTGGGTGTTTACATTCTGAAATGAACAGCAAGTAGACTGGAAGGGTCATTCCAGAAGCTCTGAACAGGGGCTTAAGTGATACTTGTATTGTGGTGAAGAAGAGTTAATGACCACATAATAGAAAGTAATAAGACAGGACAGAATGTGTCAGTAGGTGTGCTCTGTAAGACTTGTGTCCGGATTGAAGAACAGAATCATCAAAGCTATTGTAGCAGTTGGGCAGATTCTTCGGTGCTGGATCTGGTTCCCTTCCAGCAGCCTGGAGGCATGGTGGAGAGAGTCCATTGAGGGAGACTGAGCTTTAGAAGCCTGAACAAAAGCAAAGAAGAAGTTAATCAAATGTGACTGCAAACCTCCATGAAACTGCATCCCTGAGTAGAAAATATGAGTGCTCGTGTGTGCGTGTGTGTGTGCATGTATGTATTAGCTCACATGACTATGGAGGCTGGAAAGCCCAAAATCTCCAGGGCCAATGTCCCAGTTCAAAGGTTATCAGGCAGGAAGAGTTGATGTGCCAGTTCTTGAAGGCCTTTGGGTAGCATAATTCTCTCCTCCTTGGAGTGGGTCAGTCTTTTGTTTCATTTAGACCTGCAACTGGTCATATCAGGCCTACCCATGACATAGGGTGAAATCTTCTTTACTTATTCCACCAATTTGCATGTTAATCTCCTCCAAAAACACTCTCACAGAAACACCTAGAATAGTAGTTGACCAAATAAATATCTGGGCACCCCATTCCCCAGTCAAGTTGACATGTAAAATTAACCCTCACAGGGTCTGATTTGTGGGGAAACCCAAACCAAGACACCCAGCTTAGCTCATCATGTTGGAGAACATGCCTCAATGTAGCATGAGGTGGAAACCCTCACGGAGAGTATTTTATGTGAACCACTGACCTGGAGACATCTTTCCATCCTCTGACCCCTTTCATGTCCAGTGCATGGACTTCTGCCGCCAATTAAGAAGGCTCTCTAGTCCTCGGGGAAAACTAGACCTCACTTTCCATGAGTGTGAGACGGAAGAGTTGTGTCCCAGGATGGAATGAAAGCTTTGCCATGTGCACATCTAGCGGGCTCAGCACCCACTGCATGACAAGTGCTCAGATCTTCAGATGTTCTGTCTCTTTCAATTCAGCACTTAGTTTCACTAATAGGGAGGTGGGTCAGTTGCTTATACACAACTTTCCTTGGATCTGGGGTGAGCCCCAAATCCACCTGCTGTAGCCTAAACGGCCCCAGTTGTGTCGCTGTCCCTAGTGCTGACCAATGGCATCTTTGTTGCTGTCCCTGGTGCTGATCAAGGGTTCTTTTTTATGCTCGAGAAAATGCTGCAGATGGAAAGAGTGGGTTTTTGAAACATAGACTAGAATTCAAGAATGAACGTGACATTTTGGCTCCCACGGAAATGTGTTATAGGATTTAGGTTACTCACCTGTGTATCCCCATTTACATAGAATAATCAACACTTTCTGGTCAATATTCTCAGAACAGGCTGGGAGAGGTGGCTCACACCTGTAAGTCCAGTATTGAGGTGAAAGAATCACTTGAACCCAGGGGTTTGAGACCAGCGTTGACAATATAGCAAGAACCCCCCCCCCAAAAAAAAATTAGTTGTGCTTGGTGTGCACACCTGCAATCCCAGCTACTCGGGAGGCTGAGGTGGAAGGATCACCTGAACCCAGGAGGTCGAGGCTATGGTGGCGACAGAGATTCCAACTCAAAAAAAAAAAAAAGTATAGGAATGCTATGTGTCTTCTCTGAGTATCTGTACCGATTTGCATGCCCACCAATTTTGAACAAGAAGATCGTTGCCACTCTCAGACATGAAAGAAAAACAAGAGAACAAAATATGTGTGCATTTTATTGTATGTAAACAATATCTCAATAAAAAGATTGACCAGGCTGGGCTCGGTGGCGCAGCCTGTAATGCCAGCACTTTGGGAGATCGAGGCGAGTGGCCTGCCCGAGCCCGCGGGTTTGAGACCAGCACAGGCAACTTGGCAAGACCTCATCTCTACAATAATTTTTTTAAAAAAATTAGCCGGGCGTGGTAGCGCGCGCCTGTAGTTCCGGCTACTTGGAAGGCTGAGGCGGAAGGAAGGATCGCCGGAGCCCAGCAGGTCGAGCCTGCGGTGGCCGTGAGCCTGTCACTGCACTCCAGGCTGGGCGATGGATTGAGACTCCAACTCAAAAAAAAAAAAAAGATTGACCAAAAGAAATATGTAAAAATTTAAATTAAAAGGCGAATGCTTATAGAGCACCTGGCAGGCACCATGGTTGGGTGTGGATTTCAAGCGTGTGGATTTCAAGCCAGACCTTTGAGGGAGGTTCCGTTTTGCAGAAGGGATGTCGGAGACACGGATTAAGAAGCTTGCCCAGATGCGGACGGGTGGACCTCCTGAGACCACGCAGCTAGCCAGTGGCAGGGACTGAAGCCCACGCTTGCCTCCCCCTCCCGCGCAGGGACGCCTCCGTCCCGCGGCCCCGGGCGGCGCAGGGGTCCCGGGGACCCGCGGGGGGCGGAGGGGCGGGCCGCGACGGCGCGGGCTGCGTCTGCGCGGGTGGGAGCGGGGCTTCCGGGGCGGCAGGGTCGCCCGGCGGGAGTGATGCAATCACGCCCGTCGCGGCGTCAAGGCGGCTCCGGGGAGGCGGGGCTGCGGTGGCGCCGCTCCCCCGCCGCCGCCAGCCTTCGCCCCGCCGGGCCAGCCGCCAGGGCCCCCGCAGAGCCGCGGCCGCCGCCCGGGGTCGCCGGAGGCCGCTGCGACCTCCCGGAGCCGCCGGGGACCCGTGGCAAGCGCCGCCGGCGCCCCTGACGCCCGCGCGCCGGGGCGCGCCATGAGGCCGGCGAGCGCGCGCGGGGGCCGCGGGGGCTGGGGCGGGGGCTGGGGCGCGGGCAAGGGCGGCGACGGCGGCGGCGGCGCGGGCGGCAAGGGCGGCTTCGGGGCGCGCGCGCGCGGCTTCGGCGGCGGCCGGGGCCGGGGCCGCGGCGGCGGGGACGCGCGGGACCGCGGCGGCGGCGGGCAGCGGCGGGGCGCGCCGGCCAAGGGCCGCAGCCGCCGCCGCAGGGGCGCGCTGGCCGTGTCGGTGGAGCCGCACCGGCACGAGGGCGTCTTCATCTACCGCGGCGCCGAGGACGCGCTGGTCACGCTGAACATGGTGCCCGGCCAGTCGGTGTACGGCGAGCGGCGCGTCACGGTGACCGAGGGCGGCGTGAAGCAGGAGTACCGCACGTGGAACCCGTTCCGCTCCAAGCTGGCGGCCGCCATCCTGGGCGGCGTGGACCAGATCCACATCAAGCCCAAGGCCAAGGTGCTGTACCTGGGCGCGGCGTCGGGGACCACGGTGTCCCACGTCTCCGACATCATCGGGCCCGACGGCCTGGTCTACGCCGTCGAGTTCTCCCACCGCGCGGGCCGCGACCTGGTCAACGTGGCCAAGAAGCGCACCAACATCATCCCGGTCCTGGAGGACGCCCGGCACCCGCTCAAGTACCGCATGCTCATCGGGATGGTGGACGTGATCTTCGCCGACGTGGCCCAGCCCGACCAGTCCCGCATCGTGGCCCTGAACGCCCACACCTTCCTGCGCAACGGGGGCCACTTCCTCATCTCCATCAAGGCCAACTGCATCGACTCCACCGCCTCGGCCGAGGCCGTGTTTGCTTCCGAGGTGAGGAAGCTGCAGCAGGAGAACCTGAAGCCCCAAGAGCAGCTGACCCTGGAGCCCTACGAGAGGGACCACGCCGTGGTCGTCGGGGTCTACCGGCCCCTTCCCAAGAGCAGCAGCAAGTAGGCCCGGCCCGGCTCCCCTGCGTGTCCCCAGGACTGTGCTGTCTTCGCTGTTATTCTGGATGGTTGCTCTGTGTGCGTTTTGTTCTGTTGCTTTTCTATTAAATGGCGTCAAGACACGTGCCCATCTGTGTGGTGGTGCCAGGCTAGATTGCTGCGGTAACAATGAATCCCCAAGTTCAAGGGGCCTCAAACAGCCCATCCAGTAACGGCTGGGTAGCTGTGCTCTTTCTAATCCCTCGGAGGCCTGACCACCTGGGCCCATTTTCACACATCCTTCCTCTATAACAAGGGCAGGGGAAAGAGGGCAGGGGAAAGAGACCCGGAAAATTGCTAATGAGCTTTTATCCATGCATTTATTTATTTTTGTAGATACAGGTCAGGCTGTACTGCCCAGGCTGATCTTGAACTCCTGGCCTCAAGTGATCCTCCTGCCTCAGCCTCCCAGAGTGCTGGGATTACAAGTGTGAGCTACCACACCTGGCGCCAATGAGTTTGTATTTACTTTTACTGTGTATTTATTTGAGACAGTGTCTTGCTGTCACCCAGGCTGGAGTACAGTGGTGTAATTATGGGTCACCACAGCCTCAAACTCCTGGGCTTAAGGATCCTCTTGTCTCAGCCTCCCAAGTAGCTGGGACTACAGGCATGTCCCATTATGCCCGGCTAATTGGTGGTGGTTGTTTTTTTACACCCCCCCCACCGCCCCCACTTGATTTTTTGTGGAAATGGGGTCTCACTATGTTGCCCAAGCTGGTGTTGAACTCCTGACATCAAGCAATCCTAGGAACAGATGGGGCACTTCTGTTCACCCTGGCCAACCCTGACTCCAGGGGAGGGTACAGGATATTGATGGACAGTGGTTTAGTCAAACATACCTGATCCGTCTGACTCAAAGCAAGGGTCTTAACTACAATAAGGTTTCCGTCCTTTACTCTTAAACGAAGCCCTTTTTGTATTCACAATTACATTTGATCATCACGCCAGCCCTGAGATGACTTTGGTACCGTTTCCTTATCACGTGTTAAGCAACAGGGTTTCTGAAGGTAAACTGATTTCCCAAGCTTACAAAGCCAGTGAGGAGGGAGAACTGAAACGTCAGCCTTTGGGGCTCTAAGTCCAGCGCTGTTCCCTCAGCACCAGTGGGACCTTGGGTCTTCCCCTACCCCCCCGTGGCGTGCATGGGGGCAGGGCTTTGTGGCCTCGTGGAGTTCTTTCTCCCCAGCCCCCTGGGATACCCCTTTCTTGGTTTTTACAATAGCAAAACAAGGCAGGAGGACAGGATGTGGGTCCACCTAGCAGGCTGTCCCCACTGCTGGGCATAACATACCCAAGGTGGCATCACCAGGTTTGCAAAACAGCCAGACACATTACTCCCAGAAAGCGACTGTGTCCGCAGGGCACTTCCTGCAGACCCCAAGACGTGGGACTCAGTGTGTGGGATTCTGGCTCTCTGAACCAGCCCAAAGGGAGCACAAGCGTGAGCAGTCCCAGGAGAGCTGGGAATGCCCCAAAGCCTGGCAAGTTCCTCCGGACTAGACCTTAGAAAGGCCTTCCATTTGTTCTTTTTTTTTTTTTTTTGAGTTAGAGTCTCACTCTATCGCCCAGGCTGGAGTGCAGTGGTACACTCACAGCCACTGCAACCTCCACTGCAGCCTCAGCCTTCCAAGTAGCTGAAGCTACAGGTACATGCCACCACACCTGGCTTATTTTTCTATTTGTTGTAGAGACGAAGTCTCACCAAGTGGTCCAGGCTGGTCTCGAACCCGTGGGCTCAGGCAGTCCTCTCGCCTCTGCCTCCTAGGCGTGAGCCACCGTGCCCAGCCAAGGCCTTTCATTTATTCATGCACTCAAATACTCCAGAAATCCCCATTGCCAAGTGCTAAAGCCATCAGCATCTATTCTGGGAATGACAGCTCACTAGCACATCGTTCTGGGGGTAGGGAGTCACCTTCCAAAAGAGGTCCACACAATCCTTGGTTCATATTCTGACAAAGACATCATTTCCTGTGCGTGTATTACACATCAGGTGCTTCCATGCACCTTGATTGACTCCATCCTCACAAACACCGGCGGGAGGCAAGTGCTGTCACCCCCATCTCACAGGTGCAGAAACCGAGGCTCAGGAAAGTGATGAATCAGCCAAGGTAGTGTAGCTGAAAAGGGGGAGAGCTGGGGTTCTGGAGCAGAACTGTATCCCTTCTTTAAATCAGCTAAATTAAAACCAGACACTCTAGGGGAAGGCCTGACATTGGTATTTTTATGTTTTCCAGGTGATTCGAATGTGCAGCTGAGCTGAGGGCCACTATTTAAAACCCTATATATATATTTTTTTCTTTTTTAGAGACAAGGTCTAACCCTGCCACCCAGGCTGGAGTACAGTGGCACAATTATGGCTCACTGCAGCCTCAAACTCCTGGACTCTAGCAATCCTCCTGCCTCAGCCTCCCAAGTAGCTGAAGCTACAGGTGCACAACACTAAACTCAAGTTAGTTTTTAAAATTTTTTTGTAGAGATAGGGGTCTTGCTAATGTTGCCCAGGCTGGTCTTGAACTTCTGGCCTCAAGCAATCCTCCTCTTACCTGGGCCTTCCAAAGTGCTAGCATTACAGGCATGAGCTAAAACCCTGTATTATTTTTGTCATCGACTGGGAAAGGCAGATTTAGGACAGTACTTTGAATAACTAGAAGACAATAGCTTAGTATTTCTAGTACTTGCAGCCTTGGTGACAGCAGGAATGCTCCCCAAGATTCCAACGAGGACGATGGGCGAAGTCAGTGGCAGCCAGCAACATTAATGGTGCTCCTATTCCTTGGGCACCTGGCTGTGCCTGCACCTGATCCTGTGTGTCAGGGAGAGAGCTGCGCGGACAGCTGTCGGAGAAGCCAACACAGCAACAAGCCTCCCGTGCAAGAGTTAAGTCTCCAGCCACTGTGACGGCAGAAGCAAGAGTCTGAAGCCAGGGACAGCACGACTTCCTCTGCTCCACTTTCTCCCCATGGAAGGGCACACTGCCAAGAGCTAGGCAGACCCCTGCAGTCAGGGTCATCTCAGTGTCAAAGGATCCCCCAACAAAAGACCCTGGCGGCTTCCTGGACCCTGAGTTAGGGAGCTGAGAGGGGGAAGGGCCGGGAGTAGAAAAGCAGTGATTGGGGAACAGTGTGCTGTTAGTCTGTTCTGTCTTGCTATGAAGGAGTACCTGAGGCTGGGGAAATCTTTTATTTATTCATTTCTTTTGAGTCAGAGTCTCACTCTGTTGCCCAGGCTGGAGGGCAGTGGCACGCTCCCAGTCACCGCAGCCTCGACCTGCTGGGCTCCGGCGATCCTTCCGCCTCAGCCTTCCGAGTAGCTGCAACTACAGGCGCGCACCACCATGCCCAGCTAATTTTTTGATTTACTGTAGAGACGAGGTCTTACCACGTCTTGAACCCCTGGGCTCAGGCAATCCTCTCACCTCGGCCTCCCAAAGTGCTGGAATTATAGGCTGAGCCACCATGCCCAGCCAGGCTGGGGAATTTATAAAGAGAAGGGGTTAAATTTGGCTCACGGTTCTTCAGACTGTACAAGGAGCATGTTGCCAGCATCTGCTGGGCTTCTGGTGAGGCCTCAGGAGGCTTACAGTCATGGCAGAAGGCAAAGGGTGAGCAGGTGTGTCGAATGGCAGAAAAGAAGCAAGAGAACCCCCTCCCTTTTTTTTTTTTTTGAGTCGAGATCTCACTCTGTTGCCCCAGGCTGAAGGCTGGAGTGCAGTAGCACCATCACAGCTCACCACAGCCTCGACTCCTGGACTCAGGTGATCCTCTTGCCTCAGCCTTCTGAGTAGCTGGGACTACATGTGCGTGACACCATGCCTGATTAGTTTTGTTTTTTCTTTTTAGTTGGAGTCTCACTCCGTCGCCCAGGTTGGGGTGCAATGGCACACTCACGGCCACCCCAGCATCGACCCGCTGGGCTCCGGCGATCCTTCCGCCTCAGCCTTCCAAATAGCCGGAACTACAGGTGTACGCTACCACGCCCGGCTAATTTTGTGATTTATTGTAGAGATGAGATCTCACCAAGTTGCCCAGGCTGATCTTGAACCCGTAGGCTCAGGCAATCCCCTCACCTCGGCCTCCAAAAGTGCTGGGATTACAGGCTTGAGCCACCAGGCCCGGCCCAGGCTTGTCTTTATAAAATAACCAGTGCTCACATGAACTATCAAAGTGAGAACTCACTCATTGCTAGGGAAGGGTACCAAGTCATTCTTGAGGGATCCCCCCATGACACCAACATCTCCCACCAGGCCCCACCTCCAACATTGGAGAGCACATTTCAACAAGAGATTTGGAGGGGGAAGAACATCCAAACTTTATCCAGTGTCTTCAAGTTTCTCCCGTCTTGATGGCCTCTGCCCAGGCCTCAGATAACGAGTGAAGCCAGCGTATGACGGTGGAGATGGGGAGGGACTGGGAGGGCTGAATCCTTGACTGCAACCCCCTTCGGAGCCTGCAGTTCACTAGCTGTGCACCCAGTCGACTGCAGGCAGGGCAGTCTTCCCCCAAGGCCGACCAAGGAAAGCCTTTGTCACTGCCTTTGGTCAAGCCTAGAAAAATCACACTGTGGCTGGGTGCAGTGGCTCACACCTATAATCCCAGCACTTTGGGAGACTGAGATGGGAGGATTGCTTGAGCCCAGGAGTTTGAGACCAGCCTGGGCATCATAGCGAGACCTCGTCCTACCAAAAATTTAAATTAGCCAGGCATGGTGGCTCCCACCTATAGTCCCACCTACTCGGGAGGCTGAAGCAAGAGAATTGCCTGAGGCCAGCAGGTCAAGGCTGCAATGGGCCACGATCATGCCACTACACTCCAGCCTAGGCCACAGAGTGAGATCCCGACTCAAAAAAGAAAAAGAATCACAATTAGGTGTTTAACCACGAGCCGGACTCCTCAACGTTCACCTCTTCACCCAGACTCTAGGTAGGAGCTCCCAATATTCACGCTGGTTTGACTGGGAGTTTGGTCTCTTGAGTAAAAGCATTTCTGAACCTCTCTCTAAAATCTCACCTCTCATTTTGCACTTATTTCTCATGTTGGCAATTTCCGTTCCCTCATGGCCACCAAGCCCACATCTATTGCTGAAGGCACTTCCCTCCCCCTGCCTCCAGCCTGGCCTCCGCTTCCTGCCCGGAGCACTCAAGTGTCCGAAAACACAGTGCAAGAACTCTGGCTGCTTGCAATAGCCCTTGTGCCCAGCAGAGTTTTCTATCTCTGCCCCACAGTGAAGCTTCCAGAAGCACTGGACAAGAAGGGCTGAGGAAGATGCTTGAGGTCATTTTCTTTCTTTCTTTCTTTTTCTTTCTTTCTTTCTTTCTTTCTTTCTTCCTTTCTTCCTTCTTCCTTCCTTCCTTCCTTCCTTCCTTCCTTTCTTCCTTCCTTCCTTCCTTCCTTTCATCAGAGTCTCACTCTGTCACCCAGGCTGGAGGACAGTGGCACCATAGCCTCGACCTGCTGGGCTCAGGCGATCCTTCTGCTTCAGCCTTCCAAATAGCCAGAACTACAGGCACGTGCTACCACACCCGGCTAATTTATTTTTATCTTTATTGTAAAGACAAGGTCTCACCATGTTTCCCAGGCTGGTCTCGAACCCATGGGCTCAGGCAATCCTCTCACCTCGGCCTCCCAAAGTGCTGGGATTATAGGCATGAACCACCATACCTGACCCGAGTTTGTTTTCATGGAGAACATCAGCTTTCTTACCTCTTCCTGTCATTTTAATCTCCCACCCAAACCTCCTTCCTTCCCACTTATTTTTCCACCTCACTGTCTGGAAGAGCCCCAAGAACAGCAGTTATTTAACCCCCTGAGGAAGTCCAACCCACGGATCCACCATCCTCCCATCATTCTTTCACCTTGTTTCCCATCGTCCTCATCTCCCTTCTTCTGTGGCTGAGATTTTACAGCCCCTCATTATAATCACCTCCTTACACAATTCCTTGTCCCTCTCTCCCTTCATTTCTGCTTGCGAACTGGTCAATTTTTTTCTGAAACGACCTCTTTCCTGGAGTATATCATCAAACGGAAACAAAGCGGCCAGAACAGGCAATGAAACTTTGTTTTGCAACTTCTCCCAAGACTCCAGTTCATCGGTACATTACCTGCCTTCCATGTTACCAGCTTTATCACTTCACAACACAAATCACCATCCTTCCATCCTCTGTTACCAGCTTCTTTGCCGACTCCTACCAGGCCCTTACCCCATGGCACATTGTTGAGGTCTCTGTTACACAGTGGCATTCCATCTCTGGTACCAACTTCTGTATCAGTTAAGGTAGGCCAGGATAGTCTGCGGTAACAATCCCCACACATCTGTGGCCTAAAAGAACAAAGTTCCGCCGGGCTCGGTGGCTCAGCCTGTAATCCCGCGCCTTTGGGAGGCTGAGGTGAGTGGATTGCCTGAGCCCGCGGGTTCGAGACCCGCCTGGGCAGCGAGACCTCAACTCTACAGTAAATCAAAAAATCAGCCAGGCGTGGTAGCGAGCACCTGTAATTCCGGCTACTCAGAAGGCTGAGGCGGAAGGATCGCCGGAGCCCAGCAGGTCGAGGCTGCGGTGGCCGGGAGCGGCCACTGCACTCCAGTCTGGGTGACAGAGGGAGACTCCAACTCAAAAAAAAAAGAACAAAGTTCTTCTTCACACCACAGACCTTCATTCTGTGGTGAGGGAGTGAGGAGGAAGGGGTCTTATTAATTCTAGTCATTTAGGGATCCAGGATGACAGAGAAGCTGCCATCTTGAATGATGCTGTCTTCCTTCTAGAGGAAAAAAAGAATGCTGGAAGGTCTCGGACAGGTGATTAAGTGCTCCAGCCAAAAGGTGGCACACACCATTTCCTATCACGACTCTCACTAGTAGCCAGAACTAATCATATGAACCTACTCCCTCAACCACGAGGGAGCCAGGAAGCACCATCCTGTAGCTGAAAAGTGGAAGACTGAAAACCTCTGCTGAACAACGTTCCTGACCACTGCAAGAAGACACTGTCATCAGCCCCACTTTGCATGTCATAAGGCACAGGTTAAGAAATTTACCTGACGGAGGACTGCTTGAGTCCAGAAGTTCGAGGCTGCACTGAGCTATGATCATGCCACAGCACTCTAGCATGGACAACAGAGTGAGATCCTGTCTCAGAAAAAAGAAATAAATTTTCCTGAGATCTTATGCCTAGTCAAGTCAGAGTAGGATTTGAACACATGCCCCAGGATACTTGCTTTTAACCACAACAGCCTCTCAATCTGTAAATATGTGGATTTAAAATGAATCTTCTTGTTACCATCATGTAACGTAATTGTGGTGTCCTTTGAGAATATGGTCTTATTTTCTGAAATTTGTTAAAAATTTCTGGCCCATACATGATTAATTTTTGTAAATATTCTCTGTGTACTTTACGCTTATTGTTGGATGAAGAATTCAATATATGTTCATCAGATCAAACTAAACTGTAGTGTACAAATCTACTTTTTGCTCATTTTTTTGTTTGCTTGACCTAAAAGTAACTGAGAGTTGTTGAGCTCTCTCACTGTGACAGCATTTTCCTGTCTTAAAGTTTCATCACTTTTAGCTTTATTTTCTGGTTATGTTATTTATTGCATAAGTATTTTTAAAATATGTCTTCTTGGTTAATTTAATTTTTATAATTATACAATGACTCCATTCCTAATATTGGCTTTGTCTTCAAGTTTTGTTTTGTTTTGTTTTTATTTTTAAAAATGTTTATTTTTATTTTCTGTAGAGACAGGGTATTGCTATGCTGCCCAGACTGGTCTTATACTCTTGGCATCAAACCAATCCTCCTGCTTCAGCTTCCCATGGAGTTACAGGTGTAACCCACTGTGCCCAGCCTAAATTTATTTTTCTTGATGCAGCTACATAAGCTTTGCTTGGTGTAGTGTTTGCCCAATCTATCTTTTTTGAATTCTTTGATTTTAGGCCAGGCGTGTTGGCTCACGCCTATAATCCCAGCACTTTGGGAGGCCGAGGTGAGAGGATTACTTGAGCCCACTGGTTTGAGACCAGCCTGGACAACTTGGTGAGACCTCATCTCTACAATAATCCAAAATATTAGCTGGGCATGGTGGTGCATGCCTGTAATTCCAGCTACTTGGAAGGCTGAGGTGGGGGATCACCTCTGCCCAGCAGGTTGAGGCTGTGGTGCCGTCAGCTCACTGCTGCACTCCAGCCTGGGCGACAGAGTGAGACTCTGACTCAAAAAAAAAAAAAAATCTTTGATTTCAAATTGTCCAGGTCCTTTTACTTTAGTTAATGTCTATTATAAAACACATTTAGAGTAGGCACAGTGGCTTATGCCTGTAATCCTAGCACTTAGGAGGCTGAGGTGGGAAGATTGCTTGAGGTCAGGAGTTTGTGACCAGCCTGGGAAATATAGTGAGATTCTCATCTCTAAAAGAAAAAAAAATTTTAATTTAAAAATAAAAATAGAAGCATATATGTTTTTATTTTAAACCCAATCAGACAGTCTTCTTTCATTAGCAAGTTTGGTTAATTTATATTTATTGTGTTTATGGAAATATTTGCATTTTCTATGTTTTATTATTTGCTTATATTGTCCTTATTCTGTACTGATTGTTCTTTCTTTCTTTCTTTTTTTTTTTTTTTGAGATGGAGTCTCACTCTGTCACCCAGACTGGAGTGCAGTGGTGCAGTGGCATGCTCCAGGCTACTGCAGTGTCAACCTGCTGGGCTCCGGCGATCCTTCTGCCTCAGCCTTCCAAGTAGCTGGAACTACAGGTGTGCGCTACCACGCCCAGCTAATTTTTTATTTATTGTAGAAGGAGGGCTCGCCAAGTTGCCCAGGTGGGACTCAAACCCGCAGGCTAATGCAATCCACTCGCCTCAGCCTCCCAAAGTGCTGGGAATACAGGCTGAGCCACCGAGCCCGGCCCGATTGTTCTTTCTTACTTGAACGCTATAACCTAATTATTTTTGTTTATTTATTTGGATAACATTCTGAGCCATATGCCATTTGACCAACAGGGAGAGCGTTTTTTTGGTTTTTTTTTTTTAAAGCACTGGGGTGGTTGAGGATACCTAGGGTTGTGTGTTGGTTCTGTTAATAACTTGGTGTGTTATTATCCAGGACAGTCTAGCTGACTTCTCTGGACTTTTTCCCTCCCTGTAAAATCTGAAGTTTGAATCTGCAGTTTGTGAGATTCCTTCTAACTCTTGGATTCTCTGGTCCCAAACTTAACTGGCTCTTAATGTGTAAAAAGTCCTAAGGCACCTCTAATCTGAAGTTTGCTCTTAGACTGAAAGTCTCTAAGATTCAGGATAGTTGGGTATGATGATGCATGCCCGTAGCCCCAGTTACCCAGGAGTTCCAGCATCCTGGGCAACATAGTGAGACCTCAACTCTAAAAAAAAAAACATTCTGCTGGGCACCATGGCTCACACCTGTATTCCCAGCACTTTGGGAAGCTGGGACAGGAGGATGGCCTGAGTCCACAGTTTTGAGACCAGCCTGGGCAACATGGCAAGACCTCGTCTCTACAGTAAATCTTTAAAAAAATAAGCTGAGCCGGGCTTGGTGGCTCAGCCTGTAATCCCATGCCTTTGGGAGGCTGAGATGAGTGGATTGCCTGAGCCCGTGGGTTCGAGACCCGCCTGGGCAGCAAGACCTCATCTCTATAATAAATCAAAAAATCAGCCGGGCGTGGTAGCGCATGCCTGTAATTCCAGCTACTAGGAAGGCTGAGGCGGAAGGATCGCCAGAGCCCAGCAGGTCGAGGCTGCGGTGGCCGGGAGCGGCCACTGCACTCCAGTCTGGGCGACCGAGTGAGACTCCAACTCAAAAAAAAAAACAAAAAACCTGGACATGGTGGTGCACGCCTGTAGTTCCAGCTACTTGGAAGGCTGAAGTAGAAGGATTTCCTGAATCCAGCAGGTCGAGGCTGCAGTGGTCGTGAGCATACAATTGCACTCCAGCCTGGGTGACAGAGTGAGACTCTGACTCAAAAGAAGAAATAAAGATTCAAAATGGCCTTCCTTTCTTTACAACATTGAGAAGATTTCAGACTAAAGTAGCATAATGGAAATGGATCCAAGAAAAACCAGAATGTCAATAATTTCGTTTTACTTGTGTGCCCAGAATGGATAAAATCATAAATCTCATAATCAGGGTCAGGAGAGAGTTGGATATGTTGACTCAAGTATAAGTGGCTATTTTGTATCTTTTAGAAAAAGCTGTATTAAGGTATAATCAATGTACAATACACTTCACATATTTAAAATAGACGAATGGATGAGCTTTAACATATACCCTCTAGCGAAACCATTGCAGTGAAGATAATGAATTTAACCATCATACCCACAAGTTCTTCCTGCTCCTTTGTGGTCTCTGACTCCCTCCAACCCCTGGACCCACACCATGACAAACAAAAAAGGACAGTCTTTTCAACAAATGAAACAACTGTACACATGTATGCAAAAACAAACAACTACATCCTAGACCCTTACTTCATGCCATACACAAAGACTGACTGAATCATAGACCTAAACATAAAACTATTTTATCTATTATTCACTGAGAATATGTGGAGGAATATAAACTAAAACTAGGTTGGGCATGGTGGCTCATGCCTATAATCCCAGCACTTTGGGAGGCTGAGGTGAGAGGGCTGCCTGAGCCCACGGGTTCGAGACCAGCCTGGGCAACTCGGCAGGACCTCATCTCCACAATAAATCACAAAATTAACTGGGCGTGGTGGCATGTGCCTGTGGTTCCAGCTACTTGGAAGGCTGAGGCAGAAGGATCGCCGGAGACCAGCAGGTCAAGGCTGCGGTAGCCATGAGCGTGCCACTGTACTCCAGACTGGGCGGCAGAGTGAGACTACAAAAAAAAAAAAAAAAAAACCCAAACAAAAAAAAACTAAGCCGGGCTCGGTGGCTCAGCCTATAATCCCGTGCCTTTGGGAGGCTGAGATGAGTGGATTGCCTGAGCCCGCGGGTTCGAGACCCGCCTGGACAGCGAGACCTCATCTCTACAATAAATCAAAAAATCAGCCGGGCGTGGTAGCGCATGCCTGTAATTCCGGCTACTCGGAAGGCTGAGGCGGAAGGATCGCCGGAGCCCAGCAGGTGGAGGCTGCAGTGGCCGGGAGCGGCCACTGCACTCCAGTCTGGGTGACAGAGTGAGACTCCAACTTAAAAAAAAACAAACTAAAACTAAAACTGAAACTAAACCACAAATTGCCTAGAATAAAAGAGGAGAAAATACTCATGATCCTGAGTAGTCAAAGATTTCTTCAGACACAAAAAGTATAAACCATAAAAAATATCAGAAAATGGACTTTGACAAAATAACTTAAAGCTTTGCTCCTCAAAATAATAAATATATATTTTTGAGTCGGAGTCTCACTCTGTCCAGCCAAAATAATATTAAGAAAATTAAAAAACTGTCGAACTCAGTGGCTCAGCCTGTAATTCTGTGCTTTGGGAGGCCGAAGTGAGTGGATTGCCTGAGCCCACGGGTTTGAGACCTCATCTCTACAATAAGTCAAAAAGTTAGCCGGGCGTGGTAGTGCGCACCTGTATTTGGAAAGTTGAGGCGGAAGGATCGCCAGAGTCCAGTAAGTCGAGGCTGCAGTGGTCGGAAGCGGTCACTGCACTCCAGTATGGGCGACAGAGTGAGACTTCAACTCAGAAAAAAATAAAATAAAATAAAATAACTGCTTAAGCCCAGGATTTTAAGCCCAGTCTTGGCAACATAGCAAGACCTTGTCTTTACCAAAAAAATTGAAAAATTAGCCAGGCATGGTGGTGTGTGCCTGTAGTCACAGCTACTGAGAGGCTGAGGTGGGAGGATCGCTTGAGCCCAAGAGGTCGAGACTGTGGTCAGCCATGATTATGCCACTGCACTCCAGCCTGGCGGACAGAGTGAGACCCTAACTCAAAGAAAGAGAGAGAGAAAAGAAAGGAGAAAGGGAGAAAGAAAGAGTAAAGAAAAGACACAAACTTAGAAAATATACAAACATATCCAGCAAAGCCTTCAAACTGGACTATATATATATATATATATATATATTTTTTTTTAGTTGGAGTCTCACTCTGTCGCCCAGACTGGAGTGCAGCGGCCGCTTCTGGCCACCGCAGCCTCGACCTGCTGGGCTCCGGTGATCCTTCCGCCTCAGCCTTCCGAGTAGCCAGAATTACAGGCATGCGCTACCATGCCCGGTTGATTTTTTGATTTATTGTAGAGATGAGGTCTCGCTGCCCAGGTGGGTCTCGAACCTGCGGGCTCAGGCAATCCACTCACCTCAGCCTCTCAAAGGCACGGGATTACGGGCTGAGCCACCGAGCCTGGCTTATATATATATATATTTTTAAAACTCTTACAACTCAATAATAAGACAATTCAATTAAAAATGGGCAGAAAATTTGAAGCCTTTTTTTTTTTTTTTTTTTTTTTTTGAGTTGGAGTCTCACTCTGTTGCCCAGGTTGGAGTGCAGTGACACTTCTCACAGCCACCTCAGCGTCAACCTTCTGGACTTCAACAATCCTTCCGCCTCAGCCTTCCGAGTAGCTGGAAATACAGACACGCGCTACCCCGCCCAGCTATTTTTTATTTTATTGTAGAGACAAGGTCTCACTGGGTTGCCCAGGATGTCCTTGAACCCATGGGCTCAGGCAATCCACTTGCCTTGGCCTCCCAAAGTGCTGGGATTACAGGCTGAGCCACTGACCCCGGCCTGAAGTCTTTACAAAAGAAGACATATGTGAAAGATCAATAAGCATCTGCAAAGATGCACATCATCAATAATTAAATAAAAGCAAATTAAAACCACAGACAGATACCCCTCCACACATGTAAGAATGACTAAAATTAAAAAGACTGACTACCAGTTGTTGCCATGGATACAGAGCAGTGGCACTCTCAAATATTGCTAGTGGGAAGTAAAATGGAACCTCTTTGGAAACTGTTTTCCAGTTTTTAATATTTTTTATTATATTTTACTTTTTCGAGACAGAGTCTCGCTCTGTTGCCTAGGCTGGAGTGCAGTGGTGCCATCATAGCTCACTGCAGCCTCAAACTCCTGGGTTAAAACAATCCTCCCGTCTCAGCCTCTCAAAGTGCTGGAATCACCAGTGTGTGATCGCACAGACCATTTTGCCTGGCCTAGCTTATTGTTATACAATAACTGTACAATTCAGCAGTTCCACTATTTATCCCACAGAAAAAACATGTGTCCACCCAGAGATGTGTATGTAAACATAATAAGTAAATGGGTAAGCAAATTGTGGTATATTCACCCAGTGGAATATTATTCAGCAGTAATAAGGAATGAACTACTGATACATACAACAAATATGTGACCTCACCATATCATGCTGCGAAAAAACAGTCAGACACAAGGGTACACACTTTAGCAAATCTATGGGCCCAGAAAGTAGATAGTAGAAAATAAAAGTCCAGAACTGGAAGGGTCAGGGAGACTGGGGATACATAATAGTATTTGACCCACTCATGTGAAAACTCCAGAAAAAAAAAATTCAATTGAGTGACAGAAAGCAAATCAGTGATACCTGGGATGGAGATGGGAGGGAATTGACTAGAACTGGAGACCAAGGGAACTTGGAATGATGGAAATATCTTGGAGTGGCCGTTACATGGGTATGTACATTTATCAAACTTATTTGAATGTATGATTAAAATATTATTGTATTTAAGCCATACCTCAATATAGTTGATTATAAACGGGGCCCAAATCAAAACTAAACAAAAGCCGGGCTCGGTGGCTCAGCCTGTAATCCCGCGCTTTGGGAGGCCGAGGTGAGTGGATTGCCTGAGCCCACGGGTTCGAGACCCACCCGAGCAACTTGGTGAGACCTCATATCTACAACAAATCAAAAAATCAGCCGGGCGTGGTAGCTCACGCCTGTAGTTCCAGCTACTTGGAAGGTTGAGGGGGAAGGATCGCCGGAGCCCAGCAGGTCGAGGCTGTGGTGGCCAGAAGTGGCCACTGCACTCCAGTCTGGGAGACAGAGTGAGATTCCGACTCAAAAAAAAAAAACTAAACAAAAATCATTGAGTAGTTACAAATAAACTAAAATCATTTTTTGAAATATTAAACTATTGTCCTAAAACCCTGAAAAGCTATTTTAGGACATCTGAAAACATGAGGTATCAGAATATTTTATCCAAACTATCAATATATGATAATAGTTAAAATAACCCTTACATAACATGTATAGTAGTCCCTCTGCATCTATGGGAAATTGGTTCCAGGATCCTCCACGAATGTTAAATTCACAAATGCTCAAGTCCATTATTTAAAATGGCGTAGTATTTTCATATAACCTACTCATCCTCCCATGTGTTTTATTTTATTTGTGTATTTCTTTCTTTTGAATCGGAGTCTTACTCTGTCGCCCAGGCTGGAGTGCAGCAATCCTCCCGCCTCAGCCTCTCAAAATGCTAACAGCCACCGCAGCCTCGACCTGCTGGGCTCCAGCGATCCTTCCGCCTCAGCCTTCCAAGTAGCCGGGACTAGAGGGGCACGCCACCACGCCTGGCTAATTTTTGATTTATTGTAGAGATGAGGGCTCACCAAGTTGCCCAGGCGGGTCTCGAACCCGCGTGCTCAGGCAATCTTCTCACCTCCATCTCCCAAAGTGCTGCGATTATAGGCGTGAGCCACCGCGCCCGGCTGTATTGCTATTTTTAATTGTCTTTTTCGAGTATTTTCTATCCACAGTTGGTTGAATCCACGGATGCTGGCCTCACGGATACGGAGGACCGATTGTATTCCCTTTCCTTTTGCAAGTTCTGAAGCTTGAATTCTTTCAGTGGTATCATTTAATGTGTTTTTTGCCCCCCAAAAGAAATGTGGGGTGCTAGATTGCAAAGTCCAGAGGAAAATGAGCCAAATGGGCTCTTCGCGCCAAAAGAGCACGCCCTCGTGGTTTCGATAATCTTTGTTCATCTTTCCAGAAACTGTAAAGGGGATGTTAGAGAACCGAAGGGGCATGCGCACTTATTTACCTAAACGTCCAGTCAACTGCACTTTGGGGTGTGTGACGATTAACTTAGGCGTCGACTTCACCTGATTGAGGGGTGCCTAGGTCGCTGGGGGAGCCCTGTTTCTGGGCGTTCCTGTGAGGGCGTTTCCAGGGGAGATTGACGTGTGCTCAGTTCACTGGGAGAGGAAGTCCCGCCCTCCATGTGGGCGGTACCATCCAATCAGCTGCCAGCGCGGCTACAAACTGCAGGTGGAAGGCTAGGATCCGCAGCTCGCGGAGTGTCGTCCGCCCTTCCTCCCTTCCCTGGCCTTACCCCTCTCCTCCGGCCCTTAGACTCTGGGTCTTGCACCAGCGGCCTCCAGGGGGCTCTCGCGCCTTCAGCCTCAGACAGGCCGCAGTGTTGGCTTCCCTGGTGCTGAGGCTTTGGGACCCAGGCGAGCCAGCCACCGGCTTTTCCCCTCGCCCAGCTTGCAGACGGCCGGTGGTGGGACTTCGCCTTGGCGTGGTGTGAGCCAGCCTCCCTAGTGAATTCCCTCTCATGTATACGCCTGTCCTAGTGGCTCTGTTCCTCCGGAAAACCCTGACGAATACAGATTTTGGTACAAAGAGCGTAGAGGCACATGATTTTAGGGATGAGTTTCCTTCATTGGTTTTGGGGTCTCTGGAATTGGCTCTGCTGTGATTCGACCTAAAATGCTAAGGGCCCTACTTCTGAGAGTACGGAGAGCCCCGGTAGTCCTTGGCATGAACTGTTTATAGGGTTACGCAACACGAATGTATTTGATACTCTTGATTCGCCGCTTTTAAGAGGCAGGGAGTTCAGTGGCTCTATACAAGGGGGAACCAACACCCCCCGCAAAAGAAAATTCTTTGTCGGGCCCTTTGTGGTACCGGCTTCCCCCACTAGGTAAGTGTTCCAGGATACCATCAGCGTCAGTGTACCAGCTAGCGTCGTCAGAGGCTGCGTCTGGCTTCGGTGAATTTTTCGTGGAGAGTCTCTCAATGCATTTGTCCATTTCATGATGAGTGATTTACAAGCGCACCTGTCCGCGCCGCGCTGAGTGTTGAGCAGTTTTTGGCCAGAAACGGCATGACCCTCGTGCCCCACCCTCCCTATTCACTCATCTCTCCTGAGCGACTTTTTTTTTTCCCCCTCTCGGATGGAAAAAGTCCTCAAGGGAAACGTTTGCCGATGTGGAAGAGGTGAAACAAAAAAAGGAAGGAAGCACTACAAGGCATCAAAATTGACGAGTTCGGAATCTGTTTTGAGCAGTGGAAAAAGCGTCTCGATAGGTGTATTGCATCAGAGAGTATTTTGAAGATGACTGAAGTTTAAACATGTAAGAATACACAATTTTAAATAAGTTCTGGGTTTTGGGGGTCCTCCTTGTACATGATACTTCTGAACATTTGTGAAAAACCAAAGACTGTGTTGAAGTTGGTTGACTGCTCGTCACTGGACAAAGAGATTAAAGATAAGCCAGGAATTCTAACTCCTGGCTCTACATACAGAAAAATAGCCTAGATGTTTCTAAGTGTGCCCTGGGTCAGAACCTTCCCTCCTGTAGCCAAAGGGTTGGAATTGCTGAAAATCAAGCACTAACTCTTAGCGTGCTGTTGATTGACCTACAATGAAAGATAGGTCAGCCTTGACAGGTGTCTACTGTTAGAGTGAGGGAACTGATTGGGAAAGTATGGGAGCCTGTAAGTTTGGTGGCACCTGGGAGGACCCTGATGAAGCTGGGGCATTGAGCTCCTAAATTCTAACGAGTCTTTTCTGCCACAGGATATGGTCTTCTCATTCCAGTAATAGCAGCATCCTCACCCCCACCCACAGTGGTATCCACCTTTCCATCTCTGAAGGACTGACTCATCCACCATTGGAGTCCCAGTAGGTTCTCTGGGAGAGAGACGGGGGCGGGGGGGGGGAGAAGGAGGAGGGAGAGGGGGAGAGAACCATTGAGACTATCAAGAAGGAAACTAGGGAAATTTTACTTTTTATTAATTTATTTTTTTTGAGTTGGAGTCTCACTCCATCTCCCAGACTGGAGTGTAGTGGCACGCTCCCGGGCACCACAGCCTTGACCCACTGGGCTCCAGCGATCCTTCTGCCTCGTTAGGTTGTTTTTTTTTCAGACTAAAAAGAAAAACTTTTAACTTCTTACACTATCCTGTTGGGGCTTGTCCTGGTGACAGTACTTGAGTTTTCTAATTTATACAAACCAAAATCTGGGGAACAAGAATGGGAATGAGTATTATAGGTGTAGGATAATGGTGGAAGAAACATGAAGTTGGATCAGGCTGATTTTATTGACATGGGCCCATTAAGCAGAGATTTTGCATTTAATGTTGCAGTGATAGTTTTGTTGTTTTGTTTTTGAGTTGGAGTCTCACTCTATTGCCCAGGTTAGAGTGCAGTGGCATGCTCACAGCCACCATAGCCTCGACCTGCTGGGCTCTAGCGAGCCTTCTACCTCAAGTAGCTGGAACTAAAAGCACGCACCACCACCCCTAGCTAGTTTTTTGAATTAGTGTAGAGACAAGGTCTTGCCAAGTTGCCCAGACTGATCTCAAATTCGTGGGCTCAGGCAATCCTCTTGCCTCTGCCTCCCAAAGTTCTGGGATTGCAGGTGTGAGCCACCACACCCAGCCAGCTCGAGGAGTTTTAAAAGGCTCCAAGGGTTTATTGGCATTGCTGGTTGAACATGCATCAACAGATGGCCTACTGTGAGTGCTTGGGAATGCCTGGTTTCTCTTGAGTAATGCTTAGGAAGGGGTTCAAAGGCTTGGGGAGACTGGAATGCTGCAGTGGAATTCTCACTTAAGACCTGTTCACCCCACCTGGGAAGGTCCAGAGGACAAACTTTCACCAGTACCTTAAGGAATGGATTTGTGAGGGGAATCCCAGCCTCCTTGAAAAGCTGTGATTGCTCCTCTCTGTATGCCACATCTTGCAGTGGGACTGTAGTCATTCTGTTGGAAAACCTAACGGCAAGGTGGGCCTAGTTACCATAATGAACAGCAGAGGCAAAGCAACAATCAGAATATTCTGACTTATGTAGACCTCTGGTGTTGGCTAATCACGTTTTAGGAGTGAAATTGATAGGAAACATTATTACACTCTTACTTGATCTGTACAAGCAAAAAATGTCCAGGATAGTGAACAAACATCTACCTTTATGAATTATAATCAGTGTCCCTTGAATTCGACTTGAGCCAGTTTAGACTCGGAACACCTTGAGTGAAGAGGAGGCTGAGTCCCCTTCCAGAAGGACCCCACTACACTATAGAAAATGTATACTGTTAATCTGCCATCCTTCTCCAAGGGGACCACTAGCCTTTTACCAGGGTAACTGCATCAGGGAAAGGGAAATAATCAGACCTTTCGAAGTCTGCTGGACACTGGCCCTGAACTTACATTGATTCCAGGAGACCCGAAATGTCACTGTGGCTGTCCAGTTAGCGTAGGGGACAACGAGGGTCAATGCCTTCTCTGTGCCTGGGGCTGGGCAGATGGATGAAACTAAGTTCTTACTCTTGTGGAATTTACGTTCTGGTATAGTTAATTGCATTTGTTAAAACTACAACCTTACATTTAACTGGAGTGGAAATGAGCAAATACAATTTAAAAAAAAGATACACATAGTAAACAACTTAGATAATTTATTTAGAAAGTAGAAAATGAAAAGTATGATGCTAACATTTACTTAGAATGTGGACAAAATTAGAAGACAGTTAAACTACAGAAAAGAAGGCAGAGATCCTGAAGTGGCTTAGTGGCTATACAACACAAACATACAAAACCCAAGTTTCTTTCATGCAAATAAGCATTAAGGAAACAAATATGGGAATGTTTGCAGAACAGGCCACAACAAATATTTTTAAATTTACATAAGAAACTGTACATAAATGAAAAAATAAATTAGGCAATTTACAAGAAATGTTTTACAGATTACAATAGGCTATAACTTAGTTGATTATGAGTAAATTTGTAGCACATCATACATTTTTACATCACAGATTCAGTGTTATAAGAATTCAGACATGATAAAGCTTAAAGGTGACAAGAATAATGCAACAGACAGAACAAGGCAACTTAAATGGAAATGGCATGTGTAAGTAAAATTAACCTCAAAATTAAAGGATTGGAACATTGAAAACCTCTTCTAGGTATGATTTGGTCTATAACTGGGCAAAATTAAGACAAATGCCATTCAACTTCAGTTGAAATCAGGGTTTTGCTGTAGTTCAAGTAAAAATTAAAGCCATACAATGTATAAAAAAAATGATAAAACCACCTTAACAGCACTGACATTCCAATGCAATTAACTATATTTTGGACAAGGAGACTAGGATATTGGTGTTAGTTCCATGAAGTCATCTTTTATTTCTAAATGCTGTAAACTAAATAAAAAGGGGCTACTCAGAAAAAAGTGGCAAATGTCAAAATGGCTTACTACCTGTGACAACCCCTGACTGGGTCAGTTATGATACCCAGATGAGATTCAGACATATGATGTCAGGCTAAGATAACCTCCAATTACTTACGTATATTTTACAAACTGTAAAAACTGAAATGTATTCTTGAAAAGCTAATGGGACTGTATGCACTACAATGTATTAAAGATGCTTAGAAGTAACAAAAATGAGCGCTCTCCTGGAACGGAATTAGTTGCATATTTATACAATTCAAACATTTCCATTCCAACCTCATTCACTCCCTTAAAAAACATATTCCTCGTTTGTTTAAACCAAAATTAGTGGCAGTTCCAACAATAAGACTGAAAATCCACAGAAAAGTAAGCACTGGACTACAGAAGGAGCTAGGATACAAAGATTTTTAAATTTTTCCAAGGAAAAAAATAACCTATCCCCCCACCTCCCACAAACACATCATTGAGTACTAACTGCAGTACCTGAAATCCCAGTATTAGCCGACTGCCCCATTTACTGTCAATAGTAAGGTAGGAATGTCAGACACTTGTCCATCTGATTATTCTAACCCAAAGGGGAAATGTATTTTAGGTCTTCAACACATTTGATGTGGACATCACTGTAATCTGTGACATACCAACTTACTTGCTGGTCATTAAACTTTTATCATTTCTCAGAGACAGGGTCTCTATACTTTGAGGCCCAGGCTGGCCTCAAACTTGGGCTCAAGTGATCCTCCCATCTCAGCCTCCTGAGTAGCTGGGATTACTAAATTTTTGCTTTATAATTTTGCTGTAAATTGGATGCTGAACAAAAGAAAGAAGTAATTCCAGTAGGGAGTTCATCCCACATTTATCCCCACCTGCAATGGTCAGAAGGAAGAAACGGCCACCAAGCCAGGCACGATGGCTCATGCCTGTAATCCCAGCACTTTGGGAGGAAGAGGCAAGAGGACCGCCTGAGCCCACGGGTTTGAGACCAGCCTGGGCAACATGGTGACACCATGTCTCTACAATAAATCAAAAAATTAGTCAGGCAGGTGGCACATGCCTGTGGTTTCAGCTACTTGGAAGGCTGAGGCGGAAGGATCACCCTTAGGTTAAGCCCAGTAGGTCGAGGCTGCGGTGGCCATAAGCATGCCACTGCATTCCAGCCTGGGCAACAGAGTGAGACTCTGACTCAAAAACAACAAAACACTCCAAATATATCTAACACACAGTCCCTGACTGGCTCAATTTAAGGTTTTTCTACTTTTTTTATGACGTGAAAGTGATATGCATTCAGTAGAAACTATACTTTTAATGTTGTGTTTTGCTATTATCCTGGGCTAACTATATATGTGGTACAATATTCTTATAAGAGATAGTAAACACTTTTTTATAAAATCGGCTTTATATGAGATGATTTTGCCCAGCTGGAGGCTGATGTAAGTGTTCTGAACACATATCAGATAGGCTGGGATGTTTAGCAGTGTACTAAATGCATTTTCAATTTATGATACTTTCAATCTACTACCAGGACAGAACCCATCACAAGTTGAGAAGCATCGGTAGTCCAACATCTATGAATTTAGTGGGATGTTTTCTTTTTGTACAATAGAAAAGTTATAATAATGCCCATATAATTTTGAAATTAACACAGTAAAAATTCCAGATACTTTTACAGATTTAAAAAGTATACACACATTTTAATATATATTGATATATACAAAACTTCTCATATTACTTTAAGGTAAAACTACTTGGCCATTATAGGCAGTAACATAATATGAGAGTATAATGAATACTATCCTACTGGTTTGGTGAGAATGCAATGTCTAGTACCTATTAACATAAATAAAAATCATGTAATAATTACAGAAATATTATGTAAGCACTAAAAATTAACTCTAAAACATGACACCAAATATTTGAAAAAAACTGTTTTAAGTCATCCCAAATACTGCCATGAATAAGGCAACTGTCTGTCTCTGGATCCTGAAAAGTGACTTATTTCCCATCCCAACAAACCAATTCCCTCATTTTAAAAACAAACCAAAAAAAGAGCCTTAAAGAAATAAGACTAGTGATTGGCACTGCTTCTAATACAATACCAAATTATGACCCCATATCCACTGAATGCATGGGATAGTAAAATTAACAGGGACTGCTTTAAGAAAACATGTGAACTTTCTGGAAGTGGAAATTACTCAACATTTAGATGAAACAGAAAGGCTGGGATGACTTTCTTTCCTACCACCATTATTTTGAATGACCTATTCAAAGACTTTAGGGGAAAAAAAATACTACTTTTGGGGGTCTTTACTGATTATGACTAGGCTCAGCAGAAAATAGGTAAATACTCTCTTAGATATTTGAAAACAGGCAGCAATGTAAAGCACATTATATTCTGACATTATCTGATGATAGAAATAAAGTTGGCTTAATTCCTTCATTATGAGAATAACACACACTAGAATACACAAACTTATTTGGAAATAGGACACCACTGAAATTTCATGGCATAGCACTTTTTGTTTTTTTGAGTCAGAGCCTCACACTGCCGCCCAGACTGGAGTGCAGTGCCATGACATGACTCACTGCAGCCTCAAGATCCTGGGCTCCGGTGATCCTTCTGTCTCAGCTTCCCAAGTAGCTGGGACTACAGGTATGCACCACCATACCTGGCTAATTTTTTTTAAAATTTGTATTATTTGTAGAAACGAGGTCTTGCTATGTTGCCCAGGCTGGTCTCGAACTCCTGAGCTCCAGGAATCTTCCTGCCTTGGCCTCACAAAGTGCTGGGATTACAGGCATGAGCCACCATGCCTGGCCAAATCACTTTAAATAAGGTCAAAGAGTATTATTACAAAAAGGCAATTATTTCTTAATTTTTGTTTACACACACAAGACAGTAAGTTAAATGCCAAATATACACTCATCTTCATTATTTTTACATGGCTTTAAAGAAAAATTTCCAAACTACATTTTCAAATGCAAGACTAAAAAGCATAAAGTGCTTAACAGAAAAGACAACGAAAAATATGAAAAAAATTTTGCTTATAATAAGCAAAGTGGTTATTAAGAACATTTGGAAACTATTGCCTGGCTAAGCTTTCCACCCAAGAATACAACCTTAAAATTCAAGGCAAAATGTAATGACTAATCTTTGAAGGCAAGAATACCATTGAAAAGAGAAAATCTGTTCACTTCAAATTGCATCATTCTGCTTACAGAAAGTCTTTCAAGAATTGGTATGTACAATACAGCAATCATATGCACTCTCAAAGGTTAAAAAAAAACTCAGAAATTTTTATACAGTCTGATAATTGGCAAATAATTGTAACCTCTTAAAGGGCTTTTAATGATCATGTATATTACTGGTAATGGCATTTACTTTGCCCAAACTAAGATGTCACTTAATTTCCTGCCTGTTAAGAGTAGTGGAACAAGGAATTGTCATGTTAAATTACATGGCAAGTCTAACTAACACTTTGTTTTTGAAGACATCTAGGTATAAAACTGAAATCCATTGGTTATGAAAGCTTCTATTTAAACGGCAATCTTTTTTGGGAGGGGAGGTAGTGGTGGGAAATTCTAGATCTTTTGTTCTTTATAAAGTCCCAAAGCAAACTGATAGTGCTCAAATTAAAATCTGAGAGTTTTTAAGAATGAAAACTAAGCCCAAAAGTTACAAAGATTCTTCTGTGTGTACAGGAGTCAACAATGCATTAAAAAGTCTTTTTTAAATTGACTGCTTAAAGTTCAATTCGAATTTTAGAAATTAAGAATCATCAAATTTGCTTCAGTGAAGGAAATATGTATTTTGGAGATTGCTGGGAACTGCCAGGAAATGTATCTTGGGCAACTTTATTAGTATCACTGGAAAAATGATACACATTACAGTAAAATGGCAGGATGCCAATAGTAGATACTTTAAAAATGAACAGAAATACACTTTCTCTGCATAAAATAAACTAGCCCAAGTAAACTATGATGTTAAATGTAGCATTGGTCACAGGTATAAAACTTGTAGTTACTATCATTTGGTATGATTCTTTTTTTTTTTTTTTGAGTTGGAGTCTCACTCTGTCGCCCAGACTGGAGTGCAGTGGCCGCTCCTGGCCACCACAGCCTTGACCTGTTGGGCTCCGGCGATCCTTCCCCCTCAGCCTTCCAAGTAGCCGGAATTACAGGCATGTGTTACCACGCCCAGCTGATTTTTTGATTTTTGTAGAGATGAGGTCTCGCTGCCCAGGCGGGTCTTGAACCCGCGGGCTCAGGCAATCCACTCACCTCAGCCTCCCAAAGGCGCAGGATTACAGGCTGAGCCACTGAGCCCAGCTATGAAAAACTTAAAATAAATTGAGTCATGGCATCTTGGCTGAAATATCTAGTCTTCCCCCTCAGCCTTCCAAGTAGCCGGAATTACAGGCATGTGTTACCACGCCCAGCTGATTTTTTGATTTTTGTAGAGATGAGGTCTCGCTGCCCAGGCGGGTCTTGAACCCGCGGGCTCAGGCAATCCACTCACCTCAGCCTCCCAAAGGCGCAGGATTACAGGCTGAGCCACTGAGCCCAGCTATGAAAAACTTAAAATAAATTGAGTCATGGCATTTTGGCTGAAATATCTAGTCACTACAGCACAAACATTAAAGCAAAGAACATGAAGTTGTTGTAGAATTTTAAAATGGCTACTGAATGACATGAACTCAAAATTCCAAATAGTTTAGACTAAAAAAATTACCTTTGTAAGTTTTCCCCCCTAAATACTCACTATTATTCACATGTTCATGTCTTTAAGAAAACTGAATTTTAAACACATGAGCACAAAATCGGAAAACTAGATGGAGACATTGTCTTTATCAAGCACCTCTTGATAGTCATCTTTACCAAAAGCTGTTCTCTACCGAGCCAAACTTTCATCTGTAAAAACACACAGTAATACTTCTTTCATGTAAATAATTTTTAAGCTCTTCAAAGTACATCTAGATTTTTGGAAATTAATAGAGGTGAATTTTTCCCAAGTCTTTCTACTTCCCAAACCATAAGCAACAGACTCAAATAAGTTCACCAACTATTGGACCCCAATAGTTTTTTACATTTTTGCAAATGTAAAAATATAAAAAACTAACATTGTAAAAAATGAATTCAAAATAGAAAATACAATTCCCAGGCAAAAAGATTTATCAACTTTGGAACCATAATGCTTTTATTATCAGAATGTACTAAACACCGATCCTTTCTAATAGCTCTGCAATACTGCCTCAGACTCCCACAACTCAAATCAATCCATCTTTGAGATCTCCATAAACTCATTTAAAATAAATGTGATTTTGTTGTTCATAATAAAATAAAATCTTTAGCTTTGATGGTTTAGACAGCCTAATAAGAAACCACTAGGTTTGGGCCTGAGATGAATGTGGTAAAGAAAACAAAATACTCTGTCAGTGCACTCAAACCATATTCCATTAGAACAGTCCCAGAACCTTATTACACAGGCTCCCAAGTAAGTAACTAAGCTTCCAATCTTAACATGTCAACATTTTTAACATGTACTGATTAACTCACACACACAAAAAGTGCAATGTCACCAGCCATGTGCACCTTCCAAGGTTCATTTTAAAATTCAGCTATCATTTGCCAACAGTAGTTCAATCATGGCATTTGAGAAAAGCTGTACTTCTGGGGAAAGATCACATAAACATGCTTTTGGGGAGATACGTTAAAAAAATAATGTTGCCTTAACATTCCTAAAATCATAAAAATGCTCGTTTGATTGCCATTTCAGTAAGTTTTGATACAGGGTATGTTACTGCCTGCTCGCTTAGTAACGAAACAGACTTGTAATAAATATTCAAAATCCACTATTTTCATAAGTGCAACATTTCTGAGACTTTAAGATTTGTGTTTGAGCATACAGTACTGCAATGTTGGTACATAAAATAACAAGATAACCTTTTGAGAGGAAGCTCAATAATCAGAGGCTGTATTGCATTAAGGATTTAACACTGGCTATATACAAAAGGGAAAGCATTTCAATCAGAAATACTCCACGGTATTCAGCTCCTGCCTTTGATTTGGCAACACTCAGCTTCTCTTTTATCCTTTGGTTCCCAGTGACAGACAATGCAGTAATAATGCCTCTGGTTTCAGTTTCTCTTGGGTGACATTTATTAGCTCACAGGAACCTGACGCTTTAGCTGAAATTTGGCAGCCCAAGAAGCGCACCAACTGCTCCAAAGTATCCCTGTGCAATTTTAAGACAACTGTTAATGTAGTCCAGCTTTTAAATTACCATGTAACATTAACCACTTAAGAACACACATTTATGCACAATCCATTTGTCCAATAACATTTACATCTACCAATTTGTGTTATGTACTGTGAAACATTTACTAAAGCTGTATTCTCAATACATACCTTTGAAATATGTATTTTAATGCTTTAATTATTACTGCTGTTATTTTTAGAAATGGGTCTCACTGTGTTGCCTAGGTTGGCCTCAAACTCCTGAGTTCAAGTGATCCTCCCACCTTAGTTTCCTGAGTAGCTGGTACTTCATGGGACTTCAGGTATGTGCCACCATGTGTGGCTTTTCAAATACGTATTTTAAAAGTGTGGCCTTGGAAGGATGAGGCGGAAGAATCGCCGGAGCCCAGCAGGTCGAGGCTGCGGTGGCCGGGAGTGGCCACTGCACTCCGGTTTGGGCGACAGAGTGAGATTCCAACTCAAAAAAAAAAAAAAAAAAGTGTGGCTTGCAGGCACTGAAAATTCCAGGACTCTAACAGTAGTCTTCTCTTTATTCAATAAACAAACTAATTTCCTGTGGCTCTGCCTGACACATCCTCCGCATGCCACATAAAACTGCACAGGGGAACACATTCTTATCTGTACAGTAAGAATGGTGACAATAAGACATGGAAGTTGAGTTGGAGTCTCACTCTGTCGCCCAGACTGGATCGCAGTGGCCGCTCCTGGCCACCACAGCCTTGACCTGCTGGGCTCCAGTGATCCTTCCGCCTCAGCCTTCCAAGTAGCCGGAATTACAGGCATGTGCTACCACGCCCAGCTGATTTTTTGATTTATTGTAGAGATGAGGTCTCGCTGCCCAGGCGGGTCTCGAACCCGCAGGCTCAGGCAATCCACTCACCTCAGCCTCCCAAAGGCGCAGGATTACAGGCCGAGCCACCGAGCCCGGCGACATAGAAGTTTTTAAGAACAGGACAAGTCCTCTGAATCTGTATTATTAATTCATGATGACACAACCATTTAACTTTGATTATAAACAAAAAGATTTAAGTTAAGTTTACTGAATCCAAAACATTATGTGGACTCATAATTGTTCCAAATGAGAATTTAACTGAATGTGGTAAATGAATAAAAAAAATCTTAAGAGAATAAATTCCCAAGGGTTTGAAATCAGCCTGAGCAACATGGTGAAACCTCGTCTCTACAATAAATCAAAAAATTAGCCAGATATAGTGGCATGCGCCTGTAGTTCCAGCTACTTGGAAGGCTGAGGTGGAAGGATCACCTGAGCTCAGCAGGTAGAGGCTGTGGTGGCTGTGCGTGTGCCACTGCATTCCAGCCTGGGTGACAGAGTGACACGCCAACTCCAAATAAAAAAAAAAGAGAGAGAATAAACTCCAAAAGTGGTTACGTCCGTACTTCTGGAGATGGGAGTTGGGGTGTGGTGAGAAGATTAAGGAGAACTTTCTTTCTTTTTTTTTTTTTGAGTTGGAGTCTCACTCTGTCGCCCAGACTGGAGTGCAGTGGTCGCTCCCGGCCACCGCAGCCTCGACTTGCTGAGCTCTGGCAATCCTTCCGCCTCAGCCTTCCGAGTAGCCGGAATTACAGGCACGTGCTACCACGCCCAGCTAATTTTTTTATTTATTGTAGAGATGAGGTCTCACCTGCCCAGGTGGGTCTCGAACCCGTGGGCTCAGGCAATCCACTCACCTCAGCCTCCCAAAGACGCGGGATTACAGGCTGAGCTACCGAGCCCGGCTTTAAGGAGAATTTTCATTGCTAAGTTACGTATTTTTATATTGTTCACATTTAACATTTGTAATCTCACAAGGAAAAAACCAAACAAAAGAAACCATTTAACCAAAGAAAACAAAATATTCACTAAGCATACAAGCATCCCCAGTCATCTTAGGAGCTCAGACCTCACACTGTTTTTAGTCAGAACTGTGAAGTTCTTATCTTAATGGGGGGCCTATCAGGTTATATTAACTCCCATCCCCCAATAGAAACTGAAGTGATGGAGTCAATATTCTACTTACATAAATGATTTGTAGCTTTATACTTATATACAGGTAAGAAACAACATATATAAAAGAATGTTATTAGAATTCACGAAACATTTTTCTATCATACCTCATGTTCTAGAAACAATGCTTTCAGTTGACCTTTTGACCAGTAATCCAGTGCATATGCCAAAAGTTTCATTGAGAGGGTATTGACACGTAAAAAGTTTCCAACAAAGACAACTCTGTTTATTTTCTAAAAGAAAAGGAAAGTGACTTGTAAAAAAACAATTAAATTTTAGAACACAAAAGGTTTACAAAATCTTTAACAATATAAAACTACCTTGTATTAGCATCTACTACATTCCTAGCACACAGTTTCATAATCCTGAGCACGATACATGTCCAATCCCACAGAACATAACACCACCAAAAGAGCAAACCCTAACGTGAACTATGGGCTTTGGTGGTGGTGATCTGTCAACATAAGTTCATGGATTCAAACACATGGACCACTTTATTGTGGGATACTGATAGTGGAGGAGGGCTGGATATTTGGTAACTCCTGTCTTTTCACTCAATTTGACTGTGAACCAAAAGCTGCTATTAAAAGTAACATCTTTTTTTTTTTTTAAAGGTTCTGAAAAGACCCTATCAGATTTTAGGTGAGGCTTGTTTTTCAAAATGGGCAATAAATAATCCATTTACCAAAGTAACCTGAAAACAAATTATTGATAAGATTAAAGAAATCGGTGGGGCACAGTGGCTTAAGCCTGTAATCCCAGAACTTTGGGAGGTGGAGGCAAGAGGACTGCCCAAGTCCACGTCTCTACAATTAAATCAAAAAATTAGCCGGGCATGGCGGCACATGCCTGTAAATTCCAGCTACTTGGAAGGCTGAGGCAGAAGGATCACCTGAGCCCAGCAGGTCGAGGCTACAGTGGCCATGAGGGTGCCACCGCACTCCAGCCTGAGCATCAGAGTGAGACTCCTACTCAAAAGAAAAAAAAAAAAGAGTAAAGAAATCAAGCCAAGAAAAAGTATTTTAAAATGCATTTAGAATAAAATAAGCAGTAAACTTGGTCCATATATTGCAGGGCATGTTTAACAACGACATGCAAACATAGCATCCATAGTTGGCAAGTAATACTAACCGGAGTATGGCATGTGTTCAACCTCTAGGATTCTAGCGTTCTCTGTCACCAGGCTGATTCATTATGCCGGCTATTCCCTCTACTGCTCAGATTCCACAGTCACTAATTTGGTTTCTTAGGTGCCTCTATGATCAGGAAATTTTAGATGGGGAACTGGTGTTCGGATCTCTAGAAAATTTATTTCTGGCCGGGCTCAGTGGCTCAGCCTGTAATCCCAGCAATTTGGGAAGCCAAGGCGAGTGAATTGCCTGAGCCCGTGGGTTTGAGACCAGCTCGGGCAAGTTGGCGACATGCCCATAGTTCCGGCTACCTGGAAGGCTGATGTGGGAAAAATGGCTGGGAGCCCAGCAGGTGAGCGCTGGGGTGGCCGTGAGCGTGCCACTGCACTCCAGCCTGGGCGACAGAGTGAGATTCCAACTCAAAAAAATAAAATAAATTAAAAAAAAAAAAAGAAAATCGATTTCTACTTTCACAATATATTGTGACTTTTTTAAGTGCTAGGATTACAGATAAACCACTGCACCTGACTTATCTTGTGACTTTTGAGTAGAAGTTCTTGCAGGAGTTTACATAGCATAAACTATTGCCTTAATTATTGTTAAGTCAATTGGCCAGTGAAATCTAGACATACAGGGCTAAGAATAAAAACTCCAGATTGTTGTCAGTCCCCAAAGTGAAATAGTCCCCAAATCTAAGTTAAAAATTCTTATAGTGGCTCCATCAACTAACTTACTACACTTAAATTTCTTAAGTTATTAAAAAACTGAGGAGACAAAGTTCTGGATTTAAGTTTAGAAAAATTCAGTTTGCACAGTTGTTCTAAGCTGCTGGAGCCTTTCTCCCCCAGATAGGTATAGGCATGGCTCCCCCCTCACTTTCCAAGGGACATATTTTCAATACAGTCTTCCTTTAACCATTAATTACTCGGCAATTTGCCCTCTGACCTACTGCCCAACTTCTTTATCCTGTCTACTTTCTCTTTTAAAAAAAATAGCACTTATCACCCAATATATACTAAAGAACTTACTTAGTAAATCACTAGCAAGAATGTAAGCTCTGTTAATATATCCCAAGGGCTCAGAACGATGCCTAGCACATGGTACTCTGTAAATATTTACTCAAGAGATAAATGAGTTAATAAACTTGAGTTCCTTCAAAAAGGAAACTTCTCAATCCATTAAAAATATTTGACATTTTCAAATATTAAATGGACAAATATATCTATTATATGAAAAATTTTCTCTTTCTCAAATAAAAATATCCCAACTAGGTGATAAATCTAGCAGTACATGCTTTTCACTGTCTTTGGAGCAAGCAGTGAACATCACTGAATTATCACATGAAGAGCGAGTCTCAATGCCTTCATAGCCCTGTACAATGCTGCTTGATCCATATGCAACAAGGCAGCACTGTAAAGAAGCCGAAGGCAGTGAGAAAATCTCCAAAGATTTCACTAACATTTGTATTTATAACAGTACAAACAGGTTTTCAATAATTAGTTACTTCAGAATGTCTTCTGTTTAGAAAGAACTTGCTTTTACATCCTCAAGAGATTTAGGCTGTGTTTTTCTGTAAAGGTCTCTAGATAAATAAAAAATATAACTTGCTGGGTGTGGTGGTTTATGCCTGTAATCCCAGCACTGTAGCAGGCGGAGGTGAGGACTGCCTGAGCCCACAGGTTCAAAACCAGCTGGGCAACATGGCGAGACTTTGTCTCTACAATCATTCAAAAAATCAGCTGGGCATGGTGGCGCATGCCTGGAGTCCCAGCTGCTTGGAAGGCTGAGGCAGAGGGATCACCAGAGCCCAGTAGGACGATGTTGCGGTGGTTATGAATATGCCACTGCACTGCAGCCTGGGTGAAACAGTGGAAGTTCGACTTAGAAAAAAATAGAAAGAAAGAAAATACAACTATTTCTCTGACTTCAATCTGAATTATATGCTACTTTCTTTCAAGGCAACAGAACAATTTGGTACATAACATATAGACCTAATAAGTCTTGGAATTTAATTGACTAGATCTCAATCCTAGAGGCCTCGTCAAGGAATATGAATAAGTCTTAGCTGGGCGTGGTGACTCATGCCTGTAATCCCAGCACTTTGGGAAGTGGAGTCGAAAGGATTGCCTGAGTTCAGGGGCTCATGACTAGCCTGGGCACCTTAACAAGACCTCATCACTACAATAAAATTTAAAAATTGGTGGGCATGATGGTATGCGCCAGTAGTTCCACCTACTTGGAAGACTGAGGTGGAAGGATTGCCTGAGTCCAAAAGTAAGGCTGTGGTATCTGTGAGTGTGCTACTAGTAGCACTCCAGCCTGGGTGACAGAGTGAGTCTCTGACTCAAAAAACAAACAAAAAAAACAAGGCCCTTCTAGATGCACATAAAACTGCAATTCACATTTTTAATCTAATTAAGTATGTTTTTTTTACCTCATTAACAGCACACATTCGTGCCACAGAACCAATGTTATTGGTGATAGTAACTAAAGTAGCTCTTGCCAGATCTTCTTTACTAACAGATTCGCGCTTCTCCTTATAAATCATATTCCCAAAACTGCAGAAAAATGAAGAAAACAAAGTCAAATCTGCTGATAACAAGCAACAATTTATGTATTAGTAGATATATCTACAACCTGGACATTTTTATGAAATTGGGACCAAAAGGTTTTGTAAAAACACACAGGGATAAATCAAAACTAACAAAATCTACAGAAGAATAAAGTAGTATCTTTTGAAGAATTAGGGTTAAAATGAAGTCTCAGGATGGGGCAGATAGTTGTCATAAGAAAGCAAATACTACTAAAATATCTTCATTTTTAAACCTGATTCAAAACAGTTAAATTGACTGACTGACTTAATTTTTTTTTTTGAGTTGGAGTCTCTAATCTGATTTAATTTTATTTTTGAGTTGAAGTCTCACTCTGTCACCCAGGCGGGAGTGCAGTGGCACGCCCATTGCCACTGCAGCCTCAAACTCCTGGACTCAAGTGATCCTATCACCTCAGCTTTCCAAGTAGCTGGAATCAAAGGCACGTGCCACCACGCCCGGCTAATTTTGTTATTTATTGTAGAGACAAGGCCTCGTCAAGTAGCTCAGGCTGGTCTCGAACCCCTGGATTCAGGCAATCCTCTTGTCCCTGCCTCCCAGAGTGCTGAGGTTATAGGCAAGAGGCACTGCACACAGCAAAAGCCTTTATATTTAACTGTTAGCTGGGTGCAGTGGTACATGCCTGTAATCCTAACACTCTGGAAGGCAGAGGTGAGAGGACTGCCTGAGCCCAGGGGCAACTTGGCAAGATTCTGTCTCTACACTAAATCAAAAAAATTAGCCAGGTGTGGTGGTGTGCATCTTTGGTTCCAGCTGCTTGGAAGGCTGAGGCAGAAGGATCGCCTGAGCCCAGCAGGTCGAGGCTGCAGTGGCCATGAGTGTGCCACTGTACTCCAGCCCAGGTAACAGTGAAACCAAGACTCAATTTAAAAAAAAAATTGAAGGCTTTTTTTTTTTGAGTCGGAGTCTCACTCTGTCACCCAGGCTGGAGTGCAATGGCACTCTCACAGCTACCACAGCCTCGACCTGCTGGGCTCAAGCAATCCTTCTGCCTCAGCCTTCCAAGTAGCTGGAACTACAGGTGTGTGCTACCACACTCAGCTATTCTTATAGGAAACCAAGAAAATATAGACAAGTACATTTTGACTTACTTTAAAAAAGTCAAAACCAAAAAATGTTTCCAAAGGTATCTCAACTTTCATATCAAATTCCTTTTCATCCAGTCACAACAAAAATTTATGACATGCCAAGCATTGTGCTGGGAACACAAAGATGGTCCCTTAAGCAATGAATTAGTCTAGTGTAGCACTGTCCAATAGAAATAAAATACCAGCAATATGTGACTTTATACTTTCTACTAGCCACTAGAAAGGTAAAAATAAACAAGTGAAATTAATTTTACTTTTTTTTTTTTTTTTTGAGTTGGAGTCTCTGTCACCCGGACTGGAGTGCAGTGATTTTAATTGTACATTTCATTTAAGCCAATATGGGGGGACCCCAAAAACCTTAAGTTATTTACAAAAATTGAGAAACTTCAGTCATCTTCAAAGTACTCTCCATTTGATGAAATACACCTATAGAGACGCTTTTCCACTGTTCAAAAACAGTTTTTTAAACTCGTTAATTCTGATGCCTTTTAGTGCTCCTGCCTTTTTATTTATTTATTTATTTATTTATTTATTTATTTTTGGAAATTTATTTTTTATTTTTATTTTATTTTTGAATTGGAGTCTCACTCTGTCGCCCAGACTGGAGTGCAGTGGCCGCTCCTGGCCACCGCAGCCTCGACCTGCTGGGCTCCGGCGATACTTCCACCTCAGCCTTCCAAGTAGCCGGAATTACAGGCATGCGCTACCATGCCCGGCTGATTTCTTGAGCTCCTGCCTTTTTAAATTTCACTTCTCCCACACTGGCAAAAGGTTTCCCTTTGAGGACTTTTCCACCCGGAGAAACAAAAGAATGTAGCTCAGGATGAGATCTGGTGAATAGGGAGGGTAGGGCACAGGGTTCACGCCATTTTTGGTCAAAAGCTGCTGGACACTCAGCACGGTGTAGGCAGGTGCACTGTCATGGTGGAAGAAACAGTAACCAGTTTGCCACAACTTGGGACATTTCTTCCACAAATCGAGATGCGACCTTTTCAAAACTTCCATATGAAAACCAATGGGTTCCTAGGGAGAAGCGGGGGAGAAAGTCTGTACTACAAGAAACCTACCCCCAAAAGACAATTACAGTTTTTGTGGCTCCCCCTTCGTATAACCAAATATTATTTCAATATGTGGCACCCATATTCTAAGTGGCTGATGTAGGCTCGTGGCAAGAGGCTACTATAATGGACAATGCAGGCCTAGACAGAGGAAGAGAGACAGCAAGAGAAGCGCTAACTATAATAGGAAAAAGCCAAAGAAACACAAACCAAAAACTAGCCCTGGGAACACAAAGGAAAAAAAAAATCTCTTACCATTGTGGTAAGAAGGGAAAGTTAAGAAGGTATGACAGTTTTGGAATACAAGGATAAGAAATAGAAAAAAGAGAAGGAAAACCTTACACAAAGGCAACTAAAGATTAAAAGCACACAGAAACAAGAAACGAAAACATGTATGAGATCACAAGTAACATCAAATGCTCAGAATGAGGGTCTAGGCGAGGAAGAGGCAAAAAAGATTACTGAGGAGTAAGGCAAAGTCCACTACCAAAGGGTACTGGAAATCTTGACAAAGAACTTATGCTGCACAAGCCATGACCAGTTAGAAAGTATAGTCGGAGACAAGACTGATATACAACAGAATAACAGAAAGTATTTAAAAAGCAATGTACAGACTTAAATGGAGAAGTCTTTTTAAAATGTCTGAAAGGCACAAAAGTAGCCTTAAACAGATAGAAAGACAAGCCAAGTTCTTCAACAGCAGTACTTAACATCATAAAGATGTAATTTGTCCCTAAGTTAGAATGTAAGCTTAATGACATTCCAAAAAAGCTTGGGTTTTTTTTGAGTCAGAGTCTGTCACCCAGGCTGGAGTGCAGTGGCACGCTTATAGACACCAGTCTTGACCTGCTGGGCTCAGGCAATCCGTTCACTTCGGCCTTCCAAGTAGCTGGAACCACAGGTGTGCGGCCACCATGCCTGAATAATTTTTTGATTTTTATCACAGAGACAAGGTCTCACCAAGTTGTCCAGGCTGGTCTGGAACCCCTGGGCTCAGGCAATCCTCTCGCCTCTGCCTCCCAAAGTGCTGGGATTGCAGGTGTGAGTCACTGTGCCCAGCCTAAAAGAAGTTTTTAAAATTGTTTGATAATAAAGAAAAAGACTGTAAAGGTCATATAGAAAATTAAACAAGCACAGGGAAGAAACTAGCCCTTCTAGATTTTAAAACATACTTTCATGCCTCTATAAATCTAAAAATGTAGTGCTGGCGCAGAAACAGAATAATGAAAAAAGAAGCCAGTGTATGATAAAGAAACCATCTCAACTCACTGAAATAGAGCGAGCTATCAAACACCAGGGCCTTCTGGAAAAACTGAAAAACTAAAGCTGGAATTGTACCTCATATAAAACCTCAAGATAAACTATAAGTAAATCAAAAACTGAAATATAAAAGTAATACCATTAAAGTATCAAAATCAGGGCTTATTCCTTTATATATTTGGAATGTGGAAGACTTACTTACTATGAATCAATATCCAGAAGCCATAAAAGAAAAGACTGATGAATTCAACTGTGTAACAATCCAACAGAAAAACAGAACATGAACAATCACTCACAGAACAGAAATCATGTAAGTTTGTTAACCTCGCTACTGGTAAAAGAAATGCAAATAAATATACAGAGATACCACTTCTCCATCTGATTAGCAAAAAATCGAAGTCTGACAGCATTCTACTGAAGAAACAGGCACTTTCATCTACCACTGCTGAGGGTGAAAATTAGCACCACTCTTTTGGAGGGTATAACTTACAACCTCAAAAATCCTTTGCAGTCCTTCTTCTGAGAATTTATTCTATAGATAAGCCTACACACATAAAATGACAATCACAACATAGAAAGATTTCTAGGATATATGGTTTTTACAGAATATACAGTATTCTAATATAATAGTACATTACCTTTTGTATAAGAAAAGGGGAAGAAAATACATAAAGAAATGTAAGTAGGACACTGAAAAAGAAATCAAAGTGGTTTGTTATAGAGTACACTTAGATAAGACTTCTTAATGTATACTACATTTAAACTACATCATTGTTCAAAACTTGGAACCTAAAATGGACACAAGAAAGCACATTTACAGTGTCCTGTTACATTGGCTTTCCAAAAACTAAATAAGCAACCCAAATTACATAAATTCAGTAACTTAGCAAATGTTACACTCACCTGGATGCTACAGCCCAACCTGGCAGACCAAATCTTTCATAATCCCCTCCATAAATATCACGGACCAGCTTGTCAGCTTGGGTGCTGTCACCCTTGGATGCCATTTCAAGAGCCTCTTCAAAACTTTCACAGCCAGTCAGTAAACTGCATAAACCTAGAAAGGTACCCCCTCCAAGGCTAAAGAAAATAAAGAAACTTGGTGAATTAAGTTGCATTTACACAATGTATTATTTTTCAAAGTAAAAGGGTGACTCACTCATTTCATTTATTCAACACATGAAAACGTATTACTATGGTAAGTACTGAGATAGTAACATAATGAAAGTGAAAAAAAATTGCTTAGTAAGCTGAGCACAGTGGTTCAAGCCTGTAATCACAGCACTTTGGAGGTGGAGAAGAGAGAATTACCTGAGCGCAGGGGTTCGAGACCAGCCTGAGCAACATGGCAAGACCTCGTCTCTACAACAAATAAAAAAAATAGCCAGTCATAGTGGCATGCATCTGTGGTTCCAGTTACTTGGAAAGCTGAGGTAGAAGGATCACCTGAGCACAACAGGTCGAGGCTGTGGTGGCTGTGAGTGTGTTACTGCACTACAGCCTGAAGACAGAGTGAGACTCCGACTCAAAAAAAGAAAGAAAAAAACTGCTTAGTAAAACCAAACTCACTAGATCAAAGATGAAACCAAAGGGGGAAAAAAAAATCACTTGGTGGAAACATGATAGGAGGGACCTTTTAAATATCTCCCAGAGTCTTTACCCTCATAGCTTATACTCTGTAGTTGCTAAAAATCCATTTTTGTGTGTGCATTAAAAAGGAGTATTAAAAATTAGTACCATGAGAATTAAAAGGAAAATATCTGTAATTTCTTTTTTTTTATTGTGTTGGAGTCTCACTCTGTCACCCAGGCTGGAGTGCAGTGGCATACTCACAGCTATCGCTCAACCTGCTGGGTTTAGGCGATCCTTCTGCCTCAGCCTTCCAAGTAGCTGGAATTATAGGCATGCACCACCATACCCAGCTAATTTTCTGATTTACTGTAGAGATGAGGTCTCGCGAAGTCACTCAGGATGGTCTTGAATCCCCGGGCTGAGACAATTCTCTCACCTCAGTCTCTCAAAGTGCTGGGATTACAGGCTGAGCCACAGCTCCTGGCCAATATCTCTAATTTAAAATTATTTCTATGAAATGACTTTGTGAAAGGCTTATTCACTTGGCCCAATAGAGCTGAAATCAACTCAATGTGGTACGTTAACGTTTAACATGAACTAGACACAAACAAATGAGTAAACTTATGTCCAGCAGGTCAATATTTTATTGACAGAAATTTACTTGATTCTCCTATTCTTTTAGATATGCTCACAAAATGAAAGTACAATTCTCTAATCCCTAAACTTTTGCTCCCTGGTTATACTTACACATCTCTAGCAGGTTTTATCCCTGAATTACTGTTGGCTTTACTTAACAGAATTGAGTTTTTTCAAATTAACCTCATCTAAAGTATCCCCAAATCTATCTTTCTTAGTTAAATAGGAGCTTTCACTTCTCCTCAAAAGTTGATAAAGTACATAAAAGCATCGTAAGTTTTTTGTTTGTTTTTGAGTCGGAGTCTCACTCTGTCGCCCAGGTTGGAGTGCAGTAACACATTCACAGTCACTGCAGTCTCGACCTACTGGACTCAGGTGGTCCTTCTGCCTCAGCCTTCCAAGTAGCTGGAACCACAGACATGTGCCACCATGCCCAGCTAACTTTTTGACTTATTGTAGAGACGAGGTCTTAACCATGTTGCTCAGGCTGGTCTTGAACACCTGAGCTCAGGTAATCCTCTTGCTTCCACCTCTCAAAGTGCTAAGATTACAGGCGTGAGTCATTGCACCTAGCTAAGAACGTTTTAAATCTTATTTCACAATCCTATTTCAGGCATTACAGAAAAGTATAGGGGTTTTTGAGAATATTTGTTATCACACAGAGATCACATACATTCATCCCAGAAGAACAAATTACAACGTTACCCAATACTGCAGTTTAAACCAGAATCTATTCAGCACACAGCAAGCTTTATGCTTATATTTTTATTTGTTTATTTATTTATTTTTTGAGTCAGAGTCTCACTCTGTTATCCAGGCTGGAGTGTAGTGGCACGTGCATGGCCACCACAGCCTCCACCTGCTGGGTTCAGGTGATTCTTCTGCCTCAGTCTTCCAAGTAGCTAGAACTACAGGCGCATACCACCACGCCCAGCTAATTTTTTTAACGTATCATAGAGACAAGGTCTTGCCATATTGCCCAGGCTGGTCTCGAACTCATGGGCTCAGGGCAATCCTTTCACCTCCACCTCCCAAAATGTTGAGATTATAGGTATGAGCCTCTGTGCCCAGCTAAATATATCTTCTAAAAAGTGAAAAATAGCACAGCACAGTAGCTCACCCCTGTAATCCCAGCACTTTTGAGAGGCCAAGGCAGGAGGATTGCTTGAGCCCAGGAATTTGAGACCTGCCTAGGCAATATAGTAAACCCTCATCTCTACCAAAAGAAAACCCCCCAAAAGTTAGCCAGGCATGGTGATCCATGTCGATAGTCCCAGAAACTCAGGAGGCTGAGGCGAAGAATCACCTGAGCCTAGGAGGTTGAGGCTGTGGTAAGCTGTGATTGTGCCACCGCACTCCAGCCTGGACAACACAGAGAAACCACAACTCAAAAAAAAAAAAAATAGTAAAAAATAGGTACAGAAGAAAAATGCTTTGGAAAATTAAAGAACAAAATATCGATACTATAGTTTTGAAATCAATAGAAGAACATGGTTACTTCCACATGTCGTTCTGTTACAATCCGGAAAACTAGCATTTGTATATTGATTTCACAGCTTCTGTGCATAAAACAATGTGAATGCTGCAATAAGACCAAAAAGATTACTACCTTGTCCCAGTCACTCTTTTATAGTTGTCTTTGGAATGGACTGCTAAAATACTGACTCCTGAGCCAATGTTCACCACCAGCAGTGGGTAGGGATCATCCAAGTTAAAAGGCATTTTTTGGCATCTCTCAGGTTCTGAGGCATTAGCAAAATAGTAGCACTCAGCTTGCCCATTGAAACTGACAGAGTCTATATACAGCAAGCCCTTTACAAGGCAGTCAAGTTCATCCAGTTTGTGTAGGTGGAGGTTTCCAATCTGTTAAAAAAACAAAACAAAACACAGCATTCTAATTACTTGACTCAACTGCACTATAAAAATTTAAAAATCATCAATGACTATCACATTTTTACTTGTTTTGTTTCATGTCAAAATCTCTTAGAGATTTTATCTAGTTCACTGATTCTCAGTGAGGGTAGTATCACAATCTCTGGGAACATGTTGGCTTTCAAATGATGGGGAGAAAGGAAGGACTGAATTGACATTTAATTGACAGGGATTTGGAATGCTGGACATCTGTAATGGGTGAGACATTGCTGTGAAACAGAATTATCCCATCTATAAACTACATTTGAGTGTTCTGCCAGACATTTTTGTAGTCACAATGGGAAAATTATTTACAATTATCTAAGCCTATACAAGCACAAAATACTTTATCTGTGCATAAACACAAACTAACTATTCTTCACATCGAAGGCAAGGCAGATCGCTTGCCCAGGAGTTCCAGACCAGCTTGTGCAACATAGCAAGACCTTGTCTCTACAAAAAAAATAATTAGCTGGATGTGGTGGTACATGTCAGTAGCCCCAGCTATTCAGGAAGCTGAGGCAGGAGGATCACTTGACCCCAGGAGGTCAAGGCTGCCGTGAGCCATGATTGCGTCCTTGCACTCCAGCCTGGGTGTCAGAGTGAGACCCAGATTAAAAAAAAAAAAACAAACAGGACGGGGTTCGATGGCTCAACCTGTAATCCCAGCACTTTGGGAGGCCAAGGCAAGTGGATTGCCTGAGCCTAGGGATTCAAGACCAGCCTGGGCAACTTGGCGAGACCCTGCCTCTACAATAAATAAAAAATTAGCCAGGCATGGTATCATGCGCCTGTAGTTCCAGCTACTTGGAAGATTGAGGCAGAAGGATCATCACCCCACCAGGTGACGCTGGGGTGGCTTTGAGTGTGTCACTGCACTCCAGTCTGGCCAATGGAGTGAGACTCCAACTCAAAAAACAAACAAACAAGCAAAAAAAACTGCCGGGCTCGGTGGCTCAGCCTGTAATCCCGAGCCTTTGGGAGGCTGAGGTGAGTGGATTGCCTGAGCCCGCAGGTTCGAGACCCGCCTGGGCAGCGAGACCTCATCTCTACAATAAATCAAAAAAAACAGCTGGGCATGGTAGCGCGGGCCTGTAATTCCGGCTACTTAGAAGGCTGAGGCGGAAGGATCGCCGGAGCCCAGCAGGTCGAGGCTGCGGTGGCCGGGAGCGGCCATTGCACTCCAGTCTGGGCGACAGAGTGAGACTCCAACTCAAAAAAAAAAAAAAAAAAAAAAATTATATATATGCTAAATTTGCTAGGAATTCAACCACCATACAAACCAAGGAAATACTGTTCTTCTTACTGTTTGGAATTTTACTAAGTGTTGTTCGGCATCTCATAATCATGTCACCAACAACACTACCATTTATGGTATCTGATTCCCCAACAGAACATATATCATCTGGCATTTGTAGCTTTGGTATTCGCAATGAATCTATGTATAGGTGCAAGCATCTGACCACTTCATTATGTCTTCTGGTATGATCATACCAGCTAATCTACCTACTGACATATAATTAACTTCCTGTCTTTATATTATAATTTGAGTACTGGTTTGAAATTATTAAATTCATTTCAGGTTAATAGAGTATTGTTAAATGTTATAAAAGATCTCAGTTTAAACATCACTTCCTCGAAGAAGCTCTTCAACTCTCTAGGAGTTGTTAGCTACCATTCCATTCTTGTTCTCTTGCCACTAGTATTTTTTGAGTCGGCGTCTCAATCTGTCGCCCAGGCTGGAGTTGAGTGGCTAGTGATCACAGCTACTGCAGCCTTGATCTGCTGGGCTCAGGTGATCCTTCTGCCTCAGTCTCACAAGTAGCTGGGATTACAGGCGCATGACACCACACCTGGCTAATTTTCTGATTTATTATAGAGATGAGGTCTGGCCAAGTTGCCCAGGTTGGTCTTGAACTACCTGGCTCAGACAATCCTCTTGCCTCCACCTTCCAAAGTGCTGGGTTTACAGGCATGAGCAACTGCACCAGGCGCCACTAATATTAATCATAATGCATCGCACTTCTAGTTGTAATTTACTTATCTATGTGGTCTAGAATATCTGTGTCTCAAGCCCATCCATATTCTTCCAGTGTTTAGCACAATACTTGACACATACTTGGTGCTTATTTGCCTAATAAATGAATATCAAAAAATCAAATATATTGTTATACTTCAACATTAAAAAGTTAACTGAAAAAACATTACATATTTTTTTTAAAACTAGAACACCATATTTAGATACCAGTGTTTTATCTTATTTTTTGAGTTGTAGTTTCACTGTCACCCAGGCTGGAGTGCAGTGGTACACTTACTGCCACTGCAGCCTCGACCTGCTAGACTCAGGAGATCCTTCTACCTCAACCTTTCATGTAGCTGGAATCATAGGTGCATGCCACCACACCCAGCTGTTTTTTGTTGAGTTATTGTAGTGACAAGGTCTCCCAAGTTGCCTGGGAAGCTCTCGAACCTATGGGCTCAGGCAATCCTCTAATCTCTGCATTCCAAAGTGCTGGGATTACAGGTGTGAGTCACTACATCTAGCCTGGATTATTTTTAATGGCCAGGTGAAAGCTGGCTTTAATGATACTGCTTTTGTCAATATTGGCAAACATTCACTATCACATGTGAAAACATAATCTCAAATTCAAGAAATTTATGTTCAAATAACTAAAACTGAATACAAATCACCATTATCCATAAATTAAAAAAAAGAATTTAAACAAGAATTACACCTTAAACTACCCCCAGACCAGGCCCAGTAGCTCACACCTATAATTCCAGTACTTTGGGAGGGTGAGGTGAAAGGATTGCCTGAGCTCACAGGTTTGAGACCAGCCTGGGCAACTTGATGAGACCTCATCTCTACAATAAATCAAAAAATTAGCTGGGCGTGGTGGCGTGCGCCTATAGTTCTAACTACTTGGAAGACCAAGGAGGAAGGATCACCTGAGACCAGCAGGTCGAGTATGCCACGGCCGGGAGCGTGCCACTGCCCTCTAACCTGCACAACAGAGTAAGACTCTGACTCAAAATAAAAAAAATTTTTTAATTAAAAAAAGAAAAGAACAGAAGCTTGGTAAACCCCTAACAGCACATTACTCAAACCAATATTCTCAGTCCTCTTGCCATATCCATCCAAATCACTCCACTGGACTCAGAAACATGGTAGGGTTGATAGTATAAAAGCCAAAAAAAGGGATGACAGGGATTTCCATTCAGATGTTTACCAACCAAAAGACATCACTCTCCAAACTTGGATGTGGGAAGGAGAGGACCCTGGAATACTACTGTATGAATATTCAAAAGCCACAGCCGTGTAAATGTAGGACAATAATAGTGAAAATAATTCAAGCTCCATTTATATCTGGTATTATACATTGCCAAATTCATTGAAATCCTCAAGTTACGTTCTTTTTGCAGTTTTGTAGCAGAGTCCTAAACTTAGTTCTACCAAATATTATGTGCAATAACGTCAAAATCTGGGCAAGTTTTAGTCAGCCTAGGAATGTGTTGAAAATACCCCAAGTGAGCTGGGCTTGGTGGCTCAGCCTGTAATCCCGCACCTTTGGGAGGCTGAGGTGAGTGGATTGCCTGAGCCCACGGGTTCGAGACCCGCCTGGACAACTTGGTGAGACCTTATTTCTACAATAAATCAAAATGAGCCGGTGTGGTAGCGTGCGCCTGTAGTTCCAGCTACTTGGAAGGCTGAGGTGGAAGGATAGCTGGAGCCCAGCAGGTCGAGGCTGCAGCGGCTGGGAGCGGCCACTGCACTCCAGTCTAGGTGACAGAGTGAGACTCCAACTCAAAAAAAGAAAATACCCCAAGTGAAAGGCTAGTCAGGAACACATACATCTTTTGTGCCTGCAGGGAGAAATAACCTAAGGAGCATGCTAGATTGAAACCCTACCCTCATATTTAGAAACTTGAACAGAATGGGTGTCGATTTTTTGTTTTGAGTAACCGATACCTACTGTGCGAAAATCTTTTTCAAACTTGTAAGCACCACCTCCTGTAGCACATAGCACCGTTTGTAATGTTGAGAAGTTTTTATCTCTTCCCATTTGGATAAAAGTAGGCAGGTCCTGGGTTGGAAATCTGATAAAGTGCAAGTTCCCTCTTCGGCCAAAAAGTGTTAAATCTTTTAGTTCAAGGTGTACATCTCGAATGCCAGTGGATCCATATGCCACATTAGAAGTCAAATATTTCCGAATACTTTTTAAGCTCTCAACTTCTTCTTGTTCCTCCTCTGCTGTGATATCAATAGGTTCAAAATATGAGAGCTTTACCAGAGTTCCTCCAATGTCCATGCCAAACCACGGGAAAGCTATGAATTTAAAAAAAAACACATATATATATAAATTAGCCACAAACCTCATTAGCCCTGAATCATGTATTCAGTCAACAATACTTACTAGGCAAAACACGTGTAATATGTGTCTTCAAAGTTTTATTAATGTATTTTCTAAAAACTTATAACATAGTGTACTTAAAGATGACCCAGAGTCCTGGCCTAGTAGGCATTCCTTTTTATTTATTAAATACTAATCATGTGCACCAAGAGACAGAAAAAAATAGTACCAATTTTGCTTCAACAAGGAGGTCATTACCTAGAGCTTGAAATTCTTTGTTTCTATAAAAATTTTAATACAATAAAATTGGTCTATAATCATTTTAAGTAACCCACGGGAAAAGTATCTGCTTAAAAAGAAATTTTTTCCATTGCTCATTAAGCATATTAGGTTTCTTGGGTCCATCTAGCTAATAAAAATGAGCTGAAATAATATTAAAAGTAAGTCTATTCAGGGACAAGCACATTCAGGCAGGCATTGTCATTTGGGTTAGGATTTGGTACTTGCTCTCTCACTAAAAGGACTATATAACTTCAGAAAAGGCATGAACCTCTCTGGATCTTAGTTTTCTGAATTTCCTTCAGTAAATATGATCTACCTACTATATACTCCAGAATGGGAATGTAAAAGAGTAAGATAAAATTCCTACTCTCAATTTAGTAAGGGAATGTAAATACAAATACATAAGGATGTAACAGAGAAAATAAAATTATATGCAAAGTATAAGCCAATAAAAGGAATGCTAAACTCTATGTCTGTGTTTGAGTGTGGATAACACTAAAAACAAAAAGAGCCTAACCAGGCTGGATGTGAGGATTGCCTGAGTACAGGGGAATGAGAAAAACCTGGACAACTCGACGAGACCTCATCTCTACAATAAATCAAAAAATTAGCCAGGCATGGTGGTGCACGCCTGTAGTTTCAGCTACTTGGAAGGCTAAGGCGAAAGGACTGCCTGCAACTAGCAGATCAAGGCTGCAGTAGCCCTGAGCGGGTCACTGAATTCCAGGCTGGGCAACAAAAAGAGATTCCGACTCAAAATAAATAAATACGGAAAAAACAAAAACAAAAAACCAGCACATCCAAAGGCAAAGAGGCATAAGTCAATACAGTTAGAGAACTAGCCCAGAAGGCTGAGACCAGGGGTTCAAGACCAGCCTGGGCAACTCGGCAAGACCTCCTCTCTACAATAAACCAAAAAACTAGTTGAGTGTGGTGGTGTGCGCCCAGGGTTCCAGCTACTTGGAAGCTGAGGCGGAGGGATCACCTGAGCACAGCAGGTCGAGTATGTGGTGGCCTGAGTATATCCCTGCACTCCAGCCAGGGCAACAAAGTGAGACTCCGACTCAAAAAAAAAAGGAAAAAAAAAGAAGCTTAACTTAGTAGTAGTGTGCAGGATGCATAACAGCTGCTTAAGATGTGTCTGTTGGCTGGGCACGGTGGCTCATCTATAATCCTAGCACTTTGAGAGGTCGAGGTGAGAGGATTGCCTGAGCCCACGGGTTTGACACCAGCCTGGGCAACTTGGCCAGACCTCATCTCCACAATAAATCAAAAAATTAGCTGGATGTGGTGGTGCACACCTGTAGTTCCAGCTACTTGGAAGGCTGAGGTAGAAGGATTGCCTGAGCCCAGAAGGTGAGGCTGCGGTAGCCAGGAGCATGCCACTGCACTCCAATCTGGGCGACAGAGTGAGAATCCGACTCAAAAAATAAAAAATAAAAGGATGTGTCTGTAAAGTAAGGGTACGGTACCCTAAATCTAGAAGATCGAAATCACCTAGGTATCATTTTTAAAAGTACAGATTAGGCTGGGTGCAGTGGCAAAAGCCTGTAATCCTAGCACTTTGGGAGACAGAGGTGAGAGGATTGCCTGAGCCCAGGAGTTCAAGACCAGCCTGGGCGATTTGGTGAGACCTTGTCTCTACAATAAGTCAAAAAATTAGCCGGGCACGGTAGTGCATGCCTGTAGTTCCAGTTACTTGGAAGGCTGAGGTGGAAGGATCACTGGAGCTCAGCAGGTCGACCCTGGGGTGGCTGTGAGCATTGCCAGTCTGGGTGACAGAGTGAGTCTCCAACTCAAAAAAAGAAAGCCTGTTTCTACTCTCTAGGATTTTAACGATTATGATTGAGACTCAAATAATTTAATACTTAAGATATATAAAATACAGAATGCTTGGCAACAAAACATATTTAATGGTTTGTTGTTGTTTTTTTAAGTTGGAGTCTCACTCTATCACCCAGGCTGGAGTGCAGTGGCATGCTCACAGCTACTGCAGCCTCGACCTGCTGGGCTCAGGTGATCCTTCCGCTTTAGCCCTCCAAGTGACTGGAACTACAGGTGCGCAATACCATGCCCGGCTTATTTTTTGACTTATTGTAGATACAAGGTCTCACCAAGTTGCCCAAGCTGGTCTCAAATCCCCGGGTTCAGACAATCCTCTCACCGTCGTCTCCCAAAGTGCTGGGATTACAGCCTGAGCCACCACACCTGGCCTATTTAACAGTTTTAATGTTAAGGTAGGCTGGGTGTGGTGGCTCACACCTGTAATCCAAGCACTTGGAAAGCCAAGATGAGAGGACTGCCTGAGCCCATGAGTTCAAGACCAGCCTGGAGCTTGGTGAAATTTTGTCTCTACAATAAATCAAAAATTAGGTGGACATGGTGGTGTATGCCTATAGTTCCAGCTGCTTGGAAGGCTGAGGTACAAGGATCACCTGAGTCCAACAAGTCGAGGCTGTGGTGGCTAATGAGTGTGCCAATGCACTCCAGCTTGGGCAACAGAGCAAGACTCTGACTCAAAAAAAAAGTAAAGGTTATCATGGAAAATTAATTCTCTCTTAAATTTTACTTTGGCCGGGTTCGGTGGCTCAGCCTGTAATCCCGCGCCTTTGGGAGGCTGAGGTGAGTGGATTGCCTGAGCTCGGGGGTTCGAGACCCACCTGGGCAGCGAGATCTCATCTCTACAATAAATCAAAAAATCAGCTAGGCGTGGTAGCGCATGCCTGTAATTCCAGCTACTTGGAAGGCTGAGGCGGAAGGATCGCCGGAGCCCAGCCGGACGAGGCTGCGGTGGCCGGGAGCGGCCACTGCACTTCAATCTGGGCGACAGAGTGAGACTCCAACTCAAAAAAAAAAAAAAATTCTACTTTGTTTCTTAAATACTAATATTTTACTTATTTACTATGTATATAACATTAGAAAACCAGGAATATACAATACCATGAGAAAGGATTCCATACATTTCTCCACTCTGGAATTTAAAGTTAGTAAAATCAGTACATGAGTCTGAATATGAAGAAGAAACCCATTACTCATTATCTTCTTTTAGAGAAGTAGCTCATTTGTTTTTATGTTTGAAACTCATACTGCAGATCTAGAGCTACATTAAAGAATATCTAAAGACAAAGTTTTTAAAAAGGTTTGGACTATAATTTGATAAGCAAGGGACAGCAAGACCTTAAACACTATGCTTTTATGTTGCCTACAGACTGGTATAAATAACTAAGAAGCAACAGAATCAGAAGAAATTGACTAAATTTTCTCAGTTTTGTTGAGTGACTAGTAATGAAGGCCATCTTACTTACAGCACACTCTTGAATGCAGGCCAGTTACAGAAACCATATAACACATCCTTAGGTAAAAAGAAATGTAATATCACTAAGTTTTGCTTTCAGTTTATTCATGAAGTCTAGAATTTCTACTTTAGGAAACTGATGTACAAGTTACAGATACCTCCCTGCTTGCAAGCAGAAATACTGCTTGGACAAATACAGGTAGAGAAAACAATAGGGCAGGGCACAGTGGCTCATGCCTATAATCCCAGCACTTTGGGAGGCCAAGGTGAGAGGATTGCCTGAGCCCACGGGTTCTAGACCAGCCTGAGCAACTTGGCAAGACCTCATTTCTACGATAAATCAAAAAATTAGCCGGGCGTGGTAGCACACACCTGTAGTTTCAGTTACTTAGAAGGCTGAGGTGGAAGGATAATCTGAGTCCAATAGGTTGAGGCTGTGGCAGCTGGGAGTATGCCACTGCATTCAACTCAAAAAAAAGAAAAGAAAGAAAGAAAACAATAGATCTTATCCTATATACTAAAGAAATTCCTTCAGAAATGTCCCATCTGTTGCAAAGACATGTAATTAGGACAGTTTTCAACAGGCATTAGATAAAACAAGGAATCCTTCTGATATTAAATAGCCAAAATGGGCCAGAAGCAGGGGCTCACACATGTAATCCCAACACTTTGGCAGGCCAAGGTGTGAGGATCACTTGAGACCAGGAGTTTGAGACCAGTCTGGGCAACAGAGGAAGACCACATCCCTACAAAGAATTTTCTTTTTTGGACTCTCATTCTGTCATCCAGACTGGAGTACAGTAGAACGCTCATGGCCACCGTAGTCTTGACCTGCTGGACTCGGGTGATCCTTCCGCCTCAGCCTTCTAAGCAGCTGAACTACAGGCACATGCCACCACAACTGGCTAATTTTTTGATTTATTGTAGGGATGAAGTCCTGCCAAGTTCCCTAGGCTGGTCTTGAACGCGTGGGCTCAGGCAATCTTCTCACCTCCTCCCAAAGTACTGGGATTATAGGCGTGAGCCACACCTGGCCACTACAAATTTAAAAAAATAATTAGCCGAGCACGGTGGCATACATCTATAATCCCAGCAACTCCGGGGGTTGAGACCAGAAGGGTTACCTGAGCCCAGGAGGTCAAGGATGTGGACAGCTGTTATCCTGCCACTGTACTCCAGCTTGGGCCACAGAGACTCCAACTCAATCAATCAAGCAATAACCAAAACAAATTCCCCTATTTGATGCTTGATTCTATAAGTATTTTGGGGGGGTAGGGAAATGGAAAACAACTGCACATCAAGTACATTTTAGGACAGAAAAATTTCTACAAGGTGAGATTCATTAAGCTAAAAATCTTTATTTTCCAAAATTAAAAAAAAACGAATATATGCAGGTTTTCTTTTGTTTGTTTTTGCAGAGACAAGGTCTCACTATGTTGCCTGGGCTGATCTCAAACTCTCTGCGCCTTGTATTGAGCAAACATAGGTGTTAAAATACACAAACAAATAAAATGTTACTTAGTAAAGCACTATAAAGCTAAAGCATTACCAGGTTTAAAGTTTATGCCACTTTTATTTTCAGTCAGAAGCCTCTGCTCTCAGGTTATAAATATCTGAATACTGTCATTCTTGAAAGCCAAACTCCCAATTAACACATTTACATGAAAAACTTTTAATTCTTTTTTTGAGCTGTAGTCTCACTCTGTCACCCAGGCAGTGGCATGCTCACAGCCACTCCAGCATTGACCTGCTGGGCTCCAGCGATCCTTCCAAATAGCCAGAACTACAGGTGCATGCAACCACGCCTGGCTTATTTTCTATTTATTGTAGAGATGAGGTCTCGCCAAGTTGTCCAGGCTTGTTTTGAACCCATGGGTTCAGGTAATCCACTTGCCTTGGCCTCCCAAAGTGCTGGGATTACAGGCTTGAGTCACCGAGCCTGGCCAGAATTCTTAATTCTTATACGACACCATGATTTAGGTTTCAAAGTAACCTTACTGCTTAGGAAATTATTTCAAGTTTATACATAAAATATTGGAGAAGAAATTATGTACTTTTCTACATCTGTTAATGAGTATGAAGGCTTCTGACTCCAACAATATATCAACATAGCCAGTCTAAAAGACATACTCTGGGCACTCTACAATACATGTAGTGAAGTGTTAAAGACACATATATAAGAGGTGATAAAATGCCAGGGATGTCAAAAAAGTTTACAGACATTTTAAGAGATGTTATCTATGTACTACTTTTTCTTTTCTTTTCTTTTTTTTATTTAGCTGGAGTCTCACTTAATCACCCAGGCTAGAGTGCGATCCTTCCGCCTCGGCCTTCCAAGTAGCTGGAACTACAGGCACGTGCCACCATGCCCCGCTAATTCTTTGATTTATTGTAGAGATGAGGTCTCGCCAAGTTGCCCAGGTTGGTCTCGAATCCGTGGGCTCAGGCAATCCTTCCACCTCGACCTCCCAAAGTGTTGGGATTATAGGCGTGAGCCACTACACCCAGCCTGAATTACAGTAGCAATGTGTAGAATGATGTTCCCTCAAAAAGATGGCGTTCATCTTTTGTTATTGGTATATATTGAACATTACAATTTTAATAGTTTTTTCATTTCTTAAAATGTGTATACTTTTTGGGGCACCTTCTGTGTATATATAGGGGTTGAGTATCCCTAACCCAAAATCTGAAATCCAAAATGCTCCAAAATCTGAAACTTTTTAGGTACTGACATGAGGTTCAAAGAAAATGCTCACTGGAACAATTCAAATTTCAGATTAGGAATGTTCAACCTGTAAACATAATGCAAACATTCCAAAATCTGCAATACTTCTAGTCCCAAGCATTTTGGATAGGGATACTCAATCTATATTTTACACACACAAGCTCAAGTTAGCAGCAGAAAAACTCATTTATATGTGGTGGTCCATCCTCCCCTCTACCTCATTGACTGGAATCCTATTATTTATTTTTTGTAGAGATGAGGTTTCACTATGTTCTCCAGGCTTGTCTCAAACTCCTGGCTTCAAATGATCCTCTTGCCTTGGCCTCCCAAAGTGTTGAGATTACAGGCATGAGCCACCGCGCCCAAGCTAAAATCCTATTTTTAAAACCTGAGTACGGCTGGGCTCAGTGGCTCAGCCTGTAATCCCAGCCCTTTGGGAAGCCAAAGGCGAGTGGATTGCCTGAGCCTGAGGGTTTGAGACCAGACCGGGCAACTTGGTGAGACCTACGATAAATTAAAACAAAACAAAACACTTGAGTACATGAAAGTGTTAATATTTACTGGCTCTTCCACAGAGGAAAAAAATGACTGTTCAGGTATAATTATCCTTATGTAATAAAGAAAAACAAGGCCGGAAATGGTGGCCTAGCCTGTAATCCCAACACTTTGGGAGGCTTAGGTGAGAGGACTGCCTGGTCGAGACCAGCCTGGGCAACTTGGCCAGACCTCAACTCTACAATAAAACAAAAAATTAGCCGGGAGTGGTGGCGTGTGCCTGTAGTTCTAGCTACTTGGAAGGCTGAGGCAGAAGGATTATCACCCGAGCCCAGCAGGTCAAAGCTGCAATGGCCGTGAGTGTGCCACTACACTCCAGCCTGGGCATAAGAATCCAACTCAAAAAAAAAAAAAAAATCAAACTTTATGACCCACTTATTTGTATATTAGAGAAAAACAATGTTTCATGAAATACTGTAAATTAAATTGGAAAAACTATACAATTTCCTTAAAAGTTACTGGCCTCAGAGGTAAAATTTTAAAAAGCACTATAAAAAGCCCAAGACTCATTTCACATCTAGTCTACTAGATATGTCTTCTTTTTGTGCTGTTTGTTCTTAAAGAAAGGTTAACAAGAGATGATACGTAGCAGATAGTTTTTTGGTAACCACAATATGCAAACTAGAAAATTACATGTCCCTTTTATTTCAGCAGATCTCAATTATGACAATTTTCTTCTTAAAATTAGAAAATGAGAGGCTGAAAGAGAACTCAGCTCTGCTATAACTCCAATTAAGGAAAAAAAAAAAACAAAGAAAGAAAACTTAGTAGCATGTAATAGCCACCTTTTGCATAGAAGGTCTTTCAAGTTCTGGAATTCATTTCCCTATGCCAGAAAATAATTAAAAACCATGAGGGAGGTACTAAGAACACAGAATACACAAATCCTTAATTATGATACATTCTTATCATTTACCAAGTGGTCTAATTACTGAGTTTTATATTTTCCAGTGTTTTTTAAAAAAACATGCTTGCTGTATCATTTAAAAAATGAGGAGAGGCATGAAGCTCGAATTTCATGTTTGCAATGAAAATGTGAGTAAATATAAGGATGCAGGTTGCCTAACACTTCCATGAGGTAAGAAAAATACCAGTTTCCTAAGAAATCAACCAAGTATCTATATCTGTAGCTTTGTTGCTTCTGGCCAAGGGAGAGTTGAAAAGTAGGTCACCAGTGCATAAGCAGCCTACTTACTGCATATAACGTAAAGGTTTCTTAGTATTTGAGAATAAAACACTTAATGCCAAGGTGAGAAAGTGAACCAAAATGTTCATTAAAAAAGCAAAACATGCTGGGCTTGGTAAAGACTCAGCCTGTAATCCCGTGCCTTTGGGAGGCTGAGGTGAGTGGATTGCCTGAGCTTGTGGGTTCGAGACCCGCCTGGGCAGCGAGATCTCATCTCTACAATAAATCAAAAAATCAGCCGGGCGTGGTAGCGCATGCCTGTAATTTCGGCTACTTGGAAGGCTGAGGTGGAAGGATCACCGGAGCCCAGCAGGTGAGGCTGCGGTGGCCGTGAGTGGCCACTGCACTCCAGTCTGGGCGACCAAGTGATACTCCAACTCAAAAAAAAAAAAAAAAAAGATATGCTTCAAGTTCTCGAATAAGACTTTTCGTTCTTCTCAATCATTCCAAACACTCTACAATAAATAAAAAAAGTAGCCAGGCATGGTGGCACATGCCTGTGGTTCCAGCTACTAGGGAGGCTGAGGCAGAAGGATCACCTGAGCCCAGTAGGTCGAGGCTACGATGGCCGTAAGCATGCCACTGTACTCCAACCTGGGCTAGAGTGAGACTCTGATCCCCCCCAAATAAATAAATAAAAAAGAGTTAAAGATGTATAATGCCATACACATGGTCAATAATCCCTATACAAGTATTCAAAAACAAAACAATACGTTCTTTGCTAACCTAAGTGGTTTAAAAATTATAGTTGTAAGTCATAATTAACTAACTAGTTTTTCAGCAAGACTCTAGTTTACGATTAATGGTCTTGCGATGTACCGCAGTATAGCAATAATTATCAATTACTTAGAAAAAAGGGCACTCTTTTATTTATCAACCTAAGGTTTATTTTCTAACCTTTTAGTGATGACCCATTATAATCTTTTCTTTTTTTTTTTTTTTTTTTGAGTCAGAGTCTCACTCTGTCACCCAGGCTGGAGTGCAGTGGCACACTCAAAGCCACCGCAGCCTCAACCTGCTGGTGAGGTGACCCTTCGGCTTCGGACTTCCAAGTTGCTAAACTACAGGTGCACAGCACCTCACCTGGCTAATTTTATTTATTGCAGAGATGAGGTCTCAAACTCGTGGGCTCAGGTAATCCTCTAGTCTTGGTCTCCCAAAGTGCTGGGATTACAGGCACAATTCGCTGTGCCCTATAATCTGTTCTGAAACACCTTTGAAGGAGGTGATATTCATACCTGATTAGTTTGCTCAAGTCTAAGTAATCAAACTACTATCATAACACAAAGAAAAGAAGTATCACCATAAGAGTCAGAATAGGAGTTTGTTATAATCTCCACGAAATGGAAATTCTAAGATAAGCAGAGAAAAATGTATGTGTTGAGGGAAGATGTCCAAATGTTATACATTAGCACACCTCTTTAAGATGCATTAGTTTAATTCAGCAAATGTAAATTATAAGTATTTCTATATTACACTGTCATTTAAGCTTTCACATCACTATTTTATAGACAAACCCTTGAACAACTATCACAAGAACTCTTCAGTTATCACAAGAAATCATCAAAAAACCGTTTAAATTAGCAGATAAAACTGCCAGATAAAAAAGGCTTGTTTCTCTGTTTTAGACTCTGCCCTATGGCTACAGATTGAACACCGGATTATGAGTCAGTCCACTTAGGGCTCTGAACTTCGTTAGCACATGGTTGGTATAGCCTTGGAAAAGTTACTCTGGCTCAGCATGTTCAATTTCTTCAGCTGTACAGCTAAGACCAAATTACCTGACATTTAGATAACAATTCGTTTCAGAGTGCTTAGGATTGTTGCTTCTCCCGTGAGGTTTACAAGAATTCTGATGGTCGGCAGGGAAGGTGTCAGTGCCCTGCTTCATAGCTGAAGATTTCTTAGAATAGTTAAGAGGATCACACAAAACACTGTAAAAACTGCAAAGTATCAACACATGAACACGAATCCCCACATTCCTAGTTGTTCTGGGAGACTGTACTTATAGTATGACAATCACAATGGCTGAGTGATTAAATAAGCCAATTACAGGAATAAAAGGTTTTTGAAAGGCTAAAAACAAAAGGATGCAAATGAAAGTTGATCTGCTTTTTTAAAAGCATGAAAACAATTTTCTGTGAAAAGTACATGCACATACAGTTATAGAAAAATCTCTACGGTATTCACCATAATATTAATAGTGGTTCGCTCCAGGTGCCGGGAATACGGGTGATTTTATCTTCTTTTTATTTATCTGTGTTTTCTAAAACAAACATGAACTAGTTGATATTCTAAACAAAAACAAGCCAAGGTAATTACCCATTAGCAGGTTACATGCAAGTGCGTTTAAAAACTCCAATTTTAACGATAGTGACAAGTCCCAGAACCCACCAGGATTTCAAGGACACAGGCGAGAAGCCCGGAAATCAGTAAAAATGGGTGCTGATGATCTCCGGCGCCATTCGACAGCCGGGACCACCTCTCTTTTCAACCTAACTTCAGAAGAAGCTAGGAGACGGGACTGGAAGCTCTAGTCTTGTTTGGCAAAATTCGAATCAAAAACTCTCTCTTGCACCTCCCAGATCTGGAAGAGGAAGTGGGAGGAAAGGACTAGGGGGCGGCAGGCGTCCACCATGCACGCGCAGGGGGATGGGAAGGACGGACGCCGCGAACCCGGAGCTGAAATGGTCCCTCCACCCCCTTCCCAGGCTAGGCGCCGGCGAGGAGCGGCGGGCTTGGAACCAGGCCGCTCCGCCAAGGGGCTCCCAGACGGGCCCGAGGGTGCCCTCCCAAGCCGGCGGGCCCGAGCCCCCATCTTACAGGGCTTCTTGGCATCCTTGATCTTCATGGCGTCGGCCTGGGGGCGAGGGGCAGCCTCGGGTCGGGAGCACAGCGAGCAGTGGCGGCGACTCCGGAGGTGGCTGGGCCGTGCGGTGAGGCCCGGCCGGTTCCTCCCCTCAGGCCGGGCGGGGCGGGCCTAGGGCGGGGCGGCGGCGCCTGAGGCGACGCCCGGCCCAGGTGGCGGCCCCCCACCCCCACGAGGGGCGGCCGGGACCGAGCGAGCTGGGGAAGGCCGCCGGCCTAGCCGCTCCGGGGCCCCCCGCAGCCGCTCCAAACAAAAGGCCCCGGTCCCCCGAGCCGCCGCCACCGCACTGAGAAATAGCCCGCCCAGGCAGAACGCCCACGTGACGCGAGCTCCCCCTTCGCTCCGCTCGCCGCGCAGCTGCTGGGAGTTGTAGTTCTACGGTTCGTGAGGCCCCGCTCTCTGGCTGCAGCTGTGCAGGTGGACTACAAAGCCCAGGATGCATCGCGGCTTCTCCTCCGCGGCCCCTCCGCTTCCGGAGATCGCCTCAGAGTGGTCCTAGCGAGAAGTGGGCGGGGTCTTAGTCACGCCAGCGAGGAGACGACCAATGGGGGTAGAGGTGGGCGGGGCTGTGGAAGTCGGCTTCAGGCTTCACCGGCCGCGGAAAGAGAAGGGGAAGGGAGCTCTCGGCGCGTAGTGTCATGGCTGTGCTACCTGGGGCTGGCTTCTCCCTAAGGCAGAACTGGTTGATTTGCCACAGGACGTGCTAGATCCAGGGCTCTAGAGTCGCTCTTTAGGTAGACTATTGAGTACTTATGTGAATTAAAGTCATTCAAAAAGGAATCCTCTTGCTTGATACAGACAATGTGAATGTTAGGGTTGGAATGATAGTAACAACAATAACAATGGTAATACCTGTCGAATAATTTATCTTATCCACGAGACGCCTTTAAGCATTCTTTGTGAATTATATACTTCAATTCAGCTGCCTTGTGAGCCACGTACAATTATTCAGTTTTATTATCACTCATTTTGAAGACGTGGCAGTATCTGAGAAGTAAAATCACTTGCAGAGCACGTTTTATTTCACCCAGGCTGGAGTTCAGTGGCGCGGTCATAGCTTACTGCAGCCTCGAACTCGGCTCAAGGGATTCTCCTGTCTCAGCCTCCTGAGCAACAGGTTAGTGCCACCACGCCCAGCTAAACAGAGCACATTCTTTTTCCCACTGATCCATGTTCCCCTCAGGAGCCTTTCAGCCCAGCTTCCTCTTTCCAAAGAGGAAACTGACTCCCAGAGAAGAAAATTAGATGCTCCAGTTCTCATAGTAAAACCTGGACAGCCCTTCCCTGTGCCTTGAAGAGCCTGAGTTCTCCAGCTAGAACTGGAAAAGATGACATTGGGGATCTTGTCTTGACCTTCCATCTACTTTTTGTTCCCACCCCCACCCCCACCCCCAATTAGATGACCAGGAATTCAGTGATTTTGAGAACGGATAGACTGAGCATTCCAAGGGCCTGTCCCTTTCTTGCAGATGATAAACCAAGGGAGGTGAAGGTCAGTAAACGACACAAACTACCTATTATGGAAGGGACATACTAAGAGCTGACATTTTGTAAGGACATCTTTAAGTGTAATCCTCCTAGCCGGGGTCGGTGGCTCAGCCTGTAATCCTGCGCCTTTGGGAGGCTGAGGTGAGTGGATTGCCTGAGCCCGCGGGTTCGAGACCCGCCTGGGCAACTTGGCGAGACCTCATCTCTACAATAAATCAAAAAATTAGCCGGGCGTGGTAGTGCGTGCCTGTAGTTCCAGCTACTTGGAAGGCTGAGGCGGAAGGATTGCTGGAGCCCAGCAGGTCGAGGCTGCGGTGGCCGGGAGCGGCCACTGCACTCTAGTCTGGGTGACAGAGTGAGACTCGAACTCAAAAAAAAAAAAAAAAAATGTAATCCTCCTAACTACCTTCTTTCTTTTTTTCTTTTTAAGGCTAGTTAAGTGAGGTAGTGAGAAGTGGGGAAAGAGAGAACAAAGAATAAAACAAACAGTTGTAACTGACTGTGAGCAATCTAGTGAGATAACTCACTACCTTAGAACCAGCCCTAACTACCTTCTGAAGTGTAGTGATAAGAACTCAAACTTGGCTGGGCTCGGTGGCTCAGCCTGTAATCCCAGCACTTTGAGAGGTCAAGGTGAATCCCAGCACTTTGGGAGGTCAAGGTAATCCCAGCACTTTGGGAGGTCTTTGCCTGAGCCCGCTGGTTCGAGACTAGCCTGGGCCACTTGGAGAGACCTTGTCTCTACAATAAAAAAATAAAAAATTAAATTAAAAAAAGAAATCAAACTTGCTGGGCAGGAGTGCTCACCTGTAGTCCCAGGTACTCAGAATGCTGAGGCTGGAGGATTGCCCAAACCTAGGAGTTGCAGGTTGTAGATCTACAATAATTGTTTGTGAATAGCCACTCTGGGCTGGGCAACATAGTGAGACCTGTCTCTAAAATACAATAAAGTTAAAAAAAAAAAAAAGAATTCAGCTGGGCACTGTGGCTCAAGCCTATAATTCCAGCACTTTGGGAAGCGAGAAGATTGCCTGAGTCCAGCCTGGGCAACTTGGTGAGACCTCCTCTCTACAAGAAAACAAAAAAATTAGCTGGGTGTGGTGGCGCACGCCTGTAGTTACATCTACTCGGAAGGCTGAGATGGAAGGATTACCTGAGCCCAGCAGGTCGAGGCTGTGGTGGCCGTGAGCATGCCACTGCACTCCAGCCTGGGTGACAGAGTGAGACTCCAACTCAAAAAAAAAAAAAAAGACAGAGAGAATTCAAATCTTGACCACATTGCTTGATAACAAACATAGGCAAATTACTGCACTTCTCTCTGATTTTCATTGGAAATAATGTTTACATTCCATGAGACTGAGACAAAGAAAAATGCAAATAAAGTGGTGCTGTGGTTTGAATGTTTGTTTCTTTTGAAACTCATGTTGAAACTTAATCCCCAATATGATAGTATTGGGAGGTGGGGCCTTTCAGAAGTGATTGGGTCGTGAGGGCTCTGCCCTTATGAATGTATTAATCCATTCATAAATTAATGCATTAAGTGACTAATGGATTAACGGGTTATCACAGGAGTGAGACTAGTGGCTTTATAGGAAGGGGGAGAGATCTGAGCTAGCAAGTTCATCCTCTCACCATGAGATGTCTTGTGCCACCTTGACACTGCAGAGAACACCCACCAGCAAGAAGGCTCTCACCAAATGCACCCCGTTGACCCTGAATTTCTCAGCCTACTTAACTATAAGAAATGAATTCCTTTTCTTTATTATTATCCAGTTTCAAGTATTCTTTTTTAAGCTTCACAGAAGGTAGACTAAGACACAGGATTAACACATTGCCCAGCACATAGGTAGTAATGAATAAGTGATAATATGTTTATTATTTGGATTGTTATTATTTTCTTTTCTTTTCTTTTCTTTTTTTTTTTTTTTTTTTTTTTTTTGCGTCAGAGTCTCACTTTGTCACCCAGGCTGGAGTGCAGTGGCACACTCATGGCCACCGCAGCCTCAACCTGCTGGGCTCAGGTGATCTTTCCACCTCAGCCTTCCAAGTAACTGGAGCCACAGACATACTCCACCATGTCCGGCTAATTTTTCTTGATTTATTGTAGAGATGAGGGCTCGCCAAGTTGCCCAGGCTGTTCTCGAACCCCTGAGCTCAGGCAATCCTCTCGCTTCAGCCTCCCAAAGTGGTGGGATTGCAGACTTGAGTCACTGCACCTGGCCTGGATTGTTTTTCTTACTGTAAAGATTAGGGAAAAGAGTTGAGTATCTAGACTATTTGCCCAAGGACTTTATTTGGGATTGGATCCCCAGGTCTTGTTGGTACCTTGTGGTTTCTAATCTTTTATCATTTTGATCCCAGATTTTTCACATTTGTTGTTTGGAAATACATTTTTGTTTTTTGCTTGTTTTTCAATAGAAACATCCTTCTAGCACATGACCTGGAAACTCAGAACACTGAGTGGTAGACTTAACCTTCTCCTCCTCTTTTTTTTTTTTTTTTTTTAAAGCAGGATTTATTGAGAGGACAGAAAAGCTCCTAGACTGGGAGGGGACATAAGGGATTGCCCTCTCTTCCTCTTTTATTTCTTTTTGTTACTCTATCCCACACAGAACCCTAGATATTCTGGAATGGTCCTGTTTTCCACAGTTTTATTGGGTGAGAGTCACAACTTCTGATCTGACATAGCTTGAGGAGTATTCACTATCTGGCTGGGCACGTTGGCTCATGCCTGTAATCCCAGCACTTTGGGAGGCAGAGGTGAGAAGATTGCCTGAGTCCAGGAGTTTGAAACCAGACTGGGCAACTTGGAGAGACCTTGTCTCTACAATAAATCAAAAAACTAGCTGGGCATATTGGTACATGCCTGTGGTTCCAGTTACTTGGAAGGCTGAGGTGGAAGGTTTGCTAGAGCCCAGTAGGTCGAGGCTGCAATGGCTGTGAGTATCCCACTGCACTCCAGCCTGGGTGACAGAGTGAGACTCTGACTCAAAAAAAAAGGAATATTCACTATCTAATATGATTCACTCCCTGGTTTTGTATGCCTCTTGTGTATACTCAGTTCTCTATCAACATATATCTTTGGGTTGTTTCCAACCTCTCTTTGATAGTATCTGTCTGGAAGTAAAAGAAGAAGTGATGCATATGCTTTGTGATAGCCTGACCATGGTACAAGGAGAGCTAGAAATGAGAAGCCATAGAAATCTGGGTAAATGTTGGACACAGCCTCTTGCTAGTTTCCGTGGCCACACATTAGTATATACATGGATAATTTAGCTTAAAAGTTAGGTTTTATACCTGTGAGATTACTGAAGTGAATAACCTATTCACTGTTGGCTCAAATCCGAAACTATCTTTTGGTCTGTTCTGTGTCAGAAAAACACTGAACTTTGAAGAGTAAGAGTTCTAGTCAGAACATCCACGGAATTGCTGTGTGGCCCTGGGAAAGTCCTTATTTCTCTCTTGGTCTCAAATTACCCACCTGCAGAATGAGATCATTGAAATTAGTTTCATCTCTACATTTTTGAGGTTCACTAGAATCTGACCCTTTTTAAGCACCAATGTAAGATGTGTTCAACCATGTTTTCCTTTAAGTTTCGCCAGTGTGATTGAAACTGACAGGTCATCTTGCTTCAGTTTCTGGCCAGTCTGCCTTCTGCAGCCCCTGTTGGCTCTCGCCCCAATACCTCCACCCATCACTGTCTGGTTAATTGCTCTTTCTAGCATGTCCTCAAAACCATTCCCGGCAGAGTGAGTGTGGGAGCTGGGAAGAGCATCTAAACGGGCCAGGAGACTGTCTTCCTATCTCAATATTTTTGTCTACGAAACACAATAAATCCAGCCCATCATGCAAAGTGATAGAGGAGACCTGACACATCCTTATTTTGCCTTTACTGAGTGGGTATCTATGGAGACAAGAGGTAGGTTGCACCTAATGATAACTATGAGGTCTCCTGTTTGAAGTAAACACGCTTACACACATATACACCCTTCAAAGCCCAGACCAAACTTTTAACAATGGATCCTGTCTCTAATTAAATGGTCAGGAACGGGCAAACTCCTTGGGTTCCCTCCCACTGTGGGAGCTTTTCTGTCCTCTTAATAAATCCTGCTTTCTAATAAAAATAAATGGTCAGGAACATGCTCCAGCCCTGCTGTGGAAGTATGTGGAGTTTGGATCCACAAACTCAAATCAGCATCTTACTGTGTATCTTATCAGTATCATCAGTCATCATCCTTGTCATCATCATTATCACCACCACCATCATGATAGTGAAGCACAATTTCATTCAAAAATATTAAGGCCAGGCACAGTGGCTCACGCAAATCAGCATCTTACTGTGTATCTTATCAGTATCATCAGTCATCATCCTTGTCATCATCATTATCACCACCACCATCATGATAGTGAAGCACAATTTCATTCAAAAATATTAAGGCCAGGCACAGTGGCTCACGCCTGTAAACCTAGCACTTTGGGAGACCAAGGCAAATGGATTGCTTCAGTTTAGGAGTTCAAGACCAGCCTCAGCAAAATAGCGAGAACTCATCTCTACAAAACATCAAAAAATTAGCCAGGTATGGTGGTGCGTGCCTGTGATCTCAGCTACTCGGGATACTGAGGTGGAAGGATCACCTGAGCCCAGGAGGTTGAGGCTGCGGCGAGCCATAATTGTGCCACTGCACACCAGCCTGGGTGAAAAAAAAAAAAATTAATTAGCTTTAACTATGTTCCAGGGTCTGGAATACATGCTGGGTGGGGAGAGGTCAAAAAGAGAGAAACAGTAATCAAGTGAACAAATGAATAAACAAGAATAGGCTGTGATGCGTGATATGAAGGCAATAATCAGATCAAAGTGCCAAACAGTGCTTGGGTCTGTGGAGAGGGAGAGGAGCTCTATCTTAGATCAGATGCTCCAAGAAGGCTTCTCTTAGGAAGTGGCATTTATGCTGGAATCCATGCCAATTGTTGGGCAAGAGTATGTCTTACAGAGATGTAAGTGGTGCCAGAGGTAGGTTTGGTTTGAGGAACAGAAGAAGCAATATGGGGGGCAGAATGTGAGGGATCACGGAACAGGGTAACAGGAGGTGAAGTGGGGGAGGTGAGCATGCTGGACCTTAAAGGTCATGGGGAGATTTCAAGCAGGGGAGCACTTGCTCTAAGATTCCAGAGGACTCTACTGGCTACTTTGGGGAGAATGGGTGGGTTGGAGAGGAGCCCCAACTTGGAAATGAAAAGTCTAACCTCAGACTTCTTCCTCACCTTCCTGGCCCCCACACAGTCACCAAGTGTGGGGGCTCCAGGAGCACCCCCAAAATGTACAGTGCCTTGAGTCAGTGTGACAGCAGCAGAGATGGGAGAAGTGTCAGATCAAGCACTTAATTTCATAGCTAGGCATGGTGGTGTGCATTTATAATCCCAGATTCTTGGGAGGCTGAAGCCACAGCATCACTTGGACTCAGAAGTTCAAGTCTAGTCTGGGCAACATGAGACCCTCTTTCAAAAAAACAAAATTAAAATGTGAGTGAGAATTTATATCAGGTATTAGTGAGGAATGAAAATTAGTAAAGCTGAAAGCTTATTAAGAAAAAAAAGTTAGCCGGGCTCAGTGGTTTAGCCTATAATCCCGCACTTTGGGAGGCTGAGGTGAGTGGACTGCCTGAGCCTGCGGGTTTGAGACCCGCCTGGGCAACTTGGTGAGACCTCATCTCTACAATAAATTTTAAAAAAGAAAAAAGAAAAAAAAAAATTGTACGCACTTGTAGTTCCAGGTGCTTGGAAGGCTGCAGCAGAAGGATCCCTGAAGCCCCCCAGGTTGACGCTGGAGTGGCAGTGAGTGTGCCACTGCATTCCAACCTGGGCGACAGAGTGAGACTCCAACGCAAAAAAAAACAAAAAACAAACAAAAAAAATTCCAAATGCTTATTGAGCACCTACAATGCATCAGGCATCGTTCTAGGGTTTAGGAATATGGAGCTGAACAGGACAAGACACCTGTCTCCAGAAGAGACAGGCGGCTGGCAAGTAGACAGCTGTGCAATATTGTTTGAGATCGAGTCGATACTATAAAGAAAGCAGGGGCCGGGTACAGTGGCTCACACCTATAATCCCAGCAATTTGGGAGGCCAAGTTGAGAGGATTGCCTGAGCCCACAGGTTCGAGACCAGCCTAGGCAACTTGGCGAGGCCTCATCTCTACAATAAATCAAAAAGTTAGCTGGGCTCAGTGGCTTAGCCTGTAATCCCGCACCTTTGGGAGGCTGAGGTGAGTGGATTGCCTGAGCCCACGGGTTCGAGACCCGCCTGGGCAACTTGGTGAGACCTCATCTCTACAATAAATCAAAAAATTAGCCAGGCGTGGTAGCGCGTACCTGTAGTTCCAGCTGCTTGGAAGGCTGAGGTGGAAGGATCCCTGGAGCCCAGCGGGTCAAGGCTGCGGTAGCCGGGAGCGGCCAATGCATTCCAGTCTGGGCAACAGAATGAGACTCCAACTCAAAAAAAAAAAAAGTTAACCAGTCACGGTGGCACATACCTGTAATTCCAGCTACTTGGAAGGCTGAGGGGGAAAGATCACTTGAGCTCAGCAGTTTGAGGCTGTGGTGGCCATGAGCATGTCACTGCACTGCAACCTGGGTGACAGAGGGAGACTCCAACTCAAAAAAACAAAACAAAAAGCAGGACACAGGAATCAGGCTGGCAAGGCATGGTGGCTCATGCTTATAATCCCAACACTTTGGGAGGCCGAAGAGAAAGGTTTGCCTGACTCCAAGGGTTTGAGACCAGTCTGGACAATGTGGCGAGATCTTGTCGCTACAATCAATCAATCAATCAATTTGCCTAGTGTAGTGGCGCACACTTGTGATTCCAGCTACTTGGAAGGCTGAGGCAGAAGGATCAGCTGAGCCCAGCAGGTCGAGTCTGTAGTGGCCATGAGCATGCTACTGCACTGCAGCCTGGGTGACAGAGTGAGACTCTGACTCAAAAACAAAACAAAACAAAGAGTGACCAGGCTGTTTGAGACAGAGCTGTCACTGAAGATGTATTCAATGGGGTGGAGGGGGACAGGGAAAGGGAGGCTGGAAGGCGAGGTTTTGGGGTTTGGGCTTGGGCTTGAGCTTTGGGCAGACAGATGGGGGTGGGGAGAGGGAAGCATGGGGAATCAGTGAGTGGGAAATCCAGGGTTGGCCTTGGCCTTGGCGGTGACCCCAGCCACTCCTCTCTTTGGTTGGGGATGCAATCTGTGCTTGGCCATAGAAGCCATATTCCTTCAACCACTTCTTCCTAGAGGGTTCAGCTTGCATGCCACATGCTTCTGCCCTGCCAGGAAAGAGACCTGATAGGCATTTCCTATGGGAACAAGGAGAGAGTCTTCATGGAGTTCTCCTCTGCCTGCCAATCCCCGCCTCCTGGCACTGCCACCATCCTCCTCCCACAGCCTCTTCATTTTCCTTAAGGCTCTGTCTAAGCAAGTGGTACCAGTGGCCACCCATTTACCCAAGACAGAAAGTTGGGCATCATCCTAGACTCCTTCTGCCCCCCATAGTGCACATCCAACCAGCCACCAGGTCCTCTTGCTGTCATCCTCATGTCTCCTCCTTGCTGTACAACCTCACTGCTCACGTCCAAGCACCAGCCTTCACATCTCTCATTTACACTCTAAAAGGCCCTTCCTGCCGGGCTCGGTGGCTCAGCCTGTACTCCCACGTCTTTGGGAGGCTGAGGTGAGTGGATTGCCTGAGCCCGCGGGTTCGAGACCCGCCTGGGCAGTGAGACCTCATCCCTACAATAAATCAAAAAATCAGCCAGGCGTGGTAGCGCATGCCTGTAATTCTGGCTACTTGGAAGGCTGAGGCGGAAGGATCGCCGGAGCCCAGCAGGTCGAGGCTGCGGTGACTGGGAGCGGCCACTGCACTCCAGTCTGGGCGACAGAATGAGACTCCAACTCAAAAAAAAAAAAAATTTTTAAAAATTAAAACAAAAATAAAAGGCCCTTCCTACTTCTTGGCTGCTTTATGTGACCCACTCTTTTTACCAAGGCCGGAGAGAGTTTTCTCATATGCATGCCAGACTATATTACATCCAGGGCTCAAGACCATATGTCCTCCTGCCATAATGTCTTCAAGATAAAATCCCAGCCTCTTAGCCTGGATATAAGGCCAGTCATGACTGGCCTCTGTATACCTCATTAGCTGTATATCTCGCCTCTGCTTACCATTCATTAAATGCTCTAATCAAACAAAAATTTCTTATAGCAAACCTAGTGCATGCGACTACCTGATGCCCTCACCTCCTTTGCATGTGAAAGGCTCTGTTCATGAGTTCCTGTTGAGCACCTACTCATACTTTAAAACCCAACCTAGAAATCCCCCCTCCAGGAAACTTCCTCTCTTCTATGCTACTTCTGGTTCCTGAACAGACCTCTACTTTTACCATTCAGTGCAAAATATAATGACCCATTTACTTGCTTGTTTCTTTTTTTTTTTTTTTTTTTGAGTTGGAGTCTCACTCTGTCGCCCAGACTGGAGTGCAGTGGCCGCTGCCGGCCACCGCAGCCTCCACCTGCCGGACTCCGGCGATCCTTCCGCCTCAGCCTTCCGAGTAGCCGGAATTACAGGCATGCGCTACCATGCCCGGCTAATTTTTTGATTTATTGTAGAGGTGAGGTCTCACTGCCCAGGCGGGTCTCGAACCCGCGGGCTCAGGCAATCCACTCACCTCAGCCTCCCAAAGGCGCGGGATTACAGGCTGAGCCACCGAGCCCGGCTCTACTTGCTTGTTTCTTTACTACCAGATTAGTTCTTTTTATTTTGTTTTTTTTGAGTCAGAGTCTTACTCTGTCACCCAGGCTGGAGTGCAGTGGCATGATCATGGCTACTGCAGCCTTGACCTGCTGGCTGATGATCCTTCTGCCTCAGCCTTCCATGTAGCCAAAACTACAGGCACTCGTTACCACTCCTGGCTAATTTTTTTAATTTATTGTACAGACAAGGTCATACCATGTTGTCCAGGCTGGTCTCGAACCCCTGGGCTCAGGCAATCCTCTCGCCTCCATCTCCCAAAGTGCTAGAATGACAGGCATGAGCCACCATGCTTGGTCCAGATGAGCTCTTTGAAGACTGGGATTCTGACTTATTCTGCTTGGTGTTGCCAAGCCCAGCAGGGGATCTGGCCCAGAATGGGGGCTCACAAATAATTTAATTGGATGTTTGGGCCCAGGTCCTTCGGATGCACTTGGAAACTCTCAACCTTACAGTTTTAGAAGTGTAATTTTGCTTCTCTACGTCTCCGTTTTCTCATCTGTAAAACAGGGATTAAAAAGTGCTCCTATGTCGGCCAGGACTGGTGGCTCAGCCTGTAATCCCGGCACTTTGGGAGGCCGAGGCAAGAGGATTGTCTGAGCCCGTAGGTTCAAGACCAACCTGGGCAACTTGGTGAGACCTCGTCTCTACAATAAATTAAAAATTAACCGGGCATGGTAGCACACACCTATAGTTCCGGCTACTTGGAAGACTGAGGCAGAAGGCTCTCCTGAGCCCAGCAAGTTGACACTGGGGTGGCAGTAAGCGTGCTATTGCACTCCAGCCTGGGTGACAGAATGAGAATCCAACTAAAAAAAATACTCTTATGTCATTGAGCCTTTGTGAAGATGTAATGACTTCTTGCTTCTAAAGTGGTTAACTTGCCAGGCACAGTGGTTCATGCCTGTAATACTAGCACTTTGGGAGGCTGAAGTAGGAAGACCACTTGAGGCCAGGAGTTTGAGATCAGCCTGGGCAACATAGTGAGAACTCGTCTCTACAAAAAATTTAAAAAAAAAAATAAAGTGTTAACTCAGTACCTGGCACTGTGAATAAAAGTGTGGCCTTGGTGGTAACTATTAGACATGGATTTATGCTGATATTCAAGCCTCAATTTAAATATCACTACAATATATCACCTGCAAACAGATTAGATGATGGCACCTGTTTTATCTTCTCATAGAACTTTAATGCTTTTATTTATAGCATTCATCATGATGTCATTTTCTCATACAGCTCAGAAAGCTCCAGGCAGCAAGGATTCTGTTCTTTACTGTTCACTGTTGTGTCCTCAACTCTTTTTTTTTTTTTTTTTTTTGAGTTGGAGTCGCACTCTATCGCCCAGCCTGGGAGTGCACTGGCACACTAATGGCCACTGCAGCCTCAACCTGCTGGGTTTAGGCAATCCTTCCACCTCAGCCTACAGAGTAGCTGGAACTACAGGTGCATGCCTCCACACCCGACTAATTTTTTGATTTATGGTAGGGACGCGGTCTCACCAAGTTGTCCAGGCTGGTCTCGAACCTGCGGGCTCAGGCAATCCTCTCGCCTCAGCCTCCCAAAGTGCTGGGATTACAGGCCTGAGCCACCATGCCCGGATGGGCCTACAACTCTTAACATACCTCCTAGCACATAGACAGCTCTGACTAAATATTTGAATAAATGAATGAATGAATAAGCAAAACTTTTCCTATAGGCTGTTACCACAAAAGGTCTTGGTGTGGTGTATTGTGTGTGTGTGTGTGTGTGTGTGTGTGTGTGTGTGTGTGTGTGTGTGTGTGTATACAGTGGGCTATTTCGTGAGACTAGTAGTGAAAACGCTGGTGGAAAGCTCATGGTGATGGAGAACGGAGACAGGCTCTGGTTGGGGGTCCCATACCAGGGTAAGGGAGGACTAAGGGCATATAAGGACAGGATCACGGGATTCTGCATCATAGGGTTTTTAAAGCTGTCACTGGGTTGGGCTGTGAGGCCAGTGTGTATAAGAATAGTTTGTGCAGTTCTACTTTGGAAATCAGGGCTTTGACTGAAAGCTTAGCCAACTAGCCAGCAAGAATAGCTTTCTGGAGCTTAGAGCCTTGTGAAAATTCCAAAACTGAGTTTAATCCCAAAAAAGGTTTTCTTGCTGGCTTTGAAAAGCAGGATATTCTTTTTAAAACCCCTTCTTCACCTATGATGCAAATTATCTGACACTTCCTGTGCACAAACCTATAGATGGCAAGAAGGAAGAAGCCAGGAATAAATCAGGTGCTTCATATGAAGCCATCAGCTAAGGAATAAGGAGACTAAGAACAACTGGTTCTCAAAAACACTGTTTCCTTCAACATTGTTAAGAAAAAAATCACTTCCAGCCTGGAGTCAGGCGCTGTCTGCGGGGAGTCCACATTTTCTCCCACTTCTGCATGGATTTTCCCCAGGTGCTCTGGGTTCCTCCTACATCCCAAAGCTGTGTGTGTGAGGGGTGTGTGTGTGTGTGTGTGTGTGTGTGTGTGTGTGTGTGTGTGTGTGTGAGTCACCCTGAGATGGGATGGCATCCTGGCCAGGTCTGGTTCCCACCTGGGACTCTGAGCTGCTGGGGATGGGCTTCAAACACCCAGAACCCTAAACTAGAATCATTGGGTAAATAATTATCTTACTTAAAAAATTAATTGCCTTGGGAGGCTGAGGTGAGTGGATTGCCTGAGCCCGCAGGTTCGAGACCCGCCTGGGCAACTTGGCAAGACCTCATCTCTACAATAAATAAAAAAATTAGCCGGGCGTGGTAGCGCACGCCTGTAGTTCCAGCTACTTGGAAGGCTGAGGCGGAAGGATCGCCGGAGCCCAGCAGGTCGAGGCTGCGGTGGCTGAGAGCAGCCACTGCACTCCAGTCTGGGTGACAGAGTGAGACTCCAACTCAAAAAAAAAAAAAAAAAATTAATCATCAGTCAGTCTTGGTGGCTCAGCCTGTAATCCCAGCACTTTGGGAGGCCGAGGCGAATGGATTGCCTGAGCCAGCGAGTTCGAGACCAGTCGGGGCAACTTGGTGAGACCTCATCTCTACAAAAAAAAAAAAAAAATTAGCTGGGCATGGTAGCACACACCTGTAGTTCCGGCTACTTGGAAGGCTGAGGCGGAAGGATCGCCAGAACCCAGCAGGTCGACACTGAGGTGGCTGTGAGCATGCTACTGCACTCCAGCCTGGGCGACAGAGTGGGACTCCAACTCAAAAAAAAAAAAGTAATCGCCCTTAGATGTATATATAACTCACATCTATTTCAATGTTTAGTATTAGCAGTATTTTGGTCTTTATCTAGAAAGTGGTAATGTTTTTGTGACCAGAAATATGCTAAACTTGTTCCCTTTACTCTTTTTTTTTTTTTTTTTGAGTTGGAGTCTCACTCTCGTCCAGGGTGGAGTGCAGTGGCCGCTCCCGGCCACCGCAGCCTCGACCTGCTAGGCTCTGGCAATCCTTCCGCCTCAGCCTTCCAAGTAGCCGGAATTACAGGCATGTGCTACCACGCCCGGCTGATTTTTTGACTTATTGTAGAGAGGAGGTCTTGCTGCCCAGGTGGATCTCGAACCCGCGGGCTCAGGCAATCCACTCACCTCAGCCTCCCAAAGGCACGGAATTACAGGCTGAGCCACCGAGCCCAGCTCCTTTACTCTTGTTTACATCAGTTGGTCTGTGGTCCAATTGGTTTCATTATATGTCGTTTCACTTAAAGTTTCAGTTTCCAAAATCCTGCTGACAATATTCAGTGAGGACTTCCCATACACCTTGGTGGCCAGACTAGCACAGTGCTATTCAGGGATTGGAACACAAATGGGTGCTGGTTTCCAAACTGCTCTTGACTCCCAACGCAATATGGAGCAGAGGGTTGGTTGACCCTAACACTCCACATACAGTATTTGGTTTAGTTGATATTATCTTCATGGCAAGATTTTCTCAGTGAAGGTAGCATTGCATTGATTTCTATTTTGGTCCAAGTTGTCACTTCCCTAGGCCTGGACCAGTCTCAAATACATAGTTCACCGATAAGCTGCTTTGAGCAGCATTGGTCTAGAACATGGACTTTGGAATCAGTTTGACTTGGTTCTGCTCCTTGAGCAAGTCTCCTAAGCTTTCTAAGCCTGGGACTGCAGATCTGTGAAACTGGAATTCCCAGCTCACCAAACATTTTGAACACCTTCTGTGTGTTAGCCGCTGTTCCATGAGTAGAGGAGATCATGGTGACCTTGACAGATAGTATTCCTGCTTTGAAAGAGCCTACAGATGAAGAAGTGAGACAATGACTGCTTATAATAAATACTGTTAGGAAAGGTGATAGGGTGATGTGAGAGACAGTCTTTAGTGTGTGTGAAACAGACCAGATTATTAGGGAAGGCCTTTCTTCAGAAGGTTGACTTGAGGAGCTTGAGGAACTCAAGGATGAACTCTCCAAGCAGAGGGAAGAGCAAGTGTCTGGGCTTGGAGGCCTGTTGGGGAAGCAGCAAGATGACCAGTGTGTTGGAGCAGTGTGAGCAGGATAAAGTGAGTCAGAAAAGCTGGTAGGATCCAGTTCATGCTGAGCCAAGTAGGACATAGAGAAGAGTCTAGATTCCATTCCAGAAGCAATTTGAAGTCATTGTAGGGTTTGAAGCCAGATCATAAAGTTTTTTGTTTAACCATGTTAAAGAGTTTGAACTTTGCTCAAAGAAGAGGGAGCCACCAAAGATTTAAAAGCAGGGGTGTGTCAGGATTGGAACTGCATTCTAGAAGGTTTACTCTGGCTGTGGTAAAGATAATAGCTTAGGCTGGACTAAAGGCAGAGACCAGTCAGGGGAAGATCTTCTGATGGAGGAATGAGTGAATAAAGGTAGGAATGATTGGATTCACATCATTAACTGTATCACAAGCTTCCTTATGGCAGGAATCTCACCACTTCTTGGTGTGGATGTTCTTCAGCACAAACTTTAGGTTTCTGCGAAAGTCCTTTTTTTTTTTTTTTAATTGGAGTCTCACTCTGTCACCCTGACTGGAGTGCACTGGCCGCTCCCGGCAACCGCAGCCTTGACCCACTGGGCTCCAGCGATCCTTCCACCTCAGCCTTCCAAGTAGCTGGAACTACAAGTGCACGCTACTACGCCCAGCTAATTTTTTTATTTATTGTAGAGATGAGGTCTCGCCAAGTTGCCCAGGCAGGTCTCGAACCCGCGGGTTCAGGCAGTTCACTCACCTCAGCATCCCAAAGGCGCGGGATTACAGGGTGAGCCACCGAACCCAGCTGAAAGTCCATTTTAAATTAACATTTAACTAGCTAGACTTACTAGTTAACAAAAAATTAGTTCTTCCATCCACTCTGCAGGACCTGAGTCCTTGTGCGCAAGGCTGATCTTGCCAATGGTCTGGAAGTCTGTTTTCTTTATCTTGTTTACTTTTTGCCTGTTTACCTTCATATCCACCAATGCTCAAGGCTGGAAGATGAATCCATTTCTAACAGTAACTGAACTGGAGTGATTTCCATCTGGAACCAAACAAATGGCTAAGCGCTGTTTAGAATTTCTGCTTCCAGAGCTACCCAGCCATAGGGCCTCTTGTACAAGGCAAACTGGCACTGGACCAGCCTACTTAGTAGAATTCTTATCACTCTCATGTGGGAGAAGGCCTATTTGTTATTTTGTTATCTGAGGCCTTGCCAGTCAGCACTGACAATAGGTGTTCTTTTTTTCTTTTTTTTTTTTTTGAGTTGGAGTCTCACTCTGTCACCCAGACTGGAGTGCAGTGGCCACTCCCGGCCACCGCAGCCTCTACCTGCTGGGCTCCGGGGATCCTTCTGCCTCAGCCTTCCAAAGTAGTTGAAATCACTGGCACGCGCTACCATGCCTGTTAATTTTTGAATTATTGTGGAGATGAGGTCTCACCAAGTTGCCCAAGCGGGTCTCGAACCCACAGGCTCAGGCAATCCACTCACCTTGGCCTCCCAAAGTGCTGGGATTACAGGCTGAGCCACCAAGCCCGGCCTAGGTGTTCTTAAATAACTATTTTGACCGGATGTGGTGGCTCATGCCTGTAATCCCAGCACTTTGGGAGGCAGACATAGAGGTGAGAGGATTGCCTAAGCCCATGGGTTCGAGACTAGTCTGGGCAACGTGGCAAAACCTCATCTCTACAATAAATCAAAAAATTAGCTGGGTGTGGTGGCACATACCTGTAGTTGTAGCTACTTGGAATGCTGAAGTGGAAGGATAGCCTGAGCCCAGCAGGTGGAGGCTGCGGTGGCCACGAGCGTGCTACTGCACTCCAGCCTGGGTGACAGAATGAGACTCTGACCCCTTCCCAAAAAAAATATATATATTTTGAAGGGAAAGAAACCAGAAGTCAGAGATGTTAAGTAACTTATCTAATATACAACTAATAGGATGACGACCAGGTTAAGTCTAGTTCATTCTGATTCCAAAGCCCTCTGTCATTTTAATAGAAATTTTTTTTAGCGACTCCTTATAATTATTAAAGTTATTTATTCTTTTTTTTTTTTTTGAGTTGGAGTCTCACTCTGTCGCCCAGACTGGAGTGCAGTGGCCGCTTCCGGCCACCGCAGCCTCGACCTGCTGGGCTCCGGCGATCCTTCCGCCTCAGCCTTCCGAGTAGCCGGAATTACAGACACGCGCTACCACGTCCGGCTGATTTTTTACTTTATTGTAGAGATGAGGTCTCGCTGCCCAGGCGGGTCTCGAACCCGCGGGCTCAGGCAATCCACTCACCTCAGCCTCCCAAAGGCACGGGATTATAGGCTGAGCCACCAAGCCCGGCTAAATTGTTTATTCTTATTGGCATACATTCAAACGATATAAGATTATATAAAGCAACTACTGAAAGTATCTGTTCTGTTACCTATTACTGTACAGCAAATCACTCCAAAGCTTAGTGGCTTAATAAAACAACAATCATTTAATTATGATCTTTCATAGTTCTTAGGCTTGACCTGGCTCACTACTTGTATACCACTCAGTGTCTCGTACAGTTGAAGTTGGATATTATCTGGGGCTGGCATCTTCTTGAAGGTTTTCTCACTCTCATATCCGGCATCTGATACAACTGTAGGCTGGGGCCGCAGTGGGGTTGTCTGCTGGAACACTGCGCTTGGCCTCTCCCTGTGGTCTGGGCTTCCTGACAGCACAGTGACTAGGCCCCCAAAGCATGCACTCTGAGAAAGAGGAAGTAGAAGCTGAACTTTCTTGAGGCCTAGGCCCAGAAACTGGGACAGTGTCACATCTGTTATTTTTCTATTGATCAAGCGGTGATACTTTTTTTGTCGGGATGAGGTATCGCTTTGTTGCCCGGATTGGTCTTAAACTCCAGGACTCAAGCAATCCTTCTGCCTTGGCCTCCCAAAGTGCTGGGATTATAGGCTTGAGCCACTGTGCCCAGCCTGACTCCACTTTTCAAAGGTAGGAATGCCAAAAAATTTGGAGGTTGTAGTTTACAACTGCCACAGTCTGCCTCCGACCACAAATTATTTATATTTCCCCCCTCATGCAAAATGCAGTTGTTTCATTCTAAGACTTTCCCAAATACCTCATGCCATCAGGTCCGGGTTTACAGTCTAGGGTCTTGTCTCATATTCCCTTCCAGGTATGGATGAGGTATTTTGAGCATGGTTCCTTAGGTATAACTCTTTAAGGATGATTCTTCTTTTTTTTTTGAGTTGGAGTCTCACTCTGAAACCCAGACTGTAGTGCAGCAGCACATTCACGGCCACTGCAGCTTCAGCCTGCTGGGCTCAGTGATCCTTATGCCTCAGCCTTCTGAGTAGCTGGAACCATATGCATTCACCACCATGCCCGGTTAATTTTTTTGATTTATTGTACAGACAATGTCTCACCAAGTTACCCGGCTGGTCTCAAACCCCTGGTTTCAGGCATTCCTCTCACCTCCCAGAGTGCTGGAATTATGGGCATGAGTCACCGCACCCAGCTAAGGATGATTCTTCTTGATCTCAAGACCTGTGAACTGAAAAGACAAGTTATTTGTCGCCCACACCCAATTTACAATGATGGGATGGACATCAGAAAATTTCAGTAAACATTTCCGTTCAAGGGAGTTTGTTCTTTATTTAGGTTGTCCCTAGAAGTCATGTTCCTGATTTTTAAAAAAAGAAAGAAATAAGGCTTGGCATGGCGGCACATGCCTGTAGTTCCAGCTGCTTGGAAGGCTGAGGCGGAAGGATCGCCTGAGCCCTGCAAGTAGAGGCTACAGTAGCTGTGAGTATGCCACTACACTTCAGTCTGCGTGACAGAGTGAGACTCCAACTCAAAAAAAAAAAAAAAGAATATTTGCACTCAGAAAGCAGAAAACAGGAGGTGCATAGCAGTTGCTGGTCTGGCAGTTCTGAAATCCAATCAGTGTTGTCAGTTCTTCATTAGGGACCAGTTCAACTCAATGATTCTCTGCATCTCTGCCTCCTGGGCTCCTCGTACTTGGTTCTGAATTTAACCTTCTTTTTGCTGAAAGGTAACCTGAGTAATTTTCTCAACCTCCTTCCTGCCTATAGAAGTTTTGAGATCTAAAGCCTTCTTTTCACCATGTGCTATCTTCTTCCCTATTAGTCCAAGGTGGTTCTAAAACACTGAGGATTTTTCTGTGATTCTTATCAGGGCTTCCTCTATTAGAAAATAAGCCATGACCTCAAATCTCTGGCTCCTATAAGTCCTTTCCTACCTTAGTCTCCTTTCAAGGCTGCTGTGGGACAATGCCTTTAAGACTCTTATAAATTCTATTGTTTAATAAAGAGAGACAGTGAGGCACACTGTGAAGCTCTTTAGAAGGATTTTGTCCTTTTGAAGGGGTTAATGAGTTAAACCTTTCTGAGCTGTTAACAAAAGACGCTATGCCCACCCTCTCTCTCTCTTAATCTCTCTCTGTCTCTCAGAGACAGAGTCTCGCTCTGTTGCCCAGGCTGGAGTGCAGTGGCACTGTAGCCAATGCTAGCTTGGCCACCTTTTTGCTTGTACATCATAATCAACAAGCACGAGACGTCATGGAAGGAACGTGATTTTATTCCAAAAGCCAGCAAATAGGGAAATGACCAGGCTCATGCCTCAAAGAATGCATTTCAGATTTCTAGGCTGAGTGCAAGGATTTAAAAAAGGGAAATTTGTTGTAGGGAAACATGTGGGCATGGCACAGGGTGTGTCTTGGTGGCTTATCTTGAGTGGCAGTCCCTACAGAGGACTAGCTGGTGTTATCTCAGCTGCAGTCAGGTTATAGATCAACTAATCTCAAGACTCCTTAAACAGGAGGGTCCTTCAGTCAGGTTGTATTAAGATTAGTCTCTGGTCAGATAAGGGTGTTGGGTGCAAACAAGTTTCTAAAACATGTTTCAAGGCTTAAGATTTGAGAGGATAGCCAGGCTCGGTGGCTCAGCCTGTAATCCCAGCGCTTTGGGAGGCTGAGGTGAGTGAATTGCCTGAGCCAGCGGGTTCGAGACCTGCCTGGGCAACTTGGCGAGACCTCATCTCTACAATAAATCAAAAAAATCAGCCGGGCATGGTAGCACGCACCTGTAGTTCTGGCTACTCGGAAGGCTGAGGCGGAAGGATCGCCGGAGCCCAGCAGGTCGAGGCTGCGGTGGCCAGGAGCGACCACTGCACTCCAGTCTGGGCGACGGAGTGAGACTCCAACTCAAAAAAAAAAAAAAAAAAAAGATTGAGAGGAGGCTGGCCCGGTGGCTCACGCCTATAATCCCAGCACTTTGGGAGACCAAGATGAGAGGACTGCCTGAGCCCATGGATTCCAGACCAGCCTGGGCAACTTGGCGAGACCTCATCTCTACAATAAATCAAAAAATTAGTCAGGGATGGTGGCCCATGCCTATAGTCCCAACTTCTTGGAAGGCTGGGACAGAAGGATCACCTGAGTCTAGCGGGTGGAGGCTGCAGTGGCTATAAGAGTGTCACTGCACTCCAGCCTGGGTGACAGAGTGAGAATCCAACTAAAAAAAAAAAAAGATTGAAAGAGAAAGCCAGGTGGGGTGACTCATGCATGTATTCAAACACTTTGGGAGGCCAAGGCAAGAAGATTGCCTGAGCCCAAGAGTTCAAGATCAGCCTGGGCTGCTTGGCGAAACCTCATTGCTACAATTAATCAAAACATTAGCTAGGCCTGGTGGCATGTGCCTGTACTTCCAGCTACTTGGAAGGTTGAGGAGGAAGGATCACCTAAGCCCAGCAGGTTGAGGCTGCGGTGGCCATGAGTGTTCTACTGTACTCCAGCCTAGGCAACAGAGTGAGACTCTGACCCCAAAAAAACAAGAGAGAGAGGGGGGAGAAAAGAAACTTAGAATACATTTTAAGGCTGAGATACTCCATTATAGCATGATCTTGGTTCACTGCAGCCTCAAACTCCCAGGCTTAAGCAATCCCCTTTCCTCAGCCTCCTGAGTAGCTGGAACTACAGGCATGTACCATCATGCCTGGATTTTTTTTTTTTGGTAGAGACAGGGTCTTGCTGTATTGTCCAGGCTGGTCTAGAACTCCTGCGCTCAAGCAATCCTCCCACCTGGGCCTCCTGAGTTGCTGGGACTACAGGTGTAACCTGCCGTGCCTGACCTAACTGCTTAATTTGAGAATACTTTTTGCCCTCTGGAGAGTCTGGGAGTGAGGAGCAGTTTTTTGTTTTTTGGGTTTTTTTGAGTTGGAGTCTCACTCTGTCGCCCAGACTGGAGTGCAGTGGCTGCTCCCGGCCACCGCAGCCTCGACCTGCTAGGCTCCGGCAATCCTTCCGCCTCAGCCTTCCAAGTAGCCGGAATTATAGGCGCGCGCTACCACGCCCGGCTGGTTTTTTGATTTATTGTAGAGATGAGGTCTCGCTGCCCAGGCAGGTCTTGAACCCTCAGGCTCAGGCAATCCACTCACCTCAGCCTCCCAAAGACTTGGGATTACAGGCAGAGCCACCGAGCCCAGCGAGGAGCAGTTTTATTTTCTTTCTTTCTTTTTTATTTTTTGAGTTGGAGTCTCTCACTCTGTTGTCCAGGCTGGAGTGTAATGTCACACTCATGGCCATCACAGCCTGAACCTGCTAGGCTCAGGTGATCCTTCCACCTCAGCCTTCCAAGCAGCTGGAACTACAGGCATGTGCCACAATGCCTGACTAACTTTTTGATTTATTGTAGAGATGGGGTCTCACCAAGTTACCCAGGCTGGTCTCAAACCCCTGGGTTCAGACAATCCTTTCGCCTCAGCCTCCCGAAGTGCTGGGATTACAAGCTTGAGCTACTGTACCCGGCAGCAGTTTTATTTTCAAATCCAGAAAACCCTGCCTGACTCTTTTTTATGCCTTCTAAATTTTGCCTGGAATCCAAACAGCTTCATTTCTGCAGCTGCATTTTCTCCTTTGTGTGTTGCTACAGGCAGCTTGGCTAGATCACCATGTTTGCTAGGTCCATTTCCCACTTTTCCGCACCACAACTGACAGCCATGCCGCCCAGCGTCCCACCCCACCAAGGGTTTCCTTTCTTCCAACTGCTGGTAGCAGTTCCCTCACTTCCCTATCAGGCATCAGCAAGACCCCATAGGCTTCACAAATATGCTCTGGGATCACCGTCTCGTCATGCCACATGGTTAGGATTTTGTCAGAGCAGCAATCCGCTTCTCATACCAATCAATATCTGATTCCAGTCATCTGTGACCGTGTAACAAGTCACTCAAACCCTAGGTGCTTAAAATAATGTTATTTATTTATTTATTTTTGAGTTGGGATCTTTCTCCGGAGTACAGTGGCAAGATCATGGCTCACTGTAGCCTCAACCTGCTGAGCTCAGGTGATTCTTCCACTTCAACCTCCCCAAGTAGCTGGGACTACAGGCGCACACTACCACTCCCAGCTAAATTTTTTATTTTATTGTAGAGATGAGGTCTTCCCACATTGCCCAGGCTGGTCTTGAAATACTGGACTCAAGCAATCTTTCCACCTCGGCCTCCCAAAGTGCTGGGATTACAGTGTGAACCACTGCGCCCAGCATGCTTGAGGAGATTTCTGTTCCTGGCATGTGACATACTGCCTTGACTGGAACCCTAGAAGGATGTTACAAGAATCTTCCCTATTATTGAAGAGCATGGATTTCAGAGCCATTGACTTATGCATTCATTAATGTATCCATTATTGATTCAAGTAAGTCTCTATTGAACTTATGTTAGGCACTGACCTCTGCGAGGCACTGGATACATAAAGATGAGAGAGATGGATAGGTCCCTGGCCTCATGGAGCTTACAGTATTTTTTTTTTTTTTGAGTTGGAGTCTCTGTCTCCCAGGCTGAAGTGCAGTGGCACGCTCACTGCTCATGGCCACTGCAGCTTTGACCTGTTAGACTCAGACAATCCTTCTGCCTCAGCCTTCCAATTAGCTGGAACTACAGGCACTCACCACCATGCCTGGCTAATTTTTTGATTTATTGTACAGACAAGGTCTCACCAAGTTATCCAGACTGGTCTCGAACCTGTGGTGGACTCAGGCAATTTTCTCACTTTGGCCTCCCTAAATGCTGGGATTATAGCCGTGAGCCACTCCCCACCCCCAGAGCTTATAGTTTAATGAGAATTACCCAGGGGCAAATTCAGATTCTTCCTCTGCCAGTTACTAGCTGGGTAAAGTGCCCACTTAATTGGGACTTCATTTTCTCATCTGGGAAATGAGCATCACTTTCTGGAGGTGATGTGAAGATTAAATAATGCACGTGTCTGTATGTGTGTGTAGATCATCTAACACTTGGAAAGCCCTTAAATATTTAAGTTTCTCTGTTCTGTTCCTGTTTTCTTAAATCAGGGTTGGCCTCTTGGGCAGGACAACTCCTTGCTGTGGGGGCTGTCCTGTGTCTTGTAGGATGTTTAGCAATATCCCTGACCTCTACCACCTATATGGTAGTTGCTCTGCCCCCACCCCAAGTTGTGTTTACCAAAAGTGTTTTCACGTATTGCCAAATGTGCCTTGGGTGGGGAGCAAAATCGCCCCCAGTTACAAACCACTGACTGCTTCAGATAAAAGACCAGACATTTGTGCTGAACGCTTCAGATCCCAACATCCACCTCTTCCCTCCAAAACAAGGTGACACGAGGAGGAAACCCGATACAAATGCCAATTGTGTAGTACTGACATTCCAGAAAGGAAAATCCGTCTGGCCTCTTCCCTCCTTCTTCTCTGAGGCCAAGTTCAGTCCCACCCTTTTAATTACCTCCAGAGATTTCAGCAGCCCAGGTCTGTTAATCCACCCTGGCGTGGAGCCAACAGGCCTGGCCAGATCTGATAGTGCAGAGAAACCCGAGGCTTTCCTCAGTGCCCCTCACTCAGGCCCCTGCTAGGGGTTAAAGTTCATGGCTTTGGTGGCTCATAACTGTAAAACATTAGCCATTGCCTAAGGGAGAAGAAAGGGGTCCTGTTTCCAGAAGCTTCCCCAGAATGTCACAGTAGGGCAGCCATGAGCGTAGCAATCTGATTTGGGTAGAAAATGAGTTTGCTTGGCAAGAATATGATTTACCCACAGATTGTGTTACGGAACTATAAAAGTATCTTAGTTTTCTAAAAAGGCTTTATTTACATACTTTATATGAGATTGATAAAAAATTGTTTATCTTAAATATTATGGTGGTGATAGTGACTTCATCTGAGGCAGAGGCTTTCTCTTGGCATTTCTCTGCTGTCAGGCCCTGTGGGGTAGGACTGGTAGACTCCTGGCCCTCTGTTTTACTGCTTTCTACCTTGTTTATTGATGGGAATTCCTGCTATTCCTCGAATGCCAAGCTCCTTCATGGCCTTTGCACTCGATGTCCCCTTTTCCTAGAAGATACCCTGTCTTAGTCTGATTGGGCTACCATAACAAAATACCACAGACTGAGTGACTTCCACAACAGAAACTTCTTTCTCAGTTTCCAGAGGTGGGAAATTCAAATCAAGATGCTGGTAGGGTTGGTTTCCTCTGAGGTCCTTCTCTTGGCTTGTATGAGGGGTGGGAGGGTGAAGTGATCAAACTCTCTGGTATCTCTTTTTCTTCTTTTTTTTCTTCTTGAGTTGGAGTCTCACTCTGTTGCCCAAGTTGGTGTGAGGTGGCATGATCACAGCTCACTGCAACCTTGAACTACAAGGCATTCACCACAACATCTAGCTATATTTTGTTTGTTTGTTGATAGAGACAAGATCTTACTATGTTGCATAGACTGGTCTTGAGCTCTTGGGCTTAAGCAATTCTTCTGCCTCAGCCTCCCAAAATGTTGAATTACAGGCATGCATCACCTCGCCTGGCCTCTTTTTCTTTTTTTTTTTAAGTCAGAGTCTCACTCTGTTACCCAGGCTGGAGTGCAATGGCATGCTCACGGCCACTGCATCCTCGACTTGCTGGGCTCAGGCGATCCTTCCACCTCAGCCTTCCAAGTAGCCAGAACTATAGGCGTGCGCTACCATGCCTGGTTAATTTTTGATTTATTGTAGAGATGAAGTCTCGCCAAGTTGCCCAGGCTGGTCTCGAACCTGCAGGCTCAGGTAATCCACTTGCCTCAGGCTCCCAAAGTGCTAGGATTACAGGCTGAGCCACCGAGCCTGGTTCCCTTTTTCTTTTTAAGATGGGGTTTCACTATGTTACCCAGACTGATTTCAAACTCCTGGCCTCAAACAATCCTCCCACCTTGGCCTCCCAAAGTGCTGGGGTGATAGGTGTGAGACACCATGCCCAGCCTGATGTCTCTCCATGTACAGACCCTTGTCCTATTGGATAAGAGCCCAAGCCTTATGACCTCATTTAACCTTAATTACTTTCTTAGAGGTCTCATCTCCAAATATAGCCACATTGGGGGTTAGGACTTCAGCATGGGAATTTTGGAGGGAGACACACATTCAGTAGGCAATACATCCTTGTTAGACCTTCACCTGTCTTTGTCGCTAATGTACTTTAGCTCCTGGCCACCTGCAACTCACCTTTCCCTCTTTTTATTGTCACTCTCTTATCTTTCTCCTCTGCTGTATTTTTCAGCCTAGCACTACCTAAAATTATTTCACATTTTAAAAAATTGTTTGTTGTCTGGCCCTACCTCAGAAATTTGCATTAAGTGTTAAATAGACTAACCCAAGAGAGGAGGTAACAGAGGAACAGATGCTAAGGATGTTGTTGTTATTATTATTTTAGGTTGGAGTCTCTGTAGCCCAGGCTAGAGTGCAGTGGCACGATCATGGCTCACCATAGCCTCAACCGTCTGGGCGCAGGTTATCCTTCCACTTCAGCATCCTGAGTAGCTGGGACTATGAAACTCCTGGGCTCAAGCAATCCTCCCATTTGGCTTCCCCAAAGTGCTGGGATTACAGGTATGATTATAATGCCTGACCAGGACATTATTTACAATAGTAATTGCTAGAGAAAAGAGATGAGAATTCCTACTCTGAGGGTGAGAGCCCCGTCACTAGAGCTGTCCCCAATCACTAGGGGAAGCTAGACTGACCCAGCCCGAAATGCTACAGTTCTGGGGGAAGGCAAACTTGGACTGACTTCGAGCCTATTTAGGAGGTTTCTAGTTAAATGCAAAAAATGTTTGAAAATAGCATTGAGGACTGGGCATGGTGGCTCACGCCTATAATCCCAGCACTTTGAGAGGCCAAAGTGAGAGGATTGCCTGAGCCCAGGGGTTCGAGACCAGCCTGGGTAACTTGGCGAGACTTCATCTCTACAATAAAAAAAAAAAAAGTAGCCAGGCGTGGTGGTGTGTGCCTGTAGTTCCAGCTACTTGAAAGGTTGAGGCGGAAGGATCACCTGAGCGCAGCAGGTTGAGGCTGCGGTGGCCACGAGCGTGTCACTGCATTCCAGCCCGGGCAACAGAGTGAAAGACTCCAACTCAAAAATAAAAATAATAAAAATAAATTAATAAAACATATCCTTTTTTTTGAGTTGGAGTCTTTTCTTTCTTTCTTTCTTTTTTTTTTACTGCTGGGATTACAGGCTGTGCCAACGAGCCCAGCCAAGTTGGAACCTTTCATTCTGTCGTGCTGGCTAGAGTGTAGTGGCACACTCACAGCCATCCCAGAGTCTACCTGCTGGGCTCTGGGGATCCTTCCGCCTCAGCCTTCCAAGTAGCCAGAACTATAGGCGCACACTCCCCCTGGCATTTTTTTGGGACCTCGCCACGGGTCTCGAGCTCCAGAACTTGCGCAACATACAGGCTGAGCCACCGAGCCCAGCCAAAACATAATTTTTTAGCAAAAGAAGAGAGGAAGGAAAGAGAGACATGCCGGAGCTGGCATGGGCAAGAGAAATCACTTAGTTTTTTCTTTCCTGGTTAAGTTCTTTAGAAGCAGAGTCTGAGACAAAAACTCATGTTTAAGGATTTATTGGGGTAATTCTCTCAGGAGGAAGAGAGGAGGAGGACCAGCTACATAATTTGTGGGACCCAGAGCAAAATGAAAATGGGGGCCCTTTTAAAAAAAAAGAGAGAATAAAGGCCTGTTTGTCTTCTTCTCAGAAACCCCTTCTTCTCTGAAGTCCAGGGCTCTTCTGAGCACCTGGCCCTGAGTGACAGTGTGGGTTCTGTGCTGGCAAATCCTGCCCTGGGGTGAGAGAAGGTGTTCTAGCCTGACAAACCAGTTGCTCTTTCCCTCAGGGTCAGAGACAAGAGGCAGAGGATTGGGAGAAATGGGCACTTTATCTGATACCATGGCGTCAGGGAGTGAGTTGCTGTATTCAACTAAGATCTCGCTTTCACTCTGGGTAAATTAACAAGGGCATGACCCAAGATCTCCTAATCTTGTTGACATTTTAGAATAACTTTTGGAATTTACAACCATGAGGACTTTAAATTTTATAGTTCCTTAAGGGGCAACAGGGTGGAAGTTACAACTGTCAAAGGGGCTACCCTGGTACATTTAGATAAACCACTTTGAATTAAACATGAGAAATGTAAGAATCTTCTGTTCCCGAGCCTTGGCCTATAACAAAGGGGTTAGGGCTGGGAGAAAAAGCAGAGCAAGAACACTGTCCCTAACAAAATAATAAGGAAAAAAAAAAAGCCAGGTGCAGTATATTACATGCTTGTAATCCCAGCATTTTGGGAGGCTAAGGTGGGAGGATTGCTTGAGCCCAGGAATATGAGACCAGCCTGGACAACATAGCAAGACACTATCTCTCTCTTTTTTTTTTTTTGAGTTGGAGTCTCACTCTGTCGCCCAGGCTGGAGTGCAATGTCACACCCATGGCCAACGCAGCCTGAACCTGCTGGGCTCTGGCGATCCTTCTGCCTCAGCCTTCCAAGTAGCCGGAATTACAGGCATGCGCTACCACCCCTGGCTGATTTTTTGATTTATTGTAGAGATGAGGTCTTGCCAAGTTGCCCAGACTGGTCTCAAACCCGTGAGCTCAGATGAGACACCATTTAAAAAAAAAAAAATTAAGACCAGGCTAAGTGGCTCAGCCTGAAATCCCAGCATTTTGGGAGGCCGAGGCAAATGAATTGCCTGAGCCTGCCAGTTTGAGACCAGCCCGGGTGCCTTGGCGAGACATTGTCTCTACAATAAATCAAAAAATTAGCCAGGGGTGGTGGTGGATACCTGTAGTTCCAGCTAGTTGGAAGGCTGAGGCAGGAGGATTGCCTGAGTCCAGCAAGTTGAGCATGCCACTGAACTCCAGCCTGGGCGATAGAGTGAGACTCTGACTCCCCCCCCCAAAAAAAATTAAGATTAAAAAAGAAAAAAAAAAAGCTGGGCTCGGTGGCTCAGCCTGTAATCCCACGCCTTTGGGAGGCTGAGGTGAGGGGATTGCCTGAGCCCGCGGGTTCGAGACCCGCCTGGGCAGGCGAGACCTCATCTCTACAATAAAATCAAAAAATCAGCCGGGTGTGGTAGCATGCGCCTGTAGTTCCAGCTACTCGGAAGGCTGAGGCGGAAGGATCGCCGGAGCCCACCAGGTCGAGGCTGTGGTGGCTGGCAGCGGCCACTGCACTCCGGTCTGGGTGACAGAGTGAGACTCCAACTCAAAAATAAAGAAAGAAAGAAAGAGAGAGCCAGGTGTTGTGGCTCATGCTTATAATCCCAGAACTTTGGGAGGTGGAAGGTGAAAGGATTGCCAGAGACCAGCCTGGGCAACTTGGCGAGACGGCATCTCTACAATAAATTTATTTATTTATTTATTTATTTATTTATTTTTATTTATTTATTGAGTTGGAGTCTCATTCTGTCACCCAGACTGGAGTGCAGTGGCTGTTCCCGGCCACCGCAGCCTCAACCTGCTGGGCTCTGGCGATCCTTCCGCCTCAGCCTTCCAAGTAGCTGGAATTACAGGCATGCGCTACCACGCCCAGCTGATTTTTTGATTTATCGTAGAGATGAGGTCTCGCTGCCCAGGCGGGTCTCGAACCCGCGGGCTCAGGCAATCCACTCACCTCAGCCTCCCAAAGGCGCGAGATTACAGACTGAGCCACCGAGCCCGGCTTGGACCCATCATTCCTTGACACTGTTTGCTCTGCTGGTGGGCTGTGTGGGTACCCCAGGGAGGTGGCTCCTACTTGGCTGAGGGCAATTCTCCAGAGAAGGGAGTAGTTATCAGGTGCTATCCGCTGACACAGAACCTGGGAATATGTGTCCAGGCCCAGGACAGGGCATCTGGCGGACATTAAAAGCAGCCACTGCACTCCACATCTTGCATCAATTCAGATCTACTCACTTATCTCGCTAAATTGCCCCCATGCAGGCAGAACCTTCCCAGGATCCCTGGTTGACCACAGGTTTTTTGTTTTTTTTTTTTTGAGTTGGACTCTCACTCTGTCACCCAGGCTGGAGTATAATGGCATGCTCAAGGCCACCATAGCCTCAATCTCCTGGGCTCAGGAGATCTTTCCACCTCAGCCTTCCAAGTAGTAGCTGTAAATACAGGTGTGCCACTGTGTCCTGCTAATTTTTTAATTTATTGTAGAGACGAGGTCTTGCCAAGTTGCCCAAGCTAGTCTTGAACCTTCTAGGCTCAAGCAATCCTCTCACCTCGACCTCCCAAAGTGCTGGGGTTACAGGAGTGAGGCACTGCACCTGACCAAGAGCCCAGTTCTTTTTTGTTTGTTTGTTTGTTTTTGAGTTGGAGTCTCCCTCTGTTCCCCAGGCTGTAGTGCCGTGGCAAGCTGCTCACGGCCACCACAGCCTCAACCTGCTGAGCTCAGGTGATCCTTCCACCTCAGCCTTCCAAGTAGCTGGAACTATAGGTGTGTGCTACCACGCCCAGCTAATTTTTTGATTTATTCTAGAGATGAGGTCTCGCCAATTTTCCTAGGCTGGTCTCAAACCTGTGGACTCAGGCAATCCTCTCACCTTGACCTCCCAAAGTGCTGGGATTATAGGCTGAGCCACCGTGTCCAGCCAAGACCCCAGTTTTATAACGTCATCTCCTACACACAGAGCTACCCATGACACTGCTGTCTCTTTGCCAACAAAGTTCTTGTCTCTGTGGTTAACAGAGAGGCCTGTGGGCCTCCCCAGGGCCATCGTCCCCTGGTAGGTTTTCCGGTCTCCTGCAGTGGACCCGTTCTAGCAAGCCCATCTTCTCCAAGCCTTTTTGTCCTGCCAGTCTTCAATGGCAGTTCTAGCATCTCTACCCCATTCAATATGGCTCACTGCTCTTTCTAGTTTTCAAGTGCCATCCCACCAGCATATTGGAACTGTTCCTGGGGACCTTCGCTAGGGTGTTAAACCCTATGGCATTGAAGAGAACCCCTTCTCACCAGCAAACTACTGTATCCAGCTTCCACTTCACCTCGCCTCGATCCACCACTTTTCGAATCCTCCAGTCACCCCTCCCTACCCCACTCAGTTTAGTGCATGTTGGCTACGTCTGATATATAACCCCTTTTTGTTCATGGCAGCCTGGTACTTCCTGAGCTAGGCCATGCTGAGACTTTTTACCTGTGTTATCAGTGTGGTGACCCAGAGAAGAGGTGGAGCCAATCCTTAGGGAGGGCAGTCATTGTATTATAGGGTACCTGCCCTCTTTGAAGTCTCTGCGGAGTATTCCAACAAGATGGTGGAGGTGGGAACTCTGTCTTCCAACAAATGTTATAGGGACACTTCAGCAGTCCCAAAGGATTAAGGAGTATCTGGGAAGTTAAGGTCCTTATGTTTATTCCCTCAAATAGCCCTTCCTCAGGTCGGGCACAGTGGTTCACACCTGTAATCCCAGCACTTGGGGAGGCTGAGAAAGGAGGATTGCTTGAGCCCAGAAGTGAGAACCCATCTCTACAAAAATATTTTTAAAATTAGCCAGAGTTGTGGCATACGCCTGTAGCCCCAGCTACTTAGGAGTCTGAGGCAGAAGGATTCCCTGAAACCAGGAGTTCAAGGCTGCAGTGAGCCGTGATTGTGCCACGATTGTGCCACTGTACTCTAACCTGGGTGACAGAGTGACACTCTGTCTAAAAAAAATAAAAGTCCCTCCTCAAACTCAGGGTCTCCTCCCTCCCTGTCAGAGCTTTGTGTTTGGTGTAGAGAGATGTGCCTAGCAGAGAACTGGCATTTGTTGAAGTCTTGCCACTCTTCCAGTGCAGACCTGTGTCTCCTCTTCAGCCCTCCCAGCCTTCCAGCTGCCGGAGATGCGGGTCTCTTTAAATGCTGCCAGACACGTCCGCTGACTCTCACACTTTGCTTTCTATTGTTAATCAATGAATCTGTCCTTTTCTCTCTTCCACAAGTCAGCAGTGTACAGCAAGAGCCGTCTGTCCAATTCTGTAGTCTGGTCGCAGTTTCCCCTGACCTCTCAACTGCCGGAGACACGGTATCAACTCATACACCCTTTCTAGTGTTACCTGGCTCTGGTCACTGTGGGTGAAAATCTCAGCCACTGCACTGCTGTGGCACACCACGGACTATCAAAAAATACCACCTTTGCCACCGGTGCTGGCTGCTTATTGCCAGAGAGTGACTGAACTGCAGGAGTTGTCTTCTCAGGACTAGTTCTGGTACCAACTGTCATGGTTTGGTTTCCCTGGAAGCAGTACCTGTGATGGGGATTCTGTTTTTGTTTTTTGAGTTGGAGTCTCACTCTGTTGCCCAGGTTGGAGTGCAATGGCACACTCACAGCCACTGTCACCTCAACCTGCTGGGTTCAGGTTCCACTTCAGTTGGAACTACAGACGTGCGCCACAATGCCCAGCTAATTTATTTTTAAATTTTTTTATTGTAGCGTCAAGGTCTCACCATCTTGCCCGGGCTGGTCTTAAACCCATGAGCTCAGGCAGTCCTCTCACCTCAGCCTCCAAAAGTGCTGGGATTACAGGTGTGAGCAACCACGCCCTGCAGGATTCTGTTTTTTTATTTTTTATTTGGAGGGATGAGTTCTCACTATTTTGCCTAGGCTTGAACTCCTGGCCTCAACAAGTCTTCCCACTTCAGCCTCCCAAAGTACTAAGATTACAGGCATGTGCCATTGCACTCAGCCTGGGGACTGTTGTTCAAGTGATTTTCTTTTTGAGTCTGAGTCTCACTTTTTTGTCCAGGCTGGAGTGCAGTGACATGATCCCCGCTCACTGTAACCTCAACCTCCTGGGCTTAGGTGATCCTTCTGCCTCAGCCTCCCTAGTAACTGGCACTGTAGGCACGCGTCAACATGCCTGCCTAATTTTTTTTCTTTTAGAGATGAGGTCTGACTATGTTATCCAGGCTGAGCTCAAAATCCTAGACTCAAGTATTTCTCCCATCTTGGCTTCCCAAAGTGCTGGGATTACAGGCTTAAGCCACTGTGCCTAGCCTTTTTTTTTTTTCCCTCTGCTTTTTTGTCCTTTTCACTTCCTACACGTTGGTAGTGGGATCAGACTTGACTTTTATTCATTAGGCAAGATCTCAATGTGTCTTTTTTTTTTTTTTTTTTTTGAGTTGGAGTCTCACTCTGTCACCCAGACTGGAGTGCAGTGGCCGCTCCCGGCCACTGCAGCCTCGACGTGCTGGGCTCTGGCGATCCTTCTGCCTCAGCCTTCCAAGTAGCTGGAACTACAGGCATGTGCTACCATGCCCGGCTAATTTTTGATTTATTGTAGAGATGAGGTCTCGCCAAGTTGCCCAGGCTGGTCTCGAACCTGCGGGCTCAGGCAATCCACTCACCTCAGTCACCCAAAGCGCTGGGATTACAGGCTGAGCCACCGAGCCTGGCTTTTTTTTTTTTTTTAGGGAGCAAAGAAAGAGAGGAATGAAGGAAGTAAGACAAAGCTGGTGGAAAATAAGGCAAGAATGTGCTCCCACTGGGAGCCTGGGTTTAGCCTGATCTCACTGGGACACTCGAGCATAATGGCACCACAGAGATGGCCCCAACTTGAGGCAAGGGAGCCTGCTTTTCACGTCCCTCCATGTCAGGCAGTTATGGTCTCCTGTCCTAGTAAGGAGCATGGACTAAGCTGTTTCTTCCTCCTTCTCAGAAACCTTTCTCAGGAAAAGGAGACCCTCAGTCTCAGGTGAGGGAAACTCCAGGAAGAGGTTTGGCCTTTGGCCCAATTTCTCTGGAAAAACGACTTCAGGCTTGAAGGTGTTTTCCTTCACTGTGATGCCACATCACGGGTTGCCATCTCTGCTGGGACGCTGTTGGCATAAGGATGAAGAGGCCTGGCAGCGACAGCTGTAAAGCTGAGTTTGCCCTGTAGGATCTGGTAGCTGGATAATCACCGACACCACAGGGACTGCGTTTATCTCTGGATCTCTGGATACTCAATACATGCTCAGTCACTATTGACTGAGTTAGGGAATCAACATGAAAACCGAAAAGTGTGGGGTCCAAACGAATTTCGCGCTTTTCCATCAGATGCTCTGGGTGGGTGAGAGAGGGAAGAAGGATGTTGTGATTCAGGGCCTGCTTTTTGGAATCAGGCAGGCCTGGGTTAGAATTCCTGGAATCAGGCAGGCCTGGTTTTGAATTTAATTTTTTTTAGTTGGAGTCTCACTCCGTCGCCCAGACTGGAGTGCAGTGGCCATTCCCGGCCAATGCAGCCTTGACCCGCTGGGGCTCTGGCGATCCTTCCGCCTCAGCCTTCTAAGTAGCTGGAACTACAGACGCGTGCTACCACGCCCAGCTAATTTTTTGATTTATTGTAGAGATGAGGTCTCACCAAGTTGGCCAGGCGGGTCTCAAACCCGCGGGCTCAGGCAGTCCACTCACCTCAGCCTCCCAAAGCGCGGGATTACAGGCTGAGCCACCGAGCCCGGCTAGAATTTTTTGAGTTGGAGTCTCACTCTGTCACCCAGGCTGGAGTGCAGTGGCACACTCACAGCCATTCTGGCATTAACCTGCTAGGTTCTGGCGATCCTTCCGGAAATGTAAGCCTCTGCCTTCCAAGTAGCCAGAACTACAGGCATGCGCTACCACACCCGACTGATTTTTGATTTATTGCAGAAACAAGGTCTCACCAAGTTGCCCTGGTTGGTCTTGAACCCGTGGGCTCAGTCAATCCACTCGCCTTGGCCTCCCAAAGTGCTGGGATTGCAGGCTGAGCCACTGAGCCCGGCCAAGCAATGACTCTTAATGGCAGCATGACCTTGGGCAAATGCCAACTTCTCTGAGCCTCAGTTCCCTCTCCTGTTTTTTTTTTTTTTGAGTTGGAGTCTCACTCCGTTGCCCAGACTGGAGTGCAGTGGCCGTTCCTGGCCACCGCAGCCTCGACCTGCTGGGCTCCGGCAATCCTTCCGCCTCAGCCTTCCAAGTAGCCGGAACTATAGGCGCGCTACCACACCTGGCTAGTTTTTTGATTTATTATAGAGATGAGGTCTTGCCAAGTTGCCCAGGCAGGTCGCGAACCCGCGGGCTCAGGCAATCCACTCACCTCAGCCTCCCAAGGCACGGGATTACAGGCTGAGCCACCGAGCCCGACCCCTCTCCTGTTAAATGGGGATGACATCTGTATTTACTGCATAAGGTTGAGTTTAGGATTAAATGACAAAATATGTAAAATATCCTTACTACCATGGCAGACATCTAATGACCATTGAGTAAACACCAGCTATTATTATTTTAATGAGATAGAGTCTTGCTATGCGGGCCCAGGCTGGTCTCAAACAATCCTCCTGCCTCCACCTCCTGAAAACACTATTCTTGATAATGAATTTCTGAATTTTAGGGACAGTGAGTATTCTGGAGGCAGCATGATAGAGTGGGAAAAACCAGAATTGAAGGTCTGAGAGAACTGGCTCACATTTCTGACTCTACCACTTCCTGGCTGTGTGACTGTGGGCAACTTCCCCTCTCAGAAGCAAGATGTCCTCATCTGCGAAGAAGGTGTTGCATACTTGCGTTGCAGAATTTTGTTGAGCAAAAGAGCCAACCCAGATTATGACTCACAGTTGGCACACAGATGATGCTCATTCTCTTTCTTCTTCTCATTTTACAATAACATTTTCAACCCACACCTTTCTTTTCTCACATGTAACTTGAGACCACAGCTGGCAATTGGCCTTTCAAAGTTTCTCAAGGATAGGAAGGTAGGACACAGAAGGAGTGAGCACTTCATTACATGCTCACTTCAGAAGGCAAAATAGGCTGGGCGCAGTGGCTCATGCCTGTAATTCCAGCACTTTGGGAGGCCAAGGCGGGAGGATTGCTTGAGCCTAGGAGTTCAAGACCAACCTGAGAAACATAGTAAGACCCAGTCTCTATAAAAAAAAAAGAAAAAAAAAGAAGGAAAGATACTACTGCATTCCAAGCAGTTTAGTACTCATTGGAACAGGAATATGTAGGATGAAATAAACAAAGACAACAAGCTTGGAGCTACCATTTTAGCAGGAAGTATAACCAATCCTTAGGAATGCCTGCTTCTCCCAGCCTTTAATTTTCACGATGTTGAGAGAGCAGAAGATGACAGCCTTAGGTACTCACTGGGCACTTACTCCTTTCTAGGCAAAAGGCTAAGCACTTGGCATGCCATATTTCTTTTAATCTTCTTAATAGCCCTATGAAGGAGATGTTATTACCCCCATTTTAAAGATAAAGTGAGTCATGGAGAAGGAAACTTCCAAGGTCACTAGCTGGTAACAAGCACGCACTGGTGTTAAAAGTCTGGGCTAGGTGCGGTGACTCACGCCTGTAATTCCAGCACTTTGAGAGGCTGAGGCAAAAGGATTGCCAGAGTCCAGGAGTTTGAGACCAGCCTGGCCAACTTGGTGGGAACTCATCTTCACAATAAATCACAAAATTAGTTGGGCATGGTGACCTGAAGTCACAGCTACTTAGAAGCCTGAGGTGGAAGGTTCACCTGAGCCCAGCAAGTTGAGGTTGTGGTGAGCCATGACCATGCCACTGCCCTCCAGCCTGGGTAACAAAGTGAGACTTTGACTCAAAAAAAAAAAAATGTCTGCCTGAGTACAGACCACTAGGTCATAAGAAACACTTCAGTATATCACGAGGTTTACTGAGTCAAAATGCCAAGGAAATGTCCTGTGAGAGGGCTTCTTAGAGATGTATTGAATCCTTTGCCACTTTATAAAAAGCTGTACACCAGCTGGGTGTGGTGGCTTATGCCTGTAATCCCAGCACTTTAGGAGGCCAAGGTGGGAGAATTGCTTGAGGCCAGGAATTCTAGACTTGCCTGGACAGCATAGTGAGACTCTGCCTTACAAAAGAATACAAAATTTAGCTGGGCATGGTGATGCACACCTGTAGTCTCAGCTATGCAGGAGGCTAAGAGGGGATGATTACTTGAGCTCAGGAGTTTGAGGCTGCAATGAGCTATCATTGAGCCACTGCACCATTCCAGCCAGGATAACAGAATGAGACCCTGTCTCTCTCTTTCTTTCTTTCTTTCTTTTTTTTTTTTTTGAGTCAGTGTCTCACTCTATTGCACAGGCTGGAGTGCAGTAGGATGCTCATGGCTACTACAACCTCCACCTGCTGGGCTCAGGCTATCCTTCTGCCTCAGCCTTCCAAGAAGCTGAGACTACAGGCAAACATCACCACACTTGGCTAATTTTCTTTTTAACTTTTAATTAATTTATTTATTTTTTAATTTTTTATTATTTTTGAGTTGAAGTCTCACTCTGTCACCCAGATTGGAGTGCGGTGGCTGCTCCCAGCCACCGCAGCCTCGACCTGCTGGGCTCCGGGGGATCCTTCCGCCTCCGCCTTCTAAGTAGCTAGAACTACAGGAACGCGCTACCACACCCGGCTAATTTTTTGATTTATTGTGGAGATGAGGTCTCACCAAGTTGCCCAGGTGGGTCTCGAACCCTCAAGCTCAGGCAATCCACTCACCTCAGCCTCCCAAAACGTGGATTATAGGCTGAGCCACCGAGCCCGGCAATTTTGTTATTTTAAAGATGTAGGGTACAATTCAGGGTTAGGTATACAAATGTTCGTTGTGCAGGTACCTTTGATGAGGTGTGAACCCCCCCTTCCCCAGGCAGATTCCCACTACTGCCAATCCCACCTCTCTGCAACCCTTCCCCATTTTAAAATTGATGGTAGAGATGAGATTTCACCAGGTTGCCCGAACTGATCTCAAACCCCTGGACTCAGGCAATTCTCTTGCCTTGGCCTCCCAAAGTGTTGGGGTTACAAGCATGAACCACTGTGTCCAATGACTCTGTCTCTTTTTTTTTGAGTTGGAGTCTCACTCTGTCGCCCAGACTGGAATGCAGTGCCACGCTCCCGGCCACCACAGCCTCAACCTGCTGGGCTCCAGCGATCCTTCCGCCTCAGTCTTCCAAGTAGCTGGAACTACAGGCGCGCGCTACCACGCCTGGCTAATTTTTTTTTTTATTATTGTAGAGATGAGGTCTCGCCAAGTTGCCCAGGTGGGTCTCGAACCTGTGGGCTCAGGCAGTTCACTCACCTCGGCCTCCCAAGGTGCGGGATTACACGCTGAGCCACTGAGCCCGGCAACTCTGTCTCTTAAAAAGACAAAAATAGGCCGGGTGCAGTGGCTTAACCTGTAATTCCAGTACTTTGGCAGGCCAAGGTGAGAGAATTCCCTGAGCCCAGGGTTTCGAGACCACCCTGGATGACTTGGTGAGACCTTGTCTCTACAATAAATCACAAAAATTAGCTAGGCGTGGTGGCATGCGTCTGTAGTTCTAGTTACTTGGAAGACTGAGGCGGAAGGATCGCCTAAGCCCAGCAGGTTGAGGCTGCGGTGGCTGCGAGCGTGCCACTGTACTCTAGCCAGAGCAATAGAGTGAGATTCCAACTTGAAAAAAAAAGATAAAAATAAAAAAGCTGTTTACCTAGCAGTTACAATTCTCTTAAATAAAATAGTTTGGGAAATTGTTTATATTATTCCTAAGAGTTTTTATTTTGAGTTAGAGTCTCACTCCGTTCCCCAGGTTGGAGTGCAGTGGCAAGCTCATGGTCATCACAGCCTCAACCTGCTGGGCTCAAGTGATCCTTCTGCCTCAGTCTTCCAAGTGGCTGGAACTATAGGCAGGAGCCACCATGCTCAGCTAATTTTTTGATTTATTGTAAAGATGAGGTCTCGCCATGTTGCCCAGCCTGGTCTTGAACCCATGGGCTCAGGTAATCCTCTCACCTTGGCCTCCCAAAGTGCTGGGATTATAGGCATGAGCCACCACACCCAGCCTCCTAAGAGTTTTTAAATGAGTGGAAAAATATTTATTTCCCATAGTTAATAAATGCGACAAAAAATTTTTTTTTTTTGAGTTGGATTCTCACTCTGTCGCCCAGACTGGAGTGCAGTGGCCGCTGCCAGCCACCGCAGCCTCGCCTGCTGGGCTCCGGCGATCTTTCCACCTCTGCCTTCTGAGTGGCCGGAATTACAGGCACGCACTACCATGCCCGGTTGATTTTTTGATTTATTGTAGAGATGAGGTCTCGCCAAGTTGCCCAGGAGGGTCTCGAACCCGCGGGCTTAGGCAATCCACTCACCTCAGCCTCCCAAAGGCGCGGGATTATAGGCTGAGCCACCAAGCCCGGTTGAGACACAAAGTTTTACCTACAGTGGTTTCTAGAGAGGAATATTGAAATTACTATCTCAATGTTGAAAAGAAAAAAAATCACTTAGAACAAAAAGAAGATTAGTAATGTCATCTCTGGTTATTTGGGAGGATTGATTATCTTTTCTTTCTTTCTTTCTTTCTTTCTTTTTTTTTTTTTTTTGAGTAGGAGTCTCACTCTGTCATCCAGGAAGGAGTGCAATGACATGTTCATGGCCACCGCAGCCTCGACCTGCTGGGTTCAGGTGATCCTTCTACTTTAGCCTTCCAAGTAGCTGGAACCACAGGTGTGCACCACCATGCCCGGATAATTTTTTTATATACTGTAGAGACAAGGTGTCGTCAAGTTGCCCAGGCTGGTCTCGAATCCTGGACTCAGGCAATCCTCCCACCTCTGCCTCTCAAAGTGCTGGGATTACAGGGGTGAGCCACCATGCCAAGCAGGAGGATTGATTTTTTTTTTGAGTTGGAGTCTCACTCTGTCACCCAGACTGGAGTGCAGTGGCCACTCCCGGCCACCGCAGCCTTGACCTGTTGGGCTCCGGCGATCCTTCCGCCTCAGTCTTCCGAGTAGCCGGAATTACAGGCGTGCACTACCTCGCCCGGCTGATTTTTTGATTTATTGTAGAGATGAGGTCTTGCTGTCCAGGCAGGTCTCGAACCCGCGGGCAAAGGCACAGGATTACAGGCTGAGCCACCGAGCCCGGCTGATTTTTTACTTTACATTTTCCAAAAATTCTGTGATTTTTGCTTATATTGGTAATCAGGAAAAAAAAAGGTAAAAACATTGAGAAAATTTTTCTTCTACATTGTTAGCAAACAGATCTACAACTGAATGGGAAATAAATACTTGTAGAACCCAATGTTGCAGATTAGGGGGCCCAAAAGCCTTAGAAACTTGTCTGTTAAAATAGGCTAAATACATGAGGAAGCATGCCTTTAGAAGATATTTGCATCAGGACATTCACAAGATTCCTGATGACTGACATGGTTCAAGTCCAGTTATTATTCTAGCAGGTGCAGCATGTGTACACAAGACCCAGTTGTGAATATCCAGGGCTGGGAAGCTGGGAGAGGAAACTGACATGGGGGACACCTACAAGAGCACACGCTCCCCGATGGGTGAAACGTCTGGGAGATTGGCGGGCTGCTGCTCATTTTCCATGCATCCCCAAAATGTCTAATATTCCTTGCATTAGAGATCTTTTTTTTTTTTTTTTGAGTTGGAGTCTCACTCTGTCGTCCAGACTGGAGTGCAGTGGCTGCTCCCGGCCACCGCAGCCTCGACCTGCTGGGCTCCGGCGATCCTTCCGTCTCAGCCTTCCAAGTAGCCAGAATTATAGGCATGCGCTACCACGCCCGGCTGATTTTTTGATTTATTGTAGAGATGAGGTCTCACCTGCCCAGGCGGGTCTCGAACCTGCGGGCTCAGGCAATCTACTCACCTCAGCCTCCCAAAGGCGTGGGATTACAGGCTGAGCCACCGAGCCCGGCTGCATTAGAGATCTTAAAAAAAAAAAAAATTCCACTTCCTTTTATTGGAAATGTTGGGCTCACATGCTCTCATTAAAAGAAAACAAATTCTGGCCAGGCACAGCAACTCACTCCTATCCTCCTAGTATTTTGGGAGGTCAAGGCAAGAGGATCACTTGAGCCCAAGAGTTCAAGACCAGCCTGGCCAGCATAGCAAGACTCTGTCTCAACAAAAAAAGAAAAATTAGCCAGGTGTAGTAGCCCGTGCCTGTAATCCCAGCTATTCAGGAGGCTGAGGTTAGAGGATCACTTGATCCCAGGAGGTCAGGGCTGCAGTGAGTCATGATTGTGTCACTATCCTCTAGCCTGAATGGCAGAGCAAGACCCTGTCTCTAATTTTAAAAAAAGTACATAAGAGCCGGGCTTGGTGGCTCAGCCTGTAATCCTGCGCCTTTGGGAGGCTGAGGTGAGTGGATTGCCTGAGCCCACGGGTTCGAGAGCTGCCTGGGCAGCGAGACCTCATATCTAAAATAAATAAAAAGATCAGCCGGGCATGGTAGCGCATGCCTGTAATTCCAGCTACTTGGAAGGCTGAGGCGGAAGGATCGCCGGAGCCCAGCAGGTCGAGGCTGCGGGGGCTGGGAGCGGCCATTGCACTCCAGTCTGGGCGACAGAGTGAGACTCCAACTCAAAAAAAAAAGTACATAAAAAGAAAACAAATCCCAATGTGCCAATCATTGACCTTATAAATACTGAGATGTATAGGGTAAGGTCGCAGCTTTCATAAATCTTGCCTTGTAGTTATCCATCATTTTTGTTAAGTTATTAGTTAGAGGTTGCATTACTCCTACCTATATAAATATTGCCCATTATTCCCAAAAAGTATGTTATATGATACCTTCTCTTTTCTTCTTCTTTTTTTTTTTTTTGAGTTGGAGTGTCACTCTGTTGCTCAGGCTGGAGTGAAGTGGCACACTCAGGGCCAACCCAGCATCGACCTACTGGGCTCTTGCAATCCTTCTACCTCAGCCTTCCAAGTAGCCGGAACTACAGGTGCACACTACCACGCCTGGCTAATTTTTTATTTATTGTAGAGATGAGGTCTCACCAAGTTGCCCGGGCTGGTGTCGAACCCATAGGTGCAGGCAATCCACTCTCCTCAGCCTCCCAAAGTACTGGGATTACAGGCTGAGACACTGAGCTCAGCCCCTTTTTTTTTATTTTTTGTGCAACTGCTTTTCTTTTTTTTCCTTCCTTCCTTTTTTTTTTTTTTTTTTTTTTTGAGTCAGTGTCTCTGTCACCCAAGCTGGAGGGCAGTGGTAGTATCACAGCTTACCACAGTCTTGACTTCCTGGACTCAGGGAATTCTTCTGCCTTGGCCTCCCAAGTAGCTGAGCCCACAGGAGTACACCACCATGCCCAGCTAATTTGTTTTTATTTTTATTTTTAAAATAGATACGAAGTCTGGCTGGGCTTGGTGGCTCAGCCTGTAATCCCAGCACTTTGGGAGGCTGAGGCGAGTGGATTGCCTGAGCTCGTGGGTTCAAGACCAGTCCAGGCAACTTGGCAAGACCTTGTCTCTACAATAAATCAAAAACTAGCCAGGCGTGGTAGTGCACACCTGTAGTTCCAGCTACTTGGAAGGCTGAGGTGAAAGGATCGCCAAAGCCCAGCAGGTTGTTGCTGGGGTGACCATGAGCATGCCACTGCACTCCAGCCTGGGAGATGGAGTGCAATTCAAAGACTCCAACTCAAAAAATAATAATATTAATAAAATAAAAAATAAAATAGAGATGAAGTCATGCTATGTTGCTTAGGCTGGTCTCCAACTCCTGGGCTCAAGCAATTCTCCCACCTCGGCCTCCCAAAGTATTGAATTAAGGCATGAGCCTCTTTTCTTTTTTTCTTTCTTTTTATTATTTATTTATTTATTTATTTTAAATTTTTTTATTTTTTGAGTTGGAGTCTCACTCTGTCACCCAGACTGGAGTGCAGTGGCCGCTCCCGGCTACCACAGCCTCGACCTGCTGGGCTCCGGTGATCCTTCTGCCTCAGCCTTCCAAGTAGCTGGAACTACAGGTGCGCTACCACGCCCAGCTAATTTTTTGATTTATTGTAGAGATGAGGTCTCGCCAAGTTGCCCAGGTAGGTCTCGAACTCGCAGGCTCAGGCAATTCACTTATCTCAGCCTCCCAAGGCATGGGATTACAGGCTGAGCCACCGAGCTCGATCCTTTTTTGTTTTTAATGAGTTGAGGTTTCATTATGTCTCCCCAGGCTGGAGTGCAGTGGCACAATCACAGCCCACTGCAGCCTCAATCAACTTCCCTGGCTTAGATGGTCCACCCTCCTCAGCTTCCAGAGTAGCTGGACTACAGTTGCACGCCACTATGTCCGGCTTAATTTTGGATTTTTCTGTAGAGACGAGGCTATTTTGGCTAGGCCGGTCTGGAACTCCTGGGCTCAAATAATCCTTCCACCTAGACCTCCCCAAGTGCTGGGATTACAGGTGTGAACCACTGCACCCAGCCTTCCTTTGTTTTATATGTAATTTTTTTTCTCTCTCTCTGGGTTCTTTTATGATTTTTAAAATCCCAATAAAAAGATATTTCACAATGGTAGAGTTTTGAGATGGATCTTAAATTTAGTAATTTTTTTTTTGAGTTGGAGTCTCACTCTGTCGCCCAAACTGGAGTGCAGTGGCCGCTCCCGGCCACCGCAGCCTCGCCTGCTGGGCTCCAGCGATCCTTCCACCTCAGCCTTCCCAGTAGCCGAAATTACAGGCATGTGCTACCACGCCCGGCTCATTTTTTTTTTTTATTTATTGTAGAGATGAGGTCTCGCTGCCCAGACGGGTCTCGAACCCGCGGGCTCAGGCAATCCACTCACCTCAGCCTCCCAAAGGTGCAGGATTACAGGCTGAGCCACCTAGCCCGGCTTAGCAATTTTTTGTTGTTGTTTTGTATTTTGAGTCAGTCTCACTCTGTCATCCAGGCTGGAGTGCAGTGGCACACTCATGGCCACTGCAGCCTTGATCTGCTGGGCTCAGGTGATCCTTTCGCCTCAGTTTTACAAGTAGCTCGAACTACAGGTGCGCACCACCACACCCAGCTAAGTTTTTTGATTTATTGAAGAGATGAGGTCTTGCCAAGTTGCCCAGGTTGGTCACAAAACCCTGGGCTCAAGCAATCCTCTCACTTCCACCTCCCAAAGTGCTGGAATTGCAGGTGTGAGCCACCACGCCCAGCCTGATCTTAAATTTATTTTGCTTCATGTTTGGTGAGATTTTCAATTTGAAAACTCATTCAAGTCTGAGAAATTTAATTTACAGCGAAAGTCTGTTTAACTGACCTTTACTTAATTGACTTTCTAGAGCCGGCGTGGTGGCTCACATCTGTAATTCCAGCACTTTGGGAGGTGGAGGTGAGAGGATTGCCTGAGCCCAGCAGATTGAGGCTGCGGTGGCCATGAGTGCCTAGGGGTTCAAGACCAGCCTGGGCAACTTGGCGAGACCTTGTCTCTACAATAAATCAAAACATTAGCCGGACATGGTGACACACAACTATAGTTCCAGATACTAGAAAGGCTGAGGCAGAAGGACTGCCTGAGCCCAGCTGGTCGAGGCTGTGGTGGCCATGAGTGTGCCACTGCACTCCAGCCTGGGCGACGGAGTTAGACTCCAACTAAAAAAAAAAAAAATTGCCATCCCAGATTAACCCACATCCTCCTTATTTGTTATAGTGATTACATAAATTAGTTAAACCTGATATATGACAATGAATATGAGTATGAAAAGGTTGTTACCATGAAAACAAAGCTGAAAACTTTGGAAAAAATTTGATAAAGGTAAGTTGATTATTCTAGAATAATTCACCACTCAGATTGCTTTGAAGGTGACTTTAAGTTCTTCCTCTTCATTGAAGAAATTGAAATTGAAAATTTGAGACAGTGCACTTTAGAAAATACATTACAAATGGCTTAGAGAGCCAATCAACAAACACACAAAAATTTTAAAAAAAAAATCCTTGACCTCAGCCGGGCTCGGTGGCTCAGCCTGTAGTCCCGCACCTTTGGGAGGCTGAGGTGAGTGGATTGCCTGAGCCCGCGGGTTCTAGACCCGCCTGGGCAGCGAGACCTCATCTCTACAATAAAGCAAAAAATCAGCCGGGCATGGTAGTGCATGCCTGTAATTCCGGCTACTTGGAAGGCTGAGGCGGAAGGATCACCAGAGCCCAGCAGATCGAGGTCGAGGCTGCGGTGGCCGGGAGTGACCACTGAACTCCAGTCTGGGTGACAGAGTGAGACTCCAACTCAAAAAAAAACAAAAACAAAAAAATTCTTGACCTTGAATTTTTTTTTTTTGAATCAGAGTCTCACTCTGTCACCCAGGCTGGAGTGCAGTGGTGCAATCACAGCTTACAGCAGCCTCCACTTCCTGGGCTCAGGCGATCGTCCCACCTCAGCCTCCTGAGTAGCTGGGACTACAGGTATGCACCACCACCCTGGGTTAACTTTTCTTTTTTTTTTTTAGTTGGAGTCTCACTTTGTTGCCCAGGCTGGAGTTTAGTGGCACACTCACGGCCACTGCAGCCTCAACCTGCTGGGCTCAGGCGATCCTTCCACCTCAACCTTCCAAGTAACTGGAACTACAGGCGCATGCCACCACACATGGCTAATTTTTTTTTTTTTTTTTTTTTTGCATTGGAGTCTCACTCTGTCACCCAGACTGGAATGCAGTGGCCGCTCCCGGCCACTGCAGCCTCGACCTGCTGGGCTCCGGCGATCCTTCCGCCTCAGCCTTCCAAACAGCTGGAACTACAGTCACGAGCTACCATGCCTGGCTGAGTTTTGATTTATTGTAGAGATGAGGTCTCGCCAAGTTGCTCAGGTGGGTCTCGAACCTGCGGACTCAGGCAATTCACCCACCTCAGCCTCCCAAGGCGCACGATTACAGACTGAGCCACCGAGCCCGGCTCATGGCTAATTTTTTGACTTATTGTAGAGATGAGGTCTCGCCAAATTACCCAGGCTGGTCTTGAACCTGAGGGCTCAGACAATTCTCTCACCTTGGCCTCTCAAAGTGCTGGAATTATAGGAGAGAGCCACTCTGCTCAGCCTTAATTTTTTTTTTGAGTTGGAGTCTCACTCTGTCACCCATGCTGGAGAGCAGTCGCATGCTCCTGGCCGCCACAACCTTGACCTGCTGGGCTCAGGCGAGCCTTCTGTCTCATCCTTCCAAGTAGCTGGAACTACAGGCATGAGCCACCATGCCTGGCTAATTTTTTAATTTATTGTAGAGATGAGGTCTCACTAAGTTGCCCAGGCTGGTCTTGAACCTGAGGGCTTGGGCAATCCTCTCACCTTGGCCTCCCAAAGTGCTGGGATTATAGGCATGAGCCATCATGCCTGGCAGTTTTTTTGTTTATTGTAGACATGACATCTCACCAAGTTGCCCAGACTGGTCTTGAACCCCTGGACTCAGGCAATTCTCTTGCCTCCCAAAATGCTATGATTCCAGTGGTGTGAGCCACTGTGCATGGTCTTTGACCTTGAATTAAAAGATTGATAAATGAATAGATATTTATGTGATGTAAGGTAATGATAAAGTACTAAAATACTAACTTAAAGTGTACCAGCTAACACCTTAACTAAGTGATCAAAGTTGACATCACTAATAGCATGTCCTGCTGATGGAGTACACTGGGTAGCACTCCACACCACTTCACTGGTTATTTCTGCCAAAAAGGCAAAATTCAATCTAGTCATGAGAACACATGAGATAAACACAAGCTGAGGGACAGTCTACAAAATAACCAGTCTGCACAATTCAAAGATGTTAATGTCAAGGACATTAACATCAAGGCTGATTGCAGGAGACCAAAGAGACATAGCAACTAGATGTAGTGTGTAATCCTGGACATTCTTAAAGGATATTTTTTTGACAATTGATAAAATTTGGGCTGTAGATTAGTTAATAGTATCATATCAATGTTAAATGTCCTGATTTTTTTTTTTTTTTTTTTTTTGAGTTGGTGTCTTTGTTGCCCAGGCTGGAATACAGTGGCACACCCACAACTACAGCAGCCTTGACCTTTTGGGTTCAGGGAATCCTTTTGCCTCAGCCTTCCAAGTAGCTGGGATTACAGGCATGCCCCACCACACGGGTTCTAATGTCCTGATTTTGATCATCGTACACGATTTTGTAAGAGAATGTCCTTGTTCTTAGGAAATACACTTTGGCATATTTAGAGGTAAGGAGGCACAATGTCTTCAATATATTTTCAGAGTTGAGATAAACTCTGGAAGCACATGGAGAGAGAGAATTATAACAAAGCAGATGGGGTTAAATAGAAACAATTGGTGAATATGGGGAAAAGGTGTACAGGGGTTCTTTGTATTACTCATGCAATCTTTCTGTGAGATTGCAATGATATAAAATTTAAAGTTATATGAATAACGTGTTTATTATGATAATCCACAATGACTAATGATTTAGATAATTGAATTCTCTCCTAACTGGCCAGCCCTGGACCTTCCAGGGCAGAGTAGAGGCTGGTGCCAACAGTCAGTGTTTGAGATCAAAGGTTATTATGTGGAAGAGCAGAGAACAGTGAGTCTGGAGAGAGAGGCAGAGACCGGATGGTGAAGACGTTGCACGGAATTGGAAGGACTTGACCTTGGGGGACCTGCTGAAATATTATTATTTTTTGAGTTGGAGTCTCACTCCGTCACCCAGACTGGAGTGCAATGGCCACTCTCGGCCACTGCAGCCTCGACCTGCTGGGCTCCAGCGATCCTTCCACCTCAGTCTTCCAGGTAGCCGGAACTACAGGTGCTTGCCACCATGCCCGGCTAATTTTTGATTTATTGTAGAGATGAGGTCTCGCCAAGTTGCCCAGGCGGGTCTCGAACCCGCGGGCTCAGGCAATCCACTCACCTTGGCCTCCCAAAGCGTGGGATTACAGGCTGAACCACCGAGCCCGGCCTGCTGAAATATTATTAAGCACGGGAGTTATGTGAACTCATTTGTTTATTTATTTATTGAGTCAGGGTTTCACTCTGGAGACTGGAGTGCAGTGGCACCAACATGGCTCATGGCAGCCTCCATCATCTGGGTTCAAGTGATCTATCAGTCTTCCGGGTAACTGAGACTACAGGCACATGCTACCATATCTGGCTAATTTTTAAATCTTTGTAGAGATATGGGATCTTGCTGTATTGTCCAGGTTGGTCTCGAACTCCTGGCCTTAAGCAATCCTGCCTCAGCCTCTCAAAGTACTATAATTATAGGCATGAGCCACCATGCCCGGTCCCATTTATATTTTAGAACGATCACTCTGACAGCTGGAGTACAGAGTAAATAAGAGAAGAAAGAGGAAGACTCAGGATTGAGGCTGCTGTAGTCATTTAAGAAGGGAGTAATTGGGGCTTGCATGAAATTTGTGACAGTGGAGAATAGAAAGAAGTGAGGGAGGCGGGGCGCAGTGGCTCATGCCTGTAATCCCAGCACCTTGGAAGGCAAAGGCGAGAAGATTTCCTGAGTGCAGGGGTTTGAGACCAGCCTAAGCCACTTGCCGAGACCTCATCTCTACAATAAATCAAAAAATTAGCCGGACATGGTGGCGCATGGCTGTAGTTCCAGCTACTTGGAAGGCTGACGCGGAAGAATCGCCTAAGCCCAGCAGGTCGAGGCTGCGGTGGCCGTGAGTGTGCCACTGCCCTCCAGCTGGGCAACAGAGTGAGACTCTGACTCAAAAAGGAAAAAAAAAAAGATTAAAAAAAAAGAGAAAGAAGTGGAAGCCTCCATGACCCTTTAGAGGTGGACCACTCACGTGGGGTAATGGACTAGGGAGAAACAGGGAGGGAATGGGAACAGTATGGGCCGACTCCCAGGTTGCTTTCTTAGGTGACTGGGATCGTGGTGATACCATATTCTTGACTGGGACTTCAGGAAGAGAAGCCAAGTGGGGGTGGGATGTCAAGAGACTGAGCTCCATTTAGAACATGAGGAACTGAAGGATTAGTAGGCGTTGGATGAATGGACATGGGCCCATCTGCAAGTCATCACTTCCTTAGGACATGCATACCAAAACATGTATGTGAGCAATGGTGAAGCAGAAAGTACTGCCAGGCTGCTTTCCGGTTTAGTGCTGGTTTTTCTCTCCCATCAGTAGCGCAAGAGGGTTGGTTGGTATTTCCCCGTATTGTTGCTAGCACTGGTATTTTCTAACTTTTCAATTTTTCCTAATCTGATGGGGAAATCTAATGATAGTTTACATTTATTTATTTATTTTTGTTCTCATTGTTTGAATCAGCGTCTCATTCTGTTGCCCAGGCCAGAGTGCAGTGACATGATCACTGCTTCCTCAGCTTCGATCTGCTGGGCTCAGGCGATAACCCCACCACAGCCTCCCAAGTAGCTGGAACTACGGGCATGCAAGACACCGTGCCTGGCAAATTTTTTGATTTATTGTAGAGGCGAGGTCTTGCCATGTTGCTCAGAACCTCTGGACTCAGGCAATCCTCTCGCCTCCGCCTCCCAAAGTGCTGGGATGATAGACGTGAGCCACCACACCCAGCTCAAATGTTCTTTTGTCTGCTACCATGAGTAGAGCTACCATAGATTTCCCAGTACATGCCTTCTGGGGAGCATGGGTGGGCATGCCGATTGAGTATAGAGCTGGGGATGGGATCGCTGCTTCCTAAGGGATGTGTATTTCAGCTTTAGTCAATACTGCTAAACAGGTTTCCAAAATAGTTGTGCTGAGTTATACCACCATCTCCAGTGCGGGAGAATTCCAGTTGCTCTACATTCTTTTTTTTGTTTGTTTTTTGAGTCCGAGTCTCACTCTGTAGCTCAGCATGCTGGGAGTGCAGTGGCACTGCAGCCCTGACCTGCTGGGCTCAGGTGATCTTTTTGCCTCAGCCTTCCAAGTAACTGGAACCACAGGTGCACCACCATGCCCAGCTAATTTTTACTGTAGAGACAAGGTCTCGCCATGTTGCCCAGGCTGGTCTCGAACCCGTGGGCTCAGGCAATCTTCTCGACTCCACCTCCCTAAGTGCTAGGATTACAGGCCTGAGCCACCGAGGCCAGCTGCTCTACAGTCTTACCCACATGTGATAGTCTTCCATCCTTTTCATTTTAGCTGGTTGTTTTTTTTTTGAGTTGGAGTCTCACTTTGTCGCCCAGACTGGAGTGCAGTGGCCGCTCCCGGCCACCACAGCCTCGACCTGCTGGGCTCTGGCGATCCTTCCTCCTCAGCCTTCAAGTAGCTGGAACTACGGGCACACGCTACCATGCCTGGCTAATTTTTTGATTTATTGTAGAGATGAGGTCTCGCCAAGTTGCCCAGGTGGGTCTCAAACCCGCGGGCTCAGGCAATCCATTCACCTCAGCCTCCCAAAGCGCTGGGATTACAGGCTGAGCCACCGAGCCCGGCTCATTTTAGCTGTTCTTATCCTTTTTTCTCTCCCCTCCAGCTTTATTGACGTCTGATTGATAAATTGTATCTATTCAAGGTATATCATTTGATATATATGTATATAGTGAGATGATTACCATAATCAAATTAGTTGACACATCCATCACATGTAGCTATCATTTATTTGTATGTGTGTAGGAGGGGTTGGAAAACACTTAAGATCTACGTCTTAACAATTTTTTTATTTTTTGAATTGGAGTCTCACTCTGTCGTCCAGGTTGGAGTGCAGTGGCACACTCACGGTCACTCCAGTGTCAACCTGCTGGGGTTGGCGATCCTTCCACCTCTGCTTTCCAAGTCGCCGGAACTACAGGCGTGTGCTACCACACCTGGCTAATTTTTTTGATTTATTGTAGAGATGAGGTCTCATCAAGTTGCCCGGCTGGTCTCAAATCTGCAGACTCAGGTAATCTATTCATCTTGGCCTCCCAAAGTGCTGGGAACAATTTTTTTTTAAGTCAGGGTCTCATTCTGTGAGTGCAATGGCATGATCACAGCTCATTGCATCCTCCACCTCCTGGGCTTGGGCTCCCACATCAGTCTCTCAAGTAGCTTGCACTACAGGCCCATACAATCACTTCTGTCTACTTTTTTTGATTTCTTGTAAAGACAAGGTTCCACTTTGTTGCCTAGGCTGTCCTTGAACTCCTGGTTTCAAGTGATCCTCTTACCTCTGCCTCCCAAAGTATTGGGATTACAGGCGTTTGGCTGTTACAAAAAATTTCAAGTAAGCAATATTGTATTATTAACTATATTAGATTAGAGTCCCAGAATTTATTCATGTTATAATTGAAACTTTGTATCCTTTGACCAATATCTCCTCATTGCCTGCACCTCCAAGCCCCTAGTGACCACCATTCTCTCTGCTTCTGCAAGTTCCATTTTTTTTTTTTTTTTTTTGAGTTGGAGTCACAGTCTGTCGCCCAGACTGGAGTGCAATGGCCGCTCCCGGCTACCGCAACCTCGACCTGCTGGGCTCCGGCGATCCTTCCGCCTCAGCCTTCCGAGTAGCCGGAATTACAGGCGCGCGCTACCATGCCTGTCTGATTTTTTGATTTATTGTAGAGATGAAGTCTCGCCTGCCCAGGCGGGTCTCGAACCCGCGGGCTCAGGCAATCCACTCACCTCAGCCTTCCAAAGGCACGGGATTACAGGCTGAGCCACCGAGCCTGGCTGCAAGTTCCACTTTTTAAGATGAAACATATAAGGGGGGAGGTCATATGGTATTTGTCTAGCCATTTTGGTTCTGTTGAGTTTGTATTATGTGCTTTTTGTTTGCACTTTCCCAAGGATTAGCAACGTTGTATACTATTTCATATTTAATAGACCTTGGGTATCCTCTTGCAAAGATATCTTGCTTTTTTTATGCGTGTTTTTTGTTTTTTGGTTTTTTTTAAGTCAGAGTCTCACTCTATTGCTCAGACTAGAGTGCAGTGGCATGGCCACTGCAGCCTCGACATGCTGGTCTTAGGTATTCCTTCTGCTTCAGCCTTCCAAATAGCTGGAACCACAGGCGTGTGCTACCATGCCCAGCTGATTTTTTAAAAAAATTTATTGTAAAGATGAGGTTTCGCCATGTTGTTCAGGTTGGTCTTGAACCCCTGAGCTCAGGCAATCCTCTCGTCTCCACCTCCCAAAGTGCTGGGATTACAGATGTGAGCCACCGTGTCCAGCTGTAAAGATATCTTTTGTACCTTTTTAAAAGTTGGATTGTTTGTTTCTAGTTTTTTAAGGTGAAAGCTTAGGTTATTGTTGGAGGCCTTCTTTTCCGATATAGGTTATTTATTTATTTATTTATTTATTTATTTATGAATTGGAGTCTCAATCTGTTGCCCAGGCTAAAGTATAGTAGCATGCTCACGGCCACCGCAACCTTGACCTGATGGGCTCAGGTGATCCTTCCTCCTCAGCCTTCCAAATAGCTGGAACTACAGGCGTGTGCCACCATGACTGGCTAATTTTTTGATTTATGTAGAGACAAGTTCTCGCCATGTTGCCCAGGCTGGTCTCGAGTCCGTGGTCTCAGGCAATCCTCTCGCCTCAGCCTCCCAAAGTTCTGGGATTAAAGATGTGTGCCACCGTGCCAGCTCTTATATAGGTTATTTAAAGTTATATATTTCCCTCTAAGTGTTGCTTTAGTTATACCCCATAAATGTTAATATGTTGTGCTTTTGTTTTCATTCAGTTCAAAAAAAAATTTTTTTTTGAGTTGGAGTGTCATTCTGTCGCCCAGGCTGGAGTGCAGTGGCATACTCATGGCCCCCCCAGCTCCAACTTGCTGGGTTCCAGTGGTCCTTCTGCCTCAACCTCCCGAGTAGCCGGAACTACAGATGCATGCTACCATGCCCCGCCAATTTTTTATTTATTGTAGAGATGAGGTCTTGCCAAGTTGCCTGGGCTGGTCTCAAACTCATTGGCTCAGGTAATCCACTCGCCTCGGCCTGCCAAAGTGCTGGGATTATAGGCTGAGCCACCAAGCCCAGCCCAAAAATTTTTTTTTAATTTCTCTTGTCATTTCTTCTTTGACATATAGGTTATTTAAAAATATGTTGATAGCCAGGCTCGGTGGCTCAGCCTATAATCCCACACCTTGGGAGGTTGAGGTGAGTGGATTGCCTGAGCCCGTGGGTTCGAGACCCGCCTTGGCAACTTGGCGATACCTCATCTCTACAATAAATCAAAAAATTAGCCAGGTGTGGTAGCGCGCGCCTGTAGTTCCAGCTACTTGGAAGGCTGAGGCGGAAGGCTTGCCGGAGCCCGAGTGAGACTCCAACTAAAAAAAAAAAAAGTTGTTTATTTTCCAAATATTTGAGGAATTTTCACTTTCTTTCTGTTATTGCTTTCTAATTTAATTCCATTGTGGTTGGGGGAGCATACTTTGGATGATTTTTTTTTTTTTTTGAGTTGGAGTCTCACTCGGTCACCCAGACTGGAGTGCAGGGGTCGCTTCCGGCCACCGCAGCCTCGCCTGCTGGGCTCCAGCGATCCTTCCGCCTCAGCCTTCCAAGTAGCCAGAATTATAGGCATGCGCTCACGCTCGGCTGATTTTTTTTGATTTATTGTAGAGATGAGGTCTCACTGCCCAGGCGGATCTCGAACCCGCGGGCACAGGTAATCCGCTCACCTCAGCCTCCCAAAGGCGCGGGATTACAGACTGAGCCACCGAGCCCGGTTTACTTTGGATGATTTTAATCCTTTTCCATATATTTTAAGGCCTAGCATCTGCGTCAGGCTTTATTTGACTCTCAAAAGTTTTTAGTTAGCTCTTTCGCCTCCTGGACTCCTGGCCTTAAGATTCAGGAAATGTCTAGTGAGGAAAATCAGTTCCTAATTTTGTCACTTGAGCCCTGTGCAATAGCAGAAAGCTTTGGTAGTTTCTCTTTGCCCTACCAGTGGCTGTCAGCCTGGGTCATGTCCCAGTCCTTAGCCCATTTGCCAACTGCCCCAGAGGACCCTATCAGCTGCCAATCTGACAGTTCCCTGCAGTATTAGTTCCTTTCTGAGACTTTTAGTTCATCTAGTCCTAACTGGTTCCATAGCTCTTTCTCTCTTTTTTTTTTTTTTTTTTTGAGTTGGAGTTTCATTCTGTCGCCCAGACTGGTGGCACGCTCCCGGCCACTGCAGCCTCAACCTGCTGGGCTCCGGCCATCCTTCTGCCTCAGCCTTCCAGGTAGCCGGAACTACAGGTGCGCACTACCACACCCGGCTAGTTTTTGATTTATTGTAGGGATGAGGTCTTGCCAAGTTGCCAAGGCAGGTCTCGAACCCACAGGCTCAGGCAATCTACTCGCCTCGGCCTCCCAAAGTGCTGGGATTACAGACTGAGCCACCGAGCCCAGCCTTATAGCTCTTTCTTAAAATGCTATTTTTATAATTCATTTAAGTCTTGACAGTTGCTATCTGCCCGATGTTGGTGGCTCACACCTATAGTTCAGCTGCTCAGGAGGGGGGATCACTTAAGCCCATGAGTTCAAGGTTGCAGTGAGCTATGATGGCATTGTTGTACTCTAGTCTGAGAGACAAAATGAGACCTTGTGTCTGGGGAAAAAAAAAAAAGTTGCTGTCAGTGGCAATATGGCCTGTTTCAACCTCTGACATACTATGGGGGGGGACATTCTTTGTCCTGATTACTTTAGATAACAGCATTCCTTGCTGTGATAGTTTCTCACCTTTGTTTCACATATGGGAAACATTTTAGTGTTCCTATGGATTTATTTCTCTTCTTACTAGAATGTTACTTACAAAACTATTTTCACGGGGAATCTTTTTTTTTTTTTTTTTTTTTTTTTGAGTTGGAGTCTCACTCTGTTGCCCAGGCTGGAGTGCAGTGGCACGCTCACAGCCACCACAGCCTTGACCTGCTGGGCTCAGGGGATCCTTCTGCTTTAGTCTTCCAAGCAGGTGGAACTACAGGCACGCACCATGATGCCCGGCTAATATTTTGATTTATTGTAGAGATGAGGTCTCACCAAGTTGCCCAGGCTGATCTCGAACCTGTGAGCTCAGGCATCCTCTCACCTCAGCCTCCCAAAGTGCTGGGATTATAGGTATGAGCCATGGCTCCCGTCTACACAGGGTATCTTAAAGTGATAAAACTGAGGTTTTTAATTTATTTAAATTAAATTAAATTTATTATTTTATTTTAATTTTTTTTTGAGTTGAAGTCTCACTCTGTCACCCAGACTGGAGTGCAGTGGCTACTCCTGGCCACTGCAGCCTCAACCTGCGGGGCTCTGGCGACCCTTCCGCCTCAGCCTTCCGAGTAGCTGGAACTACAGGCGCGTGCTACCACACCCGGCTAATTTCTTGATTTATTGTAGAGATGAGGTCTCGCCAAGTTGCCCAGGCGGGTTTCAAACCCGCAGGCTCAGGCAATCCACTCACCTCAGCCTCCCAAAACGCTGGGATTACAGGCTGAGCCACCGAGCCTGGCTAAATTTAATTTAATTTTTGAGTTAAAGTCTCACTCTGTTGCCCAGGCTGGAGTGCAGTGGCAGGATCGTGACTCATCGCAGCCTTGACCTCCTGAGTTCAGGTAATCCTTCTGCCTCAACCTTCAGAGTAGCTGGGACTACAAATGAGCACCACCATGCCTGGTTAATTTTTCTTTTTTTTTAGTTGGAGTCTCACTCTGTCGCCCAGACTGGAGTGCAGTGGCCGCTCCTGGCCACCGCAGCCTCGACCTGCTGGGCTCTGGTGAGCCTTCCGCCTCAGCCTTCCAAGTAGCTGGAACTACAGGCACGAGCTACCACATCTGGCTGATTTTTTGATTTATTGTAGAGATGAGGTCTCGCCTGCCCAGGTGGGTCTCGAACCCGCGGGCTCAGGCAATCCACTCACCTCAGCCTCTCAAAGGGTGGATTACAGGCTGAGCCACTGAGCCTGGCTTCGTTAATTTTTTTGTAGAGACAGGTCTCACTATGTTGCCCAGACCCATGGGTTCAGGCAATCCTCTCACCTAGGCCTCCCAAAATGGTGGGATTATAGGCGTGAGTCACCACACCTGGTCCCTTTAAACCTTTTGAAAATATTGTTTCTCAGCCGGGCTCCGTGGCTCAGCCTGTAATCCCGCGCCTTTGGGAGACTGAGGTGAGTGGTTGCCTGAGCCCGCGGGTTCGAGACCTGCCTGGGCAGTGAGACCTCATCTCTACAATAAATAAAAAAATCAGCTGGGCGTGATAGCGCATGCCTGTAATTCTGGCTACTCGGAAGGCTGAAGCGGAAGGATCGCCGGAGCCCAGCAGGTCGAGGCTGCAGTGGCCGGAAGTGGCCACTGCACTCCAGTCTGGGCGACAGAGTGAGACTCCAACTCAAAAAAAAAAGAAAATATGTTTCTCAAAAAAAAATATTGTTTCTCTTTATAATTGTGTTACTTACCATATCCCCAAATTGGAAACAATCTAAATGTCAATCAATGGTAGAATAGATCAATAAACTTTGATATATGCATACAAGAGAATACCATAGAGCAGTGGTTCTAACTGTGAATGTTTCCCCCCCCCCAGGAGACATTTGGCAATGTCTGGGTATAGTGTTTTGTTATCACAACTTGCAGGAGTGGGGAGAATATTGCTCCTGGCATCCAGTTGACAGAGACTGGGAATATGCTGCTAAATACCCAACAAGGCCCAGGACAGTCCCCTACAGCAAAGAATTATCTCGCCCCCAATGTCAATAGTGCTGAGTTGAGAAACCCTGCTATACCTCGGTTTCTTGCTAAATGGGTGAATCTCATAAACACCATGTTGAGCAAAAGAACCCAGATACAAAGCAGTTTGCACCTATTTACATGACATTCAAAGACAGGAAAAAACGAATTCACAGAGTTAGAAGCCAGGACAGGATTATCTTTAGTGGAAAAATTGTGCCTGGGAAGGGGAAAGAAGAGGACATATTGGGTGGTGGTGATATCTTCTCAGGATGGGGGTTACTTACTGAAAGGGTGAAACGCCACAATGGAATGATTTAATGAAACAATCTTAGCTAAAGTGCAGCCATTTTTAACATTACTTAACTTTGTCATGTTTTTCTAGAAGTTCACTCTAAATTACCCTCTAATCACTAGCCAGGGTTTCCCAGAGATAGCTATTAATAATTGTTTTACAACCCCCCTCAGCTTGTTTTTTATTAATTAATTTTTCTTTTTTTATCATAAAGATGTGGGGTACAATTAAGGGTTAAGTATACAAATGTTGATTATGCAGATATCCTTGTTGTTGAGGTATGCACCTCCCTCACCTAGCAGTTTCCCTCAACTGCCAATCCACCCCCCTTTCCCTGTCAGTTTCCCACTACTGCCAATCCCTTTCTTATAGTATTATAATTGTTCAAGGTCCGCTGATGAGTGAGAACATACAGTACTCTGTTCTTTGTTTTTGTGATAGGTCACTCAGTATGATAGACTCTAAATCCATCCAAGTTGCTCCGAGGTCCATATGTTTGTCCTTCTTTATGGCTGCATAATATTCCATTGTGTATATGTACCACAGTTTTTTATCCAGTCCAGCTTCTATGGGCAGCATGGTTGGTTCTATGTTTTTGCTATTGTGAATAGAGCTGCAACAAACATACGTGTGCAGGTATCTTTTTTGTAGAATGATTTGAGTTCCTCCAGATATATTCCCAATAGGGGAATTGCTGAGTCATATGTAAAGTCAGTTTCTAGTTCTTTCAGAAATCACCACACTGTCTTCCAGAGAGGCTGCACTAGTTTGCATTCCCACCAGCAGTGTAGAAGCTTCCTTTTCAGCATCCTCACCAGTATTTGTTGTTTGTTTTATTAATGATGGCCATTCTTACTGGGGTTAGGTGGTATCTCTCTGTGATTTTGATTTGCATTTCTCTGATGATGAGTGAGGCTGAGCACTTTTTCGTGTGTCTGTTGGCTGCCCGTATATCTTCTTCTGAGAAGTGTCTATTCATGTCTTTTGCCCACTTTTTAAAGGGGCTGTTTTTTTCCCTTTTGGCATGTTTGACTTTCTTGTAGATCCTCGATGTTAGGCCTTTGTCAGTTGACAAATATTTTTCCCATTCTGTGGGCTGTCTCCCTGCTCTCTTGATGGTTTCTTTTGCTTTGCAGAAGCTCGTTAGTTTGATCAGGTCCCACTTGTCTATCTTATTTTTTCAGGTATGGGCATTTAGGGTTCTGAATAGGAATTGGTTGCCTGTTCCAATTTCCATAAGGGTGTCTCCTGCATTTTCTAAGATTCTTATAGTTTGAGGTTTTACGTTTAGGTCTTTAACCCATTTAGAGTTAATTTTTGTGTATGGTCCATAGGTAGGAGTTCTGTTTCAATCTCCTGCATGTGATCAGCCAGTTTACCCAGCACCATTTATTGAATAGGTTCTCCTCTCCCCAGTGATTGTTGTTGGAGGCTTTGTCAAGATGAGTTGGTTGAGAAATTGAGGATTTGCATCCAGAATCTCTGTCCTGTTCCATTGGTCTATGTGCCTGTTCTTGTACCAGTACCAGGCTGTTTTGGTTACTGTAGCCTTATAGTAAAGTTTGAAGTCTGGAAGTGTGATATCTCCTGCTTTGTTTCTTTTGCTAAGGATTGTTTTGGCTATTTATGTTTCCATATGAGTTTCTGTATTGTCATTTCCAAGGTCTGAGAAGAACAACGTTGGTTACTTTTTTTTTTTTTTTGAGTTGGCGTCTCACTCTGTCACCCAGACTGGAGTGCAGTGGCCGCTCCTGGCCACCGCAGCCTCGACCTGCTGGGCTCCGGCGATCATTCCACCTCAGCCTTCTGAGTAGCCGGAATTACAGGCACATGATACCAGATGCTGGTAACTTAATGGGTATTGAGTTGAATCTGTAGATTGTCTTTGGTAGGATGGACATTTTAACAATGATGATTCTTGCTATCCAGCTAATTAACTTTTCTATTCCAAGTATTTGCTTCCAGTCATAAGAAACCAAGTTAACCTAATCCGCCCCATTCCTGACCTTCATGACACAGATCATCATTTTGGCAACAATCATGTGACTAGCCCACCTATCTGCTTGCTGTTCATTACCTGACATTTGTGATGACATAAAAGAGACCACCACCCAGTCACCTTAATGACCTGTCTCCAATCAAATGGACAGTTTAAAAACCATTCAGGCCAGGTTTGGTGGCTCACGCCTGTAATCCCAGCACTTTGGGACGCTGAGGTAAGAGGATTGCCTGAGCCCATGGGTTCGAGATCCGCCTGGGCAATTTGGTGAGACCTTATCTACAATAAAGCAAAAAACAAACTAAGTGTGATGGTGCGCACCTGTGATTCCAGATACTTGGAAGGCTGAAGTGGAAGAATCACCAGACACCAGCAGGTCGAGTCTGCGATGGCTATCAGCCTGGGTGACAGAGTGAGACTCTGATTCATAAAAAAAAGAAAAAAAAGAAAAAAAACATTCAATTTCAAACAGCAGTCACCATTGCTTATGCTAAGCTCTGGTCTGGCCATGTGACTCTTTGAACTATGGTGGTATGTTTCCTTCAGCTTTGGTCCCCTTCCTTATTTTGGGGAGGTGAATCTCCTCTCTCTCTCTCTCTCCAATTTACTTTCTTTTCTTTTTTTGATTCCAAGTAGCTGGAATCACAGGCATGCCCCACTATACCTGGCTTTTTTTTTTTTTTTGGAGTTGTCTCACTCTGTCACACCAAGCTAGAGTACAGTGGCATATTCATGGCCACTGCAGTCTTGAACTGCTGGGCTCAGGCAATTCTCTCACCTCAGCCTCCCAAAGTGCTGAGATTACAGGTGTGAGCCACCGTGCCCAGTATTGTTTTCTTTTTTTGAGTTGGAGTCTCACTCTGTCGCCCAGACTGGAGTGCAGTGGCTGCTCCCGGGCCCTGCAGCCTCGACCTGCTGGGCTCCGGCGATCCTTCCGCCTCAGCCTTCCAAGTAGCTGGAACTACAGGCATGCACTACCACGCCCGGCTAATTTTGATTTATTGTAGAGATGAGGTCCCGCCAAATTGCCCAGGCGGGTCTTGAACCTGAGGGCTCAGGCAATCCACTCACCTCAGCCTCCCAAAGGCGCGGGATTCCAGGCTGAGCCACTGAGCCTGGCAAGTATCGTTTTCAATGTAAGTATTTACTCTTGAATCATTTAATAAAATATGATCCTTTTCTTTGATTTTGAAGATACTCACTGTAGTTATTTTGAATTGTTTGTTGTGGTCCATCAGTTGAGCTTTATCCAATGTTTGTTGCCCACCTTATTTATTTTTTTAAATTATATTTCCCCCATCAGATGTTACTTTATATTATGAACTTATTCTCATTAACATTCCCCTGGCATCTTACTGCCTTGGCTGGCCATGTGTGTCCAGCGGGAGGGGAGGAAAGGTTAGGTCATGCTCATGTTCTGCGGAGCACTGAGCATGTGCATATGTACAGCCAGATGGATGCCTTAGGGCAATGCTCTGGACTTACAGTCTGGCCCTGGCCTGCAAGTCCTCCTATCCTCAGGGAACCTCATTGTAATTTACCCTTGGGCAGAGCCCTGGGCCCTGCTTTTTGTCCCCTCAGCTACGGGGAGGAGGGATAAGTGCCCAGAGCAGTGTGCATCTGATAGCCCAGCCTACCTGCTGCCATTCTGCCCCCAAGGCACTGACTGACTGGTGTGTAATTCCTTCCCACCCAGCTCACTCCCCCAACCATGGAAACAGAGGAGAGAGCAGACTCTGTGACATGGTAGACACCCGACTACTCTCTTATTTCCTGGGCTACTGTTTTCCATCCCACATTGGGACACAGCCATCTTCTGGCTGCCCAGGGGTTTTTTGCAGTTTTTATATTGTTTCCTCAGATTCATCAATCTCCCTATCACCTTCATGGTTTCTTCAAGGTTAGGCTGGAGAGAGGAGGTCCACGGTCCTTGATAGTTTATCATCTTGCCAGAAACCAGACTGGTCGTGAGTCTAGACTTTGAGATGTTGACAAAAGATGCCAAAGTCTTGAAAATATTTAAGATGGTTTATTCTGAGCCAAATGAGAATGACCTAGGCCTGTGGCACCCATCCCCAGGAGATCCTGAGAACGTGTGCCCGCTGTGGCTGAATTTTAGCTTGGTTATATAAATTTTAGGAGAACAGAAGTTACAGAAAACCATAACTCAATACATGTGAGACTTACATTGGTTCAGCCCAGGAAGGCAGGGCATCTCCAAAAAGGGGTCAGGGGAGATTACAGGTTATAGGTGGATTCAAAGATTTCCTAGCTGGGCTTGGTGGCTCAGCCTGTAATCCCGCGCCTTTGGGAGGCTGAGGTGAGTGGATTGCCTGAGCCCATGGGTTCGAGACCCGCCTGGGCAACTTGGCGAGACCTTATCTCTACAATAAATCAAAAAATTAGCCGGGCGTGGTAGCGCGCGCCTGTAGTTCCAGCTACTCGGAAGGCTGAGGTGGAAGGATCGCTGGAGCCCAGCAAGTCGAGGCTGCGGTGGCTGGGAGCGGCCACTGCACTCCAGTCTGGGCGACAGAGTGAGACTCCAACTCAAAAAAAAAAAAAAAAAAAAAGATTTCCTGACTGGCAAATAGTAATAAGAGTGAGGCTCTTACCTAAGGAATTTTGAAATCAGTAGAGGAGATCCCCTGCCTAGAAGGAAGTAGAAGAATTTTCTTAATGTATAGATGAAGCTTCATAAGTGGACTTCAGAGAGAACAGGTAAGTGTCTTTTTTTTTTTAGTTAGGAATTTGTCAAGGTAAAGAAAAAAGATCAGAGTTTAGTCATCAGAGAGTAGCCTCTTAATAACTGTGTGTTCCTGAAGTTGGTAGCATTTCAGTTTTCAAGGATATGAAATACAGATAATAAAGGTATCTGCTTTAGAGGCTTATTGTGAAATTGGCCCTGCACGGGCCCATGGTATCTGTTAATAAATGTTTATTGTTGTTATGAAGTGGTTTGGGCAGCCCTCAAGAGGGACCTGACCTTGGTTGGAATGGAAGATGTGAATGTCATTTCCCTAGGGGAGCGAATAGAGTAAGGATCAAGGAGGCTTAGAGAGTTACTCTGGACTTAAAGGGTTAATGGGGGAAAAAGAAAAGAAGGTGGGGAGAGAGGATGTATCTATTCCAGCAAGAGGGAGAGCTGCAGAGCCTGGGAAAGGAGGCTCTCAGGATAGAGGTGGTATCTCTCTCTCTCTTTCTCTTTCTCTCTTATTGTCAGGACCACGTGCTCAACAGAAAGCAGGCTTTTTTTAAGTGTATAGGATTTTGCAGGTTGTTCTCTGGTGAACGTGGATCAGTTCTAGTGGAAAGGAAGGGACAGAAACCAGATTGCACCAAGTTGAGAAATAAATGGGAGGTGAAGAAATAGAGACAAATATAGACCTTTCCCCAACAATGCTTGGCTGCCAAAAGGAGAGATTAAAGCAGTAGCTGGCAGGGGTGTCAAGTCAGAAGAAATGCACATGGGTTTGTTTCTTGTGGAGAAGGAGCCAGTTCTCTCTCTCCCTTCCTTCTCTCCCCTCCTTCCTCCTCTCTTCTCCTCTCTTCCATTCTTCGAGTTTACATCCATAAAATTTTTTTTTGAGTTGAAGTCTCACTCTGTCACCCAGGCTAGAGTGCAGTGGCATGCTCACAGCCACCCCAGTGTCGACCCGCTGGGCTCAGGTGATCCTTCCACCTCAGTCTTCCAAGTAGCCGGAACTACAGGCGCACACTACCACACCTGGCTAATTTTTTGTTTTAATTGTAGAAATGATGTCTTGCCAAGTTGCCCAGGCTGGTCTCAAACCTGTGGGCTCAGGCAGTCCTCTCACCTCGGCCTCCCGAAGTGCTGGGATTACAGGTTTGAGCCGCCTAACCCAGCCATCTATATATTTAATTTGGCATTTTCCCAAAACTGTATCATAGGTGACTAGGACAATTTGGGGAGGGAGGGGGAAGGACAGGAAGGAGGGTTGGGAGATGGAGAGTATAACTACTTGAGGAGGGAAAGAATAAGTGGTTTGTGAGGACATTCCCTGAGAAGGCAGAGGGGTGGGGCTTGTACTCTGGGGGCCTTAGATGGGAGTGGAGGACTGTCATCAGGTTCTTTCCATCGTATCCAGTTTGGCTGACGCAAAACCTCCATAGGCCTGAAATTAACATCTTCAGCTTTCCCAGAGAATGAGAATATCCTTCTCCTCGGGATCTGTGCAGGGCTGAGACAAGGCCAGGTGTGCAGAAGGGGATCTGTGAATGAGAGCCATATGGAACTCACGAGAGAAAGGAGTTCATCCAGGAGAACCCATTTTGTCTGGTTATTGGCTCAGATGATGCCAGGGCTCAGGGACTCAAGCTCAGACCCAGTGATGACCCTTGGGGAGACCCAGGCACAGAGAGATCATGGCCCGACTCTCCCTTTTTGGAGCGATTGAACTGTCATTATCAGGGGTCCACTCCCTCATTGTGAGGTGCCCCTGGGAGCTAGAATGAGGGAAACAGGCAGCCTCCCACATGCCAGCAGGAAAGTGTACATGTGGAAGTAAGGCAAGGTAGCTAGTGCAGGTTAGGCATAGACAGATACATTTCTCTTGGGCGTGTTTTAAAAGCATCTAGGCATCCTGTTGGCAACCTGACTGCCCCTGCAAGCTGGAATGTAAATTCATTGTGGACTCCCAGTTCACACCATCCCCTTGAAGGAAAACTCCATCAAGGTGGTTCCTGGACCTAGAATCAAAAAACCACAGAAATGATAAGACCCCTTTTAGCTCTTGAATTTGTGAATTGAAAAAGTCTGGAGCCGGGCTCGGTGGCTCAGCCTGTAATCCCATGCCTTTGGGAGGCTGAGGTGAGTGGATTGCCTGAGCCCGCGGGTTCGAGACCCGCCTGGGCAACTTGGCGAGACCTCATCTCTACAATAAATAAAAATGAGCCGGGCGTGGTAGTGCGCGCCTGTAGTTCCAGCTACTTGGAAGGCTGAGGTGGAAGGATCGCCGGAGCCCAGCAGGACGAGGCTGGGTGACAGAGTGAGATTCCAACTGGGTGACAGAATGAGACTCCAACTCAAAAAAAAAAAAAAGAAAAGAAAAAGTCTGGCAAGTCTCCTTGAAAAAGACTCCTCCCGTCAGAAAGGGAGAGGCCAGCCAGGCGCGGTGGCTCACACCTGTAATCCCAACACTTTGGAAAGCCAAGGCGAGAGAATTGCCCGGAGTCCTGGGGTTCGAGACCAGTCTGGGCAACTTGACGAGAACTTGTGTTTACAGTTAATCAAAAAATTAGACGGGGGTGGTGGCGTGCACCTGTAGTTCCAGCTGCTTGGAAGGCTGAGGTGGAAGGATCGTCTGAGCCCAGCAGGTCGATGCTGCAGTGGCCGTGAACGTGCCACTACACTCTAGTCTAGGTGACAGAGTGAGACTCCGACTCAAAAAAAAAAAAAAAAAAAAAAGGGAGGTCAATCTCTCCGGAGTGACAGTTACTTGTGCTCCACCCATTTAGCATATCAACATATCAACTGTGAAAATATATCTAGTTTCTGGGCTGGGCAGGGTGGCTCATGCCTATATTCCCAGCACTTTGAGAGGCCAAGGTAAGAGGACCACCTGAGCTCATGGGTTTGAGACTAACCTGGGCAACTTAGCAAGACCTCATCTCTACAGTAAATCAAAAAATTAGCCGGGCGTGGTGGCATGTGTCTGTAGTTCCAGCTACTTGGAAGGCTGACATGGAAGGACCACCTGAGCCCAGCAGGTAGAGGCTGTGGTGGCCATAAGCATGCCACTGCATTCCAGCCTGAGCCACAGAGTGAGACTCCTACTCAAAAAAAAAACAAAAAAAAACCACCGAAGGCTGAGGCAGAAGGATTGCCTAAGCCCAGCAGGTCGAGGCTGCGGTGGCCGTGAGCATACCACTGCACTCCAGCCTGGGAAACAGAGTAAGACTCTGACTCAAAAATAATGGGCTTGGCGCCATGGCTCACATCTATAATCCCAGAACCTTGGGAGGCTGAGGTGAGAGGATTGCCTGAGCCCAGGGGTTTGAGACCAGCTTGGGTATTGGTGAGACCTCATCTCTATAACAAATCAAAAAATTAGCCGGGCATGGTGGCACATGCCTGTAGTTCCAGCTATTTGGAAGACTGAGGCAGAAGGATCACCTGAGCCCAGCAGACCGAGGAAGTGGTGGCCGTGAGCATGCCACTGCCCTCCAGCCTGAGCAATAGAGTGAGACTCCAAAAAAAGAAAAGAAAATATATCTAGTTTTGCAAAAGCACAATCTTTCTTTTTCCAAAGAGAGAGACTTGTCCGTGCCAGGCCTTTCTGGTATGTAACTTCTGCCTGCCCTTTCTTTCCTCTCTTCTTCTCACTAATAAACTGTTTTAAAACTTTGCTGGCCACTCTAAAATTCATTTTGGTGTTGAGTCAAAGAATCCACCAGTTTTGTAACGCACCCCACACGGCATCACAAGGAAAATTGAAGGGGCCACTGGATCCCGGCCTACAAAGCCTCATCACACCCTGGCGAATGTCTTCCCTGGGGGACACTGACAAGGTATTTTGGGCTCAGATAATATTAGTGAAGACTACACCTCTACTACTCAGGTCTCTCTCTCTTTTTTTTTTTTTTGAGCTGGAGTCTCACTCTGTCACCCAGACTGGAGTGCAGTGGCCGCTCCCGGCCACCGCAGCCTCCACCTGCTGAGCTCCAGCGATCCTTTCCCGCCTCAGCCTTCCAAGTAGCTGGAACTACAGGCGCGCACTACCATGCCCGGCTGATTTTTTGATTTATTGTAGAGATGAGGTCTCGCTGCCCAGGCAAGTCTCGAACCCGCGGGCTTAGGCAGGTCTCTTTTCAGCTTTTTGTTTTATTTGTGTATATGGGAGGTGTGTGTGTGTGTATGTTTGTGAAAGGGTGAAATGCCAAAATGGGGTCACCTCGGCCATTGCAGGCAGGAAGCTGAGTGTTGGCTTATATTTTTGTTATAACTACCAGTTAGTGGTATACTTCAGTCAATAATATTTTACTGTGTAATAGTCTCTGCTAACTTGCTCTGAAATAAGTTTAATTAACTCCACTGTTTAAAATCACCAATGAGTAAAGTCAGTGCAACTATAACCTTCCCCAGTAATGGACATTAGGATTTTATAATTAACATCTTGCTCCAAGGATGAGTTTTTAGCTATCTTGCATGACAAAACACTGGGACACCAAGATAAAAGAAATAACTGTTATAATGACTCCAGCCCTCCTCCAATCAACAGCATACTTCCTGCTAAATGCCTTTTTGTTCCCTAAATCCAAGGACATTTGAAGCTTAACGTTTGTGCCTTGAAACTTTGTTTTGTAGACCTTGGGCTACTCTCAACTATCTGGCTGCTGCCTTCATGGACAGGTAATCGCCATAACAACAACACTCCCCCAACCCCCACCGTTACATTTCACTGGAATGCTCCTGTGCCCAGCCTTCTCTAAGAAGCCTTCAAACATTCAGAGCCAAACACTTCTTCAGTGCCCGGCCCCCTTTTCAATCTTGAGGAGGTAGAGTCATTCTTTTCCTCTAATTCACCCTCATTGTGCAATTCTTTGCATCTTTCACGCGGCACCGGATTGTACAACCCCACCCCGGCTGGTCTAACTTAACATTTGGTGGTCCCGCTGGGAGATGTATATTTTTTAACCTAACAATTTGCATGTTTGTTTGTTTGGGTTTTTTTTGAGTTGGCGTCTTACTCTCTCACCCAGACTGGAGTGCAGTGGCCGCTCCCAGCCACCGCAGCCTCGACCTGCTGGGTTCTGGCGATCCATAAGCCTCAGCCTTCCAAGTAGCTGGAACTACAGGCACACGCTACCACACCCGGCTAATTTTTTGGTTCATTGTAGAGATGTGGTCTCGCCAAGTTGCCCAGGCGGGTCTCGAACCCTGGGCTGGGCAATTTGGCGAGACCTCACCTCTACAATAAATCAAAAATTAGCTGGGCGTGGTAGCGTGTGCCTGTAGTTCCAGCTACTTGGCTGAGGCGGAAGGATCGCCGGAGTCCAGCAGGTTGAGGTTGCGGTGGCCGGGAGCGGCCACTGCACTCCAGTCTGGGCGACAGAGTGAGACTCCAACTAAAAAAAAAAAAAAAAAAAAAAAAGCTAGCTGGGCAAGGTGGCTTGCGCCTGTAGTTCCAGCTACTCAGGAGGCTGAAACGGAAGGATTGCCCTGAGCCCAGCAGGTCGAGGCTGTGGTAGCCATGAGCGTGCCACTGCACCCCACCCTGGGAAACAGTAAGACTCTGACTCAAAAATAATGAACTTGGCGCCATGGCTCACACCTGTAATCCCAGCACTTTGGGAGGCTGAGGTGAGAGGATTGCCTGAGCCCAGGAGTTCAAGACCAGCCTGGGCAACTTAGTGAGACCTTGTCTCTACAATAAATAAAAAAAGTAGCTGGGTATGGTGGCGCATTGCTATAGTTCCTGCTATTTGGAAGGTAGAGGTAGAAGAATCACCCGAGCCCAGCAGGTCAAGGCTGCGGTGGCTGTGAGTGTGCCACTGCACTCCAGCCTGGGCAACAGAGTGAGACTCCAACTCAAAATAATAATAATAATAAAATAAAAGAGGCAGGTAGAGGATGGAGAGAGGTCTAAGAGCAGGAATGTCCATGAGAGTCACTTTCTCCCCCTGCACACACATACCTTAAGTGAAGAGAGGGGACCTGAGAACCATCGAGAGAATGTGACAGGGATCTCCTGGAGTTTAGGGGGGAATAGGGGACAGATGCCTGCTCCTTTCTGAACCTGTCTAAAGCAAGGTGCTGGCAGGAGTCTCCCTGCTGAGTAGACAAGGGGGCAACAAGGGGGCAACCAGAAGGAGGTGGACTTCCCCCAGGCAGCTGGCAAGGGAGCCCCAAGTCATGCAGTCCTCTGGGATTGGCCTCTCAGGGCACAGAGACAATAGAATTGGGTTGGCTAGTGTGTGTGTGTGTGTTTTTTATGTGTTTTTGTTTTTTGTGTGTTTTGGTGTGTGATAGGGGGAAGAGAGAGAGAGAAAAGAGAGAGAGAGGGGAGGGAAAGGAGAGAGAGAGAGAGAGAGAGAGATGGAGAGAGAGATGGAAGTTCAGCCTCAGCAGACACAGTGATGGGGCTGGTGAGACACTCATTCCCAGCATCCTCCTTTAGAGAGGATGGACTTGGACTGACCGCAAGACTTCCAAATAGCAGCTCTTCTACTTCCAGAACTCTCTGGGGACAACTAGAATGAAACATTTAGCTCAGAGCCAAAACACGTTTGTGACCCTCGTGTGCAAATGGGGATGGTGGTCGGGCCAGCCTGGGTTTGTCCTCCAGGGAGATAGCCCCTTCAGACCCCCATTCTCCTAGATCTTCCAGAATCTGTCCCTCCCTGATTCTCTAGCCTGTTATCCCTGGCCAAATAGATGGGCAACAGAACAGATGCCTATCCTGCCCAGGGCTGGCTGTGGGAGTTGGGAGACTGATTGCACTCAGGACCCCTGGCCTAGCTGAGGAAAAGATTAAAGATGGGGGAAAAGTCATGTGTTACCACACTTCGGACTGAGTGTGTGAAATCCCAGCAGTCCCCGACAGCTGGCTGCTTATGTTGCCAGCAAGCTGTGTCCTTTCCCTACTTTGTATCAGTCACAAAGAAAAAATGTCCAATTTGGAAAGGCAATCAGGTTTTATTCAATGGCCAGAGAATGAAGAAGGGGAGAGTGTGCTTTAAAACCCCTTCTTCCCAAGCAGTGGGACGTCCGGGAGTTTTAAGTTGGCTGTGGGGTGGTGAACATATGCAGCATGAACAGGGTGGACTTCTAGACATACAGGCGCAGTCACCAACATGCTTCTCCCTATGTCATGTGCGTGGAAAATGGTGGAGATTTTTCTCCAGAGGAGGGATTTCTAGCATTATAATGACATGTTAATGAGCTAAAGGTAACTGAGGGTCCCAGGCACTGGTCCATGCAGGCCTGTTCCAGTCTAAAGTGGTCTTGCAGTGGATCTGGACTTCCTGTGTCATTTGACAGTGACTGGACCCTTCAAGCCACTGGGCCTATAGAGAAGGAAATTAGGGAAAATTTATTAGGTTTTTCTTACGAGATGAGGGAAAAAACAACAACAACAACAACAGCAACAACAACTGTTGACATGTTCACATAATCCTGCTAGGGTTGTTCTGGGGGTACTTGGTTGAGGTTTCTCCACCCTCCCTGGAAGATTTCACAGAGCCCATGGGCACACATGGACCAGGTCCCTCTCCAGTCGGCGTCTCCAACCAAGACAGGATGTGTTTGTGTTGTTCAGCTCTTGTTGAGAAACAGCTGAGTCCTTGTCAGGCAGACTTGGATCTGGCTTTATCACTCGCCAGCTGCAGGACCTGGAGTGTGTGTCCCGTTCCCTCTGTGAGCCTTATTTTCTTTATCCCTGGAGATAACATCTGTTTTTTTGGGGTTTTTTTGAGTTGGAGTCTTACTCTGTTGCCCAGGCTGGAGTGCAGTGGCATGCTGCCTCGACCTGCTGTGCTCTGGTGATTCTGCCGCTTCAGCCTTTCATGTTTTTGTTTTTTTTTTTTTGAGTAGGAGTCGTACTCTGTCACTCAGGCTGGAGTGCAGTGGCACGCTTATGGCCACCGCAGCCTCAACCTGCTGGGCTCAGGCAATCCTCCATGTCAACCTTCCAAGTAGTTGGAACTATAGACATGCGCCACCATACCCAGCTAATTTTTTGATTTATTATAGAGATGAGGTCTCACCAAGTTGCCCAGGTTGGTTTCGAGCCCATGGGCTCAGGCAATCCTCTCACCTCAGCCTCCCAAAGTGCCGGAATGATAGGCATAAGCCACCACGCCCGGCCTGATACCATCTGTTCTAAAGGGTCGTAGGGATGAATGCAATGGCACACGTCAAGTGGCATTCCCAGGGCCTGGTGAGAACAGACCCACAGCAAGTTGCTTTCATGCTGTGTCAGTTCTTCCCTGGGCTGCAGTCTCTCATGGGGTTCATGGGGCAACCACTGCTTGTGGGAAAGAAACAGGAAGGTTCCTGCTCCACACCCTTGCAATGCTGCTTTGATGTGGAAGGGATGGGTGCAGTTCCTCTCATCCAGCTACTCCCAAAGGGGAACGTCATCACCTGCAGAACCTGTAGGGTTGATGCCATGTGGATACCTGTGGTCAGGTGGGCAATTTGGGGTACCATGTGGGATACCTGGGGCCAGGTGTGGTGGACACTGAGAGGTTCACGCAGAGGTTCAAAGGGACAGACAAGACCCATGACCAAAGATCTTGCTCAAGGCCTTCTCCTCTAGGGTCCTTCCCCAAATCTAATGGCCTTCTCATCAGATCCCTGCTCCAGTCTCATACTTTTTTTTTTTTTTTTTTGAGTTGAAGTCTCACTCTGTCGCGCAGGCTGGAGTGCAGTGGCATGCGGCATGGCCACCCCAGCATTGACCTGCTGGGCTCCGGCAATCCTACTGCCTCAGTCTTCCAAGTAGCCAGAACTACAGGCGCATGCTACTACGCCCGGCTAATTTTTTATTTATTGTAGAGACGAGAACTTGCCAAGTTGCCCAGGCTGGTCTCGAACTTGTGGACTCAAGCAATCCATTCACCTCGGCCTCCCAAAGTGCTGGGATTACAGCCGAGCCACCGAGCCTGGTCACTTTATTTATTTATTTTTTAAGAGACAGAGTCTTGCTCTGTTGCACAGGCTGTAGTGAGTGCACAATCATAGCTCACCACAGCCTAACCTCCTGGGCTCAAGCAATCCTTTCACCTCAGCCTCCTGAGTAGTTGGGACTATAGGCATGTGCTACCACATCCAGCTACTTTTTTGATTTTTTGTGTGTGTGTGAGTTGGAGTCTCACTCTCTCACCCAGGTTGCAGTGCAATAATAGCACACTCATGGCCACCATAGCCTTGACCTGCAGGGCTCAGGCAATTCTTCCGCCTCAGCCTTCTGAGTAGTTGGAACCACAGGCGTGTGCCACCACACCTAGCTAATTTTTTTATTTGTTGTAGAGATGAGATGAGGTGTCACTAAGTTTCCCAGGCTAGTCTCTAATCCCTGGACTCAGGTAATCCTCTTGCCTCAGCCTCCCAAAGTGCTGGGATTACAGGTGTGAGCCACCGTGTCCAGCTAATGTTTTGATTTTTTTTTTGTAGTGATGAGGTCTTACAGTGTTGCCCAGGCTGGTCTTGAACTCTTGGGCTCAAGTAATCCTCCCACCTCACCCGGCATCATAACTCAAATCACACTGCCCCAGAGATAACTTTCTAAAACACTAGCCTGTTTATGTCGTTTTTCTTAAAATCCTACAGTGGCTTCTTATTGTTTAAAACTGTGTCTTTAAAATAATGGTTTATAACCAATTAATGGTCTGTGGATTCAGCTTAGTTAGTTATAACCAGCATTAAAAAAAAAAAATTTAATAGACTGAATGTCAGCCTGAATCCTATGAAAGTATTACTCTGTGAAACATTTATTTGAGATTTTAAAAAGTTGTTTACTCTAAGTGGGAATCTGAGAAACCAGATTTGACATGTTATTTAGGATATTTTTTACATACTGTCGAATATATGATAATTTAAGCAACTTTGTATTGAGGTATAACATGTATTCGATAATGTGCACGCGTCTTAAGGGTACAGCTTGATGAGTTTTTATATACGCACACTCTCACTTTACCACCACTCATATCAAAGTTTACAACCTCTCTGGTACTCAGAAGGCTCTCATGCCCATTCCCAGTCACACCCTTCCCCGGAGATAACCATTATTCTGACTGCTGTGATTAGTTTTGCCTGCTCTTGAACTACACATAAACAGAATTCAATAATGTATTTTTCTTTGAGTCAGGATCGCACTGTGTTGCCCTGGCTGGAGAGCAGTGGCACGCTCATGGCTACCGCAGCCTTGACCTGCTGGACTCAGGTGATCCTTTCACCTCAGCCTTCCAAGTAGCTGGAACCACAGGTGCACACCACCATGCCTGGGTAGTTTTTTGATTTATTGTAGAGATGAGGTCTTGCCAAGTTGCCCAGGCTGGTCTTGAATCCGTGGGCTCAGGCAATCCTCTCACCTCCACCTCCCAAAGTATTGGGATTACAGACGTGACCCACTGTGACGACTAAGAATGCATATTTTGAAATTCACAGAGGGTTAGAGAAAAAAAAATAATGTACATGAGGGGACCCCCAAAATGCCAGAATTTATTTATTTTTTTAATTGTGTATTTATTTATTTATTTATTTAATTGTGGAGATGAGTTCTCGCCATGTTGTCCAGGCTGGTCTTGCACTCATGGGCTCAGGCACTCCTCTTGCCTTTGCCTTCCAAAGTGCTGGGATTACAGGCATGAGCCACCGTGCCCAGTCTTATTTATTTTTACATGTAAACTTCAGTTGCCTTCAAAGTACTCTCTGTTTAATGCAATACAACTATTGAGATGCTGTTCCCACTGCTCAAAACAGTTGAAACTCATCAATGTTGATGCCTTTTAGTGCTTCTGCTGTTTTGTTTCACCTCTTTCACATCAGCAAAATTTTTCCCTTTGAGGACTTTTTTCATCCAGGGAAACAAAAAGAAAGTTGCTTGGGACAAGATTGGGTGAATAGGCAGGATGGGGCATGGGGGGTCATGAGGTTTTTGATCAAAACTGCTGAACACTCAGCGCCATGTGGGCATGTGTGCTTGTAAATCACCCATCAAAAGATGGGCAAATGCACTGAAAGAAGCTCCAAAAAAAAAAAAAATTACTGAAGCTGAATGCAGTCTCTCAGACATTGCTAGCTGAGCTGATACACTGATGCTGATGGGTTACTAGAACACTTACCTAGCAGGGGAATCACCCCCCTCCACAAAATATTCCAGATTTTTTTGGGTCCCCTCTAATACTGTTTTGGAGTTTGGTGGCTACTACTTCCTCCTCCTCCACCTCCTCTTCCTCCTCCTTCTCCTCCTCCTCTTCTTATTCTGGGTTTTGCTGTCACCCAGGTTGGAATGCAGTGGTGTGATCATAGTTCACTGCACCCTTGGGCTCAACCCCTGGGCTCACGTGATCTTCCTGCCTTGATCTCCCAAATATTGGGTTTAGAGGCACGAGTCATTGCACCTTGCCTCTATGACTCAACATTATTTCTGTGAGATACATTCATTATGTTGCAGGTAGCTGTAGTTTGTCCATTTTCATTGTTGCATTCCATTTTATGAATAAATCATAATTGAATTATCTGGTTTTCCTGTTGATGAACATTTGGGTTGTTTCCCAAGTTTTTGGTTATTATGAAAAAAAACTGTGAATATGCTTGTACATGTCTTTGTGTGGATATATCACTCATTTCTTTTTTTCTTTTTTTTGAGTTGGAGTCTCACTTTGTCACCCAGACTGTAGTGCAGTGGCTGCTCCCGGTCACCGCAACCTCGACCTGCTGGGCTCTAGTGATCCTTCCACCTCAGCCTTCCAAGTAGCTGGAACTACAGGTGCGCGCTACCATGCCCGGCTAATTTTTTTATTTATCATAGAGATGAGGTCTTGCCAAGTTGCCCAGGTGGGTCTCGAATCCACGGGCTCAGGCAATCCCAAAACGCGGGATTACAGGCTGAGCCACTGAGCCCGGCTTATATCACTCATTTCTTTTGGTCATTATATATATATATAGAGAGAGAGAGAGCAAGAGAGAGAGAGAGAGAGAGTCTCACTCTGTCACCCAGGCTGGAGTACAGTGGCATGCTCACAGCTACCACAGCCTTGGCCTGCTGGGCTCAGGTGATCCTTTCACCTAAGCCTTCCAAGTAGCTGGAATCACAGGCACATGCCATCTGGCTAATTTTTTGATTTATTGTAGAGATGAGGTGTTGCCAAACCAGTCTGGTCTTGAATCCCTGGGCTCAGGCAATTCTCTCAAAGTGCTGGGATTACAGGCATGAGCCACCATGCCCAGCCTTGGTTATACTATTAATAACAGGAGCAAATTTTCTGGGTCACAGATAACTTTATAACATCTGCAAATTTTCTGGGTCACAGATAACTTTATGACAGCTGCCAAACAGTTTTTCAAAATAGTTACATTTGAGACATACATACATTTTTTTGATTTATTTTTGATTTATTTATTTATTTCATTTATTTATTGATTATTTATTGATGATGTACACATGTGTGTTCCAGGTTGCCATGTAAAATAAATTTATAACTGTGGATCTTAGTTTAAAAACAACTTTAAAATCTACTCACTAGAGGAAAAAGTTGGCCAGGTGTGGTAGCTCACACCTGGAATCCCAGCACTTTGGGAAGCCAAGGTGGGAAGGATGCTTGAGCCCAGGAATTCAAGACCAACATAGTGAGATCTCTTCTTTAAAAAAAGAAAAAATTAGCTGGGACTAGTGGCATTCACCTGTAGTGGTACTTGGGAGGCTAATGTGGAAGAATTGCCTGAGCCCAGGAGGTTGAGGCTGCTGTGAGCTGTGATCCTGCCACTGCACTCCAGAGTGAGACCCCAGCTAAAAAACAAAACAAAACAAAAAAAAACCCAAAAGATCATACTGGAACTGAAAAGTTCCTATTACCTAGTGAAAGTCTAGCTATTATAATGTCACAGCACAATGCATTACTCATGTATTTGTGGTGATGCTGCTGTAAACACAATCTACTGTGCTGCTAGTCATAAAACGTCTAACACATACATCTGGACGTGGTGGCTCACACCTGTAACCCCAGCACTTTAGGAGGTGGAGGTGAGAGGATTGCCTGAGCCCATGGGTTTGAGACCAGCCTGGGTAACTTGACAAGGCCTTGTCTCTACAATTAATAAAAAATTAGCCAGGTGTAGTGGTACACACCTGAAGTTCCAGCTACATGGAAGGCTGAGGTGGAAGGATTGCCTGAGCTCGCAGGTTGAAGCTGCGGTGACTGTTAGCATACCATTGTACTCCAGCCTGGGCCACAGAGTGTGACTCCTACTCAAAAAACAAAAACAAAACAAAATGTCTAGCAATACAATTATGTACAGAATATAATTGATATAAATGACTATATTACCGATTTGTTTGTACTTTTAAATTTTTTTGTAGAGATAGGATCTTGCGATGTTGCCCAGGCTTGTCTCAAACTTCTTGGCCTCAAGTGATCCTCCCACCTCAGTCTCCCAAAGTGCTGGGATTGGAGGTGTAAGCCTCTGTGCTCAACCATGTGTTTACGGTACTATACTTTTTGTTATTTTAGATGTACTCCTTCTACTTATAAAAACATAGTTTAAAATCAGCCGGGTGTGGTAGCACGGGCCTGTAGTTCCGGCTACTTGGAGGCTGAGGTGGAAGGATCGACGGAGCCCAGCGGGTCGAGGGTGTGGTGGCCGGGAGCGGCCACTGCACTCCAGTCTGGGTGACAGAGTGAGACTCCAACTCAAAAAAACCCAAAAAACCCCACAAAACATAGTTTACTGTAGAACAGTATGCCATGTTACGCCTGCAGCAGCCTCATACACCCATGTTTACTGGGTCTCTTAATTGCATCCTTTTCTCTTGTGCTTGATTTAATCTTACGTAGTTTTGTCTGTTAGAACCACTAAGCATACAAAATTCACTGCTAATGTTAATAATAAGAGACCATGCCAAGTGATTGGCCTGAAAATGAAATTTAAAACAATGAAAGACTACTTAGGTGGAAAAATCAATGATAATTTTTGCTCACCAGTCAGCTATGTCCTAGTCCACCAGAGCTACCATCTTGAAGGACAAGAACAAAGTGACAGAAGCTGTTAAAGAAACTGCATCATTGAAGGCCGCGAGAGGAACAAAAATTTCAGAAGGGTTTATCTCAGATATGGAGACACTTCTAATGACCTAGATTGAAGACCAGATGCAGAAGACTGTCCCTGTCAAATACTGTGATGATCACAGCCAAAGCAATGCATTTGTTGGCAATATTGAGAGAAAAGGCTGGACCCTACTACGATGTTGAATTTATTGCCAGCTCTGGGTGATTTAAACAATTCAAGAATCATTATTCATTTCAGAATGTAGAAGTGAGTGGTGAGTCTGTGTGTGTTAATGTGAAGGGAGCTGGCGAATTTTTTGAAACACCATATAAGCTGATTGTGGAGGAAAACTAGTTGCCAGAGAAAACCTTCAATATGGATAAAATTTCCCTATTTTGGAAACAGATGGCTGAAAGGACATCCATAAGGTCAAGTCAATGACAAGTTTCAAGTCTTTTAAGAATAACAATCCAGCCGGGCTCAGTGGCTCAACCTGTAATCCCGCGCCTTTGGGAAGCTGAGGTGAGTGGATTGCCTGAGCCCGCGAGTTCGAGACCCGCCTGGCCAACTTGGTGAGACCTCATCTTTACAATAAATCAAAAACTAACCGGGCGTGGTAGCGTGCGCCTGTAGTTCCATCTACTTGGAAGGCTGAGGCGGAAGGATCGCCAGAGCCCAGCAGGTCAAGGCTGCGGTGACCGGGAGCAGCCACTGCACTCCAGTCTGGGCGACAGAGTGAGACTCCAACTCAAAAAAAAAAAAAAAAAAAAAAAGAATAACAATCTGACTGAGCTAGGTGGCTCAGACTGTAATCCCAGCACTTTGGAAGGCTGAGGCGAGTGGATTGCCTGAACCCGCAGGTTCGAAACCCACCCAGACAACTTGGTGAGACCGCATCTCTACAATAAATCAAAACTTAGGTGGGCGTGGTAGTGGGCGCCTGTAGTCCCGGCTACTTGGAAGGCTGAGGCAGCAGGATTGCTGGAGCCCAGCAGGTTGAGGCTGTGGTCGCTGGGAGAGTGCCACTGCACTCCAGGCTGGGCGACAGAGTGAGACTCCAACTCAAAAAAAAAAAAAAAAGAATAACAATCTTCTAGCCAGGCATGGTGGCGTGTGTCTGTAGTTCTGGCTATTGGAAGGCTGAGGCGAAAGGGTTGCCTAAGTCCAGTAGGTCAGGGCTGCAGTGGCCATGGCCATACCACTGCACTTCAGCCTGGGTGACAAGAATGAGACTCCAACTTAAAAAAAAAAAGGAATAACAATCTTGCTTGGGGGCAATGTTATGGGCTACAAGTTAAAACCTTCTGCGACCTGGCACAGTGAGAATCTCAGGGTTTTAAAGTGTATCAGTAAGCACACACAGCCAGGGTACTACAGGAACAACAAGAAGTTATGGATGACTCAGCTCCTCTTCCACGATGCCCTCCTGAATTGTTATGCCAGCAAAATGGAGAAGTACTGTTTGGGAAGTTATATACCTTTCAAGATTCTTTTCTTTTTCTTTCCTTCTTTTTCTTTTTCATTTCCTCCTTTCCTTTTTATTTATTTTTCGAGTCGGAGTCTTACTCTATCACCCAGGCTGGAGTGCAGTGGCATGCTCATGGTCACCACGGCCTAAACTTGCTGGGCTCCGGTGATCCTTCTGTCTTAGCCTTCCAAGTAGCAGAAACTACAGGCATGCACTACCATGCCTGGCTAATTTTTTGATTTATTGTAGTTGCCCAGGCTGATCTTGAACCCATGTGCTCAGGCAATCCCCTCACCTCAGCCTCCCACAGTGCTGGGATTACAGACTTGTGCCACTGTGCCCAGCCTCTTTCCTTTTTTTTTTTTGAGTTGAAGTCTCACTCTGTCACTCAGACTGGAGTGCAGTGGCATGCTCCCGGTCACCGCAGCCTCGACCTGCTGGGCTCCAGTGATTCTTCTGCCTCAGCCTTCCAAGTAGCTGGAACTACAGGCATGTGCTACCACATCTGGCTAATTTTTTGATTTATTGTAGAGATGAGGTCTCGCCAAGTTGCCCAGGCAGGTCTCGAACCTACGGGCTCTGGCAATCCACTCACCTTGGCCTCCCAAAGGACGGGATTACAGGCTGAGCCACCGAGCCCAGTCTCTTTCCTTTTTTTAATCTCTTTCTCCTGCCAGAGTCTTACTCTGATACCCAGGTTTGGGTGCAGTGGCACGATGATGGTTTACAGCAGCCTCAATCTCCTGGGCTCAGGCAATCCTTTGGCCTCAGCCTCCCAAGTAGCTGGGACTCAGTCATGCACTACCACATCCAGCTAATTTTTTTTAAAAATAGAGTTGAGGTCTTGCTTTGTTGCCCAGGCTAGTCTCGAACTCCTGGCCTCAAGCAATTCTCCCACCTTGGCCTCCCAAAGTGCTGGGTTTACAGATGTGACCCACTGTGCCCGGCTAAGAGTTTGCTTATTGTCAATAATGTTCCTGCACATCTTCCTTTTATTGGTGATCTTCATCCCAGTATCAAAGGGATGCTTCTTTCTCCACATATCACCTCTTTGATCTAACCAATGAATCAAGGAGTTATAGCAGCTTTTAAGACCTATTACCTGAGTTGGACCTTTGCCCAGGCCATTGCTACAACTGAGTGAGACACTAAGAAGGCACCGATACAGTTCTGGAAGGCTTGCAGCATTTATGACTGCATCATGAACGCTGCTTGGGCTTGGGGTGTGTCACCAAGGAGTGAATGAATGGCATCTGGAGGAAGACATTCAGGAGGGTCATCCATGACTTCAAAGGATTTGCCAAGGATGAAGAGGTTGCAAAAATCAGCAAGGCTGTGGTTGAGGTGGCAAGCAACTTTAACCTGGGTGTGGGTGAGGATGAGACTGAGAAGCTCCAAGAGGTGGTTCCTGAGAAATTGACTGAGGAGGGGTTATCGGAGCTGTCACAGGAACGCTTAGCTAAAGAAGAGGCAAGAAGTGAGAAGCCTGCAGGTGAAGAAAAAAGAAGAACCACCTCAAAGGCAATTAGCAGTAAGGCGTTTAGGCCAGGCGTGGTGGCTCATACCTGTAATCGCAGCACTTTGGGAGGCAGAGGTGAGAGGATTGCCTGAGCTCAGGTGTTTGAGACCAGCCTGAGCAATATGGCAAGACCTTGTCTCTACAGCGAAAAAATCACCTGGGCATGGTGGAACATACCTGTGGTTCCAGCTACTTGGAAGGCTGAGGTAGAAGGATCACCTGAGCCTAGCAGGTGGAGGCTGCAGTGGCCGTGAGCATGCCACTACACTCCAACCTGGGCAACAGAGTGAGACTCCAACTCAAAAGTAAAAATAAAAACAAAAAACAACGAAGGGTTTAGCAGAAGATTTTGCAGACCTCAGCAAGCTCTTTACATGGACCCCAACATGGAAAGGTTTTCATGCCTAAAGAGGAACGCTCAGGGTGCAATCTCTGCTTATAAGCAAAGCTATGATAAAGAAACCAACTGTGTAATCCATTGTTTCTGAAGAGTGACATTTCCTCCAGAAAGACCTCAGGTAGGTCTTCAGGAGGGATTCCAGAAGGAGGCATTGCTCTCACAGCAGATGAGCACTCCATGGATGTCATTGACCCTGAACACCTTCCGGTGGGATAAGATGTGTAGGTGGCCGGGCGCAGTGGTTCAAGCCTGGTATCCCAGTACTTGGGAGGTGAAGGTGAGAGGATTGCCTGGGCCTAGGGTTCAAGACCAGCCTGGGCAACTTGGCGAGACCTCATCTCTACAATAAATCAAAAAGTTAGTTGGGTGTGGTGGCATGCGCCTGTAGTTCTAGCTACTTGGAAGGCTGAGGTGGAAGGATTGCCTGAGCTCAGCAGGTCAAGGCTGTGGTGGCCATGAGTGAGCCACTGCACTCCAACCTTGGTGACAGTGAGACTCTGACTCAAAAAAACAAATGGGGAGGTGGAAGACTGTGATATTGATGATACTGATCTGTGCAGGTTGAGGCTGATGTGATATGTATATTTGTGCACTAGTTTTTAATAAAAAGTTTAGAAAGTAAAACATTTAAATAAAAAAGCATATACAATAAGTGTATAAAGAAAGAAAACATTTTTGTATAGCTGTACAATGTGTGACTTTTTTTTTTGAGTCAGGGGTCTCACTCTGTCACCCAGGCTAGAGTGCAGTAGCATGTTCACAACTGTTATAGCCTCGACCGGCTGTACTCAGGTGATCTTTCCACCTCAGTCTCCCGAGTAGCTGGGACTACAGGTGCCTGTCATCAGACCCAGCTAATTTTTTTGATTTATTTGTTTTTTTGTAGAGACAAGATCTTGTTATATTGCCCAGGCTAGTCTTGAACTCCTGAGTTTAAGAAATCCTCTCACCTTGGCCTCTCAAAGTGCTGGGAGTACAGGCGTGAGCCACAGCACCTGGCTCTTAGGACTATTGTTTAGGGGAGACTATGTTGACCAGATTTCCAGGGTAGCTTCCCCCTTCCCCAGGGACCAGGACATGAAGGGAATTTTTTACATAGGAGGTTTCAAACTGCTCTTGACCTGAGGCATTGGACTGGAAATGGAGGGGTTAATTTGGAACAGGCCTTGTGCCTTCTAGGGGCATCTCAGCTGGCTCTTGTGAAAGTCTCACTTGAGCTGCAGGGCTTCCTTCCTCCTCGCACCCCAAACCCTCTTTTTCCTTCCTTTTTTTTCCTCATTGAGGTGAAGTTCGCATAACATAAAACTAACCATTTTAAAGCAAACTGTTCAATGTCAGTACATCACAATGTTGTGCAGCTTTACCTCAAGCTGGTTCCAGAACATTTTCATGACACTGAAGGGAGACCCCACTCCCAGCCATCAAGCAGTCCCTCCCCATTCCCCCTCTTCCCCCCAGCCCCTGGCAACCACCAGTCTGCTTTCTGTCTCTGGGAATTTACCTGTCCTGTACATTTCATATAGATGGAATCATGTGATGGGTGGCTTTTGTGTCTGACTTCTTCTTTATCCCTTTTGTACCCTCTGTCCTATCTCTTTTCCCTGAAGCTTTGGGGCCCACCCAAGCCGTCTCTGGACATTTGCAGACTCCATTTTCCAGGAATTAGGCCAGATAAAGAAAGGAAACAAGGTCAGGGGGGTGGGTGGTGGGAATTAAGTCAGCTTAGGAAAAAAGAAACCCAGCAGTTTCTGATCAGGCCCCGGCAGCTGAATTTGGTTTGGAGGCCAATTATCTCAGGCCACGAGGTTTTAAGTCCCATGGCTGGGCCTTTTGCAGCAGGCCACGTGGACAGTGGGCTTGCCCTGGCTCTTGACTGAAAACAGATGCTCTATGCCCCAGGAAGGAAGGTTGAATTTCGAAAAAATGCAGCTTGACTGAGACTGTGGTGTGACTGGAGTTTCACAAAGCTGTGCCTATAATCAGGCTGAAGAGTGTAGAAAAACAGCTAGGGATCAAGTTGTGCCTTAAAGTCCTAGTGGCTACACCAGGCTGTGAGAACTCATGAACTAAGGGCCAGGTCGGCGCTTCTCTGATTGAAATCGTGGCAGGGTTTTGAAACTGTAAGTAGAGGAAATTGTGGAGGAGGGAAGTGGAGGTAGAGGCTTCTCTCAAATTCTGTATCTGTGGTTAGAGAGATAGCTGGTGACACACTGCTGGCTCTCTGCTGTCTTTCCCTGGCCTCAGCAGTTTTTCTGTGGAAATAGATGCCTGTCCCCTTCAGTTCCCCAAGTGGGAGAAATATAGTTTGGAATTATGGAACACATTTTGGGCAGGCTCCCCCTTTGGACAATGTAGGTCATGTTCACCTCCTTGATGGTCTCCAGAAGCTTTTTATTTGGTTTTTAGTTGTAATCTCATTCTGCCACCCAGGCTGGAGTGTAGTGGCACACTCACAGCCACCACAGCCTTGACCTGCTGGGCTCAGGCGATCCTTCCACTTCAGTCTTCCAAGTAGCTGAAACTACAGGCATGCACCACCTTGCCCGAGCATTTTTTGTTTTATTGTAGAGATGAGGTCTCGCCAAGTTGCCCAGGCTGGTTTCCAGAAGTTTAAATGCTTTAGCGTTAATAGCTTTGATCACTACAGATTCCCGCTTCTGCATCCACTGTTAACAGGAGTTATAACTTCCCCAATTATTCCTATAGATGACATAAAGCTAAGACTGGAGTTTGAGATCTTTTTCAGACTCTACATTCTGGTGGACCATATGTCATCCGGTCCAGTGACCCATGATCTCCACCCAGAAACTGATTGGGCAGGAAGACAATCTCATCACCGCTGATTACATCCCCCAACCAATCAGCAGTCACAATTTCCTAGTCCCCCTGCCTACCAATTACCCTTAAAAACCCTAGCCTCTGAATTTTCAGGGAGGCAGATTTGAGACATATCTCCTGTCCTCCTTTATCTTGACCCATGAAGGTTCGACCTTGGACGTACGTATGTCTCTGAAGGTCACACTGTACACCTGCCTCTCTCTTCTCTAATATTGTTATGCACACAAAATCATATAACACTGTGGGACCCTCGGGCAAGCCATTTCCCTTTTCAAGGACTCAGCTTCCTCCACTGTAAGTGAAGACATTGGGTTATGTAGTGGGTTGTATGGTGTCTCCCCAAAATTCATGTCCACTTAGAACCTCAGAATGTAACCTTATTTGAAAATAGGTGTTTGCAAATGTGATTAAGGCAGGGATGAAGATGAGAGTGTACAAGATTAGGCTGGGTCCTTGATCCAATGAAAGTATAAGAGAACTTTGGGAGGCAGAGGCAAGAGGATTACCTGAGTCCAGGGGTTCAAGACCAGCCTGGGCAACTTGGCAAGACCTCTTCTCTACAATAAAATCAAAAAAACTACCTGGGCATGGTGGTATGCACCTGTGGTTCCAGCTACTTGGAAGGCTGAGGTGGAAGGATCACTTAAGCCCAGTCGGTTGAGGCTGTGGTGGCCGTGAGCATGCCACTGCACTCCAGCCTGAGTGACAGAATGAGACTCTGAATCAAAAAAAGAAAGAAAGTATAAGAGACAGGAAAGGACATGCAGGGAAGAAGGCCACGTGAAGACAAGGTAGGTAGAGATTAGACCTAAACTCCTACCAGCCAAGCATTGCCTGCAGCCATCAGGAGAGAGGCAGGGAGGTTTCTCTTCCACAGCCCCCAGAAGGACCCAACCGCTGATTTTAGACTCCATGGCCTCCTGAACTGTGAGAGAATAGTTATTTATTTATTTATCTTGTGAGTTGGAGTTTCACTCTGTCGCTCAGGCTGGAGTGCAGTGGTACACTCATGACCATCCCAGCGTTGACCTGCTGGGCTCAGGTGATCTTTCCACCTCAGCCTTCCAAGTAGCTGGAACTACAGGTGTGCACTATCATGCCCAGCTGATTTTTGATTTATTATAGAGATGAGGGCTTGCCAAGTTGCCTGGGCTGGTCTCGAACCTGCAAACTCAGGCAATCCACTCATCTTGGCCTCCCAAAGTGCTGGGATTAGAGGCTGAGCCACCGAGCCTCACCAAATTTCTGTTATTTTAAGACAGTCTGTGATACTGTGCTATGGCAGCCATGAGAAACAAACACAGACTAGATACTGTTGCTAGGATTAATTCATGTCTTTATGGTGCTTGTAGTTTTTATGAAGTATAGTCACATTAGTGTATCCCTCATGGTAAGTTCTTGCCAGGTAAATTTTCTGGGCTGCAAATAGATTTTATCAGCTCATCCTCCCTCCACTCTCTCTCTCTTTTTTTTTTTTTGGCAGATATTCAGAAAGTTGACATATCTACCCATGTGACATCACGAGTCTGTGGCAGCCCTGGGAACCAGGGTCAAGTGCTTTTTCTCTAGGGCAGGAGGAGGTGGAGGTTGGTGATATATTGCAGGTTCCTCCAACAGATGAAAAGTTCTAATTGTCCATGAGGATGTATTCGGACACGAGCTGAAGGCTGGTCTCATCAGCTATGCCTGGGTGATCACAGGCTGAGGCCAACCGATAAGACTCACACCACAGACCTGGGCTTCCATGGACTCACAGCCCATAACCTCCTGTTTGCTCATTCTCTCTCTCTCTCTTTTTTTGTAAGAGATAGTATCTTGCTTTATCACCCAGACTTGAGTACAGTGGCACAATCATAGCTCACTGCAGCCTTGAACTTTTGGGTTTGGCTGATCCTTCTGCCTCAGCCTTCTGAGTAGCTGGGACTACAGATGTGTGTCACCACACCTGGCTAACAAAAAATATTTTATTGGCCGGGAGTGGTGACTCAAGCCTATAGTTCCAGCACTTTGAGAGGCCAGGGTGAGAGGATTGCCTGAGCCCACGGGTTTGAGACCAACCTGAGCAACTTGGTGAGACCTCATCTCTACAATAAAATAAAATAAAAATTAGCCGGGTGTGGTGGTGCGTGCATGTAGTTTCAGCTACTTGGAAGGTTGAGGTGGAAGGATCCCCTGAGTCCAGCAGGCTGTAGTGGCCGTGAGCGTGCCACTGCCCTCCAGCCTGGATGACAGAGTGAGAATTCAACAACAACAACAAAATTTTATTATTTTGGTGAAGACAGGAGTCTTGCCATGTTGTCCAGGCTGGTCTTGAACTCCTCAGCTCAAGTGATCCTCCCACCTTGGCCTCCCAAAGTGCTGGGATTACAGGCATGAGCCACCATGTCTGGCCCTCCTCCATTCTTTAGACGTCCTTCTTACAGCCCCTCCTTCGACCCATGGAAAATGTAGACTAGAGATCATTGTTCACATAACCAAAGGTGGGGTAGCTTGGCAGAGTGGAAAAAGCACATACTTTTAGACTCAGCCGACCCAAGTTTGACCCCCAGCTCTACAGCTGGCTAGTTGTGGGATCCATGCAATGATCTTCTTCTCTAAGATTCAGGTTCTTCATCTACGATACGGATGACTGTCCCTGCCTTGCAGAATGTGTGTGAAGACTGGGGACAAGTGTTCAAAGCCTCTGGCATGCAGCAGCCACTCTGTTACAGAGAGCCGTTCCCATTCTGCCCCCAATAGTTACACTGGCTATAGTCCAGCGCTTACACAAGGTCCGGTTTCAGTCTTCCCATTAATTAGCTTTCCCTAATCCCGTGGGTTCTAATATCTTGCGCAAGACACCCTGCATGTGGGAAAGCGTCCAACGACAGACATTCATGAAAGGTTCGTCATGTGCACACTGTGGTGTGGTGGTGGGAAGGACACGGGTCTTGGGCTCAGTCCAGCTTGGCTCCCATCACCCCTCTGCTATCTCCAAGCCACGTGACTTAGGTCTTTCTTACTTGCTCGTTAAATGGGGACAACTGAACCTGCTGGCAGCTTTGCTTTGGTCTTACACAAAAGCATGTGTCTAAATGTGTGATCAAGAGGAGGTGCTCAGTGAATGTCAGATTTCTCGCCTCATTCTGTGAATTCATCCTTTCACCTATAACGAGACAATCTTCTTAATTGCTGCTCTTACATCCATCCCATCAGCTGCCATCAAAAGATCTGAAGGAAGAAGTCATTTTGAAAATAAGGTCCCCGGAGAGGGGTCACCCTCAGACACCCTCGAGGGTGAATGAATCTCTCTTCAGCTAATTATATTTTATTCTAGGACTCAGAGCAGGGGTTAGCAGCTTTTCTCTCTCTTTTTCTCTTTCCCTTCCCCAACTGAGGTAAAGAGACACGGTCTAGACTGCATTTTAAAATTAAAATTGAAATTTCAAATGAAAATATCATTTTGAGTCCAATGAAGAAGGTTCCATAGAGTTTCAAGAATGCTCATAAGAAACCTGATGTTATGTTTTAGATGCTAAAATTCTGTCATCTGTATTTATCGTGTTTTTTTTTTTTTTGAGTTGGAGTCTCGCTCTGTTGCCCAGACTGGAGTTGGCCTAGACCTGCTGGGCTCCGGCGATCCTTCCGCCTCAGCCTTCCAAGTAGCTGGAACTACAGGTGCGCACTACCATACCCGGCTAATTTTTTGATTTATTGTAGAGATGAAGTCTCGCCAAGTCACCCAGGTGGGTCTTGAACCCGTGGGCTCAGGCAATCCACTTACCTCAGCCTCTCAAAACACGGGATTACAGGCTGAGCCACAGAGCCCGGCCTGTGTATTTTTTTAATACATATTTTTTATTTTAAAATTGTGGGGTACAGTTAAGGGTTAGGTATACAAATATGCACTGTGCAGGTACCCTTGTTGATGAGGTGTGCCCCCCCGTCCCCAGACAGATATTGACTACTGTTAATCCCACCTCCCTTCCCCTCCCTGCCCCCCCATAGTTTCCTGCCATTGTTAATCCTTTTCTTATAGTATTACGATAGTTGTTCAAGGTCCACTTATGAGTGAGAACATGTGACACTCAGATCTTTGTTTCTGTGAGAGGTCACTCGGTATTATAAACTCTAATTCCATCCAGGTTGCTGCAAAATTCATGATTCTGTTCTTTTTTATGGCTGCGGAATATTCCATTATGTATATGTACCACATTTTTTTAATCCAATCCTCTTTTGATGGACAGCATGGTTGGTTCCATGATCTTGCTATTGTGAACAATGCTGCGATAAACATACGTGTGCAGGTATTTTTTTTTATTGAGTTGGAGAGGCTGGAGTGCAGTGGCATGCTCGCGGCCGCTGCAGCCTCAACCTGCTGGGCTCAGGTGATCCTTCTGCCTTAGCCTTCCAAGTGGCTGGAATTATAGGCACACGCCACCACACCTGGTTAATTTTTTAATTCATTATTTATTTACTTAGTTACTTAGTTGTTTGTTTGCTTATTTATTGAGTTGAAGTCTCACTCCATTGCCCAGGCTGGAGTGCAGTGGCATGCTCACGGCCACCCCAGCGTCGGCCTGCTGGGCTCTGGCGATCCTTCTGCCTCAGCCTTCCAAGCAGCCGGAACTACAGGCGTGTGCTACCACGCCCAGCTAATTTTTTATTTATTGTAGAGATGAGGTCTCACCAAGTTGTCCAGGCTGGTCTTGAACCCACGGCTTCAGGTAATCCACTTGCCTCGGCCTTCCAAAGTGCTGAGATTACAGGCTGAGCCACTGAACCCGGCCAGTTTTTTGATTTTTTTGTAGAGATGTGGTCTCACCAAGTTGCCCAGGCTGGTCTTGAATCTGTGGGCTCAGGCAATCCTCTCATCTTGGCCTCCCAAAGTGCTATGATTGTAGGAGTGAGCCACTGTGCCTGGCTGTCATGTATGTTTATTTGGTGTGCTGGAGTCTGTAAAGCAGATGCATCAGCCTTATATCATACTGACATTGTACATTTTCTAAAGAACGACCTATGGTGAATAGTTATCATCTGTCATTTTTGCCAACCCAGACTCTCTTCTTTCATTTCCTTGGGGAGACCCTCTTTCTCACCCTCAGCTACATGCTGCTCATGTGACTCGGGCTCGATCAGTCAGTGCTGTTTATTGAGCATTTTGTTTTGTCCGGTGGCAGACATCTGTCACAAGCTAGGCCCATGTGAGCCAGCGAGACTCAATTCTGGGCTGTCTCTTGGAAGTACTAGAAGAGAGAAGCTTTCTTTTCTCCTGGGTCTGACATTAGTAGCAACCACTGCTTTCAGGCTGTAGCTGTTGGGAATCACTTGCCATCATCTCAGGAGTGGCTTCCTGAGAATGAGGCTGAGGCAGAAGCAAGCCAGGCCCGCAGGAGAGACCCTGAGCTCCTTTGATGACATATGATCTCCTGGATCCAAAACGCCCATGTCTGCTGCAGCAAGAGCTCCCCTAGATTTTTCAGTTACTTGAGTCCATGTGTTCCTTTTTTGCCTTAAGTTGGTTGAATTGCTTTTTGCTTGATGTCATCTGAAGAGGCTTGATGATGTCAAGTCTTGCCAACTTGTTTTCTAGATGAAGAAACTGAAGTTCATATTGATGTTACCAAAGTCAAGCAGAAGGAGCCGGGAGGGTGGGATGATCTCTCACACAAGTAGAACCAGAGGAGACAGGCCTACTCACTTAGACCCTCTCTGAAGCCCCTGCTCATCTGCCTTCCCCCTGCAGGGGCTGGCAAACAGGGACATTTACAGGTTATTTACAGAGCCCTGGCAGGGAGCTGGGAGCGTCTCCTTTACCTGCAGTGCCCTCCAAGGTTAATCTGAGTGAGTAAGTGAGGTTACTCTGCCAAGTGGCTCATCCCACTGTCAGCTGAGAATCAACTCACTCATCCCTTGCTGCATCTTTATTATTTTGTTTTGAGTCAGGGTCTTATTCTGTTGCCCAGGCTGGAGTACAGTGGCACGCTCATGGCTACCGCAGGCTTGACCTGCTGGGTTCAGATGATCCTTCCACTTCAGCCTTCCAAGTAGCTGAAACCACAGGTGTATAATACCATGCCCAGCTAATTTTTTAAATCTATTTTAGAGACAAGGTCTTGCAAAGTTTCCCAGGCTGGTCTTGAATTCCTGGGCTCAGGCAGTCCTCTTGCCTTGGCCTCCCAAAGTGCTGGGATTATAGGCATGAGCCACCGTGACTGGCAACCTGTGTCTTTTGAACATGCTTTCTTCTCTCCCCTTTAACAGACCACAGACAGATCCTCAGTCCTCATGTCTCAGTTTGGTAACTGGATGATCTTTTCCTGCTTCTTCTGCCAGGGCATCTATGAAGGGTAGAATTCAGGAAATAGAAGCATTGCATTATTATGAATCCTGTTCTTTATTTCTCTGTCAGTACCATGTCCCAAGGTGTCACATGCTCTGCCATATTTTATGTCACCCAAGCATTTTTTTTTTTTTGAGTTGGAGTCTCACTGTCTCCCGGACTGAAGTGCAGTGGCCACTCCCGGCCACCACAGCCTCGACCTGCTGGGCTCCAGTGATCCTTCTGCCTCAGCCTTCCAAGTAGCTGGAACTACAGGCGCATACTACCACACCTGGCTAATTTTTTGATTTATTGTAGAGATGATGTCTCACCAAGTTGCCTACGCGGGTCTCGAACCCACAGCCTCAGGCAATTCACTCACCTCAGCCTCTCAAAGTCACCCAAGCATATTAAACCCAGAATCCAGGCTGAGCGTGGTGACTTATACCTGTAATTCTAGCCCTTTGGGAGACTAAGGTGGGAGAATAGCTTGAGTCCAGGAGTTAGAGATTAGTCTGGGGAACATAGTGAGACCTTGTCTCTACAAAAAATAAAAAAAAATTAACTGGGCATGGTGGCATGTACCTGTAGTCTCAGCTACTCGGGAGACTGGCAGAGGAGGATTGTCTGAGCCCAGAAGTTTAAGGCTGCAGTAGCCATGAGAGTGCCACTGTACTCTAACCTGGGCAACAGAATGAGACTCCAACTCAAAACAAAACAAACAAGCAAACAAACCAACCCAGAATCTACTGCCCTTTACCTTTTGCAGTGACTGAGTAATAAGAGTCAGAGATGGCAGAAAGGATCCCGGTGGTTCCCCATTGCCAGAAACTTCTTGGTCCCAGTTTTCCAACAATATTGGTGTTCTAGTTGGGTGCGGTGACTCATAACTTATAATCCCAGCACTTAGGGCAGTGGAGGTGAAAGGATTGCCTGAGTCCAGTCGTTCAAGACCAGCCCGGACAACTTGGTGAGACCTTGTCTCTACAATAAATAAAAAAATTAGCCGGGCGTGGTGGTGAGCATCCGTAGTTTCAGCTGCTTGGAAGGCTGAGACGGAAGGATCGCCTGAACCTAAGAGGTCAAGGCTGTGATAGCTATGAGCATGCCATTGCATTCTAGCCTGAGCAACAGAGTGAGACTACAACTCAATATGTATATATTTTAAATACAAGTATAGCCTTCCTGCCTGCCTGCCAGCCAACCAAGGCACCCTGAGGAGCTCACTATCTGTGGCCTATTCAGTATTCCCACTCCTTTCTCCCTTGCAAATCATTCTATCCTGGTATTCAGGAAAGGATCTGCTTAGACTAAGCCAGTTTTCTCAGCGTCAGCGCTATGGCCGCGCTGGGAAAGACAACTCTGTCATGAGGGCTGTCCTGTATGTTGTGGGGTATTTAGCTGCATCCCTGGTCTCTACCCACTAGATGCCTGTAGTACCCTGTGCCCTAGGTTTGCGATGTCTCCAGACGTTGCCAAATGTCTCCCAAGGGGTAAGTTCTCTCACCGTCGAGAACTTCTGCAATAGACTGATACCAAAGAGAATTTGAGAAAGATTGAGGTAGCTATAGGTCCCAGACCTAGGAGGAGGGGCTCTGGCCTAACATGGAAGATGGTTACTGTGGCTTCCTGAACTATGGGGGTACCCAGGCTGTCTGACACAGCATGTGTCAGCACCTCATCTCCATTCAGATTTCACGCACACTGCAAGGTATGAATCTAATGTCAAGAGCATCTTTGATGGAGACTCAGAGCTCCCGACCTGTGTGGTTTTGTCTTGCTTAGGGAGACTCAAGGGAAGTGGGCGCAACAGGCTGGCGCCACAGGGTCTGGCTCCTTTTCCAATACCTGGTGCTCCTGCTGCCCGCCAGTGTCTTGCTTTCAGTGGGGTCTCCACAGGGGCGCTGGATGGCCATCTGCCAGGGAGGTGAGGGTGACCTTCAGCCAGCTGGTGGCAGCCTCCAGACCCTTAGCTATCTCAGGGATCCCCCTGAACTGGAGCCTGAGAGGGGTACTCTGCCTTCCCCGCTCTTGCAGCCTGTTGAGTGCTCTCTGGCCTGCCCTCTATGGCCTACTAAGACGCTCAGGCTACCGACGTCCTTCGGATGCCATCCAAGCGGGCAGGTGTCTAGTGAGTGCCACATGGACAAGCCTCTCCCTTCTTCCTGTCATGGCACTTTGCCCCATTCCTGTGTCTCAGTCCCCTATGGAATCCTTCTTGACCTCACCATCTAAAGCAACCACCCGCCTATGCTGCTTTATTGCCTGAAATGAACTCCTCACTATCTGCCATTATCTCTATCTGTTGATTAGCACACACTCCCTCGGTTCAAGTTTAAACTCTAGAAGAACAAGGAATTTGTCTCCCTCATCTTTGGAGTCCTCCATGCCTAGAACTGTACCTGGCACACAGTAGATGCTCAATAAATGCTTGGTAAGGAATAAACGAAGGAGGAATTTAATTAGGCACTGGAGTCTCAAGGGCAGAATCTTAGGCTGGGGGTGGAGGCTCATACCTGTAATCCCAGCCCTCTGGGAGGCTGAGGCGGGAGGATTGCTTGAGCCCAGGAGTTTGAGACCAGCCCGGGCAACCTAGCGAGACCTCGTCTCTACCAAAAAAAAAAAAGAAAACTTCCTTCACATCTCAATAGCATTCTCTTCCTCTGAACCAGAGTGGCTTCCTGCCCTATGACTATAGGTACCCAGTCTGTGGCCATGTAGACCACACGTCCCTCAGATCCTAAACCACGTGTGGGGTCTTCTTTTGTGCCATGGCTCCAGGGAACTCTGGATCTGTTTTTCTCACTTCATGATCCAAGAAACTCTCTCATCTCATTCCACGTCAGACTTGCCCCAGGCTCCATGAACACAACAATCTTTGTCCCAGGGGGTGTGAAGGTTGGGCGGAATAAAGCACACACCAGGAAGCAGGGCTGAATTGTGGTATTCACAGGAGCATCTGAGAGCTCTTCCGTGACTCACCCGTTTATTTTAATGACATCAGAATATGACAAGATGTTGAGAAAAGGATGCACGTTATTTATTCCATACTGGGGAAGTGGCATGATAACATTGTTTTTAAACACATCTTCAACACTTTCCTATAAGAACCTACTGTTGAGTTAGAGAAATAAGCTTTGCCAAATGCTCAATTCTCCCTTTCCTGGTCCGGCCAGCTGTCATCTCTCACCAGTTTTTCCCAAGTGTTTCCTTTGGCATTGTTTCATCCATCCCATGTTCCTCTCCATTCAAGAGTGTACTGGGAAATTGGCAGTGGGGGAGGCAAAGGACACGCTTGAGGCCATCAAGAAGGTGTCAGAGGGTCTTATCCAGGCTTCACTCTAATTGGACACTTGTTGTGGGGTGGGTGAGCAGGAGCTTTGCCCTGGATAGACACCTGGTATTAATTAGCTGTGTGACTTTGGTCTCTGGTCTGGTCCCTTCATTTCTTCCATTTGTTTGACCCTCAGTTTTCCTGCCTACATTAATTCCCTAGGATCCCTCCAGCTCTGAAATCTGGGATCCTGAATCTTTGGGGACAGGACACTTGTTGCTATGGGCTTCTGCTCCTGGCTAAGGCAGTGGGAGATTTTTTGCATGGCCTTAGGGTTCAGTCTGATGATTGCTTGGCCTTAGGGTTAAGTTTGTCTCCGGTAAAGGGCAAGGCTAGCTCAATACCGGTTCTGATTATTCCCAAAGGTCCTGGACTTTTCTCCTTTCTTTCTCTGGCCCTGGGAGATCTCCCTCTTCTTGCCCCTCTCCTCATCTTTCTTAAGCATCAGACTTGAGTTCCTTGTGGTGAGATTAAAAAGGCAAAGCTGTCTTTTAAAAAGGGTCTTTTGGCATATCCATAACAGCAACAACAACAGTAATAATAACAACAGCATCTTACACTTAAGGTTTTTAGTTTACACTTTACAAAGAGCTTTTAAATACATCATCACCTATTGTAGGGCCCCTTGGATGAGTCAGAAAGAGATGCTCCTTTCCCTTTCCTGAATCCTGCTCAGGGGGAAACAGAGATCAAGGGGCCTCTTCTGCACAGGTGTATCCCATACACAAACCTTGAACCATGCTTTTTAAGGTGCAAATTAGCCAACTGAGCTCTTACTGCCACACGGAACTTTTTGCTTCTAGAATTTGGCTATTCAAGGAGAGAGAGTTTTAATCTTCATTTGTTAGAGAAACTTCTTTTGGGGAGAATTTTCTTTTTTCGGAGGTAGAGATGGGGTCTTTCTATGTTACCCAGGCTGGTCTCAAACTCCTGGACTCAAGCAATCCTCCTACTTCAGCCTCCCTAAGTGCTAGGATTATAGGCATAAGCCCCAATGCCAGGCCCCTTTTGGGGAGACTTTTCTTAATAGTTCTTGCATTTGTCATTTCTCAAAGTCAAGGCTTTCAAAATTGAGGAAGAAGGCTCAGAATTTCTCCTAAGCCACACTGAGAGACAGACCCGACCCTTTTGCTGTCATGGCTGACTGTGGCTGGATTCATGGCTGAGCCCAGGGTGACTGGCAGAGAGAAAGGCAGCAGTCTGGTAAGTCCTCCCAAAAGGCCAGTGACCCTGGGTGGGACTCTTGAAATGGCAGGCTGAGTAGGTTTCATGCAGGGCAAGGAGAGACTAGTGAGGGGCTGTGGTGGAGGAACAGGGCTCAGATCTACCTGCCTGTGGGGGAAGGGCAGGTTGAGGGCCAAGAGGGGCATTGGGCAGATCCCAGGACATCCCTTCCTGGGTAGAGCCTCTGAGTTACCACAAAGCCCTCTGGAAAACCCTGTTTTCTAGCCACAAAGTAAACCACTGGAAACCTTCAAGACTATTCTTGGTGATGGCCCTATCTTCTCTTCCAGGCCTTTCTTTGCTTCACCACAGTTCTCCTCCTAAACCAGAGCTTGCCCTGTTACCTCTCTTCAAGCATCCTTCTGGCTTTCTGTGGCCTACTGTGGCACGCTCACCTCTGTAAGGTTGAAACCCTGCCTCACGACTACCCCATTTCTCTCTGCTCCCTGTGTGCGTCCCACACTCCTGCCTTCCTGGGCCTTTGCTCCCCACACATGCAAGGCCTTTCTGTATTTCACTGCTTTTTAACAGGCCCTTCCCAGGAAAGTTCACTTCCCTTTTCCACCCCTGGAAAACTCCTACTTGTCCTTGAAGATCCAAGATTGGGAATTCCCTCCTCTGAGCAGTTACTTCTGTTTACTTTGCCACTGGACAACTCCTTGTATAATAAAGCAATTGACCATTTTCTTTTCCTTTTTTGTTTTTTGTTTTTTTGAGTTGGAGTCTTACTCTGTCACCCAGACTGGAGTGCAGTGGCCGCTCCCGGCCACCGCAGCCTTGATCTGCTGGGCTCTAGTGATCCTTCCGCCTCAGCCTTCCAAGTAGCTGGAACAACAGGTGCACGCTACCACGCCTAGCTAATTTTTTTTTTATTTATTGTAGAGATGAGGTCTCACCAAGTTGCCCAAGCAGGTCTCGAACCCGCAGGCTCAGGCAATCCACTCACCTCACCTCAGTCTCCCAAGGCACGGGATTACAGGCTGAGCCACCGAGCCCGGTCTTTTTTTTTTGAGTTGGAGTCTCACTCCATCACCCAGACTGGAGGGCAGTGGCACACTCACGGTCACCCCAGAGTCGACCTGCTGGGCTTAGGAGATCCTTCTGCCTCAGCCTTCCAAGTACCCAGAACTATAGGCGTGCACTATATGCGCAGCTAATTTTTTGATTTATTGTAGAGGTGAGGTCTTGCTAAGTTGCCCAGGCTGTTCTCAAACCTGTGGTGTCAAGCAATCCCCTCACCTAGGCCTCCCAAAGTGCTGGAATGACAGGCTTGAGCCACCGTGCTTGGCCAATTGACAATTTTCATGATTCTTTCTGCTCCAAACTGTAGGTTCCTTAGAGGCAGGGCATGTTTCTTTCCCATAAATAGAGTATGAGGCCAGGCGCAGTGGCTCACACCTATAATCCCAGCACTTTGGTAGGCCGAGGTGAGAGGATTGCCTGAGCCCATGGGTTGGAGACCAGCCTGGGCAACTTGGCAAGACCTCGTCTCTACAGTAAATAAAAAAAATTAGCCAGGCATGGTGGCGCATGCTTGTAGTTCCAGTCACTTGGAAGGCTGAGGCAGGTGGAGGCAGCGGTGACCGTGAGCATGCCACTGCACTCCAGCCTGGCTGACATTGTGAGACTCCAATTCAAAAAAAAAAACAACAATGTGGTTTAGTGGTCAAGGGAGCAAGGTTTGGAGTCAGACAGCCTGGGCCCAAATTCTGGCTCTACAATTGATTAGGCATCTTCTCTTGGGTGAGCGCTCAACTCTTATGAGTCTCAATTGGCTTAACTGTAAAATGAGTTAACAATGTTTTAACTATAGGGAAGTTTTGAGAATGAAGTGAACATGTATATATCTCACAATTAGAATGGTACCTGATGTATAAAGTAGTAAGTATTAAATCAACCTAGCTATTATTATTTGAAACAAAGCCGTCATAAACTGTGACACTTGGACATAATGTCTATTATCTTGCATATTTTTAAATACATTCCTCTACCATCTCCCTCCTTCCCATTCTCCTTCTCTTCATTCTCTTCTTTTTATTTTTTGTCTCCTTCCTTCCATTTTTGTTTCCTCCTTCCTTCCTTTTCTCCCTCCCTCCCTATTTTCCACTTGCCCTGTATTCCTCCATCTTCCTTTCTTTTCTTTTTCCCTTCTTTATTCCTTGGTCTTTGGCCTGCCACTGGTCCTCACAGAGCAACTGGGCTCCTTTGGGGACCCTTGGAATTGAAAATTCTGGTGAGTTCCCAACTCTTCTGCCTGAAGCCTCTGCAGTGGAGGCTCCTGGGGGAAGAAGGGGTGAAGGATGAGAGCCAGAGAGGCGGTGTGAACAACTGAGACCCGGGAGATAGGTACTGACCAGACAGGGTGGAGGGGGAAGGCGAGGGCAGGGGAGAGAGACACAGAAAGACATGGGGCAGGGCAGTCCCTCTGGGGGAGGCAGAGGCAGAATGGGCTGCTTGCACCCACAATTCCCTCTCTCTAGACTCTTTCCAGACAATAGAATAGGGTAACAAGGCATAACTACAGCAGGAAAAAACAAAAACAAAAAACAGGAAAAACATCGACTTTCATTTTACAGTAAGGGCTTCTCTGCCAAGCTTCAGCTGCCTAAATCATCTGTGTTCACCCGTTCTGGAGACAGGATCTCGGGCTTTGAATCTGGACTCCCAGTCTGGCTCTTCCGCTTTTCTGATGTATGGCTAAAGGTAAGTCACAGAGAGACTGAAAGGGACCCAAGTGTCCTTATCTGTGGAACGGGGCTCTACCTTTCCCAGGGAGGGAGGGACTGTGTAGATAAAATAAGGCAGTGTTTGGATATGCATTGGAAAGTATCCCAGATGGGCAAGAACCTTTATCATTATGCTGGCAGCCTAGAGGGCCAGGTGGCAAAAGCCTGTCTGTCCTTCAGCAAGAGCCTCCAAGAACCTTCTAGAGTTGGACATCTCCTAGGACCATGAGCAGGCTGGGCTCCCCTCCTGGAACTGCATTCCAATGTGAAATTGGCTGGGGGGAGGAGTGGAGGTGGAACTTTCTGAGGAAGGGCCAGTGTCCTTCTGTGGGGCCTGAGGAGACAGCACCACCTTTTCTTCCCTCCCTTACCCGGCATGACCCCTCTTCTGGGGAGGGGCAGGAATGAACAGCTGTTTTGGAATTTGATGACAGTCCCAAGTGAAGCCACCAGCAGAGTTCAGATAGTCCTCGAATGGAAACCAGGGCCAGCAAGGAAGGAGAAGAGGGATCTCCCAGTGGGCTCAGGCCTTGCAGAGGGACCTAAGACAGACAAGGGAGCAACTGTTCTGGGTTTCAGTGAGACTCTGAGAAGCCAGGACTTTCAGCCACTTTCCCTGGGCGAACAGGGTGTCTTGGGCCTTGACAATCAGGACTCTTAAAAGCTGGATGCTTTTAGGGAATAAAAAAAGGGAGTTAAAAGCAAGAGGCTGGGTGAGGTGGCTCAGGTCTGTAATTCCAGCACTTTGAGAGGTCAAGGTGGGAGGACTACTTGAGGTCAGGAGTTCTAGACCATCCTGGCCACCATAGTGACACCCTTTCTTAAAAAAAAAAAGTAAAAATTAAAAAAAATAAAAAGAAACAATGAAAGGTCTTTTTCTTCTCTCTTCCTCCGCTCATTCCTTTTCCTGAGCTCAGTCGGCAGGTCTTGGTTTCTGCTAACATGACTGTTTTTCATAAACATGAAAACTACCTCCTTCTTCCTCAGATAGGCTATCATTCTTTATTCTTATCCTTTTGTTTTAAAACATTTTTATTAGTCTTTTTTCTTAAAACTTTTAACAGCTGTTTATAAAAACACAACAAATACACAACACGAAACAAAACTCGGTAAAAACAACTCCCTATATGGTACATATACTCAGATGGTGTGATATATTTATATAATAAAAGATGAAAATAGTCACTTTCCATAATAAAAATAAGTTCTATTTCTCGTTTATTTTACAATATACTTAATATTCTCTTCTTCTTCGGCTTCCTCTCCAGCTTCCTCTCCTTCGCTCCGGATCTCCAGGGGGTCCCGTGACATCCCAACCCCGCCGAGCTCCAGTCCAGGCGGCGGGTGGGCGGGGCTTATGCGCACGCGCGGCAGCCGCACTCCAAGTGTCTCTCTACCTCCTCCATGAACGAGGCGCCGTCGGTGCACTGGAACACGTATTTCCGCCGCTTGCTGCGGGTGGGCTGGCAGCACTGGGGCCCGCAGCCCCCGCGACATTCCATCATGGGCACCTTGGAGGCCGTGGCACACGAGGCGTAGCCTTTCTGGCGGCGGATCACCTCTCGGACTACCTCCCCCAGGCATGGATTCTCTGCGGAGGGCAGAAGAGGTGGGTCAGAGCCCTGGAGTGTCGCTGGCCAGCAGGACCACGAGCGGTTCCCAGGCGGGCTGTTCTCAAACTCTTGTGAAGACTGTAAGAACTTATTCATCCACTCAGCTGTCCATCCATCCCCTCACCCCCCCATCACCCCATTCATCTAATTAGTTCACTTTTTTTTTTTTTTTCTTTTTGAGTTGGAATCTCATTCTGTTGCCCAGGCTGGAGTGCAGTGGAATGATCACAGTTCACAGCAGCCTTGACCTCCTGGCCTCAGGCAATCCTTCTACCTCAGCTTCCTGAACAGCTGGGACTACAAGTGCATGCTATCACACCTGGCTAACTTTTTGCTATTGGGTAGAGACACGATCTTGCTATGTTGCCTAGGCTGGCCTCAAACTCCTGGGTTCAAGCAATCCTCTTGCATTTTTTTTTTTTTTTTGAGTCAGAGTCTCACTCTGTCGCCAGGCTGGATTGCAGTGGCACGCTCATGGCCACCGCAGCCTCGACCTACTGGGCTCAGGTGATCTTTCCGCCTTAGTCTTCCAAGAAGCTGGAACCACAGGCATGTGCCACTACACTGGTTGACTTTTTGATGTATTGTCATGTTGCTCAGGCTGGTCTCAAACCCCTGAGCTCTGGCAATCCTCTTGCCTCTGCCTCCCAAAGTACTGGGATTATAGGCTTGAGCCACCGTGCCTGGCCCCAGACAAGTTTTAATTGCCATACACATGCTTCAAAATGAAATTAAATGCCAAGATTCAAAAACCAGGAGATTTTGCCTAGGAACTTGCATTTCTGGCTTCTCTGAAAACCAGGTCCAGCAAAGCTGAGCCTGTACCCCTGTGTTGCAATGATGGGCTGAAGCTGAGTGCTTTAGGTGGGGTTAGGAGATCTCAAGTTTGCCCCAGTTGCCACCCTTGGTCTAGACACTAATTATATAATTATTTAAGTGAATATGTTTGTAATGAGGAGCTGAGTTAGATGCTGCATAGGAAAGGAGGGTATTCATACAAAAACATGCAGCAAAGGCACTGGCATGGCCCGTGGGTAGGGAGGCTTCTCTGGGTAGGGATGCTAGAATTGAGGTCTGAATAAGAAGAAAGGGTTTTTGAGGCAAAGAGGCTTTGGGGAAGAACTTTTCTAGAAGTCCTAGAAATAACTGGATCTGCTTGAATCGATCTGCTTGAATACTCTGGACTCTCACCTAACTTTTCATTCCCACCCCTCTACCTTCCTCACTATGCTAGGAGAACTCCAGAGAGAGACACTGAGAAAGTGAGTCATGGACTCAGGGCCAGGAGTCCCGGCTACATGGCCTTGGAAAATTGCTTGTCATCTCTGAGCTTCAGTTTCCATGGCTTGAGCCCAGGAGTTGGAGATTACAATGAGCTCTGATGGCCACTGCACTCCAGCCTGCTAGGAGGAAGGGCAAGACCCTGCCTATTTAAAAATAAAATAAAAAGATAAAATGAAAAGCACAGAAAATGATCCTCAGTGGACCTCTTTGGTGGAGGAAACACGGGCAGCCCAAGTGGTTCTTTTGTCCCTTCCCAGCCATTGCACCTTGCTGTGCCATACCTTCAAAATTAACTCATACCTTAGCCACACAAGGGGTGGGGAGGGCCAGCCTGAGGCCTGATGAGCACCACTGACATCACCTGGGAGTCAAATAAAATGTACTCTCAGGTGCCCCCAGGCCTTATGAGTCAGAACCTGCTTTTTTTTTTTTTTTTTTTTTTGAGTCAGGGTCTCACTATCACCCAAGGATGGAGTGCAGTGGCACAATCACAGTTCAGCACGGCTTCAACCTCATGGGCGGGGGGTGTCACTAAGTTCTTGAACTGACCTCAAGCCAGTCTCTAGCCTTAGTCTCCCGAAGCACTGGGATCACAGGCATGGGCCACTGAGCCCAGCCCCATTTCATCTCATCCTGCAAGTCATTAAACACTCACTTATGAAATGTCAGAAGTGCATACTTAAGAATCTTAACTTTGATCCTTTATTTACTATGACCTCACTTAATCCTCACAAAAAAACCCTATGCTGTAGATGCTATGAGGAACTGTGAACCAGAGAGGTAAAGTGTGCTCCTCAAGGTCACACAGGTTCTAAATGACAGGGTTGGCCACCCTCATCATGACAACAATATTGCTTCTGACTTTTAAGAATCTTAACCTGAATGTTTCATGAAATTAGCTTATGATATAGTTCAGCTACCAAACTCTTAGCACTGGGCCAGATGCCAAATACTTTATATCTCTTTTTACTTTTATTTTTGAGTCGGGGTCTCTCTCCTGCCCAGGCTGGAGTGTAGTGGCACGATCATGGCTTACTGCAGCCTTGACCTCCTAGGCTCAGGCGATCCTCCTTCCTCAGCCTCCTGGGTAGCTGGGACTGCAAAAACATGCCACCACACCCAGCTGTTTACATCTCTGAACTCTTGCCAACAACCCTGTAAGGCGGGATGGTAGCCAGCCTCCACATGGCCCTCAGTGACCCTCACCTCTTGGCCTTCTGGTCCTGAAGTCCTCCACATGGTCGTCTCCCTCAATGAATGCACTTGATCCATGCAATCAATAAGGTACTGTGGTTTCCTCCTTGCTCTCTCTTGGACTCTTTACTCTGGGGCAAGCCAGCTTCCCTGGCGTGAGGACCCTTGAATAGCTCGTGGAGCGACTCACACAGGGCTGAACTGAGGCCTCCTACCAACAACCAGCTCCACGGGAGGTTGCCATATTGGAAGCAGATCCTGCTGCCTCAGGCTAGCCTGTAGATAACCACAGCCTTTGCTATGTGAATGCAACCTTGAGAGATTTTAGCTAAGTTCTTTCTACATTTCCAACCCGCAGAAAAGGTGTGGAATAAAAAGCATTTACTGTGGCTCCAGCTGCTGTGTTTTGGGCTAACTTGTTTTGCAGCAATAGACAACCCACACAGGAAGGAACAGTTTTGCCCCCGTTTTCAGGGTGAGGGAAATGAGGCTCAGAAAGTGAACCAAGGTCATGCCGCCTCTAAGTGGCACAGGCAGAGCTGGAATTAAAACAGTCTGGACTTGGAGTCCAGCTCTGCTCCCCCTCCCTCCCAGACCCCCCTTGCATGAGCATGGGAGACCTACCTTGTTGACAGTAGTCTCCACTAAAGCCAGGCTGGCACAGGCAGTAGGGCTCCCCTTGGCCTGAGATGTGACACTGCCCATGGTGGCACTTGAAGGCTGAGCAGGCATTGGCGGAGTCATTCTTGCGGTCACACAAGGCCCCTCCATGGCCCTCGGCACACTTGCACACGTACGAGGTCCCGGTGGCCACGCATGTTCCGTGGCTGCAGCTGCAGGAAGAGGGGAAGATGAGAAGGGGACCAGACCTGAGTCAGTGCTACTGGGAGCTTCCTCTGTCCACCCCAGCCAGGGACCAAGCTTGGGCCAGGGCACTCTGAGCTGTGGGACCTAGGGCTGAGTACAGCCCTAGCAGCCTCCTCCATGCCCGGGGCTGTCTTCTGCCAGCCCGCGTGGCCGGGCATTTCTCTTTTTCTTTTTTGAGTCAGAGTCTCACTCTGTCACCCAGGCTGGAGGGCAGTGGCACACTCACGGCCACTGCAGCCTTGACCTCTGCTGGGCTCAGGGAATCCTTCAGCCTCAGACTTCCAAGTAGCTGGAACTACAGACACATGCCACCATGCCTGGCTAATTTTTTGATTTATTATAGACATGAGGTCTCATCAAGATGCCTGGGCTGGTCTCGAACCCATGGGCTTAGGCAATCCTCTCACCTCAGCCACCCAAAGTGCTGGGATTATAGATGTGAGCCACCATGCCTGGCCTTCCTTTCTTTTTTAATAGAGACAGGGTCTTACTATGTTGCCCAGGCTCATCTCAAAACTTTTGTTTTCAAGTAATCCTCCCACCCAGCCCCCCAAAGTGCTGGAATTACAGGCATGAGCCACTGCATCCAGCCACGTCTCTCTTTTCTTAAGTGGCCCGGTGGCCAAGCAGTGGGAAGTTTGTGAGCATCACCCAATGCCCACTGCCAGCTGTGGCCAGGACAGAGGCTGGCTTGCTGACTGTTTTACATGCAGACACCAGAACTCTCGTAGCCAAGTGGCAAATCATTGCTTGGAAGAATCTTAGCATTCTGTAAACATTTTAACTGCTTTAACATCTTAAATGCTAACACAAACATTATTATTAATACTACCATGACCACAGCCAGCCCACTACTACCAGCAGGTACCACTGGCTCTGGGCCCAAGCATCGTGTAAAGTAAGTTATAACAAGTATGGTTCTTTGTTTCCAAAACAGCCCCTCCTCTGCCAGGAGATAGCCGTAGCCACATCTTATCAATTGAAAAGTGAATGGTGGGTTCGAGACCCGCCTGGGCAGTGAGACCTCATCTCTACAATAAAATAAAAAAATCAGCCGGGCGTGGTAGTGCGTGCCTGTAATTCCGGCTACTTGGAAAGCTGAGGCGGAAGGATTGCCGGAGCCCAGCAGGTCGAGGCTGTGGTGGCCGGGAGTGGCCACTGCACTCCAGTCTGGGCGAAAGAGTGAGACTCCAACTCAAAAAAAAAAAAAAAAGAAAAAAGAAAAGTGGATGGTAATGCCCATATCCTTTCCCTTTTTTTTTTTAGATTGGAAAATATAGCTTATTTAGAAAGTAAATGAGAGAGAGTGAGAGAAGAATAAGAATAAGAGCAGGCCAGGTGTGGTGGCTTACACCTATAATCCCAGCACTTTGGGGGGCCGAGGTGAGAGGATTCCCTTAGCCTACAGGTTTGAGACCAGCCTGGGCAACTTGGCAAGACCTCATTTCTATAACAAATCAAAAAAATTAGCTGGGTGTGGTGGCATGTGCCTGTAGTTCCAGCTACTTGGAAGACTGAGGTGGAAGGATCGCCTGAGCCCAGCAGGTCGAGGCTGCAGTGGCTGTGAGCATGCCATTGCCCTCCAGCTTGGGCAACAGAGTGAGACTCCAACTCAAAAAAAAAAAAAAAAAAGAGTGGAGACAAGGAGATTCACCTTCCCAAGGTGAGCCCCCATGCTGCCTCTGTGGGAATCAGCAAAAGGCACCCCCTTGGGCAGCCACAGCCCATGGGCACATAGCTTGGAAGTGGAACCGGGGTGGATTTCAGCCCCAGCAAGTGTGTACAACCATGCACCATCAAGTCACGTTTAATCATGAAGTCACCTATTCATTCAACAATTTTTTTTAGTTGGAGTCTCACACTGCCACCCAGACTGGAGTGCAGTGGCACGATCACAGCTCACCACAGCCTTGACCTCCTGGGCTCGGGAATCCTTCCACCTAGCCTCCCAAGTGGCTGGGACTATAGGCGCACTCCACCACAACCAGATAATTTTTTCTTATATATTTTTTTATATTCACTGTGGCTCCGCGTGGGTTCTGAAGGTCGCTCGGCAGAGGCAAGCGTTTTGAGCAGGGCTCTCTCCTGCGGGTGCCTCCGAGCAAGACCTGCTGCTTGGACATGTGAGCTCAGCCTTGTGATCGCTCAAGCAGTCACACACAAATCCTATCTGCAGTCTGGCCACATTCCCTGGAGCACCAGGACCTCTCGGGTGTGGCAGCGACCGAGGCCACGCTGGGAGAGTGAGGGGGTGGCCCGGGGCTCTCGAAACACTGACCTGTGGCCAAGGCAGGGGTCTCGGGCCTCTTGGTCGCACAGCGGGCCGGTCCAGCCCGGGTGGCACTCGCATACCACGCTGTCTTTCTCCACAGAGCGGCACAGGCCGTGCTTGCATACGGTGCAGGACTTGCAGCCCGGTGAGACCCCCAGGGCCTGCGGTGGGAGCGCCTTGAAGTCCTGCAGCTCGTTGTTGATGCGCACCTCGTGGATGCAGCCGTGGAAGCCGCCCAGCGGCCGGTCCGTGCCCTGGCGCAGGGCAGAGAGGCCCGTGGAGGTGGGGATGCCTGCGGGAGGGGAGCCGAGACAGTGCCTGATGGCCCTCCCTGCTCCCCTGCCTGCCCGGCTGAAGGTGCTTATCACGTGTTTTTTTACACACAGCCCCATGAGAGCCATTGGCCCAGGGGCTGCCAAACTGGTGACTGTTTCCCCTTTTGGGCGTTGACCTTAATCTCAAACTTGTTCTTCTACCTTCATCAGCGGAACTTTGCAGCGTTCGGAGGTAGCCAAGCGGGTGGACTGTGACCTGAAGCCACAGACCCAGATTCCATCTCCTGCCATCCCTTACCCCTCCACATTTGGTCTTCACACGCCTCACCCCCAACTTGTGGTTCCCAGAAGAAAGTAAATGAGAGAAGTCCCTCCAGATGTGTCCAAAGTTCTCTTTTCCCTGTGGCCTGGCTAATGCCTATTCACCCTTTTAGGGATCAGCTTGGTTGTTACTTCCTCCAGGAAGCCTTCCCTGGTTGGCCTTGGCAGTAGGTGCCTAGGTGAAGGCTGGGGCATCCTTGGCAATAGGACTGGGTGGTGGGAAGAGGAGAGGGCGGGGTGGCAGGGAGGAGGGCATACCTCCAAGGTAGAGGGGGCTGTTGATGCCCACTGCTGGCTGCTTCTGGAGCTTCCCCAGGCTCTTAGGGACGCCTTTGTCCACCACCAGGTTCAAGGTCTGGTTTAACATCACCAGCTCCACGCTGTGAAACTGCCCATCATTCACTGTCTCCACACTGGGCAGGAGAGAAGTAGAGAGAGCAGAGTTCACTAAGTGCTTTCCGGGGCTAGCCCTGGGCTTTGGACCTGACCTGCAGAACTTAGAAATAACTTCAAACTTCCATAAGTTACAAAAATAAAAACAGTACAGGAAATACTACCCACATTCTCCCATTACCCTCATTTTCCGTGTCACGCTTGTAATCCCAGCACTTTGGGAGGTGGAGGTGAGAGGACCTCTTGAGACCAGGGGTTTGAGACCAGCCTGGGCAAATTGGTGAGACTTCATCTCTACAATAAATCAAAAAATTAGCCAGGCTTGGTGGTGCATGCCTATAGTTCCAGCTACTTGGAAGGCTGAGGTGGAAGGATTACCTAAGCCCAGCAGGTCAAGGCTGCAGTAGCCGTGATTGTGAGACTTCTACTCACAAGAAAAAAAAAAGAAAGAAAGAAAAGGCTGGGCACGGTGGCTCAAGCCTGTAACCCCAGCACTTTGGGAGGCTGAGGTGAGGGGATTGCCTGAGCTCAGGGGTTCGAGACCAGCCTAGACAACTTGGTGAGACCTCATCTCTACAGTAAATCAAAAAATTAGCCGGGTATGGTAGCGCATGCCTGTAGCTACTAGGAAGGCTGAGACGCTGGGGTGGTTGTATGTGCCACTGCCTTCAAGTCTGGGCAACAGAATGAGACTCCCACTAAAAAACAAAACAAAACAGAAGAAACGGAAGCTCAGGTTAAGTCATTTACCCAAGGCCCCACAGCTTATGAGTGATAGAGCAGGGATTTGAACAGAGCTACAGGTTAAGTCCACCCAATGCGAAAATTCAAAATCCCAAATGCCCCCACATCCTAAACTTCTTGAGCACCAACATGAACACCCGAGCACCAACATACTCATGGGAGCATCCTGGATTTCAGATTTTTGGATCAGGGATGCTGTGCAATTAGTTTAAGATAAAATAAAAAAATCTGTACTCCAGGACACCTTGGGTCCCAAATGTTTCGGATAAGGGATCCTCCCCCTGAACGTTCCCTTCCCTGGGCTGCCTCTGACAGGACCACAGCCGCTCACTGGGGGCTTAGCTGTGTCCAGACATCCTGCTAATCATTTATTTGAACCTCACGATGATTCTACGAAGCAGGTGCCGGGCATTCCATTTCAGATAACGACACTGAGGCCCAGAGAAGTTAAGTGATTTGTCTGAGGTCATTCAGCTACAAGCCAGAGTCAAAATTTGTAGGTGGAACCTGTGACTCTAAAGTTCTGCCTTTTTCAGTCCTCTGCCCTTAAAAGGGGCGGGAAAGGAACAGTGGTCAGTGGTGGGAGGTGATGGGATGTGACGCATACTTCCTTCTCCACAGAGGAAAATGGCTGTCTGAGGAGCTGGCCGAACTCCATCCCACCTGCTCAGGGGTGGGCTCCCTCTCCTGGTTATTTCCCAGGAGACTCTCATCAGGGAGGTGGGCCTAATGACCCAGGCAGGCAGGGGCAGGTCCAGTGACTGACTCCGATTAAGGCATTTCTTTCTTTTTTTTTTTTTTTGAGTTGGAGCCTCACTCTGTCACCCAGACTGGAGTCAGTGGCCGCTCCCGGCCACCGCAGCCTCGACCTGCTGGGCTCTGGCGATTCCTCCGCCTCAGCGTTCCAAGTAGCTGGAACTACAGGCACGCGCTACCATGCCCGGCTCATTTTGATTTATTGTAGAGATGAGGTCTTGCCAAGTTGCCCAGGCAAGTCTCGAACCCGCGGGCTCAGGCAATCCACTTACCTCAGCCTCCCAAAGGTGCGGGATTACAGGCTGAGCCACCGAGCAGCCTGTAATCCCGCGCAGCATTTCAGCAGCCAAAGAGGCAAAGGAACTGCTTGGGAGAAGACAGGCTGCGTCGGGGTGTAGTGGACAAAGCAGAGACAATTCTAGCCCCTTACTGCTGGCTGAGACCGTGGGAACAGAGCCCCAGGTCTCAGTTTCCTCATCTGTAAAGGGGGGAGAATAGCCTCCCAGAATTGTCATAATGGTCAGATCAGAGAAGGTACGTGCAATGCTTTGTTGCCGAGGTGGACGATCACTTGAGCCCAGGTGTTCAACTCTAGCCTGGGCAACATAGTGAGACCCTGTCTCTCTCTCTCTTTTTGAGTCACAGTCTCACTGTCACCCAGACTGGACTGCAGTGGCATGATCACGGCTCACTGCAGCCTCAACCTCATGGGTTCAGGTGATCCTTCCGCCTCAGTCTCCTCAGTAGCTGGGACTACAGGCATGCACCACCACACCCAATTCATTTTTTAAAAAAAAATTTTGTAGAGACAAGGTCTTGCTATGCTACCCAGGCAGGTCTTGAACTCTTGGGCTCAAGTGATCCTCCCACCTTGGCCTCCCAAAGTGCTGGGATTACAGACATGAGCCACTGTGACTGGCCCATCTCTTAAAAACAGAAGGTTCTTTGTAGATTAAATTACTGGGAAAATGCAGGCAATTATTGTTATTTAGAAGATTAATATCGATAACAAGAACCAACCATTGCTTGAAAAACTAGTGATCCCTACTTTAGTGCTCATACCCAGGAGAAAAGGAAAAGGGAGCCATGCAGGAGCCTGGGACCCAGTCAATCCATCAGGAAACCTTTCATATTTATTCACCTACCCACCCATTCACCCGTCCACCCAACTATCCATCCCATTGCCTACCCACTCATTCACCCATCCATCCACCCATCCATCCGACTACCTATCTTACTCTCCACGCATCCATCCTCTACCTACCCACCTACCCTTCCTCCCTTCCTCCCTTCCTTCCTTCCTTCCTTCCTTCCTTCCTTCCTTCCTTCCTTCCTTCCTTCCCTCCCTCCCTCTCTCCCCTTAGCCATCCATCCTCCATCTACCCACTCAGAGTGTCTGCCATGGGCCACATTGTTCCCAGTGCTGGAGATCAGTGGCCAACAGGACAGAGAGGGCACCTGCACTCGCAAGGCTCATTCTCCACTTTCCTTAGCCTTTCCTCGAAGTCAAATGACCAGCTTATCGATGTAAGGGCTCGCCAAGCAATAGGGCCGTGGGGAGTGGAGTGGTGGGGAAGAGATCTGGGGATCTGGTTTTGTCATGGGGAGCCAAGAAGCCCTTGAAGGTAGGGCCATTTCTACTTCAGAAGCCTCCAGAGTTAGCCAGGTGTAATGGCTCATGCCTGTAGTCCTAGCGCTTTGGGAGGCTGGGGAGGGAGGGTTGTCTGAGCCCAGGAGTTCAAGGCTGCAGTGAGTTATGATTGTACCACTGCACTCCAGCCCTGGGCGACAGAGGGAGACGCAGTCTAAAAAATCGGAAAACGAAACAAGCCTGGCGCTAAGGGCAAGGCAGAGACCCGTGGTCCCGCAGAGGAGCCTTTAGGTGGGAGAGAGGGCAAGGCTGTGTGCAGAGAATATCAACTTGTGACCTTGAGCCCTCACAGGGTTACCTAACCACACATGCGAGACTATGCAGACACATCCCCCAACCCTCCTGTGAATGGTTCTGAATGCAGATAAGCTCCTGGCCCGGAGGTATGTGAGTGGAGGTGGGCAGCCTCCTGTCATGGAGGAGCAGTCAAGAGGTCGCAGCTCTGGGTGGTCTCAGCCTTCCCTCCCAGCATGAAGATGCAGGAAGCTGGGGCGGCTATTTTCCCATGATAGACACACTCAGACACAGTGAATACACACCACTAGCTCCTTCCTGGTGGCTGGCTTCAAGCCTGTTTGCTCCCCAGTTTCCTGCTATCCGTGGCCAACTCAGGCCCTAAGGCAAAGGGCACCTGGCCGGGAGACAGTGGTTTGGCAGAAGCCACAGCAGAGAGGACTGTGCAGTCATTGGTGCCGCCTGCCCTAGACAAAGGGCTGGGCTCTGCAGTGCCTCATCGCCTGGCTCCCAGAGGGCTTTGCTTAATACCCTGGGACAGTCCTAGGAAGGCCTCCGCCTCCAGGTATAAAGCTGCAGCTAGTTCATGCTTAGGGGTGAGAAATCTGGTATTATATTGGGTAATTACACTGGGTGTCCCAGTTGAGGGACCCTGGGCAAGTCATATTACTTCTGTAAGCCCTAGCTTATGCTTCTCTATAATGGGCTTTGTACTCATTTTACACCGGGTTTATTATAAATTAATTGATTTTTTTTTTGAGTGGGAGTCTCACTCTGTCGTCCATCCAGGAGTGCAGTGGCATGATCATGGCTAACAGCAGCCTTGACCTCCTGGGCTCCAGATCCTTCCACATAAGCCTCCAGAGTAGCTGGGAATACAGGCATGTGCCACCATGCCTGACTAGTTTTTTGATTTTTTGTAGAGATGAGGTCTCAGTTTGCTGCCTAGGCTGGTCTCAAACCCCTGAACTCAAGTGATCCTCCTGCCTCAGCCTCCTGAGTAGCTGGGACTACAGATGTGCAACTTTTTTCTCTTTTTTTGTAGAAACAAAGTCTCATTATATTGCCCAGGCTGGACTTGGACTCCTGGGATCAAGCAATCCTATGGCCTTGGCCTCCCACAGTGCTGGGATTACAGGTGTGAGCCACTGCACCCGCCCACACTGGGTTTTAATGGGCAATGCATGGCCCCTCGTACCTCACAAATGCTCAGTGAAAGGGGAAACTAGCCTCCTTGACCTTGGCTAGCATGAGCCAAAGGTGCAGGGCCTGGGTGGGTGTCGGTTATGGGTCCTAGAAGCGCCTACCTACTCATTTCTCAGCCATCCAGGGCTTTGAGTTTCTGTACACCTCCACTGACTTATTACCGTCTCTGAGGAGGACATTCTTGTGAGCCCTGTCTCAGAGAAGGAACCTAGTAACTTGATGGAGACCACACTGCTAGCAAGTGTTGGAGTTGAGGTTCACTGTCAGGATGGATTCCAAATCCAAGCCTCCCATGAGGTTGCCTATGCCAATAGGTACTCATGGGTTACCAGGCCGCCCCTTAACCAGGATCTCTAAGAAATGATGTCTAAAGCCAGTGTTTTCCAAACTGCAGGTTCCTGGAGGTTTGGGGAGGGCAGTGTTGGAAGGCTCTGATTTTTTGTTACCATTAGCCGTAAGTCAGGATGGCTCTATTTCTACTTGTATTCCCCCCTACATCCCTCAAATCTTGGCCTTTGAACCAGACGTGATGGTTCATGCCTATAATCCCAGCAATTTGAGAGGCCAAAGTGGGAGGATCACTTGAGGCCAGGAGTTTCAGACCAGCCTGTGCAACATAGCAAGACCCTGTCTCTACAAATAAATAAAAAAATTTTAAAAATTAGCTGAGAGTGGTGGTGCAAGCCTGGAGTCCCAACTCCTTGGGAGGCTGAGGTGGAAGGATTGCCTGAGTCCAGGAGGTTGAGGCTGTGGTGAGCCATGGTCGCAACACTGAACTCCATCCTTTATTTTATTTTTAAATCTTGGCCTTTGAAGTAAGATATCAATGGAAAAATGGCTCCATTGCTACAAAAGAAGAGGAAAAAATGGAAAAAACCAAAAAACCCAATCTAATGTTCACTCTAAAAGAAACGTTCATACAGTGGTCCCAGTAATTAGCCTCCTGTAGAGAGATTTAGGAATTTCAAGAGAGAGAAAGGGGCTCCGTGTCTTCCTTATCGGCCACTGAGTCAGATGGCGCCAAAAATGTCAAGTCAGAGGTGGAGAGCTTCGGAGGTGTCAGAGGGGGACTGGGAGCCTCCTGTCTGGGGCTGGTATGACCACACATGTTGGCCAGAGAGGCCAAAATCAATCTTTTTGAGTTGGGGATCTCACTGTGTCTCCCAGGCTGGAGCGCAGTGATGGGATAACAACTCACCATAGCCTTGACCTCCTAGGCTCAGGCAATCCTTCCACCTCAATCTCCCAAGTAGCTGGGACTACAGGCATGCACCACCACCCCTGGCTAATTTTTATTTTGTGTAGAGACAAGGTCTTGCTATGTTGCCCAGGCTGGTCTCGAACTCCTGGGCTCAAGCAATCCTCTCCCCTTGGCCTCCCAAAGTGCTGGAATTACAGGCATGAGTCACCGTGCCCAGCTGCTTTTATTTATGTTTTGTTGTTTTTTTGAGTTGGAGTCTCATTCTGTTGCCCAGGCTGGAGTGCATGGCACCCTCATGGCCACCGCAGCCTCAACCTGCTGGGTTCAGACAATCCTTCCACCTCAGCCTTTCAAGTAGCTGGAACTACAGGCATGCGCCACCACACTTGGCTGGCTAATTTTTTTTTATTATTATTTTATTGTAGAGATGAGGTCTCACCAAGTTGCCAGGGTTGGTCTTGAACCCGTGAACTCAGGCAATCCTCTCATCTCAGCCTCCCAAAGTGCTGGGATTATAGACGTGAGCCGCAGCGCCAGACCCTCTTTTATTTTTAATAACAATGGTGGCAGTGTGTTGATCCCTTAGGAGGGCCATGTATCCTGCTACCTATTGTCCACTCAATAAACCCTGACAGCCCCCAGGTGGGAGGCATAAAGTTTTTCCATTTTAGAAATAAGCGACCTAAGGCTCATTGGCTTAAAGCGCCCACCCCAAAGTCTTAAAGTGGAAGTGGTGGAGGCAGGGCTTAAACCCAAGTCTCCCACGCCACGGGACCCCACGCCCCTGAGGGAGGAAGGGCGCTCTCACCGGGATGCTGAGTTGTGCCCACTAGGTGGCGGTAGAGCCTCACAGGAACAAGGAGCGCCTGGGATTTCAGTGGGCGGCCGCCAAGACCTCCGCCGCTGCAGCCACGGAGCCCACGCTCGCCCGGCTCCGCCCCTTGTGCCCGGAGCCGGCACGTGGGAGAGCCGGTTTTGGTGGAAGCCTGACCCAGCTCTGCCACTCCCTGGGACTCTAGCATCAGGCTTCTCATCAGGCTCCAATGAGACAAAGCCCTTGGCGGTGGGTAGGATTGTGGCGATTAAGGCCCCGGGAGCATGCTCCGGTTAATCTCAGAAAGGGCGCCCACGTGGTGTTTTAAAATGGCCAACCTTTTAAAACAGATACTTCGCCGGGTGCTGTGACTCAAGCCCGTCATCACAGCACTTTGGGGGGCTGAGGCGAGAGGACTGCCTGAGCCCATGGGTTCGAGCCCAGTCTGGATAACTTGGCGAGACCTCATCTCTACAATAAATCAAAAAGTTCCAGCTACTTGGAAGGCTGCGGCAGAAGGATCGCCGGAGCCCAGCAGGTTGAGGCTGCAGTGGCTGGGAGCGGATAGAGTGAGACTCCAACTCGAAAAAACAAACAAAACGGTACATACTTCACATAGGGACCCTGACTTTCTACCTTCTCTTGATCATCTGCGTTCCCACATGGCGGCATCGACAGCAGCTGAGGTCAGCTGCCCTTTTGGATGGGGTCTGGCCCCTCCAGGCAGTCCCCACCGCTCCCTATTGCGACCCCAACCCGCCTTCCCCATGTCTGTGTCTCCTTGGCCACTTGGCCTTGCTGGCCAGTGAGGCTGCCCTCTGACAGATCTCGACACCGAGGAAGAGTGAAGTCTGTCCCCGTTCTGGGGTTAGACAGGGGCTCGTGTGGGCCTTTTTGTGTACTTGCCCTGAGCTCTGGAGTAGAACCTTGAAGTATCCCTGTCACCATCTGTGACTACAGCTGAACACATTCAGGCACGGACAGGACAGAGGCCATGGAGTCTGGGCTGTAGACCCCTGCTCGGACTGACTCACTGTGGGGCTGGCCAGTGGGCCTCCATGGGCCTCTATGGGCAGAAGACTGCAGGCTGCCAACCCCCCTGGTTAGAACAGCTTTGGCTGGCCGGGCTCAGTGGCTCAGCTTGTAATCCCACGCTTTGGGAGGCTGAGGTGAGTGAATTGCCTGAGCCTGCGGGTTCGAGACCCGCCTGGGCAACTTGGCAAGACCTCATTTCTACAATAAATCAAAAAAGTTAGCCGGGCCTGCTAGTGCACGCCTGAAGTTCCAGCTACTCGGAAGGCTGAGGCGGAAGGATTGCGGACCCCAGCAGGTCGAGGCTACAGTGACCGGGAGCGGCCACTGCCCTTCCAGTTAGGCAACAGAGTGAGACTCCAACTCAAAAAAAAAAAAAAAAAGAACAGCTTTGGTTGGATTCCCTGGCTCTGCCCCTGAGGCCCGGGTGGCCTTCCCAGGTGGCCAGAGGTCGCCATGGTGACGCTGAGGAGGGGATCTTGTTTTTGTGGTCAGCCCAGCTGTGGCCTGCAGGAGGCCCAGCCCCCAGTGCTGATGGTGCCTCCTTCTCCCTAGGGCATCTTCACTTCTCAGTGTTGGAAACGCTCCAGAAACATGACCTTTTCCTCCAGGAGGCATTCCCTGATCCTCCAAGCAAAAATATTTGCTACCAGCCTGGGTGACTTGGCGAGACCTCATCTCTACAATACATCAAAATATTAGCTGGGCATGGTGGCGCACACCTGTATTTCCAGCGACTTGGAAGGCTGAGGTGGAAGGATCGCCTACACCTAGCAGGTTGGGGCTGCGATGGCTGTGAGCGTGCCACTGTACTCTAGCCTGGGCAACAGAGTGAGACTTCAACTCAAAAAAAAAATTTGCTCCACTTTTGGTGCACCCACAGCATGACGCCATTGTCCCCAGTGGGAATTCGGGTTCTGCCGTGCAACTGTTGTGCCTTTATATATTGTGTCTCCTTCCCTGGGCCGTGTGTGTTTAATGGTGTCCCCTGCACCTAGCCCAGGGCCTGACCCAAACACGGGGACTGGTAGATGTTGAGTGAGTGAGTTGGGTGGGGAAGAGGACAGAGAGAGAGAGAGAAAGAGAGCGAGAGAGAAGGGGAGAGAGAAGGGGAAGGAGAGAGGGAGGGAGGGGAGAGAAGAGGAAGGGAGGGGGAGGAAGAGGGAGGGAGGGGAGGAGGGAGAGAGATAGAGAAGGGAAGGAGAAAAGGAGGGAGAGGAAGGGAGTGAGAAGGCAGGGGAGAGGGAGTTGGGGGAGGAGAGAGAGAGTACTCTACTGGGGCAGAAGCAGGACTGCCCAGAGAAAAGTACTTGGCCCTAAAACCATTTTTAACACAGGAACATGGGACTTCTGAGACTTGGGGGACTGTGAGTGAACACAGAGCACTAAAGATCTGTCCCAGGCTCGACTTGAAGATCCAGGCCAGGACTTCCTGGGCATCCCAGCGAGGTCCCTGTGACTACAACAGAGCCCGGTGTGTCCAGGGCCAGCTGCTCAATCTCCTGACTCCCCACAGGAACTGCCGGAGGATGGGGCTCCGGCTTCCCGCTCTTCCTCGGCACCGGTGGGCCACAACACTCCTACCACCCACACCACGCTTTCACCAGCCACCAGCCCCGGAGGCCACATCAGTGGAGGAGAGGCTAGCCTCTGCCCAGGGAAGGCCCCAGCTCAGGATGGCCCGGCTGCTTCTGGAAGCCTGACTTTTACCATCATGTCGACGTAAAACCTCAATTTGCCAAGCACTGCTTCAGGTGTTATTCCAACCCTCAACAACCACCCTAAGAGGTAGGTCCATCCAGATAGTACCCACAGTATGGTGGCGGGGAGGGGGCGCCGAGAAGCTGAGTCACTTGTTCAGACCTGAATCTGTGTGGCAGCAATGCTCCCATCTGGCTGCCCTGGCCCTGCCTCCTTGGCTGTCTGTCCTCTCCACTTGGCCCGGAACCATGGGCTTCAGGGACACAGAGGCCACTGGGGTGAGCGCCCTTTCCTGATGTCACTTGTACCTGACCGTGACCTAGCTGGCTTTTTTCTCTACCTGCCCTTCACCAGGCACCTTCTGCTCTGGTCAGCACCCTCTTTGTGACCCCTCATCTTGTCTCTGCTGCCCTCCCAGCGTGGCTAGCCCACCTGTTCTCTGCTGACACAAGTTCTTCCCTGTCCTCAAGACCCAACTCAGACGGCTCCATTTCTAGGTAGAAACTAGTGCTTTTCAGACTCACGCATCAGACTCATCTGCAAGATTTGTTAGGGCCAACCCCTGCCCCCCAGCTTCTGATTCAGTAGTGCTGGAATGGCGTCTGAAAATAAGCATTTCTACCCTGTTCCTGGGTGATGCTGGTGCGGCTGCTGGGGAGACCCCGCTTTGAGAACCACGGGTTTCAGGCAATGGGTTTCAAACTGAGTTTGTTGGAGGACTATCAGGGGCCACACTGACAGTGTGTGTGGAGGAGGGAACTTGGTGCCCTCCAATCCTGCAGTTTTGCTTCTATGTACGTATGTATGTATTTAGAGACAGGGTCTTGCTCTGTTGCCCAGGCTGGAGTGCAGTGGTGTGATCATAACTCACTGCAGCCTCAAACTCCTGGGCTCAAATAATCCTCCTACCTCCACCTCTTGTGTAGCTAAGACTAAAGGTGCACGCCGCTGAACCCAGCAAATTTAAAAAAATGTTTTGTAGGGCATTGCCATTGCTACTGCCATTGCCAGGGTATTGCCAGGCCATTGTGGCCATTGTCTTGCTAAGCTATGGTGTGGCCATGTGGTGTTTGAGTTATGGCCAGGCCATGTTTTCCTGGCTTTGGACCTCTCCCCTACTTGGGGAGGTGAATCTCCTCTGTCTCTTTCATTTACTTTCTAAATAATCCGTATTTTCTAATTGCACTTCCGTGCAATTCTTTGCATCTTTCATGCGGCACTGTGTTGCACACCAGACACCCTACACGCCCAGTGAGTCTGACCTAACATTCTGGAGTCCCTGCTAGAAATGTGACTCTAACAAGGAGGAACTTACTTCTGTTCCATTTTGCTATCGATTTCCTATATCCCAATAGCTTTTTTGTCCCTTATTTCCTGTGTTACTATCTTTTGTGCTTAGTTGATTTTTTATGGTTTGTTTTTTTTTTGAGTTGGAGTCTCACTCTGTCACCCAGACTGGAGTGCAGTGGCTGCTCTCGGCCACTGCAACCTCTACCTGCTGGGCTTCCGGCGGTCCTTCTGCTTCAGCCTTCCAAGTAGCTGGAACTACAGGCATGTGCTACCACGCCCGGCTAGATTTTTTATGGTGAAATGTTTAAATTTATTTCCTTTTGTGTATATTCTATATCTATTTTGTTACCATGGGGATTACATTTAGTCTCCTACATTATATACTCTAATTTTGATTTATACTAGCTTAATTTCAATAACATACAAAAATGCTGCTTCTCTGTCCCCACTCCTTTTCAAGTGTTGATGTCACAAAATTACTTCTTCACACATTGTGTCCAATACATAAAGTAATTTTTTTGCCTCTCTTTCCTTTTTATGTTTTTTTTTTTCTTCTTTATTTTAAAGATGTGGGGGGAGAAAAGAAAAAAAAATTCTTGTAAGCTGGGCATGGTGGCTCACGCCTATAATCCCAGCACTTTGGGAGGCTGAGGCAGGAGGATTGCTTGAGCCAGGAGTTTAAGGCCAGCCTAGGCAACATAGTGAGACTTTGTCTCTACAAAAAATAATTAAAAAAAAATTAGCCAACATAGAGGCTACATTCAAAACATGAGCAGGTTGGAAGCTGATGTAAGGTGGCACATCAAGTGACAGCACAGCTGTCACTCCCACTTCAGGGTGACTGCCGGAAAGTCTGGAGTTTAGGAAGTGCTGCCCTTCAGTCTGAAAGTCACACAAGGGACAGTCCTGCTTCCTCAGTGCTCTGGAATCTCTTCCCCTTGGGTTGCATGTTAATCACCCCCTGTTGTCTTTCTTAAACTAATAAAAGATTAGGATGACATTTTGAAAAGGGCACCTCATTAAGCAGCACTGTCCCTAATGCAGCGCCTGGTTCCACGCACAGCAGTCAGGCAGCCATTTGTCTTACGGTGACAAGGCGTCACCTCCCTCCATGGAGCCTGCCTTCCTCTCCTGCCTCTTCCTCCAATACTGCCCGCAACCCTGTGCGAGGAGGAAGTGCATGCATGTGTGTACATATGCATGTGTGCACGTGTGCATATCTGTGCATGTGTGTGCACGGTTGTGTGCGTGCTTGCAAATGTGTCCGTGTGTGTGCATGGTGGCGGCAGGACAAGACCCTGCAGTGGCATCTTCCCGCAGGGCTGGGAGGCAGATGGATTCAGGGGCCCGAGCAGTGGGTGGGGGAGGGGGGAAGTCCTTACCTGTACACCGTGGTCGGGGGGAGCTCAGGCTGTCGTAGACCAACCGCACATGGCCCTGGTACAGCTCCAGTGCCAGGGGGTCATTGTCCCCTTTGTAGAGGAGGATGCCGTTGTCCTTGTCAGTGGCCACCTGGAGAAAGTAGGCAGCACGTGTGGGTCAGGGTTCGCCTGAGGCCAGCCCTCCCTGCCCCCACCTCACAGAGTCCTTTGCAGGTGTTGGCTTCTGAACCATGTGGGGTGTGGCTTCATGTCCCTCTTTCTCCCTCAGTCTAGTCTGTAAGTCCCCAGAAGTCTGGGGCTTGGCTTATACTTCAGAAAAGGCTGATTGAGCGAACCATGTTGACTGAATTTTATTGAGACCTACTGTGCACTGCTGCTCATATATTCACGTATGTCAGGAGGCCCAAGTTCTCATCTATCTGATGCACATCGTGGTCCCGCCCAAGTTCCTGCTTCTCTCGGGGCCTCAGTCTCTCTGTATAAAGTGTAATCATAATGATTATTAACAAAACACTAGCCATTTTTTCCCTAGTTTCTTATATATGCCTGAGTAAAATGCATTTAATTCAATGTTTATGATGCACCAAGCACTGTACTAACAGCCATCTGGAGAATTTTTAAAAACACCAGTGCCTGGACACCTCAGGCCAAAGTACACAAGGATCTCTCAGGGGGTGAAGCCTAGGCACAGATAATTTTAAAAGTTCTCCAGGTGGCTTTAAAGTACCATCAGGCTGGGCGCAATGGCTCAAGACCTGTAATCCCAGCACTTTGGGAGGCCGAGGCAAGAAGATTGCCTGACAGGGGTTTGAGATCAGCCTGGGCAACTTGGTGAGACCTCGTCTCTACAATATATCAAAAAATTAGCTGGGCGTGACAGCACGTGCTTGTAGTTCTGGTTACTTGGAAGGCTGAGGCGGAAAGGTCGCCTGAGTCTAGTGGGTTGAAGCTGAGGTGGCTGTGAGCATGCCACTGCACTCCAGCCTGCGCAACAGAGTGAGACTCTGACTCAAAAAAAAATAAATGAATACATAAATAAGTAAAGTATCACCAAAGCCGAAAGCCACAGACTTCAGAAGCCACTACCTGGAGGGCACTCATCTGCCAGCCAGCAGTCTGCAGGGGCGAGATTCTCCAATCAGTCAAGGGGCTCCCATGGCCTGCACGTCAGGCTTGAGGGACAGGGTGTGGAGCAGGTGAGTCTGACAGGACATCTGGGTGTTGGGGAACTAGGTGCTGTCCTAGCTACTTGGGACCCAACAGTCAGGTCCTTGGGTACGTGGTACTGAAGGAGGCAGGCAGGAGAGGGTGATGGCAGCCAGGCCTGTGCACTGGGCCATAAGTTCCATAAGCTCCATGAGTGAGGCGGTCTGAGTTGTTTTTTTTTTTTTTGAGTCAGGGTCTCACTCTATTGCCCAGGCTGGAGTGCAGTGGCACAATCACGGCTTACTGTAGCCTCAACCACCTGGGCTCAGGCTATCCTTCCGCCTCAGCCTCCCGAGTAGCTGCAACTGCAAGCGCATGCCACCATGCTTGGCTGGCTAATTTTCTTTTCTTTTTCTTTTTTTGTAGAGACAGGGTCTTACTATGTGGCCCAGGCTGGAGAGCAATGGCACGATCATGGCTCACCTCCTAGGCTCCTGGTCTCAATCTCCTAGGCTCAGGAGATCCTTCTGCCTCAGCCTTCTAACCAGCTTGGACTACAGGTATGCACTAACACACCCAGCTAATTTTTTGATTTTTTTTGTAGAGATGAGGTCTCGCTATGTTGCCCAAGCTGGAATCTGAGCTTTTTGCCCAGTGTCTAGAATAGTGCCTGGCATGAATAGGTGCTCAGTAGAGCTTTGCTGAATGAGAATTTTCTCCATGAGCTCTAGATTAAACCTGGGCTGATGTGGCTGTAATAAAAAAAAAAAGACCAGAGCCCCAGCAGCACCTGGAAATGCTCAACCCAAGTGACAGGGCCACCAATTGGCGGCAGCCTCTTGTTGTGGCTCTGAGGCTCCACCTTCATAGCAAGCCTGGGGGCAGGGCTGTTCTTTTTCTATCAGACACCATCCCTGCCCTTCCCCCAAGCTCCCAGACCAGCATTTAGAAATACCTAGAGTTGTAATCTGGATTAAATGTGCTCAGGTCCCCAGGTAAGGAACCCGGGAGAAGTTAGTAAAGAACTTAGTTCATACGAAATGGTTTTCTTTTCCCTGAAAATGTCCTGCTTGTTTGTGCCCCTGGGTCTTTGCACATGCTGATTTCTCAGGCTTGACACTTTGTACCCTCTGTTCTTCATCCTGTCCCCTCAGTCCTCTACCCTTCTGCCCTTCAGCAGGCAAGCTCCTGTTCATCCTTCAGATCTCAGCTTCATGGTCACTGCCTTTGGGGAGCCTTCCCTGATTCTGCCCAGCAGGCTGGGATCGAGGTCTTCCTACATGTTCCCACAGCAACTGGGGTTGCCACTGTCCTTGTCTTTGCCATTCTTCCCTGACAAGGTCTGTCTTGTCTACCCCTGAATCCCCACTGGCCCAGCACCGTGTCTGGCCTATAATAGTGTAATGAGTGTTTTCTAGAGATGAGTGAATGAGGCTGGAAGTGGGGGCTACCGTTTGCAGTGAGAGCGGGCTAGGGGTTATCCATGGAACTCTCTGGACAGAGTTGGTCCTGATCCCCCAAAGCTGAGCGCAGTCCCTGAGCATGCTTTAGGGAGGAGCAGGACTGCTAAGATGGGGGCACCCCAGCAGTTCTCTACCAGTCGGGGCTTGGGGACATGCAGGAGTCCTTCCAGGGCTGGGGAGAGGGTGCACCTGCAGGGAGATGTTGGCCTGGGGCCGGACCTTGGCGGAGGCCAGTTCCACGTAGGAGTCCTTGCCCACAAAGTTGACGGTGATGAGCTTCTCGCATCTGGGGCCGGCGAAGCCCGGGGGGCAGCGGCAGGTGGGCTCCTGCTGCACCACGATGCACTGTGCCCCGTTCTGGCACTCGTACTGGTCGCATGGGCTGGTCTGCAGCAGGACCATGGGCGGGGGGTGCTCGCAGAAGAGCCCACTGGAAGGAGGCGGGGGTGGGGAGGGAGGATGGGAAGACAGCGAAGAGGAGACAATCAGTTATTCGGGCCGAAGAACCTCTAGCAGAGAGGTGCAGGGAGATGGGAACTGAGGCTACTTCCAGGGTGGAGTCCAGTCCTGCCACCAAGGGGGCAAGTCCTTTTCCTCCTCTATGTCCTGGTTGTCTCATTTATTTGTTTGCTTATTTATTTATTTTTGTCTTGTTTTGTGTTTTTGTGAGTTGGAGTCTCACTCTGTCACCCAGGCTGGAGTGCCGAGGCACACTCACCGCCACTCCAGTGTCAAACTGCTGGGCTCTGGAGATCCTTTCGCCTTAGCCTTCCAAGGAGCCGGAACTACAGGCGTGCATTACCACGCCCGGCTGATTTTTGATTTACTGTAGAGGCGAGGTCTCGCCAAGTTGCCCGGGCTGGTCTCAAACCTGTGGGCTCAGGCAATCCACTCACCTCAGCCTTCCAAAGTTCTGGGACTACAGGCTGAGGCACCAAGCCCGGCCTTCTTTATTTATTTATTTATTTGAATTGAGGTCTCACTCTTTGGCATGAATCACCACAGCCTTGAACTCTTGGGCTTAAGTGATCCTCCCGCCACAGCCTCCCAAGTAGCTAGGACTACAGGCATGCACCACCATGTCTGACTCAATTTTTGATGTTCTGTAGGGATGGAGTCTTACTATGTTGTCCAGGCTAGTCTCTCATTTTTAAAATAACAGACTTAGACTAGAGTGCAGGTCCCCAAATTTCAATGTCACTAGAATATTCCGGGGTGAACTTGTTAAAAGTGCATGTTCCCATCTGTGGACAGACACATGGTCCATCCATTCAATGGAACATTGTTCAGCATAAAAAGGAAGGAGATCCTGACACATGCCACAACATGGATGAACCTCGAGAACTTTGTGCTCCTCATCTGAGCCATCACACAGGACAAATACTTCTATGATGTGGAGTAGTCACATTCATGCAGCCAGAAAGCGGAATAGAAGTTTCCGGCGGCTGCAGGGAGAGAGTGAGAACTACTGTCTAGAAGTTGCAGGGCTGCAGTCTTGCAAGACGAAATGCTCTGGGGATGGATGGTGGTGGTGGCTGTACAACCACGAGCAAGTCCTTAATACAGCTGAACTGTACCCTTAGAGATGGTTAGGATGGAACATTTCATCTTATATATATTTTATCACAATTTTTTTAAAGGGGCGCACTCCCAGTCTGTCTCCCCTACCTCCTACTTTTCCCTCAGTGGCACCGGGGTGGGGCTCAGAGTTCACATTTTCACAACCCTCTGATGTAGATGGTCTCAGTTGGGCTTTGCGAAACACTGGCTTGAGAATGCCATGGTTCCTTCCAGACTGGCATTCCCAGAGGCATGGCCGAGGCTCATTTGCAGATTTTGCATTTATATGTCCAGTGAGTACTGATGTACATAGAATTGTTTCCCAGTCTGATCCCCCGATTTCCCTCCCACTCCTGTCCATGTAGGGCTAGCCCTGGCACCCAGGCCTCTCCTTCCATAAACCCCACAGACATCTCCCGACCATCTGGCCAGTACCTCCCATCTCCCCTTCCAACTGACTTCACTGATTCCAGAGACTGATCCCAGACCCTCCCAGGGACCTCCATATTTCTGCATTGGGCACCATCACGTTTTTGTTCTCTAGTCTAGAAAGAGGATTCTAGCCTATGTGGCCATGAGGCTACCCCTACCCTGCAAGCTGGGCTTCCAGATGGTGGCATCTTTCATCAGATGGCATCATGCCCATGCTTGACATAGCATGAGTTGGAACCTAAGCCCAACATGGAACTGCCCCCATCGTCCTTCTTCCATCTACAAAATGGCATTAGCAACCTCTGCTGTTTTCCCCAGGGGGATGTGTAAGGGCTGGAAAGGTGTGGGAGGAATTAAGGACCAGGACCCCCTGGGTCTAGGTCTCCACTCTGGCTACTTAGCTAATCAGCTCTAGCCCTGCCACCTGGCCTAGGCTGTCCCCTGCCCGAGGTGCCCTCTGCCTTACCTGAAGCCCTGGGGGCAGATGCACGTGTAGCCATTGACCGCATCCACGCACTGGGCCCCGTGGCGGCACTTGTGGGCCATGCAGTCGTCATTGTCCATCTCGCAGAGCTTTCCACTGTACCCGGGGACACATTCACACCTGGAACACAGAGCGAGGGGTTCCTCAGGACCAAGCCAGCTTCCAGGTGGTTGCTTGAGTGCCTCCTCTGCCAGAGGCCTCTCCCTCTCCCTGCTGGCTACCCAAGTTCCTCCAAACCCTGCTGAGCTGGCTGCACGGGAGCTTTCAAGGTGGTCCACAGTCTTTCTTCCCTGAAGTCAATGTTTGCCTGTTTCACGTGGGGGTGTGTCTTGTTTCCAGGAGCTGGGCTGGAGGGCCAGGGCTGGAATCACACAGCTTTTGCCTTGGATCTGTCACTTCTCCGTGAACTGATGTTCAGTGTGGTCCTTCCTTTGGGTCAGGCATTGTGCCAAGTCCCTTTCATTGTCTTCCTGAAGGTCCCCAGGACCCTATGGGGAAGGGTCTACCATCCTCCATTGCAAGGAAGAAGCCTGAGGGCAGAGAATTCTGTGGCCCATCCCTGAAGCCCACATTGAGTGAGAACACTTAGTTTACGCTTATGTGCCAGAAACCGTCCTAAGTGGATCAGTCATTCATTAATTCTCTGTGTTTCAGTTTCTTCATCTATTTTTTTTTCTTTTTGAGCCAGGGTCTCACTGTATTGCCCAGGCCAGAGTGCAGAGGCACGACCACAGCTCACTGCAGCCTTGACCTCCTGGGCTCAAGTGATCCTTCTGCCTCACCCTCCTGAGTAGTTAGGACTACAGGTATGTGCCACCATGCCTGGCTAATTTTTTTACTTTTTGCACACACAGGGTCTCACTATGTTGCCTAGGCTGGTCTCAAACTCCTGGGCTCAGTGGGATTACAGATGTGAACCATGGTGCCAGGCTCAGTTTCTTCAACTTTAAATGCAATACATAATAAATAACCTGGCTTTTTTTTTTTTTTGAGTTGGAGTTTTCCTCCGTCACCCAGACTGGAGTGCAATGGCCGCTCTTGGCCACCGCAGCCTCGACCCACTGGGCTCCAGTGATCCTTCCGCCTCAGCTTTCCGAGTAGCTGGAATTACAGGCGCGCGCTACCACGCCCAGCTGATTTTTGATTTATTGTAGAGATGAGGTCTCGCCAAGTTGCCCAGGCGGGTCTTGAACCCGCGGGCTCAGGCAAGCAACTCACCTCAGCCTCCCAAAGGCGCGGGATTACAGGCTGAGCCACCGAGTTCGGCTATAACCTGGCTTCTTATGGCTGCTTTAAACATGATATGATGTACTCTGTAGAGTGCATTAGATATACACTGAGTGTGTCATCAAGACTACCGTGGAAAGTGATGGTGAAGATGAAGAAGAAAATGATGCTGTCGGCACTCCCCTTGATCTTGTTTTATAGCCTGTTCATTTTCTCCCCAGAGATTCAGGAGAAGAAGGGCAGAATCCCTCCTGCTTTAATAAATGGCTGGCATTCCCTAGGCGAGAGGATGGGGGTTACTGTCCCACTTGGGGCCCTGCAGGCTGATCTGGCCCTTCCTTAGGGAGTCACGCGTCGGCCGGCAGCTCCGCTGCCATCTCTGCCTGTCCAGACTTAAAATTTGGCTGGAGGTAACTGCTCCTGCTGAAGCCTGGCCTCCCTGTGTGCCAGCCAGAAACATGCATCTCTGAGCGACACTGAACCGAGATCCCAGCGTAGAAACAGACCCAGAGGCACGAGGCGCTGAGTCACAGGGGCTCAGCACACCCACAGGCATACAGATGCACGATGTCTACTGGCTCTTCTGCCTCCTGGGAAAGCCTGTGTGCCGCCAGCTGAATTCTAGTGGGTAGAGTGAAAATACAGCCACAACCTCGCCAAGTCGGAGGAGAAGGTAGGTGGCACAGGCAGGGAGTTGGGGGTGGGCCTGGGAAAGCAGGAGTTCTGAATTCTTAGGGCTGTTTTATAAGGAGCCTGACTGGGGAGGACAGGGCAAAGGGATGGCCCTCTCTCTTCCCTCCCCCTCTTTGGGAGTGAACAGGCGTGGGATGGGGTCTACAAGTAGATCCTGGCATCGTTGGGGTTGGCAGAGCATGGTGTAGGCTGTAGACTCACGGCTACGTAAGACATGGAGGGAGCGAGGTGTCCCTGAAGGGAACAAGTTCCAGAATTTGAGGATTTCCCGGGCCTGTGCTCGAACACTGTGAAATCTGCTAAGATCTGCTTCACCTTATTTGACTGGCAAATTTCAAATACTTAACTTGCTGCTGCACTGAAGTTTTAAACTTACATGCTGCAGCCCACGTTCAGCCAAAGTCTTTTAAATAAACACATTGGGAACATCTTTGTGGGGCATGTGCTCAATGTACCACTGTCCCCACCTCTGCAACTGTGCTAAACCTGGCCCTGGTGGACATCTGTGTGTTTCCTGAATTCTGAGAAGTACTTGCAGAGCAACTTAAGCTATCCGACCTTCTCCAAGGCTATGATAACGGCCCAATACTTGCAGGACAAGATCCAATTTTTTTTTTTTAGTAAGTCAGAATTTATTAGAAGATAGGAAAACTCCTGGCAGTTGGAAGGGTACCTGAAAGAGGGTTGCCCAAAATCCAACATTTTAAGCATGGACGTCAAGGCTACTGATGAGGTCTTCATCGGGAGTTAGGAAAGTTATCCTCACTCCCAGACTAAGCTGTGGAAGTCTTGGGAGGGGTAACTATGCTTATATTCTTCTTCTTTTTTTTTTGAGTCAGGGTCTTATACTCTTGCCCAGGCTGGAGTGCAGTGGCATGATCATAACCCATGGCAGTCTCGACCTCCTGGCTGCTTTAAAAATGAAATGATGTGGCCAGGCGGGGTGGCTCATGCCTGTAATCCCAGCACTTTGGGAGGCTGAGGTGAGATGATTGCCTGAGATCAGGAGTTTGAGTCCCAGCTACTTGGAAGGCTGAGGTGGAAGGATCACCTGAGCCCAGCAGGTTGAGGCGGTGGCCATGCGCGTGCCACTGCGCTCCAGCCCAGGTGACAGAGTGAGACTCTGACTCAAAAAAAAAAAAAAAGAAATGATGTGCATTAGATACACACTGAATATGTCATCAATACCACTGTGGAAGGTTCAGGCGATCCTTCTGCCTCAGCCTCCTGAGTAGCTGGGGCTACAGGTATGTGCCACCATGCCCAGCTAATTTTTTATTTTATTTTTTTTTTGAGTCAGAGTCTCACTCTGTCACCTGGGCTGGAGTGCAGTGGCACACTCACAGCCACTGCAGCCTCGACCTGCTGGGCTCAGGTGATCCTTCTGCCTCAGCCTTCCAAGTAGCTATAATTACAGGCATGTGCTAACATGTCCGGCTTATTTTTTTAATGTATTGTAGAGACGAGGTCTCACCAATTTGCCCAGGCTGGTCTTGAACTCCTGAGCTCAGGCAAACCTCTCGCCTCGGCCTCCCAAAGTGCTGGGATTACAGGCTTGAGCCACTGCACCTGGCCCCAGCTAATTTTTTTTTATTTTTGTAGAGACAAGGTCTCACTATGTTACCCAGGCTGGTCTCAAACTCCTGGCCTCAAGCAGTCCTCCCACCTCGACCTCCCAAAGTCCTGGGATTACAGGCATGAGCCACTGCACTCAGCCCATTCTTCTGTTTCATGCTATAGCCCTCTCCATATCAGCATGTCTCAGATTTTAATGAGCATGCAAAACACCCAGGGATCTTGTTAAAATGTGGCTTCTGATTCAGGGAGTCTGAGTGGGGCCTGGGAATTAGCATTCCTCACAAGCTCCCATGTGATGCTGATGCTGCTGGTTCTGGGGCCTCACTTCCAGCAGCAAGGATCTATGCAACATTTCCCAACTAACCAGAGAGCAGCTGCAGGTGACGTCACCGCATTTGCTCTTGTTCTCAAATGTCTGCCTTTACCTTCAAGTTCAAGTGTGATGTTTATGCCTCTTAACGCATGTTGGGTCTGTGGATTCTGCATAAGGGGGAGTGACCAAGTGTTCTCCTTGGTTCCAAGATCGCTGGGTGTTGAATGAAATACTATACCATGTCTGACACAGAGTAAGTTCTCAGTACATGCTAATCATTGCAATTTTGTTTCTGTTATTCTTATTTTCAGTGTTTCTGGGCAGGTACCATCTGCCTGCCATTGAGGCCTCATGGGAAGAGCAGCACCCAAGGAGATCTCCAAGGATAAGCATCTTCATACAGGTCACTATGACTGACTGCAAATCGATGTCAGAAAATCCCAGGTCTTGAGGGTCTCAGGATCTTCTCCAGAAAAGGCCATGGCACAAGTTTTCATGAAGGAGGGTGAAGGGAAGAACAGAGCCCAAGAGGGACTTCCCGGGGGTGCCATTTGATTCTTGGCCTTGAGAACTGGGTGGCCTTCTCCTGAGGCAGCCTCCCCACCCTCAGAGCTGCTCAGTGCTCCCTTGGCTCCTACTGGCTCTGCTGCTCACCATGGAGACAGCTCCACCAATGGCCAGGCTGTTGGCCCAGTCAACCCCTTCCAAGAGCTGCAGAGGGTGGGGTGGGGAGGGCAGAACATTGTGAAGGCTGCACATGCAGAGGGTGACTAAACCCCTTTGGACTCTGCTGCTTCCTCAGTGGGACTGCTCCACTCTTCTAGCTCTGGAAAGGAGAGAGATGCTGAGAGAGAGGAGAAGGGAGGAGGTAGAGGAGGAGGAGGAAGGAAGGAAGAGTAAGAGGGGATATCTATCTATTGAATCTATCTATTTAATCATCCATCGATCTGACCATCCATCCATCCATCCTATCTATCTCTATTTATCTAATTATCTATCTATTGAATCATGTATCTAATCATCTATCTATCTATCTAGCCATCTGATCATCTAATTATCTAATCATTCCATCTAATCAATCTAATATCTATTTATCTAATCATCTAATTTATCTAACTAGTCATTTATCCTTCTACCTATCTCATCTATCAAATCATCTAATCCGTCTATTATAGATATCTATCTACACTAATAATCTATTTAATAATCAATCAATCAGTCTTTTTTTTGAGTTAGAGTCTCTGTCATCTAGGCTGGAGTGCTGTGGCACCATCATGGTTACTGCAGCCTCAACCTGCTGGGCTCAGGTGATCCTTCCACCTTGGCCTTCCAAGTGGCTGGGTTTACAGGTGTGAACCGCTGTGCCCGGCCCCTAACTACCTACACCTACCTACCTACCTACCTACCTACCTATCTACCTATCTATCAACTGAGACTTAAAAGAGACAACGACAGAGACACAGAGGCACACACATAGGGCAACAGAGACAGACTGAGAGAACTAGACCATGACTGATTCTGAGCCACAGGGCAGAGAGAGAGCGAGAGAGTGAACGCACATAACCCCAGAGCCTCTGCCTCAAACCCAGACCATTGTAGGCAGTTCTCAGGGACTCTGTGCTGGGTCCATGGAGCCAAGTCTTACCTGAATCCTTTGTCCAGGGGAACGCACTTGGCCTCGTGCTGACAGAGGTTCATCTCGGGCACACAGTGGTCAATCACTTCGTCACACAGCTCACCTGGTGGGGATGGTGGTGAAGGATTCAGGCCTTCGGGAGAGTACGGGGGCCACCCTGGCCAGAAGAGCAGACTGAGAGGACTCATGCAGCCTCTGCCAGGCAGTTATGATGTCAGGAGCCCTGCCCTTTCTCTGTGTCCTGTCACCTATGCCTCTTCCCTGGTTTTCTTAGCAGTGACAATGGGGAGACTGCAGGAGCTCTCCCAGGCATGCCACAGCGCTGTCATTGGGCTGTTTTACTTGATCATTCAGGGGCAGCTGAAAGCATAGGACGTCAGACTCTGACCTTGGGGTACACCTATTCATTTGTTTTCATTCCACACCTATTTGCTAGGCATCTCCTGTGTGATAAGGACTGTGCCAGGAGCTGGGGACACGGCAGTGACCAGTCCTGTCCTACCCACAGCCTGGCTGGGGAGATCTACAAATAAGCAGGCAACTATAATGGAGTTGTGAGTGTGATGGGGGTTGGGGAGAGGCGAACTCTCTGGAAGCGCAGAGGAACCCACAGCCCCTCCTAGGAGGTCAGAGGAGGCTTCCTGGAGGAATAGGCGAGGTTTAGTCCCATAGTTCGCCTGTCATAGATAAGCAAGCCCCTTGGATTTCTCAGGGAAGGAAACATGAAAGGAATGTGAGGTTCTGGTCTCCAGGTACACAGCCTTTCAAGCTTCTAGTGCTACAAAATGCCTAACGGATCACAAATACCCAGGGGTGGCCCTTGCAGATAAGCCCTGAAAAGCTCAGGCCACCTGAAAAGATGTTCTAGGAATGTGGGGTGAGGTAGAATGGCCGTTCCCAAGCAATGCCAGATTTTAAGATCTGAATTTGAGTTTCCTCAAATTCTACCCAGTCAGGCCCAGTGGAGTGTGATCTAAGAGAGGGAACCTTCTATCTATGGAAGTTGTGTCCAGGGTGGGGGTAGGGGTGGGGGGGAAGGGGCCACAGCAAACCACAACGCCCCACTCTCAGGAACTAAAATTTTGCCACAGGTTAGAAGTGTACCCAGGTCAAATGCAGATACCAGGCAGGCCTCAACTGGGCCTGGAAACCGTGTGTCTCCTCAGTTCCCCTCCCACTACCCGTCTGCTTGCTATAAATTCAGCTCAAGCTCCTCCTCTGTCACAAAACCAATTTTGAGCCCCTGTGCCCTCTGCTTCTTTACTGCTGGGATTTTTACTATCTCTCATCTTGCACTGAGCAGATTCTTCTGGACCAACGATTTGGTCTAGTCTACCTAACAGTAGACTAGAAGGTAGACTAGAAGCCCCTTGTGGGCTGAGGATGTTATCTTAGGCTTTTCGGTATCTCTAGTGGCTAACTCAGTGCGCTGCAGTAGGTACACAGTAAGTGTTGCCAGTTGCATACTGTAGGTGCATAATAAACATTGCATCTTGTTAATGCAAATTTAGCTCCAACTCTACTTTCATTAGACAGAAGACGTACAGCATAAGGGAGGTCACCCCTCAGCATATTTGCTTCCACCTCCCAGCACAAGGCTTGTCTGGAATCCCAGGAGGCCAGGGATTAATAGAGTGGGTGTTTCCTCAGCTGGCCACAGCACATTCCGGTAGTCTTGAGTATCCATGGGGATACCTGGCCATTGAGCTGGGGTCCTGATAAAGGCACAGGATCCAAGGGTTAACAGGAGCTATTGGGTCCCTTCTCTGCAATCCCCAGGGCTGCTTACACCCATCTTCCATCTCTTCCCACCTCCCACTTCACTCTTGACATAAAAGCCAGGTCCCAGGAGGCCAGGGCAGGAGTTCCTGAAATGCCCATCCTCATTTCCTCCTTGCCTTGTGTCAGTATTTCCAACACAAGCTCTTTGGGTTGGTAATATATTCTGAGGTGAGGTGAGAGGGAAACTCTGAGATCAAGTTTGGGAACTGCTGGGTTAAACAAACATAAACAGCTCTCATTAAACAGGAATTCTCAGAACCTCTAATATGCTCGTGTGTATCTTGGGATGCCCAAAGGGAGTTCTTGTTACATGCAGTACTGCCCAAGCTTCTTTGCCCATGGGCCTTATCCTAAAGAATTCACAACATTCATGAAATTCCAGTCTGGGACATGCCACTTTGGGTTGATCTCAGAATAGGCTGTGTTGGCACCAACTGGTGGTGTTTTACTTGGCCAACTAAATCTAAATCTTTCTGTTTTTTGAGTTGTAGTCTCACTCTGTTACCCAGGCTGGAGTGCAGTGGCATGATCATGGAGTATTGCAGCCTCAACCTCCTGGGCTCAGGTGATCTTCCCTTCCTTGCCTCCCAAGTAGCTGAGACTTACAGGCTGTGTGCCACCATGCCCAGCTAACTTAAAAAATTTTTTTTGTAGTGACAAGGTTGCCCTATGTTGCCCAGGCTGGTTTGTCATCTAAATCTAATGGTATATTTAACTGCCCTCATGAGATGCTGTTGATGTTGGAAATGAAGGTGTTGTGTTTTGGGGGTGAGTAGAACACCTTCTTGATAAACAGCTTCTTGTGAGGAGCTTTCCTGTGTTCTCTGATGGGGCTGGGTTAGGTTCTTCCTGTGACTGCCTCTGGGCTTACAGATGCCATATTCTCATTTATGACTCCACATTTCTCTCTACCTGACTATGAAGAGAAGGGCCTTGTCTTGCTCATATTTGTATCCCCAGCGCCTAGCAGAGCTTCCGGAAAATGTAGATCTCCAAAGACATTGACTAGACCGAACAAGTAGCCTTTGCCAGCCTCAAACACCATGGGGTCTCGGGATTCCCTAAAGGAGGGGCTGCCCATCAACTAAATGAGCAGCAGCTGGGGGAGCCCTGGGACCCTGTTTCACAGTGGGAAGGAGCTAGGGATTTGCCGGCGGGTGGTGGAGGGGGAAATGGATGAGCAGACAGACATGGCCTTTGGGGAGCCCCTCATGACCAGCACGGCCTTGGGATCCCAGTCTCCATCCACAGGGAGAAAGGAGGTGGGGTCTCTGGAAGAAGCTAAGAATATGGGGTTCCTCTAGTGGCACCCTATACCCGACACACACCCATACTCACTCACACGTTTCTGTTGTGAGATGCTTACCTGTGTAGTTAGGCGGGCAGACACACACATAGTTGTTGATCCCATCTACACAGGTGGCATTGTTTTCGCAGTCATTGTCCTCACAGTCATCTGGGTTGATCTCACAGCGCTGTCCTTCGAAGCCCAGAGGGCAGGAACAACTTTGGGAGGTGTGGGTGGGGAGCAGGGAGCCAGGGATCAGGGGTGGGTGGGTGGGAGTGGTGAGGAGGAAAGGGGAGCGGGGGGAAATACCATTCGTCAGATCTCTCCTCCAGATGGAGGTTTCAGACAGCACTTTGGACACATGGTGCCTTGGGGTCCTGAGCAGGAAGACCCTTAGGAGTCACAGGTCATTTCACCTAGTCCTCTGTCTCCAGGCAGCGTTCCATCTGCCCTGGCCCTTGATGTCTGACCCACCCTGGGGGCAATTCCCACCAGCAAAGCCTCTTTCACATCCCCCAGCCAGAAGTGGCTTTCTGGCTATGCCTTTACTTCCTCCAGCTGTCTTCTAAACCACCCTTCCTTCGGCCCTTCTGTGGCACAATCTCTTTTCTAGACAAGAGAAATAGCATAATAAACATGCCCCTTTAAGTGTTTTATTTTTACTCTAATGCAGCCTTTCTATGAAGGGGGTGGCGTGGGGAACAGAGCACTGTGGCCAAGATTCCAGACTCTGCACCCGGGTTTCCTGGGAATAAATTCTGGTCTGACACCTCCTAGCTGCTTGACCTTGGGCGGTCGTGGAGTTTAAATGCAATTATACAAGCAAAACACTGGAAAGGGTACAGAGTATGCAGGAAACCCCAGAACCCCCTAGCCAGCTTTGGTTCTGGACAAAACCACCCCCTTAACCTTTTCTCAGGGTGCCGTTTCTTTCTGTCCCATATTTCTACCACTTCAGAGCCTCTCCAGCTTCTGGGGCCTGAGGGGATGGAGTGGGAGACCCCCTCTCCTGCCAAGACCCAGGTCTTCGGATGGCTCAAACACCACGAGTCAGCCTGATGCATTTCCTGCTCACGTCTCTGGAGTGTTGAATCTCTTGGATGAAAACCACAGTGCCCTCACCTCTGCCTGACCTTGGTCACGCTGCGAGGATTAGGCATGCAAAATCAGTCAGGACAGATCAAGGCTGGTAGGGGGTGAGACAGGCAGGAGCACTTGGGGGTGGGTGGGAGGTGAGTGTCTGCCTGAACAAATGCTGCAGTGGATCGTGCTGTTTCTGTAGCCTGACCTGCTAGTGAGGGGTTCACACCCCATCTGGAGTGCAGCCTCCAGTTTCAGACTTGGAATTCCAGTCCTCTATTTCAGAAGCAGCTCTGGTTTTGGTCTTAGCTAACAAAGTAAATCAGACTAAAAGGAAGTGCATTTCAGTGGTCCTTGAATTTGCCGTAATTAACCTCTTTTCTTCTACAATCTGAAAACCATATCACATCTCCCACTGAAAGCCAGAGGCTTCTTGGGTCTGAGCTCTTGAGGTACAGCAAGATGACTCTTATGCCTTTTATGTTAGAGACCAAGGGCATTCACGAAAAGGCTACTTCTTCAGAGCCAGATCGGGGTAGGCTTTCAAAAGCCTTAGACCCCGTGTCTCCCATTTGTCTTCCTGAAGACCAGTTACCGTGGCTCTTCTAAGTGTCTTAGGACAAATGGCAGTGGAGTAGGAGATGTTCATGGAGTGGACAAAGGGTGGGAAGGAGGCTGACGTCTCCCTGTCCTTTTTTTTTTTGAGTTGGAGTCTCACTCTGTCGCCCAGACTGGAGTGCAGTGGCCGCTCCCGGCCACTGCAGCCTTGACCTGCTGGGCTCTGGCGATCCTTCCGCCTCAGCCTTCCAAGGAGCTGGAACTACAGGTGCACACTACCGCGCCCGGCTAATTTTTTGATTTATTGTAGAGATGAGGTCTTGCCAAGTTGCCCAGGTGGGTCTCCAACCTGCCGGCTCAGGCAATCCACTCACCTCAGCCTCCCAAAGCGTGGGATTATAGGCTGAGCCACCGAGCCCGGCTTCCCTATCCTTACTGAAGCCTTGAAGGGGTTGCCAAGGAGACTCCAAGAGCAACGAGTTAGCTGTGGGGACTAGGGCAGGTCACATCTCTGTCTTGGTGTGTTGGCCAGCTCTGCCAGCCTTTACTATTGTTGTTTTTAGAGACAGGCACTTGCTCTGCTGCCCAGGCTGTAGTACAATGGCACAATCACAGCTCACTGCAGCCTTGAACTTCTGGGTTCAAGTGATCCTTCCATCTCCCCTTCCTGAGTAGCAGAAACTAGAGGTGTGCCACCATGCCTATTTTTAAAAAATTTTTTGTAGACGAGGTCTTGACCAGGCTGGTCTCAAACTCCTGGGCTCAAGTGATTCTCCTGTCTCGGCCTCCCAAAGTGTTGGGATTACAGGCATGAGCCACCATGCTTGGCCTCAAATCTCTTCCTGACAAGCACCCCATGCCTCTTTGCCAACCTGCCAGGTGTTGGCTGATGCAGAAGAACTTTCCTGCCCCTTGGGGAGTACACGAAGCTATGCCATCACCCTCCCCAGCATTGACCTCGCTGCCTTAGCCTTCCACCTCATCTCCCTCATCCTGGAGACCTGGGCCCGTTTCCTTTCAAATCAAGTTCCAAAAATATTTCCAGTTCATTGGGAACTCCTCAGCCACTGAGGATGGAAAGAGGGTACCTCTGCTCACCCACACCTCCAACCCAATGGGAGAAACACAGTCACCGGGTGGGAAAGCTTTTCCCTGGCCGACCCCATCTCTCACTTGGGTGGGGAAGAGCCCAGTATTGAGCTCTGGGAGGGGTGCCTCTTGAAGCCCTGGAGGGGTGCTGCTTGGCTGGGCGCCCCACCCTCCCAGCCACCTCTGAGATGTCCTGTGGCTCCTCCTCACTCCTGCTCTGTGTGAGCGGGCGGGGGTGGGTGGTTTGGCGGATGCCAGGCAGGAAAGGAACTCTGCCTTGAATTTCACTTTTCAGGAGGCAGAGTTCGAGGGGGCTGGCTTGGCAGGTGAACATGTGGGTGGGTGGGTTCCCTGGGGAGGAGGATGGGGAGCCAGAACTTGATTTCTTCCACAGACCTCACGGCAGCCTCTGGCCAGAGTGCTCCTGACAGTTAATTGGCTGCAATTTGAGCCCTAAAACATCCACACACAGTGTGGCATCAGTGCCTTGCCTTCACGACCAAGGGACTGCTGCCTATCTCACTGGCTCACCAGGGGTGCCAAAGGAGCCCTGTTCCCCAAAGTCTGCTTTGGCTAGGGCCACAGGCTGGGGGAACTGGACATCAAACTGGGCATCTAAGAGCTGCTGGGGAAGGTGGGAGGCAGGATGGGTCTGTGCTGTGGGTGGAGGCCTAATCCCACACCCAGGACAGGGATGAGAAAAACTTCAGCGGGTTCCAGTCTGTGCCCTTTTATTTTTGTTTCCTGAATTTTATCGTTTTAAGGGTCTTGCTGTGTCACCCAGGCTAAAATGCAGTGGCTCAGTCATGGTTCATTGTAGCCTCTACCCCCTGGGTTTAAGCAATCCTCCTGCCTCAGTCTCTTGAGTAGCTGGGACTACAGGTGTGTACCATCATGCCCGAACAATTTAAGAAAAAAAAATTTATTTTGTAGAGATGTGGTCTTGCTATGTTGTTTGAATTCAGGCTCAAGCAATCTTTCTTCCTTGGCCTCCCGAAGTGCTGGGATTATAAGTGTGAGCCACCACACCCAGCTCTCTTCCTGAAATCTTAGTGCCAGGGAGGAAAGAGAGCTTGGAGGTGGGGTTGGAAGATCCAGGAATGAGTGTCAGGATATGTGACAAGGCCATCTTCATGCCTCAGTTTCCTCATCTGTTCAATAGAGATAATATCTACCTACTAGATAGGGTCACAGGGGGACTTAAATAAGATAATGCTTGACTGACTACTCAGTGCCTGGCACAAAGTAAGCCACGTAATCAACATCACCTAATAATATTATTATTTATCATGCAGAAAGGAGGGTAGCATTGCCAGGCATGTGGGTCTTTGACCCAGCATTTTACTTGACTTTAGCCAGAGGGGAGGCTGGAGGTTGGGACCTAGACTCAAATCCCTGTACCAACATTTACTAGCTATGTAACTCTGGGCAAAGGTTTTATGCCTCTGATGGCTCAGTTTCCTCATCTGCCCAGTAGGGATCACCGTGCTTCCCTCACAGGGTACAAGGAGCCTTGACATTGCTCTCATGCAGGGCTGGGCACAGTGTGGACACAGGTAGGTCCTCAGTGACACAGTTTTGCATCTTCAGCCTGCCCCGAGGAGTCTGCCCTGGAGGTCCTCAGAGGCAAGGGAAGGTCAGCGGGGAGCTGTTACCTGAATCCATCCTTGTGGCTGTCGCTCAGGTGGCAGGTGCCTCCGTGTTGACAGGGGTTTTGGATGCAGGTGTTGATGGGTACGGAACAGTCCTTGCCCTGAGGAATATAAGAGGGAGAAGCACCTGGTTAGGGAAGCCTTCAGGGGTTGCATGGCCCTGGAGACCCCTGGGCGTTCCCAGTGTCCTCCTGGGATGAAGCCAGGGAGGTGGTCACAGGACAGGCCTGCTGTGTGCCTGGGAGCATGCCAATGGGAGCCCTCACCTATAGCCACTCCACAGTGAGAAGGGGAGGAGCACTGAGGGGAACCTAGGAGTCCAGGCTCTAGCCTCACCACTCCCCAGACTCCACACCCTCCTTATCCCAAACTGTAGGGCAAGAACACGGACTTGGGATTCAGGCAAAGATGGCTTCACATTCCAGCTCCTCTTCCTGGTTGGCTGAGCATGACCTTGCAATAGTCTCTTGACATCTTCAAGCCTATCTCATAGGGCTGTGATGAGAATTAAACCAGAGTTTTTGTGTAAGGAAGCACTGCACGTTGTGTAACCCACCTAGCACACAGCAGGCCTTCTATATGTGCTCGTAATGACATGACTGTTTGCCTCCCTGAAGCTTAAATATAATCCACAACCTGAGTAGTGTGGACTAGGGATGAAGTGTGGCCAGCAGACCCTATCTCTTACAAGGTGACAACTCCCCAGAGATTCATACTTGAGAGATCTGGGATCTAGTGTTGGTTTATTCTAAAGTTCTGCAGGGGGAGACCGCCCTCTCCCTCACCCCCCAGGGATTCATCCTTGATAGATCTGGGGTCCAGGCATTGGTGTTGATTCTAAAGCTTATTCTAAGGTTCTGCAGGGTGAGAACATGCCAGGGACTCATTCTTGAGAGATCTGGGGTCTGGGCATTGGTATCTAAATTCTAAAGTTCTACAGGTGAGTCCAATGTTTGGCCTGGGTGAGAACCCCTGTGACAGAGAGTTTAGGTGGGGTGAGATTCCTCTAGAGAAGCCCCTCTGAAAGGGACATCTGAGCTGAGAGGGAGCCAGCTGTATGCTAGGTAGGGACAGAAGCATGCCAGACAGAAGAACCAGTACTGGCGATGGCACTGAGGAGGGTGGCCCAAGGCGGAGACTGTGGACAGTAAGACCAGATGTCCCATGAGCAGCCCAACCCTTCTTGGCCCTCTGACTCCTGCTTCCCCTGGGGACCGACCAGGTGTGGCCAGGGCTGCACCCAAGTCTTGGCAAGTGGTTCCTGGCAGGACCTGGTATTGTGGGGGTCTGGGGGTGAGGCGTCTGCTGCATTTTGTCTTTGTGCCCTCGGTTTGGTGGCTTGGGCATGGGGCCAGGTGGGGGTGATCGTGGGAGCTGGCCCATGACCACATCACCTGCTCTCCATGTGCCCAAGAAGATCCTCTCCCCATTTCTGCTACTGCCAGGGCCTGTGACGGAATGGGACTGGGTTTCCTGGCTGTGATGTCACCACCGCCTGGGCCTATAGCCTTGGCCATGGGACAGCCTCTGCCATGGACTTTCAAATGTGGAGTCTTGGGCCTGTCTCCGGAGGCCAGAAACCACGGGCCATGTCTGTCAGGTCTCTTCATGCTGAGGGGCCAGTCAGAGGGTTCTTGGAGGGGAGAGGGACAGGGCAGTTTTGGGATGGTGTCTGGGTGCCTTCCTTCACCAGTCAGCGTGTGCACTGAAATCTGCAATGCACCCTCTCACTCACGCTATGAGCACATTTTCCTTGCCAGGCCCCACGCTAAATGTTTTATACTCGTGATTGCATACGATATTCACAATAGTCCTGGGAGAGCCATATAGTCATTATATGACACTCATTTTTACAGATGGAAGGCAGACCTGGAGAGCGAGGCGAGATATCCAAGATTGCATGGTTGTCCGTGGGCTAAGGCACAGTTGTCCATGGGATAAGCCACACAGTTAGTGCTGGGAGCCGCTAGGTGGGACCACTTGGCCTGACCCTCTCAAAACATGGAGGTTGGGGGGAGGCAGATTGGGATGTACATTCTGTTTGGCTGCTGTGCACCTTGAGGAAATGAAGGAAAAGTGGCCAAGAAATTAAATTACCCTTTGTAAAGTGTCTACTGAATCCTGTCACTGAGGATTCATACCTAATCTCCCTGACTTTTTTTTTAAAGAGACAAAAGCTTGCTCTGTCGCCCAGCCTGGAGTGCAGTAGTGCGATCTTAGCTCACTAACAGCCTCCAACTCCTGGGCTTGGGTTCTCTGGGCTCAGATCCTCCCGCTTCAGCCTCTGGAATAGCTGGGAGTATAGCTCGTACTCTCTGAGCCTTGTTTTCACCTCTTATGAAACGGGAACAATACAGCCTACCCTAGAAAGAGTTAACTAGTGATTAGAACATACAGTAGGTACCTGGCATGTAATGGCAGTTCCATAGATAACAGCGATGGTGATGGTGATGATGGTGATGGTGAGGAGGGTCTGAGGCAGAGCTGACCATGGGTGATTAATATGCTTTTTCAGGTCTCTGACTAGTGCTAAGTAGTTCAGGAGGTGTGTGTGGGGCTGGGGGTAGAACAGCTGGACCATGAAAGGCAGGGCAGGAGAACCTTGAGAAGGTCAGGATCAGACCTCCCTAGACCCTGCCTGGGCCAGACTCTCTGCTGGGGAACCTGCAAGAACCAGCGATTCCAGGTCCAGTCTCCTGGAGGGGGGGGTGGAGCTGTCTCCTCAGCCCCTTATGCCAAGCACAGAAATCAAGGAGGCAGATCCTAGCACTTGACAACATGGTAATTGGACTTGGAGGTGGGGATTTCTGTCACTTACATGTCCTTGAGAAATAATCAGCATTGCCAGTGCTGGATAATTAGCCCAATTCCATTCTCCTCAGCCTCAAATCTCATTTTGCTCAGATCACCAGATTTGTGATGCTCCTTGGTCCTCTACTACATCTTCCCCTTCCCACCCTACCGTGTGTGTGTGTGTGTGTGTGTGTGTGTGTGTGTGTGTGTGTGTAAGGACATGGCTGGGGCTCCTGGCTGCCTTTGAAAGAGACTGGGAGGGCCGGGCACAGTGGCTTATGCATGGAATCCTAGCACTTTGGTAGACCGAGGGGTTCAAGACCAAACTGGGCAGCATAGCAAGGCCTCATCTCTACAAAAAAATAAGAAAATCGACCAGGTGGTGGCATGTGCTTGTAGTCCCAGCTACTCAGGAGGCTGAGGCAGAAGGATTGCCTGAGCCCAGGAGGTTGAGGCTGCAGTAAGCTGCGATCATGCCGCTGCACTCCAGCCTGGGTGACAGAGTGAGACCCATACTCAACAATGACAACAACAACAACAACAAAAAAGAGATTGGCAATAGCTGCCCTCACTGGAAACTTATTTCTGAGAAGGGGCCAGGGCTGCCCTACAACCTTGCTACTCAAAGCGTGGTCCTTGGACAAGCAGCATTGGCACCTCCTGGGAGCTTGTTAAAAATGCAGTCTCAGGCATGACCTCAGATCTACTGAACCAGAAAATGTATTTGAATAAGATCTCCAGGTGATTTTTGTGCACATTAAAGTTTGAGAAGCACCAACCTAAGACACTGAACATACGTGCATCAAACTAAATGGCTGTAAAGGATCAGCCAACAGATTTATATTCCCCGCCATCTTAAAAAAGTGGCCAAAAATTACTCTTTGTAAAGTGTCTATTGAATCCTGTCACCGAGGTAGGCAACACACATACATAATCCACACCCCTGCCTTTTTTTTTTTTTTTTAAAGAGACAAAGGCTTGCACGCCTAGGCTGGAGTGCAGTAGTGTGATCATAGGTCACTACAGCCTCCAACTCCTGGGCTTGGGTCCCCTGGGCTCAGATCCTCCCGCCTCAACCTCTGGAATAGCTGGGTGTACAGTATGCACCACCAGACCTTGCTACATAACTCTTTTTCATCTTAGCAACAGTTCTGCAGGTGAGTATGATTTTTCCCATTTATAGGTGGAGAAAGTAAGGCTTAGAGAGAATCTGACTTGTGAGCTTGAAGGATATAGACTTCCCTACAAGAGACAGTTGGGTTTTGGTTTTAGCTCAAGTGCTTCCTAAGCGAGTCTGGGAACTTGGGTAAGTTATTGATGTTTATAAACCTTAGTTTTGTCATCTATCAGAAGAGGATAATGAACTTATTCCATAGGATGATTAAGAGTACTACATGAGATAATGCATTTCAACTGTTTCACAAAGGCCAGGCATTACAGTAGCTGAACAGTAGCTGCTATGCTTTGTTGTAATATTGTGGTTTCCCAAGGTCACCCTGTTAGTTGACGGGAAAATTGAGATATCTAGAAATAGGTAGATAAATGCCTTGGCTTTGAGCTCAGTTTTGTGGGTGTCTGGGGACTGCTGTCAACTTAGAACTCATCCAGGACTGTGACCTCAGTCACTCTGCTTGGGTGGGCTCTAACCCTGGCAAGTGGGAAAGCAGGAGTAACAAACTCAGCACAGGGATGCAACCCCCAATTAAAGGACCTCACAGTTCAACCTGCCCCATTTTACAGTAGAGGAAACTGAGGCAAGGAGAAGAGCAGAAGCTATCCAAGGTCGGGCTGCAGAGGGTCCTGCTGGGGGGTCTTCCCATGCCACACTCTATTTTCCCCTATCCCAGGAATCCAGACGGTCCTTGATGGCCAGTGCTCACCCTCAGCCTCTGCAATCACTGCACTTGACAATGGGCCATGAATGCAGGGGCCGAGAGCACGGGGTTCTGGAATCTGCTGGTGCTGAGCTTCTGAATCCCAATTCCCTGATTCACAGCTTCTTCAACTGTAAAATGAGGGTTACTTTGGGAGCTGTCTCCTAGGTTTTGATGAGGAGTATGCAAGATAATACACATGCCTCATTAATACACTGTCAGTACATAATAGGCGCTCAATAAATGCTGGCTCTGATGTTACTGTTGATCCGTACCATCATCATCATGATCACCATCTGTCATCACTATCATCCCCATTATTATCACCATCAATGGCTTCATCATCACCATTATCATTGCTATCACCAGCATCACCTCATCACCATTATCATCACCACTGGGTACCCCAGACCTGCTTGGGCTCAACAGTTTCCTAAAGGTCCAAATCTCTGTTCAAATTCCTCTGAAATTGACAAGATGTTCCGAATCTTGGGAACAAAGTTTAAACAAGTGGCCTTATCCTGCAGAGACTGTGTGGGCGCTCTCTTTGCAATGACACTGATGGTCAAGTCATGTTCGTAGTGTACTCAAGGGTAGCTAGAAGGAGCCTGGGCTTCACCCCCAGCTCCACTACTTTCAGACTGAGGCCGGTTTTATTTTTTATTTTTATTTTTTGAGTAGGAATCTCACTCTGTCACCCAGGCTGGAGGGCAGTGGCACGCTCCCGGCCACCGCAGCCTTGACTTGCTGGGCTCAGGCGATCCTTCTGCCTCAGCCTTCCAAGTAGCTGGAACTATAGGCACGCACCACCATGCCCGGCTAATTTTTTGATTTATTGTAGAGATGCGGGGGGGGGGGTCTCACCAAGTTGCCCAGGCTGGTCTCGGACCTGTGGGCTCAGGCAATCCTCTTACCTGGGCTTCCCAAAGTGTTGGGACTATAGGCATGAGCCACCGTGCCTGGCCTTGAGGCCAATTTTAAAGAGAAAGAAGTGAGGTTTCAAATTTGAAATAGTTTACCTTATCTTAAGTTAGGGGCTACAGTACCCATCACTTAAGCTGATTATAAAAATAAGAGAAGAGAATAAATGCATAAGGTTCACATGAGTGCCTGGCCCTAAGTTGATGATTCAAAAGAGAACTATACATGTGTAGAATTGGGATTGTTATAAATGCACAAGTCCCACAGTTCTAGGAGAACGACTGAAGTTCCTTGACAGTTCACAGTGTCACAGACTGATAATTGCTGATGAAGCCAGCCATACACCATGTGTTACCTATTCCACACCTGGGTACGAAGGCCGAGAATGCAAGGGTGGAGGTAAGAGTTAATAATATATTGGCGCTTACTGAATGCCAGGTATTGTCCTAGGAGTACTGCACACCTTATTGTGCATTCAATTCTCACAGCAAACCTGTAAGACAGGTCCTGGTTTATAGATAGGGAGGCTGAGGTGAAGTTACTAGTCATGGTCACACAGCTAGTAAATGACATGCTGGAATGCATACTAGCTTCTTTGTGTAAATCCATAGTCTGACTTTTCTCCGCCAAAACCACACAAGGGAGTTTCAGAGGCTCCATGCCTCCTATGTCTGCTGTTAGTCTCTACCCTTCCCTGCTAATAAACGTGTGTGTGTGTGTGTGTGTGTGTGCGTGTGCATGTGTGTGTGTGTGTGTGTGTGTGTATGTGTAGGGTGCATGGGTCTGGGACTCTGTCTAGTTTGAGGCCCTGGGAGTGGCTGGTTTCAAAGGGGATCCTTTGGCTTTCCTGTCCCAGGCCCATAGGTGGCACTCTGACACTACTGTCTGCTAGAAATACAGATAGAGCTAAGAAAAACACCAGGTAGCCCCATTCCCCAGAGCAAGGCCGCTTCTCCAGCCATCAGGACACACGCAAATAGCCCTGGTGGTGGAGACCCGGAGATGTCAGCCACTCTTGCTCAGCCTGCACCAGATGGGCCCTGGGGCCATCCTGGAGCTCTGGGCTTGGCCACTGAGTCCTGATGGGTGCCCTGAGACAGCTGGAATACAGGGCCCCGGAAGGGTCTTGCAGAAGAGGGTCCAGCCACAGTTTCGCTGGGCCCAGTGAGGTGCAGGGCGGGGAGGGGCCATCCTGGACAGACTCCAGGGCAAACACCTGGGCTTTGGAATCACACAACACTGGGGCTAATCCCAGCCTATGGCTTGCGAGTTTGGGACATGGAGTAAGCCCTTTTGACAGTCAGAGGCCCAGTCTCCACATCTGTAAAGTGGGAATTAATAAGACCTTCTTCATAGGTTTGCTATGGGTGTTTCAGAAGAAATGTGAGTAGAATGCCAAGCACAGTGTTACAGATATTAGTAGGGAGGCCCAAGGTCTACACTCCTAAGTGTTAGTGAGGGGCCCATGGTCTGTATGCTCTAGGTGTTAGTAAGAAGGCACATGGTCTACACTGTCTAGGTTTTAGTAGGGAGGCAACAGCCTACACTATCTAGGGTTCATGGTTACACTCTGTAGGTGTTAATGAAAGGCCCAACATCTATACTCTCTAGGTATTAGTAGGGAGGCCACGGTCTACACTTTCTAGGTGTTAGTGGGGAGGCCCATGGTCCACACTCTCTTGAGGCTATAGTGGGGAGGCCCACGGTCCACACTCTCTCGGGGTTAGTGGGGAGACCCACAGTCTATACACTCTAGGTATTAGTAGGGAGGCCCATGGCCTACTCTCTAGTTGTCAGTGGGGAGGCCCATGGTCTACACTCTCTCTTGGCAGCCCCCAGGCCTTTTCATCCCCATCCCCATATCCTCATCAGGCTGGAACCAGACCTTTCAGGGCGGGCCATTCTGAGGGCAAGGTTGGTGGGATGTGGGGAGGGGGGCGAAGTTCTGGAAATCCCTTTAGAAGGGTAGTCATCACAGTGTGTTCAAGGGATGCCTCTACTTGGACGTATTTAACTCTGAGACTTAATGTGCCCATGTTTCATAAAGAAAATACTCATTGTACATTTCCTCCTTATCTCAGGGCTCATTATCAAGACTACGTGGGTCCTGTCCAACTGTATGAGCATGACACGCCTGGGCAGCTCCCACCAGGTCTGAGAATAGGAGTTTTACTGGCAAGCAGTGCTTTGGGTGATCCGTGCAGTGGAGTCATCAGGCTGCCCTGAGAGAAGGGAGGCCCATGGGGCATGGTGCCCCTCCCTAAGGCCAGGAATTCAGGGCTGGGGCTTTCTGCCATACCTTGTAGCTGTAGGGGCAGGCACAGCGGTACAGCTCCACGGGGTCCTGGCTGCACGTCCCGTTGTTCTTGCATGGGCTGGAGAGGCAGGCATTGCATTTGGCCACGATGTTGATGTCCACTGGCCCTGGGCAGCAGAACCGGAGTACTGATGGCAGGTCCTGAGTGTGCTCATGGTCACGCCTCCCTTTCCCTCTGCTCTGGTCCCTCCCTCAGCCAGTGCCAGCCCCTCCCCACCTCATGCCCAGATGGCAGCCGGCCCTCCCCACCAGCACCTCCAGTCCAGCTAGGGTCCCATTAACGCAGCCATTGTCCAGTGAGGAAAAATCACAGTGGGACATCATTCAGAAGCACTTCTGCAGTCAAATCAATTACTGTAATTAGCCTGATCCGATTTTGGTACTAATCTGCAAACAATGCACCATAATTAGAAACCCCCTGTGTATCTTTTCATATTCCAGGCAGCTCTGAGCCCAGGCTCCAAGTGGACCTCCCATTTCTTCACCCACCCCAAGTACAGAATAGTCTGGCTAAGCAGGGCGCAGGGCTTGCGCCCAAGGCACACACAGGAAGTCCTCCCTGCAAAACTCTGGAAGTAAGAAGTAGCCGGCATACAGATAGGAACAACAGACACTGGGAACTCCTGAAAGGGCCTGGGAGAGAGGGTGGGGGAAGGGCTGAAAAGCTACCCATTGGGTACCACGTTAACCACCTGGGGGGGTACTCATTAGAAGCCCAAATCTCACCATAATGCCATAGACCTATGTAACAAATCTGCATGTGTGCCCTTTGATTCTAAAATAAAATGAAATTCAAAAAAGAATACAACTGAGTTTTGTTTTTGACCTTGTATCCTATAACCTTGTAAACTTTCTTTTAATGCTAGTTCTTTTTTTTTTTTTTGAGTCAGGCTCTGCCTCTGTCACCCAGGCTGGAGTGCAGTAGCACAATCACAGCTCACTGCAGCCTTGACCTTCTGGGCTCAGACGATCCTCCTGCCTCAGTCACCCTAGCAGCTGGGACTAAAGGTGTGTACCACCATGCCTGGCTAATTTTTATTTATTTATTTTATTTTTTGTAGAAATGAGGTCTCACTATGTTGCCCAGGATGGTCTCAAACTCTTGGGCTCAAGCGATCCTCTTGCCTTGGCCTCCCAAAGTGCTAGGATTACAGGCATAGGCTACCATGCCTGGCCAACTCTAGTAGATTTTTAATAGTATTTCTTATAATTTTTCTACCTAAATGATGATGCTGTCCATAGATAAAGACAGCCTTACTTCTTCCCTAAAAAAAAGAAAAAAAAGAAAAAAGAGAAATGGGTAGCCCAGGGGACGCAGCAGTGATGCTGATGATGGCTGGCAAGCTGTGATTAGGATACCTTGCATTGGTGACAGTTTCAACTGTGTCCTACTTGCTTTAGCAATAAGGGTTGGAGGGAGGCCACAGTCCCCACATAGAACTTTGCAAAGGGGGCTGTGTCCTGTTGTCGCAGCCAGCTTTGACCGTGATGATTAACCCTAGATGAACAGGCCCTACATAATGTCAGGTCTTTAAGTGATCCTGGGCAAACAGTCACCAACTTGGAGATGGGTTGTGATGAACTCCCGTGAGTGGCCATTTGGTGGGTGAACAGGGCAGCCTGATTCAGAGCCTATACCAGAACATTCCACCTGGCTTCACATTAGAATAGGGACATTATCTGCCTGTTCTACCTGGGGCTGAGGGGGTTCCATGATTCAGAGTTTTCAGTGCTAAAACAAGGAAGGTCCCAAACAAACTCAGGACAAGCTGGTCACCTTACACGATAGCCAATCACAGTGCTTTCAAAACTCCGCATGTCCAGATTGTACCCTAGACCACTTTAATCAAAACCTAGAGGGTGGACCCAGGCACCAGAAATTTGTAAAGCTGCTTAGGTGATTTCCAAAATGGGTAGCTAAGATTGAAATCTATAGTATTCTTGGCCTAGGTGAGCCTCTTTGGTATCAGATCAGGTTATCTTGGAAGCAGGAGGAGGAACATTTTTTATTTGTATAGATTTGGTGGGTACAAGTGCCATTTTGTTCCATGGATATATTGTGTGGTGGTGAAGTTTGAGTTTTTAGTGTAAACATCACCCGAATCATGTACATTTTACCTATTAAGTAATTTCTCACCCCTCACCCCCTGCCCAGGTCTCCAATGTCTATTATTCCTTGCTCTCTGTCCACATGTACAGATTATCTAGCTCTTCCGTAGGTGAGAACATGTGGTATTTGAGTTTCTGTTTCTGAGTTATTTCACTTAAGATAATGGAGGAGGAGGAAATGTAAAATTAGCTTTAAACCAATGAAATGTTTTTCTAGTTTCAGCAGAAGTGTGGGGCACACTAAAATTTTAGAGGGTAATTAAGGTATAGCTGTAAATCAAAATAAACATGAAATCTAGCAGACGAGCTGAGGATACTGACAAATGTGTAACACAAATGGAAAGTAAATATTTGACAAAATAAATCAGGTTCCCTAATAAACAAAGACAAAATAAAAGACACATTTAAAAATACTTACTGAATTAGCAATGATTGCAAAATAAGATAAAATAATGCATAATCTAATGAAAAAAACACTTAAAAGGTGCTCCTGGGAGTGTAAGTTGGTTATAATCCTGTCTGGAAATCAATTTGGTAGTATGTATGAAGACCTTAAAAATGATCATATACTTTGACTCAGTAATTATTATTCTATGAATCTTACCTAAGGACATGATTTCGAATAAAGATCTTTAAGTATCAATGATAAGAAAAAAGAAGTAATGCTCTCAAGGTTCAAAACCAGAAACTGACCAAGTTCTGGTGGAAGACCACTGCTTGATGGCCAAGAGCACGCCTTCTGGAAAGACCTGGAATCCTCCTAATGGTGTGATCGTGAGCTTCAGTCTTCTCATTGAAAAAATGAGGGTAATATTAAATCTATCCTATAAAGGTATTGGAGGATTAAATAACACATGAAAAGTTAGAATTAAAATAATAAATGAAAAAGTGCTCAACACAGTTCCTGTTGCATAAGAACTCAGTAGTAGTTTGCTGTTATAATAATGATGAGGTCTATAAAAATCACAAGTATAAAAAAGTTGCTGCTATAAAATGGGAACATGCTTACGATGCTCTAATAACGCTGGGTGAAATGTCCAGGTTAAAGATTTTCTTGACTATGGGAAAATATGTGCAGAAATGTTGGCAAAGGGATTGGGGGAGAGAATGACACGTGGACACCTTCGTGTGGGTCCATGTCAGTGTCAGCATCTGTATCTCTTTGTGTGACTCATGAAAGAGACACAATGAGGGTTTTAGAAGCCACCTCTGCTGAGACGCCCAGGCCTGACAGGCTGCTGGAGACACAGCTGACCCCATGGAGGTAGGGGTGGGGGTGGAGGCAGTACCTACCTTTGCACTGGAAGCGGTGGGTGGGGGTGGTGAGCAGAAGTCGGTCTGCCATGGACTCAGGGCTACTGCAGCGGGCGATGCCAGGCTCCTTGTATCCCGCCTTCACCCACTCCGACAGCCACCGCAGACTGCAGTCACAGTGTAGGGGGTTGGTCCCCAGAGCCCTAGGAGGAATGACAGGAGGTTAGGGCCCTGCCAGCTTGGCCCACGGGCTCCATATCCTTGGCTCTCTGGAGATGCAGCCTTTTCAGACTTTGGCTACACTGGGGGTATCTGATATGGGACCAGCAGAGGAGTTGTCTCCGCTGAGGCAAAGTCAATGTCACCAGAGTCTACTCCCAATCCTGTAGATGTCTCAAGGCCCTCCCGCCTCTGAGGCTTGGCTGTCACCTACCCTGGTAAGATTCAGTCCTCAACTCAACTCAACCCCGTCCCCCCAGCATCTCCCAAGAGAACTCCCTGGGCCTCTGCCCCTCTGATTGACTGCCTCGCTCTGTTGCAGGGTCCACTGGAGGACTTACTCTGCAGCGAAGGTTTTGATATCCTGCAACCTAGAAAGTAGATTCAGATTGCTCAGTTGGAAAATACAGGGGGGGGAGGGGCAACTCCAGTGTAGACATTGCCAAACTCATGTCCAGGAAGAAAATACTAGAACTTCTGTTTTCTGTAAATTATATCCTTTAACATTTCTATTTTTGAATGTTTTATAGTATACATACATATTGGTATTCTAGATATGCACACTATATGGAAATTAGACATACAGAAAGAATACAAACTCAACAATTTTCGCTGACAGATATATAGTAAAAAAAAAAAAAAGTAGAGCTTTCTGATCTAGGGAAGATGATTGGCCTGGGAGTTAGGGACCCTAGGTTCTAGTCCAATGTCCCACCGACTTGATAGGTGATTTTCTGCTGGTCATCTAATGTTTATGGGCCTCAGTTTCCCCTGTGTAAAATAAGGGAATAGCTGATGCAGAGTGAACAGTGGTTAAGAATATGTACTTTGTAGTCAAGGCAAGCCTGGATTTGCACTGGGGGCTCTGCCATTTACCTGCTGGGTAACTCTTAGACAAATCCCTTAACCTAAATTTCAATTTCATCATATATAATAAGGGGATTAAAATTGCCTTAACACTGTAAGAAACAAATGAGAGAGTTCATCTAAAGTATTTAGCACATAGTAAGTGTTTTCTGTTGGTTCGTATTGAATATTTACATTGTTTACATAATTAAGGGTGCCTTTGTAGGTATCTACACAAGGCAGTGTGCCCAGTGTAGATACACTGATGCCAAATATGTCCTGTGCTCAGGAAGGAACATCTACCAGAATGTCAGCAGTGAGGACACTGGAGCACTTTTCCGTTTTGACTGCACATTGGGGAGAAATACAGCTACTTACAGATGGGAAAGAGATGTGAGGTCGTTGAAGGAGCCTTCGGGAACGCTGGAAATGTCGTTGCCATGGAGGGTTCTGAAGCAGAAGGACAAGTCAGAAGGTAAGCACCCAGCAGCAGCTCTGAACGCAGCATACCCGCTTGGCGCCCCTGCGTGGCCCCGCCAATCTCTGGTTTCACCCAGAGTCACACTACTAGTGGCAGCAGCTGCTCCCCTGACCCTTGCTGTGGGTGTATGAATGTTCTATGCCCAGCTCAGCAGCAGGAATGAAGGGGGTAGAGGTTATAGGGAAAAAGATGGTGGACCTTTAAATCTGATGGACCTGGGTGGAGTCAGATATCAGTCCATTTTACTGTGGAACACTGGATAAGGTACTTTATGTTTCTAGGCCTCCATTTTTGCAGCTAAAAAATGGGCAGATACATCTGCCCAATGGAGTCATCGGCGTTTCAGAGATCCTGTAAAGAACTGTGCCTATGACCATTTCTGGAGTCAGGCTGCTTTGGACTCAAACTCGGACTTTGCCACTTACCAGCTGTGTGACGGGTGGGTAAAGTGAATTAGCCTCCCTGTGCCTCAGTTTCTATTACTAAGTGGGGACCAGCTGGGCATAATGGCTCAAGCATGTAATCCCAGCAGTTTGGGAGGTCAAGGTGGGAGGATCGCTTGAGCCCATGAGTTTGAGACCGGCCTAGGCAACATAGCTTGACCTCATCTCTACAAGAAATTTTAAAAATAGCTGGGTGTGATGGCCCGTGTCTATAGTCCCAGCTACTTGGGAGGCTGAGGTGGAATGATCACCTGAGCCCAGGAGGTCAAGACTCCAGTGAGCCATGATTGTGCTCCAGCCTGGGCAACAGAATGAGACCATGACTCAAAAAAAAAGAGGGGGGTGGGGGATGAAAATAAAAAAATAAAAAATAGTAGTTATTGTGGATGTGTTAATTCACTCAGAAAGAGCCAGCATTTTTAAAGTGCTGAATGATGAACTATTATCATTATTTGTGAAAGTGTTTTCAAGGACATCTGATACAGATCAAGGAACTCAATAAATTGGTCCCCTTTATATTTACCTAAAGAGATTTTAGGTGGATTGAGAAATGCTATCAATCTCGACTTAGGTGACGGAATGGGGCAGAGATAGGAGTCTCTGGGGACAGTCCCTGTCCTGGGGACAGTCCCTGGATGTAGACACTCACCTTTATGGGAACAGATTTGGAGTCTCTCTCTCTCTCTCTCTACACACACACACACACACACACACACACACACACACACACACACACACACAAGTCTGGTACTTGTGTGCATCTGAGTGTCTCTTCTGACTGCATGTTCAAGGGGCCCGGCAAGCCCTGGAGGGGCTTGGTATCACTCATGCCCCCTCCACCCCATGGTGCAGGCTGCTGGGACCTATCTCACTTGCACAGTGGTGCCATATACTAAGCCTTTGATACATGGCTGGAGGAGACAGGTCATGAAAACATTGAATGAACACCGCTCTGTGCTCAAGTAACACCAGCTGATCCACAATTCAAGGATTATATTCTCCATTAAAGGATTTCATCAACTACACAAAGAAATTCCCAAACTGATGACTCACTTGTGAAACGCAAGGTGGGTGAAATTCACAGGAGCTCAAAGGCGTCTTTAGTGACTAATGGGGACCTTCACCTGTGCTAGTGACAAGGCACTGGTAAGGGTAAGGACTAATGACTTTAGGCAGGCAGCGAGCCCTAGTGGAACAGAGGGGCAATGAGCACTGACAGTGGAAGTACAAACAGAATAACAATAAATGAATTTGCTTTTTTTTTCCTTCAGTGCAAGTTTGCCTGCCCTTGGTCTTCAGCTGAAATATAGACATGAGCTTAATTACTCCTAATACGGACTAGTGGGTCTCACCAGAGACCCACTTTGGCAGCTGTAAGCACACAGATTCCCGAGCCTCATGCCCAGAGAGAGATTCCGATTTGAGGGTCTGGGGCAGGGCATGAGGTTTTGCATTTCCTTTCTTTCTATTTTTTTTTTAAGCCTCGCATATGCAAGTCCTCAAAAAATTTGGTTACTCTTCATAACTGTTCCTTTCCACAGAAAACTTTAGAAAAAGGCAAAAAATTTATTCTTTCTGAATAGAAACCAGACTTTTTTTTTTTTAATCTTGGAGACAGGATCGCACTGTCATAGCTCACTGCAGCCTCGAACTCCTGGTCACAAGAGATCCTCCTGCCTCAGCTTACTGAGTGGCTGTAGGTATGTACCACCATGGCTGGCTACGTTTTCTATTTTTTATAAAGACGGAGTCTTACTATGTTGCCCAGGCTGGCCTTGAACTCTGATGCCATCCTCCCTCCTCGGCCTCCCAAAACGCTGGGATTATAGGCCAGAAGATTCTGCATTTTAAACAAGCTCCCAGCTGATGCAGATGCAGCTGGTTCTCTGACCACACTTTGAGCAGCAAGGGTTTAGGAAGCCTATTGCTTTAAGGCAAGGACCTCACTCCCTCCTCCTTCTGTAAATCTCCTCTCCTCCTCTTCCTCCTCATCATTGTCCTCATCACCATCAGCTCCTTTTCCTGCTCCCCCACGCCATTCTTTGGTTAAATTCTCAGGGTGACAGTTGTCCTCAATTTTAGGCAACTAGGACAGCAGGAGATGGTTAGCAGTCCTCCAAAAAGTGTTCATGGGAGCGTCTCACCTCCCTGGTGAGGAGCTAGGAGCACTTCCAAACACTTCTATCTGCATCATTTAGTCTCTAATTCATGAGGTTATTTTATGAATCCCCCAGCCCCTGCCTACTAATGACTGGGATGACTTCACGGCTACTTGCAGCTTTGCACACGCACCCAGCCCCACATTTAATCATTTCCAAATGAGGCTCCTGGCCAGGCCCAAAGCCTTAACGGAAAAACACCAGATGACCCCAGGCAACTCTGGCACTGGGACATCTCCCATTTATTACGGGCTGGGCTGCTGAAATCTCTATAAACTGTAGAGAGATAGGTCTGTAGTTTACTGGAGCAACTCTTAAGAAATCTGCCTACAAAGCAGGTAAAGAGGACTCTTGCCTGTTAAACAACCCTCCTCCTGTTCCCTTTTATTTTTGTAGAGATGAGGTCTTACTATGTTGCCCAGGCTGGTCTCAAACTCCTGGGCTCAAGCAATCCTTCTGCCTTGGTCTCCCAAAGTGCTTGGATTACAGACCTGAGCCACTGCACCTGGCAAAATAGCCATCCTTGAGGATGCCAGAGGAGTGGGTGAACAAGCACTCCCAGGAAGCACCTAGAGGCCTCTCCCCTCCCCCATCCCCTTCTCCATTAGGGGCAGAGGGGGGCAAGCAACTCTCTCAATTCTCAAAGGCTCATCTTCAAGTGCTTGGAATGCTGTCTCCCCTCCAGACTCTTAGGGGATGTTAAAGGCAAACTTAGCAATTCCAGGATGCAGAGGAGGGCAGCATTAGGGCACAACCAGCCCTCAATTCTGGGCTGCCTGAACCCTGGATCCCTGACAAGCTAGGCACTCACAACTTGTTCCATGAATGGCAGAAACTATTCTAGTACTAAATACGGGTGGGGGTGGGTGAATTCTCTTCTGAGCAGTCCGGGCCATTTCCAGATCATCTGGGGGTTAAGCACTGAGGCCCTGGAGGCATACTGCCTGGGTTCGAATCCCTCCTCTGATATTCCCTGGCTGTGTGAGCTGTGACAATCAACTTAATCTTTCTCTGCCTCAGTTTTTTCATCTCTGAAATGAAGGAATTCTTAGTAACTACTTGGAGTACACTTCTTTTGGAGGATGTGAGTTGCTCAGCACCAATGCCCTCTTTTCTGTAGTGGTTCCCCCCTTTTCTATTGGGGAATCATCCCTCCCCAGCTCCCAGCCCAAGTGGCTTGGCCTCATGGGTGGAACTGTGGCTCAGATCTGGCCAATCAGAGGGTTGAAGCTGAGCATGCAACCTATGTGGACCAAGGAAAGACATTTCTGGGGCTTTCTCTGGAACTATTGGCGCAGAAACAGTTTCACTTTATGGGGCTGCTAAGCTGCTAGAATGTAAACCTTCAGCCCATCAGGACCCTCTGTGCTTTAAATGGAGAAAGACTGCCTAGGAGTGAAATCTATTCAGGCAAGCAAGGCTGAGAGGCAGAGAGCCTCATGCTGACTGTATCATCACAGCCCCTGCCTCCAGCCCTAGAGCCCGTTACCTACCACTAAAGTCTTCACTTATCTGAGTCGATATTCTTTTTTTTTTTTTAAAGTTAGGGTCTCACTGTGTCACCCAGGCTGGAGTGCAGTGGCACAATCACAGCTCACTGCAGCCTCAACCTCCTGGGCTCAGGCAATCCTTTGGCATCAGCCACCCGAGTAGCTGGGACTACAGGTGGGTGCCACCACTCAATACTAATTTTGTGATTTGTAGAGATAAGATCTCACTATGTTGCCCAGGCTGGTCTTGAACTCCTGGGTTCAAGCAACCCTCCCTCCTCGATTTCCCAAAGTGTTGGGATTACAGGCATGAGCCAGGGTGTCCGGTCGATAAGTTCTCTTTTTATGCTCAACGTGCTTGGAACTGATTTTCCTTCTCTTTACCCAGGAGAAGATCTAATCCACCACATCATGAGCTGGCTGTGAGCATTAAAAGACATTAAATGCCAGTGCTTCTAAGGATGCAGGACTTGGCGCAGGGCCTGCGCACAACAGGCACTCAATTACGTTAGTGGCGGTGATTGTTATCACTGTCATGACTCCCCCTTCCCATTCTTGGATGTGTTTTAGGGCCAGTCCTTTCAGAGGTACCCACAGAGAGCAGCAGCCTGAAAACACGCAGCCCATATGTCTCAGAGGCAGTGGTGAGTCCCATGACTCGCTTCCAGGACTGGAGAGGAGGATATACATTTTGGCAGAGTGGCCCCAGTGTGCCTGTCACCTTTCTTCCTGTGTCTTTCCTCCCCTGCCCTACCACTCTTTAATTCCCATCAGAGGCCTCTGAGGACGAGGAAGAAAACACTTCACATTTAAATAGGCCGTGTCCTTCCAATCATCAAGAGAAGTCTGGAATGGGTGCAGGTGCTAACCTCTGACGGAGAAGAAGGAGGTGGTGGAACAAGGACTGGAGGCCTGTCAGGCATGGTGACTCACCCTATAATCCCGGCACTTTGCTTGAGCTCAGGAGTTCAAGACCAGCCTGGGCAACATAGTGAGACCCCAGCTCTCAAAAAAAAAAAAAAAAGAGCACTGGGCTAGGAGCCTGGAGACAAGTTCCAGCCTTGGTTCTGCCCTACCTTGGAGCTATTCAACCACGTCCCTTCTGGCTCCTTCCCCAGCAGCCATACTCCAGCCACACCTGGGTTTCTGAGGTTCCCCCGTACACATGCTCTTCCTGACTTCAGGGCCTCTGTCCTGCATTTAGTTTCCCCCTGCGTAGAATGTTCTTCATCCCATCCCTACTTAGGTAACCTCCCATTGGCTTCTCAGTCTCAGCCCTGGAAGCAGAAGTTCAAAGGAGTAATTCTGGGCCGGATTCGGCGGCTCAGCCTGTAATCCCAGCACTTTGGGAGGCTGAAGTGAGTGGATTGCCTGAGCCTGAGGGTTTGAGACCAGCCCCGGCTTTTTGTCGAGACCTTGTCTCTATAATAAATAAAAAATTAGCCGGGCGTAGTAGTGCACACCTGTAGTTCCGGCTACTTGGAAGGCTGAGGTCGAAGAACCGCTGGAGCCCAGAAGGACCACACTGGGGTGGCCGTGAGTGTGCCACTGCACTCCAGCCTGGGTGACAGAGTGAGACTCCAACTCAAAAAAAAAAAAGAGGAGTGATTCTGAAAGCAAACAGTCTTGGGTTCAAATCCCAACTCTGCCATTCCCTGTATCACTTTGGGCAGCTTACTGAAGCTCGCTCAGCCTCTGTTTACTCAACTGTGACATGGGGATAATTATGGTACATCCTTCCTTAAGTGAAGAGAAAATATAGTAACGTCACTACAGCACTAAGCCCTGTGTGCAGGGCACAGTCAAGGTGTAAGGAATGTCAGTGCTGACTATTATCTGTCCTTTCAGAAAGCTTTTTGGGTGGCCGAGATGTGATGTGCCTCTCACCTGTATTCTCATAGTTCCTCTGTCAGATATCACCCTGTATGTTGCTTATTTTCTTGTCTGTTTTCCCTTCTAGACCAAGAGCTCCCTGAGGGCAGCCATTACGTCTCCTTCACTGTTTATTCTTTCCCCCCAGAGTTTAAGCACAGCAACTAACCCATGGAAGGCTGAACTCAGGAAAGGATGAAAAACAGCATGATCTTGAATGAGTCACTAAACCTTTCCATACCTGTCTCCACTAATTCATTCATTTATTCCTTCATTCAAGATAGGATCTCGCTTTGTAACCCAGGCTACAGTGCAGTAGCGTAATCATAGCTCACTGTAACCTCGAGCTCCTGGGCTCAAGTGATGTTCCTCCCTCAGCCTCCAAAGTGCCTGGGACTAGAGGTGCGTGCCACTGTGCCCAGCTAATTTTTTATTTTTTGTAGAGACAGGGTCTTGCTATTTTGCCCAGGCTGGTCTCAAACTCCTGGGCTCAAGTGATCCTCCTTCCTTGGTCTCAAAATATTGAAATTATAGGCATGAACCACTGTGCTTGGCCTGTCTCCTCATCTTATAAATGAAAGGTCTACACAGGAGAATTTCCACGACTTACTCTTTATTCCCAAATTCTGTAATTAAAAAAGAAAAAAAGGGTCAAGCCTAGATCATGGTTGGGAGGTCACGAGGAATCAACTTCTGGCTCACCGGAAGAGTTTTTTAACGCTCACTGGCTGGTCAAAAATAGAATGGGGTTGTCTGGTAAGGGAGTGAGCGCCTTGTTTCAGAAGGTAATTAAGCAAAGGGCAGTGGAGCTCTTTGCAGGGATATTTTAAGAATTCATGTCATTGGTGGAGCAGTGATGAACAGCCCCGTGTGTATAAACAGCACAATTTTACTCAGGGACCAGGAGCTAAAAATACCGAGGATAATGAATGATAATCCCATTGGCTTCCCCAGGAACACACGCTGGAATTGCCTTCCCATCACTAACTCATTCCAGGTGCCCTCCTGTGGCCGGGGCTCGGGAGAGACACTTGGGACCACACGCACACAAGGTGTGTGACTAGGTTTGGGGCAAAGATCAGGGAATGCTTGAAGCCCCAAGAAGAACTAGGCTGACGGCAGGAATGTTCCCTTCTAGCTATTTCTAGATTAGGAGCGAAGAGGGAAAAGCATTTTCACACAGTGTTTTGTACTCAGGGCTTCCTGACCACCCCCCTCCTGTCCTGCCAGGACATCAACAAGGGTACCTGCATAATGAACATCTGTATACCTAACCCTGAACTGTACCTCACATATTTAAAATTTAAAATAAAAAAAGAATATATAAATGTTCAAATGCAGTTACAGATCATGTAATTCTTGATTTCAAAACACCTGTTTTTTTCCAACCCCCTAAATTGTAAATATGTTACCATTTTCATTCATTTCTAACTTTGCCTTCATTTGTCATAGAAATAACTTTATTATTACTATTATTATTATTATTATATTCAGTTGGAGTCTCACTCTGTCGCCCATGCTGGAATGCAGTGGCACGATCATGGCTCACTGTAGCCTTAACCTCCTTGGTTCAGGCGATCCTTCCTCCTCAGCCTCCTGAGTAGCTGGGACTACAGGCATGCCACCACACCTGGCTAATTGTTTGAGGTCTTGCTATATTGTCCAAGATGAGGTCTTGCTATATTGTCCAGGCTGGTCTTGAACTCCGGGTTTGAACTTCTAGGTTCAAGCAATCCTCCTGCCTTGGCCTCCCAAAGTACTGGGATTACAGGTGTGAGCCACTGTGCCTGGCCTAGAAATGACTTTATATTAACATTAGCTATCACTGATGTTTTTTTCATTTGTTCTCTTACAGTCTGTCTTCATAGTTATAAATGTTTACAAGTTGTAATGGTAACATGTTCAAGGCAGGTTTATTTCTCCACATAATGCTATGCTGTAGACACATTCCCACATTTCTGTCTAGTTTCCATCGCTGCCTCTTTTAATAATTGTACATCATCGACTGGTTGCATCATGGTTTCCTTAAATATTCCTCACTGTGGCCCTGTGGGTAATATTTTAAAATAACAGCGCAACCAAGTTCTTAATGCAAAGAACCTTTCCCTCATTCTGGATTATTCTTTAACTAAATTCCTGGATGTGCAATTACTGGGAGAAAGGATACAAATATCATAAAAGAAATGTAGCCCATAAACGTTTTTATTTTTCCTGAATTGGCCCTTATGCAGAAAATGGCTGCTCCCCACTGAGGTAGAGGTTGGACCAAGGACCCTGAGATCTCATTTCATGAACGAGATCCCATGAATCTAAAATGATGATGCTAAAAGCTTACTTGCTTACTCTGTTACCCAGGCTGGAGTACAGTGGTGAGATCATGGCTCACCGCAGTCTCGACCTCCTGGGCTCTGGTGATCCTTCCTCCTCAGCCTTCCGAGTAGATGGGACTACAGGCATGCATCACCACACCTGGCTAATTTTTGGATTTTTTGTAGGGATGTGACCTTGTTATGCTGCCCAGGTTGGTCTCAAGCTCCTGAACTCAACGCCTTGGCCTCCAAAAGTGCTGGGATTACAGGTGTGAGCCATTGTGCCCAGATTAAAAGCCTACTTATTCTTAATTCAAGAAGCCAGCACCAGTGTGTTGAATGTTCATGTGAATAGTAGTGGTGCCGGGTTGGGACAGACAAGGTCTGGAAGGAGAAAACCCTGGACAAACCCTGATGATGTTTCCCCTACTACCTTGAAAGACAGACGGTGAATAGGCAAACAACACGTTCTCTCCCTCTTACAAGTTGAGTTGCCCCATCCAGAACTATTCTAATTATAAACACACCCATGCAGATTTCCTTAAAAGTGGCAGTGCCCAAACTGGGGCAGCAAACCCATTAACAGAATCGTTAGAATGGGAGGGAAGACAATAGGAGGGAGAAAGAGGACCAAGTCCAGCTTTGGCTCCGGCGTGAGACGCCCCAGCTCCTGCTGGGTTCAACAGGAAACAGGAAAATGGTCCTGCTGATGTTTCCATTCTCCAACTCCCCAGAGAAGGTGGATAATAAATAAGTGACAATAACAGATTGCACACTGTCAGCTCGGGCACTTCTTTGCCCCCAGAGAATTGATTTTTAATAACAGCACAGATGACATGTGGCGGGAGTTGTCGCTGACACCGGTGTTTTGTGGGCCCCGATAAATCACATCAGCCTGGAGGCTCTGAAATGGACTGGCGTGTTGGGTGCTGTCTGCTGGATGCTCCTGAGCCCTGGAAAAGGTCCCGGGGCTCTGAGTCAGGAGGCTGGAGTCTGCAACTGTCTGTCTGCAGGACCTTGGCCAGTGACTGCACCAGTCTGGGCCTCAGTTGCCCCATCTTTAAGATGGGCATAATCAACTCAATCTCATAGCACTGTTGCAAATTACTGTTTTTGAGTCGAGGTATACCCAGGATAGAGTGTAGTGGTATGATCATGGCTCATCACATCCTTGACTTCCTGAGCTCAGGTGATACTCCTGTCTCAGCCTCCTGAGTAGCTGGGACTATGAGCACACGCCATCATGCCTGCCTAATCTTTTGATTTTTTTTTCGAGATGAGGTCTCGCTATGTTGCCCAGGCTGGTCTTGAACTCCTGGGCTCTAACAATCCTTCTGCCTCAGCCTCCCAAAGTGTTGAGATTACAGTTGTGAGCCATTGCACCTAGCCACTGCTGCAAATTAGACAGAGGAATGACATGAAAAGGCCCATAAAATAGAGTGATCACTGTTTTACTAATAACAGTTCAGAGAAGGCAAGAAGTTGACATGTTAAGGGGTACAGTGTCCGCATCTCGATTCTCATGGGCATATCATTCAAGGCTGATATTCAAATGATCAATTCAAAGAATCCTTCTGTGTCTATGAAATAGGTGCAAGATGGGAAGGCACAAAAATCAGGTGACTATTGGGGTAATGGTGGGGTGTCTTTCTGTGCTAGCAAGCTATGATACAAGAGTGATAATAAAAAATGAGTATTTGTTCCGTGTGGGCAGTGCCAGAGCTGTGCTAAGTGCTTTATACACAGCATCTCATTTAATCCTCATAACACTCTGCGAGTCAATTACCATAATTATCTGATTTTATGGATGAGAAGACACAGCTATCCATGCATGAGACAGGACCAGGCAGGCAATGAGGGTGGGCCAGGTGTGAATGAAGGTTGCCGACTGCACAACCCCGACCCAAAAGGCAGAGCTGCTCAGCTATGCAGGAATGCAGAGTAAGAGTCGTGGTGTGGCCAGGGTCCCTCTATTTCCCAAGAGAGTTGGATTTGTGTAAGAAACCTCCTGATATTTAAATATTGATAGCTTATGCTAACTTTTTAAAAAAAAAAAAACGGTCTGTGAGGCAATTCCACAAGTGCTAACAAGTAGCTGTCTGTGAGCTGAACTGGGGGCTCCGGGCTTCCAGTCTGTGATGTCTGCTGTGGGAGTCTCCTTTCCTCCCAGAAGTTCACAGTGTCACGCTGCCCCTCTGAAGCCAGAGGGGCAGTGTAAACAGAACAATCGCCAAAATGTGGCTGCAGACCACACACTGTGCTCAGTACTTGCGCAAGGGAGGAGCTACTGATCCCGGTCTACACATCAAAGACCAGAAACTCAGAGGGCTTAAGTGATTTGCTCAAGGTTCCACAGGGGGTGGTGGGCTGGACCAGAACGCTGACCCTGGAGGGCGGTTCTCTCTATCCTTCGGGCAAGGAGGTGTGGCTTGGGGCAGAAGGGAGTGAGGAAACAAGTGCCTAGCCTACCTCCTGCTGTTGCTCAGTGATGTGTGAGTCAAAACCAGTACCCGGTACTCACAGCACACGGAGGGACCGCAGCCCGTTGAAGGCGTGGACAGGGATGCAACGCAGCCGGTTGTAGCTCAGAATCCTGTGGAGAAGGAGGCATGCACTCTGTGGACTGTTCCCGTCGCCAGCTCGTCATAGCGACACTGTCCTTAATTTTAATACACTGACAAAAGTATCCTGACCATAAAGGAGGAGGAGTCCTTCCCAGCACTCCCGAAGGCTCGCGGGCATCATCTCCCCAGTTCTCACCCATGTTCCAAGGCAGTCTGGCTCCAACCAGCCTGTCCACCACCTCCCTCTCCTGTCCAATTGTAAGCACTAGCAATGTACAGAGCTAACGGGAAATAAATGGGTCTGGGCAAAATGTAATCGTATAGGGAAACCCTCCACCGGGAAAGAAAATTTGCAAATTGCAGAAGGTAGTTCAAAGAGAGCCTCTTTGAGAAGTGATCAGGTTCAGGGCAGGGTCCTCTTGAACTGCCTAGATGGTGGAGCTCTGTCCTACTTGATGTTCCTTCTGATGATTAAGGTCGAGCCTATGCCAGGGCAGTCACAGCCCTGAGGATCACCAGAGCAGAGAACTAGTACTGAGGGGACAGAGGGAGAGGGTGACCACATACTGCTGCTCATGGGCACAGTAGACATGGCATTGCAGTGTACTCACAGAGTGGAGAGGTGAGACATGTTACTGAAGGTGTAGTTGGTTAGCACACTGATGCTGTTGTTGCTCAGGTCACTAGGGAAAGTAAAACAGAGGGTCATGTTTAGCTCTTAGTGGCATCTGTAGAAGGCCATTCCCAAGCATCACACCTGCCATCCATCCATCTATGCATCCATCCATCCATTCACTCTCCCATCTATCCATCCACTCATTCACCTCTTTATCTACCCATCCACTCAGCCGCCCGTTTGCCTGCCCCTCTCTCCTTCCCTCCTTCCCTCCCTCCTTCCCACCATCCGTCATTTGCTCACCCATCTAAACATCCACCCACTTGCCTATTTACCTACCCATCCAGCTACTTGTCTATTTATCTACCTACCTACTCAGCCTCCTATTCCTCCCTTCCACCCTCCTTCCCTCCCTCCCTCCCGCAACTCATTGTCCATTTACCCACCCATCTATCCATCTACCCCCCACTTACCTGCCTACTTGCCCATCCATCACCTACACCCTCCCTCCCTCCTACCATCCCTCTCTCCCTCCCACCATCCATTTGTCCATTCACTCACCCATCTACCATCCACCCACTTGCCGATTTATCGACCCACCACTCACCTGCCTACTTGCCTATCCATCACCCACCCTCCCTCCCTCCCTCTCTCTCTCCCTCCCACCATCCATTTGTCCATTCACTTACCCATCTATTCATCCACCTACTTGCCTATTTATTTACATACCCACTCACCCACCTCCTTACTCATCCACCCAGCCATCTACTTATTCATATAAATGTTATATTTTTCCATTCGAACAGTTGTTCAATCATTTAAGCAACTGCCATCCATTCATCCATCCATCCATCCATCTATTCAGTTATTCAGTCATTCAATTACATGTCTATTCATCCATTCCATTCTACTAACAAAACAATACATATGATAAAAATCTCTCCTTATTCTAGTACCATTTTCCCGATCGATTCTGTTCAGTGTCCCTCCAACCCCCTTCTCTTCTGGTATTCCTATCAGACTCTCTCTCAGGAGGAACGAGGTTGGTGGGGATGCAGACTTCTGCCAAGTATAACCTCGAGCATCTCCCAGGGATAGATATCCAGAGCAGTGGCAATGTTCGCTGAACATCAGAACCACCTAGAGAGCTTGTAAACCCTCTGATGCCTTGGTTCCATGCCCAGGTATTCTGATCTAATGGGTCCAGTGTGGGCTTGAGCACAGTATTTTTTTTGAGTTGAGGTTTTACTCTGTCTCCCAAGCTGGAATGCAGTGGCATGATCACAACTCACCACAGCCTCAATCTGCTGGGTTTAGGCGATCCTTCTGCCTCAGCCTTCCAAGTAGCTGAGACTACAGGCATATGCCACCACTCCTGGCTAATTTTGTAATTTACTGTAGAGATGAGATCTTGCCATGTTGCCCAAGCTGGTCTTGAACTCCTGGGCTTAGGCAGTCCTCTAGCCTCAATCTCCTAATGTGCTGGGATTGTAGGTGTGAGCCACTATGCCTGGCCTTGAGCATAGTATTAAAAAAAAAAAAAAAAAAGCAAAAAACAACTTAGGTGACCCTTCTAACCAGCTGATCGGGCACTTTTGCGCCCTAATGACATTTGGAAATGTCTGGAGACATCTTGGCTGTCAATACTGGGGAAAGTCCTACGGGCTTCTAGTGGGTAGAAGCCAGGGGTGCTGTGAAACATCCACAATGTCCAGGACAGCTCCCTCACCACAACCCGAAATCATCTGGCCCCAAATGTCCATGGCTCCGAGGTCAAGAAATCCTCATGCAGAGGCTGGTTTTAGGGTATTTAGGATTCCAGGCCCAAGGTGGCTTTCTTCCCTTTCTAAGTAGCTGGGACTATAGGCATGTGCTACCACACCTGGCTACGTTTTTGGTTTTTTTGTAGAGATGAGGTCTTGCTATGTTACCCAGGCTGGTTTTGAACCTCTCCTCAGTGGTCCTTACTTTCCCAAGGGTGATGCTCTTTCATTCTGGAAGAATTCTCTTTTTCCCCTTAGGGCAACTCCCTGGCATGCTAAGCAGACACAAACATCTTCCAGTGACCACTTGCCCAAGGAATTATTCCATATTCTCCCGAGTCCCATCGTGGCAGGGCAGTGATGCTGCTGGGTGTGGGCACGCCCCTCAGCAGGTCTCCACTGCTGAGGGACCTGCCCACACCCAGCAGCTTGCTCCTCACGGGCGGCTTTCCCAGGTCTTGACAGACTTGTCGCTAAGAGCAGTTGCCATCTGAACCTTCAGTTTGAACCATCTACTTGGGACATCTTCTGGGGAACCAAGCAAGGAGGAAGAAGAAATGCCCACTTGTGCTTCTGGGAAACCTAAGTGCGGCCACAGCTGGCAAGAAGTGGGAGATGGAGGAGGCTCAGGAATTCAATCGGGACCCCGGAAGATCAGAGGCCAGAACTTCTCCCAAGCTAAGCAGGTGGGGGGCTTAGATGGCCCTTGCTGTCCGGCCCTGGGCATCTCTGCATGTAGGTCTCACTGGGTAAGACCTGGTGTGTCAGGCTGGTCTGTTTTCCCCAGCCGCCTCTGCCTGCTCCATCCAGGGAGAAAAGGGCAGAACTGCCATGTCCGTCTGCAACCCGTTCTCTCTTACCCCCACAGAGGTTTCCCGAGCTACCTCAGGAGAGAAAAGTAAGTGTCCTCCCAATGCCAGGCTCCTTACATGAGTGTCAGGTGGCGGAGGGTGGACAGCTCTCTGGGCACGGCTGTTAGGTGGTTTCCTTCCAGGTACCTGAAAGACAGGTGCAGAGTGACAACACCTGGGAAAGCAACACTGCACACAAGGCCACTTTCCAGGCTAGGCTGGGTCCCCTTTCACTTCCTCATAGCTCCCTCTCCCCTTTAAAGTATATGGTCCATTACATTTAATATTTATCTGTGCAATCATTCTGACGTTTGTCTCCATTGGTCTGCTAGGTCCCACCTTGGCAGGGCTCTGGTCTAAAATTGCTCACCACTGAATCTCCTGCACTGTTTCCAGAACTGATCTACAGTAGGTGTTCCATAAATACTTTCCTAATAAATAAAGCACTCGCTTCACTCTTAGTCCTCACAATATCCTTCAGAAGCAGGGATTCACAGTTGAGGAAGCAGAAACCCAGAGATGTTGAAACACTTGTCCAAGGCCATGTAGTAAGCAAATGACTAAGCTAGGACTTGAACACATGTCTCTGACTGTACTATTGCCATGATTCCACATGGCCTCCACTCAGCCACCAGAGGATGGAGGAGGATGGAGGGAGAAATGAGACGCGAGTCCTCTTAAGAACTGGAATTTGATGTTGACTATCTTGGATGTGTGTTTGGAAACTGAGGAGATAGGGGCCTATCTTTGCTACCTGGAGCACCATTCCACGGCTCCCACAGAAGGGCCACGTGACAGGAGGGGACAGGGGCTCAGAATGGGGATGCACCCAATAGACAGGGACTCCTCCTGGATGCACAAAGCTGACATCAGCGTTCTGCACTTAGCTGCTCATCCAGGACGAAGCCACCTCCTTAAAGACTCAAGTGTGGTTTAAGTCAAGAGGAGACAGTCTCACTGTGATTACATAATCGTGGATGATCAAGGTCACTACTACTTATCATCAAGTAAGTAGCTGAGGTTATCACTACTCTCAAGGAGGAACCCAGGCCAATTCATTCACTCTTACCCTTGCTGTAAACCCCTATCCTTGGACATCCCATTGCTGTTAGGACAAAAATCACAGAACTTGCAGATGCTTACAAGTACTGTTTTGATCCCCTGGGTGAGTTTTCCTTGATGTGAAGCTCCCATAGCGTCCTCTCTTATAACAGTCAATGCAGAGTCGCTGCTGTTCATTTGTCCAGTGCCTGCCTTAAGCTTCATGAGGGCAGATTGAGGTCTATTCTTGCTAGCCCAAAGGGTTCAAACCTCAACCTACATGCGAATCATCTGAATTTCACTAGAAAGGTTGGAGAGTCTGATCTCTCTCTCTCTCTCTCTCTCTTTCCGAGTTGTGGTCTCACTCTATCACCCTGGAGTGTGCAGTGGCACAATCATAGGTCGCCACAGCCTCAACCTCTTGGGCTCAGGCAGTCGTTCTACCTGAGCCTCCCAAGTGGCTGGGACTGCAGGCGTGCCACCACATCTGGCTAATTTTTTTGATTTTTTGTAGAGATGAGATCTTGCTATGTTGCCCAGGCTGGTCTCAACTTCTTGGGCTCAGGCGATCCTTCTGCTTCAACCTCCCAAGTAGCTGGGACTACAGGCATGTGCCACCACACCTGGCAAATTTAAAAAATTTTTTTGTAGAGATGAGGTCTTGCTATATTGCCCAGGTTGGTCGTGAACTCCTGGGCTCAAGCGATCCTGCCACCTCAGTCTCCCAAAGTGCTGGAATCACAGGTGTGTGCCACCACACCCAGCCAAGAGGCTGCATTTCTAACAAGCTTCCTGGTGATGGTGGGGCTACTGACCAAATTTCAAGTAATAAGTACTAGCACACACACTGCCTTGCATCCAATAGACCTGTCACAAAGTGACTGAACAGGATAGAAATGGGTAAAACAGAATATAGGCAAGTGTGCGAATAACCGAACTAGGCTAGCTTTAAGGTCAAGCTGGAACGTGTATCACCTTTCACTCAGACCAAATGACTCTCCTCCTTCCACTGGCCCCTAGGGACCCTTGTGCCACAGGACCCTGAGCAGGACCTGATAAGGTCTTAGGTAGCCAGGGAGTGTGGGATTGATGCCCCTTTGATCTGATCCTTAATTGTGTACCCATCATATGCCAAGAGCTATGCTAGATGCCAGGGAGATACAAAAATGAACCATATCCCATTTCTGCCTTCTGGGAAATGAACTAAATGGCCTAAAATTCAGCTACGCACAGGTTTAGGTCATGCTCATAGGCGGAGGCAATAAGAGAAATGCATTCATTTAATCAGGCACGAGTATTTACTGAGCAACCATGATGTGCCAGGTACTGTGTATACTGGTTAAGATAGCCATGATGCCTGCTTTTAGACAATTACAAATCTAATGTGGGAGGGCAGACCCATAAAGAGATATAAATTATATATTATTATTTTTTGAGTTGGTGTCTCACTCTGTTGCCCAGGTTGGAGTGCAATGGCACGATCACAGCTCACCATAGCCTCCCCAGCAGCTGGAAGTACAGGTATATGCCACCACCCTCTCAACTTTTTGTTGAGATTTGGTCTCACTATGTTGCCCAGGCTGGTCTCAAACTCCTGGGCTCAAGCAATCCTCCTGCCTCAGTTCCCAAAGTGCTGGAACTTACAGATGTGAGCCACCACATCTGGCCTGTTCTCTCCCTTGACCCCACTAGAATGTAAGCTTCATGAGGGCAGGGATTTTTTTTTGCCAGCTTTGTTTCCTGCTGTATCTTCAGTGCACAGTATAATGTTCAGCTCATAGCAGGGGCTCCACTATTTATTTGCTGAATGAATGAATGCATGAAGAGAAGGGCTGCTCATAGGACCCTGTGTCAAAAAAGCCGAAAACCTGCAGTGGTCTCAAGGAACACCCTGAGGCCGGCCTGGACATATCTGGAGGACAGGCTATGCTCTACAAATGCACGTATGTGCCGAACAGTTCAGTCACAGCATAAGTGACTGCTGGAATTCAGGGATGCCCACAGCATCCTCATCTAAGACAGGGAGGGTCAGGCTCATGGGGGATGGGCACAACTGCTCCTGGAGACTTGGGGCTCCTTAACCCTGCCAGTTCTGGGTTCTAGCATGGCTCTGATGGATACTATGCCGAGGCCAACTGGATTAGCTTCTCTCCCTGCTTAAAGCCTTCTGGGGCTCCCACTGCTTCTTAGAGAGGGGCCGCCCAGCTCCTGCCCAACCCCAGTGGGAACTTCTGTGGTCTTATATCAGTCAAAGGTTCTCTGGAAAGTCTGAAATCTATAGGGCAGGTTGGCAACTCAAGCAGGATTTCTGTTACAGTCTTTTTTTTTTTTTTTCCAGCCGGGTCTCTGTTGCCCAGGTTGGAGTGCCAGGGCATGATCACGATGATCACAGCTCATGGCAGCCTCAACTTCCTGAGTTCAGGTGATCCTTCCACCTCAGCATCCCAAGTAGCCGGGACTACAGGTGTGCACCACCATGCCTGGCTAATTTTTTTGACTTTTTTTTTTGTAGAGGTGAGGTTTTGCTATGTTATCTAGGCTGGTCTCTAACTCCTGAGCTCAAGCCATCCTCCTGCCTCAGCCTTCCAAAGTGCTGGGATTACAGGCATAAGTCACCACACCTGGTCTCTGTTATGGTCTTGAGGTAGAATTCCTTCTTCTCTGGGAAACCTTAGGGTTTTTTTGTTTTTGTTTTTGTTTTTGTTTTTGTTCTTAAGGTCTTCAACTGATGAGACCACCTCCACATTAGGATTGATAATCCCCTTTACTTAAAAAGTTAACTGACTGTAGATGTTAATTGCATCTACAAAATACCTTCACAGCAACACCTAGACCAAACAGCTGAGCACCACAGCTGAGTCAAGCTGACATAGGAAACTAACCATCACAGACCCTGCCTCCTCTCTTGGTTCACCTTACATCAGACTCTCCCTTGACCTCTGGTTCCAACTCTCAGGCCTTAACCTTCCCTGACTGCCCTCGCCCCTTGAAGGGAGAACTTTGCACCTGCTGGTGTCTCTTCTCCCTTCCTGTCTGGTTAACTCCTGCAGAGACTCCCAGCCCTACCAGTGACGTTAAGGTTCCCAAGGCCTTGGGTATATCTTCTTCACAGCATTTAACCCCCAGGGTGACATCTTCAGCATGATTCTGCGATGGATGTCGGCAGGGCCACGTCTGCTAGGCTCACCGCAGCATGCCCGTCCACTGCCTGGTGACATTAGACACTCAGGAAACACCGTCTGTAGGATGAAAACCCCTGGAGTCCCTGGGGAGAGCTGCATTTGGCATAGCGGAGTAGAAGCTGCTCTCAGTGGTGTCCCAGGCGACCTGGCATGGCAGCTCAGAAGACTCGGAATCAGGTTTCCCTTCAGAAATGCAGATGTAGTTGCGGGGGAAGCTGTCTTTGTAGGAAACCCTTTGCGGCAACTCTGTACTCCAAAGCCGCCTGCAGCCTACAGCCTAGGCCCCCCTGAGAGAACCGTGCCGGAGGCTGCCTTCCTGCCCCCGGCCTCAGAACTGCTGCAGCACTTCTAGTGGGTCAACCTTTGTGCTGACCTGCATTTAAGTGCTCTGTTTCAGCCCAGTGCCAGCTCACGAGGACACATCTGCCTCGCATGAAAAGCCGCACAGACTTCCGTGAATGGACGATCCTCGTTCCTATTTCAAGCTTTGCGGGGCTGACAGGTGCCCATGAAGAACTCAGTCCAGGTGAATGTTGAAGGGAAGGGAGGACAGTAGACCGCCCTCCAGGTCAGGATTTCCACCAGAGACCTGGGGTGATGCGAGACAGCTCAGGAGTCAGGCAGTTCACATCCTGACTCCACTGTGGAATAGTTGTGTAGCCTTGGACAACGTCTCTGAGCTTGCATTCACTCATCTGTAAAATGGGGCTTATAATAATCACCACCTTGATGGGATTCTGAAGATTAAATAGGAGTCTCCGTGGATAGTTCTTGTACATTTTGAAAGTATATACATGTAGACAGACAGAAGATAGACACATCTCCATCCAATGATACATAGGACGTATTAAAAGATAGATAATGGCGCCTTGTTGTTCATTCGCTATTCTTCTTCCAGGGTATTTTTCTAAAACAAGAATCAGATCACACCACTTTCTTGCTTAAAATTCTTCCTTGGCTCCTGCATTTCTCTTGGGATAAAGAGTTAACCCTGCCATGGCATACAAGAACTTACATCTCCCTTCTCGAGCTCCCAGCACACACCATCCTCTTTGTCATTCTACTCACTGCATCTCCTGGCCTTTTTGATTTCTTGAATTTAGGATCTTGAATCAAGATCTGTTCAACCCCAAGTTTCTCCCTCTTCTTCAACCAACACATTCTTGTCATCACCTCCTGTCAGGCTCACTCTCAAAGGTTGCATCTCAGCTCTGTGCCCCCCTGCCTCCCGGTCAAGCCCTGTCCCTTTCACGTCCCCATCAGTGCTGTGTATATGTGTGCATATATATGTGTGTGTGTGTGTGTGTGTGTGTGTGTGTGTGTGTGTGTGTGTGTCGCGCGCACATACCGCATATGCACAGTGACTGCCTCCTCCTTGCGATGTTCTCAGACCTCCCATCCTAACACAAACCTTTTCTTCCATATTTGCACCTATGGGGAGATATGTCATCCTTCTCTTCTCTCCTTGGGATTTCAGTTGTCAGATATCTTTTTCCCCTTTATTTCCCTGGGAAATCCTACTCCTCATCTGAAATGCCCGATCTACTGGTCAGTTTCTTTACTGTCTGTCTCCCCCATTCTGAGTTTCTGAGGCAAGGGTCCTGATCTGGCATGGTGGCCATTGTATTTCCAGCTGCTACGACAGTGTCAGGCACAATGAACTCTAAAAGCACTTGAGTGAGTGACGGAGCCTTCCCACTCTTGGCCTGTGCTCAGGTCACCACGATCCCTCCCACAGACGGCCATGAAGTACTGAGAAGTGTCCTCTACTGGTGCCATCTGCTGGAGTCCTCTGGCCTGTGCTACTGTGCCAAGCTGGCCTGCTCTCCAAGGACCTGGGCAACCCCTCCATCTGGCTGGAGGCACCATTTCTATCTCTCTCTGGGCCAGAGAAAGGCAAGGATGTAGTCAGCACTGGGAAGTTGCTCTATTCAGTGCTCTGGGGCAACCACTCAGTGTGGGGGGTACAGAAGGCAGTGGGCTGTTCTTGGGTAGCAGCTGGCCTTGCCAGAGAAGGTCCAGCTGTCAGGACGGACCTGGCCAGAACTACTGACGGGTACCTCTAGCATGTGGCAGGGAGCCTGGGTTTCCCTTCTCCCTGCTTAAAGCCAGATGCCAGTTTTTTTGTTTTTGTTTTTGTTTTTTTGAGTTGGAGTCTCACTCTGTCACCCAGACTGGAGTGCAATGGCCGCTCCCGGCTACCGCAGCCTCGATCTGCTGGGCTCCGGCGATCCTTCCGCCTCAGCCTTCCAAGTAGCCAGAATTATAGGCATGTGCTACCATGCTCAGCTGATTTTTTGATTTATTGTAGAGATGAGGTCTCGCTGCCCAGGTGCGTCTCGAACCCGCGGGCTCTGGCAATCCACTCACCTCAGCCTCCCAAAGGTGCGGGATTACAGGCTGAGCCACCGAGCCCGGCCAGATGCCAGTTTTTAAGAGGATCCCAGCCATCTACTGTAAATCCTCAACAAGTCAGGCCAACGGGCAGATCTCACAGGGAGGTAGTGGTTTAGTGGTCGGACCTTGGGGTCAGATAGACCTGGGCTTGACTGTGTGTTCTGCTGCTTACTGGCAGTGTGATCTTTAAAAAGTATTCAAGCTTCCTGAGCCTCAGTCACCTCATCTGCAGAATGGAAACAATGATACTCGCCTTGAAGTGTTGTTAGCTGGATTAAATGAAATCACCTATAAAAATATCCAACAAAGAATCCAATATGCAGTAAACATGCTATAAAGGGTAGCTATGGTGGTTTGCAGCACAGAAAAGATATTCTTCTTTCCTTTCTTTTTTTTTCTTTTTTTTTTTTTGAATAGGAGTCTCACTCTGTCGCCCAGGCTGGAGTTCAGTGGCACAATCACAGCTCACAGCAGTCTTGACTTCCTGGACTAAGGCAACCCCTCCCACCTCAGCCTCGCAAGTAGCTGGGACTACAAGTGTGCGTCAACATGCCCTGCTAATTTTTTTTTTTGTAGAGACAGAGTTTTGCTATGTTGGCCAGGCTGTCTCAAACTCCCGGCCTCAAGCAATATTCCCTGCCTCAGTTTCCCCAAGTACTGTGAATATAGGCATGAGCCACCGTGCCTGGTCTTCTTCCTAGCATTTCTTAAAGGCCAGGGTGGGCAGGATTTCCTGGGTCCTGCTCTCCCTGAGCTCACACTGCTCGTGCCACTGTCTTTTGTTGCACCTTTCACTCTGTCCCTTTTAGATGTGGATGAAAAGAAAGCTCCATGCAACTGCCTTCTAGACCTGAACCCCATCTTCTAAACCCTTGGACCTAACAGTGCCAGGCCCGGTCCCTCTTTCTTCCTCTACCAGTGCATTCTTGTCTTCACCTCCCATCATGCTCACTCTCAAAGAGTTGCATCTTAGACCTGTGCCTCCTGCCTCCTGGCCAAGCCCTGTCCCTTTCATGTCCCCTGTCAGTTCCATGTGTGCATGTGCGTGTGTGTGTGATGTGTGCACACACGCATGTGCACACTGTCAGCTGGCTTCCAGGATGTTCTCAGACCTCCCATCCTACCACAAACCTCTTCTTCCAATAGTTGTGCCTGGGGAGATATGTCATCCTTCCCCTCTCCTCTCCTTGGTATATGAATTGCAGAACACCAAACCCATGATCATGGTCCCAAGACCAGTATCAGTATCCAAGCGTCCTGGATATTAACCAGGGGTGGCCTGAGGGGACACCGTCCATTGGCACTGGATTCTGATTCTCTGCTCTAGCCCTTCTGGAGATATTTTTAGAAGAGCAAGGCAAACCTGGCTCTAAAAGGGTAGCTACACTGCACTTTCTGATGGTGGCAATGCCTTGCCTTTGCAGACAGCATTCGTGTCAGTGACTCTGGGGGCTGAGAGGTCCTGCTTCTGCTGCACTTTCAAAGGATTGTGTGTAGCTGGGTGTGGTAGCACGCGCCTGTAGTTCCAGCTACTTGGAAGGCTGAGGCGGAAGGACCGCCGGGAGCGGCCACTGCAGTCCAGTCTGGGTGATAGAGTGAGACTTCAACTAAAAAAAAAAAAAAAGAATTTGCCATCCTCCTTGATTTGCAGGACTGCCTCAGTGGTTTTGTTTGTTGGGAAAAGGCCCACAACCTGTGCTTCTTCTATTGACCCTTACTTTGAATTCAAAGATTCTATTTAAGAGTTTAATATATGAGGCTTTCTTTGATTCCTCCTCAGTTCTACTTAGTTTTGCAGAGAAAAATTGTTTGAATAAGTGAACAGGGGCTCAAGATAAAATAAAATAATCAAAATGAATTTGTAATCTTTATTTTTATGATAAATTTCTGAGTAACTTGTACTAGTCAGCTATGTATGATTACAATCCTTTACATGTCTTAAGATTTGCTTTGTAGCCTATTATGTTGGCATTAATGGGCACATTCCCTGTGTAGTAGGAGAAAAATTAGTAGCATCTAATTGGTGTGTTCATGTTTTTATATATATCAAGTAAATTCAGCTCCTTAATTATGTTTTTAAATATTTATTTTCTCACCATTGTTCAAACTGTTTGGTCTAGCAATTATTGTAATAATTGGATAAAATCTACTATTCTTAATTTGCCATTTTTAAAAAAATTTTGACAATTTTTGTTTATATATTATGAACGCCTATTTTCAGCTATGTAAATATTGTTGTATTTTTCTTTTTAAAAATTCATTGAATAAAGTCTACTTATAACTAAAAAAAAAAAAAGGATTGTGTGTGTTTGCCTTTTAAGTTGGGAGCTTAATGCAAACTTACAGCAGGTGTTTCCCAGTATTCCTTGCCTACCAGTGTATAATGACCAGAGTGGTTCTCGAAGTGTCATCCACAGACCCTTGGTGGTTCCTGAGACAATTTTTGGGGGGGTCTATAAGGCCCTTTGCTCTGTGTTGACATTTTTTTTTGAGTTGGGAGTCTCACTCTGTTGCCCAGGCTGGAGTAGGGCGACACGATCACAGTTCACCACAGTTTTGACCTTCTGGGCTCAGGTGATCCTTCCACCTCAGCCTCCCAAGTAGCTGGGACTACAGGTGTGCATCACCACACACAGCCAGTTTTTTGATTTTTTTGCAGAGACAAAGTCTCACTATGTTGCCTAGGCTGGTTTCAAACTCTTGGGGTCAAGTGATCTTCCCACCTCAGCTTCCTAAGTAGTGGGACTACAGGTGTGTGCCACCTTCCAAAGTGCTGGGATTATAGGCTTGAGCCACAGCGACTGATCTGGTGTAATATTAAAGAAGAATACCAACCAGACTTAATCTCAGCACTTTGGAAGGCTGAGGCAAGAGGACTGCCTGAGCCCAGGGGTTTGAGAGCAGCCTAGGGCAACTTGGTGAGACCTCGTCTCTACAATAAATCAAAAAATTAGTTGGGCATGGTGGCGTGCACTTGTAGTTCCAGCTACTTGGAAGGCTGAGGTGGAAGGTTCACCTGAGTCCAGCAGGTCGAGGCTACAGTGCCAATCACTCCACCCTGGGCAACAGAGTGAGACTCCAACTCAAAAAAAAAAAAGAATATCCACAATTATCTGAAAATGTTATTACAATACTCCTCCCTTCTCCATCCACACATCTACGTGTATCCAAATTTTCTTCTTATATTTCACTGCAAATAACATATCACGAGAGAGTGAACAATGAAGCAAACATGAAAATCAGGCTGTCTTCTATCAAACTAGACATTAAAGAAACTTGCAAATTAGCTGGGCATGGTGGCGTGTGCCTGTAGTCCCAGCAGCTCAGGAGGCTGAGGTGGGAGGATTGCTTGAGTCTGGAAGGTTGAGGCTACAGTGAGCTACGATTGCACTACTGCCCTCCAGTCACTCTTCTCAATTAAATTTCTTTTGGTTTATCCTAGAATTATGTTTTTCACATAAACATGTAATAGGTATATAATTGCTATTTCAAAACAGAATAGTAAATGCATATTAAAAAAATTTCTCAGTGTTAGTTTCTAACATGGTAAATATCAATAGATATAACCCACATAAATACAAATTCTTGGAGAATGAGATGTTTTGAAAGGCATGAAGGATCCTGAGACCCCAAAGTTTAAGAACTTCTGGGTGATGGGTATGAGCATAGGATTTGGGACCACACAAGCCTGTTTCCTAATTCTGGACCTGGGCAAGTGGTTTTTACTTCCCTGAACGTTTCTCATCCCTTAAAGATGGCAAGCAGTACCACAGCTCTATGTCAACGAGATCTTGCAAGGACTTTCTGGCGAATGAGAGCTCTGTTTGGTCTGACTCACCCAAGAAGACAAGAGTCAAGAGGAGACACAGGGAGAGAAGAGCCATGAGGGTTTGCAGAGGCTGACCAAGAAATGTCACCTCCCATGTGGACGGCACTGCCAGGGCCTCGTGTGCTTGCGAGAGACTCCCAGGCCTTACCCTTTGAACTCGTACTAGGCAACTTTGTTTTACTGCTTTTCAGCAGCAAACTGCATTTTGCTCTGTAAGCCAGCAGCTCTGCCTGTGATAACTCGATGCTCGAGGGAGCAGGAGAGCGAGCCTTGGAAGCCTTGGATTTGGACTCAGTCAGTGTCCCTGAAGCACAGGCTTCAAGGCATTGCCTACTGGGCCTTCCAGCTTTCCCTTCCTCTGACACTCATTCTCTGGCTCAAGCTCCTCCAGGGCCCCATCCCCACCTGTCCAGGAGATGGCTCAGGGACAGAAGTGAGGGCCGCTTTCCTGGTGCACTTTGGAAGCCATGACCAGCCCAGGAAGGGCTACCATTTGCAGAGCAGAAAGTCAGGTCTCCTTCCAAGACTGGAGCATATTTAATAATCACATTCTGTTATCTTTTCTGTTTCAGTCTTTGTTTCATAAGCATTGGGGAGATGCATCTTTTAAAAATGTTTTTATGGCATTTTTTTTTGTCCTTCAATGCGTATCGCTTGGCATGCAATTGGCCCAGGAAGGAGGATGGACCTGGGTCGTTCTCTGCAGCTCCATCCCCGTGGCTCATGCAGCCCGAAAGAAGGGCTGGAAACTTACCACCCCATGTGGCATTTGCTTGCAAGGATCATCAAGAGCATGGCCCTAGCCCAAATCTGGGGCTGACATGGAAATTTCAGTGACTGTCAAGACCTCCCTTTCTCCTCTCAGGCTGGTAGCCCTGGTGTCCATCTCTGAGCATCAGGAAATGCCTGAAGCCACACCACACACCCCAGAATCAATTCGCTAGTCTAAAAAACTGGCAAGCTTGGGTTTTGCCCCAGGAAACACTGGCGGGGCAAGTCGAAGGAACAGTCCCTGGAGGAGCCAAGGCTGCATTCTGTGTCTTATGTCTGAGGTTATGGGCATGCTACGCTGAGGTTGTGGGCACGCTACACTGTAACTTATGGCGCTTTGCTTTATTGTGTTTTTTATGGACTGAAGGTTTGGGGGAACACTGCCTCAAGCAAGTCTATTAGCGTCATTTTCCCAACAGCATGCACTCACATTCTGTCTCTGTGTCACATTTTGGTAATTCTCACAAAATTCCAAACTCTTCCATTATGATTATATCTGTTCTGGAGATCTGTGATCAGGGATCTTTGATGTTACTATTGTAGTTGTTTTAGGGCACCATGAACCGTGCCCATGTAAGACAGCGAGCGTCACTCATAAAGACTGTGTGTGTTCTGACTGCCACCAACCAGCTGTTCCCTGCCTCTCTCCCTCTTCTTGGGCCTCCCTATTCCCTGAGATACAACAAGATTAAAATGAGGCCAATTAATTAATTGCCTTGCAAAGGCCTCTAAGTGTTCAAGTAAAAGGAAGAGTCACACGTCTCTCACTTTAGCTCAAAAGCTGGAAATGATTAAGCTTAGTGAGGACAGCATGTCAAAAGCCTAGACAGGCTGAAAGCTGGGCCTGGCCTCTTGCACCAAATTGGTCAAAAAAGCAAATGCAAAGAGAAAGTTCTTGAAGGAATTACATGTGTTACTTCAGTGAATACACAAATGATAAGAAAGCCAAACAGCCTTAATGTTGATATAGAGAAAGTCTGAGTAGTCTAGATGGAAAATCAAACCAGCCACAGCATTCCCTTAAGGCCCTAACTCCTTCAAGTCTATGAAAGATGAGAGAGGATGCTGCAGAAGAAAAGTTGGAAGCTGGCAGAGGTGGGTTCATGAGTTTGAAGGAAAGAAGCTCCATAACATAAGATGCAAGGTGAGACAGCAAGTGCTGATGGAGAAGCTGCAGGAAGTTCCCCAGAAACTCTAGCTAAGATCACTGACGAAGGTGGCTACACTAACAACAGATTTTCAATGTAGAGGAAACAGCTTTCTGTCAGAAGAAGATGCCTTCTAGGATTTCCATAGCTAAAGAGAAGTCAATGCCTGGTTTCAAAGCTTCAAAGGGCAGCTGACTCTCTCTAGGGGCTAATGCAGCTGGTGAAATGAAAGTGAAGCCATTTACCATTTTAAAAATCCCAGAGCCCTAAAGAATTACACTAAATCTACTTTGTGCTCTAGAAATGGACCAACAAAGCCTGGATGACAGCACATCCATTTACAGCATGTCTTACTGAATATTTTAAGCCTTCTGTTGAGACCTACTGCTCAGAAAAAGATTCCTTCCAAAACATTGCTGCTCAGTGACAATGCACCTAGTCACCCAAGGGCTCTGATAGAAATGTACAAGGAGATGAATGTGGTTTTCATGCCACTAACACAACATCCATTCTATGGCTCATGGATCAAGGAGTAATTTTGACGTTTAAGTCTTACCATTTAAGAAACACACTTCATAAGGCTAAAGCTGCCATAGAGTGTGATTCCTCTGATGGATCTGGGTGAAGTCAATTGAAAACCTTCTGGAATGGAGTCATCCTAGACACCACTAAAAGCAGTCATGATTCATGGGAGGAGGGAAAACATTAACACGAGTTTGGAAGAAGTTGATTCTAACTTTCATGAATGACTTTGAGGACCGCAAGACTTCAGTGGAGGAAGTAGTGGAAATAGCAAGAGAACAAAATCAGAAGTGGAGCCTGAAGATGTGCCCGAATTGCAGCAATCTCATGATAAAACTCGAACAGACGAGGAGCTGCTTCTTATGTATGACCAAAGAAAGTGGTTTTTGGAGATGGAATCTACTCTCAGTGAATAGGCTGTGAACACTGTTGACATGACCACAAATGACTTAGAATATTCCATAAGCTTAGTTGGTAAGGGAGCAGCAGGGTTGGAGAGGACTGACTCAATTCTGAAAGGCATTCTTTAGTGGAAAAACTGCTTCCAAACAGTATCACATGATAAAGAGAAATCTTTTGCAAAAGGAGAGTCAATTGGCACAGAACACTTCTTCACTGTTATTTTAAGAAGTCGCCAGTCACCCAGGTCTCCCGCGACCCCCACCCCTATCAGTCAGCAGCCATCAACATCAAGGCAAGACCTTCCACCAGCAAAGATTACAACTCACTGAAGGCGCAGATAATCATTCACACTTTTTAGCAATAAAACTTTTTTTTGAGTTGGGGATCTCACTCTGCCACTCAAGATGAGTGCAGTGCACCATCACTGCTAACTGTAGCTTTCACTTCCTGGGCTCAGAAGATCCTCCCACCTCAGCCTCCCATTTACCTGGGATCATAGGCGTGCCACCAAGCCCAGCTAATGTTTTGATTTTTTTTTGTAGAGACAAGGTCTCGCTATGTTGCCCAGGCTGGTCTCGAACTCCTAGGCTCAAGCAATCTTTCCTGCTCAGGCTCCCGAAATACTGAGATTACAGGTGGGTGCTACCACGCTTAGCCCACATGCCTGCTTTAAGGTGGAATAATAACATATTCCTAAAAGCACCTTATAAGCCCTAGTGCCTGTTGGACAAGGTTTATACAATGTTCCTGCCCTGTTGCTGGAATCGGACTGACATTGCTGAGAAACCCAGGCAGGCAGCATGCAGGGCTGGGAGCTTGGGGAAAAATGGAAAAGAAGGCAGCAGTCTTTCTGCTTGTATTGTGGAGTTTGTCAGGAATCACGGGGTGGACACGCCTCCCCGCCGGGCAGCGGCACGGGAGAGGTGTGCTCCCGTCCCCTGTCAAAGCCTGTTGCTGCCATGGAGGCGGAACCTCTATAGGCTCCACAAGTAGGGTACCTCCGTACAGTCTTGCCTGAGATGCTGCTGGTGGTGAGAGACTGGAGGGCGCTCGGTGGGGGTACTTACAGCTCGGTCACGTCCTTGGGCATGCCCCTGGGGAGCACGCGGAGCCCCTTGTTGCTGCATCGCACCACTGTCTCCACGCAGGTGCACTGGTCCGGGCAGCGCGGGCCCAGCTGGCAGCTGCTCTCGTCGTTGCCTGTGGAGAGCCCGGGGGTGAGCGCGGGGGAGGACGAGCCCACTAGGGGGAGCCCGCGAGTCGCACCGGGGGTTCCCAGGCAGGTTCTCACCTGCCCCGTCTGGGTCAGAGCTGGGAGTGAGGTCCCTTTGGTCTCACCCACGATTGGAGGGGGAGAATCCGTGCCTGGGGCGTGGGAAGCGCTGCTGCCTCTACCACGTTTATTTTATCTTGTTTCATTTTAGAGTTGTGGGGTACACGCGAGGATTTGCTACCTAAGTAAGTCGCGGCAGGAGAGGTTTGGGCTTCTCGGGAGCCCTCTCTCTCCGCCTGGTAGTGGACCTGGTGCCCAGCAGGTGCTTGTGTGTCCCCATCCCCCTCCCTCCCTCCTCCTATGATCAGTGTCCGATGGCAGATGTTCCCGCCCCAAACCTTGGGCCCCGTTTGTGAGTGAGTCCTTTAAAGCAACATGGATGCAGCTGGCGACCATCAAAGTGAGCTATCACAGAAACAAAAAACTGAATACCACATGTTCTCACTTCCCCCACGTGTGACAGGGATGGAGCCTGCCAAGGAGACCAACCCAGACTTGGGTAACCAGAGTACTAGTCAGGGAAGGACCACTGTTAACTGGATCAGGAAGAAGCCAACTGACTGAAGGAGTAGTTAGGAGTGTGTGTGTGTGCAGAACCTGTCTTTTCTTTCTCCTTTTTTACTCCTCTCCCACCACCACACAGTCCCTCTGAGGTGGTGACCATGTCCCCAGCCCCCATTATACTTTAATCTCAGTCAATATGCAAACCAGTTAATCTGTTCCTAGATAACCCACAGTAGATCAAGTAAAGAACTATGCTGGCTTGACTTTGTGCAAATAAATATGCCCTCTGGGATCCTGACACCCAAAGCCTCAGCTAGTGACGGGACTTTTCTTGAAGTCTGTTTCTCAAGAGTACACACTCTGAGCCCCATCATGATGCAAACAGGAAAACAGAGGCAAGGACTCCCATGTACAGGTATGTTGGTTGTGCACTGCACAAGGTTGTCATGTCACCTAGGGGGCACCAATCTCACTGTGGACATGGTAGATTAATATATCTGACACAACAGTGTTCTCATAGATGGCAGTATCTTGTTTTAATGAGCAAAGATCTTGTTTTAACGAAATCAGTATGACAGATTTCGAACTGATGGATGTAAAAGGACTCTAGAAAGAGGCACCTTTTCTTAATCTGCATGAAGGAGCCATGTGGGCCAGGATCCAGTCCCAGAATCCAGCTGCCCACAGCTGCCTCTCCTCTCCTGTGACTTCCTGGCCTTCCCGGGCCTCCTGCCCCCACCCGGCCCCCTCACCGTCACAGGTGAAGTCCTGGATGGCCACATCCTGGATGGGGATCTCCTTGAGGAAAAACGGCTTCTGGCACCGCGGGTTCCCGCTGACGATGCGCCTCTTCCTCAGCCACTTGCCCAGCCAGGCCAGGTGGCAGTTGCAGTTGAAGGGGTTGGACAGGAGGTTTCTGGAAGGAGAGAAGGGCCCCTCTGACTGGGCAGCCTCTGCCCTCCACCACGGAAGCTGCTCCTGCAAGCCCAGGGCTGGCTCTCCAGGGAAAGAGAACGAAGATGCTCTCCTCTCCAAAGTCGTTTGTGCATGGGCCTCACCCGTGCCTCTAACACACATGGCTGCGGCCGTGACCCTTGCTGGCTGAGCCCCAGCTGTGTGAACTGCCTGCAGGTCCTCACTGGAGATTTGCCCCGAGAGCCTTCACACCTGTTCTCACGGGGAGCGTGTCTCCCTATGGTTTGCCCAGCTGGCTCATTCTTAGTCCCAGTTCAATGACACGTCGCCCAAGAAGCCTTTTCCCGAGTCCTCACTAAAGCAGACAGTTCAGCCCTGCCCTGCTTTCTCCCTCGTTCCTCTTCGTTTCCCACACAGCACTCATCAGAGTGTGCCATGGGGGTTTCTGAGCTTGCTGAATGGCTCCCTTGTGCCTTGGGCTCTAAGTCCTCAAGGGTCTGGCCCGGGGTGTGTGTCTCTGGGTATCCAGCAACCTGCAATGCACGTCTGTTACAGGCCCTTTATACACACCTGTGGAGCGGAGATGATGCCGGTGGGGTGCGTGTGTGACTGTATGGGTGTTGAATCGCCACAGAAAATAATTTCAGAGCGAACCCAAAGTCTAGTTAAGACAGAATGAGAGAGAAAGAGACATGCCCACAGGGCATGGGTGTCTTTGGAGAAACAGCCCGTGCTTGCCTTTGACAAGAAGCTTTACACAGTTTCACAACGATGATTAAGCAAACCATGAGCTAAGAGGGGTGGGCTGCAGCGATCTGTCACGAGTCTGGAATACCATGTCTCCACCTCTGATGAGCTGAGAGGGTCGGCTGCAGGGGACTTTCCAAGGTCACTAGGACAGTCTCAGTAATTAAAGTTATTGCCTAACTGGATCTGGGCTTTTTAAAGAACATCTTGTCTATGTTTGGGGCAATTTCCTATTGTTTCTGTGATCTACCGCACTGGTAGGTCCACATCCCAGCCCGTAAGGTGGTCAGGTCTGGTGTGCCTGGTCGGTCGGGTGAAGGTCGTATACTGATAAGAAAGATGTCTGAATGCTTGCCTAGTTTAATTTAAACTGTCTATGAGACACTTATCTATGTTTAACCTGCACTGAATAGTCTGCCTTAAAAGGACTGGGATGAGGGAGGGGATGGGGGAGGGCAGTAGTGGTCACTTTCGGGGTGTTGACTAACAGGACCAAGCCACACTAAGCACTTTGTAAATCCATGTTCTCATCCATTCTTGTCACCACAGCCCTTCCACAGAGAAGGGAAGTGGAGCTTAGGGGGTTATTTAAAAGGGCCACACAGTCCTGGATGGCCATGGGATGATACGGCAGTTAAGAGCCTGACAGCCAGCCATCCTGGGTTCGAATCCTGGCTCTAACACTCAGCAGCTATGTGAGGTTGGACAAGTCACCTTCTGGGTCAGAGCTGGTTCCCTTAATGCTCCATGGCTCTGCCTCCTCCCAGCATCTTATGCCTTTGGATTTCCAGTGTGGAGGCACCTATGAGGGGCTAAACATGGGCTAAAATGAACCAGCTCTCTCGTGTCAGTGCAACCCATCATTCCCTCCTGTAGATGTCCCTCATTTCTTCAATTCATTCATTGATTCAACAAGTATACATTGGTCGGGTGCAGTGGATAACACCTGTAATCCCAGCACTTTGGGAGGCCAAGGTGGGAGGTTTGCTTGAGCCTGGAGTTTGAGACTAGCTTGGACAACATAACGAGACCTCATCTTTGCAAAAAATTAAAAAAATTAGCCAGGCATGGTGACATGTGCCTGTAGTCCCAGCTACTCAGGAGGCTGAGGCAGAAGGATCACCTGAGCCCAGGCAGTCAAGGCTGTGGTGAGCTGTGAGCATGCTACTGCACTCCAGCCTGGCTGACAGAGTGAGACTCTTACTCAAAAAACAACAACAACAAACAAACAAATAAGCAAACAAAACAAACAAGTATACACTGGCCCTGGGTATGTACTTATGTGCCTGGCACAGATCTAAGCACTGAGGATATAGCAGGGAACAAAACTCCTGTATATCCCTGTCCTTCTGGAACTTCTGTGATGGAGGCAGACAGTGTCCGATGAGCAATGGATAAGTAGGTGAATGCAGTGTGTTAGGAAGTGGTTCGTGCTATGTTGACATCAGGAGGGCAGGTCTAGAGGAACTGGGTGACGGCAGAGGGTGGAGTGGGGTGCAGCTGGGATGCTGGAAAAGCGTAGGCAGGAGAAAGTCCAGGCAGATAGCGTCCCAGGCAGTGCAAAGGCCCCAGGTGGAAACGGGCCGAGAGTGAGGGAAAACAACCGGGAGGCTTGTGGAGCTGGGGGGCGGGAGGTGGGGTGACGGGCAGATCTTGAGGGCCCAGGTGCCCTGGGGTCTTGCGCCCCTTCTACAACCTCCGCTTTCATTCTGAGTATGAAAGGCATGTGACATTGCTAGCACAGGAAAGGCAGCAACAGCCTGTCCCTTCCAAAGGGTCTTTGGGGAGGGAAGAGACAGACAATAAACCAGCAACCAAGGACAGCAGAGCCTTGGAAATGCCAGGAGCAATGTGCAATTTGTATGTGCTCAGTACTGTCTATACCTCTGGCCCCTGCTGTGTTATAAGCATTCCCAGATTCAACCTCATGACCATCCCAGGAGGTAGGTTATGCAGAGGGAACATCGAAGCACAAAGAGATGATGCCACTTTCCCAAGGTTGTACGGCTAACGAGGGGCACATTCAGGATTTGAACCTGGGAAGTTTGGTTCCAGAACCCTAACCATTATTTATACTGTTGTCCTTACAGAGAGTTCCCTGGGCAGGCACACTCACCAGTAAGCTGGGTTCTAACTCTGGTTCTGATACTCACCAGAGCAACCAGGGATGCCTTTTTTTTTTTTTTTTTTTTGAGTTGGAGCCTCACTCTGTCACCCAGACTGGAGTGCAGTGGCCGCTCCTGGCCACCGCAGCCTCGACCTGCTGGGCTCCGGCGATCCTTCCGCCTCAGCCTTCCAAGTAGCCGGAATTACAGGCATGCGCTACCACACCCGGCTAATTTTTTTGATTTATTGTAGAGATGAGGTCTCGCCAAGTTGCCCAGGCGGGTCTCGAACCCGCGGGCTCAGGCAATCCACTCACCTCAGTCTCCCAAAGCACAGGATTACAGGCTGAGCCACCAAGTCCAGCAGGGATGCCTTTTGAAAACCCTGCCTGGTGATGTCACTGATCCACTTAAAAGTTTCAATGTTTCTCATGTGCTCTGGGTGAAGACCAAGATGGCCTGAAGCTGTCTTGCAGCCTGGCCCAGGCTCCTCTGCGGCGCTGACTTATGCCATGCCTTCTCTCATTCAGTGCTTGAACCCCCTGGCTGTGCTCAGCCTCACATATTTGCCCTGCTCCAGCCAACCACAGGGCCTTTGTGCATGATCTTTTCTCTGAAGGAAATGTGCTTCCCACTTTCATCAACAACCTAACTCCCACTTCCCTTCTAGAATATGGCTCCAGTGTTTCAACAAAGCCTATGGTGGGTTTTCAAGTCAAATCTAAGACCTCCTAGAAGCAACAATTCATTATGCTGAGAGCCAGGAAGAGGAGGCCAGGTCGGTGCAGCCTTAGTACCTAGACAGTACAGCGAGTTCAAAAAAAGGTTTATGCAGGGGACAGGTGGCATGATGGTTAATATTAGGTGTCAACTTCATTAGATTGAGGGGCGTCTAGGGGAGCCTTGTTTCAGGGTGTGCCTGTGAGGGCGTTTCCAGAGGAGATTGACGTGTGATCAGTGTATTGGGAGAGGAAGCCCCGCCCTCCATGTGGGCGGCACCATCCAATCAGCTGCCAGCACGGCTACAAAAAAGCAGGCAGAAGGAAGGGACCTGCAGTTTCCTTCACTCTCCCTCCCTTCCCTGGCGGGAAGCTTTGCTCCCTCTCCTCCAGCCTTTGGACTCTGGGTCTTGCACCAGCAGCCTCCCAGGTCTCTGGGTCAGCTTCCCTGGTGTTGAGGTGTTGGAAATTGGACTGAGCCAGCCACCAGCTTTTTCCCTTGCCCAGCTTGCAGACGGCCTGTGGTGGGACCTCGCCTTGTAATCGTGTGAGCCAGCCTTCCTATACATGAAATTCCCTTTCATGTATTCGCATATCCTAGTAGTTCTGTCCCTCCGGGGAGCCCTGATGAATACAGATGGAGAGATGACCTTGACCAAAGACAGCAGGGAGCTGGGCGGGGCGAGGTCTGCAGAGGAGGAGGCCAGAGCCAGCGGCCGTGGGCCTGAGAGAACTTACATGGTGGACAGCGAGACTAGCGTGGTGAAGGCCCCGGGGGTGATGGTGGTGATCCGATTGTCATAGAGGGACAGCAGCCTCACTGAACTCAGGCCGGCAAAGGTGTCGTTGCTCACACAGCTGATCAGGTTGCTCCTCAGCATCCTGCAGGAGAAGGTAAGGGTGGGATGCGGAGCACGGGCACCCAGCCGTCCCTTCCCCCAATGGTGCCACAGTGCTGTGCGCATGCAGACGCTCCTGCCAACCCCAAGCCCAGCCTGGCCTGGAGGCTCAGGTTTGTCCTGTGACAACAGGGCCTGGATCTCTGCTGAGGCCACATGCCAGTGGGTGTGCGTATTCTTGCTTGTGCACGCTTTATTCATTGGAAGCATGTGTCATGCATGTGTATGTGTGCACATGCATGCTGTGTGGCTGTTAGTATGTGCGTACAGATTTCTTTTTTTTTTTTTTTTTGAGTTGGAGTCTCACTCTGTCACCAGACTGGAGTGCAGTGGCCACCCCGGCCACCGCAGCCTCGACCTGCTGGGCTCCGGGGATCCTTCCGCCTCAGCCTTCCGAGTAGCCGGAATTACAGGCGCGCGCTACCATGCCCGGCTAATTTTTTTTAAATTTATTGTAGAGATGAGGTCTCGCCTGCCCAGGCGGGTCTCGAACCCGCGGGCTCAGGCAATCCACTCACCTCAGCCTCCCAAAGGCGCGGGATTACAGGCTGAGCCACCGAGCCCGGCTGCATACAGATTTCTAGGAGGAGAAGGGAGAATCAAGAAGTGACTATATGGCTAGGCGCGGTGGCTCACGTCTGTAATCCCAGTACTTTGGGAGGCTGAGATGGGAGGATCGCTTGTGGACAGGAGTTGGAGACCAGCTTGGGCAACATAGTAAGAACCTATCTCTATTCTTTTTTTTTTTTAAAGAAGTGGCTGTAGACATCAGCTTGCATGCATGTGTGTGCTTGTATGTCAATGCTTATTTGTGTATGTGTTTAGGTGCACATTGCATATGTCTATGTATACACCATTTTATAAAGGCGTTTAGGTTTGTGTGGGTAAATGTGTGTTTGTGTGCCTCTGTCAGCACGTTTCTGGTATGAATCTATATGCGTGTATATATTAGAGTGAGTGACTGAGTGTGTTGTGTGTGTGTGAGTGTGCCTGTTGGGGTATTTAGCATGCTAAGTTCTTTCTCATCAAGGCTAAGGCATGTCTGAGGACTCTGGCTCCAGGAAGGAAGGGATTGGATGGGCCAAGCCAATGCCTAGGCTCCGCCAGGCTCCACCACCCATCTCTAACTGCCCTGTCCTCCTGTCTCTCTTGGGGTCCTGTCCCAGGCACTCACAAGGTTTTGAGGCCACTGAGGCCGCGGAACATGCGGCCGTGCACGGTCTCCAGCTGGTTCCCTGTCAGCATGAGCTCCTGCACGCTGGCAGCTCCGTCGAAGGCACCCTCTCGCACCTCCTTGATCTTATTGTTACTCAGGTTTCTGGAAGGAAGGGACAGAATGAAGGAGAAGCAAGGGGAGTGGGGGTCAGGATACAAGGAGGGAGTCACCAGCTGTGTGGCCAGCTGGGGACTCCCTGCACCTCAAGACTGAGGACTGGGTGGTGCAGGAGCTCAGTCTTGGGCTCCCTGGCATTTGGTCCTCAGCACCTGTGCCCCAGAAGGGGACCCCAGCCCCAGCCCCAGCACCTTTGTGAAATAGACAACATGGTCAACAGATGAATGGATGAAGACAATGTGGTACACATACACAATGGAATACTACTCAGCCATAAGAAGGATGAAATTCTGTCATTTGCAGCGACATGGATGACACTACAGGTCACTGTGCTAAGGGCAGTGAGCCTGACACAGAAGGACAAATGTCACAGGCTCCCACTCATATGTGAGAGCTTAAAAAGTGGATCTTGTGGAGAGGAGAATGATGGTCTCACGGGCTGTAAGGGGTGGGATGGGGAATGAAAAGAGGTTGGTTAATGGGAAGAAACACACAATTAGATAGAAGGAATAAGTTCTTGCCTGGGTGTGGTGGCTCACACCTGTAATTCCAGCACTTTGGGAGGCTGAGGCAAGAGACTTACTTGTGCCCAGGAGTTTGAGACCAGCCTGGGCAACATAGCAAGACCTTGTCTCTACAAAAAAAATGTAAAAAATTAGCTGGGAGTGGTGACTTGTGTCTGTAGTCCCAGCTACCTGGGAGGCTAAGTTGGGAGGTTCATCTGAACCCAGAAGGTCTAAGCTGTGATAAGTTGTGATCGTGCCACTGCACTCCAGCCTGGGTGACAGATTAAGACCCGGTTTTTTAAAAAAGGATTAAGTATTCATGTTCAATAGCACAGTAGGGTGACTACAGTTACCAATATATTGCATATTTCAAAATAACTAGAAGAGAATACTTGAAATGTTTTCAGCACAAAGAAGTGGTAAATGCTTGAGGTGATGGATAGTCTAAATACCCTGACACATTGTATGCATGTATCAAAATATGGCATGGACCCCATAAATATGTACAATTATTATATATCAATAAAAAGAAATAGACTGCATGGGATTTGAAGTTTTTTCTGTGTAATCATCTTTTCAATGCCCCGGGAGACTGGTAGATTTAAAAGAGTGATTGTCAAGCTTATTTTCTCTCTTCAATAGGTATTCTCACTAAGTAATGATTCTCAAGAGGAAAAAGATAAAGCATGCCCCCCACCCTTCAGGAGTAGACATTTTTTGTTTTTGAGACAAGGTCTCACTCTGTCATCCGGCCCGCAGTGCAGTGGCATGATCAGAGCTCACTGCAGCCTCAAACTTCTGGGCTCAAGTGGTCCTCCAGCCTTGGCCTCCTGAGTGGCTGGGACTATGGGCATGTGCCATCACACCCAGCTAATTTTTGTATTTTTACTTTTTGTAGAGCTATGTCTCACTAGGTTGACCGGGCTGATCTCGAACTCCTGGCCCCAAGTGATCCTTCCACCTCAGCATCCCAAAGTGCTGGGATTATAAGCATGAGCCACCGTACCTAGCCAAGAGTGGAGCATTTGTGGAACTTTGAGTTCTTTCACCAGTTTAGAATCCTGATGTAAATAAATAGACACTTTCTAGTTACTATCTGTTGAACACTTATTATGTCCTGGGTACCTTGTGAGGGATTTGATCAACATAGTCATATGAAGCCTTCGAAGCAATGCCCATTGGACAGATATTGTCATCGTCCTGTTTTACAGGTGAGGAGACAGGTTCAGAGAAATTAAGTAACTTGCCCACATTCACATAGTGGAGGGAACTAGGATTTGAAGCCATGTCTCTTCTTTCATAAGTGGCTATTCCTTGGGTGATATAGATACTCCCTTATGTTACCGCTTTGCAGAGTTCAAGGTCTGGGATACTGTCCTTAAAGTGAGCTCAGTCCTGTCAAGTCCTTGGTGCTGCCCCTTGTGATTCTGCCCCAGGGTCTAAGTGCAGGCCCTGCCCTCTGATGCCCACCACGGATGCCAGGCTGCCAGCCTCAGAGAGGGCTGAATGGCAAGCAGATCCCGAGGTGCCATTAGCAGTGTGAGTTTCTGAGATGTCCCTGGTAGGTGGGGGCGGGGCCTCCATGGACGACCCAAATGTCTATGGAAAGGCATCCCTGGCTGGATGGATGAACTGAAAGGGTCAGTGTTTGCGCAAGCTGAGGGGAAAGTTCAGCCTCCTGGGAAAGTTGCCTAGGCGGGGAACTGTCTTCAGGAAACAGGGAAATCACAGGTGGAGACAGAGTCTGCTCACTTGCTGAGCACACTGAGGCAGATAGAATTGGTGAGTTCACAGAGGTAGAGCAGGCAGCTCATTTTACTGCTGGGGATACTGAGGCCCAGAGTAGGAAGGCACTGCCCTAGGCCACAGAGCATCATAAAGGGGGACAGGACCATACCAAGTCCCTGGTGCGAGCTCTGAACTGATCCACAGCAGGTCCAGGGGATGACGCCTCCCTTAGGAACTGATTCGGAGCAGGTGGCCGAACTGGGACGGCAAGGGCTCAATGCAGGCTGCTTTCCCTCTCCCCAAGGACTACCCAAATGTCTATGCCTGAAAGGCATCCATGACCGGATGGATGAACTGAAAGGGCAGTTCTGGAGGAAACGTTAGGTGTCTCAGTTTCTTCTTCTTATCATGAGCCTGTTCTCCTCTCCTGTCCATCTGACCAAGAAAACAGGAGCAAATTCATCCCCAGGTCCCAAGAGTCAGGAGACCCTTGGACTGAATTCCTGCTCCCTGCCTGGCTCTCCTTAAACTCAGCCAGTTTTCACATGAATTCTGCTAGCCCTGTTCTGGAGTAACCCTGGAATGAAGGTGGTGCACTGGGGAGACTGCAAATTACCCCCACATTAGACACAGGAAGAGGGATAAAGGCTCTCCCAGTAGCTATAACTCAGCCCAATGCCAGAAGAGAAGGGTTTTGCTCGGGAGAGTTGGGCTTCTTGGGAGGATTCAGGGCCAAGGGCCAGGCCGTGAAGATGAGTTAAAGCAGTCATGCAGTAGGAGGGCTCCCATTTCCTGACATCTGTTTCTTTCAATGAGCAAAATTAACATCACATTACTGTAAGGTTTGGGAATTGGATTTCCTCAGGCTAGGAGAATGGAAAACAGAAGGAGAGTAAAAAAAGTGGGATAGAATTTTCCAGAAGAGCCGCCTGCTGCTCTCGCTCCATCCATCAAAGCACTACTCACCACCACAGGCTGAAGGATGACGGGTGTGACTTGGGGCAGGCACCCCAGACACAAAACAAGTGCACGGAGGTCTTAGAAGAGTTCTATCCTATTCTCAGAGCAGTATCTTCCTGACGATGCCCCAGAACCCAGGAAACCCCTGAATGTGAAACCAGGGCCCCGGGGGGAACTCTCTCCATCTTTGTCTCTGCAGACCCGCTGGAAGGAAAACTGCCTTCTCATGGCTTTGACTCTGACAAGGATGGGCTGTGGGGGCTGCTACCTAAGAGGAGCCAGCCTTGGAAACTGCCACCCAGGCCCAGGGTGGGCTCACAGCCTCTGAGGGCGTCCCAGTGTGGGTTAAATGCATTAATATCAGTCCTGTCTGGCACAGAGCAAAGTGTTTAATTTTGTTAGCTGTTAGCTATTGTTATTCTTATGGCCTCATTCCAGGTCACTTTCCACACCTGTGCTACCCCAGTCTCCTGGAAGGAGATTGAGTGTGCAACCCATTTTAAATATATAACCTGGTTGGGCATGGTGGCTCACACCTCTAATCCCAGAACTTTGGGAGGCTGAGGTGGGAGAACTGCTTGAGCCCAGTAGTTCAAGACCAGCCTGGGAAACATAGCAAGACTTTGTCTTTACAAAAAATTTGAAAGTTAGTGGGATGTGGTGGTGCACACCTATAGTCCCAGCTACTTGAAAGACTGAGGTGGAAGGATGACCTGAGCCCAGGCTGCCGTGAGCTGTGAACATCAAGATCATGCCACTATATTCCAGCCTGGTTGACAGTGAGATCCCTGACTCAAACAAACAAAAACCAAAAAAACATAACCAGTTGCTCTGGACCACTCGAGCCAGATGCCCTCCTTGGTCTTCCTGCACCCTCTTTCCCCAGGACCATGGCCATAGACCAGGGCTCTTACTTTGATCTCATACTTCTGATTCTCATTGTGACTTACCGAAGAGAGATTTATTTCTATTATGTAGATGATGAAACTCAGGCTCAGAAAGGCTAAGGACACTCCCAGGGTCACGCAGCTGGGAGGGACAGAGCTGCACTCAGAATGAACACACCATTCTGTCTGCCTGTGTTCACCTAACCCCTTCTCCCCATCCTCCCAGTTTCCAGCTGCCCTTGAGAAGTGGAACTACTTGGCAGACCTGACCTTTACTCCAGCATGGCAAATGCTGGGGGTGAGCTGAGTGACATCTGCCCCTTTTGATATATCTGGGCCCACGTTTTACAGTTTCTACTGCTCCCTTTCATTGCTGAGAGTGGCAGTTGTTGCATCTGACCATGTGTTTGTGCTGTTGTTGTCCTTGGTGTACAGAAATATTCTCTGCACTCATGTCACTATCAAGACTGGTAAGATAAAAGATAGACTCCAAGTACTTGAGTTTCACCTAAAATGGGAGGGCACGTATTTCCTGCAGAAGCAATGACTGCCTGGTCCCTATTCACTAAGCAAGTATGCACTCAGCCAGCTTAACTCATTCAGACACCTGCCTTGTGTCCACAGGCATGTACGCTTCTCACTTGAGGTTAACAAAGTGTGCATTTCTCGGGTTCAAATTAAAAAGGACAACTTGTAGCCAGTAACGGGTGATGTTTGTGCTGAGTCCCTGAAGCTAGCAGGGTGCTGGACCATAGTGACAGCCTGTCCTTACACAGAAGCACACATACAGCAACAGGGATTACAGGCATGAGCCACCATACCTGGCTGACACTTGTCTATAGTAGGAGAGTTAACACAAGATGACAGAGTGCCACCTTGATCCACCTCAGATGGGAACGTATGTGTGGAAGACTCCATTTTTTTGCTGTGCATGTCTGTGAATGACTGCAAAAGTTCCTCAAGTATTGAATTGGAAGTTACAAATATATTTTAGTGAGCGGGCAAATGAGCAAATATGGAATTCGTGAATAATGAGGAGGGTCTGTATTTCTCTTGTCCCATACTCTGTAGCCAGGAGACATGGAGCGTGGGGTGGGGGTAGGGAGAGGGTTAGAAGAGAAGAGCACCTTGGGGGTTTGATGAGACAAAACCCCCTTCTGTACTGGGACCTCTATGGAGGCACCCAGGGAAGGAAGACAAGAAGCAAAGCCAACCTCACGCTAGCATGATGGCCAACTCACACATATCTGAATGCCAGCTCTGAGATCTATTAGCTGTGTGGTCCTAGAAAACTCATGGAACCCCTTTGAGCCCTCGCTTCCTTGCCTCCGCAAAGAAGAATGGGAAGGAAGCCATCACTGGATGGGCAAGTGAGGACACAGTGAGATGAAGGTGTGAAGCTGAGAGCCTGGCCTCTGCCCAGGGACCCTAATGGTGCACCAGCACTATTCTTGTTATCTTGTGACTTGGCCCGACCTCCCAGGCGGGAGAGGATTGTGTCGATGGGCAGCCCAGGCTGTGCAGAAGCCAAAAGAAGCAACCCGGGTCAAGCCCAGGGACTCCTAGATTGAAACCCACTGTGTGAAGCTGTGGCCACTTTCCCTCCCTGTGTTGCCCTGACTTGGAGGCCTTTGGATTCCACCTGAAAACAGACTTTTTTTTTGAGTTGGAAGCTCACTCTGTCACCCAGACTGGAGTGCAGTGGCTTGCTCCCGGCCACCGCAGCCTCGACCTGCTGGGCTCTGGTGATCCTTCTGCCTCAGCCTTCCAAGTAGCTGGAACTACAGGCATGTGCTACCACGCCCGGCAAATTTTTTGATTTATTGTAGAGATGAGGTTTCGCCAAGTTGTCCAGGCAGGTCTCGAACCCGCGGGCTCAAGCAATCCACTCACGTCAGCCTCCCAAAGCGTGGGATTACAGGCTGAGCCACCGAGCCTGGCAGAGACTTTTTTTCTTTTTTGAGTCAAGAGTCTCACACTGTCGCCCAGGCTGGAATGCAGTGGCACAATCATGGCTCACTGTAGCCTTGAACTCCTGGGCTCAGGTGACCCTTCTGCCTCAGCCTTCCAAGTAGCTGGGACTATAGCTATGCGCCACCACACTTGGTTAATTTATTTTCATCTTTTGGTAGAGACAAGGTCTCATTATGCTGCCTAGGCTGGTCTTGAATTCCTGGCTTCAAGTGATCTGCCTACCTCAACCTCCCAAAGTGCTGGAACTATAAGCATAAGCCACCATAACCGACCTGAAAAGAGACTTCTAAACTGTTGCCTCACAAAAATGGTCAGATATCATGTTCCCCCAGACACTTGAGTCCCTTGCACTGGGTGAGAGATGAGGGTGAACAGAGGGGCTATGGGGTGGGGTCAGGGATGCCAAGGAATACCTGCTCCATGTAACACTTGACTAAACCTGGGAAGTTTTTCTTTGGTTTGTGTCTACATGCCCTGCCTCCCAACAGAGGCCAGAGCAGGTCTCAGGAGGAGGCTGAGGAGGCTGGAGCAGGGGGGTGGGTCAGTGCCTCTCTGGGCTCCTCTAGTTGGGAACACAGTCCCTGGCTAGAGAGCAGAGGCTGCCGCCAAGTTCCCGAGGTGGACTTACATTTTCCGCAGGTTGGGCAACTTCTTGAAGATGCCAGTGGCCTCTAGAACTGATATCTCATTGTCATTCAGTCGCCTGCATAGGAAGAGGATGAGAAGGTGGGTTAACTCTGGACGAAGTCCATTCTTGGATCCCCCTGTGGTGTCTGCTGAGTTGTGGCCCAAACCTCACACTTGGCGAAGGTCCACAGAGCCATGGAAAGCTTCAGTGTCTGCCCCAGCAGGAAGAAGAGGCAAATGTTAACAGGCACAGAGAGAGGGTGGTGGGGGCTGACTTCCTCTTCCCCTTCCTCCTAGAAAAAGTCCCCTGTGGATGGGGTGGGGGGTGCTTTTTGAATGTTCTACATGGACATGAGCTATTTTCAAAACCCAGTTGGTTGTCAAGGATGCCCTCATCTTGTGGGTATGCCAGTGGTAACCTAAAACCCCCAGGAAGGTTTCTCCAGGGTGTCCTGGTCCTCCAAGCCCCCAGTTCCTTCCTGATCACTTCTATCAGGGGCAGCTTGGGACTCTACACCCAACACTGACACGTGCTCAGGGAGAGCCATGCCTTGGTGACTTGCGACTTCAGAGAGAATGGTAATAATAACAAAGACCACCACCATGTGTCTGGAGCTTATTCTGCAGGATTCAAGATGAATTCCCTGCTTGCTTTCTCTCTATTCTCACCTTCCTGTCCACCCTGGGAGGTGGGCCTTATCATCTCCATTTACAGCTAAGAAACTGAGTCTCAGACCTGACAAGCAACCTGCCCTATCTCGGAAGACTGGAGGAGTCAGGTGATGGGTGCCCCAGGTCTGCCAGCCCCCACGTGCTGTGCCCTTGTGCCCCCACTGGGTCAGAACATTCTAGTTCTTCTCTTTTTGGGTAAACCGACACATCTCTTTATTTGCATGGCCAATCGGAGTCTCAGATCTATTTAATCATTCTAGTTGTTTTCTCACTTTATCACAATTATTAGCCAATAATAGTTTAGTATTTATTCTCCCTCCATAAGGGCCAGCAGGGACTATTTTCTTTGCTCATTGTAGAAAATGGTGGGCCTAGCATGGTGCAGGTTCAAAGAGGTTCAGCAGACATCTGTAGAATGAATGAATGAATGAACTGTCTTCATTTGCAAGCAAGCTGGCCACAGGGGATGCCTGGGTGTCTGCCCTCAGACCAGGATGGAGAAGATGGCCATCCTGACTTGGCTAGGAGGCTCAGGGTGCCCTGGTGTGGGTGGGGAGGAGGAGGGCGTGCCTGCTAGGGTCGGACTTACAGGTCGGTGACATATTCAGGGAGGTGACTTGGGATGCGGGCCAGCTTCTGGTTGGCGCAGTCCACGACGGTGCCCTCGCAGCGGCACCGCTCGGGGCACACAAGGTCCATGAAGCACTCGCTGCTGAACCGGCTGCGGTAATCCTCGGAGCCTGGGCGGGGCCAGAGAGGGGCATCAGCGTCATCCGAGTTCTGCAGGTCCGAGGTTGTGAGGCAGGGATGGGAGCCAAGGACTGCCAGAGGAGTTGGCAGGTGTTGGGGAGTGTCAAGCAACAGATACGGCACTGCCTTCGCTATGTGGCTACCTTGCTGGCGCTCTCCCTGTCCCCAGCCCACAGCTTCCCATCAGGTCTTTGTTGTCCATCACTGCCTGTCCTCAGGGAAACCCAGCTCAGGATCTGTGGGCTCCTAGATTTCTGTGGGTCATGGACCTTTTTGAGAGGCTCATGAAGGTCATGCATGTTCTCAGAGAAAGGCCTGTAGGCTCGTGTGTACAGAATTCACCCTACAATTTTAGGGGGGCTAACTACTCCATCATGCCTATGGTCCATGACCCTTTAAATGAATTCCAAATGACGAGATTTTGATGGGACTTGGGGGAGAGGACTATGCCAGAGGTGGGAATAAGGTATGGGAAGGAGTCACACACTCAGTTGTCTTCAGGGTCCTAACAGGTAAGAAAATGAGGGAAGGAGGCCAAGCAAGTGGCAATAAATGACCCAGTGACCCATGGTTTCCATGTTAGGAAGACAATCATGGGAGTCAGGACCTGGGAGCCTGGTGCCATGCCCTCAGTGCTTGGGAATATGGCTCAGGGTGGCTTGATATTCCTTCTTTTAAAAATAAGCCAAATATTTAAACAATATTGGTAATAAATTCAAATTTAAAACACCGTGAAGACAAGCAAAATGCACTTGAGGGTCAGATTTGGCCTCTGCACTCAGTTTAACTATAGTGAAAGGCCAGACCTAATGAGCTAAAAGTTAGAGCTAAGATTTACTTTTTTGAATATGAATTTCTCTCAAGGTTGCACGGTCATAGTGGCAGGACCCACAATCTTGTTTCTGAGAGACACGCAGGGGAGCTGCTCTCATGATCAGAAAGGATCCCCTAGCACCTAGGCAGATCTCTGTGAGACCCCAAATCACGTCGGAGGTACTGGGGGAGCTTTGGTCCTCTTATCAGACACAAGCTCAGTGATGGGGTGGTTCTTCTTCACCCTTCACCCTTCACCCTCAGCATTTTGTTAGCACAACGCTAGGCCCTGAACACAAGTTTGGGCCACATCTGTCCAATGCATGAATGAAGCATCATCAGCACCTAAGTGTCCTGTACATAAGTATTTTGGAAGTGTTTCAGAGAATGTGAACATAAATTATTTTTTACTTGGCTAGCGGAGGCACTGCCTTGGTGATCTCATTTGTGTTAGGGGCAACATGGGTCCTTGCCTGGGCCTTGTCACTTACTAACCTCAGTTTCTTCACATATAAACAGGAATGAAATTACTGCCCCTATCTCCTAGAGTCTGTTGTGAAGACGAGAGTAAGATCAAGAAGGTAGAGACCCTCTGGAAAGGGCCAGGAGTTGTCCGGATGCTTGTGACTCTTTTTTTCTAGAACCTGATAGAGCATTTGGCAGGCTGGAGACCATTTAAACCATCAGTGTCACTAGCAGGAATAGCTGCTATTCACTGAACATGTCCTGAGCCAGGCACTGGTCTTCTAACTTTGAGTGGGTGATACCATTGAATCCAAGTGACACCCCGAGGTTAGGATTATTCCACTTTATAGAGGAGGAAACTGAAACCCAGGGCTCAGACAGGGCAGGGGGTAAAACCCAGGTAGGCTGCTGTCAGGGGCCACATAACGAACATTAAGTTTTATTCAGATGTGCTTTTTCCCGAAGTTTCCCCCAAACCTTTATCCCAGTCCCTGAAGGAACAATCATCAAGCTGGATTTGGTGGAGGTGGACGGAATGGGACTTTTCTCTGCGGTAGGCTGTGGGAAGGCAGGAAGTAGATCTCTCCCACCCTCTCAGTTTCTTACCCTCGTATTATTATTATTATTTTTTGAGTTGGAGTCTTACTTTGTTGGCCCGGCTGGAGTGCAGTGACCCCCTATCAGCTACCATAGCCTCAAACTCCTGGGCTCAGGCGATCCTTCCACCTCAGTCTTCCAAGTGGCCAAGGTACACACCACCATGTCCAGCTCATTTTTTATTTATTGCAGAGACAAGTCTCAACATGTTGCCCAGGCTGGTCTTGAACTCTTGGGCACAACAATCCTCTTGCCTCTGCCTCCCCAAATGCTGGGATGATAGGTGTGAGCCACTGTGCCCAGCTTTACCCTAGTGTTATTTATCTCCCTGTAGTAGTTCCTGATCAGGAATGAACTTGCGGGGGAGGGGGTCACTGATCCTGAGGTGACACTGCCTAGCTAAGACAGGGGGTCAGAAGCCCATACCTACACTCCTTTCCCGCTTTGCCCTCTCCCCACATTCCTCTCTCATCTTCCCTCCCACTCCCAGGCTTATGTGAGCAAAGTCCATGCACATGTCCCCAGGGTTACTCAGTGGCTTCCTGCTCTGATGTATCATGCAAATCTTCCACCCTGGGCTTGCTAGCTCCATCCCACTCAGTGATTCTGTGTGCTGAATGCTGGGTGAATTTCATTCCGCAAACCCTGCTAGATAGTGGCCCTCTCTCATTCTCTGCCAGTGGATTCATCCAGTGATGGCATGAAGGGGCATTTTGCACATATGCACAGATCCTCTCTTCAGAAGGGGTCTATCTTGGGATCCTTGCGAAGCAAAGGAACCCTGACTGCTGATCAAAGGCAGAAAGACAGGAGGGAGTACGGTTGGCTCTCCACCATGCGACGAGCCCGAAGGCGTGCACCGGCTGGGCTGTGGCTGGGGACAGCCGCCTATTAAATGCATTTTCGTTTTAATCAAGGTGAGCGCAGGTTGTGGTGAACAGGAATCGCTCTCGGTAGTATAGTTAGATTATAACTGGCAGACCTCTGCAATGGAGCTGCTGACCCATTTTAATGGAATGATTTTGCAATTAGATTCGATGGACAAATGAGTTCTTTCCAGCATTCTCCCCCTGCTGTTTTTGTTATTGCCCTGGTCTGTAAAACAAGGGGGTCGGAATGTGATATTTTATATGAACGGGAGCCAGAAATGTTAATAATGGCGTATGTACATAACCAAAGCGCGTCCCCCCTCAGAGCCGGCCCGAAATGCTACCTCCATCACTTCATATTTCATGACCGAAACTACCTGGGCTTTCTCAGAGCCATTTGTTAGGCCTAATGCTCATAACTACCCAAAAGTATTTTTAACTTTTCCAGAGCTTTAAAAGTCAATTCTAGTCTCAATGCATATTTGTCACTGCCAGAAATACTTAGTAGGAGAGGACGCACTGCAATAGGCGACAGCTTCTCTTTGGGGCGAGTTCAGACAGGAGAGAGTCAGGAGGATTTGAGGAAGGGCCGTAAAGCTCAACCTTGGCAGAAATGAACCCGGGAAGAGCTGATGCCATCTGGCACTTGCCTACCCCTGCCCCGGAGCCCTCCTCCCCCTCGTGGGCAGCTCAGAACAACCACACTTGGTGCGAGACACAGACAACTTTAATAGATGGCATGGGGGAAGGAGGCAGAGAGCCACAGCCACACAGTTTTATTAGAAATCCCCGCCTTGTGGTCCCTCCCCAGGAGGCACTCACATGACACTTGAGGGTTAGGGCTTGGACCAGCGCCGGGCCCAGGATGGTTGCTGCCATTAGCAGTCTGCATTTTGTGTCACTCCTTGGGCAACCAGTTTGTTGATGGGAAGTTACAAATTCATCATTGTTTGATCAGCACGGACCTGCCAACTCCTGTGTCCAGAGCCCACCTCCTCTAACCCTAATACCCCAAGGTGGGTGGGATGAAAGAGAAGAGGAAAGAAGCAGAAGGGGGGCCTGGGAGGCATATGGAGGCCTGCCAGGGCTCATCAGCTTGAAAAGAAAGTGATGGGGGCAGGCAAAGGGTCATAGTGACGAGTAGAAACAAGGGAACACTGGCAGACACAAGGATAGCCACTCATGGGCAAGGGGGGACAAAACACCAATTTTTTTTTTTTTGAGTCAGTCTCACTCTGTTGCCCAGGCTGGAATGCAGTGGCATGATCACAGTTCATCACAGCCTTGACTTGCTAGGCTCAGGTGATTCTTCCACCTCAGCCTCCTGAGTAGCTGTGACTACAGAAGCATGCCACTACGCCTGGCTAATTTTTAATTTTTTTTGTAGAGACAAGGTCTCACTATGTTGCACAGGCCAGTCTCGAACTCCCAGGCTCAAGCTATCCTCCGGCCTCAGCCTCCCAAAGTGCTGGGATTATAGGTGTGAGTCACCGCACCCAGCAACACCAACTGTTTAACCAGGAGTCTGGTGACCAGTTGGGGAAGGGGCTGGCCCAGTAAGCTGTCCCCATGTGAGGCTACTCTAAGTGTGGCTGTCAGCCTGAAAGCAGAGGGACATGTCCATGGTCTATGGCTGGCGCCATCTGGTCACTGCCTGCTGCTGCAGGGCCAGGGAGTCACTGACAGGAGAGCACCATTATGGACCCACTCCCAAAGGGTCATGGGAGGGGCAGTGCCTGGGACCTCAGAATGCACCCCCATAAGGTGGTAAAAGGGAACTTCTCCAGGGTGGAGAAGCTGCCTGGAGAATGGGATGGTGGTATGTTCATGCTGGCAAGGAAGAGCCATTGGGATGTGTTTTCTCTTTCTTACTAAGTTATTTCTATTAAGAGATACAAGCTTGAAAGGGAGGATTAAAAAATTTCGACTCCCTATCAATTCAAGTCAAGGTTTTAAACATTTTCTAATTCAAGACAATGGGACTGAATTAGATGGGAAGACTGCATTATAGCAGGAGAGCACGGTTATTCTGGAGTCCGTCCGTCCGTCAGTCAGTTAGTTAACTTCCCTGAGCCTCAAAAACCTCATCTGCAAAATGGGACTTAGATTTTGTGAACCTTAAACAAGGTAGTGATGAGAAACAGTTCAGGGCTTGGCTTATATAAGTGCTCAATTTATGTTAAAAAACTTTTTCAGAGAGGTAAACAGGACTTGCCGTTACTCAGCAATGGTTGGGCCCTGGACTCTGAGGGGTCCCCAGAGAGAGAGGTGATAATGCAATCACATCTCACGATGGGCACCCAGAGCCCGGCTCTTAGCTCTCTCAGGGGACAGGACACAGACTCCAGGACAGGTCTTCTGGGCACACTGGGTCTAGGATTTATCAAGAAAAGAGCCAACTAAGAGGCAACACAATTCCTCTCTTTATTGTCAGAGATAGCAGGTTTCTGCACAACCCCCAGCACCAAGAGAGCACCAGGTGAGGAGCCCAGCACCTCCATGTTAGCTGTGCTTTGAAGGTCAAGGAAACAGACTGGGCTTTGGCCTCAAGGGGATCAGGACTGGAGTTCTCCTGAGAAGTGGGGGTCCGGAAAGAGTCTCAGGTTAAATCCAAACTCTCCATGTCAGCTTTGCCCATTCTCATGCTCACATCCATTCCAAAGGAAGTGAATACCAATCAAGGTGGTGGGGGCGGGGGGGCACAAGCAGTATGAATTCCCTTTGGGGTTTGCTACCACTTGGGAAAATGACCTTGGGCTGGGACTGACCCATGAAACCATGGGGCATATGCCTTTGGTGCTCTTCAAATGGAAGAAGATACACAGAGGTTTCTGAGCTCAAACCTCACTATTACTCCTTGGTGGACATCCAGACAAGATCTTGGGGAGGGTGAGTCCATCTTGGGTAGGAGATGTAGATATAGGTCTCAACTCGCCCTGGTGAGCTCCTTGACACTCATCTTCCCTGTATCTGAATCCTTCGCGACTCCCGCCCTCCTGCCCTTGGTGAGTTGAGACTGGGAGAGGTGGGTCTGGCGGGTGGTGGGCTGCGGTGCTCCAGAGCAGAGGAGAGGTGTCCAGCGGTGGCGGCGGTGGCGGGCCATGCTGCAGGAGAGCACGGTGCTTTCCGCGGTGCTTGACAGAACCATGTTCCGTTTCCATCGTTCCACCACATGGTTAGATCAAGCACAAAGGAAAGCCCCGCGGTGACTGGTCAGAGTCAAGGTCAGGAAGCAGCGTCAGAGAGAGGACAGGAGCACTCAGAGGAAGCAGCGTGGAGAAGCGGCAGCCGGAGCAGGCCCCACTGAGCATGATTAGTACCAGGAGTGGGGTTCCACTGGAATGCTTCCGAAGACAGGAGCCCTGCTGCTCTTGTGCCCACCCCAGGGGAGACACAGTAGGATGGGAGAAGAACAGGTGGGAGCCCATCAGGCACCCATACTCAAGAGCTTTAGGGCAGGAGGGATCCTTCCCAAGGGAATGGAAGAATACTCAGACATCTGTGGTCCTATCACTCACCTGAACTGAGCCTCTAAACTCCACTCAATCATACCACATGGTCTGTCAAGATATCAAACTCAGCAAAGCATTTTCTACATGCCTTGCACCTTGGGCCTAATCCCAGAAGCTGAGGGACTCCATCACAGTTGTCCCTCCCTCCCCTTACCTCAAAAGACAATCCGCAAATCACAGAGGTCTAGCAAAAGTCTGATACACTTCTTTAGGAAGAAGCCCCCTTTGACATTCCACAACTCAGTCTCCTCATTGTTTTTCAGGTTCCCTGGAAACCCTCTGGCTGACAGATGTGCAGCCTAGATCATCTGAGGTGTAGTAGAGGAGTGTGATATCAAACAAAAAGACATCTTCCTAACCACAGAGACAGAAAATCCACTGGGGCCTTGGGTTTGGGACTGAGATGCCCACAATCACAGTGGTCTAAAGACATTGACTTTCCCAGAGATAGTGGCCAGAGCCCCTTATGATGGGGGACCTCTTTCAAACTAAGGAAGGAAGGAAAGGGGAAGCCCACTGATTAGCTGAGGGGAAGATGCCAATTTCTGGGGTCCTCCTTCATTTTCTGATCTCTTCCTTGGGTGGAGTGGGCCAACAACCTCTGCCTGGGATGCCAAGGGCCCAGGTGAGAGTGCCCAGTCTTTATATTCCTATCTGTGGTAGATCAGAGGCCATTTTCATGAATCTGCTGACTTGGGACTTCCTCTCACTTGGCACTGGGTAGGAGATGTGTGCATCTTGAAGAGACTAGAGTCACGGCCAGTTGACTGAGACTCTCCCTGCCTGACCTCTGACATGAGGGCCAGTGTCACCATTCCTCCACAATGTGTTTTGGGGACTGGGTACACATCGACAAGGTGGTCTCAGCATTTCAACAGTGCACAGGTTATCTGCAGTGATGGGCCAATTAGGAAGAGCCTGCCCACAGCTCTGGCATGGCCCCCTCCTCCTTCCTGAGTGCTCCTGCCCTACCCACAAGAGTCAGCTTCTGTAATATGAATTCTTCTCTGCTTCGACACCCTGTCATACAGGGTCTCTGTGAATACTCTGGTTCTGGGATTTCATATTTAGGACCTTAGTACCAGAGCAGAGAAAATCTATCGCTTTCATGCAACCCTATCCCTAGCAAGCCTTAACATCTCATTTCCCTTCTCTTTGGTTTCCTTCTGAGAAAGGCAATGGAGTGACGGGGTAAATGATCAGGAATCTTTATAGCATACCAGAAGTCCTGGGTTTCAGACCTTGCACTGAAAATAACACTCTGTTTCTTAGATAAGACTTTTCTGCTGTGTGGCCCTCAATTTCTTCATCTCTAGAATAAAATGAATACTCTCTGAGGTCTCTAAAATTCTGCAGTCCCCTGAGAGCCACCTTGTTGTCTGCCATCTTTGGACACATTGCATCACCACCCTCTGTACTTCTCAACAAGAGTTCCTTCTCACCCAGAGTGGGAAGGCATGACGGAAGGCAGACAGCACCCTGCAACTGCCAAGTGCTCCCCGGGGAGGGGCGTGGGGTCTGAGGTAGCCAGACGGTGCCTCTTCAGGAGGACTTAATCTGATGGCCAGATTACCCCAGCCGGAAGCATCCACCCCTAAACAGATCTCACTGCCCAGGGTGGCGGATGCAGCTGATAGAGGCAGACACCAAGCAGCTGGGAAGCAGGCGCCCTACCCAAGGAGGGCTTTTCATGTGGCTGGAGCAGCCATCAAATTGGCTCCTAATCACATCAGCTGTCTTTTCAATGGGGGTGCTTTTAGGGGAAAGTAAAATGCAGAGTTATTATCTGTCACATCCAGTCTGTGTCACCTGCCCCCTTCGTTCTTCTGGAGCTTCCTGGAAACACAGAGCTTTAGACCTAATGTTTTTTGTATTCCCCCAAGGCCAAGGCAGGTCTGGGCCCTGGTGATTCTAAAAGCCAAGGCCTCTGGAGCTCAGCAGTAGTGCTTGCTCCACGGCTACATAAAACAAAGGCTCATCACAGCTCCAACATCTCTGCCTTTATAGGAGTCATTTTTCTGCTTGGCATAGATTTTTTTAAAAAAAGATATTTTAGACAGGATTAATCCAAGAACTCAGCCCTTTCTCTCTGTTTCTTTTTTTCTTTGAGACAGAGGTCTCACTCTATCACCCAGGCTGGAGGGCAGTGGCATGGTCACGGCTCACCACAGCCTTGAGCTCTTGAGCTCAGGCGATCCTTCCTCCTCAGCCTCTCAAGTAGCTGGGACGAGCACGTACCACCACACTTGACAAATTTTTTGATTTTTGTAGAAATGAGGTCTCACTATGTTGCCAAGGTTAGTCTCAAACTCCTGGGCTCAAAGTGATCCTCTTGTCTTGGCCTCCCAAAGTGCTGTGATTATAGGCATGAGCCACTGCGCCGGGCTTCTTTTTTTTTTGTTTTAACCACTCCTACCCCATGTAGGAAAAGAAGCCACAAGCCTGCAAATGCTAAGGTAGGCAGGTAGATAGGTAGGTAGACTAGAGTCATAGAACTAAGTGAGGTTTACTTCCTGTTTTCTCTTCTACTTTAGATCTTTCCATACCCCACCCCACTTGGCTACCCTCAATTACAGCCCACTGTCACTCCCAGGCAATTTCCAGGACTGTATTCCTAGAAGATGCTGGTCCTTGGACCCTGGGCCAACTCTATCCCTGCCCTGCACCCAGGGCCTTGGTTTTCATCTTGGGGTCCAAGATCTTGACAGGACACTTATGAGGTCAAGGAGCCAGGGTTGACAGACAGCACCTTACTCTCCTCTGATTCTCACTGCCCCTCCCTACCCTTGGGTACCACTGCTTAGCAGAGCTCATTACCTCAGCCCTGGCCAGACAAGGGTTGGAACAGAGGGAACAAGGCTGGTGTAAACCCTGAGGAAAGGCTCTGGGAAAAGATGACTATGCCTTAGGGGACAGTTCTGGGCTAGGAGGAGATTTTCTTCCCAGAGATGCTGCCAGGCCTAGAAAGAAACCTAAGAAAAGAGTTCGGGGGGAGGGAAGAAGTATGCAGGGGTGGGGCCATAAGGCCAGGGAAGAGAGTCATTCAAGCAACTGGACCTCCTTCCCAAGAACGCCTTCTCTCTGAAGTTCTGCCTGGTGTGGAGGAACAGGCAGGTCTGGTCCTGCCTCTGCTGTCTGTTGGCTTGTGACCTTAGGGTGTCCCTTTACCTTCGAGCCCTCAGCTCCCTCCACTGTAGAAGGGGAACCTCTTTGTGACCTCCCGGGATTACTGGAAGAAGCAAACCCAACTACAAGCCTTCAGCACTGTGCCTAACACACGAGCTTCTCTTGTAACTGACATCACTATTCTAGGTAAAGCAGATGGGTACCGACGTTTCCTAGTGCCATGGAGTTCCTGAGTCATCTCTAAGACCTCTTGAAGTATTTGCTTCTGTTGAAAAAGAAAAAAATAAGGCCATACACCGTAGCTTGCAACTGTAATCCCAGCACTTTGGGAGGCTGAGGTGGGAGAATCACTTGAGCCCAGGAGTTTGAGACCAGCCTAGACAACATAGTGAGACCCTGTCTCCACACACACACACACACACACACACACACACACACACACACACACACACACACAATTAGCCAGGTATGGTGACATGTGCCTGTGGTCCCAGCTACTGCCCAGATGGGAAGCTGAGGCAGAAGAATTGCCAAAACCCAGGGAGTCGAGGCAGCTGTGAGCTCTGATTGTGTCACTGCCCTCTGGCCTGGGCCACAGAGTAAGACCCTGTCTCAACAAAATAATAAAATAAAAGTGTTACAGTTTATCGTTCTGAAGACACAGACGATAGATTTGACTTAAGGGTCCAGAACGTGATCTAAGAAGCAGAAGTCTACCTGCTGGTCTTCACTCAGTGACCAATCCCCATCTGGCATTCTCCCCTGGAAAACTCGCTTGTATCAGAAGCTCCCAGGCAGGGAAGAACTGTTCTTTTTTTTTTTTGAGTTGGAGTCTCACTCTGTCGCCCAGACTGGAGTGCAGTGGCCACTCCTGGCCACCGCAGCCTCGACCTGCTGGGCTCTGGCGATCCTTTCGCCTCAGCCTTCCAAGTAGCTGGAACTACAGACATGTGCTACCACGCCCAGCTAATTTTTTGATTTATTGTAGAGATGAGGTCTCGCCAAGTTGCCCAGACGGGTCTCGAACCCGCGGGCTCAGGCAATTCACTCACCTCAGCCTCCCAAAGCGTGGGATTACAGGCTGAGCCACCGAGCCCGGCTAGGAACTGTTCTTGCTGACACAGATTGGGAGGGTTGGTTCAAACCCCTCTCTCCATCACTCACCACTGGGGGCACAGGGTGGCTTGGTGATTTTGCTTCCAGTAGAAAAGGACACAGAAAAGAGTAGCTTCTAACTGCTTGTTCATCCAGCTATCAGGTCAGGGAGCCTAACTTCTCTTTCCAAGGTGGGCTGTGAGTTCCCCTGCTGTTCACCCCCATGTCTTTCCTGGGTGGAGGATGGGGAGGAAGGTTTCTAGAGAGAACTTGGACACAGAAAAATAAGGCCTTGTTTCCTCCCAAGCATAAGTCTTAGCGATTCTCTCCAAGCTCAAAACCTAGCAGTCTAGGGCAGAGGAGACAGCAAGGGAAAGTGTTTTTGTGAGCACGTGAAGCCTATAATGTACCATGGTCAAAGGGTTGAACCAGAGTCTGTCTTTGAGGGAAGTGGGAGGTCCCTGAGATTACACACTGTCTGTAGCCTCGCCTGTGCTACATTTATTTCCTGATGTGCCCTTTGGGGAGCACACTTTGGAAACTTAAAAATAAATCTTAGCCTGAAAGGGCACATGTGTGAAGGCTTCCCTGACCCCGGCTCCTTCCCAGCTCTGAGATAGCACTGGTCGCCTGGGCTCTGTCTCCCTGAAACCGCATGCCCCTCCCCATGCTTTTATTGTGTGTGTGTGTTTTATTTTAAATCCATAAGGTAATTGGTTTTCTGCAGGGCTAACTGAATTTCCCCAATTTAATTTGCAAAGATGCTCCCCAGGAGCCATTACAGCGCTCGCTGTCCGCCAGATTGGATTATCGGCCTCTCTGGGCTGCTGTATTCCGAGTCGGAGCGTGGGGCCCAGCCCCGTAACCTGATTACCTGAGCAGCGGAACTTCTTGCTTTTGATCTGGCTGATGCGCTTGTTGGCCAGCCGGCGCGGGCTGCTGCAGCGGGCTCCGCTTGTCTCGATGGGGTTGTCCTGGAGGTAGTCAGCCAGCCACTTCAAGTGGCAGTCGCACACAAATGGGTTTTGGGCTAAGTGGCTGTGAGAGGGATGGGGGGGCAGTCATTAATCAGGGGTGACCCATGGTGTCACCCCTGCCTGGTGCCAGGCCTGGCCATCTGGTGCAAGGCTGTCCCCCCACCCTCATCGTCCCTGGAGGATTTGGGGAGGGGGTGCTACTGCCTGACAGGACTCAAATAGGGGGACCTGAGGTCTGCTGTCTGCAAAGACAGCCACAGATGAAGCTGGCATCTGGGTTGGGGAGTCAGTCTCCCAGCTTTTCCCGCTGAGAGCAGGATTCATCACCCATCGCCTCTGCGCTCACCCACGCCTATTCTGACGGGCACAGCAAGTCGCAGGCTTAGAGTTGACACTTCGGGTAGAATGCATTTTATTTCTCCAAGTTCAGTGAGACCAGGCACATAAAGCAGCTGCCACAGCGCCTGGCATATGGTGGGTGTTCCATATATAGTAGCGAGTATTGTTGTAATTATCCCTATCATCACGAGAGCACCATGGGTCTTCCTTCCCCTGGCTCAGTAAGAGAAACTCTGCAAAGCACCGAACACAGTGCTTGGCACGTGGTCGGTGTTCAGTGTGCAGTGCTGTTCTCACTCTGTGTTGGGTCCTGTCTCTGGCTGCAGGGGCCTGAAGTACCAGATGACTTCCAGGGTCTCCAGGAGCCCCCATGCTCATTGCAGGCTTGGGGCTGGGACTGGGCTCTAAGCTCAAGACTTGAGCCATCAAAAATTGCACTGAGATCTAGACTTGGATGTCCTCTGCTTAACTGAAATATTTATGAACATCTGCAGTGCTTGAAAGTGAAGAAATACTTCCCAAAGCGGGAGATGAAATAGTCCAGAAGGGCCCATCTCAGAGGCTTGGTTTTTGTGGGGTGGAGGGGCTGTGGGTGGGCAGGAATAGGTTATCCAGAAATGAGCCGGCTCAGGGTACAGGAGCTATAGTGGCTATGAACATAGTTCTGGGGCTCTTTCTGAATTAAAATCTTGCTCAAATCCTAGCTGTGTGACCTTGAGTAAGTTAACTAACCTCTCTGTGTCTTGGCTTCCTCCTGTATAAACTGGGGATAATAACAGCACCTACCAAACAGGGTTGTCATGAGGCTTAAAGGTTTTAAGGCAGGGCAAGTCCTGAGCATGGTATTGGACACTGTGTAAGTGTTCAGCACAGGAAACTATTGCTGTTTCTATTATTCCAGCCTCACTGCAGGCTCCAGACCTCCTCCTAGACGTGCTCATGCTGCCTTCACTTGGGTGAGCTCTGTGACTTAGTGTTTGGGGTCTCCTGCTGCCCGGGCACCCACAGGTACTCGAGGCAGCATACTCACAGTGTCTGGATGGACTGCAGGGGGGCAAAGAGTCCCTTGCTGATGGTCTGCAGCTTGTTGTCATACAGTGAGAGCAGGTTGAGATTCTGCAGGTCCTGGAAAGTGTTCACCCGCAGGCAGTTGATCTTGTTGGCATTGAGGAGGCTGCAAAGAGAAGGAAGGCCAGTGACTCACCCGCAGGGCAAAGCCTGCCCCTGCAGGGGACAGGCTACAAGCTCCATCACATCTCCTTTACTTGGGCTCCAGTCGCCAGAGAAAGACTAAGACCTGCCTCCTGGAGGCCACCAGAACTCCAAAGAGAGGGACCTGCCTCCAGTGGCCACTGGAGCTCCAAAGAGAGGGACTTCCTTCCTGGTGGCCATCATAATTTAAAGACAGGGACCTGCCTCCCAGAGACCACTGGAGCTCCAAGGAGTGAGACGAGCCTCTCGGTGGCCACTGGAGCTTCAGAGAGGGACCTGCCTCCTGGAAGTCACCGGAACTCCAGACACATCTGGACACTCACATACACTATTACCACAGATGCTGTGCCACACTCTGCTGTCACTAGGGGCTTTCACCTGCACACATTACTTGAAGACCAGAAATGTTATCCTTTGCGCCTCACAGCCTGCTTTAGAACTCAGAGCTTCCAGGAACTGAGAAGAAAAAAAATCATATGGTGCAATTGTTTTTAAAGCTTTACTTGATTGATTGAAAGCAATTTGATTCAGAAAACTCCTTAGAGTCATCTATGTATTTTTTTGAGTCAGGGTCTCACTCTGTCACCTAGGCTAGAGTGCAGTGGCATGATCACAGCACATCGCAGCCTTGAACTCCTGGGCTTAAGCAGTCCTCCTGTCTCAGCCTCTTGAACAGCTGGAACTACAGGTGTACACCACTATGCCTGGCTAATTTTTTTTTTAATTTATTTTTTGTAGAGACGAGTTCTCACTATGTTGTCCAGGCTGGTCTTGAATTTCTGGGCTCAAGTGATCTTCCCACCTAGGCCTCCCAAAGTGCTAGGATTACAGGCATGAACCACCACTGCACCTGGTTTTAGAATTTTTTAGATCACTTATCCCATTGGAAATCTGAAGATGTAGATCATCCTTCCAGAAAAAATGCATCCATGTGTAGGCACATGGACACGTGCATGGATTCCATCTTTGAAAAAATTTTTTCTTTTTTTTAAATAGAGACAAAGCCTTGATATGTTGCCCAGGCTGGTCTCAAACTCCTGGGCTCAAGCAATTCTCCCACCTCAGCCTCCCAAAGTGCTGGGATGACTGGCATGAGTCACTGTGCCTAGCCTAGGATTCTATCTCTCTTTTTTTTTGAGTTGGAGTCTCACTCTGTCGCCCAGACTGGAGTGCAGTGGCCGCTCCCAGCCACCGCAGCCTCACCTGCTGGGCTCCGGCGATCCTTCCGCCTCAGCCTTCCGAGTAGCTGGAACTACAGGCGCGCACTACCACGCCTGGCTGATTTATTTATTTATTTATGGCAGAGATGAGGTCTCGCTGCCCAGGCAGGTCTCGAACCCGCGGGCTCTGGCAATCCACTCACCTCAGCCTCCCAAAGGCGCGGGATTACAGGCTGAACCACCGAGCCTGGCCCAGCGATATATTTTTAATGGTTTTAACTTACCTTTCTTGGAAAAGAGCAGGGTTATCATCTGGACTCTGTATGATTTTCTTTAACTTGGCATAATTAACAGGCTTAACTATACATTTCTTTATGCCTTTCTTTTTTTGTTTTGAGTTGGAGTCTCACTCTGTTGCCCAGACCGGAGTGCAGTGGCTGCTCCCGGCCACCGCAGCCTCAACCTGCTGGGCTCCGGCGATAGCTTCCGCCTCAGCCTTCCGAGTAGCTGGAACTACAGGCGCGCGCTACCATGCCTGGCTGATTTATTTATTTATTTATTGTAGAGATGAGGTCTTGTCAAGTTGCCCAGGCGGGTCTCGAACCCGCGGGCTCAGGCAATCCACTCACCTCAGCCTCCCAAAGGCGCGGAATTACAGGCTGAGCCCCAAGCCTGGCGGATTCTATCTCTTACACACACACAGAGGATGGAGCCCTGTGTGATCTGACCTCTGTCCCTCTACCTGGTCTCACCCTAACCCCACTCCCCACCGACTCACTGACCTCCAGTCCCACCACCGCCTTTTTCTTCCTCAAATACACCATGTGTGTTTATGCTAGGTCCTCTGAATACCCTCCTCTCTTCCAGCAAGGCTGGCTGCTTCTGCTCTGGATCGCTGCTCAGATGGCCCCTCCTTGGAGAAGCCTACCCTGATCGCCTCATCTACAGTGAGATCCCTAACCCCAACACTGTCTCTAATGACCCCCCCATCTATATGCCTCGTGGCACTCATCTTGATTTGTGATGATAGAATATTTGTTTATTATTTGCCTCCTGGACAAACTAGAAGCTCTACGATGGCACAAGTGACAGCTATTTCACTCCCCCTTTATTCTTCATGCTTATTCCTTATTAAGAAGTATATCCTTTCTCTAGGCAACTGCAGAGGTCTTCTCCTTCAAGGTGACCCCATTGCCCCCAGGTCAGCCTTCCTTTCAGTGGGGGAACCCATTCTGCCATTTTTAGCTCTTCAGACCCTCCCCCAGCTCTCCCAAAAGAGCATCACAGGAAGCTGCCTTTTGAGTGGACTTCTGGTCCAGCATAGAGGATGTCATAAAAGCTACAGAGAATTTTCCAGAGTGGGGCTGGCGCATCAAGCAAATTGGGGTCCAAATAATTTCCTTTCCTGATCCTAGGCTGACTAGCTGTGCCCTCGAAACCAGCATAAAACCATTTCTCACTCCTCAAATGAAAGGCGGGCAGGCTGGGCGTGATGGCTCAGCCTGTAATCCCAGCACTTTGGAAGGCCAAGGCGAATAGATTGCCTGAGCCTGTGGGTTCAAGACCAGCCCGGGCAACCTGGAGAGACCTGTCTCTACAAAAAAAAAAAAAATTGCCAGGTATGGTAGCGCATGCCTGTAGTTCCGGTTACTTGGAAGGTTGAGGCAAAAGGATCGCTGGAGCCCAGCAGGTCGATGCAGGGGTGGCTATGAGCATGCTACTGCACTCCAGCCTGGACAATGAAGTGAGACTCCTACTCAAAAAAAAAAAAAAAAAAAAAAAAAAAAAAGTGGGCAGGGGCATCATATCAACCAGCAGAGATTGTGGATTTCTAAAATTCCTGTTTCCACAGCTGGCTCTGAGCACCCCCAGTGGGGCCGACTCCTGAGGTTTGTGCCGACCTGGCTTGCCTCAGGATTCTCTCGACACCAGGACCCAGGGGGACTTCTGCTGGCGAAAGTGGGGCTGCCCAGGGTGCTGAATCATCCGTGTCACCTCTTCCTCACTGCAGGCCCCTCCTCTCCATGGTCCCCTTGAGTGGGCAGGCAGCTGTGCCAGTGACAGGCAGAAGAAGAACTGCCTGTTTAATCTGGCTAATCACGGGCAAGGACCCAAGGGTTCCCCCAGATGTCCTCCTGCCTTGCAATCGGAAGAAAGCTCACGCTGCTAGAATATGTTCTGTGTTTTCCAAAGTGCTTTCCCAACCGTTATTCTCACAGTAACCTGAGCAGATGGGCAGAGCTAGCCTCGAAATTACTGGTGGGAAAACTGAGGCTGAGAGTGTGGCAGGCCTGTTTGAGGTCAACCACGTTTCCAGAAAGCATGCTGGAAGTGGTGATGATCATTTAGGCCTCTGGAGGGCTCAGTTTCTTCTTCTTCTTTTTTTTTTTTTTGGAGTTGAGATCTCGCTCTGATGCCCAGATGGAAATGCAGTGGTACTATATACTGGCTCACTGCAGCCTTGACCTCCAGGGCTCAGGCGATCCTCTAGTCTCAGCCACCCGAGTAGCTGGGTCTACAGGTATATACCATCACATCCAGCTAATTAAAAAAAACCTTTTTTTATAGAGACAAAGTCTTGCTATGTTGCCTGGGTCAGAATTTCTTCTTTATCAATGTCTTATCCACCCCTTCCATCTGTCTCTCCCCTTTACAACATTTCTCCCCCATCCCAAATTTCCTGTGCCTTGTGTATTAAATTTTAGTCAAGGTCACTCCATTTTGAGGACATCTGAAGGAGGATGCAATGGAGCCTAGAAACAGGGACAAAAGGCAGAGGACCCAGAGGGGCCAAGCAGCCAGGGCTCAGGAATAAATCATTCATACACACAGTGTTTTATTTTATTTTTTTTAAGTATATAGTAAGTGATTTGTCCAAATCTTGATATTCAGGGCTTTCTGAGTGTATCAGCTTGCCAGGAACTTTTGAAATATTCATTAGCAACCAGGTCAGAGGTACCTATCTAATCGCCTGAGGATAGAATCCTCCTTGCAACATGCAACATTCTGTATGCAAATCTGTTCATTCAGCCATTTTAAAAGTTGGGAAATTACACACACACACACACACACACACACACACACACACACACACACACCCAAGTCTCTGCTTTCTATTGGAAAAAATTTTTAGACGCTCTGGTAACACTGGGTCCACTGGAAGAAGCCATATGGTGGCTGCCCCCTTCAGAGAGATCATATGCTCTCTGTTTGCCACAGTCCTCACTACTCCCTATTGTGTACTTTTCACTACTTTGGCTTTTCTCGCCTGAGTAGGCATTTAGATTTGAGATACCAGTGCAGATTCAATAATCCAATTGCAGTACTTGCTTCTGAAGAGAGTCAGACACTGGACAAGGAGGATGGCCATGGTAACAGAGAAGTGACAACTCTGGCCTGCCTTCAAAGGGTACAAACTGAATGCCACCCTGGAACCCTTCTTATCCATCAGGACTAGCCAGACTCCTTTTTCTCATCCAGATGCTTCCTTGTTTGCTATTACTCCTAGATCTCTCAGCATGGGATGTTATTTCAAAGACATAAGGTATCAAAACCACCCAGGCTGGCAGAATTACCAGACAAAGACAGCCCAAGGTACTGAGCTCAGGAAGCACGGTGCAAACAAAAACACAAAAGGGCAGAGTCTCTGGGTCCCTCATTTTTTCCCAGGATGCTTGGATCCCTTGGGCAAGGCACAGAGATACAGGGTTAACATTAAGCTGCTTATCCAGAATGAGATGCCAAGGACAGCCTCATGGGTCCTAGTGTCAGCAAGATCTAATGGCCTGGCTCTCTGCTCTTTCTCCTTTGGGAAGGTGTTGGCAGCTACTCAGCTCAGCCAGCTTCTATGAACAGAGCTCTGAGCTACCTGGTACATGGACAAGAGTTGGGGGGGGGGTGGGACTAAAAAAATCCCCATCACATTATGGAGCAAGTAGAGAGTAAACAACTACCTGAAATGGGGTTTAGCAGTTCTGTAAGAAATCCTGAACACAGGCTGAATGTGACAGCTTATGCCTGTAATCCTAGAACTTTGAGAGGCTGAAGCTGGAGGATTGCTTGAGCCCAGGAGTTCCAGACCAGCTTATACAACACAGTGATACCTTGTCTCTACAAAAAAAAATTTAAAAATTAGCCAGGCATGGTGGTGCATACCTGAAGTCCCAGCTACTCAGGAGGCTGAGGTGAAAGGATTGTCTGAGCACAGGAGGTTAAGGCTGCAGTGTGCTATGATTGTGCCACTGCACTCCAGCCTGGGCAACAGAGTGAGATCCTGACCAAAAACACAAAAACAAAAACAAAAACCCCCAATACAGGCCTTCCTTTTTCACTGGAGGGACTGATTCTCCCTCTCTGGGGCAGAGACTCTGTCACCCTCTTTGAGGAACAGTAGTGAGTTGCTGTGTGACATGGTAATAATGACGTAGCATCCTCTCTAAAGATAACATGTTTATGTGCAGGCCCAGGCCACGCATTTACCAGAACACTTTTCATGTAGCCTTCAAGGCAACACTATGTCGATCTTTAATTTTCCAAAGAGGAGTCTGAGGTTTAGACTGGTGACAAACTTGACCAAGGTCTCCCAGTAGCAAGGGAACCTCCAGCCTGTCTCACTCCAAAACTCATATCTTATCCCCTATGTAAAGTTCATGTTCTCTCTTCCATCTTCCCCTACATCTGGGGATTGGCTACTTTTGCCAGTCATAGAATGTCTCTGGGTACACTTCAGGTAGATACTTCCGGTTGGGTCTGGGAGATGCTGCTTACATCTTGGGGGTGTGGAGACATCAGAAATCCTGCTGGCTCTCAGGGAGGAGTGTCAGTCTGGGATGCTGACCAAGCCTTCACGGCACAGGGGGCAGGTTCTTCCCCAAGTGCCTTGTGCCTGCAAAAGGGGTTTCCTTTTCCACCTGCAGGATGGCTGACTCAGTGCTGATGTGGGAGCTGGTGGGCTTGGCTCTGTGTACCCTCACCCTGAATTGTTCCTGTACTCTGGGCAGGCCAGGGGACAACAATGAGACAGAGAAAATAGCAAGCGCACACAGTTGGGATGTCCCAGCTTGCCTCATTTGAGAGGATGCCTGGTGCTCACAGTTAACACTGCCGTCCCAGCTAGACCTAGCCTGACCTCCTGTTGGATCCTGAGAGTAAGGCAGTTGGGACATACCATGTTCATCAATATTTCTCCAGAAGCAGATCCAACTATCTTTTGGGGTCACCTCCTCCTGGACCTATGTCCCCAAAGAGCTCTGAGGTCATATGAGTAAAAAGAGGGGCTGAAACGATCAGACCAGGTGAACTGCAGGGACCCCATGAGCTCACAGATAATGTGTGCAAAACATTTCCCATGGCCAGGCACTTGCCAAGGACCTCACAAATATGGACTCATTTAATTCCTCGTGACCCAGGTGACACTTCTGGGACTCAGAGAGCTTAAATAACTTGAACCAAAATCCCACAACTGGTAAGTGATCAGTTAATATTTGTTTTTTGTTTTTTTGAGCCTTACCAGAGTCTTACTCTGTCACTTAGGCTGGAGGGCAGTGACACAATCATGGTTCACCACAGCCTTGACCTCCTGCATTCCTCCCACCTCAGTTTCCCAAGTATCTGGGACTCCAGGCAATACCACTTCACCCAGCTAATTGTTTTTTTTGATAGGAATGAGGTCTTGCTATGCCTACGTTGGTCTTGAACTCTTGTACGTAAGAGATTCTCTCACCTCGGCCTCCCAAAATGCTGGGATTACAGCATGAGCCCCCACATCTGTTTAGGTGATTACTATTTGTACCTACTCTACTATAGTCCAAAGACTTTGCTCCTAGCCACTATTTCCCTGAGACCCAGTCCTCTCTCACTAAGGGGCAGAGCAAGTCACATGATGCTTATGGGAGGAGGTAGAGACACCACTCCTATCAAATCAACAATGATTTTACCAGAAAGCAAAACAAACAGAGCTGTGCTCCTGTCAGAGCAAATTAAGGAGAGCAGCCCATTCAAGAGAGTGAGTCCCTGTATGGTCCTTTCTGAATGAGTCTCCAAGTGTGAGTCCTATGGGGCTCTTGCCACCCCTTCTTCTTGGACCACTTTCGGCTGCCACATATATTCTATGTCAAGAGGTATTATCACTCAGTCCACTGACTAACCAACATAACTGTGAGGCTGGGGACAATCCTTCAGGAAAAGCCAGGCAGGACACAGAAGGCGCCAAGAGCCATAAGGCTGGAGTTGAAGGGAAAAGAGAAATGTTGGGGCTCGGGGGGGTCTCATGACTCAAGTCCTTCTGCAAGGGGACTGGGACTCCCCGCAGAAAAATCTGGGTATTCTCTCCAGTAGCAACTTGTGGCTGCATTCATTCAGGGTTCAGGTAGCATGAGAGGATGCCCCTGAGGTGGAGAATAAGGTCCATTCTGACCCATAAAGGGACCCACCATGTCCGACTTCCCCAAAAAGGCCAAATGCGGCAGAAGACCCCTGAGCCTCCCACTAGCTGCAGCCCTTGCTCAGATCCACTCCTCAGTGAAATGTCCCTAGGGTCCACGGGCCTTTGCTGAAGGGTTTGGAAAACACAGACATCTGGAGCCAGGCTGAATGATCAATTGCATCAAAATCACCTTGGCAACTCCAGCAGTTCACACGGTGATTCGTGGCCCTGAGCTATCATTTACAGTCTTCACTCCCAGCCACGGGTCTGTGGAAGATGCCTGCGATGCTACTCCTCACACTTACGTGGTATTTATCTGGAAATGCCGAAAGCATATTCCAAGTCGCCAAGAAAAGCATAGTGGTCCCTTCCAGGATAATGGCCAAAGCAATTACAGGAAGGACTGTGGGATAGAAATATGGGTCCAGGCTCCAGCCAAGAGGTTGCTTCGTGAACCTCCTTCTCCTGAAATGGGGCTGAGAAGTCTGTTTCTACTCCACTTGGATGCAGATACATGGGGGAGAAAGATGGCAACTACTGCCATCTGGAATAACCCTTTCTCTGGATCCTCCAGTAGGAGAATAATTTTTTAAAAGTGGGTTAAAAAGGCTCTGTGTTATTGAAAAAAAGTGCTCTGTGTGTCCCTGGAAGTAATTACCCCATTACACATCAGCATGAACTGTTAGTGAGGACTAATTAGGGGAGCTATTCTGGACTCCCGATTAACCTGTAGGATACAGAGTCAACTCTTCCTCATTAATACACCTTTCTTCCTTTATTATTATTATTATTATTGAGTAGGAGGCTCACTCTGTTGCCCGGTGGCATACTCATGGCCACTGCAGCCTTGACTTGCTGGGCTCAGGAGATCCTTCTGCCTCAGCCTTCCAAGTGGCTGGAACCACAGGAGTGTGCCACGTCGCCCAGCTAATTTTTTAATTTATTGTAGAGATGAGGTCTTATCAAGCTGCGCAGGTTGGCCTTGAACTCCTAGGCTCAGGAAATCCTCTTGCCTCTGCCTCCCAAAGTGCTGGGATTACAGGTGTGAGGCACTGTGTAAGGCTGTTATTATTATTTTTGAGTCAAGGTCTCACTCTGTTGCCCAGACTGGAGTGTAGTGGCATGCTCACGGCTGCCGCAGCCTTGACCTGCTAGGCTCAGTTGATCCTTCTGCCTCAGCTTCCCAAAGCTGGGACTACAGGTGTGAGCTATCATGTCTGGCCAAGTAAAAAAAAAATTTTTTTAATAGAAAAGAGGTGTCCCTATGTTGCCTGGGCTGGTCTCAAACACCTGACCTCAAGCAATTCTCCCATCTTGGCCTCCCAAAGTGCTGGAATTACAGGCATGAGCCACTGCACCCGGCTCCTTCCTTTTTATTTCTCTAGAATTAACCTTTTGTCATACTGAGTTTCTTTATCCACTGATCGTAATAAGGACTGCTCTCTTACCTTAGAACATTACACTCTCATCCTTTCCCTATGAAATATTGGGGTTAATTTTGACCTTCAGAAACCTACTGAGGCTGGATGTGGGGAGAAACTTGTGAAGCCTGGTGCCACGACATCGAGGAAGACTGACCCTGCCCAGAATCTTTGTGCTTGTGAAGAGGTGCTCTAGGCCACATCACTCTAAACACTCACACAAGGAAACAGGAAGAACCTCCAAGTCCCAACTAGGGGTAAAGATGGCTCTTCCCTTCTCTCCCAATAGTGACTGCACAGCTCATCATGGCCTGTAGGTTGTCATGGCGATTCCTGACATGTGCACGCATCAACGCCATTGGGTGGCCTGTCTGAAAAACAAGACCTTCTTCTACTCCAGACATAAGGAGGGCCCTAGGAACAGGGTTTTCCTAAAGGAACCAGCAAATGGGTTTTCCTAAAGGAACCAGAGGAAAGCTGAGATTCTGAGAGACCAGAGAGTGAGAACTATTATCTGGTTGCCAGGACATCAAGTGACCTCACTTTCTATGGCAGGGCTTACCCCTCCCTTCCCCCACGACTGCTAGGGTGGTCGCTGTCCTATCTGATTGCTACCTGCCAGTTCTTTAAAAGGGATGAACCCTTCACCCAACGATCAAGCATGGAATGATTCCAAAATTTGCATCTCCCCAAGGGCTTTCCTTAGGAAGCTCCAGGTACACAAGAGAGGGTAGACCCCAGCCCTCAGAATGCATTGTCAAGTCTGTCTGCTTCTACTGCTGGAGAGAATTTTCCTCATCCCTCCTCGACAACGTCTCTAAACACAAGCATACCCTCTAATAGGGTTTAGAGCAAATATTAGTGGGGTAGCGGCACAAACTAGAGAAAAGTTCTACACACTTACACTGAGGCATAACAAGAAGAGCTAGTTAATAGCTCGGCAGCACCTTCCTCTTGGCTTGAGCCAGTGAGGAATTATTGCTCTGTATATCAAAGAACTGGCTTTGAAGACCTGCCTGTGGCTGGGTGAAACAGAAGTTTCTGGAAGGATGTGCTATGGCCAAGGGCACAGACTCCAGAGTCAATCTGCCCAGGTTCCAATCCTGGCTGCATCACTCACATGCTGAGGACAAGGGCCAAGTCATGTAACCCTCAGTTTTCCCATCTGTAAAATGGGCCTTTCAGCAATACCTTCCTCTTAGCATTGCTGTAACAATTAAATGAGATGATGTAAGTGAAACTGCTTAGTAGTTTCAGGTCCCGAAGGGTATTAGGTATTCAATAAATGTGAGCTGCTATTATTAGCGGCAGTAGTAAGTAGTTCTTGTGAAACAGCTGGCAGGGGCCAGTGAGCTAAAGGCAGTGACGTTTTGCTCACTGCTTTGTAATTGACATGTTGCTTGGCAAACTCCAAGAGACTCAAATGGTCTTGTCTGCCTTCCAAGAAAATTAAACAACAGGTGCCTGAGTTGTCTTAACTTATTCTAGCCTGAATGCACTCTGGTTTGGTTTAAGACCTTCTGGAGCCAGTTTGAAAGCTTCCACCTCAAATGACTGCTCTCCCCACTTGAGCAACTTTCCTATGCATGGCACACAATCGATGAACACTAAATGAATGCTCCTTATTCCCTGGGGGGAGCTGTAACTGCGCAGCTTGTAGCAGTCCATCAGAGGAGGAAGAGACAGCCCTAGCTAGACGCTGACTGCCTTGCCGGATCTGGGGAGAATGGAGTCTGAGCTACAAGGCGAGGGATCCGGGCACATCAACTGGCTACCCATGCAGGATTGCCATCCCCACAGACTTCCCAGGAGCCCATGAGCCTGGGTGGGCAGGGAATGGAGAAAAGGACAGGTCGCTCCTCTGGTAATTCAGCTGCTCTCATTCCTGGAGCTGGGGGCATGTGCCTGGTTCTGTTCTCAACTTGGGCTCTGAGATGCCTCCATGTGGGATATTTCAATTCTAAACATACTTCCTAGTGTACAAATGGGCACCTAACTCACTTCCCAGCAGCCAGTTTTAAGGAGGAAAGCTGAAAGACCTTGCATTCCCCAAAGACCATAAGAGTTGCTAGTAATAAACTGTAAATGGGTGTTTGTACAATGAATGGCTGTAGGAACCGAACCTATATAGGATTAATTACCTGGAGTCACACTAGCTATTCTCAGACATCTAAAGACAATGATAGTGGACTTTTCTGTCTTCCAGAAGCCATCACTGAGGTTTAATACAAGAAAGAGCTTTCAGTGTTGGATGCCTTGGAAATCCCATGCCAATAATCCTAGCACTTTGGAAGGCCAAGGTGGGAGAATCACCTAAGGCCAGGACTTTGAACCCAATATGGGCAATACAGCAAGATCCTGTTTTTGCAACAACAGCAACAAAAAAAAAAAATAAAGAAATTTGCTGGGTGTGATGGCTTGTGCCTATAGTCCCAGCTACTCAGGAGGCTGAGATGGGAGGATCACCTGAGCCCAGGAGTTTGAGGCTACGGTGAGCTACGATCATGCCACTGCACTCCAGCCTGGGCACCAGAGCAAGACTCTGTCTGTAAAATAAATAAATAAAAATAAACAAATAAATAAGTTTTCTAACCTTCTAACCATGCAGTGAGGACTTATCACAGAAACCACTAGCAAATGAGTTACAAGAGGATTTGTCAGAAAGTGCATGGAAGGGATACCGCCTGAACCTGAACCTCAGACTGTGCTTGGAACCCCGAGATTCCTTTGAACTCTAAGATTTTGGAACTTAAACTAATGGAGGTAACTCCTGAGAGGTCCAGGGCATCATGTTCAGGACTGCTGAAGCTTGTACTTATAGACCCATTTCTGCAGCCTCTGAGATGCTCTGAGATATTTGACCAAGAACGGCCAAGGGTCTTGACCATTTGCCCCAAGGAACATGCCAAGAAAACCACCCGAGGGCTGGCTGGGTACATACTGGACTGGGAAAATTGGTGGACTGGCTGAAAAGTCCAGAGACATGTGGGAGGAGGGGGAGCAGCCAGTCTAATCCGCTACAGTGTTCTTACTTTATGAGTGGTGACATGGCAAGTGCCAGAAAGGAAACGTCCAGGACCACTCTGTGCCACAGAGACAGCACAGCTTTGGGACATACTGATAATTCCAGAGATGGAATGAGAAGGAAAAAACACATGCCTTTCACAAAAAGTCTTTGAGTTAAAGGAGAGGAAATTACCCAGACAATCAGGGTATTCTAATCAGAGCCTTCTTATCAGAGTGTCTCCAGTCTAACAGGGAGAAATCCAATCTACAGCAGGTCCAGCGCTAAATGAGATCTGATCAGAGCTTGCTTCCAACCGCCCAACGGCAGGTCAAAGCCCAATGACGGCTGCTTCAGCTCTGTTTGCTGGTTCTTTCTGGAAAGCAAGCCTGCTATAGTTGTGTCAACTCTTGGTCTCAAGAGAGGGGAGATGTCTTCACCCCAGTCACTCAATTTCACCTGCTCAGAATAGTGATATTGAACTGGAGTTGCCTTCCCAGCCCACACAAAGTCCTGCTAGTTCTAGGAACCTCATGTCTGCCTTCAGCTTGGAGCAGGATACCTCTCTCTATTAAAAAAATGCATTATGGAATTTTTGCTACAAGCCATGTACTGTGCTAGGCCCTTTGATGCAAGGACAGTGTCCTTTCCACGTGCTAACACACAGGTTATAAAAGGACATTCACCCCAGCCTCGTGGAATGCAACACCCCCCAGATCCACCACAAGGTGGATGCTGTTGTTACCCTTTGTTCAGGGGATTAATAGCCACAGTTAACTAGCCTTATGGCGGTGGTTATAACTTACAGTTTCTTTGCTACGAGCAGAGAACACCATCTGTGAAACACCCAGCTCTCTGCAGAGTCCTGGTCTGTCATTCTAACAAATAGCCTAAGAAGCCCACAGAGGGCTGGAACCTTTGAACACAGGCCCACACGGACACACATGGAGTGAGACACACGTGGCGATAGAGACAGGGGGAGATGCCAAGAAAAAGATCGGGATTGTTCTCTCTCCTGCTCTCAGCTTCACCAAAACAAGCCTGTCTACTGGGTCTGCTGCCTGGAAACTCACTGCCCCCCCCATGATTCACATTGTTGTGTTGTTCTGGGAGAATCTGTCCAGGGCTGTGTCTTAAAGGACAGGGAAGGGGAGAGAGGACATGTGGGAGAAGGAAGGGCTGGAGGAAAGGTCTTGCTTCCTGTTTTCTGAAGAGTCCTCAGAGGTCAAGAATGTAGGATATGCTGCCTATTGTCCTCTTTCCCTCTTTATTCCTGTGTCTCCCACTCATTTGGAAACCCAGTTTGACGCCCTGGCCTGCAAACCCACACTGTGGCTCCTCTTAACTGCACAAGAGAGGCAGAGAGGCCCCCTTCCTCACTGTCCGTCACTTGGTGGTGAAGACATTTACACGCACACACTCATCTGCACACCTCTGTGAACATACACTGAGCGCTAGTCAGAGGGCTGGGAGTCTTCTGAATAGCAGGACCAGATAGGTTCTACTCCAGTTTCCACACCTATTCTGTTGTGTGACTAAGGGAGAGTCATTTATGTCTTTGAGACTTGCTGTTCTCTATTCTCACAGGATACTCAAGATCAGTTTCTAATACCAGCAGGAATTGTGACGGTCACAGAGCAGCCATGGCCACTCATGTATACACACACACACAAACACACTCCCACAGTGCATGTGTGTAGATGCCATAGTTGCCTAATCACAACCCAGAGATGATTCTCCTCCAATCACGAAATCCTAAGACATACCATGAGCTAAGTTCCTTTTCCTCCTTCTCCACATCAGAGTTCAATTATCTTCTTCAAACACTTAAGCTCAAATGACCAGAATGAAATAAATGCAAACAAATTATCCCGGAGCTTAACATTCCAGGCAACAACTCTGCCTTTAGATTAAGTAAACACTCCCCCTCAGCCATCTCTTACCCAGATAGAGTCACACTGGTGACTGATTATGTGGCTCTCTAATTATGTCACCTCCCACTTCTTCAAGGTCACATTTGTCTATCAGCAGCACTGTTTCACCTTTAAGATTGACATTGGCATGGGAATGTTTTAGTTCCCTAAATTCTCAGTATACTCATGCAAGGTATTTCCCCTCTGGTAGGATTAAACTTTTCCCGTAATTCCTAGCCCCAAACCTGTGCTGAGTAATTCATGCCTGGGCCAGGGTCCTGAGCTGTATCATTTGGGTTTGTGTACCCTGACCTTGGCCTTCTTCTGCCCACTCCCCAGCTCTCCTTCCACAAAAAAAGAGGTGATGACAGAGGTGAGGGGTGGAAAGCTCTGATTTTTCTTTTTGGAGCGCATAAAGTCAAAAGAACTCTCCAGAGCCTGGCTCAAAGATTTTAAAGGTGGGCACCTGCCAACAATCCCAGAGACACAAATAGTAACAAGGTTCCTACTCACAGCAGCTGCAGGGACACCAGCCCGTCAAACAGTCCCTTGGGGATCTCGGTGATCTTGTTCCCATAGAGCACCCTGGAAGAGAGCAGACAAGGCAGCAGTCATCGCGGGTGTGAGGCCACCGCAACCCATTCACCCAGGAGGTCGCCTTGGCCAATTCTGGGCGTGGGCTTCCTTCCCTGGCCCGCCGTGTCCCTTGTCTGCTTCCATGAAACAGAGAGGCAGGGGCCGGAGGGCAGGCAGTCCAGGAGGGAGGAGAGACAGGCACTGTCCTGCTCTACTCCCAGGCAGTCCAGTCCGGTACATAATCCCCAACAGGAAGAAGCAGTCCCTTTGTGGTGTCTCCCAGAGCTGCCAACATGACTCACACCCGGGCAATAAATACACCGTGTGGGAGGCTGGCCCTGTGTCTTCAATGGCTATTGATCAGGTGGAGACCAGCCTATAGGACGTTTCCTTTTAATATCCTATTGCATCTTAGAAATTCCTGAGCTGAGCCCTTTCATCATCCATCTAGATGGGGCTTTGGGTATCTGGGGTCCTCTCCAGCTGGCTCAGGGACTGCTGAGTCAAGGCCTGGCTCTCAGGAGTCATGGCAGCTTTTGCCTTCCTCCTGCTTTTTGTGTCCCTGGAGTTCCAGAAGTCCAGGAACTTGGGTCCTTTCATCCTTCTCTCTTCCAGGCCCACAGTGTCCCTCCCACGGATGTCTCCTATTCATGGGCCTCATCTTTTGGCCTCTTGTGAGGCCTGAGGAAGAAGTCTACAGGGTCCCCCACTCCAGCCTAGCACCCGGTGGGTCTCCGGGTCGACCCTGTTGATCCTCAGAATAGGACTGGGGATGACCTCCTGGACTCTCTCTGCCTCTCCCACAACACGGACTCTGCAGTCTCTCGGGTCCAGCCTCCTCTGTGACTGTCTGATCTAGGGAGGGCTTGGTTGTGGTTGTTTTTCCAAGTTGCCTCTCGAGCCCTGAAGTGCACTGAATGAATGCGATATTCAATTCTCACTTGGATCTCAAATCTGGGCTGTTATCCTTCTTTCAGGAGACAAAAATTAAGATGCGGAAATGGTAAATGGGAACGATAAACCAAACCCCCTATATCCAGACACCACTGGGAGTGAAGAGCGACGGTCTCCGTCAGCCTGCGGGTGTGTTTCATTAATGTTTCAGCAAATTAATGACTAAATAAAAGTCAGCATGATGGCTCAGGCTCACATTTGTAATTCATATTAATGCCCCACTGCTCACGGTGCCAAATGTAGTAATGTCACTGTCGGACCATCTTGGCGGATGTCAGGACTTCTAGTGTAACAGAGGCTGGCGGGGAACAGGGCTGGGGTGGGGACTTTGGGGCAGAGGGGTCCTCACACCACCTGTCACACCTCAGTACAGGATGTCTCTGAGTCTAGCTGTGTCGAAACCACTCTCTGGCAGGCTCCTCTGCCCATGGGCCCACTGGGGACATCTGAGTATAGACCTGTCTGGCTTCCCACCCCAAATCTTGCCTTGACTACTTGCTCCCTGGCTTTCGGGTCTGAGCTCAAGCATCTCTTCCTTGGGAGACTTTTCCTCAATGTCTCCATTCCTGTTTTGTACTACCCCCTTATCGTATTTTTATTCCTTCATATCACCTATCTTTAGGTCACATTACACTAGTTATTTATTTTTGAGTTGAGGTCTCACTGTGTCGCCCAGGTTGGTGGGCAGTGGCATGATCACAGCTCACTGTAGCCTCAACCTCCTGAGCTTAGAGTGGTCCTCCTCTCTCAGCCTCCCAAGTATCTGGGACTAAGGCATGTACTACCATGCCTGACCAACTTTTAAGTTTTTATAGAGAAGAGGTCTTGCTATGTTGCCCAGGCTGGCCTTGAACTTCTGGGCTCAAGCAATCCTCTCGTCTTGGCTTTCCAAAGTGCTTGGATTAGAGGTATAAAGATAAACCCACCTCAGCTCCTTTGAGTGTAGGCTCCATGAGTGTGGCAATATCATGTGGCTTGCTCATGGCTGGGTCTCTAGACCATAAACATGATGAGACCCCAAACATTCCTAGATCTTTAGGCCCTAGAACAGGACCTAGCAAAATAAATATTCATTGGATGAATGAATGAATAAAGAGGTAAGTAGGTAAAGGCTCTCCAGTCCTTTACCTTGGCCATGCCTGAGCTGGCACTGGATGTGTTTATGTTCAAGTGTAAACTCCCTGAGGCCAAGGGTCTAGTCTGTTCAGTTCACTGCCATATTCTCAGTGTATATAATACTGCCCAGTACACAGTAGGCATCTACTGAATGATGAATAAGTAAATCAGGGGTGAGAGGTGTTTCATGTAAACAATGCCTACATGGAGTTTGGAATGGGTAAACGGCATGCCAGTTTCATGTTTGGCAACCAGAGTTTGAATTTCTTTTCCTGAAAGACAGAAAGCATCTCACTGTCCTCAAACTGGTCCCAAATCCCAGCCGAGGGGAATGACAAGGGGAACGAGAGGATGTGGGGGTAGAGGTAGGATCCTGATGGCAGACGGCCCCTCTCCCTTCTCTGTGATCTTCAGCACAATAAGCAGACACTAATCTCACACACAAGCCTGTCTTTGATAGCCTGGCCAGATGTTCTGTTCGATAAATGAAACTAATTTACTCTGCAAGCAGCAGGCAACAGCTGAATCAGAGACTTCCCTGTCCTCAGCCTCTTCCCAGTGGAATGCGGCCAGGTGGGGGAAAAATGTGCATCTTGTTACCTGCCCACTCATAAATTAGGCAAACAGGTTGCAGAGAGAGGCAGAATAGACAGACTGATCAAGAGTGTGGGCTCTGAAGCCCATATGGGTCCAAATCTTGCCTTTCCCACTTGTCCCTGCAGACTCTAGGAGAAGTTACACTTATTTATTCAACAAGATTTTCTTTTTGGCATATCAACTGTGTGCCAGGTATGGTCTGAGGTAGTATGGTTATATCCAGGGACAAAACACATAAAAATCCCCGTCTCTGTGGAGCTTAGGTTACCCAATTTTTTCAACTGGAAAAGAGAGATGACAACAGATTTTATATTTTGAGTTGTTGTGAAGATTAAGCCCCCAAGACTCCCAGAACAGTACCTAGTACACAGTTAGTGCTCAGTAAAAGCTGCCAATTATTTTCCTACTGTAAGTAGGATCGTCACTGGATGTGGTAAATAGGAAAGGTATCACTCCCCATTTGCCTGAAAGAAAGCATGTCTAGAAGGCTCAAGTGACTTCCCTATGCAACACAGTGAGTCACTGACAGAATCAGGACAAAATTCTACACCTTTCTGCCCCCATGGGTTCTGACACTCTTAGTGGGCAAGACTTTGGTTCCACCCAGTGGGCTGCCTAAGGGTTTCAAAATCAAAGAGAAGGAGGGTTACAGGACAGGGCTGGATAGTTTCTTGGAACAACAGCCATGAGGTTGGTCTGAATAAAAAGGCTGAAAATCAGTGGGGTGCGGTGGCTCACACCTGTTATCCCAGCTCTTTGGGAGGCAGAGGTGAAAGGATTGCCTGAACCCAGGGATTTGAGACCAGCCTGGGCAACATGGTGAGCCCACATCTCTACAGTAAATCAAAAAATTAGCCAGGTGTGGGGGAGCACCCCTGTAGTTCCAGCAACTTGGGTGGCTGAGGTGGAAGGATTACCTAAGCCCAGCAGGTCAAGGTTGCAGTGGCTGTGAGTGTGCCACTGTATTCCAGCCTGGGCGACAGAGTGAGACTCCTACTTAAAAAAAAAGTCTGAAAATCAGTGGAAAAAATGAGTTCCTTGGCAAGGGCAATAAAGGGTATGGGGGAGGCAGTGGTCACATCAGTAATAAACATGTACTATAGTTCTTATGTTCTCTCTAGAGACAGTGCTGTTATGGCATGTGGGGTGGCAGGGGAGGGTAGGGTAGAGGAGAAGATGCATTCGAATTAGAAGTCAATAACTGCAAAAGCTGCTCGGCACTTAATCAATAAAAATAATGCATTTGGGTTGTAGAAATATTCCCCAAGATCAATTTCCCCTGAAGAAATATTTGTTTCTTTTACCAGGTTGCCACAAGTGTGTAAGGGAACATAAAGTCTTGATAAACACCTTCTGAAAAATATAGCCACAACCCTCTTTCCTCCCTCCAGCCCCCCCATCCCGGCCCCACTTACAGCGACGTGAGTGATTTCAGACCCTGGAAGGCATCTGGAGCGATATCTGATATCTGATTCTTGCTGATGTCTCTGAAAACAGGAATGGGAAAGTCTGAGAATACGGCTCAGGTGTGACAATGGTCATTCCTAGGCGTGAACCAAGTATTTCAGGCATTTCGAATGGCAAGCGTTAATCAATCAATCATGTATTTATTTATCGTACAGGAGAAGGAGCTTAAAGAGCCTTCAGTTCAAGTGGTTCATGATCAAGCTCACTACATGTGTATCACTCTTCTTGGTTTTCAAAGAATACTTACACACAATACCTTGACTTGTTCATGAGACCATGACTACACGAGCCTTCACTGTGTAGGCAGACAACTGAGCCTAATTAAATTATGGCTTTGACTTACATCTTATGATCAAGCTATTAATGGCATGGATGAAGCAGGAAGTGGCCTCACCCAACTGACCACAGGCCAGGCTTCCTGTAAGCATCATCTTCCTCACGTCCCAGCAAATGCTAGTTTTTCTCCCAAGAGTCCTGAGTCATTTCACCTCCCCAGTGACTTTTCCTCCCTGACCTGAAAGGAGACTGTGAGCAGTGACTTAAGTCTCTGTCTGGTTCAGTGCATCCTCTAGGTTGTGTGATGTAACCACATCATGGGATTCTCAAGGGGCACCTTTGAGATGTGGGCTTGTTGCTGACTGCCAGTGAGCTCCTCATGTTGGAGCAAGCCCATTGCGTGAGAATGTCCTGGCTTTGGATAATGTGAGCAACAGCAATGCTGTAACCCAGGAGAATTCCACAAACACCAGGTCTGAGGCAGCTGATCTGGCCTCACTGGTGCAGAGGGATCTCAGTGACCCTGGCTCCTTCCCAGAGGCCCTGGGGCTGTCTGCCTACTAGCAGCCCAGTGACTTCTGAGAACCTGGCTAGGGCTCTTGCTAATGACCCTTCACTGAGGGGGAATTCTTTCTCTCTCAGAGTCATTAGCTCAAGGATGGCCTCTGGGCTCCTGTCACTGAAGGAGAGAGGCTCCAATTTCCTGCGACAACAAACCTCTCTGGTTCTTTTTCTTTAACAAAATAAATCAATGAGTCTTTGCTTTTGTTCAGGAGAGGGAAAGCTGGGGTCTTGGAGGGTCAACAAGGAGGAGAGAGAGAATATGGAGAAAAAAGCACATCTAAGCAGTTTCTTAAGCAATTGCCTCCAGCAAGGCCAGACATTGTAGCCTCCCAGCCTCTTAAGCGCATGCAGTGGGAATCTCCTTGGGCCTGTTTCCTTCCTTCTTCTAGTGGACTTCAAAAGGACCATGCTACAACCTTTACCTGGGCCTCTGCTCCTTCACCTCAGTCCCTAAAGTCTGCACTCTGAAAGATACTTCATAGGTTCAGCCTTCTTCGGCACAGCTGTCTAGTTTATCCCTTTAGCTGGCGAAATCGCCTCTAACAAATCCACAGATTGTGCTTGCAAACTTGTCAGCTTACACCGGGCTTTTTTTCAGCGCTCCGTTTTTGTATAAGGGTCTTAACAAGCAAATACCCTGGATTAGCCTAATCTTGCTCACCCTGAGTGTGACTGCCTAGGCAAGGCATTTCAGGCTAGCGTGCAGATCTGTCCAGACCTGGCTGGCGGGAGGGTCTATTTTGTCCCTCTAGCATGCAAGAAGAAGTCCTGTGACCAGTAGGAGGTCTACATGCGGCAGCTCTGTGAGGGTAAATGGGCTTTTGTCCACAAATGGACTTTTAAGCCCAGCCCTCCCTATTGTATGGGGTGTGATGCCTTGTGGTTTGGAGGTGGTGGAGTGTGGGAATTGGAGAAGTGATAGTTTAGCTGGGAATTGACCTTGGTGGTCACTGGGTTTTTTTGGCATTTTAAGGATTGCATGTATATATATGTGTGTATGATGTGCAACACGATGTTTTGAAATATGTATTCATTGTGGAACGGCTAAAATTAAACTATTTAATGTATGCATGACCTCACATACTCATCATTTATTTGCAGTGAGAACGTTTAAAATCTAAATCTACTCAATAACAATTTTCAAGTATACAGTATGTTGTTATTGACTATAATCACCGTGTTGTGCAAGAGATCTCTTGAACTTATTTCTCCTAACTGAAGTTTTGTATCCTTTGACCAAGCTCCCTAACCCTCATCCCCATCCACAACAGCACCTGGTAACCTCTATTGTACTCTCTGCTTCCATGAGTTGACTTTTCAAGATTCCATGTATAAATGAGATCATTTGGCAAACTTTGCCTTAATTCTCCACATCCTGGCCTCAAGCGATCCTCCCACCTCAGTCTCCCAAAATGCTGGGATTACCGGTGTGAGCCACTGCACCCAGCTCTTTGTTTTAATTCTTAATGCTGCAGGGAGGAAACAGTAGCCCTGACAGGTGGATCACAAGTGACTTGACATGGCTATTTGGGTACAGAATGGGCATCTCAGGTTTCCCGACTCTCAGCTCATGGTCCTTTCTGCTGGATTCCTGTGACAGATGCAGAACACAGTAGTGCTGAACAGGAAGGCAGACCAGGGAAGGCTTCAGCTACTCACTGACCTCCATGCTCAACCCCCTCCCAATCCACAGTGGCTGGTTCTACAACCTACTCTGGGCATTGGGGTCACTCTCAACCAGTGGTTCCCAAGGATGCTGATCAAAAAACACCCACAGAGAGTATAATTTTCAGGCTGGGGGTTGGAGGGAGTCTAAAAATCTGTATATTGGAAAAAACTCTGGGTGATTCCCATGCAGGTGGCCCTGGGTCATGATGTTTTAGAATCTGGTCAGTCTCAGACCCATCTCAGTCCTCTGGGGCTTATACACTGGATGAGCAAGAAGGGATAGCTTTTTCAGACTGTTCGGATTAGAGGTGGCAAATTCAAGTGCCTGCAAGGGTCATGCAGGGAATAGAAGTGTGAGACACCAGGAAGTCCTGGAGCCCGTAGAAAACTGCTCTGCCTAACAGCATGCAAAGTAAAAGAATTCTTAACACACCATTCTGTCAGGCACAGGTTTGGTCCTTGGGTGTTGGTGCTACTGGTTAACCAGCCCTGAAAGATGGAGGGGCTGTCTCCAGTGCCGTCTACGCTCCCCCAAATGGCTTTTCTACCTTGATACAGTTTGAGCCTCTTCAATCCAAAAATCTAAAATCTGAATGCTTCCAAATCTGAAACCTTATGTGCATTGACATGATATCACAAGTGGAATATTTCACACCTGACCTTATGTGACAGGTCACAGTCAAAACAGCCAAAATGGTTTCACATAAAATTATTACAATCTGAAAAAATTCCAAATTGGAAACATTTCTGGTCCCAAGTATTTTGGATAAGGACACAGCCTGTACTAGCTTTTATCTGGAAATGTTTTTTATACTAGGGTAACCACTAGGAATAGGTAGGGACAAATTCATTCATCCAGGGAGAATTCTTCTTTCGCTTTTTCTTCTTTCGCTTTTTTCAAATGAGATTAGATCAGAATGTGGTTCTGTCATAGTTGAGGGGGACACTTCCTCTGGTTTGGATATTAGAGATGAACTGCTCATGTACACCTAGGAGAAACTCACACTTGGGGTTTTGAAATCCATTCTCGTCAGAGACCCTACTTCTTCTAAGCCACTGCACTTCAGCATGGGACTCTGGAGTTCCATTAGTCGAACATGTTTAAGTGAGCTCTCTTCCCTACTGCCATCCCCTTGGGAAAAATAAGGGCATCATAATAAATATCAGGCGCATCAGAAGTGATCAAAAATTAAATTCACTTTCCAGGTCGTGACTGAGAAGGTCTTATGAATTTTGAATGCCCAGATCACGGCAACTCCAACACAATGGAGAAGGAACAGTAAAACATAGTCAAGCTCTAAATTACCTGGACTTCACAAAAAATTAGAGCAGTAACTTAAATCATGCAAGAGCTATAGGTTGGGGCAGTGACTGAACTTGTCATTTTTCACTGAAATTACTATCTGGCTGCATAATCAAGCTGGGCTTTAAAAATGAATTGGGGGGCTGCATGGAGAGAGAGCTGGGGAAGCGGGACACCAGGAGATTAATGGCCCGAGGTTTTAAATATTAAGGCCTATATTTATATAGCTTCTCCAGCAGGAATGCTGCCAAGGGGAGGGAAGAGGGACGTGCTCAGAGCTGCCTCCTTCTGTGGGTTTCTACTTCTGGAATTGCACCAGGAGAAACTCTTGTTTGGTTTGGATTTCCAGGGAGATGAGACGTCGGCTTCCTGAGATCTGAGGGTAAAGCCTCCCAATGCCACTGTTTTGCAGGGATGTTTATTTTTAACATAAAGGGGATCGGCAGACACTTAACCTCCTTAATGTAGGCCCTCCCACTCAAGGGAGGCCAGTGAATCAGCCTCATGTGGGAGGAAGAAGCAGGATGGAGGCCATACATCTTTCTACCTGCCCCCCCCTCTCTCTTCTGTGGGGAGCGAGGGGGTGCTGAGAGAATAAATGAGTGAAGTGCAAACAGTGACTTGATGACTAGGGCTATACTGCAAGATTTCTTAGCCTGAAAAAGGAAAGGAGTCTCCCGCCAGGATTTTAATCTCTGTGTTGGCAATGGTTGGGCTATTTCTGAATCCTACTGGCCTCTCCTCAGAGCCCTCAGCTCTGAGTGACTCACAGAGCAGTTCAAGGTCATTGGTGATGGGGAAGAATGATGACATTGTCACATGGTGGGGATGAGGGTGATGATGCAATGGTGCTGTCAAGGCTACTGTGGTGAGGAAGGAACAGCAGTGCTAGTGTACTGGGCACTGATGTGATACAGTGGTGGAAGTGACTTGGGTTACAGAGGTAATGGGAGTGTTGGGGGGATCATGGTCAAGTCCTACGTTGACCACACCCTCCCAGGCTTTATTTATGTATGTATTTATTTAGTCTGGCTCTCATTCTATTGCCCAGGCTGGAGTGCAGTGGCATGATCATGGCTCACTATAGCTTGAACTCCTGAGCTCAGGCAATCCTTCCACCTTGGCCTCCCGAGTACTGGGACTATAGGCGCATGCCACCACACTTGGCTAATTTTTTTTTTTTGTAGAGACAAGGCCTTGTTATGTTGCCTAGGCTGCTCTTGAACTCCTGGGCTCAAGCAACTCTTCCTACCACAGCCTCCCCAAAATGCTGGAATTATAGATGTGAGCCACCATGTCTAGTGGCTAGACTTTTAATGTCAGTTAGCAAAAACAGAAAGTTCTTACCATGGTCTGAAGGGCCCACATGATCTAGCCCCCAGCCAACTCTCCAACATAAGCCTCATCCTCTCCCCTGCTACTCCACAAACCAGCCACTCATGCTCCCTAGGGCCATTAGCTTGCTCTTCCCACTTCCTGGGAGCTCAAAGCTTGTTCCCTTCCTTCTTTCAAGTCACCTTCACATAGAGGCCTTCATGGGCAAACCCACCTAAAAGACCACTCCACCATCACTCTAGAACCCCTTCCCTGTTTTTGCTTTTTAGTTTACTTTTTTTCCCTTTTTGAGTCAGAGTTTCACTCTGTCACCCAGGCTGGAGTGGCACGATCCCCGCTCACCACAGTCTCGATCTCCTAGATTCTGGTGATCCTCCCACCTCAGGCTCCTGAGTAGCTGGGAATACAGGCGCATGCCACCACACTCATCTGATTTTTGCATTTTTTTGTAGAGATGAGGTCTTGCTATGTTGCCTAGACTGATCTAGAACTCCGGGACTCAAGCAATCCTCCTGCCTCAGCCTTCCGAAGTGCTGGGATTACAGGCATGAGTAACTCTGCCCAGCCTTGTTTTACTTACTAGTACTCATCAATTTCCGATATGTATTTGTTTATTTTCTGTGTTCCCCCATGTGAATGGAGACTGTAATAGCAGCCTTTGTTTCTGTTCACTGTTCTACCCACAGATCCTTGCTTGCAATAGACATTCACTAGGTATTTGTTACATGAATGTACGCATGTTGGTGACAGTGGTATAGACAGCTGTGGGGCCATAGTCCCATCTCTGCTGAAACTCCTATTTTAGGTCCACATCACTGAAGCCAAGGGACAATAACAATGGTGATATGGTTGGTTAGGCCAACTCATCTCTATCTCCCACACAGATAATTTCACTTTTCTCTAGTTGCAGAGGCTCTCAGCTCTATACGTCGAAGCCCACACCCTGCACAACCTACATGCAACACTTCTGAATCTTACCTCTCAATCTTAAGAGAGTTCCAGGTCTGAAACATAACTGTCCAGGAGGAAGGGACATGGTTTGTCATCTAGGCAAGTTGCCTACTACACATTGCAAATTACCCCCCAAACTGAAAACATTTGGACTCATCTCTCTCCAGGGGAAACTCACATTCGCTTCAGTTTCTTGTACTGGGTGAAGGCTCCTGCAGGGATGGATTTGATGGAGTTCTGTTCTAGGCGTCTGGGAAAGAGAGCAGAGAAGAGTCAATTAACCATCCACTTGTCACCAAGTGGTCACCTGTCAACAAGTGATCACTAAGGGCTATATGTCCTCTGGCCTTGAGGACAGAATGGGCTCTCTCACCACAAGGCACGTTTTCTGGTTGCGGGCAACAAGGCAAACACTGTGACATCCAGAGAAGTCATGTTCTGGCATATGGAGCCCACATCCAAAGGTCTAACTCCTCTTGGAGAAAGAGGGAAAGAATGACCTCTCTGTGAGGACTTCTGATTCCTGCATATCATAAACTGCCTTGGGAGGCAGCTGTCTTCTTCAAAGAAAGCTGTAGGAAGTAACCAAACAGTGTGGAACAAGTCAAAAGAAAGAGAAGGAAGAGTAAAAAGAGATAGACCATGGGCCAGCAATGCTTATCTGTCATGGAACCATGCCACTGTGCAGTTAAAAGCTCAGTCACATTGCTAGTGGGGCAGACACGTCATGGCTGACTTCATTTCTGGGCTTTTCAATGGGCTGTTTTAATGTGGTGGAGGAACGGCCTTAACATCTTCAGGTTCCCAGCCTGACATTCCTCAAACTGGCTCCCTGACACCCTGGAGCTCCCAGGGTCCCAGACTGGACCACTCCCCTGGGCTGCTGCTGGAATCTGTGGCTTTAACCTCTGACGGACCTTCCTGAAATGTCGCCTCTCCTATTACTCTGAAAAGAATGAGACGCTGCAGGCCCAGGGTCCAGAACTTCCCTGGAAGAGAAGGAGCCAAGGGGAGTGAGCGAGTACTTCCAGTCTTTACTCTTTCATCTCTCAAATGACTTCTCCTGTCATCAAGAACAGGTGTGGTGGGAAACAGGCGTGAGGGAGAGGCGGGGCCTCTATTAGGGGTGATAAATGACACCCTGGCCCAGGCTGAGGATGTGGCCTCTCATCCTCATCCATCTCCCTTCTCTCCAAGGTACAGATCTTTTTATCAACTTCTCATTTGGCATCGATGATCCCCAAACCCTCAGCTGGGAAGACACACAGAAAAGGAGTGTGTGGGGGGATATGGGACCGGGGGAAGAAGGGGGGAAAAGGGATAGGTGGGAGGAACCTGCTCCCTCTCTCCAAGGCTGTGTCTAGAGGATGCGCATTTCTGGCTGAGATGAACCCATTCATCTTGAAGAGTAATCCCCACTGCAGAGTGGGGGAGACAGTCGTATTAATTTGTGCCTCTGCAATCTCATCTTCATTGGGGGAACAGAGTATTTGTTACTGGAACCGCTAATGGAGCAGTTTGCCAGCAATTTTCCCATTTCAAACAACATCTCAGCTGCTAATGTGGAATGGTTTGTCAGGCCGACCCATAACACAGACAAATCACTCTCCAGGCAAAAGGACGGGGGAGAGAGGGGAGAAAGGGGAAGGGCGGGTGAGAGGGAGAGAGAGTATCAGAACAGATCATTCCTGGCTGTCGGATGAATGGAGTCTACAAATGAGACTGCCATGGTCTATTACCAATGCCTTTGTGCCCTGCTGGAGCAGGGCGGGGAGTGTACTTTGCGGGGAACACCATCGCAGGCAGACTGGACAGGGGCCTGGCTGGCTGGCTTACAGTGAGCCACAAAAGCTTGCCACAGGAGCTCGGGACTGTAGGCTCCTGGATACAACCACCCACAGAGACAGTGGACTTAAGGCAGCCCGTCTCAACTGAGAAGTTCCAAGGACACACTGGTTCTACAGCTGAGCACAGTGTTCAGCAGGACTTCTCAGCGAAGGCAGCAGCTCCATGGATCTCGGGGGTTGCTAGTCACGTGGCATGTGTTCTCCAGGAATTCTGTGAATTCACCTACCACTTTGGCAAGGGATTTGGGGGGATGAGGCCTCTGGAGAGAGCCAATGTCTGTAACAATGTCAGCCCCCTCAGCTTTTGCAAGAGGATCCACTGCTCCCAGCTGCAGACCAAGAGCCTTGGAAGGGTGGGCCAGTACTGGGTGTGAGGTCTACTATGCTCTGTGCCATTCCAGGTCAATTACTTCCATTTTAGTGATGACTGCAAGAACTAAGAGGGGGTGAATCAATGAACAAGAGGTGACACTGGCCCCAAGGAGACCAGCCTGAGATGGTCCATCACAGAACCACATTTCATCGATACCACAATAAACAAAAGAGTTATCATTTATGGAGTCTAGTTGACTATGTCTATTATCTCTTTTAATCCTGACACATATGAGGTTAGCTGTATAGGTCTCACTTTGTACGTGAGGAAAAGAACACCCAGAGGGATAAAATAACCTGTCCAAAGTGACCAAGCTAGCAAGTGGCAGAAGCAACCTCTCTCTGTTTCTACCCACTGGATATACCACCTCTATATGTTTGTGAAAATGGAGAAACTGAGGCTCAAAAACAAAAGCAGCTTTCTCAGAGGCACAGGAAAGTTACAGGGTCCTAGACACCAGTCATGCAGCCTCCGCAGAAGCAGGTACTCAGTAGAACGGTGGCAGAAGTTGAGGGAAGATTGAATACAGAGGCATATACACATAAAACATGCAAATAGAGTGCAAAGGTGTGGTTTTTGAACAAAATAGGGAATTTCAGGTTTAGCCTGTTCACCGTGGCAGAGACCTTGCTCTGCGGCCTATGGTCCTCAGACACGCTCACTCTGCACAGAAACTATGTATGTACACACACAGCATATGCATATTATTCCTTTCCACAGAACTATGAAGCAAGTATTGCCATTAATATACCCATTTTACAGATGAGGAAATCATGGTACAAAGCCTCAATCTGTCTATAGTCAGCAGGGTTTGGTTTTTGCCTGCAGTCTTTCAGCTTCTCAACTGCTTTGGGTACTGACTGAGCATCCAGTTCCTCCCAGAGTGCCAAGGCCATGATGGGGCTTGACTTTGCCCCAGAGGGCATCAGGGGTTTGTCTGGGATGGGGGTTTGTTGTGAACAGTCAGTGTACCTTCAGTGTAAAGGAAAGGCAAGGGGAGTGATAATACTACTACCAATAAGTGCTCAGATGTCAGGCACTGGGCTGGGAACGTTATACAGTTTGTCCAACTTAATAGTCACAAACCACTCCCACGTTAAACTTGGGGAAACTGAGGCTCAGAGAAGTTAAGTCATATGTCCAAATTCACAGTCAAGGGAGCCAGAGTTGGGGCTCAAACCCAAGTTGGTCTGATTCCAAAGCCTGAACTCTCCATCACTGAGGTTTGTTGAATACCGTCTGAAGCAGAAGGGCTTTCATTCTTTTAGTCATTCCCAGCTCTTCGGTGGGGAAAAAGGCCCTTCTGTCAAGGGAGGAAGGCTGGAGTGTGGACATGCGGGTGCACGCATGCACAGTCTCTCTGCAGCAGGTATCCCTGGTGGGTTCCTGCAGCCTGGAACAAGGATGCAAAGATCTAGACTCCCAGAGCAAAAGCTCGGTGGAAGAGACAAGAAGCAGCATTAGTATCAGCAGAAGCTGTCACATTTAGGGATGTGTTTGAAGCCAACAACTGCTTTAGGTTTCTCTGAACCAGCACGTGTCTTTCTTTGTCTGGCAAAAATTCTACAGGCTGCAAACTGATTTAATAGAACTAACATGAAAACAAACACACAAATCAAACATCTGAGCATCTTCCTGCACCGGCAAAAACAATGGGAACATCTGGTGGAGACTGCAGCCATTTGTGCTCCGTATTGATTTGCCCTAGTTCCTCGGGTGCTTCCTTAATGGTCTGTCATTTGCAAACATGTGACTGAACACAATATATTTCTAGCAATACATAAGTCAATGTGACGTCAGGGAGACTGGCAGGGCAGGCTAGCGTAGGTGCACGTCAGCAAATCACCTGATGTGGCAACACTGGTAGTAGCAGTAGTGGTGATGATGATATGATAAACATCTACCATTTATTGAGGGTTTTTTGTATGTCAGACACTGTGCATGTCATACCCTGGCTCACACTATTCCTTTCAACAGTACTATGAAGCAAGCAATGTTATTAATATACCCATTTTACAGATGAAGAAGTCATTGTACGAGAGATCAAGTTGCCTAAGGGCAAGAAGCTAGTGAATGGCAGAGCCTGGACTTGAGGCAAGGTTGGTCTGATCCAGCTGCCTGTGTTCTTAAACCTGTGTTCTGTTTCCTTGTGTTTTTTAACCCTTTGTCAACTCTCTTAGTCTTCCTTTGATTTGAGAACTCTTGTTGGGTGTCCAGATCATGCTGAAGGAAGGAAGTTCCATGTTTAGTCTTCCTCCAAGTCATCCTGGGTCGTCCTGGTTGGAGACCAGACAACTTGGAGCCCAAAGGTTCAGTTCCTGATGCCTCCCTCTGCTGGCACAGAGCTGAGGAAAAGGTTGCTTTCAAGGCTGTACTCTGGGCCCACCTCCTGGGGTAGCCCTTTCTACCTCTCCCTTTCTTTGCCATTGCTTCTTGTGGTTCTTCAGAAAGATAGTAAGTCACAGACAGCCTTCGCCACCTCCAAGTGTATATGTTTGGTCCACTGCAAAGATGAGGCATGCAGGCATATCTAACATAAGCCATTCCCAACCTGCTGACACTTGGCATTGCCTACAGAAGGCAGAGGTGCAGTCGCAGAGTCAGATTTGTTCTTCTTATTTTATGCATATGCCCAGATGTCACAGAAAAATAGTTTTTTGTGTCTTAGAAAAAATGGTTGGGCTGGGTGCAGTGACTCACTTTAGGAGGCTCAGGTGGGAGGCTTACCTGAGCCCAGGAGTATGAGACCAGCCTGGGTGACATAGCAAGACCTCACCGCTACAATTAAAAAAAACATTAGCCAGGTATGGTGGTGAGGTGGAAGGATTACCTGAGGTCAAGGCTGCCATGAGCTATGGTTATGCCATTGCATACCAGCCTGAAACAGACTGAGATTGAGACTTGGACAAAAAAAAAAAAGAAAGATGAAGAATCATATGGGAACTTGAGACTAAATCATTCTGTCATGTCACATGTGTAGAGATGTGTTTGGTTTTGCTTTCTACATTTTTAAAAATTTTATTTGGAGTGCAGTAGCATGATCATAGGACTCACTGCAGCCTTACCTCCTGATCTCAGGCAATCCTTCTGCCTCAGTCTCTTAAGTAGCTGGAGCTACAGGCATGTGCCACCATGCCTGGATCATTTAAACATTTTTTTTGTACAGATGAGATCTCACTATGTTGCCCAGGCTGGTCTTGAACTCCTGGCCTCAAGCAATCCTCCTGCCTCAGCCTACTCGAGCACTGGGATTGCGGGCATGAGCCACTGCACCCAGCCTACTTTTTCTAATCTTTTTAATAGCTTCCAAACATTGTACTACATTTCTACATGTTATTTTATTTAATATTCATGGGGTATGATGACCCCCATTATGCAAAGGGAGAAACTGAGTGAGGCATGAGATGGTAAGAAACATGTTCAAGGCAAGAGGAAGAACAGGGCTTCAAATCCAGGGCTATTTATCCCAAGACTGTGTTCTGAGTCATTCTGTATCTGATCACCTTCTCCAAATTCCACTTGCACCCATCCCATCCTCTGTACCCTCCTTCCATGTGGCAGTCCTTCAGAAACCTGGTGCCCTCAGAAAAATCTAAGAATCACAGATGTCTATGTTCTAGAACATTCCAACACTTTTGTTCTGTTTGCTGGTTTGGTTGGTTGTGTTTTCAGTTCTCTCCCTCTCTTTTAAACCCCTTGGTGACCACTGTGATGGAATGTTTGCAATTGTTAAGTGGCTGTCTCCTACCTCAGATAAATAATAAGACTGAGGGGAAGAAGGTTGAAAACTGGGGTTACTCCCCGCATCAGGTGCTTTCACTTATGACTTGATGACTTGATGGTGAAACCCATCTACAGCCTTTCTCCATAGAATACAGGTAGCTGCCATGCAGAATCAGAGACATTGGATGACACCAAGAGGATACAGAACAGAAAATAGAGGGAGATGGAGCGGACGTGAGGACAGTGTTCTACGTACAGTTGGTCCCTCCAGAGCTTCTGAAGACCAGGGAGGGCATCTGAAGACCACAGAAAAGAGAGGCACACATGGGCCTCTGGCTCTTCCCTGAAACTATCCCCGCTGGAAGCCAGAGATGGTTCAGGGAACTGACAGAGTGCTGTAAGAATGGTGCCATGGGTAGGAGCCCAGTTTCGAAGAAATTCTACAGTGAATCATCTCACTGTGGGTTTTCTGGAAGAAAGCTATTTTTAGAGGAACTGGCACTGGTATTCAGGGACACCAGCACATACTCCTCTGTGCTGTTCTGGCTTCAGAAAACATTTAAGAGCGTCTGCAGGATTGCTTTGCATGAGAGATAAATAACCCCCCCAACCCGCAATGTCAGGCAGTGCAGAAGCCCTTCTAAGGTGAAGGCCACCTAAGATAATTATTAATAGCTAGGGATTGAGAAGAGGGGGTGTGAAGCCCAACATGGGGACCAGACTCCCCAGGGGGAAGCACACATCTGGATTGCACGGGTGGCAATGGGATTCTCAATAGTAAAAAGAAAAAGTGACATTGGGATGACAAATAAGATCCTCTTATGTGTCCAAGGGTGCATGCTGCTGCTGCAACTCTCTGCTCCCTTGTTCCTCATCTCCCGCCATCCGCTGACATCTCACTGCTAAGAAGATGCATTTTAGCTCTTTAAAGACTGGGAAGCTGCCAGGCTTGGTGGCTCAGCCTGTAATCCCGCGCCTTTGGGAGGCTGAAGTGAGTGGATTGCCTGAGCCCGCGGGTTAGAGACCCACCTGGGCAGGTAAGACCTCATCTCTACAATAAATAAAAAAATTAGCCGGGCATGGTAGCGCGCGCCTGTAATTCCGGCTACTTGGAAGGCTGAGGCGGAAGGATCGCCGGAGCCCAGCAGGTTGAGGCTGCGGTGGCCGGGAGCGACAGAGTGAGACTCCAACTCAAAAAAAAAAAAAAAAAAAAGACCGGGAAGCCAACGCATGGGTCCCCAGGCATAGGCCTAGCTGCCCTTGGGAACAAGCAGGTTTCCCATGCCACCCTCAAGTTCTCTCTCACATGTCATCCCTTGAGCTACCCTCCCCAGCCACAGACACTTGCCTCATCTGTGCTCATGTCTCAGTTTCACTGCATCACAGAGGAAGAGGAGGCAAGTTCAGCAGGAGGAGTCCTGGGCACTCCATTTAGTAGATCATGGTGACCAGTGAGCAGGCTGCCTTATTTCCATGTCTGCATACATTTGCATGAAGATGAGTGACTCCCAGGTTCAAGTCATGTGAGAGGCTAGCCTGGTTCTAGAACCTATTCTCTCAACCATAGGTCTTCAAAGAACAGACCTATCTTTACAGAGGAATCTCTTGCTGCTAGGATGTGGTTTCTAACCATTACACCCATCCCTAATAAAAGTGGTGGCAGCTAGGTGCTGTGGCTCATGCTTGTTCCCAGCACTTTGGAAGGCTGAGGCAGGAGGACTGCTTGAGCCCAAGAGTTCGAGACTATATTGGACAACATAGCGAAATCTCATCTCTACCACAAAAAAAAAAAAAATTAGCTGGGTGTGGTGGTGCTTCCTGTAGTCCCAGTTACTTGGGATGCTGAGGTAGAAGGATCACCTGAGCCCAGGAAGTTGAGGATGCCATGAAACCATGATCGTTGCGATAATGCCACTGTACTCCAGCCTACACTGTGGCCTTGACCTCCTGGGCTCAAACAATCCTTCTGCCTCAGTCTCCTGAATAGCTGGGACTATAGGCATGCACCACCATGCCCAGCTAATTTTTGTGTTTTTTGTAGAGGTGAGTTCTCACTATGTTGTCCAGGCTGGTCTCAAACTCCTGGGCTCAAGTGATTTTCTTGCCTTGGCCTCCCAAAGTGCTGGAATTGCAGGCATGAGCCAACACACCTGGTCTTAAAGGACATTTTTAACAACAATGATAACAGAATAAGGAAGATCATAAACTTAAAATAAAGGATACTCCTTTAAATCAAGTACTTTTGCTCAATGGAACATTGCGCTTGTTTTTCACACTTTATTTCATACCAGGAAAAACTCCATGATAAGCAGACAGCTTTCTGGCAATGACCACTCTAGCATGTCAATGTCACTTTTAAAATTCGACACTCCCAGGTGTGAGCCCAACTGGCCAGGTATGGTCCTTCCTGCACAGAGCCCACCTCTGTGTCGATAGTTACAATTCCTTCTAGAAAACTGAGCTGAGTACTGTGAGGCCCAAGCTGGGATACATGCAGTGCGAGAGGAGGGGCAATCCCAGGGACCTCAAAGCAGGGCCAGTGGTGGGAGTCACTGGCTGCAGCCCGACTACCTGGATGGCCTCTTTCATCAGACTGCTTTTAGATCAGCCAAAGGAAGGTCTGAGGCTGCCAAAGAGAAAAGATAAAACCTGGAGGATGGAAGAAGAAAGAACAAGTGGGGCAGAGAAGGAAAGGAGCGATCTGTGAAGAATCTGAAATGAGATGAGGTCTGGCGGGAGTTCTGTCTTGAGCATCCGTGAGGGAAGGGGAGGGGTCTGACAAAGGGAAGCAAAAGGGACCAGGTAGTGGGAAGGGCATGGTGGGGCGAAGGAGAGGTGGGATATGAGGGAGGACATGAAGAAGGGGACAGTGCTGACAGAGAAGAGGGCAAGGACAGGCAAGGGGTGAAAGGAGGAAAGGAGAGAGGAGGTGAAAGGGAAGCGGGAGAGGCTGGTGAGGTCTAAGCGGAGTCCATGAACCATGGAGATGCAGGAGAGTCACAGCAAGACACCAAAGAAAGGAACTGTCGATGCACATCAAAAGGGAGGTGGAGGGTGAGTGAAGACGGGTGGAAGCCATAGAAGGAGTGGATAGCAGGCGGAAAGGAGTCTCCATGGACCAGCTCCTGACTGCAGGGAGGGTGTGGGGCATGGATTGTGTCCACCACAGCTAGGAAAGAGAGCTGTGAAAGGGTCCGAGAAGAGCTGGCAAAGCAGGTGAAGAAAGAAGAAACCAACACTCTGCTGGGGAAGTCATATCTCCTCCCATCTCCATCAGGGTAGCACCAGTCTTTAAAATGCTCCGGGAGGCTGGCCCCTCATTACCTCTCTGACCTCACCCCCTGCCATTCTGCATCTGTTTACTCCACGCCAGCCAGGCTAGCATTCTGGTACACTAGGCATGCCCCCACTTCAGGGCCTTTGTACATGCTGTTCCCACTGCCTATAATACTCTTCCTTCAGATACGTACTTGTTTTTTCTCTCGCTTACTTCACGTCCTTTCTTTGCTCCATTTTTCTCCATTGAACATACCACCTTCTAACATATTATCTAATGTACTTTACTTTGTTTTTTGATTATCCCCCTCCCCCACCACTGAATGCAACTGTCATAACAGCAGATATTTGTCTATTTTGTTCATCGCTTTCTTTCCAGGCACAGAACAATGACTAGAACCAGTGGGCTCACAATAGATATTTGGTGAATGAAACTACAGATGAGCTGAAGAGTCCATGGGCCATCTAGAATGAGTTGGGAACAGAAGGGGGAGGAGGAAGGGGAGGAGGGAGAGAAAGAGGAAGAGAAGGAGGAGGAGAAGGAGGAGGAAGAAGAGGGAAAGGAAGGGGAGGATGATAATGAAGCAGAGAGCAAGGGATGAAATACATATCTTATTTAGAAGGATTTTACCTAAAGGTGTTTTTAGTAGGAGGGTTCCACATAATGATATTTTCTAAATAAAGCCACCTAAAAGTGAAGGCAGAAAATGCAAACAACTATTGTCATTTAAAGAGCAATCTTGAGGTCAGCATCGACTGACCCTTACTCATTCCAGAAGGAGACACTAGCCCTTTTCTAATGGATAAAAGAAGAGTGGACATGACTGAGTTATGTGGACAAACACATTTTGCAGGAATTGCTGACATCTGTACACACACACACACACACACACACACACACCACATGCACAATCTTATCTCTTTGCCTAAAGATCTAATCTAGAGGTTAAAACTCAAGAGCTCAGTCTGCTTCCCAGATCCTGGCAACTATGAAGTCAGCTCATCGATCCTTTGCTTTCCACTACAACCGTTATTTTATTTTATTATTATTTATTTTTATTTTTAATTTTGTGTGTGTGTGGGTGTGTCAGGATTTCACTCTGTCACTGAGGCTGAATGTCGTGGACAATCACAGATCACCACAGTCTCCACCTCCTAGGCTCAGTCAATCCTTCTGCCTCAGCATCCCGAGTATCTGGTACTACAGGGATGTGCCACCACATCGGCTAATTTTTTGTAGAGATGAGGTCTTGCTATGTTGCCCATACTGGTCTTGAACTCTTGGGCTCAATGATCCTTCCACCTCAGCCTCCACCATGGCCAGCCTCACAACCATTTTATAGAGCACGTGCCCAGGGCTGAGGACTGTGTGAAGTGCTTCTCATGCGGGATTTCATTAAGTTTTCACAATGACCCATTCAGGTGGAATTCTATAATTATCCTATTATTATAGGTGAGAAAACTGAAGATGAAAGAGACATTATTTTACCTGAAATCACACAGCTAGTAAATGGTAGTTAGGATGCACACAGTGCAGCTCTAGGACAGGAATTGGCAAACTCACTGGAAAGAGCCAGAGGGAACAAATTTGAGGCCTTGTGGGTCATAAGGACAAATTCAAGGCCTTGTAGGTCACACAGTCTTCTGTCGCAGCTACTCAATGCTGCCATCCAAGAGCAGTCATAGACAGTACCCATACAAATGGGTGTGGAAGTATTCCAATAAAATTTATTAACAAAAATAGGTGCTGGGTGTATTTGGCCCATGGGCTGTAGCTTGCTCTGCTCTTGTCTATGCTCTTGGCCACGAGCTATCATACCTGGGAAAGTCTGGAAGGATAACAAAGGGGTTCCTGAGTGTTTTGAGTGCTCAGCTCCAACAGCTCAACATGCTGATGGCCTAGGACAGAGCAATGAACTCGCCTGGTCTGGAGGGGCAGCAGATGGGGCACTTACATTTCGACGATGCCCTCTGGCAAGTTGGCGGGGATCTCTGTCAAGCTCTTTCCTCGACAGTCCACGATGTTATTGCTGCAAGTGCAGGGCGAAGGGCAGGAGATGGAGTTGGCATTGCAGGATGGCGACTCCGAGTGGGGGCCTGTGGGTCAGGACACAATGATCAACCCGTGTCAGTGTCAGGAAATGCCTGGACTTCTGTGTCCTTAACCAGCATCCCAAGGATACAGCATGATCTACTATGCTACCTGAAGAATTATCACCAACTGACATCTCCCCTCACTGGAAAACACAGGTGTCACAGGCTAAATATTCAGTAAAGAGGAGAGAATACGACCTTGACCTCACTATTTCTGGACTGTTCCACCTACTCTGTTGTTCTGTCATCTTGGTCTTTCAAAGAGTAGCCTCAGAGTCAACCATTGATGGCCACTGCCTTGCTAGACTCTGGTGTGTCCATGTGCTCTTGGAGCTATGGCTGTCGTCATGTTTCCTGGCTTTGGCCCCCTCCATACCTTGGGGAGGTGAATCTCTCTCTCTCTCTCTCTCTCTCTCTCTCTCTCTCTCCAATTTACTTTCTAAATAAACTATATTTTCCAATCTAAAAAAGAATATGCAGCTGAGATCCAAGTATAATGCATGTGTTGGGACCACACTCTCAGGGTGTGGCCCAGGCTTTTGGCTTTTATCTGGTGACTGAATGCTCAGTGTAGACATAGCTGTAGACCTTTCTCCAGTGGCTGGAAGTCAATGGAGACATCAAAACCAGGTGGCAGAATTTCCCCATTTGGGACATCAATACCATCAAAATGTCAATATAATCATCGGCAGTGACACCCAAGGCATTTCCAAATGGCTTTTATGTCCAGAGAACATACAAAAAAACTTACCAGAAAAAAGGGCAAATAAGTTGCTACATATTTTGGAGTCAGCTCTTAATTTGTTTGAGGTGCAAAACAGTGTGAATTTAAAGCAAAGTGACAGAAACCCAGGCAAACGGTACCAAATAACTTATTTAGAAAGTCAAGCATAGATAGACATACCCATTCCTAACCTAACTCAAGACTTAAAGAGTCACCAAGGATCTTACTTGCTTTCTCTGGTGGTCACATCAATTTCTCAATGCAAGAAGCAAATCCAAACGTTTTAAAGACATTGTAGACATTTTCAAGCTATGCTACCTCAGAGTGAGGTCAGAATCTCAAACACATGGTTCACTTTTCAAAGAAGAGTATTACGATTCAAAAAGGAAGACCAGGCTGGGTACGGTGGCTCACATTTGTAATCCCAGCACGCTGGGAGGTTGAGGTGTGATTTCTTGAGCCCAGAAGTTCGAGACCAGCTGAGGAGGCAACATAGCAAGACCTTGTCTCTACAAAAAAATTAGCCAGGCATGGTGCACATCAGTGCCTAAGGCAGAAGGAGTGCCTGAGCCCAAGAGGTTGAGGCTGCGGTGAGCCACGACCATGCCACTGTACTCCAGCCTGGTTGTCAGAGCAAGACCCTGACTCGAAAAATGAAAAGAAAAAAAAGTCCCCGCCCCCCCACTCCCAACTCTCCTTGGACCTCATCCACACATGCTGGATCTAGCCAGCAGGGGTGATTTCCATGTCTTTCCAGATCTCCCTCTCCCAACAAAGGGCCATGGCTGAAACCAAACTCAAACGGCCTCTGCAGAATCCCTCACTGCTCAGACCTGAAGCCACTGGCTAATGGCTCTTGGGTACAGATGAACATAAAACATGAGAAATGTCTGTAGGGAAATAATGATTTTTGGTTTGGCCCTTGTTCACTGGAGAAATAGAATCTAGGCAGGCAGAATGGGTCTAGTGACAGTGGTTGAGTCCAAGGACCAACCAGATCTGGGGCAAGTCCTCACTGAGACTCTGAGGCTTAAAGTGGAGGGTCCCCTACGTTTGTCCCCATGACCCAATGGACACCTGTAGCTTAATTTGGAATGTTCACCTTCCCACAAAGCACCATCCCAGTGACCACAGATTCTTACTTCCCTTGACCTTATCAACATACAAAACACAAAACAAAAACTTAAAAACAGCTTCTAAGTTGGGATATTGGAGAACATCTCTTACCCAGGGTTCAAGGACTTTACAGTCACCAGTGCCACACTAGTGGATCTGATAGAGACCATGGAAAATGTCAAAGAGATGATGACCTAAAATCCCAGCTGGGACATTCCCCTAGAGAAAGCAGTGTTTTTGTTTCAAATGGGGGAAAAGCCTTATGTTTCGAGAAAGTCATAGCATCAGAGAGCCAGCCTGCATAAGCCTCCTCTCAGGAACAAGAGAGTCTTGTGGCTCAGAGTATGGGCTCTGGAGTCCCACTACCTCTATCTGAATCCTGGTTCTATCATTTCCTCCTTATTTCCCTGTGCCTTAGTTTTCCCCATCTGTAAAAATGGGGAAAAATAAAAATACTTATTACACAGCATTATTTTGCTGTGAAGGCATAGGATGTTAATGCATGAAATAAATGAATGTATTTAGAAGAATACATGGTCTAAGGTAAGCTCTTAGCAATGTTAGTTGTTGTTGTTGTTGTTGTTGTTATTGGGTCTGCTCCTGTCACTAATTGTCTGCAAGACCTTGGGCAAGTCCCAGTCCCCCTCTGTTCCCCTCTCTGAGTTTTTTCGTTTTCCATGTCAGTGAGAAGGAGTTTGGACCATGTGATTTCTGAAGTCATTTTTGGGACTACTCCTGGCCTTCAGAATGAAGAGGAAGGAAGACCCTAACATCCTTTGTCCTCCTCTGCTTACCTCTCTTTGCAGGAAGCAAGGGGGATTGATGGTGTGAAGGGCTTCCATCCCCGTCACCCACATCCCAGGGAGGCTGCGAGCAGCTGGCCTCAGATGTCAGGGCTTTTGAAGTGCAGATGATGTTCCCCAAGGAAAAGTGCCAGGCCCAGCCTTCCACATCAAGGGGAGAGCACACCTGCCAGAGTCAGGGAGAATCCCCACGCGGGACACTTCCTGTTCTGGGCACATCAGGGAGGGGACTCTGAGCTCTTACATGTCCTTTCAGCTGGGGGGATAGGAAGGCCCTTCCTCTTTTGATCTGTTAAAATATTACTTGGATGGGGTCTGTGAAAAAAGACATCACATCCAAGGGTTTATAACATAGCTGGGAGTTCTGACACAAAGTTTTCTCATAGGTACCCCTTCTGACTTCTATGTTGAAATCAATTCTGTTCTTAACCAGACCCAGGCTACAGCCACGAGTCCCCCTGGGAACTACCCCCAGGATAGACTCGATTTGTTGGCAGTATGAGCTACATTTCAAGGGATGCTGTCAAAGCGGAAAAAGCCTTTGAAAAAGATTCCTTAACCAGGTCACTAACAACACCTTTAATTACGCAGAGAGAAACTGTGGTAATTATAGCCCCTGATAGCACCCTGGGTGGCAGTTACCCAGCCAAGCGTTCATGTCATGCATGGTGAGGACGTTACCGTCTTGCTCAAACAAGACACTTTGGGCTTAAAATGGGGTTGAAGTATGGGTTCATTTTCCCTGGAATATTCTCTCCTGATCGATGTGGATGGACCAAGCCTATTTGTCCGTGGGCCTCTGAGACCTGTAGGGAGGGAGTCCATCCCCTTTACTCTCTGTCTTTTCACAGACCGAAATGGGAATACAAATTCTATAAGGACAGTAACTTTTACTGTCTTAATCACTATTGGACTCTCAGTGTCGAAAACAAGGTTCACCATAAAACACAGACTAGGCCAGGCATGGTGGCCTGCGCTTGTAATTCCAGCACTTTGGGAGGTTGAGGTGGGAAGACTGCTTAAGGCCAGGAGTTCGAGACCTGGGCAACACAGTAAGACCCAGTCTTTACAAAAACAAAACAAAACAAGAAAAAACCAAAAAGCCAGGCATGCTGGTATGTGCCTATAGTCTCAGTTATTCAGGAGGCTGAGGTGGGAGGACCTCTTGAGGCCAGAAATTTGAAACTACAGTGAACTGATTGTGCCAAAGCTTCCTCTGTGCCAAACAAGGTAGGAACTAGGATGTCCAGCCTCCAGATGTCTCCTACGCCTCTCAGGATTTGAAGAGGGACAGGGCAGAGCTTGAAAGAATTAAAGTCCTTTCCAGTTCTTTTCTGATCATCAGGGTGCCACTTCCCAGCCCAGGGGGCGTTCAGTGAGTGACAAGGCAGGGAGCGTCCCAGCCAAAACTTGCACTGCGTCCCTGTGGTTGCTAGTGTGGGCATTGTACTAGACATCCTCTCTCTGCGGCTTATATGACTCCCTTCAAGTTCTCAGAGAAAAGAAAGATGGCATGATGATCAGGGACCTGGCTGCAGTCCAGCCATCATTCCATCTTTGTTCCTCTCCTATGTGGCAAAATGGGGGTGATCATCATGCTGGAAGCAGAAGGCCCTAACTTGCCTGCCCAGGTGAGGGGGCAAAGATGACCAAACTTCAGAACTAGATGGGCTTGTGGAGATGCCAGGCCTAGAAGCCTCAAAAGAGGAGAGCACTAGCCCAAGGACACAGTAGTGACCAACTAAGAACCTCCATTGTTCTCAAAATAGCAACTAACATTCACTGAATGTTTACTATGTGCCAATGATACTGCATCAGTCTCACTGGATGCTCATAAAACCCAAGATTCTGTTATTCTTATTTCCATTAGAATAAGACAAGGAAACTGAGTAATAGGGAGTTAAGCAGGCTGCCCAGGATCACAGAACTAGTGAATGACAACGTTCTAACATTTGGTCTAGCACTCTTCTGCCTACTTTGCCAAAAAGATACCCCAAATGGCTCTCTTTGTGCCATGAAATTGAAAACCATCAGAGCCTTGGCATCTCGTGAGATAGGAAGAGCAGGCCCAGGGGCTGAGACGTGGATTGTGGAAGCTACACTGGCCGTGGACAAACACTCTTGCGTTAGAGCTGTGTTTATTTCTTTCTGTCTTTAAAAAACCCTCACCTGCCATGAGATATCATCTCACCCCAGTTAGAGTAGCTATTATCAGAAAGAGCAAGAATAACAATGCTGGTGTGGATGTGGAGAAAGGGGAATGCCAGGACACTGTTGGTGGAAATGTAATTAGTATAGCCATTATGGAAAACAGTATGGAGGCGTCTCATAAAATTAAAAATAGAACCACCATATGAGCCAACAATTCTACTTTGGGTGTATAGCCAAAGGAAATGAAAGAAGTATGTGGAAGAGGCATCTGCACGCTCATGGTTATTGCAGCACTATTCACAATTGCCATGACATGGAAGCAACTTAAGTGTCTACCAGAGAATGAATGGATAAAGAAAATGTGGATAAAGAAAATTCCACATATACAAAGTGGAATACTATTCAGTTATCAAAAAGAAGGGAATCGTTATCTGTGGCAACATGGAGGAACATACAGGATATTGTTGCATAAAATAAGCCAGGCACAGAAAGACAAATACGATACTACATGATCTCACCCACATGTGGAATAGAAAAAAGTTTATCTCACAGAAGAAGAGAGGAGAATGGTGGTTACCAGGAACTGGGCGGAGTAGGTAGAGTAGGGAAGGGAGGGGAGATAGAGAGAGATTGGTTAACAGGTATAAAGTGACAGGAGGAACAAGTTCTTCTGCTGTATTACACAGTAGGGTGACTACGATTAATGATTATGCATTGTATATTTCAAAAACAGTTAGAAGATTCTGAATGTTCTCACCACAAAGAAATGACAAATATATGAGGTGATGAATATGCTAAATACCCTGATTCGATTTTTACACAATGCATACATGAATCAGGACATCACAATGTATCCTATAAATATGTTCAATTATAAACAAAATGATAAAACTTATAGAATATTTTGAAAGTTTAAGCAACAATAAAAACCTAATGTGGTAGAGTGCACAGAGTCAAAAACTCCAATGGCCTTGTGAGAATATGGAAATAAATTAATTCCAATATTCAAATTAAGCATCCCTACTGGCCTCTGGCCTTTCAAAAGCCAACAACAGACTGCAGTGACAATGGGACTCCAGCAATTATGATGAGAATATAAATGAATGTGATTTAAATACCAGAGGCATGATAATTTTGGGAATGACTAAATAAACCTAATAATCTCATTCTTGCAATGTCCAATTATGGTGTTTTAATTAAAACCTCCTAAGGAGATGGGTGGCTAGTCATGGCTTACCTTAATTATCGTTATACTTAGTAACTAGTCCCAAATTTAAAAAAAAAGAAGAAAAAAAGGGAGTTTCTTATTTCCAGGAAGATAAGCATATTTCATTTTTAATAATAAATGAACTGTTTATTGAGAGGCTATTAGGATCAAGCATGGCTCTAGGCATTGGGGCACCTGAAAAAGTATAAGATGTGGCCTCTTATTATTAGAAGATTAATGTCTTTATAAAAAGATAGCTCACATTCAAGGCCAAGAGTAGATAAGTGTGAAACAGATGGACAAAGCAATGGATTCAAAGATATTCAAAGGAAAGAGATAATTGACTCAGGAGGTCAAGTATTTAACTAATAACCTTGAATTACAAATTGCAACTAATAGAAACCCTCTCAGATTAAGTTACCAGGAAATTAACACATGGAAGATAAATCCTAAAATTTAAACCCCCAAATAAACCCTTTAGGTAAAGATGGAAAGAACAAGACTAGCAACTCATATGACATGAACTTTTTCTCTAGTCTATGATCGTGAACTCTGATAAAGCTCTGGTTTGGTCCAGGCAACAAGCAGCATGGACTGCAAAGTCTTCTAGCCCTAGGCCCTAGCCTTCCCCTTGAAACCAGAAAAGTTCACAGAAATTCTTTCAGCAGTAGCTGAAGGAAGCCGAGTAGTCAAGTCGTATAACACAGAAAAAAAGGTTAATGAAAAAATAATGGTATAATCCCCCACCCTTGTGAAAAGTTTCCAATTGTCTCCCCAGAGGAAGAAAATAAATGCTGGAAGGGTACAGTTGACAGAGGCGAGGAATTTTACCCAAATACACTGCTAGCACATTTCTGGGTTAGTGAGAGTGATAAGAAGCCCACATCCAGGGCTTCTGGGGAGAAGGGGCTGGGCTCCAGACAGCTGAATTTAATTCAAAGGGAGATATCAGGGACTTGGGCAGGCAGGGCCCTCACAGGCTGAGCAAGATAAAGCTCTTGCCTGTCTCTGGAGTCATGTGTTGGGTGAATTTTTCTGATACCATTTAAGGGCCCAGGGAGCTTTTCTCCTGCTGCCTTGATAGGAACTGCTGGTGATGAAGCCACATCCAGGGATGGCTTAATTGGTGCCCTGGTGCCTCTCTTTCTCCTGAGCAGATGACCTCTATTTTTAAAGAGAAGTTCTTGTCCTCTGTTCTTGACTGAATTTCTCCTCCTGTGAGCTCCTGGGAGAACAGCTTGGTGGGGAAAGGGGGGGTGTGGTTTTGCAGTTTAAAACAACCACAATCAGATCCATACAAAACAGCCTCCTTCAGATGCCTGGCTGTGCTCTGGCATCGGGACAGGACTTGCACTGTCGGTGGGGGTGTGTGGCAAGGTGTTATACTCAGTTATACTCAGTCCATGAGTATAACTCTTCTCTTTAACCTCCTCTCTGGGGCCTCGGAGACTGGCCACTGGGGTTTTAACCAGAGCCTTCTTCCACACGGCCTCCTCCTCCTTTCATCGCAGTCTCACAAAGGGTCTTTATCAATTATCGAAGAGGCAGTGGTAGTTTTGGAGGTATGTGCCTCCTGCACCTCAGTAATGATGGTAGTGGTTCATTCGTCACCAATATTCAATGCACCAGGGCCCCACAACCATGATATCTGACCTTGACCTTTTCGGAACTGACCCATCTCAGCAGTCTAGCTTTTAACCCATGAGAACCCGTTAGAAGACTTAAAGAATCCCTTATGTCTAGGGGTCCCAATATGTTACCACCCTAAACTTGTACTACAGGAGAGAGGGTGGAGGTTAATAGCATATTGATGTCTGCAGTCTTTGGACTAAATCTTCATGTTCTCAAAAGACACCTGGCTTCATATTAAGACGCTCCAGGAGCCAGGTGTGGTGGCTTGCGCGTGTAATGCCAGCATTCTGGGAGGTTAAGGTGAGAAGACTGCTTGAGCCCAGGAGTTTGAGACCAGCCTGAGCAACATAGCGAGACCTTATCTCTATAAAAAAATTAAAAAAAAATTAGCCGGGTGTGATGGTATGCACCTGTAGTCCCAGCTACTCAGGAAGCTGAGGTGAAAGCCTCGCCTGAGCCTAGGAGGTCAAGGCTGCAGTGAGTTGTGATTATGCCCTAGCACTCCAGTCTGGGTGATAGAGTGAGACTCTGACTCAAAAAAAAAAAAGTTACAGGGACCATTGCAAGTGACGGGCTCACCTATCTTCTAGTTGTAGTCTTTTCAAAGGAGAAAGATTTGGGGCACTAGCATTTCCGAAAAGTAGGAGGGTCACCCTTTCTCCCACAGTTTTGGATCCTGATGGCTGTTGGGTGCGCACTGTCTCGGCACTCCTTTGGTAGGAAGGTGCTTTCCTGACAAGTGGAATTCATGGTTGTGCACTACATTAAACTTGGCACCCACCTATAATGATGTGTTTTAACATTCTCTCTAATTAGTTTTTCTCACCAGCTCTTGGATGACTCCTGCACTCTATAATCATTTCTTTCACTGGCACTTATGCCGATATTGCACCCTTTGCCTAATAATTACTGTAATTATCATCACTATATTTGAATTTGGTGCCTGTGTGATAAACGGTTTTATTCTATGTGTTTGATGGGAAGTGATTTCTAAGTGGGCGTCCATAGGAAGTTATTGAGGTGCTACTTGAGACATGTTAAATATTTTTAGATAATAAATAACGTGCTGAAGAAACAACATGGAAGGAGAAGCAGCAGAGAATGAGATGAAGCGGAATTTAAGAAAAATTCTTGTATATTGCAAACACAGTCTAGGAGCAGAAGAGGGCTGGCCTTGCTGGGGCCCGGCAGCCTATGCTGGACTTAGTAAGCCCTCAGTATCGAAGGTGGTGTCATGTTAACAAAGGTTAAGAAGGTTAAGAGAAGGCAAGAGAAATGAAGACCCCATAGTGATAAGCTCCCTACTGTCCTCATTCCCCCTACACACCAACTCCCCATGTTCAGCCTTTAGAGGCCACTAGGCCCCAAATCCAGAACTGAGTTCCCGGAAATCTAAATACCTCAACTGAATGCTTTTTTTGCCCCTTATTTTTATTTATTTATTTTTTTGAGTCAGAGTCTCATTCTGTCACCCAGACTGGAGTGCAGTGGCACAATCACAGTTCACTGCAGCCTTTACCTTGTGGGCTCAGGTGGTCCTTCCACCTCACTCTTGCAAGTGGCTGAACCACAAGTACATGTCATCATGTCTGGCTGATTTTTTGATTTATTGTAGAGATGAGGTCTTGCCAAGTTGCTCAGGCTGGTCTTGAACCTCTTGGCCCAGGCAATCCTCTTGCCGCCACTTCCCAAGGGGTTGGGATTACAGGCATGAGTCACCGCGCTTGATTTTATTTTTTTTCCTTTTTTGAGGACATCAGGGAATTAATTACCTCTACTTTTTTGCCACCACAAAAGTGAAGAGGAGGTGGGCATAGAAGATGTCAATGAAAAGTAAAAACAAACAAGCCAGCAGTATGTAGGACCTGTTTTAAAAGTCATGTTCTGTCTTTTGGGAAGATTTTCTCGGTTCACTCAACCACCTCCCACCCCTGGAGATCTGAGCTGTCTTCAGCGGTGTGTCTGTTCGGTCCTGTTTTCTGTGCCACGGAGGCAATCTGTGTTTCTATTATACTTCAATTACCCACAGATCAAACTCTTACGTTTCCTCAGCACATTTTGTGGGCCCACTAAACTAGAATAATTAAGCTCCACTTACTTAGCTTTTACCAAGTGCTGTGTATTATGCTAAGTGCTTTATATGCATTATTTCACTTAATCCTCCCACCCATCCTTTGAGTTATGTACCATTATTATTTCCATTTTTGTGGACTAGTGGGAACTTGCCAAAGTCACACACTAGCAAGGGGCAGAGCTGGGATTTCCAGTCAAGCAGGCTGACACTACAACCTACAGTGATCCTGTCTCCCAACCTCTACGAGCAACTGGGTGATGGGAACGTTCGGGTTTTGCAGATGCTAAAATGGGTTTCCATACTACACGTCTTTCAATAACCATTATGTTTCTTAGCATCCATGGACTATGGGGCTTAGAAAGTGATACATGATGTTGTTGAGCAAGTTCTTTTACTAGATGACAAGTACTTCTGTCTTTAAATTCCACGAGGCACACCAGAGTTCTTTAAGTGATGACTGACTACTGGAGACAACCTGTGGGGTTCCCTCCACACCAAGCTCTAGGCTAGGGTGTATGTCCAAGGCCAAGGTGACGGTAGGGAGAGCTGATGAGTGGATGAGCTACGACTTGTGTGGGCCAGGGGGGTGAGGAGAGCGGGTGGGGCAGCCTCACCTGCACACACATATTCTTTCTTCTGCACATCGGCCACGTTGAAGCCCCTCAGGTGCACAGGAGCCATGCAGAGTGTGAACTGGCCAATTGTCCGCCGCTGCCTCAGCCAATCGGAGAGCCAGGCTAGGTGGCAGTCACAGTACAGGTGGTTGGAATGGAGGCGCCTGCGAGAGGGAGGGACACAGGGAAAACGCTGTCACAGAGTGAAATGGGGAGGCTGCCACTGGCTCAACAAGAGTGGGCAAAACCTCTGCTGCCCCCATCCCTAGGGTGACAGCCCTCATGCGCCAGGGACACATTTCCCTCTGCACTCCTGATAAATGGGAGCTTCAATTCTTTCATTGCTAGGCCACATCCAAAGGACGCCCCAGGGGTTCTGAGCAATTGCCATGTCCTAATAGCAATCCCACCTTTTTCTTTTCCACACAAGCCTCAGACCCTAGGAGAGGGAGAACATTATTAATAGTGTCAATTCTGACGCAAGCCAAGCTTACAAAGGGGCAACTCATTTGCAAATGTTAGTACTTTAGCTAGCATGAGTTATAGCCGGCTTGAAACATGCTTCTCAGTCAATGCCACGGTCCGTGGGGGCAGATGGCTGAGATATGCTGCTGCCTTTACCTGTTAGTTGTCCTTCTTCATCCCTTCCCTAAGTGTTCCTTAGTGAACCCACTGCCTGCAATGCTTGTGGGGCTAAAACCAATATCACACCACTTGTGGTGAGCAGGGTGCAGATCGAAGGGAGCTATTTGAAGGATATATCTTCCCTCTATTCTTCTGTTAAATCAGGCGTCCACACCGGACTCACAACCCATAGCAATCTCCCCATAGTACCCTTCTTCTCCTTCCCAAGTTCAATTCCATCGTCTGTATTCGCTATTTTGACAGATTCAGGCACCTTTGAAAAGATTTTTCTAACCAGTTCCAGGACCCTCTGGCTTCCCCCATCTAGTAGCTGTGATTCCAGATCAACTTCTTGTCTCTGAGTGAATAAGTATCCTTAGGGAAATCTGTATGTTCTACCTCGGAGGGGAATCCCATCCCATGGGCTAAATGCCTTGAATTTCCTTTCCACTGCCTGAGAGGCAAACTAAGGCTATCCAGGGACGTCTTAAGGTTCTTCCCCAAGGGGTTTCCTATTTTTCCACATTCCCTACAACCCCAAGTCATTAGAAGTGGGGTGTGTGGTGGCGGGGGGTGGGGGGGAGCAGGGTGGGAGATGATTTTAGTCACACCAGTTCATCATGTACTTGTGTTTCTGATGTAAATTTTAAATGCCTGATCCTGGACATGCTAATCAGCTAGCAGTATCTAGGGACGTTCAAGTACTCTGTGTCAAGCCAGTTAATTCTAAGTGTCAGCCCGAAGGAGTGGCTCCGGCTCCCTCCACGCCTGGAATAGAGAGAGCTGAAGGGCTCTTGACCATACTCCACTTAGCGTAAGGTCAACATCACTAAACACTGGCCAAGGGCAACTACCTCTGGCTGCACGTCTGCAGAGCCTTCCTGCCACTTGGCCTCCAGGAGGCCAGGGCCACTGGAGGACTTAGTTGCCTCATGGGGCCCCAGAGTCCAACCTGTCAGACAGACTAGATGAGCCCATATTCCACATAAAATGTATGTTTTTCTGCTAAAATGTTTTTGAAAATATTTTTGCAATTTTGTTTTAAAAATTATTGCTCTGGGTGTAATTTTTTTTTTTCATTTCATAGTGGGTTGCACACATTTTCATAGGCACCTAGGCCCAAGATATAAGGAGTACAATAGGTCCCACACAATTCTACCATTTGAGTTTCAAAGCTCAGGGCCCCTGAGCTGAAGCAGCACTGCTTCCTCTTAGCCTGGACTCTAGAAAAAACTGAGACAGGCAGGAATGGGTCAGAGAGTCCAAATCCTAAGTAGGAGGGAAGAACCTCAATTCTAGAAGGGAAAGTAAGACCTCTGTCTATTCAACAAACATAACCATATTGTGCCAGGAACAGAGAGGAGGCTTTGCAGTGGACTTTCAGCTAGTGACTATTCCCTACAAGCAGGAAGGCAGAGAGAAAATTTCATGGCCAGCAAGCCTCCACCAGATAGAAACATTGCCTAGGAAACTGACAATAGCAGGTCTGTCTGTGGGACAGGGAAGAGCACAGGGCAGGCTGCAGTGGCATGCGTGGGCCGAGGTGCCGATCTTTGGTGTGCCGGGAAAAGCAGAACCTTTTAATGAGAGTGTGGCTTTTATTTGGAAAGGCATGGATGCCCTCTTGGGCAGTGAGGCACAAAGCTGAGCCAAGGAGCATGGGTGCACGAGGCGGATCACGGATCAATGCAAACAAATTCCCATTGGTTCCAATCAAGGGTAAGAGATCAATGGAACAGCAAAAATGACGTTTAGGTAAGTCAGATCCTTACTGAGCTGATTAATTTCTGGGATAATAAAAATGTCAGAGGTTTCCCTTATGGAAGATTATATTAGGTTGGTTCTTTTTCAGTTCAGGTTTCTTAACCTTGCTGTAGATAGTTCCTACCTTTTTGTCCAACTTCATAAGAAATTTTTCCCTTCCCAAAAGGACTATGGAAAAGAGGCTTCCGAACCGACTTGGAAGCCACACCAGGGCTCTTGTCAAAGGTCCAGGGCAGTGCACAGACACCGTTCCCTCCGCTTAGAAATGGTGGAAGAGTTCAGCTGGGCAGATTCTTGACTTTGACAACATGTTTGAGAGGTCGAATCAAACAAGACCATCCCAAATACTAACATTAAGATAAATGATGATGAGCATCAACTCAGAGCTTGAGCGGTACCAGGAGTAGTTATAATTCTCCTGAGTGAGAAGGGGCATTACTTTAATTACTCTCAATACTTTTGGTGAGGTGTAGTGGCAGTGATGCAAGGAAGAGTAGTCCCCTGGGCTCCAGGGCCGCGCAGAACCTCTGTCTCCCCTCCTCTGGGCAACTGGCACCCACTCTTCTGCTTTTGCTCCTGTTGAATCAAGTGAGCTCAGGCTCTGACAGAAAATTGCCCAAGTTCAACCTTGGCTCTGTCTTCCTAACTTTGACTTTGGGCAGCAATTTAACTCTGAATCTCAGTGTTATCACCTGTAAAATGGGGCTATTCATGGTGGCTCCTCCTAGCACTGTTGTGAGGATTGAAAGGACTCACAGAAAGCACTTAGCACAGGGCCTGATAAACAGCCAACCCCTGAAGAAATGTTTGCTCTTCTTATGACTGAGAGGAGACTAGCTCCAGACGCCAGTCTCTTCCTAACCCATGGCCCCTGCCTGTACCAGGCAATCGTTTCTTATTTAGACACCAGAGCATCAAGGTGGCTCGGTGGACCCTACATGTTGTTCTGCAATCTTTTTCTGACGGACACATCATATTCCATGTGGATGAAGCCACCTTTACAGAACATAAGGTGAATGAATACAAATGCCAATTTATAAAAGGTGCCTTTTAGCCACAGACGCTAAATTAAATTTCCAGCAAATCCTTTTAGAGAGGGTCAGTGTTCATTTTCGATAAAATGTGGCTTTCTGAATTCAATATAAAAGCTTTCCTTTAGAAATCCCATTTAGGACTTCCTTCCTCTCCTCTCTTCCCTCCTTCTCCACTACCACTCGTCCCCCACCCCCACCCCATACACACTTTAATTACAGTGAAGGGGGATTAGTCAGCTGGAGTCTCCAGGGAGTTCTGTACAGAGCCATCTCTGAAATTAAACTAAAGAGAAAATGGCAGCAGGCAGGGAGCAAAGAGAACAGGCGAGATTGATTGATTGATCTGAACTCATCAGATGAATGTTCAGGACGGCAGAGAAGAATGGACAGAGGTGAGGGGGAAAAGCACCCAGCTCTCCTGCCCCTCCCCCTCCCCAGAGCACCCTCAACAAAGCACCCCAGCTCAGGGCCTAACCATGTCCCCCCAGCTCCCACAGAACCAGTCCAGCTCCCATTGCTGCTGTTCCTAGATGGAAAATAACAAAGAGGAGGAGGAAAAAAAAAAATCACAGAAGCAGCCCGGGGAGCCGGGAGGCTGACTTTTGCAGGTGAGAGTCATTTTTCTTCCATGAAACCCACTTGTCTGGGGGGACGCAGGCCCGGCACCCAGAGGTTCATTTTTGGCTTCATGCCCAGAAGTCCTTGGCCATACTCTGCCCCGGTTCATTTGTGGTTTGTTGGGAACTTTGACGAGGTCTTTGAAGACTAAATGGCTTTTCCTTAAAATTCCATGACGGCAACATGCCATTCTAAGAGGGGGAAGAAAGAAGAGATTTTCTTGGCTGAGTTATGCTATTGTTAAGAGGGATCCAAGGAAGAATTTGGGGAGCATGGATGAAAACAGGGCTCAGATGATTCTTCTTTTTTTTTTTTTTTTTTGAGTTGGAGTCTCACTCTGTTGCCCAGACTGGAGTGCAGTGGCCGCTCCCGGCCACCACAGCCTCGACCTGCTGGGCTCTGGCGATCCTTCCGCCTCAGCCTTCCAAGTAGCCAGAACTACAGGCGTGCGCTACCACGCCTGGCTGATCAGTGAGATGAGGTCTCGCTGCCCAGGCAGGTCTCAAACCCACGGCCTCAGGCAATCCACTCACCTCAGCCTCCCAAAGGTGCGGGATTACAGGCTGAGCCACCGAGCCCAGCTTATTATTATTCTTTATGATAACTAGTTTTGTGTGCACACCACGTAGTAGGCACTTTACATGTTACAGTACATTTCACCTTCACAACTTTGAGGTAAACTCACTTTCCTTGAAGCACAGAGAGGTGAAGAAGCTTGCTAAATGGCAGAGCTTACATGTAAACTCAGATCTGCCTAACTGTAAACTCTGTGTCCTTCTGAGGGTATTCTGTATTGCCTTCTTATAAGTTCCTTCTTTGGTCTGCATTTTATCCTTAAAAATGCAGTGGTTTGCAAACTTTATGAGCTTTAAAATAGTCTAACGGCGTGATGGCTCATGACTATAAATCCTAGCACTTTGGGAGGCTGAGGTGGGAGGACTGCTTGAGGCCAGGAGTTCAAGACCAGCTTGGGCAACATAGCAAAGCCCTGCCTTTTAAAAAAACAATATTATAATGATATTATTTTTTATGACAACTAGTATTGTGTGCCCAACTTAGCTGGGCATGGTGGGATCGCTGGATCCCAGGAGTTTGCAGCTGCAGTGAGCTATAATCACACCACTACATTCCAGCCTGGGGAACAAAATGATACCGAGTCTCTATCTCTCTCTCCAAAAAAAAAAAAAATTCCTGGAAAGCTTGTGAAAATCAGATTGCTGGGCCCCATCTCCAGAGATGGAGTCTCAAGTCTGAGGAGACGCCTGAAATCCTGCTTTTCTAACAAGTTCCAGGTGATGCTGATGATGCTGCTGGTCTAGAGACCCCACTTTGGGTACCACGGCTCTAAGGATTTTCAGATTTCATGGATTCTGTATTCTTTAGGAGCACAGATAAGCTGCTTGCTGGAACTTTCAGTCCAGGTTTCTGATAGTGTGATAATAATAATACGATGATCAATATCATTTATTTTCTGCCATGTACTTTACCACTTTAAACATTGAATTTCATCTGATCCTCATCACTTTTCCCATTTATAGAGGAGGAAACTGAAGACAGAGCTAATAGGGGGTCCCACAGGAATTCCAGCCCTTGGCCCTGACTGTATTTGCCTGACTCCCCTGGGAGCTGGCTCTCCCCCACCACTGTGATGCAAACACACTGAAGTTGTACCACACAAGCCAAGCATCAAGTATGAACCTCTTTGGAGAGGCCAACAGAGTCCATTTGCAGAGAAACTGACAAAGAAGTTTCTGGCTGAGAGTAGGGAGTTTCTCCAGGTAACAGGGGCACTAGAACTGCTCTCGGTAATGGTCTTCACGGGGAGACTTGCTTCCCAAGCACACACCCTGGAAAAGTTAAGCCCATCTAAGGCATTAAAGAGCCAAGTATTAGAATGACTGCCTTCTGGAATGACAGTATCACCGAGGGAGCAGGTGAGCAGGGAAATGTGGTGGGTGAGGCTGGACAGGATGGAGAGAAGGCGGGACTAGGAGGGGAAAACCATTGTAACCTCTGGCACTATGAGAGAACAGTATGCTATGTGACATCAGCTAAGCAATGGAATCGTCCAGTTCTGTATGTTCTGTGACAATGTAAAATGAACCATCTTTTCCATCGAGAGGGAAAACACAAACACATGCAACACAGCAATAATTCCTACAGCCCCAGGGTGAAGAGAAATAAGTATGTCTGGTGTAGACTAGTGGCTCAGAACCCCAGATGGCACCATGGCCCGTCCCATCTACCCTTACTGACCAATACAGTCCTTGGTTAACAGCAGCAGAAGGAGGCATTAGAATCCAGGAACCATCTGCCACGTCATAGCACAGTAAGTGTGATGAGCAGCTTAGGGCATGGCACTTTGAGGTGGGGGGCAGGCGGGGAAGATGCAGGGACTTTTTACTCACAGAGTTCGGATCTTCGGCATGTGGTTGAAGCTGGTAACTGGGATGCGGCTGATGTTGTTGTTGTTGAGGGTGCTGCGGAGACAGAGAGCAAAGGGAGATGATCAGCCAGGGAGAGCACGGCAAGGGGCCCAAGGTACTTGAAGAAGGAGGGGGAGGGATAGCTGTGACTGCCAGAGGGACCACAGTCAACAGCCATGGCCTGGCCAGGGGGACCACCAAAGATGAGTGGGCAGGTCCCCAGATGAGAAGTGATCCCCGACTCCTGTATTCGAATGGAACCCTCCTTCCCTCCACTGCCCTCTCAGGACTTGCTCACCGACCCTGAGTAATAATATCTTTCCTGAATTCCTGCCATGTGTGGAGTGCTTCATTATAACATCTCTAATTCTTACACCTACAATGCCAGTTACATATTACCATCCTCACGTTAGAGAGAAGGAAATGGACACACGTCACTTTGCCTAGTAACACGCAAGTCTACTATTGCGGATGAGGAGGCTGAGCTACAGAGAGGAAAAAGACATTCTCCAAGAACCACTGGAGATGGGATTTGAACCCAGCACTAACTCGCCATGCTCTCCTTGCCCCTCCATTGCACAGATTGCCCAGCGCATGATGCTATGTGGATAGGTTATTCTGAATATGTTAGGCATCTTCTGACTCTTTCAGCACATCCTGTCTCAAGTGAGTCTGTGAGCTCTGTGAGGACAGGGACTGCATCTCCTCTTTCTGGCGCTTCTCCGGGACCACACATGGAACTCCCACAGTGCCTCTTAGCACTGACTGCCTCTTTTGCACAAAGCAGAAAGAAAGGTATGAGCTCCACAAATGAACCAGACTGAAATAAGGCTGCTGGAGAATGAAGTCAGGCTACAGGCAAGTACAGCCCGGGCTTGCCCTTCTAGAAGGACCTATTATGGAAGCCCCAGGAAGCATGGCAGCTGAGGAAGGGCATCTGCAGAGGAGGAATGTTATGGAGCAGGAGGGCCTTTTCAGGCCACTTGGTTCGGTGACCACCCAGATGGAGAGACAATATGTGGGCTAGTCAGGCCTGGTTCTCAGCTCTCTGACCTCATGCCTCTCTGTGCCTCAAACAGCAAGAGGTGGACACAGCCCTTGGTACAATGCTTCATGGTGACCGCTGGTTCCCGTGCCCTTTTCTCTGTTCCTCCCAGAACCACATCAGTCATCCCCTTCTCAACAACCCAATTCCTCTTATCCTCTCCTGGGTTTCCACGGGCCCTGCTTACTGGCTCAGGAAGGAGCTTTTCCTTGGAAGCCTTCCCTAGTTAAACAGACGTCTTTTGCCCTTGGCTTTTGGTAAACACATGATCTTCCTCTTACAATGCCCTCTACATCATAAGCTCTGCAAGAACCAGACTGTTTTCTATCTTGTGCATTACTATAGCCCCATGACCTGGTCCACGCATGGTTCAAGTCAAGTCTTACTGTTCCCTAGTGGTGTGGCCTTGGGCAAGTTATCAATATCTTTTATCCATAGGTTCTTTATCTGTGGAAGGAAGGAAGTAATGGTACCTGTCTCATAGGCTGGTGGAAGGCTTAGCATGTACTATGTGCTCAGAAAATGGTAGGTCCCATATTACTGACATTGGTGGAGAGAATCTAATACTGTCCTGATCTATTCTACTCCCCCGCCCCAAGCTCCATGGAAATAGAAATAGAGTTTCATCCAGCACACAGTGCCCCCACACCTGCTCCACTAAGGGACCCTGCACAGACCCCTTTTTCAAGCCCTGGTGACCCCAGTCCAAAGCAGGATTCTAGTGACCACATCTCCCTCTCCCTAAACTATTCCTTGGATCCCCCGGTCTACTCATGATTTGTTTGGCCAATAAAACCAGGAGGGAGTTTGCTTACACAAAGGACAGAACCTAATTCTTTTGTCTCCCTCTTCCCTGTATTTATTGTGCACCTACCATGTGTCTGGAACTGTGTTAGGCATATGGAACGGTAAGCAGGAATGAACAGACCAACTTTATAGCACCTACTTCTGCCTGCTTTGCACTTAACTAATGCACCAAGGCAGATAGTTGGTATTTTATGAAGCTGAACCTCCATAGCAGTCTTGTTTCATGTGGCTTCTTTTTTCTGCGTGTGTTTGTGTGTATAGGGGCGGGGAGTGGTATCCATCCTGTCTCTGTCCATCCAGAAAGCTTTCAGAATATCTCATCAGATCACACTGAAGAATTTGTCACTCCCGTTAGAATAAGCTCACTACCTTGGCAGGGAGCTTCCTGCGGGTGAGGACTGTGCTCCCCTCCCCTGCTTCACTGGATTATAGAAGCCTCCAGGGTGGACATGATGCTTTCACTTCCCCTTCCATCTATCTCAGAGTTCTGCGATCTTCACTTGGGGGATACCAAGTTAGGGTTATTGACTGATTACTAGTCAAAAAAATCTGAGCATCATCCTCCTTATCTCTCAGAGGCAAAAAAGCAAAAGGACTTTGCAGAGGAGGGGCTTCTTCCTGTCCATGCCCAGTCACTCAACATTGGCTGGAGTTCACAGCCTGGCTCTAATTTAGCTGGATATACAGCACAGCTATATGCAGGGCTTCAACTGTCACTGCATCCGGCGGTAGTCCGGCGGCGATGACTTATTAATGTATTACTACACTGATATTTAAATGTGAGTCGTAATGAGAGCTATAAAACATTTACGATAGTAGCAATTATTCCAGAACCAAAATGACTAAACACAGAACTCAGACTTTCATGATTTGCTGCTTGGGGCTGGCCAGCCCAGAGATGTCAGAGGGTTGGTCACCTCTCAGGCGCTGATCTCTATGGCAGCTGCACTTTCTGTTTCTCTAATAAACACAGATTTATCTGATTTCTAGTCTTGGCAGCTTTTGCCCACGCACAGGGCACTGTGCTCTCTCTGGTTCTTGTGCCGTTGCCTAAGTAGCTGGCATTCAATGGAGGCATTGTTGTTACGACCTTGTCACGGCGAAGTACAGTTGGTGAGCATGGACCTTGAAGGCAGAGATCGGCTTCTCTTAGATTCTGGCTCTGCCACTTAGTCTATGCAACCATGGGCAAATTTCTTAATCTCATTACGTTTCCTCCATTGTAACATGGAGATAAGAATAGCACCGAGCTCATAGAGATTTAGTGGTGATTAAATGAGATGTTACTAAAAATTGCCAACCTGAACTGAGCGCTTTCTATATGCCAGACAGGCTCTGGTCTAAGGGAGCTATACTGGGCCATTGCATTTCATTTCTCCCCTCATCCCATGAGGTGGGGACTTTTGTTATCACATCCATTTCATGAATGGAGCAAGCGGTGGTACCAAGATTTAAATCCAAGCAAGTCTGACTCCAGAAATGAGGCCTGTATTTATTTCCTGTGGCTGCTGTAACAGATGACCATGGATGTAGTGGCTTAAAACAACACAAGTTTATTCTCTTATAGTCTGGAGGTCAGAAGTCTAAAATAGGTTCACAGGTTTCTACACTGTTGGTAGGAGTGCAAATTAGTACAATCTATCTCACGTATCACCTATCTCATGGAAATTGGTATGGAGATTTCTCAAAGAACTAAAAGTAGATCTACCATTTGATCCAGCAATGTAGCTACTAGGTATCTACCCAAAGGAACAGAGGTCATTACACAAAAAAGTCACCTGCTCTCAGACATTCATCACAGCACAATTCACAATCACAAAGATGTGGAATCAACCTAAATGCCCATCAACTGATAAAATGATAACGAAAATGTGGTGTGTGTATATATGTATACAAAGAGTGCCAAAAAATGTATACACATTTTAAGTAAGGAAAAAAGGATATTAAAATTATAATACTCAAATCTACTGATAACAAAAGATGAATGCAAATCACGTTTGACTTCTGCAATTACAAGAGATGCTCAAAGTGGTTACCAGCAACATCCAAACACTTCTGATGACGGCGAACTACTGCAGGACTTGTTGCTGTGTGAGGCCTCCCAGATATTCCCTTGTGCACATCACACACAGTACCATGTGTCTCAGACTTATCATGAATGTGTGCAGTTGTTAGGCTGTTGGAGGTACTGTTGCATACTCACACCTCCATTGTCGTAATTCTGCATTGTTCTCGAATTTTTTTTTTAATTTTAAAGATGTGGGGTGCAGCCGGGCTTGGTGGCTCAGCCTGTAATCCCGCGCCTTTGGGAGGCTGAGGTGAGTGGATTGCCTGAGCCCACGGGTTTGAGACCCGCTTGGGCAACTTGGCGAGACCTCATCTCTACAATAAATCAAAAAATTAGCCGGGTGTGGTAGTGCGTGCCTGTAGTTCCAGCTATGTGGAAGGCTGAGGCGGAAGGATCGCCGGAGCCCAGCAGGTCGAGGCTGCAGTGGCCGGGAGCGGCCACTGCACTCCAGTCTAGGTGACAGAGTGAGACTCCAACTCAAAAAAAAAGATGTGGGGTGCAATGCAGGGATAGGTATACAAATGGTCAGTGTACAGGTAAAGTTTGAGCCTTACTTTGGTCCCCACTTCACCTGATTTGAGATCAGGTACCCTTATTGATGAAATGTGCCCCTCCCCTCCCTTGGCAGTTTCCCACTATGGCCAATACCTTTCTTAAAGTATTGTGATAATTGTTCAGGGTCTGCTTATGTGTGAGAACATGTGATACTCAGTTATTTGTTTCTGTGATAGATCACTGAGTATTATAGACTTTAAGTCCATCCAAGTTGATGTGAAGTTCATAAGTTTGTCCTTCTTTATGGCTATTTAATATTCCACCGTGTATACGTATCACATTTTTAAAATCCAGCCCACTTTTGATGGGCAGCACAGTGGGTCTCATGTTTTTGCTATTGTGAATAATGCTGCAATAAACATGCGGGTACAGGTATCTTTTCCTACAGTGATTTGAGTTGCTCTGGGTATATTCCCAGAAGGGGGATTACTGGGTCGTATGCAAGGTCGATTTTTAGATATTTTAGGAATTGCCACACTGTTTTCCACAGAAGTTGTACTAGTTTACACTCTCACCAACAGTGTAGAAGTGTTCCCTTTTTCCTGCATTCAAATACCACTTCAAATGGCCTTGTGCTTCTTGAACGACAACCAAAATCTCACCATTTACTCTGACTGTCCTACCTGCCGCATGATGCTAGCATTCATTTGATTAAAGCCATCTTTTGAGCGAGCATTATAATTCCTATTCATATAATTCAACTTTGAAAAGTAATACATAGATAACATCTCTTAAAATGTATATAAATTTTTTTGGCACCCCAGTATACGTACACATATGTACATACACACACGCACTATGGGATACTACTCAGTCATAAAAACAAATGACAATGTTTTTTGCAGCAGCTTGGATGGAACTGGAGACCATCGTCATCTGAAGTGAAGTGATGCAGGAATGGAAAATTCAACAGCACATACTCTCACTTATAAGCAGGAGCTCAACTAAGGACCCGCAAAGGTATACATAATGGCATAATGGATACTGAAGACTCAGAAGGGGCAGGGCAGTAGGGATGAAAAATCATCCATTGGGTACAATGTCCACCAGTGGGGGTGGAGGGCACACATACAGCCCAGACTTCTTCACCACTATACTGTGCATCTATGTAGCCAAAAATCATGTGTTCATTAAAGCCATCAAGATAAAAATAAAGATATAAATACAATGTGTTCACAGGGCTGCTTTTCTTTTGGGGCTTCAGGGACAGAATTCGTTTCCTCGTTCTCTGCAGTTTGTTGAGGCCACCACATCCCTTGGCTTGTGGCCCCATCCTTGCATAGTCCCAGCCTCTTGCTTCTGTGGTCACATCTCTTACTACACACTGTGATCGTCTGCCTCCCTCTCACAAGGACCCTTGTGATTACAAGGAGGGACCCCAAAAAACAAATTTTTAAATTAAAAACTGTGTATGTATTCTTACATGTTTGAATTTCAGTCACTTTCAAAATACGGTCCTTGATGCAATACACCTATCAAGATGCTTTTTCCATTGCTCAAAACAGTTTTTTGAACTCATTCATTTTGATGCTTTTTAGTGCTTCTGCTGTTTTTTGGTTCACCTCTTCCACATCAGCAAAATGTTTCCCCTTGTGGACTTTTTTTATCCAGGGAAACAAAAAAATTTGCTCGGGGAGAGATTGAGTGAACAGGGAGGGTAAGGCACTGGGGTCGTGCTGTTTTTGGTCAAAAACTGCTGAATTCTCAGCATGGTGTGGGTAGTTTGTTCATGGAAATCACCCATCATGAAATGAGCAAATGCCTTGAAAGAATCTCTGAAAACAAAAAAATTCACTGAGGCCAAATGTAGCCATTCGCAACCACACTAGCTGGGTACACTGATGCCGGTGGGTTCCTAGAACACTTACCTAGTGGGGAAAGCCTGTGCCCAAAAGGGGCCTGCCCTTCAAAAGATAATTCTGTTTTTGGGGGGGTCCCTTCTTATATATGGGGTGCTTTCTTGGCACAACTGAGACTAAAGGCTGCTTTAGGGGAGGACAGGGTTGTTTTCCTACACAGGAAGAGGCCCACTCTCTGAAATGGCAGACAGTCCTCAATGGAAGTGGCTGTCACCACCCCTGGAGAGCTTCATCTTGACTTCTGTCCCTGGCTCGTCGCTGTTCCCTGCTGAGTGCTAGTGTGGGGCTGTCTCTGGTATCACTCAAGATAGCCATCTCTGATCTGGAGATGCTACGTCCAGCTACAGCCACGCCACCCTAGAAACCTTAATAAGGCTGACATTTCCCTCTGTCTCCTCCGATTAGGCCATCGCTTTATCACTCTGTGTTTTCCTGGCTCCGGGTGTAATCTGTGTGTTGTGTGTCCATAACACCATGTAATTGGTTCTAATGCAACAATATAATCTATGAGCATGTATCACATAACTGCAAAACCAGGCATCTGTAGTAAGTGCCATTATGGCCTCCCAGCGTGCCAACTTTCCTGGGGTACTCTTGGAACCCCGGGTCCTCTTCTCCACACGGGTGGGAATGCAGGCTCCTTGAGTCAGATAGATCCTCTGTCAGACTGGCCCATTCATGCTGTCTTGAGACAGGTTGACCTCTTTTAAGCCTAGATAAGCAAGGTGGTTCCCTGCTTAATGGTCCCCAAGAAGGAGACTCTTGGGGAGTCATCAGCCACCATGGCAACAGGATGTCTGTCTTAAGTGGATCTCAAGATGTTCTGACCTTTACTTATACATATGGGTGTCCGACGGCCAGCACCCCAAGCCTGGAAGAAAGTGTGATGTCTGTCAGTGCCTACACTGGTTTTACAGAGCTAGACTTAGTCAAAGTGGGCAGACTCCATCCCTGAACAGCAGCTGAGTATAAATACTGTGGCTGGTCCCTGTGAGAAATCTCTAAACTGCTGGCATGGGGGACGCCGCACATAGTGTGTGGACTTCAAAGGGGGTTGTGGGAATTCACTGCTGCCCCTCCCTCTTGCTTGGCTCAGGCAGGGCAAGAGGAAGGAAACTGAGGATGCTGAAGATCCTTGGGGCTGTTCTCTAGGTGCCCAATCTCCTCTCTGGCTCACATGTCACAGCAAGACTGACTTGTGGCTGCCAGCCGGCAGTCATCATGGCACCAGGAGACAGGACCTCCAGCTAATGACCAGACCCTGTAACACTCTCTGAGGCCCAGGAGTGTGGATATTACTGGCTAACTATTCACATCTGTGTAGATGGCTTCTCTTTGTGGACTCAGCTCCAGGAGAGCACAGTCTGAATGCTCACTGGGCCCACTGAAGTTGAGAGAGGCATCCCCAAGCCTTTCCCTGCACCCAGGGTCTCGATCCTCAGCTTCTCCTTCTGAGTACCCTGTCCTTTCTAGACAGTACTCCCTTTATGGTTTCCCTCCTACCTAGGCTGAACTTGCCTGTTTCCCCTAGCTGTGTACTGCTATGATTTGCCTGGGGGCTCTAGGAAACTCTAGAAATCAGGAAGAAGAAAGATATAATAACACATCCTTCAAGAAAACCTAAACAGAATGTCATAGGTTCTCTCATGAACTCTCTACTTTCCTCTAATGAGCTCATGTCAAGGATATTGCTTTCAAGTGAGCTTGCCAAGGTCTTCCAATAAAGATGTTCATGATGTCTATAATAACAGCAGTAATCATGCTGATACTATTTATTATGTGTTTACAATGTGCTAGCACCGGACTGAGTGCTTTGCACACATGATCTCATTTAATTCTCCCAACAATCCTGAGATACTATTGTTGCTTCTAGTTGGAAGCCCAGAAAACTCAATATCCCCTGCCCAGAGCACACAGCTATAGTTGTGGAGCCAATATTCAAAGCCAAGAGGCTTTGAATATTTTGATATGTGATATGTCTTTAACCACTATGCAGACTTGCCCCTTCCAGGACTGTCTTCACACAGATGTCAGCTGTCCAGCTTCCATGACTTCCCAAGGTGAAGGCGAATCTCGTGGTTTTGTGGTGGACTCACCCCTCACCCTCTACCGACTTTGAAGTGGCAGAGATTTGGACCATGGAGTCTGCCTGGCTGCTGCAGGGCAGTGGCATGATATCGCCCTCCTCCTGTCCGAGGAGCAGGGAGAGCTGAGCACAGCACGAGGGCAGTGGGAGAGGCTACTCAGAAGAGAGGACAACTAGGTCTCAAAGCTGTCTAAGGTCAAGGTTTGGCTAACACGTCTGAGTGTTGCTGAAAGCTCTTACTGTTGGATGGGCTGAGTGGAATTGAAAGAACCAAGAGAACAGATCTGCTCCTTAAGCAAAGCTTATCTCTTGCCTGTCTGGAGTGGGCGATGGGTCTCCGAGGGCATATGAGGCAGGAGGAACAAGAGAGATGTGGGAGAAGGACGGAGGGGGAGGAGAAACAAGGGCGGGAAGCCACCTCTTTCGCATTACCTGCTCTCTCGGACTACCCTGGGTGCTGCATATTACCGAGTTCCTTGATCTCCCTGTGGACCGTTTAAATTAAAGCTCATAACCATTGTGTGGGCTCATAATGAAAACAACTGATGCTGCACTGATTAGTCCATTACTCTCAACTGTTAGAAAACATAATGATCTCACAAGGGGCCTTATTCACTGACGTATAGCAGTCGAGCTCTCATTTGACACCTCAAATTAGCAGCCAAAGCAATAACAGCTGGGGTTTTTGTCTCAATATTTGTACCCGACTCTAAAGTGATTTGGCACTGGGTGAGCGTTATTTTTAAACACACGGCTCTCACCGCCAAGTAACATTTTAAATGGTCTCCAGGTGTCATGTAAAACCTACAGAAATAAATAAAAACAATCAGCTGCCAATTTGGGCCTTTGATGATACGGATTCCTTAACAAAAGGGCTTGTCTTTGGGTCTTCTTTCATTATATATTCGTATTATGACAGGCTAGGAATTCATCTCCATCTACTCAGCAGAGCCTCGGTGTTAAAAGAAAAAAAAATGCCTCCAAAAAATGTAAAGAGTGCAAGATCAAAAGAGGAAGATGAATCCTCAGATCCCGCCATTACTCAATCAGATGCTCCATGCTTAAGTATTTGTGACATTCCATTGTTTTGGGTCCCTTGATTCTGAAGAAGTCCTTACTCGTTTATTGAGATGATCACAGAATTTATTTTAAACTGTATCTTAAATGACCATGTGAATAAAATAATCCTGGTCTCCCAATTCTATTTCATCATTCACAGCCTGGGACTCAGGACAATCTTGTCCACTACATCATTTAGCAACCAGGCAATTGCCAGTATGCCAAGATGCCCACATGAGCCACAGATGAAAGAGTAACCATCCTACCCAGATAGTTGAGTTTGCAGTTGAGTTGAGTTTGGTGCCTAGCACAGTAAAAGAGGAAGAAAGAGAACTTTTAAAAATAAACACGAATGTGTGCACCAGGCAGGGACAGAGAGCAAGTCTGTGTTGTGCCCTGTTGTATAGCCAGAGACTGGGCGAGCTTTTGGCACATAGGAAGGCTCACTGTTTACGGAATGTGTTGGTGAGTTTCAAAATAGAAAGGGTCATGTTTTTGGCATCTTTTGACACAAATTTCCACTCTTAGCAGCCTTCTGGGCTAATCCAGGAATATAAACTCAACTGCCTACGGGAATGAGGCTTGTCATGCAAGTGGGAGCTATGTAGGGACTGCAGTGACACAGCTTTGCTAAACGGGATCACCATTTCTCATTTCATTTCAAGGAATTGCGCTACGTTGGAATGGGGGTGCAGTGTCGCCAGTTCTTCCTTTTTTCTTTTTTAAAGAGAAAGCCAGACTTCTAGAATTTTCATACGCAGTCTCCTGGTTTTTTAATACTGGCAACTAAATCACCCTGAGGAACAAAACCCACTAATGAAACACCTGGGGGCTGGATTTGGCTTGCAGGTGCCAGGTTTTGGGCTCTGAACCAAACAAATTAATTCAATAATTTGAATCAAGAAAAAAAAATATATATATATATATAAATGTATTTGAATTTTCATCATATTGCCTAGTTGGATTCAGAATGGCTCCAGTGCCCTCCAATCACAGAGTATTTTATTTCATTTTATTATTATTATTTTTTGAGTCAGGGTCTCACTCAGTCGCCCAGGCTGGAGTGCAGTGGCATGATCATGACCATCACGGCTTACTTCAGCCTCGACCTCCTGGGCTCAGGCGATCCTTCTGCCTCTGCCTCCTGAGTAGCTGGGATGACAGGTATGCACCACCATGCCCAGCTAATTTTTTTATTCTTGTAGAGACGAAGTCTTGCTATGTTGCCCAAGCTGGTCTCGAACTCCTGGGCTCAAGCAATCCCCCAGACTCAGCCTCCCAAAGTGCTGGCATTACAAGCATGAGCCATAGCGCCCAGTCAACAGAGTTTATTCTACAATATACTTTAGATGATCATGTAAATTAAAATTGCATAAGTAAACAAAAGAAAACTTCATAAGGTAATAAAAAATGGCATTATGGAGACATGTGGTTGAAACCTCGCTTCTCTACTGTGTCTCCTGAAGGGTGTTGCCAGCTGAGATACACCCCAGAAACCTACTATTCAAATGAACTATCTTTAAGCGATTGACACTTATTCCAGGATTTCCTCCCCATCATTCAAGACAAAAATCCCTGAAGAGGTTTCTATTTGTACGGATGAGACTGCATTCCACTGGGCAGGTGAGCTATCATCTAGTTTCTGCACATGACCCGTCAGTTCTGCAGTTAAACATATAAATCACTACTCGTAGACAGTTTGGAATGGAGTCACTTCAGCACTGTTAGCAGAAAGAACCACACGGGGTGCCTGAGGCTCTGTTCCCGGGTTGAGATGCCAGAGAGGTCATGCTTTTGCCCTCTGATGTTTGCATAGGAGGGATTCTCTCAGGGAGCTGGTTGCAATTTACACCTTGGGGTACCTGGGCTCACCATCAAGCAAGGGACAGCAGTGCCTACTTGCCGGGCCTCTGGTCACTGCTGGTAGCCAGGGATCAGTGATATGGAATCTGATCTCTTCCCAGGTTGCCTTCTGACTGGACAGCAACCTGTTGGGGTGTTAGGATGGCATCCCCCCAAGCAGTGGTTCAAGACCTGGAGGACCCTCGAAAGGGAGGGTGCTGTCCCCATGTGGGAACGCAAAATGTTCCCTTTGGCAAAGTGTTGGAGATGAAGAGATGATGGCATGACAGGACATAAAGGCTGGTTTCACTAATTTTTGCTTCCTGTCTGCTAACATAGGGGCAGGCAGATTACGATAAAGAGAACTGGATAAAGAGTCAGAAGATCTGTTTTCTGGCCTGGTTCTCCTGTGAATATTTCCTATGGCTGTGGGCAAGTCATTTAACCTTTCCAGGGAAGTTTCTTTTTTTAAAAAATGAAGTGTTGAAACCAGTTGACCTCTAGAGTCTTTCTAGCCTATGATTTCGCTTTCTGATTCCAGTTGGGTTGGGGCTGGCTCTAAAATGGCATTTCTGGATTAGGAGTCATTTTCCAAACAACAGTAGAAGTGGTCATGGATGCCCGGATCTGCCCGGGTCGGCACAAAGGCAGGACAGGACATCTGGCCAAACTCTGAAAGTCGCAAGCAGCCCCGCTGTGTGGCATGTGAAAATAGTTATGCAGGGTTGGCTCTTTTTCTTTGTCTTCATGCAGATACCTGGCTCAGCTTCCATGGGGTTAACGGGCTTACTTTCCTACTAGGCTACTGCATCTTTTACCTATGGAGACGGGAGGGGCTCAGACAGGGGAGATTTTCCTCCCTAGATGATTTTGTGGGTGTCATCTGCAAGGCTCCAAGAAGTGAACAATATAAGTTACTATTCGAGGACAGTTTGGAACTAAGTCACTTCAGGCAACTAATTCACATAGAGATGGTTTTGCTATGGTGGGCTATGGTTATAAGGCTCCTACTCCTGGGTTTCAGGGAAAATGGGTCTTTTGTAGGTATAAGACCCAGTTGTTTAAACTAAGATAGAGAAATGGCAGAACAGAGGGTGAAGGGAGTGGCAGATACTTCAGAGATTTACCTTTAGAAAATGCACTGTCGCCGGGCTCGGTGGCTCAGCCTGTAATCCCACGCCTTTGGGAGGCTGAGGTGAGTGGATTGCCTGAGCCTACGGGTTCGAGACACCCCTGGGCAGTGAGACCTCATCTCTACAATAAATAAAAAAATCAGTGGGGCGTGGTAGCGCATGCCTGTAATTCCAGCTACTTGGAAGGCTGAGGCGGAAGGATCGCCGGAGCCCAGCAGGTCGAGGCTGCGGTGGCCGGGAGCGGCCACTGCACTCCAGTCTGGGCAACAGAGTGAGACTCCAACTCAAAAAAAAAAAAAAAAAATGCACTGTCTAAACATTCTGCTTCTGAATGGATTTGGAAAGGTCTGGAGCAGGGCAGGGAGCTATGGTGATTTGCAAAGGGCATGTTCTGTCCAGACAGGGCATCCACCCACACTCAGCCGTAAACCCATGCTGCCTGATCAGGTGAAGAGATGATGGCATGAACAGGACATAAAGGCTGGATTCACTATTTTTTGTTTCCTATCTACTAACATAGTCATGAACAAAATGTGGCATTGCTCACATTTTGAAGAATGTAGTGGCTCACACCTGTAACCCCAGCATTTTGGGAGGCCAAGGTAGGAGAATTTCTTGAGCCCAGGAGTCTGAGGACAGTCTGGGCAACATAGTGAGACCTCAGCTCTAAAAAACCAAAAGAAATTAGCTAGATGTGGTGGTGCATTCCTATAGTCCCAGCTACTCGGGAGGCTGAGACGGAAGGATCACTTGAGCACAGGCGGTAAAGTTCTGTGGTGAGCTGTGATCATGCCACTGAAGCCTGGATGACAGAATGAGACCCCGACTCAAAAAACAAAAATAAATAAACAAATATGGCAATTTGAATTGGAATCAATTACAATTAACTAAAAACTTAACAATTCAGTTTCTCAGCTGCACCTTAAGTACTCAAGAGTCAGATGTGGCCAGTGGCTCGCACCCGAACAGCATAAAAATCAACATTTTTTCATCACAGAGAGTTCCATTGGCTAGCACTGCTCAAGACCATCACAGCCACAGGTGGGCCTGGAGTTGTCATAGCTTCTAGATATTGAGAAATTGAACTTATAGACTTTTATATATAAAATTACTTGAGTTTTAAATATTGACAATAAATTCTATTTTTTTTAAACACTGGAAATACTATTAAAAAAAAAACAACACCAACACCTGCTGGTTTTATTCAACCATGGGCTGGGAATTGATCCTCTGATTCAGTTGTAAGTCAAAAGAAAATGGACTCTCTAGAGCTTTTTCCCAGTGAGTTTGAAGATCCAGATATTACCTTGGGGAAGCGCAATCATTATTCCCTCATCCCTCCTCCTCACCCACCCTTACTTCTGAGGGCCTTCAAAGATGGGAAATGGAAGCTCAGGGAAAAGCAGGAATGCAGGTCCAATTTTCCCAGCCCTGTGTTTCCACCCCCTTCCTCGTGCTGTCCTTCCATAAAGCCAACTGGTGGGAGGGGGCCAATTTCCTGTGTGAGGTCCTAGGATCTTGGCTTTTAGGACTCAGGCCCTGAGTGGACTCCCGGCTACAAGTAAGCCGAGCTGTGGGTCTTGGGTACCCTGCATGGGAATGGCAGCAGGCAGGTTTGTCATTCAAGGGAGACATGGTTTCTGGACTTGGAGATCCATGAGTGTCACAAGACAGCTACCAAATGTGAGATATTCCCTAAACATACTCAAGTATTGGTCACCAAAGTCGCTGAGGAAACTGAGGGCCTGGAGAAAGGGCAGAGGTCGGCCATCGGTGCAGGGGTTCCCTTGCAAATCAGCGCAGAAGCTCCGCCTTGGGAGTGACCTATATGCCTTTCTCCACTGGCCCCTGCATCTCGCCCCTGAGATAAAACCCTCTGGACTCTTTCTTCACAGATGCAGAGCTATTTTCCTTTTCTTTTCTTCTTCTTTTTTTTTTTTTAGATGGGACAAAGTAAACCAAAAGGTTGCTTCCAAACCAAGTCTCTCAAGTCCTAATTTCAGCCTAGAAACCTGGAAGCTGGGGTCTGTGGTCCCCGGGACAGCAAGACCTCCATGATGTGATTCTACCTAAGTTACTCACAGGAGAAGTTGACAGGAGGTCTGTTGATTCAAGATCCTTTATTGATCAAGAACAATTATTCTCATCACATCCTCTTAATCCAAGAATGCATACGAATACATTTGCAACTTCAGAGACTAAACTATCTCCTGGTTAATAGGAAAATGGAATCCACTGGAAACTACACGGTACCCCCACATTCTAGGTACTTGAAAGGTTACAGTGCTGCTTATTTAAATAGAAAAATGTCTTGTAGATTTCAAAGTACTGGGTGCTTTCTCCTAAAGTCGGTGCTGTCAAAAGCGCAACTATCATCAAACTTTGAGACTGAATGGCTATGAAGGAGGTGTATTGTGCAGAACAAGAGCAGTTCTAGAAAACTAGTTCCTTTCCTAGTATTCTGGGGCCGGATCAATGTCACTGATGCCTTCTACAAAGTGCAATTTTAATCCTGATTGCATAGCACATTACAATTTACAGCACAGTATCAAAAGAAAAATCATATCTGGAGATATTTTAAGACTTTCATTAAGCAATGACAGTTCTATATTGAAAACTATGTCATGACTAAACACCCTGATTTTCAACATGGTTGAAACAAAATGTTTGTAGCTCCCAGAGAAATCCACGTAAAACATTTTGTAAATAAAAATGAGTCTTGTCTCTGTTACAACACACCAATTATCATTGTAGCTCTGATTTTGTTCTTATTAAAAAGAAAAAAAAGGCCGGCCTCGGTGGTTCAGCCTGTAATCCCGCGCCTTGGGAGGCTGAGGTGAGTGGATTGCCTGAGCCTGCAGGTTCGAGACCAGCCTGGGCAACTTGGCGAGACCTCATCTCTACAATAAATCAAAAATTAGCTGGGTGTGGTAGTGCACGCCTGTAGTTTTGATTACTTGGAAGACTGAAGTGGAAGGATCGCCGGAGTCCAGCAGGTTGATGCTGGGGTGGCTGTGAGTATGCCACTGCACTCCAGCCTGGGTGATAGTATGAGATTCCAACTCAAAAAAGAAAGAAAAAGAAAATAAAAATCACCATTCAGCTGGAGAAATACAAAATCAAAGTAATGGAAAAGTAGACTGTTTCAGTAAAATACTACACTGTTTAACATTTAAAATAATTCTAGGACAACCACAACTCCTTGGTTCTGTTTGGGTACAAGACATAACAGAGACTCCAGAGACTGAGGTGATCTTTAATTTAGTTAATTAATTTCAACTCGACCCTGTTCCACGTACTTTAACTGACTGCCTATTACGTACCAGGCTTATGCAAGGTGTGGAGATAAGTCAGAAAAACAGTACAAAAGTATTTACTAACTTTATTTACAATGAGTGTCCTGACTGGCATCTATTATTTGTCAGGCACACACCAACGATATCTCCTTTAAGTCACACAGTTGCCCTCAGGCATAGGTATTACTGTTTCCATTTTTCAATAAGAAATAAATCCCAAACCACCCAGGTGGGGATGCTACACTGGAAGACAGTTCAATGGGGGGACTCGGACACCTCCAAGCTCAACCATAGCTTCATACCTCCATGTCTGGGAACTGGATCTGATGCTGATTAAGCTGGGGTCATAAATATAGATCTGAGCAGCACATGGTCAACTTTTCAAAAAGAAAAACTATGGATTTTGAGTTATTTTGGGTGTTCACTATAGTTGGTAATCTCACTAATGCACATAATTGTGTGCGTTCTGATAGGAATTCTTTCATTTTTATTTTTTGTAGCAGAGCAGTTAAGTGGAGATGCTCCGCTCTCAGGCAGAACTGGCTTTGAGGACTGGAAGAGCAGTCCCCTTGGACTTGCCAGTGTCGCTCTGGGCCAGTTATTCAACCTCTCTAAGCCTCAGTTTCCTCACTGGTAAAATGAGATTACTAGAATGTTCCTTGTAAAGTTGAGGTGAGATTTTAAATAGGATGCTGTATTCTAATGTCTTATTGCAGTTGCTGGAAGATGTTCAAAAATGGAGGTAGATTCTCCAAAGTAGCAGATGCTAAGACATGAAGGCTATAGCAGTACTAGTATTATAATGAGCATACTAATTATTAAATTATGATGTCATTGTAATGTATTATCATTACATCATCACCATTTGTTAATCAGAGCAACTACTTTCACACCCAGTTGAAGTGGGTGATACATCACTACTCACTTTAAACTCTGGGTTTTCTGAACTGGACAATGTCCTTGAATGTCCTAAGACCTAGTGCCTAGGACCTAGTACCTGTCAGTCAGGACACCAACCCCACTCTAGGAGAATGAGCACAACCTGATCTAGGCATCTGGACCATTGACAATTTCTTTTCATTGCCTTCTTGTTATACCAGACAAGGATTTTCTCCCCATTCACTCTTCGGTGTCTACCTGTGGGGTTCTGTGTCAAGTCATGCTGAACCTGCTGGAATGTGGTTGAAGTAAAACTCCCCTTAAGTCTGGTTAATTTCGCCACTGCTTTAACTCTTGAATCTCTCCTCTTTACACATGGGCTGAGAGGGAGCTCAGTACACAGGCTGATTGATGCAGGGCCTGCAGAGCAGGAGATGGGGCAGGGTGGGACGGCTCTTGTGATAAAAATGTGGAACTGGATTCATCTCTTTTGTGTCATCTGCATATGCAGAAACTCAGTTACAGATGCTGTAAAATCAAAGGGGATTTGGAGACTAGTTTAACTCTTGAGAAGAACGTCCCAGAAAATGAGACATGAGATATTCCTAATTGCCTCTGGAGGAGTTCTGGACTCCATGTCACTAAGCTCCTCCTGCATGCCTGTCAACCATTCTGGTAAGCTCTGACCCATAGAGCTTGATCTACCGACTACCTGCCCATTTCAACCTTCGTGATACCCAGCATTTGGCTCTATGTTGCATATACTGTGTGTTCCCGCTTTTTGGATGGATTAAAGTGGAGGTTGCCTGCACTGGCAGTTAACTGAAACAAGTAGGGATCGGTGGCAGAGTGGAGTCTACACACCATATCCCAGGGAGGCAGGTCCTCCTCGGCCACCGCTGACCGCAATGCGGAAGTGCAGGCCTGACGGTGCCAGGGCTTCTAGTTTTTCAAGAGAAGCTGGAAATCTGGATTTTTATATAAGACACCTTAATTTTTAAATGTAAACTGCTAATTTCAATTTTAAAAAGCACTACAGGAAACAAAAAAAGCCATTTGTGGGTGCAATATGGTCTTGGGTCTATCCAGTTTGCGCCTCCAGTTGAAAGACAGCTGAAAGCTGGGTTATCCCTTGATTCTGTCTTGGGCAAACATTTGCCCTCCTCCAACCTCCTAAATAATATCTAAAACTTAACGATGGGTTTTGAAAGGACAAACTGTGCTTAGGGTCCCCAAGTTTACCAGGGCGGGGGGGCGCTTCTGAAAACCTAACTGCACGAAGGTGCCCAGTTTGGACAAAGAACGTGGGTCCAGAATTTGGAGTTCCAGGTTCTAGTTTCTCTGCTACCACCAACTTGCCGTTGACCTCAGGAGAGTCTCCTAGCCAGGGATAGGGCAAGGATGAACCCAGCGATGCACTCAGGGTGCAGAATGTCAGGAGACATGTGTCTCCCTGCAGTGCCTGCTCCCTGCATCTTATCTGGACATGAGAAAGTCATCCTGGAGACACCTAAGGTCCTGCCAGCATCAGCCAATAATAATGTCACTGAATCCCCCAAATTGGCAGGTGACATCAATGGGAGGGAGAGCTTTAACTCAGCCCACGCTGGTTATCTCCTGACCTGTTGCATCTCTGAGCAATTCAGCTGCTACCCGTGAGTTATCAAGTGCAGGCCACTCACTGGAGACGAGAGGATTTTCAGGATGCGTTTCTGTTATCTGTGCTCTGACATTTTTGACAACGCATCTACTGAACTTCTGACTTGCTACATTTAGTCAGGAGACTACGTATGAAAATATTTTTTATTCTCCCACAATGCTACTGAGAAAAATTTAATAATGTACTTTATTAATGAGGTTTTTTCATTTTTTTTTCTGACCCACGATGGCACATGGGGTAGAGAGGTGCTGCTAGAACTGGTGGGAAACCTGGCCATCCTCCACCTGGCTGGCAGGGGCTAGAAACCTGTGGCTGGGAGCACCACTATGGAATTTCTGACTACACAAAGTCGGGAATGCAGTCTTGGCATATCCAACTGCAGCATAAGCACAACTTACTTGGAGAAAACCTAGTACTGTATGTGAATCACCAAAAGTAAAGAACAGGTGGGAATTAAAGGGCAATGATTTGAGTAATAAAAGGGGGTGAAGTGCCAAAAGTCAAGGCTGTATTTTTTTGGCGGGGGTGGGAGGAGGTGTTTGGAAAACAGGGCCCTCAAACTGCGGAGTGTCAAAGTCAATGGCGATGGCCAGGAGTGAGAAAAAAATCATCTCTGGGACCACGATGTGAGTCAGTGAAAAAGCAGGATTACTTCCTTTCTTCTGTGAGTTTGATTTACCTTCAACTTTGTGGGGACACGTTAACTGGGTAAAGGGGATGACAAGGCCAATTTTACAAGCTCGTGGGAGGCTCTGACGGTCTCCCTGGCAGGACTGTGAGTCTTTGATAGTTTGCCTCATCCAGGTCTTGGGGGTCAGTTCATGCTACCCTTCAGCACATGCCGGCCATGCTTTCCAGGAGCCAAACACCTGACAGCCTTGGCCACACAAATTCAGAAGGCAGCTTGGTAGAATGGTTAATCACACAGGCTCTGCAGCTAATTAAGCAGTTATTTGGCTTCTCTGAGATGGGCTACTTCTTTGTACAAGGAAGTGGTAATCATAGTACTCCATTGAGGATGTCAAGAGCCAGAGTATGTAAAGCACTGGTCATGGTCCTGGGCATGAGTAACTGCTAGCTATGGTCATTTTCCCCATTACTTCTCCCCTGCAGTGGCACAGAAGCCATGAGAAGTTTCACCCATACTATGCGTTTCTTCTTACTCCCTTAAAAGCGTAGGGGGTGGTTTATTTCCCTGTCCCCCATACTCTGTGCTGGTCATCCCCATGGGGCACGAGCCACAGGTGAGGCTGAAGTGGGCAGATTTTAGTCTTTTCCAACCTTGTACCAGCTCATTTCTCCTCATGGTCAGTGGTTTCCTCCTCCCAGACTTACCCCTAAGTTCTCGCTTGATAGAACTGGCGAAACCCACCTCAGCTTCCATGGAGAGAAGGAAGCTTTATAGTATTTCCATCCACAGGAAGGATGAAATCACAGGGTTAGTGCATGAGAAAAAGTTCTACTAGTCATTGATAGCCACAAACATACCTTAAGTTAATTCTAAGAGCTTTCCATGAAATAATCATGGGCCCTTTCTTGTATTCTACCTCATGTCAGAGAAAACACATCGGAAACATTCCATTTTGTCTTCTTAATTTGCAGACTTTTGAGCTTTAGATATTAAAAAATGACCCTTCTGGAGATAGGGTGTTCTGAACTCTCCTCTCTCTCTGAAGAATTTATTAAGTGAATGTGTGACACCCTCACTTAGTTCCTATTTATTATTTCATTGCCAGGATTCTTTATGGTGCCTAAATTGTGATTACAGAGAAGCATTATAAAATGTCAATGTGTGGATGAGATTTCTAAGGTCTGGGGGTGGGGAGGGAGGTTCTTTAAATGGAGATGTCAACTCCAGCCAATTTCAGAATGGCTCACCATTAAGATAAATGGCTTCAAAGCCGTGTGTCTCTGCTGGAAATTAAAAACCCATAGAATAACTGATTATGATTAATTTTAAGTACTTAGCCGTGTGAAGTCAAATGGGTGCGTCTTTAAAACAAAGCTATTGATCTGGCTTTGTTTGGAACTGAGGAGATAAACTAATCAGATCTTTCAGGCTCTTGACAATGATGAGGAATGAGAACTTTTTTTTCGTCTTTGGTTACAGGTTTTTAAGATTTAACTTGGAGACACCTGGTGTATCTGGATACCAGTTTTTTTGTTTTTTGTTGTTTTGAATAGCAAACATCTAAGTAGAGAGAAGCTGTCCGACTCTTTCCTGGGGAGGGGTCGACAGGGATGAGGGCATGTAAGGGCGAAAGTTGTGGAAGAAGGAGGGACACCATTTGTGAGAGTCCCTCATAAGTTGTTTCTTTTTAAAGTTGAGGAAATAGACCCAGAGAGGTTAAGATGTTTCTCCAAGCCCCACAGCCTCTGGGATTCCACCTCGGTGTGTCTGGCTGTAAGGTCCTCTCCCCTCTGTCCCATATGCCCTCCTGGGGAGGCGAGACAACACTACTGCTAGCACAGAGAGTGAACATGCGGGCTGTCAGGTCGTCACAGCTGTCTCATGGCAGCTGGTGACTTCCATTTCCTGGTCTCTTCCCAAGGAATTTTCTCATTTTTCTCATTCTCTCTGTCAATGGAGGAAAGAGGTGACATGCTCCTAGCAGCCGTTTCTACAAATGCTATTCTGCAGGCAGGAAAAATCCTCCTCCCCGGCCCCAGTCTTCCTATCAGAGAGGTCCTGGGTCACCACATTTGGGTTGGCGTCCTCTCCCTCGTGGACATGCATTTGTTGCTGCTTCTGGGGTCAGAGTTTGGGTGAGGAGAGACCATCAATCTCAGAAATGACAGCCTGACCTCCCCGGCAGTGGGTCCTGCCTTTTCCAAAAGGGAATTCTCGGCTTTCATCCGATTTCAAGAAGCTTGCAGCATCAGCATCCCCTTTTATTTCCTGTGATTCCTCTTGGAATCACCTTCCTCTCACACAACGTGGAAAGGTTCCCTCCAGCCCGCTGCTAGTGTCTGTGGGACCAGGTGAAGAGGAGGATGAAGGGAGGACCTTTTATTCTTTCCTTCACATACAAAGGAACATTTTAATGTATGCATTCATCTATTAACCTGGCATTCATTCATTCCTCCGGAATCAGGGCTAGGTAACCTATGACTATGTAATTTTTTTAATTTTCAGAGGGATGCTCAAGAAATCCTACTCTCCTGTAACTTACTGGCTAGAAATGTAGCATCGGAATTATTTTTAGAACCAAGCAATTACAGAATTTGGAAAGAGGAAGTCACTCCCAAGATAGAGCAACCAACCCCTTCATTTCACAAATGAGAAAACTGAGGCTCCAAGAGCTGAAGAGTCTTTCCCAAGGTCACATGGCTAATTAGTGGCAGAATGGGGACTGAACCACACGTCTCCTGACACAAGTTCTACTCTGCTGTATTGCCTGCCTCTCCAGGGTTCTCCAAAACAGGGACAGCTGAAAGTGTAGCTCTGATGAGAACAATCAAAATGTTTGCTTACACAATTCAACTTTAGTTTGAATGACCCCAAGATGACTCCTAGCTGACTTTCCTCCTGGAAATCAAGTATCCTTAGTTAGACCCACTGAAAAATCCAGAACCCAGAGAGAGAGAGAGCTACACATTTCTTCCTAGCTAAGGTGTCTGGGGTGGGATTATGGGGAGGGGACTGCCCTCTCTCATCTTTACCCACCCCATCCCCCTTGCCACTGTAAGGTCATGGTCACAGCTTAAAGTTTGATTTGAAACCTGAGATGAGATCCCAGGAGCAGTGGCAATGACTGGACTTTCCCTGACTGTGTGGCATTCCCCTGTCCTGTGCCAAGGTCCCTTTCTAATTCTGGGTAATTCCAACTGACCTCCTGGTGCTAACCTCGCTCTCACGGGCCCCAGACCTGGAACCTGTCTCCGGGCATGTCCACACTCAAAGACACCCTCCCTGATGCCGTGACAAGCTCTGGGGGGCTGCTCCAGCCCATCTGTCTCTCCCAGCAACAAATACTGCGGGCACATGGGTTGGGGGGAGAGAAAGACTCAATTGAGACTTAATTAGCAGGAACCCCAGTCTGCAGGAGGTGAGAAATCACACTTTGCTGCCTGCAAACACTTTGGCCAAGGTGAGCCGGAGGGATCTCCTGGTTCCCAATTTTAATAGCACTGCAGTAGAAGACCAGAAATGCATCCACACGGACCCCCCTGCACACGCACTCCCCCTCTCTCCTCCCGACATGGACACACACACACGCACGCACGCACACACAAGGCAGCGATCACAAAATCTACTCACAGGATCTCCAAATCGCGCAGCGCTCGGAAGGCTCCATCTTCAATGCAGCTGATGTGGTTGTTGTCCAGTTGCCTGTGGAAAAGCAAGGAGAGCATGAAGGCTGAGCGGGGGCAGCGCCGCGGGGCCGGGCGGCCCGGGCCACCCGAGCGCCTGTCCCTCCACCCCCTTGCAGGCGCTGATCATCCCCGCCAGGAGCTCGTGCAGAGCCAGCCTGTCTGCCACGCTGCTCCGTCTCTCCTCTCTGACTGTCTGAGAGAACTACACAGACGAGCGCACCAAAAGGCTGTCAGGTCTCAGTAAATATTAATTGCGCATTTTTTTTTTTAGGCAGAAGGGAGTAATTTCATTACATTAGGGCATCCAATCCATTACGAGCTCTTACCGTCATGTCACTGAAACAATTTCATTAAGCTAAAGGCCTGTAAATCATTGGAGGTCACTGCTCTGCCCTCTGCGACCTCCCAGAATGCTTTTTTCCTCTCTCCCGGCCCCTCGCCTCCCTTTTACTGGAACTTGCAGTCTTCTGCTCTGACACAGTGCTAAATCTCAAGGCTTTATCTGCCCAAGAGCGACGAGGGTGCATGGGGAATATACCAATTCCAAATTAGACTCAACTAATCTAATTTTATAGTCTTTTTATTATTCTAAGCACCAAATGTCTGTGGTGGCTTGATGCCTCTGTGCATTGTTAAGGGGTCCATCTGGTAGGTCATTCTATTGAAGCATTTTCCGACTAAATACAGATTCCCTCAAACTGCACCAACCATCATCAACATTAAAAAAATTCATTGATGGGAGCGTTCATGATGGGGGGGAGGAATATCGTTATTGCCTTAAAGATGCACCACTTCAATTTAAATTGGGGAGAATTAAATGCACCTACTTCAGAACTCCTTTTTTTTTTAATTCCCTTTCCATCCTGTGAGCATGAAAATCATGTCTTTTAAAAAGATGCCTCGACTAATAGCCATGCTAGTTGGAGACTGAGGTATAACAGTTGAGGGATAACAAACAGATATCATTTTCTCTAAATCTAAACAGATATGTTGTGTATGTCAGGACATTTACATGACCATGCCCCAACTTAAATATCACATATAGTATATAACTCATTTGATTCCTAAAAATAAAACCCAAAACAAAGGTGTTATACAAAAAATGACTACTAACACCAGACCATTTGTTGTGCTTGCCTGTAGCTCACACCACAGTCTGTGGAGAGAGTGGGAGGCAGATTGAAAGAAGTATGACAGTACTGGAAAACTCTCGTATGGACTCTTTTTATTTTCTCCACCTCTCAGGTGGAGGGATTTCCTACTGTTGGAATTTTCATTTGTAACTTGTGCTAAACCATCCCAAGACAACTCTCCACAAACAATGTGTCAAAGCTACATTTGGTAACCCTCTCTAAGGGCTTTATTTTCTGCCAAAGGAAGGCAGAATTATAATTAAAATATACTGTTTTCATTGGAAAAACATACAGACACAGGATTGCGTAAATGCACATGAATGGATCACAACTCGAGTGATGTGCATCACGACAGCCAGGCTCCACTACGAGATGATGGGAAACTGCATCATCTCAACAGGTGCCCACGATACAAGATTTAGATATTTAGAATTCAAAAGTAAATAGGCATCACAAGAAGCAGAAACACACTCTAGGTTGGCAAGTTCTCCATCTCGTGTTCGAAGTCCTCCCTGATGCCCACTCAGATGGAGTGTCTCTGAGTCCTCCCCACACTAATTCTTCTGGAGCCTTTCTTAACACGAGTTTGCTGAGTGTCTTTTCCACAGATTTCTCACAGTGCTGGGACTGCTGGTTCCATACAGAGGTTCCATGAAGGCAGTCTAGTACTGCTGCCCAGCTTCTAGATTTATCATCGGCTTAAAGGCCAATGAATCAACAACCTCTGCCCCAAGCCAAGGCCACCAAACCTTACCAAGCAGAAATGCAGTGGAGTTGGCTTTTGGCTCCAAGAAATTGTTCAATAAACATGCTGAATTCGGCAAAAATGGCACCATCCGCCTAAGTAGAAAAGTATCTAAATCATCACACTAGGAAGAAGTCCAGGGTGTATAGAGACGGCAGTTTTTGGTGCATCGGTTTTCATGCAGACACATCAGAGACGTTCTTGCTATTAATATATTATTTGTTTGCTGGCTGTGCGAAGCATTTTCTATTCTTTTTCTCTTTAAGAGCACCAGAAACCAAATGGGAGACTGTAAATGTAATATGCAGAATTTTACACGGGAAGTACTCAATCTGTAGGGGAGAAGAGAAAGTCATAGAAAGAAGAGAAAAAGAGTAGTAGAAAGAATAAAAGAGTATGTGTGGGAGAAGATTGGCAAAATATTTAAAAACCTGCACTACACAATATCCCATCAGACTCCTGTAACTCAGGAAACTGAAATGGCAGGAACAAAGACTCTTAAAGAGGGCTCTGATCATTTTCAGGCTAAAAGCAGAGACATCTAATACATTATCAATTATGTGAAGTTTAAATATTTTCAGTGAGTGGCAAAAGTTGACACCTAGTTTATCTGTAATAGGGAATACTAAGCTTTAATTCAAAAATCTCTGTGGTATATTTTTTGAAAAACCAGCTCTCGCTCTGTCACCCAGGCTGAAGTGCATTGCAGTCTTCTGGGCTCAAGTGATCTTCCCATTTCAGCCTCCCAAGTAGCCGGGACTATAGTCACAAGCCATCATGCCCAGCAAATATTTTTAATTTTTGTAGAGATGAGGTCTCACTATGTTGCCCAGCTGGTCTCAAACTTCTAGGGTCAAGCAATTCTCCTGCCTCAGCATCCCAAAGTGCTGGGATTACACGTGTGAGCCACCATGTCTGGCCTCTGTGGGCATGTTTTATAGACTATCTTAAAACATGAAACATCATAATATTTATTATGCATAAGTGTGTTTTTCTGGAAGATGTTTATTGTGAGTAGCCTCCTTTTGTTCTAACCACCGATCACCCAGACAGGAACTGGATCCAGCCCTGATAGTTAAAGAGCTCTTCTCAAGATGCCCCATCCATTACGAGAGTCTGCGGGGTACACGGCCTTTGCGGCCCCACAAGCAAAGGAAAACCACAATGGTTACTCCACTTCCCAGCTACGATATCTCCATGGCATCGAGCATCAGAGTATTTGTAAAAAGCCCAATTAATCGTCTACAATCATTCCTGATATTTCATGTAAATACACTGGGTCTCTAAAACAAAGTAAATCCACACTTGGTTCAGATGGAGTTTTTTTCCTTCAAGAAATTATACCTCAGAGACACAAAAGTCAGTCCTGAAGCCCAGGAGAGGGGAGGCAAAATAAACGCAAGGCCAGCATTTCTCTGAGGGTGGTGGAGCGGAGTGTTACTAAACACACAGAGAACCTTATGGAGCTGAGGCCAAAGCATTTGACTTAGCGGTTTGCTTCTGGGGGACAATGTGACCGGAGGCCGCCGACGTGTATCTAAGCTCTCAGGTCAAAGGTCCGTATTGTGTCTTTGAAAGGCCTCACTCAAAGATCCTCTCAAAAACAAATCAACAAAGCCCATTGCCTACCGGCGTCACGCACACCACACTTGAGAGGCATGTACGGAAACAACTCTGGATACATGTGGAGAGAGAACTCGGCAGTTGGAGGAGGCCACGTAGCTCTTTTTCTCTTTTTCCTTGGCACTAAGAACTGTATTTCTCCCTGCTCCTGAACCCTCACTTCTTATCATACAAAATAACTTACCCCAGTGCCTAGCTCAGTGCCTGGCACTTCACAGATGGTCACCGATGGCTGCAGGATGTGTCCTTCAATGGAAGATGTGTCAGGGCAGAGCTCAAACCATATTGGTATAAAACTTTAGGCCACAAGCCACATCAGCCTGGCTGTGGCCCCATGACCCTACAGGAATCTACAACGAATAAGGACTGAGCACTCTTGCTGTGACCACATGGAGCTAAGCATTTTCCAGACTTCCTTGTCTTTCTGGGACATAGACTTCTACTAGGAAGCCCTTGGGAAGGACACTTGGAATAAAAAGAGATTTCTATGGGCTCTTGGTAAAGATGAGGAGTTGGATGGCAATGGACTGAGAGCCAGCTGGCTATTTTTTGGAGGTAACCTTTACCATCTCCTCCTTTCTACCAAATACCCAATTTGATTTACACTCTCCTGTCTCTGAATAAGCCAAGAAGCCCCAAAACGTTTCATGATATTAAATTAACTGCTCTAATTTCCCCGGGAAGCTCGAATTTCGGCAAACAATATGAGTGTTAAAATGATACCAGAGTCCATTTAGAAAGGAATCCTCAGATAGGCACTAAATGCAGATGCCCCGAGAGGAGTTTTGTGACAACCGTATTTTTATACTCTGAGAATATAAACAAGGTAGAAGGGAAAGCCAGTGTCAGTGAGCACTTAAAATCATCTCTACAAAAGGCAGACAGGGAGATAGCAACTCCTGTAAGAATTCCCATTAGTAAGCATAATATACTATTATCACAGTTCATCTCTTTCAATTACAATTGGAAATTTCATAATTGAAGCAGGATTAGAAATATTTTTGTGCTTCAGAAATTAAAGAAGCATATCTAAATCCTTTAAAAGGGTTAAAAACTGACTATAATTTTAAGAGCAATCTACCAATCTCCCAACAATAACCCAAAAAGAAAAGCAAGAAAGACAAAACTAAAGAAAGAAAAAGAAAAAAGAAAGAAACAGTTTAAAAATTCAGGATTTTGGCCAGGCTCGGTGGCTCAGCCTTGTAATCCCAGCACATTGGGAGGCCAAGGCGAATGGATTGTCTGAGCCTGTTGGTTCGGACCCAGCCCGGGCAACTTGGTGAGACCTCATCACTACAATAAATAAAAAATTAGCCGGGCATGGTAGCGCACGCCTGAAGTTCCGGCTACTTGGATGGCTGAGGTGGAAGGATCACCGGCACCCAGCAGATCAACGCTGGGGTGGACGTGAGTGTGCCACTGCACTCCAACCTGGGCAATGGAGTGAGACTCCAACCCCCCCCCCAAAAAATAATAATTCAGGATTTCAATGATGGTTTGAGTCCCCGTGAAGACAGAAAATCTTCTTGAAAACAAATCTCTAGAAACAGGATTTCAGTCTGGAAGACAAGTAGATTCCTCAACTAGTTATCTACATGAAAGGTCTGCACACCAGGACACATCCACCCAGGTGTTCTTTGTTCATCCAGATGTTCAGAGGACCCAGCATCCTGTCAGATGGATGGATAAACTTAGCCCGAGGACACTGTCACTCCAGTGGCCCCAAAACCCAGTATCAGAGTTCTGTTCTAGTACTGCAGGACTCCAGCTGCAGTCCTACTCCTGCTGAGTAAGAGAAGTAGCCAGAACTCAGCACACTTTGAAGTTAAACAGTTTGCTAATTTCCAAATAAAACTATCTGTACAAAGTGTGCAAAAGAAGTAGGGGACTTCCGCATGAAATTCATAAGAAAAGATTTACTAGAAACCCAAAGCAAGTCTATGGTCATGAAATCCAACAATTAATTACACCATAAGAGCAACGGACGACTGTTAGATGTTCATACTATATTAGGTACACAGGACGTAAACTATAGTATATGACAGCCTTTGGAAATATTTGGAGGAAGGGTATCACCTGTGGTTTTTACATTTTTTACATCTCACTTGTCTTTAAAGGTTTAAAATAATTCTAAAAACTAAACTAATTCAAATTTGTTATCGATGAAATGTACATGTTCATACACACATATTTGAGGTATTCTTTTTTTACAGCAAGGAGAAATAGAATGCTGCAGCTATTAAAAAAACAAAACAAAACCTGGGGAATCCCTGATTTCATGAAACACGGCAAAAGACAAAACACGAAGCAGCCTTGACATGCTATTTCTTTTCTTTCCATTAGCCAATTGTCCTTTATGCAGAAAATAAATCTCATAGTACTTCTGAAGGTTGCTTTTTTATGACAGTTTAACATTCAAAAAAATCATTATTGAAGAACAAATTATAGAAACATTTGTCTGTTGCTAGCTGGGGTCTTTGAAAAAAATAAAGCTCAAGTTTATTTTAACTGGAAAAAGGAAAAATGTTCAGAAGAAATGCATATACTTCATATAATTGGGTGCTGGTCACACTTTTTAGGCAAATCAAACACTTGATCTAAGCCACAATCTGCTAATGAATTGTCACTGCTTCTCATCATTAGAGAGCTACTATAATTCCACATTAAAACGACATCTCAAATGAGCAAAAAGAGGTGAATCTATCATTTTGCACATTTTGTACACTTGTCACCAGACCCGAGAATACACGCATATAGATATGTTTACTGATCCATGAATTATTTAAGTATCCACAAAGATCCCTGTCTACAGAACTGACAACTTCATGCCTATTTTTCCTGTACACACAGTTACATGTAATGCTGTATACATGTAAATACAAATATATATTATAAAACAGGCAAAGCAAATTGTTGACTTCTGACATTTAATGTGGTGTATCCAGTTATATTTACAGAGACATTTAGATAATTGATTGATCGCATTCCGAAGACTTCAACCAACCACTCCTACTTTGCAAAGGATAAAGTCTTGGCTAATGAAGCTCTCTGATCAGAATAGCCTGCTCAGAACTTTGTTGGAAATTGAACATGAGTCTATTTTAACAAGTGCTGCTACGCATACTTTGCCACATGGCCAGCGGAATACCTTTTATTTAGAATATATCATATTGCAGTCCAACAAATGCAACCTCCCAGCAGGAGAATAACTGCATCCACTCCAGTAGATGCTCCTGAAAGCAGGCTCTGCAGTTGTGCAAGCAGCAATGATGAATTAGCAACAAAGAGGCACGCCAGACCTCGGAGAATAAGGAGGTGTTTTACACATCGCTGCAAAATATCAATAACTCTACTTCCGTGTTTACATAGTTTCCTGTATGTTGGGAATTTGGCAAATGAATCTGTGCTGAAAAATGCAGGGACAAAATCCCTGCAAACCAATGTAGCATTAAGTTATGAGGAGAAAGTGGAGATTCCATTTAATCTGGGCAAGTTTAAATTTGAAACAAATTTCTGGCATTTGTAAAATAAATAAAAGAACGATAACAACAAAGCAAACAAAAAGCGAATGAAACTAAAATACCCCATATTTATGGTGAGACAGCGTCATTTGTTTTCCAGCAACTTCAAAAACAAGGGACCGAGGAAGTTTAGTTACTGTTTGCAAAATGTGCTGTCACCTTTTAAGGTCTGCCCCAAAGTCGTCTGTTTCCTGTGGTCAGCCTCCTGTTAGGACCAAAGGGTTTCATACCTAGGTGGACCAACTCCCCAAGGTTTGCCGGAGACTTGCCCTGCTTTAGCATTGAAATTCCCGTGTTCCATTCTGGGAAACAAATCAATCCCAGGAAATGCCTGTTATGTCCCTTGGGTTGACTCAGTTGGAAATAGATCTATTCTGGGCACATCAATCCCTCAGCCATGTCCCTAAACCTTAAGATGTCTGTTGAAGCCAGGCTCGGTGGCTCAGCCTATAATCCCGCGCCTTTGGGAGGCTGAGGTGAGTGGATTGCCTGAGACCACGGGTTCGAGACCTGCCTGGGCAGGCGAGACCTCATCTCTACAATAAATAAAAAAATGAGCTGGGTGTGGTAGCGCACGCCTGTAATTCTGGCTACTCGGAAGGCTGAGGCGGAAGGATCGCTGGAGCCCAGCAGGTCGAGGCTGTGGTGGCCAGGAGCGGCCACTGCACTCCAGTCTGGGCGACAGAATGAGACTCCAACTCAAAAAAGAAAAAAAAAAGGATGTCTGTTGACTCTCAAACTTGGCTTTCAGTAACGTTGGCTCTAACAGACTCCTCACTGCTTCGTCTGTAAAATGGGTTGTCCCTTTGCAAACACACCTACAATGAGGCTAGTGGCAACCCTGAACGTTCCCTGAAATGTTCTACCATGCATTGTCAACCTTTCTTGTTGGAAATTCAAATTTCTTTGTAAGAAGTAGCTGTGTTTTACTCGCCCGGCCTTGCTGATGTCATGAATACTCAGATGCTGGACAAATAAATGGCTGTCTCCATAGTGATTGGGGCAGGTTTGTGGTTTCCCTAGTTACACTCTTGAGCGATAACCATCTGTGGTTCCTCCCTGGCAGAGGTGGAGGAGGGAGGAAGGAGTGAGAGACTAGGAAGATGAAATGCGCTTTTGTTAACCGGCATGAAAAGTTATCTCCCACATCTGTTTTTTACTCCTTTTTCTAAATCACCCAGCACAAGCTGTAGTGAGGTAGTGAGAGTTTTTTCTTTCATCCCTACAGGGATTTCAGAAATTTTCCCACTGGACTCTAAAGATTAAACTATTCCAACCGTGTGAATATGGCCAATAAGCAAAACCAGAGCTCAGGTATTTCTTCCTTGATGCGAGATGGGTGCCCAGGTGAGATGCTAGTTTTCATTCAAAACAAGATTGCAAACATCCCATGCTGGGTAAAAGCCATGAGTCAACCCCTCCTGGGAATCTCTTTCTGACAGTGCATTGGGGCTGCGTCATCTCCTTAGGCAATGAGAGATCATTGTTTCCTTTTAAAAGAATCACACGGATCTCTCAGCTAGAAATTTAACTAAGACCTCCTTGAATTTATTCACATTTCCAACCCATACAGACTAACCCTTTGGAGGCACTCAATATTGGTTACCCATTTTTTGTAAAATGGAATACAAGGGCTTGCGTAATTTCTAGCTGTGTGAACTAAGTGATTCACATCCGTGCCTCCAGAGTCTCGGTTGTAAAATGGAGATAACAACATTTAGTCCAGAAGGAATTTTTAGTATTAAAGTAATGAAATATGTGCACTCTGAAAAAATATTTGTGGCACTGCTTAATTTTATTTGCTTTAAAACAAATAATATTGCACATAGGAATTCTTTTTAACATAATTGCTAAGGTCTCTTTCAGATCTGAAGTTATGTGACCTGAGATTGAGTTCTTATGAAACTTTTAAGAAAAAGTCCCTGTTCACCTAACTCAGACCTGTCTGTGATTTGAGCCTACTCCTTTATCCCTTCTTCTTCCATTTTAGACCAAAGAATCTATTATTTGAGATATTCAATACATTCTTTCTGGACTAGGGGCAGCAGTTCAGAATCACATGCTTTTTCTAATTTCCAGCTGCTATGAGACTGAAATATGAGAAGCCACCAAAAACCTACACCAGAGAAAATACAAATTTTTTCCTTACTGGGAAAATTATGCCAATATGTGCACATATTCATGATTCCCATAGGTGAGGACCACTAAGGAGAGAAATTACAAAATTTAACCTCATTTCTTGGTGACTGTTTCCAATTTATAACAAACCCAGTAATGTATTGAGCACCTAAAACAGTCAAATGCCACACCATCTGTGGTGCATAATTTCTTAATCTTAACATTCCAGGCTGGGCTTGGTGGCTCACACCTGGTAATCCCAGCACTTTGGGAGGCCGAGGGGGAGGGAGGTTACTTGAGGCCAAGAGTTCAAGACCAGCCTGAGCAACAAAGTAAGACTCTATTTCTACAAAAAATAATAAAATAAAAAATTAGCTGCAAGTGGTGATGCATGCCTATAGTCCCAGCTACTTGGGAGGCTGAACTGAGAAGACTGCTTGAGCCCAGAAGTTTGAGGTTATACTGAGCTATGATAGTGCCACTGCACTCTAGCCTGGGTGACAGAGTGAGACTCTACCTCAAAACACAAACTTAATATTCTGTAATCTGTAAAAAAACCTCCAGTGACTCCCTGTGGCTTACATTATAAATTATAGCAATAACAAATCACAACCACAATAATAAATGTACATAGCACTTATTCATCATTTACTAAGCATCAAGTACTGAACTGAGCATCTTGAATGCCGTATGTCAATTTGGTTTCACAACCATTCCTATTTTATAGAAAGGCAGACATTGAGAGCTACATCTCTAAACGTGACTTTGAACCCAGGTCTGTCCATGCTCATAATGACTACAAGAGATGCTGCCTCTCTGGAAATGGCCCAGACTCCCTAGCATAGAACAACTCTACCCACTCCACTCAATATGTGAACGTGCCAAGTACTTTTCCGTTTTCATGCCTTAATTATGCTGGTTCTGGCCCTGGCCTCCATTTGGGGAACCCCTTCCCATCCGCCAAGACCCTCCATGAGCTCTTCCTATACACACTCAGGCAAAATGAGCTGCTCCCTCTAAGCTCTCATGACCCTTGGGTGGTCCCTTCATTCAAGCACTTACTTCACAGCAGTAGGACTAGTTGTGAACACAGGAGCAAACTGAGGTTCAGAGAGATTAGGCAGCATCATCGGGGAGCTCAGCTAATACATGGAAGAGTCAAGTTCAAACCTGCCTTTCCAATCCAGGAGCCTCAGGTCTCCCTCATCATGCTATTCCACCTCTCTAACCTTCAAACTACAAAGACAGGGAATCCATCATACAACAGTGTGGACGTAACTCAAGTTATTGCAGGCAGGTGAGAAAAGTCAGGGCTTTTGGTATTTGTCACTGGAACTCAGTTGCTTTCATTGGCCTGCAAGCTTTCTTACCCAGAAGATGGTGGAGGGGGACCACCTCAACAGTGTTTCCCCACTGCCTACCGTGTGTCTCCCAGTTAGATTCCCCAGGAGTCTCAATCTATTTGATTCCTAGGATTGCTGGAGGCAGTAGCTGATCTTAGCTCCTATTGCTAAGGATCATGGGTTGGTGCCTGCACCTTGAGACGATGCCCCTATTCCAGGTCACCTATTGGAATCCAATGGGTGGACTTCTAACCAGGCTGGGACAGCCCTGTACTTTCTTGAGCTGAGGCAGGACACAATCTCCCTTCAAGCTCCAGGGTCTCTTTGCTCCAGGCAAAAGTTGTAAATTACACAGCTTTTATTCTGTCTTTCTGGGGTGTGGCCTTCCCCAGTGATGATACAGGCTTGTCTTCCAGAAATGAACAAGCCACAGGGCGCTAAAACGATTGGGTGGCACGAACCAGGTTGTGTAGTTGGGTGTTCGACGCGAGTGGCCATTAGTGAGGCATCACTCAGATATTTTTGTGGCAGAAAAAGCCAATTAAAAGGTGTCTTTAGTAAGTTTAGTGTAAGGGGGATACCAAGGCCCTTGTAATTAACTGCTGAGAAAAGGGCCATCAGACCTTAGCATAATGGGCTGTGCTGATAACTACATTCAATCCAGCTGATGCACAGAATCAAAATCCTCTAGGATTTCCTTTTTCTTCCTTTTCTTGACTGTTACTTTTAAGGAATAACAAATGCCCAGACCTGTCACCAACAGGACAGTAGGTGCAACATCTGTCTTGCACACCCTGGACCTGCCGCACGGTGCCTGGCACATAGGAGGTGTTGGTACAAAATCCTATGGGGTCACATGAGATGGCACTCTATATCCACTGGGACAGCAATTATTTAAAAGACGGGGAAACAACAAGTGCTTGGAGAAATTGGAACACTCCTGCATTGCTGGAGGTAATGTAAAATTGTGCAGCTGTTGTGGAAAATAGTTTGGTGGTTCCCCAAAAAGTTAAACATAGAATTACCATATGACTCAGCAATTCCATCCCTAGGGATATAGCCAGAAGAATTAAAAACAGGTGTTCAAACAAAAACTTGCACACAAATGTTCACAGCAGCACTATTCACAAAAGCCCACAGGCAGAAACATCTCAAATTCCCATCAGCGAATGAATGGATAGACAAATTGTGGTATATACAGGAATATTATGCAGCCATTAAAAAGAAACGAGGTACTGAAACATGTTACAACATGGATGAACCTTGAAAACATTGTATACTAAATGAAAGAAACCAGGCATAAAAGGACACATATTGTGTGATTTCATTAACCTAAAATGTCTAGAACAGGTAAATCTATAGAAACAGAAAGCAGATTAGTAATTGCCAAGGAGAGAATGAGGAAGGACTGCTTAATGGGCATAGGGTTTCCTTTTGGCGTGATGAAAATTTTTTAAGAGCTAGATAAAAGTGACGGTTGCATAACACTGAATGTACTACGAGTTGTTGGATTGTACACTTTAAAATGGTTAATTCTGGCTGGGCATGGTGGCTCATGCCTGTAATCCCAGTGCTTCAGGAAGCTGAGGTGGGAGGACTGCTTGAGCCCAGGAGTTCGACACCAGCCTGGGCAACATAGCAAAACCTCATCTCTACAGAAAAAAAAAATTAGCCAGGCATGGTGGTACACACCTGTAGTCCCAGCTACTCAAGAGGCTGAAGTGGAAGAATCACCTGAGCCCAGGAGGTTGAGACTGCAGTAAGCTATAACTACATCACTATACTCCAACCTGAGCCCCCAACTCAAAAAAAAAAAAAAGAAAAAGATTTTTTAAAAGTCTTTTACCTCAGGGGAAAAAAAAGGAGTTTACTCTTTCTGTAGAAGGGAAGAGCTTCACCAGAACATCTCCTTTCCAAGGTAATTTCCCTGCCATGATGTCACAGTGAAAGTCCGGGAAGTTTAGGGTCAGATCTTAAGACTGTGCATGATGAGACAGCAAGCCCAATTCTGCCTGGGCATGAAAAGAAACACCTTGGCATTTGAAGAGCAATGAGATGGAGGAGAGAAACATGGGGGGAATTTAATCCACCTACTTTGGAGGGTTATGTGTAGCCAATTTTAAAACTCTGCTAGTTTGCTTTGGGGATACCACCAGTCAACACTCAGGAAAAAGAATAATGTCGATTTAGGCAAAGAGAATGGGGATGATAAACTTGATGGAAAGGGAAAAATCACCTGCTGGACTCTGGAGTCAAAAGTAAAATATGGCAGAATTAGCCACTCTTTTACATCTCTCTTGCCACTCTGCATCGGTAGAGGGCAAAGATAACACAATAGCTTATATCTGCATTTCAGAAGCTGAGTTCCTCGTTCTCTTCTTGCTTTTTCTCAGATGGGTTTCTCTCTGAGAAGCCTAGAAAGGAGGTCAGGCTTTGGAAGTACCTTTAACTGGGACTCACTCTCTGCCTAGGCTTGAGGTCTGGATGGTCTTGGGGAAGAGACGTGTGCAGGGCCTGGTGAGGATGGTACATCATTTCCCCAGTATGGTCTCCAAATTCTCAAGGCATCCTGCATAGCAGCCACACTGGTCCCACTGAGCTAAGAAAATCCAAAACCGCTGGACCGAAGGAAGAGGTCAGCAAAACATTGAGGAGAAAGGGTTGGAAGGCAGATGGGCCCCACCAAGGGCCAATTCTACCCTCACCCTTCCATGTCCAAAGCTTTCCATTGTGCTACTTCTATTTAATTAGCTACATCGAATCCGAAGGAGGTTTCTAATTCCCTCCCTGAAATAAGGGAAATAAGGACACTGCTCACACTTCAGACCTGAGGGTAAGAGGCACTGCTCTGGAAAAAGAAAGAAAAAGAGTGACCTTCTTTCTTCCTTTTCCTTCTTCCTTCCTTTTTTTTTTTTGAGTTGAGTCTCTGGAGAAAGAAAGAAAAAGAGTGATTTTCTTTCTTCTCTCCCTCTCTTTTCCCTCTCTCCTTCTCTCTCTCTTCTCCCCCCGCCCCATGCGTGCATGCTCTCTCTCTCCTTCCCTCCCTCCCTCCTTCCCTCCCTTCCTTCCTTCCCTTTTTGTGCCCAGGATGAAATACAGTGGCGCAGTCTTGGCTCACTGCAACCTTGACTTGCTGGGCTCAGGTGATCCTTCCACCTCAGCCTCCTGAGTAGCTGGGACTACAGGCATGCACCATCACGTCCTGCTAATTTTTTGATTTTTTGTAGAGACGAGGTCTCACTATGTTGCCCAGGCTAGTCTCAAATTCCTGGGCTTAAGCGATTCTTCTACCTCAGTCTCCCAAAGTGCTGAGGTTACAGGTGTGAGCCACCCTGTCTGGCAATTTTCTTTTTCTCCTTTGCCAGCAGTAGAGACAGTGCTATGATGGTATGGTTTCTTGGTAAAAATAAAAATAGTTTGCTCAAGAATCAGATGACAAGGCTCTTTGACATTGTTGGGTTGTGGTCTAAGACAAAGCCACAACACAGGTGATTTCTATGGGCCCCTGCAGTGCTGGCATTCAGGGCTGATAGGTTTAATCTAGTCCCCAAGTCCACACATGAGGATTTTTTCATTTTGTTGTTACAGGTACTGTCTGAGGAGTCAGATTTTATTTATTTTTATTTATTTTTTGAGGTGAGTGGATTGCCTGAGCCTGCGGGTTTGAGACCCGCCTGGGCAACTCGGCGAGACTGCATCTCTACAATAATAATAATAATAATAATAATAATAATAATAAAAATCAGCCGGGCATGGTAGTACACGCCTGTAGTTTCAGCTACTTGGAAGGCTGAGGCGGAAGGATCGCTGGAGCCCAGCAGGTCGAGGCTGCGGTGGCCAGGAGCGGCCACTGCACTCCAGTCTGGGCGACAGAGTAAGATTCCAACTCAAAAAAAAAAAAAAGATTTTATTTTCAATGCCGTATCTTGGGAATGAAAATGTAAGTTTCCTCCTGTTTGGAACAGTTAAGAAGAGGATTCTCCAGGGGGTGAGAGTTCCGAAGAGTAGGTTGGAAAAAAATTCAAGTATGAGGCTGGGTGGCTTGGCTCATGCCTGGAGTCCCAGCACTTTTGGGAGGTCGAGGTGGAAGGATTGCTTGAGTCTAGGAGTTCAACATAGTGAGAACTTGTCTCTACAAAATATAAAATAAAAAATAAAAAAATTAGCTGGGCATAGTGGCATGCACCCGTCATCCCAGCTACTTGAAAAACTGAGGCCAGAGGATCACTTGAGCCCAGGAGTTTGAGGCTGCGGTGAGCTGTGATTGTGTCACTGCACTTCAGCCTAGGTGACAGAGTGAGACCTTGACTCAGGAAAAAAAAAATCCCAGTATGAACGGATGTGGTAGTAACTTCTGCCAAACAGCTCTATGGAAAACCACCAAACTCAGAATCCCCAACAGGGCCTATAGGTAGAGATTCCCATAGGAATTCTTAGGTAGGAAAAGACCAGCTCTTGAGCTGCCGTATGCGCAGGGGTTAGACACAAGTTGTCAGGCTCTTTCCTTGAGATATCTCCTCTTTCTGCTCAGAGCTCTTGTGTCTTGGAAACAGCACATTTCTCCCTCCCATTAGTCACAGAGACAACTTTTAAAGAGCATTCGATAGTTGTTCCGGCATTCAATAATGTTTTCGCTTTTAGAAAGCTAAGGTTGAACTCCTACATCCAACGGGAGACTGGAAAAATGAAGTTCTAGAAGTGGAGAACACAGTCTCTGCAGGCATAGGGGGAGAATGCCATTCCCTGAGTGCCCCCAAGTTGGGTGGTTCACCGAGCAGTTCCGGGAGATGCAAGGCCTTCTAGGTCTTTCCTCAAGACTCACCACTAAGGTACATTAGGACCCATCCCTGCCTCCTCCAGAATGATCTTTGTACTTAAACTTCTCTTTCTGGTAAGTTCATTCTACTTTTATACGTCAGTTAAAGGCTAGTTCCCTCACAAGAGTTGGTTTGGGAAAAGCAAGATATGCACTTTCAAGCAGGATCTGGGGAAAACATCCTTATTTCCAGATCAAAGGTGCTATTTTCTCAACCATCTGAACCCTGCTTTCATGGTGTCCTGGCCTTTGTCCATCAGCTCCCCTGAAGCTGCCTCCCTCACTGGGCACCAGCAGCTTTCTGAGCTCCCTCAGCTGCTCCTGGCCTTCGGAAGCCTGTCCCTGATGAATACAAGCAGATGAACTGTATTGCCTTATACGTTAAACCCCCTCATTCTGTTCTTCTCCTTTAAAAGTCCCAAGTTCATCGTCCAAGGTTTCGATTTTCCACCCTAGGTGGCTCACATGCATTCCCACATCCTGGGACTTCTCTCAGTGTATCTCCATCCCCAGTACGCATGGATCCTGAGGCCCCCGGCCAGGCTGGGTGCAGGGGGTGCAAGATTCAAACATGAAATGGGGAAGGGGGTGGCTGTGGCCAAGGGCCTTCTCTAACAGAGAGGGAATGAGACGTGGGGAGGGGAGGACCCAACAGTTCTGCCACATGAGTGATCCCATCTCCAGGGCTTCAAAGCGGAAAAGTTTGAACCCTGATCAGAGGAAAGGGTCGGATACTCAGAGCTAGTGTTTCCTCTGCCTGTGATGGATGGCCACTTTGGAAAGATTTCCCATCCTGACTTTTCCTTGGGTCAGCATCGCGGCGGAAGCTGGGGGTGGAGGGACAGGGTCTCTCTTGGTCATGAAGTTCTATCCTAGCCCCTCCAAGATGAGAGTGGCACCAGAATTGTCTCTGTACAAAAGGTTTGCATTAACTGTAATGAAGTAAATGACAAAATCAATAAAGCAGGAATTGCGCGGCTGTCATAAAGATGATGTAAATCCAGGGTTCACGATGGTTATGAAGCTATTTAGAATTGTAATTAAAACCAGCACCATTTTTTTCAAGATAAAAGCCCCTTTGACAACCATAAATGCAAGCTACAGGAAATTTTCAACAAATATATTCAAAATTAATGTATGGCACGAGGATGGCATAAATTAACGGAGGATAATCTATAAGCCTGGGCTTCGGAATGTAAGAGCACTGAGTAAAGAGATTTCGATTTCACGTTTGGTTTTCAAGCAATGTGGTTTTCAATTTTAATCAAGTTAAAGCTTGACAGAGCACTTAGAGACTGAGTAAATGGCATATTTCTGACAACTACTTTTCAATAAAACTAAAAATGCTGTCTTTGTATTTGCCCAACTTGAGAGCTGACGGCATTTGCTATTCTATGCATCCCACATATTCCAGAAAAGAATTCACTCTGTGTACGTGCGTGCGTGCGTGTGTGTGTGTTGTGTGTGTGTGTGTGTATGTGTGTGTGTGTGTGTGTAGGAGAATAGGAAAGTGACCTTTTTGTTTTATATGGGAGTGGGAATAGGATAAGGTGGGGAGGCAGGGGGTGGGCTGTCTGAGGCTTCCAGTCCTAAGAAGTTATCTTCCTCGGTCTTATTTTTCTGACCCTGATTATAAACCATAACACTGATATTTCTTGGGAAACATCCACCTACCTACTTATCTTCCTCCCTACCTATCCTCCCACCTAAAATCAGAACATCACTGCTTGCCCTTAGGTCATTAACAAAATCACCTACCATGAACTTCACCTCTACTGGAGGAGATTCCAGCCCTCTGGTGATTACAGCTGCAGGGTTGTAGGATGTTAGTGTTGCAAGTGACCTTAGAGATCATCAGATGCAGGCTCACAATTTTCAAAAGAAGAGGAAAGTGAGGATTAAAGAAAAGAATGACTTTGAATCCTAAGATAGCATGTGGCAGAGAAGTCAGGACTTGATTGCTACCCCTTTCAGTCACACTGTTTGGGGACAGAAGAGTGACATATGATACACCAGTGAAAAAACTAAGAAATTATATTAAGTCCGAAATGCCTCTGGAATTCAGGAATGCTTGATTCTTCAATGTGGTGAGGAGGGATGGCCTAACATGTAAGAACCGAGGGTGTCTTTGGGATTTAGAAGTGTATGAGGGGGGGACCTGAAAAACCCAAAATTATCTCTTTGTTTTTGGAGGGTGGGCCCCATGTAGTACAGGTTTCCCTCACTAGGTAAGTGTTCTAGGAACCCACTGGCATCAGTGTACCAGCTAGCATTGTTCTGAGAGGCAGTGTTCAGTTTCAATTACAATTTTTTTTGGAGATTACTTTAGAGCGGTTGCCCATTTCATGATGGATGATTTACAAGCGCACTTGCCCACACCATGCTGAATGCTCAGCGGTTTTTAATTGAAAACGGCATGCCCTTCACACCCCACCCTCCCTATTTACCCGATCTTGCCCCAAGTGACTTTTTTTTGTTTCCCCAGATGAAAAAAGTCCTCAAAGGAAAATGTTTTGCCAATGTTGGAAGAAGTGAAACAAAAAACCACAGAAGCCCTAAAAGGCATCAAAACTGACAAATTCAAAACTATTTTGAGGAGTGTGTAAAAGCATCTCGATAGGTGCACTGCATTAAATGGAGAGTAGTTTGAAGGTGACTAAAGTTTAAACATGTAAGAATAAATACACAATTTTTATAAATAAGTTCTGGGTTTTTTTGGGACAGTCACTTCTGGCATTCATCATGTTTTTTATTTTCTGTGTCTTGTTGAGGGTGTGGTTTGCTGACTGGGGAGAAACTGCCCTTCCTAGCTAATTCCTTTAGACTGTATATTCCTTGTCAGAAAATTGACCTGTTATATACAAACCAACCAATCCTGAGTCTATATCCTAAATGCCAGTTTTATCTAACTCTTACACACCAAGTCAATATTTACTCTGCCCCAAATCAACCCAGGGCCAGGTACCAGACAATAAATAACAGCATCTATGCCCCAAGACTTGAAGGAATTATTCAAACTAGCTGGTCCTAGGCTGTGTCCCTGTCCTGCCTTGTCTTTCCTATGGAAAGCCCAATAAAGTCTGGGACCTAGGCCTTCCCCTAGCTTCTGCTTCTGCCTTCTGACTGAACCTGGCATTTTTCTCTGTGGCTCTGCATGGTGTGCTGTGCCTCTAACTTCTAGGGTACCTGTGATAACAGTAAGCTTTTTGCTAATGACATTGACCTCTCGATGTCATCCTTTAATCATCTTAATAAATTATGACCTTGGCCGAGTGCAGCACTCTAGGATGCAAAGGTGGGAAGACTGTTTGAGCCTAGGAGTTCAGGACTAATCTGGGCAACATAGCAAAACCAATTTTTGTCTCTACAAAAATTTTTAAATATAGCTGGGCATGGTCACGTGTGCCTACAGTCCCAGCTACTCAGGAGGCCTAGGTGGGAAGATTGCTTGAGCACAGGAGGTCAAGGCCATGGTGAGCCATTACTGTGCCACTGCACTCCAACCTGGGCAATGGAGTGAGACTCCAACTCAAAAGAAAAAAAACTCTGAACACTGGTCAAGGGGACCCAGGTTGTAGTCACATCTCCTGCCAACTGTCTAAATGATTGTGGTCAAGTTTAATCTCCACATTTTAAGAAGGAGAACTTTAGACTGTATGGTTTATTTCTTAAAGCCTTTTCTAAGCTTGGTAAATCTGTGATTCTCAGTAGAAAAACCTAAACTCCAAGTCTTCAATTCAATAGGCACTGAGACTGTCTGCAGTGGAGGAGCTACACGCCAGCCAAACCATTTATTATAAAAGCACATCTCATACCTACCTTGGTAGTAAAATGGGCAAAGAAAGGAAATAATTTCAGGAAATCTAATTGCATTAAAGAGCAGATTCCAGAAAAGGGTCCTGGCTTGATAGTCTACGAAGAAGACACATCTTCTGTGACAATGAACAATTCACCAGAGAATATTTGCACATTCATCTACAACTCATTTGCATCAGTTGATAGCAGGTTCCCCAAACTGCACAGGGACCACCTTAACTGCTGGCAAGGTGCAAGTGCTTTGAAGCAATTTCACAACAGACCCAAATGGAAGTTCAGTGCCAGCCCTTGCTTTAAGATGGCTCAAGACATGTAAAGAGGGCCTGAGAAGGGTTGATTCAAACAGTTCAAACTCCAAGGCACACAATGAGGAAGCCCCTCAAAATTCAAAGCAAGAACCCTAGCTTGGGAGCCTTAGTATTTCTGTGTGCAGGGCAGGGGCAGAGAGGACCCCCTTTTAACATCAGCAGCTGGTTAATGACACCAAGAGTGTCACTTAATGGGGCCATGGGGGATGTTACTACAAGATACCAGCCTTCTCTTTAGAGAGAGAAGAAAACAGAACCATTTCTGAAGCAGAGCTATAGTTGACAATCTTAGCTCTGTGGTCTATTTATTTTTCATGTAGCTGGAAAACACACCTGGGGATGACACAGGGTCAAAGGGATCCCTTGGGATGTTTAAAATAAGGTATAGGCAGCAAAAAGCAGATTAAAGGGAACGGGGGCAGGGACATTCTGCTTAAGGAACTTTTAAGAAAACTGCTTTGGTTTCAATTCCTGTGAAATGTCTTAAAACTTGAGTACAGAAAATTCCAGAAAATGATGACAGTTAATTGACATTTTACTGCATGGTGGTGTCCTTTTACTCTTATTGCTTGGGGATGAGTTACCATCACTCAGCCACGCCCCACTCCCTCTCCATTTTTCTGTTCTAGAACTGCCAGAGATAACCTAAGAGAAAGTTGGGTTTCCTCTTCTTTATTGTCTGGCTTATGTAACCGTGTGGGCTGGGACCAAAGGAGACAAGTGCCACATGCAAGACACCTATACTACAAACCCGGAAGTATTCATGGACCCAAATCAAATGCAGTCTATTCACAACTACCCAAGGTTTGACTTGCCTGATGACTAAGGACTCAGTATGTATAGTTTTCCAATGAATCCATTTTTTTCAGTGACCTCGTGGATCCAGGAGCACACTTTGAACTTGGGTGTGGAACATTGTTTTAGAGAAAAGCAAGCAAACATTTACGGCTTTGTGCGTTGAATATGCTTAAGTAGACAAAAGTGATATCCAGCCAGTGATCTAATTGACATTTCACTTGGGCAAGAGAACTGGGGACGGCCCAACGGCAGGTAAATTCATTTTCCAAAGGTCACGGGGTTGGCTGCTGGTGAACGATATCTCAGGGCTAGTCAAGGCCACAGTCAGAGATGCCCGTGGAATACCAATAATTCCCCTCATTTGAAACTGGCAGCCACAACCGTGAGCCAATACGGTTGTACTTATGCAAATGGTAATGATCACAGTTTCCAGTTATGGAGGGTCAGCTGTGGTCAAGACAGAGGCAGCATGGGGCACGGCTGGCACAGAGTCGAGTTCTTGCTGGGGAAGAGTACTCTGGCATCTGACGCCAGGGAATCAAGTGAAATGGAGCGCTCCCATTCTTTGGGCTGAGATCAGATGGATTTCTTTAACTCACACAATTTTTTTAATACACAAATATATGCACATGATAAAACAAAGTTCAGAGGAATCAAAGAGAACAGAGTGAAAAACAACACCCTTCTCACCCATCCTCCCAGTTCTGAAGTTTGCTTTCCCAGAAGCAACTGTTGCTAGAATTTCCTATGAATCTGTCTGTAAATGTTTCACATACAGGAAAGCATATGTGAACAAATATAAGTACATTGCTTTAAAAATATAAAACTTGGCGAGACCTCATCTCTACAATAAATAAGAAAAAAAATTAGCCGGGCGTGGTAACACGTGCCTGTAGTTCCAGCTACTTGGAAGGCTGAGGAGGAAGGATCGCCGGAGCCCAGGAGGTCAAGGCTGCGGCTGGGAGCGGCCACTGCACTCCAGTCTGGGCGACAGAGTGAGACTCCAACTCAAAAAAAAAAAAGTAACAAAGTGTACAGACCACTCTGCACCTTGTTTTCTCACATATTCGTTCTGGATGCTATTTTGTATCATATATAAAGATCAGCCTCCCTCCACTGAACTACCCCATAATAGTCCAGTGAATGACCACCCCAGGGTTCACTTAACTAGGGTCCTGAGGATAGGCATGTACGTGGCTCCCAAGATATTTTTTCTACAAATGACACTTATACACCTTTAGGGTCTCAAATGAGCCTATGTTTTAAGTAAATTTACAAAAGTTAAAATGACAGATTGAAGAGTATGTATATTTTCAATTTTTTTTTTTTAAAGAGACAAGATCTACTCTGTCACACACGTAGAAGTTCAGTGGCACAATCTTGGCTCCTGCAGCTTTGAACTCTGGGTTTAAGTGATGCTCCTGCTTCAGACTCCCAAGTAGCTGGGACTACAGGCTTATACCACTACGCCCAGCTAATTTCACACCCAGCTTATTTTTTTATTTTTATTTTTGTAGAAACGGTGTCTCACTACGTTGCCCAGGCTGGTTTCAAATTCCTGGCTTAAAGGGATCCTCCTGCCTCAGTCTTGCAAAGTGCTAGGCTTACAGTGTGCCCAGCCTATTTTCAATTTTGGTAGCTGTTGCCAGATTGTCTGTTAAAGGGGTTATACCAATTGACATTCCCACCATTGGTGTAAAAGGCTGCCCTACAACCTTGCCAATTCAGTGTCCTGTAAATTCTTACCAAGAACTCAAGAGAAGAAATCTCTCTAATCACATCGAACTTCGTGGGCAGAAGATGGATACACTGTCTGGAATCAAGACAGTTATAGCCAATATATATTGATGAAGGATTTCTTTCTTAACTTACCTTAGCTTTCTAAAACAATGAGACAGTGAACAGATTTTTTTCCCTATTCTGGTATTTGCAGTCGTTGTTGTTAAATAATGTATGTTCACTGTAGAAATATTAGAAAACAGATAAAGTAAAAAAAAATCACTCTTACGTATTTCCCCAAAAGAAATGAAAACGTATGTCCACATAAAGACTACATAACTGACTGTTTATAGCAACTGTGTTCATACAACCAAAAATTAGAACAACCCAAATGCCTGTCAACAGGGGAATGGATAAACACATCAGAGTGTATACAAGGGGGGAACCCCTCAAAAAACAGAATTGTTTTTTGGAGAGCAGGTGCCTTGTAGTCCAGGCTTTCCCTGCCAGGTAAGTGTTCTAGGAACCCATTGGCATCAGTGTACCAGCTAGTGTTGTTGTGAGAGGCTGCTGCATTTGTTTGGCTTCAGTGGATTTTTTTTGGAGATTCTTTCAACACATTTGCCCATTTCACGATGGGTGATTTACAAGTGCACCTGCCCACACTGCACTGAGTGTTTAGCAGTTCTTGACCAAAAACAGCATGACCCCCATACCCCAACTCCCTATTCACCTGATCTTGCCCAAGCAACTTTTTTTGTTTCCTTGGATGAAAAAAGTCCACAAGGGGAAATGTTCTGCCAATGTGGAAGAAGTGAAACAAAAAATGGCAGAAGCACTAAAAGGCATCAAAATCGATGAGTTCAAAAACTGTTTTGAGCAATGAAAAAAGCATCTCGATAGGTGTATTGCATCAAGCGAGGAGTACTTTGAAGGTGACTGAAGTTTAAACATGTAAGAACAAATACACAATTTTAAATAAGTAAACTCTGTTTTTTGGGGTCCCCCTTATATAGATACATAGAATACAGTAGTAAAAAAGAACAAATTGTATTGACAAACAATACAATATACAATGAAATTCAAAACATTACACGGAATAAAAGGAGTTACACAGGCAATGCCTTATTTAATTCCATTCACATGAAACAGTTCTACAGGCAGAACTATAGTGACAGAAAGCAGACTGGTGGTTGCCAGGGTCCATGCGTGGGAGAGAGAATGTATTGTGTGGAGGTGGGAAGGACATGCTGGTGATTACACGGCTTTTCACTTGTCAAAATAAATAGAACTGTATAGATGAAATGGATGTATTTGTTAGGTAGATTAAACCTTAATAAAGCTGATTTTTAAAAAAATCTCCTAAATTTATATCATTTACAGTTAACCATTGCTGGCATTTTGTTTGTATCTTTCACACTTTTCCCCCAAGCAAATATATACCTAAATAAAACTATATTCAAACTTTTAAATGCCCATTTCATTTTTTAAAATTAAATGGGTGCACACAGTTAGGCAATTTGTTTTTTTTTTTTAAATTAGCAACATATTGGTTAGATTCTTTAGTGACTCAATTCCTTATCTCAAACTGATTTCTCTTCCTTACAGACACAATAGTCAGTTTCACCTCCCCACCCACCCAAGCAGTAGGTGAAAAATCCTCCTGGGTGTAACCAAGTGTGAGGAAGCTATGTGTGTCCTCACATCTCTTTTTTAGAGGCCTCTTTCCTTCTCCCTACAAGATACATGGATGAAACTGGCCTGGGACAGATGGCAGCGGCTCACAGGCCAGCCAGGGTCATGTTTCCAGAGAGGAGGTGGAGTCAACACTGGCTGGAAGCCTGCAGACTTGTCCTCCACTGGGAGGGCGTTCACAGGGAGAAACCCAAAAAGGCTCCAAAGAAAACCATAGTTCCTCCACCCTCCACTGTTCTGAGGAAACAAAAGCCTCCAAGTAGCTGAAAGGAGGCTTTGTTCTCTGGCTTTGCTCCCCGTTCTCCCATCCATTGTGAGGATCTGGGCCTCTTCTGTTGACAACATTCAAGGGATTGACAAATTAAGAGCAATACAGGCTCAGGGCTTAGGCACAAAGGAGTCAGTGTGAGCCACCACCATGCCTCTCTCCTCCCTGATCCTGGGCAGATGCCAGACAGCACACAGGGTAAATCCAACACAGACAACAGACACTTGTCCAGCATGTGCGGATATTTCCCTCCTTTTTATCCTCCAGACCTCTTCACTCTCATTTTAATTCTGGATTGATTTCCCCCTATTGTTTGAAGAATTGTTAACAGTTTGAGTCAGATTAATGTAGGTTCATATTTCGGCTCTGCTGTGTGACCTTGGACAAATTACCTAATCTTGCTGAGTCCAAGTCTCTTTTTCCTTAAAAGAAGGAAGGATAATCCCACCAACCCCCATTGGGTTGGTAACAGTTAAATGAGACAGTAATAATTACCATTTGAAGTGCTTTCTGTGTGTCAGTGCTAACTCCTTTATAAACATTATCTACCATTAGTCTCCGTGAAGAAGCCATATTTAGAGAAATTAGCAACTAGCTCAAGTCCAGTGGGGAGGCTAAGACTCAAACCCAGATCTTCCCTCATTTCAACGCCAAGTCCTTCTCCAGCATGCCAGAGGTCCTCAAAAGTTATAGAATCAGCCAAGAAGCAGCTTAAACATGCAGATTCCTGGGCCTTGACCAGAAATTAGGATTTACTCTGTAGTTCACAGGGCTCAGAGACCTGCATTTTTTTTTTTTTTGAGTTGGGGTCTCACTCTGTCACCTAGACTGAAGTACAGTGGCACAATCATGGCTCACTGCAGTCTCCCTTGAACTCCTGGACTCAAGCAATCCTCCTTCCTCAGCCTCCCTCATAGCTAGGACTGTAGGTACATGCCACCATGCCCAGCTAATTTTTGTATTTATTTACTTTTTTGGTAGAGATGGGGTCTCACTATATTGCCCATGTTGATCTCAAACTCCTGGGCTCAAGTGATCCTCCTACCTCGACCTCTCAAAGTGCTGGGATTATAGGAATGGGTCACTGTGCCTGGCCCTAGAACCTGCATTCTTAATTAGGTTCAGGAGCATCTGGGGCAGATGGTTTTCAAACCACATTTTAGAAACATTGTATGTGGCTATAATGAAACCATGCAATCATTACTTTATAATTATTACTTTAAAAAACAAATGGAAAAAAAAATTCTAGGGAAGGCCAGGGATTAAGGAAGGAAGGGAACTCCAGGAGTTGGGAGTCGTTGACTCTGCCTGGTTCTCAAAGAACAGGCAATCCATGACAAAGTCACAGTGATGCTGGCGACAGGGGAGACACACAGAAGACGTGCATATATTGGGTGAACAATCCATCTAAATAAATAATGACAAATCGAGCTAAAGAATGTGTTGGTCCCTTGGAGGCTCTGGGACACTTCTGGGAAAACGACCGGTGGCGTGTGACTTTGAGGAAGGAGGGCAAAGTCACCCACCTCAGGAACGAGCCAGGGCCATGCCCTCGTACAGTTAATTCCCCAGTTTCTGGCAGAGAAAGTTAGTCTCCACCCTTAAAACTCCATGGGACACAGGAGAAAGGGAACTTCAAGTTCAAAGGCAGTACTCTGCTTATTGCAATAGCAATGATCCATGTGAACTGGTTTCAGGAGAATCTGCTCCCAAATTGGTCCTTTCCCAGTCTTCTTGGTTTCCACCATTAGAGTTACTTTTGCAAGGCCTTTGAAGGCAGGTGGGTGCTAACTGGTTTAAGGAATTATGCCATTGTGACTTATATTATAAGTCAATATATTAGCAAGAATTATATTTTTTCTTTTCTTTCCTTTCCTTTCCCTTCCTTCCTTCCTTCCTTTCTTCCTTCCTTCTTTCCTTCCTTCCTTCCTTCCTTTCTTTCGAGAGCCAGGGTCTTTGTCTCCTAGGCTGGAGTGCAGTGCCACAATCATGCCTTACTGCAGCCTCAACCACCTAGGCTCAGGCGATCCTTCTGTTTCAGTCTCCTGAGTAGCTGGTACCACAGGAACGCACCACTATGCCTGGCTACTTTTTTGGATTTTTTTTAAAAATAGAGATGAGGTCTTGCTATGTTGCCCAGGCTGATCTTGAACTCTTGAGCTCAAGCAATTCTCCTGCCTCGACTTTCCAAAGCCAAGGATCAGAATTTTAACACCTGAGGCTGCAGGACGTATCACCAGAAGCTTCCATTCACTCCTGCTGCCTGCAGCAGGCTCACCCAGGGAGTGGGAGATTACAGTCTAGATCAGAAGCCAGTAGTCGAATCTGATACCCAGAGAATTTGATTTGACTACACAGTGTGAACACTCAGTGTTTAAACAGATTTTGCATCAGGCGCCAACATCTCAAAATAAGATGATTTCATATAAAATGTTTAAGTTCCTTGCTGCTTTCAGAAACATGGAAAAAAGGAACTGTGAAGGCTGGGCTTGTATGCATCTGCTGGAACAGTGATGTCCAAGTGGAACATACATTCTCCACGTAGCCACAGTGACTCAGGCTGAATCTGACAGCCATCTGTCAATTCATGGTATTTGACTTTATAATCCTGTCGAAGGGTTTATCTTCAACATACTGGACAAGAGAAAATTCCAAGGCCACCAAACCAAACCCCAACACTCTTCCTCTCCTCCAAACCCACAAGCCAACAGACCAACTGTAAGACTCTCTTTTTTCGCATCAATGAAGGTGGAAGGATGTGTGAGGAGCAGGGTAGAATACTAGCCCTGTATTTATTGAGCATTGCTCTGTGCCAAGTTCTATCCTAAGTCCTTCCTGCTTGTCATCTTGTTTAGCTGTTTTTTTTTCCCAAGTTGGAGTCTCACTCCATCACCCAGTGGCATGCTCACGGCCACCCCAGCATCGACCCGCTGGCTCAGGTGATCCTTCTGCCTCAGTCTTCCAAGTAGCTGAAACTACAGGTGCGTGCTACCATACCTGGCTAATTTTTGTGATTTATTATAGAGACGAGGTCTCGCCAAGTTGCCCAGGTTACTCTTGAACTCGTGGGCTCAGGCCATTTAGCTTTTACATCAAAAATTATGGCTTGGTTGAGGGTTCATCACTCTTATTTTACAGAAAAGAAAACAAAGGTTCAGGGAGGAGAAGCAGTATGACCAAAGTCACCAACTAGCAAAGCACAAAGAGGAACTCCAGCTCTTCGACTGGAGACCAGGAGGTCCTTCTAGGGTAAGAGGTGGGCCGCTAATTGATCCTTTAAGATGGTCTCCTTAACAATGGAACTCTCCAGAAGCTTGCAGGACTGAAGAAACAGACCTGATAGGGCAAAAGAGCACACACTATGCCTAAGAGGGAAACTGCACCTCAGCTCAGCCTAATGTCACACAGCACTGAGCGTCCAGGGTGACCACGTGATTTCTCCAGGGAACCTAGAAGTCTAGTTTGCCAAGAAAAATTCGTTGATTTTTAAAGCCCCATAGATAGGAAATCAAACATGTCTGGAGGTGGGTTTGGCCCACGGTTCTTGACTTACAGTAAGTAATTTTTTTTTTTTTTTTGAGTTGGAGTCTCACTCTGTCGCCCAGACTGGAGTGCTGTGGCCGCTTCCGGCCACCACAACCTCGACCTGCTGGGCTCCGGCGATCCTTCCGCCTCAGCCTTCCAAGTAGCTGGAATTATAGGCATGCGCTACCACGCCTGGCTGATTTTTTGATTTATTGTAGAGAGGAGGTCTCACTGCCCAGGCAGGTCTTGAACCCGCGGGCTCAGGCAATCCACTCACCTCAGCCTCCCAAAGGCGTGGGATTACAGGCTCAGCCACCGAGCCCGGCACAGTAAGTAATTTTTAAAGCTCAGGTGGCATAGCATAGTGGTTCAGGTTACAGGTTCTAGATTCAAACTCTCTGAGTTCAAATCCCAGTGCTGTCACTTATTAATTATGTGGTCCTGAGGAAATCATGTCACTTTTCTGTGCCTCAGCTTTATCATCTATAAAGTGATGATAATAATCCCAAGGTTGTCATGAGGATTACATGAGATAATAGGTAGAAATTATTAACTGTGTCTAGTACATAGCCAAGGCTCTGTACGAATTTATTACCTACTAAGGAAGCATGCCTTTGTTTACGGCTCCACTCCTTTCCTGAGATAGCCTCTGCTTATCCAGTGTGTATGTGGGCAGTGGGGAGTTATGAGCATTTTGGGGTAAATGATAGGCTTTAGTAGAACTCTCAGGCAAATATCCCCTCCCTGAGCTCAAGAAATGGTGTTGCCTCTGTGAACAGAAAAAGGAGAACAACCTTCATAACAGAATGTTCATTGCCTAAAGCTGGGCATGGTGGCTGACACTTGTAATCCCAACACTTGGGGAGGCCGAGGCAGGAGGATTCTGTGAGCCCAGGAATTAGAGACCAGCCTGGGCAGCAGAGCGAGATCTGATCGCTACAAAAAATTTTAAAAATAGCCGGGCATGGTGGTGTGTACTTGTAGTCCCAGTTCTTGTGAGGCTGAGGCAGAAGGATCTCCTGAGCCTAGGAACTCAAGACTGTAGTGAACTGTAACCATGCCACTGCATTCCAGCCTGGGCAACAGAGAACACAAGTCGAAAAAAGAAAAAGAAAAAAGAATGCCCATTACCTAGAAAACTCTCAGAACTGCTGCTGGACCATGTGCCGTATAAACTAAACCTTATCCACTGGGTACTTATCTGTCAGGCGAGGTAGTTTTCCCTGGCAGACGCAGTACCCAAGAACCGATCATCGGCATTTAGAAGTAATTTAGGTTCGCGCACTTGTGCCTGGGGACTGGTTATAGACAGAGCTTTAAAGGAGTATGTTAACAATGGCAAATAATAGCTGTCGGTGTAAATGGACACATCGTAACACGTCCATTTACAGAGCTGAACGCTGGCTGGCGGCAGACACTGAGGCGCTTTGCCCTGGTACGGCAGGCGCTATGCATATGGACTTGTCAGTTCTGATACAAACACGCTCTGAAACATCAGCTGCAATAAAACACCCACATACACCGTGAGCAGTACTGCGGCCGAGATCCCAGGCGCAGATAACCACCGTCCTGTACCCTGCACAAACAACTTGTTTATCCACCCAGCAAATACTTCTGATAACTGGCTGATCAAATCTTCACCTGAGACTTTAAGAGATCTTCTTCTAGGACCAGGAGCTGTGGCTCATGCCTGTAGTGGCACTCTGGAAGGCTGTGAGGGTGGATTGCTTGAGGCCAGGAGTTTGAGACCAGACTGGGCAATATAGCGAAACCTCAACTCTAAAACAAATTTTTAAAAAACTTGCCAGGTATAGTGGCGTGCACCTCAAGTCCCAGCTATTCAGGATGCTGAAAGGTCCTCCTGAGCCCATTAGGTTGAGGCTGTAGTGAGCCATGATCATCGTGATGAGGCCACTACTGCATTCCAGCCTGGGCGAGAGAGTGAGACCCTGACTCAAAAAATTTTTAAAAAGAGCTCTCCTTCCAAAATCGACCATTTCCCCCAGATGCAAAGCGGCTTATCTGGAGCTACAATAAGGAAGGGAAACCGGGCAAGAAAGCTGGTTAAACTCAGTCTTGCTGCAAAAAGTCCTACCCAGACTCAAGGAAAGATTTCAAAAGCCCTCAGTCCCATTCCAGATAATCAACTCCCAGTCAACATCCAACATTCTTCTTTTCTTTTCCCCCGATGTAGAGAGCAGCCCAGACACTCAGCCTTGGAGTATGGCTTCCAGCGTCCAGCTCCGAGACCAGGTGCTATCTGATTCTCTTTTCTGCTGTCCCCATCTTGTGTTGGTTTCTTAATTCTGACACTGAGATTCATCTCAATGACAAAACCAAGGTCCTCCCTGATGGAAGATGGTCTCAAAGAATCATCAAACTTTTGCAGTCTGAATAGACCTGAGAGACTGTCCATGGAGTCCAGTGATTTTTTTCGAGCCTTGGTTTATTCTTTCCTCCCAACTAGGCTCTTAGCGACACAAAATCTGATGTTGCACCCTAATGCTTAAGAGAGGCAATTTAACTTGTTAACATTATTAAGAAGTAACTTTTTATTTGTGGGTTCTTGAAACATAGAATCTCTTGGAACAGAATTGGAAACCCACTCACCTCGTGTCAATGATTTGTTTTAGTAATGAGGAAACGGAGGCAAAGGGGTCAGGTGACAGTCTGTGGGCAATATTAGTATTGGTTTCCTGTGGGGGCTAGAACAAATGACCCCAAGCCTAGTGGCTTAAAGCAGCACAAATTTGCTGTTTTAGAGGTCTGGAGGTCAGAAGTTCCAGAGCAGTTTCACTGGGCTCACGTCAAGGTGTTGGTGGGGCTGTGTTCCTTCTGGGGCTTTGGCGGACGATCTGTTTTCTGTTCCTTCCTAGGACAGGTATTGTCTTCCTTTCTCATATCCCATGGCCTTTTCTCTCTCTGCTTCCAGCACATCTTTTTTTTCTTATAAAGATCCTTCTGATTACATTGGGTCTGCTCCAATAATCCAGGATAATCTATCCGTTTAAAGAGCCTTAATTTAATTACATCTGCAAAGCTCCTTTTGCCATGTAGGGTATGCAGTCACACATACTGGGGATTAGGATGTGGACACTCTTGAGGGGCCATTATTCAGCCTACTATAGGCAGGTAGCAGCTGACAGCAGAGCTGTGACCGCACCCAGGACTCCGGGGTTCTTTCGAGACTTTCTGTGTCTTGGTGGGAACAAGGGGAGGGGACAGGGTGGGACTCTTTTGCTCTGGCCTACATTTTTTTCTTTATTTAGATTTTTTTTTTAATAGCTTTAGGGGGTACAAATGGTTTTTGGTCTGGGCTTTAAGTGTACCCACTGCCCCCACCTGTGTAAGTTGTACCCAATAGGTGATTTTTTGTCCCTCCATCCCTTCCCCGCTCCCCCTTCTGAGTCTCCAGTGTCCATTACACCACTCTCTATGCCTTTGCAGATACTTAGTTTAGTTTCTACTTACAAGTGAGAATATGCAGTGTTTAGTTTTTTGTTCCTGTGTTAGTTCATTTAAGAAGATGCTCTCCAAATCTATCCACATTTCTGCAAAAGACATAATTTCATTCTTTGTGATAGTTGGATAGTATTCCAAGGTGTATATATACCACATTTTCATTATCCACTGATTGGCTGATGGACATTTAGGTTGATTCCACATCTTTGCAATTGTGAATTGTGCTGTGATGAACATGTGGGTACAGGTGTCTTTTAAAAATGACCTCTCTTCCTTAGGGTAGATACCTACTAGTGGGATTGTTGAATCAAATCGTAGATCTTCTTTTAATTCTTTGAGAAATTTCCATACCAATTTCCATAGAGGCTGTACTAATTTACACCCACACCAACAGTGTATAAACATTCCCCTTTCTCTGCATCTGTGCCAGCATCTATTTTTTTAAAATGATGTCTGGCCTACTTTATTCCTGGTCCATTACAAACCATAAGCCAGAACAGGTCAGCCCAACTTGGAGAAACAAGAGAAGGAATGATGAAATTAAACATATTTTTTTAAAAGGTAGGGTTATCTGGGAGTCAGGACACTATACACATCATCTTTTTATTTGGGCATATATTTGATTAGAAAGGGAAGACTTAATTCCTTAGATATGATAACCTAAGGCAGATTAATATTCAGAAATAGAATAAAAGCAGCAATAATAATAATTATTAATCTTCATAACAGCAGCATGGAAGGGGGGACATTATTTCCACTTAACACATGGAGAAACTGAGGCTAATAAGATGTATACAATTTGCTTAAGATCACAGAGGTGATAAGTGCTAGGATTTGGCTTCAGGCAACCTGGCCCCAGAAACTGAGTACTTAACCATTGTCTAAACATCCTCAGAGTTCACACAGACAACACAACCCTGGGACCAGGCAGGTTCTTCAGACCACAGGTCTCCTGAAGCAGAGGTGTTCATGCTCATACCTCTCACTGTGGCTGGGAACATGGGTCTGGTTCTGGCTTTCCTGTGACTTCATCTATGGCACATAAACATGTGGGATATCACCCTCTCTCAAAGAAGAAAAACTAGACTCTTGTTATTAAAGTCTGAAAACAAATAAATAGAAGCTGGTGTGAAAAGATGGACTTATCAGCATGTTTAAAAGCTCACACTTTAGGGCTGGGGGGCGGGTGTAGGGAAGGATGAATAGGTGGGGAACAGGGGGTTTTTAAGGCAGTGAAACTACTCTTTAGGATATTGTAGTAGCGGATACATTTGTCAAAAGCTAGCTGAGTGTTGTGGTTCATGCTTGTAATTCTAGCACTTTGGGAGGCCACAGCTGAAGGATTGCTTGAACCCAGGAGTTGAAGATTAGCCTGGGCAACATAGTGAGACTCTGTCTCTACAAAAATTTTTTTAAAAATTAGCCATTAGCCAGGCATGGTAGTGGGTGCCTGTAGTTCCAGCTACTTGAGAGGCTGAGGTGAAAGGATCTCCAAAGCCCAGGAGTTCAAGGCTACAGTAAGCGTGTCACTGCATTTCAGCCTGGGCAACAGGGTGAGAGACTGAAAAAAAAAAAAAAATCATCCAATGTACAAGCCAAAGACTGAACCCTAATGTAAATTATGGACTTTAGTTAATAATGCATCAATATTGGGTCAGCAGTTGTAACCAACAAATCACACCAATGCAAGAGATTACAATAGGAGAAAATGCTGGGGGGTGTGTGTGTGTGTGTGTGTGTGTGTGTGTGTTGGACATATAAACTCTCTATACTTTCTGCTCTCTTCTCTGTAAACCCAAAACTACTCTAAAACATATAATCTACTACTTAAAAAAAAAAGCTTACAGCTTCAGGCAATCTTGATGGTCCTCTTAGAAATTCTATCCCAATCGTGACCATCACAGCCTGCTCCTTCCTCAGGTCTAGGCTGATGCTAGGAGCCAGAAAAATACTCTTCTAATATTTCCCACTAATCTGTCTGTATCTGCAGTTTCCTCAAGATATCACTTCATGTTCACCAAATTTCAGAGTTTTATCCTGGCTAGCCACTCAGAAAATCACTGACTCAGAGTTCAGACTTATGCTGGGATCCTGTCCTAGCCTCACCAGGGTCAACTCTGGTGCCTGGAGAGAGTTCCTGAATTTCTGAGTCTCAATTTCCCCCTCCATATCTAGAGGATAATCTTTTCCTTGATGATCCTGCAAGATTTGTGACAGTTAAACAAGATAATACATTTAGAGGTTGTATGCAAACCAGAAAGCATTATACAAATGTAAGGCACACAGTTTCCCTGCCGGGTGGACACCTCACCAGCACTTTCCCCATTTTATAGATCAGGAGACGTTAAGAAGCTTGTCCAGGCTGGGCTCAGTGGCTCAGGCTGTAATTCCAGCACTCTGGGAGGCCGAGGTGAGTGGACTGCCTGAGCCCGCGGGTTCAAGAGCTGCCAGGCAACTTGGCAAGACCTCATCTCTACAATAAATTAAAAAAAAAAAATCAGCCAGGCGTGGTAGCGCGTGCCTGTAATTCCAACTACTCGGAAGGCTGAGGCAGAAGGATCGCAGGAGCCCAGCAGGTAGAGGCTGCGGTGGCCAGGAGTGGCTATTGCACTCCAGTCTGGGTGATGGAGTGAGACACCAACTCAAAAAACAAAAAAAGAAGCTTGTCCAAAGCCACATAGATAGTAAACAGCAATGCTGGAATTAAAATTTAAAAAATCAAGCCTGATTGCCAAATTTATACTTTTAATCACTACACTCGCTTGCCTCTAAAAAATCAAAAGAATCAGAACATTGGCCGGGCACGTTAGCTCACGCCTGTAATCCCAGCACTTTGGGAGGCCAAGGTGGGAGGATCCCTTGAGCCTAGACTGGAGTTAGAATCAGCCTGGGAAAAATAGCTAGACCTCCTCTCTATAAAAAATAAAAAAAATTGGCTAGGTGTGGCAGCACATGCTTGTGGTCCCAGCTACTCAGAAGGCTGAGGCAGAAGAATCATCTGAGCCCAGGAGGTCGAGGTGAGCTATGATCGTGCCACTGTGCTCAAGCCTGGGCAGCAGAGTGAGACCCCAACTCAACAAAAGAAACAAAACAAGAATCAGAACATCAGCAGTTACTAGAGTCTCAAGGTGTGATCTCCATGGTAATACTCATCTCCTCTCTTCTTAAACCCCGATATTCCTCTCTAGAGCTACAAATCTCTCGAAGAAAGCTCAGTCCAATGGCAAGGGTCTCCTAAGACCACCAAGCTCTACTCTAAGGGACTCGGATTCACTGTGCCTTCCTGCCAGGGTACAGGAAAGATGGGATTCTTTTTTATATGCCTTATTTTAAATGCCTCGCTTGTGGCAGATTTAGTGTTCAAAGGGGTTAAATATCTGCAATGAGTTAAAAAAAAATTGGGTCCACAAATCAAATTGTCCCAGATAATAAATCTGAATACTGGATTAAGAATAATGGTGTCCATTATCCTGAGAAAACATGAAAGCTTCTCTGGGCTAGATCATGCTACCTTGGCTTTATATTCTTCTTGTTCCTAAGATGTAATTATGCATTTTCATTCAAGGTTTTCACTGTTTTCTAAATGCTGGAGTCTCTTTGTTCTGAAAGTCACCAGTTCATTCACTTATTCATTGTATTTTTCAATAGCATTAAGGGTACAAGTAGATTTTGGTTATGTGGATGAATTGTATAGTGATGTAGCCCGTAAGTGTACCCTTCACCCAACTAGTATACACTGTACCCAATAGGCAATCTTTCATCCCTCAACCCCCCTTACCAATCATTCCTCCCTGAGTCTCCAATGTCCATTATACTACTCTCTATGCCTTTGCAGACCCATAGCTTAGCTCCCACTTACAAGTGAGAACATACGATATTTGGTTTTCTATTCCATTTCTTCACTTAGGATAATGACCTCCAATTTCATCCAAGTTGCTGCAAAATACATTATTTTGTTCTTTTTTGTGACACAATAGTATTCCACAGTATATATTTATATACCACATTTTCTTTATCTACTAATCAGCTGATGGGCACTTAGGTTGATTTGACATCTTTGCAATTGTGAATTATGTTGTGATAAATGTGCGAGGACAGCCGTCTTCTTTGTATAATGAATTCTTTTCCTTTGAGTGGATACCCAGTGTGGGATTGCTGGATTGAATGGTAGATCTACTTTTAGTTCCTTGAGCAATCTCCATGCTGTTTTCCATGAGGGCTGTACTAATTGACATTCCCACCCACCGTGTATAAGCATGCTCTTTTCCCACTTATTTATTGTTACTTGAGCACCTACTATGTACCAGGCATGCGATTAACTCTTGAAAATTAAACAGTGAACATGGCAGACTCAACCCCTTGACATAACTTGCAGCCTATGGAAGAGAAGGACAACTTAGGGTGGAATGTTTTAAGAAATACCCAATTCCTGACAGAGGACTTGTAATACAGTCTATGAAATGGAGTGATCCTAGCCTACAAGGAATTCTGCTTGTCATCGCAATATCCAATCCTAGGCACCATTTCTGGGATGGGGCACTTTACCACCATCCTCTTTGGATAATGCTGTATCATACCTTTTCTTTTTCTTTTTCTTTTGAGTTGGAGTCTAACTCCATTGCCTAGGTTAGAGTGCAATGGCACCCCAGCGTCGAATGGCCACCCCAGCGTTGACCTGCTGGGCTCAGGCAATCCTTCCACCTCAGCCTTCCAAATAGCTGGAACTACAGGTGTGCACTACCATGCCTGGTTAATTTTTTATTTATTGTAGAGACCAAGTTTTGCCAAGTTGCCCGACTGGTTTCAAACCCACGGGCTCAGGCAATGCACTCGCCTTGGCCTCCCAAAGTGCTGGGATTACAGGCTGAGCCACCGAGCCCGGCCATCATATCTTTTCTAGACTAATAGGAGTTAAATGTACCTGTTTCTTCTACTATTTCCCCCATTTCAGGACATTTACTTTAGTCAACTGATATTTATCAAGCACTAGCCCTCCTGACCACGGGGTAGACGCAGAAGAACACCCCGGGAAATGTTTATCCTAGCGTGTATGTACCTGGTGGATCTGTGTACCTCCCCCATAGACAAAAATTCTCCAGAAAAGGACTGTGTCTTATTCATCTTTTTTATTTTTGGGATTTGCTTCAGGACTGGCAAGAGTAAGAGCTCAATGATAATTTGTGGAAGGAGGAATGAAAAAATGGAAGAGTGGAAGGATGGAAGGAAAAGAGGGAAGAAGAAAGAGAGGGAGAGAGAAAGAGAGAAAGGGTGGAAGAGAGGAAGGGAGGAAGACAGGGAGAGAAAGGGGAAGACAGGAAGGAAGTAAAGGAGACAGGGAGGGAAGGAGGGGAGAAAAGAAGGGAGCAGGAAAGAAAGGAAGAAAGGGAGGGGAGACAGAAAAAGAGGGAAACAAGAAGGAAGAGAGAGAGAGAGAGGGAAGGAGGGAAGTAGGCAGGTGGGCAGATGTGACCCCTTCCTCTAGATAGCATTTTTGGGTAGCACTTGACCAATTGGGGTCCAGTCCAACCTCCTCTAGTGACAGTTTTGAACCTGACACTCTTGGCCAGGAGTGAAACCAGGAAAGGTGGAGAACTTGCTGCACCTCAGGAAGATGATAAACCACATCTGCCTTCCTTCAGATTTTCCCAAATCCCCCTTCAGGATGCAGCACCCCTTGGTGATGACAGCCAGGTGCTAGCACTGAAGTCTGCCTCTGCCTCTGCTGGAGAAGCCCTGGCGACAGGAACTCAATTCACCTACCCAGTGGGCTCCCAGCCTCTGCAGGTTGACTCCACCTCTTTATGTCCATACTACCTGCATGATTCAGGCCCCCATCACTCTTGACCACATGTCTTCACCAGCCACCCTGACTTCAGTCTCTCCTCGGCAGCCCACCTTTTCCACTGCTGCTGGAGCTGTTTTCCTCAAATGAAAATCCAATCATGCCTTTCTCCTATTAGAACCCATTGATCTATGGATCTGGCATTCAAGGTCTTCTCTCCCCCTAGGTCCCTGCCTCACTCACCTCATCTCTCTTTATTGCTTCTTTTCTCTTGTTGGCTGTCCTCCAGTCACAGATCTTTGACAAGCATCAACTCTTCTATACACCTCTGTGCCTTTGACCATGTGGTGATTTTTCACGTGCTGTTCCTTCTGCCTGAAATGCCTTTCCCCTTGGTGAACTCCTACTCATCCCTCAAGATCCAACTCATGTCATTTCCTAAGTGAAGTCAGCATCAGACCTGTGTCCCTAGGCTTGTGCATGTACTTGTCCTTACCTCCACTGAAGCCCTGACCCATATCCTGCATCTGTTGGTTTCCCAGTTAACCCTTTCACTAGTAAACTTAAGTATATCATTTGGAAAATGGGGATGTCACTAGATTGTGAGTTCTTTGGATACAAGGATGGCATCCTATTCTTTCCTTCTGCAATATAACATATGTTATATATATACACACACACACATACTTTTAATAGTAAACATGTTAACAATTGTGCATGACTTCTGGTATGCAAACACCTGTGGAATGAATAAACGACTTCATGCATTCGATACATTTTCAGTCCACTTCACTCTCCACCATGAACCTTTTGGCTACAGGTGACACTGCAGGGTTTGAAACAGGCAGGGTCTCTGTGTACACACATTTGTTATGTGTGACATCCAGAAACAAGTTGACAAAGAAATAAACAAGATAATTCCCGAGGGTGACAAGTGCTCTGAAGAACTAGAACTGGGCTATGGGGTAGAGAGCAGGGCAGTGGGGGGCAGAAGGCGACATTTGAGCCGGGACCTGAAGGATCAGAAGGAGCTGGCCATGTAGAGGTATCAGGGTGTAGCATTCATGCAAAGGGAGCAGTGAGTGCAAAGGTCCTGGGGCAAGAGGGAGCTTGTGGTGTTCAGGGAATGAAAGGGGACCTGAAAAGCATGAGATAAGTAAGGGGATCCAGATCATGTAGAGCTTTGAGGGGCACGACCAGGAGTACGGACGCTGCCCCAGGTACAATGACAAAACAAAGGGTGGCTGAGATGAGCAGAGATGCTACCAGCGAATGAACGGGTGCCGGTGTCCCTCCCCACACCTCCCTCACCCTCGCAGGAGATTACCGTCTGCTCACCGGGGCGGAGACAGCCCTCATTAATCTCAGGAAGCAGGAGGGCAGACGCGGGCAGTGCAGCAGCACAGACTAACTAGAGAGCACAAAGGCTGCCTGCCCAGCTTTGTTTTGAAAGCGTCAATTCCAAATTCTGCTAGCTGGCAGAGACAGGGGTTATTGATTTTCCCTTCTGGAATGCATGTCCTACAGAGTCCTCGCAAATAGAAACTGAAAAACAGAGGAAAACATAACTGCTGAGAAAGACAGGGCAAGGGGACATTTTTTTTTAAAAGAAACAATCTATACTGGTTTTTGTCTTTTTCTGATTATGCTCTGCTGGATCGTGGCATGTCATCTCTCTTTTTTCCCCGATTCATTTCTCTAGGTCCTGTCTCTATGTCTTTCTGATAGTGATTTCTTTCTCTTTCTCTCCTTCTTGCTATGTCTTTGTCCCAGTACCGTTCCAGTGTTCACATACAGTATGTGTTTCATAATGGTGTGGTGTATGTTGGTCTTCCTGCAGGTCAGTCTCTCCAGATCACTTTGTCTGTCTCTCTTTAAATACAGCATCTCTTGCCCTTGAAGGCAGGGGGAGGGTGGGACCAGCCCATAAAGCCAGCTTCCAGTGGTCATGCAGAGTGGTATCTCCAGTTAATTACTCTCTATCTTCTACAGAGAGGCAAGAAGCAATTAGGGGCTTCCTTCCGCTGTCTGGATGGGCAGAGCGTCCAGTCCCTTCCTCACAGCATTAAACTAGTGGTTCCTCAGTTCCACAGGGCTCCGATAAAAGCTGCATGCTTGCCTACTTGCATAGGTGAGTAGGGACTCTGCTTTCTAGGCTCTTCTTTGGTTACTTCTTCACCGTTCCTGCTGCCGGCATGGCTGCATGGGGAGGAATCTGGGTAGATGGAAGTGTCTATGGGCAGAGTCCAAAAGATGGTTGGTGTGTAGCTAGGCGTGCAGGTTGAGGCTTGGCTTTGCTTACTGACTTTTACCCAATCACACATGTTAATGAAAACTTAGTTTTATAATCTGGAAAATGAGGGTATCACAGTCTCTTCCTTCTTAGAGGAGAATGTCAGAACAAGCAAAGAAAGCCTATGGCAAAACTACAATTTTTTTTTTTGAGTCAGTGTCTCACTCTGTCGTCCAGGCTGGAGTGCAGTGGCACAATCATGGCTCACTGTAGCCTGGACCTCCTGGGTGCAGATGATTCTCCTGCCTCAGTCTCCCAAGTAGCTGGGACTACAGGCATGCACCACTATGCCCAGCTAATTTTTTAATTTTTAATTTTTAAATTTTTTTTAGAGATGAGTCCTTGCTATGTTGCCTAGGCTGGTCTCGATCCTTCCACCTCAGCCTCCCAAAGTGCTGGGATTATAGGCATGAGCCACCATGTCCAGCCTAAAATTATTTTAAAAACAACAGTAACTAAAAAAAAAAAAAAAAAAACTAAAAAAACTAAAAAAAAAAATCCAGGCATTTCCTGGTGTTCTCCTTTTAATAAAACATATGGCATCATAGATAGAGCCAACTGGTTGTCATTTCACGTATCACTTAGTTTGAAGCTTGATACTCTAATAATTTACCTTCCACTCCTGTTTTTCTTAAAGTAATAACAAAATAGTGTTCTACTTCCTGAGCTCACACAACAAGGCGGGGAAGGCTCGGGGGTTGGGCGGTGGTTCTGAGACCAGGGTCTGTATCCCTAGATGTAAAATTTGTTATTCATCATTTGCAAGGTAGACAATCTTCATGTGGATAATTGAGGTCTGGTAGGAGGAGGAGTGTTTTCTTAACAGGTTTATACAAATTTAATTTCTGCAAAGCGTCTCCTATTTTCTATGTACCGATGCATATTTAAATGCACACCCTCATTATCACCTCTGTCCAGATGCTTCCCTCCCTGAATTTGCTCCTGAGCTCCAGCCCTATATCTCTAATTATCCACATGATGTTTTCTCCTAGGGCTGTACGATTATTTAGTCTAACTCATTCTTATTAAAACCAAGGAAGTGGAGGCCCAGAGATATAGGCAGTGTGGCTTTACCAAGTCCTTCAAGGAGCAGGATGTCAGATGCACCACTTTCCTAACACAGAGAAAATGCTCTGTCCACAATGCCTGTGGAAGACTTGACATCACACTTGTGATGAATGCAACCCAACTCGTGACCTCCCAAGTCTAGCTCTTCTTCCTGACCTTTCCATTTGTATGAAGTGGAAGCTTCGAGAAGGCAGAGCTCACAGATCTGCATGTCTCACTCTCTGCTCTTTCTCCCAGAACTGACATTAGGCAGGAACTCAAAATTTATTTTGATGGACATGTGGGTGAATGACTATGAGAATCTGCCATCACTCTGCATTGTCTGAACTGGGGACTCACTGTTTGTCCCCAGCCTCTAAGAACTCATTGATGGCCAAGATCTGTAGGCTTCGTGCCCCATGACCTCTCCACCTCTGATGCTCTTCCCCAAGCGTGAGCCTGCAGCCTCACCTCCTGGCTCTGGCCTTTCCTTCTCTCATCCTTTCAGTATAAATGTTTCCATCATGACCTGTCCCAGGTCGAAATCTCTCCACATTCTCAGTACCTACATCTGAAGCCCACACTCCCTGTAGGCGAGGCTCTCCACCCACTGACCTCCACCTCCCTTTGCTGCCTTCCTATTCTGCCTTATTAAAACCAAGAAAGTGGAGGCCCAGAGATACAGGCAGTGTGGCTTTATCAAGTCCTTCAAGGAGCGGGATGTTACTAGAGGCTGGGGACAAACAGTGAGTCCCCAGTTCAGACAATGCAGAGTGATGGCTGATTCTCACAGTCATTCACCCGCACGTCCATCCTATTCTGCCTTATAACCCTCCACTCCCACAAGACGTCTCTGGCTGTGCCCCTTGAAACACAACCCATACAATTTTGCCACCACACTTTGTAACCGCTATTTGCCTTGTCTACTCTGTGAATTCTCTTTTAATTTCTTTTAAGTCGGAGTCTCACTCTGTTGCCCAGGCTGGAGTACAGTGGCATGATCATGGCTCACTGTAGCCTAGCTTCCTGGGCTCAGGCGACCTTCTACCCCAGTCTCCCGGGTAGTTGGGACTACAGGTACACGCCATCATGGCTGGCTAATTTTTTTATTTTTGCAGAAACAAGGTCTCACTATGTTGTCCAGACTGGTCTCCAACTCCTGGGCTCAAGTGATCCTCTTGCCTTGGTCTCCCAAAGTGCTGGGATTACAGGTGTGAGCCACCACATTCAGCCTACTCTGTGACTTCTAATTATTGATCAGGCCCAGCTAAAGCCCCTATCATAACAACAAATGAATACAGTAGCATCAGTAGCTAGAATTTTCTAAATGCCTTCTATGTTTCAAGCATAGGACTAAGTTATTCACACCTATTATTTCACTGACCTTCACAAAAACCTAGGAAGTAGGTCCAACTGCCATCCTCATTTCACATGGTGGAAACCTAGGCTCAGAAGTGTCAATAGTATATCAAAGGTCACAGACTTAGTCCCCAGAACACATGGAATTCATACACAATTCTACCAGGCGGCCAAAACCATGCTTCTAACCACTAGGCAACATGGCCTAAAGCTGCCTTTCCCCTCTGATCGCTGACAGCCCATTATGACGTCCAGTCGCCCATTTGCCAGCAATCTTGTTTACTGGCATTATCCTGAACATTCTCTTGCACACACATGTTTTTTGTCCTCGGTTGTGGCTGTAAGCCACCGGAGAACATGAATTCGACTTCTGGGGCCTAACAGGTCTTGTCTGACAAGTATCTACTGACTGAACCGATTAGAAGTATAAAGTACTTTATCCTCCTTAGGGTTCTTTTTTTGGTTAATGCATCCTTTAGGCAGTGAGTTCTCTCTTCTTTCTTCTTCTCTCAGGCCCAGCTGTGGGTACTGGGCATAAACAAAAGAGAAGATTCGCCCTGAGTTTCAGCTCCAAACAATACCTATCTGCATGGTCTGGAAAGGGTGGGCCTGGAGAGAGAGGCTGGAGAGATAGCCACGTGTTTGGAGTTACAGTCCAGTTTATACAGCACTACAATACGTTTTTGCGGGTTTTTTTGTTTTTTTTTGGTTAACAGATTCATTTAAAATTGTGTCACGAGATCCAACGGATATTATCACTTTACAGATGCAAGATGTTTATGTTGGGTTCAATTGTCAGGAAGCTGGCCGGCCTTGAATTAGTCACTTCCCTCTCTGTGCCTCTATCTTGCCATGCCCTGACATTCTGGGATGCCAGCAAACATAATCTGTTGGTTGTGGGTCATGTACGAGGTCTTAAGTTCTCAGAATCCAAGGAACAAAATGCTGGGAAAGCATTCTGAAATGTTAAAAGCTCCCACTCAGGGTGAGAGAGTATCCCTCATTATTTATTTAGTTTTGAAGGTTCGATGTTTCTAGATCTTGTTCTCTCAGGGAGATACAGAGTCAGAAAGCTGTTCCTTGCATGAGGCACACACCTGTCCCTCAGAGGAAGTCACATTCTCCGTGGTTGTGGCTGCTCTACCCTGCCCTCTCCTGTGCTTGGACAAACGCTCCCAGAGGAAGCATCAGCCTGTCTCCTTGTTCCCAAGCCCCTTGCAGAGTCCTCCCTGCCTCCCTCTTCCCTCCACCCCTGAGACAGAGACAGAGAAGCCTCTGCCCTCTTGTGTGCTTTGCATGTTAAACACCAAAAGCTTTCCGCTAAGGCCACAGGGGAGGCAGACAACTTGCATCTGGAAGTCGTCACCAGCTGCCTTCGATGTGCTAGTAAAGGAAAATCCCTGCACTGGGTCGAGGGAAAAGTGCCAAAGTAGTTTTTGTGTTTTTTTTTTTAAAGAAAAGCCTCCCTTGAGGCTTCTCAAATGGAATCTGGGGCCGCGGAGGAGGCAGAAGCGCTCATCTGGCCGAGTCAGACCTTTCACCTCCCTCTCCAAAAGCATGATCTGAGCCTATGGGCACAGTTGTTTGAGTGGCAAGTTCAAGGCAGGCTTCTTGTGAGGCAAGGGCCCAGGAGCCCTAATAAATTAGGAGCAAGTCGTGGCAGCCAGGTAGGCAGTGGTTAAGGTTATTTGGCAAGTTCAGAAGCATGGTGATGGAACAGCTCTGCCTCTTGACTGTGGTGATGGCTGCCCGAATTGACACATGATAACACTACACAGGACCACTCGTGCTGGCACTCACACACACACACACACAACTGTGAAGTCTGAAGAAAAAGGTCTGTGGATTGTACCCATGTCAGCTTCCTAGTGTTGATACTGTACTATAGTTATGTAAGTAAACTGTCTACTTTCTGAAACTTCCTGCAAATAAAAAATTATTTAAAAATAAAAAGTAATAAACACCTAAAGCAGCAGAAATGGATGTGACTGTGTCTCCCCAGGTTCCTGGGGTACAAGTGCTAAGGCAGTCTCATAGGAGCTGAGGACGATCCTTTTAATAATAGTGAGATCGCCGTCATCGTCATCATCATCCAGGTTCCAATTTATTGAACACTAACGATGTACAATGTACTATGTTTTGTTTGGGTTTTCTCAACATTTTCTCAACTGCACACAACACCCCCGATGAGGCTATCACCCCATTTTACAGAAGATGATCATGGAATTTGTGCCGAGGCGTTGTAGGACCAGACTCTGACCCAGCAAGCATTGGGATGCCAGTGCTCACATCTGGGGGCGAATAACCAGGGAAGCACAGGTTCTGCGATGCTGTTGTGGCATTCAACGTGTGCTCCCTGGGAACCACCTGAGCACGTCCTTCCCTCTCTCCTCTCTGAAGGCGCCCGTCCCGCCCTTCTGTCCCAGCCCTCACCCGAGTTAGCCACTTCTGCAGTGAAGCAACAAAAACAGCACTTACAAGTTCTTCACGTCGGTGATGCCCCGGAACGCCTTCCTCGGGACCCCCTGGATCTGGTTTTCGCTCAGATCTCTAAAGAAGAAGAGAAGAGGCACACTGCATTAAAGACCCAGGCTGGCTCGATCTGCATCTCATTATGATAACAAAACCCCTCGGAGGCTGCCTCTGTGGTCAGGAGTGTTGGGGGACTGTTTAGTCTCAGGCCCCGGGCTGCAAGCATTCCCATTGTTCCTCAAGTGATGCCCTTTGCTGAAATGGTTACCAGGCGGGGCAGCTCGCCTCCACGGCGGGCTCTGTGGGTGGTCTCGCACCTCCAGGCCACGAGCCAAGACGCTGGGTTATTTGTTGCACACCCTGCGCCCAATTCTCTGTTTTCCCACCTCCCAGAGACAGCCCCTTGCCCCCCCCCACACACGGGCGACCCTCCCCCACGGCGGGTCAACACTGCTCAATCTCCCATCTCTCTGGTCGTCCTCTGCTGCTCAGGACTCTCTGCCTTTGTCATGTAGAGTTGGGACAGAGCCCGTCCATTCTGGTTTTCTGATGGGGGCTTATTCTAGAGTCCAGGAGACCGTCTCCTGGATCTTCCTAGTGATAGGCATGATGAATTCAAATTGCATTTCCACAAATGCATCCAAAACAGGGGACACCGGCATCTTATCCAGATTTGAAGGGGAAGGTGCAGAGTATCAGGTCCCACGGCACCCCCAAAGCCTCGATTTCCTTTTTAAGAACGACGCAGGCTTTTTGGTTTTGTTTTCTCCAGTTGTATTTTTTTGCTAGACCAAACACACATGCTTGCTTTTATTCAGACCTCAAGTTTGCTTGATTCTCAGTGAGTAACCAGTCTGTGAAGACCCATCAGGCCTCCAGAGTGTACAAAGTGACCTTGCAAAGTCCCCTGGCCATGTCGCCACCACGGCTAGTTCTGCACAACTATGAGCTGTAGAGATGTCACCAAGGAGGGTGGTATGGAGGCAGGGGACGTGCAGGGATGGGGGCTAGGGCACGGTCAGCTCTTCATGCTTTCATTAGAAATAAAAGACACACACACACACACACACACACACACACAGAGTTTTGAAAAGGACATACAGAAAAACTCCATTATTGAGGAAAAAAATTAACTACTTCCACCTAACCATGCTACTAATTAGTAGTAACATATGTAAATTTCACCAACATGACTTCATAATATAGGGTCCGTGATAACCTATTTCTTTTTCCTTACACATCGATGCCAACATTTTAAATGGCTGTGTATCGCCCAGTTGAATGGTTGGTAATATGATCCCACATCCTTGGGTGGGTATTTATCTTTTATTTGCCATTTAAAGAAACACTAGGATGAATTTATCTGCCCATACATTCTGGGGACACTTGTCCAGTTATTTCCTTGGTCCCACAAGGACAACTTGTGTTCACAGGGTAATCAGGTCCCAGCTGAAAGACCCTAAAGACAGCCGTACCTGTGGACATGCCCACGATGCTTTTCCAAGGCCACTGGAATGTAAGTTACAGATGGCTCCAGATATATTTGGAAGGCAAGGTCAGACAACCACCCTCCACTGAAACCTGGGCAGGTTGTATGGACATTTTGCATGGGAGTGGGGAAATGTAGAAACAGAAGAGAGATGTTCACTTCTCTGCTCTCATCTGCTGAGTCAGGCACAGCCTCTGAGCAGCTCCCTAAAACTCGCAACACCTGAGATGGTGTGGGGCCACTTTTAGGCCCCAAAGGAAGGCTCAGAGTTGGGGAAAGAGTACAGGTGTGAGAACTAGTGGCTTCTAGGACTGAACAACAGGGTGCTCCCCGTGTCATGTCCAGTTTCCTCCGTCTGAAACTGATGTAAGTATATTCAGCTGCACAATGCACACTCTGGTAGGCTCCTCTGGCCAGGCCTGATTCAATGCACTGAGCTCCAGCCTGGAATCGGGGCACTGAACAAAGCCCACGATGACAGCAGCGGTCAGGCGGTGTCACCAAGGCCACTCAGCCACTCTCCATCAGCCTCTGGAGCAGGGGCCCGGGCCCTGTCATCCAACTAATGCAATTTCGACCAGGCATCTGCTGCACCCGAGGCCCCAGCAGCCACAATAGGCCTGGGCCTTTGCCGCTGCCCTCCCAGGCTTGGCTACGGTCTCTGGCTGCTCAGGAAGATGAGCTTCAGTCACACTTCTGGCAAATAGTTGATGATCAAAATCAGGGGTGGGGGAGCAAACAAGAGAAAGGTTTAGGGCTGGGCATGGTGGCTTATGCACGTAATCCCAGCACTTTGGGAGGCAGAGGCGAGAGGATTGCTTGAATCCAGGGGTTCGAGACCAGCCTAGGCAACTTGGCAAGACCTTGTCTCTATAATAAATAAAAAAATTAGCTGGGCACGGTGGCATATGCTTGTGGTTCCAGCTACTTGAAAGGCTGACATGGAAGGATCACCTGACTCAGGAGGTAAGGCTGTGAACATGCCACTGCACTCCAGCCCGGGCGACAGAGGGAAACTCTTACCCTACCCCCCAAAAAGAGAGAAAGGTTTAGCTTAACCATGGCTGGAAGTTGGGTAAATGGGCACCTATTCCAGTAATGCCCTATCCCTTTTGCATAGACAGCAACTCACAGCATACTGGACGAGAAAAGAAATTGTACGAAGGTTCTCGTTTACAACATGGTGGGATGGAGAGAAGAGAGCAATATTTAAGCAGGAGAATCCAACACTGTTTCTGGGAGATCTCTTGCACGGGCAAAATCCTGTGCTCGGGTGGGGCAGTGCTTTGGTCTCTGCTATTTTCTTACTGTAAATACATCCAGCCCTGCTCCTACTTTAAGGAGCCCAGTTTAAAGCACAGCTTTCTTCCCACTCCCCTGTCACCACTTTTCTCCTGCCCCAGCTGAGCAAAACAGTAGATTGTAGGGAATTTATCTGTTCCCTGTGACAATCTGCTTGTAAATTTTATTAATTTTATTTTCCATTGAGCCTCTCTTCTCCGGCTAACAATACCATTGCCATCCATCTACAGGATTGTATATTGATTTCATAAATACCTCCAGTGGGTTGACAAACTGACAGCTTTAATGGTGTTACTGATGGGGCGTGGAGGCGGGTTCAGGGCTGGGCGCTTCATTTTTCGGTAACCGTCCCTTCACAATTATCACGGGGCCTTTGTGAGGGTTCCTAATAGTGTGTTTATCTCAGCATGATGCCAGAGCATGGAGCTATTGTTAAGTACTATCCTTGAGAGAGACAAGAGCCACCATTTTCCACTGACACTTAAATAAAAATAACAAAATCTATCCGTAATGCCCAAGAGCCTAGTTCCGGCCAATTGCTTGCTGGGGTTTTAGTGCCTTACCCTTCACCAGGGAAGCAGTGCAGGGTGGAGGAGGGCAGAAATGCTCAGAAGTGACCAAGGAAGAGTTTTTTTTTTTTTTTTTTACATTAGAAGAAAGGTACAAGGATGGAGCAGGGCGGAGGGTGGGAGGTATGCTGGGCTTTTCTGGGGAAATAAAGGAAGATGGCTGGTGGGAAAGGACTTCTTGGTTGGGAAATGGGCTAGGGGCTGGGATGCCTTTTTAAATAATTAGGGCTCAGAAAGAAAGGGAGAACTACATTAACTAAAGTGCATTTTCCAGCTTCCGGAAAATGATTAACCGGCCGATTATTCCATCCAAAAACACAAGACCAGAGAGGACTTATTAAGGAGACAGTAAGTCAAATAGGAGTTGGCAAGAACCAATATCTCCCCCTTCCAGCCACTTTCCCCCCTTTTTAATTTACTAAAATGCTTTGGACACAGATTAACTTTCTTCGCAAATTTATTATTGCTTCATCTACCTTGAAATGGGAACTGCAGACACTTTGATAAATGGATTGAAAGGCTGTCTAGTTCCAGTGGAGCTTCTGAAACGCTTCCTGGGGCTCCCCTCGCAATGGCAGGCACGCTTTGTTCTCAGAGGAGCAGTGAGTGACAGTCCCCACGTTCACCCATACCCCACAACACAAGGGCCAGGGACGTGGTCTCCTTTTTGCTCTGCTGGGGACAATGCACGCATCCTAATCACATTCATTTAACCAGAGAGTCCTGGTTAAATGGCAGTCTGAGGCCAGGTGTAGTAGCTCATGCCTGTAATCTTAGCACTTTGGGAGGCTGAGATAGGAGGATTGCTTGAGCCCAGGAGTTTGAGAGCAGCCTGGGCAACATAGCGAGATCTTGCCTCTATAAAAAATAAAAAAAGTTAGCCAAAAGTGATGGTCCATGCTGTAGTTTAGCTATTTGGGAGGTTAAGGCAGGAGGATCACCTGAGCCCAGGAATTCAAGGCTGCAGTGAGCTGTGATTCAGCCTCGGCAACAGAGGCAGACCCAATCTCTAAAAAAAAACAAGCAAGCAAGCAAGCAAGCAAACAAACAAATGGCAGTCTGTGGAGAGGATTTGCTCCTAGGTGTCAATCCCAAATCATTCCCAAGCTACAGATGGGGCTTAGAGGACCCACAAAACTTGGGGAGTTCTTGTTTCTGAAGTGGATGGAGCTGTTTATGAGCTATATGACCATGCAAGTTACTAAAATGTGCTATGCCTCAGTTTCCCCATCTCAGAAGCAGACACTGAGCCAAGGCCTCAGGGGTTGAGTGACTGATAAATGAACAACTCTCAGGAGAGGCCAGTAAGGGATGGAAGCGGGATGGAGAAGGGGACTCAAGTACAATCAGTAGAATTCCAATCTTAGCCAAGTGCCATGGGGAACACCTGTCTCTAAGCAAGGGAGCGGGATCTTTATAGGCCTGTATTTAACAGTCCTTGGTCAGGCACCACCTAAGAGAAAGGCAAACTCCCAGGGTCCACCTGTCCCGCATAACACTGGATGACATGACTTCAGAGACCCCAGGGTAGATTGCTGAAGAGGATTCCCACGATGAGACCTTAGCAGTGAAGTCCAGAGAAGGAGGGGATGGAGCTGGGACCAGTCCAGGGGACCAAGGAGACCTAACTCAAAGCACTCATTAGAACACTCCAAGGACACGTCTGAATCAGCAAGTTCTTGACAATGAAAACATCACTCTCAAAAGATGGCATAACTAGGACCAGGGACCAAGAGGCCACACAGGAAGCTAACTGACAAAAGAAAACGGTAACAACTCAATCTGGTGTCTGATGAGGTTTACACTTCTTTGTCTACCTTCCCAACCACCTTGCTCTGAGACAAATCATGGTGCCGTTTTAGTAACATTTTAAAGAAATCCATCATCTCTTGATTAGTCAAACTAAGATAGGAGATGATTTGCCATTTGGAACCATTGCTATTTGGAACCATTACTAGATTTGGGGTCAGGGCGATGGATTACCATTCTGATTCTCTTTGGCCTGAATATATATGAAAATTACTTTCACATTCTCCACTTGGGAGGAAGAAATCTGCCCACTGGTACACTTGTTATCAAGCAAAACTCATTTAGGGATTTAAAAATGTCTGATGAGGAATCCATGTATCTAAAATGTCTTGTACTTCCAATACCACAATCCTCTAAAAGAGCTGAACTCTTTTCCTCTGCCTCCCAGATCCCAGCTTCTCATATAGTAACCTTGCAACTCATCACTCTGCCCTGGGAACTAAAGGGAATGATGCTGTTTTGCTTACCTTATTTTATACAGCAGGAGGGACAAACATGCAGGAAAGATTGTTCCCTGGGGATTTTACAATGTGGACTTCAAGGAGGATTTATCTTAATAGGTGCATCTCTTCTGCAGGCAATTTATCTTAATAAGCAAGATTATATGTTTGCTGTTGGGTCACTGTCAAAATCAAATGAGCCCCAAGCATATGTCCCAGCTAAGAAGCTATCGTACCTCCAGCTGGGTGTCTAGTCAATGGCAGCTTTTGTCTGGGGAAGATGACAATAGAGTAACTGAATCATTTCCTGAAAGAACTGCCGCCTATCTCAGGGATCCAGAGAATCAAAGTATCAATGGGGGACCAGAAACCCCAATGATTTCCCACTGTTCTAGTTGTGTTTCTGAATATTTTATTGTGGCAGGAGTTTATATTGCTTGCTCCCTGATGTTAAAAAGTTACTGAATGAAAGATTGCAATAAGAGCCCTTTCTGTTCTGTTTTCTCTGACAAGCTCATTAGAAAAGTCCTAGCCACACCATTTAGATGTTTGATATTGGCAGATTAAATGTCAACTCAGGTGCTCATTTCTGTCATCAGAAATGAATTGAGGAGGCCGGGCATGGGGGCTCACATCTGTAATTCTAGCACTTTGGGAGGTCAAGGTGGAGGATTGCTTGAGGCTAGGAGTTGGAGACCAGTCTGGGAAGCATAGCAAGATCTCATCTATATTTAAAAAAAGAAAAGAAAAATAAATAAGAGGACCCACTATGTATTCTACTATGTTAGGAGTTAAGATACAGAAGTGTACGGTTCCAAGTTTCTGTCCTCCTGGAGTTTACTTTCAGAAACAAAGAAACAGGCTGGGCTCGGTGGCTCAACCTCTAATCCCAGCACTTTGGGAGCCCGCAGGCTCGAAATCAGCCTGGGAAACTTGGCAAGACCTTGTCTCTACAATAAAAAAAAAATTAGCCGGGTGTGGTAGTGCTCACCTGTAGTTCCGGCTACTTGGAAGGCTGAGACAGAAGGATCGCCAGAGCCCAGCAGGTTGACACTAGGGTGGTTGTGAGTGTGCCACTGCACTCCAACTTGGGCTACCAAGTGAGACTTCAACTCAAAAAAAAAAAAAAAAAGAAACAAAGAAACAGACCTCCTCACCTTTACAAAGATAAACATCTAGCCACCTCAAAAAGTAAAAGAAGCAGTTTCATTGCTTTTTCCATTTCATTAAGAACACCTATATCTAACTCACACTGTGGATTACTCCTAGCCACCAAGCAAAAGATTTTATAGTTTGTTTTACTCAGGGTTCAAAATCTTTTGAGTAATAAGAAGGAAAGGGGCAAGAGGCCAATCTGGATCACTAGGACTCAGAGGACACAAACTTGTTTCATCAGGTACTTTGGTTTGTCTTTCAAAGTGGACAATTTGAGAAAAATCAGGATAGTATGAGGATGTGTTAAGAGTTGGCTTGGTGGCCAGGCTCGGTGGCTCAGCCTGTAATCCTAGCACTTTGGGAGGCCGAAGTGAGTGGATTGCCTGAGCCCGCGGGTTCGAGACCTGCCTGGGTAACTTGGTGAGACCTCATCTCTACAATAAATCAAAAATTAGCAGGGCGTGGTAGCGCGTGCCTGTAGTTCCAGCTACTTGGAAGGGTAAGGTGGAAGGATCGCTGGAGCCCAGCAGGTCGAGGCTGCGGTGGCCGGGAGCGGCCACTGCACTCCAGTCTAGGTGACAGAGTGAGACTCCAACTAAAAAAAAAAAAAAAAAGGAAAAAAAAAAAGAGTTGTCATGGCATTGGGCGTTGTTCTCACAGTAGGGTTCATAGATCATCTGATCAGAATTTACAGATAGGGCTTTGAAGAAATACAGATTCCTGTTAATTTTTTAAAACTTGAAAAGAGGGGTGAGGCATGGTGGCTCATGACTATAATCTTAGTATTTTAGTAGGCTGAGGTGGGAGGATCACTTGAGGCCAGGAGTTTGAGACCAGCCTGGGCAACATAGTGAGACCCCCATCTCTACAAACAAACAATTTAAAACGAGAACAGTATTTTGGTTATATTTCCTTTCATTTACATCTTTATCTTTGAGAGATACATACTGAAATAATTAGGAATAAAATAACGATGTCTAGGTTTTGCTTCAAAATAACATTGGGGAGGAGGAAATAGGTAGAGGCATGGAAGAAATAAGACGGGCCAAGAGTTGACACTTATTGGAGCTTCGTGATGAGTACAAAAGAGGTTCATTTATCTTCTGTGCCTTACTTTTCTATATTTGTGACATTTTCTACGATAAATAAAATAATCCAGGTTCCTGGGACCCATCCCAGACTCACCGAATAAAAAAAACTTGAGGATGGGCTCTGGAGTATAAATTTTGAACAAGTTTGAGAACCATTGGTAGACTGTTCATGCCTCAGATTAGGTGCTAAATTCGCATCCCAGTCTGCTGCTTAACAGGTTGTGTGTCTTTAAGAACATCTGTTCAATTCTCTGAGCCTCAACTTGTACTTCTGTAAAACTGGGATAGGCATCACAGGTAATGAACAAGCAAGTGCTTCCTAAACTTGCACGTAGTATATAACTGCAAATTACTGTCTTCAGGTTTTTTGCTTGTCTGTTTGTTTAGCACGAGGTTAGCAAGTATAGTCTCTTACTGCCTGAAATGTTTAAGTCTGATTTTAGGGAAAATTTGGGGTCCAAGATGCAAAGGTAGGAGCCTGCTGATGTTGGGCAAACTGTCTACAGGAGAGAGTTAAAGGGGAAGACTGGAGCAGGGAGAGGGACACGTTTAGTCTGTATTTTATTTATTTATTTACTGATTGATTCATTCATTGAGTCAGAGTCTCACTTTGTTACCCAGGCTGCAGTGCAGTGACACGATCACCTTTCACCACAGCCTCGGCCTTCTGGGTTCAGGTAGTCTTCCCATCTCAGCCTCCTGAGTAGCTAGGACTACAGGAACATGCCATCTTGCCTGGCTGATTTTTTAAAGTTTTTTTGTAGAGACAAGGTCTTGCCATGTTGCCAAAGTTGGTCTTAAACTCTTGGGTTCAGGCAATCCTTTCACCTCAGCCTCCCAAAGTGCTGGGATTACAGGCATGAGCTGCTACACCTTTTTAGAAAGCCATGCAGAACCTCAGTGTGGGGTGGGGGCAGCCAAGGCCAGTCAGGAAGGGTAAGAGCCCTTGGAAGGCTAAACCCTCCTGTGGGAGCCAGAAACATGGCAGAAGAAAATCAAGTACTTTGTCCCTGGACTCCCTCAAACTTGCAGGGGAGCCCCTGGTTGCGGGGATATGGGCATGCCAGGTAGAGATTCCCTACAGGTTTTCCAGAAGGACTGAAATTTGGGAGAAATCACTGGAGGGCGGTGATGGGCAGGACCAAGCAGCCAGGCTGAGATACAGGTCTGAAGCCCTCACCGAGGATGAAGGCTGCGGTTTGATCCCAACAGAGCTGAGATGCTTATACCTGGGGGGCTTTCAGACCAAAGAAAAAGAAGAAACAGCCTGTTAGGCTGCAAACTGTTACCAAAGGCTGCAGATGGAGTTGGGGGTGTCAGTTAGCTCTGTGATTCGTTGGTCATGTGGATGCCCTCTTTGTCTCCTTTTGGGGGGATGTTTTAAAGATCACAAACTCAGATGCTTCAAGGTCATGCAGGTAAAGTAAATGAGTCGACTCAGGCTGTGTGTGGCCATAGTAGTAGCAGGAGGTGAGCTGGGGAATTGATTTCCAAAAAATCAACACTGTGCTGGCCAGCAGGACACTGCAGCCCTGAGTCGAATTTGACCTGTGGGCTCAGGTTTGTGACCAGTGAGGACACAGGGACAGCCACTTCTCCAAGGGAGATCTGCTTATTCTAGAACGGTGCTGTCCTGTGGACATAGAACACGAGCCAAGAATGCAATTTTAAAATTTTCCATTAGCTGCATTAAAAACAGTAAAAAGAAACAGTGGAAATTAATTTTAATAAAGTATTTTATTTAACTCAATATATCTAAAATATCACCATTTCAACATGTAACCAACATAAACATTTATTAATGAGATGTTTCATATTCTTTTTTTTTTTCATACCAAGTCTTCAAAAGCCGATGTGTATTTTACATAGGTCTCCATTTGGACTGGCCACATTCCAAGTGCTCGATAGCCACTCATGGCTAGTGCCCACTGTACCGGATAGTATGTTCTAGAATAAGGGCCAGAAGCTAGATGCTGTAGCTATGTAGCCTCTCACTGCCAAGAGATGGAAAAGTCTTCAGATGTTGGAACCAATTTAAAGGAGACTGATGTGGGACTGCTGGGGATTGGGAGTTGGGGCATATCAGTATGAAACGTGGACAGGAGACATGCATGGTTGAAATTCCCGGATCAAGGGCAGCACGCCACAGCTCGAGACGTTCCAGTCTTTCAGTCATTCCTCCTGTGAGTAGAGTACCTCCTTCCAGTCACAAGTCTTAATCTGAATCTGTCCTAATGACTACCCTACCAGGGATGGGCAGGGTTAACCAACACTCCCAGTCCAGACAGCAGCATTCTTCATTTAATTATCATATGCAACTCCAACAAGGGCTCCTGAAACAGCATTGTAATTGACTGATCATCTCCGGCAAATGGTACTGAGACTGAGCTTCTCAACAGCTCGCTAATCCAGGGGATTATCACAATTTAGTGACAAGGCAGTTTGTTACATGAGATGGGATTGGGGAGCTCTCATGATTAGCCCAATTATGCCCTCTGTTCTGGCCTAGCCTTCCCTGTGTCACTAAGTGGTCCAGGAAGCATCAGCAGGGTTCCAACCACAGGCTTCTGCCTCCACAGTCCACGCGTGCCTCATTATGTACGCTTCAGGGGGTGTAACTGCGTGTCTCCACGCTGCATGCAGAAATCCAAAACTGAAGATCATCTGATTGTAAAGATCAAACAATGTACCTGAGATGGTCCCTTGCCAACTTTTAGGCCCAATGGGATGTTTCGGTTTAATTATCAACCTTGGTTGGGTTTGAATGGGGGGCTTGTTCACTGGGCTCAAAAGAATGGAGACTGTTGTTTTGTTTTTTCCCTTTGTTTGAAGCGATGTGTCTGCCCAATGGGGTTTGGGAAAGAGAGCCCATTTCTATACAATCCATCCTCCTTTGAGGCTGACATACTGGACCCCACCCCCCTCTTTCCCCTCCATCCCTCTCTCTTGGCAGCCATCTGAGGCTTTCATCCCTAATTTGATTGTCGTAGCTGACACTGTCAATCTGAAATCAAGTAGCATGTCTGATGCTGGCTGGACAAGGGGAAGGCAGACGGAGAAGAGGGGGAGGCAAATTCATCTCGAGAAGTAGCTTTATGTAAATCGATCCTTTGGCCCGAAAGCTAGAGCCAGGCATTTGCTGATTAATTGGAGAAGCGTCCTTGTTCCCGTGTCTTCTTTGGAGAGATGGCCCAAATTGAGGCAACTCTTCTTCACAAAGACATTCCCATGCCAAAAAGCTTTTGCAATTAGGAGATGAAACCTTGTGAGCGAGGGGGAGGTGGCAGGGGGCGGGGGCACGTTTATGGAATTGTTCTGAAACGAAGTGTGTGCATTTGACCTGCTTCGTGATTAATTACTGACCTGGGAACCCTCATTTGTCTCCTAGTCTGTGGCCTGATAGCCCAAGTTCAGAGACATGATATCTCACAGGTGATGATCTACTTCTGTGATAATTAGCAAGAACTAAGGGGATGCGGAGAGTGCTTCTAAAACGTTTTTTCTTAAATTTATATTTTCAGTTACCACTCGGATCCATTTCTGTTGGTGCCAGGAAGGAGGGGGAGTGAAACTGTGATGGATCCAACCTTTTTCTATGTCCTCTTACCTGTTCGTACAAAAGGAAGCTCAAGCAACATGGTGGATCATCCTTTCAACTCAGTAACGGTCCCAGTGTCCTGTTAAATATCTGACTGCATTAAAAAGCTAAAGGAAAATTAGCCGCCTGGGCACAGGAAAAAGTGAGTTCGGTTCTGAAGAGGTTGCTTGTTGTTTTACCTACAAGCTGACCACATGCAGGTTGAGTTTGTAATCAACATGGTCTTTTACACTGTTTCCCTCATTCAATTATCAGCTTCGTGTGGGTGGGGGCTTTCGCTGAGCAAGATGCCTGAGGCATAGCTTAAAAAATATTTGTTGAACGGATTTAAAAAATGAGTGAACATGGTGGCTCATGCCTATAATCCCAGCACCTGGGAGGCTGAGGCAGGATTTCTTGAGCTGAGGGATTCAACACCAGCCTCGGCAACATAGTGAGACTTCACTGCCACAAAAAAAAAAAGAAAAGAAAAAGAAAAAATTAGCTGAGCATAGTGGTGTGCACCTATAGTCCCAGCTACTGGAGAGGCTGAGGCAGAAGGATCACCTAAGCTAAGGCTGTGGTGAGTCATTATCATGCCACTGTACTCTAGCCTGGGTAACAAAGTGAGACCTTGGCTTAAAAAAAAAAAGTGAACATGATGTCATACCACTGTCTGGTTCATGGGTGATTGAGAACACATCTCCAGCTATGGGGATTATCTTTTTGGGTCCAGTTTGCCCCTTCAGATTACAAGGAGCTCTGGCTGTTCCTCTGTCCTTCTGCCTCTATCTCCCTGGTGGAGTATCGTGCTTGAGAATGAATGCCCCTAATAGGCTCGTGTTCCAAGGAGCCCCAGATAGAGCCTTTCAACTATGAAAGGCTGAGTGAGCCAAGCTGAAGCATGGGAATGAGCAGTTATATCAGAGAGTTAGGCTAAGTGGACAGATAATTTGTTTTTTCTGAGTAGAGTTTAAACCTGGCCTGAGAGGGTATGACAGATTTGGAAAATGAATTCAATCCAGAAAAGGGCTATGTGTCTGACGATGATTTTTTTTTTTTTGAGTTGGAGTCTCACTCTGTCGCCCATACTGGAGTACAGTGGCTGCTCCCGGCCACCGCAGCCTCGCCTGCTGGGCTCTGGCGATCCTTCCGCCTCAGCCTTCCGAGTAGCCGGAATTACAGGAGTGCACTACCATGCCCGGCTGATTTTTTGATTTATTGTAGAGATGAGGTCTCACCTGCCCAGGCGGGGCTCGAACCCGCGGGCTTAGGCAGTCCACTCACCTCAGCCTCCCAAAGGCGCAGGATTACAGGCTGAGCCACCGAGCCTGGCTGACGATGATGTTTTATCTCCCAGAGTGACTCTTCCCTCCCCCTTTCTGAAGTCTGGCACTTGTAGAGATGAGGTTAATACAGATAATGAAACTCCGGGTGCAGCAGGTTCTGAGCATCACCCCCCGAAAAGATGTCAGAAGGGGATAATCAGCAGTGAGAAAGCTCTGATTATCTTTGGGATAATCTACACTGTGATCTGACTCCTCACGGCCAAACTGTCTAAAAGATCTGGAAACCCTTCCGGAGGCTGAAGATGTGCAGAAATAAAGTTGGGGGTGGAAAGAGAGGGAGGAGGTGGGAAGAAGAGAAGTCCAGAGGGCTAAGGCACTATAGTTGGGAGATGTAGAAGTCATTTTCTGATTTCTACCCCATGGTGGCCTTCAATGTTCAACTTGATCCTGAGAAAAGGATCCATCAAACACTGCTCTGAATGTCCCAAGTGACTAACCTTAAGACTTTTTATGTGGTGAGCTAGACAACTCTTCCTTTCAACTAAGAGATGTGGTTAGAGCTATTCTGCATCTACTGAAGAAAAGTGAACACCAGGGCAGGGTGGGGAGGGACCATGCCTTGGGCTTCAGTTGCCCGGGGGTTGGGATCTGGGACGCAGGGCTGCAGTTCACGGGAATGTGGCTTGTACATGCCTGTTCTTTCTTGTCACTTTTCAGAAGCCCATTAAACAAGCAAAACCTCAACAGTGAAGGTGAGATGCTATCCTGGGGCCATCTGCCGATAAAATCAATGCGGCTTCAGAAAGGCTCAAAGTTATCTTCTGCTGGAGCAGGAAAGCAATTCAGCAAGAGCTCAGCATCCTGAGTTGCAAGGCCGGCTTCCAGAAGCCCAGTGTTGGATGAAGTATACAACAGCTTAAGCCATTAAGCTATGTTAATACTATAGAGGACATTTCTCATCATGACCCCCTGCACTATTTATTGTTCCATTCAAAGCAATTACAGTTATTGCTAATAATTCACACCTGTGGATGTGCTGGTATTGACCACAGGAGAACAGATGCAGTTCTCTCACTTATTTATGTAAAAATGGATGCAGTTCAATAGATTTACACCAAGTTGGGAGTTAACACTAATAATTAATCCCAGTCCTGCTTCTGACCATTTAGCCTGAAAGGTAGACCAGGGACAGGAGCGCTGGGTGGATTCAGTGAACTGCAAAGATGAAGTTCATTAGTGACGAATGTGAGGCTACAGCCACTACCCTCGTGCCAAATACAATAAACTCCCCTGTCCCCGGCAAAGAGGAAAGGCCTCCAAGGTAGGAGACCTGGGTTGGATTGGAGACTTCTGAATGCCTTCCTTGTCTCTCTGAGGCTGTCTACTGACTACAGCTTGGGCCACACTTTACCTGATCACTTAACTTCTTTCCTTTCATCCCTGCATCCATTAGTCCTGCACATGGCCAAGGCCCCAGGTCAAGACTCCAGGAGGCAGTGAGACACAGTAGCAAAAAGCCCAACTCAAGAGCCTGGAGGACCTCGGTGTGAACTCCAGCTTTGCCCTTGTCAGCTACGTGACTTTGTATGAGTAGACTGCCCTGTCCAGGTCTCAGTTTCCTCATCTGTAAAATGGGAACCATGAAAATACCTATGTCAGGGAATTATTATAATGGGACTAATGAATTTAGAGCTCATTGCTTGTCATCTGGCTCATTATAAACACTTCATAGGGACTAGTTATTAGTATTCGCATCTGTACAAATTGGCACTCAACATGATGAGTAGCAGAAAAGGAAATCCCTGCTTCCCTGTCCCAGAGAATATGACATAGGAACACTAAAACTGGGAAGCGGCAATTTCTGGTCATGTTCAATATGAAAGAAGATAGTCACTCAGTTCCGCTCAGCCTGGCGGAACTGGGCCCTACAGGCTTTCTGGGCCCTACAGGGAGATCCTCTCCCCTGGAACCTACCATTGTTTCCCTAGGGTGGAGAGGGAGTATGGCAAAGATGGGGGCATAGGTTAAAGCTGCCCAGCTCCTGGCAGCCCCCTGAGAAGCTGACTCGAAGATGGTTGACCATGCAGCAATTGCTGTGCAGGGAAGTTGGCAGGAGACTCCCATAAGGAGGAGGGGAAAGAAAGGAGTGTTGGGGCTGGGTGTGGTGGCTCACGCTTGTAATCCCAGCACTTTGGGAGACTGAGGTGGGAGGACTGCTTGAGCACAGGAGTTCAAGACCAGCCTGGACAACACAGTGAGACTTCGTCTCTTCAAAAAATAAAAAATTAGCCAGGTGTGGTGGTATGCACCTGTGGCCCCAGCTGCTATGCTGAGGAGGGGAGGATCACCTGAGCCCAGGAGGTTAAGGCTGTGGGGAGCCGTGATTGTGCCACTGCACTGCAGCCTGGGTGACAGAGCAAGATCTTGAAAAAAGAAAAAAGAAAAGAAGGAAGGAAGGAAGGATGGGGGTCTGAAGGCAGCTGGTGGGGCAGCTGGGAAGACAGTTCTAAGATCACAGCCCTGGCAGGGTGAATGGTCTCGGTCTGAGAACAGGATCTCAGCTGAGAGCAAAATGTGGATCTAGCCACCTCTGCGCAGGCTCAGAGGAAGTCAACGTATCCTTCTGCCTTCCAAAGGAGGCTGGGACCTGGCTGAGCTTCTAATGGGTTCAGAGCTAGGCAGGAAATAGCCGTGAGGGGACAGGACGAGATCAGGCAAGGTGGGAAGGGGTGATTTTGTCATCACTGAAGCAAATTGCTCAGCTATGGTTTCTCTATCTGGAGAAGGGAACCCCCACAACTCTGTTAAAACTGTCTTGGGGCTTACATTTCAATGAAGGGTCATCGTTACTAGGGTGACTCCAGTAAACCTAGGGAGTCAGGCACTGTGGATCAACACTAAGAAAATGAGAAGACACAGTCCTTGGGAGAGGACAAAGGGGGCAGTAAGTATGACGTCACCTCTGCAAATGGCAAGATTCAGCACGCCTCCTTCCTCTCTTCCATGTCCTCACCCATCAGAGGAGGAGAAGAACAGACCAGAAAGTCGGGCTCCGAGTACAGGTGTGCAGGGGGCTGAATCTGTGAATGAATGACCCCTTGGATAGACAGACGTAAGTAAAGATGAGAGAGAGAAGTAGAGAGACAAAGACAGAGAAGGAGGGAGACAAACTGACAACAGTGACATTGAGACAATAAAACCAGAGAAAGCAACAGAGAAACAAGACATCAGAGACAGAAACACACATACACAGAGACAGCCATTTCACACAAGAGTCTGTGAAAGGCAGAGAGACACAGAAAAAGAGAGACAGAGATGTGAGACAAAGAGAAAGAGAATGGAGACAAGCACACACACACACACACACACACACACACACGCACACGCACACACACACGCACACGCACACACACACAAAGAAGGAACACACAAAAGGGACACAAAGAGAGAGACAGGCTAAAAGAACAAAAGGAAAAGAAGCAGGCAGAAGCCAAGTGGAGTTTTGAGAGGCTGGTAGACAGAAGTTCTTCCAAAAGATCTTAGCTTTTGAGCTTCCCCAGGATGAGGGAACCAGGAACAGGAAGGATGTCCAGTGATCCCTTTGGAGGCTGCTCTGGGGACCAGGAAGTGCCATCCTTCCTGGACCCTGCACTGAGCTCAGGCCTCTGTCCTTCAGCCCAGTCTTGTCCTCCAAGACATTCCTGGCCCCCACAGGAAGGGAGTTACCCAGAACAGGGGGAGGTCTGCCGGGGAGGGGAGCTTCCCTTAAGCTCCCAGCTCAAGGGATTCCAGTCCTTTCTGTTCCCCTCAGCTCCAGAGGCCAGAGACAAGGTTTTGGCAGGGAAAACTTGTGGTGGTTTCAAACTTTTTACATTACAAAGCGAGTTTTTAAAAGCCCCATAAAATTTCAAGGCACATACTTAATGTTCAAATGGCAGAATATATCGATTCTGGCCCATCCTCTAGTATCTTAAGTTTGCCCAGAGGACCGTTTTATTTAATTAACTTGGTGTTTTATTAATATAAATATTCTCCTATTGATCATAAGAGGGCCTGACAGGCACTCAACCTGGGTATACATCACCTCCCTCGGAGCAGCGCCACTTAGAGGAGTAGCTGGCTCGAAATCAGGGGGAGAGTGGCAGGAAGTGGTCCCCTGGGATGTCAGGCACAGATGAATCTATAGCATTTTTATGGAGGGAGACTTTTTTTTTTTGTAAAGATCTAGCTCCTCGCATCTCTTAAAGCAGAAAGCATATGGAAATTAGACATGAAAATGGTCTTGGCTTGCGTGTATCAATTAAGCATGTCAATACCTTAATTAAATCGTTCAACGAATGAGATTTATACCAATGAATATGTTTTATAGTTATAATAGCTTTTTTGGCCACCGTTCAAAATGTCAAATAAATTGTGAAAAGAGGATTAAAAAAAGACATAATTGATGTTCTGAACTGAAGCCAGTTCTTTTTTTCTTTCCTTCCCTTCATTCATGTGATTTTTGGAGAATGTATATAAGGTAATGGTCCCTATAATGGCTTGGTTTTGTAAGAGTCTTTTTATCCTTCAGTTCTAATCCTTCTTATCAACTTTTCTAAGTCGCACACCATGGAACCTGCAAACGCACCCACTTCTTCTAGTCCTCGGAGCTTGCTTTTTTTTTTTTTTTTTTTTTTTGAGTTGGAGTCTCACTCTGTCACCCAGACTGGAGTGCAGTGGCCGCTCCCGGCCACCGCAGCCTCGACCTGCTGGGCTCTGGCAATCCTTCCTCCTCAGCCTTCCGAGTAGCTGGAATTACAGGCGCGCGCTACCACACCCGGCTGATTTTTTTTTTTTTTTTTTTTATTGTAGAGATGAGGTCTCGCTGCCCAAGTGGGTCTCGAACCCGCGGGCTCAGGCAATCCACTCACCTCAGCCTCCCAAAGGCGTGGGATTACAGGCTGAGCCACCGAGCCCAGCGGAGCTTGCTTTTTAATAACCCATCACTGGAGCACCCAGCTGCCCCCATAGAAGGGAGAGACACCCCCTCTGCTCTGACAAACAAAACCCCCAACAAAACAGGGCCGAGGGTTAAAAGGCATTATATGAGAAGGCTATTACCATAACATCAAAACAACTGGGTAAAAGTATTCTTAATGTCTTACGGAAAAGTCAGGCTAAAAGCATATTTTTCTCTAACTAGATATTCATGTGGCCAGGAAAGTAAAGATTCTTGCTTCTCTCTTCTTCGTCTCTTTCTCTCTGAGCTTTTAAAAATCATTCCTTAATTGATTCATTTGTGTGTATAACCGCAGTCTGTTTCCCTAAGAAGAGGAGACAAAGAAGAATTCCTAGATGGGTATGAACTTAAAAACACAAAAAGTGAAAATAAATTGTTGAGTGAGGGAAACCGGACATTTGCACTCCTTTGTGGATTCTTCCCAGTATACCAGAGATAGAATGAGCAAAACTGTGAGCACTGCCATGTAGGCTCAGAGTTATTATCTAAAGTGGTGACTGTGAGAAAGGAAATGAAAAAAAAAAAAAGAGTACATGTTTCTTTATAAAACTCACGCAAAATACACAAGTATAATTCAAATCTTGGTTAAATTATCCAGTCCCGAAACTTCAGCCAGGCCATTGGATGAAATGCTGCCCCCAAGATAGGGTGACAGAAAGTAGGATGTGGGCATCCCTTGGACTTCTATGCTCCATGTTTCCCCTAAGGCTTTGGACTGTGAGGCTGAAGAATTAAGAATCTCCATCCTCTGTGAACAGACATCTCTCAAAAGAAGACATGCAAGTAGCCAATAAACATATGAAGAGATGTTCAACATCACTAGTAATCAGAAAAATGCAGATTAAAACCACAGTGAGATATCATCTTACCACAGTCAGAACAGCTATTATTAAAAAGTCAAAACTAACAGATGTTGGCAAGGATGTAGAGAAAAGGGAACTCTTACATACTGTTGGTGGGAATGTCAATTAGAGCAATTTCTATGGAAAACAGTATGGAGATTTCTTAAAGAACTACACACAGAACCATTCGATCCAGCATGGGTATTTACCTAAAGGAAAAGAAATCATACATCAAAAATATCACTGGGCCGGGCACAGTGGCTCACACCTATACTCTCAGCACTTTGGGACGCTAAGGTGGCAGAATTGCCTGAGTCCAGGAGTTTGATGTCAACCTGGCCAACATAGTGAGACCTCATCTCTACAAAAATTTAGCCAGGCATGGTGGTGTGTACCTGTAGTACCAGCAGCTCGGGAGGCTGAGCAGGAAGGGTCGCCTGAGCCCAGGGGGTTGAGGCTGCTGTGAGCTGTGATCATGCCACCGCACTCCAGCCTGGGTGACCGAGTGAGAATCTGACTCAAATAAATAAGTAAATGCACAATCAGACCTCCAGGTAAAACCGTAAAATGTCTCTCTGACATTTCTTCTCACATATCTGCTGCCTCCATTGCTTGAAGGGCAATAGGAAAAAATGAGATTCTGGAAACCACAAGCTCTGAGTCCCCTGTCCTTAGTTTTAACTTCTGACTCCAGGATTTTGAGCAGGATGAGATGCCTGCCTTCCTGCATTAAGTGGTGTGAAGATTTGGTGAGATAATACACTCTGGGTACCAGACAGATGTCAGTTGTTAATGAATAGCAGGGAAGTTGGTATATTCTAGGAGGGAGTATATTCTGGTTGCTATATTCTAGATGCTTCTGGGAATAACAAAACTTCATGAATTTGACCTACATCATTAGTAAGATTTCTCCCAGGGCATTTGGGACTGAATAAATGTATTTAGAAGAATGTGATTAGTAAAGAGCTGGTGTGGTGGCACAAACCTGTGGTCCCAGCTACTTGGGAGGCTGAGGTGGGAGGATCACTGGAGCCTAGGAGGTAGAGGCTGCAGTGAGCTATGATTGCACCACTGCATTCCAGTCTAGACAAAAGAGTGAAATCCCATCTCAGAAAATTTTTTTTTTTTTTTTGAGTTGGAGTCTCACTCTTGTCACCCAGACTGGAGTGCAGTGGCCACTCCCGGCCACTGCAGCCTCGACTTGCTGGGCTCCGGCGATCCTTCTGCCTCAGCCTTCCAAGTAGCTGGAACTACAGGCACATGCTACCATGCCCGGCTAATTTTTTTCTTTTTTTTATTTATTGTAGAGATGAGGTCTCGCCAAGTTGCCCAGGTGGGTCTCAAACCCGCGGGCTCAGGCAATCCACTCACCTCAGCCACCCAAAGGCACGGGATTACAGGCTGAGCCACCGAGCCCGGCTAGAAAATTTTTTTTAAAAAAGGTCACTGTACTTGTGTGTGTATTGTAGCATTATTCACAACAGCAAAGATATGGAAACAACCTAAGTATCCATCAAGGACAACTGGATAAAGAAAATGTGGTATGTATACACAATGGAATAGTGTATTTAAAAAAGTAAAATTAGCTGGGCTTGGTGGCTCAGCCTGTAATCCCAACACTTTGGGAGTCCTGGGTTCCAGACAAGCCCGGGCAACTTGGCGCAATCTTGTCTCTACAATAAATCAAAAATTAGCTGGGCACGGTAGCACGCACCTGTAATTCCGGCTACTTGGAAGGCTGAAGTGGAAGGACCGCCCGAGCCCAGCAGGTTGACGGTGGGGTGGCTGTGAGCTTGCCACTCTACTTTAGCCTGGGCAACGAGTGAGACTCCAACTCAAAAAAAAAAAAAAAAAAAAAGAGTAAAATCTTATCTTTTGCAGCAGCATGGGTGAAACTGGTGGTCATTATCTTAAGTGAAACAAGCCAGACACAGAAGGACAGGTGTCATACATTCTCATTTATAAGTGGGAGTTAAATAATGTATACACATGAACATATAGAGTGGGATAGACACCGGAGACTGAGAGGGTGAGGGGGTGGGGGAGATAAGAAATGATTTAATGGGTACAATGTACACTATCTGGGTGATGGATACCCTAAAAGTCCTGACTTCCCCACTATGTAATCTATGTGTGTAACAAAATTACACCTGTAACCCATACATTTATACAAATAGAAACAAAATAGTCTCTCTCCTCGAACCAAGAACCCAGTTAGCTGTTCCAGTTTGACTACCTTTGCTGACATGATCTGGCCAAGATTAAGGAACAGGACCAAGCATCCCAACCATTACTGGATCCAATCCAAAATGAAGCATCTTTGCTCAGAACCACAGCAATTTACATACTAAAAGATCCGGCCAGGCACAGTGGCTCAAGTTGGTAATCTCAGCATTTTGGGAGGCCGAGGTGAGAGGATTGCCTGAGCCCACTGGTTCGAGACCAGACTGAGCAACATGGTGAGACCTTGTCTCTACAATAAATTAAAAAATTAACTGGGCGTGGTAGCATGTGCCTGTAGTTCCAGCTATGTGGAAGGCTGAGGAAAAAGGATTGCTGGAGCCCAGCAGGTAAACGCTGGGTGGCTATGAGCGTGCCACTGCATTCTAGAGTGCAGTGAGACACTAACTCAAAAAATAAAATAAAATAAATAAAAGATCCAACCTTCTTGGTTTACAGATGGGAGAACTGAGGCTTCCAAAGAAAGAGGACTTGCTCAAAGTCACACAGCCTGGAGCAAGAACACAGGCCTCTGACCCTGTATAAAAGGTGTATGTCCTCCCTGTGTGGCTTCTGGTTTATATAGGTGGGGAGGCAGGGAGTGAGAGAGGTCTGGGCATACTAGTCGTCATTTTTCTGGCTGCCAGACACACTTGGCCAAACTGGCTAACTAAGCAGGGGCCTTCCTCCTTTGCTACCTCTTTGCAATGTGCCCTGAAACATTTGAAGAAACAGTTCTCCTCACGCACTACCCACACTTGAAATGGATAGTCTTCTCGATCTATCCACTCATTCGTTCATCCATAGAACAAATATTTATTGAGCACTTACTCTATGCTCGGCACAGCATTAGGCACAGGAACAGGTGGTGACCATTAAGTGCTATGACTATAATGTGTTTATGAAGCTTATCAAATTGAAGGCAAGACAGACATAAGCAAATAATTGTACAAATGAACATTTATAATTTTGTTAAGTGCTATAAAGAAGCACAAAATTGTGCTCATGGTGGTTTATGTCTGTAATCCAAAACTTTGAGAGGCCAAAGTGGGAGAATCGCTTGAAGCCAGGAGTTTGAGGCTACAGTGAGCTATGATTATGCCACTGTATTCCAGCCTGGATGATAGAGTGAGACCCAGAAATTTAAAAATTGGTTGGGTGTGATAGCTCATATCTGTAATCTCAGCACTTTGGGAGGATGAGGTGGGAGGATTGCTTGAGATCCCTGTCTCTATGACTAAAAAAAAAAAAAAAAGAAAAAAAAAGCCAGGCATGGTAGTGCATGCCTGCAGTCCCAACTACTTGGGAGGCTGAGGCAGAAGGATCACTTGAGCCCAGGAATTTGAGGCTGCAGTGAGTTATGATTATACTGCTACACTCCAGCCTGGGCAACAGAGGGAGACTTTCTGAAAATAAAAAAATAATTTAAAAAAGAAGCACAACATGCTTGTACAATGGGAACATGTATGATAGGAGAGCCCAGTCCACACTAGGCAGCCACAGAAGCAAAGCTCAGCTGGAGACCTGAAGGAGGAACAGGAATTATGCCAGAAAAGTGTGCGTTGGTGGGTGGAGGGTCTGTGGCTCTCAAGGAATGGTCTCTAGTGAAGCAGCATTAGCATTATCTGGAAACTTGTTAGAAATGGCAGTGCTCAGATCTAAACCTAGATATTTTCTTTCTTTTTTTTTTTTTTGAGTTGGAGTCTCACTCTGTCGCCCAGACTGGAGTGCAGTGGCCGCTCCCGGCCACCGCAGCCTCGACCTGCTGGGCTCCGGCGATCCTTCCGCTCAGCCTTCCAAGTAGCTGGAACTACAGGCGCGCGCTACCATGCCCGGCAAATTTTTTATTTATTGTAGAGATGAGGTCTTGCCAAGTTGCCCAGGTGGGTCTCGAACCCACAGGCTCAGGCAATCCACTCACTTCAGCCTCCCAAAGCGCTCGGATTACAGGCTGAGCCACCTAGCCCGGCAATCCTAGATATTTTCAATTAGAAGCTCTGAGGTGGGGCCCAACCACTTGTGATTTCAGTAAACTCCCCACAAGATCCTCCTGAGCACCAAAGCTTGAGAACCACCGGAGTGAAGCTCGCTGGCAGAGGAACAGCACACAGGGATGCCGGGGCAGGTGGGCACATGGCACACATGAATTCAAGACAGACTGAGGTGAGTGGGGAGGCTACAGAATGTGAGAATGGAGTGGTGGTTGAATTGCGGCTGGTTAGAAACAGGAGGTGATGGGCGCTTGGGATCCTGTTTGGACATAATCCAAGGACAAGGAGGGCCACAGAAGGGTTTTACACAGAGGAGAGCACAGTTCTTCTCTGAACGCTGATGAGACTCTAAACCACAGCTGGGTGCAGTGGCCTGTCTGTAATCCCAGCACTTTGGGAGGCAGAGGTAGGAGGTTGCTTGAGCCCAGGAGTTCGAGATCTGCCTGGCCAACACAGCAAGACCTCATCTTTACAAAAGAAAAAAGTTAGCTGGGCATGGTGGCCCATGCCTGTAGTCCCAGCTACTTGGGAGGCTGAGGCAGAAGGATCACTTGAACCCAGGAGGTCGAGGCTGTGGTAAGTTGTGACTGCACTACTGCACTCAGCCTGGGTGACAGAGTGAGATTTCCACTCGAGAAAAGAAAAAAAAAATCACTAAACCAGCTTCACCCAACCAGCAAACCAACAGGCACACTTTCCTTGTGCGGATTTGAAGAGGCAATTTAAAAATAGCTGTTATTTTAACTAATTCACATTTACACGTAAATGTTCATTCAAAAAGCTAGACTGCCACTCTTGCCAAATGCCTCTTTCTCATTTCCTTCTCTAGGGTCCAGGCCCACGTAGGACAGATGAAAAGACAAGTTCAAAAGCAGCCGGGCTTCCTGGGTGCTAACCAGGTGTCTCTGGGAACCCAGAGTTTCTGTTCCAGCACATTTTCACCATTATGGTTTTATGCATTTTGGCATTTTGAGTAGCACTTCGCCATTTCATTAGAGGAGGAAGCTAGGTCCCCTTCTCCAGATCAGAGGGCTGAGGCTTTGCCCTGCAATCCCAGGGTAACAGACATCCAGGGCAGGACCCCTGAGTCACTTGCTCTCTTCCTAACTACCCAGGCCAAGAGAGGACACCTGTGGGGGTGTGGAATGAAGGATGTTGGGGTCACAGGGCATTTGGGAACGGTCCCTCTGCTGTGTGTGGACAGCTGGAGCACACCAGCCTTTTCCTGACTTTCCTTGAGGTCCCTGCCCATCCTGTTCTCCTTCTCTCTGTCCTTGCCCCGACTCCAACTCTATAATCCCTCCACTATTCTCCATAAAGATCAGAGAAATCATGGTGGTTCCTTCCATCATCTAGCTCAGTGGTTTCTAAGTTCCTTACATGCAGAATTGTTTTGCCAAGTGGGCATTTCCACAAAACCTTGATGTACAGAACTGCTCAGATTGAAGCTTCTCTGAAGAAGGATAATACTGGGATACTGGGTAGGGTGATGGGGAGCCGGGCTGGTTGACCTCTCAATACCCTTTGACATATTTTGAGCAATACCAAACCCTTCAATTTACAACCGAAGAGACTGGGGCCCAGAGGTAAATGCCTTGTCACTCAGCAAAGTGGAAACTGAAACCCAGGCCCCATCACCCCTCTGTCTAGATCCCTCCTCACTCCCACTCAGTTCCCAGAAGCCTGAAGATATTCAGAGTGGGGGAGACTCTACTCAAAGAAGATGCCAAGTTTTGCTTCATCTGCACTTGCTGACAATGCTATCAACCTAGGGACCACATATTCTGGATAAGAAAGAACACATTTCATTTCTCTCCTGGTCTTTCCTGCTAAGTTTGGTGTAGAAAACTGGTAAGAAGGTAAACAGGAAAAAAACAACAACAACCAAATAGTCTAATTCTCCACTCCTGATAATCAGTCTTTGGGTATTCACAACAGCAAATCAGAGCACCCCTCAGAGAGGAAATTATGAAATTTGAAAGGAACTGACTCTCCTCTGTGTGGCAAATCCAGAAAAGTAATGATAATACTTCACACATACTTAACCAGTACTTATCACGTGCTAGCATTCTTCTACACATTTTGGCATAGACTTAAATTTCTCTTTCCTAACACAAAAAACAAATGCCTAGACTTCACTGCAAAATGCTAATTCTAGCTCTGGGGGCAGGAATCAAGGCAGGGAGGTGAACAGTTGTGGAGAGCATTCATTGCTGATGGGCATGTGTGTAGTTAGAGGAACACACAACAAAGGGGATCAGGCCGCTGGTCTCTGGGGGAGGGCAGCTCCTCCGTGCCATGGTTTCAGCAGTGCAAGGGTACCTTGGACTGGCACGGAAGTCCTAGAGACAGTCCTGAGGCCCGTCAATGTTATAGTCTCACAGCCTCTTTACAAAGATGGAGACGCCCAAGTCCTGCTCACCAACAGGGGTGCATCTATAAAGCACCCTGAAATACGATGAGTCATGGCTTAGGTCTGCACTCACACTCAGGGAGATGAACATTTGATGAGCACCTACTATGTGCTTGCATCAACTTCAACAACAGGCACTACAGCAGGAGGCAGGTACCACTGTTCTGGTTTTGCACATAAAGACACTATGGTTCAAATACTAGGTGACTTGCTCAAGGGCACAGAGCAAAGAGGCACTGGGGTTCAACATGTCTGTTGAATCTTGCCCTCCCCTTGCTAAACATAACATTTATGTGAAAGAACCTGGGTTATCACACCCATGCATTTCACCCCTCCTGCTATCATCCGGTTAGAAAGAGGGACAGACTTGGGCACCCACGGACACAGAGATAATGTCTAGACTTTCTGACCTTGGAAAGAAGGTGGTATCTGGTTGGTTTAATATTGCCAAGTATTCTGGAGTTAAATTGTATTTTATTTCAACAGTTTTACTGGGATCATGCTAAAGCTTTAGTATTAATGAGGTGCTGGGTGTCTAAAAGAAGTTGAGGAGATGGAGATGATTTTAACTGATGTCCCATGTTACTGTCACATAACCCTCACACATGGAAGTTGGTTTTTTTCACATAAGCGCTTGGCTGAGGTAGTGAGTGTCAGGAAGCAAGGCACAAAGAGAGGGAGAACTAGAGAGATATAAGGGTCCTGTGAGGACTCAGTTGGAGCTCTAGAAAAACCCAGTCCTGAATTCTATCATCAGCAAGCCCTAATTTCAGGACTCAGAGTCTGTAAAATAGGGTTAGTGGTGTGTTTCTTCATAAGGAAACTATCCCATTCCCCACTCCACCTCCCCCTGAGGTTTAATGTTCAACAAAAGAAGGAAGAGTGGGAAAAAAAAATCTTAACACGCCATACCATGCTATTATACTTAAAAATACAGAAAGGATTAAAACTGCCAGGCCAAATTAAAACTAATGATTGGTTTGGTACGACCCTTCCTTGCCTTGGCGTTTGCCCATTGTCTCCAGCAATAAAGGAACATCACGGGCAATTTATTGGGAGTTATTCTCAGATGAATTGCATTTGCTGAGGAAAGCACATTTTGCATTTGGTGATTCATACATGGGAAACATTATCGCTCTGGAAAAGAGTTTAAAATAAGTGAGATTTAGAGTTCAGGGAATGAAAAACCTGAGAACTTAAGTTTAATTTTTTAAAAAGCATACATTCATTATGCAATTGTGCGTGAATATGGGTTTGCACACAAGTGCATCAGAAGCGTTTTGTCTAGATCCTAAACCATTCCAGTGGCTACCTCAATGAGGAAGACTGGCCTTGGGAGGAGACAGTTTAGGGTGAGTCTTCTACATTTTTTTTTTTCAAAACAGAAGAAAAGAAAACCATCTGATCAAAAACAAATATTTGTAACTCTAGCCATTTCTGTATCTTAAATCATTTTTATAATACAGTAATCTTAGATTCTTTGTGTGTACCTGAAAGGTGAAATTTCAGGGAGTGATTACACTTATGGAGCTCCCTCGGTCCTTGGGAACAGATGAAAATGTGTTATGCTTTCTCACCAACTCTTTCAAGTCTCTGTGCCCCCATGTGGCTGATGTCGGGCTTTTCTTGTGCCTATGGAGAGCCCTAGAGGTGGGTCAGCTAGGAGGGTGGCCTTGGTCTTAGGGCCTAACACCGGGTAAGACCATTGGAGCATAATTTCTCTCTGACCTTTTTCTCCTCTGTCTCCTCTATGTCATCAGGTGGTGCCCCTGTACCTACATCCTCGCCAGTTAGAGGACATTCCTTTCTTACTGACTTCAACACCTGTGTGATTGCCAATGCAGCTTCTTTTGAAAGTTGCTTTTCCATTCTAAAGATGCCATAATATTTGTTAATCAGAAGACAAGATATTCAACAGCAGTAAAGCATGATCATGTATCAGCAAAGAAAAAACCAGGAAGGTAGCATGCGAATACATTTAGTGCTATCAGTTGTGAGTTTGGGGATGTGAGAAAATGAATGACTTTTATTTTCTTCTTTTTGATGACTGGTCATGTTCAATCTTGCTTCATAACTTCAATGACTGTATTATATGGATAAGAAATGCATGGTAAGTAATGCATTTGTTGTTTCTTAAAGCAATACACATAGGACAAAGACATTTTAGGAAATATAAGAAGGTAGAGGCAATTACCCATAATTTTTCTATTCAAAATAACCACTATAAACATTTTGCTTATTTCTTTCAGACTTTCTTCTGTGGATAAGTTTGTGTGTGTGTGAGAGAAAGTTTCATTTTATTTTTTTTTCCACCTAACATCACATCACAAACTGGGTACCTGTGCATAGGAGTGGCAAGGAAACTTCATTGCATACCCTTTTGTATCTTTTGATTTTTTTTTTTTATAATTTTTATTTTGAGTCAGGGTCTTACTCTGTCACTCAGGCCAGAGTGCGGTGACACTATCATGGCGCCCTGAAGCCTCAACCTCCTGGGCTCAGGCAATCCTTCTGCCTCAGCTTCCTGAGTAGCTGGGACTACAGACATATGTCACCATGCCTGGCTATTTTTTTGATTTTTTTTTTTGTTGTTGGCTAGGTTGATCTCGAACTCCTGGGCTCAAACAATCCTCCCGTCTTGGCCTCCCAAAGTGCTAGGATTAGAGGCGTGAACCACTGCACCCAACCTCTTTTGAATTTTGAATCATCTACAATATAACGTCTATTTTAAAATAGATTAAAATACAGTTCCATATTGCAGTAGGTACTTTCCATGCCATTACATCTTGTATACTCTTTTAAATGGTTGCATTATATTCCTTGCAAATATTCTGAAGGGGACAGTGAACATGGCAGATGCACAGCCATGGTGGATGAGTCCCTTGGGTTGACCTTCTCACACCCTGGCCCATCCTCTCCTGATCTATCTGAATACTATGCAGTCCACAGCTTAGTCTGCGAGACTGAGGGCAGGTTTCCAGCAGAGATGATGTCACCCTGTGGGACTGAATCCTGATGGCAAGAAGGATGAGCCGTGGAAGAGGACGGAGACGCTGAAGAGCCTGAATTAATAGTGTCTCCAATTCCCAGACTTTCCATGGACTGCACTGCTAAACTGAGAAGGGACACAGTGCTCTGGATTGATTGCTCCTAAGGTGGCTCCAGGGACGTCTTCTTGCTCTTATGATAAGGGACTTCGGAACACCTATAATTAGGGTAACAAACTGTGCAAGGAAACAAGGCAGATACCTGTGCTTAAACCAACAATAACAAAACCACAAGGAACTCTAACCAACAAACATAGCTTATTCTACTCTTCTTCATCCGGAGATAATATAAAAGAGTACACTAGATAACAAAGTTCACTGCAATTCTCCTATTCTTGATTATTCTATGTCACATATTAAGAATGATGAAGGTGTTCAACTTCTATTTCAACTGAAAATGCTTCTCATGCAAGACCCGAGGATGACTGACAGACAACTCTCACAGGGAAGAACACACCTTACAAGCCTGTCGTAAGAGGCTGCTGAAAGATGCTTGTAACACCTACCTATCCCCTACTTTGACTTGTGACCTTCTTTACAGGTGTGAAAGTGACATGAAAACCACATCAGGGTGCCCACTAGGCCTCCTGCCTCATCTCCTGACACAACTCAAGGGCTTTTCTATGCAAATCCATATCATATGCCCAGTTATCCATCCTCCAGTCACACACCTATCCAGCCTACATGGATAGGTGGCTAATTAGCAGTAAGACAGCAAGGGTCACACCCCCAGAATCGTTCTCACATGAAGACCAAATATTTTGGGCATAGTCTTACTTCTGAGGGATTCTTTTTTTTTTTTGAGTTGGAGTCTCACTCCATTGCCCAGGCTGGAGTGCAGTGGCACGCTCATAGCCACCCCAGCATCGACCTGCTGGACTCCGGTGATCCTTCCGCCTCAGGCCTTCCAAGTAGCTGGAACTACAGGCGCACACTACCGCATCCAGCTAATTTTTGATTTATTGTGAGACAAGGTCTCGCCAAGTTGCCCGGGCTGGTCTCAAACTTGCGGGCTCAGGCATTCCACTAGCCTCGGCTTCCAAAAGTGCTAGGATTACAGGTTGAGCCACCAAGCCTGGCTTATTCTCCCTTTTTATAGCACATGTTGAAAACTGGTGCTTAATTTGGCTTCACATTGTTCAACATTTTAGAATCATGAAATTCACATAAGCATCTGGCTTTTTTTGTTTCTCTCAAAAACTCTGGGTATCCATCAGTTTAGGCTCTCTCTCCCAGGGCGTAAAGCTTGGTGGCAGTTGCCCTCTTTAGAAAGTACAGGCTATTCTTATTTCCAGTTCAGTATCGCCTACAGAAGTCCCGGTGGCCTCCTAATACTAAGGCCCTGTGTCCTCTGTCATTCATCATCGAGCTTGCATTGTTTTCCTTGTCATAGAGAAATATTTTTATTATGCCTGCCCACTTCACTCAATTACTTTACTTGAAGGCATTTGGGTGGTAATCCCTGGCCTAGAGTTTTGCGAATATGGCTTGAAGATTTATTTAGGCATTATGAGAAGTCGAGACACAAAGAACAAAACAATGCCTCCCGTCTTCCTCTATGGTGAGTCCCCAAACCCAGTTCCTTCTAGCGGCAAACTCAGGTTTCTGGTCTGGACTTGAGCACATTCTAAGTGACTGAAGTTCATGGTCCTCTGAACTGGGATCTCTGAATTGATCTCTGTAGACTTGGCTCTACTTTCCAGTCCTCTCCTAGAAGAAGTATTCCTCTCTTCTTCCTTAAATCCATCCACTGAATTTGTTACAAATGTGCAGCATTCAGATTCCTGTTAAACACGCACAGATAGGTACAAGATTTCAAAGCTGAAAGAAGCACATAATCAAATGATTCTGCACAGAACCAAACCATCTGGGCTGAAAACGACCTTCTTAGAGGAACTGTCTTCTCTCCTTGATGATGGATCACATGAGGGTATTGAGCTGTTTGACTGATTCAGTCTAGCTACATAGTGAAGTCTGTGTACTTACTTGATGTAGAAACTGAAAGCTCAGGGTAACTCATTCTGTTGTCCTGGAGCAATCGTCTTTAAGACTCAAATACCTAAATGAGCAGAATTTCTGCTACATTAGCTCACTCCACTTATTTAAAGAAATGTTATGTCCATAAACATACACATTTATATAATCTACACATCCATATGTTGACATATTTGCACGTCTGCACACACGCACACACATACACATGCTTTTGACCATGCATCAGTGATGGATTAAACCATCACAGGACACTTGCAAAGTTTGACTGGAATAACAAGTGTGCCTATATACTTGATCAGCATGACTTCTGCAGAGAGAACCTCTTTTAAAACAGTTTATGTTTTGTCTTTTAAGAAGAGCATCTGGAACTCTACCTATGAGACTGAGAGGGAAGACGCAGTCTTTGTCCCTCTTTTGTAAAGAAAACACTAATAAATATCCTAGACCCTGGATCTAGGGAGAGCAGTCTGTTGTTCTGCACCAGGTACAAAAGCAAAAACAGAAAAGCTGTAAAACCAAACAACTTCTTAGTGGGTTTGATGAACGCCCGTTGCCTCTGTCTCACCTTAACCCTCATCTTAGCCAGCTTATTCTTGACTCCTCAAGACAAACAGTGCATGTTAACTAAAAACCAAATGATTATTAAAAATACTTGTGAAGAAATAACTATTGTGTATGTAATGGATATATGTATGTTAGATTGCAGTGTGCACATTTTGAATAATTTATGGGATACTGAAGACTAGATAGCTATCCTATCAGCATTCACCCCTTTCTGTGTGGCCTCCAAATGCCACACCGATGACCACACCCGGGAGAACAGCTGCATGGTAGATTTAAACTTATTTTCTATGACTTATCATTAGCTTCCAGTGAGTATACTTTTAAAGAAGAATCTCTGATTAAGAACAGCATTTTGCAATATCTAAATTAAATGTGTAGCTTAGGAGATTCTTGCTTGAAACAGACTCACCACATGTACATCTTGTTAGCATAATGAAAATACCCACATGCGCTCTGGCAGCAAGACGTGGCCATCACTTAACTACACTTCAGTTGCCTTTCTAAGTAATTCCAGCCCCTGGTTTTGGACTAAAGAAGGCTTATATTAGATGGCTTATTAGACGTCAGGACTGCAGCGGGAAAGCCGGCAGCTGATAGAGCAGAGCAGGTTCAGGTTCAAGTCTGAGCTGCATCACATTCTAAAGAAACCTTTTCCTCACTCTTGCCTCACTTATCATAAAGAGTCTTAGAGAGGATTCAATAGAATAATGTTTTAAAACTTCCTGAAGGCCGGACTTGGTGGCTCAGTCTGTAATCCCAGCACTTTGGGAGACCAAGGTGAGTGGATTGTCTGAGCCCGTGGGTTCGAGACCAGCCTGGGCAACTTGGCCAGCCCTTGTCTCTACAACAAATAAAAAAAATTAGCAGGGCGTGGTAGCGTGCGCCTATAATTCCGGTTACTAGGAAGGCTGAGGCAGAAGGATTGCTGGCGCCCAGCAGGCGGGCACTGGGGTGGCCGTATGTGTGCCACGGCGCTCCAGTCTGGGTGACGGAGTGAGACTCTAACTAAAAAAGAAAAACAAACAACAACCACCACAACAAAAAACTACCTGAAACCTACACCACATGAGTAAAATGTTGGTTGTGCTGAACTACTTTCAATTTTTTGCACTGGTTTCCACTTGCACAGCAATCCACTATTATGTATGAAGCATGGCTGACCCTTGAATAACAAAGGTTTGAACTGCAAGTGGATTCTCTTCCACTTCCACCACCCCTGAGACAGCAAGACTAACCGCTCCTCTTTCTTCTTGGCCTATTCAAGCTAAAGAAGAGGATGAAGACCTTCATGGTGATCCACTGCCACTTAATGAATAGCAGATATATTTTATCTTCCTGTTGCTCATGTTCATGTTGCCCAGGCTGGTTTTCTTAATAAGGACATCATATTTCTTTCTTTTCTCTAGCTCACTTTATTGTAAGAATACAGCGTATAATATAACATATAAAAAATGCGTTATTGATAAGGTTTCCAGTCAATAGTGGGCTATTTGGAGTTAAGTTTTGGGGGAGTCAATAGTTACATGCGAATTTTCAACTTTGCAGAGGTGGGGGTTAGTGTCTCTGACCCCTGCATTGGTCAAGGATCAACTGAATTTAATATGCACCAGTTTTTTCACCTTCTCTCCACTTAACACAAAAGAAAACCAAGGAGCCAAGAAGTCACAAAGAAAGTGGCAGAGCCAAGAATCAAAACTAGGCCATCTGACTTCGAAGTCACCACTCCTGGCCATCAGCTTCCTCTACACTCCCTCTCTTTCTCTTTTGATTCCTCTCCTTCCCCCATACATACTTTTGTAGATCCAGCAAAGTCTGGCACTGGATGTGCCTCATATCCTTGCTTCGTTCTAACACTGCTATGATGTATTTTACACATGAGGAAGCTAGGGTTTGACTATGGCCCCTCCACAAGTGACCAGGTTGGGCTATAAACCTATCTCCTCCCCACACCGATGCCCTTGAACTTTTTGCACAGCTTCCTTACACTTCATCGCTTTCATTACCATTGCTCTGGTCAGGCTCATCCTTCCCCTAAATGCTCTTTCTCCTCTTGGTGCCAATTCAGCCTTGATTTGCCTATTACTGTTCACTCCGCTTAAATATTCTGCCCTCACCTGACCAGCTTCTGTAGAGGAAATTCTCTTTTGTATTCGGAGGCACTGAAGAGAGTCTAGAAGCTACAGTCAACATTTAATACCAGACCCCCTGCTATTGTTTTGAGCCTGCTGAGGTCTATTGGTCTTTTCTACCTAACTTCACCATATGCTCAAGTTACTGTTAGCCTGTACTGCCCTACATATGGAGCCCAGCAGACATCTGTGGTAATGCAACTGGCTGCTGTTGGTGTGAGAAGCACTTTTTTTTTTAAGTTGGTATCTCACTGTGTCACCCAGGCTTGAGTGCAGTGGCACAATTATGGCTCACCACAGCCTCAAGCTCATGGGCTCAGGCAATCCTCCTACCTCAGCCTCCAGAGTAACTGAGACTACGGGTGTATGCCACCACACCTGGCTGATTTTTAAATTTGTCTGTAGTGACAAGATCTTGCTATGTTGCCCAGGCTGGTTTCAAACTCGAGGGCTCAAGCAATCCTCCCTCCTCAGCCTCTCAAAATGCCAGAATTATAGGTGTGAATCACTGTGCCCAGTGAGAAGCACTTTTAATGCCCTCATTTGGTGACCATAAGATCAGATCTTTAAAAAATGTACTATTAGTTTTTCCCTAACCCTAGTACTTTATTTGAACACTCAAACTTGTAAATTTAATAGTAGAAAAATTAATATATGTCCATGATTTAAAAAAAAAAACTCCTAGGGATAGAAATAGAATGAAAAGTAAAACCAGTACTTTCTCCCTCTTCTGTAAAGACGAATATTTTCTTGTGTATCTTTCTTAAAAATGTTTATATAGGCCGGGCTCAGTGGCTGAGCTTGTAATCTCAGTACTTTGGGAGGCTGAGGTGAGTGGACTGCCTAAGTCCATGGGTTCAAGACCAGCCTGGGCAACTTGGCAAGACCTCATCTCTACAATAAATCAAAAATTAGCCGGGTGTGGAAGCGTGCACCTGTGGTTCTGGTTACTTGGAAGGCTGAGGTAGAAGAATTGCTGGAACCCAGCAGGTCAACACTGGGGTGGCCATGCATATGCCACTGTACTCCAGCCTGGGCAACAGAATGAGATTCCAACTCAAAAAAAAAAAAGTTTATATATATAGTGGTATATACCCATTTAGCCAAAATAGTCACAAATGAAAAATATATACACACTGTTCTACATTTTCCCTTTTCACTTAACTATCTTGCAAATATCCTAATATCAGTACATGTAGCTCTACCTAACTTTTAAATGGCCACTGCTATTCCTTTATGTAAATGTGCCATATATTATTAACTGATACCCTATGGAAAGTTGCTTCCATTTCCTGTAATGACAGTGAACTTCAAGTATTCATGTCTTGGAATATTTTGTGAATGCATCTGTTAGAAAAGTTCCTAGCAGTGGAACTGCTGGGTCAGAAAGGCTATATGCATTTAAATTTTTGATAAATATTGCCCAAGGGGGTCTCCAAATTAATTAAGTTGCACTAATCTAATCTATCTGGAGTAGTTCACATTGACTCTGTAGATCATAGTCCCAAAGGGGGCCCGGAACTAGAGTTAATGTCGTGGGCAGCATCAGAATTTGTGCAGGGTTTGAGAAAATTTAATAATGGTCAGAGAGAGCCATGGTGGTGGCGGCATTCAGCTTTCTCCGCATCTAGAAGAGCATTTCCTAAATGGCCACTTTTCTCTAGCTACTGCTGCTGTTACCTGGACTCTTCTGGGAACAGCCCTTGGAAACTGAGATGAAACCATTGGTTCTCCTGGGAAGGGGAAAACCCAGATTCTGTTCTCAACTCTGCCCTCATTTGCTATTCCACCTCAGTCAGTCCCTTCTCTTTGAACTTTAATTTCCTTATGTATGATATAGGTGATTGGACTTGGGGTCACAAGCTCAAATACTCTCAGGGGCGAGGCAGACAAGTGATACCAGGAATAACCTGTGATAATTTGACACCCCAAGAGCAACCTTTAACTTTAAGGCTTTAGCATTCATTGATGACTGTTGCCAGAATGAGTTAGCTAACTGGAGATCAGTCTGGTTGGGGATGGTCCCCAACAGGAGAGCATGTACACCATTTAAGAATAGAACCAAAACTCCACCCCAGAGGACTCAAGGGGGTAAAACTATGGCTCCACGTAGCTAGAGTTCCCAGGCTTCCATGAGACTCCAGAAATATGGATTTTATGCAAAATTGCTAGATTTTTCTAAAGTTTTAAATGCTGGAGACTAATCAAAAATTTTAAACTCCTGTTTTATAGTTAATATGTAAAAATTCATGAGCTCATAATAATGCTCAAAAACAGACATCAAAAAATATCAAAAGAGATAGCTTTTACACCAACTCCTTATTCTGAAAATTGATAGTTAAAGGGAACGAATCAAGCATTTATTTGGTCTTTCCTGTAGTAACTGTATTTCAGGGTAACCAAACAGTTCAGGTTTCTGAGCTTTTCCTTACATATGCATTCCAACTACTACATGTAAATAGAACAGTAAAAAAATTTACTTTACAATCTCCAATTAGCTAACTCATTCTGGCAAGAGTCATCAATGAATGCTAAAGCCTTGAAGTTAAAGGTTGCTCTTGGGGTGTCAAATTATCACAGGTTATTGCTGGTAGGGAGGGCAGAAAAGCAACTTTAAAATCAAGGGATTAAAATAAATAAATAAATAAATAATAAAATAAAATAAAATCAAGGGATTGATTCTACTTTACAACAGAGGGACTGAGCTAGTTCACTGTTTTCATGTCAAGATTGATCAATCCCTCAATTGTAAAGTTGTTTTTCTACCCCAATATATTAAAAGTTGTTATATAATAGCATTATAGACATGCTGCAATAGCTTTAAACATAATTAATATTTTATTGCACCTAACATATCCAAAGCACTACAATTTCAACACATAATCAATGTAGAGTTGTTAATGATTGGTACTGTCTTTAAAACCCAGTGTGTATTTTACGCTTCCAGCACATCTTAATTTGGACTAGCCACATTTCAAGTGCTCATAAGCCACACGTGACACAGAAACTACTGTATTAAACAGCATGGTTTTAGACAAAAAAGGCCCAGACTAAATGTAATGTGTGAACAGCATATGGACTGTAGTTTGAACAAACCAACTGTTGGAAAACACTTTTAGAACAATTGAGGGACTTGTAATATGAACTGGATATTGGATACTCAGGAATTATTATCATTATTTGCTAGGTGTGATATAGTGTTGCAGTTTTATGAGAACATAGTTTTACTTTTTTAGTGAGGCATACTAAAATATTTAAGAGGAAAATGTGACAGTGCCTGTAATTTAAAATACCTTGACAAAATTCACCACCACATTACCAACAACAAAATAGTTATAATTGTTGAGTCTGCGTGATGGGTATTTGCAGAATCTCGACTGAACTGACCTCAAAGGCCCCTTCTCGATGGAAAATTCTAGGATGCCAGTGGCAAGTTCTGCCTCTAATTTTATTGCGGTAGAAGGGAGGTGAATGCAGCAAGCAACGCACTCTCTAACAGGGTTGTTCTCTTCTCTGGAGGGAGGGCCTAGGAGAGTCTCCAGCTATGGGAGGCCCTTTGCCCCACAAGGCGGCAGCTGAGGCATCAGGACCCGGTAAAGGCAGGTCCCAAAAGAGTGCGGAGACAGAGGGGCGGGGCCCCGCAGGCGCCAGGCACGTCACTTACCGCGCGTCACTTACGGGACTCAGGCAGGAGGCATCCAGCACTGTCCTTCCTTCATTAGCGCTAATGGAATTTCAAGGTCAATGACCAGTCATAAACATCAGCCCTAAATTAAGTGTATCCAAGGCTCCTTGCCCAGAGGATTTTTTTCTTAAAAGCCAAGTTGCTTGGGAGTTAGAAGAGTGTCAAAAATACAGTTAACCTTTCAAGATGAAAACATTATCGATTCTATTGATTTAGATCGTAACTTTTCTTCCACTTAACTTAGAAAGGATTGCCAATTTTAAAAAGAATGTGTTTTATTTTTCCTTTTGTTCCCTTTCTTCTTCTTCTTCTTCTTCTCCTTTTTTTCCTCCTTCTCTCTTTCTCCAGGCAACTTTTCTCCCAGCTCCATGGAGGAAGTCTTATACAGGGAGATTGACTGGGGTCTGGCTAGATTGCTGACAACATCGAAATGCTACACACCTCACCCGCGGTGCTTTGTTTTATTGATAGAAACCTCTCTGCCTGTCATTTCTCTCCCTCTCCTTCCAAACAGCTGGGAATATCCTTGCAATCCTTGTCATATAACATGACTAATATGTTCAGCTTTAGAGGTACAAAGGAGAAGGAAATAAATGAAGAGATCGTTAAACAGGAGTTTTTCCATCCCTCTGGTAGGATGATGAGTAACTAGGAACAGACAGCCACTAGCATCATTGCATAATAATCATCAGGTTTAGGGTCTGAGAGCTTGAAAAGAATCTAAAATCAACACCCTACCTAAGGTCAAATGTGTAGTGAGCTTTGGTTCCAGTACCAGAATCAACAGCAAATCTTAGATAAGTTCTAGTCTTATCACACCTTGAGATTTAGGAGGTGGATTTTAACTACTCCAATCCCTTCCTGCTCCATTCCGATCTTGGACCTTAAGCCTCACCCCAGCTTGTTCCTTGCCTCCTTCTGAATTTGTGTGGCATTTCAGTCCTGGGAAAAATGGTTCCCTTGACACAGATCTCAGTCAAAGCCCCATATTTGTCTCTGATTGCTATTCCAGACTGAAGAATTCCAACAAAAACATCAAACAGGGCACATTTTCCAAACATGGCAGATAGTAATGACAATTTTTTTTTTTACAAGACTCTGTATTTAAAAAAAATAAAAATAAAAGTCACAACCACTTCCTGCCCTCCCCCAACCTGCTCCTGGGGCTCTGTCAGTCTTCTCTCTAAAGCCTGGAGTCTGTTGTAATGTTTCCCGTTTCCCACCAAGAAAGACAAATTCAGTATTGCTTTTATGTCCATATTATCTCTAGCAGCATACCCTCCAATCTGGAAGGTTTTGGCGTGTTAAAATCTAATTCCTCTTTGGAGAAGCCAAGGAAACCTTTGCAGCACTGTTGTGTAATTCTTTTTTTCCCCCAGGCTGAAGGGGTTAGCTTTATCAAGCGAATACAATCTTCTCTCCCAGGACAGACTAACTCTGACTTTAAACAATCTGTGAATAAATAGCTCGGCCTTCCCCCAAGTCTCTTTCCCTTCATCTCAGCTGAAGAATGAGGGAATATGGATTATCATTTTGATTACAAATACATTTCCATCTAGAGGAAGATCTACAAAGGGCTAAAGTCACCTCTATAAATTTAAACAGTCTCCAGTTAGCCTTGAAGAGTTAAATCCTCTCTCTTTCTTTTTTTAAAACATCCTGGTGCTTCAAAGATGTTATATTAGACAGATGTCAAGTTGATATAATAAACAGCAATGCCAAATCTAATGAATTAAGGGAAAAGAGAACCACATGCTGAGATTTTCAGATGAAATCAGGTAATGACAGGGAAGAAAAATGAAGCTGCATTTAAAAATGGTTTGAGAGTCCAAAATTCAAGGTGCGGAGAGACTCATAGCAGGAGAAATTTCAACTGTGCACTGCATTCATCTTACATATATAAGCATTTCTGCCTGATGCTCCGACTTGGGCATAAGGAAAATAAAATGAAATGTAAAGGGTCCCTGGGGCTAGGAATACTTTGGTGAGGGAAGTTGGTATATCAGTTGTCACTGAGGGCCCCAGCCCTGTTGTCAACAGCTGCACTGAGGTGAGGGTGTTTAGAAGATATTTTATAAGAGGTTTGTGAACCCGATTTGTGTTTCTGACAACTTTCTTGCTCTTGCCATTAATTATACTCAGGTGGAAGAATTCAGCTCTCACATGTGGCTACGACCTCCCTAAGCACCAATGTGACAGAACAACATCCGGGCCTGCATGAGGGATTGCTCTTCAAGTTCTTTAGAAGAGGAGATTACAACCTCAGGGATACATTTGAGGTTATTCATAGATGATAAAGTTCTAGTTTTTGTGTAGCTTAAAGAATTCTGGCTTTGATTTGGCCTATTTTACTTTTTCTTAAACATTTTCTGCAGGCATACCAACATCTTAAAAGTTAAAAAAAAAGAAACCTCACTAGAACCACTTAGCAATACCCATCCAAATAGAACATGTTCATACCCTTTGCCCCAGACATTCCACGTCTATAGATATACACAGAGTAATGTGCATAAGTATGTTTATTGCAGCAGTGTATTAGCAATAGAAACAAAGTCACTATCAGTGATTACCCAGTTGTGTGTGTGTTGTTATTTTTGTTTTTTACTGGAGTCTCACTCTGTCACCCAGACTGGGATGCAGTGGTGCAGCCTGAAACTCCTAGGCTCAAGCGATCCTTCTACTTCAGTCTCCTGAGTAGCTGGGACCACAGATGCACGCCACCACGCCTGGTTAATTTTTTGTAGAGACGAGGTCTGGCTATGTTGCCTAGGCTGGTCTTGAACTCCTGAGTTCAAGCAATCCTCCCACGTTGGCCTCCCAAAGTGCTGAGGTTACAGGCATGAGCCACCGCACCCAGTGACCAGTTAAAATAAATTCTAGTACATCTAGATGACAGAATACCATGTCATTTATTTAAAAAATAATGTTTTTACATGGAAATATAGCCATGATATGTTAAGTAAAACAATATACTTTAATATGATATACAGTCTGATTTTATTTGATTATGCATAGAAACTTCCTGGAAAGATACTGAAGATTTTAATAATGGCTACCTCTGTAGAGAGGATAGGAACTTTTATATTGCAAAATGAGGTAATATGTGATTTAAAAAAAAAAAAACCAAAAACCATTATTAATAAGTAAAAACTAAAAAAAGTCCCTTGTCTAACAAAGAAAAGGCCCACTTCAAGCCTTTTCTTTTCCAGATTAAGCCCCTCCAAAGGTTTTAATTTTTAACCCTAATAATAATAATAATAATAATAATAATAATAATAATGATAAATGATTATGGTTTGGAGTCTACACATTTGTCATTTCAGGTTACTTCCTCATTGATAAGAAGTGGGAACATATAAAAAAATAATCTTCCCCAAGGTCAAATTTTGGTGATTTACACTATTTCTATTATTCAATACGCCTTCTTCTATCATAGTACCTTCTTTTAAGAAAAGTTAATGTCAGGGCAACCACTTAGGGTCCCCTCCTACTGTGGGAGCTTCTCTGTCCTCTCAATAAATCCTACTTTCTCACTTAAAAAAAGAAAAGAAAAGAAAAGTTAATGTCAGTATTCAGCACATACAGCACTAAGCTATCTAGAAGTGTTAAAATCAAATAGTTTTGGCTTTTACTATGTGGAAGTAACGTTATTGTTTTCTCATTAGAATCTTTAACACCTTGAGAATGACCTTCATTCTGAAATGGAAAGAAGTTTTGGATCTCTGGTCCCCATTTGGCCAGAATTCTAAAAAAAGAAAGGAAGAAGCTACAAAATAGAGAAGTCAGCCTGCCTTTGGGTAAACTATGCATCCTTACCTGATTACCTGGTTTTTATTTTGGAAAGCAAAGATTCCAGCATGCTGGAGCTTCTGATCGCCTTCCTGGCAACCCCGGGTCTATGGAGGCCCCATAGTGAGGGACTTCCCCAGGTGGCTAACGTCCCCTCTCCAGGACGCCTCACACTCAAGGAATCACAACAACCTCACATGCCGGGCTAATTTTGCAGAGAACAAGAGCAACAACTTAACTAGAGATGGGGGGGATAATCTCAGAATGAATTATTCACCAGTGAGACCATCACGGCTACACAGAGGGAATACAGATGCCCGTTGTGGGGCTGGAGCTCCCCACTCCTTATTCAGTTTTAATGCATCTTCCAGCCCTTGTGAAGCGAGTGTATTCACATTCAGGCAGCTTCTGCACAGATTTCAAACCAGCTGCTTCTCTGTCCTTCTTCTGGTTCAAGCTTACTTCTCTGGTGGGGTAAGGGGGTGGGAACGGTAAACTTCTCTTCTGACTTTAAATCCTCTTTTGAATAAACCAGTCTCTGTTTCTGCGTCTTTTTCAAGTGTATTTAAACTGAGAGTCTCTCTTCCTTATATTAAAAAAAAAAAGTAGGAATCAGAAAATCATCCACTAAGCCTTACGTGCTATGCTCACAGATATACCAGATATGAGGCATTGCATAAATACCCACAACACATCACTCATTCCTTCATTCATGTCCTGTAGAATAGCTGTTTGCAATTTCACTATCATGACACACTGTTCTGCTCCTTGAGGTGGGAAGTAGCTTACCTTAACTGTTAATCTGGCTCTGGCATCAGGCTACTTGAGTTTAAATCCCAGGTTCCTGATTTAAAACCCTATTTCTTGTTTTCAAAATCTGTGTATTTGGACAGCATCTGTCACTTGATATGTGGAAGGAAAAAATGATAGAGAACCTCTGTCCATGAGGACATTTCCCTACACATAATCATAACAGAAAGCAGCCCTCCTTTCTCCGCCCCACTCTCCCTAGCATTCTAGAAAATGTTTCCAGTTCCACACTCCTAATGTTCCCAAATACCCTACTTCCCTGAAGCTCCCACTCAGAGATGTACACAGGGCTCATCCATTCACCTCACGTGCACGAGGAAGAGGGCAATTTTCTGTAGTAAAGATATATGAGATGTGCCAACCTCAAGTTCACATCCGTTAAGGCACTTCTCTGTTGGCAACATTTTTACAAGCCTCTCACAGCTATATGCTTAATTAAAATAAAAGGGTGATATACATCATTGCACCAAGTCCTTGCTGATGTAGAGGAAGGAAGGGGAAAAAATGAGTGCGTTCGTTCTCTTTTATTAAAAGAGTTATTTCAGCATGACATCTCAAATAAAAACTGGCCATTAACAAAATTAAAAATTAGGTGAGGTTGATTTTGGGAAATGCACACATTCCATGCCCTCATCCTGCCTCTGGCTGTGTCTCCTCCTATCTCAGCTCCAAGGTCTCTAGCTCCCTCTCCCACTTCAGGGGCCATCCTTGAATTCCAGTTTCTAAAACTGATTATCATAAAGATAGAATGATAAGTAGAGGGTGAACAGCTTGTTTATAAATCCTGCCTGATGATTCTTCAAATTAAATAAGAATGGTTAGCCTTTACTGAACACATACTCTATGCCAGACGCTGGTCTAAGCACTTTATACATAAATGCTCATTTAATTATTTAAACCACTCTTAAGTAGTATGGGGGAAGGAAAGCAATATTTATTGAACACCTGCCACATCTAAATGCACCGTGGGAGTTCTGTTAATCCACATGCCAACCATGCAAGGCTAACGAAATAAACCCCATTTAACAGATGAGCAAACTGAGGCTCTGCAAAGTTACGTAACTGGTGCCAATGCTTCAGCGTTAATGAGTCAAGAAGCAAGATTTCAAACGGAAGGCTTTTTCCTTGCAAACAAGGTGGATCCTGTCTAGGACACAAGCAGTGGAGGGTAGGAAACAATGAGAGGAGACATCTGTAGGGGTGGGAATGTGGGTGGTGCGTGTGAGGAGAGGCTGATCAAAGTCAAAGACTTCTGAAGCAGAAGAGAAAGAGAGGTCACAGAGAGGAGCTGGCTTGCAACTGCAAGCTGGATGCTGGGGTAAGGAACAAAAGCATGAGTTTGGAAGTCACAGGTAACAGTCAGAGCTTTCTAGGTTGACACACAAGGACAGAGCTTCATGAAGTTTGACTAGACAGTGATATGTAAACTGATTATGAGGGACAGAAGAATATACAGGTAAAAGGTTTGGGGCTAAGAGGGCCCAGCCAGGGTGGGGCTGTGGGGATGAATATGAAACTCTGGGTTAAGAGAATTCTCACTATCCTAAATGCAGACACTGAAGAGATTCCCTGGATACCTGAACACGTACAATGAATGTCACACCATCTGGACGCAGGAACTGAGTAGACATGGACAGCAAGGACACTTGCGTTGAGAGGTGTTGACTAGTGGTTACCAGCTCATGTGCTTAATTAGATGGGAGTGGGGACTTGTAGGAAAACAAGAGCCAAGGATAATTCCCATCTGGAGCCATTATAACTGGGACAATGACAGTGAATCCATCCATGGAAGAGACGTGCCTTGATTGAGAATGTCAAGGGGAAATGATTTATGTCAACAAATTACAAGACGGAAGACAAAAAGAAGGATGAATAAGCTGAGGCCCAGAACATTCTACAAGCCAGAGTCTTGGGTGTCAGTCTTGCTGCTCCCTTTTCTTAATCCTTATAACTGACCAATCACCATGTTCCAGAATTTTTACTTCCAAATATCTGTCCAGTCCTCTTCTCTCTACCATGGGCAGCATCCTCACCCAAGCCGCCATCACCCCTTCTGGGCTGCTCAGAGCCCTCTGTTCCCTGCCAATCACCTTCCACCATTACATTCAGGGGCTCTTTCATAAACATAAATGTGATGAGGTAACACATTTTAAATCGTTTTTAAAGGTTGCTCGGTGTCCTTAGATTAGGCCAGGCATTGGCAAGCCATGGCCAGGGGGCCAAAGCCAGCCTTCTGCCTGATATCAACATATCTGATCAGCTTCACTCCACCAGGTATTGTCTATGGCTGCTTCTGCACCTCAGCAGCAGATCTATGTCATGCAACAGAGATTGCCTGCAAAGCCTAAAATATTTGTTATCCAGCCTTTTAAAGTAAAGGTTTGCTAACTGCTGGACTAGACAAAAGTCCTTACCCTGGTCCTGAAGGCCCTGCGGGATCTGATGCCTATCTACTTCTCCAGTCTCTCTTCACACCACTGTCCCCACTGCTCTTGTCATCTGAGTCATGCTGGTCAACTTTTGGCCGCTCACGGGGGCCACAGATATGGGGTTAAGTGGTCACGTATTGGCATGACCTGTTCCATGTATTTCTGGGGCACAGACTTTTGGGGTCCAGGGACTACCTAACCTCAGTCTTTGCCTGGCCTCTCCTTCCTGTAGGTTGGGGTCCAGTCCCATCCATCTCGCTCACTCCTTCCCATTCAAACCATCCTTTTAGGACAGGAACCCAAACCAACCTCCTACACCTCAGTTCAACTCAAGCCAGTAGAGTGAATTCAGAAGCATTTCAGTTGTGAGTCTTCTTTTTTTCTTTCTTTCTTTTTTTATTTTTTAGTCAGGGTCTCACTCTGTCACCCAGGCTAGACTGCAGGGGCATGATGATGGCTCACCACAGCCTCGACCTCCTGGATGCAGGCGATCCTTCCACCTCAGCCTCCTGAGTAGCTGGAACTACAGGTACATGCCACCATGCCTAGCTAATTTTTTTATTTTTTATTTTTGAAGAGTCAAGGGCTCACTATGTTGTCTGGGCTGGTCTTGAACTCCTGGCATCAAGTAATCCTCCTGCTTTGGCCGCCCAAAGTACTGGGATTACAGGTATGAGCTACCACAACTGGTCTTGAATCTTCTTTTCTAATTTAGAAGATCTTCTCTTACGAAACACCTTCCAAAGTTCAATGAGCAGGTGGGAGGACTTTGCAGAATGGAGGGAACAAAAACTACACATTTCTGAGAGCCCATCATAGAGGTAAGCAGTTGCCTCCTCCAACAAGGTGAAAATCAAACCCGATTCCAGATTCAGAGTCTGCTGATATTTACCGAGTAACTTCTATGGGCCAGGAACTGTGCTAGAAATGTTTGTTCTTGGGCAACCCCTCGGGTCCCCTCCCACTGTGGGAGTTTTTCTGTCCTCTTAATAAATCCAGCTTTCTAAAAAAAAGAAAGAAATAAAAAGAAATGTTTGCTCTTATTTTTGCTTATCCTCTTAGACCCTGTAAGCCAGCCTGAGTTTGACTATAGGTAACAGGAGTCACTGCAGATAGTGTAAGTAGGATGTCCAATAATTTGGGAAGCATTGATCAATTCTGTAGCAAAAGGGATTAGATGCTTATAAACTTATGGGATCGGCTGAGGAAGTGGATTCCAGAGTAGACCTCTGACAGTGACCTGCAGGAGCAATAATTTCAGATCTGACCCACCGAGGGAGCTGCTACCACAAAACAGCACAAGCTTGGGGAGCAGGAAACATCTGCCCCAGAATCAGACCATCTGAGCCGCCGCTTGGAGATTCACAAGCTCCATCCAGAGCTGTTGGCTTGAGAGCCACACCATGATTTGCACCAGCAGGATGGGCCCCTGGCAGGCCTCTCTCTTCCCTAACTCAGTGCTGGATTCCAGTCTTTCACAAGCACATCAGAGGGCAGATATTAAATCACACCCAGAGCCTAGACCGCGGAGGAGTCCAGGGACTGTCGTTTCTAGCTTTCCTGTCTCTGCAGGACAGGAAGGTAGATGAGGAGGACGCTGGAGTGGATGCTGAGTAAGGCGATCTGTAGTCTCTGTCTTGTAAAAAATAAATAAATAGGGGTTGGTTTTATACAGAGGCAGAAGCTGAGTTTCTGAGGGGGATGTGCTCGATCCCAAAGTCAAGTCTAGGTTTGTCAGCTCTAAGCCCCATTGCCTTTTCCAATAAAAGGAGAGAGTGTCATTTGTTACATTCAAAGGCAGTAGCGTAGGTCTTGGTCCCCTTACTGCCAAAACGACACATTTCAGAGCTCAGCCAGCTGCTGAGAAACTGATGAAAAGTCAGCTGACCAGGGTCAGCCCAGGAGCTGGCTGGGTAGAATCCTGGAATCTCCACCAGCTTTTTCACCACCCAGAAAGCCACGTACTGAGGACATGTTTTCATCCAACAGGGTGCTCAGTGACAGCAGAGCTCTTCTCTGGGAACAGAGACTCGGAATCAGGATGGCCTCAAAACTACAAGCTGTAGTTTCCAAAGGGCAGGAAAGACGAATCTATCTAGCCAACTGTGGGGGAAGGTGTGGCTATGGGGTCCTGAGAAGGAGTTCATTCCTCTAGGAGAAAACATATATCTCCAATTACAGGGACTGCAGTTTTTAGGAGAAAAGAGACAGTGATTATTAATTATTCAGATAATCATCACCACTGCCTTGGTTCCGGCTCTCGTCATTTCTCAACTGGACCATCACAAAGCCAACCACCTGGGATCCCTGTTTTGTGTTTCTATCATCTGATTCATCTTTCCTACTTCCAGACCTATATTTCTACAACCTGGATCTAACTGTGTTAAAGCCCTGCTTAAAAACCTTTTAGCTTGTCACTGTTTAAGAAGTAAAACCCACTCAACGGCAACAGCAAAACAGCAAGATTTAAAAAATGGGTGAAGGACTTGAATAGACTTTTCTCCAAAGAAGATACATTCATGGTCAAAACAAGTATATGAAAAGATGCTCAATATCACTAATCACTAGGGAAATACAAATCAGAACACAACGAGGTATCACCGTTGTGTTCAGACGGCTTCTAGCAAACAAACAGGAAACAATAAGTGGTGAGGATGTGGAGAACTCAGAATCCTATGCACTGGAAAACAGTATGGCAGTTCCTCTGAACATCAAAAACAGAATTACCATATGATCCAGCAATTCCACCTCTGTGTATATACCCTTCAAAATTGAAAGCAGCATCTTGAAGACATAGTCAAACACCCAAAGTAGCATTATTCAAAAGGTAGAAGCAACCAACTGTCCACCGATGAAAGAATGGATAAACAATATGTGGTATGTACATATAATGGGATATTTTTATTGAGCCTTAAAAAGGAAGGAAATTCTAACACATGCTGTGGCATGTGGAGATCCTTGAGGACATTATACTAAGTGAAATAAGCCATTCACAGAAAGACAAATACTGCATGAGTTCACTTACATAAGGTATCTAGCACAGTCAAATTCACAGAGACAGAAAGTAGGGTGGTGGTTACCAGGTTCTGGGGACAAGAGGGAACAGGGAGTTATTGGATGGGCACAGAGTTTCAATTTTTCAAGATAAAAAGAGTTCTGGAGATTGGCTGTACAAAAATGTGAATATACTTGACACTACTGAACTATATGCTTAAAGATGAGTAAGATGGTGACTTTTATGTTATGTGCATTTTACCACAATTTTTTTTAAAAAGATAAAGTCCAAGGTGTCTGCTGTGGCATTCAATGCCTTAGACCCCCGGCCTCCAACCTGCTCTTGGATACCCGCTACTGCTTCCTGTGATCAACTATCCTGGCCATTCCTGGAGATCACTGGGCCCATTCATGTCTCTATCCCCTCGATCTGCTCCCCCATAGCAGGGCCCTCACTCCCACCCTGTAGCTAGTTCCTTCCATGATACCTGTCTAAACTCGCGATTATATCATCTATTTCCTTGACCATGAAAATCTTGCCTATCTTGCCTGCAAGAATGTCAGCACCGTGACGCAGGGACATTAAATATTCTTAAATACTGCAGAACTGAGTGCCTGTGATGAACTGGACGACTGAGGCACATTCAGATGTCATTTCCTCTCTCCAGCTCTTCTCAGCTGCCCCTGCAGAATGGATCTCTCCTTTATCTGATTTAGTTTACACTGTCTTGAACGGCCAGCACACGACCCAACACATTCCATCATGGTTAGCCTGGATGTAACTATTTCTCACAGCAGATGGAGACCTTCAAGCCAGGACTCATATATTATTAATTGTTACCTTCTTAGCACCCGTGAGACTGCTTGGCAGATAACAGGCACTCTTTGTTTAATGTGGCATTTTCCAAACTTTTGCCATTCTTTTCACCTTCAAGATTTTTTCTTCATATTTACTTAGCACACTTCCCTTTAAATTGGCTCACATTTGAAAAATTATTTCAAGGAAAATAATACTCTCAGTAAAAATCGAGAGTTTAACATGCTAGTTATGTTTTTTCTTCTATTACACATTAAGTTAAATGAATAATAATTAAAATTTTAAACACTTTTTCTGTGTACCCCTAAAATTATGACTGTCATTCTTTGGAAAACACTGGTTTAAAGAATGACCACCTTGATTCCATGCTATTTGGGTGTTCTCTGAGGATCTCCAGCAAGGGCGATCAGGCAGCAAAGGCTGGGTATATATCATCTCTGCCCCCCTCCCCTCCCTCTGCTGAGAACCCTGACCCAGTGGGCCACTGCCTGTCTCCTAGCCTATGCACAAGTCTTTCTAGAAGACCAGAAGAAAGAAATGCCAAAAACATTTTAAAAATCTCTAGTGTTTGACATTCTACATTCTCTTTTAGAGGATTAAAATACATTTTTAAGCATTTAAACAGATAAGAATGGCTCTAATTAACATTTAGGTACTACTTAACACTTTTAGGGTCAAAGCACTTTCACACTTATTCTCCCATTTTCTCTTCATGCTATCTGAAGCTGAGGAACGGGCAGAATTTTATGAATGAAGAAAGTAACCTACGGTGAGATAATCCAAGCATTTCTGCCCAGAGTCCCTGGGTTAGTCAGCCTCTGACTCTTAGCCTAAGACTCTTTCCATTTGGCTTATGTATGATTGGCCCAGACTCAGTAATAAATAAAAACAAATATTAATTTAAATGTTGAGTAATGGCCAGGCGTGGGTCCTCACGCTTGTAATCCCAGCACTTTGGGAGGCCAAAGTGGAAGGGTCACTTGAGCCCAGGGGTTCGAGACCAACCTGGGCAACACATAGTAAGACCTCGTCTCTACAAAAAATATTTTTTAAAAAAATCCAGGCATGGTGGCGTGTGCCTGTAGTCCAAGCTACTTGGGAGGCTGAGGCAGAAGGATCTCCAGAGCCCAGGAGGTCAAGGCAGTGGTGAGCTGCAAGTGTGCCACTGTACTCCAGCCTGGGTGACAAAGTGAGACCCCCCCACCGAAAAAAGTGTTGAGTAATAATGATAATATAGTAGCTAACACTTGGTAAGCATTATTGCCAGGCATTGTTCTAAGAATCTATTCAATCCTCACAACAACCCTATGAGGTAGGAAGCACTCTAAATATCTCCATTTTATAGGTGAGGAAACCAAGGCTAGTAGAGCTCTGGTCACCTGCTCAAGGTTACACCAGCAAGTATACCACCAACTCTACCCTAAACCACTGGATAGACCAGTTGGCCTCCAAACGTGGAGATGTTATTATTATTATTATTATTTTTATGTTACTATATGTATATTTTATGTCAATTTAAAAAATACAAAACATACAACAACAATAAAATAACATAATAGCTGGAAACAACTTGGGTCTGATCCCATGGGGAACACCAGAAGATAAACTGCACCATGGAGTTGGTCCTCCTTTGAGGCAAAAGGGCTGGGCTTCTGTACTCCCTGTCATCGGGGGAGGGTAGTTTAGCCTTCTGGAAGAGGCAGGAGATGTTATTATTAACTTCCTGTAATAATAAGGATTATTATTGTTGTTGTTATAATGGTGATAATTGACATTATTAAGGGCTTACTATGTGCCAAACACTGTGTTAAACTTTTTAGTTTAAACCGGGCTCGGTGGCTCAGCCTGTAATCCCGCGCCTTTGGGAGGCTGAGGTGAGTGAATTGCCTGAGCCCGTGGGTTTGAGACCCGCCTGGGCAACTTGGCGAGACCTCATCTCTACAATAAATAAAAAATTAGCCAGGTGTGGTAGCGCATGCCTGTAGTTCCAGCTACTTGGAAGGCTGAGGTGGAAGGACCGCTGGAGCCCAGCAGGTCGAGGCTACGGTGGCCGGGAGCAGCCACTGCACTCCAGTCTGGGTGACAGAGTGAGACTCCAACTCAAAAAAAACAAACAAACAACTTTTTAGTTTATGTGATATACATCATTTAATCATATGACAATCAAGTGAGCAGGTTCTGTCATAACCTCCATTTAACAGATGAGGAAACTGAAGCACAGAGCAGTTAACCAACTTATCCAAAGCTCCTGGTAACTACACAGCAGCAGAGGCAGTATTCAAACCCAGGTAAAAATCTGGAATCAAGGTTGGCATGGGCCACAGAAGAGCAGAGTGGGGAAATTCTGGAAATGTGTCTTCTTGGAATTGAAACTTTCCTCAGTTAATCTGAAGGGAGAGCTGTCTCTACTGACTGCCATGTGAGTTATGTGAAGTCTACCTGAGAAATCTATTTGTACTTGAACAGACAAATAAAACCTAGCACCTCTGAGGAAGGGAAATACATGAGAAAACTGTCCAAATAGTTCATCCTGGCCCTTGGGCTGCAACTGAATGAAGATACAGGAGAATATAAACGAGAAGTGGCATGGTCTGGCCTCCATGGCCAGGGGGAGGGCGCGTCCTCAAAGTCAGGCTGGTTTATTCTACGGAGTGTCCTTCCTCTGAGACCACACCTACCCTTGGGGCTGGAGTCTGCACTTAAGGATGGCAGGCTTATAGGGGACTAGGTGAGCCCAGGGACTTGCAGCACAAACCACTCCCAGGAGACAGAAGTGAGGTCCTAGCCAGGGTCATACAAGCGGGGGAGGTGGTTCACCTGCATCACTGGGGAGAAGCGAAAGTACAGACTCTTGGGTATTTCCCTAGACGAGACAGCACCCTTGGGAGTGAGGACCCCAAATCTAAGTGCCTAGAGGTGTTTTTCATCCCTTCTACCTTTGACACCCCGTGGCCTGCATCTCTACCTAAGAAAAGATGGTTGGAAGACGGGAGAACTACTCACTGGATGAAAGGCCAGCAGTGTGGAGGAGAGGAAACCTGTGTTAATTTTCTCCACATGGCTGAGCCAGGGAAATAAGTGTACATTTCAGCAAACAATAAAACAGGCAGACACACTCAGATACTGAATGTTTACTGTTTGAAGCTCCAAGGTTAGGCAATCTGGTTTCCAATCTGGACTCTGCCACTTCTAGCTGTGTCACTTTGAACAAGTTACTCCAGCTTCTCACAGCCTTAGACAGTAACTGCTGCTACTGGATCCGAGGTTTTAAAAGGCTCTCAGGAACAAAGCACAGAGAGGGCTGAGCTTAGTTTCTGGCACATAATAGGTGCTCAGGAAGTACAAACCCTTAGCACTGCTATTATTATGACTCATGAGCAAGTCTGGGGCATTGTACCGCTCTCTGTCATGTCTAGAAACACAATGCTGATGAGGGGTTAGCTGCTGATACCTGTGGCTTAGTTCACATGAGAACCTAAGCTCCAGTTCTGGAAATGCTCAAACCATGAGTCCCCAGAGGTCTGATCCACCCAGGACACTGAGTCCCCTGTCTGTTTCTTGGCACCACACGCTATGACTGATGTGCCTCCAGGACACTAGCGTGGGGCCCAGTGAAGATGAAGCATCCTGTTTCAAAGGATAATGCTGCAAATCCACAGAGCCTGCAGGGCCTCCCGGAACCTCAAGGTTGGCAATGCTGCTGCCTCCCTCTCCCCGCCCCTCACCCACTGCTGACAAACAGCCCAAGTCCAATGCCTTCCAGGTCCCTGTCAGGGAAATCCGAGGGGATTGTCTCTAGTCACCTTATTGGTGTTGCCTGTTCTTTGGTAGGAAGTAAATAAAGGTCTGGATCAAACTCCCTCCGGAAAGTCAGAGAATCTGATGAAAAGGTGTCTGAAAAAGAGAATGATTACATTTACTTTCATACGCTCTCTCTCATATGTGAAGTTTAGAAGGTCTCCTACCTGGCAACTGCCTTTGTGGAAACAAAACCAAACCAAACCAAAATCTGCAAGATGAGGGAGTTGGAATAACAAATGACTGACTAACTGGCTGATCCATCTACCCATCCATCCATCCACCATGCAAATATTATCATACATCTTTACATGGCAGACATTGTGGGAGGAGCTGGGGCTACAAGGGTTAGTAGAACAAAGACGTGATCCCTGGCATCAGAGCCTAAGGCTGAAGTGGAAAGGTGGCCTTCCCCCAAAATCTTAAGTCATAAGTTCTGAGCTCTGATCAAAGTTTCCTTAGAGAAGAAAAGGGACAGTGTGTTCTCAGCATATGAGGGGAGACCCAAAAAAACCCCAAACTTGGCCAGGTGCGGTGGCTCAAGCCTGTAATCCCAGCACTTTTGGAGGCTGAGGCAAGAGGATTGCTTGAGCCCAGGGGTTCGAGACCAGCCTGGGCAACTTGGTGAGACCTCATCTCTACTATATATCAAAAAATTAGCTGGGTGTGGTAGTGCACGCCTGTAGTTCTGGCTACAAAGGCTGAGGCAGAAGGATCACCTGAGCCCAGAAGGTCGATGTTGGGGTGGCCGTGAGTGTGCCACTGCACTCTAGCCTGGGTGACAGAGTGAGACTCTGACTCAAAAAAAAACAAAAAAAAACCCAGAACTTATTTATAAAAAATTGTGCATTTTCTCTTACATGTTTAAATATCAGTCACCTTCAAAATACTCTCCATTTGATGCAATACACCTACTGAGACACTTTTTCCACTGCTCAAAACAGTTTTTGAACTCGTCAATGTTGATGCCTTTTAGTGCTTCTGCCATTTTTTGTTTCACCTCTTCCACCTCCGCAAAATGTTTTCCTTTTAGAACTTTTTTCATCAGGAAAAAAAAAGTCGCTCAGGATGAGATTGGGTGAATAGGGAGGGTAGGGCATAGGGGTCATGATGTTCAGCAGTTTTCTGGGTGACAGAGTGAGACTCTGACTCAAAAACAAAACAAAACAAAAAAAACCCAGAACTTATTTATAAAAAACTGCTGAACACTCAGCACGGTGTGGGCAGGTATGTTGTCAGGGTGGAAGAACCAGTCACCTGTTTGAGACAACTTGGGATGCTTCTTCCACAAATTATTACGTAACCTTCTCAAAACTTCTAGATAAAAACTTTGGTTTGTTATTTGATCCAGAGTAATAAATTCAGAGTGTACTGCAAGAGGCCCACCCTCCAAAAGATAATTCCAGTTTTTGGAGAGTTCCCCCTAGTATACTAAGGGGAGGACCCAGACTGAGTGCAGTGGGGTGCCTCCAGGAGGTTGGGCAATCTCATGGCCGCAAGCCCAGCTTCCTGTCTTCAGCCACTCTGTCCCTAGGTTGTGCTGAGTGAGCATCAGTGAATAACACACCCAACTGTGGCTGGTAGGTTTATGGTGTGGGTGTCTATGGGAATACACCACATAACAGGAAGGACAGCCCGGGGTACACTGGCCTCAGATGACCCCTGGAAGTTCCCTTTGCAACATTTGCTTCAATAGCTCTCTGGAATGTTTTTACCAGGAACCCAAGAGCTGAAGCCAGACTTTAAAAATACTCCCTGATGCTCCACTTGGAGGGGGGGAGGGAGGGAAGGAGGGAGAGAACCGTGGGGAGGGAACCCCACCTCCCTTTCCAGTGAACCCTGCCTGTTTGCCAGGCCTGTAGCAAGCACAATGTTCCGGATGGGAGGGTGGTGGTTGGTAGTTTCAGACATGGTAGGATCAGGACCACGCTTTGTCACTGAGAACCTGAGGCTCTCAAAAAGAGAGGAGGCTGCCCACTCAGGGATGTGGTTGCCAATACCAGGTGCTCCCCCTGGTAGGTAGCCAGGGCCTGTTTGGGCCAATTCTCCTAACTCAGCCCCAAATCCCAATGCCCCACCCCATTCCTGACACTTTTCTTTTCTTTTTGAGTCGGGGGGCTCACTCTGTCACCCAGACTGGAGCACAATGGCACCACCCTGGCTCACCAAAGCCTCGACCTCCTGGGCTTAGGTGATCCTCCCACTTCAGCCTCCTGAGTAGCTGGGACTATAGGTACATGCCACCACATCTGGCTAATTTTTTGTAGCGCTGAGGTCTCACTATGTTGTCTAGGCTTGCCTCGAACTCCTGGCCTCAAGCAATTCTCCCATATTGGCCTCCCAAGATGCAAGGATTACAGATATAAGCCGCCTCACCTAGCTTCCTGACACCTTTCTTTTTGGTAGAAGGCACCATATATTTCAAGTCATTTTTCTGGACCAGATAAGAAGAGAAAAAGGAAGAGGTGAAAAAGACACACACATACAGATTTCTTCTCCATAACGTCTCTCTTGTCCTGGGTCTCTACCTTACAGAGAGGCAGAAAGAAGAGGGGAACCATAGCCCCTGCTTTCTTGGTTCACAAAATTTCTCACAGATGGCAAAGCCAGAGTGTACTCACCCCAGCCAAGCAATCAACATGTGTAAGGTAGATGAGCAACTGCCCAGGGACACCCTGTGGGGCAGCTTAGTAACTGGCCAATGAATCTGGAAGGAAACAGACCTGGGGTCAGATCCCAAGCACTCCACATCCTAGCTGACCCTGACCACATTCTTACCCTCGTAGTAGTCTGTTTCCACACTGCCCCGCAGGGCTGTTGTGAGAATTAAGTGAAGACACTCCCATCATGCATGTAAAGACTTCAGTATCACAGGCTGCAATTTGAGTAGCGCCCCCCAGAGTGGAACACTGAGAAGCACGCATAACCTTATGTGATAGCCTGGCCTCTGGGAAGAGCTCAATTAATAGCAGCTGTTATTGTAAGACGCAGTCCTTGTCTTGGGAAGCTCACACTATATCACGGAGCCTTCCACAGAAATGACACGAACAAACACACCAGGCAAAGGGGGAGAACTACCGACTTACAGAGATGAACAATATTCCCCACCGATGGACAAAGAGAACCTCACAGGATAGGAGAGAACACAGCACAAAGACGCAAAGCAAAGATGGGCAGGGGGAGTTGACACAGAGAAATGGGTTGAGGTGAGGGTATTTATTAATCATTAGCATATTAAAAGGGACTTTCAATCCACCAAGGCCTGCCTTCCTTCCTCCCCTCCCTTTCTCTCTTTTGAAACCAAATCTCTCTCTGTCTCTGAGGCTGGAATGCAGTGGTGCCATCATAGCTCACTGCAACCTCAAATTCCTGGGCTCAAGCAATCCTTCCGCCTTAGCCTTCTGAGTAGCTAGGACTACAGGTGTAAGACAACGTACCTGGCTGATTTTTAAATTTTTGGTAGAGTTGGGGGTCTTGCTATGCTGACTAGTCTGGTCTTGAACTCCTGGTCTCAAGTGATCCTCCAGCCTCAGCCTCCCACAGTGCTGTGATTACAGGCGTGAGCCACCACACCCAGCCTGCTACACCAAGGGTTTCCCACCAGCATTCCCACCAGCTGTTTTAGGAAACAGCCTGAGGAGGTAAGCGTTGTCGATACCTTTTTGAGGGTAAGGAAACTGAGGCTCTAAGGAGCTGGGTGCCTTCTCCTAAAAGCAAAGACTTGAGTCCAGGAACTCTGGTTCCAAAGTATCCACATGGGCAAAGAGAAGGAAAACAGCAACGACAATCTGGGCAGACTCTGGAGGTCATCAAAGGCCAAACAGAAGAGCTGGGATTCTATTAAGCACTAAAGGGAGGAAAGATCTTTCAGCGGAAGGGTGACATGGCAGCAGAGGTGACAAGAGGAGGAGCCTGACTAGGAAGGGCTGAGTGGCACGTGGAGAGGGGCGGAGGGCGAGGAGGCGTTCACCCCCCGTTTATTATTCAGCCGGTATTTGTTTAGCACAGTGATGAGCTGGTGCTCCTCGGTGCCTTCTCTGCTGACTGGCAGCTTGATGCTGCTCTGATAGGCAGCCGTGGCTCTGGAGTCGTGACAGTTACACAAACTGCAGTATTCCTTGGGGAGAGACAGGTTGGCCTCGCCTCCTGGAAGCCCACCAGGACTTCAGCTTTGTTGTCCTCTGAAGAGATCCCTTTGCCAAAGTGGGCAAGTCCTCCAGGCAGATGGCAAAGCTGTAATTACCCGCCAACAGCTCCCCAAAGGAATAATTAACCTATTGGAAACTTCTGCTTGAGGGAAGAGACTGGAGAGCTGAGCAGACTGGTGATTTCCAGCCACCCAAGCCTGCTTTCCCTCCCTGCTGGCCGAGATTTGACTTAAATAGCCAGTCTTGAAACGATCCACTCTGCAATTCACATTTTCTCTACAGGGAGTGAGACTACAGGGGAGAACTAGCTAATTCATTCACTCATTCCTTCAACTAATAATTATCGACTTGATTGTGGGAAGAAACAGAGGTCAGTGCGAGAGTGTCTGCCCCCAGGAGATGTCAGGCTGGAGGGAGAGGTAGAATGACCACACCAGGATGGCAGGGAAGGCATGAGGCTGCCCAAGCACACAGAATTGGAGCGGGCTTCCTACTAGAATGGATGTTCAGGTTCAACCCTTGAACTTGGAGAGCAAAGTCAGGCTTTGAGACGGGGGAAGAGTGTTTTGGGAGGACAGAGAGCCTATGCAAAGGTCCGGAGGCAAGAGAGCTTATTTTGAGGACTAAAACAACAACAGCAATAAATAGTGGCTATTCTTGAGCAGGGCAAGGGTTGAAAATTACCTACTGTGTACCATGCTCAGTGTTTGGGTGATGAGTTCAACAGGTGTTCCAACCTCACTATCATGCAATACACCCAGGTAACAAACCTGCACATGTACCCCCTGCAGTTAAAATAAAAAATACTGGCTATTCTTGAGCACTGATTGTGGGCCAGGCACTATCTTAAATGCCTTATGTACAGTATCTTAACAAACAAAACAGCAAAAAAGAACGGTAATCTTATAAAGTAGATATTGCTCTCATTGTTCAGATGAGAAGTTGTGGTTGAAAGAGGGTAACTAACTTGTTCAAGGGCACGCTCTAAAATGTGATGAAGTCACACTCAGGTCACCACATCTCCAGGTCCTAAAATTGAAACCATTCCAATGTGCACCGAGGACCTCTCTGGCCACACCCCCTCCAGGAAGCCTTCCCTGACTTCATCAGTCTGCAGGGATGATCTGCTTCTACCCTGGTAAGCTCTGGATTCCATCTTATCTCTACAACCAGAGAGTCTCTTCCTCAAAGTCAGGGGATGCAGACTGCATTCTGTTGCTTCAGCATATTCGTTCATTCCTTTTTTAAAATTTTCCCACAGCACCTCAGTAAGTGTTTGTTGATTGACTATTCTTAGGTCACAGGGCCATACTGATGAAATGACCTTTTTAAGTGAAAAAGTCTGTTGGGTCCACACATGCCTCTAACTCTAATAGAAGGGAAATCTGAGTGCATTTCAGCTTCCATGGTGCTTTCATAAATAGCAAGGCATGGGATTACAGTGAGGAGCAAGAAAAGAGAGCTTCAGCCCAAATCGTGACATTCTTTCCTGAGCTCCCAGGGCCCTGGAGAAATTCAGAGCAAGCCCATCCCAGCACTCCCAGACAACTGTGGGATGGCTTCTTTGGGAAACATCCTTTGTATCTGAGTCTCATTCCTGTTTAAAGAATATTCTTTCCAAAATGGCATGCATTAAAGAAGCAAATCTGTTTATATTTTTCTGGCAACTAAAAAAAAAAAAAAAAGCATCAGGCTGAAAGCAAATTTCCAACAATGAAATGAACCTGGCCTTCCAAATAAAGGCTCTGAAATCCCATCGTGTAATTAGTTTCCCCTACACAATTAGGGATGTGTGCCTGGGGAGACCACGTGGGTGTGAAATTAGCAAAACGGAGCAGAGAGCTTCTAACCCAAGCCTCCTCAGGCATTAAGGCTTTTGGATCTGATTACTGTGGATGGGAAATCAGCAACCACCAGGCCAAGACCAGACACTGGGCCAGCTCATTCATGTGCCCGTCCTGGACCACAGCTTTTTCACTCAAAGCAAGTGGTCGTTGTAGGACCTCTCCCCTTGTCCCGCAAGCCACAGTGTCCACCTAGGAAGAACAACTCTCCCCAGCAGGGATAAAAGTCACTATATGAGCTGCCACCATTATGCTGGAATAAGAAACAAGGTAGCTTTCCACAACTGATGGCTTCTTGTACTGCCCTGTCCGCAGGCCAGGTGACATCCTGATGCTGATCCTCAGTGATGCAGTGTTCAGTGAAAAGAGGGGCATTGGAATCATTCAATCATTTAGTCAATCAACCATACATTTATTGAGCACCTACAAGGTGCTTGTTCATGGTAGGAACTGGGTAAAAATTTACATGTATTTCCTGCCCTCCCAGAGCTTCCACTATGGGGAAGGTACTTAGAGAGTAAACATGACACAAGTTGCTCTTTAGTTAGAACTGGGCTTAAAGTAATGAAAGTGAGTTTATCACACATGGCGGTGTATGCGGGAGCAAAGGTGCAGTCAGAGAAGGCTTCCTGGAGGAAGTGACACCTGAGCTGGGGTTTCAAGATTAAGTAGGACTCTACCAGGTGGAGTTGGGGGTGAACGCTCACATGAAGCTGTGGGGTAGGAAGGAGTCCAGCATACAGCAGGGACAGAGAGAAGGTCAATGTGTCTGGGTGCAGAGGCCAAGGTGTGAGTGTGGTGCGGTGCTGGGGTCAAGTCATCCAAGGCCCTGTGAGAGGTTTTCATTTCTACCCCAAGAGACAGGGAAAACCAACACAGTGTCGGAAGCAGGAGAGTGAGGGATTGAACCCACATTTTGAAAGTGAGATGCCCGCTCCGTGGAGAATTAACTGGACAAGGAGAGGGTGAATGGGAGATCCCTGAGGAGTGAGTCGTCCAGGCCAAAGGTGGTGGCAGTCTGGCCTTGGAGGGTGGCACAGGGACAGAGGAAGTGGATCAGAGACACATCTAGGAGGTATACTCAATCAGACCTCCCAGTAAGAGGGATGTGTATCCAAATGGCATCAGCCTTGTGCACCTGAAGAAGAGGGCTGGCGCTCTGAGGCTGGGGTACTGGCGGCACTTGGGATTCAGGAGAGGACCCCAGATTGGCCACTCCCTAGCTCTGTGGCCCTAGGCAAGTCACAGAGCTCTCCATGCACCTCAGTTTTCTTTCCTGAATAATGGGAATATTAACAGCTACCTTGTATTTGTTTTTTAGGATTAGAAATAAGGAATGGGGTCTAGCACAGTGCCAGATATATAAAGGACTCCATTAAGGTATAGCAGTTATAATCAGTATTAGTATTTTCCTTCCCAAGGCAAACCTCAGATTCACAAAACACTTCTGATCAAAAGTACCTTAGATGGAACTTGGGACTTCCAAGATACAGGTACGCAAAGCAGTCATAAATCTAGAGGGCCCCCAGCACACCTTAGAGACTGCGGGTCTGTATATTTATTGCATTCTTTTTTCCCCCAGAATACAGCAATAAATCTTCTTCTAGCATACCAATATATCATAGCAATTTTCTGACAGACGGGAGTAAACTATTGGAGGAAGGGTGAACTTCTAACATGTAAGATTTGCTGTGTTCTGTTCATGATGGGAGAACTTGAGACAAGGAGGAACTTGGCTAAATACTAGGCAAAGAAGCATCCCTTCTCCAAAAATACCCTGTCAGTATTTAACTGCTAGTATGTGGATGGATTTCAACAGCATGGATGGATCTCTAATTTTTTTTTTTTTTTTTTTTGATTTGGGTCTCACTCTGTTGCTCAGGCTGGAAAACAGAGGCACAATCACAACTTACCACAGCCTTGACCTTCTGTGCCAGCCTCCAGAGTAGCTGGGACTACAAGCACGCACCACTATGCCCAGCTAATTTTACTGATTTTTTTTGTAGAGACAAGTTCTCTCTGTGTTGCCCAGGCTGGTCTCAGACTCCTGGGCTCAAGCAGTCCTCTCACCTCAGCCTCCAAAAGTGCTGGGATTACAGATGTGAGTCACCACGTCCAGCCTCTAACTTTTATAGAGAATGTTTGATTTCTAATAGCAAATATTAGTGTGTGAGAGAAAGGGACATTTAAACAGGAAATAAGAAATGTATATAAAATTTTAATACATTGCCTGGTAACTAGTAAGTGACAAATACATTGTATGATTGTGCTGCTGTGGCTAATGATACTGTGTTCTAGAACAAACCTTAATACTTGGATATCGCTATTTAAATACTGTGATTTGATTTTTTTTTTTTTTTTTTTGAGTTGAGGTCTCACTCTGTCACCAAGGCTGGAGTGCAGTGGCACAATCATGCTTACCACAGGATCCTGGGCTCAGGCAGTCCTTCTGCCTCAGTCTCCCAAGCAGCTGGGACTACAGGCACATGCCATCATGCCTGGCTCATTTTATTGATTTTTTTTAGAAGAGGTGAGGTCAAGTTATGTTTCCCAGGCTGGTCCTGAACTCCTAGGCTCAAGCAATCCTCTCACCTCAGCCTCCCAAAATTCTGGTTTTACAGGCATGAGCCATCATGTCTGGCTTGTGATTAGATTTTTATTCCCCTCTCCCTTCTGCTTTACCCCTTTCTCTATACAATAATTGTAGCAGAAATCAATCGACCCCGATGTGGAAGACGAGATACCAGTTTAAAAATGGAAGCCATGAAAAAAACCCTGAAGATCTATAGGACAATGACACGGAAAAATGTCATCGCCGGGTGTATAACACCCTGCAGACAGTGCAGGAATGGGCACCTGGGGGGAAGTGTGCAGGGAACCAGAAGTAGAGAATTAAGGAGAACTGAATGAAGCAGCAGCAGGTCAGATCAGACCTGCAACAAATGTAGCCCCACTGTGGGTAAGGACCATGATTAATGAGGAGGGGTCTTTAGGTAGCACTGCTGGATGTGGGCACATTCTACCACAGGAAGCCAGTGTCACCAGGGCCCTGACTCAGAACGTTAAAGCAGGTCACAGGGAAGAGCACGGATGTTTACTCTGGCTAGAACTGCTGTCTGGTGAGCAGAATCTATCCTAGGAATACAGCAAAATTTACAGATTCTCACACTGCAGAGATATGGAATTTTTGCTAACTCAGAAATGCTTAAGATGATCTAAGTAGACTCCATGAGGGAAGACTTGGCTGAACAATTTTATAATGCAAACAAGACAGAGGGAGATTTGAGTTGCTAAGAAAATCAGACATTGGGAACACATGCAATAGCTTGAAGAGCACTCCTTCTATAAAATAAGCTGCCGTAAGCATCTCTGTTGGTCACAACTTGTAGATGTTTATAATTTTATTTTCTTTATTTTATGTTTTTGAGTCGGGTCTCACTCTGTCAGCCAGGCTGGAGCGCAGTGGCATAATCATGGCTCATTGCAGCCTTGACCTCCTGGGTTCAGGTGATCCTTCCACCTCAGTGTGCCACCAGGAGTGGCTGTTTTTTAAAAAAAAAAAATTTGTAGCGATGAGGTCTCGCTATGTTGCCCAGGCTGGTCTTGAACTCCTGGGCTCAGGCAATCCTCTTCCCTCAGACTCCCGAAATTCTGGGATTGCAGGCATGAGCCACCTCGCCCAATCCAGATGTATATAATTTTAAAACACAGTGAAATGGGTCTTTTTTCATAAATGTTCTGTGCTCAAGACTTCCCACAAATGCATGTTATCTACTTTTATGCAAGGCACTTTGGTACACAAAATGGAAAGTGGCATTTAAGACCATGGTTTGTGCTGTTAGTATTATTATCCTTGTCCTAATCACAGTACCGATGGTTACTATGTATTGAGTACTTCTCATGTGCCTGGCACTGTATTAAAGACTTTAATATATTAAATTAATCCTATTATCCTATTTTTATCCCTGTTTTAAAAATGAGCAAACTGGGACTAGGGTTTAAGTTATACAGCTGTGGTTACCCAGATAGTAAACGTGGTAGAGATGGGTTGTGAACTGGACTAGGCTAACTCTAGGGCCCAGGCTCTCAGCAGATGGCAGTACAGTGGGGGAGGAGAAAATAAAAGACAAATAAAACTGTCAGACAATAAATGATAAGCGTCAAATGAGATGTGGATGATAAATGCTAACAGAGGGTAACACAGCCCTTGGTAAGTGCCATTAGCTGGTTTGGTAATAACAGGTTTGCTCCTTTCAAGTCTTCATCTTGAAAAAGTATGATAGCAGCCCAGGGCTTAAGAACAAGAAGACTTAAATGATGGACTGTTTCTGGATGGTGCTTCTATAGTTTGTCATATTGAATGCCAGATGTCACCAGTCCTTTGTGCAGAGTGGTGATTCCAGAGAAAGAAGGTGATTCCCCAGAGCTGCAAATCAACACTTCAGAAGGACCACATCTTTGACTATATTTCCTACTATTTATATTTAAGTGACATCACTGAGATAAAAGGTAAAAAAAAAAAAAAAGGAAAAAACCCGGAATCTCCTAGATGCATAGTAATAAAATATCTTTATCCTCTCTGTTAAAAGAAGAAAAGAAAAGAAACCACCACCACATTGGAGAAGCATCTAGAGCCTTTGGATTCTTTTCTAGCCTGGTCTATTTTGCAAATACCAACCCTCCTATTAAGGGTATCAACAAGACAAGGGTGATTTAGCCCCAGCCTGGAGATGTGAAATAAACTACTGGACAGGTTGCATTAAATCAATCCTAAAATGAATCTTCCACATATCAAATCTGGGCTTTTCAGAACAGTTTTATTTGCTAATATGCCTAATAAATTGAAAGCTGCCAGTGTCGTCATTAGGCGTATACCCTGAAAAGCATAACTGATGTGAAAATGCCAATCTGCAGCAACAAGACACCGCAAAGGACACGGCTTGGAGAAGGAGGTGTGGACTCTCTTTAAGTGAAGCTCTGGCTGGCCTGCCTGTGTCTCTGGATGGGGCCATTCAGAATGCCCCACCACCTACCTCATGGTGCTTGTCAGGGTCAAATAAGATTCTTTATATGAAAAGAGTCTGCCCACTGTTAAGCTTTGAACCCATGTTTATTGCCTCCTTTTAGCACCTAGCACTGGGCCTGGTACACAGCAGTCATTTGAGAGTTTACCACCCCCCGCTCCAGTCCACTGTACCCACATCACTTTCAGGGAATGAGACTAGAGGGTGGGTAGAGCAGGACAAGGCTGGTCTCCAGGGAGACCACAAGACCCAGGCCTGGCTGGGCTGACTGGTGCATCCCTGAGTTATCGGCGTAAGGAAAAGGCAGGACTCTCATATGAAAGCAAGTCAGCCCACAGGGTTAAACGATGAAAACCTAGTCAGTTTTTAACTTTTGGAAATCTTTGAACAACAACATTTCTAGTTTAGTTCATTTGTTTCGCATTATTTTGGTTTGCGGCCTCTTGAATCACCAAGAATGTGTCTAAAATCTAGGTTTCTATTACTTTTTTTATGGGCTCCCACAAAGTTTGGGGTTGATGCCTTTCTTGTCTCCCATCTCTACCAGTTTTCCATTGAATTTTAAACAGACAGGGGCTGAAATCAAAGACATTAGGCTCATCTGTCTCTCAGTAGGAAGAATAGCAGAGAGGAAGTCAGAGCTGGGTTTAAACTCTGGCTCCACACACTTCCTAGGTGAGGTCATTTCATCTTTCCCAGACTTCCTTTTCTCAGCTGTCTACTAGGGATAAAACGCTGTTTTGGAGGATCGTTTTTATCCTGAATGGGGGCATTCTTCGTGAAGTGCCTAGCACAGTGCCTGGCACACAGTAAAATGTTCAATGAACTCCAGCTGGTGTTGTTTCTGCACTCTACCAAAAGTACTGAAAAACAGGAGGCTATGTAGTATTCCTTGTCATCAATGCGGTTTTCAAGACTTGTTCTTAAGTGGAAAAAACTAAAATCCAGTCTCTGAGTTGCCTCTTTCAGGTAACTGGGTGAGGAATTAACGTTTTTTAATTAAATTCTCACCTATCCTGACAAAGGGCTCATGGAAAGGATAAAGAATTTGAAGCCGGACAATCCTAAGTGGAAAAACTGAAATCCAGCAGTCTGACTTGCCTCTTTCTGGTAGCTGAGTGAGGAATTTAAATTTTTCACATTAAAATTTTCACCCATCCTGACAAAAGGCTTGTGGAAAGGGTATAGAATTTGGAGTTGGAGCCAGGCTCGGTGGCTCAGCCTGTAATCCTGCGCCTTTGGGAGGCTGAGGTGAGTGGATTGCCTGAGCCTGCGGGTTCGAGACCCGCCTGGGCAAAGAGCTCTCATCTCTACAATAAATCAAAAAATCAGCCGGGCGTAGTAGCGCATGCCTGTAGTTCCGGCTACTTGGAAGGCTGAGGCGGAAGGATCGCCGGAGCCCAGCGGGTCAAGGCTGCGGTGGCCGGGAGCGGCCACTGCACTCCAGTCTGGGTGACAGAATGAGACTCCAACTCAAAAACAAACAAAAAACAAACACAAAAGAATTTAGAGTTGGACAAATGAAAGGTCAAGTGCTAGGTCTACTTGAGTTACATACAGAGCCCCTCTAAACATACATTTTCCTCATCTGTACAGTGGTAATACTAAAAATACCTACCTCATGGTATTTGTCAGGGTCAAATAACATTATTTATACGAAAAGAGTTTGCAAACTGTTAAGTTTTTAATCCATTTGTAACGTCTCCTTTAAGCACTTAGCACCAGGCCTGGTACGCAGCAAGCAGTCAATTGAGACGTTACCACCACTCCCTCCAGTCCACATACCTGTATCATTTTCAGGGCACAGGATTGGGGAGTGGGTAGAGCACGGTCAGCCTCAGCTCTAGGGAGACCACATGACCTAGACCTGGCCAATCGGATGAGTGCATTCCCCCAGCATCAGTGATTGGCTCAGGGATGGACACATGGCCAAGCCAGGCCCAATGAGAATTATTTCCAGGACTTGTATAGAAACTCTGAGAAAAAGGTATTTTTTTCCTGCCAAATTCTGTGCTGCAGAGTTTAAGTGTGAAAAAGCTGGGGACCACCATGTAGAAACAGACCCAATGACATTATTAAGCCACTAGGTCCAGACTTGCCTGCAACCCTTGAATTTTTAGTTTTATGAGCCAATAAGTTTCCCTCCCTCCCTCCCCTCTTCTCTTTTTCCCTTTCTCTCTCTTTCTTCCTTTCCCCCTCCCTCTCCTCCCTCTCTCCCTCCCTGCCTGTCTTTCCCTCTCTCTCTCTCTTTCTCCAAAAAGCCATTTTGATTAGGGTTCTGTTATTTGCCATGAAAATCTGAGTATATTTTTTCAACAGTCAACATTGTTTGTTTTTAACTTGGTTTATATTTATAAGCTAAATGTTCCTTTTTTTTGGAGTCACACTCTCACTCTGTTGCTGAGGCTGGAGTGTAGTGAATCATGGCCACCGCAGCCTCAACCTCCTGGGCTCAGGTGATCATTCTGCCCCAACCTCCCAAGAAGCTGAAACCACAGGCGTGCACCACCTTGCCCAGCTAATTTTTTTGATTTATTATAGAGACGAGATCTCACCAAGTTGCCCAGGTTGGTTTTGAGCTCTTGGGCTCAGGCAATCCTCTCTCCCCTGCCACCCAAAGTTCTGGGACTATAGGCATGACCCACTGTGCCCGGCTATAAGCTAATTGTTCTTTAAATTGTAAAAATCTGTATAAAAATGTATCTATGCACATTTGTGGGGGAGATGACAGTATCATTGGTCTGCAGCAGTCTAGATTTCTTATACACAGACCCTTCTTTTCTGAAAAGCTGGCTATTGTCCTCATCTTTACTGTAATTGTACTCTGAATATGTTCACTTGCTGAATCTAAAGCCTTTTAAATCATTTCATACTCTCCTTAACCTTCCCTGGGTATCTTGGATTGCGAATCACTAAATGGGGTCATCAAGATGGTGTTAGACATCAGCTGCTCTGGTTTTGCCTTTCAAGGCCTTTGGCGTTTGTGAGGGGCCACCAGAGCAGAATGGTAAATAGATACCATCTTGCTAGTCAGTTCCTGACTCTTGGTGGTGGCTGCTTGGAAGTTTTGAGATATACTGGAAGCCTAAGCCCTATCTAAGCAGAAAAGTGTGTGGTGATCCATTCACAATGTCTGCAACGGGCTAAGAGGAAGAAGTGTAGGCACTGCTGATCCTAACAAACATCGAGAGCTCAGATTTACCTATTTAGAGTTTTAATTCTTGCTAGTTCACCCAGGGGGAGTTTGGGGCCCAAGAAAAGAAGTCATGCTAAGTAAAACTATAAGAGACTGATGTATAGTTTACCTCATTCTGTGGACACTAATATCCATGTCCCTAATCCCAGGATCCTCAAAAAGAGCTTGGGTATTTATTCTAGGAAGGTTATATAATCAGTTTCCCTAAAGCAGGAGAAACTGTAATGAATATATGAGAAAAGGGTTTGAGAGAACTCCCAAACAGTTCCATGATGTTCATGCAAAATTTTTCTGATCTCAAGAAGAAGGAGAAAAAAGTATTTAGCAACTGCATTACTTGTGCAAAACTGGTATCTGACACAATTCTCATGGCAACTAGAGGAAGAAAATTAATCTCAACCAACTAGGTGAATCCAAACAGTCAACTGCCATGATCCAAACACATACTCTGTTTAAAACCTACGTGTAAACTGAGTTCATGTGTGTTTGCAGACTGCTAAACTGAGTAGTAACCTCAGTTCTGGGACTCTCTAGCTGGGTAACCATGGGTTAGTCTCACTGGGTCTGTTTCATTATCTGTGAAATCATTATAATAGTGCCTATTTATCCAAAAGTATTGCTGTGCGGGTCAAATGAGAAATGTGAGAGTGCTTTGTAAAGCCAGGAAGCATTATGCAAATGCAAGGTATTATACGGGCACACACTCTATATGCACGCATATACACACAGTTTATGAATAATATATGAGCTCCCTGTGTCTGAGATCCATTTCGATCAATAATCTCACCTCCATGCTCACTCAGAACATTAGGGACAAACATCTTGAATTAGTGCTTTGACAATAACGACAATGGCATTGAAGAACAGTGTTAAAGAAAGGAAAACAAACAGGAAACTGCTGACAGTGGCTCTAAGCCACAAACTCTATCTGAACAAAACTCCTTGGCGAATCCCTTAGCAGTAATTCAATAAACAAAGCCATTCACTCGGTTTTACCCCCACAGTCCTTGGTGGCCCAGCAGCGCACATTCTGGAGGTTCACTTTGTTATGCACAGTCCCCATCCCAGGACTAATCTTTTTATAATGAACTTAATCCAGTTAGAACTCCCTAGAATGGCCACATGTCAAAGTAATTGGATAACAGCCCGAGATTTCGTAATTATTCCTACTCCTCAAGCAGAGCTGGTTTGACTCTGGCCACCCCTCCTATCACTGACAACCCTTGCCAGTGATAAAGTTCCTGCCGTCGGGGGGAGAGTGGGATCACTCTGTCTTGCGGGGCAGGGTGTTAGCGGGAGAGGACAGAGAGCCAGAGAGGGAAGAGGGCGGGAGCGGCTGCTCCTGTAGACAATCTGTCTCTCTTAATAGGCTGCCCCCTGCAATAAAGAAACGCAGACTTCTGAAGGCGTAGGTGTCTCTGCACCATGGGGAAGAACAATTAACCCAGTTGAGAAAATGGTTCTGAACAATTTTGCAGCTGCTCAGGCACTGCCTCCCTCCTCATTTTCCAATTTACCTTTCCCCCACCGAAGCACGCTGTAGTCATCCCTGCTGTCCCTGTTACCCTGGGGCAAAGATGCAGCGTCTCTTTTGGGGCACTAGTCCCCAAAACGCCCTGAAAGAGGAAGTATGGGTGAGTTGGTGATTATGGAATTAAGATGCCAAAAAGGTTCCCTAAAAACAGAAAGTTCAACTGCACAATAAAGTGAAAAAGGAAACTCCTACCTGCCAGTGTGTTCTTGAATTGCCCATGGGTAGGAGTCACCATCAAGTCTAGGCTTGCCATCCCCGAAGCTATTCTGTACAAGGACTTGATAGCTCTTTAATACCAAATGAGCCTCTCACTTGTATCCTTAACTTACTCTGAGGTGAAAGTGGTGGCCCCACTTAATAAATCCAGGTCAGCATTGATCAAGGGAGCGGCACAGTGGCTTATGCCTATAATCCCAGCACTCTGAAAGGCAGAGGCATGAGGATTGCTTGAACCCAGGAGTTAGAGACCAACCTGGGCAAACATAGAGAGACCGCATCTCTAAAATGAAATCCAAAAGAGCAAACAAACAATAACAAAAATAAAAAACACCTGGGGCATGGTGGCATGTGCTTGTAGTCTCAGCTACTCAGGAACTGATGAAAGGGCATTGAGGCCAGGGTTGCAGTGAGCCATGATCATGCTACTGCATTCCAGTCTGGGCAACCGAGTAAGACCCTTTCTCAATACAACAAAACACCCACATACAGAAAACACGGAGCAAGGTCTTCACATCAGTCATCTACAGGCTGCTGAAGAAACAAAGAAAAACCTAAAGACCCCAGCTGAAACTGACCTGTGATACTTGGGAAAAGAAGAGGAAGGAGGGAAGAAGAACCCATGGGGTGGTCCCTCTCCAGCTCAGCAGACCTTCAACACTCATGCTCAACTTCTGAAAAGAGAAAGGGACCCTGGTAAACCAGTGGCTTATGCAAAGGGAACGAGACCCTGGTAAAATTAGCTCATGCCACCCAAAGTCATATCACCCTGATCTGTACCAGGGAGTTGTTTCAATATGTGTGTGTGTATGTGTGTGTATTTTTTTTTTTTTGAGACAGGTTCTCACTCTGTTGCCTAGGCTGGAGTGCAGTGACATGATCATGGCTCACTGCAGCCTCAAACTCCTAGGCTGAAGCGATCCTCCTGCCTCAGCCTCCTAAGTAACTATGACTATAGGTGTGTACCGCCACACCCAGCTAATTTTTCTATTTTTTGTAGAGATGGGGCTTTGCTTTATTGCCCAGGCTGGTCTCAAATTCCTGGCCTCAAGCAATCCTCTCACCTTAGCCTCTCAAAGTGTTTTCATAACTGACCATGTAAAATCTCATTCCAGAGAAGAAACCCAAAGGGAGATCAAAGGCTTCTTGAGTGGCGTCCACTATTAGGGCAAGAGAGACACCGACACAGTCTGGCCTGGCATCCCCTCAGAGGGTCCATGTGTCTTCTTGCTCATCAGTGCTGGAGACTCTGCCTGGAGCTTTCTCCATGTGCTTTGTTTTTTATATGCTTTACGTCTGCTTTTGGTTATTCCAAATATATCAACACAGAGAGGGAAAAAAATTCCCGACTGCTTCAGGGCTACACTTGGGTGCTTCCTCCCAGCACACAGATCAAAATACATGCATATGCAGCTCTGTGAAGAGGCAGCCAGTGTCTTGGGGAAACCCAAAACCACGTAAAAAAAGAAGAGGGTCTTGGTTCCATCAGGCCCTGGCCAAATCCCTCTTGTTCTAATCTCTGGGCTTGTGCTTATTGTCATGATTGGATTAGAAACAAGATTTTCTTCCCAGCTTGTGGACTTGGAAGGTTCTTTGCATACTCTTCCTAAATTCCTCATTACCATAATAGCTGCACATCATGCTTAAGTTTTATGTGCAATATTCTCATTTACTTCTCGCAACGAAGATACGAGGGAATCACATTACTGCAAGGAATGTAGGTGCTGGAACTGGGCTCTGAAATATGAAACACCCTTCCGGGGTTCACCTGGCTTATTCACAGTGAAGCTGGGATTAGAATCGTGTCTGTGCTGGTCACCACTACACATGCTGGCCCTTTTCTCCCATGGATGCTGACTCAGGAGTCCCTGTCCTAGGGCTCAAAAGCCACGAGGGTAGGAATTCAGCTGACCCCCATTTATTCGACCACCCCATCCTCACTGTGCTAGAGAATCAGTCCTGCCTCAGGACTGGTGGGACAGGAAAGCCTTGGTGTCCCCTGCAGATGCTACCACAGGGCAGCACCGTTAGGCTGGGGACACTGAGCTCTGACCTTCCAAATGGCCTGGTCTTGTCTTTTCCCAGTGTGCCCCACCCCGCCCCAAGGGGCAGCCGCTTCCAGGGAGGGTTTTCATGGTCCCATGAGCTCACCCCTGTGTGGCTCATACAGCACAACAGTGACATCCAGGGGAGAGGCTTGGTGATGGCAGGGACCGCCTGGCTGCAGCATCTTCCACAGGTTTGAGGGCGGATTTGCAAGCACCCTCAAACATCCGGGGCTGGGCATCTGGGTGCTGTGGGCCAACAAACCGCATTGCGCTTGCCTGGGGTCTTTCTGCATGATCACTATGCCCACCTTCTAGCCTGGCCCTTACCCCTGCCTCTCACCTAACCCCTGCCCTTGGCAATTTCAATTTCTCCAGGGATTGGGGAAGGCATCTCCAACTTGATCTAGTGGAATACATAGTTGTTCTTGCCTCCTCTAACACCTCTTCATTCACAGAGTCTTTTGATAGCCTCATCTGTTAATAACAGAACAGGTTAAACACTAAAAACTAGCTCAGTCCATCCTTCCAAGAGAAATTCACAAGCGAATGGCAAATGTGCGGTGGTATCTTGTTATACTACTATTATGTCTCTCACCAGTATTTCATTAGTTAATATTCATTATGTGGTCGGTCCCCTTTGTTTTGATCTGCACAATAAAGAGCAAGGTCATCTATGGAAGCAAGGAGCAGGCATCATACGTAAGAGAATTAGAGCCTAAGTGTGTGTGCGCGCACAGAAATATGCAAGTTTTTAAACATCTGAACAGAAACTGGCAGCAATAAAAAACAGGCCGTTGCCTCTGCCGGGGACATTTCTGGGGGGGTGCCTGGGCTGTTGCTGCCCATCCCCTGCCTGTGGCTGTTGTCTGTGCAGCCTGCGCTCCAGCATGTTCCTTGGGCCCCACCGGAGCTGCAGAAGAGCTGCGCCTGCAGCAGCCCTGGTGTCTGCACGCCACTCCCACAGGCCCCTGCTCACTGCTTTCAGTGGCCAGGAGGTGGCAGTGCAGAGATGCTGCGGAAGGCCATGGGCCAAAAAAGGAAGGCAAGGAAGGAACACCAGGCTGGGATGCTGGGCCCTGATCAGTTCTGCCTGCAGCCATGCTCTGGTTAGGAGCAGAAATGGAGCCACCTCATCCTGGTTGACAGAGGCTCTGGGACATCAGCGTTACCAGTAGAGGTCCAGCTCCTCTGCACATGCTGAGCTGGTTTGGTGGAATCCTTCTTAAATCCTTCTTATGTGCTCCACGATGGGGCCTAAGGCTGGATGAGGACCCTAGGGCTGGGCAGTGGGAAAGGAGCTTGAGAGGTAGTTGCTATCATCCTGGGAGAAAGGCAAGAGGGAAAACGCGCTGAAAACGGCTGCCCACAGGAGGATGGTGAGTGACTGACGTCACGCCCAGCCTCACCCCTGCCATATTCCAGGCCTGATACACCGCCTGGCACACGGTGGTGCTCACCCACTACTTGACTTGTAGTCATGACCACAGAGGGGCACTGGAGCAGCTGAGGGGGCCTGTGGTTTTCTGGGTTTAGAAGAGTCAAAGAAGGAAGAGGCTCAGTTTGGAATGGGCAGGATGCAGGGGCGATGTGATTTAGGTGCAGGGAAAGCACGGGGCGAGAGCCTGTGAGCACCACAGACAGATGCAGGCTGCAGGTAGCAGCTTCCTCCCAGCACCCGGGGGAGATGACCTCGAGGGCCACGAGACACTTTGCAGGTCCTTCTGAGGTGGGGCTAAGTGGTGGAGTTTTCCCTATCTAGAGATTTTTAAGAAGAGGAAGGTTTGGTGAATTTATTTGCTGCAAGATGCAGGGTTGAGAACTTCAACTTCTTTCCCCCATTACCAGATGTTTCTCTTTCCAGCTCGTGCTCTAGGAATGAAATCTAATGTGAGCCTAATATAGAAAACATACAAGTGGATTCTGCTTGAACAAGAAGAAGGCCAGAAATCTGTTATTAGGGCCTCTCCCAGTTGTCATTCTCTCTTCCAGGGTAGTCTCCAAGTTATCTGTGAACACCCCAGGGTTCTGCTAAAGTGGGTTTGGAAACCGTTGGTGGGAACTTGTTGTCAAGGCCTGGAATTTGGTCCTGGCTGGTCATCTGCTGGGTCAATTTTGGATCTCTCTTCCCAAGCTATCAAGGGAAGAGTACAGCTCCTACACCTGGCTGTCCTTCAAACTCCTCTGCTGAGCTTGATAAAAACACAGATGCACCAGCCTGGGCAACATAGTGAGGCCTTTCATCTCTACAAAAAAATCAAAAAATTAGCCAGGCATAGTGGTATGTGGCTATAGTCCCAGCTACCTACCAGGTTGAGGTAGAAGGATCTCCCAAGCCCAAGAGGTGTAGGCTGAAATAAGCCGTGATGTGATCATGCCACTGCACTCCAACTTGGGTGAGTGAGACCCTGACTCAAAAATAAAATAAAATAAAATAAAACAAAAACCAACCACCTACGCCTCACCCCACGTCTCTAGGATCAGAACTTCCTGGGGCAGCATCTGGGCATCTGTACTTTTAATGAACTAGTCTGGGGACTCTGATGACCAGGATAGCATGTCCCTGGACAAGCTGACCCATGGGGTGAGGGGGCCATCACCTGGGAGTGTTCCAAGGCTTTGCAATTCTACTCTTAGCCCCGGGCTGACCTGACTGGGCTTGATTAAGCTAATTACCTTCCAATAAGTGTCACCAGAGCACAGGCTACAGAGTCCCACAGTCTCGGGGATAGTTTAGTATCTCCACAGATAGGCCGGGAGACCTGAGTCCATGAGAAATTCAAAGCAATGGAGCCTCCATGAAGTTTCATTTTTGTAATATGTCGCATATGTGTGGCTCTATGAAACCTAGGTCCCGGGAACACATCACAGAGATGGTCTCCCTCTTATTATAGTCAGGATCCTTCAGAGAAAGATTCCTCTCAGAATCCTTCAAAAGCATGTGCCATGACCATGTGCCATGACACATGAGGCCAAAAATGGCTAACCAGGTTGGGTAAAATAAAAACAACAACAGTCAAAGGTACCACAGTGGAGGGAAATCCTGAAAATCCCTTAAACCACCCATAAAATACAGCACTGGATGGCTTTGAATATACAGTTCTGCTGTGGTCTGAATGCTTATATCCCCCAAATTCATACATGAAAAACTAATCACCAATGTGACAGTATTAGGAGGTGGGGGTCTTTGGGAGATGATTAGGTCATGAGGGTGGGGCCCTTATAAAAGAGAACTCAAGCCCCAGAGAACTACCTCTTCCACCATGTGAAGCTGCAGCTAGAGGGCACCATCTATGCTCCAGGAAACAGGCCTTCACCAGACTGAATCCACTGGAGCTTTGATCTTGGACTTCCAGCCTTTAGAATTGTGAGAAATAAGTTTCTGTTGTTATAAGTCATCCAGTCTATGGCATTTTGTTACAGTAGTCTCAATGGACTAAGGCCAGCTCTGTAATATGTTCATGTTACTATATAAAGCAAAGGTAGGAAAACTTTTTCTTAAAAGGCCAGACAGTTTAGGCTTTGTGAGCTACACAGTCTCATTTTACTGATATAGCAAGAAAGCAGCAATGGACAATACACAAATGAACACAACTCTGTTCCAATAAAACTTTATTTACAAAAACAAGCAGTGGGCCAGATGTGGCCTAGACGCCAGTTTCCAGGCCATAGTTTGCTGAGCTCTGTTATAAAACATAATAAGGAAGGGAGACCTCATTTTATAAAAATACCTGCCTCAAAACCCTACCATGCAAGGAAGTGGGGCAAGGGTGAAAAGCAGATGCATATTTTCCACCTCAAGCTCACCTGGGGCATACACTGACCAGAATGATGGGTGAAATCCCCCAACATATAAATGATGTACCTGCCTTTTGCTGCTCAGCATACAGAGTTGCACTCCTTAAGTTGAACATTACCCTTCACAACACAATATATACATTTAATAACAAACACCAAGCCTGATTCTTTTTTCTAATTTCCGTGAATTATAATACATCCTATAGATTTGGAGTATGGCACATCTAAATCGTGGGTGGCAGGAAGGGGAAATACTATACAAGTTAGGTTCTGTCCCTTTATCTCAGGAGATAACAGTCACACACAAAGAGCAAAACTGGCCCAGAGTAGAGGATGACCCAAGGACAACCGCTGGAGTGGGAGAGGAGCATGTGGGCTATTTTTACTGCCAGCATTCTGCAAGAGCCTAGCACTACTGTTTTCAGTGGTCAAAGCACAAAGGTTTTTGTGAAAACTTTACAGATGCTTGGCCTAGTACTGAAGGCACAGTGACTTAATGTCAACACTGGTAAAAGCAACACTGATTCCCAGCTGTAAACAATGCCTGTTAGTAAGAAAAATATTGCTTCAGATAACAGAAAGGAGTTGCACCATTTGAAGGAGAATTCAAGAAATGCGCTCCTAACCTGCTCCATATGGAAGGGAACCTTCTTTACAGAAGAAGAGGGTTCTTGCCCACCAGTAGGCTGACCCAGGCCTAGCTTCATCTCTCACTGTGTCTGTGTACCCCTACAAAACTGCCCCATGAGGAGAGACCGCTGCCAAAGAAAGACACAGAACAAAGAGTAAACGGGCCCACAACTTGAGGTCTTTGATGCACAGGGCTGTTGTGGATGTGGAAAATATGCCGGGTAGCCTCGAGCCAACCCAGTGGGAAGACCACCCTGACCTCCCTTCTCCCTGTTCCCCCTTCTCTCCACACCCATGCTTGACGTCCAGGAGCCCACCTTGCCCCGCTGCTCAAACCTGTCTTGAATCTTCTGGTGTTTCTTGGGGAAGTGGGAGGCAGCTCCAAAGAGTTGGGAAATCAATTTAATGAGAAATATTCCCCCAAAGTTCCCAAGTGCTGTGGGTTATAAATGAAGCCATGAATCATGGGGCCGCCTGTAATATTTTATAAGTGGTGTTGGAAAACCGCCTCTAATAAACTTGGGGGAAGATGGATCACCTTTCTGAAAAAGCAAAAAAGGATGTTGCAGGCAGAAATATATGCAAAGACTAGATTCAGATCCATCTCAGTTTCAGAAACAAGGCCTCCTTCCCCTCCCCCTGGCATTCTCCGTGCTCCAGCTGTAAGAGCTTTATGACTGGAGTTCGGCTCACGTTTACATTGGAGGCTGACTGTTGGCACCAATGTCACATCTGGTATTACTTCCCCCAAGTTGCTGCATTCTGCACCCGGCTCTGTCACCCCCAAAAGTTCCCTCCATCTATATTCTCAGAGGCCTGAGGAGCTGTCTTTGTGGGGAGGAGGAAGAGAGGGAGGGGAAGGGAGAGGAAGAGGAGGAAGAACAAGAGGGGGAAGAAGCGGAGGAAGGGGAGAAGGACAAGGAGGAAGAAGAGGAAGTGTCGAAAAGGATAGGAGAGAAGAAAAAGAGAAAACAAAACTAGAACAAAAGGAAAAACCATGAGAGAGGAGAAAGGGTGAGAATAGTAAGAAAAGAAAAAGTGAGAGAGCGATCAAAGTGACAAATCCATGCCAGGCTGTACCAACAGAAGGACCGCTGCTCTGATATCCAGAGACTTAGGCATGGGTGAAGAAACAATTCTTCATGACCTTGTTAAAACGTGATAAGGCAGCCTTTTATTCAGGACCATCAGGATAGGTGTAGGGGCCATGGAGCTGGGGTTTTGCTATGGGAAGGAGAGACTGAGCTCAGCTCCCAACACAGCACGGGCAAGTGGGAGTTTGCAGCCAAGGAGCAGGGAGGGCTCAGTGGATGGAGAATGACCAAGAGGAAACATCAAGGGTGAGGGGAATTCTGGCTAAACTCACCTAGCAGGGCTTTTGCTGAAGATGAGTCAGGGTAGTCATCTGGGGGAGGGTGGAGGATGAGAAGCCTCATCGGATATTGAGGGTGATCAGATACAAGGGTGGAGGATTCTGGCTAAAAACGGAACCCTGAAGAGATGGCGACAGAAGTCCAAACAGCAGGGCTAGTTGGGAAGAGAACCCAGAAAAGCCTGACTTACATTTGGTCGAGGAGAGAGACTCTTGGTCAGTATAAGCCAAGTGGATGTTTCTCCTCTCACTACCATGGCTGTGAGCAGATGGGTGTGACCATCCCTTGCTGATCTGGCAGGGATTTCTGAGGAGTTTATCAGGCCCATGTCATTGGAGGTGTGAGAATTTCGACATATTATTAGCAAAGGGCCTGCCACCTAGGACGGGCTCAACAGGATCTTAGCTACCATGACGATCTATTACTCCTCAGTGAGCCCACAGGTTGGTGCGGAAAGGGAGGACGAATGAGACTAGAATCTTCTCTCGCTTAGCTTGTGTCTACATACCACAGGTCATGCAGAAACAGGAACTCAGCTGATTCTCACCCAGAAAGTGAGGCTAATGGTAAGTATCTCACAGGGTGGTAGCAATTAAGTGAGATAATTGGTGCAAAGCACCACGCAGGTCTCCAGGTACAGAGGAACACTCTGTAGTCGTTAATGCTGCTGCAGAGCCTGGTGCCTGACACGTCCTAGCAGATGCTCGACAGTCTTGCTGCATGGACGTAGGGGCTGACTGCATATTCACACCCACACTCTCTTTTGGGCTCCATAATTTACTCTTGGCCCAGGGAATTGGGGCAACAGAATCAAACGTTTACTGTGCACAGAGCGCTCTCATCCATAAATATTTATTTGCCCTTCAAAAATGTTTTCCCTGCTGCCAGCAGCTGAGCACCGAAGAAATGCTATATTTAAGCATCCAAGTTGACGGCTTCTAGAATACAGCCATCATGGGGCTCCAAATAGGTTTTTCCTGTGGAGCCGGGAGCTGAGAAAATTTTACTTCAAAGGTGTCATTTCTGCTCCGGGGAAACAGGTGTCACTCCAGAGCCCAATGATCCACTGAAAATTGTCTTATTCTAGAAGATCAAGCATAGAGCGGGAGGAGGCAGTGAAGGGTGGCAGAATGCTTTGGCGCTGGCTTCTCTAAAGGAGTCAACTTTGGGCAGGTTATTCACCCTCCCTGGCCCTAACTGTTTGTCGATAAACTGAGGTAATAACTCCAGTTTTGTCGGGCTGGAGGTTTCTCTTAGCACAGATAATGAACACAAAGTGAGAGACGTGTACCAGTCACATAAAAGTCACATAAAATGATGGCTATGGTTCTAACTAATTATTTATTAGAAATACTGGCTTCATTTTGGATGGGACACAGGTAGCAAAAACACTAGGACTCTCTCCAGAGTGAAGGGAGAATATTCATGTCTAACACCTGTAGGATTCTCATAGCTGCAAGTCAGCTTCTACAAAATAGGCTCCTGGAGATAAGGATGCTATCAGTTAATTGACATAATAATTCATGATGGGCACTAACACCTCCATTTTATAAATGAAGCACCCAACACTCGAAGGCAGAACGTGACCTTCCCAAGGTCTTTGAAGTCAAGATTTTCGGTCTCTAGAGCCTTAAACCTTAGCCCTCAGAGAGCTCAGACTCACACCCCAATTGTGGCCAGGCAGGTAGAATAGGAGAGGGAAGTTGCCGGCAGGAAAGTAACTGTTGGATAAAATGAGGAGCAAAAGGCTTGTTTCTCAAGACAGTCATTCTAGCTGGTGACTGTCTTGAGAGAGTGCAGGCCAGGATGGCCAGATCTGATTTTTCAAGCAAAACAAAACTTCTGGATTTTTAATGGTGACAACCTAAAAAAAAAAGTGCCTATGTGTCAGATTTGACCTGAAGTCCAAAGCCTTCCAGGTTCTGGCCTCATTCCTTGACCTTCCCCTCCAAAGACTTCTGAACATCTTTGGGCATCCAGGAAGAAAGCTTATTCCCTGGCGGTGCGGCTCAGGCCACCTAGAGCCACTCCTGGCCTTCCAGATGAAGGGGACCCAGCTCACCAGGTGCTTCCTATTTAATTTTGATGTACAGATTTTAACAAGAGCCATTTATAAGTCTGACAATGTCAATGGCTTCTCAGACTAATACAAAGGCTGCCAGAACCCATTAGCAAATCAATTGGGTAGTGTGGCATTTTTGAAAGGAAAATTATTTTTCTATTTTTTGCAGGTTAGATAGCAGTGCTCACTGGAGGCTCCCCCAAAGAGAACTCCGCGTGGCCACCTTCTTCAAGTTGCAAATGCCAATAGTGAGGACTAAACTGCTCCCTACTCTCCTTCTGTGCCCCCACTCCCCTTTTCCCTAGTTCAGGTTGCAGGTATTGACTGAGCTTCTTCTATGGGTTAGCCTGGTCTGGTCCTGAAGAAAAGCGATGGAGAAGGTATGAGTTCAAACCCCAGGGTCCTCACTCCACCCTAGTAGAGCTCCCCAGTATGAACCACGAGGGCGGGTGAACTGGTACCTGCAAGGAGCAAAAGTGTGTCACTACTGAGCTAACTTCCAAACGTTTGTTGCATCCAGAAAGAACAGTGGGCTTAGGCTAATTGATGAGAGGTTCAGGGTAAGACTTGGAAGTTTAAAGACTCTGTGTTGGCTGGTCTTGGTGGCTTAGCCTGTAATCTCAGCACTTTGGGACGCCGAGATGAGTGGATTGCCTGAGCCCGCGGGTTTGAGACCCGCCTGGGCAACTTGGCGAGCCCTCATCTCTGCAATAAATCAAAAAATTAGCCAGGCGTAGTAGTGCACACCCATAGTTCTAGCTATTTGGAAGGCTGAGGCAGAAGGATCGCCGGAGCCCAGCAGGTTGAGGCTGCAGTGGCCGGGAACAGCCACTATGCTCCAGTCTGAGCGACAGAGTGAGACTCCAACACACACACACACAAAAAGACTCTGTGTTGAGGTGAGAGAGGTGAAACATGACAGAGTACCCACAGGGAAGAGGTCTCTAATGGGGAGTCTGCTTAAATTCTGTGTTGTGACCAGGCATTATGGCTCACGCCTGTAATCCTAGCACTTTGGGACGCAGAGGAGAGTGAATTGCTTGAGCCCAGGAGTTTGAGACCAGCCTGGGCAATATAGTAAGACCTCATCTCCACAAAAAAATAAAAAATATCAGCCAGGCGTGGTGGCATATGCCTACAGTTCCAGCTATTCAGGGGGCTGAGTTGGAAGGATTGCCTAAGCCCAGGAGGTAGAGGCTGCCATGAACCGTGATCGTCATGGTCATGCCATTGCACTCCAGCCTGAGCAACAGAGTGTGCCCCCAACTCAAAAATTCTGTGTTGTGACATGTGATAGAATCTTTCTTCCTGCCCCCCCAACTCCTCAGAACAAATCCACCAGAACGTCTCTCGCAGTAGCTACGATTTCAGGGTTGGGGATGTCATGCCTGCTGCACCTGGTCTTATGGTGCTCAAAGATCAAGAGGAGAGACCAGCCAACAACATTTCAGTTCTACTGATGCCAGCAAAATAGGAAGGGCAGCATCCTGCTGGTCTGCTACCAGACAAACTCTGGATGCAGCCACACCACACACCAGGGAAATTCATTTTGAGTTTTAAAGGGGAAAATAATAGACAAATGGCACATGTCAAACTAGAAAAAGAAACACATTCTCCTAGAGAGAGACCAGATTCCTCCTCACTTTGTGCCAAATATAAAGGTTGTTTATCCTCCACTTCACCCACTATCAGAAGTAACATCAGAAAAAAACTCATCTTTAAAAACAGTCCATTACTCTAAAGGGCATACAAAGCCATTAGAGTCTGAGAAATCCAAGGGCAAGAAAGTCAAGGTAAAGATGTTCTCTGCACATGACACAAAGACAACTTGGGAAATGTGTGTGCATGTTTATGTAGGCAACAATAAAGCTTATGCAAAATATACCTGAAGAAACCTTAGGGTTTATTTTAAAAAATAAGTTTATTGATCTGTAATGAGATGGCTCAACCAGCTGGTCCATAAGGAAACATGGTGGAGGGCTGTGTCTTTGGGTAGCTAAATTTTGATAACATTGCTGAGATTCCCACAGGGTCAAAGGCTTGATATTGCTTCCTCCAGGTCTGCACCTTCTTTTTAGCTCAAGGCAGATATTTCTGTTCATCTCAGCTTCTTTTAAAGTGTACCGACCTTGGAATTGGTGGGAAGGATGTTGTGTTCCAATGTCTTGTAGACCAAAGTGTCCTAGACTTTAATTTGCACTCATATCACCCTGGAGGATCTTGTGAACATGGAGATTCTGATTCAGGACATCTGGGTGGGGCCCAGGATCCTACATTTCTAGTAAGCTCCTGGGGGTGTGCCAAGGCTGCTGGTTCCCAGGCCCAACTTGAGTAGCCAGAGTCTAGCAATGCTTGGCAAACCTGGTTTTGTATCAGAATCACTCAGGAGGCTGGTTAAAGCAGACAAGCTCCAGGCCCCTCCCACAGAGGTTCTGACTCCAAGGTCCTGAGGTTTTTTTTTATTTTTAATTTTTTGAGTTGGGGTCTCACTCTGTTGCCTGGGCTGGGGGTGCAGTTGTATGATCATGACAATCATGGCTCATGGAAGCCTTGATCTCCAGGTTCAGGTGAGCCTTCTACCTCAGCATCCCAAATAGCTGGGACTACAGGCACACACCACCACACCCAGCTAATTTTTTTGATTTTTTTGTGGAGATGAGAAATTTTTTGGTTTTTTGTTGAACTCTTGGGCTCAAGCAATCCACCTACCTCAGCCTCTCAAAGTGCTAGGATTACAGATGTGAGCCACCACACTCAGTCAGTTTGTGTTTTTAACAAGCTCCCCATGATTCTGCCGCACCCTCCACCGTGCATTTGTTGGGGTGGAAGGGTCAAAGGTGCCATGGCTTCTAATCTTCCTTCTGCTACTTATTCACCATATCAACTTACACAAGTCACTCAACCACCACATTGAGTCTCAAGGTGTTCAATTCATACATTGGGGTGAAGGTTCCATATGCAAATAACCCAGTTTGGATAACTAAACATTGGTGAGTTATTTCCTGTTTTGATACAAATGGAATGATCACTAAACCATTTCATGTTCTTTCCCCCAACCCAAATGTCTTTCTGAAGCTTTTTTGAGAGACTGTTGAGAAGTGTTATCTTCAGACTTGTCCCTTAGACAACTCTGGTACACTGAGTGGATAGAGTATTCTGATAAATAAAGTTTTCTAACTAACCACACATGGCCACCATATAAGTGATTTATTCATCATATTTTTTAAGGAATTTGGATATAATAAAATTCACTTAGCCCAAAAAGTTTTTTTAAAAGCTTTCAGTGTTGACTCAGAAAACCTTTTAGTAGTGAGCAAGGTTTCGAGGACTTCTTTATGCATAAACACTAGCTATCTAACTGGACAAACGGAGGATTAATAGTCCACAGCCCTAGGAAACTCTGCATGGTACTTCATATTTTCAAAAACTAGCCATGTCCAGCTGACGGTTTTTTGAGAATTTATCATATGTCAGGCACTATCTTCAAGGTTTTACATATAACATCTCTTTTAATCCTCACAAACCACCTGTGATACAGGTATTACCCATCCCCACTCCACAGATGAGAAAACTGAGACCCAAAGAAGTTAAATCATTTGCTCAATGTGAGCCAACTATCAAGTAGGAAGCTGTGGTTTATTAATTTAAGTCAGAGTCTCATTCTTGTCACCCAGGCTGGAGTGCAGTGGCACACTCACGGCCATGGCACCCTCGACCTGCTGGGCTCAGACAATCCTTCCACTTCAGCCTTCCAAGTAGCTGGGACCAAAGGCACACGCCACCATGCCCGGCTAATTTTTTGATTTATTGTAGAGACGAGGTCTTGACAAGGCTGATCTCGAACCCATGGGCTCAGGCAATCCTCTAGGATTCCTAAACCTCAGCCTCCCAAAGTGCTGGGATTACAGGTGTGAGCCACCGCACCCAGCAGAAGCTATGATTTAAAACAAGAACTCTGTCTATGGAGATTATGCCCTTAACCACTATACCACATTTCTTATCTACAATCCACGACAATTCTTGGACATAGATTGGGAAGCTTTTTACCCACAGAGCGAGAAGGGGAGGTTGAGGAGGAGGTAGGTTAGAAGGTTATCTCCAAGGGGCAGTTCCATGACAGGAGTGTGTGGGAGGGGGGCGAGGTGTGGAATGTACTGACATTCTCTTGTTGTACTCTGTCCTTCCCTCCCAATAAATAATCTAACTTAATGCCTTGGATTTCTTTACCACCCGTGGCTTGTGAATGAAGCTCCACCATGAACGTTGCTTTTGACTTCCATTAAGCCAAGGATCATGAATACATGCCCTACATGGCCCGACTCTAATGAGGCAGGCATTGCTAATCGATAACAGCTCTTTTCTTCATGGAGCTGAACATGGCCGCACCACCCACCCTATCAGAGGACTCCAGGCAGGCATAGCTGATCGATTCAGGTTGAGATTTGAAAACAAAGTGGTTGCCTTTCAGCATCAAGCCTTACAGGCACATGGCAAAGCAGAAATAGCATGTGTCTGGGACCTGGAAACCTGGGTTTTAATCCTGGCTCTGACATAAACTTGTTTCTGATCTTTTGCAAGTTGTGTCTCACTCTGGGCCTCAGTTTACTCATCTGTAAATGAGGGGTTCACCTGTGCCACAGAGAACTTAGAAAGTATCTCCCAAGAATCACGCCCTAGGTTCTAAGAAGTGTACAAAGCCAGGTGGTGCTCATCAGGGAAAGTCTCTGTATTAATATAATTGTGACCAAACTTGTGTAAGAAAATACTCCCATACATGTGAAAACCACCCTGGAGAGCCCTTTATGTCTTGCTGTCTGAACCTTTGAAGGATAAAGTGTCAATACATGGAAGAAAAAGCAAACACAATGTCGTTTGTTCTAATTAGGAGAGAAAATCTGGCAGAGGCCCGACCTTCAGGCTGTCTAGAGTAGATGGGTCTCTCTGGAGTGGAGCCTCAGGTATGGGGGACCAAGAATCCAACCTAAGTGATGTGGGAAGAGGGATTTGGAGCCCTGAGTACATAGCTGCTCAGTTCTTCTATGTCTCCCAGGTCCCCGACTCTTTGTCTTCCCTTCCAAGCTGAGAGTCAGCCTGAAACTGCTTTTCCTTTGTTGAGCTCAGACATGCAGGACCCTGGCTGTGACTTCCCATGTCATTCCAGATAAGAACGGTCAACATTTATTGACTTCTTGCTGTGTTAAGTGCTTGGACTCTCCCCCAAATCCTATGAGGTGGGAACAACGACTGTCTTCACTTTAGAGATGAAGGAATTACAGCACAGAGAAGTCAACTTGCCCAAGGCAACACAGCAACAAGAGGCAGAGCCAGGATTCAGTCCCAGGCAGGCAGAGCCCTCAATTTTAACCACATAACATAGCTGGCGGGCCCGCAGAGACTTAGGGAAGCTGCTGTATACTATCTACACAGCTCAGTCATATGACTGTCTTCCCTGTTGAGTTCTAATAGGAGGACTGGGGCCATGTCTTACTCATTTGCCACTGTACCCGTGGTGCCTGGCTAACTGTGTGACATGAAACAGTAGGTGCTCTGTGACTCTATGATTAACATAAGCAAAAATAAACAGATGAGTGAATAGAATCCAGCAGGTAGGAGGTAAGGAGCAATGCCTCCCCCAAATTATAAACTTTCTGGAAAGAAAGAATTTAAACACATTTATCAAATGCCTACTATATGCCAGGTATTGTGCTGAGTGTTTGATATGATTACTTTCATTAATCATCGTAACAGCCAAATGAGGTACAATTCCATACCTCCTTTACATATGGAGGAAATTGAGGCTCTAGGAGCATAAGTGAATCGTCCAAGACCACACAGGTTTAGATGGCAGAGCTGAGATTCAAACTCACCCTATCTGACGCCACAGTGCCTTGACCATTCAACTCATGCCATGACAGGAGGTGTGTTCTTACTAGTGTTAAGTCCAAAATTCAACCATCTTGGCCAAGGATACCTTCTTGGGTTGGATGAGCTGGTTTGGAAGAAAAGAAAGCAATACATAGCAAAATGTAGGTAATGTGAGACTGAGTGAGTGTCAGAAGTTGTGGATTTTAAGTCTGGCTCCTTTGCTGTATTAACTAGATAGTCATAGGCAAGTTTCTCCCCTGTCTGGAATCTCTCTCCACCATCTGTCAAATGAGGAGGCTCAAGCAAATGATGACTAAAGTCTCTCCCTATTCTGGTAGTCTAAGGCATTTATGACACCCTTAAATTTTTTTTCCCCTAATTTTCCCCTTCTCGTCTGAACTTTGTGAGCTCAATGCCAGGAGCTGGTGGCTGCTTCCTCAGTGTCCCAGATTTTGAGATGAGCCATCAACACAAAGCCAGGTTATGACGACTGAAAGGAAGCTATCTGGGGCTCCAACAGGAGTCTGTAGTCAAAAAACTAAAGAATATTAGAGTCAGACTGCCTGAGCATCCGGAAGTACAAACCAGGAGCTCACAGAGAGGTTTTGTTTAGCCCACATGGTACTTTAATAATGAAATTTAAGCTAAAAATCCAAATTTCCAGCTTTTCTTGGGGAAGAAAAAGGAAGATCTGAAAACAATGGGCCTGTATTTATTTCCATGGAGTAAATATGGGATGGAGCCGTATTAAGTAAAAATCTTGCTACAAGTAAGGAAAGTCAAGCAGCAACCTGAATATCCTGGAGGTACACTAGAAGGCAAGGTTGGTTAGATTTAGAGCTCAATAAAGTTATCAAGGGCCTGATTGCTTTCTGTTTCTCCATTCTACCATCTAAGACACTGGCTTCACTATAAGGCTGACTTCCCTTATGGAAGTAAAATGGCTGTTATGGTTCTAGACTTCACAACTGCCTTCTATACCATTGAAAAGAAACTAGCCTTTATGTGTGTCAGAAGTCCCTGCAAAGACCCTGAAATTCGGGCTGATTGGGCCACCACGAACTAATCCTTGTGCCTTTGGGAATCCCATACTGTGGGTTGGCTTAAACCTGGACTATCTGAAACAATCAGGTTAACAAGGTATACGGGAGTCTACTGATAAGTTCTGACCAGTCATCAGAATGGTGTGTAGGTTGGGGTGGGTTCCATCCTAAGGACATGGCTGCTACCCAGGAGGGCAGAAACAGTCTGACTGTCCACTAGAACCTGTTGCCCCCTCTGGTGGGCGTGTGTTTTCCAATTCATCATAGTTCCCACCACTCCCCACTGTTTGACACCTGGCTCATTTTAACCATCCTTCCCAGGCATTAGACAATGAATCTAATTCATGCTGCCCAGTTAAATGAAAGAGCATGTAGGTACCTAGAAACACACAAAAGGCAGCTAATGAGGCCTTGAGTTGGATTTATTTCATAGGACATATTCCACAGCTTCAGTCAGCCAGGTTCAGTGAGCTCCAAATAGCCTAGCTGAGCCAATGATCGGGGAACTCTGCACTACCTACATGTGGGCAAGCTTGATGTAGTCTTGAGTGACTTATGATCTATTCTGTTGGGTAAAACCAACACAAGACTTAACCTGCAGTCTATATATTGATGAAAAGTGATGGAGAAATTATATCAATTCAGCAATGATGTGCAGAGGATGCTTTTAACATACATAGGGCTAGGGATAACACCTGCTTTAAAAATGAAATCTAGTGCTGTTTCTGCCCCAAATAGGGCTGAATGAAAACAAATGGGGGTAAAAAGCCCCTGCACTGGTTTGCAACTGTATCCCAGATCCCACGGCTAAGTAGATCCAGGGGGTCCGGCTAGAATGAGGGAGTTAACTCAGCTGTACTGCACACAGTCCCGTGAACATGCCAGGTGGTTGGCTTGCCAGTGGAGTAGCGGCATTACAGATCAATGTGTCATAGATGTAGGACAGGTGAGTTTTGAGTTTTGATGGTATTAGATCAGGAAAAGGGTACGTGAAGCACCTCCTAGAAGATGCTAGGCTTTCTTGGAGTAGTAAAGGGCACTGGGCCTGGTGGGGATGATCAATGATTGGGGCGGGGGTGATCCCAGAGGGATGGAGAGAGGAGCTGAGGTCTAATCTTACTTTTAGAAAAAAGGGGATGTGGTGGGGGACACTGTACTCAGGAAGGATCTTGGACCAAGACTAGAGACAAGGCAGCAAGGATTACAGCAAGAACTGTGTCCTAAGAACTGACAATTTGGGCTATAAAGATGGCTGGTCATCTAACACACCACTGACCTTGAAAAAGCCCATCTCCACACCTGTGTAATGACGAGACCATGGACAATCTCCAACATACCCTTTGGCTCAGAAAATCTTCATTTCTAGGACAGATTGCCATTCCGGACCTCCCCTTTCACCCTTCACTACTGAAAAACCCAGTCAAAGACCAATGCATTTTTAACTGGATAAAAGCCCTGGTAGAAGGGAAACCCCCAGGAAACAGAACATAATTACTGAAGGTCACACAGGTGCCCACTGCAGGAGGAAATAACCAGTAAATTCACTCACTCATTAGAAAACCATGTATTTCAGTTCAACCAGGTACCAGACACCATTTGAGTGCAATGATGAACAAATCCAACAAAACAACAACAAAATTAACAAAATCAAAAGTGATACACAGACCTGCCATGTTTCTTGCTCCAAGACTGAAGAGGAGGGTGACAGGGAGAGATGAGAGCCAACATCAATCAAAGATTCATTAACATTAATCAAATAATATAAGAAAACAGAAAACCATGATCGCAGTAAGTGCTTTGAAAGTGAAATGCAGAGTGTTACAGGAGTTTAGGGAAAATTGACCAAATGAGGAGGGCAGATGTTTGAGCTGACAACAAGTTGAAGAGGTACCAGAGAACAGCACTTTTTATGCAGAGGGAACAGCATGTGCAAAGGCCCTGTAGCTGAAGAAGCAGGCTGGGTTGGCAGAATCGGTAAAAAGTTTAGTGTCAGGGGAGAAAAGTGTAAGATGAATCTGGAGAAAACAGAACCAAGGGGCCCAACTATATTGCCATTCAGTGCCATGGTAGGAACTTTTATGTTTATCTTAAGAGCAGTAGTATATACCATTTAAGGTATGCGTGTGTGCGGCTGTATGCATGCCTGTGTGTGCATGCCTGTGTGTGTGTATACATGAGACAGAGAGAGAGAGAGAGAGAGACAGACAGACAAAGAGAGGCAGAGAGAGTTGGTGCAAGCTGCGTTTTGAAAAAATCACTCTGGGTATTGTATGGAGAATGTATAAGGCAGATCAGGGTGGCATTCTGGAGCCCAGTGATCCTGTTAACACCTCCACAGGATGGGACTGCAGGATTTCTACATACTTGCTGGGCAGAACTATGGACTCTGATGTTCCAGACACCCTGGCTGTCCACCTGCTGGACTCCCATCCCTACCAGAATCTCTAACCAGTTTTGGCTCCTACTTGGTTAGGGTAGGTTTGAGGTTCAATATCCCCCAGGGCTCAGGGCATCTCTCCAGCGGCTGGTCACACTGGTGATATGACTTCCAAACGCATGTAGCACAGCATTCTGCTCTCCAGACAGGACCAGACAATGAAATTCTGCCTTGGAAATCAAACAACACGTGCATGCGTGCACACACAGACACACACACAGCGGTACCCCACATATCTGTCAGAGACCTTTTCCCCAAACAAATGATGATTTATGGGCAGCTGCTCTGTTTCCCGCCTTTCTCTTGCTCTATTTTAGGAGAATGTAGCCAGCCCATGTGTTTTTGCTTAGCCTGACACATTCCGAGCAAGCCTTCCATATTCCATATGCTGATGAAAGGTCTTCACTTAAGAAGTAGAAGGGAAAAAAATAAAGTGAGTCCAACCCCTGTTTTCCCCAGGTGACTCAAGGGAAGGTCATCATCATACCCTGGAAGTCCAGTGAGCCCCCCAGGGCAGCTAGAGCAGGTGCTCTCATGGCCAGACTCTGGGGTAGACCAGCACTCCCCATACACCCCATTTCACGGATGAAGAAAGCTGAGAGGAAGAAGCTGGCCATCCTTTAGCTTCTTGGACTCACCAAGCACTTTCCCTTCTCGGGACCTTTGAACATGCAGCTTTCACTGCCTGAAATCCTCTCCTTTCCATCTTCACATTGCTGATGGGTCACTTCCTTCAGGCTTAAATGACATCTGTTCAGATAAGACTTTCCTTTCCAGACCACTCTGTCCAAAGTAAGTCTCCCTGAAACTGTCTATCTCAATACCCTATGTATTTCTTTTATGGCAATGACCATAAAAGATGACCAAAAAATAATAATAACATTGTAATTATTATTTTTTATTTTATTTAGAGACAGAGTCTCACTCTGTTGCCCAGGCTATAGTGCAGTGGCACAGTCATAGTTCATTGTAGCCTCAAACTCCTGGGTTCAAGCAATCCTCCCACCTCAGCCTCCTGAGTAGCTGGGACTAAAGGGGCATACCACTATGTCTGGATAATTTAAAAAATTTTTTTGCAGAGATAGTTTTGCTCTGTTGCCCATGTTGGTCTTGAACTCCTGGTCTCAAGTGATTCTCCCTCCTCAGCTTCCAGAGTAGCTGGGACTTTAGGCATGCGCGACCATGCTGGACTAATTTTGTTTGTTTGTGTGTGGGGAGGGGGAGGGGAGATGAGGTCTTGCTATGTTGCCCATGCTGTTCTCAAACGTCTAGGCTCAAGCAATCCTCCTACCTTGGCCTCCCAAAGTGCTGGGATTACAGGTGTGAGCTATTACGTACCCAGCCTCACTCATGCTCATTTCTTTACAGATTACCTACAACTTCTTTCACCACACAGACTGAGTTGAATGGTTGTGACAGGCACTAAATGCCTTCCCAAGCTTAAAATATTTACTATATGGTCTGTTATAGAAAAAGCTTAGAAGCTTAGTGATCCCTGTGACTGTCCACTCCATGAGGGCAGAGACTAAGTCTGTCCTGTTCAGTTGTGTATTACTGGTACCTAGCCCAGAGTGTGGCCCATCACAGCACTTAACCAGCATTTGCTGAAAGGGAGACCTTTGAAAATTTGCAAATGCTAGGTTGAAATTTCCTAGTCAATGACCAAGAAGCTGACCTTCATCTTTAAACTTCAGACTCTTTTATGTTGTTATTGTTTTGCTTTGTTTAAAGCATGCCTTGTATTTAGTTTTTGGAGTTAAAAAACCAGGAGAGGATATGTTAGTTCCTAACATAGTGCCTTAAAACAAAATAAAAGGCAAAATTTTAAGAGAGAGGGGGGAAAATCCCTTCAAACTTGATTTTAAAAGACCAACAAAGCAATAAATATCAACAATTCTGATTTATGAGGCCACAGGGAGTTGTTCTCAGTTAGACTAGCAAGCTCAAAGGCGGCAGCCCAAGTGGACAGAAATGCAGGGGGCTGTCTAAAAGCAAATAAAATAAATTCATTAGTTTGATTTTCCTCCAAGTGGGCAAATACTTCCTGCTGATAAATGGTGAGCTTTTGTGCAAATCTTAATAAAGCATTTGGGAAAACACTTTTGTAGCACAATCAAGATTTTTAAAGTCACCCAGTCATGGGAAAATATTAGGAACAATTTAACAGGACTTACTGATAGAATACTTTGAAAATTATAATTTGATCAGAGACATCCAGTGTGGATTTATATGAGGGACAGTTTAATACCTAACCTGTTGGGAAGACATTTCCTGGATAAATTACTACCATGGGAGATAAGACAAGGGCAGATATTTACATGCTCTTCCAGAAAGCCTGGAGCATAGTTTTATGTGTTATTGGCCAACAAGACGTATGAGGTGAGATTAGGAGCCTGCTGTATACATAGTGTCAAAAAACAAACTCATTTCATTTTTCAGGCTGGACAACAGGTAAGAGGCCAGGTAGATTAAGTGAACTTTGTTGATAAATAAAGCACAGACTGAGAAAATGTAAAACAACCCAGTCAACTTTTGAGCCTTCTGGCCACCTAGTGGTATTTGTTTCCTTTTTTTTTGGCCCATTGGGAGGCCAGGGTGGGTGGGTTGCTTGAGCCCAGGAGTTTGAGACCAGCCTGGGCAACACAGAAAAACCTCGTCTCTGCAAAAATAAAAATAAAAAAATTAACCAGGTGTGTTGGCATGCGTCTGTAATCCCAGCTTCTCAGGAGGCTGAGGTGGGAGGACCACCTGAGCCCAGGAGGTCAAGGCTGGCATTAGCTGTGAGTATTGTGATCGTGCCACTGCACTCCAGTCTGAGTGACAGAGTGAGACCCCAACTCAAAGAAAAAAAATCTTCAGGCCCAGTGTTGTAAGGGTGGTAAAGATATAACATAAACCAGGGTGAGCATCAAAGAAGTTGCAGTTGATTTAAGTTGTCAGTAGCAGAGCCACCTGGATCCCAGCAAAGAGGGACCCCCTGTACCCTAAGGCATGTCTGCTCTGCATCACCCACACATACCACAAAATACATTTCCTGATGTCTAGGAGGGCCCTTAATATATTTCCAGTGAAGAAGGCTCTAAAAGATATACATGGTTGATGTGTCCAAAAACAGTCTGGAGATCCCAGCCAGAACCGGAAGCAGGACTAGGGAGAAGCTTGTGAGGCATCCCTGGCACACTGTTTAAAGTGGCAGTCACTTGCAGTTGCTGACCCTGCACGTCCACATCCCTGAGAGTCAGAGCCTCCTTAAATGATACACATTGGGCATCTAGCTTGTCTCAGCATAGCCTAGGCTCTATCTGAGAACTTCTGTCCTTCTCAGGACAATTGAGCTCACATGAGTCACTCTCAAAGGGAGAAATGACTTCATTTAGAGTACTGAATGATGAAAGAGAAAATGTCTAAGATATTATTTACGAGAGGGGACCCCCAAAATCCCGGAATTTATTTTTGAAAAATTGTGCATTTATTCTTACATGTTTAGACTTCAGTCGTCTTCCAGGTATTCTCCATTTGATGCAACACACCTATCAAGACGCTTTTTCCACTGCTCAAAACAATTTCTGAACTCATCCATTTTGATGCCTTTTAGTGCTTCTGCCATTTTTTTGTTTCACCTCTTCCACATTGACTAAATGTTTCGCTTTGGGGACTTTTTTCATCCAGGGAAATTAAAAAAGTCAGTGAAGGCAGGGAGGTCGGGTGAATAGGGAGGATGGGACAAGAGGGCTATACCGTTTTTAGTCAAAAGCTGCTGAACAACTCACCACAGTGTGGGCAGGTGCACATGGTAGAAGAACTAGTCACCTGTTTGCCACAACTCGGGATGTTTCTTCTGAAAATTGTGACACAACCTTCTCAAAACTTCCAGATAAAATCTTTAGTTGATAGTTTGATCTAGAGGAACAAATTCTGCCCTTCAAAAGATTATTCCATTTTTGTTGTTTTGTTTTTGGTCCCCCTTCATATTGGAAGGCAAAATGGTAAGAAGAAGATTAAGCTATACGCATTTAGGAGATAAAAATAATCATGTTAATTAGTTAGAGAATCTGTTTTCTTCAACAAGGAAGGATACCCACATACTTTCAGTGGAGCTAAAACAAGAAGATACATTTTGATACCATGATAGCTAAGAAGCAAACTTCCAGGCTTTGATGGGCCTTCTCCTCTGATTACTGTCTAATATGAACTTGACATAGTTATAAAATACTAAATCACTTTGCCCATGGAACCCCCACATACATAATTGTAACTTTCATTGCACTTTGGCCAATATTAAATTAGTTCAGTAAAATATGTCCTGCCTATTCAAGCGTGGGTCCCTTATGGCATATCTCTTGATCATCCAAAGCAAACTTCATGCCAAGAGCACTCTGACATACCAGTGTTGAAAATTGATATTACACGTCTGCTCTAAGTACAGACAGAATTCTTCCTTACCATTTATCAGCACAGACACCTAAAAGTTCACTCTCTCTCAACCTCCCACTTGATTCTGAGTTGGTGCTTCTGGTTTCTAGGTAAATAGCTCAACAATCCTAGCTGGTATGTCCTGTGATGTGTCGAGCTCTCCAACTGTGAACTCACACCAGCTCTCTCACTCTGTCTCATACTACCTTGTTTAGGTAGGAAACAAGATCTGCTTTCTAAGTCACCCAATTGCAAGACCTCAGAGCAGTGTCTCAATGAGGAAACAAAAGCAATAGCATGTGGTTCTCTTATCTAAGTGAGGCAGGCTGAATATAATGTACAGACATGCCTGAATAGATACTATATTGATTATGAGATACAATTGTGAATTTTATTACCTTCTGGGGGGAAAAAAAACCAGGAAACATAAAAGCAGGAGTTTTGCGCCAGCTGTAAGAACTCAATTCTATGGTTATCTGATTAGCATGAGAGACATGTGCTTTGAATGTGAAACACTCATAAGTCGCCCCAGGTGAGCTCTGGATCTCAACTGTGCTGTGTATGTCAGATTTTATGTGCCTGCTCTTCTCAAATGGGACCCAGATGAAGTTCAATCTTTTTCCTAGAAGAGTCTGAGGAGTTCACTGTATTTAGAGGACAGAGTGACTCTTAGAAGAGAAAGGCAACATTTTGGGACCTTGCTTGGAATTGGAGGGACAGTCTGGGTCAGGTGGCATGAGACGGGGAGAGGACTAAAGAGATCCATCTTGGTGCTGCTTCTTGGTATGCCTCCCTGGGACTGCCCTCCTGGTCTTTACAATGTCAGCTCTGAGGGCAGAAGCTTTGTCTTGATTCTTCATATTAAATCTGGTAGAAGGAGACTCTCACAGTCACTGTCCTCACTCATATCTTAGAGGCATCCTCCTATAGGTTACAGGTTATGATAGATTCCACGAACTCTATCTCTGAGGGCTCTAAGTATCACCAATGCACAGACCTTTTCTGCTTAGAGAGCTCCACGGGAAATGCAAGGCGGAGTTAGGTCATGGTGTTCCTTCCAGCCTCTCAAAAGCTAGCAGCATTAACCTTGTTAAATGAAGATACTCTGGGAATGCAAGGGAAAGAGACAGGTGCTCTCATGCATTTCGGGAAGGAATATAAACTGGTAATGTCTTTCAGTTGGGCAATTTGGCAATTTATCTCAAGTGCTCTTAACATGTACATAACCTTTTATTTAACAGCTCTACTTGCAAGGAAATAACCTGACAAAAGTCCCCCAAAATATATGCGTGAGGATGTTTCCTGGGGCGCTTGGTTTCCTTGGGTGATGGGAAAAAATTGAAAAACACCCAATTTCCCAACTGTGGGAGCTGATTGTCACAGACCACCACTACAATGAAAGACCAAACCAATCAAAAAGGAGGATGTTATTCATAAACTTAGAAAAATGCTCTGTAGATATTTTTACAGTAAAAAGGTAGCTTTCCAAAGAGTACATATGGTGTAATCCAATGCTATAAATATGTGTGTGTGTGTGTGTGTGTGTGTGTGTGTGTGTGTGTAAGAAAGAAGAAGGTCTGGGGAAAACTGAACCAAAATATTACTAGGGATTATTTCTAGGTGGAGAATTATTATTGAGTAAATTATTTTTACTTTTGGTTTCTCTGTCCCATGTAATTTTTCTACAGTGAATAGCCAGCATTTGTACCATAGTTTTAAGAACCCCAGCATTCCTCTAGCACCCACACCCAATCTTTGAGGGCTTTTTCCATTTGCTTGATTGCACTTGTCCTCCCACAGCTCAGCAATCACGATATTTGCTGTGGTCAGCCTCACCTGCAGGAAGAATAAGACCTTGGCGTCCCACTCTACGCCCTACCACGCGAAGCTGGCAGAAAAGATGAGGTCCGCATCTCCGGTGGAGGCTTCAGACACTCTCCTGCCTCCCGCTGGCACCCTGTGCCTGCACCAGACTCTCTTTCTGAGCTCTGCTCACCTGCTCTGGCAGGCGTTCAAATTCCTTCTCCACTGCTCTCCCTGGGCCTTGGAAACCAGAGTGGGTTTTTAAGATTCCTCACCACCCTCTGCCCCGAACATAAAGATTAAGAATAATTTATCTCTCCCCTCCCGTTAAAGATGCCATTCCTTCTCTCCGAGCCTGTCTCCCCCTTCCCTTCCCAGGCTGGCCGGCTGCAGCTGCTGTTTAGCACCGTCTTATCAACAAGCTCAGTGCCCCACCCCCTCCCGCCCTTTCTCAGTCGTTATTCTTCTTGGGTCTCCCAGTACAAGGTGGGATCTCTTTATTTGCTTCTCCCTGTTATCCTGGAACTCAAGCTCATTCTCTTCCCAAATATGGCAGGGAAGGGAGCTCCAGACTCCACACCTGGACAACAGCAGAGAGAGGACTCTTGTCCCTATCGCCACCTTGGCAGACACTACCCTTCATGGCCATCGTTGTCACCAGTCTGGCTGCCAACTTTGGAAAGTATCTTTGTAGTTGTCCCTGCTGGGCACATTTCAGAGGGAATCCTTCTACAGACCTAGCTGTATGCCCATTGGAAGTACTTGTCTTCAACAAGCATAACATCCTACTGGGAGCTGTGACACAAACCTTAACGTGGTCAGCCCGTAGCAATCTGCCACCTACATCACCAGTACATCGAAACTAGTCTCCCAAAGTTAAGAGTACCCAAACCCAGCTCCTACTTTCCAGTGCCTTGTCTACACACCTAGGTCTTTGTCCTGCTAAGCATGATCTCCTCCATGAACTCAGGAAAATTTAAAGATTTTTGTGCAAACAGATGTAGGTCTGTCTTAGCTCTGACTCTTGTTAGCTGTGTGAGCTTGGGCAAGTCACTCTACCTCTCTGATCTTCATCTGTAAAATAGTGACCACATCTACTATGTACTGATATTTTCAGAAGCAGAAGAAAACCTAGTTAGGGTTTGTGATTGGGGTTTTGCTGTCTCGGTCTGGAGGACTTTTGCTCAGAAAAAAAAAAGCAAGACATTTTTTTTCAAGAGACACCAAACTTAAAATAATAATAATAATTAATCATTCTGATGCGGAGTCATTCTCATCTTAACCAGCAGAGAGGAACAAAGTCATCCGAGGAATAAAATGAACGAATTGTTGGGAGTTTCTGTGTTTTGGTTTATCTTACCCCCTGAGCTGATTCCTCTATTTTCTCTTTAAACAGACACAGTGGAGGCAGTTAAATGAACCTCAACCTGAATGCAGACAAGCAGGGAGTCAATTTTAGGTTGTGATGAATAAATTATGCAGAGGTTTTTGGCTTTAATTTTCTTCTCAGTTGACGGTTGACGTGTACCTAGAGCTGCTTACTGCCTGGGAATTGGCGTTTAACTGGATGGAAATAGACAAAGCCAACCTGTGCAGTCCTTGCCATGGGCATTTCTGCTGTTGGCATCCACACTACCCCAAATTGTGGGGCCTTGTTTGTTTTTGCTTTTCTACTGCTGAGGGAAGAAGCAGCAGCGGGAAGAGCCTCCCTCTCCCTCGCAGGTCATCCTGAAAAGTCATAAAGCTATCAGCAAGAAAAGCAACGGGCTGATAAAACTCACACACATCTAGACAGTTTTCTGACAGGTTAGGAGTTGACAGCTTGATAAATGGGAATGAGACGCCCTGAATTTGTCCGTGACAGGTGCAGTTTCCATGAACTTGCTTTCTTTCTCTGTAGCAGGCCCCAGCTCCCGGAGAGGGGGAAGGGCATGCTTAGCTCAGGTTCATGCTAGGGCTCTCGAAACTATGTTTCTCATCGTGATGGAGGGTTAGTTAACACCCTAGTTCCTCGCTCACCATCCTTTCCTTTAAAAAAGACAAAACTCCTATGAACTGAAACTGTAAGAAAACCCTGAAGCAGAATCTGTGTGGAGTCTAGCACTGAGCTGCTTTCTGTCCACAGACTATATCACTTAAGCTGTCACAGCAAGTAACAGCATTTTGGGGGGTTCTCGCAAACTCACTCCTGCACCTAGACCTACTCTGTTCTATGCAGTTTCTTACTCCCACCCCTGAACCAGAAAGATCCCCTTTTCTTATAATAATTCAGAGCCTGGCTTATTCACCACTTCCTGGCTATGTGATTTCAGGCAGGGTATATAGTATCTCTGGGCCTGTTTCCTCATCTGTGAAATGGAGAGTCTTTTATTCAGCATATATTTCTGGAAGGCTTATTTTATGCCAGGTATCAGGTCTGTGGCGGTGAACCAGACAAGCAAGCCCCTTCTGGATAAAGCTTGTGTGTGGTCTTAAAGACCTACCTTCTTGGCCAGGTTTGGTGGCTCAGTCTGTATTCCCAGCACTTTGGGAGGCCGGGGCAAGTGGATTACCTGAGCCTGAGGGTTTGAGACCAGCCCAGGGAAATTGGCGTGAACTCGCCTCTACAATAAATTTTTTAAAAATTAGCCAGGTGTGATAGTGCGCGCCTGTAGCTCCAGTTACTCAGAAGGCTGAGGTGGAAGGATCGCCAGAGCCCAGCAGGTCGATGCTGGGGTGGCCATGAGTGTGCCACTGCACTCCAGCCTGGGCAACAGAGTAAGACTCCAACTCAAAAAAAAAAAAAAGATCTACCTTCTTTATTCATTCACCCAGCAATTAATTTCTAATCATCTTCTACAGGCCCCAAGTGACTCTAGATACTGGTGATTCCATAGGAAAGAAGGCAAATTTCCTAGTCTTGTGGAGCATATGTCTGTTCAAAAATCATACAAATGAGACTAAGTGAGATAATAAAGCGCACTCAGTGTTGCTATATGCTATATGTAGTGACCACTGCTCTCATCATCATCATCATCATCACCACCATGTGTGACTCACCTGAGATCACTGATACAGACCAGGTGTCCAGACTGGGGGACACAGGGTTTTCATGCTCTTTGGCCGCATTAGTCACGCATGGGGTTGTGTGAATCAAGTCTGAGGACAACATGGCCAGGTAATGGGAGGTTTCATCAACCATGTTGTAGAAACCAGAAGGGGTTTCATCCCATCACACTGCCGGAGTCATTCCTTCTGTTTCCCTGTCTCTCCACAGGCTGTGCCTAGTGTGAGCTGAAATAGACAGGATTTTCTCTTTTCCTTGGCAATCTGCTCCCTCCTCAACCCTGAAACAGACTTCATAACCCTACCTCACGGTCAAATATAAACGTTATGTTACAACTTTTCTGAGTCCCAGGATATCTGTTTTTAATCACTAAGAAGTGAGTCCTATTTTTAATAAAAAGTGTTCAATAAATATCAGTGGAAACATACACATGAAAAAGGTGTTCAGATATCCACAGCCAGTAAGCAGAAACCCAGGGCATCCCAGAGCCCTCTGCCCCATAGAAATGTCTGCTTGGGATCTCTTTGCTCTACAAGGAAATCCTTCCACTTTCCCTCTCTCCCCTCCCTCTCCTGAGCATTCTTCCATGAACAAGGCCAGGGGGCTACTTTCTAGGTCTTGAAGCTACCCTGGGGAATGAGAGAGTCCAGTGGATTTATGTCATAGTCAGGAAGAGAAGGAACAAATGAGACTACATGTTAATAAACTGCAAAAACTAATTGCCAAAAAGGGTAAGTGTTATATAGGAGAACATCATGGTGATGGGATGCAGTTATTTGGAGGAGGCCATGTTAGATGGGGCTGCCAGGAGGGCCTCTCTGAGGAGGTGAGGACTCTTGAGCTGAGACATGGAGAAGCATTCAGCAGTGAGAAGCCCTGGAAAGGCCCTCCAGGCAGAAGTCACAGCAAACACAGCAAACACAGTTGTTCTCCCAGTGGGCTGGGAAAAGGCAGCACAAGGCAGAGAATGGTGCGGGAGGAGGCTGGGCAGGACGAGAAGGGCCAGGTTATGCTTGGCCTTGAGGGACGAGGCGAGGGGTTTGATCCAACCTGGCTTTGCTGATGGACGGATTTCAGGGAGGAGAGAAATCAGAAAATAAAGGAGTTGTCCTAAGTTTCTGGCTAGAATAACAAGGTGTTGGCGGGGGGGTGTCCTTATCCCAGGATTTCTTAAGGATGTCTTAGACCTTATGTTTGAACCTCACTTTCCCCATTTGTCAATCGAGTAGCTCCTGAGAAGTTACATCATGTCTCTGAGTCTCAGTTCCTTTATCAGTAAAGGTGGCATGTTACCTTTAGGGATGTTGCAAGAATAAAGCAAGATGGCCGCTGGGAAGCACCCTGCATGGCATGAAACTCCTAACAAGAGTGCCATGCCTGTTGGGTCCCTTTCTCTCTCTTCCCCTTGCTGTATCTAGACTCATACCTGCCACTGCCTGCTTTAACTCAGCGTTTGCTCATTGCCTGGCGCTGGGTGTGAGGAGCATGCAACATCTCATCCACACTTCAGGGCAGCTGTTGCCATTCCACTCTCTCCTCCCATTCACGGGTCAAATGCATTCTTTCCTGAGTCCTTCCTTCCCCCACAAGCCGTGCCACAGATATCCCCCACATGGATTTTTAGGTTCCCTTCTCCTCTCTAGGTGTAAGTTCCTGGTAAATCAGAGATTAAGAAGTGTTTGAGCCGGGCTCGGTGGCTCAGCCTGTAATCCTGCGCCTTGGGAGGTTGAGGTGAGTGGATTGCCTGAGCCCGCGGGTTCAAGACCTGCCTGGGCAACTTGGCGAGCCCTCATCTCTACAATAAATCAAAAAAATTAGCCGGGTGTGGTAGCGCGCGCCTGTAGTTCCAGCTACTTGGAAGGCTGAGGCGGAAGGATTGCTGGAGCCCAGCAGGTCGAGGCTGTGGTGGCCGGGAGCACGCCACTGCACTCCAGTCTGGGTGACAGAGTGAGACTCCAACTCAAAAAAAAAAAAAAAGAAGTGTATGGCTGAGCCAAAATGCTGAGAATGACTGGGGCATGCTTTCCTCAGATGACCTTTGAAATTCTTTCCAAACGTAAGGATGCTAAGCTTCAGTTTAACATCAACTCTGTGTAGTGTCCTTGCAGAGGCCACAGGCAATACCAGCACAAACACAGGTCCCTGGTGTCTTGTTTCCACGACTGTCATGCATACAATTATAGCTTTCTAATTTGTTGGCTTCTGACCCATGCTCGGAAGTAAAATTATCCAGAAATAAGTTTTTTCCTCTTTTACACTGAAAAATTTAAAACCAATTTATTGAGATATAATTCACACACCTATGGTTCATCCGTTTCAAGTGTAAAATTCAGGCTAGGCACAGAGGCTTTCACCTGCAATCCCAGCACTTTGGGAGGCTGAGGTGGGAGGATTGCTTGAGCCTAGGAGTTCGAGACCAGCCTGGGCAATATAGTGAGAACTCGTCTCTACAAAAAATAAAGATTAACTAGCACACACCTGTAGTCTTAGCTACTCAGAAGGCTGAGGCAGAAGGATCACTGAAACCCTTGAGGTTAAGACTGCAGTTGGCCAAAATCATGCCATTGCACTCCAGCCTGGATGACAGAGTGAGACCCTATCTCAAAAATATTTTTTTAAACGTGTTTAATTCAATAATTGTAGTATATTTACACCCATTCTTAGAAACCAGCAGAGAGATGGATATTCTGCCAAGGAGTCTTCAACACAGATTTCTATCTGTTTCTCTGAGCATCACAAAAACTTAGACATGGTTTTGTAAAAGTATCTCATTCTCCTCTTGTTTGTAACAGTAAATTATACCTTTTTAAAAAGCTGCATTTCTCTTGCTCTCTACCATCTGTCTCTTCTCTTTCTTTTATTCCACACCCCCCGCCCCAATGATGAACCCTTTCTTTAAATAAAATCTGCAAGAAAATCTTAACATATAAATAAAAAAAAACTAGAGCTGTGGATGGGCACAGTGACTCAGGCTGTAACCCCAGCACTTTGGGAGAGTATTGCTCAGGCGAGAGGATTGCCTGAGCCCAGGGATTTGAGACCAGCCTGGGCAACCTGGTGAGACCTTGTCTCTACAATAAATCACAAAAACTAGCCAGGCATGGTGGCATACATCTGTAGTTCCAGCTACTTGGAAAGTTGAGGCAGAAAGATTGCCTGAGCCCAGCAGGTTGAGGCTGCAGTGGCCGTGAGCGTGCCACTGCACTCCATCCTGGGTGACAAGAGTGAGACAACAACTAAAAAAAAAACAAAAAAAAAAAAAAACCAAAAAACAAGAACAACAAAAAACTAGAGCTGTATCCTTGAAAGGAGGAGCCCAAGGGAACCTGGAAGCCCAAAAGCCAGGATTTTCCTCCTGTACTTTCCACCCCAGGGGCATGTCCAGAAAGCCCACTCAACAGAAAATAATTTGATGACCACTGATGTAGCCCAACAATTTCAGTTTGTTTTAGTAATTTCAGGGTCAGAGAGATAAATTCCCTAAAGGCGTAAATTAACCAACCCCAAATGGTAGAGCCCTCCAGATTCTGTGAGATGCTCCGATTCCTCCCAAGTTGCCTATGTGAGGTTCCAAGTAGCCAATTGCTTCTAATTTACATTCCTTGTCCCCAACACACTGAGCATCTAGGACACAGGAAGGAAGGATTTTTTTTTTTTTTTTGAGTTGACAAGGAGGACATTACAAATATTGGCTTATTTCAATCCTAAAACGGGATCTATTTAAATTCTGGACATTTGTAATCCAATTTAACAATATTGGGGGGAAGGGGTTGGATTGCTGGCATCTGGAGCTTTCATGAAAAATACAGGTAACTATAAAACCATAATTACAAAAGCATCTCATTCTCCTCTTGTTTGGAACACGAAATTATAACCTTTTTAAAAAAGTTGGCATTTCTCTTGCTCTCCACCTACCTATCTACTTACGTATCTAAATATTGCCAGAGTTTGCTCTGAAGCTTGGAAAATTAATTTCCAGAGATGTGAAGTGTGTTGTTCAAGGTCATATAACTACTTTGCAATGCAGCTGGACCTCATACCGAGGTCTCCTACCTCTGGGTTCACTGCCTCCCCCCCTTTAACATGATTTGCTGAAGTCCAATCACTAAGGGCATCTGACTCATGAAATAGAACTCCATTGCTCAGCAAGAAGAGAAACAACCTTGGATGACCCCATCATCTTTCCAGTTCAAACTGGACCTTGGGCTCCACCATTCCAGGAAAGGCCAGATTCCAGAAGAAAACAGTATTTTAAGAAGTTCATTTTTTTGGCATTTAAGTTTTGAAAGAACCAGGTCCTAGAGATTTAAGGGCGATTGAAGGGATTTTCAAGGGTACATTTGATTGCACCGATTTTCATATCACTGCAGCTTTAGATCCAAAGACTTGCACTAAATAGACTATATTGTACTTCCCTCCAAAAAGAGTTCCCCTTACAGGAGCCTGTTGGACTCTGAAATCACCTTGAGGGAAAAGAAGGGATGGGTCTTTAAAGAAATCAGTTCAGGGCAGACTCACACCTATAATCCCAGCACTTTGGGAGGCTAAGGTAGAATGGTTGCTTGAGCCCAGGAATTTGAGACCAGCCTGGGCAACATAGTGAAACCTCATCTCTACAAAAAAATGTTTAAAAAATTAGCTGGGTGTGGTAGTGCACACCTGTAGTCCCAGCTACTTGGGAGGCTGATGTAAAAGGATCACCTGAACCCAAGAGGTTGAGGCTGCTGTGAGCCGTGATTGTCATGATCATGCCACTACACTCCAACCTGGGCAACAGAGTAAGACCCTGACTCAAAAAAAAAAAAAAAAAAAAAAGGAAGGAAGGAAGGAGTTCAGAATGAGGTCAGCTCTAGCTTTAGGGAGGGGTTGACACCCACCCACTCTCTGCCTGGGTCCTTTCCCAGCAGACTAAGGACTCAGCCATGCCAATCTCCCTTCCAATATATAGTAAGTGCCTAACTCCCAAGTACCTGATCCCAACTGCTGCGGGGTGTTCAGGAAATCCCCAGAGGAGGTGACTCTGATCTGATCCACATGCTGACACACCTCTGAGAGTAGGAACAGGACTGGAAGTGTCCCTTCTAGAAATCCTGCTCATTGGCTGGGCTTCCTCCTAAGCTCAGGGGATTGGTCCATCACCATTTCTTTCCCAGGGTTGACCACATGTAACCACAGCATCCTGAGAGATGCTCCAGCTAGCTAGAAAAGTCACTCCTGAGGACAAACAGGCCCTCCATTGAGCAAAAGTGCAGCTGAACATAGGAAGAAACTTCCTGGACAAAGTGCTTCCCCGTACCTGTCAGATAATGTCCAGCCAGATGCTCTGCAGTCTACACTGGTATAAGTGAAACAGCAAGTTAAGTGGATATGAGACTCTCCTCCCTTGCCCAGCCAGCTGGTATCCACCAGGCTCTGGGGGTCTGGGAAGAGCGGGACCTCGGCTTGTCCTTGTCAGCTTGGATTCCCAGGCCTACTTCTGCAGAAACGGCTCACTTGATGTGCACCAGGCCAGTCTCACATGTGCTGCACTGTTGGGGACCATGTCATTCCAGCCAGGAGACTCAGACCTTCTCCTTCATTTACAAACACCACACTCATACACCGACACAGACACACCCAGACAGATATTCACATAGACATACCCACACACGGACACACACATAAACCCAACAGACACACCCATGCAGACACCCTCTCCACACACAGACACACCAGCATAGACACACTCATAGACCCCCACATATAGATGTCCACACAGACACACTGCATTTGTACAGGATGCAGGCCAATGTGAAGACTGTAAAAAGGAGAGAAGTTTAAAATAAATTTTAAGGGCAGGTGCAGTGGCTCAAGCCTGTAATCCCAGGATTTTGGGAGGCCAAGATGAGAGGATTGCCTGAGCCCACAGGTTCGAGACTAGCCTGGGCAACATGGTGAGACCTCATCTCTACAATAAATCAAAAAATTAGCTGGGCATGGTAGCAACCACCTGTAGTTCTGGCTACCTGGAAGACGGAGGCGGAAGGATTGCCAGAGCCCAGCAGGACAATGCTGGGGTGGCCTTGAGCATGCTACTGCACTCCAATCTGAGTGATGGAGTACGACTCCAACTAAAAAATAAAGAAAAATAAAATAAAATAAAGTTTAAGCATCTCTTTTCTTTTCTCCACAAAATCCCACCTCCTGTATTCTTCCTTGTTCTCTCCTTCGCTCTCCTCTGCAGACGTCCTCTAGAACTCTGTTCCTCACCCACTTCCTCCCATTTGATTAGGCGGCACAGTGTGACTCTGCCTAATCCCCACCTCCAAATGGAGTCCCCACTTCTGCATGTGGTGCCATTCATCTTTCTCCCACCCGTCCTCTGCAAGCAGAAGGGAGCAGTGCAGAGATGAACTTTCGCACCTGATTCGACCCCTTCAAGAGCCAAAGCAGGTAGGGTCGATGCAATAAATACCTCTTCATAAGCCACCATAAGCCTTAGTCCAGCCTGATACCTCCACAGATGCCTCTGGAAATAATGGCAGACATGGCTGGACACCAGAGCCAGCCATGATTCTAAATGCTTTCATTTTTTAATCTCATCTAGTCTTAAGCACCCTGATGAGGTGGATGCTATTGCTTCCTTTCCTAGGGAGGGAAACTGAGGCTCAGAGAGGCTATATAACTTGCCCAGGGTTTGTTACCTGGAGCTCTCTCTCTCAGCGTCTACATTCTTCACTCTTCTGTTGGGCCCTTGTACAAAGGAAAGGTGGCTGATTCCCGCGCCCTCAACATGGCTGAAGCACGAAACCTCCTGAGAAGCTGGGTACCCACACTTTCCAGGTGGGGGAGGGAGCAGGGCCACAGCTGCCTGCATACCACGGCCTAGTCGCTGCTAGAGTGCCTTCTCAGCCTCAGAGAATGTGGCAATCCGTGCTAACCAATCATTTGAAATTCCTGCAATAAATGAAAAAATAAACACGGAGCTGAGGATATAATTCAGCTAGCCTCACTCCCAAATGAGGCTGATTCCAGATAGAAAGCAGATTTTCATATTTACTATATGTGACAGCTGCAGGAATTAAATGAATCATCTGTCTCTCTCGATTGCCTTGTTCTCCCCGTGCTGTGTGCATCTACCCCTGGGGTTGTCTGTCTTCCCATTCCAGGAAGACAGATCAGTGTAGTTTCAATTATTAATTCCATGTTTGGATCACAGTAACACCAGTTCCAGTTCAGTGACCTGCAGTTCCTATTGATTTAAGTGATGAATTATCTACACTGCAATGTATTATTAACTTTATTTTGTCTCTTATTCCTTCCGCATTCATGCATCAAAATAATAAAGCACCATTCACAGGCTAAAAGGACCCGTTTCACGTCTCACATTTCCCATAAGGGTGAAGCCAACACACACACCGGGGAGGTAATTACATAGAGCTGGGCTGGGGGGCTGGATATTTATTTTACCTATGAATTATTTATCTCAGCCATGTATTTGGGAGAGAGGGTAGGACAGGGGCCTGAGTGGGGAACAAAGGGGCCCAGGAGAGAAGTTAATGAAGATAAGTGACAATTAGAATCTGGGAGATTCAAAATAAATGAAATAACCTCCACTCCAAAGTTTAAATTCTGAGGATCAATCTGCCCATTCTGAGAACAGCAGGAGGGCAGGTGTGAGAGGGATTATGATATGGCACCATGGCTGGGGAAGGAGGCAGGAGGAGAGCATCACTGGGTTCTCCTGCCATCTCCCTGGACTGCCATCTCCCTGGCAAGACCTACACAGCAAAGTCAGACCCCGGGGAGACGTGGGTTCGTGGATGTTTGGCAGAAATTTGCTGACTTCCGTCTGCCCATCATTGCTTTTGACTTCTTTGGATAAGAACACCCCCCTCCTATTACCTCTTAGGGAACTGCCTCTCTCTGGATATACTCTGGGAGGTCATTCAACAAGATGCCCAACCTTACCCTGACCAAACGCACAGCCCAGCAGGGCCAGTGGGAGGTTCTCCCTCCAGGGCATCTGAATTACAGACAAAGGATGCAAGAGACTGCATGTAGCTGGCATCCGTTCTCTAGCACTGGTGTCTGCATGAGAGTGGTGGAACTGCTGCTCCTAACACCCAACGACGATGATTCGCAAGCCTTTCTTTCCACCTTTCCTTTGATTCCAGAGGCCCCACCCTGTCGTCTTTCAATAAATGACCTTCTCTGGTTAGCTAATTTAGGTATGTTTTCCTGCTTTCAATTTAGAGAACTCTGGCTAAGTAACGAAAGGCCATGGCTTTATCTAAGGTGTCACTGAGTCCTGAGAGACAGGAAGGGTGAAGAGGTGAGTGTTAGAGATCTTTCTACACTCCTCACACCCATCAAGCAACAATCACAGAAATGAGGACATGAGCAGGAGAAGTCACATTCCTGGTTCACTTGCTTCCATTTCTAGTTAGAACCAAACTCAACCTACCAGTCGCCAGGGTTCCTGCTGGGGCAACTCCCCCAGTCAGGGAGTCCAAAGGGACACCCCATCTGGCAGCCCTACTCAAAGGGAAGACCTTAGAAGAGGCCGCCTGGGGTCAGACACCCTGCCCATGGACCAAACAAATTCAAAGGGGAAGGAGAGACACCCCAAGACCTCCCTGCTTGGAAGTGAAGGGGAAGATGCTAACGGCGTCAAAGTTTCCATGAGCAGGCAATTGGAGGGTCAGCTAAGGTCTCATTCCTCACGCTGGTGGACTCCAAGGTTGCCTCACCTCGGACTGCTCCCATACTGTGACTCACAGCTCACTGCGCTGCATTGGTATGAAACAGATGTCATGAAGGTTTTATTGTAGTTCCTAATTGCCACCCTTCACTCATCTGATTCAGACAAAAGAGCCTTTGGCTTTCCTTCCCTTTCTTTATCCCTTCGCCCCCCCAATTTTAAAGGCCTAGAGCCAAATGTCTAATAGGTAGAATCTGATTTACCTGTCAGCCCAGCCCCTTACAAGAAGTAGAGAAAGGCCCAGAAACGCTGCAGAAACGAATTCTTTTTCTTTCCCGAACTTCACCAAATAAGGAGAGGAGGGTCAGAAAACCACCGTGATTAGATTATATGGAAGAGGGTCAAAGATTAAAAATCCACTGCCTCTCATTATTAGAGGAGGGATGACAGATTCAGACCAGAGCACAAAAGAAAATACATTATTTCAAAACAGGATATGAAACCCAGTCCCAGGCGATTAGTCTCTGTTAAGTAAATTTACTATCTAATCTTTTAACTGTCTCCCGAAATTGCCAGTTCAACATTCTCTCCCTCCTCCACTGGAAGCTTAACTTTGGGTGGGTGCTGTCATCTGCCCTGAACCCCCAACAGCACATTAATGGAACAGGGGACTCATCCCACAGGGAAGGAGGGTGGTGAGGGTGGTGGGGGTAGTGGGTGACTGGGACAGAAGGGTCTGTAAGCGAAACACACCTAGTAATAAAAACAATGTGTGCACCACAGACCGGTCAGACTGCAGGAAGGCCAGGGATACAGGACACAGGTAATCGTCCTGGCTTTGGTTTCAGAGCAGGGCCATCAACAAGGAAGCTATTTGAAGCTCAATCAGTTTGGGCTCATCCCGGGGAAACTAACTCGCCTCTTTCTACTCAGCCTCAAGGGGCCCACATGCCAAAGAATCCCAAGTTCTGGGGTTGTTCTCAAACCAGACCAACCTTCAACGCTTTGACTTTTAAATGAATGCTGTTCTGTGGGCCAAACACCACAGGCCTGCATGGGGCCCAAAGAGGACAAGATGTGCACTTGGAGGCTAGACAGGTTCCCAGACATCCAAGCAACGAAAAGACAAAGAGAAAAACGGGACACCACGAACGGGAGGATCTGTTTCTCCATCTCTTGGCTTAGGCACCCATGTGAACATGGATGGCCAGAAAAAGAAAAGGAAGAGGATGTCCAACCCACAGCAACTCTCTCCCTTCTCTATTTACCAGGAGGAACTCTTTTTTTTCCATACTTCACTATTTTCTCTTCATCTGTTTAGTCTGAAAGGCTGAACTGTTGCACAAAGAAAGTTCTCTCCAAGAATGAGTTTTCCAGAGAAAGCGCTTCAGACAAGTCTAGTGTGTGCAACGCTCTCCACAGGCTGGAGAATGGGGCATGTGTTTAACAGGAGGGGGCTGGGGCCGAGCCGGGCTCCCCCAGGAATCCCCAAGGTGCTCTGTTTGTGTGATTTATCCCTTCTGGAAAATCCAAACATACAAATGTGCCTGCTGCAAAAGCAAGGGCAGACTCCAGGACTCAGGCTCCCACACAAGGCTAACCGCACAGCGCTCGCCTGCCCTGAAGGTTTTTGCAATTTTAACCTTTGCAGGTTTCAACCCAAACAGATCAAAGGGAGGTGCATGTAGTTTTGCTCAGGATCAGCAGGCCTTGTTTCTCTCTCTCTCCTTAGCTGCCAGGCTCAATTCACAGAGAATCCTGGGAGAGTAGGAATTGGCCAGAAAGGGGCTTCCTTCAGCTCCTGGGATTTCAGAACCGGACATCATCATCTTGTTCAGCAAGGAGCAAAAACACACACTTCTGAGGCTCCACACTTCTAGAGAATGGGGTACAGCCCTCAGAAGACTCAAATCCCAAATGCTTTTCATCTAGTAACATTTGTTCATGGAGGCTTTATTCGCATCATGGAAGCACTGGACCAGTTGCTCATGCCTTTGAAATTCCAGCCCCAACACCCTCTCTCCCCTGGCTGAATGTACCATGGAGCGGTGCCCAGCTTCTGAGACGTATGTAAAAGTTGATGGGGATGGCAGACAAAATTAAAAATGCATGCCTGCAGCAGGGCTCGGTGGCTCAGCCTGTAATCCCAGCACTTTGCGAGGCTGAGGTGAGAGGATTGCCTGAGCTCGTGGGTTCGAGACCCGCCTGGGCAACTTGGCGAGACCTCATCTCTACAATAAATAAATAAAAAATTAGCCGGGCATGGTAGCACGCGCCTGTAGTTCCAGCTACTTGGAAGGCTGAGGAGGAAGGATCACCGGAGCCCAGCAGGTCGAGGCTACGGTGGCTGGGAGCGGCCACTGCACTCTAGTCTGGGTGACAGAGTGAGACTCCAACTCAAACAAAACAAAACAAAACAAAACCAAAAAAATGCATGCCTGCTTGTACACCATTCTGAAATGATCAAGGGGGAAGGCTGCTTCCCACAGAAGACTTGAAACACATTTCATCTGAGGTCCAAAGCAGTGCTGCGCAGTACATGCTTTTACTTTCACACCTGTGTTATATGAAGAACCTGAGGCTCAGAGAATGTCAGTCCTCGGCAAAGGTCACCCAGCTTGGTAAGTGGCAGGGCAAGGATTAGGATCCAGGCCTTTCTCTCTCCAAGCTCTACCTGCTTCCTAGACTACCTCAAGGCTTGAGGAAGGCCCTAGAATATTCTATACCCTTTGATTCAGTGCTACAAGGCTATGGACTCAACCTAAGGAAATAATCATGAAGGCAGACAAAGGTATATTCAAAACTATACCCACAATAACGCTATTGCTAACAGCAACATTTGGGAGAAAAATATTTAATTACACAGTATTGACTGGATGAAGAATTATATCCATACAAAAGAACATGATGCACTTATTAAAAACACTAGAGTAAAGGAATATTTAAAGCATGGGAAAGCAGGGATGCAGGATTGGCAGTAGTGGGAATCTGCCTGGGGAAGGAAGGCACGCTTCATCAACAAGGGTACCTGCACAATGAACATTTGTATACCTAACCCTAATGGTACCCCACATCTTTAAAATAAAAAAATTAAAAGTAAAAAAAAAAAAAGCATGGGAAAATATTTACAATGTAATGTTAAGGTGAAAAAAATGAATATGTCACCAAATGTCCATCAAAAGTAATAATTTCACCCATTTTGGAATATCTATACAATATTCCAAATACTATGAAGCTATGGAAAAGACTGATTTAGTTCTACACATGTACTGACTTGGGAAAAGTTTTTCCTTTTGCTAATTTATAACCCCCCTTAATTTTTTTAAAATAAGAAGAAAAAACCGTTGAAATTTTCAACTGTTGTATGTAGGGTACGGTTTTGAAACTATCTCAATATATGATTTTGTCATTATGTGCGTGATGCTGATATTATACATGAGTACATTCGCTAATGTTTATCAATGAACATGTAATTTGAAGTTGATTTATTCATTAATATGCACTTGGCACTTTGTGGGGTGCATGCCAATAGGGATCTGGCCATGCAACAGGTCAGATTTTGGTAGCTGGATGGGGGGGTCCAAAGAGGTGCAGATATGATCTGAATACAGACAGGTGGAGAAGGTGACAGATTTCTAGGATTGCGGTGAGGCTTGGGGACCTCAGGGAAGGAGGCAGGAGGATCATCCCCTCCTCATAACAGTAGAGCATTTGGTGTGTGTTCCAGACACAGACCCTCCCTGATGCCTATCAAAATAAAACAAAACAAACCCTCAGCCAGAGGAGCCAAGAGCAGACCTAAGCAGCAGGTGCTGATCCCACCAACGCTCCCTGCCTTTAAATATGATAGATCAAGTTGAATGGGTTACCCAGGACCCCAGGCACTGCTGTCTTCATCCCTCCTGCCCTTTACTATAATAACCATAAGTCTTCATTTCTTCTTCGATCAATAACTCCAAGCCTGAATTCGTAAATACATCATCTGCTCTCATATTCCTCTGATAAATGGTCTGAATTAACGTGAGGCACATTACTCTTCGAGCCCTGGCTTATTGTATCAAAGACATCTGGTTTCCCAAGAAGCTTCGAGGACCCTGGATATTTAAGGGCACTGAAGGCTGAAGCTAAGACTGAAATCCTGTTAACTCTTAGGTGCTCATTGTCAGTCCAAGAACTGTTGGTTATTGGTTCGCAAAGACATAAATACTGACGTCAAGAGTATCCAGAACTTTTATAACCATCTGACATTGCCATATTTGTGTCCATGACCTTAATCACCTATACACATAGTTACAGGTGTGCCAAATATACACATTCTTTTCATGACTCACAGGCCCAGTTTTGTAAATATTTTGTAGATTATGTGCATTCTGATTATATTTTTTGAAATGTAATTGAATCCCTGTTTAATCTAATAATTAAACATTTTGCTTCTATTGTGTATGTCTGCTATGGTCTGAATATTTGTTGAAATTTAATCTCCAATGAGGCAGCATTGAGAGGCAGGGGCTTTACAAGTTGATTGGATCATGAGGGTTCTGCCTTCATGAATGAATTAATCCATTCATGGATTCATGGATTAATGCAGTGGTCCCCAACCTTTTTGGCATCAGAGACGTGGAAGACAATTTTTCCATGGACCAGTGGGGGAATGGTTTCAGGATGGTTCAAGCACATTACATTTATTGTGTACTTTATTTCTATTATCATCACATTATAATTTATGATGAAATAATTATACAACTCACAATAATGCAGAATTAGTTGGAGCCCTAAGCTTGTTTACCTGCAACTAACTAGATGGTCCCATCTGAGGGTGACATGAAACAGTTACACCTGAAGTATGTTGCTTATGTCTAGTCTCCAATCTTATTTTGGTTGCTGTCACTGCAAAAAACCCTGCTTCATAAAGATAGGATGTTGGAAATGGAAGCAGGCTTTCAGTGCTGATCTGACAGGAGGTGGGAGCTCAGGTGGTAATGCAAGTGATGGGGAGCGGCCGTAAATACAGATGAAGCTTTGCTCACTCACCTGCTGCTCACTTGCTGTTCACCTCCTGTTGTATGGCCTGGTTCCGACAGGCCATGAGGTTCGAGGTTGGGGTTGGGGACCCCTAGATCAACAGGTCACCATGGGAATAGGGCTGCTGGTTTGATAAGAAGAAGAGAGACCTGAGCTAGTATGCTCAGTGCCCTCTCCATATGATACCCTGCAAGAAGATTCCTATCAGATGCAATCCTTGACCTTGGACTTTCCAGCCTTCAGATAGAACTGTCAGAAACAAATTCCGGCCAGGCTCAGTGGCTCAACCTGTAATCCCAGCACTTCGGGAGGCCGAGGCAAGTAGATTGTCTGAGCCCACGGGTTCGAAACCAGCCAGGTGTGGTAGCACATGCCTGTAGTTCCAGCTACTTGGAAGGCTGAGGTGGGAGGATCGCCAGAGCCCAGCAGGTTGACGCTGGGGTGGCTGTGAGTATACTACTACACTCCAGTCTTCAGTCTTGTTCCAGTCTGGGCAACAGAGTGAGACTACAACTCAAAAAAAAAAAAAAAAAAAAAAAAACCAGCAAACAAACAAATTCCATTTCTTATAAATTACTCAGTTTCAGGTATTCTGTTATGAACAGCAGAAAATGGACTAAGGCAATGTCTTTATTTCATTTTTGTAATAAGTCATTTTAACTGTATTTTACAAATGTATTAATCGATAGGCTGGAGATTTGTTTTTAAAAGAAAAAAGTCCATCTCCACAGATAATTGGAGAAGCACTATAAGTAGGTCTTGGCCTGTGACTCATGGGCTTAGTCCTCTCCAATTTTTTTTATTAATGAGACAATCAAGAGTGGAACAGAGCTGGCATATGGGGAACAGCTTTGTCTCTGAGCTAGAACTCCAGCTGAACAGCACTTCCAAGGACCATCAGGGCCTTCTAAGCATCTCTTTGGATTGAGCTGATTGAGGGTCACTAGACAGAGAATTCTAGGGCATCATCTCTTTATTTTATGCCGAGGGACTCCTGGTTATCCTACTGGCTTTAACATCTTTATTTCCAACAAAGCAATTACCCTCACTGAACCCTAACTGCCTTGTAATTTCACTCGACTTTTGTTCTGCATAAGTGTGCCCGGCAATATAATAATTTTGCTTAAGACAACCTGTGCTCTCTGGGCACGGTGGCTCAAGCCTGTAATCCCAGCACTTTGGGAGGCTGAGGTGAGGTATTGCTTGAGCCCACGGGTTTGAGAACAGCCTGGGCAACTTGTAGAGTCCTCATCTCTACAGTAAATCAAAAAATTAGCCGGGCATGGTAGCATGCACCTGTAGTTCCAACTACTTGGAAGTGGAGGCAGAAGGATCACCTGAGTCCAGCAGGTTGATGCTGGGGTGACCATGAGCTTGCCACTGCACCCCAGCCAGGGTGATAGAGTGACTCCAACTCAAAAAAAAAAAAAAAAGACAACCTGTGCAACAGGAAGATTTATATAAAAATGGGGGCTGGGGGATACAATATTACTGCCCAGAACTTTAGTTTCTTTTGAGAAAAAAACTAAATTTTAAGTAACGAAGAAACAAAATTTTAAGTCCTGAGTTTTAAGTCATGTCATCTAAGTCGTGGAATAATCAAAACAGAAAGGTAAAAACTGGCTACACTGCTGACCTGGAGACCTGGGTGAATTGATGCTCCTGTCTCAAGCCACACTGCCATTCTCATTCGAGATGGATTTGAACGTCAAAAGACTAAGTCCCACTTCCTGATATCTACCGGGTCCAGAAAACTTAGTGATCAAAACATCGCTCTCTGTACAATAAAATGCTTCTCACTTTGTAGAGATCTCACAAGCTTTATCCCCCCAGGTAAATGCCCCTAGATCACCTAAAGCCAGGGATTTCCCTGTCTGGTGCCAATTTATCTCTTCACATAAATCAATGGCAGGTTAGTTCTACAGTTTTCTCCACCTAAGCCCTGCAATCCCTTCCCCCAGGATGGGAGAAAATATCTCCTTCATCAGAAGTATCACAAATCATCAGTGGAACTTTTTTATGCTGTTTCATTTCTCTGTAGCTAAGATTCTTTTGGGGGAGGGGAACAGAGTTATAGAGAAGGGCAAAGGCTCCACCCTAAGCTTTGGACCCTAAGGAAAAAACCACACAGCTGGCTCTGTGCCTCAGTTTCTTCACCTACTAAATGGGGGAACCTAACTCCTTAAATTATGGTAAACCTTAACTTATAAAGCATTTATTTATTCATTTATTTTTGAGTATGGGGGGTCTCACTCTGTTGCCCAGGCTGGAGTGCAGTGGCACAATCGCAGGTCACCACAGCCTCAACCTCCTGGGCTCAGGCAGTCCTTCCACTCAGACCCTGAGTAGTTGAAACTACAAGCATGCAGCACCACACCTGGCTAATTTTTAATTTTTATTTATTTTTGTAGAGATGAGGTCTCACTATGTTGCCCAGGCTGATCTCGAACTCCTGGGCTCAAGCATTCCTCCCACCTCAGCCTCCCAAAATGCTGGGATACAGGCATGAGCCACCGCACCCAGCCCATAAAGCATTTAGAACAGTGCTTGGCACATAGTAAACATTAGCTGCCATAATTATGTACTTATTTAAAAGGGTATAAGCTATTTCCAATGATGTGGTTGGGAAAAATCACAGAAAATTTTTCCTTTCTCAAAAGAACTAGACCCCTCAAATTGGAGCCTTGAATTAAAACCACATTAGGACATCGTTACCATCTTAAAAGGAGGCCAAGAATGAATGAAAAAAGCAGGAATAAGAAATGGAGAACTGGACAGGAAAACCAATGGATACAAGGACAAACACTGTAAAATACACTTGTAACACACTAGAAGGCAACGTGATTTTGAAATTGAGTACCATAAAGTTAGAAACAATAATAGAACTTTAACAAATATCAAGGGAGGGAAACAGCAAAGCTCAAGTGAATTTAAAATGCCAGTGAATTGGGGAGGGACGAGAACTCAGTGCTGGGACCGGGGGACCGGCCGGGTTGTCTGCCTGGCACAGAGCTCCTCAAATTGCTTCGCCCTCTCTAACAAGGGAGCTGGTTATTCAATCTGCATTTCCTAAATGAGAACCAGTTCCCCCATCTAAATTGCCCAAATTCAATTAAGTCACCTGGCATGCTTCCTGTCAATACCCTCCCTCTTGGCTAGCTTTGTCTTTCCACCATTATTGCCTCTGATCATCATGGAGTTAGGGGTCGCCAAGTTGTCTGTAGAAGGCCAACAAAAGAAGAAAGCTTTTTCCAGCCCCAGTGAAATACCAAGGTAAGCTGCAGGGGCCTAATGACCTCTTGCTGGGAAAATGTCCTGGTAGCTCTGACAACCACTTGTGTGCCCTGCTTTTCCAAGGGTGGGGGTAGGTGTGTGTTTCAACACTGTTTTCTCCTCCTAAGTGGGCTACTTTTAGAATTGAGAGGCACATACTTGGAGCGTGGGGCTGATTTTCAGTTGAGTGTTGATACACTGTGAATTGCAGGGGAAATTTATGCAGAAGAGAGCAACATGTGGACGTATCAACTAGGGCTGTTAAACATGCGGGTTCCTGCTGTCTCCACCTCCCATCCTGAAACAGAAGGTCTATGGCAAGACCTCCAGTTCTGAACTTTAAAGCACCCAGGTGATTATAATAATAAACTTTAAGATGTAATGATCCAGAAATATCACACATAGGAGAGAAATGCTAAGAGGAAGGAAACAAGAAACCTTGGAAAAGGAGTCATCTAAAACTCTCAGGTCATTTCATAGAATTACAGTGGCTTGACCTTCAGCTGTGTTCCCCACTAGACACAAATTCCTTAAAGTCGGGGATGTTCAGACTCGTTTCCACCACCACCCTGGGCTTTGCACCTTGCAGGAAGAGTTCAATTCCTGAGTGGGGAATTGAACTGCAGCTGAATTCACTTGAACTTTTTCAACAACCAGCCCAGGAGTCAGGACGTAATTCTTTCTATAGCTGGCTTCTGAGCTGGGCCAGGAATACGCGATCCTGGCTTCCAAGGTTATTCTGGCCACTTCCCTCTGAATTGCTATTGTCAAGGGGCTCTGTTTCCATCAGGGCAGTCTGCATCCTGGTGATCAAAACTTGGAGAGAAAGGTGATTATGGCGTTCATAATCAAAGTGGTTGACTTGCCTTCCCCAGCATTTCTTTCCCCCCTTTTGTCAAATTGCAACAGCCCCTATTTTTGTTTGCAGATCCACACTCCTCCTCCCCCCAATTTCAGTTCCTGGGCGTGGGTGGGTGGAGCATGTGGCCATCGGATAAGCAAATCAGAATTTCTCACTTTCTGTCTCATGCTGTTACTGGGGCCAATGGGAGCAGGGATGTTTGCAGGTATGCTGGGACAAAGACACTCAACTTGAACCTGGAGTCTGTGAGGTCTGAAGCTGTGGCAGCCATCTTGCCATAGTGATAGGTGTGACTGTCTGCAGATGGAGCCAATGCAGAGAAAACTAGAGAGGAGAGGGCAGGAATCAGATAGAAAGACTGACTATAGGGGGTGTATCTGAACCCTTGATTAAGTCATTCCTGGGGGAGCCCTATTCCTGAGCTTTTCAGACCCATAAGCCAATCAATTTGAAAGTCAACTTGGATTTGCTTTTCCTAAAACTCCGTGACCGCAGCCGGGCTCGGTGGCTCAGCCTGTAATCCCGCGCCTTTGGGAGGCTGAGGTGAGTGGATTGCCTGAGCCCGCGGGTTCGAGACCCGCCTGGGCAACTCGGCGAGACCTTATCTCCACAGTAAATCAAAAATTAGCCGGGCGTGGTAGCGTGTGCCTGTAGTTCCAGCTACTTGGAAGGCTGAGGCAGAAGGATTGTCGGGGCCCAGCCGGTTGAGGCTGCAGTGGCCAGGAGCGGCCACTGCACTCTAGTCTGGGCAACAGAGTGAGACTCCATCTCAAAAAAAAAAACAAACAAAAAAAAACTCTGTGACTGCAGGACACCTAGGCATACAGCAGGGCTTTTCAAATGAAATGTGCAACCTCACAAAGAATAGCTTTTTAGAAGGGGCTGACGTCAAGTCTTTGCAAAAGGCACATGCATTCGGTTTAGGATACCAGAATACATAACATATGTCACACATGTTCACAGTTCTTTCATGTCTTTTCTTACATTTGATTGTCACAACCTGCCCCCCTTTCCCCAACAGTGCTAGACGTGAAGTAGGTAAATTCCATGATGTAGGGCAAAAATAATGATCTCCATATGATGGATGATGAGCTGAGGCCAAGAGGGTGCATTCACCTGCCTGAGGTCACTCAGTCAGCGGAGAGTCATGGGCTGCATTTCCCGGTAGGGTGCCTGAGGGAAAGGGAACATCTGGACTGTGGAGTTTTTCTTGCTGGGGCTGCTAGCCTTCCTCTCCCTTGTGGTAGAAGGAGGGCTCTCAACCTACGTTGGTAGCTGGAGGGAAAGGCTTTCAACAAATGCATCAGCCAGAACATGGGCATCCAGGTCCTTACCTCAATTCCCAGCAACCTCATCCATCCATCCTTGCATTGACCTTCCCGCCATTATCCCAACTTGCAGGACTTGGACCGTCTAGACAAGCTGTGAGCATGGCGCTCTATGCCTGTGCTCATTTCATTTTCTTCCACCAACAAACATGCTGAGGTTTGCACAGATTGGAGTCAGAAGGACGTGGGGTTTAATTGCGACTCCCTCCTTTATTATCCACATGACTGTGTCCACTTCCCTGTGACTCAGTTTCCTCACCTATAAAATTCGGGTTATATTAACACAGACTTTGCAGGGCTTTTGCAAACTAGTGAGATATATATAAAATACTTAGCGTTGGGCCGGGCACAGTGGCTCCTGCCTATAATCCCAGCACTTTGGGAGGCTGAGATAAGAGGACTGCCTGAGCCCATGGGTTTGAGACCAGCCTGGACAACTTGGTGAGACCTCAGCATAAATCAAGAAAAATTAGCTGGGCATGGTGATGCACACCTGTAGTTTCAGCTACTTGGAAGGCTGACGTTGAAGGATCGTCTGAGCCCAGCAGGTTGAGGCTACAGAGGTGGTGAGCATGCCACTACACTCCAGCCTGGGCGACAGAGTGAAACTCCGACTCAAAACAAAACAAAACAAAACAAAAAACCCTTAGTGTGGATTTAACTAGTGATAGCACACGCTGTTAGCAGAAGCAAATAGTCATCGAATGCGGACTGATGGTCACTAAGCTGTAGCTCTCTGCTTATCTGATGCCTTCCTGTCCTTCAACAGCTAGTTCAACTTCTGCCTTCCTCCTTAACTTTTAATCCTCATAGCTCCTGTTCTCGTTCCCTCTCTATTCTGGATTCCATGGTCTTTGACGTCAGAATTGCTCCCTGCCTGGCATTCATTCTTCAAATTCGCCAAGTTAGTTTCTCAGTATACTCAGGATGACTTCTTCTCCCTCTCAGACTATCTGTGCTATTCTGTTTTTTATGTTCTTGCCAATTTTCCCTCCAGTATAGCCTACTGGTCAAGACCATGAGTTTAAGCACCAAGCAATCCTGGTTTCAAGTCGAAGCTCTTTGGTGGGGCATGGTAGTTCATGCCTGCAATCCCAGTACTTTGGGAAGCCAAAGTGGGAGGATTGTTTGAGCCCAGGAGTTCAAGGCCAGCCTGGAACATAGTGAGACCTTGTCTCTACAAAAAAATCTTAAAAATCAGCCAGGTGTGGTGGTACGCGCCTGTAGTCCCAGCTACTTGGGAAGGTGGGTAGAAGGATCGCCTGAGCCCAGGAAGTTGAGACTGCAGTAGGTCATGATTGTGCCACTGCACTCCAGATTGGATGACAGAGTGAGACCCTGACTCAAGAAAAACAACAACAACAACAACAACAAAAAAACCCTAGCTCTTTGCAGTACCACCTGAAAAAAGCAACTTAACCTGAGTCTCAGTTTCCTCATCTGTAAAATGGTTGGAGTTGTCGAGCACACTGCAGGAGATTCTACACGCAGAGTGCTAAGTGTATTCATTTATCATGAGTACATAGCAAAGCTCCCCTCTTGCTCGTACAGTAAGAGTCTGGGCTGCACAAGAATTCAGCCCAGTGCCTCACACCCCAGAGGAGCTGAATTGATTTTAACCCAGAGGTATTTACATTTCCTTCTCAGTGGTTACCTGCACTTTCCCACATTCCCCCTTATGGCCACAAGGTGGCAGTCTATCCATTATGGAGGAAGCCTCTATTTCCAGGACAGGGAGAGGATGAAATGATTCCTTGTGGAATATAGAGATGACTTATTCCTTCTTGGTGGTGGGTAAGTGAGGGGACTAAAAATACTCATAGGCCCCTGGTTCCATTTTCTGCAAGTTTACTATCTGTGCACACGTGGTCAACGTGGCAGACCTGAAGCTGATCGTAAACAAGTCAATTGCATGTCAAGGTGTTTGTGGTTGGCACCTGTCCCTCTCCTTCCCCTAGCCAGAGTCCATCAGAAAGTCCGCTGGGCTTAGAAATCCCCTCCAGCCTGGGCTTCTCCATCCTGCATCTGGGTTAGGTGTTAAGGGGGCTAGTCCCATACGTGCACCTAGGGTGAGCATTTTGTCCAGAACTTTCCCGGTCTTCAAATGGAAAGTCCAGTTCCTGGAAAATCCTTCAGTGCCAGGCAAACATGGATGGTTGGTCATCTCAGGGCATCTCTACCACATTCTAACTCATCAATGTGGTTTTCCTTTCCTTTTTAGTGACATGAACACACAACTTGCCAAAGCCCTAGAAATTCTTTAATTTTATATTTGGAAGAAGGAAACATGGACAACATTCAGAGTCCCTAGGATGGGGAGAATGGGATGGGTTGCCTGGGTCACATGGTTGGGCTGGCAGGAAAAGATCCAGAACCCCGTGTCTCATCCTCAGCTCTTTCCAAGGGCTCCCTGGCCACTTGGAACCACAGGGTACAGAAGGAGGGTGCCTGGCTTTCTGGACATTCCCTTGAAAGAGCTTCTGGGGGACAGCAAGATGGTGCAGAAAGCACCCAGGGAGACTGGAAGATTCAACTCAAAGCAAACTTACTTCCAACCAAATATCAAGCATGCAATTAATGTGCTTCACAACTCACACACATGAAACATAGGGTAAGGGGTGGGATTTCAACTTAACCTGGATAGAAGCCTTCACTGATCTCACTTTGTCAGGCTGGAGGAAGGACAACTAGGAGATACCCCAGGACCAGCAGGGCTAGGATGGGACCATCAAAGTCTTCCTGGGTCTTGTCTCATGAGAAAAGACTGCTGCAACTTCCTCCTGGGATCTCCTTGGCACACCTCTCTCCCCAGCTCAGCTGTGCCAACTGTGTGCTCTCATTGTGGACTTGGGAAAGCAAATGTTGCTAGATTTACTGTCATTAACACATCCTGCTAAAGCAAACTCCTGCTCTCAGTGTTTTGGGCATTTACATCTCCACAGTCTCAGCCCTGGCACTAAATTGATTTGCCCCAGAGATACACCACTGAATTCAAGTGTTTTATTAGAAGGCTAAACTGATTCAGGAAAGCTTTGCAAAATAGAATAGAAAAGATGCCTCTTATACAAAGCAGGTAAATTCATACATGATTAAATGTGGTAAGCATACCCAAGTGATTCTTCCACAAAATAAAAGATGAGGATAGGTGCGGTGGCTCATGCCTGTAATCCCAGCACTTAGGGAGGCCGAGGTGGGAGGATCATTTGAGCCCAGGTGTTCAAGACAAGCCTGGCCACATAGCAAGACCTCATCTCTACAAAAAAATAAAAAAAATTTGCCATTCCAGCTACTGAGGAGACTGAGGCAGAAGGATCACCTAAGCCCAGGAGGTAGAGGCTGCCATGAGCCATGTCTGTGCCACTGCAGTCCAGCCTGGACAACAGAGTGAGACCCCAACACACACACACACACACACACACACACACACACACACACACACACACACAAAGAAGATGCACTGCAAACTCAGGGGTAGCCACCTGGAAGGAATCAGCTAAAAACACAGTAGGAAACTTCTAGAAAATATCCAGGGGAGTGTGCCACATTTGTCTCTCTTCTCAAGGTCAGTTAAAAAGGAAAGCCCAACTGATACAAGGGTGTGGAGTGATAGGTCCCAGTTGACCTCTCTGCATCTAATATAATTCCGAAAGTCCTACGCATGAGCTAGCTGTATCCTCAAAGAGCCAGGCCAATCTGAACACCCACAGGAATGAAAAAAGCATATACAAACCAGTGCAAAGCCAGGCAAAAGACCCAGGGAAGCAATCGGTAGCTACCCTAAGATGTAAGAGGAGAGGAGTAGAGACTGAGCTAAGAAGCACAGAACGTCAGTTAAATGCCAGAACCCAGGGTGAGACCCTGAACAAGTTATTCACCTGTCTGAGGTTTGATTTCCGTTTTCTGTAAAATGATGGGGTCAGGCTGAATGTCCTCTGAGGTCCCTTTTATCTCTGGCAGTTCTGTGAATAAATACGTAGCTAGCACATGATAGTCAGGAGGTTAAGCTGAGTTGACAAGAAAGTCCACGTCCACACCATAAAATCCCATGGCTGCCTCTCCCACTGTTTTCGTGGGTTCAAAACAGTGCCTTGTTCCGGACCAAACCAGCAGATTCTTAGCTCTGTTCCCCTAAAGATCCGAGAGGGGGTGGGCTCGGCTCATAAATACACTACAGTCCCACTAAGTCGGGGTCTCTGCATCGTGACTTCCCTCTTGTGCCCTTGGCAACTGCAGCCTTGGGAGGCATCTCCATCAAGGTCAAGAGCCACCTTCTCTCCCCCAAACTCTCTTTTCCCTCCCCCTATACCCCTTCCCCCAGTCAAGAAAAAGGAGAATGGAAGGGGGAGAAGGAGAGTGGGACAGGGCAAGAAACTCCAGCTCCAGCTCCCAAATGTTCCTGGGAAGCTTTGTTTTTATGCTACACATTTGTTTTCAATGATTCAGATCCTGCAAAATCCTCTCAAGTTTATTTCACTTTCTCATGGAGGTCCTCATCTCACCCTACCTTCCACCACTACCTCGCAGCCTTAAAAGTCTCATCTTTATTACATTTGATGAGAATCAAAACATTTATAACAATTATGTCCCTACCCCAGCACAGAGCCCGGACAACTCCAAAGCATGAGTTAAGGGGACCCGGGTACAGGGATCCCAAGAGGCCCTGTCTCTCTGGGATAGATTCCTACTTACGTTCACCAGCCAACTGCTGGCTCGGCCCTGAAGAACATGCCCTGAGGAGGCTAAGAGAAAAACAAAAACCAACACCACACATTCTCCTTGGAGAACACCCCAAGAGTGAGTGCCAACACTGATAACAGCAGCTATCATGTATTGATTGTTGGCTAAGTGCTGGGCCCTATGCTGAGTGCTTATTTGCATTTTCTCCTTTCATGTGTCACTGCTGCCTTGTGAGATGGGACTGGTCATCCTTATTCTGTGGAAGGAGAAAGTGGAGCTCAAAGAGGTAAAAGAATTAACCCAACATCACACTGCTAGCAACTGGCTCTGCTGGGGCGTACTCTTATCAGATGCTATATTAGGCAGCTAGCTTTCCAGCAAGCCTGTCTAATAGCTCATATTCTTGTGACTGGTAACCATGTGCCAACGACTGAGCTGTGTGTTTCAGAAAGACTGTCTTCTTTTGTCTTTCCAAGGACCTTATAAAGCACATTCTTGCTAATATCCCCATTTTAGACCTAAAGCACTGAGATTCAGAGGGCTCAAACAGAGGAAGTGGGAGGGACCGGGTTTGAATTACTCCAAGGTCCCAGCTCTCACCAGCACAGGTTTGGAGGGGACACGACAGCCCCAGGTGCTGTGCCAGGCTGAGCCCTCTTGAAGCTGAGCAGGGTCACCAGCATCACCAAAAGGCACTGCCCACCTTGGCCTTTTATTCCAGCAGCAACAAGTGTGTAGCCAGGCCTGGGAAAATGCCAGCCTAAGAAAACAGTGCCATGGTGACCAGCCAGGGGGAATCAGGCAAAGGCTTCCCCTTCTCTCAAAGATTCCACTTGGGACCCCAAGGAAGATCCTTCTCAGTCTTTCTAGCTAGACACTGTTTTCAAGGCCTGCCCAGAGACCCAAGAGTAGAGAACCCCTTTCCCAGAGCAGCCATCTTGGCTTGTCCTTTCCCATATAGAGAAACAACAGACTCCGTGTTGGCCTCTAACCCCCAGGTTCCCTCTTGATACCCAATTCCCATCAGTCTTTGACCCAGTGCCTGGGAACCAGGATGGGGGCAGTGCCCTGTGGACCCTTTCAGGGCTTGAGAGACCCCTGGCTGGCAGGCACTCGTTTTTTTCTTTTAATTTAAAAGCAAAGCAAGCAGAAATATAAAAGGGCCCATATAAGTACTCAGTGTACAAGTAGGACCTGCCTCAGGCAAATTTTTCTAATTTTCCTAAAAACAGGCATTTTTACCCTTTGGCCCACTGCACTGTCCACTGGATTCGCCCCCTCCCCCGCTCCCTCTCCTGGGCCACCATTCTGTGGTTGGGAAGTTGCCCCTTGCAGTAAAGAGAGTGACCTCCCACATTTCACTCAGACACTCTGCAGGGGCTGGCAAGGGTTTCTGGAGTTTGCTCAAGCTCCCGCCAGCAAAGCCATGGATGTTTCTCACACCCAGTGCAAGGCGACCTTACGATGGGGGATCTGGGAGTATAATGACAGATACAAGGACCCCTGGCTGCATCCAAAGAAGAAAAAAAGCTTGATGACGACTCAGAATGCTGCAGAATTCGGCTGTTTTACTTTCACTTCATGCAATGGTTAATTCAGCTGGATTTGTAAATAGGTTTTTATTTATTTTTTCCTGTAAATATAATTAGAGATTGAATCCTGAGGATGGAGCCTCTAAATCAGCCAGTGGTCTTCCAATTCTTCTTTTTTTTTTGAGTCAGAGTCTCACTCTGTTGCCCAGGCTAGAGTTCAATGGCTCACCTCTGTCTTGACCTCCTGGGTTCAGGTGATCTTCCCCCCTCAGCTTCCCAAGTAGCTGGGACTACAGGTGTGCACAACCATGCCTGGCTGAACTTTTAATTTTATTTTTGTAGAGACAAGGTCTCGCTGTGTTGCCCAGGCTGGTCTTGAACCCCTGGGCTCGAGCAATCCTCCTGTCTTGCCTCCCAAAGTGCCTGGATTACAGGCATGAACCACTGTGATTGGTCCCAAATCTTTGTGGGGAACCGTCTGTCAAATGGAGGATACAGAATCACAATATAAAAAAAAAAAGTCCAAGTTCTCTAGTCTGAATGGGGAGGTAGACCTGGAGCCCGGATCAACAGGCTTCCCATTTCCCACTCACCCCTGCCCTCTGTCCCTGTCCCTGACATATTCTGTGGAACCTCAGGGTTCCAAGGGGCACAGTTTGAAAAACACTGCTCTACATGAATTAATACTCTGTGGAACCTATTTTCTAATGGCTTCCTCCCAGGATTACTGAACATGGAAGGGGCACTAGGGTCTCATACCCCAGTGGCTGGCATCAGCACTTCCGTTTTCATGGGAGTTGGGGGGGAAGGGTGACACAGTGTTTCCCTTGTGCTAGAAAATGCCAGTGGGTGTTAGCAAAGTCCCTTTGCATGCAGAACAATGAGGCCAGAGCCAGGCACGAGCTTCAAAGCGTTCTCTCTATTGGAAAGGGTGACATGGTGCAGGACTTACCCCTGAACCTCTCTGGAGGGTCAACTGCATGGGCCTGAGTAAGTGGGTGCGCGGGTGCTGGGGAACCCACGTGTTCAGGTTGGCTCTTTCAGGCCCCACGTGAAAACAGTCCTGAGGGCTCACCCTAAGCCTCAGGTCTGACGTTCAGAGATTTATGTTCCTTCTCGAACCGAAAATACACATTTCCTCTCCACCTCCTAAGACATGGAGGAATCCCAAGATGCCAGCCAAGCACAGAATGGCCAGGTTTTGAAAAGCTGCTGACAGGCTGCTGTGACAGAGTGGGAATCTGGGCCCTGTGTGCTTGTCCAGGCTCTGTGGTAGGAAGGAGTTTGCCCAAGTGTCCGTCCTCACCTTGTGCATAGCGCTCCACTTCAGAGATCCGGCTCCTTGCTTTCAGAGACTCCTTCCATAATCTTTCTGAAGCAGGCAGGACAGATGGTGACCAACTGTACAAATGTGGAAACTGAGGCAGGAGGAAGCCAAGACCCTCAGTGCTAGGACAGGAGATGATACTGTACTGCTATAGCTGGTAAGACCCTCACTCCAAGCTTTCTGAAATATACTGAGAATCAAAGTTATTCTCTGGATTCCTACAGGCAGGGAGCCCCAGTTTTTACAAGGTCGTATTTATTTATTTATTGTTGGAATCTCACTCCGTTGCTCAGGCTGGAGTGCAGTGGCACACTCACAGTCACAGCAGCCTCGACCTCGTGGGCACAGGTGATCTTTCCGCCTCAGCCTTCCAAGTAGCTAGAACTACAGAGCCACGCCACCACACCTGGCTAGTTTTTTTGGTGATTTATTGTAGAAACAAGGTCTCAACAAGTTGCCCAGGCTGGTCTCAAATTCCCGGGCTCAAGTAATCCTCTTGCCTCAGTCTCCCAAAGTGGTGGGATTAAGGCTGAGCCACCGCACCCGCCCAGTGCTTTTTTTTTTTCATTTAATTTTCACTATAATACTATATTGAAATTTAAATCTGGAGAATTCTAGTAACGTTCCCAAGTCACATAGGAAAGGAGTGACACAACTTATATGAAAGAAAGGACTTTTTGACCCACTAAGTAAGGTCACCATGTATGATTCTGAAGATTGTTTCCTGTGCAAAGGTGACAGCCAAGAAGACAAGTAAAGGATAAATTTAGACTGTATTCTTCCCACCTAGCTGGGATCCCTGTGGTGGTAGATTGTGTTTTTCAAAGAAGGAAGAACCGATATATAACCCATTCCACATGCATTTCTTTTTTTTTTTTTTTTTGAGTTGGAGTCTTACTCTGTCGCCCAGGCTGGAGTGCAGTGGCACACTCATGGCCACCCCAGCATTGACCTGCTGGGCTCTGGCGATCCTTCTGCCTCAGCCTTCCAAAGTGCTGGAATTACAGGCTGCACCACTGGGCCTACCCATTTATTTATTTTCTACACCTTCTCACCCGGAACTTGCTCATACCCCAACCAAGGAGAAAACACCATCCCAGGATTCGGTTATCTATCTACCTCAATCCCCTCCCACTCCCAATCAAATCATTTATTTATTTTGAGTCAAGGTCTCACTCTGTCACCAGGCTGGAGTACAGTGGCACAAACGTGGCTCACTGCACAAACACGACTTGACCTCCTGGACTCAGGTGACTTTCCCACCTCAGCCTCCCAAGTAGCTGGGACTACAGGCATGCACCACCACACCCAGCTAAGTTTTTGATTTTTTGGAGCCATGAGGTCTCGCTATGTTGCTTAGGCTGTTTTTGTATTTCTTACCTCAAGCTATCCTCCTCCTTTGGCCTCCCACAGTGCTGGAATTATGGGCCACCATGCCCAACCCAAATCATTTATTTATATACCCACACAAATCCCACATTTCCTCTAAGACTAACAGCCCCTCATCCCCTAGTCAAAGTGTGCAACAAACAGAATAATAATATCTAATGCCACTGAGCTCTGCTCTGTGTCAGGCATTCTACTTGGCAGGCATTGCTTTATACAATGCTTATAACAAGCCTATGAAATTAGGAGCTACCATTTTCCCGATTTTCTTTTTTTTTTTGAAAACAGGATCTATTGAGAGGACAGAAAAGCTACCACAGTGGGAGGGGACCCGAAGGGGTTACCCCATTATCCCTATTTTTACAGGCGGGAACTAAGGCACAGTGAAATCTGGTTTCTAGCCTTAGATCACACAGTCGCTTAGGGGACAGAGGCCATATTTAAACCTGGTGATCTTACTTAAGAGTCCCATCTTTTGACCCGTCACTCAGTGGCAGTATGCAAACTACACCTTGGGATCTCCATGGAGCAACCAAGCAAATTGACACAGTATAACAGCAAACAAAGCCTTCCTACATTCACAGCAGAAACATATTCACAAAGGAGCTGTTTGAGGCTGGACAACAAAGGGAGTAGTGTGGGACACAACAAGGAAGAATTAGCCACCACGATCACTCAACAGGACGGACACTCCAGAAGCCACTTAGATCCTGCCATCAAATTAACGACAAGATTTTAATACACAATTACATTTAGTATCTACTAATCATGATACCTTAGTCATGGTTTGCGCAAGATAATTCTAAACCTTGTTTGTCTTCCCTGGGTACTCAATGATTAAGTGATGAAAGAAAGTGCTTTGAATTGTATTTGGTGGTTCAGAAAAATAAAAAATAAAAAACCTTGGCTATCTGTCAGAAAACTTAGAATCATCAACATCAAGAAGGCTCTTCTCCTGAGAGGATCCACTTGACATATTTGCAAAATAAATGGTTATCATCGGTCAGATGAAAATAGTTCCCCTGGCTTGGGAACCTGTAGTCTCCCATGGCAGTTCTCTTTGTTCCCTGCCCCTCCTCACCCTTTTTCTGGCATGACTGCTTACCTGGCAAACCAGCACCGAGCTGGGCCTTCCAACCCGCACACAGCCTAACTCCCAGGTGGCAGGGCCAGCCGCCTGCCAGACATCTGGCCTCTGTCCTTGTGCAGAGCTTGAGTGCTGTGGTTGACTGCCCAGAGAAGCATCGTGATTGTGGCCAATTCCCGAAGCACTGGTATTCTTTCTTGTTTCTCCTGACCAACCCCCTCCACCCCCGAATGTTCAGCTGGTGATTGTCAATAGAGATATCTGACACTGAGGTAATTAGTAGACTCCATAGCACTAAGCACAGGACCGGGAAAAGAGCAGGAATCCACGAAGCTCCTAGAAATTCCTAGAAGCCTGTGGCAGCCAGGACAAGGAAGGCACGAATAAGCTCCGGTTATGAGGGGCAGCTCTTCCCTTAATGGAGGTCTTTGCCCTTCCAGAGGGAGAACAAACACAGAGGCCTTAGGTCTGCAAGCACAGCCCTCCCAGAGCCTGACATGCTGTCCTTCTCCCGAGAGACTCATGATTTACCTTGGCTGTAGCCAATGGGGGGACATTTGAGCTACAAATATCCTTTCCCATTTCACACCAGGGTGACATAAAATGGTTCTATTTTCAGCGGATGGGGAAGGGAGGAGGGGAAAACGGAGCTAAAGTTTCATTTTTTTTTTGAGTTGGAGTCTCACTCTGTTGCCCAGACTGGAGTGCAGTGGCCGCTCCCGGCCACCGCAGCCTCACCTGCTGGGCTCCGGCGATCCTTCCACCTCAGCCTTCCAAGTAGCCGGAATTACAGGCGCGTGCTACCACGCCCGGCTGATTTTTGGATTTATTGTAGAGATGAGGTCTCACTGCCCAGGCGGGTCTCGAACCCGCGGGCTCAGGCAATCCACTCACCTCAGCCTCCCAAAGGCGCGGGATTACAGGCTGAGCCACCAAGCCCGGCTTAAAGTTTCATTTTTAATGAACACCAGTAAAATATTCTTCCCTAGGTATATACACCACCGCCTAAAACTATGCAAAATAAATAATCTACTAACTTCCAAGAAACTGGGCTTACTTAGATACAAGAGGGGATCCAAAAAACTCCAGACTCTATTTATAAAAAACTGCGTGTTTATTCTAATATGTTTAACCTTCCGTCACCTTCAAAGTACTCTCCGTTCGATGCAATACACTTATGGAGATGCTTTTTCCACTGTTCAAAATAGTTTTTGAATGCGTCAATTTTGATGCCTTTTAGTGCTTCTGCCGTTTTTCGTTTTACCTCTTCCACATCGGCAAAACATTGCCCTTTGAGAACTTTTTTAATCAGGGAAACAAAAAAAAAGTTGCTCCGAGAAAGATCAAGTGGATAGAGAGGGTGGGGCACGGGGGTCAGGCTGCTTTTGGTCAAAAACTGCTGAACACTCAGTGCAGTGTGGGCAGGTGCACCATAAATCATTCATCATGAAAGGGCAAAGACAGTGAAAGAATCTAAAAAAAATTTCTTGGAAGCTGAATGCAGCCTCTCACAACAACACTAGCTGGTACGCTGATGACAATGGGTTCCTAGAACATTTACCTTGTGGAGGGAGCCTGTAATACAAGGTGCCTGCCCTCCAAAAAATAATTCTGTTTTTCTGCCTCCCACCCCCAGGCCCCGCTCATATCTTCGGGGCCTCGACTGCTATATCAAACCCTTAATGAAGCCACAGTTGGACTTCTTTCCCCGAAATGGTGAACTCAGAGACCCATAGGAAACTCTGTTCATTCTGACTCTCAACAACTCTTGGCTTGTAGGAATTTACCTGATGAACATTAAATAGCAGCCAGGTTTTTAATGGCCCTTCATATGGTCACATCCCTCCAGGCTGGTCAGTAACTTGGCATCAGGCCATTCCATCCAGTCCCCAGATGGGGTGACAGGAAGTCTCGCTCCTAACTGAGAGGCCCCGGACACCAATGTTTTTATGGCTTCTGCTGGGAGGGAAAAGCAAATGAGACTTGGGCCTGCCTCATGAGGTGGGTGGCCTGAACTGGGGAGGAAGTGACGCGCACTAGAATCTGGCTCATGGTCTATTCAAGTTCAGGAATCTTTTCTCTTTTGTGGGACTATCAGGTGACTGCTGTCACTCTTCTGTGTGAGCAGGTCATCCTCACAGCTGTGAGGCAAGGACAAGAAATCTCTAGAAATCCTAGTGGGAGGGAGGGGCCAATCACCTTATTGACAGAGAGTCCTCAATCTGCTTGCATTCCCCATTTCTATCCCAGTGGCTTTCAGTTTTATACCTGATACACCAAGGGGACGTGACCCACTGCCTGCCCCTTCCCTAAGGGTGACACCTGCTCTCTCCCAGACATGGGGCCTTGACACTGGTCCTCTGAGAGTTCACATCATGATCTAGAAAAAGCTGATCTCAGAGGCTCCTGAGGGAATGGAGGTCGAAGAGGGGAACACCTTTCCTCTGAGAATCACAGCTCTAAATCTAAGGTCAGCTTTATTGTTTCAGTGTCATATGTGAGCTCCACTGTTGTTCCTTTCCCCCCATTTTAGAGGAAGAGAATGTGATTATTTTTCTGTACCTCCTGGAAAGGAAGTTTGGGGTTCTGAGTTTATGTGGCATCTAGTCCCACTGAGAAAGAATCAAATGTGAGGGAGATGAGGAAGGGGCTTCTTCCCCAACACTAGAAAAGGATGGGAGGGAGGGGGAGACATGCATGAGGACCAAGGATTTAGGAGGGGCAAAAAAACCCAGAGAGTCATAGCTGTGTGGCTTTCTAAAAGCTTTGCCAAAAATTCCCTTTCTCAGAAAAAGCAGAGCTACCACATTCTAAGGTCCCCCAGTGGACCTGGGCAGTAGGGGACTGCAGATGACCATCCTCCATTTCTGGGCACCATGCGAATTCCGGCTCTGCAGGGAAGGGTGCTGGAGGGAAACAGGAGAGAAGATCCAGAAAGCAACTGACATTTCCAACCAGCCTCTAAGATGGGGCATGAGGGTCAAAATCAGGTTCAAGGGAGTGGTGTTTCTCATACACCTGAGTTTGTCCTCAGCCCTTCATACCCACTGAAGCCCTGTTTGGCCTTATCTTTGGTATCTATAAAGAGATCAGGGGCTTTATTCTTCATGTAATAACCTTTCCCAGAATTTAGGTTCTCTTTCTCTCTCTCTCAACATTAAAAGCCAAGTTGAAGCTCTTAGTAATAAATTGGAGTCATTTGGGACCCAGGAGTGGCTTCTGACCTCACAGAACTCTGAAGAAGGAAAGTCATCCAGATTGGCTCTACAGTAAAATGTCATCAGAAAATATATTTGAAGAATGAAATACTTTGTCACAGCTTATAGTGACACATCCGTTCACCCCATTCTTGATTCTTTTCAGCTTTAGAAAATACAACCACCAACACCACCACCTCCAAAATGCCTTCAGAGGATCTGCTTGGAATGCAAGACTGTAGGAACTTTAGATTAACATTCTATTACACTTACTCGCCTACTTCTAATGGTTTGCTCTAACATTGGACGTCACTCTATGTACCAGTGAACTGTGAAGGTAAGAACTAAGAGGTGGCCACTGAACAGTATAAGGGTGGGTATAAAGCTGTGTTTTCAGTGTGGTCCCTGGGAATCTGCTAGAAATGCAAACTCCTGGGCCTACCCCAGACCCACTGAATCAGAAACTATGAGAGGAGGCCCAGACATCTACGTTTTACTGAGTCCTCTAGGAGATAATGGGTGAACTTCCAAGTATGAGAATTTCTGGTGAGGGGTTCAAGATCCCTGGCTTCAGAGCAGACATTCCAGACCTGCAGTCAGGAGGCTGTTCATCCCGTGCTGCTGGCGTTACCTCTCTTAGCCTGGTTTTCTGATCTGATACCCGGTAATAATAACTCCCAACTCCCAAGACAACTGAAGTGAATGAAATGACACAGCTACACAGAGCCTGGTGTAGGCATTTTGGGGAGCACGGTGTGATAACTAATCATACCCCTGCCCCCTTCCAAATTCCAGGCCAATGCGAAGAGGGATGTGGAAACCAAAATGTTGGCTCCACTGCTGATGAAGTTCGGGAGGAAAGATGTGACTCAGGTGTATGGCCTGAGTCAAAGTCAAGTTCCTTTCACATCACGGGGAATCTAGTGCTGTCTCCCACAAACTTCAGACAACGTCCCTACGGGGCAAGGGCACGGAGGTCTACAGAGGAAGCACACAACCCAAGTCCCTGCCTCACACTGCCAAAGCCCAGGAGTGTGGACCGAGAATGTGCAACCACAGGCCTCACAGAAGTAGCCCTGGCTCCAGCCAAAGAGCAGGCCCTGTGGCTGCAGGTACTGAGAGGGCACCCACCTGGGAGCTGGCAGATCCCTACAAAAGAGAACCTGCTGGGCTGCACAGCCTCAGGTGTCTCTCTTGAGCTCAGTGACTTGTACCTCATGGCTTGGAGTAGGATGAAGGCAGCGAAGGCGTGTAGAAGATGGCTCAAAGTCGGGCTCGGTGGCTCAGCCTGTAATCCCGTGCCTTTGGGAGGCTGAGGTGAGTGGATTGCCTGAGCCTGTGGGTTCGAGACCCGCCTGGGCAGTGAGACCTCATCTCTACAATAAATCAAAAAATCAGCCGGGCGTGGTAGCGTATGCCTGTAATTCCAGCTACTCGGAAGGCTGAGGCGGAAGGATCGCCAGAGTCCAGCAGGTCGAGGCTGCGGTGGCCGGGAGCGGCCCACTCTGACAGAGTGGGACTCTGACAGAGTGGGACTCCAACTCAAAAAAAAAAAGAAGAAGATGGCTGGAAGGCCCCTTGTGCTCTTTCCACTTGGGCCCTGGATATCCTTACCCCTCTTTGGAAATAGCAGAAGTAAAGCATTCTTCATCACACGCAAAAAGCAGTGCTCAATAAGTGCTGTGATCATTATTAAGGAATTATAAGCTATTTCCAGATTGCCTCCCTGGAAAAAAAATAAATGCTAACCCTGAATGCTTCCTGGCAGGCAAGAATAGCAATGGTTAACACATAGGGCTGGGCTGAGTCTGGGCCAGGTAGGCACTAATCAATGTAATTACTCATTTAACTCTCACAACAACACTATGGGGTAGCTTTAATATCATTTGCTTCAATTCTGTAGATAAGGAAACTGAGGCACAAGATGTTAAGCAAATAGATAAAGGTGACACAGTCAGTGAGCAGGGAAGCCCAAATTCAAATCCAGATGCTCTGGGTGCCCCTAGTCTTTATGAGGTACCATGTGCCCCTAATCTCTGTGTAATACCACCACTCTACTGCCTGGCTAGGATAGGAGTAGGAACTCTAAGACATGTGTATGACTTGCCTTAAAAAAGAAAAAAAATTGGTTAAAAACACAAAAAATTGTAAAAGAAGATGACATAAGCTTTCTAAAATGGAGGGTTCTTTTAGTTGCATTTGTGCTTAGGTCTACAGTTTAGAGATACACAAATAAAGGAATCACAGATAATGTTCAGTAAAGACAATAATGACAACACAAACAATTTTAAGTAAGAACTAGCTTAAAAAACCTTAATTGGCCAGGTGTGATGGCTCATACCTGTCATTCCATCACTATGGGAGGCCAAGGCAAGAGGATTGTCTGAGCCCAGGATTTCAAGACCAGCCTGGACAACAAGGCGAGACCTCTCATCTCTACAATCAATCAAAAAATGAGCCTGGCATGGTAGTACATGCATGTAATTCCAACTATTTGGAAGGCTGAGGAGGAAGGATCACCTGAGCTTAGCAGGTCAAGGCTGCGGTAGCCATGATGGTGCCACTTGCACTCCAGCCTAGATGACAGAGTGAGACTCCAACTCGAAAGGAAGGAAGGAAGGAAGGGAGGGAGGGAGGGGAGGGAGGGAGGAAGGATTCACACACAACCAAAAAAAAAAAAACAACAAACAAAACCCAAAATCTTAATGGTATTAGCAGTTAGAGCATGACATTAATAATATGATACAGAGTTGAACGTGATAGCACCAAACTCACTAAAAAATGGTCAGAAATCACTTTAATACAAACAGCAACAGAAAGAAAGATACACACCTGTCAGTTACAACATCTCTGAACATACAGTAAGCATCTGATTAATACTGATGGGCTGGCTGTTCAGTAATAACAGTCTTGAGAAGCTATTGTTGAAGCCATTTTTTAGTTTAAACTAGACACTCTTTATTGGAGGTTTCAGTACTAAAACCTCTCTTGAATAACTTTGCCTGCCAATCTGTCATTTGAGTTGTTTCAGAAACCCTTTTTAGTAAATTCTGCACTGAGTGGTTCCCTGGTAAGAAGTTTATTACTTTGTCATCCTATTTGTTAGGAAAGTCGTGATATTGTCAGAGGGACATAAATAATCCCATTCAATTGGCGGGGGGGGGAGCTTTTATGCAAGTCCATCGTGCTTTTCACATTTCAAATCTTTTTCACATTTATCCAAATGCTTTGCTATTTTTTAATGAGTGTCTGATGAGGATGAAACTTCTCACCTCCAGCTCATGCACCATCCGTGTTTGGAACTGTATCTTCTCTGCCTTATCCTGAGAAAAAGAAAAGTTCACAAACCACCCCACCTCTTAATTTGCTGTCACTTTTCCTTACAAAGTACTTAACATTCACCTTCTGCTTGAAATGAAGAAAGAGGCCCCATCTTTTGAGTTTGGCCCAAACAATAAAAAGATTTAGATAAAAACGCCAAATTACGACAAGAAGTACAGGCACATACGGTGCTCATGTCTATTTTTTTCTCCTTGAGTGTTTACAGTGGAACATTTTGACTTGTTACAAGAGTGGGAATGAGAAAGTGAAATAGACTAGAAACAGACCAATTTCATTTTTCTGTCAGCATCTCATGACAGGCCAAAGATAAACCTCATAAACTGTGAAAAATGAACAATTCTTGGTTTTGATAACCTAAGCTGGGATGAGGACCAAGGAGTTAATATCTCTGGAACTCAGGAGTTTATCTCACTTGTTTTTCAATGATTAATCCCAAACTTATCCCATTTTGTCAACAATTTAAATAAGCCAAAAGGGAAGTTTTAGATTCCTGGCTGTGGCTCCTCTGTGAGCCTAGGCTTACTGGTGCCAAATGAAGTGGTAATTAACCAAAGCCCCCCCATTCCCCCCCGACATACGGAATTGCAAGGCAGCAGTACTCCAGAGAAGGGAGACATTGGTGGGAACAGCAAGCAGTAGATTTTCTGAGTAGGGGAGGGGCTCACGAGAGGCATAGGAAGCACAAGGGTTTGGAGGTAATTACATGGAAAAGCAGTGGGGTAGGAATGAATACGGGTCTGGGGACTTGGGCGGTGGGGCCATGAAAAGAATGGTCTGGTAGACAGGGAGCTTCAGAATGAGAAACCAGTGAGATCCCATCAGGAGGAGGATAGACTTGGAAACCCAGCTGGAGAGTGTGGACAGAATGTGGTGGCCATAGGGAGCCATTGTCTGTTCTAGAACGGGAAAGTCACATGAACTGAGTGGGCATGAGAATGACAATGGTATATAGGCAACTAGCAGGAGAGACTAGAAACAGGAGGACTAATGCAGAAACATCTCAATAATTGGAACAAGAAGTGATAAGGGCTGGACTCTTCCATGTTTTCCTTAATCATTATTTTCCTAACTGCAGTCTCTTCTCACTATTAGCAAATTTTGCCATAGATGTACAGAACATGTCCCACAATGTACTCATTTAATCCTTATCACCTAATAACTTGACTCTTACGTTTACTTATATATCTGTTTTATCCATGTTTTGTCTCCAATATCTGTGAAATCACAAACTGTATATTAATTACATTTATGCTTTAGCCACAATGAAAACAAATACATGATTAGAAAAATAAGAAGTTTGTCTGAGTCTGGCTTAAAATTCATCTGAACCACCACTGGGACATGTATATTTTGGGAAGGCTGCCTTTGGGGAAGGTTGTTAAGCTCATTGGGGTCACAGATCCCTTTGGTTACCTACTAAAATCTATAGTCCCCTTTTTCAGAAACTTTAGTGTGTGTCTGAGTGCACACACAACTTTATATATCATGTCTAATTGTCATCGTCCCTTGGATGAAAACCCTCTTGACTTATCTGAGGCTAACAGAATATGAACCTTGGCTTCTGGGAAGACCAAGCCACTTGATAAACCTTCTCAAAACTCATGGTGGCCTTGTAGAGGTCCTACTGAGAGCCTGCAATGCCCTCTGGGGGAGTCTGACTCCACTTGGCTTCTAGAATGTTCCGTGGTGAAAGCCATTCCTAATAGCTGTCTAGAAACCTATTTCTATGGCACTGGTCTGCTTGGGCCAGAGTGTGCAAGAATGTACACACACATACAATCAGGGAAGAGTCTGGAGGGGTGTGCCGTGTAGTTGTGTCTGTTCTCCCAGCCTGCTGCTGAGAGAAGAGTCTGGTCTCACCCGTGGCCTGTGATTGCTCTGTCAAATCAATTCAAGAGACTATAAAGATATAAGAGCTGAACAGCACCGACAGGGGACTCTTTTTTTTCTTTCAAGGCTCCTTGCCAGATATAACAAGAATAAATATGAAATGGCTTCATATTCCAAGCATGAACTAATGTTGGGGTTGAGGCTGATAAGTAAAGCACAGCTAAACAGGCTTTGACACGGTGACTCCAGAGAGGGCAGCGTTCTCACCGTGAGGGGGGTGTGGGGATTTATCGGGCTGTCGTGGGGCGAGCTGTCTGCAAGAGGCTCCCCTTTCATAAAAAACCCAGGCCCCTGCTGACGGATTCTCACGTTAGGAAAACATGGGCAAGTCATCAGCATAATCCAAGAATTATTCTCCAGTTCTGCTCTGAGCACGAGGGCCCTTCTTTTCTTCTCTGTTTCTAATTTTCTTCATGGGTGCTGTTCCTAGTCCATTAATTGAAAGGATTTTTGGCTAGAAGCCCACGACCCATTTGGAAAAAACAAAACAAAACAAAACCCACAGGGTTGATATTCCGTGCCTCCTGGAGAAGCCAAAGTGGATGGGAGTGGCTCCTAGAGGGAGGCCCCAACGGGCAGGCTCTGCCATGCCCTGAGGCGCAAGTAGGGGGAATGGGCGACACGGGCTCCTTGCCCAGACCTAGCTGGGCAGCCATGGTAAATCACTGGCTTCTAAAAAGTCCTCGGGAGAAAACAAGGTTGTCACAAGGCTGTTAAGATCAACCCTAATAGACTCTCTACAATTTGTTTTTCTTTGTCTGCTTTTATTGACCCTTCCAGGCCCTCCTCCAGCACTGAGTCTGATGTTGCCAGTATGATGTGGGGGTAAGAGAAGGGACCTTGGAGTCAGCCACACAGACCTGAGTTCAAATGCTGCATCTCTACATCTTTCTAGCTATGCAGCTTGGGACGTGTGGGAGAACCCCTTGGCTATGGACTACAGGTTTGTGTCTCCCTCAACCAGACTCATATGTTGAAAGCCGAACCCCCAATATGATGGTATTTGGAGGTGGGGTCTTTGGGAGGTAATTAGGTGTAGAAGAGGTCATAAGGGTGGAGTTCTCGTGATGGGGTCATGCCCTTATCAAAAGAGACGAGTGAACCTGCTTTCTGTCTTGGCAACATGAGACACAGCTGGAAGGCACCATCTACAAGCCAGGAAGATGGTGCCCAACTATGCTGGATCCCTGATCCTGTACTTCTCCAAAACTGTGAGAAGCAAATGTCTGTTGTTTAAGCTACCCAGTCTATGGTACAAGCACACCTTGTTTCATCGTGCTTTCATCTATTATACTTTGCAGATACTACATTTTTTTTCTTACAAATTGAAGGTTTGTGACAGCCCTGTATTTAGCAAGTCTATTGGCGCCATTTTTCCAACACATGTGCTTTTGTGCCTCTCTGGCAGCATTTTTTTGAGCAATCATGTTTTTTTTTTTCGGAGAAACCAGGATTTACTGAGAGGACAGAAAAGCTCCCACAGTGGGAGGGGACCCGAAGGGGTTGCCCAGCAATCAAGTATTTTTAATTAAAGCATTTTAGACATAGCACTATTGCATAATTAACAGATTACAGTATTGTATAAATGCATTTTTTTTTTTTTGAGTTGGAGTCTCACTCCATTGCCCAGACTGGAGTGCAGTGGCCGCTCCTGGCCACCACAGCCTCGACCTGCTGGGCTCCGGCGATCCTTCTGCCTCAGCCTTCCGAGTAGCTGGAACTACAGGTACACGCTACCATGCCTGGCTGATTTTTTGATTTATTGTAGAGATGGGGTCTCGCCAAGTTGCCCTGACAGGTCTCGAACCCGCCGGCTCAGGCAATCCACTCACCTCAGCCTCCCAAAGCGCTGGGATTACAGGCTGAGCCACCGAGCCTGGCTATAAATGCATCTTTTTTATGCACTGGAAAACCAAAGTGTGTGACTCACTGTATGGCGATATTTGCTTTATTGCAGTGGTCTGGAACTGAACCTGCAATATCTCTGAGATAGTCTGTTATAGTAACCTGAGCTGATCTTCAGTTTCTATAAAATTGAGAATCTAGTATCTGCAGATTGTATAGTATTGCAGATTGGTTGTGAGGATTTGATGAGATGATATATATTAAATGTCTAAGGAGAACTCCTGGCCCAGGGCAAGTTTCATGGCAAGCATTTGAGCCACTATGGTTTTTATGACCATCCTTATTACCAATACCACTGGCATCTTCCGGTGGTATTGAGTTGGGTCAGGGTCAAATAAGAACAGAGACAATAAGTTCAACTCGAGTCAACACCATTTAGAATAGAATTGCAAATGGTACTTAGGGTATTACCAGAATGTATATCTCCAGTTTCATTCTTCAGTTATATCATCAGAATATATCATTCACTCATTCATTCACTAATCCAACAAATATTGACTATGTTCCAGGCACTTTTCTAGAGTTGTAGATACAGCTGTGAGGCAGACACAGTCTTTGTTCTTCTGGAAAATGCAGTCACCTGTGTCACTGGGACTGTGGGGGTAGGACTAAACACAGTCTTGGAAAACACAGTGTGAAAGGCCTCGGAGGCAGTGCAAGTTATTGCTCACGGTTAGTGTTGGAACCAAATGGCAGGGCACACAAGTCGTCAGGGCCACGGGAACATAGGGTCTATACTTTCCCCAAAAGGCCCATAGATGATTCAACAGGTATTTACTAACATCTCCTCAGCACCAGGCACTGTGCTAGGCCCAGGAGCGCCATGGTGGCCAAGGCAGGACAGTCCCAGCCTTGTGAGGGCTCATAATCTAAGTGAGGGGGTAGACAGACCAGAGAACAGTCATCCTGCCCTGTAGTATCACCTGATCCCTAGGGTACTGCTGTCCCTTCAGATTTCACGGCCTTCCAGCATCACCACTGACAAGCCAGGTCATCTTTTGAAGCAAGGTATGTGGTAAATCTTAAACCAACTTTGCATTCCCTTCTTTAATCATCCATTTCATTTACAGGATAACCTCAGAAGAAAAGTAAAGATGAGCTTCCCCACATAAGAGTAGGACAACATTCAGAGAGTCAGTAGATTTAAATTGTGCTCTATGGTCCATACGGCTGGTTCCTCTGTCCCTTCACATCATCCCACATGGGATCCAGGAACAATCTGCCCCTCCCCCTCCACTAAACCCCAATCTCCCACATCAGCACATAAGTCATGGTCTGGGACTAGGAGGGCTTTGTTTTTAAAACAGTCACATCTTTCATTGGAGACCAATTAGAATTTAAAGTTTTTTCCCCCTCCCCTTTCTCTCTCTCTCTCTCTCCCTCTCTTTTTCTCTTACACACACATACATACGCATACACGCACGCATACATCCCTGCCTCTTGGAGCGCAAAAAGCTGATGACAACCTGGTGTTTACTATTAGAAACAGGATTTGAAAATTCAAGGAAAAGCTCGTTTCTCACCTCCGCTTGTTTTTTCCTCCCCAAAGTTCCTAAACGAGAAATTGCTCTATCAGAACTGCTGAGTGCCTCCCACCAACCGTTCCTGAGGCTGAAGGCTAGAGCCAATCCCCTTGGCCCTCCCAGTTGCCATACCCTGGCAGAGGGTATGGAAACACATGTGGTGCCCGGCATGTGTCCTGGGCGCTCAGGGAGCCAAGTTACTCCTGTCACACAGCCCTGCCCACCCCACTCCAGCTGCCACCGGTAAACCACCAAGGTTCAGAATTTGGGATGTCTTCCAAGTCTGTCATCATGACTCACCGACACTTCCAGGGGGCTCTGCCAAGGTCACCAAGGATGAAGGGACGGGACATCAGGCTGCCCTTCTGTCCCCAACCTCATTTTCCATGTTCTTTGATCCAGAAATAATAGGTGCTAAAATGAGATTAAGTAAACCAGGTTCGGTGGCTCAGCCTATAATCCCGCGCCTTTGGGAGGCTGAGGTGAGTGGATTGCCTGAGCCCATGGGTTCAAGACCCGCCTGGGCAGCAAGGCCTCATCTCTACAATAAATAAAAAAATCAGCTGGGTATGGTAGCACAAGCCTGTAATTCCAGCTACTCGGAAGGCTGAGGCGGAAGGATCGCTGGCGCCCAGTAGGCGAGGCTGCGGTGGCCGGGAGCGGCCACTGCACTCCAGTCTGGGCGACAGAGTGAGACTCCAACTCAAAAAAAAAAAAAAAAAAAAGAGATTAAGTAGAAAGTGCCTGGGCATCTCTGGATAGCTGTGTAAATGTTTACCTGACACCTGTATATGAGTGTGTGTATGTGTGTACTCAGAAGCATGTATTTTGGGGTGTAGAGTGTGTACATATTTGCCTATACACACTGCAGCCTGTCTGCTTAACTGAATATATGTTTACTTGCTGTTACAGTTTCAACTACTCTCACTTTCTCCATGTTGAACATGCCTCTTAATAGTTTCTCTTCACAGCAGGGCTCAGTGGCTCAGCCTGTAATCCCACGCCTTTGAGAGGCTGAGGTGAGTGCATTGCCTGAGCCCGCGGGTTCGAGACCCGCCTGGGCAGTGAGACCTCATTTCTACAATAAATCAAAAAATTAGCCGGGCGTGGTAGTGCGCGCCTGTAGTTCCAGCTACGTGGAAGGCTGAGGCGGAAGGATCGCCGAAGCCCAGCAGGTCGAGGCTGCGGTGGCCGGGAGCAGTCACTGCACTCCAGTCTGGGTGACAGAGTGAGACTCCAACTCAAAAAAAAAAAATAGTTTCTCTTCACAAGATTTATCAGAGCTAAAGACAGCCTTTTCCCAATGCAGTTATATTGGACATACAGAAGCATGTGTATATATCCATACACATGTACACATGCACACCCTTTGTCTTTAGAAATTGGGTTCTCCATCCCATGACTTCTCTTGCTGAAATACCCAGGCCAAGGAAAATTATTCCAAAAGCAATAACAACAAACATTTACCTTGTTATATGTCAGATACCACAGCAAACACATGAACACATTTTCTCCCATCACCCCCACAACCACCTTAATATGAAAGTATTTACATGCTGTCATTATTTGCATTGAACTGATGAGGAAACTGGTATGCAGAGATGAAGGAACTCGTGTGAGGTCACATAGCTGGGTCTTGCACAAAGGCAGTCTGACCTTTCTGCATTCAAGGTAACATGTCAGTATGCACAAAAGTTATTGCTCCTTTTAGAAGAAACCAGGAAAGGTTAATTGGAAGAAAAAGATTACCTTGGGGCACAAAGCAAGTACAAACAGTCCTTGGAAGATATTAAACTAGAAGATGATTTTCCACCTTTTGAATTTCCCTTCTGCATCCGCCCCTGTACCTTGGAAGACCAACAACCTGCTAATTTACTTTCCAGAGCCCATGTAGCTGCGTCTCTGGGTGATCATAATGCTGTCAACTCAGCAGACCAGCTCTGTAAGGCTCTTGGAAAGATGTCATTACTTGGAAATGATGCCAAATGTTACCAGAGGAGTCTGATGCAAACAGTCACTTCCCCCCTCACCAAAGCGCAAGCATTCTGGGTACCCACCAGCTCCTCAGCTCACTTTCCTGTGCCAGGCCCCGCAGCCCCAACGAGATATCCATGCCAGTGAAGAACAAGCCCCTATAAACCAGGGAGGTAAAATTTGGTCTGCTGTTGTCACTGAGAGCAGCCACTTTTCCTACAAGGGGCTTAGGATCCAGACAGTGTCAGCTTCACAGTTGACACCATACCAACATCACACTAAGTGGTTGTAAGTCACCAAAACAAGTTCAACTAACATTCAGTGAGCATTTACTTCAGGTAAGGCCTCTGACATGATAAGAATGTGCCCATCCCTCCTAAAACCATAAACATAAAAGATCAGGAAAGAAGTGCCACACTACAGACTATCATGAAATACATGTTAGATGAACATCATTTTAATTATGGCTGGAACACAGTCTGAGCTATTCATTTATATTTGCTTTTCATCTATTTTCTGTTTTCTTTCTTCAGGCAAGTAGCCAACCAGCCTTGTTCTCACTGCCACGGGGATGGTATCTTGCAGAATGGAAATGAAAAGTAGCACGCAGGACTCTCTGGCTTTGATATTCCAAAAGCTGATGCCGAGAGGTGAACCAAGGTTTTTAGGGGAGGAAGGAGGCAGAAGATGGTTTGTGGAAAGACGCAAAATCAGGTGCTTTGCAAAGGGGACCTAATATCATGATTTTTACCTGAGTAAAATCCCTCAAAAAAAAAAAAAAAAGGGCTGTGTGGTATGTCTATGCAAATATAGGACCACAGATGATTTAGCCAAAAATGTTCAGGTGCCCAGTGTGACCACAAACAGCTAGTCCTAATGATGCCACATGATTGGGGATAAAGGGTACCCTGAGTTAATTTGCTTGGTTTTTGCTTTATTTTGACATTGCATAGGTCTCTAGAAATATGGACCAGGTTGGGGGCGGAACCCAAGAGATTTTTACCATTGTCTGCTAGTTGCAGGCCCAGAGGGATGGGGCTAAAGTGGCCAGATATGATATAGGATGTCCTGAATGTCTTGCATTTTAGTCCTGGGTGTCCTGTATTTTTATTTGCTACATCTAGCAACTTTAGATAGAACCTGAAATAGAAATTAAGTTGACAAAATGATGTGGACTAAAATTTATACTTGAGTTTGTAAAACTGCATTGTGGACCAAGATTTATCTCCATTAGAAAGAATGCCTTTTATTTTTAGAGCACTTTATAGTTTATGAAGCCACTTTTACAGACACTGTCACCTGATTCTCTCCATAACCTAGTGAGATGAGAAACGCAAGTCCAATTATTTCCAGAATAAAAAGCAGAGCTCAGGGAAGCTAAGCCCATGGAAGACTCTCAGTCTACATGGGCCAAGGCTATAACCAGCACATGCTTCAGCCTCCAACCCAGCTCTGCTCCTGGGCCCTGAGCTGCCTCCGAGTCTCAGCCTGGCCCAGGCTCTAGCATCCCAGAAATGACATCACCGAGCTCAGTTCCAAAATGCCTCTCATAAGTCCTAATGAACCCTGGAGGTTTTGGTATGTGATTCCAGACTACCTCTCTATGGTCTGTAGAAAAGCCAGAACTATGAAACGATTTAATTTGGCGAGATGACCACAGTTAAGTCTCCATTGCTTGTGGCTTCTAGGAAAAACTGTAATAGGTCTAGCTATTTAATCCCTCAGTTCATCCTCTTCCAAGCTGGGCGACACCCATCTATAAATAAGAAGACGGCTTGATTCCCCCGCAGCTCAGTGAGGACAATGTGGATGGTGATTTATGGAGAAGAGAGCCCTGCAGAGAATGAGCCAGACTTTCAGGGGTGCCTTGTAGACCCCTGAGGGGGTGAGGCTGAGGAACGCACTACCCAGTACACTCAAGACGGTCATTTGCGGGGGGAAGAGAGACCGCTCTGTCAGAGCTCAGGGTTTTACACATCCTAAAATCTTTACTTATGAACATCAGGTCAAAGGGAAGGGAAGAAAGTCAACCAGATTTGAAAAGTTACCTGGTGCTATCATCAGCAAATGGGCTGCAGCTGTTTTTGCTATTACAAAAGCTGGTGCTTTTTTTATTTTTAACTATCTTGTAGAAAACAAAGAATTTTATTTTCAGGGAAGCCCCATGTATACCATTGCCCATTTTGATAAAAGTATCATTTTTTCACTCTACATAGAGGGCTTCAAAAGCAGGGTCATGTTCTTTCTTTTAGTTTGTTTAACTAGGTGTCGGAAGACAGGAACCAGTTTTACTGTCATTTTTTATTCTTTATATCTTCATATGTTATAAATATTATTTATTAGCTACTAAATAGTGAATACAAACAATAACTCTTCGATGTTGGTGGAAACCAATTTTTGGGCATGGGAAAGGGTGTCTTTGAGACTGGGAGATGAGATAAGGGGTTTGATGATCAACAAGAGGACTTTATTTTGTAGAGATTCAGATGCAAAATGGCCCTAAGCTCTGCTGCCTGTGTCTGAGGCTTTCTTTTCAGCATCTTATGACCCGGCAGTCATCAACTTCAGGCATGTTGAGATGAGACCAAGCCTTGTGTCAGTGGCAGGATTCTGGCTGCTTTACCTGGGCAGAAGTGTCCCACTCATGGAGCTCATTCTTGCATGCCTGGCTCGCCTGAACGGATGAAAGGTCAGCGGGACTGAGCTTAGCGCCAGGATTCCGAGTCTCCTTCTTCCGCCCCAGCTCCAGCAACTTGTAAATGTGGAGGCTCCACTAAGCACTGGGATTTCATTAAGGGCCTCGTTAAAGTTTACTGGAGTCAAATAAAGAAAGGATCCAGCCTTGGAAATCATTCTCCATCCCTGTCTCTCCCTCACCTCTTCTCGCTCCCCCCATCCCCCACACCACTTATTCATCCAGGAAACCTTTAACAACTAAACTAATTCTGGCAAATTGCCCATATCAAGTATCTTAGAAATCACTTCAGAAAACGCCTTTAGGAAGGCAGGTCACCTCTTTCAATTTGTCTTACGATGGCAGGTCTGGAGTTTGTATGGAGAGGCAGTGAAGCCAAGATGTAAAGAACGCAGACTCTTCAGTCAGACCTGGGATGAATCCTGCCCAGGGTCTATTCAAGGAGGCAACTTATTTACTCTCTGAGCCTCACTTTCTGAATCTATAAAATGGAAATAGCACTGCTATTTGCCATATACAATTTTGACAGTTATGCAAAATAATGCACATCAACTGCTTAACCCAGTGTCTAGCACACAGCAAGAGCCCCAAATATGAGCAGTTAAAAGGAAGTCTTTTGCTGGCACTACCTGTATCCCCATCCTGTTGCTCTATCTTGTGTTTAGCAGAGGTTCTGCTAGCTGCATGGGTTGAGGGAGAGGAAGACACATGCACACTCCAGGACTGAAAGTTGTCCCTTCCTTCTGAGATGCCATCATCGGAGCTGCAGCCCACAAACGTGACCTCCAATAATCCCCAATCCCAGGCCCGCCTCCCACATGCTTTTCACCACCCTCCCCAAACACACACCACCACCTCTGGGGCCTCTGCCTCCATCCTTCCATCCTGTGAGCCCAACCAAGCTGAGCTCCATGCTCAGCATTAACTCAGAGCAGCAGTGTCCTCGTAAGGTAGGCGTGTCAGGGCCCCGGGATCTGAGACAGGAAACCCTGTTCTGGGGGAAGCTGAAATTTAGCAAAATGGGATCTAGGAAGGGACATCTTTTTGGTTTCATAATTAAAACTGAAACCCGACTCTTCTGCTCTCGGAGACCTGACCACTGGTTTCATTTTTCAAAGGGCTACCTGGATGCTTATTAAAGGCTGGCTTGTGCCCAAGATTGGGTTACTCGACTTTCAGCAGCTGCTTGACCTCTGTCTCTTATGCCCATTAGGAGGTGAAGACTCATGTGGGATTAAACCCAGGATAAATAGGTGGCCCAGGGCAGCCGGGGCCCCAGGCAGTTCCTCGGTGGACAAATGTGTGTGAGCAAGGCTGGTCCCTTCTACTCATTAAAGTGTCTGTCCCAGTGCTCACTCCTCAGAGTTCTGCCCTTCCTCCAAATACACACTTACATACTGCTTTTCTCTCCCTTTTTCTTTTCTATTTTCTCATGCCAGTTATCCCAAAGAGTCTCATTTATATATTTGCTTACTTGTTCTTGCTAGGCCATCAGCTCCATGAGAAGAGAAACTGCCTGTCATGTGGAGGTGGGGAGTTAGTGTGATAGTGATTGCACGAGTGGGTGAGGAAAAAGGATAAAAGATTTATAAAATGCCACACAAAAGCTGAGAGGCCTGTCTGCCAATGGGGCTTAGATCACAGAGAATGTTTTGCTGAGGAAGGGAGGAAGAAAGGAAAGAAGGAGGGAGGGAGGAAAGAAGAAAGGAAGGAAAGAAGGAGGGAGGGAGGGAGAAAGAGAGGGAGGGAGGGAAGAGGGAAGGAAGAAAGGTAGGAAGAAAGGGGGGGGGAGAGAGGGAGGGAAGACAGTTGTGTCTTCAGTCTTGATATCCCAAAGCTTTATGGCACACTCATGGAGTGAATCTTTATGACTCGACACAAAAGGACTAAATCAGTCAAGAATATAATTTATCTGGTAGTATCACTTGCCTTTCCCTTCCTCTCTCCCTCCACCCCAGCCAAATCCAGTGAATTTTCTGAACCAAAATTGGCTACGGCCTGGATCCCTAGGTATATGGAGTGGAAAGTTGGTATAAATTTAATGAGAGCCAAGAAACCTGAAGCATTGGTGGGGGAGAGGATGGTGAGATGGAAGAGGAAAAAGAATAGCAAGAGTCAAGGCGTTCTTTTGGCTGGAGCCTAAGATAGACTGAAGAAAGGTCAAGATGAAGGTCAAGCTAGCTTCCTTCATATGCACTGTCCTTGGCTCCTCTGAGCTGACAAATGTGTTTTCTGTGCACAGGGCCAAAGGGAAGGAAGAGGAACAGGGCAGAGAAGGTGGGCTAGCCCTGTCTTCGGGAGCATTAAGAAGCCAGCTCAGGCCGGGTACAGTGGCTCAATCCTGTAATCCCAGCACTTGGGGAGGCCAAGGTGAGAGGACTGCCTGAGCACACAGGTTCAAGACCAACCTGGGCAACTTGGTGAGACCTCATCTCTACAATAAATCAAAAAAATTAACTGGATGTGATGGCGCATGCCTGTAGTTCCAGCTGTTTGGAAGGTTGAGGTGGATGGATTGCCTGAGCCCAGCAGGTTGAGGCTTTGGTGGCCGTGAGTGTGCCACTGCACTCCAGCCTGGGCAACAGAGTGAGACTCTAACTCCCCCCCCCAAAAAAAAGAAGAAGAAGAAGAAGAAGAAGCAAGCTCAGGAGTTGTAATGACTTTGCAGGTTACAAATCAGAACTTTCATGGGAGAAAAAACAAAACCTAGTCATTGATGAGAGCTACCAGTCCATATAAAAAAAATTACAAACCAACTAACTGAACCAAAATCAAAGCAATGCCCTCCACAAGTTGATATATTTGGCTCTTGGCTTTTCTGTGTATTAGGAAAGGACAAAGCAAGAGCAGCTCTATCCATCCCCTGTCCCTGCCTACCTCCTCACCCCCAAGGAGGTTGTTTTCAGCTCGAGATTTAAGGGACCCTGCAAGGGCAGGTTCAGGGCATGCTTTCTGGTGACCCTGCATCCAGTCCAGCAAGAAAGCTCCTGCATGTGTGTCTGAATGGCTGGGGGCCCCTCTGCCTGGGGATGCTGGAATTCTGAGTTCCAGGAGCCGTCAGCAGTGGGCTTCCAAAGCCAGGGTTTGCAATAGGCATGTGTTCACGCAAGCATGGACCGGCCGGAGAAGTGTCTCCTGCAGTTGTCCAAAAGTGACACGTAATCCATAGCTGTGTCACTCTGTGCAATTAACCTCTCTGGAACTTTCTAACCTTATCAGTAAAATGAAGACATTGGAATAGATTCTAAGGATCTCCCAATTTAAAAATTTGGCACTTTGTGAAAAACATGATTCCCCTTCTGCCTCCTGGCTCTTCCTGTCACATTCCCATCTTTCTTCCACTCTCTTTGCCTAGTCTCCTTCATCTGCCTCCTGTGAGCCCCAACAGGGTAAATCAAGAATTCTTCTCACAAGGTCTGGAGTAGCTGACTTCCCACCTAGTTCTTAGGCTGTGAGACAAATCCCCACCTCTTTCATTGAGTGTCAAATAAGAAAAACCAGGCAGTCAGCAAGCAAGGGTCTTCTGGCTAAGTGCTGGGGTGGTAAAGTGGGGAACCGAGCAATAAGTACAGCCCCTGCACATAGAAGCATGGTCTAATAGCAACACATGTGCACACAAAAAGGCAACACTTCTGCAGTAGAAATCAAGGCAGAGTTAAGGGATGAGACGGCTAGTAATTAGGCATCATGCTAATTACTGGAGGAGTGAATTTCAGGGACCCAGAAAGCCTTCCTAGGAGACGGAGTGTCATGCACAACTTTAGCAAAACTGATGATATGTACCCATCATTGTTTTTTAAGTGTGTCTATTCCTATAAATTGAGAAATCATTCCATTTGGGACAGACCCTCCATTAAACATGTATAATACATGTAATTATCATGTATTGAGCCCTGCATGCTATGAATTGTGCTAAGTTCCTTATATACATATCTCATTTAATCCTCACAGTAAAATAGGGGATTGGTATTAGCACAGTGTCAAGGGCATGTTAATAGTCACACAGATTCTGCCCTTCTCTGCACCTCAGCTTTTGCATCTTGTGAAATGGGACAGATGATAATATACACCCTACAGGCTTGCTGACATTTTTCAATTAAAAAATTATGCAAAGCACTTACCATGGTGCTAGGAACATAGCAAATGCCACAGAAATGTTACTTATTGTTGTGAGTTTCGTTTTTCCACATATGGCTACTTGCATGCCTAGACAGCAATAAGTGACTGGTCCAAGGTCACACAGTTAGAATAAGGTTTGAATCCAGCTCTGTCTCCAAGCTACAGACTGTGCTGTCTCTTCTGATGTAAATTATCACTGCAGAATTCAAGTTTTTTGATAGCAACTTCTTTAAATATGCAAGTAAGCTCAGCCCTTTCTGTATGACGTGTTCTGCAATCTACCTTTAAAAGTCAGTATGTATTTGTGGTTCAAATCATTTTGTCCCGGAAAGAGGTCAGACAAATCTGTGGCATAGAAAGTCAAGCCTTGATTAGAGATAGAGTCACTTATGGGCTTGGTCTTTACCTCAAGGTAGATTGGGCTGCTTCATGTGCTATTATCTGTCCCATTCTGGACTCTTCTGGAGATTCCCTTCCTCTCCCCTTCCCTAGTGACCCAGCTCACATTAGGCACTGGGGGTGTCTAACAGAAACACTGAACAAAGGGCTAAGAAGAGCAATGGTATGAAACAGGGCAAGATTTGGGAGTGCTGGCTGCTCTCACCAAAGGAAGTTTTGTGGGGTTTTTTTGTTTTCTTTTGTTTTTTGAGTTGGAGTTACTCTTTTGCCTAGGCTGGAATGCAGTGGCATGCTCACGGCCACCACAGCCTTGACCTGCTGGACTCAGGTGATCCTTCCACTTCAGCCTTCTGAGTAGCTGGAATTACAGGTGTGCGCCACCATGCCCGGCTAATTTTTCTTGATTCATTATAAAGACAAGGTCTCACCAAGTTGCCCACGCTGGTCTGAAACCCCTGGGCTCAGGTAATCCTCTCACCTCGGCCTCCCAAAGTGCTGGGATTACAGGTGTGATTACTGCGCCCAACCCAAAGGAAGCTTTTAAGGAAAGGAAAGTTGCCGTTTTGGCAGCGTGTTCGTCACACTTATGCCAGGCCTGGTCAGCACCAGGCTGGAAAGAGCAGGATCAAACTGCACACCACCTGCAGCCAGCTGCTCCAAGTCAACAGACGCTTCCCAGGAGTCTCTGCACAGCAACAGGGCCAAGTCTCCTGTAGAAACGGACAACCTCAAGGAGCATGCCGCAGCAGTAATTCTAAAACAGATGTCAAAATGGCATGAATAAGCAGTCCAAGGAGGAAGTGCATCTACAGGAAGTCTGTCTATAAGTTTGTCAGTAATAAAATTTTGTCTATAAGAAAAAAAAGGCAAAGGAATAGACTAATGTGTTCAAGTATCTTGTATGGTTTATTCGCTTTTATAAGGAGGAGTCAGATAAGTAATCTGGAACCCTGGAGATTCAAAGAAAGGAAAAATGGGCTTCACCAGGAAGAAAACTCCAGCTGGACAAAGAAAACCCTTTTTGAACATAGTCTGGTAAAACTGTCAGATCACACTGCTGATGGGGTTATGGTTCTAGCCATAAATCTTCAAGAAGGAATTCTAAAACAAAACACATCTGCCGCCCACCCTCAGACTGACCTGTATCACTTTACACTGCTTGCCACAGAATCACCTGACGAGCTTATGCAAATATAGGGTCTCAAGCCACACCCAGACGACGGAGTCAGAATCTCAGGGTGAGGGTGCCCCGCAGCCCACATCTTTAACAGGCTCCCAAGGTGATTCTTATCTACACTGAAGTCTCGAGGGATCCCCTGTCTGCATTAAGGGAATGAATCAAAAATTGTGCAAGCCCCTTTCGGCTTGGATTTTCTGAATGTATACATTTTATCAAACCCATCTGGAACAGGCACTAAAAGAAAAATGAAAACCTCCTTTTCCAGAGGGGTGAGTTGCTAGCTGCCAGGTCATCAACTTCAGCCCAGAGCACTTCCAAGCTGCTGAGTCAAAGAAGAGGGTTATTCACAATAGCAAAATCATGGAGCCAACCCTGTTGCCCATCAAAAGTGGACTGGATAAAGAAAATGTGGTACATATTTTTATGGATGGAAATATTATGCAGCCATAAAGAAGAACAAAACCATGGCCTTTAGAGCAACTCAGATGCAGTTGGAGACCATCATATTAAGTGAATTATCACAGAAACAAAGAACTGAATACTGCATGTTCTCACTCATAAGTGGGCCCAGAACACTAGTCACACTAGCACAACAAGGGGGGATTAGAGTCTCCAGGCACAGCTAGGGAAGGGAGGGAGGGAATGAGAGAGGGGGGCATGTGGCAACACAAAGACCTGGTCCACTACTAGGGGGAGTGAGGGCCAGCTGGGAGCCCACACTTCACCTGCATGCAGCCTACTTATGTAGCAAATCCTTACTTGTATCCCACAACTTTAAAATAAGATAAAATACTTTTTTTTTAAAAAAGGGGGGTTTGGCATTGGCAATCCATTTTTTCAGACAGGTGAGAGGAGGCTACCAGACCTTAATCCAGAAAGATGGAAACTCAAGAAACATGCAGGTCTGTTCAGTTAAGGGCAAATTTCCATGCCCAGAAATCAGACCTGAGCTCAGGATTTCGATCCTATACCAGAAAAAGAATTCTTAGAGTCATTTATTTTCTTCCTTTCCCTCTTATCTGAGTTGGGTGGTGAACTGTGGAAACACACATAGTGATTTGCTCTTCACTCCTCAATGCGTGCAGTCTTCTTGCTAAAGGAATTTAAAATATCCTCACCAATTCCAAAGGTCTGTGATTGGCTGTTTCCAGGGGAAGGCCTGGACCTTGATGGCAGCTTTCTTTTTCCTTCTGTTTTGACTATGTCTTTGGAACACAGACACACCAGTTGACATACAGGACTTCCTTCCCTAGGCTCGCCTGCGGTAGCTTTCTCAAGGTCACCTGGAATGAGATTTTGCCTCTCTCTGCTGAGGTAGCCATTAGCACCCTGCACTGACAACCAGCCACTCCCTGGGTCTCCAAGACCATTCTGCCTCCTCTCACTGCAGGTTGCTGAGCAACAGGAGAGAAGCATGGATGAGGCTATGAGATTCACACACTGCAAAGGGAGAACTAGCTGCATTGTGGGGAAGGGAAGGAAAGTGACATGACATTAGGAAGTAGAATCTTCCAGCTGTGTCAACTCATTCCACGAGACAGCAAATCCCTCTTGCCAATGCAAACACTGTCCCTTCTCAGACCTGGGGGTCACATTTGCAGAGGAGGAAAGCAAGTGATGGAGTGCCTGGAAGAAGCCAAACGCCTGCCAGGTCACAGCCTGGTTTGAAGTCTTGACACTTGACCCCTTGCTTCACATTCAGTTGTGGGTTGTGTCGTAACACAAGCACAAACTGTGAGTTATAAGTTAGTGCCCCAAGTGAATTCGCTTTAAGAAAAAAGTAAGTCGGCCGGGTACAATGGCTCAAAGCTGTAATCCCAGCAATTTGAGAGGCCGAGGTGAGAGGATTGCCTGAGCCCAGGGGTTCAAGACCAGCCTGGGCAACTTGGTGAGACCTCATCTCTACTATACATATATATGGTAAATTTATATATATAAATTTAGTCGGGCATGGTAGTGCACACCAGTTACTTGGAAGACTGAGGCAGAAGGATCCCCTGAGCTCAGCAGGTTGATAATGGGGTGGCCGTGAGCGAGCCACTGCACTCCAGCCTGGGCGACAGAGTGAGACCTGACTCAAAAAAGAAAAAAGAAAAAGAAAAACTAAATCAAAGAAGACCTATAAGATCAACCATGTTCCCTTGCATTTCTGATAGCGTCCTTAAAGGAAAAAAGGAGTTAGACTTACTTGGTCAGTGACTTTAGGTATGCATTGGATTTATTTCCTATGTATTCTGCAGGCTCATAACTGGTCACATCCACAAAAGTCAGCAAGATTGATGACTTGGCAATATCTAGCAAACTGCGATCACTCACCAACTCCACACCACCTGCCTAAAATTAATGAGGAGCACGTGGAAAATGCAGATTCCTGGGACCCAACCCCAAAATACTGTAAGTGGAATCCTGAAATTTCCATTTTTAATAAGTGCCCTCCTCCTAGCTATTACTTCTTTCCTTGAAGCACAGTTGAAACATTTTTCTTTTAATAAAGGATTAATTAAATATGTTCCCAACTCCTTTTATGTTCTGTTAATCCATTTTCTCTCACTGCCTCCAGCACTCAGAGAAAACAGACAAACTTTTTTTTTCAGTTTTTTTGCAAATAGGCTAAAATGTCCTTGTGTGTTTTGCTTGGGAACACGTGTCTTTCCTGTGCTAGAACAGAGGCTAACAAACTACTGTTCTCGGGCCAAATCTGGCCACTGCCTGTTTTTGTAATAAAGTTTTACTGGAAGTCCTGTCATTTTGTTTACATATTGGCTTCAAAGCATAATTTTCATAGCACAATGGCAGAGCTGAATGGTTGAGACACAGTCACTATGGCCTGCAAAACCTGAAGTATTTATATTACTATCTGACCTGTAACAGAAAAAATTTGCCAGATGTTGGTTTAGGAGAGTAGTAAGATGGGCTAGCTATTGAATACATCAATTTTCTGGTCTTCCTGTGTACATATGTAGAACTACATTTCCCAGCCTCCCTTGCAGTTAGGCATGATCATGTGACTGAGTTCTGACCTAGGCGATGAGGGAGGAATTTATGAGAGGCTGGCTTGGCCTGTATCAACGCCCCCTGAATTGATCCCCCATGCTGCAGACAAACCCAGCATTAAACCTAGAAAGCCTCCTGCTGAAAGTGGCAGGGCTCAAAATCACTCACTTTAATCATTAATTGAATAAAGGAGCTTGTGAATCTGGTTCTCTTAATCATTACTTGGAGGCAAGCCACCCACTCAGTAGGAAAAGCCATTTTGGTCTTTATATGAGAGAGGAATAAACCTCAATCAATTTGAGTCATTATACATTGTATTAAATTCATTTGTTACAGCAGTCTGAATTAATTTAACTTAAACACAGAGCCTCCTCCTGTAGGTTAGATGTTAGAGAGAGTTAAGGAGTGAAAACTTTTCCTTATTAAGAACACTCTAGGGCCGGGGTCGGTGGCTCAGCTTGTAATCCCAGCACTTTGGGAGGCCGAGGTGAGTGGATTGCCTGAACCCGTGGGTTTGAGACCTGCCTGGGCAACTTGGCAAAACCTCATCTCTACAATAAATCAAAAAATTAGCCGGGCGTGGTAGCGCACGCCTGTAGTTCCAGCTACTTGGAAGGCGGAGGCGGAAGGATCACCGGAGCCCAGCAGGTCGAGGCTGTGGTGGTCGTGAGTGGCCACTGCACTCCAGTCTGGGTGACAGAGTGAGACTCCAACTCAAAAAAAGAGAACACTCTCAGCATCTCCAAAAGCACGGAGATACCTATGTACTGCGGAAAGAGAAGGATGCAGATGAAGTAGTGAGAATAGTAGTTGTGGCAACTAGTTTTGTCCAAGGTCTCCACTCACATCCTACAAACACCAGCATAATGAGTTGTCTTCCCTATCACTCACCAGCAGATGCCCTACCACACATAGTGCTACAGCAGGAAATAATTATCTCCAGGGAAGATGGGACAGTCTAGTATCAGGGTTACAACCCCATACAAGACTATGGATTATAGGGGAAAGAGTTCTGAATATGGTAGGGCAAGCCTGGCGCTTAGGTCATCCCTGCAAAAATTAGCTGTGTAGCTTAAGGCAAGTCGCCACACCTCAGAAGCCATGACTTCCTCATCTACAGAAGTCTACAACTTAGAATGTCAGAACCAGACTGGATTTTAGATATACCTAGCTCAGTGGTTTTGAAAGTACCAAGGATAACTGTGATCTTTCAGAACTGCTTTAGTGTCTTCTGCAATGTTTAAGGAATGGACAAGGGGTAGGCTCTGGGCTGCCCATGGAGTCAACTGGTACAACTGTTTATGTATTTATGGGGGATAGTATTTTGAAGTAGTAACTGATATGTTTTCCACGCTGCCCCTTCTAAGATATACACACTCCCTTGTACCTGGGCAGACAGGATATATTACACCTTTGCCTTAGGGACCAATTGTCCCAGCATAGCATAAAGAACAAAGACATTAGGGACCAATTGTCCCATGCCAGCATAAGAGAGAGAGCAAAGACATTAATTCTTGATTTCCAAGTTTCAAAAAAAAAAAAATCTAGACATGCATGGCAGCCTTTAGCCATGTGGAACCATTTGAATTTAAGTCAATTAAAATAAAACATTCATCAGTCACACTAGACACATGCAGTTGTGGCTACAGTCACAGAAAGGACATGTTCTATTGGACAGTGTAGATCTGAACCCTAAGTATAACCAGGATAAACTTGATTGGTCAGAATTAGGAACCTCCCTCTAAAAATTTCTCCAAAAAAAGAATGGTCCAATTAGTCCCCTTAATGACAAACCACACCAGACGTTGAAGCCCAGTAAATTGACTTCTTTTTCCAGCCCAGTACACACAATTATGTCAGTTCACTGTTCTGTTCAATTTAAACTGTGCTTCATCAGACTAAATCATTTTTCCCACAAACTCCTCATCCTCTTGTACCATGTTTTGGAACCACTCACAGTACTGTACCCTTCAATCAGGGTCATCTTCATTCAATGCATGTGATAATCTTGGGAAGGAAACTTTTCATTTTTCTGTTTTGAGAATGTGTAGTTTGCTTGTTCTGCTAACTCTTATCTCACATGCAAGTTGTTTGGTAGACTTCTGTGTACTGTCACTGGTCAAGGGTACTTAGACATGCTACGCACATCCATTTTACCTGCAATGTATATACTTTTTTGGGAATGATCGATTTTACTTCCAACAAGATGGCGCCCCCACCACACTTCCACTGAGACATGAGAGCTTTACCCTGATGAGAATTTGCCAGGATAATGGATAGTGAAGAGTGTTATCTGACTTAACACCCTGACTTAACACTCCTTGTCTTCTACCTATGGAGGACCTTACAGGAAGTAGTGTACAGTAGAAAACTGGCTACACTGGTGGTTCTTTGGGGGAAAAAAAGGCATGTGCAGTGACACAAGTGGTAACTTTGGTCAACGCTGCTCAAGTAGTAGTTTGCCATAATCAGAAGTGTCTGGACGCTGATGGTAACCACTCTGAGCACCTCTTGTAATTGCAGAAGTCAAACGTGACTTGTATTCATCTTTTGTTATTGGTATATATTGAGTATTACAATTTTAATGCAGTTTTTTTCTTTCTTAAAATGTGTATACATCTTTTTGGTACCCTCTGAATACTCTGTTGGGAGAGACTATGGGGAAACAGATGCTTGTCCTAGAAAACCATTTCTCAGTGTATTTCCTGTGAGGTCAGTGTTGGGCTTAAATTTTGAAGCACAAATAAAAGTGTTTTAGTTGGGGAAAAAAAAAGATTTCTCCAGCTTGGAAGAGTATTAAAGGTTGGTAAAATAAATCGATGGGTACCTGATTGGTGAGAGACCCCTTTCTTAACCTTCCTCTGCCAAGTGCAGGACTCAAAGTGAGTGTCAGACCAAGGGAAAAGGCAAGGCTGAAGTCTGAGAAGACACCTGTTCCTCTACCAGGTAGAGCCAAGCCAGGGACAGGTCCCTGAGAATTCCTGGGCTCCAAGCTGGAGCAGAAGCATTTGAGGAGTAGTGATTTCATGGCGGCAGTGAGCAGTATTGCCTAAAAGGCAGGCTTTGAGAATTTCCCAGAGCCTCTGAGAAACAAGGGAGTAAGAGAAAGGATGATTTCTTGAGTACTTGAGAATTGCAGGGAAGAAGCACACTGAATGAGAAGGCAGCGTCTCATGGGATGCCCAGGTGAACAGACTTGAGTTCCATGAACTAAGTGCCTGTTGCTTCCTCCCTCATACCAAGCACCAACCATGTCCACTCCCTGAATCTGGTACACAGCCCTGGGAGTGGGGGCAGACGGACCTGCAAGTGCTTGTGGTTTAGTTTTTGTGAAAAGTGGAATGTGGCCATGAGGCAGAAATTCTTACAAACAATAAAAGTCACCTTTCCTGGACACTGATGCTTGTAGACTGAGTTTATATCCACACTACATATTTCTTTTTTGAGTCAGGGTCTCACTCTGTCGCCCAGGCTGGAGTGCAGTGGCATGACTGTAGCTCACAGCAGCCTTGACTTCCTGGGTTCAGGTGATCCTTCCACCTCAGCCTCCCAAGTAGCTGGGACTACAGGCATGTGCCACCATGGCTGGCTTATTTTTTATTTTTTGTAGAGACGAAGTCTCACTATGTTGCCCAGGCTGGTCTTGAACTCCTGGGCTCAAACAATCCTCTCACTTCAGTCTCTCAAAGTGCTCGGATTACAGGCGTGAGCCACAGTGCTCAGCCCACGATGTCTTTCTTATATTTGCCTTGTACAAAAAAGGATCCTGCCACCGAAAACAATAAGATTAAAAACTCAATGACAGGTTGAGTCAGAGAACTCTGTCTCTTGTGCTGGTAAGCATCTTACTGGATAGAGTGGGGTTTGAGGTAACAGGCAAGTACAGGAAGAAGTTTCAGGCCTCTCACTGCTTTAGATGAAACTCTGAGTGTGTACAGTGGCAAAATTCTCCTTTGTGTGCCCTGACACCCTCCTGAGGACAGCAAGAGCCAAACCAATAAATAAGAAAGTATATGCTCTGAGCTCATACACATAAGCACACTGAAAGAGGACACACCTCATTGCAGCTTAAAGCCCTGCTTTGTTCCATAAAAAAATGGGCAAAAGGTGAACTGGTATGAAGGAAAGATGCATCACCACATAAGTAAGAGTCTGGTACCATATGTGCGTCCAGTGCCCACTTCACCATGAAACACAAGCCCTAACTTCCCTCATCCCAGCATGATCTTTTTCTTAATCAAGTCACTTATTGTCACACCAGCCACATTCTTACCACTTTGGATGCCTTTTTTTTTTTTTTTTTTGAGTTGGAGTCTCACTCTGTCGCCCAGACTGGAGTGCAGTGGCCGCTCCCGGCCACCGCAGCCTCACCTGCTGGGCTCCGGCGATCCTTCCGCCTCAGCCTTCCGAGTAGCCGGAATTACAGGCATGCACTACCACGCCCGGCTGATTTTTTGATTTATTGTAGAGATGAGGTCTTGCTGCCCAGGCGGGTCTCGAACCCGCGGGCTCAGGCAATCCACTCACCTCAGCCTCCCAAAGGCGCAGGATTACAGGCTGAGCCACCGAGCCCGGCTTGGATGCCTTTTTTTTCTGGTGAAGTGCATCAGTGTCCAAGTGCACATAACTGCACTTAAGATCCTTAACACCTGGTTTTGGCATGAGTCGCTCAGAGAGGTCGAAGTGCTGCTGGGCAGAGGAGCGGGCACAGGTACGTGGGTGGGCTTGGGTTTGATTTCCTGTTACTGCGGAAATTGTTCTTGTAAAAATGGGTTGTGTTTCTTTAGGGCTTTATTTTTTAAAAAGTGTATATGTGTTGGGGGGGAATTTTTATTTAAGGAAGAAAGATTGCAAGACTAAAGCTCTTTAAAGGCCCTCATCATCTGCTTTATTTATTGTTTGTAGAGATGAGGTCTCACTATGTTGCCCAGGCTGGTCTCGAACTCCTGGGCTCAAGCAATCCTTCCCCCTTGGCCTCCCAAAGTCCTGGGATTACAGGCATGGGCCACGGCACCTAGCCTACCATCTGCTTTAGATTTGGCTCTAGTCCTCTGGGTCAGAGACTGCACGCACTGAGAACCCTCCCCAGACTTCTATGAACACAGCAGACTTTTAAACTCATAGGATGATCCTCTTCACTCTTTCTCCTCCTTCCTCCCTTATTTCTACCTTCTGTCCTCTTTTCTTCCTACCTGCAGTCACCTTCTTTTACTCTTCTGTAATCTTTGCTCGCTTTCCTCTTTGCCCTAAACTCTTGGACTTCCTCACTCCACCCCCAGCATACTGAAGGACTTACCTGCCAGGTGCCAGCACAGATAATAATGCGAGGATGAGGGAGTGAATGTGGAGGAAGGGGCGTGTGTGTGTGTGTGTGTGTGTGTGTGTGTGTGTGTGTGTGTGTGTATGTGTGTGTGTGTGAAGAGGTTGAGTTTTCTTTTCTTTTTGAGTTGGAGTCTCTGTGTGTGTGTGTGTGTGTGTGTGTGTGTGTGTGTGTGTGTGTGTGTGTGTGTGTCAAGAGGTTGAGTTTTCTTTTCTTTTCTTTTCTTTTTGAGTTGGAGTCTCACTCTGTCACCCAGGCTGGAGTGCAGTAGCACACTCACGGCCACCCCAGCGTCAACCTGCTGAACTCCCGACGATCTTTCTATCTCAGCCTTCCAAGTAGCCAGAACTATAGGCACACACAACCATGCCCGGCTAATTTTTTGGTTTCTTGTAGTGAGAAAGTCTCGCCAAGTTGCCCGGGATGGTCTTGAACATGCGGGCTCAGGCATTCCACTCACCTTGGCCTCCCAAAGTGCTGGGATTACAAACTGAGCCACTAAGCCCAACCGGGATTGAGTTTTCTGTCTGTGCTTTACCCATCTCTTAAGACGGGGCTGAGCTGGTATCATTAGGTCAGGTGCGTCTTCAGAACAGGATGAAGGGCTGTGTCTCAGGAGAGGAAAAGAACTCTTTTCTTCCCCCCCAGTTGAAACATCTGTATCCCACAGCCGGAGAATGTGACTCTGCCATCAGGTCATAAAAGCCGTGTCCCGAGCGATGGACCTCATAAGTGCTATTATATTTGTCCTCAAAAAACAACTTCAGGGTAGGCTGGCTTGCTTATTTATTTATGAGTCAGGGTCTCACTCTGTTGAGCAGGCTGGAATGCAATGGCATGAGCACAGCTCACCACAGCCTCCACCTCCTGGGCTCAGAGAATCCTTCCACCTCAGCCTCTCCAGTAGATGGGACTACAGGCACATGCCATCACATACAGCTAATTTTTAAATTTTTTTATAACAATGAGGTCTCACTATGTTGCTCAGGCTGGTCTCAAATTCCTGGGTTCAAGCAATCTTCCTGTCTTGACCTCCCAAAGTGTGGGGATTACAGGTGTGAGCCACCACACCTGGCTTTTTATCCTTTTATGAGTAAACAGTGGGAGGACCAGAAAGATGAAAAACATGCCAGTCACCCAGCTGGTACGCCTCTGAGTCAGAAATTTAATCATGAGGGCAGAGCACTGAATGTGAACACAGCATCAGAATTTAGCCACGGGGAGATTCCAAGACAGTCAGTCTACCCTAGGAGCAGTAGAGGGAATTTGATAAGGATATGATACCTCTTATTTACTGGCGATTATTGAGTAAGCAGCAGAGCTGGGATTCTACTGAGATTCTGGAGTTTGAGCCTTTATTCAGTAAGCTACCTGGCTGCTGTCATGAGCTGTGAGCAGAGATAAATTCTTCTAACTTTGGGAGGCAAACTTTTCCACTGGGAAGAGAAAGCTGTCACTCAAAAACCTCTCACTGCGCAGTGAGTGTGGATGAGTTTTTCCTGCTGGTAGTTGCTGGAATGTCTGTGCAACTTTTAAGGTTGACTCGGCCACGATTCTACTCTAGATCGTGCTGCTTCCTTGGTTTCCAGAGCAACAGCACAGGATGGGGAGAACATACGCGCTATCAGATTTGGACAGGGAGGCGAGCAGCAGTGTGTGTCAGTGGGAACGGAGTGTGACACACACAGCCTGGGCTCCATGCCTCGCCCAAGCTGTCACATGCTCCACATCCTCCAGAAGCAAACCGATAACAACCCAGAATCGACCAACCCCTTGCTTGTCTTTAAAGAAGAGTAGCAAGTGATGGGAGAAAGAAATGAGAGACAAGCTACAGGTTCAGCTGAGGCAATTCCTACCCAGGTGTACAGAATCCCCACAGGGACCCAGGATTACTTAGACTCCCGAAAGGCCTTAGACCCCTCCAAACCTCATGACTTGGCAAACAATTTGTAAAATTCAACTTCTCATTGGGACACTATTCTTCATTATTAGGGCTGGTATTTTTTTCAGAGAATGGGTCTGAATGGAAGTGCAGGTCAAGGCAAAGTGCTGGAAGTTTCAGGAAACAATCCCATTTTCTTCTGCTAATAAGTTGGATCCACATTAGAGAGGGATATTTAGAAGAGCCCTTTCTGGGGATGGTTCTGAAATCAATTGGAGAGTTAAGAGAGGGGATTAAAAAAATTATCTTGACTCCATCTGGAATTTTAAAGAAACTAGCACTCAGGGTGGGTGCAGTAAACACTATAATCCTAGCACTTTGGAGAGCAAAGCAGGAGAATGATTGAGCCCAAGAGTTCAAGACCAGCCTGGGTAACATAGTGAGACATCATCTCAACAAAAAAATCAAAATATTAGCCAGGCGTGGTGGCGCTTGCCCATAGTCTCAGCCACTCAGGAGATCGAGGCAGAAGGATTGTCTGAGCCCAGGAGGTCAAAGCTGTGGTAAGCCATGATCCAGTTCCACTGCACTCCTACATGGGCAACAGAGTGAGATACAACTCAAAAAAAAAAAAAGAAAGAAAGAAAAGAAAAGAAATTAGTATACTCAGGGACAGAAAAGGGCAAATGGAGAAATGGGTCCAGTCCCGTAACAGAAAAAGCAACTCAGACTCCTGAGTTCCTTGGCTCATTGTGGAAGGTCATGCTTACTGAAAGTGTCCTTCCAACGTTTCTGCCCTGCAAGGGATTTTGTAGACATGAGGTGCAAGAGACCTAATCAGCTGGGTCCAGAGAAGAAACAGAGAGACTTAAAACCATTTTCCTGGAGCAGATTGTCCATTTTTCACTCTTCATCCTTTTCTTTAACCTTTTTATATCATGAGCTCCTTTTGCAGGATGAATTATGGGGAATGCAGGAACCTCACTCCAAACCTGGTAGAGAGCAGGCATGCAGAACACCTGGACCTCACTATTGTAAGGAACCTAAGCAACGGCTGAGATCAACTCTCTTTTTGGTAGAGAGAGAAGCATAGAGTTCCAGGGGCCTCCTAAAGTCATGGAATGCAAATAATTAAACAAATGGTTTAACAGCAATGTTGTCAGAAGAAGAATTTCCAATTCCATCACCATGGTGACAGTTCATTAAAAAAAAGTCTAGATCTAAAAATTGCCTTCACTTGGCTGATGGAAAATAATAAATAGGGCTCCCAGGGCCTGCACTTTGCATAACCCATTGCTATGAACTTAAACCCTCCCCCAGTTCCACCTTTGCACCTGGCTTGGTCCTATCATAGCTACAGTCACTTGTGATTCCTCAAGAAACACCTGAGCCCATGAGCTTAAAAGGTTCGTGGCTTATTCCCCAAACCCCCAAACCACCAGCCTGCCTCCCCTTTCCATGGTTTTGTGAGCATTCATTCACCTGTGACCCCAGGATTACTGGTTGTCCACAGCAGTTTCATAGAGAGAGCATTTATGGAAATGACTCTGACCTCCAGGGCATGGTGGTTCCCTGGGAGAGTGTTCAATAGGAGAGAAGATTAGGATATTCTGAGAACTGAATCAAAAATGGGCACCTGTGACTTTTTCTATTCTAAGAGAAATGCCACAGCCTAATTTTTATATTAAAAATGGAATTATTTAAATCTCAGCAGCATCCTGAAATAGACAAAGTATGTTGTTTTGCAATTTCTAGGAGGACTAGCAAACGTGGCAAGTATGAAGTTTTCAAGAAGCTGGGTCAAGAACAAGGCTGTAAAGAGGAGCATCAAGCTGTAAATACAGGAATGTCTGCTCCATCTTTGCACAGGCAAGCAGATATCAGGAACCACCCAAGTCCATTGAATGTGGACTAAGTGAATTATGACATAGCCACACAATGGAACATCATGCAGGATTATGACACACAAACTGCTGAAGATCTATAGTTATTGGCATGGAAAGATGCCCGTGATATATTGTTAGCAAAAAAGGTTACAAGACAACACGCAAAGCACAATCCTATTTAAAGTATATCTTAACATCCCGTATCAACAAGGGTGCCTGAACAAAGCATATTTGTATACCTAACCCTTAAATGTACCCCATAATATCAAAATAAAAAATATTGATTAAAAAAAGTATATCTTGGCTGGGTGTGGGGGCTCATGCCCATAATCCCAGTACTTTGGGAGTTCGAGGTGAGAGGATTGCCTGAGCCCACAGGTTCGAGATCAGCCCAGGCAACTTGGTGAGACCTCATTTCTACAATAAATCAAAAATTAGCCGGGCATGGTGGCGCATGCCTGTAGTTCCAGCTATTTGGAAGGTTGAGGTGGAAGGATCACCTGAACCCAGCAGGTTGAAGCTGCGGTGGCCGTGAGTGTGCCACTGCACTCCAGCCTGGACGACAGAGTGAGACGCCAACTCAAAAAAATAAAGTATACCTTTACGTGTGTATGTATATGAAGAGAAGAGCAGAAGATTATATACTGAAATGTTAATGACTGTTAACTTTGCTGGCTTCTTTTTAAAAGTTTGTATAGCCGGGCTTGGTGGCTCAGCCTGTAATCCTGCGCCTTTGGGAGGCTGAGGTGAGTGGATTGCCTGAGCCTGTGGTTCGAGACCCGCCTGGGCAACTTGGCAAGACCTCATCTCTACAATAAATCAAAAATTAGCCGGGCGTGGTAGCGCGTGCCTATAGTTCCAGCTATTCGGAAGGCTGAGGCAGAAGGATCACTGGGGCCCAGCAGGTCGAGGCTGCGGTGGCCAGGAGTGGCCACTGCACTCCAGTCTGGGTGACAGAGTGAGACTCCAACTCCAAAAAAAAAAAAGTTTGTATAATTTTGGTGCTTAAGACAATAAATATTTTATGCAATAATCATGTATGACTATTATAAATAAAAAAAGAAAACCCAGATGTGCACAGTGGCTCACACCTGTAATTGCCCCACTTTAGGAGGTTGAGGCAAGAGGACTGCCTGAGCCCAGGAGTTTGAGACCAGCCTGAGCAACATAACGAGACCATCTCTTTACAAAAAGTAAAAAAAAAAAACAAAAAGCTGGGTATGGTGGTACACGCCTGTAGCCCAGCTACTTGGAAGGCTAAGGAGGAAGGATCGCCAGAGCCCAGCAAGTTGAGACTGCAGAAGCCGTGATCCTGCCACTGTACTCCAGCCTGAGCAACAGAGTGAGACTTTGATTTTAAAAAGAAAACACACCAAAGCCCTAAAGCTAATTTTAGGTTGCCTTCTCAAGAATAAAGGATAGGGACCATGTCTCAACTGTACTAGGTATTGTCGTGGGAGGTAAAATTTAGAAACACACACACACACACACACTCACACGCGCGCGCACATACACACTGTCCCTCAAGGGGCTTGAAGTCTAAATGAGGGAATACTGTATGGGAGCAAAGGAAATAACCAGTAAGTCACAGATCTTTAGGAGTAAATGAGCTAAACATTAAATGACAATGCATCGTGTTCCCATGGGTAGACACATAGGATGGTGTTTAAGAGATAATTGAGGTTCCCGTCCCAGACTGGTGTGATATTAGTCCAGTCGTTCATCTGCCCTGAAGTTCAGTTTCTCCATCTGAAAGTAGAGTTAGTAACAGTAGATGAGGTAAGGCACATAGCACAGTACTGCACAGAGCACATTCAGGAAACTCCCATCTGTCTTATTACCCCCTTATCATTCCCACCCAGGGCTTTAGAAAGCAAGTGTGGGAACAGCTTTAGATAGAAGAGAGACTGCCCTTTGTTATATTTCTTGATGCTCTCAGCCATTTACCTTTTGAAAAGATACTTCCTAGCTTTAAGTGTTTAAACAAGTATTTAAATTAAATGGCCCTCCATTTTCCCAGGAACATGCAGAGAAGTCTGGCCCACACTTCCTGGACACAATGTAGTTTTTATTGAGTGCTTAATCTGCTGATGACTTAATCTGTTGATGAAGCCAGTCAATGGCTTTCCCTGCTTCCTAAGCCAACTGCATGCTCCACTCCAATCAAAAGGCACCTTTAATCTGATTCCTTTTCACTCAACTCTCCACCATGACCCTTATGCCATTTCATTCCTCCTTCCCCCTCCTGAATGTAATAAGCCTGGTCCAATTTGCTTGTATAAACAGAAGGCAGAGGCAGGCGGGGACGTCACTTGGCCGCAGCCGTTCTGCTTTTTATACATTCCTCCCGCCTTGTTTCCTGAGACCTTTCAATAGAGCCAGACTTGGAGGAGAGTTATATTAAACAGTGTGACTCCAAACCTAAACAGCCCCTGAAGCATTAGTGGTTCAAAGATCTCCTGGTGCATTTATGAAAAGCCATTGATCTGGGAAGAGGTGTTAGAGGACTTGAAATGCACTAAGAAAACTCCTTTGCTCGCAGGAGGCAGAGTGGTTTTCATTAAGGAGGTGCCTTTATCTCGTCACATTACTGACCTGCTGGAGTCGAGATGGGCTGCTTCCCTTGCCTTTAAAGAAAGTTGCCTCTGGTCAGAAACTACGATAAGAAAGCGTTCATTTTTAAGACACCCACAAAGGACAGAATTGCAGCTTTATGGTGGCTTACTTTCCTGAGTTTGATCCCCAAATATCCTTTAAATTATAAACTTTGTGACCACCTCTGATGCACAGAAGCCTCGAGAACACCATGGGTTATTCCCCCAATGTTTGGTGGTTAGTAACTGGGGGAAAAAAAATCTGTGAATTCTGGACTTGAGAGCTTGGGGGACTTGAAATACCAGCTAGAACAGGGTCTACTCTTCACTCAGGGTCATGCATGCCCAAGGGACCATTAACCAGCTTCGGGACACTCTAGGCTGCCTCAAATCCCATTCCACTGCTTACTAGCAGGGTGAACTGAGATGGATTCCTTCCTGTCTTTTCTCATGTAGAAACCGGGCTTTACGAGCTCATAGGGTTGATGCAAGGATTAACTATGGTAACATATGTAAGATGCTTTGCACAGCACCTGGCACATAGTTGGCACTCAATAGAAAGCAGCAATTAATATTGCTTGTTATAACCTTATCATTATTTAGAGTCTAAAAATTGTAAGCAATATTTTGCATTTATGTACATGTGCATTTTCCTAGGAAGAGGTCCATACCTCATTTTCATTTTCTCCAAAAAAGGGAGAAGCACTAAGCTAGCCAGTCTAACTCTCTCCTTTAACTAATGAGTAAAAACTTACCCAGAGGTTTAAGTGGGGTTTTTTCCATAGTCACATGGTAAGCCAGAGGCAAGGCCATGGCTAAAAAACCCAAATCTGTTGACTGTCCAAATATGCTTTGCAACATTTTGGAAACATTAGCAAAAGCAGCCCAGGCCTGGCACAAAAGTGATCTATGACTATGAATAAGTATGGAATAGGATTGGACACATAACGGTAGCCTCCAGGCAAAAAGAGTGTTCAGGGGTCAGGTGTGAGGGCTGTAGAGTTGTGAAAAAACTACTTGACAATGATAATCAACAGAAGAGGAAGGTGTGCAAACCAAACAGAAGAAGGAGTGATTGGGACCCCCAGGAAGAGACCACCCCAGTTCCAAACTCACCTGCATCTCCTATCGATAGCAAAGCACACTGATCCCATAAGCCACCCATAAGCTTGACCAATTCCAAGAGAAGCTACACATAGCGGACCTAGGAAATACAGTAAATAATTTCTCGGTTCTGAGGGACTCCACCTCCTTCTCCAAGGGCACACAGCCACAGGACTTTGAGGTTTGCACTCTTTCTGCTCACCAGGTTCTTCAAAAAATACTTTGCTATTTTCCTAGTTCATTGGTTCTCAAAGCATAGCCCCGAGCCAGCACCATCCACGTGATTGGGGAACTTGTTAGAACTGCACACTTTGAGCCCCCTCCTCAGACCTACTGCATCAGAGAATGGAGAATAGGGCCCAGCAATCTGTTTTAACATGGTCTTCAGGTGACCCTGACGAGCACTCAACATGGAGAGCCACTAATTAAATTGGTGTGGCACAGAAAGCAAGCAGGGAATGAGGACTTGGAAAAACCTTCCAGAAACCTGAATCCCTAGAATACATTTTTTGTTTGTTTGTTTGAAATAAACTGGAACTAGATTAGTAACCTAGATCCTCTTGTATTTTGCAAACAAGAGATCTTGGAGGGAAGTGGAAAATAAATTTCAAGTCCTTTCATTTCCTGTTACAATGACACATTCATTTTAGCATTGTGTGGGGAGGGAAGAAGGGGGAGAAGGGGAGCGGTGGTTAGGTTTGTGGAGGAGAATACACAATTCCAATGGAATCCACTGTAATTTAGGGGCAATTAACATCTCCACATTCTCCATCCATGAGGCTCCATTAATCCAGTTAAGCCTCATCTTCTAATCAAAAACAAACATCCTGGAGTGTACTTGGGATCCTTTTAACGTGTTCTGCCCACCTGGATGCTGTCCTCTGCCTTGTAATCCAGAGCTTTTAGGAACCACTTCAGCTCCTGGGAGGGGAGGGAGGGAGCAAGCCACTACCTTGGCTGGGTCCTGCCAGCCTCTGGGAAACCAGCCTTCTCCTAGGCTGCACCCTCGCCTGAAGCTCGTTCTCTGACTAGACCTGCCCTCTCCCCGCCATTATACAAGTCCTTTTTTCTTGCTATTCTGGGCAGCCTTTCCTGACAATTTGACTGCCCCTGGGCTAAATACTCAAGTGTTGGGATTATCCTAATGCCTTGTATTGCTAAATCGTTTGCTTCCAAAGGCCTTTCATATTTGACTTCACATCTGATCCTCCAAACTACTATAATGTCATTGCCATTTCTGCTCTTCCCACCCACTCCCACTCCCTGCCATTTACAGATGAGGCCACTGAGGCTTCCAGGGCTTATGTGACCTACCAGACTTGCACTGCTAGTAAATGGATGACGAGGTAAGTTCAAACCCAGGTCTCCTGATCTGCAGGCGGAGATTTGTTATGAACACTGTCTCTTTCTGACCACCCATCTAAATCCATAATGCCGATAAATAATACATTTGTCCTTTTGCTATGTTTGTCTTTGGAATGTCTTTGTATCTAGGGAAATCAGTGCATCTTCTTTAATTTAAAAGCCTGTAAGTAGAAGAAATCCTATTTGTGTAATTTAGGCTTAATAATAACGTAAGGAGCTTCTATATATCCAAAAAGATTTCCATTTTTATCTTATTTTATCTATAAAACAATCCAATGAGTTAAGTAGGATATGCAATACCACACCTATTTTAATGGTAAGGAAACTGGAGTTTGACCAAATAAAATTGACTCAGAAGTAGACTTCTTTGGGAATAGAACACAGACTTCCAATCTCTGGTGCTGTATTTATCTACTAGATATGTGGTTTGAAAATTGTGACTCTAGGGCTCCTGTATGCTTCCTCATGGAGAGGTGGGGCAGGCAAGGCTCAGCATGTTCTACCCTTGGTTTAACTAAAAGGTTCCTTTCTTTAAAAAGCAGCATGGAAGGCCCTGGCAGGTCCTCATTTCCTGACTCAAGTATCTAGCACAGTAGCAATCCTAGTCACTCATAGGTGGTGGCAGTGGGTTGAGGATAATATCATTGCAGATGGGCCTTATCAGCCGGGAAGTTCTTGCAAGCACTTTATACCTCCTGACCTGTAATTTGTCTAGACAGGGAAAACAGTACCCTGTCCTCAGGGTGGGTAAGCTACCCCTGAACTTTTGCATACTCTTGTTCATTAATTCAACTAATTTTGTTGAATTACTATGTGTTAAGCACTGTGCTAGAGTCTGGGACTAAAGTGGTCGAAAAAAATAAGGAGGTGATCACATTTATCATAGAACATACATTCTGGTAGACCTGAAACAGATCATTACAACAATAAATAATTTCAAATCATAATACGAGCTAGGAAGGAAAGCTCTGTTTGCTGCATGGAAGAGTAAGGAAGGGGATCTCATCCAATTGGGAGATCAGGGAGTCGCAGTCCGGGGAGGTAACATGGAAGCTAGGTTTTCTTGGGAAAGCATTCCTGCTGCATGGAACTGCACTGTCTAGGCATGAAGAGAAAAGTGCCAGGCCTGGTTGAAGAATCCCTAAAAGACATGGCTGCTGGGGCTCAGTGAGGAAGAAGAGTGGTGGGATATGGGAGACAGGGGTCAAATGGAGCAGGGCTTCAGTTTATGCACGGCAAGATGGGCAGCTGCTGCAGGGACTTAAGTAAGGAGCATTGTGATTGACTGATAGTCATGACGCGACTCTGGCTATTGTCCAGAGACACACTGGAGTTGTCAGAAGCATACACAAAAGAGACCTGTGAGGAGGTCATTAGGCGGGTTTCCATTGTCACACAGTTGGAGGTATCTCTGAGGGCTTTTATAATTTAATGTGGAAGAGGAGCAGGCAGCATGGACAAGACTTAGATGAACAAGGATACAGAAAAATAAAAAGCACAGTCTTGGATGGAGATGCTGTAGGTCCAGTCCCGCTGCATAACGTGTGACAGGCCACTTAACCAGCCCCTCTGGGCCTCATTCTCCCCGTTTGTGACAAAGGCCTAATCATCCAGCCTCAGCGGGGTTATTAGAAAGTCCAATTAAATAATATCACTGAAAGTGCTTTGTCAATGGTAAAGCATTATGAAAATGCAGGGTGTCATTATCATTAACTATGTCAATATATACAAAGTAATTATAATTATAGTTCTGAGTAAATATGAAATAACATTTGTTTTCTCTCTGTATCCTGAAAACAAGTTACTAGAAACCAAGGATTTTGTGGTTTTAGATTAGTTAGAAGTTTTATTGTATTTCATAACTCTACCTTTAACGCTGAAAGTTTTACAATTGCTGAATAAAGCTCATTTTAATCTTTACAATTATCATATTTACTCAGAATTATAATGCTCATCATATCTGGTTCACATCACATTTTCTAAATCTTGTCATTTAGGTGCCAGTCACTTTTTTTTTTTACCATAATGTATAAATATTAACTTGATATTTTATTTAAATTTAATTTATATACATGGAAAATGTTTTTTTAAAAAGAAATTTCAACCTAAAGAATGTTACCCGTGAAATCACAGAGTTGGTATACTAGTTAGATTATTTCCTAATTCACGTTAAAATAGTTGCAAGACTAGTAACATATAAATAATCTAAACTATCTAATAGGATCTCACGTAACACCAGTGGTAAACATTATACATGGGAAATGATAGCTTATACTATTTATATTTTTTTAAATAAAGTTGACTGTGTTTATTTAAGGTATACAATAGGATGTTATAGGATCTGTATAAAGTAAAAAGGTTGCTGTAGTGAAGCAAATTAATGTATCCAACAGGCCCCAGTTATACATTTGTTGTTTTTGTTGTTGCTTGTGCCAAAAGCAGTTAAAATCTACTCATTAGTATGAATCCCCAATACAGCACAATTCAGTCCTCATGTTGTACATTAGCTTTTTAAACCTGTTCATCCTACTTATTTGCTACTCTGTATCCTCTGACCTACTTCTCACCCCATCTCCTCCACAACCCCCTCTAGCACCTGGTAAGTGTTCTCTCTCTCTTTCTCTCTATGTGTATATATAGAGAGAATCTAATACACACACATACATACACACACACACAAATATATATTTATATAAGTTATATATATTAGATTCCACAGATAAGAGGCAGTGTTCTTGATGGAATATTACACAGCCATAAAGAAGGACAAAATTATGAACTTTGCAGCAACTTGGATGGGCTTAGAGGCTATAATACTGAGTGATCTATCACAGAAACAAAGAACTGGGTATCACACATTCTTACTCACAAGCAGGCCTTGAACAACTATCATAAAACTATAAGAAAGGGACTGGTAGTGGCAGTAGTGGGAAACTACCAGGGGAGGGCAGGAATGGGACTGGCAGTAGTGAGAAACAGCTGGGGGTGGGAGGGGGGAACACCTCATCAACAAGGGTACTTGCATAACAAACATCTGTATACCTAACGCTAAAATGTATCCCACATATTTAGAATAAAAAACAAAAATAAAAAGATGCAGTGGATTTCTTTCTGTGTCTGGCTATCACACTTGGCATAGTGTTCTCCAGACTCATCCATGTTGTGGCAGATGGAAAGTTCTCATTTTTATTTTAGGGCTGAGTAATATTCCAATCTCTTTCTCTGTAGCACAGTTTCTTGATCCATTTGTCCATGACACATAAGTTGATTCCATATCTTGGTGATTGTGAATAACCCTGCAATCAACAGGGGAGTGCAGATATCTTTACAAGATGGTGATTTCGTTTCCTTTGGGTATGTATCCAGAAGAGGGATTGCTGGGTCACGTGGTAGTACCATTTTTAATTTCTTCAGAACCCTCCTTACTGGTTTCCATAATGGCTATACCAATCTACATTCCCCTCAATAGTGTAAAAGGGTTCCCTTTTCTCCATACCCTTGCAAACAGTTGTTAGCTTTTGATTTTTTGAGAACAGCCATCCTAGTGGGCGTGACCTGAATAGCCAGTATCTCATTGTGGTTTTGATTTGCATTTCCCTGATAATTATGTTGAGCACCTTTTCATACACCTGTTGGTGATTTTTATGTCTTATTTGGAGAACTGTCTATTCAGGTCTTGTTGTTGTTGTTGTTTTGAGTTGGAGTCTCACTCTGTCGCCCAGATTGGAGTGCAGTGGCATGTTCCCAGCTACCGCAGCCTTGCCCTGCTGGGCTCCGGCCATCCTTCCGCCTCAGTCTTCCAAGTAGCCGGAAGTACAGGCGTGCGCTACCACACCTGGATAATTTTTTTGATTTATTGTAGAGACGAGTCTCGCCAAGTTGCCCAGGTGGGTCTCAGACCCACGGGCTCAGGTAATCCACTCACCTCAGCCTCCCAAAGTGCTGGGATTACAAGCTGAGCCACCGAGCCCTGCTATTCAGTCTTTAGCCCATTTTTTGATTTGGGTTGTTTTTCTACGATTGAGTTGTGTGAGTTCTTTAAAAATGTTAATATAAACCCTTTATCAGATCTATGGTTTGCAAATATTTTTTCCTAATGTTTAGGCTGCCATTTCATTGTGTTGATTGTTTTCTTTGTGCAATAGCTTTTTAGTTTGATGACTCTCCTTTATTTATTTTTGTTTTTGTGGCCTAAGCTTTTGATGTGATACCCATCCCCCGCCAAATTACTGCCAAGACAAATGTCCAGGAGCTTCCCCTCATGTTCTCTTCTAGGAGTTTTATAGTTTCTAGGCTTACATTTAGGTCTTTTATCCATTTTGAGTTGATGTGTGTTGGTATAAGATAAGGGTCCAATTTCTTCCTTCTGCATGTGGAAATCCAGTTTTCCGAGTTGTTGAAGAGTCTAGACTTCCCCATTGTGTTCTTTTGGTGCCCTTGTCAAAAATTAGTTGACCATTCATATTTTAGATCTTTTTCAATATCAGAATTAACAGGGCCTTCCACTGGCCTGGTGGTACTTAACATTAGAATCACCAGGTAAGCTTTTATGACTCTTGAGGCCCAGCTGAACACCAGGTCAATAAAATCAAAATCTCTGCACATGGGGCCCATGCATCAGTTTTATTTATTTATTTAAGCAGGATTTCTTGAGAGGTAGAGATGCTCCCATAGTGGGAGGGGACCCTAAGGGGTTGCCCCATCAGTATTATTTAAAATCCTGGATACAGTGGCTCACACCTGTAGACCCAGCTACTTGGGAGGCTGAGGTGGGAGGATCACCTGAACCCAGGAGGTTGAGGCTACAGTGCCCTCGGGCCTGGGTAACAGAGTAAGACCCCAACTTCAATGGAAAAATAAAAAAATAAAAACACTTGAGATGATTTTTTTTTTTTTGAATTGGAGTCTCACTCTGTTGCCTATGTTGGAGTGCAGTAGCACACTCACAGCCACTGCAGCCTCAATCTGCTGGGCTCAGGAGATCCTTCTGCCTCAGCTTTCCAAGTAGCTGGAACTACAGGCATGCACCACCACGACTGGCTAATTTTTCTTGATTTATTGTAGAGATGAGGTCTTGCCAAGTTGCCCAGGCTGGTCTCAAACCCTTGGGCTTATGCAATCCTCTCGCCTCTGTCTCCCAAAATGCTGGGATTACAGGCATGAGCCACCACTCCCGGTGAGATGATTTTTTTTATGTTTTTTTTATTTTTTTAAGTTGTTTCTTGAAATTGGGAACCACTAACTTAGATTCCTGAATGCCTGTCAAGGACTTCTAGAGTTGGACAGATATGGAGGACAGGCCTTGAGGGAATAGGCTGGCAGTAGTGGAGATAATTACTGTCTCATTTAGAGGTAATGGCCATCTTACTAAACAATAGCAAAAGTAATAGTAACAGTAATAATAACTACTACTACTGGTAGGCAATGTCAATCAAGGGCTAAGTTTATTTATGTCAGCACTCTTCTAATACTTTATAAGACTTCGTTTATTTAATCTTTTATAGCAACACTACAAAGCGAGTACCACAATTATCTATGTCCAAGATGGAGTGCCTGAGGCCCAGAGAGCTGTAGTAATTTGCCCAAGGTCACACAGTAGTAAGTGGTGGAGATGAAATCAGAGGCTCCTTGAAAGAAACTTCAAATTACCTTCCTTTCTTGATGGTTTTCTACTTAAAACAGACGGCAGGTCTAGAATCCCATTATATAAACTTCAGCATCTTCTGTCTCTGAGCCTTCTTATTAGACTTCTTTCCCCATCCCTAATTTTACAGATGAGCACATTTTATTGATGTGAAAATGAAGACCTATAAAAGCTGCTCCACTTCCCAGGTGATATACCGACTACATGTGTGGTCTTGTGAAAAGCGCCCTAACTCCTCTTGGAGATGGTTTTTCTCCTTGGAGTAGCAAAAATAAACCCATCTGCCTTGCAGTCATTAACATCGGAAGAAGTAGCAGCAGCATCCACAGTGTTGGGTCCCCATCACTCGTGCCCTGGAGGAAACTCCAGAGGAAGGGAAGGATGGCTTCCAGCAGCCCAAGAAGTCACTTTCCTCTCTTGTAGGATCCAGTTACACCCAAAAGACTTCAGTCTGAATAAACAGAGCTGGATGAACACACCTATGGGATCTTGGAGGCCAATCTCAGTTTTTCACATCCAGCTACAGGGAGGCGAGAGGAGCTTTCAGCCTGTTGTTTTCTCAAAGAGAGATGAAGAAACTACCCTCCCATGACGCAGCTGATTCTGCTTCACAGTTGAACAAGAGGCATGGAATCGGATGTTTTTCAAGCTCAGAATAAAGCAAAACATCCATCTCCTTTCTCTCTCCATAAAGAACACCTAAACACATAGCGTTTAATTTCCGAATAGGGCAATGTTCTTTTTAAGGGAAATGTTAAGCATGGATTAGAGACACGATGGGCTGTAACTCTATCCTTAGCCCTTTCATTGTTAATAGTATTTTCTTTGGCGGTGTCTGTGCAGAGATGTGGGAAAAACCAAAGTCTTATGTAAATGAGAATCGACACACGCTGATAAACCAAGCGCCAGACCTGAGGTCTTAATTACACAGAAGTCTAGATGTCAGAATGAGTGTGGCTTATTGACGTTCAGAGATTTCACTTGGTATTAAGTTGGACGACCTTGTTCTGGAAGCAGACTCTGGGCCATGCTACCAAATGGCTAAGAACTGTGGTCATGCCTAGACATTGTTCTGGGGGGGATATATCCCTGAACTATAACACTTACACCTGCTCATGGTGGAACAGGCAAGTCGAGGTATTTTCAGGTGTGGGGCAAAATGCTACTAATTAACCAAAGGCTCCTAAAAGCAGAGGTCTCTAACTGTGCCATCTCTATTCTGCCCTCCACCTCTATTCTGCCTGTTCATGTAGTGTCACTTGTATCTACAACACTGTCATAGGCATTGTCTCCGTTCAACAACTGGGACTCCTGGGAGATACATAAAAGCACGAGTAGCCACTTTTTAATGCTGAGAAATCTGCAAAGTCAATAATTAATAAGCATTTATGCTACTGAAGATAAGGACACCTGGGGTCTTGGCTGGCTCACACACGTTGCTCCTGGTAGACTAGGTTTAGCAAGGTTTTATACCTCCTGGCCCACGGCTCTTTTCATTAGCTGAGATTGTGGTCATTATCCTAGGGGGTACGGGCTGTGTTTTTAAAAGGAGAGAGGCTATTTTCAGACTTGGCCATAACCAAACAGTTCTCAGTGGGAGTTAGTGTCTTTGCCTTGAAATAGAAAAATAACACACCACTTCCCTCCACCCCTGCTAATTAAAGTGTCAGGATAGAGCCCTCACACTGATTTGACTCATGACATGTTGTCCCGTGTAATCGGACGTGTTTCATGCTAACATCAAAGCCTCGTCAAGGATGTTGGAGCAGGGTGTTCAGTACGCGCCTGTTGCAGTCTGACATCTAACTCCATCCAGCATCATTCACAGACTCTTGCTCACCAGGAGATTAACCTGCCAGGCTGCCGCATGAGAAGGGACAGAGCAGGTCCTGACAGGGGCCTTGGGATGCAGGGGAAATCAAAACAAATCCACCTGCTCAAGGAAAACTGCTGATGACTGCAGCACAGTGACCTCGTCCTCCTGTGGACATCTGCGGCAAGTGTTATCGCAGCCACTGATGTGGCACTGGGCCATTTACGACCGCCTTCCAACATACTTTTTCATGAATGTGTCTGCACTGTTGTTTAACAACTTTGTGCAATAATCTCTTAGCACCTGGGAGGCGAGGAGTTTCTTCAGGTTGTGTCTATCCTAGCAAGCTTCTCAAATGATTCATGAAAAGCAAGCTGGCTGTTTTTTTTTTTTTTTTTGGAAAAGTTCCCATCTATCACGCACCAATACTTTTTGTAGGATATAATTAAAATGATAGCATAAATGAACATGGGCTAGGATATCTTAGCAGTGTCAAATTACAAATGTGTTTAAATGCTTACTCTCAGTTTCTTGTCACGGAGCAGTAACACACAAATTGCCAACTGGCATCAGCCTTTGGACTACATTTTGAGTAACATTAAACCAGAACACCTAGAATACCGGGAACGATACAGAACACAGCACAACTCCTCAGTATATAACTGGTGATTGAATATGTGTATGGGTATGCAATACATATGTCTAAATTATACATGCACACATTTAGGAGATGTTCATACCAAACACTGGTATATACATACACATTCAATTAATTTATATTCTATACCATGCCATATGTATAAATAAGAAGATAGGTTTACAAGATGGAGATCTATACTTAGGGGGAAAAGGCACCATGACCTATTCTCCAAAAAGGGACTGTAATTTTCACAAGCTCTCTGTGGGATCGAGTCTCCCACCCATATTTTGCCCAAGAGACAAGTGAATCTCACTAAGGTGAAGTGACTTGCCAAGGTTACTGAGCTATTTGGTGATGTTGGTAGGATTCACAGGGTATCTGGCTTCACTGCCCGAGAGCTTTCTACTGAGTGACATGAGTTCAGTGATGTCACAGGTAGATACGCCTTGATCACATTACAGAGTTGTATGAAGAGGATGGATAATGAGTGTGTTCCTTCGGTGGGCTCCAAGCAAAGATGACCATAACATAATTGCAATGGGCTGACCTAGGTAGGTTTCAAGTGAGAACACATCTATTGATGAGTTTCGGGGAAAGTTTATTCCTTCCTAAGAAAAGCATGAAAAGATGACCCCTTTCTTCTGCTGGAGGCCGAGGTGTCAGAATATGATGCTGTGACATCACAAATACATCTTAGACCCAGAAAGATGGTGTCAACACATTGGGGAGGACACACACCAAGAGAACCACAAAGAAGAATATGTATCGTACACCTGGAGCATCCCTTACCTAAAGACTCCTTGTCATGGGAGACAGTGTATCACGTTACTAAAATGAATTCAAATAGGGATTGTTCTGTTACTTGCAGCCAAAGACGCCCTACCTAATGCAAGCTCCTCACGTAACAATATGACAGTAAACTTCACTCTTCCTTTTAACAAAAACCAATGTTTGGTTCACATTGCTGAGTCAGAATTTCAAAAGAAAACATCACTGAATGTATAGCAACAAGATATATTTTAAAAATCACTCTGAAATAAAATTTAGATGCCATAAGATCATTTAGATGAGACCATAATAAGTTTAACTCGGAAATCAAAAAAACAAAAAGGAAAGAAAATTAACAACATGTAATGTAATTCCTACCGACTACATCAAGGTTTAGTTAAACTTTTGGGACATAGTGTATCAAGGCATGTGTAATCACAGCCTGTCAGCTTTGTTTAGGAATTCCCCTGCTTCTTCCTGCATGTTTACACAACTTTAATATTTTTCTATATTGGCTCAATAAAGGATTTTTCTACTGAGATGGCATTGCTCATCTATATTTATTCTACACTGAGAAAGCTAAGTTATCTTAACAGTCCATTTTGGTCACTGTAAAGCTGATAAATTGTGTATAAACAGCTCAAATATTTTTCAGGAAATAAAACTGGAAGGAAGAAATTTTTGCTTCAACCATTTGAGACAGTCTTACATATTCAGAGATTAAGGCTAAGGTGTGGGTTTCTTCTTTCAGCTAAACCTTCATCCCTCTGCCCTTGACAACTTAATTTCCTATCCTCTTTGGGATACAGACGGATGAATATTTAGTGTAAAACATGATTGTGATTAAGCTCCCAAATGTATCTTCATCTGGATTCCAGCTGGTGTGGCATCTCAATTACCCCTCCATTCCCCTTGCAACCGTCTTATTGATATAGTCAACCTTGCATGATGGCACTGGATTAAAAATCTCCCAAGACTCACCAATCTTCTGACCTCAATCAATTTTCCCTTAATGAAGGGGGAAAAAAGGTCTCGTGCATAACATTATGACCTGAAGACTCCCACCTATAGGTATCAGAGCACTGCTAACTAGCTACCCAAAAAGAATGAGAATCTTCTTATGGCCTGCTAATTTTCCCTACATCTTGTCTCTGCAAATAATGGGGAATGCATTCATGAGGGGCTAATATACTCTGATGGAGAGGACAATTCATAGATGTATTGTCAATACAACATGAAGAAGGTTTCAAAAATGATCAGTCACCCACAATTTCTTGACTGGACCAGAATTCCATATTTGTCATCCTTCCCATGATTCTTGAAATCACTATGCCCAAACTCTGGTCAGTTATGGAAGTACAGTATCATTCTCCAAATCTGGAATATTCGCCTAAATATTTTTCAGTATCATTTCTTTTAAGAAGAATAGGTCCTAACTAACGTACATGGCTCTTTCGTTCATTTGCTCAATCACTCATTCAACAAATGTGCACAGGGCACTTAGGCTGTACACTGAGCACAGAGGATGCATCTACAAATAGGATAAACACAGTGCTTGTCCTTGTGAATCTCAGTTTAGTGGGGGTGACAGACATGCACATAGGTCATCACAACTGAATGTAATTTGTGTTGGATGGAGCAAAGTACCAGATGTCAGGTGGGCACACAGGAGAGGCATCTACCTCCACATCGGATTCAGGCAGGGAGAGAAGAGAAGGCTTTTCGGAGCTTTTCTTCTTATCTATTACATTTATAGTCTCATCACTTAGATTAAATCACTTGTCCTTCCTTCCCTCCCTCCCTCCTTCCTTCTCTTCTTCCCAAATGTGCTTATATAGGTAAATGTGAGATATTCATCTATTCTTGTACTTACAACATAATGAAACGTTGGGAAAGAAAGAGAGGCATAAAGCTGTTTTCTACTTTTTCTGTTACAAATATATACTACAGAAGTTTGGAGAATGGAGGCAATCTGTGTGGATTAGAGTATTTGGGAGATACTTCAGGAAATAAGGAGGCTGAGTTTGCTCTCTAAGATAGGCTAACTATGGAGTCAATGCTTTCCACTTCTGCTGGACAAGACCCTATTTCTAGCAATCAGACTCATGAAGGTAGATCCTCTCAGAAGCCCAAGTGGGTAGGTAGAGGGCCCGAAGATTCCTCCTGGAGACAACAGGAAAAAAATCACCTATCGATCTCAACTCTCATTCAAGACTTGCAGTTCTAAAGAAGGCACTTCTCTCCAAAAGTGAAGCGTGATTCTTCCATCTGCCTGCTTGTTTTGTTGACTGCATTTATATTGCTGTACACAGGGCATAGGTGAGGAAAATGAAAGATGAGAAAAGAATATTTGGTAGCAAAGCTAGATAGCTCAGCTCATAAGAGCCTACTGAAAAATTCTTCAATTCCCCAGAATCATGCTTCCTGATGGCAACCAAATGAGAAAATATAGCTCCTTGATACCTTCTTTATACAGAGACACCTAAGTTACCCTACACACTTTTTTTTTTTTAGGAGCCAGAGTCTCACTCTGTCACCCAGACTGGAGTGCAGTGGCATGCTCATGGCCACCCCAGTGTCAACCTGCTGGGCTCAGGCGATCCTTCCACCTCAGCCTTCCAAGTAGCCAGAACTACAGGTGCGTGCTACCACGCTTGGCTAATTTTTTGATTTATTGTAGACATGAGGTGTCACCCAGTTGCCCAGGCTGGTCTTGAACACTTGGGCTCGGGCAATCCTTTTGCCTCAGCCTCCCAAAGTGCCGGGATTACAGGTTGAGCCACCACACCCAGTCATCCTACACATTTAACAAAAAGTTCTGACAAGCTCCAAGAGGCTGGAAGGGTAGCCTGGAGCTCTATGAACTGGAGAAAGAATTAATTCAAACCTCTAAGTCAGTACCAGTAAGGACTGTCCTATATAACAAAAAATTCTCAGTTGCATTATTAAAAACACCGCTTTGGACCGACCAATTAATGTCAAAGTTTCCACTCTTTGGATTGCAAGCTATCCAAAGCCCAATGCACAAAAAGGGTCCTCTAGCAAATCTGGTGCCCATCTGCTCTCCCAGGGTTATAATTGAGATGCTAATTACAATTTGAGCACTTCTGCTTTCATTTTAACCTAAACAGTTTTGTGAGATTTCCCTTAAAAGTCCAACTGAGAGCAAGATTAGTGAAATCAGCCTTTTTCTCCCAGGAATCAGCACCTTCTGGACTCAGAGACCCTGGAGCTCCCTCACACACTACAGTCACATCGTTGTTGCTGTTTGTTTATTTGCTACACCAGCATTTGCTAACCAGAAAATAATACTGTGATTTTTTTTTTTTAAAGCAGAGGCAAGAGATGGGGGTGCTTAGAATTCAGAACAAATATGTCCCATTTTAGGAAATCCTACTATTAAGGAAATCCTGCAAGAACTAGAAGTGATTTGTCCATTTACAAAAGAGGACCTACTATGGGGTTCCTTAAAAAATCAGTTCCCTGATCTAGTTAATATGTTTCCTTATTTGCAAACAAAAATAAAAAAGGTGCTTACTTGCAAAATTTCTGGAATACATCTATTATTCAAAGAAGGATACATCTATTATGCTACTGTGAACAGTTTCCCTTTATTGAATGCCTGCTATTTATGTGACTGTTCCTACATGAACACTTTATATAAGTAATCTCATTTACTTCTCAAAACAGCCCTGTAACCTACATATCAGAATCTTATTTTATACTATAGAAAAAAAAAACTTGCCCAAGGTCATACAGCCAGAGCAGAGCTGAGACTTAAGTCAAAGTTTGTTTTCCTCTGCACTTCACTGTCCTTGTCCTGTTACTAATTAGATTCAATGATCATACTCTAAAACCTCATTAATTTGAGCTGGTTGAGACAACAGCTTAAATTTGCTAGAAAAGTTTGAATTACAAAACACCCACAGATTATTCCCACAAGTATATGTAATGAGTTGGTCATTTTACTGTTTGATGGAGATCTTTCAGGATTTACTGTAAAGATAAAAATAATTATAAGAGTATAAAGGAAACCCCAGTGTATAAATGAAATAGAAACATACAACTAAAATGCATGAAAACGGCCGTGCTCGGTGGCTCAGCCTGTAATCCCAGCACTTTGGAAGGCTGAGGTGAGTGGACTGCCTGAGCCCACGGGTTCGAGACCCACCTGGGCAACTTGGCGAGATCTCATCTCTACAATAAATAAAAAATTAGCCGGGTGTGGTAGCGCGCGCCTGTAGTTCCAGCTACTCGGAAGGCTGAGGCGGAAGGATCGCCAGAGCCTAGCAGGTCGAGGCTGCGGTGGCCGCTCAGAGTGAGACTCCAACTCAAAAATAAATAAATTAATTAATTAAAAAAATAAAATAAAATGCATGCAAATACTTTGTCCCCTTAAGTTGGTTAAGTATAACTTGATAACTTGCCTATCAAATTCTTGAATAGTAGACCTTGATGTGTTTATGCTCTGATTTTAATTTCTTCCAAACTAGAGTTCTTTGTATATACTTCATTAACCCCTTGGTTTAGAAATAAAGAAAAGCAAGAGACTGCATGGGAAAGCAATGAGTTTCTTCTCTCCTCTCTCCAGTTGCCAGGGAAGGAACAGTGGTTGATTTAGGAGGGAACAGTTATCTCTTCCTTTCCACATTTAGGTCTTAAAATTAGCATGCAGCAGTAAAAGCAAAGATTAGGATGATATAGATTCTAGTCAAGTCAACATGAAGAATGATGCAACTATGAGAAAAACAAAGTATTAAGAACTGTCCATGTCTTCCTTTCCATTCCAGGAAAAATTCTAGATCCTAGGACAGAAGGACCTGTTCTGACAGGAACCTATCCTGGGTAAAGAGAAGTAGAAAAGGCCTGAGGTGGCCAACTCAATGTACATAAAAAAGGACACCACCTCACACTCACCAGGATAGCTATACTAAAAAATATTGTTAGCAAGGATGCGGTAAGCTGGAACTCTCAGGCATTGCTGGTAAGAACATAAATGGTCACCAGACACCTGATCTTTCAAAACCATTATTAAAGTCTTGCTTCTAAAAAAAAAAAAAAAAAAAAAAAAAGAACATAAATGGTGTAGACACTGTGGAAAACAGTTTGGTAAGTTCCTCAGAAAGTTAAATATAGAATTACCATGTGACCTGGTAATTCCCCTCCTAGAAATAATTCCCCTCCTAGATATATACCCTAGATTAGGGGTCTCCAACCCTCGGGGCCATGGATGTCCACAGGATGGCAGCCTACTAAATACCTGGCTGCACAGCTGGAGGTGAGCTGGGGTCTAATGGAGCTCAGTCTCCTGTCAGATCAGCTGTACCATTTGATTCTCATAGGAATATGAACCCTATTGTGAATTACACATGTGAGGGATCTAGGGTGCACGCTCCTTATGAGAATCTAATGCCTGATGATTGTGCTGCCCCCTCCCCACCTGTGGAAAAATTATCTTCCACAAAACCGGTCTCTGATGCCAAAAAGGTTAGAAACCACTGCCCTAGACAACTGAAAACATATATACACACAAAACCTTGTACACAAATGTTCACAGCAGCATTACTCATAATAGCCAAAAGGCAGACATAACCCAAAGCCCATCAACTGATAAATGAATAAAAAAATGAGATACAAACATTGGCATATTATTTGGCAAAAAGCAACAAAGTACTGACACACACTACAGCACAGATGAATCTTGAAACCGTGATGCTAAGTAAAGGAAGTCAGACATAAAAGGCCACACATTGCATGATTCCATCTATTAATATATGAAATTCCCAGAATAGGCAAATCCATGGGGACAAAAAATAGATTAGTAGTTGCCAGGGGCTGGAGGGAGGAGGAGATGAGGAGAGACTGCTAATGGGTAGCAAGTTTCTTTTTGGGGTGAGGGAAAAATGCTCTGGAATTAGACAGTGGTGATGGTTGCACAGCATAGTGAAGGTACTAAAAAGCACTGAATTATATACTTGAAGGTGGTGCTCACACCTGGAATTCCAGCATTTTGAGAGGTCAAGGTGAGAGGTTTGCTTGAGCCCAGGAGTTCGAAATCAACCTAGGTAACATAGTGAGACCTCATCTCTACAATAATAAAAAAAACTGGCTGGGCATGGTGGTTAGGGTTAGGGTTATAGTCCAGCTACTCGAGAGGCTGAGGCAGAAAGTTGCCTGAGCCCAGAAGGTCTAGGTTTCCATGGGCTGTGATGGTAGTGATTGTGCCACTGCACTCCAGCCTGAGTGACAGAGTGAGACTCTGAATCTCAAAGAACAAAAAGGTGAATTTTGTGTTATTGAAATTATAACTCAAAAAAACCACCACCACCAAAAAAAAAAAAAAAAAAAAAAGGCAAGGGTTTGCTGGAAAGAGACGGCCCTGATTTTACCATCTTTCAGTTCAATCAGGCTGGAGACCTCAGCTCTGCACTTGGACTTGGAGAAGGAGACAGATTGTGAGGCATTTGCAGAGAATCAACTGTAGTTCTGATGGCAAGCTTCCTTAGCTTCCCTCATCTGTCTGAAGAATCAGTCTTCTGTCCACCACAGGATGAGGAGGACTCCTCTGTGGCTCATGAGTTTCTCTGGGGCAGGTCAGCCCTAGTGACGCAAGGTTTCCGTGGGGTGAGCAGTACACATTCTCCTTCTTGCTCTGTGGCTCTAGGGCTCTGAGGCTCTCAAACAGCTGCAGCCGGACATACTGGAGGAGATGGCCAGCTTCTCTCTAGAAAAGCTCCTGGGAGCAGTGCATCTTAATTATAAGCACTTTGAGTATTAAGCAGCAGGAGGGGGTTGTACAGCCTAAAAGTTTTCAGGCCATTTCTGACACCGATAGAAGATGCCAATGCATTCCTTTGTGCCTTGTCATGTAAAGCTGACCTTAATTTGAGGTGGGGATAGGTGAACTCCTGTAGGCTGGAGCTGCTGGAGAGAAGAAAACCCTAAATGTGCAAGTGGGACACAGATTCACTTGCTACTTCCTCAGTCCCAGGAAAGACTTCTGAGTAGCTTCTTCAACAGTCAACCAAAGGGAACTTCTGTTATTATGACTTCAAAAACTTTCTCCAACTATAGTTCTTGGAGAAGAAAAAGTACTGAGATGATACAATCTGTTTCCTAGAAATATTGATTTCTCAAGACCTGGGTACAGCTCTCCACACTTCTGAGGGCACCGCCCAACACACAATAGGTACTCAATAGATATTTCACTAATGGAAGAGTGAATGAATATGTGCTTACTGAGAATTTCCTATGTGCTAGTCGCTTTGATGAATGCTCCATTCATTATCACATTCTACAGATACGGAGGCTGGTTGCAGAGGCTCACTCCTGTAAACTGCAGAGGTGTTTTGAGAGGTCAAGGCGAGAGGATTGCTTGAGCCTAGCCTGGGCAACATAGCAAGACCTCATCTCTACAGAAAAAAAAAAAAAAAAGACAACTCAAAAAAATCAGCCAGACATAGTGGCACATGACCATGGTCCCAGCTACTTGGGAAGCTGAGGTGGAAGGATCGCCTGGGTCCTAGAGGTTTGAGGCTGCAGTGAACCAAGATCATGGCATGGTACTCCAGCCTAGGTGGCAAAGGGAGAGTCCGCTTCTAAACATAAATAAATAAAATAAAGGCACAGAGGTATAGAGTGACTTGCCCAAAGTAATATAGCTTGTTGCTTGCAAATCCAGAAGCCAAATTCTAGTAAGCTCTTTCTTTTTTTTTTTTTGAGTTAGAGTCTCACTTTGTCGCCCAAGCTGGAATGTAGTGACACATTCATGGCCACCCCACTGTCAACCTGCTAGGCTCCAACGATCCTTCCGCCTCAGCCTTCCAAGTAGCTGGAACTACAGACGCATGCTACCACGCCCAGCTAATTTTTTGATTTATTGTAGAGACGAGGTCTCGCCAAGTTTCCCAGGCTGGTCTTGAACCTGCGGACTCAGGTAATACACTTTCCTTGGCCTCCCAAAGTGTTGGGATTACAGGCTGAACCACCAAGCCCGGTCTCTAGAAAGCTCTTAAGTCCTACAGGAAGCATTCTCCGACAAACCAGGGAGAGTCAGGGGCCTGCACTCTGTGTTTTCATAGTGTGTACCCCCATTTTAGGGTATCAAACTATAGGTTTATGCTCACTTTTTGTTCCTTTCACCTCATACTTAGTGAGCTCCTGTATGCAGTGACTATGTGTTGTTCATTGCTGTATCCCTAGAAATACAACAGCCGCAGTGCTTAGTGCATCACCCATGACGAACATACTGAATTAAGGTTTGAGTTTATGGCTTGATGAGGAGTCATACAGACTGAACAGGGAAGGCAGAGTATGAGGATGATTTGATAGGCAAAGGCAAGGAGGGAGACCCCCCCAAGGCCCCTGTCCCCCTGCAAGGTCCCTCATTTTTATGCTTAGATGCAGGTAGAGGCAGTATTGCCTAGAGGGGGTGTAACTAGCCAGGAATCACAAAGCAAATTAGGGGGCACCAGGGTCTGGTGGGGAAACATCTGCCCAGCACATTGTAAGCACCAGATGAAAGGCTTGCATAGAAAAGCAAAGATCACAGCACTATTTCTACAGAAATGAAACATTCCTACATTAATACAAGAAATGGGGTGAGGCTCCCAGAATCGGATATGCTGCAGAAGATACGGGTTCCCGTTGACATTGCTTTAAAAGCAAGTCAGTAGGTAAGTAAGTCACAATACAAGAGAGAGAGAGAGAGAGATGCTTTTGCACATTTGAAACTTCTCCAGACCTGTAACCTCACCCCTGTGCCCTGAGAGACTCAGAGCTGAGAGGTGGCTTGCACAATTAGTAAAGCACAAAGAAAACCATAGAAGGGTTGAGAATCACTTTCTCCTCTCCTTGCACCAAAAATACATTCCTTTGAGCGCTGGGGACTGCTCATCAGAAAGCAGCAGTGCCCCCAGCCTCCCACTCTTATCGCTCCATCTTTCTCCATTTCTGAGCCCTATACTTGCAAGAATTATGAGCCCCATGTGCGTAAAATTAAAAACAAAAGTGATTTCTTCTTAGAGATAATTCTCCTTCCCTCCTTTTCTCCACCCTCCCCTAGCACCCCTCTGCTCCGGGGCCCTCTCTCCAGGCCTGTGCTCATATGTAGCAGTTGGGTGCCTGTATCAGACTTCCAAGAACACCATTTGCTTTCTATATTCTGGGCTTTTGCCACAGGGGATCTACTGTGGCCACAGTCAAGACACACTAATTCTGACATTATTTTTACTGGCAACCGTGTATCTTTAAGGAGGATCCAAGCTCTACTTGTAGAATGGAGGAAAACACACACACACACACACACACACACACACACACACACACACACACACACACACACACTCACACACACACACTCACACACAAGACTGCTTAGCTGAGAAAATAGATTTCCCCACCTGGATCCTGCAGACACCTCCAACTCAACATGTCCAAAACTGCACTCACTGACTCCTCCCCAACATCTCAGGCCACCTCTGTATCCCCTAATTCCATAAACGGACCCTCATCCACCCTACTGCTTCAGCTAAAAACCTCACATTCATTTTCTTGTATATTTCTCTTTCCTTCTTTTTCAAATCTATCACCAATTTTGTTGACTTTCTAGCTGAAATGTTTCTTCTTCTTCTTTTTTTTTTTTTTTTTTGAGTCGGGGTCTCTGTCACCCAAGCTGGAGTGCAGTGGGGTGATCACAGCTCACTGGAGCCTCAACCTCCTGGGCTCAGGGGATCCTTCTGCCTTAGCCTCCCAAGTAGCCAGGACTACAGGTTTATGCCACCACACCGGGCTAATTTTTAAAAAATTTCTTGAAGAGGCAGGGTCCCGCTAAGCACGAATCTACCTATACACACTGGAATCAAATGTTGCTTTGCTTAACTTGTGTTCTCCAAGGCTGTGTTAGTAACCTCTCCCCTGACCCCTTCCCTGTCCAGAAGAGCTATGTTAACAAGAAAACCAACTAGCAACAGAAGTGGGAGGAGATCCATTTATTGCCCCCAAATCCCATCTAATTTCTTCTGATACTTCCTGAATAAAATTCAAGTGAGAAAGGGGAAACTGATGAGACTCAAAGTTCAGACTTGGTCGCAGACAAGAAAGGTCTGAATACTCACTCTCTGTCCACGGGTGGTCTTGGATAGCTTATTTAACCACTCAAAGCCTCAGTTTCCATATCCTTAAGCAGAGAATCATTAGCTTGTCTACACAGAGCCTTAATGTTTAATCAGTGGGATAAGGTATAAAACATTCTGATAACAAAACCAGGCCTGGAGGAAGCATTCAATAAATGCTCACTTTTATTAGTATTCCTTTTTTTTTTTTTTTGAGTTGGGGTCTCACTCTGTCACCCAGGCTGGAGTGCAGTGGTACAATCCCAGTTCACTGCAGCCTCAACCTCCTGGGCTCAGGTGATCCTAACACCTCAACCTCCCAAGTAGCTGAGACTATAGGTGTGTGCCACTACACCTGGCTAATTTTTAAATAATTTTTTATAGAGACGAGGTCTCAGCATGCTGCTCAGGCTGGTCTCCAACTCCTGGACTAAAGCAATCCTCCTGCCTTGGTGTTCCAAAGTGCTGGGATTACTGGTATGAGCCACTGTGCCCCACCTATTATTCTTTATTTCTATTTTTAGTGACCTTCTACTGAGTAGCACTCCTCAGGCTCTAAGACAGTCTCTGCCCTGGTGAAGCTGGGAATCTACTTAAGGTAACAGATCAGGTGTGACAATAATATAAGAAGATTGGTTTCCTTAAACCAGACATGCCAGAATCTAGGCATTACCATCTACATGGTCGTTTGCACAGGAGTTATTTAGTTTGCCTACAGATTTCTTCCAACGTTGCTGCCAAGTACTCAAAATAGTTTGTACTTTCTATCTTTGAGTATAAAAAGCAACATCAGACCCAAGTTTCAGTACAGTAATACACATCAAATGCCACACAGTATTTTTGCCTCATGGAATAATAACCGTATTAACTTGTTATAGATACCACCTATTTCACCTTTGAGGTGGCACAGGATTCTTCTGGAAGGAATCACAGTCTGGAAAAGAGAATCCAGATCCCTTGTCCCATAGGTTCAACTGCTTGGAAAAATTTCCCACTTAGTTAAGATATTATCCTTGAAACATGGAGTGTTAGATTAGCTGAGCTAAGACTAGGCCAGAGCTTGGGGGAGGCCATTGGAAGCTCACAACCAGCACAGTACTGAATGTCTAGTAGATGACAAGAATCCTGGTTGACTGAATAGAAGAATAGTCAGGCAAGTTTTTTTTTTCTTGTTGTTTTGTTTTGTGGAAAAGCCAATAGCCTGTGAGGGGGCCACTGGAACTGCTGTAGCAGGTAGAGCCATTGCCTATGTTAGTCAGGATATCACATGAGCTCTCTGAGGGTGTATGAAAATGTTTGGAGTTGGAAAAAATATATATTGGCCCCAATATACACAAAGATACAGTCAAAATTATACGAAGCAAAACTATAAAAGTTGTTTTAATTTTTCTATAAATTTATTATACCTAATGTGTGATATAAGTGTAGTTTACTATGTTTGATATAGTGGGGGAGAGGACACTTCAAAAGATAAGAGTTCTTGCCCGACCCAGTGGGTCATGCCTATAATCCTAGCACTTTGGGAGGCAGAGGTGAGAGGATTGCTTGAGCTCAGGGGTTCGAGACCAGCTTGAGCAACATGGCGAGACCTCATCTCTACAATAAATGAATACATAAACAAACAAACAAACAAATAAATACAATTAGCCGGTTGTGGCGGCACATGCCTGTAGTTCCAGCTACTTAGAAGGCTGAGGTGGAAAGATCGCCTGAGGTGGCTGTGAGTGTGCCACTGCACTCCAGTCTGGGCAATAGAGTAAGACTCTGACTCAAAAAAAAAAAAAAGAAAGAAAAGAAAAAAAAAGAGCTTTCAGGGTTCTGATAGGTCCTAAGGTGACCAAAGCTGGTAAGCTGGTAACGCTAACCCTAACCCTAACCCTAACCTACATATTTACTAAAATCAAATGTTGCTTTGCTTGACTTTTGTTCTTTTAGGCCGTGTTATTAACCTATGCCCCACTCTCTCCCTCTGCCCAGAAAAGGTATATAAACAAGAAATACCAACCAGCAGATGAAGTGGAGAATTGGAAAGGATCATCTAAAGTGCGGAAAGCAACATCATTTTTCAGAGTCAGGAATGGAGTATTAGAAATTCTCTACTTTCCCTCCACAAAGTCCATTCTGGGGTCCCAGACTCCCTGCAGGATGCTGAGAAGTGTCTAATTGTCTGAAGATCTGTTGTAGTGGTAAGAACAAGTGACATTAAGATACATAAACTGGCATCTGAGGTTGACAAATGACAGGCAACACACTTAAATCTGTTAGATGTAAGCCTAACTTCGGAAATGGGTGGAAAAGAAAGAAAATAAAAGCATTTTGTAGTTCCCAGGGTGGGTTTGTGGTATTGTTTTTATTTGTTGTTGTTGGCAGTATTTTGGCCAAGAAATGCTGCTACAAGCATTTGATCTCTGCCAGGGAGTGCTGGCCTTGAAATACCAGGTTTGGACACTAGTTTTCTCCTGGCTGCTTCCTCTCCTCCCCATTTCTCCTCTAAGCAAAGGAGATGGCTCTAGAAAGAGATAGAAGAAAAGGTGTGTGTGGAGGGGCACATATTTTCTATAGTCAGCAAAGGAGTGGAATAAACACATAAGCAAGCTACATTTGCTGGACCACATTGCCTGATGTCAAGGGCTCTGTCACCCATTTTTCTTACTTACTGCCTGAACCTAATTAAAGCAGAGTCACTTGATAGGAGTGTGGCATTGCATCTCCTTATGTACACATACAGGAAGTCTATGAGCACTTTCTTGAGAGTAGACATTGAGCTTTATCCGTTATCTCATGTTGCTTGTCCAAAACAAAATCACATCTCACTTCCCCTTAAGCCACTGTACCCAATCTATCCTTCCATCCACCCATTCCATCATTATTCTATCTGACCAATTTACCTAGCACAAAGTTGGCCCACGTTTCTTTGCCGTGATTGGGTCTGTGCCCAGAGAATTGTTTCATTCAACAAATTCAGTATCTGTAATGTGCCAAGCACTGAGCTAAGCTATTGGAATGTGGTGATCAGCAAGACCGACACTGTGTCTGCCCTTATGAAATTTATAGTCAAATAAAATGCCAATTAACGTTAGGATTTGCTTAACCACTGCCCTCTTTGAACTGGATACGAGGCAGCCTATAATGGTGCTTTTTTTTTTTCTTTTTTGGCAACCACATAACACTGTTCATGTTGAGCTTGCTGCCAACAGTAACACTTAGATTTCCTTTCTGATGGAGAGGAATACACATGGAAAGAAGAGGACGCCACAGGTATCACAGCCAGATCACATCCCCCCTTTCCAGAAATTTCCACGAGTCTGGCAGACAATAGATATGCATTGAATGAATTTGTTGGTGCTATCTCTTTTATGTTTCATATTTAGATTCAGCATCAATCCAGCACCTTGCTGTCTCATGGACCCTGGCTGGTTATCTGGCATAATGTCTCTCTTACTCGCTTTTGTTTTGTATGAAATGTCACCAGCAAACCAAGATCTGCATCTAAATTGCTGAAAAAGAAAAGATGAAAAACTGAAAGTTGGCTGTACCAGGAAGTTCACGTCAACTTCTAAATTTGTTGTCAGAAGTAATGAAAGTAGATTTTGTGGGTCCTTCAGAACCGGAAAGGAAACGGAAATCAAACATTCAAGGGATCAATTTAGATTCACAAGAAATAGAAAGGAAGGAAAATGAAAGCCAACAGAATTAACTCTAGTTGGGTTCAAAAATAAATTGCCATTTTTTAAATTTCTAGTCTTTTCTTGTCCCCCTCTACAAGATACTGGGAGGCTGTATACAAAAGAGCAAATCAGAACTGTGGGTGCTGAATTTCAATCCTCTATTTAGGTTTCCTCCTGCCCGGGAGTGACTCCAAGGAGGAAATGAATTCTCAGTGGGGGATCCTGTAGGTGATTAGCTTTTACCTTCCAGAGGAGATGTCAATCATGTTAATTGGAATCAATAGACAGCTGTTCGGGGGCCCAGGATAATTAAGCAAGTCATAAAGGGTAGAATGAGAGTTCCCTTTAAAAATTAAAAGGGATCCCACTGTTTGCTAACATTTTAAGCCACTTTGGCTACCTAAGACCTATTCTGATTTAAACTCACTGATCAAAGAGCAGTCAACTTTTGTATGGGAGGAAAGAGAGCTTATGCGCATCCTGTGGGAAAGTGGCAAATCCACCCTTCAGAAGTGAGTTTCCAGTGCATTCCAAAGGGAGTGTAAATCTGTGGGTGTCATATGAGCCAGACTGTTCTACAGTACTGGGGAGACAGAAAGAGGAACACATAGAGAAGAGAGAGAGAGAGACAGAGGAAAGAGAGACACACATGGGGGGGATATAGACAGAGAGAGAGAGGAGGGGAGGGAAGAGCAAGAGATTAGAGAGAGAGAGAGAGACAGAGAGAGAGAAAGAAAGAGCATGCTGTCTCGTGCGCACTTGCCAGCACTCTGGGGCTCTTATCCATTCAAGTTTGCACACCTTGGTAGCTCTTATCCAACCTACAGAATCCATAATGTGTAACCTAGGCTTTCCCAGGGGGCAGCACAGAGAAAACTTCACAGGACCAGAAGGAAAGAAGACATCCCAACCGCAAGTAACAATAACCGGACATCCCCAGCCCCCTTCAAAAAGATGTCCTTCTGCCAGAGAGCTTCTTCACAAAATGCATGTGCATTTTTATGCCCCCTTTAAAACTTGAAAGGGAGCTCATATACCCCCACCCTGCATTTGCTTACAGATGGAGAGGGCGCCTTCACCCACATGGCAACATGAAAAGAAAATGAAATTCTGTCCCAAGGCTTGTGATTTTTTTTCTTCCTTTTCCTGAGTCAATGAATGCCAGATGTGCTCACAAAATGTCTTCATATCTTCAGGACGGCCTGTGAGAATACTATTTATTATTGCTCAGAGGTCACGAGGCCATAACAGATTTATAAGAAGACTGTGGCCACTCTTTGTGTCTTCTAGAGTTAGGAGATATATGTGGCAAGAGTCAGAGAAGGCTCTTCTTTCTACATAATTTACTTCTCCAGGGCCAATTATTTGGGTCAGATTAAGAGCAGAGGTGGTTTCCCCATAGGCAACAGCAAGCTTGTCAAAGCCAGCTAAGCCTTGCAAGACTTCCCAACTGTCAAAAGAACAAGAGGGAGGGAAAATGTCAAAAAGAACAGGGAGTGTGAGCTGCGGTAAGCCAGTCTGTCAACAATCTGCAACATGTGGTAGGTCACATCCTCTTTGGCCTTGTCCCTGACAATATCTCAGCCCCAATACACCATCATTCTGGTGGGGCCTTCCAAGGTCGAACTGGGTTCTGAGTGGAAGAAAGCAAGGTAGATTTCATTCCACGCCACTCAAGCTTCCTCTCAGACCACTGCTGAAATGCTGCATCATCACCTCCATCCGGTGCCTTCAGACTCAATCTGCCTTTTCCTGGGGAGGACCCAGCCCCCCTCTCCCACTGCCCACTCTGTTTCAAAGGATAGGCGGATGTTGCAGAGAACCACCGCCTCCAGGTAAACATGCTGAAAGACCCCGATGCCCACGGGAAAGTGGACTCTGTTTGGTCTGGACATCAAAGAGTTTCACCAATAGGCACCGGATGGACTGTGTCAGAACAAGACCCGGATTATGAGGGCCAAGGAAGAGGGTGTTATACCTGTAGAGTCTGCTGTTTCCTGTGCATGTTAATGTTCTTCCGAAATAAACTCTGCAGCTAGAATTGGCCTTCCTTTCAAACCAAACAAGACAGTATTTATTTCATCCTGGCTCCAGAATGAATGAAGGGCCAATAGATTGGGCTGGGAAAACAGACTTCCTTCCTTTTCCTCCACAAGGAAAACTCCGGTGTGTCTGTGGCTCCAGCTTTCAAGTGATCAACTGAACTCAGTAACTTGATTTTCGTTTCCGCTTCTGGTCTGAATTTTGAGGAAGCTAATGTTCCCTCTTGCTTTACTCAGGCAGTTGCCTTCTTTGCAACTTCTTCCTGGCTAGGGGAGTTCTTTAAGCTACTAAGATTTCTTTGGATAATGTGCTAAGTGTTTGTAGAAAAGAAACAGGGATCTTGGGTTCTACACCTTATAAGATATAGTGTATATTTTAATGAATGGTTTTACCCTCCACCTGGCTACACAAACTAAAACCATGGGAATCTTTCAGGCTTGCCCTCTCTCCTTTGAACTTTCACATCCGCTTAGCTTCCAAGACTTATTGAATTCGTCTCTATTCAACTCCAGAATTTTCCTCCTCCTTTCCACTCACTTTCTGTTATAGGTTGGATTATGTCCCCTCATAAGATATGTTGAAGCCCAAGCCCCTGGTATCTGTGAATATGACCTTATTGTAAAACAGGATCTCGGCAGATGTAATTGAATTGAGGTCATTAGCGTGGGTGCGTGGATCTTGGTATAACATGACTGGCGTCCTAATAAGAGGAGGAAAATGTCATATGATGAGAGAGACACACAAGGAGAAGATGGCCATGTGAAGATGGAGACAGAGACTGGAGTAAGGCTGCCACAAAGCAAAGGAATGCCTGGGACAACTAGGAGCTGAAAGAGGCGAGGACGGAACCATCCCTGGAGGTTTTGGAGGAGCATGGCCCTGTCCACACCTGGATTTTGGACTTCTGTCCTCCCAAACAGATATGTGAAAGTATACATAACTGTTGTTTTAAAATACCCAGTTGGTGGTCATTTGTTGCAGCAGCCCTAGGAATCTAATATACTCCCCCGGTCCAGGCCCAGGGTGTCTCTTTCTCAAGGTCAAAATTATTTCTGAATGGTTTCTGTCCCCTTTGTTTTCTCCTCTGATACATCCTCTCCATCATGGTCAAAGTGATCTTCCTAAAGCATAAGCCTAAAGTCACTTCCCTTCTTAAAAGTTTACAGTTGTTTCAAGATAAAGTCCCAGCTTCTCTGTGGTATAAAGGCCTCCCCTATTCTAGCCCTGTCTGCCTCTCTGGTTCTTGTTTCTCTTTTTTTTTTTTTTTTTGAGTTGGAGTCTCACTCTATCGCCCAGACTGGAGTGCAGTGGCTGCTTCCGGCCACTGCAGCCTCTCCTGCTGGGCTCTGGCGATCCTTTTGCCTCAGCCTTCCGAGTAGCCAGAATTACAGGCATGCGCTACCACGCCCGGCTGGTTTTTTTTTATTTATTGTAGAGATGAGGTCTTGCTGCCCAGGCGGGTCTCGAACCCGTGGGCTCAGGCAATTCACTCACCAAAGCCTCCCAAAGGCACGGGATTACAGGCTGAGCCACCGAGCCCGGCTCTTGCTTCTCTTTCATGGGACTCCTCTACTCCAGTCATATGAAGTGAAGTCTACCAGGCTCTTTTGAGTTCCTAATATTTGCTTTTCCCTTGCTTAAAATACTTTAGTCCTGTAAAGATCCTAGAAGAAAGTCCAGGAAACACTCTTCTGAACATTGGCCTAGGTCAAGAATTTATAGTGAAGACCTCAAAAGCATATGTAACAAAAACAAAAATAGGCTGGGTATGGTGGCTCACACTTTTAATCCCAGCACTATGGGAGATTGAGGTGGGAGAATCCCTTGAGCCCAGGAGTTCGAGACTAGTCTGGGCAACATAGTGAGACCTTGTCTCTATTTAAAAAATATAAAAATTAGCCAGGCATGATGGTGTATGCCTGTAGTCCCAGCTACTCGGGGGGTTGAGAAGGGAGGATCATGTAAGCCCAGGAGGTTGAGGCTATAGTGAGCTAGGATTACTGCATTCCAGTCTGGGCAACAGAATGAGACCCTATCTCAAAAGCAAACAAATAAACAAAAACACCAAAAATAGACAACTGGGACTTAATTAAACTAAAAACCTTTTGTACAGCCAAAGAAATAATCAAGAGTGAACAGAAAATCTAAAGAAAGATAGAAAATATTTGGAAATTATGTCTTCAACGTACTACTATCATCTAGAATCTACAACAAACTGAACACAGAAAAACTAACAATCCTATTAAAAATGGGCAAAGGACAGAACAGATACTCCTCAAAAGAAGACATACAATGGTCTACAAACATATGAAAAAATGCTCAACATCACTAACCATCAGAGAAATGTAAACCGAAGCCATAAGGAGATAACATCTTACATCAGTCAGAATGGCTATCATTAAAAAGTCAAAGAACAACAGATGTTGACTTAGAAGCAGAGAAGAGAGAACACTCATACACAGCTGGTGGGAATGTAAAGTACTTTAACCTCTATGGAAAACTTTATGAAGATTTCCCAAAGAACTAAAAACAGAACTACCATTCAACAATCCAGCAATTTCACTACTGGGCAGCTACCCAAAGGAAAAGATACCTGCACTTGTATGCTTATCATGGCACTATGAACAATAACGTAGTCAGGAAACCAACCTAAGTGCCCAATCAACAGATGACCAGATAAGGAATGTGATACACACACACACACACACACACACACACACACACACACACACACACACCATGGAATACTACATAGCCATAAAAAAGAATAAAATCGTGTCCCTCACAGCAACATGGATGAAGCTGGAGGCCATTCCCCTAAGTGAACTAACTCAGAAACAGAAAACCAAATACTGCGTGTTCTCTCTTACATGTGGGAGTTAAACAATGGGTACTCATGAATGTAAAGATGGAAATAAAAGACACTGGGGACACCAATCAGGGAGGCAGAGGGGGAGCAAGGGTTTAAAAACTACCTATCGACCATTGTTTTGTTAAGCATTGACCAGGTTGTGTGCTCTTTGAGCTATGGCCACTCTGTTTTCTTAGCTTTGACCCCCTCCCCTATCTTGGGGAGGTGACGCTCCCCCCTCACTCTCTAATTTATTTTCTAAATAAACTATATTTTCCAATGTAAAAAAAATAAAAACTACCTATCGAGTACAGTGTTCACTGTTTGGAGAATGAGGACACCAGAAGCCCTAATCCCCACTAGTATGCAATATGTACACGTAACAAACATATACTCATGCCACTGATCCAAAATTTAAAAATTTTTTTAAAATAATACTTCAGTTCCTTGTTAGCCTGACTTCTATACATCCCCCAAGATACAGCTCAAAATTTATCCCTTTTGAAGGCCCTCCTGGAAACCCCTCGCCAAGGGTCCTATTTTCTGAGTACATGGTGCACATCTTTGTGGTATTTCTTCCCATGTTAATGGGTATTGTGGAATTTTCCAGAGTTTGAATTCTTGGAGGTCAGAGGCTGCTCTGTGGCCTCCATGCCTAGCATATGGACTAGAAAATAGTAGGAAATTACTGAATGCTTGTTGAACAAGTGAATTTATAAGAATGACTGGATTGCTGGTAATGATACTCAGTGATCTATCACAGAAACAAAGAACTAAGTACCACATGTTCTCACTCAAAAGTGGACCCTGAATATTTATCATAATACTATAAGAAAGGGGTTGGCAGTAGCAGGATACTGCCGAGGGGTGGGGAGGACACACAACATCAATAAGAGTACCTGATCTCAAACTAGGCGAAGTGAGGACCAAAGGGAGACCCAAACTTTACCTGCACAGTGACCACTTGTATACCTAATCCTGAATTGTACCCCACCTCTTTCAAATTAAAAAAAAACAAACAAAAGCTCTAATATGGTTGTTGTTCAACTGGTAAAGGAGACAAATCAGAAGGAAAACAGGAATCAACCCAGTCAATTAACAAGGTTCATGAGGATGCCAGACACAAGACAAGTGGCCCTCTGGGTACTGTTGACACGCTGTGGATAAGACGAAGTCCCTGCTTTCTGGAACCTTTCATTGTAGATGAGGGAGATGGAGAGTAATCAAGCAAGTAAGTAAATTTCAGGTAGAGACATGCACTAAAAGAAATAAAACAGTAATGCAACAGAGAGGGACTGATTAGGAAAGGCCTCTTTGGGGACATGTGAGATTATGTGACACACCTGAATAATGTACAAAGTGAAAAGAAGGACGCTCAGGCAGAGGTTGAGCAAAAGGCTCAGAGGTAGCAATATCTTGACCGGTTCAAGTAAGAGCAAAAAGTCCAGAAGACTCTACAGTTTAGGGAGAGAGTTAGGGAAAGGCATAAAAGAAGTCAGAGATGTAGGTAGTGGTCAAGAGATGAAGAGATTCACTGGCCATGGCACAAAACTCAAACCCTATCCTAGACACAATGGAAAATCAGCGGAGACAGGCTTGAGCAGAGAGGCAGGTCATGATCTGACTCTGGTTCTCAACAAACCACATTGCCCCTTGTCCTTGGATCTAAATCATAGAGGAGCAGAGTAGAGTCTGGGGAGTTGGTCAGGTAGCTTTCATTGAAGATCAGTTAGAAGATAAATGGGCTTGGAAGAGGCAACACGGTAGGGATATTCAAGCTTTTCTTCTCTGGTAGGAAGCATTATGCAGAAAGGGGCCTAAGAAGGTTTGGAGTTTTTGTTATAAGCAGGTGGGGCCCTCACTTTCTCAAAGCTCAGTGGATAAGGAAGGATGTCTACTTGATCCAGCAGCCTTGTGGATTCTTGGCTGGGCAGGTTTCCCAGCAAGGAAAAGGGTAGAGTCCAAAGGATTCCTCAATTATTATGCTAGTTTTTGTTCCCTTTGCACTCCATTAAATATACGAGTTTACGCATATATATATCCAAACCACCTTTGGAGAGGCTCGGCCATAATTGATTTGTCTTTTCAACATGCGTTGTTAAGTTGAGTGATTTTGACATCACATTGCCATCAATAGAGAGGTTTGACTTACAAATTATTTAGTGCTTATAATGGATCGTTGGCCACCTCCCAGACATTCATAGCTGGCAATCTCCTTTAAAAAATAAAAAAGATTAAATGAAGCTCATAGTGACTTCAGCGTTGACTGCTGGCTTCCAGGACTCGTGCCTATTTAAGTCAGAATTCCTACTGTTTCTGCAGCTGTGGATTTCATGGTTTCTACTTTATAATCACTTTAAAAAACAAAGGAGCAGATTGGCGGAGCTGGTGGTGCCTTGCGGTTGACTTCACAGTCCCATGGAGGAAAAGGGCGCCCCAGCAGGGGAGAAGCCCAGGGCTGCAGAAGGAATGCTCAACCTGGAGTTGCAATACTCATGTGTTCTTCATGATTGTGCCCCCCGCAAAAGCTGTGTGACCTTGGCAGGTCTCTTAACCTCTCTGAGCCTCATTTTTCTTAGCCATCAAGTAAGAAAATGCTACCAGCTTCACCTATCCTTCACAAAAGTATGTATGTTGTAAATGAAATGATGTCATTTTTTTTTTTTTTTGAGTTGGAGTCTCACTCTGTCGCCCAGACTGGAGTGCAGTGGCCGCTCCCGGCCACCTCAGCCTCGACCTGCTAGGCTCCGGCGATCCTTCCACCTCAGCCTTCTAAGTAGCTGGAATTACAGGCACGCGCTACCACGCCCAGCTAATTTTTTGATTTATTGTAGAGATGAGGTCTCACCAAGTTGCCCAGGCGGGTCTCGAACCCGCGGGCTCAGGCAATCCACTCACCTCAGCCTCCCAAGGCGCGGGATTACAGGCTGAGCCACCGAGCCCGGCTGATGTCAATATTTTAAAAAGATTTCCTGAGATCCTTCCCTTTTTCTGATGATCAAGACCTTCTCTCTATGTCTTGTCTGCCACTGAGGCCACACTGAAGTTTGATATTCCAAGAAAGAAAAGGGCAGCTACCACATGTCACCTAGGGAGGGTGAGAAGGAGGATATGACTGAGTGGTGAGTTCCCTTCAGCCAGAAAGAGAAACACATGCTCTTTGGGGAGAGAGGAGAGAAATTCAGAGGGGATGAGACTCGGGGGAGAGGAGAAAATGCCCATTTCCCCCATAACCCTGAGTGAGATCTGGAAGGACATGTCAAGGAGAAGCGCCCCACACGGAGTGGTAAGAGGCTGTGTGGAGTGGGGCCTCCCCCTTCCCTCTTCTGGCAGAAGCCCCCCTGGCCAAGCGCCCTGGGCATCAGCATGGGGCAGCCAGGGAAAATGAGAAATGGTGGCATGGTGGGCTTAGGCAGAGAGAATCCAGAAATAGAGCCCTAAGAGTGCAAAAGCAGAGTCTGATGTGCCCATAAGCTCCCAGAGGGGGGTGTGGAAGGTCTGGAGGGGCCACAGGAGGCCATCCTGTGACAGCTGAGAGGACCGGTTAATGGAAGCAGATGAAAGGATAAACCAGGGGCTTGGAGGAAACATGTTCCAGACACAGAGGACCTGCAGAATGTCAGTGAAGTATAGGGGCAGAAGGTGAAGTGGGGTCATCACGACTCCATGTCCTCTCAGTCATGGATGCCCCGTCATGAGAAGGCTGGGGCCAACATGTAGCATAAGGCTCCCAACTCCACGCCACCATGCAGGGCTACATAAGTTCCCCTCCATGCCCTCTTGGTTAGGAAAATGAGGAGTGACCCAGAAATACTCAGCATTCATCCCAAAGAAAATATCGAACCCCAAAGAGACTACTTAAGCAAAATGAGACAGCTTTCCTTTTAATTGGGAAGGTTTAGGGTTTCCCCCATTCATTGCATCAGGATAGAGTGTTAAGATCAAGATGAAATCGGCTGTAGAAAATCTTGGTTGCTTGCACCAGCATGTAGAGAAATAATAAATGACCAACCTCACTCCATAAGGTATAAGGCATGGGCAGGGCTCAGGGGCTCAGCCTGTAATCCCAGCACTTTGGGAGGCCAAGGCGAGAGGATTGCCTGAGCCTGGGGGTTTGAGACCAGCCTGGGTAACTTGGTGGCACTTCATCTCTACAATAACTCAAAAAACAAGCCAGGCATGATAGCGTGTGCCTGTAATTCCAGCCACTTGGAAGGCTGAGGTGGACGGATAGCCTGAGCCCAGCAAGTAGATGCTGGGGTGGCTGTGAACATGCCACTGCACTCCAGCCTGGGCGACGGAGTGAGACTCCAATTCAAAAAATAAAAATAAAAAAAATAAAAAGGTATAAAGCATGAATTTCCTAGTGTCAAGTGAGACAAGTGCAACCACATGCTGCCATGTTCTTGTGTGAAAAGTCTTCTTCTTATGTGACTTCTCAAACACTCAGTCTATCAGTAGAGCTGCTCATCAGATGGCCTCTCCCTGAGCCTTGGGACATCCACTGTGTTAATGTGCTGAGATAAATGTGCATATGCTGATGTACTCTCAGTCTTTCTCCCCACTGGCATTCCAACACAGATCCTTTGCCTACCTGCTTCCTCTGTGCTGCTTAGGGTTCTGGAGAGAGGCACAGGCCAGGAGAAGTGGGGAAGCTGAGCCCAGTCTCCACTGGAAAGGCAGAGTTACAAAGAAACTAGATCTGAAAGCTAAGAATACAGGAGGAAGCACAATGCGTTTGGAGGAATATTTGGGAAAAGCTGGGGAGCAGGTGCCTGACATGAGGTATGGAGAGAATTCGGATAAAGTCTGTTGGGTGTTATGAATAAAATCATTCTACTCTATGTTTTGAGAAGCTGTTTTAAAGATTGAGATTGTACCTGAGCATGGTGGCTCACACCTGTAATCTCAACACTCTGGGAGGCTGAGGTGGGAGGATTGCTTGAGTTCAGGAGTTTGTGATTCATTTGAGTAACATAGTAAGACCTCGTCTCTACAGAAACATTAAAAATTAGCCTGGCTTGGTGGTGTGTACCTGTATTCCCAGCTACTCTAGAGACTGAGGCAGAAGGATCTCTTGAATCCAAGAGTTTAAGGCTGTGGTGAGCAGTCATTGTGCTGTAGCACTCCCACCTAAGCCGACAAAAAATAAATAAATAAAGATTGAGATCATGCCACTATGTTCCCAGCATTCCTTGTGGCTGCTGGGTCATGGTTCTGTGCGAAAGCTTTGTGGGGCTGGGACAGGCTATGGCGCAGTGTGGCTTTCTATAGATTGCATTCATTTCTAATTCTATTTCCTGTCCTGCATGTACCATACCTCGGGGAGTATTTCCTCTGCTAGCTCTCTCCTCTTTGGTGAGATCCAGACAGTAGGTTAAGACCAGAAGAAAAGTAAGATGCCCTGGGCTTGGAAAACGACTTTCTACAGATACAGAGAGTAGCAAAGAAGAGCTGCCAGAACATTCCAGGCCATGAAGCCACTGTCCAGGGTACCTTTGCACAGACCAAACATTGTGAGGATGTTGTAGTGTCCACAGCAAGAGACCCGAGACTGCAGAGAAACCCCAAATAAGAGGGTTTGGCTTTAAAGCATGAGCTTCAAGAACTCTTGCTTCCATCCTTGAGCTGGTGGGGAAGGAGCTGATCACAAGCTCATGGCATCCTTTGACTTCCTGGTAAGGAATCACTGTCAGAATCCTACTCATAAACAGAAACCTGTAATTTCTTCAGTTCCAGAAGACACAAAGATTCTATGGAGGCTACCCTGCAAGAAAGGCACCTTCCTCTCCTCCTAGGGGCAAAGTTGAGCAGCTCACCCTTCAGATATCAAGACTAGGATAACAACAATAGCCATGTTCTTTAAACGTGTCATATACTCAGTTCTACTGCAAGCCCACCGGGTGGGATTAGCGTCCCCACTTAATCCACATGTCAACTGAGTTACTGCCAGGAAGTAGAAAAACAGGGATTTGTGCTGTCTGTCCCAAAGCTCTTGCTCTTATCCGTGACTATATTGCAGAAGTCTCTAATGGGTTTCCTTCAGCCCACAGACATAATTAGTATGCCCTGCACAACTTTAAAAACAATTTTTAGGCTGGGCGTGGTGGCTCAAGCCTGTAATCCCAGCACTTTGGGAGGCCGAGGTGAGGGGATTGCCTGAGCCCACTGGTCCGAGAACAGCCTGGGCAACTTGGTGAGACTTCCTCTCTATAACACATCAAGAAATTAGCAGGGTGTGGTAGCGCATGCCTATACTTCTGTCTACTTGGAAGGCTGAGGCAGAAGGATCTCCTGAGCCTAGCAGGTCGACGCTGGGGTGGCCATGAGAGTGCCACTGCATTCCAGCCTGGGGGACGGAGTGTGATTCCAACTAAAAAAAAAACAACAAACTTTAAAAAATTAGTTGCCAACATTTTAAAGATATGAGATTTCATCTCTAAAATTCCACATTTCTGGCTTAACTAAAAACAAAATGAAAAGACCTGAGTATCCCAGATCCACATTACCATGGGACCCAATAGGTTGAAGAGAAGGAAAGCTGCCCCTTTGATAGAGGACAGACTCATCGTTGGGCTGGTGCTATGGTCTGAATGTTTGTGTCCCCCCAAAATCCATATATTGAAATCCTAATGCCCCAGGTAACAGCATTAGGAAGTGGGACATTTGGGAGATAGCTCATGAGGGTGGAGGCCTCACGAATGGGATTAGTGCCCTTAGAGATTCCAGAGAGCTTGCTTGCCCTCCTTCCACAGTGGGAGGATGCAGCAAGTCTGCCATCTACCATCCAGAAAAGTGGCCCGCAGTCAGAACCTGACCATGCTGGCACCCTGATCTTGAACTTCCAGCTTCCACAACTGTGAGAAATAAATTTCTGTTGTTTATAAAACCCCAATCTATAGCAGCCTGAATGGAATAAGGCAGCTGGCTTCAGTAACTCAGGTAACCTGCCCAACCCCATAGGAATGTGAGTTCTCTAGTCTTGTGTGTTGCATGATGTCACTACTTCCCTGGGGATAAACTACAACTATGATGTGGGTGTCACTTATCAGGACTCCGTCTGCCTCCTCTACTTTATGGCATCAAGAGATTCCAGCCTGAAGCTGACCAGGAGCAGAGCCATGGACAACTGGATGACAGTAGTGCTCATCAGGCTGTGTGAGGCAGTGACCGCACCTGGTCTGAGTCTACTTAGAGCTAGGATTAGAAAGATGATGGCTGTCTGAATGCCACTGGGAGAATTATAGCCTCTGCAACTGCCTGCTTAGGTTAGTGGGAACTTCAGTGGTGCCCACAGGGGTTGTGGATCAGAGATACCAGGACTCAAGTTCCATGCAGTCACTTCCTAAACTGTGTGTCCAAACTTATGCCCCAATTTCCAAAGTGGGGATACTGACAGCATCTACCTCTCTGGGATGCTGTGGGGTACTTAATGAGGTAGTCGCTAGTATGGTTCGAGAATAAACACTCATTAAATAGAAGCAACTCTTATCATCCCCCATGAAAGTTTCCTTCCTGACTGACTTAGAGGGATTCAGCTTAGCCCAGAGTGAGGAATGACCCTTTACAGTGATGTCACTATGGTATCTTTCTGCAGTTTGGTCCATGGGGGCAGGGAAAGCAAAGCTCTGACTGATGCCTCCCATGTACTAGAAGACACTGTGCATGTGGCTGAATGTTGACTGGGGATGTGCCATGGACTAGAACCCAGGTCTGCTCACCCCTCAGGTCTGTATCTGTTCTGCATAATCTCCTCTCAATTACCCAAAACTATCAATGCCATTCTTCCTACAGAGGCCCAACTGTGGCCGCCTGGCTCCCTACCATCCATCCCACAGTTCTGACTGCAGAGATCTCCTCTAAACCACACAAGGTGAGGGCTGGTGGAGAGACACTCTTGAGCAACATCTGGTCCCCAGTTCTGTCCCTGCTTGACCTTACTACAAGAGCTCCAACTGAGTCCCAACCAGGACACCAGGAAGTCCCAGGGTGGCTTTGTTTCTGTCACATAAGCCATGCATGATGCAGCACAGGGATCCATGAAGAGTGTTTGGATTAGGAGGACTTGGAAGTAAGTATCAATGGGATGCTTCCAGTCCTTCCTGGGAAATGCTGGATTATCATTCATCTAAGGTCATGACCTATGCCCTGAGAAACAGCCCCCCTTCCCTCCAGCTGGAGATGAGGATCATATGATAGAATCATTCCCCACCCCCACCCTCTGGGGCCAGAAGTCCAGGGAGATAGTCTATCTCTCTGCTTTGGGGACAGTTAGACTCTATGTCACTCTAGAAAGGACTCCAAGCAGTTAATTTGACAGACATTTGCCAGTCATCCTTCCAGGCGGAATCTTTATGGATATATGATAAACCCACCCAATTTGCTCAGTGCTCACTAAGGCTTTGAAAGCCATATGAACCCTCACAAGAGTCTATACGGACGTCTAGGAGTAGCACTGGTAACTACATAATCCTTCTCTTTACCTTCATAGTGTAGACAAGGACCTACCATCTTTGAGTTCCCACTGTGGCTCTAAAGGATCTAAACTCTGCCTCGCCTCCCTCTCTGATTTTACCTGCCCCACTCCCCAGCCCCCACTGTGCTTCAGCCATACTGGCCGTTCTGTCCCTTGAACTTGCAAGTCTGTCTTTGTCTTTTTGCCCCTGCTATCAGACACTAGTATATCATCTGTTGCATTTCCCTCTTATTTTACACTTTCTTGAAATTGTTTTGTTAACTCGTGTGTTTGATTTGTATGGTCTCTCTCTCTCTCTCTCTCTCTCTCTCTCTCTCTCTCTCTCAAGATAACGTAAATTCCTTAAGAGCAGAGATTCTGTCTGTGAGGTTTCTTTACCCGTGAGTCACCTGGCACAGAGCTGGGCCCAATAAATTGTTGTCACCATGACTTCCCCATTCATGATCCTTCCCCGCCCTTCCCACATGGAGGAGTCTTCAATGTGAAAGGAAAAAGACCTCAAACCACTCATGAAAAGAATGTCCAGGAAGGTGAACACCACCAGCAAGAGGCTGTACCTGCGTGTACTTGAGTGTACAGACCTGTTCAAAATCAAGGCTTTTCTAAGATGTTTCTTACATTTTGGAATGGAAATCTCACTTGTTTGAACTGCTTTAAAAATGTACCTGTCAGGAGTTTGAGGCTGCAGTGAGCGTGGTCATGCTACAGCACTCCATCCTGGGCAACAGAGTAACAGTGAGCCGCGGTTGTGCTATAGTACTTCAGCCTGGGTGGCAAAGTGAGACCCCGACTCAAAAAAAAAAATGTACCTGTTGGTGTATTTGGTACATTTGGTGGTCTGCCAAGCTTAACTCTGCAGCTTGGACAAATTAGCACATTGTTGGCTGCAAATGCCCAGAGGAGGAAAGTTTATAATCCTAAATGCCAACCAAGCCCCTGCACCAGCCAGGTACACAGCACCACAACTTGCCATAATGCCAGATGCGGGACCTGAGCCCCTGACTATCCCACAATATGTAAGTATTTTCAGGCACATGTCAAGGCAGTCTAATTGCTTGCCTTGACACCATGAGTTATGACCTTTCATTCCTCATCTGGCATTATGTATTTGCCGTTCATACAATCCAGGCCAGTTCTGCGTTCCTGGCCCAGTTATCTGGTTTAGTCACTTCTTACAGACTTGCTCCTTTCTACCCATTCAATCCAGCCCTGGGAGGAGGGCACTGCAGATTTCTTTCCTACCAGGAGCAGATGATCTCCTTCAATGTTTCTTCACTTAAATGTCTCTACTTCTTCAATCCCCTGCTCCCCATGTTCTCTTGACTCTTATGTGGCCCATGGAGAGGGTAGGGACACATTTCCTGGAATGGAGGCTCCCAAGCACACCCAGATTGGCTCCTTAGATGCTCTCCTCTGGTCTTTACACCCTGTTGGGGACTACTTGCTCCACAATCTATTCCACCTGTGGCCACAGTTGACTTCCTCCTGTGCATGAGAAACAGGGAGATCCTAGTGAAAGTTTTATGTGTGTGATGCGGATACCATAAATCAGGACCCTGGCAGTATTTAAATCTGCGAAATGCAAAGGGAATTTAAATAACAAGTCAGCCACACAGGCAGGTGGCCCCTGAAGCTCCGGAATGTTCATCTTACGCTAACAGCTTGCACATTTATATTATGGTACTAGAAGCACTGAGCAGAAGGAGTGGAAGGTGTTAACAACCACTGCAAAATATTTCTTTAAGGATACATTTCCTCCATTTCCTCTCAACATAAATTCTGACAACACAAATGCAGTATTTGTCCATGAAATCATGTATCTGGGAGGACTGCTTTTAATTTATAGAATGATTTGAAAAAGCAGTCCTTTAATCTATACCGGGAGTAGTTGGTTAATATGATGTAATTAGCAGGGTAAATTATTTTCATAAGGGAAGGGTTTAGGGCATGAAACCAGCCCATTACAAATGAACACCTTTCCATTCTGCTTGGTGCCAGAAAAATTGGATTATATTACTGCCCTTTAAATGGATAAACAAATGCGCTTCCTTGGATTATCAAACTCTGGAACTCACCTCTGACTTCCTGAAGGGACCCTAGCTCAAGTGGGAAGGGGAGACGGGGGACAGAACAAACAAGCTTTGCTTGCTTGAATATTTCTTGGCTCTGAGCCTCCGTCTCCTGATTCTTTGGGTGGCTGAAATGGAAACCTGTCTTCTCCGATTTAGTCCAATAAAAGCAATGGCAGTCACATTGGTGAATGCCCACTATGTGTGAGGCCCTATAATATGCAAGTAGTTTTAGATATATCATTTTATTTGCCATTCACCAGACCCAACATGAGTGTTGTCTTCGTTTTTTTTTTTTTTTTTTTTTGAGTTGGAGTCTCACTCTGTCACCCAGATTGGAGTGCAGTGGCCGCATTGGGCCAACGCAGCCTCGACCTGCTGGGCTCCGGCAATCCTTCCACCTCAGCCTTCCAAGTAGCCGGAATTACAGGCATGCGCTACCACACCCGGCTGATTTTTTGATTTATTGTAGAGATGAGGTCTCGCTGCCCAGGCGGGTCTCGAACCCGCGGGCTCAGGCAATCCACTCACTTCAGCCTCCCAAAGGCGCGGGATTACAGGCTGAGCCACCAAGCCTGGCTGTCTTCTTTTTTAAAGAGATGGAAACTGGCCGGGCATGGTGGCTCAGCCTGTAATACCAGCACTTTGGGAGGCCGAGGCAAGAGGATTGCCTGAGCCGGGGGTTTGAGACCAGCCTGGGCAACTTGTGAGACCTCATTTCTACAATAAATCACAAAAACTAGCCGGGTGTAGTGGTGTGCTACTTGTCTGTAGTTCCAGCTACTTGGAAGGCTGAGGCAGAAGAATCTCCTGAGCTCAGAAGGTCGAGGCTGCCTTGGCCATGAGCGTGCTACTGCACTCCAGCCCGGGCGACAAGAGTGAGACTCCAACTCAAAAAAAAAAGAGAGATGGAAACTGAGGCCAGGGATGTAAAATGACTTATTTCAAGTTACATAGCCAGAAAGTAACTGAGCCAAAATCTTTCATCTGAACCCCTTTCATCTGCCAAATTTAACATAGTTTTCATGCAATGGCAGGCAGTATGCTTAGTGTTACCACCTCCCATGCAGAAACCTCCTTATAACTGCAGCTACAAGAGAGGTCAAGCCAGCCCTTCTCTACACACGTTCTGTCCCGTGAAGTTGGATTTCCTTCAATACTGATTCACTCTAGGAACACTGTATTCTAGGGATTTGCTATGGATGACTCTTCTGGAATATTTCATAAAAATTCCCAGAATGGCATAGCTGTAAGAAACCCAAAGAGATTTTCTAGTCCAACTTCCTCATTTTAATGAGAAATACAAGCTTCAGAAGGCTTCCTCCTGGCAGTTTTGAAACTAGAACCTAGCCTAATTGCTTGCCTTAACTCTATGAGTTTTGACCTTTCATTCCTACTATTTAATTTTATCCTCAAAATTTTTCCTTTGAGCAGGGTGTGGAAATTATTACTGTGGTTCTTAAAGAAACAAAAGTATGGAAGAACAACTTTCCTTCTTTCTTTTTTTTTTGGAGTAGGAGTCTCACTCTGTCACCAAAGTTGGAGTGCAGTGGCATGCTCACAGCTACCACAGCCTTGACCTGCTGGGCTCAGGCCATCCTTTCGCCTCAACCTTCTAAGTAGCTGGAACTACAGGCACGCACCACCATGCCTGGCTAATTTTTTGATTTATTGTAGAGATGAGGTCTTGCCAAGTTGCTCAGGCTGGTCTCAAATCCATGGGCTCAAGCAATCCTCTCAACTCAGTTGGAGAAACAACTTTTACATGGTTAAACAGTTGTATGTAACACTGGTGGAAGGGTTTAAAGCTAGACCTGTAGATACCACCTAAAGTGCTCAAAGAGGATTCTCTAGAGAGCCTTGGATGTACATAAGAAATAAGACTAATGCCTCTCTCAAATTTGCTTCAAACGCAGTCACTTTCCTGCTCTCCAACTACCCAATGAACGTTCAGCATCCACCTTGATAGTAGCTGCTGCCTAGTGGTTCACACAGGGCTCTAGGATCAAAGACAGAAGAAATACTCTCCACTCAATGACAAATGGATAATATGGAAGCCATCATACAGAGCAGGGCCCAAGGTTCATGTCAGGGTCTTCATAAATCCATGCCCCTCCACTTGGGTGGCCCTTCTGAAAGCATTTGTAGAACTGAGTCCATGTCCTGGAGTCCCCAGAAGTTCTATGCCTTTGCCACTTGGGAATGAACAGGAGGAGCCTTGGGAATGAACGGGAGGCCATCAAAATGATCCTTTTTTTAACTTGACCTTTATCTTGATCTTTAACTTAATCAAACCAGATACCCCAGTCATTGCTGGGGAATGTGGTCATTGCTGGAGGATGTGGAGGCCATGTCGCCCTCCCCAAGGCATCCTCAGGTCCTGGGAGCACTTTTATTCTCATGTCACTATACGCCAGGATGGGGTGAAATCTCTGTGAATCTCCCAAGATGGCCTAGTACATAGGAGCTAGAAGGCTTCTAACATAGCATGCATCTCTTCCCACTGTTCCTTCACCTAAGGGAGAAGGAGACCCCAATGGTTTCATCAAGGCTTCTCAAAAGTTATTATTATTATTATTTTGAGTAGACTGGAGTGTAGTAAGCACAATCACGGCTCACCGCAGCCTCAACCTCCCGGGCTCAGGCAATGCTCTTGCCTTAGTTACCCAGACTGGAATGTAGTAGCACAATCACGGCTCACTGCAGCCTCAACCTCCCAGGCTCAGGCAATGCTCCTGCCTTAGTCTCCTGAGTAGCTGGGACTGTAGGCATGTGAAACCACGCCTGACTAATTCTTTTATTTTTATTTTCATTTTTGTAGAGAAAAGGCCTTGCTATGTTATATATGTTGATTTCAAATTCCTGGGTTCAAGCAATCCTTCTGCCTTAGCCTCCCAAAGTGCTAGGATAACAGGCATGGGCCACTATGTCCGGCAGATATATTTGAGTGGAAAATTGGACATCATTCTGCATAGTCTCTTAAATGACAATAATGGTATCCTTAATGGCTGCCATCTTTGTGCCAGGTACTAATTTTATGAGCTTTATCACATTTGTTACTAGAGAATACTGTGCGAAGTAGGAGTCATTATCCTAGTTGACAGATGAGGAATCTTAGGCTCAGAGAGGTGAGACAACCTGGCACAAGTTCACAAAGCTAGTAGATGGCAGAGCCAGGGCTCAAACAAAGTCAAGCTATAATAACACAAATAAAACCAGAACTGGCAAGAAAATTTAAAAACTATTTTTGAGCAGTCTGGAATTTGTTACATATACTTTGACCTGAGACTGCAGAGGTACCATTATATTCTCCCAGTCACAAACCCAGAGCCCATCCTATCTTCCCCTTTAGCATGAATATAGACAGTAACTGGGGAGAATTATTTTTTATAAAGTAGGACCATGTGAGTCCTTCAAAAGATAATCGCACCAAAGTTAACACCACAACACAAAACGGGCAAAGAACAAGGAAAGGCAATCGGCAAAATAAGAAATTCAGGGCAGGCATGGTGGCTTACAGCTGTAGTCCAGCACTTTGGGAGGCCAAGGTGGGAGGATCGCTTGATCCTAGGAATTCAAGACTGGCCTGGACAACATAGCAATACCTCGTCTCTCCAAAACATAAAAAAATTAGCTGGGTGTGGTGACACGTGCCTGTGCAAGTCTCAGCAACTGAGAAGTCTGAGGCTGAAGGGATTGTCTGAGTCCAGGGGGTCAAGGATGCAGTAAGTCGTGATCTTACCACTGCACTCCAGCCGGGGCAATAGGGTGAGACCATGACACACACACACACACACACACACACACACACACACACACACACACACGAAATTCAAATAACCAACACATGCATAAAAAAATGTTCACTCTAACTTGTAGGACCAAAAAAAGGGTACAAATTAAATGAGCTACAATTTCCTGTGCCCTGAAACCTAAAAAAAAATTAACAATAAAAATGATAATCCCCAGCGTTGAAGAACGTATGAAGAAGCAATCAATCCTCATATACCGCTAGTGGAAGTTTAATTTGCTCCATCTTCCTAGAAGGCAATGTGGTAGTACATAGCAAAAGCATTAAAATTCTTTGCTCCCTTGGACCAGGATCTGAAATTTCACCCAAGGAAATAATCATGGAATACTCAAATACTTTTCAAGAAGGATATTAATTGAAATGTTGCTTATAATAATACAAGCCTTAAAAATCATCCTAATGTCTAACAAAAGGCACAGATTAATAAATTATGTTATATTTATATAATGACATAGTTGGCTGACCTTAAAAAAATGATTTGGCAGAAGATGATTTAATGACATGGAAAAATATTCATGATGTATCACTAAGGCAACAACATAATGTCTTTTCAGAAAAAACAAAATACAGAAAGATAAATATATTCCTAGAAAAGAAGAAGAACTAACGCACAATATTAACAGTAAAATTAACTGTGATTGTTATTCTCTTCCTGTTAGGCATTTTCAGTTATTTCCACAATGACCATTACCTTTGTTTATGAAATATATATATTTTTTAAAAGATAAAGAATGAAGACTAATTATCCCACATAGGTTGTGGGGTTCCTGGGGCAATCTATCCACCTCTATGCCTCTAAGGAAGGAGAACTGGGGAGCAGGCAGGAGGATGGTGCAAGTTTCAATTCTCAGTCCAGGGGCTAATGCACGTGCACTCGAGCCTCTGATTCAGCCATCTGCAGGCTCACAAACCTCCTGCTAGTTGGGTGCTCCGACTTACACCCCAACTAGTGACCCAGAGATACTTGGGGAAATATTCCAATTAGGTTAAGATTTTAGAAGCCTCTGACGTCGATGAATGAAATGGAGGGTGTTTCAAGCTGAAACACACAAAGCACAAAAACATGAGCTCTGAGAGCTGGTGCCTTCTGTCCCTTGTGCTTTCCTATGGCTGCAGGTTTCCCAGCCTCCAACTCAAAACAGCGGCTCTGTTGTGCACAGCAGAGAAAAAGAGACAGGCGTAGGCCAGCCGCTGCTAACACTTGGGGCATCAAACTGGGCTGGAACACTTCAGGAAAATTATTTAGTTATGATCATTATTAGCTGCTTTTAATCACAATAATGAACTAATACAGCAGTACTTATGCTTGGGAGAGTCAAAGAGGATCCATTAAAAATCTAATTAAAAGCTAGTCCTTAAGAAGAATCATGGCTTATTTATCTCTCTATTAGGTAATATAAACTAGTGAACTGTGCAGCTTGGAAATTTTCCACCAGTCAAGCTGGTAAGCACTATTCCCCTTTCGGTTGTAAAAGTACAATAAATCCTGCTGTAAGGGAACTCTCACAATGTTTTAAGAAGAGAGACAATGAAAGAGGAAAAAAAGAGAGTGAGAGAAAGGAAAAAAGATGTTAATAATGACATTTATTCATTTATATCTTGCAATTTTCCACAAAAATTGCATATATACATTTTTATAGAGGAAAGTATGAAGAGTAGACTATTGGTAATAGACTTTGGGAAATAGACTGTGGTTAATCACCATTTACAGCAGGTCAGGTACTGAGCTAGGTGCTCAGGTAAACAGATTTAAGTATAGGGGAATCAATAGACCACTAAGATGAAGTTTGGGATAAAGACAATGCTAATTAGCAAGGAATTTTTTTAAGGTGGGTTGCAGGTTATACTCTGCTTCCTAGTAGCCAAAGCAAAGAAAGTAAAAACATAGTGATCATTCTATAGAAATATAGTGCTTCCTGGCAATGAAGGGCTGAAAGGAATTTCTTCAATGAGTCCTCAAAAAAACAATATCCTCAACAATGCACTTAGGACACACCTCTACAAGTTTCGTAAGACTGTTTCTTATCACATCACTGGGCACAAGCGTGCACTGTGCACACACAGCCCACCCAGCAGGAGATGCTCTGCCATAATGTCCTTTACCTTACTTATTATTAAATATATATATAATATATATATATAAATATAAATATATTTTTATATATATATTATATTTATCCTCCAAAAAAGTCTCAAAAAAAGACTACAAAATCATTTTCTTATGACCCCATAGGAAAAGGTTACCTTCTAAAGTAGTGGCAGCTCAGTGGCAATTCCATTTCAGTCAATAAGTTTATAGGGATTTGTTCTGAGTTTCTACAACATATAGGAGGAAGACGTGGATAGGCATAAACTCCACTAGAACCAAGTAGCAGGTATAGATAGGCCCTTTATCGAACGGCAAGATGTTGGCTTTGTGCTTTATGCAAATTATCTCAATCAATCCCTGCAAAAACCCTTAGAGTTACTGTCTGCAATTTGCAGATGAGGAGAGTAAGTTAGGCACATATTAAGGGGGCACCCAAACCCTCAGAGAGTGGCACTGAATGCAAGTCCAACTCCAAGACCACCCATCCCTGTAGGAGAACTGCCTCCCAGATGATCCCATATAATGAGGTGGGGAAGAGTGGCATGTGCTTGGCGGGTGAGATATGAGGAACAGGAGCTACCACGCAGGGCCCTGGAAAACATGTGTCGGGAGATTTGCAATCAGAATCCCTTTAGCACCAGAGTCAGCAGAATGAGCAGAAGTCGTGAAGGCACATTCAATCCCCATTTGTTCTGCAGGCTGGCCTTGAGCACTTCCCATGTACCAGGTCCTTTGCAATTCACAAAGAGAGGGGGACCTACCCTCGTTCCCCAAGGAACTGAAACCCATAGGAATGGTCTCCTGGAGGAAGGCCCAGGAGGTTCTGGGAGCCTGGAAGAAAGATGACTGACTTCCATTGGGTGCTCAGCAGACTCTACCTGTGGTGAGGTTCTCACAGGTAGAGGCTAATGTGAAAGACTGCATGACCTATTCTGGGAGCATCAAGGGGTTTGGTACAAGGAGAGGGATGGGAAGGGAGGAGCGGAGGTAGGGAGACAGACAGAGTGAACAGGAAGCAAATGGAGTGTGGAACGTGTGTGCACCAGGAGGGTAGAGAAGCAAGAAGGCACAAGACCATGGCAGGATGGTGCAGTGCCAAGAGCTCAGGCTTTATTCTGAGGGTGGTGGAGACACCTCAGAGAGAGGTTAAGATTTTCAGCCGGGTCAGGTCAAGGTCAGGTCAAGGTTTGAGAAAGGTTACTCCACCTGCAGTGTGGAGGCCGTACCAGAAGAAAGGCGGAATGGAGATGCAGTAGTTGTAACAGGCAAGGAAAAGGTTACAACATGCAAATGAGGTGAGGGAAGAGAAAAGAATGGGAAACTAATAGCGATATTTCAACAGGAGAATCAAGCTGATTACATTTTGGAAGGAAGGTTGAGCAGACTCCTAGGGGTCTGGTTGAATAGTGACAGGTGAGACAGAGGGGGGACTTAGGGGGGGTCAGCAGGGAATATTATGGGGTTTGTGATATATTCAGGTGATGTTGTCCCCATGAAGTTAACTGGATGTTTCTGAGGGCTCCAGGGGGCACCCTGAGGAATCCATATAATAGATGAAACAGATTCCCACCAGAGAGGCCGCTGCTATCCCCAGGATGAACATCTCACTCCAGTGCTGACCCACAAAGAGAAATTTTGTGATCACTGTACACTCTGTATCGGGTAGACTCGCAGGTTGTCTCCTGTCACTGACCATATGTTTCAAAAAAGGACTAAAATTTGAGGTTTCGGCTAAAACTCTCACCAGGGAAAAGCAAAAAGGCAAACTTGAACTAATTACTCTGCCGGTTGAGATGACCTTTAGAAACAAGTTTGAACTTTTGTCAGCATGCTATCGGTATTTCCATCAGGAAGTACTTCAACCAGCTAATGTTTGCCAACTGGGAGGACCAAGTGTTCGGTTCAGCATCAGGGTTTCTGTGCTAATCTGACCTTCTGAGGTATTTAAAGATACAAAGGCCAGATTCATCACTCGAGTTCCCCAATCCATCGGCTGAATGCCATAGTGCTATCTACCAACATTTGCCTAGACTGTCTCTGCACCTTTTCCTCCAAAGAAATGCCTGAAGCCCTAACTTTCAAATTGACCTTAAAAACTTTTTTAGAATTGCATGTTTCTGAGCCACCATTGCCATCATCAACCTTAAAAGGAAGCATCTGCAGAGGCTGGGCACTTAGTCTTTAGAGACAGAATACTGGGTTAAATCCTGGCTTCCCCACTTCCTAGCCATGAGACCTTGAGGAAGGTACTTAAGCCTGCTTCAGTTTCTCTTCTGTAAAATGTAAGAGAACAGGCTGGGCTCAGTGACTCAGCCTATAATCCCATCACTTTGAGAGGCCGAGGTGAGTGGATTTTCTGAGGCTGCGGATTTGAGACCAGCCTGGGCAACTTGGTGAGACCTTGATTCTACAATAAATCAAAAATTAGCTGGGCATGTTAGTGCATGCCTGTAGTTCCAGCTATTTGGAAGACTGAGGTGAAAGGATTGCTAGAGCCCAGTAGGTCGATACTGGGGTGGCCCTGAGTGTGCATGCCACTGCACTCTAGCCTGAGTGATGGAGTAAGACTCCAACCCCCCCTCCAAAAGTAACAGAACCTACCTCACAGGTAATGTAATTATGAGGTTGATGTGCCATAAGTCTTGAGAGACTGTGCTTGTCACAGGCCATGACCCATGGTTAGTTCTTGATATATGAGGGGGAGCCCCCAAAAAACTATAATTTATTTTTAAAAATCTGTGTATGCATCCTTACATGTTTAAACTTCAGTCACCTTCAAAGTACTCTCCGTTTGATGCAATACACCTATCAAGGTACTTTCTCCACTGCTCAAAACAGTTTTCTATCTTATTAATTTTGATTCCTTTTGGTGCTTCTGCCATTTTTTGTTTCACTTCTTCCACATTGGCAAAATGTTTCCCTTTAAGGGTATATTTCACACAGGGAATCAAAAACAAATTGCTTGGGGCAAGATCAGGTGAATAGGGAGGGTGAGGCATGGGGGTCATCCCGTTTTTGTTCAAAAACATCTCAACACTCAGGGCAGTGTGGGTAGGTGCACTCATAAATCATCCATCATGAAATGGGCAAACATGTTGAAAGAATCTCCAAAAAAAATATTCATTGAAGCCGAACACAACCTCTCACAACACTACCTTGTACACTGATGCTGGTGGGTTCCTAGAATACTTACCTAGCAGGGAAGCCTGTACTACAAGGGGCCTGCCATCCAAGAGATAATTCTGGTTTTTTGGGGGTCCCCCCTCATAAGTGGCTATCGTGCTCAGAAAGCTTTCATTACACTTAATCCCCCAGAAGGTGCTCTGTTACCTTCAGTCCCTGAATAGGGCCCGTGTAACTGACACAAAAGCAGGGACTGTGCTTGTTTTTCTTTTCTCCTTTATAAACAGAAGCAACTGATAAAATCATTTCTACACAGCCCAGTACTTTAGACTATATTTCACTGCTCTAAGAAGTAGCAGGAGGAGAAACCCAGAGTTTAATTAAACTCTTATTTTGGGCAAAACAAAGAGGAAAAAGAGCCTTTGAGGGAAAGGCAGTTCATAAAACACTGATTACTGTAAAGGAGGGCACACAGAGTGATAAATGACTGGAGTGGAGAACAGTATTAGAAGAGGACTTTTTCTCACTCCAGAAGGTTTTTCCTTGGTCTCAGCCCCATTAATGAAGCTGTGCTCCTTCAGAATACTTTGTGCTCTACCTTTTCTTCCTAACACCACCAGCCTCCCCTTTAGGGGCGTTTCTGTGGTAGCCCTTTGACACGGGATCATTGCTGTAAGCCTAGACTTGAAGATTGTGACTGAAATTGAAACACTGCCTGCCCTCTCTCCTTCCACCGCATAGACCTTGTGTTCTTGAGTTACCACCATGACCGACTTGGCCTCTTTTCAGGAAATAGTCACTCTTGCCTTCTCAATTCCTTGTGTGAGTGGTTGGGAGGGTAGGGAGGGGTGGGCAGGGGAGAGGGATTGGGTCATTTTGGTTAGAGAAGGTAGGGGAGACATGACAGGTGCAGGACTCTCAGAATGTCAGAGGGAAACACTAGAAGGTAACAAAAGCATCCTTTGATGTTGCTTGGGTCTAAGTTGGCTTGAGTTGGGACTAGAACAATAGCTCAGTTTTGATTCCCAAATACCCAAAGGGTCCTTTGTATGTGAGAACGACCACATCCAGATTCCAAAAGCCAGTTAGGGGGAGAGGAAGATGGCAGATGGCTCTCACATGAAAGTATCGTATCAAGATAGATGGGGCTTTCTTCAGTGATGGAACACGGTGGCAGTGGGCTCCAGGCATTTGGGAATGCTCTAGAGAGCAGCAGAGAATGAGGAATATGCACTGACCTGAGATTAGTCTTAAATTCACTGCTATGTGATCTTGGGAAAGTCACATAAGCTTCCTGGATCCTAGATGCCTCATCCACCAAATGAGACAGGTAAATATCTGCTAGCCCTTCTCTAAGGGGCTGACTTTGGGCACGGATGACTCTACCAAAGTTAACTCTCCCATTATTCACACCAGATCTCTCCTGCTCCAAAGGGATTATGACAAAAGGTGAATACAAATGAAGATGTGACTTATTATTCTAGGCTAAAGGGTCTCTGATGGAGCAAACAGAGCCACCATGCAAGTGCCGGGTCTCACCTGTCTGCAGAGGTTTTATCATCCTGACGTGGCCACCCGTGAAGAGGGTTAGGGATGTTTCCAGACTCCAGCTGGGCAGAGGTCAGCACAGAGCATTGAGGGCCCAGTCACGGAAGGTAAAACTCACACCAGTTCTTCTGCATGGCTGGCGCACTGGCCAGAATCATCCTTGGTCATCCTTATGCCCAGTCCTGGTCTGAGCATCTGGGAGCTCTTCCTACTGCTTCTAGTCACTCTCGGTCTCCACACTCTCCCCTTTGCATGACAGCCTTTCACTCTGCGGGAACCCCAACTGTTCCGGTAAAGGTTGCCTGCTACTTGCTGAAATACCACCAGCCTCCACAGCAGATCCCAGCCCACCTCCAGCACACTGGTAGCTTTGGGTGGCCAGAGGGCTCATCCAATAATTGCAGCACATCCATTTAATATTTACTGGTAAATGCTCAGACAGTGCAGGGCACATGTGAATGAAGGAAACTTCAGGCTGATCCTTCAGACCCCATCGTGATACTTTTCTTTGAAGGCTCCTGTTTTTATACTGTCATCTCCCTTCCCCCAATGCCCTCCTGTTTCTCCAGGGGAAGGGGAGAGACCTCAGACTCCTAATTTTAGTGTACTTCCAAATGCATCAGCACATTAAAAGCAGGGGAGAGTGACCCTTAACCCTGCAGAATGAACATCTGGTGGTCCAGCTTCAAGCCATGCCACAGGCTGGTTGGGCCCTGGATACACAATGATGGCGCCACGCACGGGCCAAGCTTTGCACAAGCCCTCATCCCCATCAGCAGCCTCCTCCTCTTGTGTCATTCTTCCTCACTCTTTGGCGTTGCATCTCCCTCTTCCAACATTTGGGGAATTCTCCACTATAGGTCTTAGTGGGAGGTAACTCCCCCTTTTACAGTAGAATCAATGCCAGATTACGTGCCTTCCCAAACTCTCTTGCAGTGGTGAGAGGACACGCTATTGAGACTCTACCAATCAAACAGAGCAGCACCACAGGTGAATGAGGAGTGATTTCCTCAAAGAAGTGGGCATTTGGAAGACTTCTTCCTAGAGGCAGCAGCTGGTTGAGCAAGATCAAGTTCTGGGCAGTGGTGACTGGAAGGAGCAGTGGTATTCACAGCCCCATGCAGGTGATGTCTAATATGTACCCCACAATCTCTGGAGCCAGAGGCAGTAGCAGTGTTACCCTCAAAGGGCACGTCTCCAGGGTGTTTCAGTATTGGTGCTAGCTGGGTGGTCTCCAAGTCTCATTTTCCAGCTCTCTGAGCAATTCTGTAGGCCACCCAATGTCATTGTTAATGCATTCCTTTTCTGCTTAAATCAGCTAAGTCTGATTCTGTGGCTTGAGTGTGTATCTTGAGTGATACACTTCAGGTATAAATGACACTAATAACAGTAGTAATAATAGTGATAGCTAGCCTTATTGAGTGTTTCCACATTCTAGGCACTGTCCCAAAAGTCTTTCATACACTAACTCATTAACTCTTAAAACACATCCTATGAAGTAAGTACTATCAGCAACCCAATTTTACAGTTGAGAAAGCAGAAGCTCGGAGAGGTAAGTAACTTTTTGAAGGTCTCAAGTTTCACCCGTTCCTTCCACTACCTCCTTAGAAGCAGGCTTAAGTATGGAATTCACAATTAAAGTCTCATACTTGGACTTGTAACTCCAGCTCCTTTGTATTTGGACCTGGGGTGACATTCTTTAAGGGGGAACATTGACACTTCCCAGCAGGACCAAACTGCGACCTTTTATCCTTGGTCAGCCTTGCTGCCAACAGCTGAAATGAAGCAAGGACCCGAAGTGGGAGGGGTGGGGCATGGCCCCCATGGGCTCCTTTGACTCCAGAGCCACTCGAGGGTTTTGGAATCTTAGGACAAGTGAGCTCCTGGGAAGACAGAAGGTGCTCTCTGGAAATGTCACCGCTGACCTCTTAATCACCATCCTGCGGTTGAATTAATTAGGCTGAGAGCTCTGCTATTGAGCTGTTCTCACATCTGGAGTAGTTTTATAACGCAGGAAACTGATCGCAGAAGGCCAACTGTCAAGAAGGAGAGTCAGATATAAACATAATTCATCACCGAGAGGCTCTGCTTATGGCTGGGTCAGGATTCATAACCTGGGAGTGATTGATTGTCTTCTCCTTGTTCTAATTTTGGACCAGACACTTTGGGATGATGGTTGAGTATGACATTTTAGTCATCTTTTCTTGTTTCACAAGAAAGTCTAAAGTAACCATGACTAGGGTAGAAGGGGGAGGAAGGAGGGGATCTGTTAATGTCAGGGATTTTGCATTTATTTTTCTTGAACCAATGACAAGTACATACATACTTGGGGGACTAAAGTCTCTCTGCATCAGGGCTGTGTGAGGACCTGGAGCTTTCTCTGTTGGTGTGTTTTTGGTGCTACAGTGTATGTGTCTCTAAACCCTGGGAAATAATAAAAACTGTGTCCTAAAATTTTGTGAAGTTGAAGGAATTTTGTTAAGAAATTCCTTCAAAAACTTCAGAGTGAGCAAAGGGTTTACCTAAAATGGAACTGTGCCAGATTGGGCTATAGGCAAGCTTTCTTGGTAGAAAATCTGTGATGGGTTGATTGAATCTGTATCATGCCCAGTAACATGCTAGGCAGAAGCACTGGAGAGACTTGTTTTCATTATATACAGACTCATTATATACAGACAGAACAATGGAGGAAAAAAAAACAATTAACCAAGCATTCTCTTCAGAGAGTTCCCATTGCCTGCCATGGGAAATCCTACATGATCTGGCTCTTCTGTGCCTCTCTCTTGGGTTTCATCTAGTCTCTCTTCCTTCTCTTTAACCTTCTTGTCCTTGTCTTCTTCCTCCTTTCTTCTTCTTCTTCTCCCTCCTCCTCCTCCTTCCTTTTTACTTCTTCTGCCTCAAAGTTTGGGGTCCTATTTCTGACCCTGCTCTCTTAGCTTAGACAGTGAGAGTCTTCCTAAATAAATTGACATTTTCTCTGCCTAGAAAGCAAGGATGTACCAAGCCTTACCAAGTAAGGCTTCTTTGTTCAGCTAGAGACTATACATCTGAGAACAAAGGAGACCAAGCCCAAAGGAGGCAGGTGTGGAACAAGCTCATCCCTTTAATTCTCGTTTACACAACCACCTGGGCAAACCCTGGCCAGAAAACTTTGGGCTTCTTGAAGCAGTTTTTTCTCCCAGATGGAAAAGGAAGGAATTCACCAGTGATTCATTGCCTTGGGTTACAGCAGGGTGAGGGGCCAAGGATCTGCTTTTCTGTCTCTGTCTCTTTCTCCCTCTCTCTCGTCCTTCCTATGTAGAGAGCTAAAGGAAAAGGCTGATTCTGTGAAGCATTTTTTTCCCTAATAGCCTCCAGAATTCTGTGCCACTAGAAAGCTTGAAATCTGGAGTCAAAAGGGATTATGGATTAGGAGACCAATTAATTCCTCCAAGCCTCAGTGTCTTGAAAACAAATGACAATGGAAATGTCCACAGGACTGTAGCTCCTTGTGGGCAGGAATTGAGTTTGTTTTACTTAGTTCACTTGGAGCATTTAGTATGCTTTTTGCCACGTCATAAATATTGGAGTGATGGTGCCCTCTGCCTTACCGAGTCACTGACATTATATATTGAGATACTGTGTGTGGAAACTCTTAACCTGGTTATTTTTACTGTGTTCATTTTTTTATTTTCTAGTTCTGACATTCTCTTTAGAAGGACGAAGATGTGGGTAAAGAAAGGAAGGGGATGGAAAGAGAAACTGGAGAACAAATAAAGAAGAAAACAAGCCAGTGTGGTGGCTCACCCCTGTAATCCCAGCACTTTGGGAGGCTGAGGCAAGAGGACTGCCTGAGTCCAGGGTTGAGACCAGCTTGAGCAAAAATCAGCCAGGCATGGTGTCACATAGCTGTAGTCCCAGCGACTCAGGAATCTGAGATGAAAGGATCCCCTGAGCCCAAGGAAGTCAAGGCTGCCAAGAGCCATGACTGTCACGATCATGCCACTGCACTCCAGCCAGGCCAACAGAGTGAGACCCTGACTCAAAAAAAAAAAAAAAAAAAAAGGCAGAGTTGGTGAAGTAGGGAGGCACTGAATTTTGCAGGAGATTGGCCTTTTATCCCTTACTGAGTCTGATTTCTCCTTGGTCATTTGACTACTCTGTCCTTTGGGAATACAGATATTCACTTTACTGGTGGCATGTCTCCAAGGAGAAATACTGATTTGTGAAGGCAGCCCCTGAAGTTCTGGCATGCCTTAGGCACCACATGACATGAAATTTGAAGATGGAGTGGAAACTCGAAGCAAAGAAAATAGAAAGAATATGAAGCCGGGGAATCTTCTGGTGGGTGTGGGCTGGACGTGGGCCTAGGAAGTCATTGCACGTGGATGTGAACCCCATGTCTCGTCGCCTGATGTGATTCAGTTGAAGCAGTGGGTGGTCGAGGGCAGGAGCCATCATGTACGCACAGCATATCATTCCTGTGGGTGAAGCAAAATGAGTGGAAGGTCTCAGATCATCAGACTGTGTTTTTGGAAGGTAAAATGAGGTTTCCTCGGAGTCTCCAACTTTCAGACTCCAGATGACTCGTGATCCTGTGTGGGTTGGAGGCTGTGGTTGTCAGCGAATCCAGCAAGTCAGGCAACAAACTGGCTATGTGTACCAAGAGACACAGCCTAAGAAAAGCAAACCTAGGAAGTATTTTGTTTTGTTTTTGTTTTTTATGAGTCAGACTCTCACTCTGGTGCCCAATCTGGAGTGCAGTGGCATGCTCACAGCCACTGCAACCTTGACCTGCTGGGCTCAGACGATCCTTCCTCCGCAGCCTTCCAAGTAGCTGGAACTACAGTTGTACACCACTACAGCTGGCTAATTTTAATGATTGATTGATTGATTGATTGATTAATTGTAGAGATGAGGTCTCACCAAGTTGCCCAGGTTGCTCTTGAACCCATGGACTCAGGCAATCCTCTCACCTCCGCCTCCCAAAGGGCTAGGATTATAGGAGTGAGCCACTGTGCCCAGCCTCAGGGGTTTTTTTTGAGTTGGAGTCTCACTCTGTCACCCAGGCTGGAGGGCAGTGGCACGTTCCCGGCCACCTCAGCCTCGACCTGCTGGGCTCCTGTGATCCTTCTGCCTCAGCCTTCCAAGTAGCTGGAACTACAGGCGCGTGCTACCATGCCCAGTTAATTTTTTATTTATTGTAGAGACGAGTTCTCGCCAAGTTGCCCGGGTGGTAATTTTTGATTTATTGTAGACACGAGGTCTCACCAAGTTGCCCAGGTGGGTCTCAAACTCGTGGACCCAGGCAATCCTCTCACCTTGGCCTCCCAAAGTGCTGGGATTACAGGCTGAGCCACCAAACCAGGCCTTTTTTTTTTTTTAATGACACATGTTTTTAATAATTAAGGAAGTTGTGGACACTTATTCCAGAAATTCTGAAAAATGTAGAAAAGAATACCTATAAGCCTATCAAGAGAGAATCTATTATTGACATTTTTATATACAATGGACCCTTAACAACACAGGAGTTTGGGTGTTGACCCCCTGCACTGTCAAAATCCATATGTAATGTTTGACTCCCCAGATTGCTTGAGCTCAGGAGTTCGAGGTCAGCTGGGGCAACATAGCAAAACCTCGTCTCTACAAAATTTTTTTTAAAAAATCAGCTGAGCATGGTGGCACATGCTTGTAGTCCCAGCTACTCGGGATGCTGAGATGAAAGGATTACTTGAGCCCAGGAGGTCAAGGCTGCTGTGAGCTGTGATTGTCATGATCATGCCACTGCATTTCAACCTGAGCGACAGAGTGAGACCCCAACTCAAAAAGACAAACAAAAACTGTTGATGCCCCCAAACTTAACTACTAACAGCCTACTGTTGACCAAAAGCCTTACTGATAACATAAACAGTTGATTAACACATATTTTGTATTTTTTTTTTGGTAGTTTATATTGTATTCTCACACTAAAATAAGCTAGAGAAAAGAAAATGCTATTAAGCAGATCATAAGTAGCTGGGCTCTGTGGCTCAGCCTGTAATCCCGCGCCTTTGAGAGGCTGAGGTGAGTGGATTGCCTGAGCCTGCAGGTTTGAGACCCGCCTGGGCAGCGAGACCTCATCTCTACAATAAATCAAAAAATCAGCCGGGCGTGGTAGTGCATGCCTGTAATTCCGGCTACTTGGAAGGCTGAGGCGGAAGGATCACCAGAGCCCAGGTGGCCGGGAGTGTCCACTGCACTCTGGTCTGGGCGACTGAGTGAGACTCCAACTCAAAAAAAAAAAAAAAAAAAAAAAGAAGATCATAAGGAAGAAAGCGATGTTTACAATTCATTCCAAGTAGAGGTGGATCATCAAAAAGGTCTTCATCCTCATTGTCTTCACCTTGAATAGGTTGAAGAGGAAGAAGAAAGAGATGGGTCTTTTTGTCTCAGGAGTGGCAGAGGCAGAAGATAATCCATGTATAGTGGACCCACGCAGTTCAAACCCATGTTGTCCAAGAGTCCACCGTAAATACCACTGGATGTGCATGTGGATGTGTGTGTGCATGCTTTTCTTTTTGGTGGGGGTTTTGGGAAATTGGAGCATACTTTTATTATGTCGAAGTACTTAGTTGTCCCAATATTCATCAGTTCAGTAATACTTGATTGTATATCAAGCCCTGCACTCAATAAACTGAACTAGATTCTATTTCTGCTTAGCTCTTTTCAGGTCTTTGAATTTCAAAAGAATATTTTTGGGAAAATTATTAGCAATATCCTACAACTAGTTCTAGAATTGCCAAGATTTCCAAGGACTGAATCATAAAATGTTCCCTTTCTTCTTTAGATGCTCACGACAAATTTTTTTCTGCCCTCTCTCTCTTAGAGTAATTATGTGATCAGGCAAGGCCTCATTTTGACAGTTTCTTTCCTGGACATGTTCTATAAAAGAGGTTTGTAGTAAGTTAGCGAGAGAGGTGGGGAGAAGGGGCAAAGTAGGGAAGGAAATGGAAGTAGAAAAGGAGAGAAAAAGCAGAGGTAGTAGGGGAAAAAAGCAAGAACTGGAGAGGAAATCTATGGTGTTGTTTTCCTCTGCTGTGAGTCATGCAGTAGGCTTTCATTTTATTGAATATTTATTGAATGCCATTATATGCCAGCCCTAGGTAATAATCGCAGCCTCCTGAACAAACCTGGGCCCAATATATGGTCTCTTTGATCTCTTTTAAGTCTGAACAAGCCGCAATACCCCTGGCTTCTGAATAGCACCCTTTGCAAACTATTGGCGAGATTAAACTCATCTTCCTTCCCATGATCCCCTAGCAACTCACTTCGGCCAATGTCAAACCAAGCACAAGGGGCAAAACCAAGTCCATCCTCTCCTGAATAAAACCTCCTCTGAGGGCCCTGCCCTTGTTGGTGAGCCTCCTTCAAAGAACTCTCATACATAAGATGGGAGGCTCAGCTTTGTTATGGAAACTTCTAATAATACCTAGAAGTTTCAGATACTGAAGATTCTCAAAGAGAGCAAGACTAGAGCTCATCACTGTGATGACCAAGTTTCCTCTGGTGGGCAACTGCTGTACTGAAGTGTGCAGAGACGAATGAGATAGGAAAGGGGAGAGGGAGAAGAGGGAAGGGGAAGGGAAAGAGGGAGAAAAGAGGAAGAAGAGGAGGGAATAGAGAAGAAAAAGAGGAAAGGGAAGAGAAAGAGAAAAGTGGAGAGGAAGGAGGAGTGGAGAAAAAGAAGAAGAGGTGGAAGATAAAAAGTGAGAAGAGGAGGAGGAGAATTATACATGACACTTGTTAGAATTGGAAAGGAAGACTTTACTCAAGAAGGCTACCACGATGCAGCTTCGCATATGGGAGAGAGGTTGGGCTCAACTCCAAGAACATACATATACAGATTTATAGACAAGGAGCAGCCAGGGTCAGTGGGTGGGACATGGCTAAGAGGAAACATCAGGGCTAGGGGGTTACTTGCTAGACCCCTCAATGGGATTCTTGCCAAAATTGAACTAAGTTTCTCTTTGGGACAAGGATAGAGCTCAAGGTCAGGGCCTAATCAAAAAGAGGCCTCAGAGGAACCCAACTAAAACGTGGTCAAGGAGAACATCTTTGTCAGTAATCATGATAATGGCATTGTACATTGAGCGTTTATGTGACAAGCCCTATGGTAAGAACTGTTATATGTGTCTCATTTAACCCACAAAGATGCTCTTGTGAGGTAGGCGCTATCATCATCTCCATTATAAAGGCAAGGAGTCCAGCACTGGGAGATCTGACATGACTTGCCCTGATCCTGAGAGCAGGTGATCTAATCCCAGGCAGTCAGGCTCCAGAGCCTACACTTGCACCAGCTAGGTTATACTGCCTCCCAGGTGGACGTTATGAAACACATGGTAGGCATTTAGTCATCATGAGTCTCCTGCTCCTTAACACCTCTGAGGAAGCTGTTTTTCACAGACCTCCTCGTTCCTAATCCATCAGTCATTCTACCAGACAACCAACTCTGTGGCCAGGTAGACCTTCTTATTGTATAACTGCCATCCTTCATGTTGCAGATAAGTCCTTAGTGGGCTGCCCCTGTTAGAGGGGACTTTTCCTGCAATGCCTAAATTCCTGCAACTTGCAAGCACATCAGCCACTGCTCTAGAGAGCATTTGTGTATGGCTTCTCTGAACAACCATTTACCATAGTTCATGGTTTTAAAGAAAGAAGAAAAAAACCCACAAAAAGCCAGGTACCCTGGAGGAGTCAACAGGATAACACCTGACCTGTGACTTAGGGTGGGAAGAAATGCACAGAGAGCTCTGTGGCTGTCCTGCCCCCATGGATGCCCTCCTTCCTGGCTAGTGTGGACTTGTTTATGGCCTGGGGGGAGGGGGAGGACAAGAGAGGGCGCTGCACAGTCACTAAGGGCCTGGGCCAGGCCTGGTCACCCAGGTGCCTCCCACTTGCCAGAAAACAATTTTCTCAGGTTGAACTCTGCCTCTCACTCTGGGGTCCCCTGGAGGAGGCCTGTGCCTTGCTCTTTCATTACACGAGGGTAGGGGGCACACAGTGGGGTGGGAGGGAGCCTGGGAGGGAGAGAGGAAGAAGGTTTCAGGCAGTGCAGGCAGGGGGTCAGGGGGCCTCTGCCTCCTGGGCTGGGTCAAATTGAACCAGAGAGACCGGCAGGTTCATAATTCATTTTAATGAAGGGCCTCAGTAAACCTGCCATGCCCTGGGGTTTTGGCAGGAAGCTCCTGGCCATTTTGCTGACAAGGGTCCCCAGACATGCAGGTGCTAATGGGGCTCTTCCCTCCTGGGGTTTTTACAGCTTGTTTTAGAGCAACAGGATGCTTCAGAACCTTCTTCCACCAGGGCCCCCAAGGAGCAGGGGATGTTGAACTGAAGGTCCTAGAAGCCACTAGAATCTCTTCCATTCAGTAGCACATGCTCCTTTTCAGCAGATAGAGAAAGCATGTGTCCCCACGGTGGTGGTGGAAGTAGGAGGCTGGAGAGACTGAATTATATTCAAAGCAGATAACAACACCCAAAATTTATCAAAAATATTCATCCTAGGCCAGACCTTGTGCTTTGCTTTTTTTGCATACATGGTTCACTTACACATCACAGCCCTGGGAAGGTATTATCAGTTCAGTTGTTATTTGAGAAAACCAAAGGACAGAGAAGTTAAATGATTTGCCCAGGGCCACACAGCTGTGTAGTTGCTGAGCCAGTTTTCTTTTCTTTTCTTTTTGTCAAAGTCTCATTCTGTCATCCAGGTTGAAGTGCAGTGGCAGCTCATGGCTTACTGCAGCCTTGACCTCCCGGGCTCAGGCTATCCTTCCACCTCAGCCTTCCAAGTAGCTGGAACTACAGGCACATACTACCAAGTCTGGTTAATTTTTTAAATTTATTGTAGAGATGAGGTCTCACCAAGTTGCCCAGGCTGGTCTCTAACCCCTGGCCTCAGGCAATCCTCTTACCAAAGTGCTGGGATTATAGTCCCACTTTAGGACTCCCAAAGCGCTGGGATTATAGGCATGAGCCACTATACCCAGCTTGAGCCAGCATGTGAAACCAGGTCAGTGTAACTCCAGAGTCCCACACACCAGAACATTTAGTGAATGTTGTACAAGGCAACATGTATTCATTATTCCTTTTAACATAAACTCCCTGTGAGATCCTTATTATCACATTTTGCAGATGAGGAAGTCAGAACTCGGAAAGGTGGAGAGATGTGCACCAGGTGACATAGTAAATGCCCTTAGTAGAACTCCACAGCCTGCGGCCATGCCAGCAAAACCATCCTTGGGTGGAAGGCCACAGTGAGCAAACCACTGCTTTCTGTGCTCAGCCTAAAACCCTCCATTTCTTCTAGCTTTTTCTATCTTCCCCTTATGCCCCCAATGAAACTCACAGACATTGAAGATACAAGGCTCATATTTTACACTTTGTTTTTTCAAACCTACAGAGCTCCCAATGTAAGTTTTTTGCCAAATACCTATTAAGATTATGTTGGAGTAATTAAAAAAAAAATTGTATGTCTCACGTTCAGAAGAGTAACGAGATCTCTTACTAAAAAAATAAGACATGCGCCTCCTCCACTAACTAAACTGCAAACTTCTGTCTGCTGTAAAGGGGCATGTGCTACTGAATGGAAGAGATTCTAGTGGCTTCTAGGACCTTCAGTTCAACATCCCCTGCTCCTTGGGGGCCCTGATGGAAGAAGGTTCTGTGTATTTACTGACTCCTGCTCTTTCCACCCCAGTGCCCAGAGTTTTGGAAAAGTGTCTGTCTCTGTCTATCTATCTATCTAGAATTATCTATCTATCTAGAATTATGTTGTAGAAATGACTACTGGGGACTAAAAGATGAAAACTTATCACAACTTGCCTTGCCATTTAATTGGTTCAGTATATCCAGGCAATCATGGAAAAAAGTGGAAAAATGATAGATCAAGATATGATGTTGTTTAATACTTCTCTTTTAAAAGAGTTGCTGTTTATCTTGTGATCATGGTTGGTACCTTACATTAGCAACTGTATGCAACTTCATACTCCTTTTGGCTAAGTTTATCTCTGCTCCCTCCCTGCCTCAGTAACACCACTCACACAATCATTGACAAATGTGTTCCCGGGAGCTCAATATAGGGCAAGTCCAGATTTTGAGCTTATCCATCATTCTTACAGCTCCAAAGCAAATAAAAGTGATCACAGAATCGCTGATCTTTATTAAATGCCTACCATATGTAACACAGCTTATCCAAAATAAGGGTTGAGCCTCTTTGGTTGCTAGTGAGAAGCAGTATAATCTCTCGATATTATTTGGGAACCAACTGGTCAATCCAGAAGGGGAATGGGACCACACAAATGTCCCAAACCAAACTAACCTCAGTGGTGACTCTATTTCAATATATAATTATGTGTGCTTGCATTTACTGTCAAATACATATATATGGTAATCCAGATCCATGTGTGAATATACATATATGGACAGAAGGATAACACCTATACTCTTCATAGAATAGAATCAAACAAAAAGCCTCTCTGGGTTAACTGGGATCTTAAAGCCTTATTGGGCTAGCATTCTCCTCCCCCTCTAAAGCACATACACCTGAAAACGAAATGGGGGAGAAGGAGATGGACACCAACCCATGCTTAGAACTCCCAGCAAAAGGTAGCCAGTGTTGAGTGCCATCAACACGCTTTAGTTAAACTTAACACAATCCCAAATTGATGAGATCAGGGTTGCAAACTGGCAAACAGGAAATTGTCCCTGTGATCTCCTGCTCTTCAAAGGGGTGCCTCTCTCCAGCGTGTGTTTGTCAGTTCAGAGTTTAATTAGCCATCTATATGCACTCAATCTGGGCTCAGCAGGGAAGACCAAACACTGTCAGGGCTGAGGGCGGCACAGCCTTGCTCATAGCTGCCCAAGGAGCCGCCTGCCAGCACCCTCTAAGAACTACTCCTTTTACTGAAGCCAGGGATGCTTCTAATTTGTCTGGCAACTGAAGAGGCAAAGCTCAGGATGGGCTACTTAAAATACCCCCCTGGAGCAGATGTGTCCCTGGTGGCTAGCTCTGTTTGCCTCACTTAATAAAACCACCCTCTGAAGGGTCTTGTGTCACACTTCTCATGAATTTTACTCTCTTTCCCTGGAGAGCAGTCTCTACCATACCAGCCAACAGGATCAAGCCTTTTCCAAAAGTGTGGCTCATCTGAATGTGAGAATCAAAGAAAAGCATCCTAGAATCCTCAACTCTAGCTCCAACTGGGTGTGGAGGGTTGAGGTGGGCTATTAGGAACCTCCTTGACAATACAGTACCAGTCTGTACCCCTGTAGCCCAATCTGCCTCCCATGTGCTTATTCATTGACTCCAATAACATTTAAGATACATGAAAAATTGAAACTGTCACTAACATTTTAAAATTAGAGTATTTCACATACATAGAATCCGATTTTCAGTATTTTCTGAAAAATAAACAGTCAAGACCAGTGGCTCATGCCTGTAATCCCAGCACTTTGGGAGGTGGAGGCGAGAGGATTGCCCGAGCCCAGGGGTTCGAGACCAGCCTGAGTAACATGGCGAGACCTCATCTCTACAATTCATCAAAAAAAAAAAAAAAAAAATTAGCTGGGCCTGGTGGCACGTACCTGTGGTTCCAGCTACTTGGAAGGCTGAGGCAGAAGGATCACCTGAGCCCAGCAGGTCATGAGTATGCCACTGGCACTCCAGACTGGGTGACAGAGTGAGACTCCGATTCAAAAAAAAAAAAGAGAAAAAGAAAAACAAACAGAATGTGCCAGAAGCTGTAGCTGTAGCAAGACCGGGTCCACATCCCTGCATGACAAACTTTGTCTGGAGCCGGAGTGGGTTGCCTTCTTTCCGGGGGGTGATGGCCATGGCATCTGGTTGGGTAGGTTGTGCCTGGTGAGGGGATCCAGAGGGGCTGGAATCAAAGCTGGGCCTAGCTGGCTTCCACTGGGAGGAAGGGACCCCTTTTCCTAATCTGTACAAAGACTTCCTGTGGACCAGGGGAGCCAAGTCTCCTCCAATGGCCACCTGACCTGACCAGTCTCACCTATTCATGTCCCCTGCGTCCCCCAGCAGGAGTGTCTAATCCCTGCTATAGACAACAACAACACTCAGCTATAAACTGTTTTCAGGTTCAACAGTACCAATACACGGATTCGATTTCTACCCATGCTTTAGAGAAACTTCATACGGGTTGCCATCCACATCCAATTCTCCCTAGACCCCAGGATTCTTGCTTTCTTAAATTCAGCCCTCCAACTTCTGCTCAGGTTTACGTGCTTCCTGGGCTCCTGGAAAAACACAAAATCTGACTCTCAGAGCCAGAGTAGGTCGGCTGGAAACACATGTGCTCATTACACCACCGAGTTATAAGGAATGAGACTGGCTCGGCCAATTTCTTTGTGGAGCAGCCTGCTGTCTCGGAGGTTGTCAGCAACCCTGGGCTTCGCTTTTATGACATCTTCTGACCCAATGAGCAGACCTGAGCAGTAAAATGCAAATCATTCCAGCAGTCAATTAATCCCACTGAAATCGCTTCAACTAACACAGCAGTAAAAGACAGAGAGAGAGGGAAAAAAAAGAGTTTTTCTCTCTGGTCTTGCTTTACTCAGAGATAACCTGCAAAACTTAAAGGACTTTTAATTGTCCAGATCCACCCCAATTCCCCAAATCCAGGCCACATGCAAGGCTGTTTAAGCCTTAATGAAAATTAATGAAATGGAAAGAAGGAGGCGGTTACCGCTGTGAATCAGAACTGTCTGGTGTCAATACCCAAACCCAACACGGCTTGCCCCTGCTCTGCAAGACAAATCTTAGTCTTAAAGGAACCAGCCGAGGATGTGCAATGCCTAACCCCATCCTCTCCCTTGTCTCTGGAATAATGGAAGTTCCCTGAGTTCATGGAAATTCCTTCTATGATATTCACGGCTGGATAGACAGAGTGTCCAAACCACAGGCAGAAATGACAGGGGCGTTGCTAGGCAGCCCTGTCTTGCCATCTTTCAAAGCTGATCCAATGTTGGCATCTTTGATCTCCAGCTGATTTGGCCACTGAGCACCAGCTTGAAGCTCAGAGAGTCAGCACCACCCTCTATTCCACAGGGGCTCCCCAAATCACTTCTTAGAGGACTTGATTTCCCTACAGACAGCTTTCTCAGCAGGCACACCCACCTTCCCCTAAAGTCAAAGGTATTTTCACTCACAGCCCCCAGGTGTCCTTCAGAAGTTCTCATGGCTTATATAATCGATTTTTATTCTTCTGTGAGAATGGTCAAGGCCAAGGGGCACATACAGCTCTTTTTTAAGAGCATAGAGGTTACACAGGCTAACCACCCCATTTTACACATGAATAAAATACAAATGACTTGCAGGAGGACACACTGCACAGATCAGAACCTGGGAATTGGCAGCCACTATTTTAAGTTCTGAACGTCTGTTGGTGAATTAACTGTTTGGATCTCAGAATGACTTTTTCTTAAGGAAAGGTTTCAAGAAGGGGTGGCCAGACTCCCAGCCCACAGGTGCCTACCAAAGTTAACGTGTGCACTCTGGAATATAACACCAATGAGATTCTTTCATCTATATCTAATTGGTAATCAAACATTGAACCTGCACATTCATTTGCAAAATGGACATAGGAACTATATGTGGCCTGACTAAAAATCAAAGAAATGCAAATTAGAACCAGGTATTTTTTTGGATTGCACATAAAGCAAGCATGAAATTTTAAAAATCATAAAACCAATGTCAATATTAGCAAGGTTTCAGAAAGCTAGACCTCTTCATTCCTGCTGGTGAGAATAAAAATTAGTGCAAACCTTCAGAAAGCAGTTTGGTAATATGCACCGAGAGCCTTAAGAATGCCCTTAATTCTGCCTTATGGAAATCTATCCTAATCAGAAACGTAGATAAAGGCTTAGGCCCAAATGTTCGTTTCAGTATCCTGGTGTAGCTAAGGCATCCCTTGCTGCTTTCTAACTAGGGGACGCCCAAAGGAGAAGTCATTGGTGGACAGGGTGATGGTGTGAAAATGCAAATTTGGAGAAGCTAGGAAGTAAGAGACTGCTCAGCATAACAGGGAAACCCGGAGATCAGTTCTCTACAAAGCTTGGCCCTGGATCCAGAGTTGGTCCTGGAACTAGTTACTAGCCAGCAGAAGAGTCAGCAATACTGAAATGGAATAAATATTTAGAAGTTTGACATCTTACACCCTCCCAGCATGTTATTTTGTATTTTACAACAAAACAAAGCAAAACAAACCAACAAAAAAAGACTTGGCCTTCCTCCCATGGATAGTTTGCACTAACTGCTGGGGAGGCAGCGCAGGGGGTCGGTAGGGAGGAGGGGGGAAGAACAGTCCAGGAGGAGGTGAGGGTGGAAGCAGAAATGTCTAGTGGGGGTTTTTGGATACATTTTGCTTTGAGGCTGGAAATGCTGCCATCTCTTGGGCAGGTCCAGGGCATCTGTAGGTAAATCCCTGTTGTCTGCTCTTGACTTCTGGAGCCTTGGAGGCAGTGCTTCCTCCTGCTGCTTTGAGAGGAAAGTGAGGTCAGGGCTAAGACTACTCCCCAGGCCTTGACATATTTGGGGAGTTTTTATTTCGGGGTACAATTAGGAACGATCTGCCTGCCTAACATGAGAGAACAGTTGCTAAGCAATGGTGCAGTCACCCTGTGGAATACTACACAGCCATATAAACTATTTTCAAGAAGCTTTTAGTAACATGACACAGTGTTCTTGGTATCATTTTTGTTAAGGAAAACCCCAGAAAAACCAGCAATGATGTTTATAGTAAAGTTACAACCAATGGGGGTGGGGGAGGAGGGGAAGATGGGAAGCCCATACTAAAAACTAAAAGGAAATAGGCCAACGTGCTAATAGTGGTTGATTACATCAAGTGATTTTTTTCCTACTTTCTTTATACTTTCTGTGTTTTTAATACTTTTCTTGGGGAGGAATGTATACCTTTGATAATCAAACAGAAATAAATCTCTGTGGAAGGAAAAGAAATTGCTCTGAAGACCAATAAGCTGAGTTCTAACCTGGCATTTCCCTTGCTTTTCTCCCTCTCTTTACTCTCCTACCATCCTGTTCTCCCTGGACCACCTGCAGAACAGGCCTTCTGTCTCCTCCACAAGGCAGGGGTGGTGGAGGCAGGAGGGCAGAGGTGCCCCCAGCTGCCAACAGCTTATGACTCTGCACTGTAGCTGTTCCTACCCCTACCCCTGTTTTCTAGGCCACTTACTCCCCTGATTCTCTAAAGTAGGAAACAGAGAAGGGACCTCAGCAAACATATCTCCAATTGTGCGTTGGGCTGGCTGCATGTCTGCTGTTCACAAGGAAGAAAGGTCTGTCCTCCCTCCTACGCTGGTCTCATTGTAGCCAGGTAGTTCCCGGTGCTGCAGAAGTTCCAGAAGACACAGTGTGTGTCACAAAGGGTCCATCAGGGAGTTTGCAAAATGCTGAGCTCTCTGCTGGCTCCTACTTCCCTGCCAGAGGTTTTTCTTAGAAGAAGCTATTCTTTGCACAACAACAGTAACAAGAACAATAAAAACAACTGCCACGAGAACAGCAAACCCAAAGAGAATCCCAGCATCAACCCCTTCCATGGCAACAGCATTACTTGAGCTAGGGATTTGTAACCAGCCCAGGAGTGAGTAAGACAGGTCAGAGGAACATGGTGTGGAGGGACCAACAACTGCACCACAAGCAAGACACAGGCAAGGGTCTTTCAGAGAAGCAGACTGTGAGCACAGGTTGCTACATCTGGCTGTGTATCACAATCTCCAAGGAGCTTTGAAGAATACCAATTCTAGGCCCTGTCTCAGAAATGCTGATTCTGAAACTCCAGGAGTGGGTCCAGGGAATCTGTGTTTTGAATGAATGTACCCAGGAGTCTGACACACCCAGCCCTGCACCACTGGTCTGCACATAGTGCTAAGGAACTTAGGACTCTTTCACAGCTGGAACCTTCTCCATCCTTCACACTGGTCATCCATCACTGTATGCAAGGACCTCTTAGAAAAGTGAGTGGCAGGTCTCTTTGTGCTGGAAGATTCTAGAAGCTTCCTTCTGGAGTCTGAATCCTGAGGTTCTCTCACATGGCTTCAGTGTCCACTACATGCTACCTCATTTCTCGAGAAAAAACAAAACAGCTGCTCAGTCGCCACAGCTGGGGTGGCAGGGGTAATGTCTATCCATGTTCTGTGGCATAGCTAAGGCCTGTCTTAGGAAGCTGCTAACCCAGACTTCTGCTCCTTTTCCCAAACTCAAATTCCATATACTCTCTCTGTCTATGCTTTGTGCCCCTAGTGGTGAATCCTTTACTCTGGTTATGGGTACTCCAGCTACACTGACCTTTCAGACTCTGAAGAGCTCTGTACTCTCAAATCTCAGCTCACATAGCACTCTCTCAGGAGCCCTGATGGCCCTCTATCCTGGACTGGGTGTCCCATCACAGCATTTCTCTAAAGCTGTCGTTTCATACAGGTGCCTCTGTCTGTTATCACATATTTACTTGGGTGATGAGTTGCTCCGTGTCTGCTAAGGGTTCCACAGAGTCAGGTCTGCCTTTGTGGCTCACCAGTGTAGATCTTGACACGAAGAGCCTTCTCACCCTTTTCTAGACTTGAATCTCGGCTTGGACTTGGCATTGCTCAGGGTCCTACCAGGAAAGTGGAAACCACTTCAAGTGTTTTTTACAGAAGGAATTCAACACAGGGGAATTGGTTATGCTGGTGAGAGGGGACCTGAGAGCCCAACAGAGGATACTAAGACCTCCCATAGATAAGTGGCAGCAGAAAGCTGTTCCTACATTTAGGCTGAAGGGACAAAGAGAACATGTGGTATCACAGCCCAGAGATCTGTCTGGCAGGAGATGGAACTACCAGGGAGACACAGTCACTATCAGAGAGGCTAGTAAACCAAAGAAGAAGGTGAAGAGAAAGAGGGAGGGGGAAGGAGGAGGAACAGGAGAAATAACAATAATAATAATAATAATAATAATAATAATAATACCACTCAGGCTTCTCCCTCCCAGTGTCCCCCTTCCCTCAGTCTCTTATGAATGGCACCTTGTCAGGACCCAGATGGAAGCCAGCTGGCACGACAGTCTGGAAACTGCAGCCTGCAGGGTTGACCCCCTGAGAAACAGAGCAGAGCAGGAAAAGATAGAATGGGTCTGAAGGCACATGGACCCAACCCCAGCAGGAAGCCTCTCCTGCCCCCACCCCAGGCTGGACTGGAGGGTCCAGTAGGCTGAACAATGGCTTTTCAAAGAAATATTCACTTCCTAACCCTGGAACCTCTGAATAATACCTTACATGGCAAAAGTTGTGATTAAGTTAAGGATCTTGAGAGGTGAAGCTTATCCTGGGTGTTCTGGATGGACTCTGACACCCATCTCAAGTATCCTTATAAGAAAGAAACAGAGGGGACAGACACACAGAAAAGGACAAGATGGAGGCAGAGATGGCAGTGACACAGCTGCAAATCAAAGAATGGGAGAGACAGGGAACAAATTCTTTCCTAGAACCCCCAGAGGAAGTGCAGCCCCACATGCATTTGATTTCAGAACTCTGGCCTCCAGATGGAGAAACAAAACATTTCGGTAGGTTTAGGCTCCAAGTTGGTACGGTGTGCCCCTCCACTGGGGTCCCACAACAGTACCCTACTCCTGTCCTGTGGCCCGCTATCACTTTGCACCAAAGCAGCTTATTGCACTGTCCTATCCGTCCTACTAGACTGACCTCCTTGAAGGTGGGACTATATCTTGAGCAGATCATCCCCCTAGTTCCAAGCACAGGGACTGATACATCTGGGTGACAAATATTATTAACTTGAATGTTGGTTTTGAGCCACATCTGATCTTTGACCTCTTATTTCTTCACATTGCTCAAATGAAGACATTAACACATTCTAGTTTTCTAGCCATTGAGGCAGACTGCCACTGCAGATCTCCTATAAGCCAGTCCCCATCTCCCAAGGCCCTGCTAGGGACACACTGCTTTAGGTGGCAAAAAACGCAGTGTTCTCAGCGGTACTACTGGAGCCATTCTTCCCACCCATTCGACCCATAATCCCTGAAAACAATGGGGAGCCATGGACAACATAGCACCTCCTCCATCCAGTCTTTCCCTTGAGTCATGCAGCTCACGGCCACGGGCCAGGTCAAAGTTCCTCTGAAGTCCCCTGTGTTAACAAGCTGGAAGCTAAACAGCACACTGTCGTACAGCGTTTTCCTGAGTAGTTAATTAACGAGAGGATAAGCTACCTTGACAATCACTGAAGCGAGCAGTTTTGCTGTGCAGTTGTCAAGAGGGATGGGATTAGTTTCCAGGGAGACCACAGGGAAACCACAAGGAGGGCAGGCTTGACAGGCCATGCCTTCCTCCCAGCCGCTCCCTGCCTGGCTCTCCTTCCCCCCGCAGTGCAAGCCGACGTGTGCAGGGCCTCATGGCGAGGCTGGACCAGCCTGATAATCACTATCGCCCGGTGCCCTGGATGGATTTGGAGTCTGCTCACAGAGGGCATGGGCTCTGCCGAGAGACTTCTGGAAATCTCATTGCCCGAGGCTGACAGCCTGGGGTGGTAACGTGTCCCAGCAAAATCACTGAGTGGCCCAGAAAAGCGACTCAGAGGTGGGTGGGGTTGGCTAAGTCATGGATTCTGGCTGATCCACACGAGGCAGGAGGGGAGCAATCACTGGGGTGATTGCTAAGGGCCATGGATGCTGAGTATGGTAAGGAGACAGCCATGGGAGTTGCAGCATTTCAAAAAAAGGTCCCATAGACCATAGTCGATATGTGGCATTCTGTTCTGCTCTACTCTATTCTATTCCATTCTTTTTATTCTTTTGCTACTCAGAGTCTCAGGGGGAGGTACTGTCTGTCCTACACTCTGGAAGCCCAAACATCCAGGTGCCTACTTTCCCAGCCTTCTCTGCAGTGGGGGTGCAGGCATGTGACCTAGGCTCAGCCAATCAGACATACTGGCCAGAGTTTTATGAATCTGGAGCTTTTGTTGCAAAAAGCAGTGCCACTTGGCACGCAGAATCTTCACAGGGATGGCCCGCAATCCATTTCTGGGGCAGAGAGGGCTGCCCATGGCTAGGGCCAGTATCCAGGGTGGAGAGGAGCAGGGGCCTTTTCTGTCTTGTTCCTTAAAGGGTTTGGTGCACAAGTTCCCCTTGTTCCCGTCCCTGTCCTGAGCCCAATTCTTCATATCTCTGGCAATTCTGAGACCCACTTGTTTTATTTTTTATAAATCAATTTGCCACCTACATCAGCCAGCATGGGCTCATGTTCCTTAGAACTACTAACCTGGCCCGACCCAGAGTGCTGAGTGGCTTTTTTCTAAGCAGATGAAGAAAGTGCAGAGAGTTTGCTCTGTTTTATCCACAGTGGAGCTCTGGAAAATGATTTTCAATGTTTTTTTTTCTTCCTGTCACAACACAATAGGTTGGATATATTTTTCAGGTCTTTTTGAGGTGCAAGTGACAGAAGTTGGTCTAAGAACAATGGGAATTTATTTATAGCTGTAAATTATGAGAGTTAAGAGGATCCAGGTACTGCAGGATCTGGTGAGGTAAGTTCTTTTTTTGTTTTTTTTGAGTCTCACTCTGTCATCCAGGCTAGAGTGCAGTGTCATGATCGTGGCCACCACAGCCTTGACCTGCTGGGCTCAGGTAATCCTTCCACCTCAGCCTTCCAAGTAGCCGGAACAACAGACACATGTCACCACACCTGGCTACTTTTTTGATTTATTGTAGAGACAAGGTCTCACCAAGTTGCCCAGGCTGGTGTCAAACCCCTGGGCTCAAGCAATTCTCTTGCCTTCACCTCCCAAAGTGCTGGATTACAGAGGTGTAAGCCACCACTCCTGGCCTGGTGAGGTAAGTTTTATCAGGAATTCATCTCTCTTGCTTTCTTCTTTACAGGTTCCATTCTGTTCACACCCTGGTCTCTGGCTTCTTCAGACTTGTCTCCTATTAGCTTAACAATTCAAGTAAATTAAAAAGAACGAACAAACCCTTTTCCCCAAAAAGTCCAGCTAAATCCTGGAACTGATTATAATTGGGCAAACTTTGGCCACCTGTCCATTCTAACCTGGAGCCAGCACTGGGGAGAATGGGTGGACAGAAGCTAATTGGCCCAGGTGTGGACTGTGCTGAGCAAGCAGGTTGATCCTTCAGTTAAAAGTTCTCAGATTTAGTCAGGTGACTCATGCTTGTGATCCTAGTACTCTGGGAAGGCTAGGCGGGAGGATTGCTTGAGCCCAGGAGTTTGAGACCAGCTTGGGCAACACAGCAAAACTTCATTTTTACAAACAAATAAAAAAATTAGCTGGGTTAGCTCCTGAGTTCAGGAGGTCAAGGCCGCTGTGAGCCATTATTGTCATAATCATGGCACTGTACTCCAGCCTGAGTGACAGAGTGAGATCTTGACTTAAGATAAACAAACAAACAAACAAACAAACAAAGTTCTCAGATTTGGCTGAAGACCCTACAACCTTCCCCACCTCAACTTACAGGAAGTAGAGTTTACAGAATAGTTCATGGGTTTTGTTTATGTAATAAATTAACATATTATTGTTAGAATTTATCTGCTTCTCTCATTGGTTGTGCCAGACATGAGACAGGCTGTTGATTAGAAGCTGATGCTCCATTCATTCCTCGCCCTTTCAAAAAAAAAAATTAAACTGCAGGGCACAGAGTGATCGTCTAAGGATGGCCTTGAACTGGCTTTACTTTATTGACTTTTAATGCAAGTAACTATTAAAACAAAAGAGAGTACTCATAATAGAGGTGATACCTGAAAATAAGTAATGCCTTTCTAACCACCTGATGTGTATTAAGAGTGTAATGCCAGGTACAGTGGCTCATGCCTGTAACTCCAACACTTTGGGAGGTGGAGGCCAGAGGATTGCCTAAACCCAGGGATTTGAGACCAGCAAAATTATCCAGGTGTGGTAGCGCGTGCCTATAGTTACCACTACTTGGAAGGCTAAAGCTGAAGCAGAAGCATGGCCTGACCCCAGCAAGTCGAGGCTGCAGTAGCCGAGATTGTGCAACTGCACTCTAGCCTGGGCAGCAGAATGAGACTCTGATTCAAAAGGTAAAAAAGCATATTATGTTCCTGACATTGTTCTAAGCCCTTCCTGTTTGTGAACTCATATCATAGTCCTAACAACACTATGAAGTAGGCATCATTATTAATCTTATTTACAGATAAAACTAAAGAATAGAAATATAAAGAAATGAGACCAAAATCACACATAGCTAACAAATGCTGGAGCCAGGATTTGAGTCCAGTAAATCTGTATTCTTTTTGTTAATTTATCTTTTAGTATTAAAAAGAGCCCAATGAGGTCAGTATTATTCCTGTTTTGTAGATGAGGACACTGAGGCTCATGAAGTTAAAACATTTGTCCAAGGTCACAGAGCTAATAAGGACTTTGGGCCAGAATTAAACTCAAACTGGGTTTCAAAGTTACTGTCCTGAACCCCTCACTACACCGTAACCTCCAAACACACTGCAGGTCCCCTGGGGACAGGACAGAGTATTGGCACACCAAGGTGTGTAGAGTCCCTGCTTTAGGACAGAGGTTGGCAAACTCAGTTAAGCACGGTGTCTCAAGCCTATAACCCCAGCACTTTGGGAGGCCAAGGCGAGAGAATTGCCTGAACCCATGGGTTCAAGACCAGTCTGGGCAACATGGTGAGACCTCATCTCTATAATACAAAATCAAAAAATTTGCTGTGCATGGTAGCATGTGCCTGTAGTTCTGGCTACTTGGAAGGCTGAGGCAGAAGGATCCCCGGAGCCCAGCAGGTTGGCACTGGGGTGGCCGTGAATATGCCACTGCACTCCAGCCTGAGTGATGAAGTGAGACTCCAGTTCAAAAAAATAAAAAAATAAAAATAAAACTCTAGCCCAAGGGCCAAATCCAGCCTGCCACTGTTTTACAAATAAAGTTTTATTAGAACACAGACAGTTTTACTCATGTATGTACTATCTACAGCTGCATTTGTATAACAACAGCAAAACTGAGTAGTTCTGACAGAGCCCACCTGTCCTGCAAAACCTAGACTATTTACTATCTGGCGCTTTACAGAAACAGCTTGCTGGCACATCCCTGTCTTGGGGGACCCAGGATGACTCATTGGCTCCACCTTATGCCACAAGGATCAACAGAGGGACAGCAAGGAATGACTCTTCCCTAATACCTAATCACAGACATGAAGTTTGAAAATGATCGCTGTAACTCTGACACTTTCTCTCCCTGCCCTACTTCCTATCTCTGCCAAGTATTCCCACCCAGGGCACGCCCTTGTTTTAAACAAGAACCCCCAATCCAACCACTTACAGTCTCTTCTTGTTCCCTGCATAACTTTTGCTCACCCCTGGAAGCACATGTAAACTCTCCTCCAATGGAGTTGATTTCCTAATGTTAAAAATATGAATGCAGAGTCATCTTGCACCAAACCACATCTGACTGGCACGTTTGCATCTCATGGCAGCTATTTTAGAAACAGGCATTTTTTTCCTCCTAATGCAAGAAACCAAAGCCAATTGTCCAGTCAGTATTAGGAAACCCCAAGAAACACAAGTTCTCTGGTCCCCTCCTGTTAAGGCATAATCTGAAGAAATTTTAAAAATGAAGGGCAGGGGGATTGGGAAGGGTAGAGCCCCCTCCCCAGAGTCTGGCAGGCCAGATGAACAGTGGGCTCTGTCCAGCCTCCTTGTAAGCAGCTGTGGCTGTCCTGCCTGCTGCTCTTGGGAGTGGCCCACTTTGGCATCAGTTGTAACACTCCTAGTCCCCTTGGGGCCCTCTACTGTAATCAATGAATTCCCTCCTACTCCTCACCTGCTCCTGCTCTCTGTGGGCTACACCAGTCAGCATCCTACCGTCCAGTGGCCTCACTGCCTTTCCAGCTCCCACTGTTAGGCGCTTGTGGGTCCCTGGCTTCACATCCTGTTCCCACCCCATCACGGAAATCTTTAAGAATTACACCCCTCCTTCAGCCTCCTGCCCAAGTATCTTACATTGTATACATAACACTCTTTGGCTGGGCACAGTGGCTCATGCCTATAATCCCAGTACTTTAGGAGGCCGAGACAGGAGAACCGCTTGAGCCCAGGAGTTAGAGACCAGCCTGGGTAATACAGTAAGACCTCATCTCTACCAAAAAAAAAAATCAGAAAAATAAGGCAGGCACAGTGGCATGTGCCTGTAGTCTCAGTTCCTCAGGATGTTGAGGTAGAAGTATTGTCTGAGCCCAGGAGGTCAAGGCTGCAGTGAGCCATGATTATGCGACTGCACTCCAACCTGGGTGACACTGAGGCCGTGTCTCAAAAATAAATAAATAAACAACACCCTTTAAATTGATTTTAATTACACAAAAATACATGCATGCATTCTCCTGGTCACAATGCCTTCTGTAAAAGCACTGCAGATAGGGCTGAAGTCCCTATTGACAAAAAAAAAAAAAAAAAAAAAAAACCCTCTAAGCGCCATTCCTCCCTCAAGGCAAGCATTATGATCTGTCTGTTGCATATTTTTCCAGAGTTGTTTCTGTGCATTTGCATATTTACACGCAAACCGGTAGAAAACATACCATATGTTTTGCACATTTCACACAAATGATAACATCCTTGCCTTTGACAATCCCTACTGGAGATGTTTCCACATTACCCAATATAGATAGAACACATTCTTTTCTTTCCACTGCCATGGTGTAAGTGTAGCATTCCTCTTCTGATTGACATGTAGATTGTTTCCAGTTCTTTGAAAGTAAAATAATGATGTTATGAACATCCCTGTCTGTGATTTTTTGTGCACTCCTGTGTTTCTCCAGGGTAGATTATATATTATTTATTGTTTTCTAATTGTTTAGAGATGGGGTTGGCAAATGTTTCTGCAAGTGTTAGGGTGTCTGTCACAATAACTCACCTCTGCCCTTGTGGTTCAGCACAGATATATAAGTGCATGGGTGTGGCTGTGACCTAATAAAAACTTTATTTACAAAAATAGCTATTGAACAGGATTTGACCCAAAGTCATAGTTTGATGCCCCTAGGCTGAGAGCGTACCTTCCACTAGCCCATCTGTGTTTTATGGGAAATGGATGTTTCTGGGGTATCACACACAGCACCAGTGATGAGTAGTATTTACTGGGCCACTTGGATGTGTCTTGCTCATTGCTACAACCCCCACCCCCGCATTATCTCATTTAGTCTATTCAACACCACAACAAAGTTGTAGAATCATTATTCCTGCTGTGTCGACTGATGTTAAATAATTCTTTAAGGTCCCACAGCTGGTGATGTGTGGTGCTGGGGTTCCTCTCTAGGTAGCCTGGCTCCAAGGCTGTGTTTATGACCACTATGCCACAGTGTCTTCCTGCTATTATGGGGAGAAGAGGTAGAGTGCAGACAGGTCAACACATAGCTAGTCCATCATCCAAGCCCCAGGTGGCTCTAACAACTAAGAGTCTGAAGGTCACAGCGAACGCCTTTCCTGAGAATATGCATAGACAGTTTGCCTGAAAATTCAGACTTCCTGAGTGCAGCCCATGAACCTCAGGTTAAGATTCCTTACATTTCGACTCACGTGGCTGAAAACCCATCTGGTGTTGAAGCACCACCACTTGTCTTCTCTCCCAGAAACACACACTGTGCCCGTCTAGAAGGCTGAGAAGCTGTAACCCTTAACTCTCTTTTTTGCCTAGAGATCCTCACTTTTCTCTCCCACTTGGTCCAGAGAGTGTGAGATATACTATTAAGGTTTGTTTGTATTTCACCCACTAAAGAATGAAAGGAGGAAAGAAGATGGATAGATGCGTTTATAGATGGCTGGGTAGGTAGATGAAAGAAGGGAAGGGAGAGAGGGAAGGAAGGAGAAAGGAAGAGAAAAGGGAAGGAGGTGGGAGGGAGGAGGAAAAAAGGAATCCCACTGTGAAACTTACACACAGTGTTAAGATTGTGCTTACCCAATATGCTTGCTTTCGCCTTTTAGGAACAGTTTGGGGACCCGTTAAGACTATCAGGGACAGACTACCAGGGAGATGTTTACGAGCAGAGGAGTCAGGGATGGATGTGAGCTTTGCAGTCATGGAGGATTCTAGCCACAGGGGTCACTGCAGGAAGCAGTGGGGCATGGTGGCAGAAGGACTGTGGGGTTGACACTGGCGCTTGCAGCTTGCCCTGTGCCCCCTACACCCCCCAACAATGGTCTCTACATGCTGCTCATCATCTTCCCTTTGTTAGGTCCACACCCTGCTCCCCAGGCATGACTGAGAGGATCAAGTGCATTTTTCACTCCGCTTCATGCCAACTGAAATCTGAGACCTGCCAAGGCCTGAGCTTTTATATAGGTGGGAAACCCCCAGGGGCCTGAAGTAAGGGCCATCCAAAATGTTCTTTAAAAAAAAAATTAAATACATTTGACGAGCTCTTTCTCCCCATTTGGGAAAACCTGTCAGAAGGGATGCCCAGAGCACAGGGAAACTCTGCCCCCGGAGCTGGCCGCCTGCACCTTCCCAATGGGTATCACTGGGCCTGGCTTGGTTTTATTTCTTTTGGAAAGCTGACCGCTTCTCACACATGGTGTTTCAAGCCTTAGGGTTCATCATTCAGTCACACGTTACTCCAGAAAGAACTTCATTTTCCATGGAGCCAAGTGACCAAGTATCTTTTTTCTACAAAAAGAATCTCAGTTCATCTTTTCTTTCTTGCTTTCTTTTTTTTCCTGAGGCTGGAGTGAAGGGCACGATCATGGCTCACTGAAGCCTTGAACTCCTGGGCTCAAACAGTCCTACCACCTCAGCCACCTGAGTAGCTAGGACTACAGATGCTTGCTGCCATGGCTAATATTTTTAAAAATTTGTGTAGAGACAGGATCTCACGATGTTACCCAGGCTGGTCTCAAACTCACGGGCTCAGTAATCCTTCCACTTCAGTCTCCCAAAATGCTAGGATTACAGGTATAAGCCATCATGCCCGGCCAAGAACCTCATCTTTTTTTTTTTTAATACAAGCATCTCCTGCCCAGACAACGCACATGCATGTTCCCACACACGTCTACATTCAGCCAAAAACTAAGCACAGTTGTTGGCACATTTTTGGCCTGGGTGTGAATCCACTCCTAGTAGACATAGAAGGTTTTCACTTCAAAATCCACAGGCTCAGGAGAGACTTTTTCCCTTTTTTTTTTTTGAGCTGGGTTCTCACTCTGTGGCCCAGGTTGGAGTGCAGTGATAATAATCATGGCTCATTGCAGGGCTCAGAGTTCCTGGGCTCAGGTGACCTCCTGGGTTCAGGCAATCCATCTGCCTCAGCCTCCTGAGTAGCTGGGACTACAGGCATGCACCACCACACCTGGTTAATTTCTTGATTTTTTTGGTAAAGATAAGGTCTTACAATGTTGCTCAGACTGGTCTAGAACTCCTGGGCACAAGTGATCCTCCCACCCAAAGTGTTGGGAGGAGTGACTGTTTCTATGGCATTAAACTAGAATGTGAACAAATGCTGGTGTGCCTAGACGATTCCATCTTATCAACGGATTCCCCATCTATTCCCCACCTCACAGGACTCCAGCCAGATATTTACAGCTCTGGCAATTCCAGAAAGAGAGTGTCACACCCAGGTTGGTAGACATAAAATAGCTCAACAAAGAAACACAAGGGCAAAAGGGAATGCCACGGATGACGTGGATGTGCCCACCTACAAATGTGTCAAACGGCAGAAGGGTTAAGCGTAGGTGGTTTCTGACAAAGATGTCATCGGATCACTCTTCTCCTTTCCTGGACACAGTCATTACAATGGGACAATTGTTCAGACACAAGATGCAGGATTCACATTTTTCCAACCCGTTTGTACTTCCCCTCCCAAAGGAGCATTTCTTGAGAGGTCAGAGGCATTCTGCTGATTACATCTCCAGCACAGCCACATTCCAGGGGTAGGAGGGTCACACACCTGGGCGGGCAGAGGAAGGCCAAAGCCCTGCAGCCCTGGGTTACCCTCCTAGCACTGAGAGAAGCCTGGTGAAGGCTGCATACATCCACCGCCTCAGCCTGACCTTCCAGATATCGCCTTGAGGATTTCAGCGAACACCCTCCCCTTCTCCCCAGCTTTCTGCCATCTCATCTTCTTCTGACCTAGCCTTCCTTGTTTCTGGAGGGACAAAAACACCTCAGGAAATTCTGCGCTCAGCATGAACTGTGCCTCTCAGGTTACGGTTTGTGTTTGCACAAAGTAAGTGATCTGTAGGCACAGTAGCCCCAAGACAGTGGCGCTGACATACCAAGCTGGCAGGAAGAACTTGGGGTATCTAGGGAGGCTGTTCTTACCCTCATGCTTGTGATACAGATTCATCCACCATTTGTTCATCATTGCTTAATTCAATAAACTCTTCCTTCTCCAGATCCTGCTCCCTTCCTTTCTCCTCCCCACTTTTTTTTTTTTGCTTGGAGTCTCACTCCGTCACCCAGTCTGGAGTGCAGTGGCATGCTCACAGCCACCCCAGTGTTGACTTGCTGGGCTCCAGTGATCCTTTCACCTCAGTCTTCCAAGTAGCCGGAGCTACAGGCTCATGCTACTATGCCCAGTTAGTTCTTTGTTTATTGTAGAGACGAGGTCTTGCCAAGTTGTCTGGGCTCGTCTCGAACCCTCAGGCTTAGGCAATCCACTCGCCTCAGCCTCCCAAAGTGCTGGGATTACAGCCTGGCCCTCTCTCCTTTTTATGTGCACTTACTAGATAATGGGGATACAAATATAATAATTAACATGTGTTGAGCACCTACTGTATACTACCCACTGTGCTGAATGTTTTCTAGATTTTATGCCATTTTATTCTAATAACTAAAAAAAAAAAAAAATCAGAGTCTTACTCTGTCACCCAAGCTGGAGTGCAGTGGTACAATCACAGCTCACCACAACCTTGACCTTCTGGGCTCAGGTGATCCTTCTGCTTCAGCCTCCTCAGGGGCTGGGACTACAGGTATGAACCACCATACTCGGCTAATTTTTTATTTTTCATAGAGATGAGGTCTCGCTATATTGTCTAGGCTGGTCTCAAACTCCTGGGCTCAAGCAATCCTCCCCCAACATGGCCTCTCAAAGTGCTGGGATTACAGGCATAAACCACCATGCACGGCCTCCTAATAAGAATTATTACAGGCCGGGCTTGGTGGCTCAGTCTGTAATCCTAGCATTTTGGGAGCCCAAGGCGAGTGGATTGCCTGAACCTGTGGGTTCAAGACCAGTCCAGGCAACTTGGTGAGACCTTGTCTTTACAATAAATAAAAAATGAGCTGGGCATGGTAGCACGTGCACATGTAGTTCCAGTTACTTGGAAGGCTGAGGTGGAAGGATTGCTGGAGTCCAGCATATCGATGCTGGGATAGCCGTGAGTGTGCCACTGTACTCCAGCCTAGGCGACAGAGTAAGACTCCAACTCAAAAAAGAAAAGAAAAGAAAAGAAAAGATATGACTATTAACCTATTTTATAGATGTGGAATCTAAGCATCTAAGTGGCCACGTTGCTAGTAAGTGCTGGAGTCAGGCAACCTGACCTCACAGTCCATCCTAATCCTACCATGCCCATGGCCTACCACCGAGCACTGGTCTTCACCTCTGTGTGCTCATGGTGCCATGGGGATGTGGCCAGGACAGTGGGGGACTGCAACACAGTGTGACAAGTACTACTGCAGAAGCACCTGATCCTGCCTGAGGGCAAGGCAGGCAGGCAACACTGTGAGGAGGAGGTGACATCTCAGGTGTGTCCAGAAGACAAGGAAGACTTCTGCCAGCTGTGAGGGACAGGTCCGAGCCCACTTGCTAGGCTTATTTGAATGAGGGAAGACTGGCCAGCTTCTTCCCTGGGAAGATGTCAGAGTGACAACTGGTCTTTAGCCTGGAACGCCCTGTTCTGCTTCATCTCCACTGATGCAGTCACCCTGCCGGGCCCTCCTCCAGCAGTGCCAATGCTTGGGATTCAGAGGTAAAACAACAGACAGAGTGTGTGGCCCATAACAAACAGGTAGGTTTGAGCCAGCAGAATGCCGGATCCCATCCAAAGCAAGAGCCAAGGAAAAATGGCAACACGGGATCCCCCTGGGCCCAAGGAGATGGGGATAAACACTGCGAGGTAGACAGCAAAGGGAGGGTAGCGAAACTCCTTGGACTTAAGCTTTGGGGTCAGTTCTGGTACAGCCACATGAAGAATTGTGAAGGTCAAGTTCTTCAAGCTAGATGAGCCTTGGTTTACCTATTAGTCAAATGGAGGGAATGATACCCACTTCCCAGGGTGTCATAGGCACAAGGGCAAGAGAGGCTAGAAAGTGCTTTGCAAATGTAAGAAGGTGAGAAATTCTCCAAAGGACAGAAGTCAGGAACACGGGTCCACGTTCTCACATAAGCACTGGAGAGCTATTGGTGGCTCGAACCACCAAAATGATGCTGAGTCATCTTCAGACCCCAAGGGTGGGGAGAATGGAGGCTCAAAGATACCAAACACACGGCCCACAGTCCCTTGTGACCATCTGTCCCAGAGGCTCCATCCCTCGGCCGTGGTGTGGCAGGGAAGACCCAGCAGACACTGAGTTATTCTTTTTTTTTTTTTTTTTTTTGAGTTGGAGTCTCACTCTACTCTCCAGGCTGGAGTGCATGAGGCACACTCACAGTCACTGTAGCCTCGACCTGCAGGGCTCAGGTGATCCTTCCACATTAGCTTTCCAAATAGCTGGAACTACAGGTATGTGCCACCATGCCTGGCTAATTTTTTGATTAATTGTAGAGATGAGGTCTTGCCAAGTTGCCCAGGTTGGTCTCGTAGGCTCAGGCAATCCTCTGACCCCAGCCTCCCACAGTGCTGGCATTATAGGCGTGAACCACTGCGCCTGGCTTGACACTGAGTCATTCTATCTTCCAGTGCTGCTGTGACCAATTCCAGGTGTCTCCTTCCTCTACATCTCCAACAAAGGACCAGGGATGCCTCATGGGCTAAAAAGAAGTTGATTCATCAGGGCTCTCTCCAGGCTCATTGGAAGAGGACAAGATGACACAGGGAAATCCCATTTGTCAACAAACCCTGCTGGCAAGAAAATGCTACTTGCTGCCTCTTGAAGTGTCTTCCTGTTTTTCAAACAAGTGGTCTAGTGTGGGAACCCGAGTGAAAGTTGACCATGGGAGTCCTCCCTGGGGCTCATCCTGCCTAACTGGTTTTGAGTTGTTTTGACAAGAGAAGTTATTATTGAGCATTCAGTCTCATCCTGGGTACCATGGATATCTGAAATTAGTGTCCTCACTGTGATGGTCTGAGGAAGTAAAGCAAAATGAGTTGTCACCTTCCAAGAAAAATGCTGTGAATAGGGGCATCAGGAAACAGTGAGGCTTTAGTTGGCTGCGCCATTTTTAGCCCATAAGAACAGTCCACGAATGTCCTACTCAAGGACATTACTGAATCTTTGAATGGTGCCTCTTTATAGGATAGGACTTAGGCAAAATTATAGGGCAGGTGAAATTTGTTTTCAAGGTTCTAGTGCCCTCTGCACCTTCCACTGTGGAAACTTGCTCTTGAGGAAAGTCCCTGGACTCATTGACATTAAAGTGTGATAAGAGATTACATTCTTCCTCCATATACAGTGTGACAGAGAGCCAAGCTTTAACGAACAGAATGGAAATTTTAGATTCCAGGTACCTGCCACCCTCACTCCTTGCCCTCTCAATTCATTCTCTACATCTAGAAAGAGCTTCCTAAGATGAAAACGTATCAGTCATTTCTCTTCCAAATGCAACTCAGTGCTCTTGAATTCTTTTCAAGAAAAAACAATCCTTGATGATCCTGCCACTCCTTTCCCCTCTGGCCCTAATACCTGAGTGTAACCAAGTGCTCAGACTGTGGTGAACTATTCTCTAAACCCACACTACAGGGCCTTTGCACATGCTATTGTCCTTGCTTAAAGGTTCTTTCATCATCTTCTCACCTGTCTAACCTTCTATACAACTTTCAGGACGCAGCTCAGGGGTTCTCTACTTTCTAGTGGGCTTCTTTTATATCCCCTCTACTCTTAGACTGAACAGCCCCAGAGCTCCTGGCATTACATCTGGCCCAGCACTGACCACTTAACATTGCAGTTTTCCATTTGTTTATTTGTCTTCCCCAAGAGACTGAATTCCTTGAGTGAAGTGACCCATGTCTGATTTACCTTGACCTAGACACCTACCAAAGGATACTGGTTATCTATGAGTGAATCCTGTGTTCTGGAGAGAAGTCAGCTTGCGAAGTATTCCTCAGAAATGTTCACCCCTTGCCTATGTGGAGCTGGTTAAAAGGGAACATGTGTGTTGTGTGGGGGTAAGAACTGGGGACCACAAACCCTGTCTGAAGGAGGCAGCTGGAATCGCCTCCAGCCAATGTGAGGCCACTACAGCCAAACCTGAGTTTTTCAAAAAACCTGGACATCTGGATTATTTATATGTCCATAGTCACGAACATACATACAGTTGTACCTTGGAATTCATGGGGAAACTGGTTCCAGGACCTGCCCCTGTATACACACAGGATGCCAAAACCCACACGTGTCAAGACCCTGATACAAAATGGCACAGTGTTTACATACAACCTACGTGCATCCTCTCATATATTTTAAACTATCTCTAGGTTACTTATAATACCTAACACAATATAAATGCTTAAGTAAATAGTTGTTGAACTGTGTTTTCAAATGTCTATTTTTTATTGCTGTATTATTATTTTTTATTTGTTTTTCAAATATTTTCTATTTGCAGTTAATTGAATCTGTGGATGTGGAACCCTCGGATACAGAGGGCCAATTGTGTGGGGTATATACATGGGAGAGAGAGAGGAATGGGGGAGGGAGGGAAGGAGGGATGGATTTTTTATAAGAAATTGATTCACATGATGGAAGCTAGAACGTCCAAAATCTATAGATATAGAGCCAACATCTCAGTTTGAGTTCAAAGACTGGAAGCTGCTTTGTAGAACCAATGGCTGCCCAGACAGGAGAATTCACTCTTCCTCGGGGGAGGTCAGCCTCCTCGGGGGAGGTCAGTTCTACTCGGGCCTTCAGTGGACTGGATGAGGCCCACCTGAGTAATTTGCTTTACTCAGTCTACAGATTTAAATGTGAATCCTTTTTTTTTAATTGGAGTCTCACTTTATCACCCAGTCTGGAGTGCAGTGGCATGCTCATGGCCACCCCAGCATCAACATGCTGGGCTCAGGTGACCCTTCTGCCTCAGCCTTCCAAGTACCTGGGACTACAGGCATGTGCTACCACACCTGGCTAATTATTTGATTTATTGTGGAGATGAGGTCTCGCCAAGTTACCCAGGCTGTTCTTGAACCTGCAGGCTCGGGCAATCCCCTCACCTCGGCCTCCCAGAGTGTAAGAATTACAGGCTTGAGCCACCACGCCCAGACTAAATGTAAATCTTATCCCAAAACAGCCTCACAAAAACACTTAGAATGATGCTTGACCAAATATTTAGGCTCCTTTTGGCTCAGTCAAATTGACATACAAATCACAGGTCACCCATGCACCAGATCACTGAGTTTTAAACTTTTCTTTTTTGAGTTGGAGTCTCACTCTGTCACCCAGGCTAGAGTGCTGTGGCACATTCATGGTCCCACCAGTGTCGACTACCAGTGTTGACCCGCTGAGCTCTGACGATCCTTCAGCTTCAGCCTTCCAAGTAACCTGTACTACAACTGCACGCTACCACACCCGGCTAACTTTTTTTGTTTTATGGTAGAGACAAGGTCTCACCAAGTTACCTGGGCTGGTCTCGAACCCATGGGCTCAGGTAATTCACTCACCTCAGCCTCCCAAAGTGCTAGGATTACAGGCTGAGCCACCGAGCCCAGCAAACATGTTTTAACCCTCAGAAAATTCCCCCTTTTCTTCATACTTAATCTTCCCCACAACTGGACTATGATGATGATAATGACAATACTAATAATCAGTAGTAGTAACATTTCTGAGTGATGACTGTAGGTATTTTGCAGATGTTTTACCTGCACTAACTACTTAATCATCACTGTGATCCTATGAAAAAAGGCTCTAATGTTATTCTCCCCATTTTACAGAGTGGAAACTAGGGCGCACAGGGGGGTTGGATAATACATCCTGAGTGAAACAGCTCAAAAATAGTGAAGGCTGCCTTTTGACCCACACAGTGGGATCCTGACTTACCCATCATAGTGTGGGAAACAGATAAGTCAAGCCTGCTGTATTCAGGCTCCTTCCTCCAAGCGGTCCTGGACTTTGAGCCTCTGAGAAGGGGTTTGAAAAGCCCTGCCCAGGAGATCCTCAGAGTCTGGGAAGAAAACCAAACTGAGGATATGAAATTCCAGGTCCCCAGTGCAAAGAAAAGTCAGCTCTGCCTAGAGTTTTGAAAGCAAGTGGCTGTCAGGACCCCAAGTCTTCTCTTGGGCGAGGGCCTTTCCCACTCTGGGCAGCTGCCTTTCCCATTGCAAAATGCAGGGATTAGATTCAGAGTCTCCAGCCCCTTCCCCAGGGTAGGCACGCTGTAACTGGGAGATAGGAGGGCTCTTTTTCTAGGCCCAGAGTAGAATCGCTTACAGCCTGCATGGAGCACAGGCACTTTCTGCAAAACGGCCTGGCACCCAGCTCCCAACCACCCCTTGCACCCCAGCCCTTGGGCCGGGGTTGGCCCATACAGGCTGGGGTTCCCCACACTGCTCCAAAGCTGCAGCTCCAGTCCTGTGCCGCACCAGCAGGAAGGGCAGCGAGACCAGGGAACGAAAGAGCCCTTGATGGCCCATGTCCTGCCCCTGCCACCAGAGTGGACCTGACGATTGCTGCTCTGTGTTGGAGTTTCCTCGAGACCCGGCTGTGAACTCCGGAGACACTCATTCCCAGGGCTGGCTACAACTTGTCAGGGATCTTGTTACTCCCGAATCCAGTTCCAAAAACAATACTGGGCCTGATATATTAGCCCTGATTAAATTGGCCCACAACATGCTTCTCGCTTAATTCACCTATTTTTCTTTTTGCCTCTCCTCTGGGCTACACCCCTCAAAGCCCAAGTTGGAAATACCCCCACATTTGATCCCAAGGTGGGTCCCCTGCCAAGAGGTGCACCCGTGAAGCCGTGCCAGCAAGCAGCCAACATCCATGGAATCACCTGCCTTTTGTGCATTTTTACACTGAAGCCTTGACCAGGGAAAAATGCCCAAAGAGCAAACAGGCGAGAAATAAATAAGCCCATGTAGAACTCTGGGGTGGAGGAGGCTCGCGCTCAACTCAATCACATTTTCCAATTTCCTCTTGTATATTTTTCCTGACATCTTTGCATAGGGTAATTCTGATGAGGTTTTCACCTGTCAAAATGAAAAGGCTTTAAAAACTAACAGCCGATTTCACACAGGGGCTCTATTTAATCTCAAGTCAAAGGACCATTGAACGGGTTGATGAACTTCAGATCAACAAATGGATTATAGGTCAGTTTCCCCTCAGTAACCGGGCGCAGGCATTCATTCTACCTCGGGCCAAGCTTCCAGCTTTATCACCTTCTCCTGGTCACGAGCTTTGGAGAATCCTTCCTATGTTTCGGAGAGGGGCACTTTGTGCATCCATTTACCCCTTGCCTGGTCTCCCGGAAACCAAAGAACCATCTGAGTGCCGGACAAGGTTGTCATACCCCAGTCAAAAATCAGCGGCTCAAAAGGAAACTCTCAGAGGGAGAAAAGGAAGAAAACCACAGAAACTTCTCAGATTTTAGGAGCTGGGCTAACCTACCTTGGATCTTGTATCTACCTTTCTTTACAGCGTGAGACATTTTGAAAGAAACATGCACAACATTTTAACGTCAAGAGAAGAATTAGTGTCTCAGAAAAGTCTCAAGTATGATCACATGTAATTGTTTTATAGATGCTGGCACAAGTTCAGGGAAGAATGGGTTTTTAATACCAAATCTTTCCATTTCCCTTTGTTTGCCTGTGATTTGTGGGCTCTGTGAACGGCAGGTTTCTGGCAGATCCACAATTCCGATTTCTCCTTTGTTTTCTCACGGCTCGTGGAGTTCAGGGTTTCTTTTTATTTTTTCCATGCATCACAAACACCGTTTAATGCGGGTTGTGGGGGAGGGCTTCCCCCACCCTCCCCTGGAGACACATCGTTTGGTTAAACCACACATAAATTTAACCTCTCTCCAAAGAACCATTAATGATTCTAATGCATATATATGTGCATGTGTGCAGAGATGGAGGAGGCTTTACATTTTCCATTATAGCCAAGGAAATGCCCAAGGTACAACTTCTTGCCCCATGTTCATCCTCATGGAAAAAACAGTTTTCAGGCAAAGGACTGCAGAAAGGCCAGACATGATGATGCTGAGATCATATGCGCCCAAAGGTATGCCATGTGTTACCAAGATGGGGGCTGCCTTCTGGGTAGAGGGCAGTTTTAGGAAGCTTTGGGCCTGTGCAGATTAGGTCATCCTTTGACTAGGTCATCTTTGGATAAACTAACCTGTTCTGGAGCAAAGATAAGGAGAGAGAACAGGATTCAGAGACCAGAATCATCAGCATTGGGTTTGTATCAGGATGCAGAAGTCAAGGGTCCTCCTTTTTTTTCTTTGAGTTAGGGTCTCATGCTGTCACCCAGGCTGAAATGCAGTGGCATGATCATGGCTAACTGCAGCCTCAATCTCCTGGGTTCAGGTGATCCTCCCACCTCAGCCTCCTGAGTAGCTGGGACTACAGGTGTTTGCCACTATGCCTGGCCAAGTTTTTAAATTTCTGTAGAGATGAGGTCTCACTGTGTTGCCCAGGCTGGTCTTACACTTTTGGGTTTAAGCAATCATTCTGCCTCAGCCTCTGAAAGTGCTAGAACTACAGGCATGAGCCACTGTGCCTGACCCAGGGTTCCACTTTTAAATAGGTGTGTTTTTAAAAACGCTATTCCTCTGGCTGCAGTATGAAGGGGAGACCACAGGGCAACTAGAGCTGGGACTGGTGCAATAGTATGAGTGAGTAATGATGATGATCTATGCCAAAGGCATGAAAGGGGAGGACAAATGAGGGAGCTCCATGGAGACTTCTGTCACATGGACCCTTCCCCAATATCTCAAATGACAAGTGAGTCATTTGGATGTAGCTATCTTGCCACAGTCTGGTGTCAAAATTGCATCAACATACAAAACACTCCTTTAAAAAAATTACCAGTGTTGTATATAACCATCATCCTGTCCCTGATACTTTGCCATCTCTGACTTCCTCCTGATTCTTTATCTCAGTCCTGAGCCTTCCCCATCCCTGAGGCTACTGGACATGTCCCATCAACCCCTCTGCATCTCCCTGCAGCGGGCTGAGGCATGCTATCCTGCTGGGCTTCATGACAGACACTGGCAATTTACCAGTTTAATTTCTAGGTCATGTCAAGATGACCCTGTGTCAAGATGAATGGACCAAAATATCACCCACCCTTTTACCAGACTTCAAAAGATGCAAAAGTCCTTCTGCTTTTGCAGACAAACCTGCAAGAGACAGAGCTGGGGAGACAGTATTTCCCCGCAGCATCCTTAGCCAAATTCAGCTTCCCTGAGCATTCCAAGGTCACCCGCATCTAGGGACAAGCTGCAGGAGCAGGTGAGATGCTGCCAAACATGTCAGAGGAGGCAGCACCTGGCGGCCCCTAATCCAGGGCTGCCTGCCCTGCACAGGAAATGGTCACTGCTGGGGGTCCTTGCAGCCACTCCAGCCAGGCCTTGGTTTGCTTCTAATTAGCGCTGAGCAGGCTCAAAATCCCTGCCTCCTCGTGGGGGCCCATATGGCTGGACCCTGCTCCTTGCTGCTAGCAGAAAGGATGAGTGAGGCTGCCTGTCTCCCTTGCTCTTTTTCAGAGATCAACGCAGCAGCTCACATTCCTCCCAGCTCAAGTCTGTGCTCCCAAACCCAAAGGTGTCATTGGGGGGAGGGGGAAGATGGACACGGTGAAAATAATGTTCCTTGTCAGACTTTACAGACCCCTGTGCATTGTTTGGCTTTATTTAATTTCATGAGAGCTCTGGCCTGGATCCTTCCCTGATGCCAAGGGCTGTGATGTTGGTCTTTCGTTGCAAGTAGATATGAGTTTGACATTTCTGAAGGCTTGGGGAAAAAATGGTTATTATTCTAAGCTGTGTGACTTAAGCATGGCAAGGGGATTGGTTGGATTTCTGCATGGTGATAACCTCTCCCATGGGGTGACAGCCCTGGGGAGGAGGCATGGCAGGGCTCTTCAGGATGACAAATGGTTGGCCCTGGCCACATCGGATCACAGGGAGCCTGGGAACACGGCACACCCTTCTCTTCTGTTTGGGTCTGGCCACTCCACTTCATACTCGGGAAGGACAACCACCTGCCTCCCCTCTCCAGCTCAACTTGCTTTTTCCAGTTACTTGAAATACTCTCCCACTTTGAGGCCTTTGTCTGGACTGTGTCCTCCTCCTGGGCCATTTGTTTGAGCCACCTCCCCTCATGTCCTTGGCTTGGCTGACTTTCCTCTGCATCTTCATTTCAGCTCAAGAACTCTGAGGAGCCTTCCCTCACCTTGATGGCCAGCTCCAACACCACTCTGGCCTATTCCATCACCATGTCCTGTTCTTCCTGCACATCTCTTCCAGCTGTCATTTCCACTTAGGTGTGTGATGCTTCAATGCACACCTGTCTCCCCTCCAGACCAGACCACAACTCCTCGCTGAAAGCAGGAACCCTGCTTGGTTTTGTCCCCAGGGAGCTTAGTACCCGGAAGCCACCAATAAACACTTGTGAAATAAATGAAAACTCAAAAGTTTTCCAGAGCTCAGGCAATGACCAGAAGCTCTCCATCCCAGACATCGGGGTGAAGACAGAGAAGAGCCTTCAAGGTCAGGCAAACTGGGCTCAAGTCCCGGTCCTGACATTGGGTTGCTGGAGACACCACATTGAAGAACAGATTTCTGGCAGACCCAGAGACAGCTGGCGCGACATGCTCCAAGAACCACTGGTTACAAGAGATTGAGGGGACGCCTTATCCCATGGGTCCAAAGTCCAGAGGAAACTTTCGGAGAGATGTTCCTCCAGGCTAGGGAGGAAAACAGGGAGGAAGAGTAGCAGAGGCAGAGAGGGGTTTAGGTCAACTCTTGTAAGAGTGAACAACAGCACCTTCAAAGTCTGTCTAGAGATCATGAGAAGCATCTGTCACCCTTGAGGTCTCTGAGGAGTGACTAAAGCAATGGCTTGGTCAAGGATGCCTCCAAAAGTTCTCAGGGGACGAGGCAGCTTTTGAGAAGGAAGTCCCTCTTCATGTCATGACAGCAGAAGAAAGATACCCCAAGATCACCTCTGTGAAAGCTGTACCCCTTCCCTCCCACCACTGCACACTCTAGCTACCTTGAAATGGGAAAACTCCACAGGATAGATGCTTTGTTTGCCTTACTCACCAGGGGTTCCCAGCACCAAAACTGTGCCTGGTCCTCTGTAAAACCTGGTTGAGTTAAGCGAGGACTAACCAGTGTTCTCACACACATACTCTTTCAGGCCTCTGTCTGTGGTGGACAGGTCCTCAGAGGCCTAGGATGATTTTCTTTGCCTACTGAGGTCCATGTCTTTGTGTGATCCCCTCTGTTTGAGCGAAGGCAGGACCTGGGACTCGCCTTTCCCCAAGAGGATATGGCAAAGGTGATGGGATGTCACTCCCTTGATTAGGCTAAGTTGTAGAGCAAAGACGATAGGCAGTCACTCCCATGATTACGTTATGTTCTATGGCAAAAATGATGGCATGTCACTCCTGTGTTATATTAGGTTGCACAAAACTCGGTCTCAGGGGAAGGAGAGAGATTCTCCTTGCCGGTATGATGAAGCCAGGCATGAAGCTCATCTAGCAGAATTGCTGGCTTTTGCTGCTAGGGCATGAGGGTGGTCCCCAGTCAACAGCCAGCAAAAAGCCAAACCCTCAGACTTACAGCTATAAGGAACTAAACTCTGCCAACAAATGGATGAGCTTAGAAGCAGATTCTTCCCCAGTCAGGCCTTCAGATGAAAATGTAGTCCAGGCCGGGTATGGTGGTTCACACCTATAATCCCAGCACTTTGGGAGGCCGAGGTGAGAGAACTGCCTGAGCCCGTGGGTTCAAGACCAGCCTGGGCAACTTTGGCAAGACCTCATCCCTACAATAAGTCAAAAAAGTTAACCAGGCATGGTGGCGTGTGTCTGTAGTTCCAGTTACTTGGAAGGCTGAGGCAAAAGGATCGCTTGAGCAGCAGGGTGAGGCTGTGGTGGCTATGAGTGTGCCATCAGCCTGGGCGACAGAGTGAGACTCCAACTGAAAGAAAGAAAGGAAGAGAGAGAGAGAGAGAGAGAGAGAGAGAGAGAGAGAGAGAGAGAGAAAGAAAGAGAGAGACAGAGAGAGAGAGAGAGAAAGAAAGAGAGAGGGAGAGAGAGAGAGAGAGAGAGAGAGAAAGAAAGAGAGAGAGAGAGAGAGAGAAAGAGAGAAAGAGAGAAAGAGAGAGAGAGAGAGAGAGAGAGAAGAGAGAGAGAGAGAGAAAGAGAGAAAGAGAGAGAGAGAGAGAGAGAGAAGAGAGAAAGAGAGAAAGAGAGAGAGAGAAGAGAGAAAGAGAGAAAGAGAGAAAGAGAGAAAGAGAGAAAGAGAGAAAGAGAGAAAGAAAGAAAGAAAGAAAGAAAGAAAGAAAGAAAGAAAGAAAGAAAGAAAGAAAGAAAGAAAGAAAGAAAGAAAGAAAGAAAATGTAGTCCAACTAACACCTTAATTATAACCTGGAGAGACCCCAATCAGAGAACCCAACTATGCTATGTCCATACTGACCCACACAAATGTGAGGTAGTAAATATGGGTTGTTTTAAATTCTAAGTTGTTACAAATTATTATGAAGCAATAAAGAAAATGAATACAACCTCCAGGTTGTCAATCACACTGTTCCCTTTGTCTGGAAGAGAGAAACCGAAGGATGCTTGTGAGTCTAAGTTGATGCGCTACCTCCCCCAGAAAGTCTTCCCTATTTCACTCTACTCCCATCTTAGGCATCCCTGGACTGTGCTCCTACAAAGTTCCTTATGTTTGCTCTGTAACAACACTTTGGACACTATGTTGTTCTTTTCTGTTTTCATGCTGATTTCATTCTCTAGTCCCTGAGCTCTTAAGGGGGCCTTTCTGTTTCTTCCCTGCCTTCTCCTTACCTTTGGCAGGTGGTTTTGGAGAGCTTACAATGTGCCAGGTAGTGTGCTAGCTCCTGGCACATGGAGGCCAACACCAGTAGCAACATAAAGATCCTGATCTTATCCCTGTGGAGGGTCTGATCTAAGGACAAGGAGACATTAGAATCACTACACCCCTGGAGTATTATGGTCATGGACAGAGACCGGGAGGGTGCCCTGAGGCCGATCATGATGTGTATGACCTAGAAAGCCAGGGCAGGACAGGCCCCCTGAGAAAGAGATGCTCAGGATTGAATGCGAAGGATGGAGATGAGCTGAACAGGCAGAGCCAGGGTGAGGACCGTCCTAGGCACAGGGACAGTACGGCAAGGCCCTGTGGGGAAGGACGTGTGGCCGGTTGAACAGCTGGGAGAAAACCAGTGAGGTCTTGTGGCTTTGCCAGTCTCTACTACATGCAGTGGGTAGTCCAACTAGCACTCTCTCTACTAGAGAGTAGGCAAAGGCATGTGGGATGGGAGGAGGGGTCAGGGTGGCTAGGTTTTGGGCAGACCCTGAGGCACCACAGGCCGTGTTGAAGAGCTGAGTTCCACCCACTGCATGTCAAACAGGAGAGGGACACAATCCCAGAGGAACTGTGGAAAGATTACTCTGTGGACAGTAGGCTATAGAATGAGGTTTGCAGTGGGGGAGGGGTTCAGTTCATCAGTGCAAGAATGCAAGACCAAGTTGTTGTAACGCTTCAGGTGAGAACTAATATAGCTTGACATTATGGGTTGAATTATGCACTTTAAAAAGACCTTGAAGTCCTAACCTCCAGTAGCTGTGAATGTGACCTTATTTGGAAATAGGGTCTTTGCAGATGATCAAGTTTAGATGAGGCCATTAGGATGGGCCATACTCCAATATGACCGTGTCTTTACATCTTTAAACAAGGGAAAATTCATGTGTGTGTGTGTGTGTGTGTGTGTGTGTGTGTGTGTGTGTGTGTGTACATTATATATATTTACTTATATTTAAATTTTAAATATAAATATTAAATGTTATATTTATTTTACTTATATTTATATCTTTTTTTAAACTCTGTCACCCAGGCTGGAGTGCAGAGGCATGACCACAGCTCACTGAGCCTGGGCTCAGGCGATCCTTCTGCCTCAGGCTCTCAGGTAACTGGAACTATATGTGCATGCCACCACGCTCAGCTAATTTTTCAATGTTTTGTGGAGACAGGATCTTTCTGTGTTGCCCAGGATAGGCAGTCTTGAACTCCTGGGCTCAAGCATTCCTTCTGCCTTGGCCTCCCAAAGTGTTGGCATTATAGGTGTGAGCTACTGTACCTAGTCAGCAAGAGAAATCATACACAAGGAAAAGATGATGAGGACACAGAGAGAAAACTTCCTGTAAGTCATGGAATGCCTGAGGCTCCTAGCAGCTAGGAGAGACCTGGAACAGTCCTCCCTCACAGCCCTCAGAAGGACGCAATCCTGCGATACCATGATTTTGGACTTCTAACCTAAGAACTGTAAGCCCACACTTTTCTGTTGTTTAAGCCACCCGGTTTGTTACAGTAGCTCTAGCAAACGCATACACTTGTTTTAGGTCACACAGGTTAGAATGCAGTGGCATGATTAGGGCCACTGCAGACTCAACCTGCTGGACTCGGACAATCTTTCTGCTTCAGCCTTCCAAGTAGCTGGAACTAAAGGTGTGTGCCACCACACTCAGCTAATTTTTTTGATTTTATTGTAGAGATGAGTCTTGCCAAGTTGCCCAGGCTGGTCTCGAACCCCTAGGCTCAAGCAATCCTCTCATCTCCACCTCCCAAAGTACTAGGATTACAGATATGAGCCATCATGCCTGGTCATCAGAAAACTTTTCTGGAAGGGGCCAGATAGTAAATATGTTTGGCTTTAAGGGCCATATACAACTGTGCTGTTATTAATGTGAAAGTAGCCACCATCAGGTAAGCAAGATTGGGTCTATGCACCATTAAGACTTCACTGTCTAGAACAGGCGGCAGGCCAACTAGACATGCATGAACCATAGTTTTTAGATTCTGCATCTTGGGAGTGATGGTGCAGATGAAAAAAGGGAGATGGTGTGTGAGATATCTGGGGGTATCCTCTGCCTCTCAGGTCCCTCGTGTTTAGCACAGAGTGGACATTGGCCAAGTGCACAGTCCATGTGCAACTCTGGACCTGAACTCACGCTGGATAAGCAGGTCTGTTTGGCCAAATGTGGGGGTTTGATTGATGGTTTCAAATGTCTCTTTCAGCACTAGCATTCTAGTGACTGCTGACAGGGGACGGACAGCATTTTTGTGTCCGAGTTTAGTGTAGCTTTTTACAAAGTAGATGCCCCAGCCTGAAGGCTTGGTGGGGGCAGGAGAGGCACTGGGCTGTGCACAGTAGCTGCCTTTGTCCTGACACACAGCACAAAGCGGCCCTCGCTCCATGCCCGCCTCCTGATGCTGGTGATAATAGTGCTGACAGTGAGGGACTCTCAGCCTGAAGGTCACGCAGTTGGTAGACAGAGCACAGCTTTGGAGTCTGAGATCCTGGATCTGCCACCTATTAGCTGCCTGACCTTGGACATGTTACTTAATTAAGTTCTTTGAGTCTCTCTTTTCTAATTCATCAGAGTCAAGAGAAAGCCCCGTGCAGGGCACATGGCAGACTCTCATGACATGTTAGTTTCTTCCTCTTCCTGCCAGAGGTTCTGGGGCCAGCCATCCCAGGTTCAAACATCTCAGGTCACTGGCTGTGCAACCTTGGGTGAGTTACTTTACCTCATTTCCTCCTCAGTTTCCTTGTCTATAGAATGGGAGTAATGGCAGTTGCGTGGGATATTTTCTGGTCTGTTCTTCACCTTCTGTCCTTCTCTGAGCCCTGGAAAGGCTGACTGCATGGACTCTGTCACCAGCTTCCCTTGACCGCAGATTTCTGGTTGGGTGCAGCCAGTGAGAGTCACGGGCAGGAGGTCAGAGGGCAAAAGGACAGAAGTCAGGCATTAACCCTGGCCTCCTCCCAGCCGGGCTGTGGTTTGGAAGTGCTGAGTTCCCATATCAAAGCCACAGTTCCCTGTTGGGCAGCCCCTCTCCCACAGGGACAGCTCTCTCCTTGTTCTGGTAACTCTCCTTCCACTCACTGTCAGGCCTAGGGGTGAATGTATGTAGCTTCCTGTGGTGCTACTCCCTCGTGTGTAACCATCACTCATGGGCGCCTGTGACCCATCTCTCTCTTTATAAGTATCCTCTTCCTTAAGCCCTCTCTTAAAATTATTTTTAATTATGGTACAATGTACATAACATACAATTTAACATATTAACCACCTTTAAGTGTAATAGTGGAGTAGCATTAAGTACATTCTCACTGTTGTGCAACCATCGCCACCATCCATTTCCAGAACTCTTTTCATCCTGGAAAGCTGAAACTCTGAACCCATTAAACAGCAATTCCCCATTTGCCCTCCCCCCAGCCTCTGGCAACCATCATTCCACTTTCTCTCCCTATGAATTTTCTATTCTAGGTATCTCATATAAGTGAAATCATACATTATCTGTCTTTTGTGACTGGCTTGTTTTATGTAGCATAATGTCCCCAAGGTTTATTTATGTCGTAGCATGTGTCAGAACTCCCTTCTCTTTTAAGACTGTGTAATATTCCATTGTATGTCTACACTGCATTTGATTTATCCATGCATACATCCATGGACACTGGGGTTACTTTACCTTTTGGCTATTGTGAATAATGTTGCTCTGAACATGACTGTACAAATTCCCTTAAATCCTCTTTGTCCTTTGAGGGTCCCATTTAGGTTCCTACAGGATCCCTCACTGATATATAATATATACCTGGTATCACTATACCATTTTGCGTAATTGAGTGAATCCAGTTAATATGTTAGAGACTGACATGGAGAGTATTCAGTAAATGTCAGTTACTGTTATGATTAGGAAGGTTTCTGCATGTGGCAGAGACTGAGTAGTGGTCCCTTTTCATCCTAAGCACCAGCTCAATTACTCTCCCCTACCTAGCTAGGCTAGGACCATGTGACTACAATCCAGGGAATGGAATGTGACCAGAGTGCAACACACCCCTTCTAAGTCTGGTTCAGAAAAACTCCCCACCCAGTCTTTTATGTCTTCTCCCTTTTTGTGGGCTAGACACCCACCTCGAAGGAAGGCCTTGGATACCACATGTTAAAGATGCCAAAGTCTCCATCTGCCTGCGTCCCTTGATGTGTGAGCAGAGATAGGTGCTAGTATCATCATCTATTTTTCAGATGACGAAACTAGGAGATTTGGTAACCTGCCCAGCAAGTCGCAGAGCCTAGATCTGAACCCAAGGAAACAGCCTGACCCAAAGGTCTACACACGACATTACTCTACACTGTCTCTCTCACATTTAGAACAAGCCTTCACCATTAGATTTTCCTCTCTTTGAATGACCCCTAGGCCCAGTAAAAACTCAGGATTGCTGTGGTGGGAGTCCACAGAGCCCTGGTGTGACATTTCAATTCCTGACATTTCACTTCCCAGTGGTACAGGCTGGGGAGGGGCAAACGGACGGAGAGGGAAACAGACCTGTGCTTGTGGCAGCTTTCTTGCTGCTGTCCTGCTCTTTGGGGTTCTTACCTCTTAGAGCGGGTAGCCTGCTCTCACCACCTGGGAAGGAGTCTGGAGAAAGACGGGTACTCCCTGGCTCCATGGCGGCAGAGCCGGGATTACCCACTGACATTACAGCTGGCAGCCTTGGGCTGTTGGCACCCTTTAAAAGAACACGATGGCAATTTTCCAGCTAAATTCTCCCAATTAGGCAGTTAGAGAAACATTATTCCACCCCAGGATAAAGCTGATGAAATGGAGGGGGGAGGGCGGGGGGAGGAGGGGTGCTAATCCATCTGCCTTGGATCCCACAGCCTAGAGACTGTGCACATTTCCAGGAGTGTGCCATGCTCCTGGAGACATTTGCAGGGGTCTCATGAGCTGCTGGGGATGGGAGGAGGGACAAGCAAACAAGTGATCTGATCCAACTTGCTACTTGAAGGGCCTTGGTGTTCTAAGCTGGGAAGGTGAACCATCCTTCAACATCCCAGAGCTTTCCTATCTCTGATCTGGGCTGACTGGGGAGAGGGAGGCGTAAGAGCAGAATAACATGAAGTCAGAGCTAGGAGGAAGCTGCTCTTGTCCACCCCAACTAGACCCAACATAGGGATTGGGGAAACGGAGGCATATCAAATCAAGCCCAAGCTGTGACACAAGCCATGAGTCCTGACTGCTACTCACAGCAATTCACAGAACCCCACAGTTCTCTCATTTACTGTGCCTTTCTTTTCTAAGTGTGGGTATTTTCCTTCCATCATCACATTTAATTCTTAAAATCACCCTGGGAAGTGGATATTCCCGTTCTCCCACTTTACACATGGGAAAACTGGGACTTGGTCACATTCATGGAAGTCAGACCAGGGCAGGGTTCCACAGGCAGACCAAGTCAAATGTCAAACCCTTCAGAAGGGCCCTGGATCCTATGACCAGAATTCCGAGTCACCAACACACAACTATTTAATGATAATGACAAAAAATACATTGGGTATGATGCCAACTGCCTAACACAAAATATATTATTTGATCCTTACAACTATTTCTGCCAAAGAAGAGCCATCACTCCCCCATATTGCTAATGAGGAAACTCTGGGCCAGAGAAGTGGTCACATCCCCTGGTGGGATTCAACCTTCCTGCCTGAGCCAGTACTCTGGCCACCACAAAAAACTCCTCAGTTTTGAACAAGGTTCACCCAGCAAACCAGGCACAGTGGAGTATGAAAGTGGGCAGAGAACCATCCTTGCCTTAGGACAGATGCTCTATGAAGCATGCAAGCAAAGATAAGGATATGAATGGATCATCAAGGCAAGCCAGAGATGTGGGCAGGCAGGTGTCTGAGGGACGAAGAGCTCTCTGGTCTGGTTCCCACAGAAGAAGAGTGGGATATAAGTCATAAGCACAGGTGGAGATCATACTGTGTAGGAATTTGGATGTCGGGATACAAAGTTAAGACTTTCCCCTTGGGAAGTAGGGACCTATTGAATGCTCTGAGGCAAAGTGCCAAGAGCTCTCTCCAAGATGAGTGACCTTGTTATGGTGTTCAGGATGAATTCAAGGAGAGAAAACCTAGAAGCCCAAAGACATTGTTAAAAAAGGAAGATGACATCATGAAGGCCGTGATGACAGAACATGGTGGCTGACTGGAAAAATCAAGACCACCAGGCCTATTATCATCACTGATAAGATGATCATTCATGAATAGATCTTTCTGTTAATGATATTTCCTTCTACCACAAGTAATTCTTACCCTGAACAAAAGGGTGAAGTTTGAGGAGAAGCTGGATAATCAAGGCTGCCTTAGGAGAAGGAGCTCCGACTACTTGGCACCAGCGCTGGGGAAAAGTCCTCAAGCATGAAGCAGCCTCCTGTCCCCTGGTTCCCGCTGCAATCACGGCCCAGTTGTTTATAGGGAATTTAATAAAAAGCAAGAGGTCGCTGATTTGTTGAGGTTTCCCTGGGCCAGCCTCAAAGTCCACAGAGTCTTTCAGATTTGCATAACCCTTCAGGGAGGGCTTCATCCTCCTTCCTCACTGCCTCCCACCATCCGGGATGGGGCTGGGGCAGGGGGCTGGAAGGGGTTGCCTCGACCTGGACACACGGCAAATTGGAGTCTGCCTCGGGTCTAGGAGGAACATGGCTTCCTACGAAGGGGCGGAGGGGCCGCCGTCCTTCTAGATTAATCACAAGCAGTGTGGAAGGGGAAGGCAACAACAGACGTGTGTGTGCCTGCACTGTCCTAGGGCACCCATAAAAATAAAGAAAACACGACTTTACAAACTGCCAGGATACATAACTCCACAATAGACTTACAGTCTATAAAAAGCGCGGCTCTGTGCCCAGCCTGAGGAGCAGGGAGAGCCAAACTGGAAGTGAGTGAGCAGAGATCACGAAACGACTTCCTCGGGGCAGGTCCACACCACCAGGCCATTCGCAGCAATTACTGAGCAGGGTCCTGCCTCGCCTCTCCCTCCCTGTCACCTCTTGCCAGCCTGATTTTGCCTGTAATTTTGAAAAGCCATGGATATGTTTCTTTGGGACTTGGCTCAAGTCTGCCAGGAAAAGCAAATTTAGGACAGAAATGGTGGAGTCTGAACACGACAGCAGAGCCAAGCTCCTGCCAACCCGAGCTCCACCTCAAGTCTGATGTGGGGAGGAATGGATGACTTCTAGGGACGAATGGAAGGTGTTAGCCAGGATTCTGTTTGTTTAAAGAGTCTTACCTAAGCCCGCACCAAGAGTACCCATTCCCTGGAGGTGTCTGACAAATTCTATTCCCTGCCACCCAAAGGGATCTCTATTCTCAAAAGAACTCTCTTGTTCTTCTATGCTATTGAGCTCCAATACTGCCAGGGAAGTCACAAGTAGATTGAATGGATTAAAAAACTACAAGTTCTCTCTCCTGGCCCTTTACATGGCACTTGAGAATATCCCACAGGGCTTCCTAAGCATGAGCTGGCATAACAGAGGAAAGATGCTTTGATACAGGCCCAGGATTGCACACACAGGACAGGGTTATAGTTCTCAGATTCTATGGTGCATGGCTTTCCATTTTAATATTTTGGAAATGGGTCCATTTGTAATGTATATTCATGTATAAAAGAGTCTTTATGTACTCGATAATTTGTATTAGATAGGTTGTGTGTTACAGCCCATGGAGCCATAAATGGAAGGCATGGAGGAGTGCTAAGACCACACATTGGACTTCTTCTTAGGTTGGTCTCCCTGGTGACAGTGGCTGGAGGTCTTTCTGGCTCGAATGCTCCTTTCAGTCTGTGGGGGTTCCTGGACTTCTCAAAGGCCAGATGAGACCAAGAGAGGGGAAAAAAAGTGAGTTAGTGGTTTTGTCGTGCTGCTCTCAAGGTCCTAGGCAGGACAAGAAGAAACAGTCAAGGAGCAGAATTAAGATTAGGTCTCATGCTAAGGATAATTTTGACTTCCCAGCTGATCTGCCCTGCTTTTCTAGAGAAGAGATGACCTAGGGATTTGGATGGTACCTGGGTCCAGGGGATTCAGGACCTTGACCATCACCAGGAGGTAAAACTAATGGTTGTTACAAGGAGTGGGTGTGTCATTGGCAGTTGTAGAAACGTGTTTATATGCAAAGCTGCCACTCTGATTGTGACTCACTTTGAGAACAGGGGATACTCTAGCTACCTTTTCACCTAGAATGGCATTTATGGCATTCTTTAGTTTGTTTCTATCCCTTAGGATATATCCCTTGCTCTTAAAGCCCCAAAAAACAGTCTGGAGTCAGATGGATTTTTTATTTATTTATTTTTTACATTTCACTAGTGTTCTTATTTTTTTTAAACTACTATTTATGACCACTTACTGTGTACCAGACACTATGTGAAAGTGTTCTACATAGATTATATTTATTCCTAAGTGTTAAATTTTTCCCAAGTTCCCATGACTGGTTAGTCAGGAAGCTCATATTTGAATTCATGCCTGTCTGAATCCAAAACCTGTCTACTAAACCATGATACTTAGACTGTGTCTGCAGCTTTTAAAAGCATCAAAGCTGGGCAGGCACAGTGGCTCAGCCTATAGTCCCAACACTTTGGGAGGCCGAGGCAAGAGGATTGCCTGAGCCTGGGGGTTTGAGACCAGTCTGAGCAACTTGGTGAAACCTCATCTCTACAATAAATCTAAAAATAAACCAGGCATGGTAGCGCGAACCTGTGGTTCCAGCTACTTGAAAGCTAAGGCAGAAGGATTGCCTAAGCCCAGCAGGTGGAGGCTGTGGTGTCCGTGAGCATGCCACAGCCTGGGCGACAGAGTGAGACTCCAACTCAAAAAAATAAAAATAAATAAAAGTATCAAAGCCAATACACAAGGTTGTCAAAGACTCGACCAAGAGCAAAAGTCTTGGAGTGCCACCCAAGCAGGCTTCTACAGTCTTGCCTTGCAGATAACCCTGGAATCTATCCAAAATTAAACTGCCTGAAGGAACACTTCCCTAGCACCAGCGCTTGTGGGTCTCCTAGGACACAGCATCTACCACAGAATGAGTTTCTGATCCTCATGATGCTTTGATAAAGGGATCTCCATAGGCACAAAACCCAGTTGTGCTGTTAATGACTAGAAACTGTTATCGTGCTGATTAATGCTGCCATTGTTCAGAGCAATAATTAACCTAGCAGAAAGGACCAAAGGGAATGAAAGAGTGGCTAATCAACCTCCAAGGAATTGCCAGGTGATGTTTATCCTTGAGAACTGGAGGGAACCAAAGGCATGATCATTTTTCCTTGACATTGACATTTTCTGTCCACCAGGCGGGCAGCAGTGGCAGCAGGGTCCTTCCAATGTCCAATTTCAGGTGAATAATCAGGAAATACTCGTGCAGGGGCAGGAGAAAAGGGATGGGGGGGCTTGCTTTGGCTGAACACCCACCATGGTGCATGGCCTCTGGGGGTCTCTTGTCTCTCTTCCCATCTTAACACCTTTCTCAAGAGCAAGTGGCCACCTGAGTTGCTAATTAAGTAATATCCTTGCTCATCCAACTTGAATGGTTTTCTTGCAGTGTCACCAAGTGGAAATAGCTCTTAATTATGTCAACTCATAAAACCACAGCCAAAACAACCATATCAGAACCCTCATTTGTCACATTATTTAAAGAATGAGGAAAAAAAGAATCAGCCAACAAATGGGAGGACAATAAAAACCCTTTGATTTTTTGTTTTTTTGTTTTTAATCAGAAAGCTCTCCTTAACTGTGTTCTCAGCTTTCAAATCCAGCCTTGGGTCTGGCTATTTAAAACCCTATTCTGTGGGTAAGAACAGAAAAGAACATAGACAGATACTGTCTTAAGTAGGAATATAAAGCGAGTGCTACCCTAATCTGATCTTTCAAAACAGGCAATTGATCTTGATAAAATGTCAACTTTGGGGTGGTGGCATCAGTCTTGGAAAGCAACAGGGACCTAATCTTTTAGGCCTTTTCCGTCTTGCTCATATGGTTGCTCTGGGAACACATGCTTTGGAGAAATCCTGTAGGAGGGATGTGATTTCTGTCTGATGCCACCTAAGAGAGTTCTATCCCTGGCCCAGCAGGAGGAAAAGGGGATGTGATGACAGAGCAGAGAATGAGGCCTGAGGATGGTGGAAGGAACCATGAGCCAAGGAATGCAGATGGCGGACTCCAGAATCTGGAAAAGGCAAGGAAGTGAAATCTCCCCTGGAGTGTTAAGAGGGAGTGTGGCCCTGCCAACATCTTGAGCTCTGCCCAGTGAAACCCACTTCAGACTTTTTTTTTCTTTTGAGAAAGCAGGATTTATTGAGAGGACAGAAAAGCTCCCACACTGGAAGGGAACTGAGGGAGCTGGCCCCCACTTCAGACTTCTAAACTCCAGAAGTGTAAGATAATAATTTTGTGTTGCTTTTTGTCACTCAGTTTGTGGCAATTTGTTACAGCAACAGTAGAATAATAATACAGCATAAGCTCCAGGCCTTCTACTTTGTGTGCATATGTCTTTGGTACCCTCCCCGAGAGCTGCAACCTACCTGTGTCCAGCCCCCCATTTTCCCAAAAATGGGTCTTCCATTTTCCCTGCCACAATCCTGGTTTATCCGCCTCTGTGATCACTGACCTATCACCCATATCTCAGCATCCAGCTAGTCATCTTCCTTCTGTTTTAGGGCTGCCGAATCTAATCCCAGTGTTTTATTCACAGGATTCATATAAGTCTCTGTCTTATAAACCCATAGGCCTCCATTGCTTGGGAATCTACAATGGGATCTCTTTTATCGCTCATAACTACTCACTCTATGGAATATACCATTTTTTCCAGTTAGCTATAAGGATGCTAAAGTTAGAGAGGTATTAATTTGTCCAAATTTACACGCCCAGTAAGTGGTAGAGCCAGGATTATAAACCAGATCTGCAGAACTCCAAAGGCTATGTTCTCAAGGTCTCTTCAGTACAACCATTCTCATGAACCACTCCCTGGGAGATCCCAGAAGGTGTGACCCAGAGCCATACCTGTTAACCCCAGTGACCCAGGATGAATGTTAGGAACTCGAATATCTAAAAATCTCTCTGATGAGAGTCAAAATGGACTTCATCTCTATTTGATTTAATTCGTAAGAGAGCTCTCATAAAGTCAAGTTCGAATGTGGAATACTTTGTTCAGCTATAGACTCATTGAGCACTGGAATGCCAAAAAGAATGACACACTGAACCCAGCAGACCACCTGACTCTCCCATAGGGAGACTCCATCCCCTTCCCCCAAACCCAATTTACTGGCGCTGAGGCTGTCCCCATCCTGTCAACATTCAGAACTCAAAGCTCGTGGTTTCCACAGTCAACCAGTGTTCCAAGGATCATTCCTCTTGATATTCCTGGTTGCTCTGTATTCTGTCTATGAGGTGAAAACCATCTCAACATTTTAAAAATATCATTATCAGGAAAAACTGGAGGCATTTATTCAAGAGAGAGAAGAAACAGTAAGTACTTTCTGGTCTGGAGGCTTTTCCTTGTGAATGATTTGCCCGTGAGGCTCCTTAGCCAGTGGATCTGTTCATAAAGCCATAAGGTTTGGTAGCAGGCAGGGCCCCTAGCCACGAACTGGAGATGACAGTCTCTGGGACAATGACATACATGAGGCTGTCCAGGAGTTGCCGTGAATGCCAATTTAGTGCTCCTGCCTCTAATCCAAGTCATCACCCAACACTCCAATTTGACAGATTTCTCAAAGGATTCCAGAGTTGTTCATGAGTTCATGAGCGGCCCAAGACCCTCACCCTGTTTGCCAAATGTCAGCTCCTTTTATCCTCCCCCGAATGTGGGGGTGACTTCTTGTTGCTTTTCACCTAGCTGAGCATGGGGAGTTGACTGGCTGGGCCCCAAACTGCCCTGCAGCAGCTGCTGCTTCTAAATTCCGCCTCCCTGGGGCCTGTGTTTAAGTGTTCCCAGCTAGGAGGGAGTTCTGAAATAAAACTCAAGTGAAGGCAGCCGCAGGATCACTGGGAGCACACCCCATTATTACACACTTAGATGACACAAGCCAAGGTCTCAGACCACACTCTTGAGGGGAGAACCCAGAATAACTATTTGGTTGTTCATAAAACTGTCATTATTCCAACTCTGAAATCAAGACAAGGCCACCCCAGTCTCTAGGGTCAGGGATGCTATTTCTGAACATGCCTGCTCTTCACATGTGCATCAAAGCCATGGTACCCAGAGTCCTTCTGGCTCATCACAGCTTTTCTCTGACTTGAGGAAAGAGCTCTGGAGCAGTTTGGCTCCATCATTTCATGTTTACTGGGCACCTCAGGTTTGCTGGGGTGTTCTCTCTATTAAGCGATATCAGCTTCCCCAAAACAACAAAGGAATGCAGATTGAAAAGGGATAAAAGAATTCTGCTGTCTTCTGCCCCAGGGCATAACCACACAATCATGGTGTCCCCTTATTTTAGGCCACTGGTGACACCATCACCACCTCATAGAACAGGTCACCCGCATCCACCACAGGGGTCTTCCATGGGTCAATGTGGGTCTTCCATGGGTCAATGTCTACTATGACATATTAAAAAAATTATATTATATTATATTATGACATTTCAAAGCCAAATATTCTTGCTTCTTTCCCAACCCATTTGCATCCCTAGGAATATGGATTTAAGAAATAATAGGATAGTAGAAAGGCCCACAGAGGCTCATCCTTCTGAAAAATCCTTGAACCCCTTCAGAAGGTTATTTCTAAAATTGGAACATAGGTATAAAGAATCCTGACACAGGTGGACTGGAAAATAGTTTCCCTTTATAATACAATATAATGGTTATATGAGAGGGTCAAAATTACTAATATGAAACACACACACACACACACACACACACACACACACACACACACGGTTGCTATAAACAAATTCATGTCACTGTGGATTTTAAAAAGACATCTCTTCTGGGAAAATTAGAAAAAGGCTCCCTTTCTTCTGGGCAGACATAGTCCCATGCCAGGGATGACTTGACAAATAGATCAAGAGAATGATTCCAGACCCCACTCACTCCTAAACTAGGTGCTGGTGCAGTGCACAACCTATGACACAGTGACCCTAAAGAGAAGTACAGATGTAGATATGGATATAGGCAGAGATCACTAGAGTGATTATGAGCCATCTGAAGAAAGAAGTTAAATATTTCCTTATTTTTTTAAGGAAAAATTTTGGAAAGCAGAATAACCTCAAAAGAAAATTAATCACCCATACCACCCCTATTTATATCATCCCTAATAAAATATTTGTTGTATTGCTTCACATTCTTCTTTTTGAAGGCATAGAGAGAGAGGATTCCAAGGTGGCATTGTACTGTACCTACTGTTTTATGGCCTTTGCTTTTTGCCTATTCTGTCCTGCCCTCTTTGTGTGTGCTATGACATGCCCTCAGCGCTCCTTGCCATGGAAACACAGCATTCTCTTGGACCATGTTGCATTTGGCCAGTCGAATGGTGGGAGCTCCAGGTCAACTAGATCTCTTAATTCCCGTGTTAGCCACCTGCTTGCCATCAAAAGCCTCATGGCTGGAAGGAAAGCAAAGGAAACCCTAAGTCTCACAGAATGGAGTTACAACTGATTAATAGCAGTAGGTGAGAAACAGCCTTTTTCAGGGAGAACATATCCAGGTGGCTTGTTTCTGACTGTCCGTGAAGGTTTTCCTTGTCTCCCGCTGGTCACTCTGTCTCCACTGTGAGGCAAATCACCGAGCCAGATGCCATTGTTGGAATCTGTTGACAAGTGGCAGCTGTCTGAAGTGGAGACAGTTGGTTCTGCACCCCTCTCCCTGTAGACCATCCCCTCCTGACACATCTTCCCCCAAAGCAGAGTGCAGTGACTTCCCTTTGTGCCTGGGCGCCATCTAATTCCTGCCAACAAACACATTCCTTCCATACCTGTCCATCAGCTCACCAGGAATGAGGCCTGGGAACAGGCGCTCACATTTCCTGAGCAAAGTTCTTTATCTTTCCCCAGGTAGAGATGCAACAGCTTGCTAAGAGCTGAAATAGCCTCCCAGCCCAACTGTGGGAAGAGTTCCTCAACCAGGGTCCTAGAGTTCACACTCTCAGGGACTTCATTTTGAAGGCTTGCTTTTAAGCTCATCTCATGATGGCATGTTGACTCTGAAACCACAGAGAGAAGGGGCTCCATGGAATAACGGTAAGAGACACAACAGATCCCTTAGGAAGGACTTGTGGCTTCTAGCTCTCCAATGGCATGCTGTTGGTCCTCAAAGGACTTTGTAGGAATATCTTCCTATGCAAGATACTTTGATCAGTTTTTATTTTAAAAAATCATACATTTTGGTCATCCTATTCACATTCTGAAGTGACAAGTGTTCTGAAAACTTAAAAAAGCAAACGTATTCAAAAAAAGAGAGAGAGAGAGGAGGAGGGCAGGAGAAGGGAAGAGAGACAAGAGGAGAGAGAGGGAGAGAGTGAGTGAGAGAGAGAGAGAGATGTGAGATTTCACCCAGAAAATGCCATGATGTAGCTAAAATGTAAAATATTTTGGAATCCTCAAAGCCTTTTTCTTTTCTCTCTCTCTCTCTCTCTCTCTCTCTTTCTTTTTGAGTTGGAGTCTCAGTCTGTCGCCCAGACTGGAGTGCAGTGGCTGCTCCCGGCCACCGCAGCCTCGATCTGCTGGGCTCCGGCGATCCTTCCGCCTCAGCCTTCCAAGTAGCCGGAATTACAGGCATGCGCTACCACGCCCGGCAGATTTTTTGATTTATTGTAGAGATGAGGTCTCACTGCCCAGGCGGGTCTCGAACCCGCGGGCTCAGGCAATCCACTCACCTCAGCCTCCCAAAGGCGCGGGATTACAGGCTGAGCCACAGAGCCCGGCTTCCTTCTTTCTTTCAGTCAGAGTCTTACTCTGTCACCCAGGCTGGAGCGGAGTGTCATGCTCATGGCCACTGTAGCCTTGATGTGCAGGGCTCAGGTGATCCTTCTACCTCAGCCTTCCACGTAGCTGGAACTACAGGCATGTGCCACCATGCCCAGCTAATTTTCTGACTTATTGTAGAGACAAGGTCTCACCAAGTTGTCTGGGCTGGTCTCGAACCTATGGGCTCAGACAATCCACTCGTCTTGGCCTCCCAAAGTGCTGGGATTACAGGCTGAGCCACCAAGCTGGTCACCTTTTTCTTTTCTTACTACCAATTAACAAAAGGAGTTAGCATAAGAGAAACAACTTTGATGCAGAGTCAAGTGACTTAGTGATGACATCATGAAAAGCACAACCCGGGTCGGGCTGGGCTGACCCTTCGAATGATATCATAGTTGACACAGCGCTGCCCTTCTTGAGCACTTTGTCACCAGGTCTGCTCACAGAAACTGGTTCTGCTCTCTTGACATGATGATATCAACCACTGGAGGCATCGGGGTGCAAGGGCAAAGCTGGAGACACATTAACCTGCCAGATTGTCTGAAGCTTTCTGCTAAACAGGCTGGGAGGCAGGCTCCAATGAGTCAGAGCCCCTAGGTGACAGGAGAAGATGGCATTTGCCAGAGGTTAGGCCACAGATGGGGATCACTTCAAACCTTGCCCTTGGCTGTCCAGACTTCTCACCTCAACCTACCCATGAGTCACTCTTTACCTACTGAGATCCACTGGAAGTCATCAGGACTTCATGATTCACATAATTACATGAAAATTTACACTGACTCCTAGGATCCAAGTGATTTAGACAAAAGAGTCCCCAGATAATTGACCATGGCTTCATCATCAGAGAGCTGGTCTGAGAGTTACTCCTGTTGATCTCAGTAACAGACTGCTAGGAAGTAATTTGTCCCTCCAATCCTATCAGGAAGCCATTTCAAGATGGCACCTTTGATACCGGGTCATGATCATACAATGGGAAAAGGAAAACAAAGATCCTCTGTATGAGGCTAAAAGAAGCAAGAAGGAGGATTAGAAGGGTAGAGTCATAAAAGCAACGACTTTACTCTCTAATGCAGAGAACAATGAAACAGGCACTTCCCTTAAGACCACTGGAGAAACTTCCCAGACTGCACTTTCAGTTACTGTCAGAAATCCAAGTGCATTCCAAGTACTGAAAGGAAGTAGCAGCAGCAACTAGGCACGTGGGTGTCAGCCTCCAAACAAAATGGTCTGCCCATACACAGAGAAAATGCTTCAGTTTTGTGTTCAGAGCTCAGATGGAATGGCCCTCACATCAAATGGGGGAGTGTCCCTCTAAAACCAGAACAGCTTAGTTAGAAACACAAAACCGGAAGAAGAGAGTCAGCATTCCAGCATCAAGTGTCTGGTAAAAAGAGATGCTTTCCAATGGGTTCAATTACCTCTATTCTAAAACAAATCAGGGTCATTCTGAGTCAGATGCTATCCTGGACATGAGAAGAGGGGTTCTGGTATGGATTCACATCCTACCCTCTGCATCTGGCAGAGTACCTGACAACTAGACTTATGTGAGTGAATGAATGAGTACAAAGCAGAACTTCTAGTTTTTGTGACTAAGTCAAAGTTCATTTAAGTTCAGAGAGCAAGTAGTGACACAGGACTGATTAAGGGCATTATTATTACTTAGCTCCTATAGAGTGCTAATAAAAAAGTTTCTTCTCAACCCCAGAATGTATCAAAAGCCTTAAAAATGTTTATCATCTTTGACTCAATAATCCCACTTTAGGACTCTATCTTTTTTTTAATTTTTTTTTTGAGTTAGAGTCTCACTCTGTCGCCCAGACTGGAGTACAGTGGCACGCTCTCGGCCACCGCAGCCTCAACCTGTTGGGCTCCAGCGATCCTTCCGCCTCAGCCTTCCAAGTAGCCGGAACTACAGGCGCGTGCTACCATGCCTGGCTAGTTTTTGATTTATTGTAGAGATGAGGTCTCACCAAGTTGCCCGGGTTGGTCTCGAACCCGTGGGCTCAGGCAATCCACTCACCTTGGCCTCCCGAAGTGCTGGGATTACAGGCTGAGCCACCGAGCCCAGCCTAGGACTCTATCTTATAAAAATAAACCAATAAAAAGCCGGGCTCGGTGGCTCAGCCTGTAATCCCGCGCCTTTGGGAGGCTGAGGTGAGTGGATTGCCTGAGCCCACGGGTTCGAGACCCGCCTGGGCAGCGAGACCTCATCTCTACAATAAATTTAAAAAAAAAATCAGCCGGGCGTGGTTGCGCATGCCTGTAATTCCAGCTACTTGGAAGGCTGAGGCGGAAGGATCGCCAGAGCCCAGCAGGTTGAGGCTGCGGTGGCCGGGAGCAGCCACTGCACTCCAGTCTGGGCGACAGAGTGAGACTCCAACTCAAATAAAAAAAAAAAATAAACCAATAAATAAAAAGAGAGGCATTCTATTTTCAAAAATATTTCTCATGGCATTGGAAATTCACCAAAAGTACCATAGAATGATTAAGCGAACTAAAAATTATTTAAACGGCGAACTATCATATAATTATGTAATCGTTATTTAGAAGAAGCAGATAAAATGCTTATAAGGACGTTGAAAGAAAAAGCACTTAAAAGTATATCATATAACATTCTTTAAAAGCATAAATAGAAGGAAAAATGGGTAAAATATCAACAATAATTGTCTTTAGGAAGTGGGTCATGGATACTTATTTTTATATATGATTTTCTGAAATGTCTACAGTGAAGATTTATTGTATAATGAGGGTTAGCAGCAAACATAATTTTATGTATGTGTATGCATGTGTGTATAAATTTAAAAAAGAAAGACTCCAACTGAAAAAAATAAAAATAAAAATAAAAAAGAAAGTGTCCCAAACACTGCCTTAAACAAGCACTTGGCTCTTTAGTAGATTTTAAGAATGAACCCTTTCTGGGTTCTTCCATCCTGTAGTGTAATACTGTAATTCTTTTAACCAACAACTTGGATATTGTTTCAAAAAGTTCTCTGACCCCTCCACGTTGCCAGCCCACATGGACAGGGAGTCTGGCAAACATGATTATTAAATTATCTCTGGTGACAGCATCCAAGAACCCAGGCACCCGCTGCTCACTCTCCTCCCTTGTGACTGAATGAAGGCCTGTAAGAATTGACTTTTGAGCCGGGCTCGGTGGCTCAGTCTGTAATCCCAGCACTTTGGGTGGCTGAGGCGAGTGGACTGCCTGAGCCCGCAGGTTTGAAACCAGCCCTGGCAACTTGGCGAGCTCTCATCTCTACAATAAATTAAATATTAGCCGGGCATGGTAGCACATGCCTGTAGATCTGGCTACTTGGGATCACTGGTGCCCAGCAGGTCAACACTGGGGTGACCGTGAGCATGCCATTGCACTCCAGCCTGGGCGAGGAGTGATAATCCAATTCAAAAAATGGAATTGGCTTTTGAGAGAGACACATATTCATGGGAAGAGGCAGCTGGGGGTGGGGTGCAGCCAGCAGCATCAAATCGTGGTTAGAAGACCTTGGCATTGGATCTGGACATTGTAGGAAAGGGGGCTATCATTCCTTAGTAAGCAGCTTACCTTCATTGAAACCTACAATTTGCCACATGCAGCAAGCACCTGGCCCCTTCAGCCTTAAGATTATATGTCACTCTATTGTTTCCTGTGTTCAATGAAGGCACCTAGGCAGCAGTGTCAGCGATACCCCTTTCTAATGTGCTAAAACAGCAACCAAATCCTAACTCTTCAATGGGATGCTTTGAGCTCTAAGTTCTCAATACTGTCTCATTTAGACATTTTGGGATAAACCCCCCCCAAACAAACAAACAAACAAACAAAAACCAGTCAAGGTAATGAAAAACAAGGAAAACCTAAGAAACTCTCACAGACCAGAGATGACTAAGGACACTTAACGTCAAAATGCAATGTGACACCCTGAACTGAATTTGAGAACAGAGAGAGGACATACATAGAAAAATTGGTCACATCCAAATAAAATCTAATTAAGGGTAACATACAAATGTCCATTTCTTCGTTTTGACAAATGCATTACATTAATAATGAAGAAAACTGGACTAGAAGTTTAAGGCTACTCTCTATATTATCTTTAAAACTTTCCTGCAAATTAAAAATTACTCCAAAATAAAAAGTGTATTTCACCAAAAAGTCAAGGCCTCCAGAAAAAAATTAAGAAGATAACAAATGGCAATTGTTATTAGGCTCACCAGAAATCATGATGGAATGGTAGAAAGAGAGTTAGGATTTGAGTGAGATGATTTAATTCAAAACACCTTGCTCTCTACAGTGGGAACTCTGGTAGTCACTTAAATTCACAGAACTTCAGTTTACTCATCTATAAAATGTGAATAACAATACCTGATTGATAGTGTTGTTGCAAGTATCATATAAATAAGTATTATGAGAGTAGTGAGATTGTTTGCTTATTGTGATATCCTCTGTGCCTAAAATAGTGTCTGGCTCAAAATTGATACCTGACAAATGAGTAAATATATGAAAATGGTTCAAAATGGTATCCCACTTCACTCTACTGTTGCTATTTGTAACAATATCAAAGCTTTATTAATCTGATTCAAAATAATTTGAAACATGAAGGAAGGATAAATACATCCTGCTATATGAACACAGAATACTACAAAGCAGTAAAGAGAACTAGACTGATAGGTACCAGCAAAATTGGAGCTCAACATAATGCTGAATGAAAAATGTAAGTTGCATAGCAATACATAGCATATGATACTATTTGTACAAAGTGTTTGAAAATATACAAAATGTTGCCATATATTGATACTGATTGAAGTGGTGGAAAAAAACATCAGAAACAAGGAACAGATAGGTTCACTAACACAGTAATGGTCATCTCTGGGGGAAGGGCAGAATGGCAAGGGACATGCCACTGTCCATTCCCCTTAGAGGCACAGCCAGGCATAGGAGTAAAGAGACTCTGGCTTCCAAACAATGGGGCCACAGACTCTAAAACGAGTTCAGTTCACCCGTTAGTTGCACTGATTATTTGCTACTATGTTAGTTGTTCAAGAACACACAAAGAAGCACAAATTAAAATAGCACAACATAGGAAAATCTGGGGATTATGGTTATAAATTGCAAGCTTGCAAGTGGTTAGCACAGTGGTTTTTCAAGTGGAGTCTCTGAACCAGCAACATCAATACCAACTGTGGGCTTGCTAGTAATGCAGATTCTTAGGCCCCATTCCAACCTACTGAATTCTGAACTCTGAGGATGGGACCTAGCCACAGGTATTTTAGCAAGTCCTACAGGTGATTTGGATGCTTTCTCCAGACAAGAACCACTGGATTAGCAGCATCTGCTGAGAGAGGTTCTTGTGCTACTGTGCCTTGACTAAGTTCCTTTTATCTCTGACTTAGTTTCTTTATCTATTAAAATACAGATCAGGTTCAAATGATTGCAATAATATTCTTTCTCAATTCTGCATGTTTAGGATCATGCACTGACTTATAAAGTTGTTAGCTTTTCATACATACTTTTTCAACTTGGAACAAGCAAGGCCAGAGATCATTATCTGCACTTCTTGCTGTCCTTTTGTGACATACTTTGTGCCTTAGTGCCTGGCCCTAAATCATTCATAAGCAGCTTCTCCTTTGCCTTCCTTTCCTCTTGAGGTTATAAAGCTGTAACACACTCCCTCTCCACTTTCCTTGCAGCTAGGCACACACATGGGAAATAGTACTGGCCAAAGATCGGAACAAAAGGATTCAGCTCCCCAAACACAAGACACAGTCCAGAGAGAAGGCCCTTCGCAGATATCACTTACAGCAGTCTTGTAAATTCAAGGATGAAAGCCACATGGTAGAGATGGTGGTTCAGGAAGATTGAAGGAGCTCAGGATTTTTATGTCAGCCTGGAAGAGCTTCCACCTTCTTCAGGACATAAAAAGCCCCTCCCCATTTTGGGGGGGTGTTGGAGTCTCACTCTGTCGCCCAGGCTACAGTACGGTGGCACTCAAATGGCTACCAAAGCCTCAACCTGCTGGGCTCAGGCAATCCTTCTGCCTCAGTTTTCCAAGTATCTATCGTTGAGATGAGGTCTCGCTAAGTTGCCAAGGCTGCTCTTGAAGCCCTGGGTTCAGGCAATCCTCCTGGCTCCACCTTTCGAAGTGCTGGGGGATTACAGGTGTGAGCCACTGCGCCCCAAAAGTCCTGTTTTTATAGGCCACTGCAGTGAGTTTTTCTATTTCTGTAGAACACAAACCTGTTTGATGTATCCTGCATGCCCAGCACACACTAGGCTCTAGAAATACCTGTGGAAGAGGAGGGAGGAAGAGGAGGAAGAAGTGGAGAAGGAGGATGAAGAGGGCTGAAGAGAGCCGGGTGGGATTCCTGAGGACAGGATGCCTCAAAGTGGTAAGTTCTAAGCAACTTAGTAGAAGGAATGAAGTTAGAGAGGGAAAAGAGGGCATGCCAAACCTGTGTTTACACAAGAAACTTTATTATATCCATTAAAACACAGGTTTGAGGTGCTAGTGAGACATATTTTAATGCATATTAAAATGAATACATGACTATTAAAATTTTTAAAAACATGGTCCGTATGCCACCAAAAATCATCCTGTGAACCAGCAGAGACTTGCTTGGCACTCATGGGAAATGCTGACTTATGCAAATTCCTGGGCCAGAGGGTTTGCAGCTTCAGTAGGTCTGAAATAGCAAAACATAAGCTGGAAAGATCCAAATCTAAGATTGCTTGAATTGAGCAGAAGCCGGTACTTGTCAAAGAGCACATTCTGGACCAAGCCAAAGGCCTTAATGCCTCTTCTCTTATTTCCTCAAGGTGCGCCAAACTTCTGGGCTAGCCCCAAGTATACAAGGAGATACAATGAACACAAAGAAGGAAGAAGGCTCTTGTTCTGGCCATGGGAATACTCTCATGATCTCTAAGCCTTCTGGACATTTATTTTATACCTATGGAAGGTTGTGTGTGTATATATATATATGAGTCAGAGTCTCACCCCGTTGCCCAGGCTGGAGTGCAGTGGCATGCTCACAGCCCCTCCAGCATCAACCTGCTAAGCTCTGGCGATCCTTCCACCTCAGCCTTCCAAGTAGCCAGAACTATAGTCACACACTACGATGCCTGGCTAATTTTTGTATGTGTGTAATATATTGTAGAGACAAGGTTTCACCAAGTTGCCCATGCTGGCCTCGAACCCCTGGGCTTAGGCAATCCTCTTGCCTCAGCCTCCCATAGTGCTGGAATTACAGGCTTGAGCCACCATGCCTGGCCTGTGCATATATTTTAATGTGCATTTGCTATACTTGAGATATACAGCCCTGTAGCAAGGCACTTTTTTTTTGGAGTTGGAGTCTCACTCTGTCACCCAGACTGGAGTGCAGTGGCCGCTCCTGGCCACCACAGCCTTGACCTGCTGGGCTCCGGCGATCCTTTCGCCTCAGCCTTCCAAGTAGCTGGAACTACAGGTGCACGCTACCATGCCCAGCTGATTTTTTTTTTTTGATTTATTGTAGATATGAGATTTTGTAGATTTTGATTATTTATTGTAGATATGCCCAGTTGGGTCTCGAACCTGCGGGCTCAGGCAATCCACTCACCTCAGCCTCCCAAAGGCGTGGGATTACAGGCTGAGCCACTGAGCCTGGCCACTTTTTTTTTTTTTAAGTGCCTTTTCATATTCTAGTAGGTTTCATTTTTGAGCTATTCCCTTTGTTCCTGTTCTATTTCTACAACTTCTTTCCCCTTTTCAACTACTTCCCTTCAATAAAGAGACATAGACTACAGCCCTTTCCTGTTTGTGGAGAAGCTGTTACAGACACATCATCCATGACAACCAGCTACAGCAAGAGGTGCCTGAGGTTTATGAACTGTATCTCATCCTCCTTTTCTTCCCTTTATCCCAGTTGGGATTTTGTATTTCTGCCCATAGGCAGGAGTTTCCCATCTCTCCTCATTTCTTTCCCCCAGTCCCACCCCTCAAAGCCCATGTGTCTGTAGGCACATCCCAGGTACCAAACCTGCGTGGCTTTATGACCCACTGTACCCTATGAAGGACACACCACAGTCTTGGTCCAACTTCTTGGAATCTTGAGTGGTGAGCCCACTTTTGCCACCTCCCCATGAATGCTGAGCCTGGAGCCTGCTGGCCTACCACCCACGTCTGCTGAATTGTGTTGTGTATACATAGAGCCATGGGAGTTGGCTTGCCAACAGTCTCCATGGAGAAGGGCAGAGGTCACAAGAGAAGGCACCAAGAGACATGCTGACCTGTCAAAGGATGCTCGAGGTTGACAGGGATCACTTTCCTCCTCGAAGTGAAAGAAAAATAAAATCTTTATAGTAGGAGCTAGATCAAGGGGGAGAGAGAGGCAGAATGGGAGGGTGAGAATGACATCTGTGTCAACTGTTTATTTTGGTGACTGTCTGCAACTTGCAGGCAACATGGCTGAGCAAAGCTGTCATGGAAACACGATTTTGTCACAGATGACAAGTTGGCATAAAGACAATGGAGGTGCAAAAGAGGTACGGGAAACAAAACTACCTGTCAGGCTGGCGGAGGGAGGAAGAAAATCTACCCTCACATTCTTTCCCATAATTAAATGTCAGATGTACACAATGCAGTAAAATAATTAGCATGGCATAATTACTGTTCCGATGGCGTCTTGTGTATATGCCAAACAAATTGCTGTAGTAGAGCACAAGCTGTTAAAACAAATTGAGTTACTTAATTTTTACATGTTGCAGCCTGTTTTATCATTTCCTAAGATGCAAATGTTTCATTAATAATGCAATCTTTCTAAATGTGCAAAGCTCTGGGCCATTGCCAAGGTTGGTCCATTGGCCCTCCTCTAGAGACTACAGACAAAAATTAACTGATGTCCCTCTATCCATACTTGTCTCCTACAATCTTGTCTCCACGTGGTACCAAGGGGCTATTTTAAAGCCATAAACTAGATCTTGTCACATCTCTGCTTTAACTTCTCCGTGGTTACTCATTGATCTTAGAATTAGAATAAAGGCCAACAAGGCCCAATCTAACAGGAGTGGGCTCCTAAGTCTTTTTGCATTCACCTAAGGCCTCCCTCCCCCTTCACACACCAGCTTTCTTTCAGTTCAGGTTCAATTCTTCTTTGAGCCAAGGTCCTTATACTTCCCACTCCTGTTGCTCAAAACACTGAAACCAACTCTACTTCCTTACAGAGCTAATAGTTACAGTTTCTTTTTGAATAAACATAGTAATTGACCTTCCTGGCCTTAAAGCTTGAAACTTCCATTTGTTTTATCTGAATTCCTTTCTTAGGAAACCTACCCTTGGGGCTGTAGCATCAAGAGACTGAAACTTATCAGATTACGGCATCCAAACAAGGAGATGCCAGACTCCCCTTCCTTACCTCTTCCTAAATCCTGTTTACCAACTCCTCTTTCCTTACCCTGCTTCAATTTCTGTTCAACAACTCCTCTTCCTTACCCCTCCCCCAATTCCTGCAGTCTATATTCCTGCTCCACTATTTAAGCCTCTGACTTCAGTGGGTTAGAGAGACAGATTTGAGACTAAATCTCCCATTCTCCTTGGCTGATACCACACAAAAAGCTTTCCTTCTTGGCAATTCTTATTGTCTCAGTGATTGGCTTTTCATGTAGTGAGAAAGAGGACCCTAACTGAACCTCTGGTGTCTTGGTAACAACTCCTCCTCCACTCCGCTGTCTCCTATCTTCCCTTCCTCCCACCCTTCCATAACTGCCCCATTCTCTTCTATAGGACTTAAATTTCGCATCCTCAGGAAGACCTTTCCCAGTTATTCTAAGAAATAGGCCCTGCCCCTCCTTGCCTGGCTGGCTTTCTCTATAGTATTTATTGCATCATGTACTAGTACTTTATAAAGTATTTTGGGTTTTTTTTTTTTAATTTGCTCAATGTATTACATGTCTTCTGTGAGCATCTTGAGGACAGAGTTCACACCTGTTTTGCTGACTGCTGTAGATCTGGTGTCCAGGCCATTTCTGGCATGTAGAAATAACTGCTCAGCCAGGCTCAGTGGCTCAGCCTGTAATCCTGCGCCTTTGGGAGGCTGAGGTGAGTGGATTGCCTGAGCCCGTGGGTTCGAGACCCGCCTGGGCAGCGAGACCTCATCTTTACAATAAGTCAAAAAATCAGCTGGGCGTGGTAGTGCATGCCTGTAATTTCGGCTACTTGGAAGGCTGAGGCAGAAGGCTCGCCGGAGCCCAGCAGGTCAAGGCTGCGGTGGCAGGGAGCAGCCACTGCACTCCAGTCTGGGTGACAGAGTGAGACTCCAGCTCAAAAAAAAAAAAAAAAAGAAAGAAAGAAATAGCTGCTCAATAAATACACATAGACTATATGTATGACCCTGGGTAAGCCATTTCCCTTCACTGCACATCGGTGGGTAGACTCAAACAGTGATTTTTTTAACCTATGAGATGTTTCCTATTCCTGGGTTCATAAGATCAATTCAACAGTTGTCAGGGCTAATACTTTGAAAACATGAAATGGTATAGAAACTACCAGAAACATAGAAACAACACTTGACCCTCACCACCAGTAAGAACTTTTATCACTGGTGACAGGGGGGCAAGTATAGCTTCATGAAACTCACTCTTCTTTCAGTATTTATACATTTGCATGCATTTGCTTACTGGGTTATAATATAAGATATATACCTCTCTGTGCAGTGCACACAAAAGACATCAGAAACTTGTAAAACACTGGAAGCTGGAAAATGATAGAACTAGATAACCTCTACGAGCTTGCTTCCAGCCTTGGCTTTCTAGGAATCTTTTCCCCACACCCCTCTTCACCAAGAGTGGGTCCAGAAGGTCTTTCTACATTGGATAGAATCACTCTTTGCCCCTCAAAGCCTGAGAAGAAACTTGAGGCAACAGCATTGGTACATGGGAAAGGGCATCATCATCTGGTCCTATCTTTTCCATCCTCTAATCAGAGCAGTTTTCTGTCTCCCCAACACAGAGACACATACTCATCTTGCTCAACCATGCTTCCTCCCGGAACATTCTCCTGAACATAAGGACACGGGTCAGAAGTCTAGGAGCAGAGACTAGAAACAAAGTCAATTCTCAGTTTTCCTCCCAAAGAAGGAGCTAGGTGGGACATCACAGTCGGAACCCAGCTTGGGTGGGGGGAATCACCTTCCCAGCGCAGTCCTCAGAGGTCACAGACTTTTGAGAATTTCACATCAATATGACACATGAGAAAAAGCAGCATGGATGGGAGACTGAAACAGCAGTAGTGAACCTAAGGACTCTAAACAAAAGGCAGTCAGGGGCATTGCCTTTTGTGAATGGCTGCTACCCCGTCCACCAAAGGACAGGCATTTCCCAACATTTCCTCTAAAGCTGCCTTCTAGCCCTGGCCACTCCCTTCCACAGGCCTCCTGCTCTGGACAGATTAGAGATGGTGGTCACAACCTTGCAGCAACCACTTCTACTAGGACCACAAGTGACTCCCCCCGCCGACAAATCTCACTCCTAAAATGACAGGAGATAGTAGTCCAATCGTCAGTCTGACTCGACCATGTCTCAACAATGCTATGAAAGGAATGGCTAATTGGACCAATGAGGGTTAATCCTGGGGGTTAAACTTGGTGACCTGTGGCTCCGGTAGATTAATCTTTCTCATCCGGAGAATGGGCCAGGGTATTCTTCTGGCTAGAAGGAGGTGAGATTTGTGTGTGTGCTTGTGTGTGTGTGTGTGTGTGTGTGTGTGTGTATGTGTGATCATGTGTGTGTTGAGCTATGAGAGGCTAATATTCTTCTGGCTAGAAAGAGGTGAGATTTGTGTGTGTGCTTGTGTGTGTGTATGTGTGTGTGTGTGTGTGATCATGTGTGTGTTGAGCTATGAGAGGCTAATCCTCAACCCTGGAGACCTGGGGCCCACTCTTGCTTTTAGGCCCCTGGACTTCGGAGCCTAGCCGCCCTCTTTGCTTCTTAACCCAGAAAGCTTCACCAAAGGACATGATTATTCCTGAGTTTCATGTCTCTGGGCTTCCTGACAGCTTCTCGTGTGAGGTCTGCAGAAGATTCCTTGGGTTCAGATGATCAGGTCTTTCAAAAGCACAGGAACCTATTTTACTTCACCCAACTTTATGAGAGGATTAGGAATTTAAAAGGACAACATTTCCTCATTGGATTAATTCCAATGTACATCTTCCCCTTCTCTCAGTTAATCTCCCCCTCTTCTCTCTCTCTCTCTCTCCACACACACACACACACACACACACACACACACACACACACACACACAGCAAAACAGCTTGCTTCAAAGTGGGAGGCAGGAGAAGGGTATCTATTTCTGGCAAGCTCCCTGAGGAGGCCTCGGGGGGCTGGTAACTTACTCCCCTCAGCTTCCCCGTCAATGCAAGTCTCTCCTCTCATTAGCCCACCCTGATCTCAGACCACCCTCTCTGCTCAGCTCCTGGCCAGGATACCCCCCTGCCAGGGACTTTTCCTGGCTTGCTCCCCTTTGCCCATGTCCCCCCAGTGGCCCCAGGCTGAGGTGACTCTGACTTCAGGAGCCCCAGGGAATGACAGCTCTGATTACCTTTAAGCTGCCTTACCTGACACCACATAGTGCCATAAGTACAGACCTTCACGTCCTTCCTGTTCTCCTACCCAGAAGCCAGGCTAACCAATGTCCCCACTAGCCCAGGACAGAGGGGGTTCCCAGGAGGCAAGACGTCCAGGGCCAAAACTGAGGAAGTCCCTCACAAATCAGGATATGTTGGTCGTACTACAGCAGCCTAAAGTCTGGTCTTGACCCTCAGGTTCCTTGTATGACCTTTTTCCTTATCTCCCTTGTCTCACCTGTCTCTGGCTAACTGGTTCCCACCTGGTCCTCAACCGGGACACATGATTTAACAGCAGAGAGAGTATAAGGATACAAGACCAGAGGCTCTGGAGGTAGATGCCTAGGTTTGAGTCCTGGATCCACACATCTGCGGGTCAATTACATAAACACTCTGGGCCTCAGTTTCATCATTTGGAGAATAGGCATATTCACTCTTCCTACAGTAGCAGACATTATCAGAGCCTCACCCAATTCTTTTCTTCTAGGTCGCTACATTTGTCCACCAGCTGCTATCTGACTTGGTTGCTGCCATGTCAAAACAGCTCTTGGAATATGGGTGCTCTCCCAGAAATGCATGTGAGTTCTGTAGTTCTGTCCTAACCTCTCCTGGGAGATATGACTACAGTCGATGACTGACTGACACAAGAGAACAGAAGGCCAGCCTCCTTGCCTCACGTGAAGACAGACCTGTGGCCATTCACACAGGTGCTCCTGCAGCATCAGACTTCTCCCAAAGCCCTATCATTGCTTGGCTTCCCTGTTCTCTCCTGCTTCCCTCCCTTCCATAATACCTTCCCCAGAGCACTTCACTTCCCCAACGAATTACTTGCACGACAACCCCTGGCTCAAGCTCTACTTTTTTTTTTTTTTTTTTTGAGTTTTTTGAGTTGGAGTCTTACTCCATTGCCCAGGTTGGAGTGCAGGGGCATGCTCACGGCCACCCCAGCATCAATAGGCTGGGCTCTGGTGATCCTTCCACCTCAGCCTTCCAAGTAGCCGGAACTACAGACATGCACTACCACACCCGGCTAATTTTTTGATTTATTGTAGAGATGAGGTCTCTCCAAGTTGCCCAGGCTGGTCTCAAACCCATGGGCTCAGGCAATCCTCTCAGTTCGTCCAAGCTCTACTTCTAAAGTGACACGGGACATCTGCCTTACAGAACAGCTGAGAGGATTAAATGAGATAACAGCCATACGATGCTTATGTCAGAGGTGACGCATGTCTATTCCCTTATCATGACTATGCTGTCCTCACCTCCAGGACGTGGATTGTCCATAGAATGGCGGGTCTTGCCTGTTTTCCTCTGTGGCTCCACTGGCACCATCTGATGCCCCCCCACAGAGCAGGCACACTTGAGCAGCATCTGTGGCCTGGGTATCTCAGCCATTACACTATCTCTGACTTACAAGTTAAGCAATTGCTTCAGAATGGAAATGCTATCAGTGACATTACTGCGGAAAAAGTGGCCTAAGCTTTATTATCTTTTTTTAAAGAAACAAGGTTTTGCTCTGTCACCCAGGCTGGAGTGCAGTGGTATGATTATAGCTCACTGAGGCCTCAAACTCCTGGGCTCAGGAGATCCTTCTACCTCAGCTTCCCAAGTAGCTGAGACTACAGGTGCATGCTACTGTGCCCAGCTAATTTTGTTTTATTTTTTTGTTTTAGAGACAAGGTCTCAATATGTTATCCAGGCTGGTCTTGAACTCCTGGCCTCAAGCAGTCCTCCCATCTCAGCCTCTCAAAGTGCTGGGATTACAGGCATGAGCCACGGCATCCAGCAGTCCTAAGTTCTAAAGCGATCATGTGAGAGCTTCAATGCTATCATAACAGGTTACTCATGACTGATGGCGGTGAAGAGTGCTGTCCACATTCTGTTCTGGCTGCTCCTGCCCTTCCTGGAGACCTTCTCCAGGCCCAGACCTCTCTTCTCAGCTTCCCAAAGAGATCCCCTCCTTCATTTTTCACCAGCAAGCCCTGTCTTAAGGCAGAGACATGTCCTCTGCCACTGGTAGTTTCTCCCCAAGTCCTACTGCCCAGTGCTGTGAGGGCACCAGCCTTTAATGTAGGATAGTTCACTTAAAGCCCTAAAGTTGTAGGTTGCCTTTCCTGTATGCCTAGCACTATCAAGAAGAGAAACAGAAGAACTACAGAAGAAATAGAAGGCTCAGCCCTTGTCCTTGAGAAACTTCAGGAAGGCAAAAGAATCCAAGAAGTTCCACTGATTGAATGAAAAGAAGAATGATTCGCAACAGAGAATATTTAGTGAGCATTTTTTATGCATAGGTTTATTGCAAACTGCTTTGCACGTACGATGTTGTTCCATCCTGTCATCATCATCCTCATTACCCAGAGGGATTTCTGAGACAGTGAGAGGGTAGGGAGCTTGCCCAGGGCATATGGCTAGCCAGCGAGCCCAGAATTCATCCCCCCTGGTCATTCAATCCTGGCCTCACACTCTCAGCTACTCAGCTCTGCTCTTAGCACTAGCCCGATCCCCGGGGGGCTTCCAGTCAAGTGATTGAAGCAAACATGGGTATAAGGAGCAGAATTCCAGTAAAGCCGCAATGACTGAAATACACCAGGAAACAGTTAGTGATGGGGAGCACGTGAGGCACTGACAACATCGTACAGAGCCAAGTTGTGAGACCGGGACTCTTCTGGGAAAAAGAGGGGCTCCTTTTCCACTCCTCTTGTCAGCAGCTAGTAACCCGCTCCATCCCTGCCAAGAAAGAACGCCACTGAAGATTGAAGAATGCTATGAGAGAAGGCAATCCATCTGCCAGCGTCCCAGGAACCTGTTCCGTGCCAGATACCCTCCCGAGCAAATATTGATGTATTAACCGCAGCTCAAACACTGTAAGTGCAGCAAACATGCCTCAGTGGGGAGGAGTTGGCTGGCCTGCTGCCACCTCACCACGGCCTTCCACAGGTCAGAAATGGGTCCTTCTTCCTGATGGAGGAGTCTCTGCCAGGCCCCAGAACCAAGGCTGGCTGGGGACGGGAGTCTAGTGGATGCCAAAAAAACTCCCGATGATGGGTAAGGGGCACCAGTGGCTGAGGACGGAGCCAAGGTCTGTTGATAAGAGCCCTGGGACTACCGTCACCCTCCTGTACAGGCTTTAGGGATGTGCAGATCAGGCCAGAGCAAGGGCCTGGGAACAGGGAGCTCCAGGGATGTGATCACGAGACTGACGGTCTACTTGGGGGCCCAGCATCCAGATCTGCTTAGTTAGCAATCACGAGGTGCCTATTTATATTTCGAAAGTAATCGAAACCAGAAACCTGGTTTGCTTCTTTCTCTCATTACTCCCTCCATCACCAAAGTAAAGCGTGGGACTTAGTTTCCTAGATTTAAAAGGCTAATATTTAATGAATTAGATCAGAAGATGCTGGAGCTAGAAGGGTCCCAACATACCATTTCCTTCACATTCTCTCCATTTTTTTTTTTTTAAGTCAGAATCTCACTCTGTCTCCCCAAGGCTGGAATGCAGTGGCAAACTCATGGTTCACCGCAGCCTCGACCTGCTGGGCTCAGGTAATCCTTCTGCCTTAGTCTTCCAAGTAGCTGAAACTACAGACATGCGCCACCATGCCTGGCTAACTTTTTGATTTGTTGTAGCGACAAGATTTTGCCAGGTTTCCCAGGCTGGTCTCAAACCCCTGGTTCAGGCAATCTTCTCGCCTCCACCTCCCAAAGTGCTGGGATTACAGGTGTAAGCCATCATACCCAGCCCAAACTCTCCTTCTAATGACAAGGATACAGAGGCTCAAGGAGGTTAACTCATTTGCCTAAGGTCCCTGTTAGCAAATGGTAAGCTCAGAGTAGGACTCAGGCTTCCTGTCTCTGGCAGTATGAACCCCTGCACATGACCCCTGCCCCACCCTCCAATTTCACCACCAGTTTCCAGCTGAGGACCCTGTGTCTTCTTGGCTTTGAGTGAGGAGAGAAACAACTGGGGGTGAGGGGACTGGGGAGATGAGTGAAGAGGGGCTGGCAGGTGAGGTGAGGATATGTTGATTCTAGATACGCTGAACAGTCTCGTGTGAAGGAGGCTGAGCATGCCCAGCGCTATGCACTAGGGATGTCAGATGTGCAGGAACGATCCCAGGGGTCCACTGAAAATTGTGCCTGAAGCACTGTGTCAATAATGCTTTTGAGGTCTATTCCCGACTCTATGGGGTAGTGTTCTGTGATTGATTTGTGGTGTCTGCCATGGGCTTATGGGGAGAGTCTCAATAAACATGCCAATTACTTGCCATTCTTCTTAAATGTTTATGGGTCATGATAATGCTTGAGGTTGAAATCTTTTTTTTTTTTCCCGTGAAACCCTTATAGATCCCCACAAGGAGAAAATAGGGCATTCTATGGCCAAGCACTTACGAGGAGTTTAATAAACAGATTTGTTAGAAAAAATTAAAGAGAGAAGGAAAGACACAGTGGGACAGCACTCCTGGCATCCCCTGGAAACTCTTAATGCTTTTAAAAACTCCATCTTTGGCTGGGCACAGTGGCTTAAGCCTGTGATCCCAGCACTATTGGAGGCCGAGGTGAGAGGACTGCCTGAGCCCAGGGGTTCGCGACCAGCCTGGGCAACTTGGTGAGACCTCATCTCTACAATATATTAAAAAATTAGCCAGGTATGGTAGCGCACACCTGTAGTTCCCGCTACTTGGAAGGCTGAGGTGGAAGGATCGCCTGAGCCCAGTAGGTCAACACTGGGGTGGCCGTGAGCATGCCACTACACTACAACCTGGGTGACAGATTAAGACTCTGACTCAAATAAATAAACAAACACATAAATAAATACTCATCTTCACTCCTGGGCTTCCCTTCTCCCCCTGCAAGGCTGCTATAGTAAGACCCCAAAGAACTGTTCCATCCACTAGGGCCCAACGTTTACTTAGAAACAGCAGAAGCAAACAGCAGGCCTTGAGTAAAGAATTCAGAGCCTTTCCACATAACAGAGACCTTGAAACTGGCCCCTGCCTCCTCCCAACATCTCTTTACCTGGGGGTTGCAGCAACCACAGGAGGAAGGAAAGGTGAGAGGGAGGGGCAACACAGAAAAGCAGTATGGGGTGTTCATTCAGGGTTCAAGGTTAGAGGAGGAAAGAGCGTTTCTAAGGGTTGGTACCAGTTGGATGAAACAGATGGGTATCAAGAATCAGGCAGGAGCTGGGCTCGGTGGCTCAGCCTGTAATCCCGCGCCTTTGGGAGGCTGAGGTGAGTGGATTGCCTGAGCCCGCGGGTTCGAGACCCGCCTGGGCAGCAAGACCTCATCTCTACAATAAATCAAAAAATCAGCCAGGCGTGGTAGCACATGCCTGTAATTCCGGCTACTCGGGAGGCTGAGGCGGAAGGATCACCGGAGCCCAGCAGGTTGAGGCTGCGGTGACCGGGAGCGGCCACTGCATTCCAGTCTGGGCGACCGAGTGAGACTCCAACTCAAAAAAAAAAGAATCAGGCAGGCAGACTTGGCTCATGCCTGTAATCCTAGCATTTTGGGGGCCAAGCAGGGAGGATCACTTGAGACCAGGCATTCAAGGCTGCCGTGAGTTATAATCATGCCACTGTGCTCCAGTCTAGGTGACAGAGCAAGACCCTATCTCTACAGTAGGACACTACTTTTGAATTCAGTCTCCCTGTGTCACCTTCATGCCCTATGCAAACGGATCCTCTTACAATATCCAGAAAAACTCTTTCCCATTGTGAAAGAGTTTTTTTGTTTTTTTTTCCCCTTCCTTTTTGCCTCTGTATTAGTCAGAATCTGACCCAACCTTTGACACTAAGCTCAATGGCACCTGCTCTAAGAAGTCTTCATTATTCTCTTGTATTGGAAACTCACTCTCTCATTTAAATAGAAACAGACCTAGGTCTACCTCTCTTTCACCCCCCAAATCATGGAACCATACACAAAGACATACTGTCTGCGACATCACCCCCACAAACAAACAGAAAGAAACTTTTAAAAAATCCACTGCACCAAAGCTGACTTTAGGATCTTAATTCCACCTCTCCCATCACCCTCATCATCCCCCCACCAATCTCAGAAAAGGTTTTATCCAGGCCTCAGAGACATTTAAGATTTTAAAAAATAAAGTCAGGTCATGAGTGTGCATAATTCTGCGGTGAGTTTCCATCCATTGCATATTCACTGTGGATAGAAACTAAAACTTAACTAGTTAACTTTATTTATACTCTGGATGGAGACTTCTCTTTTAATAAAGCAGAATCCGTTAAGGATTATAAACAAACAGTGTTTTATGAACTAAAACTGCAGTGCACTAGTCACCCAAGGGCAGAAACTGGGCTCTGGGTAGCTCAGCCAGCTATAAATAAAGATAAGGCCCTGCCAGGCAGGGGCTTGGGCAGAGCAATTGCCGGCTCCCTAATCAGTTTCCCCCTCTTCCTCCAGGCCCACAAATCACTTGGGCATTGGGTCACTGCCCACTGGATTCAACCCAGAGACAGAGAGAAATAGCAAAGCAGTTCATTAGCTCCAAGACAGAGTAGAAATTGGGACTCTTGGAACATCCAGGTTCCAAGTCAAACTGGTATGCCAATCCTGGTGCTTGCAGGATGGCTGAGTAGGGTCAGTGGCAGCAGCAGGGTAAGCCTGTGCTACACTCTGGATATGGGCCCTAACTGGGGGAATCTCACGAATGTCCATGTCTCTGCTCACAACTCCCAATCTCTACAGCAGAACCTGCTCTCCTCCCCACACTTACTCCTCATTCCAACCACTCCATGGGGGTTGCCAACTGCCCCAGCTCAGGTCCTGGGCCTCAGTAACTGGTCCACACGATGGTTACATGTTCTAAGATGACTCAGAGCCCACAGCGAGGACTGTTCAAATTGGAGCTGGAAGAGAATGTCCCTTTCCAGGTTGGTCAATGGATGGAAGATTATGTCTTTGCAGCTGCCAGAGACCACATGTCTTGCTATGTCGATCCTTCCACCTCAGCCTTCCAAGTAACTGGAACTACAGGCACGTGCTACCACGCCCGGCTGATTTTTGATTTATTGTAGAGATGAGGTCTCGCCAAGTTGCCCAGGCGGGTCTCAAACCCATGGGCTCAGGCAATCCACTCACCTCAGCCTCCCAAAGGCGCGGGATTACAGGCTGAGCCACTGAGCCCGACTGTATTCTATTCTTTTTAATTAAAAATATTTCTTTTTTAGTTGGAGTCTCATTCTGTTGCCCAGGCTGAGTGCAGTGGCACACTCATGGCCATCCCAAGGTTGATCTGCTGGGCTCTGGCAATCCTTCCGCCTCAACCTTCCAAGTAGCTGAAACTATAGGCACGTGCTACCATACCTGTCTAATTTTTTTTTTTTTTGATTTATTGTAGAGATGAGGTCTTGCCAAATTGCCCAGGCTGGTCTGGAACCCACAGGCATAGGCAATTCACTCATCGGCCTCCCAAAGTGCTGGGATTATAGGCTGAACCACTGAGCCAGGCCTCAACACTGGTTTTTAAAAAGGTTAAGTACCTTTGTCAAGATTGTTGTCTGAATCTGAAGCCAAAGCCCATGCTCTAACCCTTGTACTACATTGCTGCAGTGTGGTTTCAAGTTTGTTTGTGTAAACAATATGCCTGTACACGTGTGTGGGAGACAGATACTAAAAGAGTGCTCACCAAAAGCAGACTCACACAGATCCACGGTAAAAAATGCAGAAATGGTACAGAAATATCAAAAGAGAAGTCCTGTGATCTCACGCTGCCAGCATTAAGCAGTGCCATTAATTTGAAGACTATGGCTCCAGCTGTGACTCTCTACCACAGGAGAAACCCAAGTGCATCACAGGATCTCAGTAAATACTGTGTGCAGATAATACGGTCGCAAAGCCAGGCTCATATTTCATCCTCCCAGCCTCTCTGTGGTATAGATGAGAGAAGGGAATGCCATTTTTATTCTGTGGATGGGAGAAGTGAGGGCTGCTGCTCTATCCCTGCTTCTTCCCATGATCTTGTGACACTCACCCCCTCCAGCTCCGTGATATTTTCTATTCTCTGAAGGTGTCACACCCATTCCTGTCTCTGGGTCTTTGTATAGGCCTTCCCTTGGGATCAGAATACTCCTTCCCTCCCATGTTTACCTCACTGAGTTCCACTCCTGATCTCAAGTCCCTCTCTTGGGACCATCTTTCCTGACTACTATGGCAGCCTCCATGTTATGCTCCCACAGTGTCCACACTTTGCCTTCTTGGCTGGTTTCACTGCTTCTAAATACTTACTTGGGTTATTGTTTCATTAACATCCAGCTCTCCCACCTGACTCCAAAATCCTAAAGGCGTGAAACGTGTTTGTTTTGCTCACCATTTCATCCCAAGAGTCTAGCACTGTGTCTAGCATGTTCTCAACAAACTTTTGATGACTGGTAAATGAATGAAGGAAAATGTGTCTAGAATGGCACTGAGATAAAAAGTGCTCCTAACATGTAGAATCCTAAGGAGGGGTCTGGTCTCTTTGGGAAGCCATGGTCACCACCCAAGGCCCCAGGCCACTGAGCTTGGCCCAGGACCAGAAATTCTGGTCAATTTCTATGACAGGAGCACGCCCACTGGCCAAGACCTCGAACCAAAGGTCTGTAAGATGCAAAGTCCCATAACCTGGGCAGGAAAAGGTGGGCTTTGTCTCACAGCCTACTCTGCAATAGCAGAGGCAGTTGTGAATTGAGGGAAGAAGAAAAAAAAAAAACAAACAAGAAGGAAAGTGTGGCCTGCTTGGAACACAAGCTCCTTTCCTCCCTCCTCCCTAAATCTGCCAGGGAGCACCTTTTGCATCCAGCCTGATTATGTTTAACCATGGGCCTTTTGTTCTCGCCTTATAATTACCGCCTCTTAAAACCAAGTCACAAAATTAATTGCCCCTTAATGAAGTAGGGTAGCAATTAAGGGCAGCGAACCTTGTGAGGAGGGAGAAACACACATTTGTTCGAGGGGGATCATCAGGAGTCCGACTTTGGAGGCATTGTCATCACGATTGTAATTATTTTCCAAGGCTGCATGATTGGGTCTTTAGACCCAATCACAACTGCCAGGCTCTGGAGAAACCCATTGTTTCTTCAGAGTTAATTAGAGTCCAATTTGGAGCTTCCTGTCTCACGGACTGGAGAGAAAACACGATTTATTATTGCCTGATGCCTACTAGGTCTGCTGAGGACAAGGTGCCTTTCCAGGGAAGCTTTGGCAGGGCATGTCAGCTTCTCCCCACATCACAGCTGCTCCTGAGGTACAGATGTGCAATGATGGAGAAGCCCGAGGTTGCCAGCAAGGCCCATAGACCTCCACCTAATGAAGCTCTCCATGTGAAAGGAAGACACGTATGTCATTAGCCTTCTAGTAACACAGCTGCAATTAAGCTCTTCATAGCCATGGACTGGGCCACAATCATTGGGTTTCCTGGTCACCTTTTAGCAGAGCTAATGACCTTGAATGCCTGAGAGAGGGAAATGCACTGTACAGATAAACCTGCATAGTCTGTTCCTGCCAGCTTCTGGGCTCTGGAATAATGCTCAAGTCTCAAAGCTGAAGATGACAATATATCAACATCAACAATATAATAATACCCAACACATACCGAGAACCTACTACAGCCAGGCACTTTTCATTCTTACCAGAACCCTGTGAGGAATGTACGATCACTCCATTGTATGACACAGAAGAAACTGAGGCACAGAGAAGTTGAGTCACTCCTCCAAGGACACGCAGTCCATAAATGGCAGAACTAGAACACAAACCCAGGCCTGTCTGACTGTAGGGCGTTTGCTCTTAACCACAAACATGTCCCTTCTCAAACACTGGCTGGTGATGTTGCAACATAACAATGGTGCAGTGTGTGGCTCACCATCCTGCTCGCTAAAGACAGTTGCCCTGGCAGATCCTGGTGCCTCCCAGGATTCTGTCAGCTGCAGGACTTCCACTGCTCATTTCCCCTGTTTCTGGTTGGATGACAATGGCTTGAGGTTCAAGGCTCTTCATGAACCAGCTGCCATCCCTCCTGCCCCTCTCTGTTGCCTACTTGCTCAAATCCCACAGCTCCTGCTGCCTCCTCCACCATGTGCATACCTCTTGCCAGCTGGGATGCCCCGTGCTGCTCTAAGCTCTTACAGACCCAAGTGGCACACTCCTAATTGGCACCCATGTCAAACACCCAGTGCATGGAGCCTCCTTCCTCCTTGAAACCAATGTAACCCGAGTGTTTTTAGCCCTTACCTTGCACACAAACTTGCCTAGTTGATATCTACATATATGTTTCTTTCTTCTTCTTCCTCTTCTTCTTTTGAGTTGGGGTCTCATTCTGATGCCCAGGCTGGAGTACAGTGGCACAATCACAGCTCACCTCAGCCTCGACCTCCTGGGCTCAGCAATCCTTTCAAATCAGCCTCCAGAGTAGCTGGGACCACAGGCATGCTACCATGTCCGGGTAATTTTTTTTTTTTTTGTAGAGACGAGATATCATTATGTTGCCTACGCTGGTCTTGAACTATTGGGCTCAAGCAATCCTCCCACCTCAGCCTCCCTGGGATTGCAGGCGTGAGTCACCAAGCCCAACTACATATATATTTAAGTGCATAGTAATGGTCCACTATCTTTTATGCAGTGGAGTCCCAGAGCTGCCACTTACTAGCTATGTGACCTTGGGCAAGTGGCCTCACTTCTTTGTGCCTTAGTTTCCTTGTCTATAGAATGGAGACAATGATTCTGCCTATCTCACAGAATGGTTTGCAAATAGTATAGGAAAACTACGTTATCCTAGAGTCTGGCTCATAGTGAGTGCTCAATAAATGTGAACTGCTATTATCTGCCGTACTGGATGGCAGCTCCTGAAGGATGCAACCATATCTGATACTCACATGCAGCCCTTCAGTGGGCCCGGCACAGGGCAGCTTCCGCGGCTAGACTTACCTACAGATAGACATGCCTTTCACTAAATTTGTTTTAACCACCCATCACAGAAAAATGTCAGAGGGTCTAGGACACAGTAGGCCTTTGAAAAACATTTGTGGAATTACAACATAAATGATTTTTTTTTTTTTAAGTTGGAGTCTCACTCTATTGCCCAGGCTGGAGTGCAGTGGCACACTCACAGCCACCGCATCCTTGACCAGTGATCCCTCTGCTTCAGCCTTCCAAGTAGCCAGAACTACAGGCGTGTGCTACCACACATGGCAAATTTTTTATTTATTGTAGAGACGGGGTCTCACCAAGTTGCCCGGGCTGGTCTCAAACCTGCGGGCTCAGGCAATCCACTTGCCGTGAACTCCCAAAGTGCTGGGATTACAGGCTGAGCCACTGGGCCTGCTCTATAAATGAATATTTGATGGTACTTTGTACATTGCACAGCACTATCCACAGCTGGGTGGTTTTATTAAATTTTTTAGTATTACTAGTATTGGCGTGCAAGTGTTTGCCCTTTATGGACTGGTCTGAGGGTTCCTGGCTCTCTAGTTTAGCCTTTTTCTCAAGTACCTTTTTCTCTAGCCCAGCTTTGGAGGGACAGGATGTGAGTGTGAAGGGACCAGGACTTCCTGCTTCTTAGTAGAGGCTGTCTTGCGCAGCCTGCCCCAGATATCGAACATCCCTGGGCCTTGGGTGTACTGATGCTGACTCGCTCTACCTACTGCCATGCAAGCTGAGCTGGGCACCTTTCCCATTGCCTTTATGCCCTCTTTGCCCCAACAAGGCTCATGCCCTGTAACCCCGAAGCCCAAAGAAAGCCCCCTGTCCTTCTTAGAGAAAGCTTCCAAGTGTATATATCTATTTTTTCAGGTGAGGAAGAGACAGGAAGATGTGTGGGTCAGCAGCTTTGGAGGTCAACCATGGATGCCCCAGGTTCCAGTGTGAAGTCCTGCAGCTCTGCGCTCCAGGCCTCCCAGAGTCACCCAGGCCTCAGTCACCACTGCTGCATATGTTCAGGGTCAGAACTGTTCACGTTTGTTTTGATACCACTGGAAAACCTCCATGGGTTGCAACAAATAGAGCTGGTCCAAGCAGCCAATGCTGGGCCCGTATTTAACCAATTTAACATTGCAAAACGCTCCAACTACACACATGCACGGGCTGCTGCTCAGAGCCTCTTTTTAAAAGACCGGAGAGGAAATAAAAATGAATGATGACAAAATGTCCACATGGGTAGAAAAACAGAATAGCCTGAAAGCTCCAGGCCAGGAACTGACACGATTTAATTAACTATTTGGAATAAACATGTTTGGTACGGCTAGCAGAGCTATTTGTTTGCCTTCACAAAATAATGCTCTTAATAAGTCTGAGATTAAACCTTCTAGAGATTAATTAAATGCAGCACCTTGACTTGAAATGTTAGGAATGGCCAAGTAGGCGTAATATTTTCTTTGCACATTGTTTGGTGACTGTTGTCTTGCATAAACAGTTCCCAACCTCTGTTGTGTGTTGGATAAAGACTGGTACTAATCGCGATCTGGCATTGGTGCTCAATAGAAAATGCATATTTCTTAAATAGTCAAATACATGTTTAACAAGGAAACAGAGTGGATAAAATGTACACTGTAACAGTTGTGGAGCTGACATGATTATATCCTGGAAGTCAGAGGTTGCCCTGTAAGACATATCTGTAATGTTTGTGACCAACAGTGTCACATAAGCAAAATAAAATAATCATAGTACCTGCCATTTTATTGAACAAATGATTATATTCCAGACATTGTGCTCACTGTACATCTACTATGCACAGAAGTCCTTTAAGGGAGTATCATTATTCCCATTTTATAGAGGAGAAAACTGAGGCTGAGAAAGGTTACATGATCTGCCGAAATCTACAGCATTACTAAGTGGAGCAAGCTGGGATTCAAGGTGAGGTCTACTTGACTCTAAAGTCCATGGCCACCAGCCACCCAGCCTCCTAAAACAGAAGAAACAGTCTGGGAAACTAATTGCATGACAAATTAAGAGGAAATGACACTCATAGTTTTTATTTGATTGCTTATAGAAAGGCATGTTGTAGTCAATGATTGTTTGGGGATAAAATAATTGTAAATGGTCTTGTTAGGAAAAAAAGATACAGCCTAACCTTACGAGCGACTACAGCGCGGGCTTTTTTTCTTCTTGTGGTTAAGTCTCTTTGATTAATTCCAGCTCCCAAATTCTGTTGTTTCTGTCATCTGCGTCGCAGCCAGGCTCTTCAGCCTCTAAGGGTTCTGCAGTTACTGACTGTTGACTTTTCAAATCCATCAGACCCAGACCCCAGAGACCCCTGGTGCACCCCCTAGCGGCTGTCAGCACAAGACTGAGAATTAAAGAAACTGGGAGGGAAAAGGGGCCATTTAACAACTTTTGTGTTCGCCCATCTAAGAGGGGCAAATCGTCTCACGGTGAACAACTTGAAAGACCACAGGCATGAACAATGCAAAATTGTTTTAAAAACCTGGTTATGCTGGGCTTGGTGGCTCAGCCTGTAATCCCGCGCCGTTGGGAGGCTGAGGTGAGGGGATTGCCTGAGCCCGTGGGTTCGAGACCCGCCTGGGCAGCGAGACCTCATCTCTACAATAAATCAAAAAAATCAGCCGGGCGTGGTAGCGCATGCCTGTAATTCCAGCTACTTGGAAGGCTGAGGCGGAAGGATCGCCAGAGCCCAGCAGGTTGAGGCTGCGGTGGCTGGGAGCGGCCACTGTACTCCAGTCTGGGCGACAGAGCGAGACTCCAACTCAAAAAAAAATACAAATAAAAATAAAAACCTGGTTATGCAATGATGTCCTGAGCTAGGAAGGCCTTGGAGCATACCGGTAACAATCCAATTCCAGCAGATACTTCTTTCCCGAGTCAGGAGTGATCAGTGTTGGATAGTCCCATTCCAGTAGGAATCTGAGCTGTAGGCATAGTAGATAAGACTGGGTGTTGGACACCCACAGTAGGTTGGATGAGACCTCCTACTTTTGTTGATCAGTCAACACTAGATACACTCAATCACCCAGGCTGGAATGCAGTGATGTAATCATGGTTCAATGCATCCTCAAATGCCTGGACTCAAGTGATCCCTCTGCCTCAGCCTTCTGAGTAAGCTGGGACTACAGGTAGACCCACCACATCCTGCTAATTTGTTTTTTTTTTTTTTTTTTTGTAGAGACAGGTTCTTGCTATGTTGCTCAGGCTGGTCTGAAACTCCTGGCCTCAAGCGATCCTTCCACCTTGGTCTCCCAAAGTACTAGTATTATAGGCATGAGTCACCATGCCAGCCACATATCTCATTTAGTTCTCATTTTATCATTCCTCTTTTACAGATGAAGACACTGAGGCTCTAGCAGATAAAATAACTTGCCCAGGTCTGTGCAGCCAGCATGTGGCATTCTAATCCTGGCAGTTAGATATCAAAACTAGGCTTTTTACCATTTCGTTTTGATGTGCAATTGATAAGGCATACTTGATATGCCTTATGTAAGCAACAAATAAACAAATGATTGGTTTCTGTTTTATGAAGACCTCTGCAAATTAGCACATGCTTTTTCTGATTCTGTACCCTCCTCCTCAATATCCTGTTGTATTCAAGACCTCAAAGCTAATTATGATACCAGATACTCGATGGCAGAGATAAGCATCAAAGTCCCCTGCCTTGTGTGCCTGCCATTAGGATCTGGTCCAGGCTGGGCCCACGAATGGCTGATGAGATTAAATAGAAAATGAGATAAGAGTAAGGCTGGGAGGCTGTGCAGGTTCTCTGGGACATGCAGATGATACTTGGGTCTAAACAAAAGGTCAAACAGGGAAAACAGTCTCTGTCCCAGACAAGGAACACTTTCTCATCCCCTGCCTGACATACACATGGGTGTGTGCACACACATCCCTTCCGTGTCTCTGTCTCTCTCTCTCTCTCTCACACACCCCTTCTCTGTCTCGGTCTCGGTCTCTGTCTCTCTCTCTCTCTCTCACACACACACACACACACACGCAAACATACACACCCCTACCTCACATAGGGATGTGTGGACTTTGAGTGGAGTAATGATGTCTATTTTAACCAACCTGGCACATCTGTGCCTTATGGAGGCACCGAGGCATAGGAGGTGAAAGGGCTGACCCAGGAATCACATAAACTGGCTCCTGCTCTGTGTCAATACCGAAGCATTTTGACCTTGCGTATGACTTTGAGCACAAACGGGGTCTTATCTATCTGTCTTCAAAAGATCTGGGGAGACAGTTCGGTGTCCAGCCACCGCTCTATAAATTCCCTTTTATCCTTAAAGGACCTCCCTTCCATGTGACATGGGAATCAGCAAACTGTACTCATGCCAGAGGTGCTGGAAACATCTACTGAAATTAGTCCACCAGCAATTTTGAAAGATCAAAACTCAGATCTTTCCTGTCCCCTAGAGAGGGCCCTAAGCTCTATGCATCTGGACGTCCAGATGAGAGGGGCCCAGTAGGGGAAAAAAAATTCTAGCAGCACAACCTGGGATTGGTGGCCAGGTGGCAGGTCAAGAAGCAGGGCTGGAGCATGGGAGAGAAGTGTAAGGGACGCCCGGACCAGTGCTTAAAACGGAAGCAGCGATCTCCCCTGCTCCCCACTGAGCAAGTGATCCCTGGCCTGGGCTTGGCCATCTCTCTCTCGGCACAGCAGGCAGCCATTTCATTAAATGCATCATTTGCAGCCCATGGCTGCCCGGGAGTGTATTTCCCTCCACCCTGCATGGTCCTGCTTTCCCTTTTATTGGGATCAAACCTCCTATCCTCATTTCTGAGATTTCCCTGAGCTTCGTCCACAACACCACTGGGACCGGGTTCTAATGGCCCATCACTCTGCAAGCACAGTTCTCCAAAGAGCTAACTTGCTTTGAAAGTCAGTCTGGAATAGCAGCTTTGGCAGGAAGAACCCAATGCTGGGACAGCCCTCTTGTCAGAGACCCAAATGAGCTTCCTTGAGAGCAAAGAGTCTGAGCACTGGGAAAAGGCATTTTGGCCACATGCCGGTGTCTGTGTCATCTTTCTTGGGAACTTTACTTAGCCAGACGACAAGGCCATTTGCTACTAGCTTCCCAGGTTCATGATCAGAGCAAGCCAGAGAGCCCAGCCTTATAAAGTGCTCAGATCTGCTCCTTTTAGTCCCTGAAGGGCTTGCCTTCCTCATGGAGTAAGTAGGCATGAAGCTCAGTGGTCAGAAAAAGTTGAGAAAGAGGCAGAAGAGCAACGTGGCTAAAGGTGTGGGGATGGCTAGATCTGGTTTCAAATCCTTCTCCTACAAGCTGAGTGACCTTGTGCAACCATTCTGTGCCTTAGTTTCTCCATCTATGAAATGGGGATGATCAAAGTACCTGTTTAGGGTGTTGCTTGGAGAGCAAAGGAAATAAAGCATGTACCACACTTAGCAGAAAATGAGATCTCAATATTTGTCATTGTTATTATTAGTATTACTGAAAGGTCAGTAGATGAAGGTTCCCCTGGCCAGGCAACACTGGCCCAAAAGAAGTCATGTGATTATGGTACAAAGAGCTCCTGGTTTGAAATCAGTGAGTCCTGGTTCACATGTCTGCTCTGTAACTTCCAGGACAATCACAGCGCACACAGATTGAAATTGGGTACAATTAACTATGTGCATTTGTCACAAAGAAGAAAAAGTCAACAACTGAAACCATTAACTGACACATCGCTCAGAAAGCAAATGCCACCAGTGAGCATGGAAAGGGGGACCCATCCCTGCCAATCCCTGGATAATCACAACTCCTATAAATGTCTCGTGTGCAGCAGCTCAGCAATCTGAGTATTAAAAAAATTCTTGTAAAAAAAACAAACAAGAACTCTAAATGTGAGTCATCATCTTTTGGCCAGTAGTCCACTGGAGAAACTGATTTCTTCTAGCTCTGGAGAGCAAAGTGCCTGGGCACAGCTCTTGGGAAATGACTTCCAACACTTCTCAGGGTAATTTGGACTACACGTACTTTCTTGTTTTATATGTTGAAGGTAGGACCTGAGTGTCTGCTGCAGAGTTGTGTGGACATGTCACATGAACCTCAAGATTCTTATCAAGTGGAAGACAACAGACTTGACCTGTGTACTCAGTGCCGTCAGCGACAGAAAATCCATCCACGCATTTTGAAAACCATACTCGTAAATACAAGGAATAATTATTCCTTCCCTGACACTGTGAGCGTCCTAGTTTCAGGCTCAACAGAGGGAGTGGGGGGCTGTGATGGCAGCCACCCCTGCATGTCACATTCCCAGAGCATAAGAACAGGCACTCCCACCCCTACGCTAGGGAAGCAGCCAAAGGGGGCTTCCCCAAAATTAGGTATAGCCTGGTTTATCTGTGAGCCATTCTCAGCTCGGTGGACTCCAGAAGGGTGGCACTTTCCCTTTTTCAGGTTAAAAGCATTCTAAAAATACCCTCACAAGGCTCTGATGTCCCCACAGCCATCCCTGCTCTGATTTCAATCCAGTTCACATTTCCTGTGGTGTGTGTCTGTATAAGACATCACTTTTGCTGATGTAGGCCAGGCTCAGAATGTACCACGAGATATTGACGAGTTGCCTCAAATCAAGTCATGTCACCCATTCCTCACTCCATTTGGGGCTGGGGAGGGCAGAAAGACCCACTCCACCCCACGTATTCCTCTGCTGCTTGAGTCAGAAACCGTTCCCAGGATTTGGCAAAAGGACAAACAATGATTTTCTCTCCCTGAACAACCCTTGAAGTCTAAAACCTCCATATACGACTTTCAGACTTTACAAGGCAATGGAAACTATATTGGGCAGTTTACAGGTCTTTCTGCAGAATTCCCATTCTCTTGACAAATGTCATGTCCTGTGAACTGTGGCAGCGGGCAGTGTTTTATCTGAGTGAGCAGTGAGGTGGTATGGCAAAAAAAAAAAAAAAAAAGCTGGTTTCTTATCTCCATTAACAGATCGTCATACGATATTCAGCTATTTGGCTTTTTTTTTTCTTTTTTAAATACCCAGGGCTGGATTTTCTCTTTGGCTCTAGGACAAGCTGGGTGTCAGGCACAGGTGCTTGTGGTCTGGCTGAAGGGCATGTCCTGAATCCACATGAGGAGTACATCATCACTTGGGTAGAGGGGATCTTGGGGTTCCTGCCTTATGTGTTGGAGCTCTCTTATCATCAACGCTGCTTTGACTCTGGCTCTAACCCTCTCGTTTTAGCTCAACTTTTGCTTCAGTGCCCAGTCTTTCATTCCTTGAACTCTAGTTCTGGTTATTGGATACAGATGTGTTCCTTCGGCCTGACTCCATCAAGGTAAACTACTTGATACCTTAGTTCAAGTTTACTCAGGGGGTCCTACTCTGATCCCCGCCCACCTAGCTAAAACCCTGACAGCTTCCCCTGATGCTGCCAGCCCTTCCAGACTTCTGAGTAACACAGACTATTGACTTCTCCCTCACTTTGTTCTGCTTTTGTTCAGTTCTCACTCCCCACTTTTTTTGAATTGGGTTCTCACTCTGTTGCCCAGAGTGGAGAGCAGAGGCATGATCACGGCTCACAGCAGTCTCAGACTCCTGGGTTCAGGTGACCCTCCCACATGAGTGTCCTGAGTAGCCAGGAATACAGGCACATGCCACCATGCCCAGCTAATTTTTAAATTTTTTGTGGAGACGAGGTCTCGATACGTTGCCCAGACCGGTCTTGAATCCCTGGGCTCAAGCAATCTTCCCACCTCAGTCTTCCAAAGTGATGGGATTACAGGTGTGAGCCACCACACCTGGCCAGCTTCTACTACTCCTAACTATACTTCCCCATGCTGCCAGCTCCTGGGCCACAACCTCCATTCCCTGGGTTCTGCCTGTTGCCATCTTTCAAGTGGTCATGACTCCCTGCCCCTTTGTCTTGCCCTAGGGTTGTAGGTCCTGCCTGACTCAGCTCATTGCTGGGAACAGGGCAATGCTCAGATGCATCCTGAGAGAAGAGAATGTTGAGCTAAGAGCATAGGCTCTGAATCAAATCCTAGTCCCAGAGCTTCACTAACTGTGCTTGAACATGATCCTCAATCATTCTGTGGTTCGGTTTCCTCACTGGTAAAGTCAAGATAGAGTCATGGAATTATTGAGGGAATTAAATTTGGTCATGAAACAAAGTATATAGCACAATGCTTGGTGCTTTTTAAGTGCACTATAAATCCCAGCTATTACATTAATTGTATGGTGTGGACATTCAGGAATTCTAAAACTTAGTTTGAAACCTGTGGCAAACTGAGAATGAGGATCAAAGAAAGCAAACATGATCAGCAGAACATTCTTCTTGAATGTTATAAGCTCATCAAGGCTTTTCCAAATTATCCTTCAAAGCAATCCCAGACCAAGCCATCTTTTGACTACATCTCATGGTAAAAAGAATGCTTTACTTAGGAACATTAACAGAAGGACTAAAAATCAGCTCTAAGAATCACACAGGATAACAAAGCTAAAGACAGCCATTTTGGCCAACCAGCTCCAACAGGACCTGGTTAAAGTAATGACAATGTGTACAAGCAGTTGCAGTTTTTGGTAACCTAGTGTTAGTGGCTAGTGTTTGGGCCAATCAACCCTGTGCCTAGGAGTCAGATAAGAGCTAATTTACCAAGCACAACCACATATATGCTTCGACAAAAGGACAATACACTCAAGTCTTCCCTATAAACATGCTCAGCTTTCAGAGGCTGCATTTCTACTCAGACAAAACAAGACTGTTCCAACCACTGTCAACACCATGGTGTCTGCAACTGATAGCGATCCCAGTCTTTCTCCTGGCCCCAGTCATGTTGACATAACGCACCATCATACACAATTTGGATCTGAAATTAATTTATTGAAAACTCCACTGTCCCACAGGCTGCTAAAGGTGTAAACCTTTTGTCCTAGGTAAAATCAAAGCACTTGAAGCAAAAGGTCCCAAAGTGAACAGAGATATCAATTCTAACACAGAGACAGGGCTGAGACTCAAAAAACGTAGGGAAAAACATGAACTGGAGTCTTCACCTCACTGGAATGAGCCTGTACCTTTGGGTAACTTGGAGAACTTGACTCTTTGGGGGAAACTCAAGGCAGAATCCTGGGACTTCTCCTTTCATTTAAAATAAGGGTTTGCAGGTGGATCTGAGGCATAGCTCTCCAATTCTCCAAGTGACAGATGCAAATTGGCTTTGCCTTTTTGGAAGGCACAGAATTGGCCAAGAATTGGAAGAGAAGTTGTCTGTGCATCTTGGTTAGAAGTATCTCTTCAAAGTTATGAAATGCCCAACCTTGTCTACAGCAGCATTTCCTACAAGATGCTTCTTCAGGACACCACTCCATACTCCACAACACAATGGATCCATGACCAGGTACACTTGGAAGACACCGCAGATTTACAAGGCACATCGGCCCAGTCATGGTTCACTGAAGGTCCCAAAATAAAGTTATTTCCCTTATTTTAATCTAGTGTTTCTCAAATGTGCTTCACTATGGAAACCTATTGATTTACTAGTTTGTAGAACCTTCAGAAAACTTCTGGAGAATGTCAGGCTCACTTTTGTAAGCTGCCCAGTTCATTCTCCTGACTGGCAGAGGGAAAGCCAACAACTCTCATCCCAACTCAATCCCTTCTGACAAAGAGTGAAAAATCAACATGGTGGTAAAAGGAATGTCTCTGGAAACAGGTTTTCCTCTAAGACAGATGCCTCCCAGAAAGCCACAATGCATGTGCGTGTGTGCGCTCTGTCTGTCTGTCTCTCTCTCTCTCTCTCTCTTTCTCTCTCTCACACACACACACACACACACACACACACACACACACACACACACACACACACTGCCAACCTATATTCCTGTTAATAGCCTTTTTGCCTCTAATTTTGGATGCCTTGATTGGTTTCCCAACCCCGATAGCTACTCTGACAAACGAGCTCTCAGCCGTCAATCATCTTCTGCTCCAGCAGCCTGGTCCTAGGATCAACAGGGAGAAGCCATCCCTGGCCATGGGGTGGGAAGGTGCTTCTATGCCCATTTTCTGCCCCGTCATGGGCTGTTTCCTGCTCTAGGAAGGGGAGCTTGGGGGAGGGCATCATCCATCCCCTTATTGATGGGCACTTAGTAGGAGCTTGAAAGATGAATTTGTATATGAACATATGGCTCTGGTATATGACAGTAGCTCAGGTCTGCCCTGTCAGAACCATCAAGGTACCTGATGATATGCTTAAAAAGTCATCTTAGAGGACTTTCACTTCTGAAAAGCTGGAGTAGACATATTTTTCCTTATTCATCCCACTAAGTTGAACTGAAAGCCCTGGGTATTAAATAAAACAAACACCAGAAAACTCTAAAAGGGGAAAGAAGAAGGCAGGCTGGCTAGGGACCTGGGAGCTGAGGAATGGCATGGCTGGTAGTGGGTTCCCTGGGCTTGTTTTTTGCCTCACAAATTCCAGACCTGGCAACTTAGTAAACAGAAACCTTTCAGACAACAACCACTCGACTCCAACACAAAGCCACAGAAAAATCTGCAGCCCCACCCCAACCAGCACTGGCTGAGTAGGGAGACCAGACAAGGCACACCAAACTCCTGCTGGGACAGTATCAGAGAAGGCCAGGTAGGGAGCTGGGATTTTTATCTCTGCTGAGCAGTGATGAAATCCCTCCAAACAATGTCAGTGAAGAAGATGTGGGGAGGCTAAATTTCCATAGCCATCTGGGGATAGGTAACAAGGTGCCCCTTGCAATGACATAACCAGTGGAGTGGTACCAGAGGAGTCCTAGGGAAAGTCAGTACTTTCACCATCGCTCTGTGATAATTAGACCACTCTTCCCACTTTCTACCCTGTGATGTTGGAGAGGCACCGGTAATAAGGCATGCTTGTCCTCCCAGTCAGGTGGTATCAACAAACACCTAGTGAAGAGCTGAAAATCCCACACCCACTCGACAGGAACAAAGAGACCCTCCCCCAGGTATCAGTGAACACCATGTGGGAAATCTGGACTTCCACCTCTACCTGGCAGAAATGAAGCGATGCCCTCACCCATGCCAGAGCAATGTCAAAAGCCAACCAAAACAGAAGACTTAAAAAGATCCAGAGTCTCATGACATAATACTCAAAGTACCCAGTTTCAGCAGAAAACCACTCATCACGCTGTGAACAAGGAAAAATCATAACTTACACAAGAGAAGACCATCAAAAGATGCCAACCCTGATTTGGATTTTAAAACAGCATGCTAAAAATGCTTTTCTGAACAATAAAGAACATGTTTGATACAAATGAATTACTAGACATTCTCAGCAAAGATGTAGAAGAAAAAAGAACCAAATGGAAATCTTGGAAATAAAAAACACAGTTACTCAATAAATGGGTTTCACAATGAAACTGAGGACAGAACAATAGAAATTACCCAATCTCAACAACAGAGAAGAAACAGAATTTTTTAATAAAACAAACAGAGCCTCAGAGATCTAACATTTGTATCCTCAGATATCAAGAAGAGGAGGAGAAATAGGATGGAGCTAAAAACATACTTGAATAATAATTGAAAATTTCCCAGATTTGGAAAAAGGCATAAGCCTACAGACTCAATAAGAGGAGCAGATTCCAAACAGGATAAACCCAAGGAAATTCATGCCAAGACACATCATAATCAAACTTCAGGAAAAAAAAAAACCATGAAAGCACCAAGAGAGAAGAAACACTTCACCTACTTACCTACAGGGGAAAAAGAATTCAAATGACTGAAGATTTCTCACCACAAACCATGAAGTCCAGAAGGAAGTGACACAAATTTTTTCAAGGGCTGAAATAAAAGAACTGTCAACCCAGAATTCTACATCCAGCCAAAAATATCCTTCAGAATGAAGGGAAAATCAAGAAATTCTCAGATGAAAGGAAACTAAGAAAATTTGTCACTAGCAGACCTCCCCTAAAAGTGTGGCTAAAATAAATTATCTAAACAGAAGGAAAATGACAATTAAGAATATCAGGAAAAAGAAAGAACAATGGAAAGAGTAAAAATATGGGTAAATATATTTCCTTCTTAAATTTTCTAAATTAGGCTTAGTGATTAAAGCAAAAATTATAACACTGTCTGGTATGGCTCTCAATGTATGTAGAAGATGTATTTAAGACAATTATATTTTAAATGGGAGAGGGTAAAAGGACATAAAGGGAAGTAAGATTTCTACACCTCAGTGGAACTAGTAAATTGTCAACACCAATAAAATGTGATAGGTTATGCATATATAATGTAATACCTAGGAGTAACATACTACAATACTGAGAAATGCATAAATGAATCAAAATGTAATTCTAAAAATTTAATGTAACCCATAAAAAGACAAGAAAAAGAAAACAGAGAAACAAAAGAACAAAATTAAAACAAAATGGTAGACTTAACATATAAATAATTACATTAAATGTAAATGGTCTAAACATACTAATTAAAAGACATAGATTGGTAAACAACAACAACAAAAACCCTGACCTAACTATATGCTAAATGTGATGTAAGAAAAAGTGTTATGTGACTACTCCCCCTTAAAAGGTAACTGGTACATGCTTTTTCTCATTTTTTTTATTTTTGCTCCATTCTATCTCATGGAAAACGTATGTAATGGGTGCCACTCCAACTTAGACTATTGGGATAAACCCACAACATGTGAATAATAGAACAAAAAGCTAAATCAACCTGGGTCTCTGAGGACTTAGTAGAGCAGAGCTGCTAAACCAACTCTTCCTATCTATAGATTCTTAGGTCCGGAAAAAGAAAAAAAAAAATCTCTACCTGGTTTAAACCTTGCTACTGTGAGGTTTTTCTATTCCTTGCAATTGAGCTTAATCCTCACTGATCCCAAAGAGTGATGCCTACTGAGGGCTACTACAAGTCTATCACCGCACCAAGCTGTTTATAGAGATTGTTTTAAGGAACTGAGGAGGAAGGTGCTACTATTATCCTCCTTTTATAATGATGAGAAAATTACTGCTCAGAGAAGTTAAGTGACTTGCTCAAGGTCACACATCTCATCTGCCCAGTGCAAACCTGATTTGTCTACTTCTAAGGCCTAGTAAAATAGTAACCTCATAGTAAAATGTGAAACCTAGTGAAACCCCTAAGCAAAAAAAGACCTGTCCATTCCCATTAGCCTGGCCAAGAGGCTTCCTTCCACAGTCATGTGGGACCCTGATGAGTTCAGAGAAAGCACTTATTCAACAGGCATTTCTAAAGAGCTAGCCGAGATTCTTTCTGAATGTATCATCCTTTGGACACAATTAATCAATTAATTAATCAGTCCCCTCACTCACTCAACAAACATTTATAAAGGCTTCCTGGTGCCAGGCCTTGAGATAAGCTAGAGTAATGAATCAAGTGACACAACCCCATCCCTCCTGGGGTCTCCAGTGTGGGCTGGGCACTGAGCTCATTTAATCTCAAAGTTGATTTTTTCCACATTTCATTGCTCAGCTCCAAGCCCAAGATGTCAAACAAGCTAACCATGTGAAGCCCATTCTCCCTGAAGCCCCACTGTTCCATCCCACCTACACTTTGAGGGATCCAGGTCATTTTTTTGCTTTTAGCGCTCTAACATGGCAGCGGGAGACTTTGATGTCTCACCTTGCAGGGAGGAGAAGAAAGGGCAGAAATGCTTCAGAGACAGTGGCCAAAAAATCTTTGAGATCATGCCAAGCCCTGTCGGCGTGGCTTGGTCTTTCCTCTACGTTCCCTGTAATGAAAAACGAATTTTTCTAGCTTCTCGCTCACTCCTACGTCCCCACCCAGCTCTCAGCTCCTGGCAGTGCCAGCATCTAGGGATAACAGTCAAAATCATCTCCTCCTCCTCTGACAATAAAATATGGCAAACCATTTGGCATCCAGGCGCCGCCCCAGTCTCCTGACCCCTGGCAGAATCCCAGGGGATTTGTGGTCGGCTGCTAATCAGAGGCCCGGCCGTAGCCATTTCCCATGACATAGCTGGAATTCTCCCACTGCCTGCCCTCCCGGCTTCAGTTACTCGGCCAGGCTGAAACTATTTGCTCTCCTCCCACCCTGTCCATCACTGTCCCTTTCTTGGGCTGAGCCTCTGCACCCACCCACAGGCCCAACTCCCCAGGCCCTTGGCGGGGGAGCTGCAAACCTCTCTCCACTTTTATTACTGACCCGCAACCTGCCTCCTCCGTGCCTTCATCCTGCAGGCCTCTTTCAAGCACTGTCCTCTTGAGCAATGATAAACCTTGGTGCCAGAGAAGTTTAAAGAGAAACAGCCACTCCCGACTGGCCATATTGATAACAGAAGGGAGGCCAAGCGTGTGATTTCCAAGCTGTGGTCATAAAACTGTCATCTTTTCTTTGTCATTTATGGTTAATCTGCCTAGGAACTACAAAAACAATCTCACTGCGCTTTTGTAGGGCCCATTCTTAGTGTACCTGGGAACGGGGAAGAACTTTTGCCAAGGCAGGCCCAGGCACTGCACAAGGTACAGAAGTTGAGTTTGTGGACTCAGAAGCCAGGCTGCCTGGGTTACAGCCCAGCTGCACCCACACACATATTAGCTTGGGCAGGCCAACACCCTCTCTGGGTTTCACTCTCCTTCTCTGCACAAGAAAGAAAACAAGAGGACTACCACCAAGACTTATTACAGGGATTAAGAGACTTCATATTTGTAAAAGGTGCAAACATATGACCAGCACATAAAAAGCACTGTATCTGTGTTTTGTGTAAAGAAATATTTTGTATACAAGTGATATTCAGTTAATTTTTACAGCAACTTGATGATATTATTATGCTTTCTTTTTTTTTTTTTTTTTTTTTTTGAGTTGGAGTCTCACTCAGTCACAGGCTGGAGTGCAGTGGCACTGGGTTCCGGTAATGCTTCCGCCTCAGCCTTCTGAGTAGCTGGAACTACAGGCGTGCACTACCATGCCTGCCTAATTTTTTATTTACTGTAGAGATGAGGTCTCACCAACTTGCCCAGGTTGGTCTCAAACCCACGGGCTCAGGCAATCCACTCATGTTGGTCTCCCAAAGAGCTGGGATTACAGGCTGAGTGACTGAGCCCAGCCTATTATGCTTTCTTTATAGTGGGTGCTACTGGATCCTTGAGAACTTTAGAAACTTACTTGTGGCCAGTTAGTAGGCTGCAGAGATGGGATCTGAAAGTGCGTTGTACTTTTCATTATGACAGTGGTTCTCAAAGTTGGGTTCCAGACCACCTGGGAACTTGGTAGGAATGCAGATTATTGGCTGGGCTTGGTGGCTCAGCCTGCAACCCCAGCACTTTGGGAGACCGAGGCGAGCGGATTGCCTGAGCCCACGGGTTCGAGACCCGCCCATGCAACTTGGCGAGATCTTGTCTCTACAAAGAATAAAAAATTAGCTGGGCATGGTAGTACATGTCTGTAGTTCTGGTTGCTTGGAAGACTGAGGCAGAAGGATTGCTGGAGCCCAGCAGGTCGACACTGGGCTGGCTGTGAGTGTGCCACTGCACTCTAGCCTGGGTGACAGACTGAGACTTCAACTCAAAAAAAAAAAAAGAAAAGAAATGTAGATTATCTGGCCCCACACAGACCTCCTGACTCAGAAACACTGGAGTGGGCCTAGCAATTTGTTTTAACAAGTCCTCCAGGAGATGGTGATGCCCACAGTTGGAGATGTGCTACATAGCACCATGGTCCCCTTATAGCAGGAGGAGAAGTTTGTTCCTTCCTGTTTCCAGGTTGTCAGTACAAAGTGAACACAAGCTGCAGAGACCTCTTAAACCACACAGTCATGCAGGTCTTCTGGGTGCAAAGTGCTGTGCTGGACACCCACCACAAGGACACAAAGAAATGTGAGCTTCCCCCCTGCAGTGCATACTCCCCAGTTATCAAGACCAGACAAGCATGTGCACGGTGTTCCAGTCGCACAGACCACACTATGAGTCAAAGCATCAGTGCTCAGAGGCTTGGGGTCACAGAGAGCTGGCACCATTCCTAATTCCCATTCTTATGAGTGGGATACTTTAATGAAGTCACTTAACTTCCACTGGGCCTGACTCCCCTCACCTCTTCATGCAACTCAAAGGATTGACAACCACCTTATATGGTGACTGGCACATGGGCCAGGACTTAGTTACTAAATGGTTGGGGTCATCATTAGGATTTGACAACCAGGCAAAACAGGATTCGTTGCCCTATCAGGACAAGAAGGTAAGACAGGATAAGAGGCATCTCTGAGGAAGGAAGACCTCCAGAGGATGAGCAGATTTATTTTGATCTCAACGCATCTCAATAGATGAACAGGAGGAGGAAGAAGAAAATGGTGCCATTAATCATCAATAAGGGAAATTAAGAGGTATGCCAGGCCAGGTGACTCAAACCTATAATCCCAGCACTTTGGGAGGCCGAGGCAAGAGGATTGACTGAACTCAGGGATTCCAGACCAGCCTGGGCAACTTGGTGAGACCTCGCCTCTACAATAATAAATAAATAAATAAATAAATAAGCCGGGCGCGATAGCGTGCACCTGTAGCAAGATGAATTAACCTTATTTATGTGACTTTCACCTTGAACAGGCAGACTGAAATGCATGAAGTCCAGTCTTGGGCTGGGAAATCCAAGCTGCACTTGTGGTCCAGAGTATCTTAGCTCTAAACACGAGCATTTTGGGGCAGGCTCCATTTAATCACTGAGTGTTTGGAACGAGGGCTGTTCACATCACTGTGGCTTCTCTTTCCCTGGAAACTCTCTAGAGGAACATTTAGAACATAACTCACGTGCTAGGAAAAATAATTGAAAAAAGACTTAGGTTCTGATTCTCCCTTTTTTTTTTTTGAGTTGGAGTCACTCTGTCGCCCAGGCTAGAGTGCAGTGGCACACTCATGGCCACTCCAGCGTCAACCTGCTGGACTCCGGCGATCCTTCTACCTCAGCCTTCCAAATAGCCAGAACTACAGGCGTGCGCTTCCATGCCTGGCTAATTTTTTTATTTATTGCAGAGACAAGGTCTCGCCAAGTTGCCCAGGCTGGTCTCAAACCTGTGGGCTCAGGCAATGCACTCACCTTGGCCTCCCAAAGTTCTGGGATTACAGGCTGAGCCACCGAGTCCAGCCTGATTCTCCCATTTTTCTCCTCTGTTCTGGAGGCCTGAAACCTCATCAAGATGATTAGACAGTATGAGGTATTAGCTCAGAGCCAGGACAGAACATCTGGGTACTTTATCTTTGCCCAAGTCATATCAGGAAATACTAAGGATGTCTAGGAGCTATCTAGGTATCATTCTACTGGACAACAGAACGAAGGGTGACATGATCACGCCTGTGCCCTTCCAATCGTAACACTTTCAGGCTAGTTTTCCTGCAAAACTCACCAAGGCAAATTCCTCAAAGTTTGGCCCCATTAGTTTCTCTGAACCTGGGCAGAGGTGATGCTTGTGTGCCCCACTGAGAGCAGTTGTGGGGACAGAGTGCAACAAAAAGACCATGGGAGACAGACGCTGGGCCCACCTCCCAAAGAGCTCTGGCGGTCCCAACCCCACCCTCACCCCAGTGATTTATGTTCTGGAAGGATTTTAGCAAATTGAGATGTTTTGGCTGCTCCTGTTCCAAGCCAAAAGAAAGCAACGCAAGACATCTAAACATGACCACACATTTGGAAGTCTAGTCTATTGTTTTAGGATTTCTGTTGAAGGCCCTCTAAGTACCACCCTCAGACTTCCCACCAAGACCAGTAAGTATAAGGCAGTGGGAGGGAAAGGAGCCTCTTCCGTATTTCTGGCTAATTCAATTCCCTTGGAGAAGCTTTCCCTTCCCAAGGTCCCAGTGTAACACCAGAGTGGGAGGCTCAGGACGCAGCATCTTTCCTGAAGAAGCAATAAAACCTGTGGTTCTGTTTTACTCCATTGTTGTAAGTAACAATTATCCTGGAGGCTTCAGGGTGTGCTTCCACGCTGGGTGGGATGGTAAAGGAGTGATTTGTCTACCACATGACTCAGCCCCAAAGTATACATGCTGGGTGGACTTGGCCTCAATATCTTCCCATTCTCTCTGGGCTGTTCCATCATCCCTGGGAGTCAGCCTTGTTCTAGGCCTTCCCTGCCAGACCCTCCAGGCCCTGCCAGTTGTTTGGTTTGGGGCAATGACAGTGCCCTTTCCTGCTGGTATGTGAAGCTATTGTTCTCTGGGTCCATGGGCCGCTTTTATCTCCAGCATTCCTACCATCAGGATTAACAGATCTGGGCCTGTCTCAATGGCTTGCTTTCCACTTCACTTCAATTGAATTGCAAACCAACCACACGCCCACCAGGCTTCCCCGTGCAGGACTGCCCGCCTGAGGAAGTGCCCTCAGACTTTGGGACAAAGATGAGGGCAGGCTCACTGGAAGATACCCTGTGACAGAACGCATGGGGTGCAGCCCCAGCAAGCCACTTGCTGTTCTGCTAATCTGGGACACAGCCTGAGTCACATAGCAGTTTCCTCTTCTTTCAAATAGTAATGACAGTGCAAGTCCTCCTGGACTCTGGGGAAGGTTAAGCGAGGCAACACATATATGCAAAGCAACTAGCGGAGTACCCGCCACGGCACATAGTAGCTGCTCTGGAAATGCTAGATCTCTTTGTTTCTCTTAGGGGAGGTAGATACCTAGTGTCACCTGCCTTCTTTACCCCACAGGGCTGTGGGAGGGAACAAATAAAGCAACATAAACAAAAGAATTAGGAACCCTGGATGTGCTACACGCATAAGGGAATTTTTATGATTCATGTGTGTGTGATAAGTCTCAACTTGTGCCCTGCCAACATGAAAGAAAGATCCTATTGCATGTTGTCTGTCAACAGAATCAGAAGGAGTTTCCATATCCTTCTTTTCTGCATATGCTGAAAATGTCTTTTCAGAAAGCCAGGAGTAGGGGGCATGACAGCAGTTTCATTGCTTCATCTGCTAAATCTAAAGACAGTCAACATTTATTGAGCATATACTATGTTACCCACACTATCTTAAGTGTATTGCATTTATTATAATCACATCTCATCCACACAACAACCCCTTTCTTTCACTGATTCATTTACTGACTCACTCATTCATCGATTCATTCAATATTTCTCCAGATATCCACGTGGCTCCTCCCATCACCTTTTCCAAGTCACCTGCTTAGTGAGACCTTCCCTGACCTCCTTATCTAAAATCTATCATCCCCCCAAAAACTTCTTTGTGTTATTTTTCTGCTTAGCACAAATCACTATTCAACATATTAGTTGCTTTGTACGTTTACTTTTTATCAGGGTGTGTCTCTCACTAGATTGTAGGTCCCACTGGAATATCTTGCTGTTTTGTTCCTAGCTGTGTCCCAGAACCTAGAATGGAATCATGTCTGAGTGCCTAACTCTCAGTCAGTACTCAACAGATTATTTTTCACTTGAGTAAAATCTAAGAGCTAGATACTATAGTATTATCATCCCTGTCTTACAGATAAAGAAACAGGCACAGAAAGGTTAAATAATGTGCCCAAGGTCACACAGTAAAGATCAAAGCCAGGATTCTACTCCAGAAACCAAGCACCATATTCTTTTACCTCTCCAACTAAGGTTTGCCTCTGCATGAACACTAGCCTTTTTTTCTCCTCCGGCTCCTCTTCTAGGATCACTGCTTTTGTTTTCTAGCCTTCTTTGCCAAGGAGACCAATGACTCCCGAAAAGTTCTCGTTCCTGCTGAGATAGACAATCACCCGCTGACACGCGTTCTTAATGAGAAAAACGCTGCCTGGTGAATTATTCACTCAACGTGTTCATGCTCAGATGCTTCATTTAGCAGTGACACATCAAGGCACACAAGAGTCGTATTACTGTTTGTGGGGCACTGGAGATCTTCTTGAGATATGGGGCGTGGTGTGAAGTGGCAGAGCGTGGGTCCCAGAGTCACATGCCTCTTTGCCTGAATCCCAGTGAGACCTTGTTAGAAGGTAGCTGCGGGATCTTGATCAAGTCAGTTCAGCTCTCCCGATCTCTGTTTGTGGTTAGGCTAATCCAGAAGGTACTAGCAGAGGCTGGGGGCATGGCAGGTGTCCCATGGTGTTATTTCCATGTCCTCCTCCACCCTCAATATTACCTTCTCTTAACACTACAGGCCTCATCATTTCCCAAAGTGCAGGTGAGAAAAACTCAGGAATTAGAGAAATGAGAAGAATGCTGCTTCCTATCCAGATAGGTCTGTATGTGCGCCCATGTCACTTGGAGAATCTGAAATATCCTCCAAAGTGACTTTGTCACCTCCTTCCCCCATCCCTGCATTAATAACAATGATTGGCCAGGTGCAGTGGCTCACAGTTGTAATCCCAGAGCTTTGGGAGACTGAGGTGGGAGGATTGTTTGAGGCCAGAAGTTTAAGACCAGCCTGAGTAACAGCAAGACTTCGTCTCTACAAAAAAAATAAGAAAATTTAGCGGACGTGGTGGCGCAGACCTGTAGACCCAGCTACTCAGGAGGCTGAGGCAAGGAGGATCCCCTGAGCGTAGGAATTTGAGGTGGCAGTGAGCTATTATCACACCACTGCACTCCAGCCTGGGCAACAAGTGAGATCTTGGCTCTTAAAAAAACAAAACAATAATATTGGCTAACATGAACTGAATGCTTTCTTGGTTCCAGGTCCTATTTTCAGCACTTACACGTAGTAAGTCACTTCATCTTTGTAGTAATCATGTGAGCTAGGTAATATGATCATGGCCATCTCACAGATGATGAAATTGAGACCGTGAGAGGTTAATTAATCTGCCCGTGTAAGGGGCAGAGGATTGACACCCAGGCAGGCTGGCTTCTGGGCCCTGTCCTTCTGCTTCTCCCACCCGCCTCCTAGCACCCTCTCCTACCCCAATCTGCCTTAATAATGCTCTAGTTGCACTACCTAGAGATGAGCAATGGGGAAAGTGAGGCAGAGGGGGGCAAACACTGGAAAGTGCCCAACCTGGGAGAAAGACACACACAGCTCTCTTGGAACTCCACCTGAGAATTTCCTAACCTGTCCGCACTGGGCATCTGAATGAACTCGAATGTTCTGCTGAAGTTTCTGGCAACAAAGACAGGCATGAACACGGGAATTTCCTGTGGGAGCTCCTCTTCAGCTTTTCAAGAATTTCTCCCGCACGACAGGCCAACAGAACCCAAATCCCTCACATCCTCCTAGTCTGCTTGCTCTGAGCACAGGTCGGCCCCTTTCTACAAGCCTGAAGTAACTAAAACAATGTCCAGAAAGTACGCGTCTTCCAAAACTGTGATTTAGTACTTACTTCCAAAAGTGCTCACTCAAATCATTTTAACAAGGTGAAAAATAACTTTTGAAAAATAATAAATATCCTAAAATCGCATTGTACCAGCCCTCGGGGCCACTTCCTAATCTGGCTTTAAGTTCTTCTCTGCCTTGGAGCCTTTTGACAGGGGAAAATGCTCTCTATTACTCAGATGATTAAAATAGCAAGTGTTTACTGAGACAGTGTTAATTAAATGCTGTGCATCGTGCTAGGAACGCTACATGCATCATCTCATTTAATTTTTACAACAGCTTCATGAGGTAGGTGTTAGTGCTGCTACTTCAAAACAAAACAAAAACAAACAATCTCTGGGGAATTGAGTGGCTTGGCCAAGATCCCAAGGTGGCAAAGTCAGGATTCAAACCCAGATCTTTCTATCTGGCTTTCACACTCTGACACCACTCAGTTATACACGGTACCCTTCAAGTCATCAAGCCATAAGGAATGCTCTAGCAGTTGATGGCTGAAGCCTGACCTGCCTGTGTCCTTCACTAGGAACAATGGGAATTGGAGACAAATTCTGGGGAAGCTCCTTGATCCCTGGCACATGTTCACTGGCCAGAGACCCTGCTGGAAAGAGGATGGGGGACCACCCAGCTCTGCCTTCCCTCCCTTCACCATGGCACTGGGGAACCCACTTAAGTGTTACTCACTTAAAATTCATCCTAAGGACCCGCCTGGGCAGTGAGACCTCATCTCTACAATAAAATCAAAAATTCAGCCGGGCGTGGTAGCACATGCCTGTAATTCCGGCTACTCGGAAGGCTGAGGCGGAAGGATCGCCGGAGCCCAGCAGGTCGAGGCTGTGGTGGCCAGGAGCAGCCACTGCACTCCAGTCTGGACGACAGAGTGAGACTCCAACTCAAAAAAAAAAAAAAAAAATTCATCCTAAGTCCTGTGATCGGAGCAGTTTCAGCCTGGGGGGAAGAGGGCACCTTTTTCTATTATAAGAGGTAGCAGCTGGGCGTGACGGCTCAAGTCTGTTATCCCAGCACTTTGGGAGGCCGAGGTGAGCAGACTGCCTGAGCCCACAGGTTTGAGAATAGTCTGGGCAACCTGGCGAGACCTCATCTCTACAATAAATAAATAAATAAATAAAATTAACCAGACATGGTAGCTCATGCCTGTAGTTCCAGCTACTTGGAAGGTTGAGGCAAAAGGATCGCCTGAGCCCAGTGGGTCGACGCTGGGGTGGTCATTTGCATACCACTGCACTCCAGCCTGGGCAACGGAGTGAGACTCCAACTCAAAAAAAGGGGTGGGTAGCAGCACTCTAGTTACTTCCAATCTCTGGACTTAGGCTCCTAACCCATAAAATGGGGGGCATGAGTTCCAACGAGGTACCTAGAAAACGTGTTGCCATTCCCAGTCCTAAGAACACAGCGACCAAGCATAAAATATTCCCGATGCCTTTCTGAGCTTGGACAGGCCTCAGAATCCTTTTCAACATATTACCCTGGGCACCATTTATCTAATCCGAATTGGCATTCAAGACGTAATCTATTTGCCATGCCTCAACTAGAAGATCTCAGAGGACCCTTCCAGATTAATATATCATTGTATGGCATGTCTACATATGAAGGGTATGAAAACACACATTTTTCTGAAATAAATAATGGAATCAGCTTTCAATGACATAACTCAGGAAAATAAATTAGCTGGCTTCTCCCAGCCTTTCCATGCGAGAAGGTCCTGAGCCCAAGGGCCCTGGAGATGTCAAATGAGAGAAAATGGTAGACGTTTTCACGGTTCAGAAAATTAGAGAGGGGCTCTCTGGCAGGGGAAGTCTCCTTACCACAAATTGGTCCCTATCAGAGAACTGCTGCTGGGTTCAGATGGTAATTAGCACACCCCAAATCACTTGCCGGCAACAATGTAACTAAGACCTGGAGACAAGAGAAGTCTAAACTTGAGAAAGGCTGCGTTGCTGCAAAAACAAGCCCTTACCAAGGAGAGGAGATGAAGTAACTGTTTGGATTAAAAACAGACCCACACATTTCTCCAAACCCTGTATTTGCAAAGCCTCACACCAGGCAGAGAAGCTTCAAGGCCCGATCTTGACCGTGTGACGCATCGGCTGCAGGGACTAGCCACAGAGCCCAAGTCCAACCCTGCCCCTGGGGTGAAAGCCTGTGATGTGGGGCCACAGTTCAGGAAGGCCCCTCCTTGAGAAGGAATGGTCCATGTGGGCGAAGGGATTCCTGGAGGGATGCCATGGTAGAATCCGCCCATGTTTCCCAACTGCACCCAAAAAAGATTTGGCCTTGCTGGATGAGAGGTGGCAAACGTGTTGAGAAGATTCAGACAGGTCACATGGGGGAACCCACATTTGAACAACTCATGTCACCCCTCACCCACTGGCTTTCAGAGTCCTGGAGAAGAGCATCTGAGGGCCTCGGTGTTGCCTGGTGCCCTGATCTATGGGATGGAGACCATAGTGTCTGCCCCACCTGCTTCTCTGGGGTGAAAGGACTGTGGAAACATCCAAGAAAGGTCCAGCAAAGTCTTAAACAATTTCCAAAGGCAATCGAGGAGGAAGGAGCCCTGGTAGGGGTCTGCTCTTCCTTCTGAGACAAGAGGCCTGATGGCCAGCAGGCCTCGGTGGCCAATCAGAGGCCCTGGCCATGCAGACGTCAGTCACCTCTTCTGTGAAGGGCTGCTGGGGAATGAAGAAGGTCGTATCTCAAAACTAAAAGACGACAAGAGTTATGAAAATAAACATGCAGGGCCTGTGTGGGGCAGCAAGAGTGAGGGAAATGGAAGCAAACGGGAGGCAGCACATCCCTCTAAAGGCTGTCTCTGTGGCCTATCACCTTGTGGGACTCCAGGCCTCATGCTGCTATTGCTGTTGCCAGCAGATCTCCCAATTTGGAGGGTGGAACAAGCAATCTGGGTTTTGTTTGTTTGTTTTGAGTTGGAGTCTTACTCTGTCTCTCAGGCTGGAGTGCAGTGGCACGCTCACGGCTACCCCATTGTCGACTTGCTGGGTTCCAGCGATCCTTCCACCTCAGCCTTCCAAGTAGCCAGAACTATAGGCACGCGCTACCATGCCCAGCTAATTTTTTGATTTATTGTAGAGATGAGGTCTTGCCAAGTTGCCCTGGCTGGTCTCGAATTCGCAGGCTCAGGCAATCTACTTGCCTCAGCTTCCCAAAGTGCTGGGATTACAGGCTGAGCCACTGAGCCTGGCCAGCGATCAGGAATTTTATATGACATTTCTCCATTTCTAAATATAGTCAACTCATCTTTTAAAAAATGTTATGAGCCAAACACAACACATCTGTGGGCAGGAGTCCACCTGTGGGACTGCCATTATGCAATCTCTTTCATTGAAAGGGCAGTTTCAAGAGGAGGAAGAACATGGGTGATTTTTCTCCAAATCCTTCTTGACTTTAGCCTATCAGGTGGCCCAATTAAACAGACAAGTAAATCAGCCAGCTCTTCTGGGCAAAGTCTACCCTGGCAGACATAGTGGTTACCATCCATGTAGTTGGGAGAAAAAGGTAGAAATAGAGAAAATGTCTTGTTTAATAACACCAAAGAGGGAGAGCAGTCCATTAAAATCATGCCTAAAATATCACAAAAGGTGTGATCAATGTGGTTCTGATGACCACAGCAAGGAATTCAGAGGAAGGATGATGAGTAGAGGGTCGTCTGCCAGGAGAGATGGCCATGCGGAGTCTTCACTGCATGGGATTTGAGCCTTGAGGGTTAGATAATGCCGTTCATGTCAAACCAGGCACTGTGCTAAATGCTGTATAAGGCTGATTTCATGTAATGTTTGCAATCATTTTCTAGCTTAGAACTCTTACTCTTTTTCTTTTTTTGAGCTGGGGTCTCACTCTGTTGTGCATGCTAGAGTGCAGTGGCACAATCACGGCCCACTGCAGCCTTGAACTCCTGGGCACAAATAATCCTCCTGCCTCCCAGGTAGCTGGAACAACAGGAATGTGTAACCACCATGCCCAGCTGATTTTTTTCTATTTTTTTTTTGGTAGAGACAGAATCTTGCTTTGTTGTCCACATGAGTCTTGAACTCCTGGCCTCAAGTGATGCTCCTATCCCAGCCTACCAGAGTGCTGGGATTATGGTTGTGAGCCACTGCTCCCAGCCTAGAATTCTCACTCTTAAGAACCACAGGGCAATGTCTGTAGACTTGGATGGTCCTTAGAAGAGAAGGTGTCCCAGGCAGGAAGAATGGTCTTGAGCAAAATCGTGGAGACACAATGGGCAGAATACATGTGTATGGGGAGGAAGAAGGGGAAAGGATGAGAGTGTATTGCAGGTTTCCTTTGTGCTTGTGTGTTTCATACACATGCCGCAACACCAGGATTCCAGAGGCTGCGGCAGCCCTGAGGCTGGTCTAGCACTTCTTTTTGTTTCTGTTATTGTTTTTGAGTCAGAGTCTCACTCTGTGTTGCCCAGGCTGGAGTGCAGGGGCATGCTCATGGCACCCCAGCGCCAACCTGCTGGGCTCAGGCTATCCTTCCGCCTCAGTCTTCCAAGTAGCCAGAAGTACAGGCATGTGCTACATGCCCGGCTAAGTTCTTTGATATATTGTCGAGACAAGGTCTCACCAAGTTGCCCAGGCTGGTCTCGAATCCCTGGACTTAGGCAGTCCTCTCACCTTGGCCTCCCAAAGTGCTGAGATTACAGGTTTGAGCCAGAGCCTGGCCTGTCTAGAACTTCTTGACCTATAGCATCAGGAAGGAAGTTTTGGCAGATGATGGGGTCTCCCCACTGGGAATATACAGATCAGACCTCAGTTCTGAGAAACAGGGTGGCAGAGCCAGAAAGGTCCCTGCCTCCAGGCCCACTCTGGGAAAACATGCATATTCATCACTTTGGGGAAGCTGCTGAAGATTTGCAGACATCCACCTCAGAGGACTCAGCTGGGAAAAATTCACTCCAACCCTAGCGGGAAATGGGCTAGGGTGGGGAGTGGGGGTGTCGGATTCAGAAAGGAATCTGGGTTCCAACAACCCACCCAGAATGCCTAAGGGGCCTAGAGCTACGAGAGGAATTCCCCAAAAATAGAGTCAGAGGAGGAGTGTGAAGGGTGGTGGGCAAGAAATGAAGGGAAGAGGACCAGTGAGTATAAACGAGGTAGCAAGGGGGGGTGGTTGGAAATGCCATCTTTCTTCTAGCAGATCAGGAAATGCTGTGAGAAAGAGGTAGGCTGTTAAGAAAGCCTGTGAAATGCTCAACTGCAGTGGAAGACAGGTCTGCAGAGGAAACCTGGCACTGTAAAAGGACCAATAATAAGACGGCTAATAATAAGTTGAGATTGCAATTAAATGGGGCCCTAGAACTGCCAACCTGGACTGACCTGCCTTTGGTCCATTTTGATTACCATGGGGTTCCCAGGGGAAATACTGGATTGTCCTCAGATATTTCCAGGGTCTTCTTATGCTCCTTTTACCTATGAATCTAATTTTTACAAGTCCTAACCTTCCACTTTCTTAATCAGTCCTATAAAACTCAAGTCTCACCAAATGCACCGGGACACAGATTGTACCGTCAAAAAGTGTTAGGGAATTAGCCACGTGTTTACTTTCACCTCCTGGAAATTCACAGCACATACGAACCTGAGAAGTCCTGCAATCAAGAAGCCCGCCACACTTTCCTTACCACAATATTTTCCAGATTTGTGAGACCAGGATCCTTTTGTTGCTGATCATCTATTAAGATGGAACACATTTGGGAAAGGCACAATCTAGACATTTGGGAAGCTGATGCTCACATCCTCTGCCTCAAATACCTCTGAGGTAATGAATTCCATAAAGTCAACATCTGCTCTTATGGCACAACTTCCCATTCGTTTGTAGGGGCTTTTTTCCCTATTAAAAAATATATGTTTTAGCACTATACTAAACCCTGCTGATAAAAACATAATTCCCCACTTACAAGTAGCTCATAGTCTGATAGGGAAGTCAATCAAAGCACAAGTCTCAGAGGTGGAGTGCACTGATGCTCAGATAATAGTTTGTATAGGAAGCTGGGGCTGGAGAAACCCTTTCTAATAAGACCAGTGTAGTCAGGGAGGGCTTCCTGGAGGAGGAGAGATGAGAGATGAGTTTTAAAGAGTCTGATTTAGTTAGAGAGCAGGAAGTGAGACGAGTCTTCCAGGTATGAGAAGAAAGGCATAAAGATGCAGAGAAGAGTAAACACGGCGACTTTCTGAACTGCAAAAGGCTAGATTAGAATGAGTATATAAGTAGTGACAGCTGGAGAGAGGCAGAGATGAGATCTAGAATTCCATCAAGTCCCTCCATTCTCCCAACTTCTGCCAAGCTTCCAGGGTGCTGTTTCTTAGATCTGAAAACAAGGGCACACCCATCCTGAGTTCACATCCCTCTCCTGCATTGTTATTCCAGCCTTGGGAGTTGGAAGGCTCTGAGCCAGGCAGGTACTCCTCCCATAGCAGCCCTGACATCTCTTACACTGTATGAAGCGCCCCTTCCCTAGCTCCTCTAGGCCACGCCTAAGTCTAGCTGCAGGTGTGTTTTCCCTATTCTCACAGGAGGGGGAAGTAAATTGCAAGGCACTGGAGACAGACGAAGCCCAGCGTTCTGAATGTAGGCTGATGTGATCCTCTGTGTCATGATCAGAGCTCCTCCCAGCCGAGGTGTGTTTGTTCTAGTGTCCGTAGGCCTGGGACTCATCCTCCTTTCTTCTGGTAAGTGACGGTGGGTATACGACGCATACTGAGCTCATCATAGGCCCAGGAGCAGCCACAGTGATGGGTCCAGGAGTGAGTATGCAGCTCGAGTCAGGCCCCACACGAGTCCTGCCCTGAGACTTTGCTGGTACAAACAGCAGAGAAGACTCCTCTCTGGTCACGACACTGTAAGGATACGGTACCAGCCTGTCGGGGCTTCATCACAGAAGACACCGAAGAGAATGAAGCAGCAAGGCAGAGGGACACAAAGATGAGACTTGGACAGACACCTAAGGGGCTGTGAGCCTGGGTCCTAGGGGTCTTCAGGCCATCCTGCTGCCTGGCTTTGCATCGCCATTGCTGGTGCCTGTTTGTTCCTTTTTTGTTATGCCCTGATCCAACAACTGGCTGCTTCCCTTGAGATCCATCAAATAGGAGAGGCAGAAAGCTGGGAAGAAGAAGGAGTTTTATTCTGATACCATAGAATCAGGGAATAGGCTTTGTGTCTACCAAAAACCTGTTCATTTAAGCAGTGGTTTCCATTCACTATTTATAATAAAACATACAGTTTCTTATCTTTTTATCCCACCATTGATTAATAATGACTATGTGTTTTATGACCATGACTCAGTTTCTTTCTTAATCAGTGTTTAGACCCCAAACAGTACATGTCACAAACCAGTGCTCAGATTACATCAGTCTTGTCATCCTTCTAAGTTACAATTACCTTGAACAATTTGGGGCCGTGTACTTTCTAGCTGCTACAATTTTTTGCTTATTCCAGGAGTTCTGGTTCACAAGGCTTAATTAAGCGTTATACATAAATTAATACAAAGACATGAAAGAAAGCAGTTGTTATCTACAGACTGAGGGAACAGATACATTTCTGGGTTTAGAAAGTTTCAGCGGAGCCCATTTCTTATCTAGGTCCGGCGGAGGCTCTTCCAGGGACGTGCAGTCCTCTTGTGTGTGTCTCCTCCTTATCAGGGGACTCAGTGAGGATGGTGGTGTTCCCTTCAGTACCAGTAACAGTTACTAGATCCAAGGACAGTGAAGAGGGGATAAGGGAAAACATTCATTTTTAAATTTAAATGGCTCTTACGTTTAACCCAATACAGCTTAATACAAGTTTCTAAGTCTCTTCTAAATGACTGTTCTAATAGAACCAAAATGGCCCGTTTTCAAGCATGTAACATTTTCCCCTGATTCTGTGTTGCTTTAGATTTCTGCCAAGGGTAATCCTGAGAGTCCTAATAAACCCAGTTGCTCTAGAGTGGAAGTAGTCAGACCCCATGAGGCCACACACAGCCCCTGGAATAATCTCTAGAGTTCCTTTGCAGGCAGCTGGGGTATCATTAGAAGAGTGCAGGAAGGAAAGAGAACATCACTTCTTTATTCTGTGAATAGCTGCAGATGGGTTTTCTCTATTTTCAGAGGAGGGGAGAATTAAATTGCAAGATACTCTAGCTGAGAAGAAGCCTAGTGTTCTAGATATAGGCTGTGATTGGATATGTACAACGAGCTTCCGAATTGGAGAGGCTAGGGTTCCGATTTTACCTTCATCTCTTAACTCTGAGACCCTAAGTTCTTCCTTTGATGTCAAATGGGATAACCCCCTCACAGGGTTGGGAGGATAAATTGAGAATCCTGGAGCTTGCATGGCACATAGTACAATACAAAAACACTTAATTGTCTTTCATTTTGAGTTCTACTGAAGGCCAACCCATCAGGACATCACAATCTATGCAAACCCCAGGAGAGGAGATATCTGAGCCAAGAGTCTTACCAGTTTGATCAAAAGAGAAGTGGCAGCCGGTCCTTACCCATTTCACCTGCCTGTTTCCAAATTTCTCTTTGCTTTTTATCCCATGGAGCTGAAGCTCAACAAAGATAAATAAGTTGCAAACAAGTCTTTTTCCTCTACAATAGAATTCTCCTTGACATGCATATGATGCAAATACCTTTGCTCCCTTCACATCTGGTTGGCTGTTCTCTGCTCCTGGCTGTGTGGTCCCTAAATGTATTCCCACTTCAGATGGCAAATGCTAAATGGCAGAACTCAGCAGAATACCATGGACAATGAACAATGACAACAGTGGTGGAAAAACTGGGGTCTGCATCTTGGTCACAAAAAAAAGGGAAGAGAATGGATTGGGGACTGCTGAGCTCTTACTATAAGTCAGAGAATAGATTCATGCTCAAAATACACCATCATCCTGGACTGTTGAAATGGCTCCACAACTTGGGCTGTTGCTACATCCACTTGCACACTGGACACTGAGGCTCAGAAAATAAAAAAAAATTTTTTTAAAGGGCTGGGATGTGGTACCTTGGTTCCATGTCTGGTTTCCTGCTTTCCACCCCTAGTGCATGGATGGCTAAGGAGTCAGGCAGATTGGGTTCTCAGCACCACCATGTATATAACTTGAGCAAATGATTGCTTCTGAGCCCCATTTTCTCATCAATAAAATGAAATAGTAATACCCACCTTCTAGATGAGTATGACGATTAAATGAGATTCTGATGATGACGGCATTTAGAATAATGCCTGATACCTTGTAAGCATTCAACAAACAAGGCTGTGTGACTATTATTTTTACTATATCTTCTAGTTTTCCTACGTTCAGAGCCCAGTGACTATTTTGCAAGAGGTGTTTTTGGTCCTTGTTTTCAACCCAAGATATTTACAGCTTCCACACACACGCTGGTGACATCTGCAGGCCTATGGACACACTACCCTTCCCACACCCATTTCAAGGCAACAGAATGTGGCTTCAGGCCATCCCAAAGCTCAAAGAACTGCACCGACAGGGTGTGAGAGCCAAGGCTATGTTTCCTTGCTGGCTGCGGCAGGACTGGTAGCATCCACGTCCCCATAAGGAAGCCATATGGACCATGCTCTCTCTCCAGCAGCCGGCACTGCACAGGCAACAAAGGCCACAAAGTAAGCTTTTTATCACCCAGGCCTTCTCTCTGGTTGTCTCTTGTTGCGTGACAAGCATTCGTTATGTTTCCCAACATGCTCAAGTACTTTTGGTCCTGCTCCACCTCCCGCCCCACAGCGAGTGTGGATCGAAGGAAACAAGATCCCCACTCTTCTCCCCAGCTTTGAGTTTCCTGTGACTTGGCTGCTTACGTGTCCCCATCTCTCAGCAGCCCTCCTGTGGAAAGAGTCAAGGCCCTGAGAAGTCCTCCCCCGCTGCCAACGACTTCTTCCTTCTTTTTCTCAGGAAATAGTAAGGATTAGCAAAAATAAGACAGAATTTGGAGCCATTCAGGCAGGGTGTGAATCCCAGCTCTGCAATTTTCTCACTGATCAAGCCCTGCCAAAACACTTCATCTTTCAGAGTCAGTTTTCTATTCTGTCAAATGGGCTCATAACACCTACTAAGTCACCAATTTGTTGAGAGAAGCCATAATGAATAGAGGCAGAAGCAACACAGGGTGAATGGCCATCCTAGATCCCTTCACATTTTCTTACTATGGGACTGAATTGTCTGAAAGAAGAAAGAAGAGTGATATAAATTAATCCCTCTGTCTTTATATAAAGTATCTGTTGACAGTTATTCTACTGTAGAACAAGGATCAAGGATTGGCAAAATTTTTCTGCAAAGGGTCAGTTGCAGGGGACCATATAGTTTCTGTCACAACTATGCAACTCTTCCACTGTAGTACAGATGGAGACATAGATCATATGTAAATGAATAGGCGTGGCTGTGTTCCAATAAAGCTTTATTTACAATAGCAGGTGGCAGTGGGCTGGACTGGGCTGTAGGCGGTAGTCTGCCCACCTCAGCCTTGGGGTGGGTTTGGAGCTGGTGAAGAGCATACCTCTTGCCAAGCAAACCAGAGGCCCAACCTCCCTCTTTCTGCCAGCATCCTCTTAGAGAGGACTCCTGCATGCAGGGTCCATGCAAGCCGCTGAAATCCCTTCTCCGCCTTTGAGAACTAGAGGTTTAGATTTATGGGCATGACAATTTGTTTCACATAATTCTGTCAGTAATTACATCGACTTCCACCAGCAGCCATTAGGTAAATGATTTGGCCCTTCCCCTGAGTAATATTTTCCCCCACTGAAATAAATGGAGGGTGCATTTCTCTCCCATAAGTTAAGCATATTATTTGCCTCATCACACAAGGGGAAGGCAGTAGCTCTGAGCCATTAGTCTATCACGGCAGCAATCAGACGGCCAGGAGCCAGAAGTAATTTACAACGGGGAAGTAAACAGGGCCCCAGATAAATAAATAAGAGGCCTGGGCAGGTCTGGGTCTGAAAAGATTAAGTAATGAGAGTATCTAACGAGAGATTTAGTGCTAAGTGAACTAGGACCAAAGCAGCATCCCATGGAGGAATCAAATTATATCATTGGAAAGAGATATTATTGAAGTTCCTCATGCTGAGCGGTGGAAATCAGCACTTCTTGGGAGAGAAAGGCGGCCATCATTAGCATAGCAATTTGGGACTCCATGCTGAAATCTGGCTAATTATCTGCAGGTAAATTAGTTATATTTGGTGGGTACGCAGGGTACAGTGACCCTGCACACCAGGAAAACCTAGTCAATTCCTCAGTGGCTGTGGGATTTCAAGTACCAGGCTGGGGGCTTTTTTCGTAAATGCACAGGTTTCTCATAAGGAAGAAGTAACCAGCTGGGCTCATCAAGTCACGCTTATAATACCAGTGCTTTGGGATGCCAAGGAGGGAGGCTCTCTTTAGGCCAAGAGTTTGGGCAACACAGCAAGACTTCATCTCTAAAAAAAAAATGAAAATATTAGCCAGGCATGGTGGCACGTGCCTGTAGTCACAGCTACTCAAGAGGTTGACACAGGAGCATTGCTTGAACCCATAAGGTGGAGGCTGTGGTAGTCCATGATCATGCCACTGCACTGCAGCCTGGGCAACAGAGTGAGACCTGACACATGCACATACACGTAACTATCCGGTGTGAGAAATAAAATAATGGTGATGCTGATTCATTCAAAGCTGATTTTAGTTTTTTGACTTTGCAAATTCCTAGAGGGTGGAGATTCCCATGTGAATGGCTTGTTGTTCCAGGAAAGGCTGTGAGTTCTGGGAAGCAGTTTCTGCCACCCAACCTCAATGAGACGTGTTCTTCTCTTCCCTTCCTTTTGATGGTACCACCCATCTCTCACCACCAGGAGGGAAGCCTTAGGGAGTCAGCCTCCGCTCCTTCCTTCTGACTGCCTGTTTTGCTGATTCTTTCCTTGGAATGGTAAACCTCCAGGTTTTCTTCCTGAGAGTGTTGTCCTTCCAGTTCCCTTCCTCGGGTACATCATGATGGTAACCATGTGCAGGCAGTCATAGTGCTCTGACAGAATCACCAACAACCCTTTTACAGGTAAGACTTCCTAATCCTTGTTTTCCATATCCCTTTCCATAAAAGATAACTGCTACCCCAGCCAGCCTGGCCCAGGGAAGCATCAATCCTTGACTTCTTGTCTTGACTTCTTGTCAGCTAATGTTCCTTCTTCCATGGCTTCCCCATCACTGGATGAAAAGTCATTAGATAAACTATCTTTGGGCCATGCCCACAGCACCAGACCAGAAATCTGAGGCTAGGGTTTTATGGTTCCCCACTGCTCTATGCTTCAGTTTCTCCAACTGTAAAATGAGACCACTGGCAGAGAAGTTCTGGAAGGTACCTGTCAGCTCTGGCATTCTATGAAGATAGCTTCTTACCCCCTGAGGGGTTTCTGTACAGATAAGAGATTACACACAGCTTGACACAGAATGAAGAGTTACATGCATGATCAGAAATTCCTCCATCTCCCTTGGGAAGCGTCAGAAAAAGACAAAATGCACACAAGCGTGAGATATAGTCCATCCCCACCCTTCCAAGATTCCTATTTTCTCTCTCTCCTTTCCTTTTTCCTTCACTGAATCTCTATCTTTAGCACCCCTCTTTCATGTTTAATTGTGCCGTTGCTGTTATTCTTCCTTCTTGCCCCTCTTCCTCCCTCCAGGTTTTCTTCCTTTCTTTCCATTCTATCATCCCTTTTCTCCCCCATTCATGTAATGAATATATCCTCAGTGAAAAGACACCTCTTCCTTATGACATGGAATTAAAGATGGCGTTGGGGCCAGATCGTTCCTAACAGCAGCATCTCTCTTTTGACATGGGTGCAATAGAAAGGGCCTCAGGAGCTGACATCCCACAGTGTGGATGGGTGACAGGCCGTTGCTGAATAATGCTAGATGTGCAGAAAGGAATGCTGACAAGTCGGGGGGCAGGATGGGGGAGAAAAGCAAACAGTAGGTTGGTGGTGCAGCTTGACACAACACCAAGCCAGACTCCCAGAGTTAGTTTGGAAAACATTAATATTTTGATGTCCCAGTGTAGATCTGGTTCAATTATTTTAGAAGAAATGGTTCATTTCAGGCTTGGACTAATTCACCAGATGTCTTTCAAACAACCTCTGGTTTAAATCGCAGATCAAGAAAAAAAATAATTTGGAGGTTTAGGTCAATGTTCAGTAAATTAGTGTAATCTATTCCTTTTTCTTTTCTTTTTTCTCTTTTTTTCCCTCTTTTTTCTTTTCCAGACCAAGGTTTGGTTTTTGTTCAAGTCTCCACAGGTTTTTTTTTTTAAAAGACTTCACTGAGCTGAGGCTTCCAATGGCTAGACAATCCCTTTCAATGCCCATTAGAAGTCAAAAATCAATGAGGCCTGGAGATGAAGCCAACACAGCTTATCTTTTCATTTCATTGTATCACAGAATATTATTCCCAGATCTTTGAAATAGCATCAAAAACAACATTCCCCTCCCCAGCTCTCAATCTCAGGCACTGGCTCACATCTGAACCAGGAGGATCCTAGCATGGGCTGTTTCTCTTTCTTTGGTGGGAGACCCACCGTTGGAGTATGAAACCTTGCCCCACTGTGTTAGTTTTATCCTCATTCTTGTGAGCATGCTTGTGTGTGTGCATGCGAGTGAACGTGTGCACGCGTACTATTAACTAGTCACTTGGGGCATTTGCAGGAAGAGAGAGGAGAGTGCTCTGGTTTGGAACAAAAGGTGCTTTTGACCACATAGTGAGGAGAAAAAGCAGATTTTGGAAAGACCAGGTTCCTTTCCTCATTCACTCATTTCCAAAGTATGTACTGAGTGCCCACTATGTGCTAGATGCAATGGCAGATGAGAGATTACAGAGTCAATAAACAGATTAAATCTCTGTGCTTAAGAAGCTCATATTCTATTGGGGTAAAGGGGGGAGCAAAACACAAACAAGTGAACAAATAAGTGAGCAAAAGAATTTCAGGTTGTAGTAAGTGCTATGAAGAAAATAAGGCAGGGTCGCAGGGGTCCTCAAACTTTTAAAACAGGGGTCTAGTTCACTGTCCCTCAGACCGTTGGAGGGGCGGACTATAGTTAAAAAAAAAAAGGAATTTGTTCATAGTTTTTTTTTTTTAAAACTATAGTCCGCCCCTCCAACGGTCTGAGGGACAGTGAACTGGCCCCCTGTTTTAAAAGTTTGAGGACCTCTGTGTGTAGACAGTAACCAATAAGGAAGGGAATCATGCCTGCAGACAGAGTGGTCAGGAAAGGGTTTTCTGAGGAAGCAGTGTTTGAGCCAGGACCTGAATTTCAAGAAGGACTTGGCCATGCTGACATGTGGGGTCAGCATATTCCAGGCAGAAAGAAGAGCAAAGTCAAAGCCAAGAACAGATTGGAGTTGTTGGAGCTCCAGGAAGAAGGCCCGTGAGGCTACAGTGGGGGAGATGTGGGGAGAATGGCCAGTAATGGAACTGGGTGCATGGTGTAACGTAAGAGCTTGGGGTTTCCTCTCAGGGCTACACTATGTCACTAGAAGGGTTAATTGGGGGGAATGTGGAGATCTGACTTGTCTTAAAATGATTATGGCAGTTGTTGGATGGGTAGTAGATGACAAGGGAACAGGAGAAGCAACGGGGAGAGTAGTAAAGAAGTCCTTATAACTGTCCATTCAATAAAGGATGGCTGGTCTGAGGGTGATGGCGGCAGAGATGGTAAGGGGTGGATAAAATGGTGATGCATGGTGAAGACAGAGATGACAAGTTCTACCCATTCTCCATACCACTCATGCCAACAACTGTCTACTCAGGGAGAAAATGGAGAGTAGAATATTCCCTAGACAACTCTGTTGTTCCCTGTTGCTGCTTTTCCAGCCCCATTAGACCTAATGATCTCCCATCCTTCATTCTCATGTAAATAAAGGAAGTGCCACACACAAGGGAAGGGAATCTGCAGCAAATATTATTAGCCATGGAAGCCATGACAATTATTTCCTAAGATAATTTTGTTCAGTAGCTGAGCCCTTGGGAACTGGTGGTTGACAATGCTCTGTTCTGAGCTATAAAATGAAATGAGAGTCCTCAAAGGTCTTGGGTAGAAGCCTGACCCATGCGTGTGTCTTCCAGGGAAAAGAGAAACTCTCTCTGGAGACTAGAAAATATCTACAGTAATAATTTACAATTTCTGACACAGATCTGCTACTACTATCTCTATGCACCAAAAATACCAATTATGAGCCTCCTCCCACCAACACTGCTACTGCCTGTCTAACCCCTGATATCTCATCACAGCATTGCTCAATAAGTTTAGCTAATTTAATAGTCAGTATTATTCACTTAAGTGAAATTGTATCTGTGCTTTGATTTGGTAACCCAGAAGGGATCTTCATTTATCTGTCTGGGATTCTCCTGTAAAGAGGTTTTGTTGTTGTTGTTGTAGTTGGAGTCTCACTCTGTCACTCAGGCTGGAGTGCAGTGGCACACTCATGGCCACACCAGCATCGACCTGCTGGGCTCAGGCGATCCTTCCGCCTCAGCCATCCAAGTAGCCGGAACTACAGGAACGCGCTACCACACCCGGTTAATTTTTGATTTATTGTAGAGACGAGGTCTCACCGAGTTGCCTGGGCTGGTCTTGAATCTGTGGGCTCAGGCAATCTGCTTGCCTCAGCCTCTGAAAGTGCTGGGATTACAGGCTGAGCCACTGAGCCTGGCCAAGAGAAGGTTTTATATGATGTGTGTGATATGTTCTATGTCTTTGTATGTGATGTGCTTTTGAAAAACAGTAGGCACAGAGTGGGAGACAAAAAGATACAGGAAGGAGATGATTAGCGCAATGATATCAATAAAACTGATGGGCCAGGTGCAGCTTATACCTGCCATCCCAGCACTTTGGGAGGCTGAAGTGGGTGGACTGCTTGAGCCCAGGAGTTCGAAACCAGCCTTGGTAACATAGTGAAATGTGTGTACAAAAAAAAAAAAAAAGAAAAAGAAGAAGAAGAAGAAAATTAGCCGGGCATGGTGGCGCATGCTTGAAGTCCCAGCTACTCAGGATGCTGAAGAAGAAGGACTGCCTGAGCCCAGTAGGTGACGCTGCCATGATCCATGATCGTTGTGATCGTGCCACAGCACCCTAGCCTAAGTGACAGCGTGAGACTCAAAAAAAAAGAAAAAAGAAAAAAAGGACAATCCTGTATTTCTTTCTAGATTGCTACCACTGGTTTTCATTTTAAAAAATGGTTGAAATTAGGTTTCCCTGAGCGTCTTGATTCACAGCAGAGAGTTTCACAAATTCCAAACTGAATGAGGCTGAGATGGAGGAGATCAGGCCTAGGTGACCCTTTTGCCCTCTTGGAAATCCCATTTTTCTCCCTTAGATAGAGCATTTTGACCTCCAAAAGTCAAGATGCTCCCTTTGCTTAGAGAAATGTTGGCATGACTCAATGTATATTTCATTCAAAAGCTGATTCACTGACTACAAATTCAAGTCCGGAGCCCCAGATACTCCATGAGAGACCAGATCACCAGTTCGATAGCAGGAGACTCTCCCTGGCAGACCGTGGGCAGAGGTTTTGGCTATGCAAGAGGCAGTGCCAATCATGAGGAAGCTACACTTCCAAGCAGGCTTCATCACCATAAGCAGGGTGAGGAGAATTAGAAAAGGAATCATGGGAAGAAAGAAACTTCATGAATAAAACATTAAAGTATTATTCTAAACCATGAATCAAAAACTCAGGTCCTGCACACCAAATTCAGGCAAGGAGCGTGAAATTGACTTAAACTTCTCCATTTCTATTTGGTTTGGACAGTGCTGTGTTATCATAGCTTTGCTGTTGTTAGTATTGTGTCAACACTTTCATTACAGCCCTCAACCTCCAGGACTCTGTAAATGAACTGCAAACCTTACAAATGGAATTTGATGTTCCAATCCAGGATACCAAGTCCATAGAAAAGTCAGAAGAAAGACAAAGTTACAGATGTTTCTGGTGATTTGAAATTATGCTAAAATTTGGGGCATCAAATTAAAATTCTATTTGTCCACTGGAGAGTGTCTCAAATGTTGGCTGAAAATAAGAGACGATTAGACACTTTAGAAATGTTTCTCCTGATGCTGAAAATGGTTCAAGAACAAATACCTCAAGATTATTAGATGTGGGTATATTTGCATCATTCAGACAATTGAAAAACATATGTTTGTGGTCTGCCCACCTCAAAAGATATTTTTCTATATACAAAATAGGATTTTCCTAACGTTTAATTCCTCGGGCAGTTTCTAATGCCAGATAGGGAGAATGAGGATCTCATGGTGTGGGACCCACACTGTGGGAGAAGGCAGGCCTCTCCATCTCAGTCTTAACAAATAACACACTCTTTATTCCAGCACCCTTGGCGATAGCTACAAAACCCTGCCTAGGCTGGCCGACCCCACTGCACACCACAGGGTGCTGAGAGCAGCATTGGTATTGTGCAGAAAGGGCTCAGCTGTCAAGGTTCCAACTCCACAGGTGGGTCCCGGCCAACGAAGGCTGAGAAGGAGCCAGGTGGCAAGAAGCCCATATTCACACCCTTTGGGATCAGATCAGACATTTCTGGGTTCTATACTCAGCATCCCAACAACCAGCATATTGGCATGACACACACATGGTAAGTATTCAACGATGCTTTAGTTGTCCCTGGTCACACAGTTCTCTTCCCAGAAATTGAGCAGGAATGTCACCAACAGGGAACTGACTAAGTTCCAGGTATCAGCTGGGTGTTTGTTTTTCCATTTTCCTAACTTACTATTTTCATATCCAATGAAGAATGTGTACCCATCCAGTAGGTTTTCAGATGTATGGACGAGAAGGTCAGCTTGTCTTCCATCAGCTGTTCGATGCACTACCATAGCTAAGATTCAGGAGGGTTCTGAAGCCCTCACACAGATAACCCTTTCTCCCCATGTTCTTCCTTTCCTGCAGCAATCCAGTCAGTCCCAGAGTTGCCCCATTATCACCACTGGTCCAGTGTTGTTCACCAAAGGTTGGACTGCTTTCCCTGGAGAGTGGTTTTTCTTACTCTGGTGCATGACATGACTCTAGAAGGATGTAAACGTCTTTGGAAAACCATCTTGGAAGGCCCATCAAGTAAACCAGCAGAAACTCTTACCTTCGAACCAAAGAAAATACTAAATCCATGAAATCACTTAAGCTACCCTTCCAAAGAGAGGGAGACTCAAAATGTTTTATGCAGCAACCTATAAGAAACTCATTTTGTGGGATGTTTCACATTCCAGCCCATGGTTTATTCCCCCATATATCCCTGCCAGTAATATCAACCAGATGTGGCAAAGAAGTCTGTGCAGAATTGTAAAAATTACAAGCATATTCTGTAATTCCAAAGCATTGTAAAGTCACAGCTTGCTTTTCTTTCCTTCTTAAAAAAAATTTAAAAACAATTTTCAAGCTGGCAGAATGTTCTCGGTGCAAGTATTGCCTGATCTCTTTAGGAAACTCTTCTGTTGGCACAAAAGACTCAAAATGTAAAACCCAACTTTACCTTTGATAGATTGTAGGGCATTTACAAAGGTCTACTTGCTAGTATGTATTTTTAAGCCTATAATTTTTTTCTTTTAATATTTCAAGTCTTAATACCCTGGATCTCAGATCAAGTATGTGCTCATGCTCCTATGACAATACAAGTTCAAAATACTGAACTATCAAAACTTCATAAATCAGTGATTGTTTTCTCTCCTCTCTCCCTCCCTCTTAAGGTATATTTCAGCATAGAAAGCATGATAAGGTAGGGGTTAAAACCTATAGGAAATGAGGAGGTTAGATAGACCTGGGTTTATTCCTGGGGAGTTGGTTAAAGTGTCGGTTTCATCATTCATGTAGCGGGCATAAAAATACCTTCCTTGCAGGATTCTTGAGAGGAACAAAGGAGTTGTCATATGCATAAGGTGCCCAACACAAAGCAGGTGCTCAAAAACATTTGGTTCCTTCCTTCCCCCCAAATTTGTAAAATAATGGAGGCTACACTAGATCCGTGTTCTTAAAGTACGGCCCATGAGTGACATACACCAGTGTCACCCAGAGTGACTATTTCCAAAGTCAAATCCCTCAGTTCAAACCAGACTTCCTGGATGCAGGGTCTGGGAAACAGCATTTTAACCATCATCTCAAGTGAGTTTTTTCTACATGCTCAATCTGAGAACCACCTGTAACCTAGATCTTTGCTCTGCGAAGTGTGGTCCTAGGTCAGCAGCGTCACTTGGGAGTTGGTTAGAAATGCAGGTTCTTAGGTCCCCTCCAGACATTTATAATCAGAATTCACATTTTAACAAGATTCCCAGGTGTTCAGACACCCAGTAAAGTTTGAGAAACACTGGCTTAGACCACTTTTATTCCTAGTTCAAAAATTCTATGCTGTGAGAATCCACAAGACAATTCAGAAATATTAGCCTTGAAATCAACTCTGTGGATAAGCCCACCAGCTTCTGCAGTCAGCCGGATACACCCTCAGTGGAGGAGAGGAAAGAGGACACTTCCCAGGCCTTCTCTGCAGGCTCTGACTTGAGGTACTACAGAGAGAGCACATGACACCCCCGTAATCCATTATCTGTCCACGTGCAGATTAAAGCTAACCCTGTCTTCAAACACAAGACAAACCTTAAAGTTGATGAAGCATGACACAGAGCAAACAGAAGGCTGGCCTCACTGCAGTGTTCAGGGGTTGGGGGAGGAACCAGAGACTCGGCTTGCAGGGACATTTTCCCTGAGCTTTGGATGACTGTGTTCCTGAAAAAAGAGACCCCAGCCTGAGATGGTGAGGCTGGTGGTCTGACTGTCCCTGGCCTCTGCTAGCCAGTCCAGCATGGTAGGGGAGCAGGTCTCAGGACGCAGCTTTGGGCAGATGGGCATCTCTGAAAACCCCCACCCTCCTGACAGATTGGTTTTCCCAGTACGCTGTTATCATTACTCCACTGGAAAATTGGGTAGCATGGTTTTTGTTTTCTCCACTGGTTTTTCACTTTTATAGCACTGTTTCACATCAATGCAGAGTTTTATGGAGACACATATTCCATGTAGTTATGTTTTAAAGTTTAGTGCAGAATTGGTAGACTAAGGTGGCTGCAGAGGGATCTGTGAGTGGTAGAAAGTGCTACCTAGAGGTATCTAGCTCGTCATTCATCACGCCTGGGCTCATTCAGGGCTTCAAAGAGATAAAAGAACTCAAATTCACTAGGCCCTGACAGGCATCTGGCACTTTAACTAGTTACTCATTTCTCATAACTACGATATAGACACCATGGTTAGGAACGTGGGTTCTTGAAGTCCTGACTTGGGTTTGAACTTCGGCTCTGCCAGTTACTGGCTCTGTGACCTTGGGCAATTGTCTAAGAGATCAAGTGAGAGAATATATGTGAAACACTTCACAGAGCACCTGACCCATAGTAAATATGCAATACTTATTTGGGAACTGATAACGGCTGAATTGTGCTTCCCCCCACCCCACCAGACTAATATATTTAAGCTCTAACCCCCAGTACCTCAGAACGTAACCGCATTTGAAGATTTGGCTGTTAAAGAGATGATTAAGTTAAAATGATGTGATTAGGGTGGGACCCCATCCAATATGATCAGAGTCTTTGTAAGAAGAGATTAGGACACAGACACACACAGGGGCAAGACCATGTGAAGGCACAGGGAGAAGTTGGCCATATTCAAGCCAAGGAGAGATTGTCACTCACTTGAGGCAGTGGAGTTGCAAGCCACCATGTCTTAATCTCAGACTTCCAGCCTCCAGAGCTGTGAGAAAAGAAATTTCTGTTGTTTAAACCAACCAGTCTGTGATATTTTGTCATGGCAGCCCAAGAACTCTCCTACAGAACTCTGATTATCCTCCCTATTGTATAGCTAACCAACGTGAGACTGAGAAAGTTGAGGTCACTTGCCCAGGTCACCAGAGAGTAAGAGTCAAACCCAGATCTATCTGGCTCCAAAGTTCCTGTTTTTTGCTCTCCTATTGGACTGACTCAAAGAGATACCAGATCACGTGTCCGAAAGCAGCTTCCAGTTTGTTTGGGCCTGGAGCATGTATACTTGACATCTGTGATAAAAGCAGAAAATGGTAAATACGAAGACGGGTACAGACCGGCAATAATGAGTTCAGAGGAAGCTTGTTCACGGGAAGCAAGTTCCTCGGAAGCTGCAGGCTGACAGCCTTGAACTCTCTGGTAGAAAAGCTGCTCCACCTTGATAACAGCCCCAGTGACTCGGGCAAGGTTGGTTTGGCCACATCTCATATTGTTTTCAGCAGCCTGGGGATTAACTTTCCACGTGGCTTGCAACTCCACTGCCCCAAGTGAGTGACAGCAGGTTTAGTCCGGGTGGCATTTTTTAAAGCTGTCAAATACCTCATAGAACTGAATGGAGAATAACCGGAGCCCTCCATCCTACCACTAGTACGGGGTATGCGGCTAAGAGTTTTCAGCCATAACCAACTACTGAACAGATTCTTTGGGCCAGAATCCAGGTCAGGTGCCCCATGGTCTGCTCATCTTCATATGGCAAAGTCAAATGCAAAAAATTAGTTGTGAATCATGTGTCCCTAGCCCCTCCAAAGCTCTCTAATCCAGTAAAATGCAGTGGGTTTTTAATCACCGTTTGCACCATGCTCTTTGCTCCTTTCATGAAATTTCTGTCAACGTTAACTACTCAGCCTTTAAATAACCAGAAATTCTTCACTGCCTCTCCATGGGCATGTGGAAGGAAAAGCTGAAAGGGAATGCAAAAAGGAGAAATTAATAGCCTATAGGCATATAACAGATCGCATTCCATTCTGTCCTCTAGCCACAACGAAAGCCCAGAGGGGCTAAGTCACATGCCTTGGGCCACACAGTTTGTGAGTGGCACAGCCAGCATGATGACCCAGGTCTCCCTACTCCAATCACAGTACTCATTCAACCCTCAACTATGTTGCAGCCTGGACTCTTCCCTGGGTGCTGAGATGTTCATGCCAGAGAGCCCAAAGCCCTGGCACGTGCACCATTCCCAGCAGTCAGTTAGTCCAAGTTAATCATAGCCATCGTCCATTGAGTACTACATTTAATGCTAATTGTTGCTCATGGATAATCTCCATTTATCCTCACAACAACATAAAGAGAGGTAGGTCCTATTATTGCCTGTTTTACTGATGAAGAGCCCCCTAGTAAAGGTAACTAACTTGCCCAAGGTCTCAGGGAACAAAGTTCACTTCCCTACCCCCTCTAACCCTCAGCTCTGGGTCAGGTGCTGTAAAAGCCTAGAAAGAGCAGAAGCCCAATTCCTCCACTCGACAGCCTCACGATCTTCATCGGGATGACTGGAGGCTAGCATCTGTTCAGTGCCAAGGCACAGCACAAACTTTGCTGGGCGTTTTGCAGACCACAGCGATATCGCCCAAAACTTGGGATGCTTCCAAGCTCTAGGATTCTATGGTTCATGCTTATGCACCTGAGAACAAAATAAGAGGACAGACACACCATTAATATGCACAGGCATTAGACAGTGCTGGCTAGGGGTGGGAGGGGGAGGGTAACCTGCAAAGGCCTGAGAGAAGCTCTTGGATCTACAACAGGTTCATTTCCAATCCTTTTTAGCATAGCTTCAGCCCACCACAACAGTTAGCATGCAGCGTGGTATGCTAGAAAACGCAGGACTTTGCAGAGACACAGACGTATACTGTGTCCCAGTTTCATTGTATCCCGGTTATTCAACTATGGGTAAGTTAGATAACCCGCCCAAGCTTCAGAAATAGATTAATAACGATTCTCTTTGCAGGGTTGGTGTGAGGGTTAAATCTAAGCATTGAGACAAAGTGCTCAGAACAGTGCTGATTCTCAGAAACATGCGATGTATGGACAAGGAATCTAAACTCTCTGAGCTTTAATTTCCTCTTCTGTAAAATGAAGCACTGGTTGAGACATCACAACAAAGACAAACAGACTCCGGAGTCAGGTTATCCAAATTTGAATCTGCTTCTGTCACTGAGTAGCTGTACGATATTGTGTAAGTTCTTTAACCTTTTTGTGCCTTGGTTTCACATCTATAGAACAGTACTAACCAAAGTACCTACCCCACAGGGTTATGAGGAGAAACAATTAGTTAACAGGAGTTAAGTGCTCAGAATAACACCTGGCACTCAAGGCATTTGCTTGTGTTTTATCTTAAAGTGCTACTTTGAAGATTCAAAGCTCTCAGTTAAAGCATGGGGAACTATGTAGAAGCTCAATACACTTGTAGACATCTGGTGTTTTCACATTTCTTTTTTTTTTTTTTTTTTTTGAGTTGGAGTCTCACTCTGTCGCCCAGACTGGAGTGCAGTGGCCGCTTCCGGCCACCGCAGCCTCGACCTGCTGGGCTCCTGCGATCCTTCCACCTCAGCCTTCCAAGTAGCCGGAATTACAGGCATGCACTACCATGCCCGGCTGATTTTTTGATTTATTGTAGAGATGAGGTCTCGCTGCCCAGACGGGTCTCGAACCCGCGGGCTCAGGCAATCCACTCACCTCAGCCTCCCAAAGGCGTGGGATTACAGGCTGAGCCACCGAGCCCAGCTTGTTTTCACATTTCACACATCTTTTCCTGTCCTGTGTTCACAAGTTCCCCTTTCCTTGGGAAACCCATTGCATATGCACCCTCATCCCCAAACAATTGGGATGAACACATGACCCAAGCCTAATTATCAGAGGACATCATCTCATGAGCAACAGTGATTCGCTTAGACACAGGCACGTGGCCGAGCTAAGTAAATGGGTGTCTACCCTCGGCTCTTTCCTGCAGGACGGTGACAAAGTCACTCTCCACCGGAATTGCTGAATTAGTGCATAGTGAGTCTTTTGCACTAGCTTGTAAGTATGTTCACTGCCCCAGGGGACAGAGGGAGTAAGATAAAGTCATAATGACAGTATTAAGCCCCTAGATCCAGTTGTTCCTCAGCCATCCATAACCACTACTGGACTTATCAGTTACATGAATTGATTCATTTCCTCTTAGAGTTAAGATAACTTTAGTGGCATTTTTGTCAGTTGCTAGTTAGTAGTGTTATTACATTAACTGATATATTTCCTCTTAGGGTTAAGCTAACATTAGTGGCATTTTTGTCAGTTGATAGTTAGTAGTGTTATTATCATAGCATAGGCTCTCAATAGGTATTCTTTCCCTTTCCACTACCATTTGAAGCCTGTTTTTGTTGTTGCTGTTGTTTTTGAGTTGGAGTCTTACTCCCTCTCTCAGGCTGGTATGCAGTGGCACGTTTATGGCCACCTCAGTGTCGACCTGCTGGACTCAGGTGATCCTCCCGCCTCATCCTTCCAAGTAGCCAGAACTAAAGGTGCATGCTACCACACCCAGCTAATATTTTGATTTATTGTAGAGATGAGGTCTTACCAAGTTGTCCAGGCTGTTCTCGAACCCATGGGCTCAGGAAATCCCCTCACCTTGGCCTCCTAAAGTGCTAGGATTACAGGCTTGAGCCACCATGCCCGGCCTCAAAACATGTTTTATTACATGACCTTAGAGTTTCCAAAAGGTGTTCTTTGGGTAAACACTGAACATTAAGTGTTTTTTGCCTATAAGACTAATAATACAAATTGTGTCCAGAAGTTCTATTTATCCGCCATAGCACACTCTGCAATAGCTGGCCACACAGCATCCACAGAGGGCATGAGAGATAGCTCGCTGTCTATTGAGATGTAGTGCTCTTTCAAACAGAGCCTGTGGCATGTGTAGACACACTCATGATTGCACATTTGCTGGTTTCTAATCTGTACCCTGCTTACCTCCAAAAAGGCTCTGGAGTGGCTGACAAAATAAGACAAAGACACAAGAGGGCCATTAAGAAAATCAAAGATCAAGCCCAGAGAGAAAAAGGGATTGCTGAAGATAGCCCAAACCTGGGCTAATATAGCTGCTTCAATAACAACAACAACAAAATTATATTTAGCTCTCAACTTTTTGGCAGCCATCCAGAATATGTCAGAATAGGGCACACAGAGAACTGGGTATCCTTCATGTCAACAGCTCAATGCCCAGCACAGAAGTCAGGCTGGAATAGGCACCCAGGGAAGATCTTGCTGAAGGAGTAAATGAGTGAATGAATGAATGGTGGATGAAAGAATCACAGTTCTTTGAGAGCATTGTTTCTATCCCTAGGTCTATTATCATTCATTTGTTCGTCCACCCATTCAGCTATCACTAAGTGCCTATGTGTGCCGTACTCTGTGTATGACTGGGGACTCCGAGAGGGATGGATACCAAAAAATGCATCAAACACCATCCCTGCCTTCCCAGCTGCAGCTCTCTGGCTTGAAGCAAAAGCTCAGTATAATCTATCTCAATGCTCATTGCAACTCCTGGTCTATTTATGGCTCCCAAGGAAAGGAGATCAAAAACTGAGGTTGTAAAGATGGGACATGTGGGAGGAACAATAGTTATCTTTAAACCCCAGAAAACACATGCACACCATGATATCATTGGATACTTACAGCTCCTCTGCGAGGCAGGTAGAAGGGAGGAGGGGGCATCTTCCTTTACTGATGAGGATATTTAGGCACAGAAGGGAAACTGACTGTCCCTTGCTCTCTCAGAAAGTGGCAGTGAGGGCAACCCCTTGGGTCCCCTCCCACTCATGAGCTTTTCTGTCCTCTCAATAAATCCTACTTTCAAGAAAAAAAAAAGTAAATGGCAGTGAGGACGTAACACAGCGTTCTCCCATGCCACCATGCCTGGCCCTCAGCATTTCAGAGGCCTGTTATCACTACTTGAAACTTGTACTCCAGCTGGATCAAGACCAATCCTGCACAATATGGGCATCACCTGATGGCCAAGGGAGGTTTGAGCAAGAACAGCCCACCTGACACTCTTCAGCAGCTGGATGCTCAGATCCCACCCATGCAAGTCGTCCAGCATTCCCACCTCACAGGCACCTTCTCTATGCCTAGACACTGATGCTGAGATTCCAGATAAAGAACATACACTCTGCCATGGCGTTTAGTTAAGAGTAGATTGAAAAGGCACAGCAAAGCCGGGCTCGGTGGCTCAGCCTGTAATCCCGCGCCTTTGGGAGGCTGAGGTGAGTGAATTGCCTGAGCCCGTGGGTTTGAGACCCTCCTGGGCAGCGAGACCTCATCTCTACAATAAATCAAAAAAAAATCAGCCGGGCGTGGTAGCGCATGCCTGTAATTCCAGCTACTCGGAAGGCTGAGGCGGAAGGATCGCCAGAGCCCAGCAGGTCGAGGCTGCGGTGGCCGGGAGCGGCCACTGCACTCCAGTCTGGGCAACAGAGTGAGACTCCCAACTCAAAAAAAAAAAAAAAAAAAAAAGAAAAGGCACAGCACAGTGCTGGGTGGAAAGATGACTCTTAGGTGAGCATCTTAGGGAGAGTCATAGAGGGCAGCCAGGGGAAGACACAAAAAGGGTGGTTTCTGGTATTCTATCTGGCATTGCTCATCCAGCTCTGCTGGATACTAAGGATGCTGAATTGCACTTCCTCCACCCCAAAGCCCATCCAGGCAGATCCAGACTGGAGGGGTGAAAAGAAAAGACCTATCTCTTCCTACCTTCAGCAAAGACAGATAGGTGGCCTGAGCCAGAGGAACCAGGTGTACAGCAAGAGGAGACCTTGACAAAGTGCAGGTGTGTCCTAGAGACAGCAAGCAAGTCAACTGCAATACCAGCCAACTCTTGCCTTTCATGTTCCAACAAAGTGCCCTTTTGAAATAAATATATGTATATAGTCTCTCTCTCTCTCTCTCTCTCTGTGTGTGTGTGTGTGTGTGTGTGTGTGTGGCTGTGTGTACAGACACATATAAATATATATTCCTAATTCAGAGCTCATTCTTAAGTGCACACACAGACATGTGTTTCACATTTCCCAATTTATCCCAGAGCCTATATGCAGCGCTTGACTGCATAAGTAGACATTAAATGCAGCTATTGGGAAGGAGAATGGTGGCCACAACGTGGGAGCCTCCCCAGCAATGTCAGACTCTTCCCGACCAGGCTGTAAATCTCACTACCTGACTGCTAAGCGTTCCCACACTGCATTGTTCCATTCAGAAAGTCGAGCCTTGGGCAACCCAGGTCACCCCATGATCTACACGAGCTTCTGCCAGCAAGATTTCAGGTTCACTGTCAATAATTAGCACTTGCCTGACACCCACAATACATGAATCACAGTCTCCACCCTGACGTGCAACCCCACTCCTAGGCTTCCAAACTCTCACACTGAAGACATGTTCAGCATAATATCCCCACCCTGCGTTATATCCTGGACCATTACAGAAGATAAAGACACATTCTAGGTGTTTCTTCCATTTCCCAAAAAATCATGGACCTTGAGAGCCAGGGTTCCTGGATTGGCCGTGGTAGGAAGTTGAAAAAAAAAACCAGAGCTGTTCCAGCCATCAAGGTGGTGAGGTTGCCATGTTTACTCTGAACCATTGCCCACTGAGACTGCTGGCAGTCTAGGGTAAATAAATCCATCTCAAATCCTCCTCAAGAAATTTTCCTGAAGTAGGTTCAGACCCATGTTAAATGGTAGAGTTTCTTTCCTTCTTGCAGGGGAATGATCCATTATCACAAGTTACTAATTGTTACTGGCCACTTAAGCCACTGACTTCTGAGAAAATGAGTAAGAAGTCAGGCCTGGAGGTGTGGGGTGGGGAGCACACCAAGTGAGAGCCCTGCCCTGCCACGTCAATCCCCATGCCAGGGCCTGACCACCAAGTCCACACGGCCTAGGGTTCCACACACTGAGGCAACCACATTCTTCATGTCACCAATGCCAGGCAAGGCACAAGGCAGAGAACACAAGTCAACTCTACTCACAGTCTGGTGAGCTTTGGCGTGCTCTGGAAAAGCAATTCTGGAAGGACTTGGAGCTTATTCTTGTTCAGGCGCCTAAAGAGGAACAAAAGAACGAAAGGATGTCAAAGGGGTCATTACATCGGATCAGATGTATTCAGATACCACTTCAATCAATCAACAAGTATTAAAAGATTCCTTCCAGATCTTTCAATATGTGTGTAGCATATTCTGTCTTGGTTGGGCTTGTAGTCAGGTTGGGAATCCAAGGCAAAGGTCAGTCAGAAGCAAAACACAGCACGCGTGCCAGGCTGCCACTGCTCCATCACGAGTCTCGGACAGACGTCACTAATTGATCACAACATTCTTTCCCACGGACCCAAGACGAGACTCTTGAACTTTTCTCACCATGAGCTCTGGACAGCTATTACCAAGTGATGTAACTGGCATGTGAAATATGCCCCTAAAAACATAAATGAGATATTAGAGAAAATGTTTCAGACCCTAAATGGTGGTGGTGGTGGGAGCAGACAGCAGTTGCCATAGGAACGGGAAAGAGGGCATGGCAGATCACCATGGGTTGAGGGACCAGATGGAATCCCCGCTATTCTGGCTCTACAGACCAGCGGAGGGCTGCACTGAGGCTTCCATGGGTCCTTGACACTTCTGCCTTAGTGGGCTCCTTTCTCCATAAACATCTTTTTTAAAGATTACATTTTACAACGGTGTTGGTGTAAAAACAAATATACGAATATTATTATTAACATTTATTTTTACCAAGAAGTTCAGTTACCCTCTAATTTTAAAAGAAATCAAGACATTTTCATGGGTCCCTAACAGTATTTATAGGCCTGTGGCACTGTCCCTACTGTTCCCAATGGAGAAGTCAGCCCTGGGTCAGGGACCAAGGTCTGGGCATGCGATGTGGCTTGAGGAAACACTTAGCTCAGTCGGGATGACCCAAATTGAATGGTGGCCAACAAAGCCATCAGAGTCTCTCCTGAGCATGGTCAATGCTAAATTCCTACAGAAAAGAAGGCCACCTTGAGATTTTAGGGGACTCTGTGCCATTGTTGCAGTCCCCATGAAGGCTGCTTTCTTGGGAGTGTTAAGCTCTGCCCTGAAGACTTGACACAGCCTAATCCTGGAAAAGGGGAAACCACCCAATCTGCTACAAAAGTATAGACCTCACAGACCCCAGAACCTTCTAAAGTCAAAGAGCAGTTCACAGCCTGGATGGATTTTCCCCCCTAGACTGAATTGAATGACTTATAACATGGGATAACTATATGAGTGCTAAGGAGTACCCCATCTGAGTACTAAGTAAATTGAGAAACAAAAAAGGTGAGCTTTACCCCAGCTTCAGGCCCCAAAGTCCGAGATCTCCACCCCACCCCCACCTCCTCCACCAAGCAGACATAATTCACTATTTGCGATTATGCTTCTATTTCTCCCCCTCCCCCCCAACTTTCATCCTAGGTCTGTGGACAAAAACTTCAGAGGGCCAAGGGACTAGAAGGAGGTCACACAGGACAAAGCATGTGAAAGAGGAGCATTTGAGACTTCATATAATAAGCCTCCTGTCGAAAAGTGTGCCATTCAGCCCTGACAGGTCACACAGCATGTGGGCAGGGGTGGGTCAGGGATGCTGACTGCAAGACTCCTGATTGGAAGGAGGCAGGGCTGGAGAGTTGAATGAGATAAGAACCAATTCCTTGCTCCCTCTACGGAGGCCTGACTCTTATACCAGTGCTCTTTTTTTGTTTTTCTATTTTTAAAAATTATGGCAAAATCATATAACATAAAATTTACCATCTTAACAATCTGTTCAGTGTACAGTTAGCTCAGTAGTATTGAGTATATTCACATTGTTGAGCAACAGATCTCCAGAACTTTCTCATCTTGCAAAACTGTAACTTTGTTCCTATTAAACAACAACTCCCCATGACCCCTCTCCCAGCCCCTGGCAACCACCATTCCATTTTCTGTCTCTATGAATTTGACTGGTGCTCTGTCAAATTCAACGAGTGCCTGCTCTTCATGTGTGCCTGTCACCAAAGTGTAAGGTGAGGTGCTCAGGGAAGAGAATCTGGTTTCTTGTTTCAAGTTAACAATAACAGGTAGAAGCAACCGGTTCTGAGGAAGGCATGATATTAGGACTTTGGGGTGAGCCAGGTCCCTGGGATCAGGTCTAGCTGTATCATGATCACACTAAGAGATCTGGAGCAAGTGACCTGGCCCTTTGGATGTGCAAAATGACCCTACAGCTTTGGTTATAGTGATTCTTTTTTTTTTTTTTGAGTTGGAGTCCCACTCCATTGCCGAGGCTAGGCTCCAGCAATCCTCCCGCCTCAGCCTTCCAAGTAGCCGGGACTACAAGCGTGCACTACCACACCAGGCTAATTTTTTATTTATTGTAGAGATGAGGTCTTGCCAAGTTGCTCACGTTGGTCTCGAACCTGTGGGCTCAGTCAATCTACTTGCCTCGGTCCCCCAAAGTGCTAGGATTACAGGCTGAGCCACTGAGCCAGGCCTATAGTGATTCTTAAGTGACACAGTGTATGTACAAGTGTTTAGCATCACTGAAAGAGTGTGGCAAGTTTAATAACAATGACATAGATTGAGTACTACCTGCATGTCAAGCACCATGCTGCATGCTGCATGGACAGGATCCCATATACAGGGGTGTTTGAGGAAAGTATTATTTATCCTATCTCATAGGTAAGAAATCTGAAACCTGGGGATGTCTAACACATCCCCAAGACTACAGCATTAAGAAGTGGTAGTGTGGCCGGGTTCAGTGGTTCAGTCTGTAATCCCCGCATTTTGGGAGGCCTAGTCAAGTGGATTTCCTGAGCCTGTGGGTTTGAGATCAGCCAGGTAACTTGGCAAGACCTCGTCTCTACAATAAATCAAAAATTAACCAGGTGTGGTAGCATGCGCCTGTAGTTCTGACTACTTGGAAGGCTAAGGAAGAAGGATTGCTGGAGTCCAGCAGGTCAACGCTGGGATGGCTGTGAGTGTGCCACTGCACTCCAGCTTGGGCAATGAGTGAGACTCCAACTCAAAAAAAAAAAAAAAAAAAGAAGTGGTAGTGGCAGGATCTGAACCCAGGCCCTCTCACTCCAGAGCTCTGACTCTCAACCACTGTGTACTTAAAGCCTTTCAATATGGCAACTCTCTTCCTCTTTCCCTTTCTTCCCTTTACTCTGCTGCTTTTCATCCAGGGTTTTATCCACCTCTTCCTAGACAATGATCCATGCTGGGGTCAACACCATCTTTCCTGAAGAGGACCCCCTTGGATGTCCCCAAGGCAAGAAATGGGTCTCTGTGTGGGTCTGTCTGGAATCACCCTCTATTGTCAGTTAGACAAAGCCTGGTAGAGTTTCATTCAGACAACTAGGTAAAAATTCCTAAATTCCAGTCTGCGGCTGCCTGCAATGAGTAGGGTGTTTAGAGTGCTGAAAGCCTTAAACCAGAGTCAAAGCTAAAAATAAAACCAGTTGGCTCTGAGGCTCCTGGAAGGGAAGGAAACATTTTCAGTTCTTTGCCAGTATTTGCGGCTGGACAAAAATAAAAAATGTAACCAAATTTAGCCAATTGTGCTCTGTCCACTCCTTCATAAACCCTGAGTGAGGATTCTGGGGTGGCCAGCTGGGTTCTGCTCCCAAAAGCCTTGGGGCCCTTTACCAAGCCCTCAGCCGGGTCAGGTCTGGTAGTCTGTATCAGAAGGAACAAGATGCTGTATTTTCAGGTCATTCTAGGATTTATTCATGTTTACTTAGTGAACAGCCTGGCCTGAAAGGTCTTCCTCGAAAAGCTGATGAGGGTGCACTTCCCATGTGGCCACTATGAAGGCAGTCCTGAGCAGGAAAATGAACAGAATGAGATGTGCCGTTCCACTGATGGAGAAACACGTTAAGGACTGCATTGCAGATGCGGCTCTGGCCAAGTTGCACTCATGCCATCTGCTGCTCTGTCACTCTGGGCCCAGAGGTGGAAGTCTCCTGCCACAATTCAAGCTGGAAGTAAATCCGTGATTCCTGAGGGGGGAATAATATGGAATGGGACCCATATGAGGATAGAACTGAGGATGTCAGCAAACGGGATGTGGGCTAGGTCAATGATAAAGTAAGGCCCATCCAGGTATCCCCCATCTCTCTGAGAGCAAAACTTCTCAGCTTTCCTGCTGAAACAATGGGGAACATAAAGGCCAAAAGCCCATGGCTACTAAGGTGTTAGCTCTTATTTTCGGCCTTAGCTATGAGGCTCCAGGAGATAGACCCCTGTCTTTGTGGAACCTCTGAAGGCCTTCTTGGATGTTCCAGGGTGTAAGATATAACTAGATGTTTTTATCACTTTGTTTGTTGAATTCATCCATTTATCCATCCATCTAACTATCCATCCATCCATTCATCCATCCATTCACCCATCTAACCAACCATTCGTTTATCCATCCATCTGAACATTCATTCATCCATCCATCTACCCACCCATCTATCCTATCACTCATTTATCCGTCCATCTAACCACCATCCGCCCATCCATTCTTCCATTTCTCCAGTCATTTTTCAACATGGCCATACAATGACGAATAAGGAGCAGTCCCTTCCTTTTTAAGAGTGTCATGTACCAGTGGAGGAGATAGACATGAAAACAAAAAATTGCACCATGACTTGTAAGCAAAAGTGTTGTGGGATCACAGCGGAGAGGCAGCAAACCCAATCCTGGTTCAAGAAAAGCTTCCCAAAGAAAGTGGTTTCGAGTTTAGGGGGTTCATGGGGGACTAGGAGACCCATGAGCATTTAGGGAACATGGAGGTGACTTGAGAACATAAGAAATGAAGGTGTACAACTAGGCAGAGTTTATACCATGAGAGTCTGTGGGTCACAATAAAGGATTTGTGCTTGGCCTTTTACAGAGTAAAAGGGAGCCATAGAAAGGATTTGAGCAAGAGCGTGATCATCTGGTTAGGATTTTAGAAAGTTCTCCTCAATAGCAGTAAATCTGGTTTGGAAATGGGTGAAATTAGAAGCAAGGAAATAAGTTAAGAGGGCTCTTGAGTAATCACTGTGTCTGTGTGAAGACCTGATTAAGGATGAGAGTGGTACCGGTATGTAGGAGATAGATGGGAGGCATAATCAGCAGGGTTTTGTGACTGTACCTGAGGGTCGAGGGAGCTACAGGAGTGGAGGTATTCAAAGTGACTCCAAAGGTCCCAGCATGGGTAACTGATCAGTCAAAATTACCAATCACTAATAAGAGGAATGGAGAAGGGAGGAACACCACACAGAAGGTGATATGTTTAGATTCAGGATTTCTATAACAGTACTCAAATATGTTTTGACAACTAATAGCAGTGGTTGGTAATCAAACGAAAACCATGAGTCAGGCATAGTACTAACCCATTCACATGCACTACCTCATTTAATCTCCACAGAAACACTTAGAGGCCAACGTTCTGAATATCCCTATAATAAGGAAACAGAGGCATAAGAGGTTAAGGAACTCGCCCAAAGTCAAACTTGACCAGCATGATGGTGGTGGGACTTGAACCCAGATGTCTAATGCTAAACTTGGGCTTCTAATTACTATGCATAATGACATTCAGGATAGCTGTTTGTTATACACACACTAGTATGTGTGGGTCTCACCTTGTCATTAAGTTCTGAGGGTCCTTAAGAGTTGTGTTCCAGCAGTATCCAACACGGCACCAGGCACCCAAGGAACCTTCCCGAAGGGCCTATTGAATTTCATGAGTAAATCAAAAGGTAAAGGTGGGCCATCTATAGAAGCCTGATGATAATCGGTAGGCTGCCTAGGCTAGGAGGCCATCCTTTTTGGGGTGAACAGTATCTTCAAAAGGTCTGCTTGCCTGACTTGCCTGAGTCTATCTTTACCCTCCAGAAACTTCTTGTAGACTCAGCGTCTGGACATATCTGCTTTACTAACAAACAAGTCAAGAAGGGGGCAGGGCTCACTTCTTCCCCTCCTATGCAAAGGACAGGGTAAGGGGCCTCCAGGGCTGGGCATGGCCCACCGCACACCAAGTCTCTTCCTTTTCTCAAGGAGGTTTCCACTAAGGCCTGAGGGAGGGAGAAAGCCAACATGCACCAACCCTAAAGGACACCAGGACTGCTTGCTTTAGTAATGAATTCGGTGGGTTCCCCTTCCCCAGGCAATCTCTTAGGCAGCCTGGATTCTCTCTCAGTCTACTGGTTCTTTCAGAGATACTCACTTGTCTAAGCAACAAGGACCAAAGTAATTGTATTATCGGAAGCAGAAGCTACAAGCCGTCTCCAATGGAGAGAGGGGAAGGGACAGCTCCAAGCCAGGAAGCCCCAGAGATGACAGTAGGCCCCAGGGCGAGGGAGAACCAAACTGTAGAGGCTCAGCTCATCAAATCCCAGCATCCCTAAGGACATACAGATGTCACCATAAGTCAGCGGCAAAAAACTTGAACTTTGAAGAGTCAAAAAAGCAGAGAACCCTAAACAATTGTTTGCTGTGGCCATGGATGGCCTCACATTTAACTGGTTTCCTTACCTGTTAGAGAAAAAAAAAACCCAATTCAGGGGTTTTTTTCCTGCTATGCAGGTTTTCATAATGTACATTGGATATATCTTGCTCAATTCAGTAAGAAACCTGACTTGTGATGGTTGTTGTTTTATATAACTGTCACCCTCAGGAGAGACCCCTACCTGTGTGCCAAGAAACCTTAATAGCCCACAGCCTCAATCCCATGGCCACATTAGTTGAATGACCACTGTTCTTTGCCTTCACTTCCTTTTTGGGGGAGGAGGAGGATAAACAACTTAACTGAGATACAATGGCACTTCATTTTGATAGCAATTATGGATCAACCCAGAATTTCTTTTGATGGTTTAGAAGCAAGGTGACCTAAGATTTGTCTTTCATTTGCTTGATGACATTTAGGTTGACTTGTGCCAGTTTTGAAAAACAGTTCTTTTTTAGTTTGTAACTTTCGAATGTCTTAATAGCAATTAAAAACCTTGACATTTTGTAAGAGAAATTGCTTTGTGGTCTTACTCTAAAATTCCGGCCTCTGGGCAGTTTTTTCCCTCATTGAAGTTGTTTACAAGAACCCTTTTAAAAAATAACTTAAAGATTATTTTAGGAACACAATTATTAGGTAATAGCAAAACATGTACCTCATGGGATACCTGAGAGGGTTGAATGGTTTCACATCTGCAAAAAGGCCTTGCAGAGTTTCTCAAGGGCTCAATAAATGGTAGCTGCTGCAGCTACTGTTATTATCATTATCATAGTCCCTGGAGGTCCCAAGAGCACGGAAATCCAAAAGATTTATTTCTCCTTCATAGATGACTGTATTGGTCAGCAAGGCAGTAACAAATGAACTCCAAAATCTCACTGGGTTAACACAATAAACACTTATTCCACACTCATGTAAAGGGCTTATTCCATCTTGTATGACACTATAGAGAACATGTGACCTCCAAGGCCACTGTGACAGGAAAAGAGGGAGGGAGGAAGCACACCTCGCCTAACTCCCTTGATCCGGTAGTGACTCATATCATTCTCACACTGTTGGCCAGAACTAGTCACATGGCACAAACCTAACTGCAAAGGAAGCTGAGAAATCCATAGGAACAGTTGGATATTTGCTGAAGACTATCCCAACAACCAACAAGTTTTAAGTATCAAAGCAACAAAGATCATAGCACTTACTATGTGTTATGTGCTACGTTAGGTATTTTAGCTGTATTATCTCAATTCACCCTTAAAGCAACTCTTGAAGTAGGCATTATCATGGTCATTATCCTAGATAAGGAAATGGAGGCACAGAGAGGTTCTGCAGTTTATCCAAAGTCACATAGATGGTAAGTAAGGCTTGAGCAGAGGTCTCTCAGATACCAAACCCTGTCATTTTTAACCCCTTTGCCATTCTGCTTCCTTAACTTTTTGGTGCTTGGTTGACCAGGAAACTGCCCATTAATTCTGAGAGGGATGCCAGTAATAAGAAATATTTGCCCATTGTATAACTGGAGAAACTGAATCAAAGCAGACTAGCAAAGACCCTGTGTCCCTTGGCCTCACTGCCAAAGGTCTATTTGCTGGCCCTGCTCCTCTGATTTCAGAAGTCTCTGCGACAGGAAATCACCGCCCCCAGGACAGGTGGGGAAGCCCAGGCTATCTGTTAAGAGCATCTCTCCTTATTTCTCTCAGAACTAATGGGTCTGTTCATTAAAAACTTCCCTGAGTGCATTCTTGGTCCCTGCCTGGCCTTACAGTGGCTCTAGGAGTCCTATAAATATGCAGTTCTAGAGAACTCTGGGGCTCGCTCAAGATCTCACCTTGCTGAGACCCAGCTCAAGAACACAGCATAGAAAGACAACAAGCACAAAGCCCCCCAAACAACCTCTTTTGACCTCTGCTGCACTTCACATTGGACTCATTCTCCTCCAGTTACACGGCTATTAGTGAAATGCAATCAATGGCCTAAAGCTGCCTTGCCTCTGACCCCTGCCCCAGCTGTTGCCACATGTCCAAATGCCCCAGCATCCAGAAGACCTGGATTTCAGGAGGAAAGGAAAAGGTGGAGGAGAAGGGCAAGAGTCAAGAGTCCTGTCTACACAGCTGTGGTTTAAAAAACAAAAACCAAAAAAAAACAGCTCTGTAGAGAATGAGCCAAAGGGCACTGAGAGTCCTCTGGTTCCAGGGTGACTGACCCACAAGCCAATGTCATTTGTGCCTAAAACAATGCAATGTAACCACAGAGGCTACATTGAACAGTCTGCTTTATCTAGGAATAAAGTCAAGGGCATGGGTCTTTGCGGATCCCCCAGAGGATTGCACATGGGACTACGTTACTATACCGAGGGCTCAGACTCCATCCACACACGTATGCACACCCACATCCCCTACAAACATAACGCGCAGGCAACTTAACAGGGTCATTTACAGCTTCAGAGCTGGCCAGACACATTCCAGGCAGTCAGACCATGTGGCCATGGCCAGAGCTCAGATCCCCACAGTGACCTCTTCACCTCACATCTCATAATGGGGCAACAGGGCAGAAGCTCCCCAGATTCAAGACTCAGGCCTGGATCCCTTCTGAGATAGTCTAGTACAGCTAGACTAACAGCTTTGCCTGACTCAGGGTTTTTGCACATGCTGTTGTTCCCTTCTCTGGGAATATTCTTTGCCCAGCTACCAGGGTAGCAACCACAGAAGTGTTAAAAGGCAGTCAAATTCTGGAAATAATCTGAAGGTAGAACAGACGGGATTTGCTGATGGATTGGAGGTGAGGAATGAGAGTGAGGGAGGTCAAGGATGAGGCTGAGATTTGGGTTTGTGCATCTAAAACTTTGGAGATGCTGTTACCCAAGAGAGGGGAAGAGTGTGGGTAAAGCAGAGTTGAGGCAGAGGGAACAGAGTTACGTTACATTTAATATATCTATATACATCCAAGTACAGATGCCCAATTGACAATGGAGTATACAAACCTGGGGTTCAGAGGTAAGACCATGATAGAGATATGTAAGCGTATTGAAAGCCACAAATCTGGATATGGTTACCATGGGAGATGAAGATAAAGACGGCAAGAGGAATATGGACTGAGTCCTGGGCTGTACCATCTGTTGGAGACCAGAGCAACGAGAGAGTGGAGTTGTGGAGACCAAGTGAAGAAAATGGTCCAAGGAAGGAGGGAAAAGGGGGGGAATTTGTCAAGTGCCACTGAGAGGTAGAGAAAGATGAGGACAACATTATTCTCTTTTCCACAGAGACTGAGAAGGGGTAAGGAGGTATCAGACGACTGAAAAGAGAAGGTGAGAAATCGCTGTCTAGGAGAGGCTGGTGGGTTGCCGGATGGCAGCAAGTGCCCACTTGAGGGTAGTGATCACAAGGTGCAGTGAGATTCATCCACAAAAGTGTGTGGTTTTCTGCAGCCACATCCAAGTTCCTGGGTAAGAGGGTGCAAACAACAGAAGGTTATGTTCAGCCCAGGTTAGGATGTTTCCAGGTAACTGTGACGGTGGAAGAGAGGGGCCAGGGAGTTGAAGGAATGTGCTTATAATGATTATAAAAATGGGCCATGAAATCTATGCTGGGTAAAGAGGGAAGGGTGGATCATTAGGCTGATGAGCGATGAGGGTACAATGTCAGAGTCCACGAATTACAGGCCCCTGTAGGGTCTAAGAACTCCTGGACAGGGTGGTGGGCTGAGGCTTAGGAATGCTACACTATATAATCCTAGCTAGAGCAGTGTGACTTTGTGTAACCATGGCACCTCTCTGAGCCTTGGTTTCCCCTATCAACAGAATGAGTGGGTTGGATGAGATGATTCCTAAGATCACTGGTTCTATTTTCCTTATTCTGAGCACTGGAGAGAATACTTGAATTCTAAGTCCACCACTCAGTGAGTTGTGTGCCCTTGAGATTTAACCTCCATGCCTCTTGGTTTCTTCATATGAAAAATGGGAGTGGTATCTAGTAGTACATGCATTCAAATGTTTAGTGCCATGCTAAGAGGGTCATTGTTTTGCTCACTGCGATTCAGAGCCTAGCAACAGGGAGGTGCTCAATAAAGATGTGCTGACTGGACAGTTGGTTCACTAGTTGGTTGATTGGACAGTTGGTTGAATGAATGAATGAATGAATGAATGTGTGACTATCTATTGAACCTCTTGCACAGAATGACAAATGCGAAGAAGAGGCCAAACTTTGTGAAAACTGACAGTGCTTTCAGTGGTGGTGTGGCACTGCCCAAGAACTTTTGCTGTCTATTTCACTTCAAGCTATTAAAACCAGAGTATTTCATTAGGAACCTTCCAGAATATTACAGTTAGGTTACCTGACAATCACAATTACAATAGCACAGACCAAACACCTGACCCACACTGCTTGAGAGCAGGTCCTGAGAGCTTGGAGGACAAGGCCCACAGCAGCTGGTACGTGCAGGGGGTGAGAAAGGAAGCAGAGGCAGCTTCAGAGCAGAGTGAAGCAGGAATCAGGGTGGGACCCTACACCAGCTGAGGCATCCACGTGAGGTTTCTATATTGGCACAGTGAAGGAAAAGGCAGAGGGCCCCCAAAGTCTAGCATTCTCTTCTCTGTGCTGCCTGGAAATAAATATGGAAGCGCTAGTTGAGGGCAGGAGAAAAGGACTGAGAATTCCTTAGAATGTAGCATTGTGGTCGGGCTTGGTGGCTCAGAAGCCTGTAATCCCAGCACTTTGGGAGGCTGAGGTGGGTGGATTGCCTGAGCCCGTGGGTTTGAGAACAGCCTGGGGAACTTGGCGAGACCTGGTCTCTACAACAAATCAAAAAATTAGCTGGGCGTGGTAGCACGTGCCTGTAGTTCCGGCTACTTGGATGGCTGAGGTGGAAGGATTGCCGGAGCCCAGTGGTTTGATGCTGGGGTGGCCATGAGTGTGCCACTGCACTCCAGCCTAACAACAGAGTGAGACTCCAACTCAAAAAAAAAAAAAATGTAGCATCATTCTGCAGAAGCATATTCCATCAAGACTGCTCCTTGAGCAGCCTATGGTTAATAGTGAGTCGGTTCTACTAGGAATTAAGAGAAGAATACTTCAGGCAGCTATGAAGGATTTTTCTCCCTTAAGATCCCCAAAACAATGCAGCAAAGCTGGTCCCAAACCCGATGGCATGAGCACAGCCTACCATAGAATCTCCAGGCACTTTCCAGGTTATTCTAGGCCCTTGGTCTGGGTCTCCAACCCCATTGACCCACAGGTAAGAAACTGACAGATGCAAATTGAAAGAGAAATACTCTAGCTGGTAGATGTCAGGGAGGGCAGGTGCGACTCAGCACAAATTTTCTGGAAGTGTACTGTTTAAAATGATCCTGTTTGAACCCATTGGCCTTTTCTTTTGTTCTGAGTAAGTTCAAAGTGAAGGGGAAAATGTCATGACAGCGAAAGAGTCAAACATTCCTAGCTTGTGACTGACAAATTTCTCTTTCATTTTCTGCTCAACACTCGCCCTCTGCAAATCTGTTAATGATGGTGTACTTCTCTGTATGTTTATCTAGGCATTTTAGAGCTATATTTACATATCTAGCAACAACAACAAAAAAGATCTTTAAAGCCTTCTCTGGCATGAGCCAAAGAATGTAGAGTGATTATCTGTGACGGATTCTAATCTATCGCTAATTAGCATTTTTCCTTCTCATAGCATTTCCTTCCTGATTCAGGTCCAAAGTTTTTTCCTTATTATTTTTTCCTAGAAAAGGAAGATACCTGAGTATTATTAGAACTTTGGGATGGAAAGGAAACAGGGTGAAAAGGGCCACTTTTATCACTTTGGTCGGATTGAATCTTCCTTTGCTATTATTCCCTTTTTTGAATGCTATTCCAGCAAGAAAATAATTTCTCAACACTCTGACTATTGCATTTGAACTCAGTCTGCAGAAATAGTTTAAGAGCCCCAGCTCACCTCACTCACTTCCACCTTGGGCAAGCAGCTCCACATCCTGACCACAGCTTCGAGATCCCATCCAAACTTGCTGGTGTCTCAAGTTGAATCCCAGATGTTCACTTAGTGAGAAATAAATGAATGGCCCAAGCTGTGGACTGAACCAGGGATCCTCACAAATAGATTCCAGGTGTGCTGGCCTCTAGACTACTATCTCTCTCTGTTTTGCCTGCACTCACACACACAACACAACACAAGTTCTATCCTGGAAAGAATTCAACACCATTTCCAGAGTCAGAGCTAATAAAGGATGGATATAGTTAGTTACTTAACATGAATTACATCTTTTCAATTGTGGATGAAGGCAAAGAACTCCAAATGCACACTTCTTTGCTTTCAATGACCAATGTCATGATGTGTTTGGTGATCAGACTCAGCTTAGGCCTGAAAGAGCTTAGAATTGCTAAACTACCTGGATTGTCATCCTTTTTCATTATCAACCTTAGCTACCTCTTGTGTTTCTACGTGCTGTGATTTGAATGTTTGTGTCTCCCTTAAAATGCATGTATTGACATCCTAACCCGGAAGGTGATGATGTTAGGAGGAGGAGTCTGAGGAGTCTCTGGAAGGTGATTTGGTTATGAGGGTGGCGATCTCATAAGTGGGATTGGTACCCTTATAATAAAAGACCCCAGAGAGTTTCCTTGTCTATTCCACCATATGAGAATGCAGGTAGAAGATGCCATCTATGAACTAGACAGTGGGTCCTCACCAGACACCAAACTGCTGGCACCTTGATCTTGGACTTTGCAGCCTCCAGAGCTGTCAAAAACAAGTTTCTGTAATTTATAAACCACCCAGTCTATAGTAGTTTGCTACAGCAGCCTGAATGGACTAAAACTATGTAACTCATCTTACTGCAGACTTAATAAGCACCTACTGGGGGCAAACAACGTAGAGAAGAGAGGAAAAGACAAGATCTGCCCTCAAGGAACTCACAGTCCTGTTAAAACAGCAAAATTAAAGTTGGTCAATTATAAATTGTTTAAGAAATTCAATATTGACCAAGTAACTATTCTGTGTCATGCTCTGAGATGCAAAATCCAAATTCCTCCTTAAGGAAGTTGCAGTCTAGTGGGGAAGATAAGTCCGCCAGCACCACAAGAACATGTGAGGCGCACTAAGACAGAAGTAAATTCAGGAAGAAGTGGGAGAAGTCTTTACGGCAAGTGGCTTTCCATGACAGTGCACAGTGAGGCACCCATCATGACCCAGGCAACTGAACTAAGAAGGAAGACTAGACGGTGTCGAGGCTTGTTGAAGGCCAGTGGGTCCCCAAATCCAGTTGTTCTACCTCTTGAGGTTTCAGAGGGCAAATACATGCACAATATTGTTTATCTGAATCATATTTTCTACATTTTTACAAAAAGTTATAATTTTCTCATGGCCGTTGTTACTGAAGAAAAGTCTAAGGAAAAAGAAAGGAAGTTGACTTAAAGTCAAATTAAAGAAAATAATAAATAATAACAGTACAGGTGTCACATGGATTGATAAAAACCATGAAGAGGTTACAGAAAGTACTGACATTTGGGAAACACTGTGTTGCTGAGTGTCTGGCCATTGAAGTTTACTGGACAGGACTGGCATGCAGAAAGCCAGAGAGTAGGAAACTCAGGGAGTGACCGGCAGGATGTATTGGGGACTAGGGGTTGAAACGGGAGTTGGTGGGGCAAACATGACAGAGAACATTGCATGAGTCAAAAAGGAATAGAACTAGGAATGAATGGAAGAAACAGGAGAGGATAAGCCAAGACTTGGTGGCCCACTGCATGAAGCCAACTGGAGCAGACAGACGGAGTGGTAGATTGCATCACTGTTTCCGATTCTTCCCCCCTTCTCTGTTAGAGAGTTATTCATCCAAAGCTTTGGCCATGTGTCTTTGCAGTGTCTCCCATTGGAGTGGGCAGCATATACTCCCTTGCTGTGTTGACATTAGGCTTGGCCATGTATCTTAATTCAATCAACAGAAGGTTGGTAGACATGATGTGAGCACAGGCTTTAAATGTGTTTGTGTGACTTGGCTTGATCTCGTCTCTTGTTCTTTTTGTTGTCAAAAAATATGTCCTGGATAATCATGAGTCCAAGGAGAAGGAGAAGTCACCAGGAAAGTCCTGAGCCCAGTTCACAGCCTGAATCCAAGCCTAGTTGAGCCCAGTTAAGACCAGCTAAACTCAGCCAAACCTAATCAACTCACAACTCATAAACAAAAAATAAATAAATAAACCACTGAGATTCTAAGGTTGTTTGGCTAGAAGGAAAAACTAATGGAGGAGGAGGAACTGGGGTGAGACTGCAGTAGTTTCATGACTGGTCTCCTTTTTTCTACTCCTACACCTACATTCTATTTTCCACCAGCAGCAAGACTGATCATTTCAAAACCCAGGTTCATCAAGTCACTCCTTTGCTCAAAGCCCTCCAACAGCTTCCAGCTCACCTGGAGTGGAAGTCAAGTCCTTACAATGGGCTGCACAATCCCACATGATCCATCAGCCTTCTTATCCCTTCACCTCTCAACATTCACCTCCTAACACTTTCCTACTTCCTCACTCTGTTCCAGCCACATGGTGTCCCTGCTACCCTGGATTACATCTTTTGATGCACTCTTCTTTGGGGCTCATCCTTGCTTTCTTCTTCCTAGAAAACACTTCCTTCAATAGCTGACATCTTCACCTCCTGTAGATCTCTGCTCACACATTCCTTTCTCCGGATCTTCCTTGAGTAAGCCATGGACATCGCAACTCATCCCTGTGCTCTCACCCTGTTCTCACTCCCCTGCATTATTTTGCGTAAAGCACTGGTCTAACCTTTTACATATTTTACTTATTTTGTTTACTGTCTTCTACCTCCACTGGAATATAAGTTCCATGTGGGTAAGGATTGTTTTTTCAATTTCCACTGTATCTCCAGCACCAAGAACAGTTATCTGGCACATGACCCAATCAATATCTGTGAGGTAAATGAATCAAGGAAACATCCAGGTTTCTATCCTGGGACAATGGGCATGACAGAGATGGTTCTGACGGACTCAGAAGCTTGGAAGGAGAAATGGGTACGGTATGAAGCAAGAGCAGCCAAAGAGGCTGCCAAGATGGCAAGGAACAGGTGAAGATCAAGGGCACAGAGAGCAGTATCCCCTTGAGGCGAGAACCCAGCCATGGGCATCGGCAGAGTCTATCACTTACTACTCAGGGCAATTGACCCAACTCACCAAGTCTCAGTCTTCTCATCTGTTCCATGGAAAGAAAGCAAACACCCCCCCTACCCCAAAGGAGTTGTGAGGATTAACCGAGATAATGTAAATGCCAAAGTGCCCTGCCTGACATAAATAAGTGCTCAAGACCTGGTTCCAAGTCAGTCAGCATCCCCCACACACAGAGTCCATCAAAGGGGAAAGAAGATGACACATGGGAGTATGCTGATCTGTAAGGCAGCAAAAAGTCAATACCAGGTCTCAGGGGAAGCACTGTGTAAGGCAGTGGTTATAAAAGGCTCCCACAAGGGCCTTCTAGAGGAACTGGGGTGTGGAAAGAGAAGAGAGGCTGAGGAAAACCCAAGAACCGCAATGAGGAAGTGGGAACAACCAAGGCCTGTCTGGGAGACTGGGAGGAGGCTGGTGTGGCTAAAGGAGCCCTCCAGAGAGTCATAATAAAACCCGATGGGGAAAGCAGGGCAGGTCTGCAAGGGTGAGAGGTAGAAGGGAGGGAGGGTGGTGGTGGAAACGGGTGGAGTTCTTTAACACCAGCATCCTGACTAGGTACCACCCTATATTTCACAGGGACTCCCCTTAGTGGAATGAAAGGCGTATGCTGCTCTGGAAAGAATCCAACCTGACATCTCCTTGAGGACATCCTGTAGGCATGTGCACCATGGACAGTGTTGTCTTCGTCCATCCCAAACCTAGTCCCCACCTCAGGGAATGGCTGTTCTTTCATGCTCACTCATTTCTACCTGGCACTCCCTGTGCTCAATCAACAGCAGCATGTGGTGAGATTTGCCTCCTTAATTATGTATCCACACAATTCTCATCTCCTAACTCCACCACCACTGCCCTAGTCTTCCTCTGCATTCCTGAAAGGAGCTCCCACTGGCCTCCTTGCTGCCAATCTTGTTCTGCAACCTCCCACTCAACCCTTAAGTTCATCCTCTTTATTGCAGATGGGATGATTGCCCTATAATACAAATTTAATTATGGTGTTCCCCACTGGAAATCTTTCAGGAGCTCCCACTGCCCTCAGAAAATCATCAAAACATCTTGATGCTACTTGCAAAGCTCTGTGTCATCTGTCCTCTGCCCTCCCACCCCATCAGCCATGATAAATTTCATTCAGCTACTAAATGTACTCTGCACACTCTCCCCTTTGTAAATGTTGTTCCTTCCATCTGGAATACTTTTCCCTTCTCCTTTACTTTATTAACTCCTCTTCGGCCTCCAGGTCTCAGCTGAGAGGTTGTCTCTTCTAGGAAGCCCGTCTGACCTGCTCTCTACTCCCAGAATCCTTTGTCATTATTTTACTATACTGCAATTTCCTATTTACTTGTCTCTTTTATGAGAGAGCGAGTGCAGGGTGGCAAACATTTTCTACAAAATGTCAGTAATTATTTTGGGCTTTGTAAGCCCGGTGCTGTCTGTCACAACTACTCAATTCTGCTGGTGTGAGACAAAAGCAGCCATAAGCAATACACAATGAATGAGCATGGCTGAGTGCCGATATAACTTTATTTATAAAAACAGTGAGTGGGCCGAATGTGGACATGGGCTGTAGTTTGCCAAACCCTACTCTGATTTATCACTGTATTCCTGGGCCTAGAAGAGTGCCCTGCATATCAAAGGGGCTCAATAAAGATGTCCAGAATAAAGCAGGGAAGACTGAATGAATATATGATAAATGAATGGCACATTTCAAAGGTCAAGCTAACCATGCTTAAAAAACTTATTTTCCAGAATCAAATTCATGTTGTAGGAACTGTGTCTTTTCTTGTTCTTTCATGTCTGAAGCCCTACCCCAAAATAATTATTATTATCCTTACTGAGTACCACTCTTTTAAACAGTTTACCATGATTAATTGATTTCATTCTCAAAATAACCTTATGAGCTATGAAATATTCTGAGAGAGGTCAAAGACAGGGCTATGCTGTGCCCTAGGTCAACTCCTCCTTCCCTAGAGACCCCAGCTCAGTGGGAATCCAGCCCCTCGGTTGGGCTGTTTCCCCCCCACAGTCCTCATGGTTGGCCTGAATCCATGCCTCCCCTTGTCCCATTCAATCCATGCACCATGTCACTGGCCTGGGGTTGGCCAGGGAGTACTGACGGCCTGCCCGCCTAACCCTCTAATCCCCTTATCCGCAACCTCCAGCTCTGACGCTGCTCATCTCTGCCCAATGGGCTCATCCCTGCTCTGGGTCCCCCTGACCCTTTGAACTTCATTCTATCACTTTTTCCTTCTCTCACCATTTTTCTGCCCTCCAAGTAAGTTCTAATACCAGCCTGACACATTTCAAAGGCCAATGCACAATGGATTGTATCTAGAACTTGAAAAGTGTGAGAAAAATCCAAGAGATGAGAAAGCTCTGATAGAAGCAGTAGCAAGCTCAGCGGTCTTCCTATGGAGATTCGGCCAATTACCGGAAACACTTCCTTTGGCTGAAAAGCTCACCATTGAATCCGACTAGGCGAAGAACATGCTGTAATGTTAAACCCCAAAGGGCCGCTCTTCGCTGAGGCCCTGATTTCATCTGTAAATCCTTGATGGTTATCTGAAGTATGCTACCCATGAGGATGTAAAGGCTCCCAACAAAAGCAGATTCCTCATTGAGAAGCCGAAGGCAGTGCTTTCAGCCCGAGTTTGTCTTTTCTCTCTTTCCCGGACATGGGTCTTTCTTGGCCTGTCATCCTGAACTCAGCAGTCCACCGAAGTGCTGGGTTGAATCTGACTTAAGAGCCGATTGGTACTGCTATCGCAGGCACGTGGCTTGGATGTTAATTGCTCATTAGCTGTCTGTGTGTGCGGCGCCTCGGTCACACGACAAGAGAAAGAGTGCGTGCCACCCGTACCTGGGAGCCCAGCTACCGACACACGTGGAAACCATCGGCGAGACCTCAGGTTCAATCTGCAGCTTGGCCACATATTTATTTCTCACTAAAATAACATCTGGCTTTCATTTTTTGGTGACAACTCGTTTGGACAAGACCTTGAATAGGGTTTAAAAAAAATTAGACTTTTCTACCCTTCCCCCAGCCTTGGGGAACTAAACTTTGTTTAAGGGCTTTTGTGAGCCAAGGGTGTGAATAAAAAATTGGTGTGGGGACTGCACGTGGGGTGTAAACAAGGACTTATTTGTTTCTTCTTATTAAAAGACGATGACTCTCTGAGGAATTCACACACTCCCCACTTGTAAGGAGGGCGGAGTTCTTGAGGAGAATACATAGCAAGCTGTGTGTGTGTGTGTCTTAGGAGCTCACAGCTAAAGTACTTGGCAATTCTAGGGCTCGAGTGTGTGGTGAGAGATTGGGATTCCAGTGTAGGATCACTGGGTTTGGGGAGCATGTTTGAACTCTGCATTGATCTGAGAAAACACAACACCATTGCCACAAACACTCTGCAGGTCTCATGAGGAGCTAGTGTCCCTGGCCCAGCTGGGGGGTTCCTGGGGGCCCCCATTACAACACAGGTTCCAGAAGTCAGAGGCATTTATCTCTTTTGTTCTTCACTGTGACCTCCCCACCAGAGTGTCTGCTATAACAGGCAACAAACAAGTGACTTAAACCAGAGCAAATAAATACAATACTCAGGTTGTATCATGATTCCAGGTCCTATCTGAGCCTACCTCTTTCCCAACATATGCCCAGAATATTGCCCACAATCCTGAGAAAAGGGAGGTCACCAGCCATGGGGTAAAAAAGGATTCTGGAGACCAAAGACAAGATTCCTCACTGGCTGAAACATACAGACCGATACGGAATGGGAGCTCCTGTTTCCTGGCTGTCCAGCTGGCGGCATTCCTGAGGAAGAAATAGGGGTTGCACAAGAAGTGAGACCTTATACAGGAAGTGTGACATCAGTGCCTCACGTCCAAACTTGAAATCTCATTCAGTGCCTACCATAGTACAGAGCATGATGCAAAATGGTTTGGAGATTTCGAAGAGTTAGGGATGGAGGAAGAGGGGGTTTGCTCTTAGACTTTCTTGGAGATCTTTTCATCGACCATATTCCTTTCTACCACAGACCATTTGCACATGCTGCTTGCTTACTAAATGCCCTTCAAGCCACCCCTCATTCTTTTGAATACCTTCAGATCTTTGCTCAATCATTATCTCAAGAAAGCATTCCCTGACCACCCCACCACCCCCACCATACTAAGTCAGATAGCTCTCCCTAGTATGCCTTTAGGCAACCAAGTATTTTTGCAGGGTATTTATTACAACTGGAATTTTCCATTAACTTTTTTTCTGATTATTTAACAGATCTCTTCCACCACCTACATCGTAATACAGAATTCACTAGCCACATGTGGCTATTTAAATTTAAGTTAATTCAGTCAGGCATAGTGGCTCACATCTGTAATCCCAGTACTTTGAGAAGCTGCAGTGGGAGGATTGCTTGAGCTCAGAAGTTCAAGACCAGCTTAGGCAACATAAGGAGACCTCATCTCTACAAAAAAAAAAAATTAAAAAATTAGCCAGGCATGGTGGTATGCACCTGTTGTCCCAGCTACTTGGAAGGCTAAGGTGGAGGGATTACCTTAGCCCAGGAGGTCGAGGCTACAGTGAGCCATGAGTCACTGCACTCCAGCCTGGGCAGCAAAGTGAGTCCCTGACTCAAAAGAAAATTAATTAAAGTTAACTAAAATTTTAAAATATTGCAGTCCTTCAGCTACATTGGCCACATTTTAAGTGCTCAATAGCCATGGGACTAGCAGCTATTATACTGGATAAAACACCTCCGTGACTGCAGAAGGTTCTATAAGACAGTGTTGCACCAGACTGTCCACTCCACGAAGACAGGCACCATGACAGTTATTACCTCCATTATATGCCTCTGCGGGTAGCACAGTGCCTACCACATAGTGAGCGCTCATAAAATAGTTGCTGAATGGGTGAATGAGGCACCTTAACAACTGAGTGATGAAGACAGACTTGTAAACTAGAACAAGGCAGCAGATTCAGTGCTACAGGGGAGCCCAGAGGACAAGAGCATCATAGATCAGAAAGTTATTCTTGCAGGTAAGACTGGTATAGCCTTAGTGAAAGAAGCAACATTTATGCTGGGCTCTGAAGAGTGAGGAGGAGTTTAACAATGCAGAAGAGATAGAGTATTATAAACAGTCAGAGAAACCAGCACTTGAATAGGGCTATGGAATCAGGAAAGAGTGTGGCATTCCTGCGGAAGAGCAAGGATTCATCTTGAGTGGTCCATGAGTGAAGGAACGTGAATTTAATTCACATGCAATCTCAGGTATGGTTACTGCACACCTACTGTGTGCCATTGCTGAATGCCAACACAAGATCTCATTTGATATCTGCACCATCCCTGGAGGGCATGTCCTATAAAATTCCCACCTACAGGTGAGAAGACTAGGAGCTTTATATGGATACTATGGGCTCATACGGGTTAAATAACCTGATATAAAGTCATATAACTTATAAGTAGCAATAATGTGATCTCTGAAATGGTAAAGGCAGACAGCATGTCTGCCTGGCTCACCATTCTATCATCTAGAATGGTGCTAGAACATAGTAGGGCCTCATTGATAGTTGCTGAATGAATAAGTGACCAAACATCTGCTTGACAGAGATGCCTCCAGCTGTAATGGAAGATGGATGGAAAGCAGAGGGGTTAGGAGTGCCACTGTTGGGTTAGACGCTCTAGGGTCAGAACTAGAGTTAAAACTTCCTCTCTGGGTAGCCTTGAGAATGTCTCTTTACCCTTGTGTGTATCATCTGACCAATGGCAATAATACTCTCCTGGATGGTGGTAAGGGCTAAACGAAGTAGATAATTCACATATCAGCTATCATGTAAATAACAGCTTATGGTATCAAGAGGTGATCAGAGCCTTGTCCCTTTCTCTAGGTTTTGGAGGACAGAAATGACAGAGCTGTTTTTCAGGTTGAATCCATCTGGGGCTTGTCAACGAAAGGAAAACCAGGGATAAGGAAGGAATCGAAGACTCTTAGAAGGATCTGAGCCTGGAGGCACTGGAAGGAAAATGATACTATGATCATTAGAGGTGGAGAAAGGTTTGGGTGCAAAATGAAGGCCACGGTGACTCCTTTTGAGCCCCGACTTGGAAGTCCAGCTGAGACTGGAAAGGTGAAGAAATAGAGACACATTCAGGATTGCAGAGGATTCTTCTCCCTCAATCAAATAACATTAACTCTGCCTAAACTTCTAAGAACAGAGGCACCACCTCAAAGCACACCCCCCAAAGCCACAGACTCAACTCCTTGCTGAGAGTCCCAGGTAACATCATCTTTGCCAAGAGCTGGTGAGCTGATGACTGCCAGGCAATTGTGCATAAGGCCACACCTTAGAGCCAGCAAAACAGACAGATAACAAAGCCAGCAGAGGCTTTGTAGCTTCCTGTTAGAACCTTGTCACTCCAAGCGTGGGCTAGGGATCAGCATCAGCATCGCTTGGGATCTTGTGAAAAATGGCAGCAACTTAGGTCGCGCCCCCGATTTGCTGAGTCTGACTCTGTCAACCACATCTCCAGGTGACTCGTGGGCACACTAGAGGTTGAGGGTTTGGAGCTGTGCAGATGGATCGCCTCAATTCCAGTTCTGCGCTTCCTAGCTCTGTGACCTCAGGCAAGTGATTTAACATCCTGAAGCCTCTATTTCTTCATCCAGACAAAGGGGAAAACAAGAGCGCTCACTCACTGGACAGTTCTGAGGTTTACCCAAGATCATGCATATGGAAGTGGTTAACAGAGAGCTCGCAGCTGGTAATTGCTGAATTAAAGCTAGCAATGGTTATTAAGAACACAGTGTTCAAGGCAGGAGGCAGAATGCTGGTCTACTGGACCACTCTTCAGCTAATGAGATGTTCAAAAAGGGATGAGGGATGAGGCTGCCACCAGCCCCGCCACGCTCCCCCAGATGCACTGATTTCTCTCTTAAATGCTGGGAGCCTCCAACCCTAGAGAGTACTTGAACCAGATCTGGCCCATCCTCTTGGACTTACAGTTCAAGACAGACAAGATTAGGCTGAAAGCCAGTGTAAACAATGGAATGGGCACTGAATCACTCGCCTGATTAGATCAGCAAACACACCAGGACTCCTGCGTTGAGATACATTCCCTGAGGACAGAGGCAGATGCAAGAGGCTCCAGCCATGCCCAGTGGTGGTTTATGATCAAAAGGAACAGAAAGACCACGGGAGAGGACTGACCCACCCCCCAGCACAGATCATGGCATCTGCTAACAAAAGAGGCAGAATAAGATTCCAGAGTGACAGTAGCAATCCCTAACTTTTCTTGAGTGCTTCCCGCCAGTATGCTCAGTACTTGGTAGATTTCAACTAATTTAATCCCTCTAACATCCTTATGAGGTACAGACCATTATTAATCTCATTTTACAGATGATAAAATGGAGACTTGGAAAACTGAAGTTACCTGTCATACAATTCATCACACCATGAGTAAGTGGCCAAACTAGGACTTCTGCCAGGTGCAGAATGCAGCTCTCACCTCACCTGTATCTTAGTTGACCATCACGGCTCTCCTGCTGTCTGCGCATCTGCACTAATCAGAGGAGGCAGGGGTGGGGTCCGCTCTTGCATGCAGCAAGGGGCTAGCCTCACTGACCTAAAGATTCCTGGTCCTGCCTGAGGGAGGGCTTCTCGTCTTACTTAGCCTCAGTAGAAGCCAATGGTGACACGTTCTGGGACTCTTTTTCCATCCCAAGATATAGCCACATGAAACTTCCAAAAATGAAATCACAGAAGCAGTTTATCACCCTAAGTCCAAGGACATGCATCTACATGATGACAGGTAGATGATGAGCACTGCATGTTCCTCGAGTGGTTTTTCCTTCATTGCTCTCAGAGCCTTTTGAGACCTCGAGAAGTCTCTAGTTGCCAGGACTCAATGTTCTGTGTGAGACAGATGCTGAATCAGATGCAGATGCCCTGATTTGCTGTTCTGTGTCTGCATCTTCGACTCAGTCGTCACCAGCATACCATGTGGCCAATGCAAATGGGTTGGGGATCCCATCCCAGCTCTCAGTTCTCTAGCAGTGGCTCCCGGCTCCTCTCTTCAGACCCAGCATCGCCCTTACCTTTACATGCTGCTCTGCTGTGGCTTTCCCAATAACCCCTGCCCTGGCCTTGGGACCCACAGTGCCCTGTGTGGCCAATGGCCCTGTGGGAACCCCAGGCAGAGGCAAGACTAAATCAATCTACTTGGAAATAGGCCTTCTTCATGACAAGCTGGTAGATGGATCCTAGCCACAAGCAAGAAAAGCTGTAACTTGAAGGTTAAAACAAATCTATTAAAATAACTTCAATGGTTAGAAAAAAGTTCTGACTCTACTGCAAGCCTTGAGGATATATATTTTTTGGATCTGGCTTTCTGACTTTCTTAAACCACACCAAATAACTGATTATCTTCTCCATCTATGAATAAAGCTGGCTCTGATTGGTATATGAGAACTCTCTCTCTCCCTCAAACACACACACACACACACACACACACACACATACACACACACACACACACACACACACTCACAATCTCTCTAAGTTTGTATAAGAATAATTTCTGAGGCTGGGCACGGTGGCTCATGCTTGTAATCCCAACACTCTGGGAGGCTGAGACAGAGATTGCTTGAGTCCAGGAGTTCGAGATCAAACTGAGCAACATAGGGAAACCTTGTCTCTACAAAAAATTAAAAAATTAGCTGGGTGTGGTGGTATATGCCTGTAATCCCAGCTATTTGGAAGGCTGAAGTGGAAGGATCACCTGAGCCCAGAAGGTTGAGGTTACAGTAAGCCATGATCGTGCCACTGCACTCCAGGATCGGTGACAGAGACCCTGACTCAATCAATCAATCAATCAATAGAATATTTTCTGGAAGCGTACAAAAGAAAAAAAAAAAGGCAACAGCTACATTTAGGAAGGAAAACCAGGAATCAGGTAAAGCAGGAATATTTATCTTTGATATTAACTTCTAATTCTTGATATTTTGCACCATGGCTATATAATACCTTCTTATTTCAACGTCAAAAGTATTCAGTAGAAACAATAAGAAGTATATGAACTTGGTGCAATGAATATGGTCACATCAAGTGCTTACCCCAAACTGGTTTATCAAATCAACCCAACTCCCAAAGCATGGTACCAGTGCCAACCAACAGGGGACAGGGTCCTTCAGGGAAAATAGGCTGGAACCACCTCAATCCCACTACCCCCAAATCTGCCATTTCTATACCAGCCCTTTCTGGTGTCTGACCTTTCACTCAGCTCCTGTTTCCAGCTTCCACTCTTCATATTAGTCAAATAACCCTGATTTCTTGGGACAGAGCACTTTGTGGCATGATGTACTCTCCGGCTTTTCCCTAGAATGGGACACTCCTGAGCTCTCTGACCCAGAGAATCCCAACTGCAGTCATTACGAGGGGGCAGGATTCCAGAACTCACTTTCTCTACCAGGCATAGATGCTTTTGTGCTAGTTCCTGATTACTTTGTGTCATCAAACTTACGCTCTACTGGAGCTCAAAGTGCAAAAATTAATCTACATGTTGAGGATCAAGATCCTGGCTAGCACCGACAGAAGAAAATCTCAGTCAGCACAAACATGGCTCAGAAAATCCAAGTTTCCCCTCCGGCTCAGGCTGGCTTGTTTACACACTACTTCTTCCCATTCAACAGGCTGTTATTATGTGAGCGCCAACAAACCAGGCGGAATCATGGACACAATATATTAGTGTTGAGCGCTGCCAGAATTGGAACATTCAGACCACTTAACTCAGAACAGAATCAGGAAGCTTACAAATTAGTCACCAGAGAGATGCCCACGACGATGTAAGTCTATTCAGTGTACTCAGCAGTGTTACACATCTGAATGGGCATGTGGCTCCTGCGGGGGTGGGAGGCAGAATTTATTCTCTGCTTCTGCTGCAGGGGGGACGGTCACTAACCTGGCTCCTCTCAGCCGGTATGTGGCGTGCCTCTGGACACGTTTCTCCCCCGTCCCTCCTGTAACCTCTAGCCATCAGCTCTGGTGCTGCGTCTGCCTTTTGCCACACCTCGGGTACCCCCCACCAACACCAACATGCAGAGTGGGATGACCACAGTTCAGTGGGAAGCCTGTTTCTTCCCACCATTTCTTCTCTTCATCCAGATAGTTCAGGTTGAAGGGAGTGCTTTACATCTTAATGCCTTCTGGTGGGGACAATGGGACATCCACAAGATGTGCAGGAGAACAATTTCATTAAAAGTCCATTATGGCTTGGCTGGGTGGTGTGAGCCGTGCAAGCTAATGACCAGGTATTGTCAGATACTCCAAGGACTTTGGTTTATCTCCTTGAATAATAAACTGACTTGCTTCCTCGGGGATGTGTGTTTAAGTACACCTAGGGTGAAGGCTTTTGAGTTTTTTTAATCATGCACATGTTATCTTGTTATCCTTTCTAGGAACCATGGGTATCATTATTTAATTAATATATTTCTGTCAATTAACTAACCTTTTAATTTTTACTTAAATGCCTTCTGTAGCCTAATCCTAAGCAAAATATTCATATGGTCATGCATCCGAAGAGCTATTTATCTAATACACATTGCCAAAAAAAAAAAAAAATCCATGAAAATATTATGCCAGTCACACATTGGAGCATGTAGAGCGAAAATATTCACTCAACCATCTCCATTGTGCCTTTGCATTTCCCTCCATTGCTAATGAGGAATTTTGTACACAGTGAATGTACCATATCAATTTGGTAATTATCGATTTGATCTCAAGTGACAATTATTTATCGGGATTGTGATGAAAGAAAAAAGATACATCAGGTTCTCAGCAAATTATTTTTCTGACTTCTAGGTCCTGGGACTTAGAAACTACCGAAAAAAACATCTTAGCCCTGAACTTCTTCGTTCAAGTGAAAGGGTTTAAGGAACCTGACAATGTTATACCATAACTTATGCTTTTTTTTTTTATTTGAGTTGGAGTCTCACTCCATTGCCCAGACTGGAGTGCAGTGGCATACTCACGGCCACCCCAGCTCCAGAGATCCTTCCGCCTCAGCCTGTCAAGTAGCTGGAACTACTGGTGCACGCTACCACACCTGGTTAATTTTTTGGCTTATTGTTGAGATGAGGTCTTGCCAAGTTGCCCAGGCTGTTCTCGAACCTGTAGGCTCAGGCAATCCACTCGCCTTGGCCTTCCAAAGTGCTGGGATTATAGGCTTGAGCCACCATGCCGGGCCCATAACTTATTCTTAACAAAATAAGAAAGTGCTCAGGAAAACAGAGATGGCAAAAAAAAAAAGCAAAATTTTTGTTTTAGGTGACTTCAGGAGAAAGAATGTTTCCAAGGTACAGACTCTTCATGCAGGCTGGTATGCTGGTATATGCATGGCCTTCACATGGATATAGGTCAGCCCTTCAGCCACTGTCACCCAGACAATAGCAACAAGAACCTTAATCAAAGTAGGTTCTTAACCAAAATGACCGAGGCACGGGAGTTCACTCAACGGGGAGAGGAACACAAGCAAATGGGAAGGTCTGCTTCTCACCGGAGAAACTAGATGCTGCGTGGAAAATTCCATGCCACAGTTCAAAGGGGTATTGTGACCCAATAAATTTAGCTGCATGGGTTATTAAAAGCAACTGTAAATTCAGCCTGGATTTTTTTCCCTGAGCTTTTCCCACAGCTGAAGCACATGTTAAACCAGAGAGAGAGTTCCCAGGGAAGCTCAATGCCTGTTTTGATTGCATCTGACATGCCATGTGCCAGGATGAGGAATGCCTCTGCAAATGACTTGTTGCCAAAGCCGAGACCCCAGGAACACCAGCCTAGAGTCTCTGCAGAAAGTTTTGGAAGGGGGCTGCTTTGATCTCCAGGTAAAGAACCAACAGTAATTGCATCTACAGCCTGCAGCCAGCCAGAACTGGGGATTTTCCTTTTGTTGGCTGGTTCTAACACCTAATCTCACCAAAGAACTTCTGTTAGAGAGTGAATAATTCATGTGCTCTTCCTCCACTGGGTTTAGCAGCGTAGGTGTCCTGCCAAGTCAAACAAGTGATAGAGACATAGCTAGGGATTAGTGCAAATCAGGACTTCTACCTGATGGGACTTAACTCTGTTCAGGCCGCTATTCTGCGACCTGGGTGATCTCAGGGTCAGAAAATCAAGTTCAAAGGCAGAGTTCAAGGTTCAGAAGACATCATATCAGGAGCCACACACATGGCCTCACTTTTATTTCTCCTTGAGCTTTTTAGGAGAGACCTCTAGAGAAAAAAAAAAGGTTCTGAAATTCCAAAAATGATGTACAAAATGGGTCCTTGTCAAATAAATCAACCAAGAAAAACAAAACCCGCAAAGAGATTGCTTTTTTTTCCAAGGGCTGACTCAGAGATCCGTTTCTGTAGAAATGCCTGTGAGTCTGTCTTCCGGACCATCTGCAGGAATATCATGGAAGGGAAAGAAGAGGCTGACAAGAATGGGGAAGGCAGAGAAATGGGCCCTTCCCCTCTGGTTTTGCCTCCGGACCCTGCTCATAAGGTACACAGGACAAACAGGCTTTGGATATGGTAACCACACTTTGTCTCTTATGGCTTTTGTCTTAAGACACACAGGAGTAGGAAATGGCAACATCATTAGCTCTGGAGGTAAAGAGAATGGTTTTCTCATCCTGCCCCCACTTCTCACAGCAATGAGACTTTGATTACCTTTAACTTCACTGAGCCTCGTCTTCCTTATTGGTTAAATGGGAGGATAATAATAGGTACTCTACAGAGTTATGATAAGGGTCAAACAAGGAAATCTATGTTTCCCAGGTGCACAATAGGCTATCACTACAGAAATTAGATGGTACACAGAACACTAGGTGACAGGAGACCATCTGGCTTATCAGCATACTAGATTTACTCCACCTGACTCCAAACAGTTTACCCATTTTAAAAATTAAATGTATACCTTAAGGAATATAACCTAAAATCTATTATTTTATTTTATGTAGATTATACCTTAGTTAAAAACATATTTGCAGGTCAGGCATGTTGGCTCATGCCTGTCATCTCAGCACTTTGGGAGGCCAAAGTGGGAGGATAGCTTGAGGTCAGGAGTTCAAGACTGGCCTGGGCAACATAGCAAGATCCCATCCCTACAAAAAAATTAAAAAATTAGCCAGGTGTTGTGGCATGTACCTATAGTCCCAGTTACTTGGAAGGATGAGGCAGGAGGACTTCCTGAGTCCAGGAGTTTGAAACTGCAGTGAGCAATGATGGCGCCACTGCACTCCAGCCAAGGTGACAGAACAAGACACTGTCTCTTAAAAAAATAATGCTATATTAATAAGGGTGGTCAAAGTCATATGCTGCTGGGCATTCAGCAAATGTTCCCGAGTACCTACTATGTGATTACCATCTTATCAAGTACAGCCTGGGAGAGGTCAAGGCTCTAAGAGAGGTGTTTCACAAAGGGGTCCCTTTCAGAGATAGGGGTAAGGCCTCATAAGATAACTACTCAGAAGGAGGTTCTAGATGCTTACTGATCCCACTGGAAAGGTAGCAGGCCAAAGCCTATCTAACTGGAAACACAAGGACAACAGCATGGGGTAACATAAGGCTCTTGGGTCTGGCCATTCCTCTTCTCAATGTTCTGTGATTCCAAAGTAGGACACTGTTCCCTCACACAGCAAATATCACCGAGTGCAGGTTCCCACCAGGCATGATACTATGTGCTTAGTGCAAACACATGGCTTCCATCTCAGGTGTCTTACAGTCTAATGAGGGAAATAAATGCCAATCCAACATCACTAGCAAGGGTATAAATACAATCTGAGATGAGGGTGGTCACAGTCTACAGGTCATAGTCTTCTAAGAATGTGTGAGAGGAATATGGCCAAGCCTGAGGGTCAAGGAAGGCCTCCCCAAAATGTGACTGTTCTGAGAGTTGAAGGAGGAATGCAGTTACCGAGGAGGAGGAGGAGAGACTTCCTGGCAGAGATTGTATATACTCAATTATGTCATTTAAATCTGATCGTCAGCATGATGATGTAATTAACAGTTAATGCATTTTTTTTTTCAGTCGGAGTCTCACTCCGTTGCCCAGGCTGGAGTTCAGTGGCATGCTCACAGTCACTCCAGCGTTGACCTGCTAGGCTCCGCCGATCCTTCCATCTCAGCCTTCCAAGTAGCCAGAACAACAGGCACGTGCTGCCACGCCTGGCTTATTTTTTATTTATTGTAGAGATGAGGTCTCGCCAAGTTTCCCAGACTGGTCTCGAACCCGCGGGCTCAGGCAATCCACTCGCCTCTGCCTCCCAAAGTGCTAGGATTACAGGCTGAGCCACCAAGGCTGGCCCAGTTAATACATATTATAAGCACTTATTTGTATCGGGCACTTTGCTAGATACTTTTACATGCTTGATCTCACTTAATCCTCTCAACAACCCTGGGATAGGTAATTCCATTACCGCCCTTTTGCAGATAAGGAGCACAGCTGATCAGTGGAGGAGCTGAGATTCAGACAGAGGTAGCTTGAGGTCTCAGCCTGTGTTCCCAACCATCAAAATAATCTTCAACAAAATTTCGCATTTCAGCAATACAGGTGGGAAACACTCTGCAATCTTCAACAAAGGGGTTCATTCCCAACTTTATCTTATTGGATCCTATAGAAACATGTCTAAGTGCCCAGGTTCCCAGCAGAAGGCCTCATGGCATGCTTTTTCTAGAAATGACCATAAGTGCCCTACTTAATCAATTGTAAATGGTACATTTGTATACTGCACAGTATAAAGTTCTCTAGTGTGTACATATTTGATAAACAAAGTGGTACAAGAACCAATCACAAAAATTTAATTGCATTTTATTTATTTAGGGGCTCCTTGGAGAAGAGCTTAGCTTTGCTGGGGAGAGGATGTGGGACTTTGAGGAAACTGCTGGAAGAATCTTGAGGAGAGAGTCTGAGGCCAAATGCCAGAAAGATCTCCGAAGAGGGAAACTTTGCTTTTTAAGAGAGATTCCCTGAAGTCACAGAAGCAGGAAGACATACTCTGAAAACACAAAAGCTGCCAGGAAATGAAATTACTGGGTGACAAGGAGTAAGCGCCGCCAAGAGAAATTCTCTAAGTAATGACATGGGTGCCGTTGTCAGGGCCTCTAGCCCTTGCAGTCACGGAAAACGCAGATCTGCTCTGGATTTGCTTTAAGACATTTGTGTAACACAGCCATCTCCTGACAGCACTCACATCTCACAGACAAAGTGTTTAACAACATATACTTTTGTTTTGGGATGTTGGGTCTCTGGGCCCCTAAAAACAAAGTCAAACACTCAAAACATAAATTTTAAAAAATACATGAAAAGAAAATTAAAGTATCCTGGAATGTCTTTCTTCATATTTCTGCTCTGAAATCTCCTAGGGATCTTCCTAGTTAGAACCTTAATTATGGAAATTCTCATTTGTATTATGTGATTTATTTAAAGCCCTGTCTTTCCAAAAGAATAAAATCCTGGTTTTGAAGCACCTCTCAAAACAATTTATTCTTCTCCACTGACTAACTACTTTGGCCAGCAATTGTGAATTTATAGTACATCATGCCAAAGCAAAACACTCTAATAACTTAATCAAACATTTAAAATCCAGCTCACAGCCATATAATATACAGAAGCAGTTCTCTCAGCTCTCTCGTTAAAGGTCAATTACCATTTTATTCCAAACCTCCACATCTTGGAGAAGATACACACACACACACACACACACACACACACACACACACACACACCACACCACACACACACAAAAGAGGTGGAGCAGAAGGAAGGGGAGGGAGGAACACATAAGTATTTTGAGATTCAAAACTTGGCTGACATATACACGGCTTAGAACAATTCTCCTTGTTATGCTTTGAAATGCAAAAATTGATCCTTCTGCTATTTTTTTTTCAAATTCTAGCCTAATATAGGATATAAAGAAAAGAATAAAAACAAACAAAACTAAAAATTCATTCTTTTGATCTTTAAGACATGGGAGGCGGGCAGCTAGGCCCAACTATCAACAGGTCTGTGGCCTTACCTACCAAAGATAGTCATAGAGAAATAACAATGATAATTTGCATTGTTTTGTCTTGGCCTTTTTTTTTTTTTTTTTTTTTGAGTCGGAGTCTCACTCTGTCACCCAGACTGGAGTGCAGTGGCTGCTCCCGGCCACCGCAGCCTCGACCTGCTGGGTTCCGGCGATCCTTCTGCCTCAGCCTTCTGAGTAGCCGGAATCACAGGCATGCGCTACCACGCCCGGCTGATTTTTTGATTTATTGTAGAGATGCGGTCTCGCTGCCCAGGCGGGTCTCAAACCCGCAGGCTCAGGCAATCCACTCACCTCAGCCTCCCAAAGGTGCGGGATTACAGGCTGAGCCACTGAGCCCAGCTTGTCTTGGCCTTTTTAGAGTCCTTTAACAGATACATACACTGACACCACCCTCACGCCTGTCAGACTTAAAAGATTATTAAACTCATTTTTCAGATAAAAAGCACATGCTTCAGCAAGTTTTGATAGAGGAACAAGAAAAGAATGCCAATTTGGTATGTATTTGGCTCGGGATGTTTGGCCTAAGATACAGAATAAAGCCAGTGAGGAAAAATGTAGTCATTTGGTCCTCTTAGTCAAATACACTTCTTTCTCTCTCCTTATTCGTCATTCTTGGTTAGCGATGATGATGAGGGAAAGAGGAAGAGGGTAAATTCATTGAGTGGTGACTGTGTCCATCACTTGTGAGGCACTTCACGTGGTTAATCACATCAGAGCCTCAGGAAGTGGGTTAATGGCATCATGACACATACACATTTAACTTGTAAGTGAACCTGAGTATTGGCACTCAGCAAAAATTAAAGGAGGAGGAGGAAGAAGAGAAGGTGAGAAAGTCAAGGTGCAGAAGGTCCTACAACTATTTTTCTCAATGATCCTGTGCCTGCCACTGGCTCTGAAATGGGGGCCATGAATCTGCTCCTGCTTCAATGTCTCAGTCTCTGTGTGTTGTTCATGAAGTGAGTGCTTTGTTGCATGTGATTCCAGTGATCAGTGGCACTTTTCAGTATAAAATGGTCCTTGCATGTCTTGTTTATGGGAGCTATACCTATCAATCACTTTGAATGGTGTACGTTTTTATTTTCCATGCTAACTTTAAGAACAAGTCTCTCTTTAAAAGGCAATTCAACTTAATGAGTAATCCCATTTAACAGATGGTGGTTGGAACTATTAAGAAACTTGTCCAAGGTCTCATGGGTGGTAAATGAGATGGGAAGATTGAGCCAGGTTTAAATCCAGGTCTATCCTAACTCTAAAGTCTATGCTCTTGATCTCTACATAGTTTGGCTAATCCCCACAACTCACTGGAATTAAATTAGCAGGTCTAAGGACCTGTAGCAACTTCTAGAGAGCAGCCCTTTCTGTTCTTACCCCTGTCCTGAATAATCCCAAATTAATCATTCTCTGCCAAACTGGCGGTCACAAAGTGTAGTCCCATTTGATCTTCAAGATTCGGCTGAAGTGATCCCTCCTTGGTGAAGGCTTCCCTGATCTCAGGAGGCGATGACTTCTTCTGTACTCTCAAGCACTGAGTATCTGCCTTGTTAAAAGGTATGTGTTTGTCCTGGTGTAGTGGCTCATGCCTGTAATTCAAGCACTTTGGCAGGCAAAGGCGGGCTGATTGCTGGAGCCCAGGAGTTCCAGACCAGCCTAGGCAACATAACAAGACCTCATCTCTAAAAAAGATAAAAAATTAGCTGGATATTGTAGTATATGCCTCCAGTCCCAGTTAACTGGGCTGCTGAGGTGAAAGGATGTCCTGAGCCCAAGAGGTCGAGGCTGCTGTGAGCCATGATTGTCATGATCATGCCACTGCACTCCAGCCTGGGCAACAGAATGAGATCCTGACTCCAAAAAAAGAAAAGAAAAGAATAGAAAAAATTAAAGGTATGTGTTTATACGCTTGCCTTCCTGGTAGACCACAAGCACCTGAAAAGCCAGGGTTCGGCAGCATGCTTCTCAAAAACTCTACTGCTAACATAATATCTAGAATATAGCAAACACCCAATAAATGAAATAAAATTGAAGTGTCTAATGCACAGGACAAAAAAAATTCCTGCACCACTCTCTGGAGGTAGGTGGGCTGCTGTGGTGTAAGGTGAAACAGAAAGAGGCTGAGAAAAGTTTGAAAATGCCTGTCTTATACAAGAGGGACCCCAAAAAACACAATTATTTTTTGGAGGACAGGCCCCTTGTAGTACAGGCTTCCTTTGCTAGATAAGTGTTCTAGGAATTCATCAGCATCAGTGTACAAGCTACTGTTATTGTGAGAGGATACCTTCGACTTCAGTAAAAATTTTTTTAGAGATTCTTTCAACACCTTTGCCCGTTTCATGATGGGTGATTTGCGAGTATACTTGCCCACACTGCATTGAGTGTTCAGCAGTTTTTGACTAACAGTGGCATGATCCCCGTGCTCTACCCTCCCTATTCACTCAACATTGCCCTGTGTGACTTTTTTTATTTTGTTTCCCTGGGAAAAAAAAGTCCTCAAAGGGAAACATTTTGTCCAGGTGGAAGAGGTGAAACAAAATATGGCACAAGTACTAAAAGCTGTCAAAATTGATGAGTTCAGCCAGGCTCGGTGGCTCAGCCTGTAATCCCGCACCTTGGGAGGCTGAGGTGAGTGGATTGCCTGAGCTCGCAGGTTCAAGACCCACCTGGGCAACTTGGTGAGACCTCATCTCTACAATAAATCAAAAAATTAGCTGGGCGTGGCAGTGCGTGCCTGTAGTTCCAGCTACTCAGAAGGCTGAGGCAGAATGATCGCCGGAGCCCAGCAGGTCGAGGCTGCGGTGGCCGGGAGCGGCCACTGCACTCCAGTCTGGGCGACAGAGTGAGGTTCCAACTCAAAAAAAAAAAAAAAAATGATGAGTTCAATAAATTTTCTGAGCAGTGGAAAAAGCATCTTGATAGATGCATTGCATCAAGTATAGAATACTTGGAAGATGACTGAAGTTTAAAAATGTAAGAATAAGTACACAGTTTTTTACAAATAAATTCTGTTTGGGGGGGTCTCCCCTTACATGCTACCTAGTTCTCCCAATAACTCTATGAGGTAGATGTGTAGATGTTTTCTAGGTGAGGCAACAGAGGTTCAGAAAGGTTCATTAACTTGCCTAAGCTTAAACAGCTAGTGAGTGTGGGCTAGGACCCATGTTCCTTACTGCCCTGCTATACTTCCTATTCACCTGCTGAAATTCTTGCCACCACTAAGCCTATATTCCCAAGTTCTGAGACAGCTCCCAGATGACACCTGAAAGATTTGGGGGTTACATCTGCCAACAACTTCCTTCTCATCAGTCTCAGTCTTCTCGATGCATCCAGAGAAGAAAGATCTTGGTGAGAGGGAATTCAGCAGAGCCGACCTATCCCTGGAGGTCTACCATCCTGCCAAGGCCTTCAGATGGACTTGAAGGTCTTCTCTACCTTTTATGTCTCCCCTAAGATTTCTCCAGTTTTCCAGCTTCTCTTCATTCTGACTTGCAATTCTTAAGGGACTTAGGAAGACTATATTCAAAGAGAGAGATTTTTTTTTTTTAAAAAGCAATAATAAAGTAAACCAATAAAAAATCATGTGTTAATTGTGATGTTTCTGCTGTTGGTAGCTTATGCCCACGTGGAAATTGGGGTATTTTTCATGGACTTAAAGTAATTTAAGTATGGACACCGCAGGCGATACATTTCACAAAAAAAAAGCCTGTCTATAATTCTGAGTTAATAACAATGGTCAGGCTTTGATGCCGATACAAATGAGGCTGAATGAAGAGAAAGCTACATTCATGAGCTGTTTGGGTGTCGGGCCCCTGAAGTATCATCTTAAGGAACATAACACATTAGTGCTGGTGGGATAAGCAGGGTTCTGTCTGCTGAGAACAAAATAATTCTGAGTCATTTGAAAGAATATATTTGCCACACATATGCATTTGTATATGTAATCTAATTATTTGTTTCACATCTAATTAAAGAGTAAATATGGACTCCCAGTTAGGGCTACGAACACCATGAATTTTCTGCTCTTTGGAAAAACAGAGGTAACTCCAAGGCAACTCAAACTTTAAGCACTGTACGCTTCATTAAGATTTCATGGAAGCCAAATTCCTCTCTAGCCCATTTCCTTTTTCATGAAATGAGGAAATTGGATAATACAATATCTCCATCTCCTTTTAGCTTCTGAAGGTTACGTTTTCTCTTCCTAGCACTTGGATTCAGAACAGTCCTGGATTCAAATCTCAACATGGCAAGTTACTTTAACTTTCTGAGCATCAGATTTTTTTTTCTTTGAGAAAATGACAGGATAATTTTAAAACATACATCTTAAAAAATTATCGCAAAAATGTTCAAACATACAGAAAAAGGATAAATGTATTTTGGGTATCCATAACGTAGATGCAACAATTATTTTACTGTGCTATATTTGTTTTATTTTATTTACTGAAACATTTCAAAGTACCGCAGGTCCTCAAATAAAGACTTTGTGTTAAACTTCATTTTGTTATAACATTGATGAGAAAAAAATTCCTTCCCAATGGGGCCACTGCCTACACAAGGGTTTTCTCCAAACACTCTGGTTTCCTCCCACATCCAAAAGATGCACACATTAGGCTCACTGGTGTGTCTTTCCAGCGTGAGTGAGTGTGGGTGTGTGAGAGTCACCCTGCAATGGGGTGGTGTCCTGGCCTGAGTAGGTTCCTGCCTCTTGCCCTGAGTTGCCAGAAAAGACCCTGGACACTTGTGACCCTGAACTGGAATAAGTGGGTAAATAATTATTACACTTGTTTTACTTTGCTGTTTGTTTTGAGTTGAGGTCTCACTTTGTCATGCAGGTTGGAGTACAGTGGCATTATTATGGCCTGGGGTCAGGCAATCCTTCTGCCTCAGCCTCCCGAGTTGCTGGGACTACAGACGCATGCCACCATACACAGCTAATTTTTTTTTTTTTTTTTTTTTTGGTAGAGATGAGGTCTTGCTATGTTGACCAGGCTGGTCTCAAACTCCTGGGCTCAAGCAATCCTCTCGCCTCAGCCTCCCAAAGTGCTAGGATTACAAATGTGAGCCACCAAATCTGCTCTATTTTACTTGTTTTTATTACTCTCTCTACTGTATGTATAGCTCACATTTATTTCAATTAGAAATGTTTCAGTATTTTTGTAGAAGGTTGGTGACTTTTTTTTTTTTTTTGAGTTGGAGTCTTACTCAGTCGCCCAGACTGGAGTGCAGTGGTTGCTCCCGGCCACCGCAGCCTCGACCTGCTGGGCTCCGGCGATCCTTCCGCCTCAGGCTTCCAGTAGCTGGAACTACAGGTGTGCGCTACCACGCCCGGCTAATTTTTTTGATTTATTGTAGAGATGAGGTCTCGCCTGCCCAGGCGGATCTCGAACCCGTGGGCTCAGGCAATCCACTCACCTCAGCCTCCCAAAGCGCTGGGATTACAGGCTGAGCCACCGAGCCCAGCTTGTTGGTGACATTTTTGTGACCAGAAATATAGTGTAGGAACTTTTTTTTTTTTTTTGAGTTGGAGTCTCACTTTGTCACCCAGACTGGAGTGCAGTGGCCACTCCCGGCCACCACAGCCTTGACCTGCTGGGCTCCGGTGATCCTTCTGCCTCAGCCTTCCAAGTAGCCGGAATTACAGGCATGCGCTACCACGCCCGGTTGATTTTTTTGATTTATTGTAGAGATGAGGTCTCGCTGCCCAGGCGGGTCTCGAACCCGCGGGCTCAGGCAATCCACTCACCTCAGCCTCCCAAAGGCGCGGGATTACAGGCTGAGCCACCAAGCCTGGCTCTGTAGAAACTTTTAACTCTTGTTTATATCAATTAGCCCATGGTCAGATTGGTTTTGTTATACCACGTTTTGCTTACAGTCATAGTTTCCAAGAACCTATCAACAACATTAAGTGAGGACTTACTGAAATTAAAGACATCAAGACACTTGGCCCCTAAATACTGCAGCATGTATCTCAAAAAATTCAGAAGGCTCTCCTACATAACTGGAGTACCATTGTCACACTTAAAATTAATCACAATTCCCAAACATCATCTGATACCTACTTCACGTTTGGATTTCTCCATTTGCCCGCAATGTCATATACATTATCTTCCTCAAGTCAGTTGTCAATTAAGAGTCATACATTGAATTTGGTTGTTATATATGTCTCTCAAGTCTCTTTTTAAAATAAGTTACTTTTTGAAGCATAACACATATACATAAAAATGAACAAATAAAAAATAGTATGGCTTGAAGCATTTGAACAGTGAACAGATTCATAAAATCTCTGCCCATATCAAGACAGAGATGACGACACACCCCAGCAATCCCTAATGCCACTTTCCAATGCTAAATACCACCTTGACTTTCAACACAGATTAGTTTTGCCTGTCTTTGAAGTTTTATAAATGAAATCAGATAACAGATGTCCTTTTATGTATGGCTTTTGTCACTCATTATGTTTCAGATATTTATCATCTGGTTATTTGTAGCAGTAACCTTTTGTGTTACAATGTTTTCATTTTCCATTAGTCAATTCCATTAAATTAATCTATTTACTTATTCTAATGTTGATAAGCATTTCGCTGTGTTTTCCGTTTGGGGCTATTACAAATAGTGCTGATATGAACATTCTTATGTACATCTTTCTGTGGGATGTATCCCCAGAAGTGTAATTGTTGGGTCTTGAGGTCCATGCATGTTCAACTCTAGTTGATACTGCTAATATCCAGAGTAAATGTATCAGTTCCTCCCACAGCAGCATGATAAATTTAGTTGTTTTACATCCTCATAGACACTTGATATTGTAAGTTTTAGCCATTCTGATGGTGAGTGGTGTACGTCACTTTGGTTTTTGTTTTGTCTTCATTTCCCTAAAGACTAATGACACACTAAACCACTTTTCATATGACCACTGGTCATTTAGATATCTTCTTATGTGAAGTATCTAAAACCCTTACCCATTTTTCTACTGGGTCATTTGTCTTTTTCCTATGGATTTGTAAGAGTTCTTATAAATTCTCAAATAAGTTTTTGTAATAGGCACTGCCAATATCTTCATCCACTCAGTGACTTTTTTTTCATTCAATAATGTATTTTGATGAACAAAAGGTATTTATGTTAATGTAGTCTGAGATAATTTTCCCTTAAAACTTAATGCTTTCTGTGCCCTGCTTATAAAATATCAAGTATCCCAAGGCTATGAAGATAGTTTATGCTATTTTCTAGAGGCATTATTGTTTCACCTTTCACATTTAACTCTACAATCCACTTGCAACTGATTTTTTGAATTAGGAATGAGGTAGGGGTCAAGACAATAAGTTATCCATGTGAATATCCAATTACTCTAGCACAGTTTATTAGACAGACCATCCATTCTAAGCTGCCTCACAGAGCCACCTTTGTTACAAATCAAGTATCCTTATATATCTGAGTCTTCAAGACTATCTTTGCTCTTTTTGGTCATGTGCCTTTCCATATAAATTTCAGAATCATCTCGACAAGCTCCACAACAACCTACTGACATTTTGATTAGGACTGCACTGAATCTATCAATTTGAAAAAAATTGCCATCTTTGCAATATTGAGTTTCCCAAACCATGAGCACAACATAGCACTCTATATATTTGAGTCATCTTTAATCTTCCAGTAATATTTGTCATGTCCTGTGTTAAGGTCTGCACATCTTTTATTAGACTTATTTCTAGGCATTGGTATCATTTGATGCTGTAGTAAACATTTTTTTTAAATGTCCTAATTTCTTGTTGCTGGTATATAAAAATTGTATTGATTTATGGTATATTGACCTTGTGTCCAGTGATCTTAGAAATTCACTTAAGGCAACTCCCTTGGGTCCCCTCCCACTTTGGGAGCTTTTCTGCCCTCTCAATAAATCCTGCTTTCTCATTTAAAAAAAAGAAAAGAAATTCACTTAAGAATTAGGATAGTTTATTTGTAGATTATTTTGTATTTTTCATGTACTCAGTATGTTGTCTGCAAATAGTGACATTTATATTCATTCTATTCCTATCTTTATTATTTTTCCTTGGTTCTGTGGTTCCTTGGTTCCTCCTTCCTTTCCTTCTTTCTTCTTTTTAAAAAAATAATTGTCAGGACCAGAGTTCCCAGTGTTGAGTAGAAGTCATGATGGCAGGTGTCTAGCTCTCTTAGGAGGAAAGTTTTCAACATTTCACCATCAATTATGATGTTTATTGTAGGTTTTTTAATAAAGAAGTTCCATTTTATTCTTAATATATCAAATGCTTTTAAATCACGAATTAGTGTTGAATTTTAATAAATACTTTTTTGGCATCTATGAAGATGAAATGACTTTTCTCATTTACTCTGTTAATGTGATGATGAATTACGTTGTTATTTTTGAAACAATAAAAGTATATTTCTTATTCATGTAACAGCCAAATGCATGTCAGCAGGGACTCAGAATCCCTCCATTTTGTGCTACCACATTGTTAGGTTCTTAGAGTGCTGTCAATTTACCAGCCCAGGGAAAGAGTGAGTATGGGGGACCACAGAATTCCATGGAATTCTAAAATCCAGTCTCATGTCTCTGCCTATCTTCCAGGGAGTTTTGGAAGTGTAGACTATATCTGTCCTCATGCCAATGTCTTTCTAGTCTCTTGGTTGTACGAAACTTGTTCTCTGGCAGACTCCTTAGGAAGGGCTCCCTGGGAGCCATGATACCTGAGTTCCAGAATGTTCATCATTGTTAGTCTGCAGTTATCACACTTGAAAGTCTTCTTCCTCAGAAATTCCTATTATAAGTTTGAACTTCTTTGCCCAACTATCACTTTCACTTAAATCCTTTCATACCCCTATATTGATTTCTTATTAAAAAAAAATACTCCTTTCCATCTTCCATCTCTCTTAAAGTATTATTTACTATATTTATTTGCTTTTGAAGTCTATTTGGGTTGAAATGTATACATGTTGGTGTAGAACACAGCAATATTTATATTGCTCATAAATAAAGCAGGGTTTTGCAAGATTGACTTAAAAACCTCTTTATTTTATTTTTCCATTTTTGGAAAAATATTTTTTAATATTAGAATAAGATTTAGATTTACTTATAAGTTGGGAAGATAATACAGAAAGTTCTCATAATATCCCACACCCAATTTGTTACAATTAATGAAATAATGCTGTTACATTATTATTCACTAAAATCAGTATATTTTTCAGATTTTCTTATGTTTACTACTGTCCTTTTTCTGTTTCAGGATGCCACATTACACTTAGTCGCCACGTTCCCTTAGGCTCCTTTTAACTGTGACAGTTTCACTGACTGCCCATGTTTTTGATAGCCTTGATAGTTTTGAAGTGTTGACTGTCTGGTGTTTTTCTCATAATTATACTAGTATTATGGTTTCAGGGGAGAAAGATCAGAAGTACTGTTTTCCTTATATCATATCAAAGGTACATATTATCAAAATGACTTATCACTTTTTTTTTTATGAATTGGGGCCTCAGGTGTCACTCTGTCACCCAGGCTGGAGTGCAGTGGCACAATCACAGCTCACCGCAGACTATACCTCCTGGGTTCAGGCAATCCTTCCACCTTGGCCTCCCAAGTAGCTGGATCTACAAACATACACGACCATGTTTGGTTGACTTTTTGTTTGTTTGCTTGTAGAAATTAGGTCTTCTATGTTGTCCGGGTTGTTTTGAACACCTGGACTCAAGGAAGCCTCCCGCATCAATGCTCCCAAAGTGCTAAAATTATAGGCATGAGCCACTGCACCCATCCAATGATTTACAACTTTTGATACTGACCTCGATCACCTGGCTGAGGTAGTAAGAGTCAGATTTCTGCACTGTCAAGTTACCGTGTCCTTCTCTTTTACATATAGCACTCTTGAGGGGAGTCACTATGTGAAGCTCACATGTAAGGAATGGAGAGTTATGCTCAACCCCCTAGAGGGCAGAGAATCTACAACAAATTATTTAGAATTATTTTGCACAGAGTATTTCTCTTCACTCCACTTATTTATTCAATCATTGATTTATATCAGTACGGACTCAAGGATATTTATTTTATACCTTGGTTATAATTCAATACTAATTTACTTATTTTGTTGCTCAAATTGTTCTGGCTTTGGCCATTAGTGGCTCTTTCAGTTTGCTCCTGTGTCCCTTTGACGTATGCCCCTACTTGAGGAGTTTCATGATTTGTTTTGTTTTAAGCACTGCCTTTATGGCACAGAGTATTTCATGCCCTCGTTCTAGAATCAACTATTTCTCCAAGCTGCTTTTAACTCCTTTTCATTGAGGAATGATATTCGAAACCAAGATCGCAGCACTAGGCATGCTAGTTGCTACCACAGTGTTGTTGCTTCTAGGCCCTCTTGCTGATAGAGCAAGGAAATATCTGTTTGAATACTAACCCATATATATAGACATATAACAAAATATGTCTATGTATATATCCATTTATTAAATAAAATATCTATATGATAGTAAACATGAGTTCATACCAATGTCTCCAACTCTAATCCATTACTTCACAGGTCATTCTGGCCTTCTCCATTGTTTGCTCTAACCACCCATTTCAACAGTGAGAAACTCATTGTCACCATCCATGCTCACTTTCAGTATACGTGTACAGCGGCTTCTGAGTGATTAACCCACATGCCTATAGAAGACAAAGGTATCTTCGGGGCAGATCCTTTTGTCCTTAGTCTTACAGATTCCATTCATTTTCACAGCTACTTAGGTCTGAACCTTTTCCCCCATCACCTTCAAGGTGGTTGATACATGTCATCAACACTGTCTGCATTCCATTCTGGGATGCCCCAATTTCCTAAATGATTCTTTTAAAAATATGTACATGTTCAGGTTCACTCCATGCTGTAAAATTCTATAGGCTTTTATAAGTACATAGTGTCACGTGTCCATCATTTCAGTATCGTACAGTATAGTTTTGCCACCTGAACCTCCACCACCCACTGCACTTTATTTATTCAATTTTCTACTCCTTCTTCCCTGAACTGCTAGCAACCGCTGATATGGGTTGTATGATAAGACTGTGTTTAGCTTTGTAAGAAACTGCTAAGTGTGTTCTAGCGTGGCTGTACCATTTTGTATGACCACCAGGAATGAAAGAGATTTCCTGTTAATCTACCTCACCATTAATTAGCATGGTCAGTTTTTTGTGTTTTAGCCATTGTAGTAGATGTGTAGTAGTATTTCATTGCTTAATTTGCATTTCCCTAAGGAAAACTGATGTTGAGTATGTTTCCATACCTTTAGTTGTGATCTGTATATATTCTTTGGTGAAATGCCTGTTAGAATGTTTTGCCATTTCTTTCTTTTATTGGGAGATGAGGATGTCCACCCTCTTGAGTTTTTAAAGTTCTTTATATGTGTTGTAAACAAGTCCTCTACCAGATAAGTGTTTTGCAAATATTTTCTCCCAGTCTATGGCTTATCTTTTCATTCTCTTAACAGTGCCTTTTGCAAAGCAGAAATGTTTAATTTTAATAAAGTCTAATTCATCAGTTTTTTCTTTCATGGATCATGCTTTTCGTTATATATACATATAACCAAATACAAATATATGTATACATATATACTCATCCCCAAACCCAAGCTCATGTGGATTTTCCCCCATGTTTTCTTCTGGAAGTTTTATAACTTTACATTTAGGTCTATGATCCATTTTGATGTAAATTCTATGTAAGATGTAAAGTTTGTGTCCAGGTTCATTTTTGTGCATATGGACATCCAAATATATCAGCAGTATTTGTTAAAAAGACTATCCTTGCTCCACTGAATTATCTTTGCACCTTGTCAAAAATCAGTTAACTATGTTTGCATGGGTCTATTTTTTAGGCCTTTATTCTGTCCCATTGAGTTATATGTCTATAATTTCACCATTACCATGTTGCCTTGATTACTATGGCTTTATAGTAAGCCTTGAAACTGAATAGTGTAATTCTTACAAGTTGGTTTTTCTTCTTCAGTATTGTATTGGCAGTATTTATTTTGAATGACTTTTTTTTATTTTGAGACTCTTCATCCCTCCTTGCAAATCCTACTTTTCTCTAATCATTTTAATTCTGAGTTTTTAAAATTCAGTTTTATATTTTTCTATGATAATTTATAAGATCTTAAATTCTTATAGCTAGTTTTGAACCACTCTATCACAGCTTTCTTCTATTTTGTGGGAGTCCCGTTTTGCATGTTTTCATTGTGTCTAGGGAGGCTATTATGCTTCTTATGCTTTTTTATTTTTCTTATTAAAAAACTTTGCATGAACTTCAATCAGAATCCTTTTGATTGCTTATTTTTTAAGTAAAATAAATTTCCCTGTAGTTTTAGAAGAGAGAGGTGGGAAATGATGGTTTCTTTTGGTTTTAATACTCTAGACCTCACTCTTGTTGGTTTTTGTAAAATAATGAAGGATGTGGCTTGTATTTTCTAAGATCAGTCTCTTGAACACATCAAGAAGTTCTCTTTTCATTTCCATTATTATTCCTGTTCTGATCAACTACTCCCAGAAGTTTCTTATCACTGCTAGACCTTTCTTGAGAAAAAAGCCTTGTTTTTGTTTGCTTGAAGAGTTTACAAGTATTGTCAAGTATTGTCACTCATTACTACACCACAGTTCCTTTATATTTACCGTGAATTGGATCTAACAGAACTCCCGTATATTTCTGGTAGCAGCTTTTCTCAGGTTGACCACTTACTTTCCAATGCGTACAGACTAATTTAAAGGATTTTCTCTTCTCAGGATCATAAGAAATTCAGTGGCCCTCCCTCTACTTTCTCCCACACAAATGAGACACCACAACTGTCTTGTAGCCATCCATTGGGGAGTTACTGAGATACTCTGCCAACTAGTTTTATTATAGATGTTGTCTACTTGTCTTTGATTTAGCTATCCTAGCTGTTAAGCATGTTTTTATTTGGAAATAGAGATTTCTATATTAAAGCAACTTTGTCTTTTTTGAATAAGCCAAATTTTGTTGGATTATATTTCCATTTCATGTATCGCTGAATTCATTTTTCTAGTATCTTGTTAGGAAATTTGTATAAATATTCATAAAACACGTTGATTTATATTTTTTTTTGAAATGTCTTCTTTTGGTTTTGCTATTGAGGCTATGCTAGCAAAGTGTCAAATATTCATTTTTCTTAACAGAATAAGTTTATGTTAAGTTGATATTATTTATTCCTTAAAACTTTGTTAGACTGCACTAAACATAGATTTTTCTTGATGGGATATTACATTTAAAGGATTTAAATATAAGGACAGATCTATCCTTTTTTGTTTCTATTTTCAATTTCATTTATCTCTAAAATCATTGGGATAAAGTTGTTTAAAATCTGCTCTTATTATTTTAATGTTTGTAATATCCATAGTTATTCCCCTTTTTAGCCTTCATCTTAGTAATTTTGTCTTCTTTTTTTTGTTTCTTTGCTGATCTGTCTTGCCAGTGCTTATAATTATTTTAATTGTTTCAAGAATGAAAATTTGGCTTTTTAGGATATATATATAAACATATATATATATATTTCTATTTCATATACTTCTGCTCTTAATGATTTTCTTTCTTGTATTTTGTTGTTCTTGTTCTAACTTCTTAAGGTGGACACTTTAATCAAGATGTTTACTCCTTTTAAAATATATACATTATATTATATACATAATATATACCATAAATTGAATATATACATTATATTATATACATAATATATACCATAAATTGAATAATATAGCTTTAAGGCTATACATTATCCTCTGAGCATGACTTTGCAATCCACATAATGTGATAGATTGGATATTTATTAACATTCAGAAAAATATATATTCCAATTTTCACTGGGAAACATTCTTTGACTTGGAGGTTATTTAAAAGCATATTACTCAATTTCCAAATATTTTGGATTTTTCTATTTTCTTTTATTGACTTCTTTACCATTTCTTCTGTCAGAGAACATGTTTATATGATTTTAATCCTTTGATATTTGTTGAGACTTGTTTTTTAGACCAGTATGTGATAAAACTTTCATATGCACTCGAAAAGAATGTGTATTCTATGGCTGTTGTTTGTAGTGCTTGCTAGATATCAATTAGGTAAGGTTTGCAAATTTGTTATTTAACATTCTATGCTGTTGTTAATAATTGTATCTCCTTTACCCACCAATTACCAAGAAATGGCTCTTAAATATGATTATCAATTTGTCTATCCATCCTTTCAATTTTGTCAATACTTGCTTTCCATATTTTGAGGCTATGTTTTTAGATATACAAACATGAATTTTGGTATATCTTCCTGGTCCATTTACTATTTTACCATTATGAAATTTCCTGCTTTATATTTAAGAATATTTTTTATTCACTTATGTCTGTATCATCTAGTATTAAAAGAGTTATACCAACCTTCTTTTGGTTAATGTTTTCATGGTATCATTTTTCTATCTTTTTACTTTCAATTTTTCTCTATCTTATGTTCATGTTCATTTTTTATAAGAAGCATATAACTGTCGTTTTTAAAATCTACTCCAACATTCTGTCTTTTACTGAAGGATTAGTGCATTTAAATATAAAATAACCTCATCTCTACAATAAATCAAAAACTAGCCGGCGTAGTAGCATGTGCCTGTAGTTCCAGCTACTCGGAAGGCTGAGGTGGAAGGATTACCGGAGCCCAGCAGGTCGAGGCTGTGGTGGCCGGGAGCGGCCACTGCACTCCAGTCTGGGCGACAGAGTGAGACTCCAACTCAAGAAAATAAATAAATAAATAAATAAATATAAAATAATTATGATATAATTGTATTTAAATGTATTACCTTCCTATTTGCTTCCTACTTGTTCTGTGTTCCTTTTTCTTCCTTTTTTTCCTTCATTTGAATTAGCCACATATTTTGTATATAATGTATTCCTTTTCTATTATTATAAATTTGTTATTCTTTTTAGAGGTTAAATTATAGATTACAATACACATTCTTTTTTTTTAGATTGAAAAATATAGTTTATTTAAGAGGTAAATTAGAGAGAGAGAGAGAAGATTCACTTCCCCAAGGTAGGGGAGGGGGCCAAACCTTAGGAAACATGGTGGCGGCCATAGCTCAAAGAGCACATGGCCACACCAGAGTTTAGTAAAGCAATGGTCACAATATGCATTCTCAATTTAATGAGGCATTAAACATTAGCATTATTATCACTTCCTGGATAATTCTAGGACTTTAGTATTTTAACTCCATTGATTCTCCCAATTTTTGGGCTATTGTTTCTATCTTAAGCTTTTTTGAATCCAGAACAGTCAACTCCCACCTTTTTCTTGACGTTGACTTTTTGACAGGTCCTAGGCAGTTATAGACTATACCACCTACAGAATTTCCTTGCTTCCTTTTGGTTTGATTTAGTCTTTTCCTCTATCCCATCCACTTTCTGGAAACCAGAAGTGAGATGTAGCTAAATTAGATTTAGAGTCAACATATTTAGCATTTCACAGGCAATGGTTTGAATTTTATACTTTATCACATTAGGGCCATAATAATTCTAACCTCATAATATTCTTGTGTAGATTAAATGATATGGCATGTGTAAAGTATCTAAGATACTATCTGACACATAATAGATTAAGAATCAAACTTCTCAATTTTGGCACTAGTAACATTTTGGGCCAAATAATTCTTTGTTGTAGAGTTGGCCTGTGCATTTCAGGATGTTTTGAGACATTTCTGGTTTCAATCTGCTAAGTAGCACCCCCAGTTGTGACAATCAAAACTCTATCTAGACATTACCAAGTGTCTTCTTGGAAGGGTGGGGGAATTAGACCCAGCTTAGAACCACTGGTATAGAACAAAACTCCAAATATTCAGCATATACTATCATGCTTTGTTCAAGGCTATGAGATTAAGAGCTAAATGGAACATAAATCCTGACCTCAATATATTCATAGTTTTGGGAAAAATCAAACTGGCAAACAGGGAGTTAAAATATGGTGTCATAGTACTGTGACAGGTATAATCCTGTGTTATGAGAAGTAGAACACAGGAAGTCAGTAGAAGAGTCTTTTCATGGAGGGATAAAGAATTGCTGAGTAGAAGAATGCTACTCAGTAGAAGAACCCAGTAGAAGAGTCCTTTCATGGAGGAATAAAGAATTCTGAGTTGAGATCTGGAGAGAACAAACCAGTAACAACCATTTGGAATGGAAATAAACCCTCCTGAAATGAAGTATCAAAACTTGTATTGTACAACAAGGTTCTACTTTAGAATACGATTGATAAACATAAATCTATTACCAAATATGGAAACACAGGTAGAATGGGCCAGGAGTGAGAGCTAGAGATGGTACAACTCACTATTTTCTTCGGTTGTTAACACAAATATGTTGTATTTTCCCATCCGACAAGGGAGCACCAAAAAAATTGAAATTATTTTTTGGAGGGTGGGCCCCTTACAGTACCGGCTTCCCTTACTAGATAAGTGTTCTAGGGACCCATCAACATCAGTGTACATGCTAGCATTGTTGGGAGAGGCTGAGTTAGGCTTCAGTTAATTTTTTTTGGAGATTCTTTCAACACGTTTGCCCATTTCATGATGGGTGATTTCTGAGTGCACTTGCCTACACAGTGCTGAGTGTTCAGCGTTTTTAGTGCAAAACAGTATGACCCCCATACCCTACCCTCCTTGTTTACCCAATCTTGACCAGATGAAAAAGTACTGAAAGGGAAACATTTTGCCAGTATGGAAGAGATGAAACAAAAAAACCAGCAGAAGCATTAAAAAGCATCAAAACTGACAAATTCAAAAACTGTTTTGAGCAGTGGAAAGTACTCTCTTGATAGGAGAGTACTTTGCAGGTGACTGAAATTTAAACATGTAAGAATAAATACACAATTTTTAGCAAATAATTTCTAGGCCATTTCTGGGGGGCTCCCACTCCTATATCCCTTAGTCTGTTTGGGGACAGACTGCATAACCAACCCCAGATTAGCACTAGTTAGGATTAATGTCACACACACACCCCTCTTTGCTGACACTTGGCAGTCTTATGGGAATGCCTATTCAGCAGTACATGCTACTCTGGCTGTCTATACTCCCAACCTTCTTCCTGGCCAGGTAACTCTTCAGCTCACTTGTAGTAGAAGTCAGAGACTGGCTAGTCACTCACTAAGCCTGTTTCCTCTACTTTCTGGGCACAGGGTTCAACTACCTTCTCTCCCCTCTCCTGCAATTTCCTGTGGTCATGTGACCGAGTTCTAGGCCAACCTACGTAAGAGTAGAAGTGATATGCACGTCTTCCAGGTCTCACCCATGAAAACCTCCTATGTGCAGTCCTTCATGCTGTGTTCCCTTCTACCAGCTTGATGCAGACCAATATTGACATCTTGGTAGCCAAGATTTTAAGATGGTGAAGTCAAGGAGTGGAAGGAGCCTGTGTCCCCGCATCTCCACTTGGAGGAGAGAGGCCCTAGAGGGAACGCTCATATTGGGTTTTACATAAATAAGAAGTGAACTTCCGCTGTGTTAAGTCATTGAGATTTGAAAGCTTATCAAGTACAAGAGCTAGCATTAGTCACCTAAGAAACCAAAGTGGAGAAAGAGCCAGGTTTCCTCTGCAATTGTAAACCCTTCAGTTCCCCAGACATGCATGGGTATTTAGCACTGCTCGCCAAGCCAAAGTAAAGAGTCTTTTGCCAGAATATTTCACTGATATTCCCTGGAGTTAAATGGGTATGTGAGAGGCTATTTGCAGGGCCATTGCTAAAGATCACACTTCATCTAATGTCTGCAGCATAGGAATATCAAAGAACGTGGTCTTTGATGTCAGACAGATGTGGCTTTGAATGTTGGTTCCCCCCTTGACAATTCTTCGGCTCAGTCACCCTGGGCCTCTGTTTCTTCATCTGCAAAATGAGGGTAATGACACTTCACAGGAATTTTGTGGCAATAAAAGAACAGATAGCATGTAAAACATTGCCATGGTTCCTGGCATGTTCAAGGTACTCAATTAGTTCTTTCCCAACAACCAAAAAATTAACGAATTGGGAATGTTTTTACCCTTGTAATCAGAAGACTAGGTCTTTTCACAAAGCACCTTGCATTTATCTTTCTGTTATAAATACTGAGTATTTCATACAAAGGAACCAGGCTCAACAAATACTTTTATGTTTGCTTTGGTCTAAACAAGGAGAAGTTTTAAGAAACTTAAAAATAAACGTGTAAACAGAGGCCACAGTCATTATTTTTTATAACTATTTTCCCTTGCAAGAAATAAATGTCATATTTTCAAACCAACACCAGCAGAACATATGCTGGGATTTGACCCAGAAGGAGAACAATAAATGAGACAGTTCACACAACAGAGAGGGAGGAAGGCATTTTTCTGGTAATACTGATCGACATGTGTTGAAGACCTTCCCAGTTCCCACATAGCCCCAGATAAAATGACTCCACAGGAAAAGAGAGCAAATTACAAAGCCTACAACTCAGCGGCAGGCACACCGCCTTACCCAAGTCCACCTCTGCAAACAAGATTTGGCAAGAGGATGGGTAAACAGAGCACAATTCTAGGTGAGCTGGCAGAGGGGTGAGTTGTTGCAGCCCTGTTCCTCAACTGCAGGAGAAGGAGGCTGACATGTCCGGGTAACCAGGATTCCAGGGGGAATCTTGAAGAGAGCCGCCCACCAGCATGACTAAGTGCTCTTGGGGACAATTCCCGCTCAGAGGGCAGAAAGCAAATATCCAGATGTTATGAGCTGCCAGATGTGATTAACTGAGGAAAGGTGAAGTCGCCCACTTAACCATCTGAGAAGCTTCCCTCATCCAAGTGACCCAAGAGTTTTCTGCAAAAGCATTCATCAACAAAACAAATGGAGGCGCCATCTGCCTCCCATCCTCACCCCTTCTCCTCTCTCTCTCTCTCTCTCTTTCTCTCTCTCTCTCTCATCAAGTCAGAACAGTGGCCTTTTTTTAAACCACTGGTGATGTGCTCTCTCATGGAAACGTGGGGGCTTCCTGACACAGGCTGATGCTCACTCAGCAGAGGTCTGAGCATGCCAAGGGCTGTACCCGCTTGCCAGGTCTTACTCGCCCACAAGAGTGGGGCAGAGGAGTCTTGAGGAGGAGAGGGGCTGAGGAGGGAGCCTGTTACCCAGGCAGAGGAGTAGGGAGTATCCGACACTGGATCCCATGACAGGGATAACTACAGGCTTCCTTCCTCCTCCACATAAGGGAAAGATGAGGCTTGGATGAAAAATAGCCCCATGTGCAGATATGGAGAGAGAGCTCAAGCCTGGGAAGAAGAGAAACAAACCTCAGATGCCAATTTTAGCATCTTTTTTTTTTTTGACCCAGGGTTTCACTCTGTTGCCCAGGTTGATGTGCAGTGGTGCCTCTGTTCACGGCTTACTGCAGCCTCCAACTCCTGGGCTCGAGAGGTCCTCCCAAGTCAGCCTCCAGAATAGCTGGGGCCATAGGCACATATCACCATGTCTGGCTAAATTTTTTATTTTTATTTTTTGTAGAGACAAGGTCTCACAGTGGTACCCAGGCTGGTCTTGGACTCACGGGCTCAAGCAATCCTCTCGCCTCCACCTCCCAAAGTGCTGGGATTATAGGCGTGAGCCACCATGCTTGGCCCAATTCCAGCAACTTTAAGGGAAAAAAAAAGATTTTAAGCAGATCTCAGTGTTTCTTTAGCATGCATTTCATGTGCCTTAAGTATAATAGCAAACATTTTATTAAACATTAGAGACTTTTTTAAAAAAACAAGGTCACAAGGTCAATTTACAAAATAGCTCTTTCCAAGAAAGGAGATTGTGCTGTACTTACAGTCGCTCCAGCTGCTTCAGGTCCTGGAAGGCGCCTCTCTCGATGACGCTGACCTGGTTGTCTTCCAGATGCCTAGAATCACAGAGGCAGTAACAGTCAAGGGCAAAGCTGGGTTCAGCGACCCTCATGCCAGGCCTCAGGGTTACTCAGCCCCTCCCATGACCCCCTGGGCTCCTCCAACTAGGATCAGTCTGGCGGGACAAGATAACTCACATCCCAGCTTGGTGTCACGGTAACCAGGGTTTCACCGCCTGCACACTTCTACCTGACAGATTGGTTTCCATGCCTCTATTTTAAGAATGTTCTCAGCAAATGTCCCCCCAAGCACTGCAGGATTTTGCACAGAAAAGGAAGAGGTAAAAGCTGCTCCTTATAAAAACCACACATATATTCAGCATCTCTTCCCTTGGAGCTCCCTCCTCCAAGAATTCAAAAATATTTCATTGAAAAGGGCCTTCCCTGCTCACCCTAGTAGAAAGGGTGAAGCTATCGCGAGGCAACTGGCGGTTGCTTGGAAAACCAGCCTGGTCCCAGGAACTCCTCTCACCCAGGGCCCAGCTAATCCCAGCCTCATGATGATGGTCACTAAAGCTTGGACTCCTGAACCCCAGGCACCCACCCTAAGTCCTCCAAGCAGGTGATTACAAATCCTAAATCCTCTTCCTAAGAGAGTTTGATTCATGCATGTGGTATAGCCTAAGAATTGAGCATACAATGAGCCATTTGTTTTCCTAATTTAGCTGAGCAGTAGGGAGGAAAGCAGTGAGGCTTAGAGCTTCCATTTGGGACTGACACTGAGCTGGGAAATGACATAGATGGTACTTGGTGGCAGACAGGACTTAGGGGGAATGTGGTTGGGACTGGAAACTGTTTGTTTGGAAGGTGGAGTTGAGGAAAGGCCGTGACTTCCTCTGGGTCAGGCAGGAGAAGAGGTGCCCACAAGCACCTGTAGAGAAGGTAGGAGAGGGAGCAACCTTGGAAGGCTGAGTCTTCACATCAAAATGAACCCTCCACGACAGCCTCTACCTTGTAGACATTCCATGACCTCCTGTGTGTCAGCCTTCACACCTGGGCCCTTGTGTTAAATTTTCAAGTCCATCTTCCCCACTTGCCTAAGGGGCAAGAAGACAGACCTTCTGTTCGTTGCCATAGTCCCTCATCCTGACACAGTCACCTAGTGCTACAGCTTCTTCATAAATGCCTAACAAACAAATGAAAACCTGCAGGAGACTTTGAGCCATGGCACATACTGATTTTATATGTGCTTACAACTAGTCTAGGACTCACAAAGTTTCTATCAGAGTGGGTAGTGGTATTGTGTTTGGGTTCAATGATATCTTCGTGAATTTGTTGCCAACAGTTAAAAATCGATATTTCACATACATCACATACACACACACACACACACACACACACACACACACACACACACACACACACAAAAGAAACTACTTGAAAATCATCTCTCATGTTTCCAAAAGTCAATTGGCCAGAAGTGAGTATGCGTCAGGCACAGGCACCCAGCTGCCCAGTTTGTCACTTTCTTACCCACTCTGATCCTCACATTTCTGTTTCTTCTGGCCCTTGTAGGCTGACCCCTCACACAATCCTCACTTAACAGGTATGGAAACAACTGAACAGAAAGGTTAAAAGACTTGCCCAAGGAGAAACTATTTGTATCAAGTCTCCCAGTTAGGTAGGGTGGACCCTCCGACTCTCAGTCTGGTGTGCTTTCCAGATTTTGTTTAGAATCCTGGTCCCGCCTTCATACTAGCTGATGGTATGATACTGGGTTAGCTAGTCAACCTCTCCTGAACCCCAGGCACCCACCCTAAGTCCTCCAAGCAGGTGATTACAAATCCTAAATCCTCTTCCTAAGGGAGTTTGATTCATGCATGTGGTATCACACAGTTTCCTCATTTGTAAAATGGAGAAAATAAAATAAGTTCTTTTTTTGTTGTTGTTTTTTTTTGAGTTGGAGTCTCACTCTGTCGCCCAGACTGGAGTGCAGTGGCCGCTCCCGGCCACCGCAGCCTCGACCTGCTGGGCTCCGGCGATCCTTCTGCCTCAGCCTTCTGAGTAGCCGGAACTACAGGCATGCGCTACCACGCCCAGCTGATTTTTTGATTTATTGTAGAGATGCGGTCTCACCGAGTTGCCCAGGAGGGTCTTGAACCCGCGGGCTCAGGCAATCCTCTCACCTCAGCCTTCCAAAGGGCGCGGGATTACAGGCTGAGCCACCGAGCCCGGCTAAAATAAGTTCTTATGAGGATAAAAATAGAATAAGTAAGTACAGGATCTGAAGTAAAATGAGAGGCTCAGTCAATGTTCTTTCCCTTCTCTTCTTTTCCTTTTCCATCCCACCAGATACAAGGAGTACCCTGGAAATGCTCATAGGCTTATACTAGCGCATTGTGCTAAACAGGGAACCAGTTCACTACTAGCAGCTGAGGCTTTGGTTTGCTAAGTCTTTACTATCAATCACAGAGTTTGTAGTCATTACTTCCCACTATAACAAGGACCAACTCCAGGGTAGGTGAGTGTCACATTCCCTCTGGGTTTCTGAAGGAGCCTAACCTAACTCCAGCCTCCTATGATGAATTTCTTCGTTGTATACAAATTAATCTAACACGTCTAGCTTCTTTCAGAAAGGGAAGCAGAAGAAATGCAAGTATGTCTGTATGAGATACGTGCCCCTTTTCCACCTGGTGCAGGCCTTGGAAAGCTGACTTTTTTGGCTTCATCAGGAAGCTTCTTTATGACCTCTGGGTCCCTGTTGGGTTCAGCCAACAGGAGTCACCAGCAGAACAGCGTGAGGGAGGAGAGAGTGACTGGGGGTTTATTTCCTTCCCTTCCTGCCAAGTCACCAGGTTTGCTGTGTCCCTCTACCTAAGACCAAAGGCCCTGTCAAGGCAGTCCCTTCCCTTGCTGTGCTCTGATAATCACTTCCTCCCACTGCTCCTTGAGGCCCAGTGGGGAGAAGCAAGACTCCTTGTTGTCTCTAGCCTCAGGGAACTAACTGTTCCATCTCTTCTAGGATTCCCTTAACCCTGCCCACACCTCTGTAAATAACTCTGTACTCTGCTCTCCTCATTTGCCCCTGTGTGAATATCAACTCTTTCCTGCTGGGATCCTGACTGGCAAGGTATCTACAGTCTCTTCAAGATCTACTTTCTAGATCTATCAGAGTCCAGCCTAGCACCTGGCACTCAGTGGCTCAATACAAAGTATTTGACAGTCACATGGATCAATGAATGAATGAGCTAGGACCCTCCCATCCAGATTCTAGGCTGGGATGTGGGCCAGGAACATGTGTGAATGTCACTGATAGTCCTCTCATTTCAGGACAGGGGCTCCAGGGAGGGCTGGACATCCAGCAGGGCTGTCCATGGCTGGAGTCTGTTCTGAGTTACAGGGACACAGATTGTGCTCATTTTCAGCTCTTTTGGCTTTTTTTTTTTTTTTTTTTTTTAGTTTTAGCACTGGATCAGAATCGGAAATCGCCCCCATGTGATGATGGCTGGGGCGGAGTTTAACTTTTTTTATTAACCCCATTTGGGATAAAGCTGGCTCCCACATTGTGAGCATAGCAGAGCTCTTAAGTAGACTACTAAGAAAGGGAATATAATTGATCCCACCAGAAGAGACTTTTTCCTACTCCCACTTCTTGGAAGAAAGAAATACCATGGCAATTCTTACATCGTCTCCCTGAATGCACTTCATTTGGGGAAAATTGCCCTGGGATGAGCCCGGAGTTCCTCAACTCCTTTTTATCTGCTTTCGCCCATATTAACAGTTCCACACGAAAATGGGTAGCAAGCACAAATTATTCAGGACTATTGAGTCTTTTCTGGCTTCTCTAGAAATCGTAAATAAGAAACAGATACAGGGAATGTGCCAAGGTGTGAAGAAAGCTTTTCAAAAAAGATAGTTGTCTAGGTTACTCTGCTAAAAAGAATAGATTGGGGGAAAATATGGTTAAAATGTCTGGATATTTTACTGGTGTTAGTTTGAAAGCATTTCAGCTATTCCACCTGGCAGATTCTTTTACAGTAATAAAGGGCCACTTGAATAGGATTGTCTTTGAGTTGATAAGGAAGATAATGAAACAGTGTATTAGCAGAATCTATAAAGGAGGGGCAGGGGAAGGCTTTTTGGCATTGCTTATCAAAATAAGAAGAATGTACCAATTAACTGAAAAGATAAACTGTAGTCAAAGGAATGTTGTAGACCATCCAGAGGATATTAATACGATCTTTTGTGATTATTTTAAACTTTCTATTTGCAGAGAGCAGATATGAAAATTGGAATTTTTATTAGTCTTTCTGATGTCACGGTAAGAAAATCAAAGGGTTATTTTTGATTTTCCTAGAAAATGAAGCATTAGGTGAAACTTCTGACTTGTATGAAAGGAAATCTCTCACAGATGAAAAGAAATGAAAAAAATAAAGAGAGAAGCCAAACAAATGTCTGTTTTTAACCTGGCAAATGACACAGAATCAGGAGTTATTGCCTATATTTCTGCAATAAAAACCACCCAACAACTGAGCCAGGGAATTCCCCACCCTTATCCAAATCTTGATTCTGATCCACATACACCTTGTCAGAGCTACCAGTCACCTGATGGACCCATGACTGTTCAAGACAAAAGAAAAACTTGGGGCCAAGGTGAGAGGATTGCTTGAGCCAAGAGTTCAAGATCAGCTTGGGCCACATAGCAAGACCTTGTCTCTATAAAAAAAAAATCAGCCAGGGATGATGGTGTGTACCTGTAGTCCCATTTACTCAGGAGGCTGAGGCAGAAGCATTGCCTGAGCCCAGTAGGTAGAGGCTGCAATGAGCCCTGATTGCACCACTGCACTCCAGCCTGGACAATAGAGTGAGACCCTGACTGAAAAGAAAAGAAAAAAAAAAAGACTTGGCATGGTGTGTGTCTTCCTCCCAAGCATGGTGAGAGTCTTTGAGATCAAAGCAGGTCAGGGGTGAGAGTATCTGCTACCTGGAAGCTCAGCTTTCAGATCCCTGCGTCCCCACCCATGGGAGCTCAGAGATACTCCTATCTGTGCCTCTGCTTCCTCTGCCACAAATAGCGGTTCACATTATTGTTGACCTCACATGTTACCACTACGTAATGCTGTGCTGGGTCCCTGGAAAGTATCATGCATGGGTTGGTTGTCATCATCACTACTAATACTTCTCAAACAGAAAAGAAAAACAAAGTTATAAGATTAATGCTTCACAAGTGGTAGAAAGAATATTCTGACTGTTTATGAAAATGCTATAGACATAAAACACCATATGTGTAACTATGAGAGTTGAGACTTCTCACAATTTATTCCCTCTGTTACAGATGAAAACGGAGCCACAAAGGATAGTGATTTGCCCCAGATTACATGTGCGGTTAATGCCGAGTCAGGATCAGAACTTTGTACTTCCTGGTCTGAGTACAAAATTCACTCTGACGTGGCTACTAGTAAAAAGGAGGTAGCTTGAGATACCATACCGATGATTTAGCTGTTACTTCTAGTAGCAATTTGCCAGCCAAGATTCCACTGGCGCAAAAAACAACATGGTGGTCAAACAGCCCAGACTGCTTATCAGGTCTGAAACCACACTCATGGGTCAAAATCAACCCCTGAGTAAATAAGAAAGAGTATCTAATTCTTCCTCTCTTGAACCTCTGAATGTCTTAGATCTTCCAATGGACAAGCACCTGGCAAGCTTCTTATCCCTCACAGACTTCAGGAGGGACGAAAGTGTTCAACACCAGCAATGAAACCTGATATTCCTCCCCCCTACCAAGTTCATCAGTGCCCATCTCAAATTCTGCTACCTGTGTGCACAGCTGTGGGTGTTCGGCAAGGGCTCTGACCCTTTCTGATGCTCGTTCTCCCTCCTCCCCTCCTCTCCATTAAGCAACAAGATAAATAACCTTTGTCCCGATTGCTCTTTTAATGCATAGGCTGGAGAATAAATTATAAGCTCTATGGAAGAGAAGCACGGCTAGTCAAGTTGACATCGCTGTCATCCTAGGAGCTGAGCATGTTGATTTATTCGTTCACAGCCTTCTGTTTTCCCTGTCATTGGAACTAAGTTCTTCCATCGATCTAACTCAGTCAGCATCATCCAGACACAGAATGTGATACCTGTGAGCATTCGGGTACACTAATGAGGGGCTTTCTTCTGTAGAATTCTTGTTGTCCAGGGTTTGGGAGTGTGAAGTCAGGGCAGTGGAAGATTTTTTGCAAAGCTGAAGAGCTGACAATGAAAAGACACTGGAGAGCAATCTGCCACTTACAAGACTCGGAGGTTCTTGAGGCCAGCGAAGTCCATCTTGGTGATCCTGGTGATATTGTTTCTGTCCAGGTCACTGCAATAGAAAGCAAATTCAGGTCAGATTTTTGCAAGTTACATTTATGGTCTATTCAATCCAGACTGGCTTGGACTGGAGGAACGTTGCTTGTCAAGAAGAAAGCAATTTCAATGATGAATGTTGTCCCTTGAGCATGCCCAACTAACCTTAAGGATATTGTAGGGAATAAACCATTCATTATGCATGGAGCAGAACTCTGTTATAGTTAACTGCCTGGCTTCTTTGGCCCCTTCTTAGGGTAACAAATTTTTCTTTGGAAGTCTCCCCTCCTCCAACTCTTAGATCATGTCATACAAGGGGTGGTGACCCCTCTTCCAAGCTCCTGGCATGGGCACCTGATGTGGGTAAGGTTTATAATCATCTTCAACCCTCTGACCACAGAAATCATTTCAGAAATGTATATATAACTCAAATTCCCAGTAACTCTTTATCCACTGGGATTGCTAAACCATTCAGGGTAGCCAGAAGCCATCTTGCTACCAGGAAAGAACCAGCAGGTTAAGAGACGTGATTCCTAGTTCTTTCCTATGAGCGTCCAGGTCCACTCTGAAGTGAGACTGCTCTATATTTTGAGACTGCACGAGCCATTCTGTACCATTTCCTTTATGTTTTTGCTTAAATCCATTTGAATTTTCTACTAATTGAAATTAAAAAAATCTTGACTGGTCTGTAACTAGATAACAATAAACAAGACAAAAACTTATCTATTTCCCAGCTAGTTTGCAAATTCCCTTGGGGGAAAACCATATCTCATTTAACTCCACAAACCATCATAATAGGCATGTGCCTGGCATGTAGCAAAGATGACTTTGCTGATCTTGTACATTAGGTGAAGACAGTTGCATGGATTACTCCTGCCTCAACTTGTAGGCCTAAGCTCCTGAAAATGGCCCCAAAGAGGAAAGTTTGCCACAGAAGAGTTGAATGCCTTATGAAAATAGCATCAGGCTCAGGAGAGGGAGGCATCATGGATGGCAGAAAATCAGGGTTAGGGAAAACTGAGCTCAGGAATGAACTTGTGAATAACTGTGTGAATATTTTGTGTTCATGAAAATCATCTAGGAAGACTGGATGCTGAAAGGGGACCATAAATGATACGTTACTCTAAAAAATAATGAATTCAGATGCTGAATAATTAATCTCTACATATTATGCCTTCCTTATGTTAAATTTTCCAGGGTTTGGGCTCTTGGAGTTTCAACAGGGTATCTGTAAACTGGCTTTGGTTTTATGCAGAAGATTTATATAGTAAGAGGCCCTTCCCCCAATGATGGATCACCCCAAATGTTCACCTCTTCTTTGGTTTTCTAGTCAGATCCTGTAGTTCCCATCCTGCATTTATGCCTCAGAAAGATTTGTGAATTATATAGTTGCATAAAAGGAACAGGGAAGCAGTTTTCAGATTCTAGCAATTTGTATGAGGAAAAATCAAGTTTGAGGAAGGATGACTCTCTTGATATCAGAAAGAATACTGAAATAAAAATCAAGTGAGTCCTTGAGTAACCTCATCTGCGTACACCTCCTCTCCTCAGAGCTTTCCAATACTGAAAACAGCCATCGAAGTTGTTTCTTAACTAGCCTGTGATGGATAAAAGCGGTATTTAGATTTCTCAGGCTAATTTGAGTACTGGCTAAAAAAAAAAAAAAAAGCAGGAGTTACACAAGAAAATAAAGAAGGGTTGCCCATACAAGGAGTAGGAAACAGCAGACAGACAGGAATCTTGCAAGCTTCTAACCGTCACGAGTGTTCTCTCCCCCGCCCCACCTCTACCCCCTGGTCTGATTCGAGATGGATGATTGGGGACCTTGACAACTGCGAATATGACAATGCAAGCAAAGGTTTAATTACCAGGAGATAGCATGGAATCTCAGCAGCTTGTGCCAGTTCTGCGACACCAATATTTTCAATTAATATTTATTACGTAGAGGGGTACAAAGTGTGCTGCTGAAATGCTGAAGATGTGGCAAGGGCAGGGGGAGTACTGTGGGGTTGTCCCAGGCACAGAATGCCAGTGTTTAAGAGCCAAGCTTCAGAGGCAGGTGGTCCTCAGTTTGAGTCCCTGTCCTGACACTTCCTAGTTACCTAAGGGAAGTTCACTGCATCTCCAAGGCAGTTTCTTCATTTACAAAGCAAGGCTGAGAATCTCGACCTCCAGAGTTTTTGTAAGGGTTAAGCTAGATGACATATACACAGCACTTATTGACACTTGCTAGTCACTCAGTCTTGCCAGCTATTATTACTACAATTAGTTGAAGTATATACTCTCAACCTCCACTTTGAAATTTCAGTTCAACAGAAGTTGACCGCTCTGACCCCCAAACTTTGTGCCTACAGGTGAACCTTGGGACCCCCAAGACACTCCTTATTGGTGTGCTCTCCTCCTTCAAGTAAAAAGGGGGGTGTATTTTGTGGCTGAAAACAGTGACAGGACCAAGGGTGGCGTCCTCACTCTGCCTTTCCCTTAAAGCATTCCTATGACCCCAGGCTATCAGGATGCTGAGGGACACAGGGGTCAGAGGAAAGGAAGGGAGGGGCTCTACCCTTCTACTGAGCTCTACCATCTGCCTCCACCCACCTCCCAAACACACAGACTGCCAAGCAGACCAGGGAGCACATGGGCTTTGAGGTAAGATGGATCTGTGTCCAATACTCTGCCCCACCTTGCAGCCTCTAGTCCCACACCCTGAGGCCGTGTGAGCTAGAGTACTTACTCACTTACTTAACTTCCTTGAACCTCCATGCTCTGCAATCCTCTCTTAACTGCAGGCCACAGAATGATGAGAAAAACAAAGCCTAGGCTTCCACATACTTGGCTGAAAATGGGCAGCCACTGAGGAAAGGCTGCCCACCCACCACCAGGCCCCCACGTCCCCATACAGGCTCTTCTAGATCTTCATAACTTTCAGCTCCAGCCTCAGAGGAGGTCAGCGTACATCAGCCTAAGATGAGTCCTGAACCGTCAGCGGAAGGGTAACCCTGGACTAGGGGCCAGAACAGTGTGTGGATGTGGGAAGTGTGGTGGTTTTAAACCAGGTCTGGAACCTCTTTCTTTGACACACTTACCATCAAGAGGTAGAGCCTATGCCCACTTCCCTTGAGCAGGCCTTTCAGACTGCTTGATCAAAAAAGGTTATGGCAGAATTGACACTGCAGAACTTCTGAGGGTAGAGTAGAGAGGCAGTAACAGAGGGTTCCTCCTCCCCTCTGCTGTATTTGCACTGGGGGAGGTGCCAGGAGAGTCCCTGCCCTCTTCAGTCTTTCCCACTAGAGGTCAGGCACACTAAGTGCAGACTCCCTTGAGACTGGCCCCAGTCATTATCTATCTGGTGATGACTTACGAGACACTCTAAACCAAAGTGACTCAGCTGAACCACTCTTAAATTCTTGACCCACAGAAACCACGAGAGAATATACAGACACACATGTCGCATAATGATGCTTTAGTCAATGAGGACTGTACATCTGATGGTGGTCCTATGAGATTATAAAGGAGCTGAAAAATTCCTACCACCTAGTGACACCATAGCACAGCATGTTATTCACATGTATGTGGCGAGGGGTATGTAAACAAACCCTATTATGCTGCCGGTCGTATAAAAGTATAGCACACTATGCACAGTACACAATATTTGATAACAACTATGCTACTGGTTTCTGTATATTATACTTTTTTATCATTATTTTAGAGTGTATTCCTTCTGTATATATAAAGTTAACTGTGAAACAGCCTTAGGCAGGTCCTTCAGGAGGGATTCCAGGAGAAGGCTTTGTTACCATGAGATGACAGCTCCATGGGTGTTACTGCCTCTGAAGACTTTCTAGTGGGACAAGATGTGGGGGTGGGAGACAATTATATTGATGATCTTGACCCTGTGGGAGCCTAGGCTAAGGTGTGTGCCTGTGTCTTAATTTTGTTTTGTTTTTTTTGTTTTTGTTTTGTTTTGTTTTGAGTCAAGACTCTCACTCTGTTGCCCAGGCTGGAATGCAGTGGCACACTCACGGTCAACCCAGCATCAACCTGCTGGGCTCAGGCGATCCTTCCGCCTCAACCTTCCAAGTAGCAGGAACTACAGGTACGCGCTACCACATCCAGCTAATTTTTTTGATATATTGTAGAGACGAGAGCTCACCAAGTTGCTCAGGCTGATCTCGAACCCCTAGGCTCAGGTAATCCTCTCACCTCAGCCTCCCAAAGTGCTGGGATTATTGGCTTGAGCCACCGGGACAGGCCCTTTTTTAGTTTTTAACCAAAAAAGTTCAAAAAGTAAATTAAAAAATTTTAAATAGAAAAAAACTCACGGGATAAGGATAAAAAGAAAATATTTTTGGACAGTGGTACAATTTGTTCATGTTTTAAGCTAAGTGTTACTACAAAAGAATAAAAGAGTTAAAAACAATTAAAAAGTCTATAAAGCCAAAAAGTTACAGTCAGTTAAGGCTAATTGATTATCGAAGGAAAATATCTTTTAGAAATTTAGTGCAGCCTAAGTGTACAGTGTTCTAAAGTCTAAGTGGTGGACAGTAATGGCCTAGGCCTTCTTCACATTCACTCACCACTCACCGACTCACCCAAAGCAACTTCCAGCCCTGCAAGCTCCGTTCATGGTAAGGGCCCTAGACAGGTATGTCATTGTTTGACTTTTACACTATATTTTTTTACTGTGCCATCTGTGTGTTTAGATGCACCAATACTTGCCATTGTGTTACAATTTTCTACAATATTCAGGAAAGTCACACGCTATACAGGTGTGTATCCTAGGAGCAACAGGCTGTACCATACAACCGAGGTGTGCGTGAGTACATTCTGTAATGTTCCCACAACGGCAGAATCAACTAACAATGCATTTCTCAGAACATATCGTCATTGTTAAGCCACACATGACTGTACTAAAGTGAGTGCCGTGTCTTAACCCATGAAGTTTTGAGGTGATTCATTTTGCTACTAGGGGGGTAGAACAGAAAAGGAAGAGAAAGCTGTCTTCAACTTACCAGTAGCAATGAAGCCCCATTTACATGGTTCTCAATGGCAAGTCCTTTCTGAGATTTGCCTGCTGCCCTGGAGACTCTCAATCCTGCCATTATGGTCAAGAACAGCTCACAGGGCCAAAGGCAGGCATTCTGGGTATGATGCGAGAATTGGCACTGCTCTCAGGATTGAAGAAGTAAAGACTGCTTAAGTAGGGATGCTCATCCCTTCCAATGGGGCTTAGGATACCATGGGGCTTACTATGATGCTACACTATTAACTAGCGTATTGATTACCATTCAGGGAATACTGTGGCAGACTAGTGAGTTATCCAACAAACCATTTCCCCTCTGTCTTGAGCACACAGATACATTCCCAGCCTGTCTTGCGTGTAGAGGCAACCACGTGACTGAGATCTCGTCACTACTTACACAGACAGAAGTAATATGTGCTAACTCAAGCTGGAGTATAACATATCCTGCCCAATCAGTCATACTCTTTCTCTTCTCTCAGCATGGGCTGCATTCAGTAGATACAGAGAAGGACTTCAAGATGGAAAATGGAAAGAGCCTGAGTCCCTGGATGACAGCGTGGAACAGAGACCTTTCCTCCCTTGCTTCCACACCTATACACATTAGACTCTGACATGTTGAAGAAATAACTCCTAAGTCACTGAAACGTGGGAACTGTTTGTTACAGCAATATATCTTGACAAATAGAATAATCTTTAAGAAATTAGCTTTTCACCCTTTTTTCTTCTTCTTCACTTTGCAATAGTTCTGAAAGGTAGTTATTATCTCCCTTCAACTGAAAAAAATACTGTAGATCCGTCTTACTAAGAGCTGATATTTATTGGGCTAAGGACTTGGTGTTCACTTTCTCTAATTCAGACAATAACAATACAAGGTAGGTACCATTATTATCTTATTTTTCACACTAGGGGGCAGAAGTGTAGTTTCTCCTACTATGGTTTACAAAATTTTTACCAATAAAGAAACTTGCCATGAGGCTACACACCAGTAAGCAGCAAGGCAGAGATCTGAACCCAGAATCTTTGAATGCTAAGGCCATGTTTTTACCCATCACATCATCCTGCCTATCTACCACTAGAACATTTTCTACTATATCTGCTGAGTGAAAAAAAGAATGCATGAATAAATGCCCAAGTAAATAAATAGAACAGTACACAATTTCCCATCCCCATGCCTTGAAAAAAAAAAAAAAAACAAAATATAACAGCCTACTCCTAGAGGTGTGGTTGTCCCCACTCCAACCAAGACAGCACATTTTCTATCCTGTCTCACAGCGAGGTCTTGGCCAGTGGGATGCTGAGCTCCTCTGCAAACTCAAGAGGAAGAGCTTTCTTGCTGTGTTTGCCCACGTCTGGTTTCAGGCATGATGCTCACCATCTGCCATGTTGCCTCCATAAACAGGCATTGCCATGGTAATCTCCTGGACTATTTTTCCCCATCCCAATCAGTGAATCATAAACCAACACTGGGACTTGGAGCTTTGTGGTATTCTCACATCTGTTTGACACCTTGGGTGGGGTGGGGAAGAAGAGGAATTCAGGACAACATTGGGAAAAAAATGAAACAAAAATATAAAACAAAAATGACTTGTTCCAGGGCAAGCCACTGCCCCAGCTTGGCACATGCATATTCATATCTTTCTTTTTAATCATCCTGTGGCATTCCTACACAATTTTCTTCTTGGCGTGGCACATCTGGGAAGAGGAAGGAGTGAAAAATAGCCCCCAGTGAAATAGCATGGTGTAGAGAAAAGGACTCCAATTGTAAATCCAGATGATGTGGACTTGAATCCCAGCTTCTTCACTTCCTAGCTATGTGGCTTTGGGAAAGAAACTTAACTTTTTTTTTTTTTGTTGAGACAGGGTCTTACTCTGTTGCCCAGGTTAGAGTGCAGTGGTATGATCATAGCTCACTGCAGCCTCAATCTCCTGGACTCAAGTGATTTTCCCACCTCAGCCTCCTGATTAGCTGGAACCATAGGCATGTGACACTATGCCTGGTTTTGTTTATTTTTACTTTTTTGTAGAGATGAGGTCTCATTATATTGTCCAGGCTGGTCTCGAACTCCTCGGCTCAAGCAATCCTCCTACTTCAGCCTCTCAAAGTACTGGTATTAAAGGTGTGAGCCACCACACCTGGCTACAAGACACTTAAATTTATTGAGCTCCAGTTGTTGTTGTTTTGACTTTTGTCATATACTTATGATCCCAAATACCAGCTCTATAGGATTACCACAAAGCTCAGAAAGTATGTGAGGAAGTACTTTCTAGACAACATTTAGAGTGGTTAACTTTTCACCCACAGTCAACAGTTGGCAGGGAGAGGATGCAATGGTGTAGTTTAAGATAGACTTCACAAAAGATATTTATCTGTGATGGTAAAATATGCATAGAGAGAACACACCATTGGTTCAGACCAGACTTTTAAGACTGTACCCTGTATGAATGTATACAGAATGCTGTCTTCTGGGTCGCAGGAAAGTAGACAGGGTCTCAACATATGGTGAATTTGTAGGACTTGCCACACAATGTAGTTAGTTGTTCCCTACTACAGGGGTACATAAGTAGAGACTAGATTATGTTGGGCATGATGTCTAGGGGAAACTTGGCAGGGGTGGGAGGCTGGACTCCATGACCAAGTCCTGCCAATTTTGAGATCTGTAATTCTCATATTTTGGGAGGTCATAACCAAGTGGACTTTTTTAAAAAAAATAAAAGAATATGGCTTGGTCCTCCCCCTCAGGGAGCTTGGAGTCTAGTTGAGAAAATGGACTAAGACTCATGAGACACATAGAGAACAAGGCAAGAATTTACAAAACTGAATGTTAAGAGATGTGGTCTAAATTCCAAGGGGAGTGGGAATCAGAGATGTGAGAGAGCCTTACGAGCAGGAACTCAGAAGACCTTCTGGAGCAGATGGGAAGGAAGAGCGTCATTGTGGTAGAGCAGAGACAGCAGGGGGATGGTGGGGATCACAGGAAATGAAGGGGTTGAGGAGGAGGGTAGGCAGCTCCTGGGCAAGCCTGCAGATGCGTGACACCTCCACATTCAAGATCCCATAGTGGGCTGGGTGAAGTGGTGAAAGCCTATAATCCCAGCACTTTGGGAGGCCGAGGTGAGGGGATTGCCTGAGCCCATGGGTTCGAGAACAGCTTGGGCAACTTGGTGAGACCTCATCTCTACAATAAATCAAAAAATTAGCTGGCTGTGGTAGTGCATGCCTGTAGTTCTAGCTGCTTGGAAGGCTAAGGCAGAAGGATCGCCTGAGCCCAGCAAGTCGATGCTAGGGTGGCCATGAATGTGCCAATGTACTCCAGCCTGGGCGACAGAGTAAGACTCCAACACAAAAAATAAAAAAATAAAATAAATAAAGATCCCATAGTGTGATCTGGAGTCTCATATTCAAGAAAGGGACAAGAGAAGCCAGATGTAAGATGCCCCACAGCCCCTTCCAACCCTACATTTACCAGCAACGAAGAAGAGAGTCCAACCAAACCAGAGCAAGCTGACAAGAAGGCCTTGGCCTCAGTTTCTGATACCTACTCTCTACCCTTTTCTACCCTGGGAGGCAGACCTGAATGAACCACGTCACAGGGCTAGCTCTTGTGCCCTTTCACTTCCCTGTGAGTTGAACAGAACATAGGGAAATGATCAGACTGAGGACAGGGTTTTCACTCTCCGGGTTCCCTCCCTGAGAGCCCACCCAGGTTAGCCAGTATCACCACCAACAGCAAGTTGTTCTGCTGCTTCTGGTCCTGGTTTTTACATTGTCTCCTGTGGTTCCCCTGAACCATATCCACACTTCTGATTTGAATTTTCCACCTGTTTTATGTTTGTTACTGATGTATCATTCATTCACTCATGCATTCATTCAACAAACAATCTTGCCCAATAAGTTTCAGAAGCTATGGTAAGTACTAGGGTATGGCTGTAAAAAACACTGGCACAGTCCTTGCCCATAAGGAACTCAGAGTATAATGGGGAAGAAATTTAAAAAGGGGCAATTACCATAAATGGTGATAAACGTATCACGGATTGGCAACATTTTCCTTTAAAGGCGAGAAAATAAATAATTTGGATTTTGCCAACCATGTTTTCCATTCCAGCTATTCAACTGGACTCTGTAGTGAGAGTAGTCATAGACAATTTATACATGAATGGGCACAGCTGTGTGCCAATAAAACTTTATTTACAAAGACAGGCTGAAGGCCGGATGTGGCCCAGGGGCCATAGTTTATAGACTCCTGCTCTATACTTTGCCTGAGGCATAAACAAAAGCTTATGGGAGAGCATGCAGGAAAAAGTATGGAGTAATTGGGTTGGAAGGGTCAGGGGAGGGGCCCAGGAAAAAGGCGACATTTTAACTGAGACCTCAAGAATGAGTTAGCCATATTCAGGTTGGCATGGGAATATGTGAGAAGGGAGGAAAAAATCCAGGTTAAAAAAAAAAGCATATATAAAAGCCCAGAGGCATTGCCTTAGGATAACTACAATCAGATGTCTACGGTTCTTAAAGCATGTTGCAAGGGACAGCAGGCCTGCCCTCCCCTTTCTTCCTTTCCTTCCTTCTTTCCCTCCTTTCTTCTCTTTTTTGATCCCTGTCTCCTTTCCTTTCTTCCTTTGTTATCCCTCCCTTCTTCCCATCCTTTGCTTATTCCTACCACAAACCTTTATTAAGGATGCGTCACTATGCTTATGGCTAAGGATAGAGTGTTGAACAACAGCAAGGAAGTTCCTTCTAAGTAAGTATTATTTCCTTGGTGAGTGTGGCAGACACATTCTAAGCTGGTCCCCAAGATCACCACCTTCCCCTCTCCTTGAGTGTGGGCAGGACATAGTAACTTGCTTCTAACCCATACCACACAGTAGAGTGGTGAGATGCCGCCTTGGTGACACAATACATAGGGTCTCAATGCTCGTCTTGCTAGGGGACTCTTTCCCTTGCTGGCTGTGATGAGGTATGCAGCCATACCTGGGAGGTTCACACAGCAAGGACCTGAGGATAGCTGCCACCAACAGCTAACCAGGAACTGAGGATGACCAGCAGAAACCTGAAGCCCTCCCTCTAACAAGTGGTGAGGAGCTGGCTTCTGCCAGCACCCTTGAGAGCTTACAGGAGGCTCATTCTCCAATCGAGCCTTGAGATGAGATCACATCCTCAACCCACACCTTGAGTGCAGCCTTGTGAGACCCTAAGCAGAGGATCCAGCCAACTCTGAGGTGATAAATATGTATTGTTTTGAGTCACTAGGTCTGTGGCAAGATTGTTATGCAGCAATAGAAAATGAATAGGGAGGAGATGGGAAACCACAAATCAACAACATGATGATAGATTATAAGATGGAAGCAACTAGGAAAGAGTCGCAGGGTGAGGTAAAGACAATGAAGCTGGGGTGGGAGGAAGTAGAGGCACTGGCTCATCTAGGGTGATCTGGAGGAACCTCTCAGAGAGTGATACTTGATCTGAGAACAAAAAATAAAAGGACCCCATGGTGACTAGGGCTGAAGGTACACATTTCCAGGAAGAGGAACACAAATAAAAGGGCTATGATGTAGAAAGGCATTCTCATGGACTAAGTAACAAAGAGAAGGTATAGGTGATGATAGCAGAGTGGGTCCAATTGGGATCATGGAGGCGCATGGGACCCACAGTACATGGCATCAAGGGGCTGTCAATATGCCTGGTGACTAGGCTACAGAATGGTCAAGAAGGGAAGCCACTGACTTAACTTCCCCCAGCTCCTCTCCACATCAATCCCACCCCCTGCAACCAGGTCACCCTTCCCCCAATGCCAATCTCATTCCACAGCTCAATAGGGAGGGGTCTTACTGCTAGCCTCAGCTTGCCTTATTTAATTCTTCCTTCTTTATTGCCACAGACATTTACTGAGCACCTACCAGATCCAGGAACTCCACTAGGCACTCCATCAGCACATATGTTCCTGCTATCTGCTGGCCTCAAAAGCTCTCAATATCCTGTCTCTATCCAGATCCTATGACTAGGTAATGGGTTGAATTATGTGCCCAAAAGACATGTTGAAGTCCTAACCCCAGCTACCTGTGAATGTGACCTTATTTGGAAATAGAGTCTTTTGGAAATAATCAGGTTAAAATGAGGTCATTAGGGTGGGTCCTAATCTAATATGTCTGGTGTCCTTATAAGAAGGGACAGAAGGCTAGCTGTAGTGGCTCACGCCTATAAACCCAGCACTTTGGAAGGCCAAGGCAGCAGGATTGCTTCAGTTCAGGAGTTTGAGATCAGCCTGGGAAACATAGCAAGATCTCATCTCTACAAAAAAATTAAAAAGTAAACCAAAAGTGGTGGTGTATGCCTGTAGTCCCATTTACTCAGAAAGCTGAAGTAGGAGAATCACCTGAACTCAGGAGGTCAAGGCTGCAGTGAGTTGTGATCGTGGCACTGCACTCCAGCCTGGGCAACAGAGTGAGACTCCGACTCAAAAAAAAAAAAAATTAAGAAGAGACAGAGACACACAGGGAAAACACTGTGTGACAACAGCAGCCGAGACAGGAGCGGTGCAGCTGCAAACCAAGAAACACCAAGGATTGCTGGCCACATCCACAAACTGGGAAGAAGCAAGGAAGGTTTCTGCCCTACAGATTTCAGAAGGAACATGCCCTGCTGACACCTCAATTTCACCTTTCTAGACTCCAGAAATCAGACAGGATGAATTGTTGAAGACACCCAGCTTGTGGTACTTTGTCATGGCAGCCCCAGGAAATCGACACTCCCAGCCGCCAGGCTTTGTCAAGCCCTGAACGGCCCCCACAGCCGCTCCACCCCACGTCGGCTTCTCCCTTCCCTGGACTTCCGGATCATTTAGGCTCTGCACAACTCATTCTGGTCTTTCATCACATTTCCCTCCACCTCGTGTGCTGCTGCCTGTTTCCGGTATATTTGCCTTGTCTCCCAAAGGACCATGAAGAGTATCCTCCCAGACACCTTGGATGAAGTAAGGTCCCTCAGAGACACTCAGACAAATGTATGTTAGTTAGTCTCGGGGTAGTGGAACAAACTTTTTTTTTTTTTAATTCACATTTGGCTTATCAATATTGTCAATGTTTTCTGGAGTAAACATGTATTACCTAAGATTCTCCCCATAGTTAAGGCAGAGTTAAAGTCATTCAAGACTCTGGAAATCCGGCCATGTGGCTAAAAGAAGATGCTCCTTTTTTTTTCTTTTCTTTCTTTTTTTTTTTTTGAGTCAGGGTCTTCTCTGTTGTCCAGGCTGGAGTTGCAGTGGCACAATTACAGCTCACTGCAGCCTCAACCACCTGAACTCAGGCAATCCTTCTGCCTCAACCTCCCAAGTAGCTGGGACTACAGGTGTGCACTACCATGCCCAGTTAATTTTTTGATATTTTTGTAGAGACAAGGTCACACTATGTTGACTAGGCTGGTCTCGAACTCCTAGGCTCAAGCAATCCTCTCACCTTGTTCTCCCAAAGTGCTGGGATTACAGGTGTGAGCTACTGCGCCTGGCCAGAAGATGCTCTTTGATGAGCCCAAGGGTAGTCTCAGGAGCTGCTCAGATTGTGCTTTCCTAGTGGGTGCCTTCCTCCAGTTCCTCCCCTCAGTCCAAAGGACCCAATGCCCTCCACCCACTGACCCAGATGGGAGAGAGAAACACACTTGCTCAAGAACAGTCACATTACCATCTTGCCAGGCCACGGTGTTGTCCTTCAAATTCCCCGCACACGGCTCCCATCTCATGCTTTACCTCTGCAAACTCACATGGCAGGAGGCATTATTAATTATTCTTCAATTTTTGCACTTCATTCTCATCTGTTATATAACCACATACAAGTTTAAAAACACACACACGCATTTGGGAAAGAAATGAACTGAATTTGATTTAAAAAACTGGCTTCACACTACCTCAGTTGTTTGGGAACTAAGCCTCCCTGGGCTAAATTTTTGGCTTGGCAACACTCTCGCATATATAATTTTACACCTGCAAAAGCTCGCAGCCAGCCCTGTGCAGACAGCTACCTGCAGGGATACGAACCAGCCAGACAGAGGGGGCAACCCGGATGGCTGGATGTGGTCCTGGTGAGGGCCTGCAAGGAGGAGGGGTGGGCGTGCGATCTCTACTCTTTCTTTCCTGCCAGCAAGACGGTTCTCTAACCCTGTCTTGAGCAGTTCAGCTTTATGCTCCAGCAAAAGAGAGCACACATGGGACACCACTAGCTCTTAGCTGCGGGCAGCAAAGTAGAACTTGCAACCTGGTAGCCCATCAATGAATTCGGGCCTGGAGATGTGCTTTGTCTGGTTCTCCGTGTGATTTTCCCATATGCAAATTAATTGCCAATTTGGGAGCACTTCATATACATATCTGGAATTCTGGTTTGTCTTTAAAAAAAAAAACAGTCCATCAGATAATCGTGGGCCTTTGTGGCCACTGGAAGCTGGTGCTAAGAGACAGCTGCCCACTTTGAATGAGGTGTGCACACCACGGTTTCACCAGTCAATGTGACTGGTTCCCTCACCTAGCCCTTTTAGGCATCAGAGTTCAAGACACCTGCTGCCAAGAGTAATGCTTAAGAAGGCAGGCCCTGGGGTCAGATAGCCTGGCCTCAAATCTTAGCAGACAGAGTGTGATTTTAGGCAACTTGCCTAACCCATCCCTAAGTTTCTGTTTCTTCATCTTTAAAATAGGTATAATCACTGTACCTACCTCCTAGGAAACAGTGGGGATTAAATGAGACCATATACATAAAGTGACTGCAGCCCAAGGCTGGTCATATAGTGAGTACTCAAGAATTAACCATTACTATCAACTGGCAGATTATTATTCAGGCAAAATACGAGCACAAGTAGGAAGAAGAAGATGTTGGCAGGACCTCAGTGCTTCACGAACAGTAGAAAGGCACCTGGTCTAATCCACACTTTTCCCCAGATCTCCCTTGTCTATCCCAGACACATTCTCCAATAAAACATTCGCAGAAAGAGCCCTCCCTTCCTGAGACAACCAGGATACCCCAGCCCTCGTGCTCAGAAATAAATAATCCTTCCTAAATTCTTCCTGTGATGACTTAAGGCAACTTATTCTTTTTGAGCAACCACCTCCAGACAATGGCTGTCAATCCAAAGGGTTCACTCTTTATGCCCCTCTTTAGCATGCCCAGAAATCTTAAACTCTTCCAAAGTCTCCACAAAAGGCCCATTCTCAAAACCCTTCCCTGCACTGTACAGGACAGTATGTGATGAAATGGCTCCTCCAATCGCTGGGAGTCAGGATACAGAATTCCCAGAGAGTATGGAGTCAGCCTTTGCAAATGTGGCCAGTGATGTAGAGAATATGGTATGGCAGGGACAGTGCTATGTGTTCGTCAAACTATTTCATTTTCCTCCTAGGCAAACAGCAAGGTTAAATTTCCTGCACCCATTGCAAATCTAAGTGGGACCATGTGACTGACTTCTGATGAAAGGAATGTGGATGGAAGTAATAGATGTCATTTCCAGGCAAGGTCATAAAACATCCTTCAGGCATTACACTCTCTTTCCCCTTCTTGTCTTCCTGGCATGTAGAGGCCACGTGTCAAAACTTGCCGTGACCCAAGTGAAAGCAGTCTGGGTTTCTAAGAGACTACACGGAGTATAAGCCTCCAACTCACTATCCAGACCAGCTGTACTGGACTGTGAGAAGAGAAAGCAATACAACTTCACTGTATACAGATACATCTGGACTTATTTGTTTTGGAGGCATAGCCTTGTCTGTGCTGACTGATATACCTGGTCATATGGCATAGGGGAAAGACTGTTAGGCATTGGAAAGAAATTAGGCATCCATGATCTTTCTCTACACTTTCTAACTCATAGCATGACCTTGTAAAAATTACCTTTCCCATCATTAAAAGGAAGAAGATAAACCAGGTGATCCCCTAGGGTCACCATATAATTCTCACTGGCTTTGGACTCCACTAACACACATTGACTTAAACAATGCTTCTTTTTTTTAAGAAGACCACCAAACTCAAGTCACTAGAGGCACAAATGCTGCAGCTAGCCAACATTAGAATCCAAATAAATTTCTGCTGATTAGGTAATGATTATGCAAGAGTCAACATGTATTGAGTGTTTACCACATGCCAAGGACTATACTAAGCACTTCATATTTGGAGTCTCTTTTAATTCTCACAATCAACCTATGAGGTTGAAACTACTATTAGTCCCACTTTACGAATGAACAAATGGAGGTAAAGGAAGATAAAGACACTTGCCTATGGTCACAAGCCAATACGTACCAAGTGAGCATTTATATCCAGGCAGTCAGGTGTTAGTGCCTAATAATTTAGCAATCAACTTACAAGAAATAAACACAGAGTCTCAAAGGGTAAAAGACACACTGAAATAATCTGGTCAGAGAATTTTAGTAAAATATCCCAAATTTTTGCTAAACCAATAAACTTCAACTTCTTGAGATTTATGTTTGAGTCCCCAAGGTTTAGCACAATACCTGTCACATGAAATGCACAAATAAACATCTATGGAATGACTGAATGATCTTAACTTGAGTTCTTTATCGACAGGTTTAATTGAGTTACATTTTCCCTTCGTTGACAATGGCTTGAGATCCAAAGTTGATATTTGTATTTTATTTATACCAGTAAATCTGGGCATCAGCTAGAACTAGAACAACCATATACTTTATTATCTAAACTTGAATACTTTTGTGAGTCAAAGGGTACGTCAATATTTATACCAGGAAAACAGGCAGAAGTTGGGACTGTCCTGGGTTAATCAACACAAATGACTATCCTAGTTGGAGCCACAAAATACCCACAACAGGAGTGCATGACAAAGGAAGTACCCACAAGCGGGGCCTGTTGCCCACCATATCTCTATTCTTTTTTTTTTTTTTTTTTTGAGTTGGAGTCTCACTCTGTCGTTCAGACTGGAGTGCAGTGGCACACTCACGGCCACTCCAGTACCAACCTATTGGGCTCCGGTGATCCTTCTGCCTCAGCCTTCCAAGTAGCTGGAACTACAGGCTAATTTTTTATTTATTGTAAAGATGAGGTCTCACCAAGTTGCCCAGGCAGTTCTCGAACCCGTGGGCTAAGGCAATCCTCTCACCTTGGCCTCCCAAAGTGCTGGGATTACAGGCATGGGCCAATGCGCCTGGCCGAGTCTTTTTTCTTTTCTTTTTCTTTTCTTTTCTTTTTTTTTTTTTTTGAGAGAGCAGGATTTATTGAGAAGACAGAAAAGTTCCCACAGTGGGAGGGGACCCAAAGGGGTTGCCCCCGTGTCTTTATTCTTAAGGAACCTTTCTTCCTGTCCACTTGGGCTGCAGACCACTTCTACGTCTATGGCCGCTTGCAGGACACAGCATGATTCAGTGTCGTTCTCTAAATGGTGCTCACCTCCCAGTCCAAGCAGCCATACAGCATATACACACTATCAACTTTTAATATAGGTGCAGTAATTGCTCTAAGAACACAGGAAGGAGCAGCCTGAGGAATTCAATGATGGCTGCAGGAATATAAACATGGATTGCATTGGAACAGCCTACATACTTTGTATAAACACTAATAAAGTGAGTTCAGGCTGAGCTGTGACTTTAAAGGAAATTCTTCCCCATAAACATGTCCTGCCATGCCCTAATAACTCTTTAATTTGATGCACATTTGGGAAGGATGATGCGAAGTAATCACAAAATAACGTTAAGGTCTGCTGGAAGGAGGAGTGGCGGAAGGGGAATGTGATGCAACTTGGAGCTAACACCATCCACCAGAGAGTTGGCTTCACTGCTTATTTCACACATGGAGGGAATTTGCCGAATGACACGCAGGAAATCAGAGACAGGTCTCTGCAGGTTCAGCTCAAGGAAATTCTGAATGTCGTCTGATGGAGCCACATAAGACTCCTAAGCGAGTCCATTTCTGGCCTGCCTTGCCTAGCTGTGGAGAAAGCAAAAGTAACTGACACTCCCTTGCAGGTGAACTCTCCACTTTCTAGACCAAGGTCCTTCCAATTTTAATGAGACTATAAGCTCCTTGAGAGCAGAAAACCCTTCTTACACATCCAGGCAACACCCACAGAGCTGACTCAGCCCCATACCCCTGTGAGAAAGGGAAATGGCACAGAATGGATGATAGCTAGACATGAGCTATACATTAAGGCTCAGGTCCTGGTTTCATAACTTATTACTTATGTGGTAAGTTAAGGCAAACCACCATTAGCATCTGCAAAATGGGTTTAGCACCTGCTAGACTTCAGAGAGGCTTTGGGATGATCAGATGAGGTAACGTAAGAGAAAGGCTTATATAAATTAAAAAGGATGTGTACAAATGTAGCAAATTATTATTATTACCATTATAAGAGTCAAAGTCTCTGTCACTCAGGCTGAAGTGCAGTGGCACAATCATAGTTCATCACAGTCTTGACCTCCTGAGTCTAGGCAATCCTTCCACCTCAGCCTCCAGAGTAGTTAGGACTATAGGCACACACCACCACATCCAGCTAATTTAGACTTTTTTTTTTTTTTTTTAGAGATGAGGTCTTGCTATGTCATCTAACCTGTTCTCAAACTCCTGGGCTCAAGCAATTCTCCAGACTCAGCTTCCCAAAGTGCTGGGATTACAGGTGTGAGACACCGCACCCATCTAAATGAAGGAAATTATTACTACTAAGAAAGTATAAAACTGACTTTAACAACAATAATAATAGTTTTGCCATGTGTTGAGTTCTCATGATGTATTAGGCACTGTTCATCTCCTTTAACTCCTCACAACAATCCTACAAGGTGGATATTATTATTGTCACCCTAAGAGTATGTTATTATAGAAGCTAAAAATAGTGACTAGGGGGAAGTGAGGTCCAGAGAGGTTAGGTAACTTGCCCAGTTCCTTCTTCTGTGTATCATCCAGGGTGCTAATTCTGGATGGCAGGTCTAGATGGCCTGAACCTCCTGCTCTTTGCTCCTGAGCGCTTAGGGATTTGAAGGTAACCAGTTTGTCTCCTTTCTTAGCCTATAAGCAGTCAGGACAAAGGCAGCATGGGAGTCTCCCCCACGTCCCCAGGACCCAGAAAAGGACTAGGGAGCTGATGCTTTGGTATCCAATGGCTGCAGTTCCTTCCCTTCCCTAACCATTCTTACTTGCAAGCCAACTCTTGTTGACCGCACAGGACAGCACTTGGTCTGACACACAGCTGATGCCGACTTTTAGCTCCTTGACACTGCATGGTCTTCCATCTTCACCAAGGCAAAAGGAATCAGTCTCATGTCCCTGCCACCTGGAAATGGGACCCACACAGCTCATCCACCTAGGTAGGTCCTCTGCACCCACCAGGCTCATTCCAAGAGCCATGACTGCTTAGACAGTCCCCCATCGGTAACGCCTTCTTCCTTGGATCAGAATGAACTACAGCTGTCAGGGAGCGTGGCTGAGGAATGGGGACCCACTCCACAGAGTGCGGAAGAAGACTAGAAAGTAAGAGAATGTCTTCAGAGTGAGACAGTGGGACCAGGATGGCCCCCCGACCCTGTTCAGGCTGGAGCCACTCTCTCCCATCTGGCACTGATAAAATGCCAGGGGACAGGAATGAGGCAGGGAGGGAGAGGGCCCATCTGATCCTCCAACCAAAACGTCATGTCCAGTCCCAAGAAAGGCAAACCTCCTTTCATCATCCATGAAACCATATCTTGCTTATTATGACAATTTTAAAAACTTCTCTGATTATTCCTTTGAGAATCCAATTTGTTTCCTTTGTAAAAAGGAAACAATTCTCTTCTCAGTTTGGGAGGTGGGGACATTCCATTTATCTTGAGGGGGGAAATCTGTTTCCTATTACGAATCACGTTCTGTAGGTCTATTTGTAAAAAATAAATCTCCACACTTCACATAGAAAAAGAAATTCTCTCTTTACTCTCCTACAAACAACCATGAAGACGCACAAGAGGGAGGCTCCTGCCCTCTTCTTAACCATTACAACAAAGATTGGATTTCCATCCTTTGCTTTGAAAAGGAAAACTTCTTACTCATTCCCTGAAAGCCGGCAGTATCCCCAAGTCACCCAGCATACCTGAGCAGGCCACCATGGAATAATTCATCCAATCAGCATTTACAGATGGCAACTGAGTGCCAGGACCGAGCTAGACCCTGGGAAGGCATGGATTAAAATAAATACATCACCCTCCAAATCCCTGCACTCTGAGAGAGGGGTCAGCAAACTACAGCCCACAAGCCAAACCAAGTCCACTGCCTGGTTTTTTTGTACAGATCGGGAGCTAAGAATGGTTTTTATATTTTTAAATGGTTGGAAAAAAATCAAAAGGATAATATTTCGTGACACATAAAAATTATATGAAATTCAAATTTCAGTATCCATAAATACAGTTTTCTTGGAACCTGGCCACACTCCTCCATTTATACATTGTCTATGGCTGCTTTACTCTACAGGGGCAGAGTTGAGTAGCTGCAACTGAGACTATGTGGTCCCCAGAGCCTAAATATTTATTATGTAGCTCTTCACACAAAATGCCCACTGACCTTTTATGAAAGAGCTTATATGGTCCAGGAGGGCAGAAAACAAGGAAATGGCAGTCAATACGACCACAGGAATAGCAACCTCCACAACACAACAATAGGATGGCGGTTTAAAACATAATGGCTAAAAGTGTGGGCACTGACTCAGGGTCAGACAGAAGCTTATTCTGCACTCGGTAGATGGAAGTAGCGACACGACTCTGAGGAAGATATTTTAACTCTCTGTACCTCCATTTTCTCATCTGTAAAATGGGTGTCCTCCCTTTTGGGTTGGGTTGAGAGGCAAGTTTATACATGTCAAGAACAATGCCTATCCTGTAAGTGCTCCATCTATTTTTGGTCGTCTTATTACTCGTTGGTACTGCTTACACAAGTTCAAGGGGAGGTTATTCAACAGAGTACAGTGAGCGTGGCACCCCTGGAGCATATGATGTGAATGGTGACCCAGGAACTCAGCAACACGGCAGCCCTGACTATCACTAACGTTACACATATCCTTGCAGAGTTTTGAGGAGCGGGGGCAGATAGGCATTCCAGATGGAGAGGACAGGTCCTATGTTTCTTTATTGCCACATTGATTCTTCCATTCTGAAGGAGAACCATCAGGGCATATTCAAATAAGCTACTGTGGGGGGGCTCCGGGTCATACCCCGAATTTCCTTTCTCCCAGCTCACGTTCCTTGCTCAGTCATCCTGAGATGGGTCCCCAACACCCATTCCTGCGATTACACCTTGCTCCTCATCCCTCAAACTCTCAGACTGTGGGCTATTTTAAGCCCAAATTAAAGACTCCTGTCTCCTGAATGGCTGCAATTTCAGCCTGTGGTTTGTTTACTCTGACGTGGCCTGAGGCCACAGCGCTGGTGCAGGGGCACTGCAAGGGGTAGCCAGTTTCAGCAAGGAGGCAACAGGCTTTGCAGGAACCATTCCCTGCAGCACACTCTCCCTGGGAAACACAAACACACGGATGCATGGATGGACGGTTAAAAAGAAAACAACAGTGGGAGTGTCCTATATCTCTGGAGATGTACGCTAAAAACAGAACCATGCCAGAAGCAAGGACGCACTGGAAGCTCCGTAGTGCTTCAGACTCGAGAAGAAGGGGGTTGCTTCTCTCATTCCACGATACCGAGGCTGTCGTGTTTCTTCTTCAGCCTCTGTGAGGAAGGCCAATGGGACCTCTTTATCTGCAAGAACCTCACCATAGATCCTCTCATCACGGGGTGGTGCTCAGAGCCTGAGACCAGGGCAAGACCTCCAGGGCATGCCTCTCACACTAGGAAGACCTAGGTCTATAGTCTAGTGGCGGGCAAATGAGAACAGGCTGGGGTAGGCTGGCAGGTAGGGACAGAGGGAGACCAGAGGAGACTGGATGGGTGCCAGGCAGGAGCCTGCCAAGCTCTGGGTGTCACACTCCCTGCCAGGGCAGGGCCTGAGCTCGAGGAAGCCCACAGGCAAGGGAGTTCGGGATCCCTCTTAGTTCCTTTTCTCCATCCCTCACTTCTCTTGCTCCTCAAGGGACAAAAAGGGAGAAATGAGCCTTCCTGTCATATATAGTGGACAGATTCCCCGCCGTTTCTTTCCTATCCCACTTTCAACCTGACCACATGCCTCCACCCTCACCTGCCAGCCTGGTTTTCCTTGTTCTATTCTGGAAAAGTTTTCAGCCGCTTGTACGATGTTGGCTCCTCAAGCAGCTGTTGCAGGTGGCGCTGGCTCCAGAAGAGAACGTCTCACCCCAGGGGCAAGAGTCCAAGGGGCTTTGAGTCTGCAGAGCCTCACAGGCATGAGGAAGCCCATGCCTGATAGCTGAGTGCTTGCTGCCCAGAGTGGCCAGAAGCAAGGGCACACGGGATGTCCATCACCAAGCCCCACCACACAGACTTTCTTTTGTTTGGGTGGCAAAAGGGTTTTTTAAAAAGGCCTTTTGGCCGGGCATGCAGTCCCCAGTTCATCATGGTCCCCATGACTTCACAGGCAGCCCAGTTCACCCATTGATAGGACCTGTCTGGCCCAGGTAGGTAACTGGATTTGACTGCAGACTTTGTAATCGTGAAATGTTTTCCACCTAGTGTAAAAGCTCTGTTAGGAAAGAAACCAAGTCAGTGAATCAGTCCTTGCTCTGGTGTCCAGCACGGGGCCTTGCCCAGGCTACTGCTCAAACAGCAGCAGGGGATTTGAAAATTCTGATGAGACTGTGTCTCTCAGCCACAGCTTCCAAGGCCACACGAGAGGCGGGAAGAGAAGTGAAGGGAACGAGAATTGCTCACTCCATCCTCTTTCGATCCTGTAGGTCTGCTGAAGTCAACCCCAGCTCCCAGGGACAAAGAGATGGAGATGGCTGCAGGTGAGCCAAACCTTGGCTCCAATAAAATTGAGAGCAGCTGGCACTTCTGAACACTCTGGCCCCCAGGGACCTGGGCTGAGTGCACACGGGTAAGCACCAGGCCTTTTCCCTTTTTCTTCTTGTCATGCCTAATTACACCAGGATTGTGCTGAGTCAAGCAGCCTGCTGGCATGGGGGCCCAGGCATGGCCTTTCCTGTTGCCCTCAGTCAGCTCATGGGTCTCAAGTAGCCGTGTGTGTTTCCACCCCGAAACCCAAGAATAAACTCGGCACCGACATACATGGTGCCAAACACTAAGCCCCACGCCTCAGCCTCTGGGAAGACGGCCCCTGCTGAACCGAGAGAGAACAAAAAGGCCTTGCAACAGCCCTACCACCTGCATCCAGCCCACCACCCCCTGCCTTCAGCCTTGAAACAGACCTCCTCTCCAAGGAATGTGGCAACAAGCTGCAGCCAAAGGCGGCCCAGGAGAGGGAGGTAGGCATCCTTGGTGCCTTCAAGCACACTTTGGCTTTACCAAGTTTCTACCTGAGTCCTGACTTCCAGGTCCTTGCACCCTCAGCTCACAGAATCAGGAAGAGATGCTCACTCTGTACCGCTCAAGAGGAGTGCATAGTTCCCCACTTCTCAACACACATGTGCATGTATATGCACATAAACACAGCCCTCTGCAAATGCCCGAGAGACAATCACGCAGCCATTGCTCTAGACCAGTGGTTCCCGGCCTTGGTTGCATATTAGAGTCACCCTCGGGGAGTTTTAAAAGTTGTGCTGCCCAGGCCACACTCCAGAACAATGAAACCAGAATCTCTGGGGAGAGATATCAGGAATCATATTATTTTAGGGCCCCCAGGTGATTTTAATGTACAGCCAGGGGCTGAGATTCATTGCTGAAGGTGAATTGCAAACCTTGGAAAATTCCATCCACCAACTTATGCTTTGAGGCTGCACTCCCAAGCTTGAATTGGCCTCAAGATGTTGGCCACAATGCCACAGAGACTGGTGTTCATCGCTCAACAAACACTACTAAGCATCGGCTATATATCGGACCCTCTTCTAGTTACTTAGAGATTGTCTCAAGAGCTAAACTTCTAGAGTTCAGCTGGTTTGCAGTTTGGGTCTTAGTGGGGTTAGTCTATGAATCAACCAACCAGTAAGTGTTTACCACACCCCCAGTGTGTGCAAGGCTTGGCAAAAGATGCTACAAAGTGGAGTATGAAACTCCTGACTCCAAGGAGCTTAAACCCTAAATGGCAAAGTTTAAGAATTTGCACATTGATATAAACACACAACATGGTATACAAAGGATAAATGAATGTGCAGTTGAACAATTCGAAACAACATATCAAGTAACCGTGTACCAGGCACCAGGTGATACCAGGGGACAACAAAGGTGGGATCCCTAACTTCAAAGTGCTCAGATTAATGCAGTGATCCCCAGAGCAAGGTCCCCAGACCGGCAGCCTCAGCATCACTTGGGAACTTGCTAAAGTGCACATCGTTGGGCCTCATCCTGGCTACTGAATCAGAACCTCTGGGTGGGGTCATTAATTTGTGTTTTACCAAGCCTACCAGGTGATTCGGGTGCCTGTTCAAGTTAGAAGACTGATGAATGCCGTGGGAACTGGAGAAAGGAAGACATCTCCTTGCTTTAGGGATGATGAAAGCCTTGGGGGATCTGTATCCTGGCTCTGACACATTTGGGGGAAATCTAAGGCAACTACTTGGAACTTCCTTGTGCATCTATTTTGTCAACTGTAAATAAGCAAGAAGTGGTAAGAGGCCTCCTGTGCAGAGCTGTGTAAAGAATACATAGGATAATGTGTAAAAATCACCAACACAGCACCTGGGGCCAAGTCTATGCTCAGTGAATGATCTCCAACACTAGCAGCCATGGAGCAAGGGAGCTTGCTATTCAGCACATGAAAGCTGACAGAATGAAGGAAAGAATGAATAGATTCATGCATCATGAATGGGAACTGGGTTTGGCAAACCTATAAAAGCAACATTCTCTGTGCAAATATGTTCACAGTAGGACAAGGGCTTCCAAGACTGAGTGGTCAGAGTATGTCTCTGATCTGGAGACTGGCATCTTCCTGGCTCAATCTCTTTTCTCACCTACAACTCCCAGTGAGTTGGTTAAATACCTGGGCTCTGGAGTCAGACTATCTGGGTTCAATTACTTATTAGTTGGGTGGTCTTGGGTGAGTCATGTAAATCCATTAAGCCTCAGTTTTTTCTTCTGGAAAATGGATATAATAATAGTACCATTATTATAGGGGTATGAGAGTTCAACAGGATAATGTGAGTAAATCAGTTAGCTGGGTGCTTTACATGTAGTAAGTGAGCTCTAAACATTAGGTCTCTGTATCATGGCACACAGCTGGGTTCTATCTTGACCTCTGCTAACTTATGCCTGGCTGGAATTTTTCAAGCCAACTCTAATGCCACACCCAATTAACACAAATGGTTGTTTGGGTCCTTCATAATAGCACAGCTGCGGAGCACTGGCCAGCTACTTACATGCAGGGTGTGTGTAAGGGCTTCTCATGTACTGGTACTGTTCACATGAATCCTGGGACAACAGATATTACTGCACCCATTTTATAGATGAGATAACTGAGGTTTGATGACTCATCAAAGTTAGGCAACTGTCAAGTGCGGAAACAAAATTCAAACTCAGCCCTAATTCTAAAACCCATAGTCTTCCTACTGCCATAAAATTACCCAGCTTTCCCTTAGAGGCTGATGGAAGACCTTTCTAAATGAGGTTCACCCAGCTGCAGGGTGAGAGGGCCAGGCTCTTTTGTGATGTCACTGTGTTAAAAAAGCCTTGGCCAGGCATGGTGGCTCACACCTGTAATCCCAGCACTTCAGGAAGCCAAAGTGGGAGGATTGCTTGAGTTCAGGAGTTCGAGACCAGCCTGGGCAACATAGCAAGACCTCATCTCTACAAATAAATAGCTGGACATAGTGGTGCATGCTTGTTATCCCAGCTATGCAGGATGCTGAGGTGGAAGGATCACCTGAGCCCAGGTTGCGGCTGCCTTGAGTCGTGATCATGCCACTGCACTCCAGCCTGAGTGAGACCCTAACTCAAAAAAAAAAAAAAAAAACCCAAAAAAACAAGAGCACTGGAAGGAGATGTCACTCAGAGCTGAGTCTGGAAGAGGAAAGTCACAGGTGGGCTGGCGCAGGATGACAGAAACTGCAGAAAATCAGCTCCTGGATTCCCAAACTGCAACAGCCCCTTGCCGATGATCAAGTGTATCTGTGCCTGTCTGTGTGCATCTGTGTGGGTGGTGGGGGCCCCAAGAGCGAAGCAAAATCCTTCCTCCCCAATCCAAAAATGGTGAGTCGAGCCTAAACACAGAAAGAAGGCAATTGAGTGCAACACAAAATCCACACCAGCTTTTAGAAACCATTGTCCTCTCCTGAAAAAGGCATCCTGGCCCACGAAGCAAAACAGTACGACAAGTCTCTTTTATCTCCTCCCAGCTCTATTTCCTTAAAGGCCAAATCGTGGTCTTCTTTCTTCTTCCTCCCAGATGCCGGCTGCGACCCAGCTGACAGCCCAGCAGCCCTGTAGACCCATCGTGCCTACTCCTGAGGACCTGAACTGTGTTGTGAATAAATGGGAAAAGAGGGCTCGGCCTCCCGCCTTCTTCTGAGAGCTTCTAACAAAGATGCCTGGAGTCCAACACCAACTTGGGCTTCATCCTCCTCCCTCTTAGGCTCCACGGGTCCAGAGAGCGGCCTGGATGCCCTCAATTGGAACAAAGAGGACACATCCTAGTTGGGATTCTGAGTCTTTGTAACAACTACTAACAATTCATTCTTCCTCATATCTTGTATTCACCTGCAAGGAGACATGTTACCTCCAGCTGACCCCACCTGCCAAAAATATGACTGCATGTTCGTATTTATCGTCTTTGTGTTCCACAGTTGCCATGGTAGTAAAATTTACACTCCCCAGCCTCACTGCCATTTCCAACTACAAATAGAATGATTGTCTTCCCATTTTGGCTTGGCAAAAACAGAAATGTGCAGCTTCTACAGGCCAGGGCGTGTCTACGCATAAGGCGTAGGGGCTGGGGTGAATAAGAGTAAGACTTCTTTAAGTTTTTCCTCCTTTACAAAGCAGGGTTTTTGTTTCTCTTGTGATGAGATTTTAAAAACTGAGATAAAATATACATAACATAAAATTTGCCATTTTAACTATTTTTTTTTTAGTTGGGCTGGAGTACAGTGGCACAATCAGGGCTCACCACAGCCTCTGCCTCCTGAGCTCAAGTGATCTTTCCACCTCAGCTTCCCAAGTACCTGGGACCACAGGAGTGTGTCACCATACCCAGCTAATTTTTTATTTTTTGTAGAGATGAGGTCTCACTATATTGCCCAGGCCAGTCTCAAACTCCTGGACCCAAGCAATCCTTCCGTCTTGGCCTCCAGAAGTGCTGGGATTATAGAAGTGAGTCATCATGCATGGTTGATTCTAACTATTTTTAAGTGCACAGTTCAGTGGCATTAAGTGAAATCACAATGTTATGTGACCATCAGCATCTGCATGTCTCCAAGACTTTCTCATCAGCCCACCAGAAACCCATTAAGTGCTAACTTCCCATTCTCCCCTTTTCCTACTTTCTGTCTCTATGGATTTGCCTATTCTAGAAATATTCTGGATATTTCATATAAGTGGAATCACACAATATTTAACCTTTTATGTCTAGTTTATTTCACTTAACATAATGTTTTCAAGGTTCCTCCATGTTGTAGCATTTGTCAAAACTCCATTCCTTTTAGAGTTAGAATACTAGTCCATTGTATGTATATACCACATTTTGTTTATCCATTCATCCGTTGGCTACTGTGAAGAATATTTTGGCTATCGTAAAGAATGCTGCAATGAAAGCTAGCATACAAGTATCCGTTTGAGTCCCTGCTTTCAGTTCTTTTGGGGATATACTTGGGAGTGGAATTGCTAGATCACATGATAAACTTATGTGTAAATTTTTGAGGAACCAACACTGTTTTCCACAGCAGCTGCACCATTTTACATTCTCACCAGCAGTGTACAATTTCTCTACATCTTTGCCAACACTTGCTATTTTCTGGGTTTTGTTTTCTGTTCTTTTTTAAAAAATCATAGCCATTGTAGCCATGTGATGAGGTTGTTTTCGTAAGAGCAAATTATTGAGGTAAAAAACGGCTTGTTCACCCGTGCATGAGAGGTGCCCATGGGTGCATTGAGTACAGCTTTGTTGGTTGAATGAATGAGCTCTCCTTTTTACAATACTGAATTATTCCCTTGGATCTGATGTGCTGCCCAACTTTTCCCTGTTTTCTCCTGTTGATAGGACTTGGCACTCACACAAGGAAGCCCAGCTACATAGAAGAGCCTCAGGCAGCAACTGGGATCACATTTGTCAGGGGGCTTTCATTCAGGGACCATTTGTACCATCCTTCTGCATTGTTCCCAGGCCTAAAAAGCAGTCCATTCCACTGCTTTAGAACCAGGGAGCTCACTTGGTAGCACTGGAAAAGCCAGAAGACTGTAAGCTGTAGAGTGTTGGGTTCAGAAACCAAAGCAGTAGACTAAGCAGACTGGTTTGAATTATGCAGTCACTTCTTGCCACATGTGTGTCCATGAACAAACTATGTCTTCTCTCTGTGCCTCAACTTGGACCTAATGTTAAGCTTGTGAACATTAAAATGAATCAATAAAAAACACTCAGCACAGTGCCTGGCACAATGTGAGGTCTCAATGAAAGTGATCTCTGATGGTTACTAGGACGCTCCAGTGTTGATACACAGACCCAAACAAAACCTGCCTTTGGCTACCTCCTCTAGCCTCCCCAAGACCCCTAGGAAAACAAAAGGGACTATGAAAAGAGGGGAAAGACTCATAATTTGGTTCTTTTAATTATCTTCCAGGCTGACTAGAAGGACTGTGAATACCCATTGGGATGCACAGCCAGGGTTCAAGACCGAGAACTTGGCCTTGTTTCTTCCTCATTTGGGCCACCGATCCCTCCAAGCTCATTTTAGCTAGCGGCAGGGAGAGGGCAGGGCCATACCACAAGTCTCTCCTACAAGCCCCAAAACTCACACCCCAGGCATCAGAGAGAACTTCCCCTGCATCAAAACCCACAGGTGAGACTGGAGTTGGGTAGACATTCCGAAGAGAAGATTAATATACAGGCCAAGAACTCAGTGAGAACAGCAAGGGAGCTGTGCCATAAAGACCTTGGACAAAACCCAGAAGGAATGAGTCATGAGGTTGGGCAGGGTAAGTGGTATTTGATATCAGAAGCACCATCACTCTTTTCCTTTTCTTTTCTTTTTGGAGTTGAAGTCTCACTCTGTCACCCAGGCTGGAGTGCAGTGGCACGCTCACGGTCACCCCAGCATTGACCTGCTCAGTCTTCTGCCTCAGCCTTCCAAGGAGCCGAAACCACAGGCGCGTGCTACCACGCCCAGCTAATTGTTGATTTATCATAGAGATGAGGTCTCGCCAGGTTGCCGGGACTGGTTTTGAACCCGTGGGCTCAGGCAATCCACTACCCTCAGCCTCCCAAAGTGCTGGGATTATAGGCTAAGCCACCGAGTCTGGCCTTTTTTTTTTTTTAAGTTGGAGTCTCACTCCTTCACTCAGGCTAGAGAGCAGTGGCAGGCTCATGGCAACCCTGGCTAGGCTGCTAGGCTCCAGTGATCCTTCTGCCTCAGCCTTCCAAGTAGCCGGAATTACAGGCGTGTGTTACCATGCCTGGCTAATTGTTTGATTTATTGTAGAGATGAGGTCTCGCCAAGTAGCCCAGGCTGGTCTTGAACCTGTGGGCTCAGGCAATCCACTCTACTTGGCCTTCCAAAGTGCTGGGATTACAGGCTGAGCCACCGAGGCCAACCTTGCACCATCATTCTTATGTGTTTGGAAGACAGCAGCATTCTGCTTGGTGTGATGGGAAGCTTTCTATGAGACTGAAGCATATTGAAAATATCAAAGTCCCATGTAAGAAAAAATAGCTCCTGGACCCAATACTTCACCTGTATGTAACTTAAAAGTTTTATTGGACATGGAGACCCTTAACCAAAAGCTGAGTGGAAGTTGGGGGTGGTGATGAAGGAAGGAGTATCAAATAGCAGGACACTGCAGGTATGTGGGGGACCATAGCCGTGACCGCATTATAACATGATAACGATAGAACTTATGTAAGGAGCCCTGGGCTAGGTGTCCTCCACCCCACCATGCTGTCTCATTGGCATGAGAGAGTAGCACCATGTGTTAGGCAGTGTTAGCCCCATTTTATGGAGGAGGACACTGAGGCTCAGAGTTAGGGAACTGCCGAATCTATAAGTACAGGACCAAAAAGGTAAGAGAAGGAAAATTTCTGTGCCATATGTATGGTATTAAGTATTAGGATGAACTCTATGAAATTACTACTGTGCAAACTTTTCTACCAACAAAAAACACCAATTCCATAGGGTTCACCCTAATGTAACACAATGTAAATTATTTTATATTTAGTACATTATATCACACATACATGTCATTTGATTTATCCATTATATAATGTTATCTGTAAATTATATAATATGCTCCAAGAGCAGAATTGCTTAGTGGCTGAAAGCAAACTTGAACCAGAGTGCATGGGAAACTTGACTCTGCCCCTTACGAGCTTTGGGACATGGAGTAAATAACGTATCCCCTCATGCCTTTGTTCCTTACCTATAAAATGATCTAATAATAGTACCAGCCTCACAGGATGGTTGTAAGAAATAAGTAAACATGAAGTGCTAGGACAGTGCCTGACACATGTTACTTATTAGCAGTCATTACACATGCTTTTGTTCACTAATTTCTTACAAAAATCCTTCGCAATCGTCAATGTTACCTTTATCGCACAGTGAGAAACCCAAGACTCGGAGATCTGCCCAGGATTCTAAGTCTAGAAGGATGCACTGGGAATTCAAACTCAGGTCTTTCACGTCTCAAGTCCTGCTGTTCTTTGTAAGCTCCCAGCTGCTCCTGGGGGTCTCCTTGTGCCTTCATTTGTCATTCAGTGGAAGGAGAGGTTGGACCAGCTGACTTCATGGTTTCTTCCAGCATCCTCACGTAAGGAGGTTACATCAAAGCAGCAGCAGAAATAATAGGATCAGATGCTCTCAGTGCCACCGAGCGCAGTGTCCTCAGCCATGTGGCCAGAAGCATTTTGAGTTGAGGGTTCCAATTTTTTTTTCTGCTATTTCTTTCCAGCGTCCTCAGTACATTTCCTAATTAATCACTCCCACTTAATTTCCTAAAGCAATCACATCCTCCCCGTAGCCAAGCGGCCTCGTCTCAGGCAGAAGCACACACACCAGCTGGCCCCTCAGCTATGTGGGAGTGTGTGAGCAGCCCTTGGACACAGCCCAAGGAGTGACACAGACACAGGAAAAACACAGCATGGGAAGCTACACTCAGAGGACATTCTTGCCGTTCTGGTGACATGTGGGTTTCCTGGTGAGCAAAAGGGCCACTGAGATCTGGTTCTTCAAGGAAAGCCTACAATGCGAAAGCTCTGGCTGGAGCATCCCAGGATGCAGGGAGACTCTATCATCGGCTACTCCATGATGTGGGACAGGGCTATGCTGATGAGATAGGAAACTCAGAACTCACTCCCAGCTTTGCTGATTATTTGTTGTTGACTTTGGATAAGAGCTCTTCTTTTGATGGGCCTCAATTTTCCTACCTTAGTGGCCAGGATCGGTGGCTCAGCCTGTAATCCCACGCTTTGGGAGGCCGAGGTGAGTGGATTGCCTGAGCCTATGGGTTTGAGACCTGCCTGGGCAACTTGGCGAGACACCATCTCTACAATAAATCAAAAAATTAGCTGGGCATGGTAGCGTGCACCTGTAGTTCTAGTTACTTGGAAGGCTGAGGCGGAAGGATCACCAGAGCCCAGCAGGTCGAGGCTGCAGTCGCCGAGAGTGGCCACTGCAATCCCGTCTGGGTGACAGAGTGAGACTCAAACTAAAAAAAAAAAAACCCAACAAAAATAAATAAATAAATAAATAAATAAAATTAAAATAAAATGAGAACAGCAATGTATACAACACAGTGGGGCTGGAAGCCAAGAGCAACAAATACTGCAGCCTAGAGGATGGGGACAGATAATATCAATGAGCAAAGCTGGGTTGAGCAAAACAAAATCAACAGGTCAAATGGCAGCTGATACAGTCTCACTGTTGGAGTCACAACAGGGAGTGGTAGGGATTGGGGTGAAATGGACATGTGCCTCATCTAAAAGCTAGTCAATTATTGCCATAGAGCCAAGCTGACCTCCTGTTGCCAGATTTTCAGATTTTTTTTTTTTTTGAGTTGGAGTACCACTCTGTTGCCCAGGTTGGAGTGCAGCGGCATGCTCATGGCCATCCCAGTGTTGAACTGCTGGGCTCAGGCAATCCTTCCTCTTAAGCCTTCCAAGTAACTGGAACTACAGGTGCGTACTACCACACCCAGTTAATTTTTTGATTTATTGTAGAGATGAGGTCTCACCAAGTTGCCCAGGCTGTTCTTGAACCCGTGGGCTCAGGCAATCCGGTCACCTTGGCCTCTCAAAGTGCTGGGATTACAGGCTTGAGCCACCACGCTTTTGTTTTTTTTTTAAAAGAAGCTAGAACTAGATTTGTATATGCATTTACCCAATCTTAAAAAAATGTTGGCAAAAATTGACATAAAAAGTATATGTGAGCCAATAACATGGTTGTTATTATTATTACCATTAACTTCTCTGTAACTCAGAACCCCCAACTGTAACGATGTCTGGGTCGTGAACATCTGTGAAAATCTCTGAGGGTAATACAGAGGTTACCACTGTGCATACACGTTGATGCTGCTTTATTAACTTAAACATATTACCCTGAGATTGGGCTAGACAGTGTGTCTCAACTGGAGGTGATTTTGTCCCCCCAGAGGACATTTGGCAACGTCTGGAAACACTTTTTGGTTGTTACAACACAGGGTGCGCCTGAAATCTAGTGCACAGAGGTCAGGAATGTTGCTAAATATCTTATTATGAACAAGACTGCACCCCCAACAACAAAAATGTCTAACCCCAAATGTCACCAGTACTGAGACAGAGAAATCCTGGCTAGATGGACGTTTGCCCTTATGTCCTCTTTATAGAAAGAACTTTTTGGAGACAGAGATGTGGACAGGTATGGTAGGCTGTGGGAGAGCCAGCATCTATAATTACCTCCATTATGAGGCTCAAGGCCCTGCTTTTATTCTGCCTCCCACAGCATCTTCTCGTCATTGTCTTAACTGTCACCTCCACATGTTTCCTTTTTTTAAAAAAAATTGTTGAAGATGCACCGGTTGAAAAATAGGCTCTGGGGAAACTGAGGACTTAAGAGAAGAAGTGTTTGAGCCAAGGTCACTCAGCAAGTTGCAAGGCAGAGTTGGGGAGAGTCTTCCTGGGTCCTGGTCCAGGTCTCTTGGGAAGACATCACTCCATTTTGCTGTTGCCATGGTAATTATAAATCAATTTTGTCTAACCATTAAAGCAGTTACTCCATAGAATGTTCTCACAAAGCACTGTTGAACTCGCCCTAGTTATTCCATGGATGTGAAAGTAATCACATTTTTGTGTATTCTATAACTCTGGCTATATTTATAATTCTCCTTCACCTTAAATGGGATAAATAAGTGAGGTTATATTGCACTGCGGTTGTCATGCATTGCTATGACTACTCCAAACAAAGAAAACTGTGCTAGAAGCTAAAGTAAGTGGTTCTGGTTCACCTCAAGAAAGGGAAGGAAAGCACAGTGACTTTTATCCATCTTTACATTATGCTAAGTGTTTTACATATCTTACCTCATTGATTCCTTCCTATAATTCAGAAAACTTCTTTAGGTCAATTTTCTCAAACACTGCTGTACATCAGAAACACCTGTGAGGTTTATAAAATCCCAGCATCCAAAAAACACCCTCAAATCATTAAATCATGCTCTCTGGGGATGGGCCCGGGCATCAGTAATTTTTAAGTCTCCCCAGGTGATTGCAATGTGCAGGCAAGTTTGAGAACCAGGGCTTCAGGACTCATTATACTTATTTTACAATGATGCTGACATCCTAAGGGAAAAATGAACTTGCCTAAGGGCACCCAGCTGGTGAATGGTACAACTGTGATTCAAACCTAGGTCTGCCTTCCTCCAAAGATCATGTATAATCATTCTCACTGTGCTACTTTCTCTCCAGAAGTCTGTTGTCTGTGGCTTTCTCATTTAGAGTTATCTGATAGCAAGTGTGTGAACTTGAGTGTGAGGGAATTCTCTAGAAGGTTATCTGGATTCAATGGGCATCTTAAGAACAGGTCTGGGGGAATAAAAAGCAGGCATGGTCTGGTCATTTTGAAAGTGCTTAGAGGAAATGGAAAATCATCATGTTCAATCTCTTTGTCCCTCTGGTCAAGACTCCAGTTCCAGGAAGGAGCCCCTAATGAACCTCACTTGGGTCATGAGCTAGTCCCTGACTAGGAGAGGGCATGACAAATGGATCACAAATCCAGCGGACTGAATCCCATAGGTGCAGAAGGTGATATTCCAACGACATAAGAAGACAGAGCAAATGAGTCCTGGGCAGCCAAAACACAACATACATCTACTACAATGGAGGGGATTGAGGGGCTTATAAAAGCAAAAGACATATGACAGTTTCACAGGTACATGATGATTCCAAAGTAGGACTCAGCAAAAATCAAAACCAGTAGATACATGGGGTCATTCAGAAGAAATATGCCACTTGGGCACAGGGTGTGTGGGCATGGAATGCCTTCAAAATTATTTGCAAAATATTGTGTCCAGGAGTGGTGACTCAAGCCTGGAATCCCAGCACTTTGGGAGGCCGAGGTGAGGGGATTGCCTGAGCCCACGGGTTGGAAAACAGCCTTGGCAACTTGGTGAGACCTCATCTCTACAATAAATTTTTTAAAAAAAAGTTAGCCAGGCGTGGCAGCACACGTCTGTAGTTCTGGCTACTTGGAAGGCTGAGGCAGAAAGATCGCCTGAACCCAGCAGGTAGATGCTGGGGTGGCTGTGAGCATGCCACTGCACTCCAGCCTGAGCCACAGAGTGAGACTCCAACTCAAAAAACAAACAAACAAAAATTGTGAGTTTGTGCATTTTTCTAAGGACAAGATAAATGTATTTTATCAGATCTACAATCCTAAGAAGCAAAAAAGGTAAGGTTGGGGCTCTTGGAAAATCTCAGGGAAGAACAGGAAGAGTTTACAATGGTTCCCAACAGAGCCTCAGGTCCCAAGAACCACCTGCGAAAGTGAAACCCAGTGTCCTGTCTTGTCACCACATACACAAGGCTAGTACATTTGACCCAATCTGAGCTAAGAAAACAATGCTTTACAAATAACCATCAACAAAAACAGACACACAAGGTTAAGGGCTCACATGTCTGCCTGCAATCACATAGCAGTAAGGAATAGAATCTATCAAGTCAGGGAAGGAGTGTGGAGAGTGAGCAAAAAGGGCTAAAACAAGGGGAAGCCCCAGACTCTCTGGGGTCAAAAGCCAACAGGGACAATTAAAATGCAGTTGTGGATATGTTAAAACAGAGAACTGTCCCAGGCAAGCTTCCTGAAATGCTGAGCTCCTGTCCAAAGGGCCAGGTTTCTATCCCATGAAGGTATTTTCCCAGATTTAAGCATCAACAGACCCTAGCATGCAGGGACCTGAAAAATGAGGCCATCATCAGTTATCACATTAAAGGAATCATTGTTCAATGCATTCATTCATGGACGAATCAACATACAAACAAAATAACAATACTGTTAGTGGGGTTATTCGATTTATAGGTACTATGTTCTAAGTTCCTACTCTGTGTCAGGGACTGAGCTAGAAGTTTTATATGACGTATTCCTCATCTTCACCTAACCCTAAAGGGTAGTTAGTTACTATGATACCCATTTAACGGATGATGATTCTAAGACTCAAAGAGACTTATCTACATTCACACAACCAGAAGTGATGGGATTGGAAATCAGACTTGTCTGTCTTGAGCATCTCTGTGCCTGTCACAATGTCACACTCCCACCATCCATACTTTAGAGCATCAACTATGTGTTGAGTATTTTGCATATACTATCCCTAATTCTTACAACAATCCTTGAGATAGGTATTACTGTCTCTCTCTTTTTAAGGAGAAAGACAAGTAATTTGCCAAAGGGCACATATTGAATACAGATTTTTTAATCCAGATTTCTTTGGCACTAATGTTCTGGGTCTTTCCACCAAACCTGCTACATATTCAATTCAAGTTGATTTTTAAAAAATATATTGACTTTTTATTATTTTCACAAGCATTTAACTAAGCTTCTGCAGAGAAATACTCAGCTCCTGCCCCCAAGAAACTTTTTAATCTAGTTAAGAGGTTAGATCACATGGTACAGAAAAGAACAATGCAAAGGTTTTAAAACATAGCTCCAACTTCTGAGAGACTGCCTCCACCCTTCAATCTGGGCTAGCTTGCATTGTTTAGAGCATCAGAGTAGAGCAGAAGGGATACTACATTTCTTCCAAAGCTGCTAAGACTTTATGTAGTTACTTTTGAGTTATTTCAAGTTGCTGCACATGTCTTCTTGGAGTCCTGAGCCTCTATGGAAGAAATTAGACTACTCTGAACCACCATGCTGCAAGGAAGCTCAAACCACATAGACAGGTTGCATGTGTAAGGCACCCTGGTCAGCAATCCCAGTTGAGCCCAGCCTTTGGGTCATCACAGCCAAGGTGCTAGATATGTAAGTAAACAGCCTGCAGGTGACGCTAGCACCCAGTCATTCACATCTCCCTTGGTCCTTCAAGACTCTTCAGCTGGTGCCCCAGACATTACGAAACAGAGACAGGCCATTCCTACTGAGAGGTGACCAAAATCCTGACCTAGAGAATCGCTGAGAGTGATAAAATGGTTGTTGTTTTACAAAACTAAGTTTTGGGGTGGTTTGCTAAGTGGCAAAAAATAGTCAGAATAATGGCTTTTTGAATGGTTATTTAATGCCAGGCACTGCCCTCGAGGCTTGACATATATAACCTCATTTGATCTTCCCAGCAAGCCAGGGAAGCAGGTTACTATTAAAGAACGTGCCCAAGATTACTTACTAGCTAGTGATGGCATTTAAGACCAGGTCACACTAACTCTAGCATCAATCTTCTAAACTGCTGTGCTATAGAGGAAGGGAAATGATGTTTTTGTATAAAACCTACAAAACCCCAAGCCAATCAGTTTTAAGAAACGCCGACTGCTATTTTTGAAACTAAACATCTTTTTCTTTCTTAATTTCAGAAGGCTTGCTATGGAGCTGAGCTAATTATTTGAGCCTTAATCAAGGACCAACCACTCCCCGAAGCAGCTGTCCTGGCCTCTCTCTTGCCTCTAGAAAGTCCCTTGGGTTGGCTGGATGTTGGCTCAGGTCTAAACCTCAACTCCCAGCCCCCAGAAGTGAGGTTGGATAGGGTTGAAAGGATCCTTGGAGATGATCCAGTCCACTCCCCTCACCCTCTTTAAAGATGAGGAAACTGAGGCCCAGAGAGGTCAAGTGACTTGTCCAAGGTCACACGGTATGTCAGAGCCACAGCCAGGTCTCCAAATTCCCAGGCAAGCATTCTTTCCACTACACCATGCTGCAGTTGCTAAAAATTCTCCAGAGCCGCCTCCCTAGGCCCTCCTCTTGACAAAGCTGTTCTCCCCCCACACAACTACACACAGTCACATTTGGCAAGAGGTGCTATCAGCCCTGCTCGTGAAATGCTGTTTTGCAACGGGGCCTCTTTGTTCGTTAGCAACACAGACAAAGAAAACTGTAGTGCAGTCTTCTTGGAAGGGGATGTTTCTTGTTTTAAAGATGGGGAGAGAGCTTCCTGGCTGAATATGGCTTGAATCAGCATGCAGCTCCAGTCGGGAAAGAACCCAGAGGAGATTTGGGTCTTTGCAAAATTTCTAGAATGTACAAGGAGGGCACATGGCAGGGGGAAGCTTATGGGAAATGTTTCAGAAAGCATTAAAATGTACGCCTAAACAGAGTAAACAGAGCAGATTGGTTACCATCTTGTGCTATGAAGTAATTAGAAGAGGGTGGGGGGCTGGTGGGGAACTACAGTCATTAAAAACTCCCATGAAGCAACGGGCCTCCCCGGTTTTTGGATTCCTGCTCCAGTCCTGGTTCCCAGTGTTCCTTCCTGTGCCGTTTTCTTCAGCTGGGATCTTCCTGCTCTAGACTTTAAGTAAGCTACAACGTTGGTGCTGAGAGCCCTCAGGCTAGGATCTGCAATCCCAAATGCCCCACCTGGTACCTTACCCTCTGGTTCTGCTTTATTCCTTTTTTTTTCTTTCTTTCTTTTTTTTTTTTTTGAGTTAGAGTCTCACTTTGTCACCCAGGCTGGAGTGCAGTGGGCATGATCACGGCTCACCAAAGCCTTGACCTTCTGGGCTCAGGCAATCCTTCTGCCTCAGCCTCTCCAATCTTTCTGTCTCAGCTGAGACTACAGACACATGCCACCGTGTGTAGCTAATTTTTTGACTTTTTTTTTGGTAGAGATATGGTCTCACTATATTGCCCAGGCTGTCTCGAACTCCTGGGCTCAAGCAGTCCTCTCACCTCAGCCTCCCAAAGTGCTAGGATTACAGGCATGAGCCACTGCCCCAGCCTATTCCTTTTTTGGTACTAGGTTTGGTCTTTCTTCTTCCTGGATTGGCAGAGGCTTCCTATAGTTCTGAGGGAATCTTTACACAGGAACAGGTGTGAGAAATGAGAGTAGGGCAAACTTCTCGTGAGGGCAGATCACTCCAGGAAGCTGAAATCCTCTCCTACAGCCTCTCTTTTGAGATGGGCTGTGACCAGTGGGGAGGTATGGAGCAGATGATCTCCAGAGATACCTCAAAAGCCTGAAAATCTTCTTGGCTAGGGAAGGCAACGAGAGGGGGAGGAACAGCACCAAGTTTTGTGGCAGAAATTCAGAACTTGTAAGCTGGCAGCTAACAGAAGGGGAAGTGCCAGCTTCTAGCAGGAGGGATGTAGTGGACTCGTTTCTCAGGGCAGTTGCAAGCCACAAGTCTTGTCTTCCAAAGGACTAGGTAGGTGGGTGCTGCTGGAGAGCCTCCTACCCCCAGACACAGTCACAGCCTAGGTATCCAGGCACAAGGCAAGATCTCCAAAACGAGTCTCCAATCCCAGCACTTTAGGAGGCCAAGGCGGGAGGATCACTTGAGCCCAGGAGTTCAAGACCAGCGTGGTCAACATAGTGAGACCCCCGTCTCGACAAAATAAATTTGTTTCTTTTTTTTTTTTGAGTTGGAGTCTCACTCTGTCACCCAGACTAGAGTGTAGTGGCCGCTCCCGGCCACCGCAGCCTCCACCTGCTGGGCTCCGGGGATCCTTCCACCTCAGCCTTCCGAGTAGCCGGAATTACAGGCGCGCGCTACCACGCCCGGCTAATTTTTTGATTTTATTGTAGGGATGAGGTTTCGCCTGCCCAGGCGGGTCTCGAATCCACGGGCTCAGGCAATCCACTCACCTCAGCCTCCCAAAGGCGCGGGATTACAGGCTGAGCCACTGAGCCTAGCTAAATTTGTTTTTTAATTAGCCAGATGCGGTGGCACACCACCCCTGTAGTCGCAGCCACTTGAGAGGCTGAGGTGGAAGATAGCTTAAGCCCAGGAGTTCAAAGCTGTAGTGAGTGGCAATCATGCCACTGCAGCCAGCCTGGGGGACAGAGCAAGACCCTGTTTCTAAAAACAGAAAAAGAAACTCCACTGGCCAACTAAAGGTTCTCAGAGCCTTTCCCCAGAGCTGAGTCTTCCCCATCACCTTCACCACTCTTAGACAAAGTCACCCAATGGGAAAAGGTTATTCTGAAGCCCCTGCCCTCATTTTCCCCTCAGAAGATTCCTTCTGCTGAGTCAAACCTACAAGAGAAAAATAAAGGAATAGCCACCTCAAGGAAACAATGTCCTGTGGTTGCAGTGCAGGAGGACAAGGCAAGCTGGCCTCCCAAAGAAGGTCCTGTATCTCCTCACGGCTGCAAATGCTGCTGTGCTGTGTGTCAGTGTTTATGAAATGCTTCTCAAATAAGGTCAGTGTTCTACATAGAGTTAGGACTCTAATAAAATGCAGAACTAGTGCTGTTTGCCAGCTAGCTGTGGAGGCATACTTGAATGCTTTCTTGGATACAATTGTTCTCAGATTAATATTTTCCCCCACGAGTTTTTTTTATTATTCCACTTGTACTATTTTTTTTAATGACGTGTGAGGTTTCCTACATATTTGGGCCCACTAGAAGGGATGACAGGGACTTGCTTTCATCAATGATTCCTGAGGGTTTGATGCTGCATCCTTCATTGTTCTAGCATTTAGTCATTTGGGGGAAGGGACAGCCCAGAATGACTTTCATGTTACTTTGTGCTGTTCTAGTTATAAGAACATCTCACTTGCTTGATTCCTTTTGGTAGATACTCAATAAATGGCTCCTTTAAGTGACTCCATCTTTCATGGACTCCCTTATTTGGCCCCATTGCCTTGGACATTGTCACTTATTCATTACCCAGTGAGAAGAGTCCTCTAAATTCCATCCAGTGGCTGGGTGCGGTGGCTCAAGCCTATAATCCCAGGACTTTGGGAGGCAGAGGTGAGAGGAGTGCCTGAGCCCGCAGGTTCGACACCAATCTGGGCAATATGGTGAGACCTCATCTCTACAATAAATCAAAAAATTAGCTGGGTGTGGTGGTGCATGCCTATAGTTCCAGCTACTTAGAAGGCTGAGGCGGAAGGATCGCCTAAGCCCAGAAGTCGAGGCTTTGGTGGTATGAGCATGCCAGTACACTCCAGCTTAGGTGACAGAGTGAGACTGACCAAAAAAAAAAAAAGAAAAATTCCACCCAATTGGACCATTGATACGGCTGGAGTGAGGCGATATTTGCATTTGTAAAAAGATGCATCTTATTAAATGAAAAAGAAACTGGAGCAAGAGTTAGAAGACATGGGTACTCTAAGCAAGACTTTGGAGCCCCCAGAGTTTCTTCATCTGTAAATGAAAGCTTCTAAAATAGCCCCTGGTCATTTTCCAGATACAGGATTTAGTGATTCAATTCAGAGTTTGTGGGTGAACTCAATAAGTGCTATTTGCATAGCACTAAATTTAGAAGGCATCTCAGACATCTGATCTCATTTAAACCTCGAATCAGCCCCACAGGACAAGTGTTATTCCCACCACTCCAAAGGTTACAGATGAGACAATGGAGACTGACAAAGGTACTCATACAGGTCAGACAGTCAGAACACGATGGAAACCAGGATTCAGCCTAGGTCTTTCCACTCATTTAAGGTTACATGCAAACTGTACTCCCCAGTGGTTTCCCACTAACGCCACTTAGAAAAATCATATACAGAACACTCTCTACCTACATTCTAGAGCTGGACAGGGATGGAGAGGAGAGAAAAGCATTGTCAGGGAAGTGTCAGATAGTCCAGAAACTTCTGCAACACACATCTGAGCAGGACAGTTCTCCAGTAAAATCATCATAGTAGTGCTTTTCAGTTACAAAATAATCTGCTCCACTCTTTGCTGGGGTACAGGGAGCTCAAGACTATGTTTAAGAAAAAAAATTTTTTTTTTTGAGTTGGGGTCTTACTCTGTTGCCCAGGCTGGAGTGCAGTGGCATACTTATGGCTTACCACAGCCTCCCAAGTGGCTGGGACTACAGGCATGTGCTGCCATACCCAGCTAATTTTTCTTTTTTTTTGTAGAGATGAGGTCTCACTATGATGTCAAGTCTGGTCTCAAACTTCTGGGCTCAAGCAATCCTCCCATCTCGGCCTCCCAAAGTCCTGGGGTTATAGGTGTGAGCCACCATGCCCAGCAGACTAAATAATTCATCATTTATAGAGTCCAGCCCTGGAGCATCCTTACACATGAACTTGGACATAACAAAAAGCTTGAGATAGCCATGAAGATGAAGGCTGAGGTTGTTTCCAAGACAGAGCCACAAGTTAGTCGTAAGTCTCCAATCTCCAATAAAGGTCCAGGCCACGAAATCCAGTCACAATAGGGCTCCAATAATGACAGTCCAAAGTCAGTACCAAGGCTATGTGGAGCTACCTGGAGGGCAGGAGATGCCAAAAAGCCAAGCTAGAAGGGCTAAGGCAGGAGCCAGGGCCAGTTCAGGCTCAGAGAGGAATGAAAACAATGTCAAGCGAAGGAGATCATGGATACCAGCAGATAAACCTGAGTTAGGGTATATACTAATTCCATAGGGCAGGGGAACAAGAATGGGTATGCTTGGTAGCAGACAGGAGCTAGGGAAGTCGAAAAACTTAAGAGGGAGACAAGGTGGGTGGTTAAACATGCTGGCAGACTTTCAGGAACCACAAGATACACTGCTGCCAATGTACAGAATGAATCAGGGGTCAGGAACCAGACTGGCGTTTTGGACAAGAGCAGAGGAGCCTGAGCCCACACAAGCAGCGATACGTCCATGATAAGTGGAGTCACGTTCTACTCCAGCCAAGATGCATCGTACATACATCCTGTTCCAACAGGGCCTGATGCCAGGGACCCAGAGACTGTGGCTAGGAGAAAATAAGTAGCACATTTAACTGGAAAGGAAGACGCACCCTGAACAGACGGATACTTGAAGGGAAAAGCTCTGGTCAACAATGTTCATCAGAACTGTTCTTCGAGGGTTTATTCCCTCAATCCCCAAATAAAAAATAATTGGACACACACCAGGTGATATTTATCCTAAGGCTTGACCTATTGGATTCTATTCTAAACATTCCTGTTAGAGAAAACTTCCCAAAGGCAGCTCCTATCATTTTAAATTGGACTCAGGCCCATGTAGCCATGAACCTCTGCAAATTTATACCATGTTCCCATTTCTACATATGGGGACTCAGTTGTTCTTTAGGATCAGACCCATGTAACCATGAACTTCTGTGAATTTATACCATATTCCCATTTCTAAATATGGGAACCTAACTGTTCTTTAGGTTCGGATGTTGAGCAAATGCCACCTGCTTGCCCAAACTGGACATGATGGTTCTTGTTCACCAGATGTCTAGATCACATCCTTGACATTCCTCTCATGATGCCTTGCATCAAGAGGGTCAGAGATTCAGGTTGGACTTATTGTCTCTTTCTTCTTCTAGCTATTCTTTGAACATTGAGTTTGGAAGACAGAAAAGGAGGCTTTCTTGAAAGATCTATGGAGGAATGACGTGACAAGGAGTTGGTGTGCAGACTGCGAGGGCAGCCTGGCTGGATGAACCCTGCTTTTCCTGCTTCTGACTGGGGACATCACTTCACCTCTCTGATGTAGTTTCCTCATCTATAAAATGTGGACAGTATTTGTACCAACCTCACATAATTGTTAGAATATTAAATGAGTTCATGGATATAAAGCATAAGAGCAGTGCCAGGCACAAAGAAGGACTTGATAAATATTAGCTATTGTTATAGTGATGGTGATTGTTGACAGAGGTTTTGGGAGCCTGTAGGCTTCAGTCCTCTATGTTTCATCCTCCACCATTATCTGTTCCCAGAACCACTCAAGTAAATGTGCCCCATGTATTCAAGTTGCTAAAGGAAATCACTGTGTTTAAGAAGCTGAAGCTACCTGAGCTCTGCTGTTGACAGAAAGGTCTGATTCCTCAGACATCTGTCAGGAGAGATTAACAGACACACATATACACACCCCTCATATCCCATGCTGGTGGAGCTTCTCATACCAGCCTAATGGGAAAAGTGAAGCGGTACTCATGATGGAAAGTTCCATGAGAAACTAAGAGTTTAGAGAAATTCAGCAAACTAAAGAATTCAGCATTAATAGGAAATTATTCCAGAGAAAATATGAACAAAAGAACCCCAGGGAAAGAAGATGCTACAGGCCAATAAGACCTCAACATTTTTATCCAGCCCAGCCAGAAAGAACAGAATAATATAGTTATAGTTATGTAATCCACACCCCAGACCAGAGAAAGACTTTTTTAAAAAGCAGAGAGGATTCTGCTGATTATATTGACAATTTGGACAAAGAGCCATGGGCAAGCTCACTAAAACTGCAGAGGAAATAAAGAGTGGGCGATGGAGAAAGGAGTGATTAATTTGCTAAATGAGGAAGTCAGAATAGAAAATGTTCCTGAAAAGCTGATGAAATAAAATGAATTGCCAAAATTTAATTAGGATAAATACAAAGTATTGCATTTAGACTCCAAAAAGTCAACTGCACAAGTCTAGGACGGGACACAATAAGATAACAGCAGGGAAGGCTAGGGAGATACAGGAATGTAGGACAGCCTGGTAAAAATGAACCCACCCAAGGTGTGGCTGTCCAGAGTGAAAAGGTTGTTTTAGAAAGCACAGATAGAGGTAAAATAAGGTGGTGAGAGTAAATCAGGTCTCCTGAATAACACAGTCAAAGAAGATTGGAACCTATTTAGAAATAGGAGTGCAGGACAGAGCCCATCCCAAAACTCTAACACATACAGAAGAGTTGTTTATAAAAAATGCATGAAAGAAAAAAGAAGACTCAGGTAAATGGGTGATGAGAAATGCAAGAGCAATACGATTTTTGGAAATCTATCATTTGGAAAAAAGACTACACTTGCTCTAGGTAACAACGGTTACTTCAATCCCCACACAAAGAAAATTTCCTTCCTTCCTTCCTTCCTTCCTTCCTTCCTTCCTTCCTTCCTTCCTTCCCGTTACTTCAATGCCCACACAAAGAAATGTCCTTCCTTCCTTCCTTCCTTCCTTCCTTCCTTCCTTCCTTCCTTCCTTCCTTCCTTCCTTCCTTCCCTTTTTGAGTTGGAGTCTCACTCTGTTGCCCAGTCTAGAGTGCAGTGGCACGCTCACAGCCACCCAAGTGTTGACCTGCTGGGCTCCGGCGATCCTTCCACCTCTGCCTTCCAAGTAGCCAGAACTACAGGTGCACGCTCCCCGCCTTGCTAATTTTTTTAATTATTGTAGAGACAAGATCTCACCATGTTGCCCGGGCTGGTCTTGAACCTGTGGGCTCAGGCAATCCTCTCACCTTGGCCCCTCAAAGTGCTGGGAATACAGGCTTGAGTCACTGTGCCCAGCTGAAAATTTTCTTATTAGGATTTTTTAAAAATGGAATAAATTGCTTTAGAAAGAAACGAGTTCCTCATCACTAGATGTAACCAAGTAAAAGAGGCTGGCTGACCACCTTCCCCAAAATTATGTTGCTGGAACACCAGTCTTCATGTGGTTGAAACTTGAACAGGGGGACCCCTTCCAACCCTGACAGTCTGCTTTTGTAAAAAAAAAAAAAAAAAAAGAAAGAAAGAAAGAAAAGAAAAGTTTAACTTTGAGCATGCTCTGAAAGAAGGACTAAAGTCAATAATAATTTTAATATCAAAAATAGGAAAATCTATGGAGGTACACTTGGTTCCAGGCAGTTTGTGTAAGCTAATTCAATACTCACAGCATCCTATGAAGGGGCTACTATTGTTATTCCCATTTTACAAATGGGAAAATTGAGGTCAACCCACTAGTAGGTGACAGAACTGGGATTTGAGCCTGTTGACTCAGTATTGAAGACTTTTGGTCATATGTCCTTCCTTCCAGTGTGCCACTGTATCAAACACGGCACTACCAACCCATCTATGAAGACCACAGTGAGTGGGGAAGAAAGTACAGCCTATTGGTAGACTGGCAGTAACTGCAGTTGCAAAACACAATCTAGGCACACAGAACAGAGAAGCAGAGGATTCCTGTTATGAGCTTCTCACCAAGGCAAGGCTGATTTAAATTTAAGGATGGGGAATAATGAATAACGGAGAGCCTCGGACAATCAGCACACAGCCCAGAAACCCTCTGCATCCGTCCCATTTGGGATGAGCAGTGGTCCAGAAGAGCTCTCCATGATGCCTCTACCCTCTGTTTTTTTCTTTCTTTTCAGCAGTTCTAAAAAGGGTTAAGACCACCTTACATAAAGAGGGTAGAGCACACTAGTAAATACAGCTGTTTCAAGTAAAAACAGTCATAGAGGCAGACACGGGAAGTCAGTAAAACAAGGTATTTAGGGAAAGATAGAAGGGATGAGCACTGAAAGAAAAAAAAAACAGGTCTGGGCCAAAATTCCCCATGAAAACCCACGCCCCCCCCAAATAAATAAATAAAATGCATTCCTTATTTAAATTTACCACAAGGCAGCACGCCCATGGAAAAGATATAAACCACTTCAACTGTAATCCCCTTTTATAGAACAGAGGCCAACCTGGGTTTCGCTGCAGGGGCGGGACCCAGAGCAGAACAGGGAGGAGGGGCCCAGCCAAGAGATGGAACACAGACCACTTGCAGGAGAGGAATTTGCCTCCACAGGACTCTGGGTTGGAGCAAATTTGGGGTGAACATCTCAAATCTCCCAGCTGGATGGGGTTTGAGATGCAGAAATGAAAATAATAGTCATGGTCACTATCATTAATAGTTGTGCTTTTATGAAAGAAAAAAGCAGAGAGTAGAGGCATCATGGAGAGCTCTTCTGGACCACTGCTCATCCCAAATGGGACGGATGCAGAGGGTGTCTGGGCTGTGTGCTGATTGTCCGAGGCTCTCCATTATTCATTATACCGTCATGTGTTATTTAACAATGGAGATTCAGTCTGAAAATGTGCTAGGTGATTTTGTCATTGTGTGTACATCATGGAATGTATTCACACAAACCTAGATGGTGCAGTCTACTACACACCTAGGCTACATGGTATGGCCTGTTGCTCCTGTGCTACAACCCTATACAGCATGTTACTGTACTGAATACTGTAGGCAAGCAGGTGCTGTGGCTCACGCCTGTAATTCCAGTACTTTGGGAAGCTGAGGCAGAAGAAAATTGCTTCAGACCAGGAGTACAAGACCAGCCTGGGTAACATGGTGAGACTTCGTCTCTATAAAAATAAACAGCCAAAAAATTATCTGGGTGTGGTGGTGTGTGCCTGTAGTCCCAGTTACTTGGGAGGCTGAGGTGGAAGGATCACCTGTGCCCAAAAGGTTGCAACTGTGGTGAGCCATGATCATACCACCACTGCACTCCAGTCTGGGCAACAGAGTGAGGCCCTGACTCAAAAAAAAAGGAAAAAGAAGGAGTTAAAAAAAAATTACTGTAGGCAGTTGTGACACAATGGTGAGTATCTGTATATCTAAACAAGTTGCTCTGGGTGAGTCAGTGAGTGAGTGGTGAGCAAATGTAAAGGCCTAGGACATTACTGTATACCCTGTATACAGGAGGCAACCTGTACCCGGCACTTAGGTGACATTAAAGTTATCTAGAAATAAAGTAACTTATTTAGAAATAAAATAATTGTGCTAGCCGGGCTCGGTAGCTCAGCCTGTAATCCCGCGCCTTTGGGAGGCTGAGGTGAGTGAATTGCCTGAGCCCGCGGGTTCGAGACCCGCCTGGGCAGCGAGACCTCATCTCTACAATAAATCAAAAAATCAGCTGGGCGTGGTGGCGCATGCCTGTAATTCTGGCTACTTGGAAGGCTGAGGCGGAAGGATCGCCGGAGCCCAGCAGGCCGAGGCTGCGGTGGCCGGGAGCGGCCACTGCACTCCAGTCTGGGCGACAGAGTGAGACTCCAACTCAAAAAAAAAAAAAAAAAAAAAATCAAATAATTGTGCTACAATGTAACAGTTATGACATCACTAGGTGAGAGGCATTTTTCAGCTTCTCTATAACTTTTTAAGACCACCGACCTCTATGTGGTCCATCGTTGACCCAAATATCATTATGCGATCCAACTGCACTGAGTTAAGTACTTCCCGTACATTATTTCATTGAATCCTCCCAAAGAGGAACATTTATTATACACACCTTACAGTTAAAGAATCGTAGAAGGATAAACAATTGCAGCGATGAAAATGAGTGATACATGACATGAGCTGTCTCAGGCTACATTCACAACAGGCCTACGGGGATGGCACGATTTCCATCCTCACAATGCAGGTGTGGAGCTAAGGTACAAAGGGATTAAAAAGACTACAGTCCACAGCAGTGGTATAACACGGCCAGGGTACCACAGAGGCCAGAGTTCAAACCCCAAGCTGTCTGTCTCCAGAGCCCATGCCCTAACCACAATGCTCGGGGCTCGGAAGCCTTCTTGCCACAGCCCACATCGCCAAGGGAAAGATCCCACGGCTCCAGCCCTATTCATTCTCACTTTCCAGGAGAGAAAGGACTCGGTGACAACAGTGCTGGAGAGAAAACAAAATAACAATCAAAATGGCAAAGATGCAGAAATAACAGAAGACCCAGACGCCTGGCAAAAGCAGAACTTATCAATTAATCCAAGAAGAGGAGCAATCAGAAACCACAGAGAGCTCAGGATGACGCTGATGAGTTCCTGATAAGACAGTCCTACAGTTTAAGTGCTCTGGATTACTAGCTCTTTTCTCCGGCATGTGCACAGTAGGAACTTTGCAAGGTTGCTAAGCAACGCCTGGCAACTAGAATCCACAGTAGATCACTCCATAGGTGTCCTTGGTAACTCTAGTAACGCAATAATTGTAGTTCATGAAATCCAAATTTTAGATACCCTTAATAACTTGTGTCATAGATTACTCGTAAGTAGCCCTTAGTCATGTATCAAAATACAAATCTACTAATGCCCATCTTTCATTTCTAAGAAGAAAGACTTGCACTTTTGAGGCTCCTTATTCCTTTATCCAATGCATATTTGTTGAAAAGCTACTGTTCTAGACACTAGGGAGGAAGATCCTGACAGTTCACCAGTGGACTGTAGACTATAAATAGAAAACCACTAAGACTATACAGGAATTCTACTTTCAGGGAAATGAGGCCCAGAGAGGTAAAGCAATCTGTTCAGGGTTGCACCGCACCCTGGAGACACATTCACTCAGCTGCTCATTCGATGCTCCAGGAGACACTGTGCTCCCCTGAAAGGCTGGCCCAGAGAGGCCCTGTGATCCTCCTGCCTGCCCCTGTCCTCTTAGCTGCCCCTGAGGGCTGGGAGTTCCGGGACACAGGCCTTGGCTGTGGAGCATCCTGGACAGTCTCCCACTTGACCTGGGGACCTCTGTGGTCAAGTGAAGGAAAGCCTATGACATGGTGTCGGTTTTTATTGGACCCAACCACCGGCAAAGCTTGCCGTCATCTGGAGTGATGGAGAAAATTAAGTTACCACATTCTCACGTTTCAGCCTTGCGCCCGCTCTCCTTCACAAACAGGAAATGTTTATTTAAATACAGCAGTCTCCAGCATGTTCCGGAGCCAAGTGAAAAACCAAAGATGTCCACTCTTGCTCCCACTCCACTGTGCGGCCGGCCGCCTCCCCGCAGGGAAAAGCAGGCCTCTGCCTGCCTGCAGGCTGGAGGTAGAACAGGGAGAAGAGGCCCCACGTGAGAGCCCGTTTTCATCTGCCTCTTCTTTTTCCCGGCCGGGACTGCGGTTGGAGAAGAATGACATCTGTGGGCTCCTTTTGTACTCAGAGGGGTAAATGCAACATCTGTTTACTCTGTGCTCCATGGCAAATGTTTGGTTTCAGGCACCACCATCCACTTCCTCTCCATCCTCTATCTCGGCTGCACCGATAATAAATTACACCGAATTCTCCTCTGTGTTTATTTAGCTTTCTTGTGGGTGTCACCTCCTCACTGAGGGGGAAAAAATGTCAGTAGTATATAAAAAAGAGTTTCTTTCTCTGTGGGATGTGCTGACATTACAGAGAAGACCTTGGAACATATACCCCCAACTCTGATACTGGTTCAATAATGAACATTTCAGGCCCCATTGTTTTCACTCAAGGTTTCCTTAATGTCATATCACAAGGTTTCAGAAGTCAAAAACATCTAGAGAAACAACAACCACGCACGCACGCACACACACACACACACACACACACCCCTTCATCAAAGGCTCCTTGGAAGGCAGAGTACTAGAAACAAAGAATGGAAAAAATGCTTCTTCATTGTTTTAAAATGCAATTTTAACATTTGATATCAGAAAACTAGATTTTAGGAAGGTCCTGGGCATCAGATGGCAGCACTAACAAAGTGTGTGCCCCATGACAAGATGAGCCCTGGAAGTTTAAAAGGCTCACCCAAGGAAGTTTCCTTCTGCAACTCTTTGCTCACATTTTTTAAGTTGAAGTGCCGGTTCTCTTCTGTATATGTAATGATTTTATATACAGTTACTGGAATGTAGTCAAGGCTCAAGTAATGTTTGGTGAATGAATGAAGAGAGGAATGAACAGGCAATTCCTCCCGAATCATTAGTATAGCGCAGTAATGCTGAATATCTCCCACAAGTTTGCAGAATGGAAATGTGACATCTGAGTCAACTGAGAGAGGGCATGGGAAGGTGAAGGACTGCTGGTGGGCTGCCCTGACACCCTGTGGTAACCCTGCCCCCTTCCCCACTCCTGGAAAGGAAGGAGACCAGCATGAGGGACCAGCCTGGGCAGCCCCATCACCGCCCCCCCCAGAACTCCAGCCAAAGTGGCACCAGTGAACAGAATAAGGCAGACGAGACCAGAGGTTTCAAAGCAGCTCCTACTCCACCATGGCCTGTCGGACCATGATTGCGACAGGGGGTTGTGGAAATGCCCAGAATTCCAGACTGTACCCCATCTCTCCAGCATAGGGCAGATGGGCTGCCATAAGCTGCCTGGAACTCCCGAGGGAGGCGACTGGGTGGCATGCTGTGTTGGTAGCTTTTGAAAACTTCCTACATACCGGGAAGAGAGGGGCTCACTCTCCTTGGTTTCCCAAACATGCAACATGATGCTGAAGATGGAAAGGAGTAGTTTCAAGCTCCCAAGTGATGTCAAAGTGAGCTGAACGCTTGCAGGGTACACTCAATTCAGAAACAACAGCTGTCTATTCTAAGACCCAAACCCAGCCAGAACCCTCCAGGACTGTCGGTTTATAAATGGTGGCCCAAGGTGACCCTTGTTGTAAGGATGCCCAGCAGAAGGGTAGGTGGTATGGGCTTATGAGACAGACAGGCTTTGATATAAACACTAAACTAGTGACAGAACCTTGAGTAAATGACAAGATGGCTTAACTGTGAAATAGAGTGGTAACTAACAGGACTGTCAGAGAAATTCAATGAGATATCAAATATACACAAATCAAGGCACAAAATGCATTAATTAAACATTAACTACAGTTATAATTCACTAGCTCATGTGGTTAGCACCAGCATGAGGAGGAGGGGAATGCAGTTTATAAATTATAGGCATCTAAAAACACCACTAAGACAAGTTTTGCACTGGTATGGACTAATATGTCTAAATTAAGATGTGAAAACCTGAATTCTGGCTGTTATAGTCCCATTAACTTGCTGAGTTTCCTTGGGCAAGTCATTTTACATTTCCAAGCCTGGTTTTTAACGTGCATTAATGAAGATTTAGCTCTAGCCCTTTAGGACTGTGTGGTTCAACACAACAAACAATCACTAGACTAGGGGAAAAAAACGTCTTGAGCCAGAGGAAAGCACCAGGAGGCAATTCTGTGGAGTCTCCACCCAGAAAGGCACAAAGAGTGAGTGGAAGAGGAGATGGGGTGACAGGAGGTGACTAACAGGAATAACACCCTCTGGGGCAATTCTTGTCATCACCACTCTCTTCCAGCCTCAAGTCAAGAGGGCAGAAGGGAAGATCCCAGGCGCCTGCCCTCAAGACACGTGGGGAAGGGGGAAGGGGGAGAGAAGGCACAGGACGTGTGGGGGATTGTACCCCATGGGAGCGGAGGTTCGCCCACTTCTCGGCTGGGTTCCCAGGACGTCCCCCACCCCCACCCCCACCGTGGCTCCTTTCTCCACACCCCCCCAACTACAGACTAAAAGGAGCCCACCCCGGAGTCCAAGTTTTGAATTCAGTCCGCGGATCAAAACGACAAATGTTTCCAAAACGTTGACATATGAAAAGTAAATATTTGGTTGCACAATTGGGGTTAAAACGAGGGTCAATCCACCCCACTCTCCAAGCGCCTCTCCGCTCGCTGCCAAGCCCGGGATGGAGGCTGAGTGCGGTTTGTAAGATTACAGCGCTCGGGCTCATTTGAAGGGCTGTCAGCATTTCCATCCTCCGGCCCATTCCGTTTCGGGCAGGCATTTATAACCCAGCCATAAAAAAATTCAACCGGGGCTGCAACTTGGCATCTCCTAGGCTGCACTTCAGGCAGGGCGGGCTTTGTAAGCACCCACTCAGAATCTGCCCGGTTCCTCCTAAGTTAAACCCTCACCCACTCTCAACTTTCCCCGCAAGGGCAGCCAGAGAGCGGCTGGCCCATTCTGATCTCCAAGCCGGTCAGCAGTCCCGGGGCCCTCTCTCCCGCCTCCGCGCCCTGACGCCCCATCACCCTACAGCTCTCTCCTTCGCCCCCTCGTAAAGGAGCGTGGACGCCTCACCCCGAGATCTCCAGGCTGCGGTGATCCCCCCTCCCCTCGCCTCCCGTCTGCGTACTCCCTGGAAGCTGTCAGTGGGCCCAGCGAGCCCTTGCCCCTGGAGAGGCACAGCTCTCTGGCCATCGCGGGGGGCTTCGAGACCTCTCTCCCAGACCTACCCAGAGCCACAGACCCCCAACTCAGAGAGCCGGGGCTCGGCTCCGGGAAGGGGTGAGAACGGACTGCATCCACCACGGCCGAGGGGGAAGGAAGGATCTGGCGCCTGGGGGCCCCCTCTGTGGGACCCGGGTGGGTGGCCTGCGTGGGGCGGGGCGGGGGTACTCACAGGCGCTCGGCGTTGCGGGGGATGCCCCGAGGAACCGCCCGGAGGCCCAGCCCGTGGCAGTCCACGCTGGCGGCGGAGCAGGTACACTTGGTGGGGCAGGCGACGGCGGGGGGCCCGCTCAGGACGCTCGCCAGCGCCAAGGCCAGCGCCAGGCGGGCGCGCACGGCGGCGCCGAGCCTCGGCCGCCCAGGGGCCATGGCGCGCAGGGCCCCGCGCCGGGGCAGGCTGCCGCCGCGGGGCAAGACGCACGGAGCCCGAGAAGGCGCGCGGGGAGCGCGGGCGGCCGGGGGCGCGGGCGTCGGAGTTGGCGCGGCGGAGGGGCGGGCTCGGCGCTCAGGCGCACGGGGCGCGGGCGGAGCGGGGCGCGCCGGGCGGCGGCGGCGGCGGCGGCGGCAGCTCCATCGGCGGGGCCGGTGCTGCCCCGCTGCGCATCGCCAGGAGTGTCCAGGTGCCTGCCGAGCGCCCCTGGCCCCGCGGGCCCGCGGGCCGGGTTGGGGACCCGGGGCGAGCGCGGTGGGGCGCGGCGCCCGGGGAGGTCCGGCTCGCGGCTGGGCTCGGGGGCGCGGCGGCGGCCGGGACTCGGGGCAGCCGGGCGAGCTGGCCGGCGCTCGCTCTCTCCATTCACTGAGCGGGGCAGACACCGGAGACGCGGGGCCACCCCTCCCGCCCCCAAAAACGCCAACTCCGCCTCCCATTGGCTGCGCCGCGCGTCATGTCGACTAAGTTGGGAACTTTGCTGGAGCGACCCGGAGCCGGTAGGGAGGAGGCGGCAGAGGGAGAGGAAAGGGGCTCGGCCAGCAGGGCCCCGGGAAAGAAACACTGAAACTCATTCACTCTTCGGAGCCAAGGACGGATGAGGCTTGCGACACTTTTTTTTTTTTTTTTTTTCTGGCACTGAGCTGGGCACCCTGCTCATATTCTTCCCTTCTGTCCCAATACCGTCTCGCAAGGGGGCGTCGGAATTCAAAACTCACGGAAGTGACTTGCCCGAGGTCACACAGCTCCTAGGGACGCCAGACCGCGGCTCTCTCACCCACGAAGCTGCGCCCCTACCGCATCTGGCACTTTTGGCAAAGATTCACATTTTTTTTCTAGAGTACCTACTTTTATTGACATTAATGCACAATGCACACAGTCAGTCACATGTCACAAAAAATGGCTGTCCATGTAGTTGAGATCGCTGCTGGCAAACCCTACCGGGAGGTCTGCCTGCTTCCCCAGACTCACTCCTGGTGGGCTGCTAACGATAGTGACGGCAGGGACTTGGACCCCTGGATTGACAATACCCTGTTCCCTCCCTGGGTTTCTGTTTTCTGACTGGGTGGCTCTGAGCCAATCAAGTCATCTCTGAGCCTTCGTTTTTTTAAATAAAGGGGCCACAGCCCTGTCTGGACCCACCTCCCTGGGGTGTTTGGGGCATCAAAAAGGAGAAAGTGTTTTTGCAAAACAGTCATTCGCATGCGAGGCATCCCTTCCGCCCTCAAGCGCCTTCGTTCCTCCAGTGCCCGCTTTAAATTGGCCAGGCCTGAGCTTTTCCAGATGCCGGCGGGGAGGGGCGTGTGTAAGAGGCTCCATAAATACTTGTAGGAATGATTTTGTTTGTTTGTTTGAAGGGAAAGGGCAGGAACTGGAGGAAGCATTGCCCAGACTTCCTTGAGGTCCCCTCAAACTGCAAAAGCCTGAATGAACCATGTGCATACACACATTCATACACACTCGCACACGACCAAGCCTGCACATACGCGGCCACACACACTTTCACAAGCTCACGCTCACACACTCACGCCTTTGCACATTCACAATCACATACATACTCACGTGCACATGCATGCTTGCGCACACACACCACACGATGACAGCTGCTGAGAGTTCTCTTTTCTTTCATGAGAATGCTGTTCTGACTTCTTCGACCTCATTTTCCTTCAAGGAAACTTTCAGCTACTTGGCCACATCCTGTGAATATATAGTAGAGGTGAAGATTTTATTTTATTATACTTAGTGGATTTTCAAAGTCTTAGCTCCGGGTACCCAATTGTGTGTACACACACACACACACACACACACACACACACACACACACACACGTCCCTCGATCCATTCATAAACACATTAGGTGCAATTTACTGCTGTTATTCTTGGGAACAGCTTTCTGTACAGATTGCTGTTGTTCTCGCCCCCTGGTGGCCAAAGAGGGTCTATGCTCCGGTCCTGGGGTGACTTCAGCATTCAAGAACTCTAAACATCCTTTTCCCCCTTTCCTCTGAAGCTTTCCTCCAAACCTTGAACCAATTTAGTACCAGGACTGAGGCAGATGAGAGAACCGGGCAAGGGCCCAAGGGCACAAAACGTCTCAGACTGTCTGGAACAGAAAAGAGTAGAGTTTTCTTTGTTTTCCCAAATGCATGCTAGAGCATGTTTTGCAATCCCTTCGGGCTGGGCCTGGATCTGTGCTCCAAGCACAGTGGGGGGCTGTGTTTTCCATTTAAACTGCTGGAGGGTTTCATGAGTCCGACTAGATCTGTCAGTGACTGCATAGGCATTCAAGTGTGATTTTTCCTGGAAGAAGCCCCTTAGAGCAGATGATGGGGGTCCTTCAGTGTCAATCATCCCTGAGGAAGAGGTGAGTGAAAAAGACAGGAGGGGCCCAGAACAACAGGCTACACAGCATCATGATGTTCTAACTGGAACAGCCTTAGCAGTCTTATAATCCAGCATTTCCACAAGTGCCTTTTGACCACTACTGGTTCCGCATGCTTCTTCATGGGGAAACAAAGCTTCCTTGGGCAAAGAAAGAGTGAAAACTGCAACTCACTTTCACCTCTCTTGGAGATGTGGATCACAAATGAGCACATTCAAGACCCGAGAAGTCCTGCAATAAGGAAACCTCTTTACAACTTATTTAACCCAGTTTTCTAGTACATCGGACCCCTCTCTTTGTGTCAACTGGAAATTCTCTTGGAACATACTTTGAGAAACTCAAATATAGCTCAACCCTTGTATTTTCACTTATACAAGGAAACTGTTGTGTTTCACTAACAAGGAAACTGAGTTTTTCTACGAGAAAAGTGTGCATTCCCACCCACTTTTCAGCTAATAGCGCCCCAGTTTTCCTTTAAGAGGAGGGTTCCTACCTGCCCAGCCTAGGGTACTTTCTACAGAACTATTAACCATAGGTTCTTGTCTTCTCTGGCCAACAGGGTGATCACGTGACCCAAGTAAGGCCAATCAGTGACTCCTTCCTGGGAATGTGAAAATCGTGAACCTGGCACTTAGATCCTTCTTGTGCCCTGATGACCCAAGGATCTTTCCAAAGTGCAGACCTGACAATGCAAGCTTGAACTTTGGAGTAATTTTATGCCTCTTCCAGCTTATCTTTCACAACTTTCCCACATCACTCCATACCTCTCCCAGAACACCCTTTCCTGCTCTCCTATCTGGCTGGTCCAGAGTCAGTTTGGCTGTCAAATCCTCCAGGAAACCTCCTGGTCCAAGAACTATTCGGTTCTTGAGGATGGTAACTCTGTATAATCCATTTCTTCTAAAATTTTATTATAAAAATGTTCAGGCATACAGAGATATCTAATCTATTTTTGTGTGCTTAATGTCTGGAGGTGCAAATAAACCTTTGATGATTGATGAATGAATAAATGAATGAATGAATAAATAAATGATCTTCTCAATCAGTTATCTTATTTGACATTCTCCTATAGCATTTTTATTTATTTTGATCACTGTTGCTTAATCTTTTGGGGGAGGCAGAGGTTACATTCTTCCAGGATGCTCTTGCAAAGGATACACACTCCTCCCCTCCCCATTCTGATATATTTGCTTCCATTCCATCAAGACGAACCACTTGTACTCATCATTCTCCAATGCATTGTCCAGATTCACTTCTGTCCACTTTCAGAGGTAATTCTGTTGCCCAGAAAACTAACCTCTATAGACTGTATTACTTGCACTGTCTTGGGTTTGGCCATGTGGAGAACTGGCTCAGAGAGCAAGAGGAAAGTGGCCAGGGTTTCTTCCCCAAGGACTGCAGTTTGGCCATGGCTGCTTTCCCCTATTGAAAGTTCATGTCCAACAGTCTTCTCCTCTAGCTACAGGTCTCCTTGATAACCATTCCCTTTTCTCTACCCCTTGAGGGGGTAGAAGTAGAAATATTTTTCCACTGTTGCTAAACCTTGGGCAATTTCCATCTCTTGTTGATTTCTTTTTTATTGTTACTATAAAGATGTGGGGTACAATTCAGGGTTAGGTATACAGATGTTCATTATGCAGGTATCCTTGTTGATGAGGTGTGCCCCTCCCTCCCCTAGCAGTTTCCCTCAACTGCCAATCCCATCCCCCTCCCCTGGCAGTTTTCCACTACTGCCAATCCCTTTCTTATAGTATTATGATAATTGTTCAAGGTCTGCTTATGAGTGGGAACATATGGTACTCTGTTCTTTGTTTCTGTGATAGATCATTGAGTATGATAGACTCTAAATCTATCCAAGTTGCTGCAAAGTCCATATGTTTGTCCTTCTTTATGGCTGCATAATATTCCATTGTGTATATGTACCACATTTTTAAAATCCAGTTCAGTTTCCATGGGCAACATGGTTGGTTCCATGTTTTTGCTGTTGTGAATAGAACTGCAACAAACATACGTGTGCAGATATCTTTTTTGTAGAATGATTTGAGTTCCTCTGGGTATGTTCCCAATAGGGAAATTGATGGGTCATATAGAAGGTCAATTTCTAGTTCTTTCAGAAATCACCACACTGTCTTCCAGAGAGGTCGCACTAGTTTGCATTCCCACCAGCAGTGTAGAAGCATTCCTTTTTCTCTGCATCCCCACCAGCATTTGTTGTTGTTTGTTTTATTAATGATGCCATTCTTTCTTGTTGATTTCTTAACCCTGTCTCACTTTTCCATATAGTCCCTTTACCAAACTTTCTTCAAACACTCCTTTGTGTTATCCATTTCCTACCAGGGATCCTGAAACTGACACACTACCTCACTGAGCCATTGAGGCAGATCTTGAGGGAGTAGGTGAGCAGGGAGGGAAGAGAGAGAAAATAAAAACCCCAATTTGAAATTAAGACTATGATTCCTATTATGTTTTCCTGGGCGAGGGAATAATTCATGTATGTGAATTTTAGGTCAATTCCGGAGAGCAGGGTTAAGTAAAAGGTACCATCAGTTGGACCTGTTTTCAATGCAAATGGTTCTCTATTTCTCCCCTGAGAAAGAAAGAACAACAGAGATTTGTTGCCAGTTAATCTATTGAGCATCTCAAGGGGCAGATGTACTCTGACTAGATAAATGTTTGATGAATGGATATGTAAAATAAATTTGATGAATGAATATTAAAAGTAAATAACCTGCCCGGAGGAAGAAGATAAAGCAACAAAACCGTCCAAAATCCAGATCCAAACAAAAACAAAAACGAAACAAAATCCAGATCCACCTTTGGTGGGAAATTTAATTGGCCTTCTACTTCAATCATGTGATTGTGGTTCAGAACTTTCTTGTTTTTATATGATCTTGCCTACATGACTGAAATGAGCCAGTCAGAGTTTTTAACCAGGATTTTTCCAGCCGGAACTGGGGAAAGAATTCTAGTGCGTCTGTGGTGCTAAAACTAGAACATGTGAGGAACAGGAGTGAGTGGCCATGTTTGCAGTTTTGTGACCCAAGCTGGTTTAAGAGAATAAATTCGACTCATTTTCCAGAAATATAAGTGGCATGCAGCTTAATATAGCAACCAACAAGCGTTTATTGAGAACTTCATTAATGCCAAGGAAAAAATATAGCCAGAGCTGTCAAAATCCAATTGGAAAGACAAAATTAAGATAATGAAAGAAGGGAAAAGATGGGGTATTTAGCTAAATGCCAATTAATGTGGGCAACATAGTAAGTGCTACAAAAATTCTGAAGAGGGAGAAATCACTTTAGGCTGGGTTGGAAGGGCTGAGGATAGCAATTTGGCTTTTAAAGGATGCGTGGATTTGGTGACATCAATGGAGGGCAATGGGTCTTGGTACTGAGGGAAGCAAAGGCAAGAAAATGACTAGAATAGAGTATGGGATGAGATGGGGGCTTTGAGAATGTGGGATGTAGAGAGTTTGAAGGACATTGGTATTGGCCTAATCTGAGGGGGGAAAAATAAGCTTTGTTGCCTGATTTGCCCTTGAGTGTGACTTGGCCACCTTGCTTTAGAAACCAGAGGGCTCTGTGCAGAGGGAATGACTTTGACCTTGAGAGGTGATCCAGGTTGGAATCCCCAGAAGGGAACCAGAAATATGTCCTCAGACTGCCTTTGCCCTGTCCCTGGAGGAAGCCAGATGATCTAGGGAGTTCTTGTTTCTCTAAACTGGTGCTTCAAGAGGCTGTGGGGGTGGTGTGGGGGTGTGGGGGTCAGGATCCCAGTCCTCAGAGCCAGAGTGTTGACCTGAGAGACCTGTCAGACAGATGAGTGTGATCATGGGCCTCTCCAAATTGTACAATGAAGATTTGTCTCATATTTGAGCAAGGCAAGAACTGTCACTGGGGAAATGGCTCTCCATTTTGAGGAGCATTAATCACCTAATTAACCAGAACACCTGCTCATAAAACTTGTCCCACCCAGGGAATCAAATTAAACAAAGCACGAGGATGTACCACATGGACTTGGCTGTGGCATCTGTATCCTTGGCTGGCCTCTTTGGGTACTGGGGCTCACAACATTCTCCAGCCAGCTGTTGGGCTTGACAGAAGTTTCAGAACACCCCCTTGTTTAGCAAGCAGAGATTAGTGCAAACTCAGAGAAATTCCTCTTGCAACTTACCTGGAATCAGGGACACCAGTGAAAGTGCTGAGCCCTGTTCTGAATGTTTTGTGTACACTAACCCTCTAATTTTCACAACAACCAAGAATGAAATCATCTACTGTGGTTGACGCTGGCTTGATGCTCACAGGTCTAGTTCCTTCTTCTGGGCAAGAAAACTACATTTCCCAGCCTACCTTGCAGTTAGGTTGGAACCATGTGCCTCATTCTGACCAATGGAGCACATGCAGAAGTGGTGCATACCACTTCCAGACCTCATGTTTGCAACCTCTTATGTAATCAGCCAAGCCCTCATTGTTTTCCTAGTGGCTGGACACATAGAAGGAATTCAGTGAAGCATCCTGGGGTGTCCTGAGAGGATGGTGGTGACACAGAAAAAAAGACATTGGAATCCCTGAGTCACCACACAGAAGATAGTGGCCAAACAGTCTGTACCACGAGAAAAAAAAAAACAAACCTCCTGCTAAGATTTAGAGGTTGTTGATTATACCAGCCAGCATTAATGACCCAGCATGATACACCAGTGTAATCTTGGCAAATTATATTCCCCCAAATGACACAGGACCCATCCTAGGGAAAGCTGCTACCTAGGTGGTATGAGTTCAGAAACAACAGGAAACTCTCCCACCTCAAAATAATACCTCCTCCTACTGGTTAATCATTGACATGCTTGAAATAGTAACCCTCATTATCTGCCCTTTACTTACCTCTTATTTATTCCTTCAACACATATTTACTGAGCACTTTCTAGATGCAGGTAATGCTATGAGTATTTGGTGAAGACGAAGTAAACGGTTGCTATTCTCATAGTCTTGTTTGGGGAACAGATATAAAACAATCAATTAAACAAGAAAACGTGTCATTATAAATTATACAATGTTGAGAAGTGAACTAATAGGGTGATGTGATAAAGACAAATAGAAACCGGCAAAGTTTCCAAAAAAAAAAAGTGGTCAGAAAAGGAGAGTTAAATAACAAGAAGAATCTACCTATAAGATATGGAGGCAGGTGGGCCGCTATTCCCAGAGAGACAATGGCTCGTGCAAAGGTCTTAAGGTATGACGTGGGTAGCTGGAGGAACACGAAGAAGGGCACTGTGGCTAGATCCTAGAAAGTGAAGGAGACCTGTTCTGGGAAGGTTGGAATGATTTCTTCTTCACTGTCACATTGACCTCAGTCTATATGAAGTACTACAGTGAGTGACTGTCCCCCATTCATTTGTGTATATGAAGAGAAGCCTAAGCTTTTGGTTGAATCTGATCTGGCGTTGAGTTTATTACAGTTCCTTCTGTATAGAGGAGGCTGATAAAAGGCAATCTAGTTAGGGGATTGCTATTAAAGCTATCTTCTATAAGGCAGCATTATACTTTTCCACAGTGTTTAAATTTTTTTGATGTGGTTGTATAGGAGGGATAGAGACGATAAGACTACTGGGGTAGGTGGTCAATGCCCTTTTAATGCAACCCTGGTTGGAGCCACCACCTCACTGGAGGAATGGACATTTCTGTAAATTATTTTACTGCACAAATTTCCATTTTCCCAAGTTTAGAGCTAATGGTATCATCTGCTGAGATGGCCAGGCCAAAAACCTAAATATCATTTTTAATGCTTCCTTTCTTCCCCCCTCATAACACCGTTCATCAGCTCACCAAGATTATATATATATATAATCTTGAAGATGTGGGCTACAATTCAGGATTAAGTATACAAGTGGACATCATACAAGTGAAGTTTGGGCCTCCCTTTGGTTCCCATTTTCCCTGGTTTGAGATCCGGTACCTTTATTGATGCTATACCTCCTCCCAAGAACTTTTAATTTCTTGAATTAAAACTTGGGAGATTCTACTCCAAACCCCCATGCTCTACCTACTCCACCTTTATTCAGGCCTCAGTGATTCTCACCCAAGCCCCTTCACTGGCTTCCCTGCCCAACTACTGTGCAATTACATTTCTGTAGGCTTCGAGGGCTTTCCATGACTTATATCACTTAAATTCTGAAGAACAGACATGGTGAAGAAGGATCTTTGTCAATGGTTCTTGTTCCTGCCTTTATCTCCTGCTTCATGTCTTCACTAATCACATTCCCACCTTAGGTTGAGCCATGGAGTCTTGAAGCTTCCTGGGAGTGTTGAGGTGTTGAAAATCCATCTGTGAACTTGCTCCATAGTCTTCTCTCTTTTGACAAAGCCCTTGTCCACCTCCTTCCTCTGGTGTCAGTGTCCTGGCCCTTCCCCCTGGAGCTCATGCAGCATGTGTGAAACATTTTATACTTCCCTTCCTCAACTCCCCCACTATATTAGAGACATCTTCATTTGATCTGTGACTATATAGACTTATTACACTCCTTACATTAATGTACTCATCTCCTTACATCTCCATCCTTCTCCAACTAGACTCCGAGTCCCTTGGGAAATGAGATGTGATTTATTAAACTCCTCAAAAGAATTTTCTGTCCTTACTGTGTCCAATTCCTTTCTTCTCATTTTTTCTAGAGCCCACCCCTTCTAGTATGTCTGCCTAATGAAACTAACCTTTGTAATGACCTTGCCATCCTTCTAGTTACTTAGGCCAAGATTTCTGGAGTCATCCTTCATGTCTCCCTTCCTTTCTTGTTCAACATCCAAATAATCAGCAAATCCTGTTTACTTTTTCTTCAAGTCCAGAATCCAACCATTTCATTTCAGGTCTACCATTACCACAAGTGACTGTCATTTCTGGGCTGAATTATAGTAATAAACTCCTTACTCCTTGCCTCCATCATTCCCAACCTTCTAGAGTCAACTTTTAACCTGGCAGTCCTGTCATGTTAATACATATGTCACATCACATCTTTGTTCTGATCCAAAGCTTCCAGTGGAGACTTCTGCTGCTAGCTGTGATGGAGTAACAGGAACTGGATTTACTCTCCCACCTTAAATGAGTAGAAAAACTGTATGAAGTAAAGTGATTTTCAGACATTGGAGAATTTGAAGTGAGGTACTGTGCTCCCTGGCATGACAAACCAATGAAGGGAGCTGTATGATTATGTCAGCTTACTGCCTAGAGATCCTTTACAGGATGTACTACAGGGAGGAGTTAGCACTCTCTTAGTTGAGCAGACAGAGAACAGAGACCGGTGTGTCTAGAATTGTACCTGTGAAGTGGAAGCTGAACAGTTGAAGAGTTCCAGAGATCTACAGAGAGATTCTTTCAAGTCTTTGCTGAGTATTTAGGAGAGAAAACTCCATGAGCCTGGTGGGGAAAAACAAAGATCAGTAGGCTGAATAATTCTTAGAATTCACAGATGACTGGGAATAGTTTGTGTTTTTACCAACCATAGTGAAAAGTCCCCCGTAATACTTAGGGCATTGAATAGAATCCTCAGAAGACTAAGGCCTTTGTAGTAGAGTGAAAGATACCTTGGGTCCATCCTAAAAAATATCTTGAAAGGATCCAATTTATATGATTCCATGTAACATAACTGTGAGATAGAACAAAACCCCATATTCTTTAAAGAAATATAATAATATCATCCAACAATGTAAATTTCACAAGGACTGACATCCAGTAAAAAACAAAAAACAAGAGTACAGAGAAACTTGAAAATATAACTTATAAAAAGAAGAAAATGAAAACAGATTCAGAAATGGTGAAGATGATATAATTAATAGACAAGGATGATGCTAAAGCAGCAATTATAAATATACTTCATAAATGTATAAGGTAAGGAAAAAATGGAAGATATAAGAAAGAACCAAATGAATCCTGCCATATGTTAAAATGTGGATGAATCCTGAGGGCCTTATACAAAGTAAAATGAGCCAGTCACAGAAGGACAAGTACTGCATGAGTCCACTTACATGAGGTTCCTAGAGCAGTAAAACCCGTGGGAGCAGAAAGTAGAATGGTGGTTGCCAGGGGCTAGGGGGAGGGGAGGCAGAGAGTTGTTCTGTGGGTGTACAGTTTCAGTCATGCAAGATGGAGATGTTCTAGAGATCTGCAGTACAACAATATGCATACAGTTAACAGCATGTACTGTACATGTAAGCATTTGTTGAGAGAGTAGACTTTGTGCTGTGCGGTTTTAAATCACAATGAAAAAATAACCAAATGAAACTTCTAGAGATGTAAAATACAATACATGAAATGAAATTATACTGGATGGGATTAACAGCAGGTAAGATCCAGCTCCAGGATTTATTTTCTCTTTAATCTGAAAAAAAAAATCTGACAAATTAAAAATTAGCAAAAGACTTGAAGGGACACTTCATTAAAGAAGATATACAAAAAGATACAAATAAATGAATACATGGAAAGGTGCTCAGAATTATTAGTCATTAGGAAAATGCAAATTAAGATCACAATGAGATACTACTACACAAATACTAGATGGTCAACATCAATAAGGTTGAAATTACTAAGTTTTGATGAGGATGTGGAGAAACTGGAACCTCCATTCATTGCTAGTAGGAATGAAAATGGTACAACCACTTTGGAAAACAGTTTGGCAGTTCACACACATTGTGGCAAGTTAAAAATACATTTATCATACGACCCAGCAGTTTTACTCCTAAATGCCTACCACAAAAAACGAAAACATATGTCTACACAAAAACGTATATATTAATGTTCACAGCAACTTTGTTCTGAATAGCAAAAAATTGGAAACCTGCTATGTGTCTGTGAACTGATGACTGGATAAAAACCAAAAAATAATGTATTTATGCAATGGAAAACTATTCATTAATTAAAAAGAACAAGTTCCTGATACATGGAATGACATGACTGAAACTCACAAACATAGTACTAAATGAAATAAGCCAGATACAAAGATAAGACTACACATTGAATAATTCCACTTATTTGAAATCTAAAGCAAAAGCAAAACTACAGACTCTCCGGCTCCCCTCCCCCCAGAAAGCAGATCAGTGGTTGTCTGAGGCTAAGAGGACAGTGGAATGGGTGGTGGGAACTGTCTGCTAAGAGGCATGGGATAACCTTTGCGGGTGATAAAAGTATTCTAAGACTAGATAGCAGTGATAGTCAAACAACTGTATGAATTTACTAAAACGTATCAAACTGGGCTTAAAATGAGTGCTTTTTTAAAAATTACATGTAAACTTCATCTCAATAAAGCTGTTTAAAAAGTTAATTGTTTAAAGTAAAATAATATTGTACCAAAGGGTTTATAACAGATGTTTAAATAAAGTATATGGAAATAATAGCACAAAGGACAGGAGGAAGGTTGTATAATATCATTTGAAAGTAGACTATGATAAATTAAAGACATATGTTGTAAACTTTAGGGATACAATTGAAAAATAAAACAATCCCCATGCACAAAGGTTAACTCCAAATGGATCAGAGACCTAAATGTAAAACCTCAAACAATAAAAACCTTAGAAAATGAAGGATATACCCTCATGGAAATTGGAACTGGCATCCAATTCCTGAACAAAACTCGAAACCACAGGTCATAAGAGAGAAGATAGACAAGTGGGACCTTATTAAACTGACAAGCTTCTGCAAAGCCAAAGAAACCATCAAGAGAGCAGGGAGACAGCCTACAGACTGGGAAAAAGTATTTGCCAAAACCAGGTCTGACAAAGGCCTGACATCTTGGATCTACAAGGAACTCAAATGTGCTGAAAAGAAAAAAACAAACAACCCCATTATAAAATGGGCAAAAGATATGAACAGACACTTCACAAAGGAAGACATCCGAGCAGCCAACAGACACATGAAGAAATGTTCAACCTCACTAATCATCAGGGAGATGCAAATCAAAACCACACTGAGATACCACCTAACTCCAGTCAGAATGGCAGTTATCAACAACTCAAAAAATAACAGCTGCTGGAGAGGGTGTGGTGAAAAGGGAACACTTCTACACTGTTGGTGGGAGTGTAAACTAGTGCAACCTCTGTGGAAAGCAGTGTGGCGATTCCTAAAAGCTCTAAATATCAACCTCCCACATGACCCCGCAATCCCCCTACTGGGAATATATCCTAAAGAACTGAAATCACTCTATAAAAAAGATACCTGCACACGTATGTTTATCACAGCATTGTTCACAATAGCAAGAACCTGGAAGCAACCATGCTGCCCATCAAAAGAGGACTGGATTAAAAAAATGTGGTACATATACATGATGGAATACTACGCAGCCATAAAAAATAACAAAATCATGGATTTCGCAGCAACCTGGATGGAACTAGAGTCTATAATACTGAGTGACCTCTCACAGAAACAAAGATCCGAGTATCACATGTTCTCACTCATATAATGGACCTTGAACATCCAATGTAATACTATAAGAAAATGACTGACAATAATGGGAAACTATGTGGGGGGAAGGAGATGGGATTAACGGTAGCAAACATCTGTCTGGGGACAGGGAAACACCTCTTATCAACAGGGTGCCTGAACTAAACGTATTTGTATACCTAACCCTTAACTATACCCCACAATATCATAATAAAAAATATTGATTAAAAAAAGAAAAAGAAAACAAAAGCCAATAGGGGAAATAAAATGAAATCATAAAAAATTGTCAATCAGTATATCTAAAACAAGATAAGAAGATAGGAAAAAAAAAAAGAACAGATGGGACAAATAGAAAACAAATAACAAGACAGTAGATTTAAGCCCATATAGCAATAATTACATTAGATATAAATGATCTAAATAATCCAATCTAAAGTCAGAGATTTGTCTGATTGCATAAAAAAGCAAAACTCAACAGGATGATATCTGTAAAACATCTACTTTAAATATAAAGACACATACATATAGGTCAAAAGTAAAAGGATGGAAAAGAACACTAGTCAAAACTAGAGTAGGTGATGTTAGACAAAGTAGATTTAAAAATAAGCACTAATCCCTTGCATAAAGAAGGACATTTTATAATGTCAAAGGGGTCAATACACGAAGAGGACATAACAGTCCTAAATGTGTATGCACCAAGCAACAGAGCTTTGTAATACATGAAGACAGAAATTAGTAGAACAAAAAGGACAAACAGATATAGCCACAATTATGGTTAGAGGTATGAACACTCCTATCCCAATAATTACTGAACAAGTAGACAAATCAATAAGCATCCATATGAGAGACTTGAAAAACACTAGCAACCAAATAAGTCTAACTGACATTAGGTCACCCAACAATAGCAGAATACACATTATTTTCAAGTCTACTTGGAACATTCACAAAGATAAATAATAGTCTGGATCACAAAGCAAGTTTCAATAAATTTTAAAAGATTTAAATTGTATAAAAATGTTATCTGATACAAGAGAATTAAACTAGAAATCAAAAACATAAAGGTATGTGGAAAGTCACCAAACATCTGAAAATTAAGTAATTCTCTTTTATGTAAACCATGGTCAAAGAAGAAATAACAAGAGAGATTAGAAAATATTTTGAATGGAATCAAAATGAAAACACAACATATGAACATTTGTGGAATGAAGCTAGTACAGTGTTTAGAGGGAACGTTAGGGCATTAAATGCTTATAAGACAAAGGAAAGAAGGCTTAAAATAAATAACCTAAACCTCCACATTAGGAAACTAGATAAAGAAGAGAATGTTAAATCCAAAGTCAACAAAGTAAAGAAATAATAAGGAGCAGAAATCACTAAAAGTGGAAATGCAATGGATTTGAAAAGCAATGAAATCAAAATTGGTTCTTTAAAAAGATAAAGGAACTTTTAAAAACTCTAGCCAGAGTAGTCATGAAAAAGGGAGAGAATTATCAATCTCAGATATGAAATAGGGGCTGTTACTACAGAGCTGACTAACATTAAAATAATAATAAGGGAATATGATGAAAAGCTTTCTGCCAAACATTTGATGACTTAGATGGAATAGGAAAATTCCTTAGAAGATACAAACTCCAAATTTCACTCAAGAAGAAATAAATAACCTTATAACTATTAAATAAATTGAATTTATAGTTTAAAAACCTTCCCACAAAGATATCCAAGCCCAAATGGCTTCACTGACAAATAAGACTAATTTTATACAAACTCTTCCAGAAAATAGAAAAGTAAAGAGCACTTTTCAACTCATTTAATGAGGTTAGAATTACTCTATCAAAACCAGACAAACACATCATTATAATAAAGATTATATACCAATGTTTCTCATAAAAATTAACTAAAAAAATCCTTAATAAAAGATTGGAAAGTGGAATTCAGTAATAAACTAAAAGCATACTATATCATGACTAAATACAATTTATCTCAGGTATGAAAAGCTGATTCCAAATTTGAAAATTAATCAACATCATTTACTTCATTAAAAGACTAAAAGACTGGGTGCAGTGGTTGAAGCCTGTAATCCCAGCACTTTGGAAAGCTGAGGTGAGAGGATTGCCTGAGCCCATGGGTTTGGGACCAGCCTGGGCAACTTGGTGAGACCTCATCTCTACAATATATCAAAAATTAGCCAAGTGTGGTAGTGTGCACCTGTATTTCCAGTTACTTGAAAGGATGAGGTAGAAGGATCACCTGAGCCCAGTGGGTCGGTGCTGGGGTGGCCATGAACGTGCCACTGCATTCCAGCCTGGGCAACAGAGTGAGACTCTGACTCAAAAAAAAAAAAAAAAAAAAAAGACTAAAAAAGCATCTCAATAAATGCAGAAAAAGCATTTGACAAAATTTCACACCTATTCATGACAAAAATGCTCATAAAACTAAGGAACAAGGGAAACATCTGAAAACTGAATAAAGGACATCCACGCAATACCCGATAGCTAATATATAATAATGAGAGAATAAAAGCATTCCTCATAAAATTGGGAGATAGGTTCAAATGTCTAATCTCATCACTCATTTTCAACATCATATTGGAGGTGAAAGTCAGTGTAATAATAGGAGAAAAAGTAAAAAGACATACAGATTTGAAAGGAAGACATAAGTCTCTATTCATAGACAACATAATTATCTACATAGGAAATCCCTAAGAATTTACTTAGTGACAGCAAAAGAAAAGAATGGAATCATGTATTCTGCAGCAACACAGATGGAACTGGAGGCCATTATCTTAAGTGAAATAATTCAGAAACAGAAAGTCATATATCACATGTTCTCACTTATAATTGTAAGCTAAATAATGGGTACACATGGATGTAGAGTGTGGAATAATAGACACTGAAGACTCAAAAGAGTGGATGTGAGAGTTAGGAGAGGTGTAAGAAATTACTCAGTGGGTACAATGTGCATTATTTGGGTGATGGTTACACTAAAAGCCCAGACTTCACCACTACACAATACATCCATGTAACATAACTGTGTTTGTACCCCCTTAAAATTATACAAACACAAATTTTGAAAAAGATTCTACTAAGTGAGTTTAGGAAGGTTGCAGGATGTAAGGATATATGGTCAACATATGGAAATACACTTTCTTAGGTACTGGGAATGAATAACTGGAAATTCAAATTATAAAACAGTGCCATTTACAATAGCATTAAGAACATGACATACTTAGGAGAAAACTAACTAAATATATGCAAGATTTAAACACTGAATATGAAAAAATTTAGATGAGAGAAACCAAGAGGACCTTATAACGTGGTAGATATAACTGTGCTCATGGGTTGGAAGACTCAATACTAATATGTCAGTTTTCCCAAATTGATCTATACATTCAATGCAATCCCAATCAAAATCCCTACATAATTTTTTTAGACATTGATAGGATATTCTAAAATTTGTATAGAAAAACAAAGGACCTAAGATAGCTTTTTTGAAAGGTAGTTTTGAATAAGAACAAAGTTGGAGGATTCACATTGTCTTGTTTCGAGACTTACTATATAAAACGTAAAATAGTTGCCACAAATTTTTATAAGACCAAAGCTAGAGGACTCACATGACCAGATTTGAAGACTTATCCTAAAGCTATAGTCATCGAGACAGTGTGGCACTGGGTAAAAGAGAGACACACAGACCAAGGGAATAAAACTAATGAAACAGCAACCTACAGATTGGGAAAAAATATATACAAACCATGTCTCTAGTAAGGGGTTAATATCCAAAATTTACTTATAAAGAACTCATGCAACTCAATAGTGGGAAAATGAATAACTCAATTTAAAAAATGGACAAATGACCTGAATAGAAATTTCTCCAGAGAAAACATAAAAATGCCCAACATGGATATAAAATGGCCAACACGGATACAATGTCTTCCATAAATCTGGAAGACATTATGCTCAACATTATTAATCATCAGGAAAATGCAAATCAAAACCACTATGAGATACTACCTCACACCCATTGGGATAGTTGCTATCAAAACGTCTAATGAAAAATGTTGGTAGGAGAGAAAAGAGAACACTTGTACACTTTTGGTAGGAATGTTGATTGGTGCAACCATTATGGAAAATAGTAAAGAGGTTTCTAAAGAAATTAAAGATAGAACTATCACATGACCTAGCAAATCCTCTTCTGGGCATATACCCAAAGGAAATAAAATCACCATCACATAAAGATATCTGCATTCCCATATTCATTGTGACATTAATCACAGTAGCCAAGATATTATAACAACATCTGTCAGTGAATGAATGGCTAAAAAAAACGTGGTAGGGGTGGGGGGTGGGACAAAAAGGAAAAAAATGTGGTATACATCTGCAGTGGAATATTATTCAACCCTAAAAATGGAGATTCTGCCATTTGCCACAACATAGATGAAACTGGAAGACACTATACTAAGTAAAATTAGCTAGACACAGACAGAAAAATATTGCATGATCCAACTTATATGTGGAATCTAAAAATAGAAAATAAGTCAAATATACAGAGATAAAACAGTGGTTGCCAGGGGCAGGGGAGGGAAAGGACATGGAGAGATGTATGTTAGAGGATGCAAAGTAGTAGACAAGTCTAGTAATCTAATGTCCAAAGTGAAAACTATAGATAATAAAATTGTGTTATATTTGGGATTTCTGCTAAATTAGTAGATTCTCACTGCTATTACCACACACACACACACACACACACACACACACACACACACACACACACACAAAAAGGTTAACTGTATGAGATGATGGATTGTTAATTTGCTTCACTATAGTAACTATTCTAGTATATGTATGCATCTCATGCCATCATGTATCATACCTTAAATGTATACAATAAAATGTGTTTTTTAAAAATTATAAAAATTTTAAAATAACTAACAAAGGAGAATAGAATCAAAAGTTCAGAAATAAGCCTACATACATAATGTTCATTGATTTTTAACCAAAGTGCCAAAGTAATTCAATGGCTAAAAATCTTTTCAGCAATGGGTTCTAGAACCATTGGCTATCAATATGCTAAGTAAATAACTTTGACCATTTTAATGAACCACATACAAAAATTAACTTGAAATGATCTCTATATAAATGTAGGTGCTAAATGTATAACAAATTTCTAGCAGACAAGATAAAATCTCTTCAAGCTTGAGTTAGGCAAAACTATTTTGGTAAGATGCAGAAAGCACAGACCAAAATAGAAAACAATTAATTAATTAATTAAAACTTAAAACATCTATTTTTAAAAATATTTTACAAAAATAGGAAGACAAGGGACAGACTGAAAGTATTGTAAAACATATATCTGATAATGGGTTTCTGTCCATGATACTTAAAGAACTCTCAAAATTCAATAAGACAAGCAACTCAATTTAAAAACGGGTAAAAGCTTGAACAGATACTTTGCCAAAGAAGAGACTTTTAAAAATATAATTTTCTTTATTTTAATAGGCTTAGGGGTACAAATGATTTTTTGTTACATAGGCTGCTTTGTAGAGTGATAAAGAAGATTGGGCTTTAAGTGTACCTGTCACCCCCATTAGTGCACATTTGTATTCAATAGTAATTTTTCATTCCTCCTCTCTCCCTGTCCTCTTCCCTCCCTGTCCTCCCCCTTCTGAGTCTCCAGCGTCCTTTATGCCATTGTATATGCCTTTGCAGACTGTTAGCTTAGCTTCCACTTATAAGTGAGAACATGTGGTGTTTGGTTTTCCATTCCTGCATTACTTCAATTAGGATAACGGTTCTCCAATTCCATCTAAGTTGCTGCAAAAGGAACTTTTGCCCTCACTTATTGCTGAATAGTATTCCATGGTGTGTGTGTGTGTGTGTGTGTGTGTGTGTGTGTGTGTGTGTGTGTGTGTGTGTATGTATGTATGTATATACCACATTTTCATTATCCACTGATCCTAAATGGACATTTGGGTTGACTCTACATCTTTGCAATTGTGAACTGTGCTGCTATAAACATGTGTGTGCTGGTGTCTTTTTTGTATAGAGACATCTCTTCCTTTGGGTAGATACCAAGTAGTGGGATTACTGGATCAAATGGTAGATATATTTTTAGTTATTTGAGAAATCTCCATTACGCTTTCCATAGAGTTTGTACTAATTTACACTCCCACTACCAGAAGTGTACAAGCATTCCCTTTTCATGGCATCTGTGCCAACATCTTTTTTTTCTAATTATGGCCATTCTGACTGGTGTAAGGTGGTATCTCATTGTAGTTTTAATTTGCGTTTTCCTGATCATTAGTGATGTTGAGTATTTTTTCATATGCTTGTTGGTCATTTACTTATTTTCGTTTGAGAGATGTCTTTTCATGGTATTTTCCTACTTTTTAATGGGCTATTTGTTTTTCTTCCTGCTGATTTGTTTGAGCTCTTTGTAGATTCTGGATGTTAGTCCTTTGTCACATGTATTGTTTGTGAATATCTTTTCCCATTCTGTAGGATTACCTATTTACTCTGTAGATTGTTTTTTTGCTGTGAAGGATCTTTTCAGTTAAATTAAGTCCCACTTATTTATTTTTGTTCTTATTGCATTTGTTTTTGGGGTCTTAGTCATAAATTCTTTGCCTAGGCCAATGTCCCGGAGAGTTTTTCCTAGCCTTTCTTTTAGGAGTTTTATGGTTTCAGGTCTGACATTTAGGTCTTTAATCCATCTCAATTTTTGTATATGATGAGAGATAGTGATCCTATTTCATTTTTCTGCATCCAATTTGTGTCTATCCAATTATCCCAGCACCATTTGTTGAATAGAATGTCTCCAGTGTATGTTTTTGTCTGCTTTACCAAAGATCAGTTAGCTGTAGGTATTTGGGTTTATTTCTGGATTCTCTATTCTATTCTATTGGTCCATGTATCTGCTCTTGTACTAGTACCATGTTGTTTTGACCTTGTAATATAATTTGAAGTTGGGGAATGTGACGCCTCCAGTTTTGTTGAAAGAAGAGATATTGATGGCAAATAAATACATGGGAAGAAACTAAACATCATTAGTCACTAGGGAAATGCAAATTAAAATCAAACGATACACATTAGGATGACTAAAATTAAAAAGTGTTATTGAGAGTGTACCACAACCGGAAAGCTCCTACACATTATGGATGGGAATACAAAATGGTAAAGTCTTTGACAGTTTCTAATAAAGTTACTAATTCAACTACTATATGACCCAGAAGCCCCACTCTTAGTACTTTTACCAAAAAAAGTGAAAACCTATGTTAACAAAAGACCTAGATGGAGCTGGTTATAGAAGTTTTATTTGAAACAATCAAATTATAGAAAAAACTCAAATGTTCATCAACTGGGGAATGGACAACCAGTTTATGGTACATTAATATAATGGAATACAACTTATCAATAAAAATAAGGCATCAACACAGGTAACAAAATGAATGAATCTTAAAAACATCATGCAGATGGAAAAAGGCACAAAAGTCATATGCTCTCTGGTTTATATTTATATGGTATTCTTTCTGAAAAGACAAAAAAATCAGAAAACAGATTTTTGGTTGCTATGAACTGATTGAAAGGGGCGAACACCGACTATAAAGACACAAGGAAACGTTGCAGTGATGGAAATGTGCTATAGCTTAGTTATGAATTTGGTTACATGCATTTGTCAAAACTTATCATCATGCTATACTAATAAAGGGCAGGTTTTACCATCTGTAAGTATTTCAATGACCAAAAAAAAAAAACCCAAACAAAAAATTTTCCCAAAAAGCCCACCTAAGCCTCAGTTTCCTCATTTGAAAAATCATAGCCACTATTATTCTTTTTTTTTTTTTTCTTAAAAATGATCCTTTTCCATGGAAAAAGTATCCTGGTCATTGCTTTGATTATCATTTGCCATTTTGTGTCATTGGTAAAGATAAAATATATGTACAACAAACTTCTATTATCATGCTCTATGTGTACTGGTAACTTGCACAACACTTAAACGAGTATGGCATTCAATAAAAGAGGCAGAAAAGAGTCAATAATCTTTTCAAGAGTCCAAGCAGACGCCAGACTCCAGACCATGGTGAGAACAATTTGCTTTTGAATTCATACCCTGCCCTCTTTTCTTAGTTTCCAGTGGAATGTTTGTTGACTGGGTGGAAAGAGGAATTCTCAAGAATGTTTCTATTTATTTCTCGCGACCTAGGAGGTATCAGGGTACTGACAAATAGCAGTGTGATTTGTAAATGCATTTTCATAGCTGACATAATTACACTCAAAGTAATTGAGTCTGTTTTGTGATTTTTTTCCCTTCCATTTCCCCTGGAAGTGGAGTTCCTCCCTCACTTGGCCTCAGAACTCAATCTGTATTTACATCCTACTCCAATGCTAATAGTAATCTCCTTGCCTAAACTTAGTATCCAACACCTTCACAAATGTTTAGCCCCCAAATGTCTCCCTGATGTGTCTCATCCTATGGGCCCAAATTCCCAGTCAACTGGAGACAAATTTCCTAAACCTACCCAAATCTGGATTTTCTCTTTTCTTTTTTGAATTGGAATCTCACTCTGTCACTCAAGCTGGAGTGCTGTGGCATGATTACGGCTCATCGCAGCCTTAAACCTCCTGAGTGTAAGCAATCCTTCTGGCTTCAGCCTCCCGAGTAGCTGGGACTATAGGTGTGTGCCACCATGCTTGGCTAATTTTTGTAGAGATGAAGTCTTACTTTGTTGCCTAGGTTGGTCTCGAACTCCTGGGCTTAAAGGATCCTCTCGTATTGGCCTCCTACAGTACTGGGATTACAGGCATGAGCCACCATGCCTGGCTCAAATCTAGATTTTCTAAACCAGATCTATCTGCCAACTTCACCACCATGATTATCACTTTGCTTTTTAATTATAATAATAATAACCAAAACAATTTTGCTAATGATAATAATATAGCAATCATTACCATTAATTAATAACTGGGCTCAGGACAATGCTAAATGCTTACAACAAAAACTCAAATGAACCCTTATAGCTATCACATGACATGGGTTTGATTTCCATTTTACCATGAGGAATTGAGGCACAGAATGTCACGATGCCTTTGCCCGGCCATATATCCAGTGAAGGGCAGATCTGGGCTCTGGCACAGTTCTGACTCCAAAGCTCATGTTCTTTCCCTGGATGAGAAGGATCAAGAGATCGCCCTGACTACCAGCAAGAACATATTGGCTCCAAGATTTAATTTTAATCAAGCTTTTGGAAAGAGTGAAAGAAATGAGACTTCAAAAAATTAATTTACAAAACTTTGTTAAGCTGACAGTCTTAAGATTGCCTCTTCAATTACAATAGGTCCTGATCTCCAGACAACTGCTTTTCCTAGATGACTGCTGGTGGGCAAATTCTTGTGGCAAATAGGCAATTATGCACCCATATGACCCTTATTTTTATCCAACCCGTGGCAGACATCATTAATCAATCATAGCAGTCTTTGCCACAGAGTTCATAGCTAGTTGCCAATCATTCTCATAATTCTGCTGAGGTAACTTCCAGCAATTGATTACCATTGACAACATAAGTTACAAATCATTTACCATCTCTCTTCTAGATGAGCTTGTATTTTGATTCTTGCCTTTTATGGGTAAGTTGGAGAGATGTCAATTGTGAATGGAGAGGTGTCATATTGTGGCTTCTGTGCTTTGAAAACTCTCTTCTGAGAGACCATACCTGCAGCTGCTCTCAGGATTTGTCAGCCCCCAGGACACTGAGGCAACATCTTCAGCAAACCAGGATTTTATGCATCCATTTCTACAGTTGCAAAGCAAAAAGGTGGGCAAGAATTCAACTGTACCTAAGAAGCATAAAATCTAGAGCAGCAATTCCCAACCCTGGCTACACACTAAAATCATAGGAGCCTTTAAACTGCAGATTCCCAAAACCATTCTAGACGAGTTAATTGCACATCTAGCTATACATCCCAAAGAACTCAGCAATTCCACATCTAGATGTAAGTACACACATGTACAAAGAAGACATGTAAAAAGACATGCTAATTGTAGCATTGCTTGCAAATGTAAGTGATTTGGAAAACCTAAATGTCCATCAACATGACACATAAATAAATTGTGATTATGCATACAGTGGAAAACTATGCAGCCACTTAAATGAGAACATCATATATCAACATAAATATACTTTTAAGATATAAGTAAATGAAAAACCAAGTTCAAAAATATGTGCAGTATTGTGACATTTATATTAATCTTAAAAGTAGCAAAATTAATTCCTTATGTACTTTATTGACACATTCATGTGAACAAAATAATTAAAAAGTAGGAATGTAAACACTAAGTTCTGGACAGCAGTTACCTATAGGGAAGAATGAGATGAGGAGTTTCAACTCTATCTAGATTATTCTATTTCTTTCAAAAGTTTGAAAATAAATATGGTTGAATATTAAGATTTAGCAAAGATGATCAATCAGTTTAAGACTGTTTTCATATTCAGTTTTTAATATGCCAAACCATTTCAATGTAAGCATTACTTTTTCTTCTATTAAGATAATCATATGAGGTATATGAAAAATCATTTGCAAAAGAAAAAAAGAAAAAGTAAAAAGAAAATAAATAAAATAAAATTTTAAAAAAAGAAAACTCATTTGCACCATGCTCTATAATGGTAGATAGCTTTGTTAGGAACTCGTCAGTGATGCCTAAATATACTCAAATACATTAATCATAATATATTTTAATAACATATTTGAAGCAATTTAAATGTCCAATAACAAACTGTTGCATAGAATATAGTATATTCATTCATGTGAATGGACACATGAAAAATTATGTATCACTGAAATGTTGGTTTTGAAGATTAGCGTGTGGAAAATGCTTAATACATAATGTTAAATGAAAGAAACAATATGTTATATCGAATGCATATGTGATATCTAATTATGAGGTAACTGGCATGAAAAATTGGCATAAATAAAGCAAAGCACTCAGAAAGGTGCACCTGTAGTTTCAGCTACTTGGAAGGCTGAGGCGGAAGGATTGCTGGAGCCCAGCAGGTCGAGGCTGTGGTGGCCGGGAGCGGTCACTGCACTCCAGTCTGGGCCACAGAGTGAGACTCCAGCTCAAAAAAAAAAAAAAAAAAAAAGAATTATAGATGGTTTACGTTTTCCTCTTTTTGCATTTTTTTTGGTTCTAATTTCTTATGATTTAAAACACCTAAAAATCAAATGGAATTAATATTTTCTTAGGTAGCATCCAAAGAAAATATTATCACATGATTCATTCTCTCAGAGAACTGACAGTCCAAGAGAAAAGCAGATATATACACTAGATTTGAGGATAAGGAGGAGGAGGAAGACAATGAGTTTTTGAACATTGGCTTTTGATACACTGATGCCAATTCTTACAAAATCTGTGCAATTTATGATTTTTTGTTCCTAATATACTCAAAAGATGTATGTGATGTTCACATCTTTTCTTTCCTCACACATCCAGAAAAACTCCTCTCTCCTCTCCCATCTCCCTTCTCCAGACTTTGTTCCTACATCACTGAGAAAATTGAAGCAACACGAGGGAACTTCTATAGAGTTCCACCAGCACAGCCAGTCACTTGATAGATTTCCATTTATAGATTCTGCCTTTTACCTGGGTGTGAACTAGTCCCATTCCCATCTAACTAAGCCCTGTCCCACCTGTGCACCAGATTCCATCCCCTGTCTTCCTTTATCATTCTAGCAATTCTCCTCTGTCTCCAACGTAGTTAAGTTTCTCCACTGGGCCTTTCCCTTCAGCAGAGAAACATGCACTTTTTTTTCTCTATCAAACAAGAAGAAAATTCTTTACTCCATCATTCATCACCATCTTTGCTCCATTTTCAAAAGAAATTTTTTGTTGACTACCAGATGCTCCTCCTCCACCACTGCACTGAAGAAGGCTCTCACCAAGGTCAACAATGACCTCCACGTGTTGCTGAATCGATGCCAATTCTAAATTCTCATCTTGACCCATTTGGCACAGTTGGTCACTCTCTCTTAATACACTTTTTCCTACCACACTCTGTTGGTATTTCTTCTCCCGTGCTGAATCTCTTCTTCAGCATTCATTGCTAGACTTTTTTCCAACCTCTTCATGTTTAAGAACTTCTGGGCTCAGTCTTTGGTCCTCTTCTTGCCTTTATTTTCACAAATTCCCTCAGTGATCTTATCTGAAATCAAGACTTTAAATACCATCTCTGTACTGATGACTCTCAGGTTTATGTCTTTATCCCAGACTTCTACACCAGATGCCAGATTTGTATATACAATTGCCTATTGTATATACAACTGCCTATTGGACATTTCCACTTGGATATCTAATGGAAATTTCAGACCTAAATTTAAAACGGAACTCCTGGGACCTCCTCTGAGATCTTCTCTGCATGTAGTCTGCCCCATTTCAGCTGATGGTAGCTTCATCCTTCCAGTATCTCAGTCCAAAACTTTGGAATCGTTCTTCACTCTTCGTGTTCTTTTCTCATGCCCCATATGTAACATGGCAGTAAATTCCTTCTGTTCCATCTGAAAATACATCCAGATTCTGGCCACTTCTCCGCCATTCCACAGACCTTCTCCAAGTCACATTCACGTTTTGCTTTGATTACTGCATAGTCCCCTAATTGTTCTGCTTCTATTCTTGCCACCTACAATGGCTCCAATGTCTCCCGTTTCACTCAAAGCCGAAGTCCTTACAATGTCTGTCTTAGTCTGCTTTGGCTGCCACAACACAATAACACAGACTGGATGGCTGAAACACAAGCTGAAATTTATTTTCTCACAGTTCTGGAGACTGAAAGTTTGAGAGCAATGTGCCAGCATGGTTTGGTTCTAATGAGACTTCTCTTCATGCCTTGTAGGTGGCTACCACCTGGTTGTGTGCCCACATGACTTCTTTTTTGTGCATGCACAGAGAGAGAGAGAGGGAGCATGTGCTCTTTGGTGTCTCTGCTGATAAGGATGCCAATTCTATTGACCAGAGCTCCACACATATGACCTCATTTTACCTTAATTCCTTCCTTAAAGGCCCCATCTCCAAATATAGCCACACTGGGGATAGGGTTTATGAATGTTGGGCAGATACAAACATTCAGTCCACAACAATGTCTGAAGCCTTATGCGATCTGACACACACCCTCATTGCATCATTATTCTTCCCCTCTGCTCACTCCAGCCCCACTGGCCTTCTTGTTATTCACTGACTATGCCAAGTAACCCTCTTGCCTTCCTTTGCTCCAAATTCTCCTTCAGCCTGGAGGAAATTTCCCCTGTATTTCCACTTGGTTCACCCTCTCACCTCCTTTAAGTATTTGCTCATAATTGACTATTCAATGACAATTCAATATTCATTCAATGACTATCAACTGACCCCCTGCTCCATATAGCAAAAGTCTTAATGAAATAGAAATGTCAAGGTCACGGATTGATAAATACAATATTCAAAAGATGCCAATCCTTCTTAGAATTGACATATAGATTTAACATAATCTCAGTCAACATTCTAGTAGAAATTGATGTCAATTTATACATAAAGGTAAAGGAACTAGAATAGTCAAAACAATTTGAAAAAAAGAAAAAAGCTAGAGAACATACATTACTTAATTCATTCATTCACTATTTATTTATTTACTTTTTGAATTGGAGTCTCACTCCATTGCCTAGGCTGGAGTGCAGTGGCACACTCATGGCCACCCCAGCATCGACCTGCTGGGCTCTGGTGATCCTTCTGCTTCAGCCTTCCACGTAGCCAGAACTGTAGGCACGTGCTACCACACCCAGCTAATTTTTTATTTATTGTAGAGACAGGTCTCACCAAGTTGCCTGGGCTGGTCTTGAACCTGCGGGCTCAGGCAACCCACTCGCCTCGGTCTCCCAGAGTGCTGGGATTACAGGCTGAGCAAATGCAAATGAACACATGAAAAATGCAAATTAAAACTACAGTGAAATATTACTACACACAGATTGGCAGAAAAAATGGATAATACAAAGTGTTGGTGAGGGTTTGGAGCAACTAGAACTCTCATATATTGCTGATAAGAATAAAAAATAGTATAGACACTTAAAAAAAACTGGACAGTCTCCTCATAAAGTTAAATATGTACTTGCCATATGACCCAGCAGTTCCCTCCTAGGTAATTTACCCAAAAGAAATGAAACATATGTTTATATACAAAACACTGTATGCAGATATTTATAGCAATTTTATTCATAAATACCAAACACTGGGAACAACACAAATGCCTTTCCACTGGTGAACAGGTAAATAAACTGTATTATATCTATCTAATGGAATACTACTCAATAATAAAAAATGAAATACAGATAAACACCACAGCATAGATGAATCTCAACTATACTAAGTTAAATAAGCCTATCTGAAAAGGCAGCATTTTGTATGATTCCATTCATATGCTGTTCTGGAATACGAAAATTAGAGGCATGGAAAACACACCAGGGCTTGCCTTGGACTGGGGTGGAAGGAGGGATTGACTGCAATATAGCCTGAGGAAATTTTTTGTGTGTAGTGAAACCGTTCTGTATCTTGACTGCAGGAGACCTTGTATGACTATCTATTTGTCAACCTCATAGACTCATACACTAAAAAGAGAATTTTACCTTATGGAAACCATACTTCAACACATCTGAGTGGAAAACAGAATCTATCTTGGTTGACTGCTATGGTTCTTCATGAGCACTTAGACTTTATCATTCCAGGCCAGGCTCGGTGGTCTGAGCCCGTGGGTTCGAGACTAGCCCGGGTAACTTGGCGAGACCTTGTCTCCACAATAAATAAAAAATTAGCCAGGCGTGATAGCGCATACCTGTAGTTCCAGCTACTTAATTGTAATATAGCATACATACACAAATATGCACAAATCATGAATGTCAACGCAAATAATTTTCACAAACAACACTGTGAAACTAGCACTCAGATCAAAAGATTAAATGTTGCTAGCACCTGGTAAAGCCTCCTTGCATTCCCTCTCTCCTGTAAGTCTCAGACTCCCTGCCTAGACTGCAATTCTGATTCTAATGCCATATATTAGTTTTACTAGACTTTGAACTTGAACAAATGGAATTTTTAAATCTGAACTTTTTTGACTTCTTTTACTCAACTCTATGTTTGTGAGAACCTTCATATTGTGTGTGCATTTATTTCTCATTGTGGGTTAGTATTCCATTATATTAAAATGCTACAAATTATCTATAGTACATCATGGAAATTTGGATAGTTTTCCACTTGAGACAATTATGTATAATTCTGTATGAACGTTCATGTGTATATTTTTTGGTGCACTTATCTCTGCCTTTCTGTTGGGTATATAGCTAGGAGTGGAATTGTTAGGTCAAAGGATAATTTGGTTTTCCATTGATGCTGTGACAAATCGCCACATGTTTATGGCTTACAACACCACACGTTTAATATCTTACAATTCTAAAGATCAGAAGTTCAACATGAACCTCTCTGTACTAAGATCAAGGTGTTGGCAGGGTTCCTTTCTGGAGGCCCTAGTAGATCATCTGTGTCCTTGCCTTTTTTGACTTTAGAGGTCACCTGCTTTTCTTGGTTCATGGCTGCCTTCTTCCAGAAGTTTTGGTCCAAATTTTCGTCATTCCTTCATCTTGTTCTCTCTTCTGATTCCCTCTTCTGTTTTTAAGGACCTTTGTAAGTGGCCCCACCCTGATAATCCAGGACAGTCTCCCTATTTGATTTCCCTAGTGACTAATGTGTTAAACATCTTTTCAAATGCTAACTGACCTTTACAAGGCTTCTTTTATGAAATGCCTTTTTCAGTCTTTAGTTCATTTTTCTATTGTGTTTTATGTTGCTATTATTAATTTGTATGAGTTCTTTAGGTACTGTGGATACTAAGCTTTTTATATATTTGCTGTAAGTCTCTCCTCCCACTTTATTGCTTGCCTTTTCACTCTCATATTGGTATCTTTTGACAAATAGAATTCTCTCTCTCTCTCCTGCTGGTGTGTGTGTGTGTGTGTGTGTGTGTGTGTGTGTGTGTGTGTGTGTGTGGAGACAAGGTCTTACTATGTTGCCAAGGTTGGTCTGGAACTCCTGGGCTCAAGTGATCCTTCTGCCTTGGGCTCCCAAATTGCTATGATTATAGGCATGAGCCACCACACCTGACCAGAAATTCTTAATTTTAATGTAGTTCAACTTTTTTTATTGTTAGTACTTTATTATTATTCTGTTTTAGAAATCTTTACTTAAAAACATTACTCCATATTTTCCTTTAGAAACTTTGTTTTTATATCTATAATATATCTGGATTTTTTTGGTATAATATAAAGTATAAATCAAAAGTTAGTTTTCTTGTATGGTTATTCAACTGGTGGAAAATTAATTTTTTGAAAATAAACTTCCCTTCCCACTGCGTTTCAGTTTTATGTTTGCCATAAAAGGAGTAAACATAAACGTGTGCATTTTTCACTGACTTTTCAATTTCAAATTCAATGTTTTTTATTTTCAAAGGTTACTAATTTCTTTTTCATAAAGTTTCTTTTTTGTATTTCCCAAGTGGTACCCTGTGTTTCTGTAAATGGTACTTTAAATATTCAAAATGCACTTTTTAATTTAGTCTCTATCACATAGTTCCATTATTTAGGGCTCCTGGACCACCAAATCCCAGTTTATGTGTCTGCTGTTTGTTCCTCTCATAGTGGATTTCCTCCTTGTGTAGTTTTAATTTTTGTATATGAGCTTATTTTCAATGAGTATTGTGTGTGTGTGCACGTGTTTGTGTATAAGAGTCACACACAACATGGGTTTTGGCTTTACACATAAAAGTTTATGTTTCTTTTGTGTGAAGTCTGCGCTGCTTTTCAGGCCATGATTCAGCAATCCAGCTGTTTCCATCTAGTGGCTAAACTATCTCAAGATGCAGCTGCCACTGTCACTGAGGAATGAAAAGGGAAAAGGAGATCTCATGGCTTCTCTTCTGTGCTTCAGCCCAGAAGTGAATCCTGTTACTTACAGACCATTGCCCAGAAGTAATCCCATGATCCTGACTAATCACACATGGCCAGATATGTGGGGGAGCACATGGATATATAAAAAATTGAACAGTTAATGCCTCCGTTCTTCTAATTACCAAATATTTTTTGCTCCCTTCTTCCCAGTTACAGAACACCCTCAAACCCTCCCCGGCTTGAGTGGGATCAGATTCAGACATGGCTCCTCTTTGCCTTGAGGCCTATGAGCCACAAAGACAAGATATCTACCCTTCCCTGCAAGTACATATACAAGTCCCTGTCCCTTTCCTTACAGTGATAGGACACCAGCAGGATAATTCCCATGAACACATTCATTCAGAAAGGGTGAGAAAGGAGACACATAGCACTCATTGGTCTGTAGCAATTCTGAAGTGACACTGGGCTGATGTTGTGAGGGCCCCTACAATAGGAATGGGAACTCCTTGACTTTTGTATTATTTCCTTATTAATGTTCCATAATATCAGCTTCTTGGAAGGTGAATTCTCCAGTTAGTGATGTTTGCTGACTCTTTTTCCTGATGGAGGAGGACTTTCTCATGTGTTTTGTAAGTTTTGTGTGTGATCTGATCATCAGTAGGGATTTATGTTTGTGTGAGTGTGCTAGTCAGTCACATGTACCTCAAGTTGTGAAACAGTTTCTGTCAAGTGCTTCAGGGGATTCAGTTCAGGACTTCTTTTTTAAAATCAATTTTTCAGAGATTTCTATGCCATGCAGTTGGTATAAATGTGGACTTATACTCACCTAAACACAGTTGTGGATCTGATGTTTCACTAACAATTTCTGAATTATCTGAGCCACAAGATATTCAGCAAAAGCCTCTTTTTGTGTATTTCCAGCTATTTGGAAGGCTGAGGTGGAAGGATTGCTTAAGCCCAGCAGGTCGAGTCTGTAGTAGCTGTGAGTGTGCCACTGCACTACAGCCTGGGTGACTCCAAATTAAAGGAAAAAAAAGAAATTTAGTTTCCAAGTAAGTTGAAGCTTTAGGAAGATATGACATGTTTATCACGTGATTTTGAATAGCCTCTTGTTCATGTGTAAAAACATCCATAGGGACTGGGTGTAATAGCTCATGCCTGTAATCCCAGCACTTTGGTAGAGGCAAGAAGATCACCTGTGTAAAAACTTAGCCAGACATGGTGGCACATGCCTGTAGTATCAGTTACTCAGAAGGCTGAAGCAGAAGGTTTGCTTGAACCCAGGAGCTGGAAGCTGCAGTGAGTTCATGATCATGCCACTCTTCTCCAGCCTGGGTGACAGAGTGAGACTCTCCTGCCTCAAACAAAACAAAACAAAACAAAACAAAAAAAACACCCATGGGCTATGATCCTGGAGCAAAGGCTTCCTCTAGAGATATGCATGTCTACTCTCCAGGATCACACGGGACACTTCAATCATGTGAACTATTTTTTTGTCCTTCGAACTTGCTATGTTATTTCCTACCTAAAGATATCTATCGATGCCATTTTCCAATCCAGAATACTTATGTTTCTCCTAATGTCTTTGAGACCTTGTAGACCCTGCTTCTGTGATAAGATTCAAGTTCGTGGGGCTCATTTCTTCTTCTGTGCTCAAAGCATTTTATGCTTTTTTGGCTGAGAAGTTGGGGCTCACGTTCTCCTTTGGTAGGTGCCTGTACTGTACATGGTTTTTCTGGGTTTTTTTTGAGTTGGAGTCTCACTCTGTTGCCCAGGCTGGAGTGCAGTGGCATGCTCACTGCCATGCTAGCGTTGACCTGCTAGGCTCAGGTGATCCTTCCGCCTCAGCCTTTCAAGTAGCCGGAACTATAGGTGCACACTACCATGCCTGATTAATTTTTTGATTCGTTGTAGAGATGAGAGCTCACCAAGTTGCCCAGGCTGTTCTCGAACCCTGGGCTCAGGCAATCCTCTCACCTTGGTCTCCCAAAGTTCTGGGATTACAGGCTTAAGCCACCACGCCCGACCGTGTACACATTTACCTCTCACTGAAGGGTACACTCTTCAGGGTCTGGTCCAGGTCTCAGACTTCTTTGTCTCTCCTGGACTTAATTAAGACAAACCTTTCTAGTAGTGAGCATCTACATGTTTGACAACTCTGTGAGTATTTGTAGACCAAGATGGGTTTACCCTGATAATAATAAGAAAAAGAGGAAGCGGTGAGAAGGAGGAGGGGAAGCTAACATTGGTTGAGTGCTATGTGTTGGGCACTGTGCAAACAGCAGTAACACACAATGAATAACATTCCATCTTTACAACACCACATGATACAAAACTTTTTGTCTTTACAACAACCCTGTGAAGTAGGCATCATTACCGCCTTTTACAAATAAGAACACTGAGGCTTTGAGAAGTTAAATAACTCCTCAAAGATCACACTGCTGTGAGAGCTTAAACAACAGCCCTAACTTTCTGATTCCCAGTCTTAAGTTCTTTACTATTAAGGAGAAGGAGAGACGAAGGCATCAGACAGACACATTTAACACAGATGAGGGGATTGGGGGAGGAGCCACACAAGGTATTGCCTGTGGTCAGAGTGGAAAGCAGTGTTCTTTCTAGTAGACAGAACTACTACTTTCTAGTAAGACAGCAGATGCTCTCTGCTAGAAAGAATTGTTCCCAGGACCAGGAGAAACAGAGAGGTCTGAGACCTGGACCTGATGTTGAGGAGCCTGTGGTCCAGGGAGTGACAGATGAGTAAAGTGAAGGAAGCAACAACATAAAACAATGTTCCAGTCTCCAGCTGGAGCATGGGGAAGGGTAAGAAGAAAAGGCACCACACCAGGCCACTTAGGACACCGTGTTTCAACCTGCCTCTTTACCACTTGGTCTCAGGCTGTTTTGATTAATCATGCCTTCTCTCTTGTGTGGTCATTCCACAGAGAACACGAATTCCCCTAGAACCCACTACCCTTTTTCCAGCTGGCCCCTGGCAGAACCCGCCCCCACCCAGCCTGTGGGTCTGACACCACGTCTGGCTGCAGCAACCACGCCTGCTCAGCACTGTCACAGATGGAGGCTGTTTTCCAGAATAGAGTGTGGAAAAACGATATTTTTCTTCTGCCATGATAACATCCCCAAAATTAGGGGGAGAAAGCCAGAAACTGATATTTTACAAGGTCACGCTTCATTTTCCCTGGCTAGATGCAGCCCAGGGCTGAGGGTTTGTTTTCTAAGAAGCTGGTGGGGATGCTGGGGGCTATGTGGCAGGATCTGTGCCCTCAGAGTTAGGTGACTCTTTCACAGAGGCTCCCTAAGGGGGAGAATTTAAAATTGTGCAGAGAACTGGTATAACATCCAGCCGGTCCGAGAGGATTTGTCAGATCAATGGAGGTTCATTCTGAATGTTCCCTGCTGGGCTTCCTAATGCACTGGGACACTCCACTGAACTATTTATTAAGAATATTTTCCTAAGTCATTTGTGTTAGATTATGGGCTATAAACTGCTTATTGTTGTCTGTCTGCCATAAATATAAAGCAATCATTTTTAATGCAAGCAGCTGTTGGGCTAGCTGCCTCAAGATGCTTCGCCCAGGGACTCAGGCTCTGCTGTTTTCTCCTTCATCAAGTGCATTTCTGATTGTTTTTCTGCTCTGTTGCTTACCACACACGTGGTGGTGGTGGTGGGTATACATCTTCCTGGCAGAGCTTTGTTTGGATGCAGGGTTTCTAAAAATATCCAAAAGGAATTGAAAGTACAGGGGGGCAAATTAAGTTGTATGAAATTTGATGACTCAAGCCTTAATCACGGCCTCTAAAAAAATGACCTTGGAAGCACCAACACATTTCCTGACCTCCAGCAATAAAAGATGGGATTTTGGATTCTATTTACTGAAGATATTTATTGAAGATATATTCATATATCTGGTTATTTATTGATAATACACATACCATCAATGATTATTTATATATCTTCATAAACTTATTGAAAAAATATATTTTGGGATTATATTTGGTATTTTGGATTGTCTTCATTATTAAAATTTTATTTTTGATTTGGGGATCTCTTGTCATCCAGGCTGGAGTGCAGTGGCAGGATAATGACTCACCAGAGCCTCAAACTCCTGGACTCAAGCGATCCTCCTACATCAGCCTCCTGAGTAGCTGAGATGGCAGGCTCATGCCACCACATCCAGTTAAACTTTTTATTTTTTGTAGAGATGAGATATCACTATGTTACCTAAGCTGGTCTTGAACTCCTGGACTCAAGCAGTCCTCCCACCTCAGTTTCCCAAAATGCTGGAATCACAGGTGTGAGCCAAGGCACCTGACCAAAAATTATTTATTGAGGGTCTATGATGTACTAAGACACCATGCTATGTATTGAGTTTATAAAGGTGAACCAAAACTGACATGATGCTTGTTCTTCTTTTACAGTCTAGGAAGAGAGACAGACTGATCAAATAATTATATAAATTGGGATATAGGATATGAAGTACAGTTTATTAATTTATAACTAATAAAATGCCTAATCTAGTGATCCATGAAGATTTTCCTCAGTAGATTTGAACTGAGACACCAAGTTAAATCAGGCAGGGAAGAGAATGCGGGCAAGATTTCCAGGAAGACATAAAGGCACATTCAAAGATTGGAGGTGGGAATAAGCTTCATGGATTATAAGGACCAAGGGAAGGATGGAGTACCTGATGCAGAGAGGGAGGCAGAAACAGCACAGGTGAGGCTGGAGAGGTAGGCGGACTCTGGATACAGCAGGGCTTTGGGGTATCTTAGTCCATTCTCTGTTGCTTATAACAGAATACCTGAAACTGGGTAATTTATAAAGAACATGAATTTATTTCTTGTGTTATAGAGGCTGAAGAGTCCCAGGTCAAGGGGCCGCATGTGGTGAGAATCTTCTTACTGGTGGGGGCTCTCTGTAGAGCTCCAAGTTGGTCCAGGATATCACATAACAAGAGGGTTGAGCATGCTAGCTCAGGTCTCTCTTCCTCTTGTTATAAAGTCACTAGTCTTGCTCCCATGAAAACCCATTAATCCATTAGCTCTCAATCCATATAAATGGATTAATCCATTTATGAGAGCAGAGGCTTCATGACCCAATCCCCTCCTAAAATCATCTCTCACTACAGTCATGTTGGGGTTTAAATTTCAACATGAGTTTGGGAGATGATAAATATTCAAACTAATGGAGGCACGTGAAGAGGAACTTGGTCCCCATCCTGAGACAGACAGGAAGCCATTGGAGGCTGTAGCAGGCAGGGCCTCAGAGGGAAACTATTGCTTTCCTTGAACCACACCAAGTGAAATGTTGGGGATAACTTAGAGAAGGCATTCTTTTCACAGGTGTGGGTGGAATGAAAGGAACCAAGGAAGGATATTGAGACAATAAACAAAACAACATCAAGAAGGCATAATCACCTCTCAGGCTGAAAAAGCAAGGAAGGAAGCAGTGAAAGCTGTAGCTGGAGAGGGATCACCCTGCAGGAACTATGGTCATGGAGGGTCACAGCTAATAACAGGTCTGTAGCCTTCTAGTGGGAATAGGTTCTTCAAACTCTGGGCTTTTGTCTTCCCATTTCTGCTGGGCCCTTTGGTGGGCTGAAACCAAGGAGAAGCCAGAAAAAGGGAACTATTATGATCAGCAAGCCCTGGCAGTAGGCCATTATAGGAACATGTGGGAGGTGGATCCCTGGAGAAGGTGCCCTATGCAGTCTCAGGCTCACTGTTTGGGGAAAATATGTTTATTAGCCTGGGGGAAAATATATTTATTAGCCTAAGGGTAGCTTTCCCCCTGATCTAAAAATCAACCTTCCATACAACCCAGCAATCCCCGTCTGGGATTCTATAAAAAAGATATCTGCACATGCATGTTTATTGCGGCATTATTCACAATAGCAAAAACATGGAACCAACCATTTTGCCCATTGAAAGTGGACTGAGTCAAAAAAAAGGGGTACAAATACACAATGGAATATTATGCAGCCATAAAGGACAAAATTATGGACTTCATGTCAATTTGATGGATTTAGAGTCTATCATATTCAGTGATCTATCACAGAAACCAAGAACTGAGTACCACATGTTCTCACTCATAAACAGACCCTGAACATTTATCATAATACTATAAAAAAGGGTTTGGCAGTAGCGGGTTACTGCCAGGAGAGGGAGAGGGGCATATAACATCAATAAGAGTACCCGATCTTAAACCAGGCAAAGTGGGGACCAGGGAGGCCCAAATTTTGCCTGTACAATGACCACTTATCTTCCTAATGCTGAATTGTACCCCACATCTTAAAAAAAAATCAGCAAGCACTCCCTCCACAACCAAGGTATATAGCAGGGCAGGGAAGGATGGGGGCGACATTGGAGGGGCAAGTGGAGAATGACGAGTACAGAAGGCGTTTGGCCTGTGAGTGTCATGATCCGATTTGTGTTACACAATGGATCGTTCTGATGGCTCTGCAGAGGACGAGCAAAGACTAAGAGTCTGAAGAACTGTAAAGAGGTCTGTACAGTAATTGAGGGAGTAGTAATGGGTGGTAGCCTAAGCCGGTTGGTGACCAAGTCCATGGAGAAAAGTGGACCAGTTTGGGGGTTTCTAACATGGTAGAGCTTGGTCAAGACTACAAGGAACTTGGCAGCCTTAAACTTGTATCCATCCATTATTGTGAGATAATCAAGGCTCAGAAAAGAGAAGGGACTTGAACCAGAGGTAGAGTTCTTCCCCCATAGCCTCTGTTAAGATGCTCTGCCTGCAGTAGACTCTGCTCCTCCATTTTTATTCTCCAGGACAAACTCTTTCCTTCTCTAAGTCCCGTGAAGATCCCCTTGCCAGTTCCCACTTCCCAAATCTTGAGTTTACCTTCCTGACTGTAGTTCCTGGCCTCCATGACCTCCTCACTGGGAAGACCTGAACATTCACTGCCTTGTAGAGCCAGATGCCCAGAGCTCACCTCACGGGTTGGATCAGGATAAACAAGGAGTGCTGGAAACAGGCACAGCTTCTTTCCACCTTTATTTTTGTTGGTAAATAATTACTGGGTGCTCAGTTTTCTCCAGGCAATGCTTAATTCCCACAACCATGCATGGACATACATGTGTATTACACCCTTTTACAAATGAGCAAACTGAGGCTCAGATATGTTGGCCAACTTGCCCAAGGTCCAAAGCTGGTGGGTAAAAAAGCCTAGTCCCAAACCCAGGACTTCCTGCCTCTGAATGTTCCTGTTCTTAACTACTGCAGCATATTGCTGCCCATGTTCTTGGCAATAGCACTGTGTTAGACTCTCCAGTTTGAGGTATGAAGTGGGGCAGGGGGTAGAGGCATCATAAAGCAGGAAGTGGTAGGTAGTCACAGATGGGGACTATCAATCCCTGCCCCTCCTCTGTATTCATGCTATTCATTGTGTCAGGGGGGAGAGTCTAACTTCCCTCTTTTTGAGTCTGGGCTGGCTTCAGTGATTTTCATCTTAACCAGCCCACATCTGGGATTTCCAAGGCTGCTGTGCTATGAAAAGCCCAAGCCACATGGAGAGGCCACATACAGATGCCCCAGGTGACAGCTCTGGCTGAGCTCGACGTCAGCAGCTAATGACAACTGCAGCCCATGTGAACAAGACACCCCAGATATCCAGGCTGGTCAGGCCTTCAGATGGCCACAGCCCCAGCTGCTATCTGACTATAACCACACGTGGGAAGTCCAAGTAAGAACCACCCAGACGAGCCTAGTCAACTCAAGAACTGTGAGAGATACTAATACTTTTTCTTTAAGTTGCTGGGTTTAAGTGTGGTTTGTTATGCATTAATGGAGAGTCAGACACATGGGAAGGTCTCTTTTGGGAACAATATTTAAACAAATGGAACATAACCATACCACATACACTTTCACTCCCAAACAGTTGTTAATAAGAAGCCACTTTCCTGGAAACTTTCCCTCCTCTGCGCAAATGTGCATCCTCCCGACTCTGCAGCCCAGCCTCTTGCTTGGGTCTGCAGGAGGTTTTCCTTCCCGTGAAGGTCTCAATGTGCAAGTCAGAGGCCAGTTGGGGAAGGCGGGTGCTCCTTGGTCCGCACCTCTCTGCCTTCCTCCCTTCCCCACAGATGTAGTCTCCTGCTGTGTGTTCCTTCCGCTGTCTTCCCAGGTTCAGGAATCAACACAGTGCCCCCTCATCTGTTCCCACCAGGATCCCCTGTCCCCAGTCTTTGCCTGACCAAATGGTACTCGAGCTCTCCAGAGGGCATTTCATAAACATGATGTGATGTTGCAAGTCCAGTCCATTCAATGCTCCAGGCTAAGGCCGACACAGACCAGTTTAATGCGTGAGCCACTGGGCAGCTCTCCAGAGCACCAGTCTATAGGGGTAACTAAAATATCCCTGGAATAAAACAGGAGTAGGGAGCCAGTTAACTCAAGTCTCTCTGACAAAACTGGTGAAACATACATTGGTTTGGCCGCAATTAAAAACTCCCTACTGTTGCCGGTTTATATTTCAGTTGATATTTCTTTGTTAAGTGCATGCAATTTACATGTGTGTCTAAGGCCTCACCACTGACTCTGAGATTGTCCCTCTGAGAGTCCCTGTAACAGCCCAGCCTGCTGACATTCTGAAATGAAAAGCTTCACAATGCTGTCTGTACTCTTTACTGAGAGTAATTTATTAGAAGGCCTGCATTTAAATAGTTTAATATGCCTCTCAAGAAATTGTCTAGTTCAGAAAAATCACATGTAATAAGTACATGGAAAATAAATCTTTATTTTGAATATAAAAAAGGATATGCTTTCATTACATATTTCCATCCCTACTAAATGTTGAATAGACATGTAAAGAATGATAGTATAAAGTGGCCCCAGATTATGCACCTGATATGTACCTGTCTCAGTCTGGCTTGAGCATGGATAGGATTATTGTGAGGCAGAGGGGCAGAAATTTAGAGAAATCATGCTGGAAGTCTTTTCTTTCCACTTGCATTTATTGCCAGATAAAATCAGATCAAAGTGAATCTTCAAAGTAATCTTTTTTTTTTTGAATTGGAGTCTCACTCTGTTGCCCAGGCTGCAGTGCAGTGGCACACTCACCGCCACCCCAGCATCAACCTGCTGGGCTCTGGCAATCCTTCAGCCTCAACCTTCCAAGTAGCTGGAACTACAGGCGTACGCTACCACGCCCGGCTAACTTTTTGATTTATTGTAGAGATGAGGTCTCTACAAGTTGCCCAGGCTGTTCTCGAACCCGTGGGCTCAGGCAATCTGCTCACCTTGATCTCTCAAAGTGCTGGGATTATAGGCTTAAGCCACCGTGCCCAGCCCAAAGTAATCTTTATGTGAAAATGAAGTAAAACAAAACAAGAAATAGTTTGAAATATAGGTCAGTAAATGGGGAGCAGTGGACCATCTATTTGGCCTTGGGGTTTTGGAGACACTGGGTGCTGATGGCATGTGTTGGAACCTCGGATCTTTTCCATCTCCTGTAGGGACATCCAGTACTTCCTGTTCCAGTTAATTCCCTGGCCATTCCTTCATTCCCTGGCCAACTGCTCTCTCCTTCCTGTTCAGGTAGGGACATACCTCCCAGTGTTGGGCCTGGAGAGGTCTACCTGCTGCGTGTTTGCTGTGTACAACTTCCAGACCACAAACGTGTTCCTCCTGGTCCTCCAAGAAGCAGAGACCAAGATGGGATCAGACACACAGGATACTTATTGAGGAAATGTGTGTGAGGGGAGCAGGGGAGGAATCGGCGAAGGCATAGAGAGCAGCCAGATTGCAATGTAGCTCTGACCCTGAGAAGGAGAGAGGAAAGGAAGCAGGGTTGGCTAGGGAGAGTCTCGGACTGCAGCACAGCACTAGGGAGTTTTAGGCCAGGTCGGTGGGATGTGCTAGAGCCAACATATCCAGTATCTCGCAGGAATGGGCCTGCTTTATGCTCAGTCATTGGTAGAGAGTAGCCTAAGAGAAGCAAAGTTCAAAGCATGTGCTGTAATGGAATGTAGAACACTGCAACTGGGGGTTTCAGTCAGTTATGGTCTTCATGATGCAGGAGATCGGAATGGTGCATTTTCAGGGCCGCCAAGCTGTAGAAGCCTCAGTGCAGCAGAAGTCTGTGAATGAACAGGAGAGGAGAAGGAGGGGGAAAGATACCAGCAGGTAAATGGGGGTGCCAAAGACCAATGTGACCCAATTTTGCCCAGGACCCAACTCACACTTCAAATGAAGGAAGCAACTATTTCAGGTTTCTAATTCCAGAATCCCAGGCCAGCATGAGTATCCACTAGTTCTGCATGCTAGCCTGGCAAGCAAGCATCATTTATTTCATTTTACCTACAAGAAAATGTAACTCAGGTTCCAAACAATCAACTTTCAATTGGACTTTGGGGGATACAGACATTCAAATGCAGGCGATTATCAACAATAAAGTATTTTTGTTCTCATGAGGGTGTAGCCATCAGCAGAGGATACTGAAGAGGATGATAAGATATGTACCTTTACACAACTGATACTGCCATGTGGCTGGCATGATACAATCAATTCTTTTCAGAAATATTTATTGAGCGTCTATGTGTCATGAAGAATTTATTAGCCCCAAATAATAGGCAGATTTATTTGGGGCTGTTCAAGAGTGAAGAACTAGGAATGTGTGGGTAGAAGTCATACAGAGAAAGATTTAGATTTGAAATAAAAAAGACTACTCTTTAAAATGTTCAAGAGTTCTGTCCTCAGGCTGAGCACATGCCACCTTCCACTGCACTTACTAGCCCTTTGCTCATGAGGCTGCTGTTCCGTGGACCACACTATATTCCAGTTAGTAATTTATGGTTTTATTTCCCTTAGCACTTTGCAAAATTCCCCAGGTACTGGGAGTACATGTATTAATTAACGAATGAAATAACTCACCATTCACATATTTATTCAACAAAGACTTGTGAGTGCGAAGTCTGTGCCTGCTGTTGGTATCTGGGGAGGCCAAAATAAATAAGATACAATACCTGTCCTCTAGGAGCTCACAGAAAATTAGGGAGAAAGATGAGGGGACATCAATATAATCTGGAATGGCATGTGCTGTGTCAAGGTATTGACAGAGACAGGCAAGAGCACCAAGGAGGAAATAACTAACTTTGCTGGGGTAGGGGGGGCACCGAGGAATTCAGAGAGCTGACAACCTCTGAGCTGCACCAGGAAGGAGGCGTGGAAGTTATCTAGGATTCCATCCCTCATTTATAGAACAAAGAAGTCCTTAATTCATCTCTGCAAAATGAATGAATGAAGGCAAACACACAGTGTGATTGAGAGTATATTTTCCCGATCAGCATCTGTTGCTGGTGACAGCTCCTTACCCCTGGCTCCTTACCAAAATGACCCAGGCTTTGGTAATCAGAAAGCTGAACATATCCTGGCCAGGGTAATCGGTTCAGAAGTATGGATGTGGCTGAAGCTGGTCCAGTGAGACTCATCCCAAGACTTGGTTTAGCAGTGGGAGGGAACATCCTAGAGGATATCGTCCTGGGGCATCTGGGAGCTGGGTGACACGGAGAAAATCTGCCTGAGGACACAGAGGAAGCAGGCCTAAGAGCTGGAGAGAGAGAGAGAGAGAGAAATTGGGTCCTGATGACATTGTTTTAGCCCCTGGATCCAGCAATATAAGAGAAGTAGGTCTGGCAGGGCTCGGCGGCTCAGCCTGTAATCCCAGCACTTTGGGAGGCCAAGGTGAGTGAATTGCCTGAGCCTGAGGGTTTGAGACCAGCCAGGGCAACTTGGCAAGACCTGTCTCTACAATGAAAAATAAAAAATTAGTTGGGTGTGGTAGCACTCCTGTAGTTCCAGCTACCTGGAAGGCTGAGGTGGAAGGACAGCCGGAGCCCAGCAGGTTGATGCTGGGGTTGGCCGTGAGTGTGCCACTGCATTCCAGCCTGGGTGATGGAATGAGAGTCCACCCTTCCCCCCTCAAAGTAGGTCTATCCCTTATCTGCTCTTTAAGTGACCAGTAAATTACCTTTGTGGGGGAGGGGCAGTGGGGTGATGTTGAAGTCAGTTTGAGCTGATTTTTCTGTTACTTGCAGTCAAAAGTGTCTTGACTATAAAATGGGATCCTTCACAAAGTATTGAGTTCTCCATTTCCAGAATGATTCACATAAAATCACGATAAGCCTATCACAGAAGGAAATGCTTGCTGCATTATTGGGGAAGCCTAAGTCTTCTTAGCCTTGCTGATCAAAGCTGGAAATTTGCGTCTGTTCCCTGAAGCAGAGAATGCATTGTGAAAGAACGAAAGGCAGGAGGGAGGGAATCTGAATCATAACATCAACCAGACTGCCCAGTGGACTTTTAATAAAGGCTTGACGTGTTTAGCCTAAAGTTCCATTTCAGAGTGACTATTTACTTCCTGCATTTTGGGCGAGGGTCAAGATTGACCCAAACCAGAGAGAACTGATCAGCACATAGAGCTTATTAAGAAGAATCAAGTGTGCAGGTTTGCTATGAGAAAGAGACGTGGTGGCTAAGATGTGGCTCCTGAGAAAGGTGTTTTTCTTTTTCCTTTTTTCTCTAAGTGCATTATTGCGGGAGGAACTACTACCAAAATCCCCCCAACTTCTCAACAAACACAAATAACCTCCCCATGGTGTTTGCCTTGGCGGGACCAGGGGAGAAAGTCCCCACTATCCCCAACCCAAAGATTTGAGTTTAGAGGCCGAAACATCTGTGCAACACATCTAGGGCAGGAGGGCAGACATTGAGTAGGGAGAAGTCTGGAACTGGGGAAAACAATTTAATGAAGCAGGGATACAAATAAATAGCTGACACCAGAAGACAGAGCATCTCCTGTCTGTTTAGAAGCCACTGGACTCTGGTTCTATTTATGAAGACATGTCCTACAGATCTAGTTTTCCCTGTTACTAATTGAGACCAAATCACCAACATATTCCAAGCATACGTGGAAATGGATTGAGCTGTATATCTAGAGCTCTGACCTTGTTAATGAATTTGCTCTGAGTTTTTGTTGGGACACATGCAGAGTGTTTCTGTGTTTTTTACTTTTAATAACTGGGGGAGATATAGATGCTCAACTTTCCTCTAGATTTCCAGTCCTTCTCACCTTCCTGTCAGTTTAATCAACTTTTCTTTTTTTTCTTTCATGTCTTTCTTTTTCTTTCTTTCTTTCTTTCTTCCTTCCTTTCTTTCTTTCTTTCTCTTTTTCTTTCTTTCTCTCTCTCTCTCTCTCTCTCTCTCTCTCTCTCTCTCTCTCTCCCTCCTTCCCTCCCTCTTTCTTTCTTTCTTTCTTTTTTTTTAAATTTAGAGTCTCACTCTGTGGCCCACACTGAAGTGCAGTGGCATGATCACAACAATCACAGCTCACAGCAGCCTTGACCTCCTGGGCTCAGGCTATCCTTCCACCACAGCATCCCATGTTGCTGGGACTACAGGTGTGCACCACAACATCCAACTAATTTTTTGATTTTTTCAAAATTATATTCTACAAATTATTAGAGGTACTCATGTGAGATGAAGATAGTTTCACTTCCTGTCCAATCCTGATGATGTACAAGCCTTGATGATCTCTCAAGCCTAGTGCAACTCTCTGGGATACCTACGGCCATAGGAAAGTAGCTTTTCTTCTTTAGGAAAGTAGCTTTTTTAGATGCTGTTGATCTAGTTCATTTCTTTTCTTACAATTTTGTCATAAGTCCCAGGAAAAATCAGAAGAGGGTAAATGCTAGCTGGGCTTTGTCTTTCTCTGAAGTTCCCATCATCTTTTACAGTTCATTTCTGACCCAGTAGGATGTTGTTCATCTTTCTGGGGTCTTGCAGCAATTCCAAAAACAGAGAAGCATGTAAAAGAGTTGAAACTGTAACCATGGTGCCCCATGGAATCTCTGACAATCATTATGAGCCCAGATTGAGTTGGGCAGACAGAGACTGTCCCTCCTCAGATTCTCCTGTTGTTAGTTGTATAGGGATGATTGTATTTTTTGTCACATTCCAGAGTCATCTTCAGTGGTGATCCAGTTTAAAGACAGCTTCTGAGCAGACAGAGATCTAGCTCTGACTCCTTGATGACTCAGGAAGCAAACTTGGTCAGAGCAAATAACCACTCTGTCTCTGAGATCCTTTGGTCTAAAACCAACAAAGCACCATTTACTTGGCCAACAGTGCTTCAGACAAATAGGAGACCCTACCATGCAATGAGTTTTAAAACAGAGCTTTTACCATGTTCTTACCATGTAAATCTTTACCTTGACTCCATGGAGGTGAAACATGAGATGTTAGACTCACCATATATGGGATGAAGGGACCGCCAAGGTGGCTCATTCTTTGGCAAAATTGTGAGTTGGTTAAAACATGCCTTTATCATCTTCCAAAAGCAAAAAACTCAGTTTTCTAACGTTCAGCACCAGAAATCTTTTCCCATGTTTCTGTTGCCCCCTAGAATTGGGCAGCATTGTAGCTCTGTCTTCCTTCTCTGAGGATGACAAAACAGAAATCTTGTTCAGCTCAAAGCTATGGTTTCTACCCTGGCTGCTCATCAGCCTGGAGAACTTCAGAGCACACAGATGCCAGGGCCCCACACCTAGAAACCCGATTCAGTTGGTCTTGGATAGGGCCCAAGTATGCTAACTATTCAAAAACTCCCATGGGCTGAGAACCACCAGCAGATTGTCACCTGAAAACACCTCATCAATAAGACCAGGGAAGGGGTTCCAGGAATGAACTCATCGTGCTCCACTCCCACTCAAGATTTCCATAAAGCAGGTTACTGCATCCACTTTTACTTGCAAGCTTCAAGGTAGCCAAACTTAGAGTGTGGTTCTTCCCATAAATGAGAAGCTGGTGAAATCTAGCAGCAGTGCCAAAGTTAGCTCAACTGCAGCTTCTCTCTAGACAGTGCCCTGTTTCTAACATTCTATGCCCATTCTGGCTACTTGTGGGATTATGCTCAGTGACCTCGTGTTTGAACACCAACAGAATCTGTCATCCTCTGCATGGTGACCTCTTACTCATTTAACCCTTCAGTGTTAACCTGATAGCATCAAATAATGACAAACACATGGACTTTGAGTTAGCTGGTGTTCAAGTCTTGACCCCATACTCTGTAACTCAGGGTTCCTTGGGAATATTATCCAGAGCCTTGGTTTCTTCATATGTAGAGTAGGGATGATATCACCTCTTCTACTCTGTTTCAGGCTTAACACATAGTAAATACTAAATAATAATGAGTCCCCTTCCCCCAACCTCACTGTTAACCTCATACTTATTTTCACCTATTGTCTATGTCTATGTCTTTTTTTTAGACTTCAAGAATGCAATGAGTAAGATATATCTAAATTGTAAAGATGTTTTGGAGATGGCAAGACCTTTTTGTTGTAATTGAAATTATAGCCAGCTGGTGTCCCCTAGCTCTCTCTTGGTTCCTACCATAAGGAATCTGGCTGTGGCATTCACGATAGTGATGGGATTGTGGAAAATAACGGATGGAGTGGTGGGCGGGAGTGAACTGAAAAAGCCCTCTGATAGTCACTTGCTGAAAAATAAACCAGAGAAGACCTGGAAAGGACAGACTGCCAGATGTCCAACTAGGAAGCAGAAATCTTGGCTGGGTTCTGTTTCAAACCACAGAATCTGAATTTTTGGAAGAAAGCATTAAAAACAATGAATTACCCAAAATGGCAAAGTTAGGATTCAACTGCCTTAAAACGTAACAACTTAGGCACTTTAAAAGAGAAATCTTCCAGATGGCAAAGTAGAAGGATGAATTATAGAGAAGGCAGTAGCTGACATCCTGTTCAAGACTTCGAATCAGTGCAAAGAGAGAGCCTTGACTGAAGGAGCAGGCTGGGGAGCTTGAAGTTTTAGGGAGACAGACATGGGGTGCCTTTCAATCAGGTGTAGCTGTCCTCATGGGGCAGCTCTGGGTCTTCAGGACTCAGGCATGATATCAAATTGTTTTCTGTCTTCCAAGAGTCTCTGGAACAAATGGCTCTGGTAGACTCAGGAGCACGTCTGGAGTGACCACTTGAATCTTGCATTGCTTTGATTTGATCTGATCCAGCTGGTTTCACTGTCTAGTTCAGGGTTCTATGGGCCTAAGTATGATTTCAAATTGTCCCTGGTTCATTTTCACCTTTCAGCTCTTTTTATATGAGGTCATTCTAGCCCTCAAATCAAGGAGATAGGATCTGAACAGATGAACTGGAGGCTGCATCCTGGTCAAAGAGACCTTTGCCCTCTGACTTCACGTAGTCCTCAGACCAGCAGCCTTGTCACTCACTACCTGGGAGATGATTGGAAATGCAGCACCCCAAACCTCCCAAATCAGAGAATTTTCATTTTAATACAATCTTCAAGTGCTTCGTAAGCATGTTAAGGTTTGCAAAATAATGTTCTAGTAAATTTTATGGTTAAAAAAAAAGAAATAAGCCCACCAAGACCCTTTTATCCATCAGGAAGGATATTGCCCATTGATGTTGCCTGGTCTTTTGAACAGTGTTACACCTCAAGGATTCTACAAGTGTCCTGACAGTACTGCCAAGACCTTGACCCCGATACTAATAGTAAAGGCCTTTCAGTCTGAAGTTGGGTCCATACAAAGGCCCATCTAGTATTCAGTCTCAGTCTCAGTTGCTCTATTCTGTTGTTCCTCCTCTTCCTTTCATGGATAACCCATCCCAGGTAGAGGAAAGTTATGGAATGGAAGAAAGTTGCACAAAACCCTCTATCGGTTTCCCATTACACTCACAAAAATTCAGAGTCTTTATTGTGGCCTTACAAAACCCTTCATGGCCTGATACCTGACTACACCTTCAATTTTATTTCTCACCCTCTCCTACTTGGCTCCTGTCACTTGGACTGTCTTTCTTCCTTGAACACACCAAGTTCATTCCCAGATCCGAGCATTTCCAGTCATTATATCCTCTATGGGAATGTACTAACTCTCCACATCTTGTCATTGCTGACTACTCACCATTTAGGTCTCTTTTTATATGAACACAAAGGCAGTGTTCCTAGGAAAACCAGCCCTGCTGTAACCCATCCATCTGTAACCCATTACTCTGTGTAACTCTCTTCATTGAACCTAACATTACTTGGTATTCTCTTGTTTATTTTTATAGATTTATTTTCTCCTCTCTTACCACGTATAAAGTAAGCCTCATAAGAGCAGGGAATGGGTTTCTTTATTGATTGCTATATCCCAAGTGCCCAGAACAGTGCCTGACAGAGTATGCACTCAGTAGATGATTACTGAATTTGAATGAATGATAGGGCAAGGGTGAAACCATTAACTTTTGGATTAACCATGCATTCCTGCTTTTCCTGCTCTAACTACTTTGCTCATGACTCCAGATAACTCAAAAGGGCTTAGATGGAAGACCCTGAGTTTATAACACTTTAGTCTGGCCCACAGGAAGGAACTAGTTCACACTGTGTCATTTCAGAGCTATGTGGCATGGCAATTCAATCCAGTGTGGCTCTGTAAACCCTTATTGACTGCCTACCCAAGTACAAGGCATTGTGAAATATAAGGGGAATATTACAAGCTTTCTGACCTCAAAAGCCTGTCCTCAATCAGGCAGATAAGCAAACAGTTTTCATGTGGTATGAAAAGTAAGTTCAAGTTATAGATGGCAAAGGAAGAACACAAGGGTAACAAATGGGAGGCTTAGAGATATTTTCCCAAAAACAGTGATGTCTGTTTTGGGTTTTAAAGCACATAGAGGAGTTTGCCAGAAAACTCACATAAAGGAATTCCAGGGAGACAAAATGGCACGTCCAATGGTAAAGAAGCAAGAAAGAGCCTGGGAGGACTGCAAATAGTTTGGCAATGCCAGAATGCAAAATGCAGAGTTTGGGTTGGCAGAAAGACACAGGCTTCAGCAGAAGCCAAAGGGCACATAGTAGTGCATTTTCTCTGAGGTGCTAGATCCATCTTATGTTTGGGGTCAGATGCAAATATCTCCAATATTTTTCAGTCCCAAAGACTGTAGTGAGTTGAGCTGAGGGCATGTTGCAAGCTCCAGCCCTCCTCTGTGCTCCCCTTGGACACATGAGCACCATGCCCAGCAATTTAAAGGCCCCCACATGCTGGACCCATTAGGCATCGCATGCTCCATCGTCTGAGTCATCGCCCCCTCTGCCAGTGGTGACTGAACTCAAAGGAACTCTCCACTAATTGAATCTGAGATGACTCACACTAAACCAGGGACTTGAAACTTGAAAACCTTGGCGGTAATACCTTGGCAAGAAGACCCTTGGTTCAAATCAACCATCTCATTGTCTGGGGAACCAGTGGGAGTGATGGGGTGGAGTGGGTGTATCTGGGGAGGAGGGAGATTGTGGGCAGGGACTTTGAGTTTTCTCAGAGAGCTGGAAAGGACAAAGCATTCACTGCATGCTATGGCTTGTTTGAGTTCCAGCTGAGAGCCAAGAGCTTAAAAAATGACACTCAAACATGTTTTGTTTGGCACACCTAGTTTTGTTTACAACATTCGATGCAATATTTAAAAAATAAGGTTTCCCATTAAATATTAGATTTCTGGATTCTATTAAAAATTTGAAAGACCTGGAAACAGCTCACTGCAGGTGAAAAGGGGTTGCCCCTGACACCAGCTGTGTGCGCCCTAGGTTTCCATAGTCCTTACCCCAACTTGTACATTCAAGTGCCCCTGTACTTCCACTCAGAATGCTTCACTGGTTTTCTGTGCCTTTTCAGCTCCTGTAGGCATTTGAGTTTGTAACCCCTGTTCTGAAACTATCAGTGAGGGGATAAATTCTGATGACATTTTCAGTAACAGAGGAATGGACCTCAAAATCTCCTTATCTCTTTGGCAAATTTCATCTTCTCAATGCTCAGAAATTCACTGGAAAACAATGTAATTAAAAAGGCATAAAAGTCAACAACCTCCCCCTCCCTCAACTTTTTCTATTTTTGCAGAATACATAGTCAACACATTTAAGGCAGGGGTTATATTTAGTGCCTTATCTTATGTTTCCCATCATAATTGCATCATGGTATTTATTTAATGGATGCTAAATCAATGCATAGTGAATGAATGTTATTGCTGGTTCAAATCTGTGCACCTGGTATCCTCTCCCAGGGGACCTGGCACCCAGGACACTGCATGGAATGTCTTGCTCTTTCTCCATCTGCCCATGTTTCAGTGCTCCCCTTCCTTCCATCTGAACTCATCTAATTCCTCTTTGAGTGAGTGTTCAGTGACTTCCCTAGGCTGCAAATATTAGCCTTCTCTTCTCTATTCTAAATTAGCACTTATTTGATTTTGCTATATAACTTCCTGATTTTTTTTTCTTCATGGGAAAAATAATATCTACTTCATAAGATCAGTATATACATTGTATTTGGAACATGGCAAAAATGGTCATTGCAAACACCTATATATTGCTTACTACATGCTGGGAACTCTTTCAAGTGCTGCACAAGTTGACTTATTCAAACTTCACATCACTTCCATAGGTACTGATGTTATTATCCCCACTTTGCAGAAGAAAAAACTGAGGCACAAAGAGACTAAGTAAATTGCTCAAGGAACACAGCTAATAGGATAATAAAAATAAGTTCTGCTAAGAAGGCTTAAACCCAGAAAGCTGGACCCAGAGTCTATAGCTCTAACCACTATGTAATACTGCGTCTCTTCTGAAGTGAGGACTATGTATGCAGTAGTGTCCTTTGTGTTAGAGATTGAAAATTGTCCTTCAATATCAATTCCCACCAATACCATTTTGTTTTTTTCAATCACATGTAGTCTCATTGAAACCTACTTGCTTTTAAAGCATGGTTTGACTAGCAAAAGAGAAAAGTGGAAAAGGGAAGTCTTCAATATAAGTAACGTCTTAGAGATGAGATCCTCTGTACTTCCTTCTCTCTTATTTAGACAGGAGAGTCTTCAGTCGAAAAACTCTTTTGAAAAATGGCTTCTTGAGAGCTCTTGGCTTTCCAGAAGTACCATACCTCCAACATACGTGCAAAGCTTCCCTGAGGCCAAGCAACTTAGATCTATCTGAATGCAAATGGCATTGGCTTTCCCTGTCATCAGTTTCAGATAGTCTCAATTCTAACAATAACTTAGTTGTACAATTTTGGTACAGACTGTTTATGTTTGTCCTTAGTTTCTCCATCTATAAAATAAAGGATTAGAAAAGATCATGAATGGCAAACAGGTTTGCTTTGGTAGGCCATATTCAATTGATTAGTTGTGTTTGTCTGGAATACTGCAAACCAGAAGCAGTATTTGACCAGTAATATTTGCCATTGGAGAGAAACATGAGTTAGCATATTTGCCAAGAATTTGCCTCCTTGAATTAGATGGTTCTTTAGGTTCCTACACAATTTCATGTTCATGTGGAAATAGCCAAAAAGGGAAAAGAAGATAACAAAGCAAGATATATGAACAATAATGTATTGTATACTTGAAATTTGCTAAGAGAACGGATCTCAAGGGCTTTTAATCCACCCTCTCCATACACAGGGTGATTGTATGAGATGATGGACATTAATTAACTTGATTCTGGTGATCATTTCACATTGCATACATTCATCGAGAAACATCATGTTTTATATCCCAAATATGTTCACTCTCTCAATCATAAACCAATTAAGCTGGAAAAAAGAGATGGGAGGAAACAAAGTATGACAGTAAAATTACCATTTGTACTAGAGGCAATAAAGAGAAGAATTTATGTTGCTGAAAAGCAAATCAGAAATAGGCTAGACAAATGTAAAATGAATGCAGAGAAAAAGAACCAATTGTGACATGGGGCAGGAGGAAGGTGGATATGGTTATAAAAGGGCAACATGAACCATTCTTGTGGAGCTGGAACTAACTGTTCTGTCCTGACTGCCGTGGTGACATGGACCAGCATGTGTCATAAAGTTACACATAACTGAGTATATGCAAGCATATTCACATACACAAGCGAGAACAAGTAAAATGGGAGTAAGATGGATAGATTGTACATATGTCAATGTCCTGGTTGTGATTCTGCACTACACTGCAAGACATTGCCAAAGAAGAGCAAAGGGTACATGAGACCTCTTTGTATTATTTCTTACTACTGTGTGTGAATCTACAATGATCTCAAAATGAAAACAAAAGAGAACAGAGTCATAAATACATAAAGGAAAAACTGGAGACAAGGTAATAGGGATCCAAAGTACAGACAAATGGTGCTAAAAATGGAGCTAGAAGAAATGATCAGAGGTTAAACAGAGATTTAAATGTTTCTGTGCTGAAAATGTCAATATTTACAGATTTAAAGACTCACTAGAGTATAGGCATAATGAAAAGAGTTTGATTTTTAAACACACTGTCCCAGACTTTCTATATCACAAGGATTACAGCCAAAAATGACAACCAGAGGATACTTCTGTTTCCTTACCCCAGGACCTAGCAGAGAGCCCAGTACATATTTGATGTCATACATGCCATCCATTGTACATAGCACCTCTATTTCAGAGATTCAAAGATGTGAAATAATGTGCATTTTAACACGATAAAATAATATACTTCCTTTGGTTCTCTTACCGTGTCTAGTACAGAGTTGAGTTTGTCATAAGTGGAGTGAGAAAAACACTAGATTTCAAATGAGAAGACTGAGTTTACAACCTGATTCTGACACATACTTGGACAAGAATGACAACATTTTTGGGTTCCTGTCTGCTGCTCTTTGGGGGGGGGTTAAAAACCCTTGAGATCTGTTCTCTTAGCAAATTTCAAGTATACAATACGTTATTGTTCATATATTTTGCTTTGTTACCCTCTTTTCCCTTTGTGGCTATTTCCACATGAACATGAAATTGTGTAGGGGCCTGAAGAATCATCTAATTCAAGAGTAAAGACGTGGACTGCAAGTTGAGGATGGAAACTTAGGAAGAACCAGGTACCAGGAGCTTGAAAGCAGCTCTGGGGGCCACAGTGGAAGCTCACAAGCCAATGGCACTTATGCTCCCTCCCCACTTGTTTTACAGGATCTTTCTCCCTAAAACCATGGACTGATAGCAAACCTGAAAGTGATGCTGAGTCACAGATATTGCATGAAGACTATTTGTGCTGAGAGAGAGGTTGGATACGTTTCTCTACTGTTCTGAATTTCTTGCCATTCGTAAACAGTTTCTTAAAAAACATGAAGGTGACTTTTACAGTTTCTATTGAGGTATGGATCTGAATACAAAGTACATTCAATCATCCCTGTACTTTCCCTCAAAAACATTTTCTAACCTTAATGCAGAGCACTCCATTGGTGGGCATTTGGAAGGTATAAGGCACTAGAAATATACAAAAGTATTAAATCAGGCAATACTACCCTGAACAGCCCATTACAGATGAACACAGATTATCAGTAGATAATAAAAGTTACAATTTATCAAGTGTTATCTGCATTCTAGACACTGCATATATATTGTACATACTATTTAACTATCCCAATAATTTGGAGAATTATTGAAAGCAGAATTGGGATTTTCACCTTACGTTTGTGTGACCTAATACTGTGATTTTTTATTGCCTACCATTTTTAAAGATTAAGGTCAAATCATGTAGCCATCATGAAATATTCTCTAACATGTACATATTCAACATTCATTCATTCATTCATTTATTCATTCATCCAACAAATACGTCTTGACATTATTTATGTACTGGGCTCTCTGCTAGGTCCTGGGATAAATGATGAGTAATCCAGACAGGAATTCATTCTCAAAAATCTTCAAGTCTAATAGAGGAAAGAAACTAGTATTAACCAAATAATCAAATGGATGTAGAACTGTGTTTGTCCATGGCAAGGGATACAAAGGAAAGATACATGTTGCTTTGAGACCATATAAGGAACGGATTTGACCTATTCAGTCAATCAGGGTAAGTTTCATCAAGAAAGTGACCCCTAATAGAAGGAACACACTCCAAGAAAGGAAACAGCATGAGCAAAATTTGTGCTTTGGTAAGGAAGTAAGGAAGAATGTGGCAATTTTGATGGACTAAGAGAGAACCACCACAGGAAGAGTAAAGATGTGGGTTGTAAGATGAGGACAGAAACTTAGAAAAAGCCAGGACATGCCAAGTCTTATGATCCATGTAAGGAGTTTTGCCATAAGCCAAAGAATAAGGGAGGTCTTTGAAAGGGTTTAGTAAAGTTTAGTGACATGATGTGTTTTGATTTTCCCCTCAGTTCTTTTTGTTGCCTTTTATAATCAAGGATGCTTGTGTGTATGTCCCAATTATATTCTGTTTTGTACTGTTTATTATGAAATCAAAAGACAGAATCTTGTCTTCCAAATTAGATGGGAGACACTCTGAAAATTGGGGACACTTCTTAAACCAAATATTATTGGATTTAAGACACCCAAGTAAGATGTGTGTTTGTTGCCACATTCCACTAAAAAAGAGAAAATGCTGCCAATTAGACATGCCATTGATTGTAAATAGCATTTGTATTCCAGAGATTCAAAGATGTGAAATAATGTGCATTTTAACACAATAAAATAATATACTTCCTTTGGTTCTCTTATAGAGTTGAGTCTTACAGAGTTGAGTTTGCCATAAGTGAAGTGAGAAAAACACTAGACTTCAAATGAGAAGACTGAGTTTGCAACCTGGTTCTGACACATACTTGAACAAGAATGACAACATTTATGGGTCCCAGCCAGCTCCTCTGTAAAGTGACCATATAACCCCCAAAGTTCCTCCCAGCTCTGCTTCTTCTCCATGCAATAGCTGCCTGTCAATAGTTCTAGGAAGACATCTTTGAGGCCTTTCTCTGCTGGAGAGAACTTCTGGTAGGAAAAAGTAGGACTCCCTTATTTTCCAGGTAGAAGGCACACAACCCTGATTTAGAAACAAAAAAATTAAAGGCTCAATAAATCTATCGAGCAGCTTTGGTTCTTACTAGAGATCATGTAGGCCTCAGGCTCTTTGAATAATTACTCAAACATGGATATCAGACAAAAATCATAAAATTTATATCAACAATATGAATGACAAAATTAAAAAAGAAGAATTGAAGAGATCCCATATGCCCTGTTTTCTCAGTTTGGCCACGTGGTGGATATTGTGACTTTAATGACCATGAAGATGGGGGGGCAGGCCTTTGTAACTTTTAAGGAACTAGGCTCATCCACCAATGCTTTGAGGCAGTTACAAGGATTTCCATTTTATGGCAAACCAAGGTAAACCCAGTATGCAAAAAACAGATTCTGATATAATATCTAAAATGTGGGGCACTTTTGCTGACAAAGAAAAGAAAAAACCAAAACTATAGAACAGACGGCAACAACCACAAACAGAAAGTCTGGTCAGAAAACTCCAAATTCAGCTAATACCCAAGGAAACTCAACACCAAATCCTCAGGTCCCTGATTACCCTCTAATATTTTATGCCTTAATAACTTACTGGAAAGACTAATGAGATGATGTTATCAATGCTGTTTAACCAGTTCCCTGGTTTCAAGGAAGTATGTTTGGCACCTGGGAGGCATGACATTGCCTTTGTTGAATTTGAAAATGATGGGTAAGCTGGTGCTACCAGGGATGCTTTACAAGATTTAAGATCACACCGACTCATGCCATGAAGATCACCAAAGCCAAGAAATAACATCTGGGATAATCATCTTTAAAGGACTTGGTGTTATTTATAGTGTTTTTTTTGGATAACATTTGGTCAGGTCATTTTAATAGTTGGAGGAAGGCAAGAATAAAAGTGAAATTTTTGTGAAGGACTTAAATTATCTAGTGTTTCTTTAGCCTTAGTGAACAATGAAATACAAAGGTTTTAACTTTGTACAATAAACTTTTATTTGTATTTTGTGTATAAAAAAAAGAAGAGAAAACGAAAAAGAAAAAAGAGAGCTGTTGACAAGGAAAGTTGATGTAGGGCTGACGTTAATCAAAAGATGGGAGAAAAGCATGGGCTGTCCAATGGTTATACTTGTGTCCCCCTCAAAAGGTATTAAAGTCCTGACTGCCAGCACTTATGAATGTGATCTTGTTCGGAAAAAGGTGTTTGCAGATGAGTTAAAGTGAGGCCATTAGGATGGGGTTCTAATTTAATATGACTGGTGTTCTTATAAAGGGGGAAATTTGTTTTTGTCCGAAGTTGATGAAAATTTTAGGACCAGATGGATTCACAGCCAAATTCTTCAAATCTAAAAAAGAACTTCTTCTACCAAAGAAGAACTAATACCATCCTCCTGAAACTCTTCAAGAAAATTAAGGAGGAAAGAATTCTCCCTAACTCATTCTATAAGGCTAGTGTCACCCTACTAACAAAACTATACAAGGAAACAACAACAACAACACTACAGCCAATACCCCTGATGAGCATAGGTGCAAAAATTCTCAACAAAATATTAGTAAACTAAACCTAACAGTACAGCAAAAAGATAACACACCGTGATCAAGCAGTTTTGTAACAGGGATGTAAGAATGCCTCAACATATGGAAATCAATAAATGTGACATATTACATCAACAGAATTAAGGACAAGAACCATATAATTATCTCAATAGATGCACAAAAAGCATTTGATAAGACCTGTGGTCCTAGTTGCTTGAAAGACTGAGACAGGCATATCCCTTGAAAGTCCAGGAGATTGAGTTTGCAGTGAGCTATACTGTGCCATTACACTCCAGCCTGCATGATAGAGTGAGACCCTGTCGTTAAAAGAGCAAAAATGAAATAAAATGAAAACCCTAAAGACTCCATCAAGAAACTTCTAGATATGATAAATTAATTTAGTAAAGTTGCAGGATACAAAACCAAAGCACATTAATCAGTATTATTTCATATACACCAGTAATAATTTAGCTGAGAAAGAAATTAAGAAAGCAATCCCATTTATAATAGCTACTAAAAATAAAATACTTAGGAATAAATTTAACCAAAATGGTGAAAAATCTTTACAAGAAAAACTACAAAACACTGATGAAAGAAATTGTAGATAACACAAACAAAAGGAAAAACATCTCATGCTCATTAGTGATATTGATATTAATGATAATGATATGAATTAATATTATTAAAATGAGCATTCTTCCTAAAGCAATCTACAAATTTAATACAGTCTCTATCAAAACACCAAAATTATGTTTCACAGATTTGGAAAAAAACAATCCTAAAATTCATATGGGACCATAAAAGAGCCTGAACAGCCAAAGCTATCCTAAGCAAAAATGAAAACATAACATTACCTGACTTCAAATTATATTATAAGGCTGTGGTAACCAAAACACCACGGTACTTGTATAAAAATAGACACATAGATCAACAGAACAGAATAAAGAACCCAGAAATAAGGCCATATATTTACAGCTTTGTCCTTGACAGAGCCAATAAGAACATGCACTGGGGAAAGGACATCCTTTTTAATAAATGGTGCAAATTGGGTTAGGATATGCAGAGGGATGAAATTGGACCCCTATCTCTCACCATATATAAAAATCAACTCAAAATCTGTTAAAGTCTTAAACATAAGACCAAACATAAAAATACTGGAGTAAAACTTAGGAAAAACTCTTCTGGACTTTGGTCTAGGCAAAGAATTTATTAAGACTTCAAAGACACAGGGCAAAAAAAAAAAGAAAAGAAAGAAAGAAAGAAAAAAGACAAATAGGACTTAAACGTTTCTGCATCTGCATAAGAAATAATCAACAGAGTGAACAGACAACCTGCAGAATGGGAGGAAATATTTACAAACTATTCATCTGACAGAGGTCTATTACCCAGAATATACAAGGAACTCAAACAACCAAACAACAACAAAAAGGACATGAAGAGACATTTTTCAAAATAAGATACAAATGGCCAACAGGTATATGAAAAATGCTCAACATCACTAATCATCAGAGAAATGCAAATTAAGACCACAATGAAATATAATCTCACCCTAGTCAGAATAGCTATTAAAAAGACCAAAAAATATAACAGATGTTGGCAAGGATGCAGAGACAAGGGAGCTCTTAAACACTGTTGGTGGGAATGTAAATTAGTAGAATTCTATGGAAAACAGTATGGAGTTTTCTCAAAGAATTAAAAATAGAACAATCATTCAATTCAGCAATCCCACTACTGGGTATCTACCCAAAGGAAATGAAATCGTTATATCCAAAAGATTCCTGCACTCCTAGGTTTATTGCAGCACTATTCATAATAGCAAAGACATGGAATCAGCATGAATGTCTATCAATGGATGATCAGATAGATAAAATGTGGTATATATACACAATGGAATACTATTCAACCATAAAATGAATGAAATCATGTCTTTTGCAGCAACATGGATGGAACTGGAGGTAATTATCTGAAGTGAAACAAGCTAGACACAGAAAGTCAAATACTACATGTTCTCATTCATAAGTGGGTGCTAAAACACCCATACACATGGAGATAGAGAGTGGAATGGTAGACAACGGAGGCTTGGAAGTGTGAGGGGATGGAAAGGGAGTGGGTGATGAGCAATTACTTAATAAGTACAATGTGTGTTATTCAGGTGAAGAATACCCTAAAAGCCCTGATTTGACACTGCACAGTTTATACTTGTAACAAAATTGCACTTGTACCCCATACATTTATACCATTAAAAAATAAAATAAAATTTGAAAAAAGGCAAAAGAAAAACCTGCCAGCCAAAGAGAGCTTCCTGTAGGTGGATCCAACCCAGGGGAGAAGAGATTACAACCCTATCCTATACAGAAAGCAGTTCTTAGGATTCTTACCTTGGCAGCTGGTGTTAAGGAACGAATAAATACAGATTAAAACTCTAGCTCTGTGACTTACTTTCCAGCTATGTGACTTTCAGCAAGTTACTCAACTTCTCTGAGTCTGTTTCTTCATCAGTAAAATGGGAATAATAACACCTGCTCCATGGGGTTCTCATGAGATTTAAACGAAATAACCATTAAAAGTGATGGCATCTGCCATTTCTAGCTACATGCCAGGCTCGTGCAATGAACTTTATCATTTCATTTCTTCCTACAACAATACTGTGAAATAGGTACTATTATTCTGCCCATTTTACAGAGGAGGAAACTGTGGCTCAGGGAGATGATGAAGCGACTTGCCCAAGGCACACAGCTGGCCAATGGTAAAGTAGGGATTTGAAAAAAAAAAGGAAGGGAGGGGAATGGGAAATGAAGACACAGAGGGAGTGTCTATCTATGAGTCAAGGGACTCCTGAAGCCACCAGAAACTGGGAAAGAGGCACAGAACAGATCCTCCCTCACGGCCCTCGGAAGGAACCAACCCTGCTGACACCTTGATTTTGGCGTTCTAACCTCCAAAACAATGAGACAATACATTTCTGCTGTTTAAGCTACACAGTTTGTGGTACTTTGTTTTGACAGCTCCAGGAAACGAATCTGGCTGTTTCACTGCAATGATTTAGTGTCTCTCACTTCCCATCTTCTTCTGCTTCTGAGAGAAGCAGATTATCACAAACTAGGGGTCAGAATTACACGACACTGTTAAGAGAGCGACACTCTCCCATCTGCTTTTTGTACCCGACAACTCTTTCTTGGGCCTCTAACCTGGAGCATCCAGCATTTCATAATAATTCCCCATTGCCAAGAATAACTCTGGTGCCTTCCTCAGCTCTGTTGAAGTCTGTTTGCTGTACTGACTTCTCATGGCTGGAAATTAGAATGTGCTTATGGTTTGGAAAATATCCTTCCACCAGGAACTTGAATCAGGGCTTAAGGAAATGCAGTTTTAACACTAGAAATCACCTTAGAGCCAGCCCATCCTAGGGCTTCTAACTGATCCAAAGTCTGGATTGAGGCCTGACAATTTTTATTTTTTAGTTCTCATGGGATGCTTCTGAGACCATCTACTGAAAACCACTGTCTTTAAACTGAGAGGATGCGTTGTATCAGGTGAGTAGCTTTTTACCCTGTTCAATGAGTAAGAATTGACTGTACCTTAATATAATGGTTCTTAACCTTGACTGCACATTGGAATCACCTGGGGAGATTTAAAAACCCACTGTAAACCGGGCTCAGTGGCTCAGCCTGTAATCCCGTGCCTTTGGGAGGCTGAGGTGAGTGGATTGCCTGAGCCCGCAGGTTCGAGACCCACCTGGGCAGCGAGACCTCATCTCTACAATAAATCAAAAAATCAGCCGGGCGTGGTAGCGCGCGCCTGTAGTTCCAGCTACTCGGAAGACTGAGGCGGAAGGATCGCCAGAGCCCAGCAGGTCGAGGCTGTGGTGGCCGGGAGCGGCCACTGCACTCCAGTCTGGGCGACAGAGTGAGACTCCAACTCAAAAAAAAAAACAAAAACCAAAAAAAAAAACCCCACTGTGGAGTCTGATATAATTGGTCTCAGTGGTGGGCAGAGAACTGGGTGTTTTACAAACTCCCAAGGAAATTCTGATGTGCAATCAGGGCTGAGAATCACTGTCTCAACATTTACAGCTCTCTGATTATGGGGAAGTTATACAAACTCTTGGTCTTTAGTTTTTTCATCTATACAATGAGATTATAATGACACTTATTATAGGTTTTGGTGAGTATTAAACAAGTCAATCAATTTAAAACATTTAGAAATATTCCCAGCATTTAGTAAATGTTATGTAAGTGTTGTCATCATCACAGCAGTTGTAGTCAGTGACATCTTTCCTTTTTTTCTGCATGCTCTGATTTTCATAGGCTCTTTTACATGTGGACAAGATTTTAGGTCTTTTCTAGAATGGACTGTATTAAAACCACCAAAGTTGAGTAAGTTCATTTTGTATCCTTCAGCTTCACCTTACCCACCTGCCCCCGCACCAACCCAAAAGAGGCTGCTTTGTTCTTTCTCTATTGTTAAATAGAAGGAGCACTGTACTGGGAGTCAGAAGATACAGATTCTTCTTTATGATCTAAATTTCAAAACACTTTTGTTGAAAATCACCTGACCATAAATATAAGGGTTTTACTGTAGAACTCTCAGTTCTACTCCACTGAGTTAGGTGTCTATACTTATGCCAGTGTTACACTGTCTTGAGTAATGTAGGTTTGTAGTAAATTTTAAAATCAGAAAGTAGCGCTGTGCTTTTTAAAGATTGTTTTGGCTATTCCTGTTCCCCTGCACGTTCATGTGAATTTTAGAATCAGTGTGTCAGTTTCTGAAAAGATGCAAGCTGGGATTTTAATAGTGATTGCATCAACTCCGTGGATCACTTTGAACAATACTGTCATCTTAACAATATTAAGTTCTCTGATCCATGAATGTGGTATATCTTTTTATTTATTTAGGTCTTTAATTTTAACACTTTTAAAAAATCATTTTCTAAATATAGTTTTGTACTTTTGTTAAATAAATTCCTAGGTATTTTAGTCTATTTATTTTTTAATTATATATAAATGTAACTTTCTTAATTTCATTTTCAGGTTGTTCATTGCTAGTGTTTAGAAATACAGTTTATTTTTATATATTGTTCTTATGCTCTACAATCTTACTGAACTCATTTTTTATTTTAATAATTTTAGTGGATTCTTTAGAATTGTATAAGATGTGTGTAGACGATTATGTCATCTGCAAAGAGAGATCGTTTTATTGCTTTCTTTACATTGTATAACTTTTGTTTAATTTTCTTGCCTAATTGCAATGGCCAGAACCTCTAGTACAATGATGACTAGAAGTAACCAGAGCTGATATATTTGTCTTGTTCTTGATATTAGGGGAAAAGCATTCAGACTTTCACAAGTATGTGTGATGCTAGCTGCGAGTTTTTTGTAAATGGCCTTTATGAGATTGAGAAAGTCCCCTTCTGTTGCTAATTTGTTGGGTGTTTTGGGTTTTGTTTTACCATGTAGTGGTGCTAGATTTTTGTCAAATGCTTTTTCTGCATCTATTGAGATAATCAAACAGTTTTTTTGTTCTTTATTCTATCAATATGTATATTATATTAATTGATATTTAGAATCCCAGCACTTTGGGAGGCCAAGATGAGAGGATTGCCTGAGTCTGCAGTTTCAAGACCAGCCTGGGCAACTCAGCGAGACCTCATCTCTACAATAAATCAAAAAATTAGCTGGGCATGGTGGCGTGTGCCTGAAGTTCCAGCTACTTGGAAGGCTGAGGGTGGAAGGATCACCTGAGCTCAGCAGGTCGAGGCTGTGGTGGCCAGGAGTGTGCCATTGCCTTCCAGCCTGGGTGAAAGAGTGAGACTCCAGCTCAAAAAAACCCTGATATTTAAATGTTAACCCAAACTTACATTCATGGGTATTTCAAAGCTCTTGTGCCTTTAAAAACAAACAAACAAACAAACAAACAAAAAAACCAAACTGATTATTATGGAAAATGTAAAACACATCAAAAGAGGAAAGAATAATATAATGGGCCCCCAGCTTCAGCTATTTATTATCAATCCCAGAGCCAATTTTGTTCATCTATACACCTTGCTTTGCTCTACCACATTGAATAATTTAGAAGAAAATCCTAGCTATTATATTTTTTCTTCTGTTCATATTTAAGTATGTATCTCAAAAGTATGGGATTCTCCTAAGAAATGCATAGTTATACCACTGTTATACAATAATTCTTAACCGGGCATGGTAGTTCATGCCTGTAATCCCAGCACATTAGGAGGCAGAGGCAAGAGAATGACTTGAGTCTAGGAGTTCGAGACCAGCCTGGAAAACTTGGTGAGACCTTGTCTGTACAATAAATCAAGAAATTAGCCGGGTGTGGTGGCACGTGCCTGTAGTCCCAGGTACTTGGAAGGCTGAGGTGGAAGAATCGTCTGAGTCCAGCAGATTGAGGCTGCAAGTGGAGGTGAGGGTGCCACTGCACTCCAGCCTCTCCAGGTGGCAGAGTGAGACTCCGACTCAAAATAAATAAATAAATACATAAATGATAATTCTTTTTATATCATAAAATGTCCAGTCACTGAACAAATTTCCCTAATTATCTAATAAATTTCAAAGTGTGTATTTGTTTGAGTCAAGATCAAGATAAGTTCTGCATATTACAATTGATTCTTGTGTCCCTTAAGTCTCATTTAACTTACTGAAATACCCCAGCATCTCTTTTTTACATGAAGAAATTAGGTAATTTGTCTGCTCATGCTTTTTATAGTCTGGATATTCCCAATTTCATTCCCTTGGTGTAAGTTAATGTGTTCCTTTGGACCCTGTATTTCCTGCAAATGTATATTTAGATCCGAGACTTGATCAGACACAGTCTTGATTTTTTTTTTTTTTTTTTTGAGTTGGAGTCTCACTCTGTTGCCCAGGCTGGAGTGCAGTGGCATACTCATGGCCACCCCAGAGTCGACCTGCTGGGTTCCAGTGATCCTTCTGCCTCAGCCTTCCAAGTAGCCGGAACTACAGGCACATACCACCACTCCCAGCTAATTTTTGATTTATTGTAGAGATGAGGTCTCAAACCCACTGGCTCAGGCAATCCACTCTCCTCGGTCTCCCAAAGTGCTGGGATTACAGTCTTGATTTTCTGACAGCATTATATCCTGGGCAATTCTTCCAACTGGTGATACATACTATCTGAATGCCTTGTTTTGTGTGTGTGTTTGATTTTAGCAGCAATTAATACTGCCTAGATTCAGAATGTCATTAGAGGTTTCAAAATGGTGATAATTTTTCACCTGATTTCAGGTAGCGCTTGCTTTTCATTCTTTACAAGATTAAGAAAAAAAATAAGAGTGTTGGAGGGAGTGGAGTGGAACTTATTGGGAGGATTCTGGGGTATCTCCAGGTGCCAAGGCTTCATGAAGGACTATCAGAGGCTCAAGAGCTATACGGAAATATGCAGGTTCTGCTTCTCATTTTTCCTTCAGTCTTGACCCTATTCCTCTAGTGTTAACTTGTTTAGCTTTTTCATAGCCAAATATGACTTCCCCATACTACCTGACTTTATATTTCTACAGTCAAAAAACTTGCAGAGATTTTGTAAAGGAGGTTTCAGTCTCAATTTCCTGACTGACATTATCTGATTGGTCCAGTTTGGGCCAATTGGCATGATGGTTAAGACAGTATGGCAGGACTATACAATTCAAACATGTCTACCTGTGGGTCAGGTGAGAGGCAGTTCTTACAGAAAAAGACACTCCAAAATATAGGTTATCAATATCTGCTCCTACCATGTCAATTCATGGCTTCAAACCACTATTTTTTTTTAAGAGTCAGGGTCTCACTCTGTTGCTAGGCTGGAGTACAGTGTTGTGATCATGGCTTATTGCAGCCTGGAACTCCTGGGCTTAAGCACTCCTCCTGCCTCAGCTTCCTGAGTGGCTCGGAGTACAAGCACAGGACACCATGCCCGGCTAATTTAAAACATTTTCTTTTAAAGAGACAGGGTCTTACTTTGTTGACCAGGCTGGTCTCAGACTCCTGGCCTCAGTGATCATCTGCTTCAGCCACCTGAGTTCCTGGGATTATAGGCATGAGCCACTGCACCCAGCTGGAATCACCATTTTTATGCATTGATAAATCTCTCTCCGTTGTCCCCTCTCTCTGCCTCTCAAATGAGCTTGAGACTTTTATGTAAAACTTCCAACTGGAAATATCCCCATAGAAATCCTGCAGACCCAATTCTCAACATGTTGAAGACTGAATGCATCATCTTACCCCAAAACTTGATCCTCCCTTTTTATACACTATCTCAGTGAAAGCAATTTTCATCAACTCAGTGAGCAATACAAAAAACGTGAGAATGGTCCTAGACTCTTCCCTCTACCTCAACCCCTTTCTTTCCATCTAATTCCTCTTGAACAAGGTTATAATTCAATCTCCTCCATTGTCATTTGCATTCCCTCTCTGCTCCATTTCCATTAATGACCACTGCTTTTTTCAGTATTCATTCCTTCTAATCTTGTTACTGCCACAGCCTCCCAATTGGACTCTCTGGACTTCAGAATGGTTCTTTTTCAATTTATCCTCCATACCTCTTCTAAGAGCCCTCTTTCTAAAAGACAGTTATAATCATTTTACTTTGCTGATAAAAATCCTCCAGTAGGTCACTATTGCTTTCAGAATAAGAGTTCAGACTCTTTTTTTTGAGTTGGAGTCTCACTCTGTCGCCCAGACTGGAGTGCAGTGGCCGCTCCCGGCCACCGCAGCCTCGACCTGCTGGGCTCCGGCCTTCCAAGTAGCCGGAATTACAGGCGTGTGCTACCACGCCCAGCTGATTTTTTGATTTATTGTAGAGATGGGGTCTCGCTGCCCAGGCGGGTCTCGAATCCGCGGGCTCAGGCAATCCACTCACCTCAGCCTCCCAAGGCGCAGGATTACAGGCTGAGCCACCGAGCCCGGCCAAACTCTTTATCTTACAACCAAAGTTCTTCACCATCTGGTTGCTGATCCCTTCTCTGACTTTGCCTCCATCACTCTCTCACAACTGGCGTATGATCTGGTCATCCAGAAGCATTTGCATTTTCCAACAAGTTTTAACAAGTTATTTCATACATCTAGGCTTCCCTTCCCTTGGCTGCTTCCATCAATGGCATGCCTTAGCTCCTCTCATCAGTCCTCATCCAGTCAATGTCTAGTGCCTGCTCAAGAGTCAGCTCAAGCTCCACCTTCTTTGAGAAACTTACTAAAGACATGTCTAGCTTAACTTAGTATCTCTTGTACTTACCCCAGTGCCTGGTATAGAGTAAGTGCTCATTACATGTCTGTAATATTCATAAATTGAAAACCTACCGTTGAGTCTTGGGACAAAAGTGCCAGTGTTTGTTGCAGATCCATTCTACAGACATTCTGGGTAATGACTACTCCCCTGCCCCTCAGGTATCATGGGATTCCCCAAAGGTTCCTCTGATGGCTTCTTCCAGCTCAGTGCATCTCAGGGCATGACCTTCGCCCAATAGGAGTAACCAGATAGCCTCGAGGGTCAGCATTGCTGCTGGGCACCAATGTGGTCAGAAGGGAGACTGGACAGGGACAGGAGAGTGCAGACAGGTTCCTGAGATCTTCAAGGAGCACATAGAGTGCCCTTTGAGTGATTATGGAAAAGTCCAAGATCGAAGACCTACCTCTTGGGGTTTGAGGTTACAGTCCTTACCATGAAGTCTTCACTAATACCTGTAAACCCACATTAACCACTTTCTTGACTGTTTAGAACATTTCTCTGTTTCTGTCATTCATCTTAATACTTGACTATATTTTATGTAACTCTGTAATTATTGTCTAGTTTCTCTCAGTTTCATGTAAGCATTTTGTAAGCAAAAACAAAAACAGAAAAAATGCCATATTTCTCAATGGGAGAAGTGCCAGAAGCCTAGAGAAGGATACATGATCTGAATTTTTAAAGAAAGAGGAGAGGATTCTGGAATTTATAAAGTTGTGACAAAAGTTAAAAAAAAAAACTGGCAGATACATTATTGAAAGCTAACTTGTGAGTATATTTTTAAAAGGTGAATTTGTAATTATTGGGAGACCACAGGGTTCACTGAGTTCAAACTACAGCAAATGAACCTACTTTCTTTTTGGTTGAATTTCTTTTTTTTTTCTTTTTCATTTTTCTTTCTTTCTTTTTTTTTTTTTGAGTTGGAGTCTCACTCCATCGCCCAGGCTGGAGTACAGTGGAAACACTCACCGCCACTCCAGCGTCAACCTGCAGGGCTCTGGTGATCCTTCCGCCTCAACCTTCCAAGTAGCTGGAACTATGGGCACACACTACCATACCTAGCTAATTTTTTGATTCATTGTAGAGATGAGATCTTGCCAATTTGCCCAGGTTGTTCTTGGACCCGTGGGTTCAGGCAGTCTCCTCACCTTGGCCTCCCAAAATGCTGGGATTACAGACTTGAGCCACCGTGCCTGGCCTTTGGTTGAATTTCTAACTGGTAAACTAAATGATCACAACAGTTCATATTAATCCAGGGTTTTATAATGCAAAGGACTTTCACATGTATCATCTCAGCAAGGCACTGTGGACAGATGCAAGACAGATATGAGTTTGACTCAGTGCTGCTTTACTTCTCTGATCATCTTCTCTTCATGTGTATGCATCTTTAAGTCATATCTAAGAATGAAAGGTAATCTGTGTGCTAGTCCACTTACTGAAACACAACAATATCTGCATTATATGGAGAATATAGTACAATATTACCATTCTTAATATTCTCAATAAATAGTGAGGAATGTGAATGTATTAGTGTTGTCTTTTTTTTTTTTGTATATGAGCAAATTGAGGGTAAGTTTAGGTAATTTTTCAAAAGGCACACGACATTTGTTTAGGAACAGAAATTTGAATCCTTGTTCTCTGCTATACTTTCCCCTGTGCCATGGGGAATGAGGTCACCTTCTCATTTTCTCATTTTTGCAAGCATTGAGTAAATTTCTGAGCAGGGATGCATCCTCATAACTCTATGATGTAGGCATTATTTCATTTACAAAACAGCCTGAAGCTACCATATTTGCCAAAGACTGGAAGAAATCACATGGTAGAACTGGCTGAAGAAGCACCTAATCTGTGCTAGGACATGGGCAATACATGTCACAAGCATATTATGTTTTAATATAAAAATGGCTTGTGATGGGTCTAGTTCTCCCATTTGAACAGATGGGGAAATGGAGACAGAGATAGGTAACGCGACTTGCTCAAGATCATACATATAGCAAGTGACTGAGATGAGATTAAAACCCAGTACTATGCTGCTTGACCACTGTCCTATGCTGCCTCTCCCAGAGAAGCAGGAAGAATTTTCTACCAACAAAATGCCTCAAGAGACAGTCAACTCTTCATCTCTGAAGTGGTCAAAGTAGGGGCTGGTGGTCTCCGTGTGAAGGCAGAACTGTAAACTGAGATGATTTGAAACCCCTGGCCTTCATGATTCTGTCCATTTGTTCTTTGGAATGCTTTCTTCACAGGGTGTACTATGCACCAGCCAGATGCTCAGTAAGTAGTTGTTGACCTGAATGGAATAGAAGTCCACTCTCCGGAACAGGACCAACTCAGTGCAGTGCTGTGGGAGTTGTGGCTTTGCAAGTGAGCTTTCTAGCTATTTGTGTCAAAGCTGAATTAGAGGGAGGCGGGCTTCCTAGTGCAGCTAGCAATTAGAGCCCAACCCACAAATTCCTGCACTGGCCTGGCTGCTTGCGTGGGAAGGACAGGAAAGGAGGCACCTTCAAGGGACAGTGGGACAGGGCAGGGGCAGCAGTGGGCAGCAGCCCCAGGAGCTGTGGCCACAAGAACAGCCTGGACAGCTGGCCTCAGTCTTGATTTGGATAAAGATGTTTATTCTGCTCTGCCTCCCAGGCCTCTCCCTTCCTGTCTGAAGGGGCTGTCTACTCGAGTAACTGACGAGGTGATTAATTAGATGCAGACTTGCAAACCCAGCCAAGAAGTGTTCTGGGACTGAGATTCACATGGGGGGTTAGAGACACCCTCCCAGCATTACAATGTAGAAAGTCCCTCCCTTTGTCCACTCCAGGAGTCTAAAGGTCATGCAGGAAAAAATTGGAATCAAATGCATACCGCCCTGAACTGATGCCTGAGCATGGAATTAGCTGGTGCTGTGGAAACAATGAGTAGGGAGAACATGGAACTCAAGTCTTGATGGGGGTGCAGATTCCCTGGGAGCACATGCTCTTGGAGAAACAGGCATAGATCATCCATTTGATTTTTGGAGGAAGTGTGAAATAAGTCCTCTTGCTCAATGCCCACCCCTCTGATTTATTAAAAACAAACAAAAACAACTCAGATTATCACTTCCTTGGGTCAGAGCGGTGGTTCTCAACATTTTGGTCTCAATTTCCCTTACTCTCTGCAAAAAAATTGAGGATCCCAAAGAGCTTTTGTGTATGTGAGTTATAGCTCTCAAGTTGATGATATTAGAACTTAAAACTGAGAATTTTTTAAAAATAAAAATGTATTCTTAAAAAAATAATACATCATTATATGTAAACGTAAGTTTTTTTTTCTGAAAAATATCTCTTCCAAAACAAAAATATCTAATGAGAAGACTGGCATTGTTTTACATTTTTTAATATCTCTTTAATGCCAGGCTTAATAAAAGGTGGCTGGATTCGTGTATCTGCCTCTGTTTTCAATCTGTTGGGATATGTTGTCTGGGTTGAAGGTTATGAAGAAGTCCGGCCTCACACAGTGCAATTGAAAAAGAGAGGAGAATTCCATAGTCTTTTTAGATATCTGTGGAGATTTTTTTTTTTAACTACACCAAAACAGATTAGTTGCACTGTGGGATCTGCACCCGTATCAGTGAACTTTTCATACTCTGTTTTGTTAGAATCTATTGACCTATCCTGAATTTTGAGTAGATCTTTTCACCAATGCATGATTTTCTAACATCGCACATTGATCATTTGGAAAATATTGATTGAGTCACGCAGATCTTCTGAATGTTGACACATTTCATTATACAACATTAAAAAAATCATATCTATTAATATCATCACTGATCTTCCCAGAAAAATCTGTGAGTACTGGGAGTCTGCCAAGCAGGGTGGCAGAGACACATTTTTCAAAATTCTAATTTTTGCTCGAACACTCACATTTTATCATTGACATCAAATGCTGTCAGTCACTTTCCATGAAATGACAGACTCACTTTGTTCATTTTTGAGAAAACTCTCTGCCAAATGCCCAAGTCTGAATAACCAGTTTCTGCCAGTCATTTGTTCAAGAAAAAAAAATGGTGTTCCATGACAAGGGTGACTAGTCAACTCACAGCTCAATCTCACGTGTGCTTTCCCTGGAGAATTCTGTATATAGCAGGAGTGTTGTCTGCGTGCTTCCCATTTTGCCACAGAAAATATTAGAATGTATGTGGATGCAGGGGTTGAGATTTAATAAGAGTAACAATGTTTACTGCTACCTCATACACATGCCTAAGAAAACTGACTTTTTTCCCCAGGAGGATGGTGCTGAAGAATGAATATCTTGACAGTTCAGTACCACTACCTGGATTTGTTCTAATGTGCGGCAGTTAGAGCCAAAATTGCTTTCTTTCTTTGTCTTTTCTTTTTTCCTGCTGTTTTGTTTTTTGAGTTGGGAGTCTCACTCTGTTGCCCAGGCTGAAGTGCAGTGGCACAATCAGGCTCACTACAGTCTTGACCTCTGGGGTTCTGAATCCTTCTGCCTTGAGTAGCTGGGACTACAGGCACATGCCTCCACACCTGGCTAATTAAAATTTTTTTTGGTAGAGATTAGTTCTCCCTATGTTGCCCAAGCTGATCTCAAACTTCTGGGCTCAAGCAATCCTTCCACCTTGGCCTCCCAAAGTGCTGGGATTATAGGCATGAGCCACCACGTCTGGACTTAGAGCCACTGTTATTTTTACACCATCAGTGAAAATGGCAAAAGACATCTCAGTCATTACTATGAGTGTAGATTGACTTTGTAGACCTCCTGCTAGTTTCTTGGGTCCCTGGAGGCATTGGGACTGCCTTCTGAGAACCACTGAGCTAAAGCTTGAAGGGCCTTATTAAGATGCAAATGTCAAAGTCCTTTATCACTGCTCAAAGAAATCAAAGATGACAGAAACAAAAGGAAAAATATTCCATGTTCATGGATTAGAAGAATCAACACTGTTAAGATGTCCATCCTACCCAAGGCAGTCTACAGATTTAATGCAATACCCATTAAATTACCAGCCACATTCTTCTCAGACTGGAAATTACAATACAGGAATTCATATGGAAACATAAACAACCACAAATAGCCAAAACAAACAGACAAAAAAACAAAGTGGGAGGTATCACACTCTCAGACTTTAAACTTTATTATAAAGCTGCAATAATCAAAATGTGGTACATATATGTGATGGAATATTATGCAGCCATAAGAAAGAACAAAATTATGAACTTCACAGAAACTTGGATGGACTTAGAGTCTATAATACTGAGTGATCTATCACAGAAACAACTGAGAACCACATGTTTTCACTCATAAGAGAATCTTGAACAATTATCATAATACTATAAAAAAGGGATTGATAGTAGTTGGAAACTGCCAGGGAAAGGGGAGGCATACCTCATCAACAAGGGTACCTACATAATGAACATTTGTATATCTAACCCTGAATTGTATCTCACATCTTTGAAATTAAAATTTTTTTAAAAAGATGTAAATATCATCTGGGAGGGATGGGTAAAAAAAAAAAAAAAAACACTTGGCAGTGACTGTCAGCCTTGTGTGGAGTCAGGAGAACTAAGTAAGTCTGACCTCAATGTTAAGAGTCAGGTAATCGCCGGGCTCGGTGGCTCAGCCTGTAATCCCGCGCCTTTGGGAGGCTGAGGTGAGTGGAATTGCCTGAGCCCGCGGGTTCGAGACCCGCCTGGGCAGCGAGACCTCATCTCTACAATAAATCAAAAAATCAGCTGGGTGTGGTAGTGCATGCCTGTAATTCCAGCTACTTGGAAGGCTGAGGCAGAAGGATCACTGGAGCTACTTGGAAGGCTGAGGCAGAAGGATCACAGGTCGAGGCTGCGGTGGCCGGGAGCGGCCACTGCACTCCAGTCTGGGCGACAGAGTGAGACTCCAACTCAAAAAAAAAAAAAAAAGAGTCAGGTAATTTGGGATAGGATACCAAATCCCATAGTGACTAGCTCTGCAAGTCATGTAAATTTCAAGGTCTTGGTTTTATTTTTAGCTGTAAATGAAAATAATAATCCTAAAACGTTTAAATTTGATATAAGGATTTACTAGGCTAAGCTAGTACTTATTGCATAGTATGTACTCAATAATTATTTATAATTATTATTTATATAATTTAAGGTCTTATATCCTAGTAAGAGTAGGATAAACGATGGCTAAATTTTTATGGGTTTGGAGAATAGGAAGCTGTCTGGAAGCCAAAGGTTAGGTATATTCTTAATATTAACCAAGTTTAACTGTCTAGGAGGTACAGAGAAAAAGAGATGAAGAAGGGACTCAAGACAGTCTTCACTTTTTCATTCATTCACTCAACAAACATTTGATGATTGCCTATTACATGCCAATCTCCAATACTGTGCCAAGAAAAGCCAACAACGTGATGACAGTAACTGGAACAGTGGACAGGATGTGGGATTCCATTCAGGGAAGCTGGCTTTTGGTCCTAGTTTTGTCCTCGCTGTGTCAACTAGGACATGCCCTTTAAATTCTCTGAAATTCCCTTTCCTTATTCACAAAATGGGAAAGATAATGAATGCCTCACTGGGATGTTTCAAAGAGTAAATGTAAAAATGTGGTTAAAGCAGTCTTTAATTATTTTGGTGCCTGTGGCTCTTGAAGTGACTCACTTGCTAACGTCTTGTAAAGCTGCATCACATGGAGAAAGGAATCCCTTCTGATCTTTGATCTCTTTGACTCTAAATGAGGATAATAACACCTGCCTACTCTTGAGGAGTCTTAAGACACAGTGTCAATAGAATTGGTATGTGGCACACAGTAGGTGCTCAACAGATAACAGTTATTATTTATGATTTCATGGTGGGACCCATATGCCTCCCACAGAAGCTGGCATATGGTAAACCAAGAAAATTGATAGGAGAGAAGGACTTTTAGCATGATTCCAAATAAAACAAACACCAGCAAAGATTTAATGGTGGTCAAATGAAAGGTCTGGTTATCATTGAGGGACTCATTCTGCGGCTACACCATGGTGAGGGCATCTTCTTGCCTTCCTACTTCCATTCTCAAGCTCTAACCTCCTACCTTTAAGCAGTGTTGGAAGCAAGAGAGCTGTGTCAATGACTGACCATGCTGGTCAGAGCAAGTGATTAGGCAGAACACTGGCGAAGGGTAAGAAGTGGGCCGTGGGGGAGACAAGGAATTGAAAGGATTAAGAAAATGTGGGAGCAGAGGGATGAAACAGCATCCAAGAATGTATGTGAGGTGCCTCTGCTAACCACTGGGGGGCACTACATGGACCCCGGGAACCTAAGGCTAACACCCCAGGCCTGTTAGATGAGCTGAAAGATGAAAGAATATACAAGAAACCTTCTCCACTCTCAACCCAAGACAGGAAATGCTACCAAAGTCAACGACCAAACATTCTCCTGGATTCCTCGTGGGAACTTGAATTTACCACACACATTTTTTGCTAAGTTCCATAAACCACTGGAATTCCTTTATGCATATTAATCCCCTAACAATCCTGTGTGATAAATTAGAGTGCCCATTTTATAGATAGAGAAACTGAGGCAAAGTAACTTGCCTGAAGTCATTCCATTCATAAGGGGGCAGATTTTCAGGAGCCAAGATGATCATGCTCTAACCTCCTACCTTTAAGCAGTGTTGGAAGCAAGAGAGCTGTGTCAGTGACTGACTGTGCTGGTCAGAGCAAGTGATTAGGCAGAACACTGGGGAAGGGTAAGAAGTGGACCGTGGGGGAGACAAGGAATTGAAAGGATTAAGAAAATGTGGGAGCAGAGGGATGAAACAGCATCCAAGAATGTATGTGAGGTGCCCAGGTGTCTTACCCTACAGCTCTGCCCTTACAAAGAAAGGCCATTGGGACAACAATGATTTGGGTGCTGATAAGAGTGATCAATGATGATGCAATGATAAGGAGGATGATGCTTACTGTCAAGGTAATCTCTGTACTACAAGGTAAGATACATATGCTGTACGATATGTCTACTATTCCCATTCAATATATTTTAGGTATGTATGTATATATTGAGACAGTCTTGCTCTATTGCCCAGACTGGAGTGCAGTGGCACAATTATGGCTCACTGCATCTTTGACCTCATGGGCTCAAGTAATCCTCCTGCCTCAACCTCCTGAGTAGCTGGGAGTACGAGTGTATGCCACCTCACCCAGTTAATTTTTTTTTTAAGATGTAGGGTACAATTCAGGGTTAGGTATACAAACGGTCATTGTACGGTAAAGTTTGGGCCTCACTTTTTTCTCCACTTCACCTGGTTTGAGAACCGGCATCCTTATTGTTGAAGTGTGCCCCTCCCTCTCTCCCGTTGCCGTTTCCCACTACTGCCAATCCCTTTCTTGTAGTAGTATGATAATTGCTCAGGGTCCGCTTATGAGTGAAAATAGGTGGTATTCAGTTCTTTGTTTCTGTGATAGATCACCGAATATTACAGACTCTAAATCCACCCAAGTTGCTGCAAAGTTCATAATTGCCCAGCTAATCTTTTTATTTTTGCAGCGATGTGATCTCACTATGTGGCCCAGGCTGATCTCAAACTCCTGGCCTCAAGTGATCCTTCCATCTTGGCTACCCAGAGTGCTGGGATTACGGATTTGAGCTACCGTTACTAACCTATTCCTGTTCTTAAAAATAAAAAGTATTATGTTTTAACTCCCAGTTTAATATGCTGAAGGACCATCTGATGTCTACACAAGGGGCAGCTCAGTGGAATAGGAAAGTGAGGGCAGTTGTTAATATCTTCTTCCCTATCCAGCCCTTATCCTTACCTCCTCATCCTTCCCTCAAACTCCCTGTAGGATCTAGTCAGGACTGCCGAGTTGCTGCCACTGAACCCCCTAGGGATGGATGAAGCCTCAACCCCTAGGAGCTAATCATTGCTTGCTAGAAAAGAAATCGCTGGAGGATATAGGAAGAGAGATTGGATTGCATTTACTTGGAGGTTTCTCAGCATGAAATGAATTTTGGGAGTAGGTCTACAACTATTGTTCATGTGATCCTGTGTAGCCCCCAGAAAACCCTCTTTACTGTGGTTGCCACTCAATGAACTCAGGGAGGTTGTGGCCTCCCCACAGGACTCCAGTCACCCAACACTGAAGCTGCTTGCTCACCAGGGAGGTAAGAAAAAGCCCAAGAGGGATCATCTTGACTTGAATCAGGCAGCCTACTTCCAACCAAACAGGGACATCTTTTCAATGTGCTGCAAGTTAGAATCACTTGGAGCACATTTTACAAATATTCCTGGAACTCAGAATACACCATAGCCCAATTAAATCAGACTCCCTGTGGGTAGGGCCCGAAAGCTCTCCACCTGATTCTCTTATGATGTCCCTCTTATGATGACAGGCATTGACATACAGGTCTAAAATCCCTCTGCACAGCCAGGATTATTCTTGTAGCTTTCTGGTCATGATGGAAGGCTTGCTAGTAGAAGAGGGAGCATCTTCACAGTAGTATGAAATAGGCCAAGGCTTTGGAGTTCTGGGTTCAAACTCTGATTCTGTAAAATTTAAGACAGTATGTTTTTCAGGTGTTAAGCAGCATGGCAGAGACAAATCAAACATGGTTTCTGTCTGGAAATGAAAGAGGCCTGAGCTTGAGTCCAGGTTCTTCCAGTCACTAGCTATGTAACCTTGCATCTATATTTCTCCATCTGTAGTATGGGCACATTACTGTCTTCATTGCAAGGGGTTATGGTTTGAGATGATAAAGTCTGTAAGTACAGGGCTGGACTCATGGTACCTAGTATTATTAGGACTTCATACTCTCCCCACTACAGGCTAATACCAAGCCACACCAGGCTTGGGAGGGCTGAGGTTTCTAAGAAGAAGTTTGGGTTAGGCAGGGGTAGATCTGAGGTAGATATGAGTGATAATTAATGTGTTAGGTTAATTGGTGCAAAATGAGGAGAGGACCAATTTACACTTGGGAAGATTCCTGTGGCTGCTGTGTGACCAGCAGGTTGGAGATGGTAAGAAGGGAAGCCAGGGGCTAGTCAGGAGGCTAGTGTAGTAGTCCTGGGGGAAGGTGCTGGAGGTTCAGAGTAAGGCAGCGGCAGGAGGGATGCAGAGACTCATCTCATGAGATAAATTCTGAAAGCAGCAAGGGTGGGTTTGTGCAATCACTGTAGGTGAGAGGGAAAGGGCAGCTTAGCACATCTCCTGGGTGTCTTATTTGGACTCCTGGGAGAATGTGGGTCCATTTACCAAGACTGGAGAAAGATTTTGGAGGACAGTTGAAAATTGAGTTTTAGACATGTGAAATTGGAGACTCATGTGAGTCACTTAAGTTGAGAAAGCACACAGACAGCTAGGTGTGTGAGTGTGATGCTCCAAAGACAAGACTGGACAGGTGATATATATTTATGAGTCATTATCATAGAAATGGTGTGAATTCATTGGAATGGCCAAGCTCAGCTAGGTGAGGATATAAAAGAGAAATAGAAGCAGAGGAAAGGGGACTCAGGATTGCATCCCTGTGGGACACTAAAAGAAGCCTGCTCTGTTTCCTACTAGAGTGTAAATTTCCCAAGGGTAAGGACTATGTCTTATATACTCCTGGGCTTCTAATACCTGACACATACACGAAATGGTGAATGAATGAATGAATGAATGAATGAGTCAGTGAATCAATGAGGCAGATGCAATGCCAAAAAATGTCTCTGATTCAGATATTCCAAACTGTGGGTGTCCATGTACATGTTTATCTTTTCTGTGATATAGGAAAGTTTTGGAAAGTGGACCCACCCCTGGGAAAATATGTGGGCTCTCAGTTATTCAGAGAATTCTTACTACTGTAGTGCCATGGCTCCCACTGTCTTTTGCCTGAGGAAGCGATTTGATGTTCAGGCCTCCACATAAACAGGTATTTAAGGCATTAAGAAGAACAAAAATGGTTTAGCTTAATTACACACTTTCAACTCATTGGTTCTATTTAATGAGGTTCATCTCCTGAGACACTTTAATCAAGATGCAAAATAATCCTCTCTGAAAGATACTGACATTTCCGCAGAGACCAAGATGGGGGCTAGTTCATCTCTGATAGCTATGCCCCCTGCATCTCCCTGGTAACCTTTTCATGCCCCCTCTGAGCCATTGCCCTGCTTCTCTTTAAAATTCAGTGAACTCTCCCATTACTCCTTGTGCAGCTCTGGCTCTCATAAGGGAAAGACAAAGAAACAATTTCTCTCCCAAGCTCCCTAAAATAATCTACCAGCCACCTGGTTTTGATTTGCCAACAATGGTATGTTAGAGACCCCAGAGGAGGCTGTTGAGGCACCCTGGAAAAAATAAAAATTATAAGGAGGAATGTTCCAGCTGGTATCTTTTCTTCCGCCTCTCTGGGTGGGAAGGGAGAAGAACAGTGCGGTGGTTAAAACACTGACTTTCAAGCCAACAGGGATGGATTCCTTGCACTCCTGATTCTTAGCTGTGGCACCTAGAGGCCACTGCTTCATCTCTCTATACCTCAGCTTCCTGATCTATAAAATGGAGATAATAGCTACCTATAGCCACAAGGCTTTGAGGAGAAGAAAATGAGATCATGTCTATAATGTGTTTAGCACAGAATCTGGCTCAAAGTAATTACTCAGGAATACACATTATCATAACTAAAAGTGTCCCAAGGATTCTCTGTCCTTCAAGCCATCAGTTACTAAAACAACCTCAGCTTAGCATGCTAGATAACTCCAGTGCTGTCTACAGAAAGGATGACTGATGGACCCAAACTGGGGCTTTCCCAAGTGGTTATTATCATTCTGGATCTCTCTGATTGCTTTCTTATGCTTTAAAAAGTCCAAGTCACATCTTGACATCCATAAGCAATCAAGCATAGGTTAAAAAGTATGCATGCGACATTAATAGAACTTTCCCAGCAACGTGAAGATTAGGAAAATATGTTCATCATTTAGAATGTAAGTCATGTGCTCAAGGTGTCTGCATCCCATCCCTGGTGCAGAATATTTGCTGGAGCAACAACTGAGGATTCTACTGGTGCATACATATGTAAATTAAACCTCTAGCTGCCTGAAACACCTTGAGGGATAAGAAATAACAGACACCATGTTATTCACGTCTGGCTTTTATATTATACACAGGGCCCTATCTAAGTACCATTCTGGAACTCTATCAGGTAAGTTTTTTTACATTATGAAAGCTGTTTTTTCAGAGCTCGCCATATTCCTTCAGGGAGCTCTACTCCAAAAGCAATATTAGCAAATAAAGCTTGTTTAATGAGGACATCCAGGAGAGAGAAGGGTTGCAATCATGTCATAAACATTTGGCAGGGGCCCTGTTAGGAAGATAGTTTTGTTGTTTAGGAAAATATTTTGATAAATAGTTTTGGTGTGGAAGATAAGACCCTGTGGGTATATCTCTGCACAAATAATGAGCAGGAATTTGAATGCTGTTAGAGAAAAGAGTAAGAAGTAGGGATAGTGATGAAAAGAGGGAATTAGGACAACATGCCAGAAGACATAGCCCAAAGGGAAAGGTGGCAAATAACAAATTCCAAGTGGCAGAGCAAACAAGGGACTTGAAGAACTATAATGTCAAATATTTTACTTTCAAATTGTTTGGCAGCAATTCCCTTTATTACTACCATTGGTAAACTCTACCAAGTACCCAAATGCTACGTATGTGTGGTTTAGGGATTCAAAAGGCTGAGTACCGTGTCAAGATGGTTGAGTGGAAAGTTGAGAGGATCCAAGGCAAAAAATACATGGGTGAGACAGACTTCTGTGGAATTAGAGACTCAAAGCCACAGGTATCTTAAGTACATAAATCCCCAGGAATTCATAGAAACCTTGGGTTGGGCTTTGAATTTTGCACAGGATGTGGAATAGGAGGCTCTAGCCAATTTTATTTAAATCTCAAAGGACAAAGTGTCCTCTGTTAATTTCTGTTTATATGAGTAAGAATGGATGTTGCTGGCATATCTGGCCTGGAATGGAAGGTACCAAATGGATTTATAAGCTTGAGATGTAATGTAGTATCTGAAGAAAGACTCAAAATAAATATATATATATAATCTATGGACCTCCAGAGGGTAGAGCGAGAGCTAACACTTTGAATTTACAGATCATTTGCCTTACTATAAAGGAAGAATGTTCTAAGATTAAGAATTCTTGAGCAATACACTAATTGCCTTGTCAAAATAGTGAATTAGTTGCCTTTCATTTATGGAATTTCCCTAAAAGAAGGACTCCTTCACCGAGTCAAGTTGGATTAGATGACTTTTAAGGTCCCTTTTAAACTCTAAGATTCAGGTGACTTCATTTTAACAAATACTTATTGGGTACCAATACTGGACCTGGCATTGTGTTAGGCGCTGAGATATTATAACAGTCAAGATAACCCAGGCAAAAAAGAAAATGGTCTAGTGGATGCTATAATTCTTTGAATTGTCTTTGCCTCTGTATGCAACTAACAATATTAAGTGCCTACTATATACCAGGAATATTACATAATTACCTTATCTATTCATCCCATCAAAGCTAGTGACTGTCTAACAGTTTACAGATGGAAAACATAAAGTTAGAAAGGTTAGTAAGAACTTTCTAAATTTGTGACTTTGGATGACTAGTTAAGCTTTCTTTAATCATTCATTTCTTTATGGATATGTTGCGATGATCATAGTGCATTAAAAATGTAAAGTATTTGATAATACATGTCAGTGATTATAATAATAAATGTATTACTGTCATTATTCCATACTTTCAGTAGTGGATCTAGACTGTAACACAGAGTTGCTGCTTTTAAAATGTCTTGGCCTCACACAGAATGGGGCAGGATGAGCAGTGAAGGAGCTTGGTGCCCTTTACTTCTTTTGAATAGGAAAGCAAAAGCTATTAAAACCACAGGATATGGCAGGACAGGTATCTAAATATACAAATAGATATAATTTAATTTCAAGTGTCACTAAACTTGGCAGTCACACCTACCAATAGGGAGGTCTCAGAAGAAAGATGTAAGAAGAGAAAATTAAAGTAACCCATAAGCTTCATGACCTTTGTTTTATTCCATATTTTGAGGAATTCCATATTTTGAGAAATATATTTAAGAAAATATATTTGAGAAAAATAAACTGTGTTGCCTCCCTTATAAGACCATGCGATCTCAGTCAGTGTTAAGTAGATGAACACTAGAATGATTAATGGGGTTCATTTTCCTGCAGACATGGAAAATAAAACACAAACAAGATTAAAAAAAAAACCTGACAGATATCTCTTCCATAGTCAGTGGATAACTAGTTGAAACTTCTAAGAAGTAGGAAAGGGTTCTAACTATTATTCTTCAATGATTTCTGCCCACCCTCTTCTGATTATTTTAGTGACAGAAGTAAGTCTGAACTTCGAAAATGTTTTCCTTCCATTTGCATAACTTGAAATTCTCAGTAAGGTGCTAGTTATATGATTATTTTCCCTCCTGCCAGAGAGACTTGCTGTATAGATGTAACAATTAGTAAGACATAGTCCTTGCCAATAACATAATAATGATAATAATAATAATAATATAGCTATTTTTTAGTTGAGAGTTACATGCTATATATTTTGCTAAATATTTTGTTTACATATCATTTGGGTTTTCACAAACCAGTATTTATGGACTCTATTTTACATGTGAAAAAATGAAGTCTTAGGTAATGGTGGGCTAAGTGATCTTCCTGCTGAAGACAATTTTTAAAATTCTAGAAGAAATATGTAGAATATCTTCCTCTAAAAACATCAAAGAGAAATCAAGTTAGAGTAGAATTACTAGACAAAGATATTGAACAAAACAGACAACTTGAAGAGTAAGCCTGCATTTGGTTCTCCTTTAGCTCAGAGGGCAGTTACTAATATTAGTGGCAGAAGTGAATGAGAGGCTGAACAGTACATCATACAGTGTCATACCATGTTAGAGAGACAAAAGTTGAAGTGCAGCACTTGTCAATGTTAGGAATTCTAATAAAACATTATGTACTAAGATTGGGATGTGGAAGGTCTATATTCTATAAATGATCACAAATATAAATGTGTTCATAAGGAATGCAGCTTGGTTTTAAGTCATCTGGGGGGGCTCAGAAAATCACAAGCCCTAAAATGGAATTCATATGATTTTATATTGCTAGTATCTCCAAGTATCTGGAAAAAACAAATAAGAAACTTATCTGGACAAAGATAACACCATGATAGTCATTAAATTATTTTTACAAATTAATTTCATATACAATAGCTAGCCCACAATCAATAATAACCAAGCCAGGAAGAGATAAAAAGAAAACCAGAAAAAAAAATAGACTTGAAGTACTTCAAGTAGTGTAATTTTTGGATATAGACTATGAAAATAATTAGTTTACTATTTCTATAGATTTAAAAGTTGAATTTAATATATTTAGCAAAAAACTCTAAATTATAGAAGTTGTGTTTTCATATTTAGAAAATAACTAAAAATTGTAGAATCAAAAAAAAAATAACAAAAACAAACCCCTCATGGTTGTATTAAACAGCCTATTCAATGTAGCTGAAGAGAGGTTACATAAACTGGAAGAAAGGCCAGAAGAAACTATTAGGAAAATAGCATGGAGAAAAAAGTGTAAAAATATAGAAGAGTATGTAAGATGCTGGAGGACAAAGTGAGAAGGTCTAACATACCTGTAATTGAAGACACAGAAGGACTTGGAAAGAGAGAAGAGAGAAAATAGAAAAAAAGATATAATCGTTGATAATGGTTCAAAATGATAAAAATATTGATGTATAGATTTGAGACATACTAATAAGTCTCAAATAAACATAATATAAAACTAAGTCCACAGCAAAACACATCATATTAAATGTACTTAAAATATATTTTTTAAGAAACCAAAATAAAACACAGATAACCTTCAAAGGAATAGCAATAAGAATGATAATTTTCTTTGTTTGTTTGTTTGTTTTTTTTTTGAGTTGAAGTCTCACTCCATCACCCTGGCTGGAGTGCCATGGCACACTCATGGCCACTCCAGCATCAACCTGCTGGGCTCCAGCAATCCTTCTGCCTCAGCCTTCCAAGTAGCTGGAATTATAGGTGCACACTACTACACCCAGCTAATTTTTGATTTATTGTAGAACTGAGGTCTCACCAAGTTGCCCAGACTGGTCTCAAACCCGTCGGCTCAGGCAATCCACTCACCTCAGCCTCCCAAAGTGCTGGGATTACAGGTTGAGCCATTGAGCCTGGCCATAATGATAATTTTCAACAGCATCATAAAAGCTGGCAAGCTGAATGAAAATCTTTTACTTGTTTTAAGAAAACAGTTGCCATTATAGAAATCTGTAACAAGCAAAAATAGTTTTCAAGAATACAGATGAGAGAGGAATTCTGGAAAGATAGCTGCACATGGCAGTGGATGTTTTTCATTCTTTCTACATCATCCCATTAAAAATTATACAGAGCAATGAAGATTGCAAAACTTTGCAAGAACAATATTGCAAGAACAATATCTAAAACAAAAATAGAGTATAAGGTATCAAGTTCTCTTAAGGCATTATCTATGTGTTTACATTATCTACTAGTAGGTCTGTGCCGAAAGAAATACTAAAGGATACTCTTCAGACAGAAGGAAAATGAGGTGCAGAAAGGAACAAAGAATAATAAAAATGGTAAATATGTGAGATGATCTCAATAAAATGACTATAAAAGTTAAATTAACAAGACAAATGTACAAAAAAATCAACTGTATTTCTAAATTCAAATGGCAGTTTGAAGATGAATTTTATAAAAAGATACCATTCATGATAGATTTTTAAATATCAAGTTCCTAGGAATAAACTTAATAAAATATCTGTAAAACCTCCTTACAGAAAGTTATATAATAAAAGAAATTTTAAAAGTTCTAAACAGATTGAGATATACCTTGATTGTGAATTAGAACACCCATTATCACAAGAGTATTCAATTACTCCCAGATTTATTTTGTATTTAAAAAATCCCAAACTGTTTTCTGTGAAAATTTTCAATATAACTTTAAATATAAATAGAATTTGAAAGGGACAAGAATAGCAAAGACAATTTACAGAATGAAAATAAGATGGAAAGACTTGCTGTACTGGACATTAAGATTTATTATAAAGTTGCAGTAATTAAGAACATGCTTTATTAGCACCAAGTTAGACAAATAGACCAATGACTCATAACATAACAGAAGCATATCTTCACAATATATGAACGTTGGATTTATGCCCAAAATGTAATCACAGAGCATGGGGAAAGGATAACATTTTCAATAAATAGTGCTAAGATAATTAGATATGCTCATGGGGAAAATGGAATTTGACTCCTATCTTAATACACACATACATGCACAAATCAACTCTAGGTGGATTATATTTTTAAAAATAACACTTTAGAATATAATAGAGGTTATCTTTATGACTTTTGTTTAAGAAAAAAGTTCTTAAATGTGACATAAGAAGCACTAAGTGAATAAATTTGATTACATTAAAATTAAGAACTTTATTTTCTCAAAGTGTACCATTAAGCAAATGAAAAGGCATGCTACAGAGTGTTACTAGGTATTAGTAAAACATATTGCTCACAAAGGACTCATATCCAGGACAGAAAAATAATTCATTCAAGTCAATAAAAATAAGACAGGTAAACCAGAAGAAAAATAGGCAAGGAAAGAAAAGTAAGCTATAGAAGAAAAGGTTGGGTGTGGTGGCTCATGCCTATAATCCTAGCACTTTAGGAGGCTGGGGCAGGAGGATTGCTTAAGCTCAGGAGTTTGAGACCAGACTGACCACATAGTGAGACCTCATGTCTACAAAAAAATTTTTTAAAGTTTGCCAGGCATGGTTGTGGGTATCTGTAGTCCCAGCTACTTGGGAGGCTGATCCAGAAGGATCACCTGAGCCCAGAAGACCGAGGCTCTGGTAAGCCATAATCATGCCACTATTCTCCAGTCTGGGCAACAGAGTGAGACCCTGACACAAAAAGAAAAGAAAAGAAAAGAAAAGAAAGAAAAATGGAAAAAGACTCCACCAGGTCCTTTGCAAAGTACACAACCTATCAGTAATCTGGAAAAGGCAAATTAAAACCAAGATAAAATACTATCACCCACCTACCAGAAAGGCCGAATCGTAAAAGATAGAAAGCAATGAGAATTCTGAAACACTGCTGGTGGGATTATAAATTAAGACACTTTGGAAACACTTCTGCATTATCTGCAAATGAAGACAATGCATGCCTATGACCCAGCAATTCAGAAATGCACACACATGTGCCCCAGGGAACATGGACAAGAAGGTTCATAGCAACATTATATATCATGGCCCCAAACTGAGAATAACTCAAATGGGTATCACAAGAAGCATGTTGACATGAATTGTGGTATATTCAAACAATGGGGAATTATATGAGAGAGGACCTCACAAAAACTGGAATTATCTTTTGAAGGGCGGGTCTCGTAGAACAGGTTTCCCTCCCTAGGCAAGTGTTCTAGGAACACATCAGCATCAGTGTACTAGCTAGCACTGGTGAGAGGCTGTGTTAAGCTCCAGTGGATTATTTTTTTTGAGATTCTTTCAATGCATTTCATGATGGGTGATTTACATGAACAACCTGCCCACAGCGCGTTGAGTATTCAGCAGTTTTTGACCAAAAGCAGCATAACCCCTGTGCCCCACCTTCCCTATTCACCCGATGTCACCCTGAGCAACTTTATTTTTTTTTTTGTTTCTCCTCATGGAAAAAGTCCTCAAAGGGAAATATTTTGCTGACCTGGAGGAGGTAAAACAAAAAATGGCAAAAATGACACTAACAGGCATCAAAATTGATGAGTTCAAAAACTGTTTTGAACAGTGGAAAAATCATCTTGATAGGTGTATTGCATCAAATGGGGAGTACTTTGAAGGCTATTGAAGTTTAAATATAAGAATAAATACACAATTTTTTATTTAAAAAATTATATTTTTCTTTGCCCCCCCAACTTAATAACAACAATTAAGTAATTACAGCTACATACAAGGTGACTGAATCACACAAACAGCACAGGGAAAAAAAAGTTATGCACTAAAGAATACATACAACAGAGTTCCATTTAACGACATTCTAAACAAGCAAAACAAACTACACTATTTAGAGATATTTAGCTGGTAAAACAAAAAAAAAATGCAAATAATTTACCACCACATAATTTAGGATTGTGGCTACATTTAGGTAAGAGGGACAGAGTGTAACAGATAAAGGACACAGGATAGGTCCTGGCAAAATTCAATACCATGCCTTGATTGGTAGTGACCTAGGTGCAATCAACGAGCCCGGCTGGTGCAATCACCTTGTAAGAATTCATTAAGCGCCGGGCTCGTGGCTCAGCCTGTAATCCCGCGCCTTTGGAGGCTGAGGTGAGTGGATTGCCTGATCCCGCGGGTTCGAGACCCGCCTGGGCAGCGAGACCTCATCTCTACAATAAATCAAAAAATCAGCCAGGCGTGGTAGTGCATGCCTGTAATTCCAGCTACTCGGAAGGCTGAGGCGGAAGGATCGCTGGAGCCCAGCAGGTCGAGGCTGCGGTGGCCGGGAGCGGCCACTGCACTCCAGTCTGGGCGACAGAGTGAGACTCCAACTCAAAAAAAAAAAAGAATTCATTAAGCTGTATATTTTTGTGTCATACATTTTTTTGGGAAACAGGGTCTTACTCTGTCACCCAGGTTGGAATGTAATGGCATGATTTTAGCTCACTGTAAACTCAAACTCGTGGGCTCAAATGACCCTCCCACCTCTACCTCCCAAGAAGCTAGGACTGTAGGTGTGCACCACCACATTCAGCTAATTTTTTATTTGTTTTAGAAACAGTATCTCTCTGTGTTGCTCATGCTGGTCTTGAACTCCTGGCCTCAGCCTCCTAAAGTGCTTGGATTACATGTGTGAGCCACTGTACCCACCCATTTTATATATTTTTATATGTCTATTCCACATTATATAATTTTGAGGGATTTTAAAAGAAGATAAAAAACCAAGGATCAGAGATTTTAATGTGTTTTCTAAGGTAGTATACCCATCAACTCAGGCTGCCTTTGTCTTTATGACCCTCATAGCCTGTACTCTCAAGCACTATCTACAAGTTAGTCAGAGGATATTGGTTATATCTATAATACAGGAAAGAAAATAAACAGTAATATCAAAGAGGTAAAAAGAGAATCAAACCAAGGAAGAGATCTTGTCAGCTCGACCACTGGAAGCACTGTAGTATGTACTAAGTCCAAAAGATGATAGCTTTTGGGATTCTCAAAGCCTATATGCATGTGGTCATCCTGACCTAGAAGGATAAATATGGTGCAATGTTGCATCTGGTAGCCTGGAGACACAGCCTCTTTAGTTCTCTTTGAAAAGGAGATGAGTCTTAGTTTCAGAACAAAGGGTCTGAAGAACATCCATCTCAAACCTAGTACCTAAGTCCTTCACAAACAGGAAATCGTGCGTGCCAGGAGTAAACTTTGAAGGATTTGCAGCCACAAAATTGTTCTCATCAAACAACAGCTTAATGAGTTTAATGAACGGGCCCATACGGATTAAATTTCTCCTGCAACTTTACAGATGGCCTCAAAGAGCAAGGGGGAAAACACATGAGAATAACTATCTCAAGAAAACTGATCAAATCTCGTGAGACTAGAGGGAGGAGACTGAGAGCTTAATTCCAGCTAAAAGCAAATCTAGATGTCTCCAATCCAGCTCCCCTCCCTTTTCCCACTGTCGGCCTGATCCCCCACCCTGAGCCTCACGTTTCTTCAAAGACAGCCAGCAGCTTCTGGATCTTCCATGTGGCCCACAGAGAAGTGACTCATAGCAATAAATACCCAGAAGAAAGGAGCCCTTCATAAATAAAAGGGAAGGATCGGGACTGGTATACAGTACCCAACTAGCCTTCCTATAAAGTAGGTAAACGAAGCAATGCCAACAACTTAAAAGGGATGTGCCTCCTTTCCACACTTCCTGTCTCACACTCGGGTCTTCATAGCATCTGACCGCATGACAAAGCAGACATACTCACCAGTTCCTGTCATTCTGGGCAGGCAGAGGCACGGTGTCATTTGCAGACACTGCCTCAATGACCTCCAAACACGAGCAGTTGGCCTAGCTCCTATGAAAAGAAATACTGTCTTTAACTCATACAGCGCAGCTGGGCTGGAGGGTTCTATCTTGATTTCTTTTTAGTAATCAGACCTCTGGGCACTCTGGGTCTGCATGCCTCATAGGCAGCCTTTGTAGTTCTTTTTAAATGATAGAGCATTTAAAAGGAACGCGCTGTTAGTTTCCCTGTCAGGTGGTGTAGACATGATTTAGACCCATGCCACTCTCAAAAAGGAGAGTCTAGATAGAAGGAGAGATGCAGCATTTACACATGAATGCTACTTAGAGGAATTCGTATTATAATGGAGAAATATTAGAAAGTATTAGGGCAATGGATATGCTTTACCAGGGAGAGCCGGGGAGGTGACCTAGAAGAGACAGCATTTGAACTGGATGTTGAAGGATGATTTCATGTCTACCACGTACTCAAGGGAAAGGACCAGTACAGATGGAGGAAAAAAAAGTGCAAAGACATGAGTACTCATTTCGATATTCATCCTAACTCTGATTTCAATTCCTGCTGGTAGTGTTCTTGCCAATACTAATATTCCATTTATTGAGAATTATTGTGAATTTGGTGTTGTACCAAGCTCTTTGTTTCATTTAAATCCCATGAAGACCTTATGATGGAGAAATTATCATTATTGTTCTCATTTAGATAAGGACCTGTGGTTGGAGAAGTCATACTGCGGGTACTTAAGGGAAGCAACAGTGAAACATTGAAGCACACATTTGGTCACCAGGTTACACTGCTCTTTGGGTATAGACATCCTTACTAAGAATGGAGCTAAGATTCAATTAGAATTAAGGATGGTAATTCAACATGCAGAGCCTTTTCACTTTTTCTAGGACACCAAAGAGATAAAGGAAAGAGGATGTGAGTGGCTCTTTACATAGGCATATGTGCTTGTGAAGAAATTCTATCTCGTAGGAAAAAACCAAAGACAGGTGTATAAAATCATGCTGGGCATTAGTAGAGTGAACAGAGATAGGTTCATACAGTCCTAGAAAATTAGGCCTCAAGGTGTCAGATTTGAAATGCAACTTTACAAAGCAAGCAAGGATATTTGGACTCATTAGCCTTCAAATGTAGAAAAACTAAAAATGATTTAGGTAAACTCTTGGATCAAAATCAATTGGGTTTGGGATATAGAGATGACATCAAGAATATCCATGTCTACCTGGGCCCTAGGGAGACTTGTCCCTACCAGCCTGTCCTACAATCATGGAGAAGTAAGAGAATGGAAAAGGTAGTTTCCAGAGAATTCCATAGAATCAGACTATGTCTTTAACTTATGACATATACAAATATTCTCTTGTGAACAATTTTTAAAAATTTATTTTTTAACTGACACAATACTTGTATATATTTATGGCATATGTGTGATATTTTGATACATGTATATAATGTGTAATGTTCAAATCAATTTTATCATATCTTTCTGCTGGAAACATTCCAAATTTTCTCTTCTAACTATTTTGAAATATATAATAAATTATTGTTAACTGTAATCACCTTGCAGTATTATAAAACTTACTACTCCTATCTAATTGTAATTTTTACTTGTTAACCAACCTCTCCCTATCCTCCCCTACCTGTTACCCTTCCCAACCTTTTGTAACCATGATGCCAGTCTCTCTCTTTATGAGATCAACTTTAGTTTCTGAATATGATTGAAAACGTGGTATTTGTCTTTCTGTACCTGGTTTATTTCCCTTACTTATAATGTCCTCTAGTTCCATCCATGCTGCAGCAAATAATGGGATTTCACTATTTTGTGTGGTTGAATAATATTCCATTGTGTATATATACCACATTTTCTTTATCCATTCATCCCTTGATGGACACTTAGGTTGATTCCATAGTTTGGCTATTGTGAATAGTGCTGCAATAAACACAGGAGTGTTTATCTCTTCAACATACAGATATCTCTTCAACATACTGATGATTTCTTTTCTTTTGGATATATCCAGTAGTGGGGTTGCTGGATTATACTGTATTTCTATTTTTAGCTTTTTGAGAAACCTCTATACTCTATAATGGCTGTACTAATTACATTCCCACCAACAGTATATATGAGTTCCCCTTTCTCTACATTTGCCAGCATTTTGTTTGTTTGTTTTTAATAATAGTCATTTTATCTGGGGGGATGATATCTCATCAAGATTTTGATGTGCCTTTCCCTGATGTAACCATACACCTCTTGGTCATTTGTATGTCTTTTGAGAAATGTCTCTTAAGCTCTTCTGCCCATTTTAAAATCTAGCTATTTGTGTATACTTTTACTGTAGAGTTGTTTGAGTTCCCTCTATATTCTGGATATAAATCTCCTGTTGAATAGATAACTTGCAAATCTTTTCTCCCATTCTGTAGGTTGTCTCTGTTTCCTTCGCTGTGCAGAGCTTTTTAATTTGGTATAATACCATTTATATTTTTGCTTTTGTTGTCTGTGCTTTTGAGGTCTTATCACAAAATATCTTTGTAGGACCAATGTTCTGAAGCATTTCCCCAAATTTTCTTCCAGTAGTTTCATAGCTTTGGGTCTTACATTTAAGCCTTTATCCATTTTGAGTTGGCTTTTGTATATGGTAAAAAATAGAAGTTTCATTCTTCTGCATATAGGTGTTCAGTTTTCCCAGCACTGTTTATTAGACTGTCCTTTTCCCGTTGTATGTTCTTAGTGCCTTTGTAAAAAAAAAAAATCAGTTGGTTGTAAATATGTGGATTTATTTATGGGTTCTTTTTTTATTATAAAGATGTGGGGTACAATTCAGGGTTAGGTATACAAATGTTGATTATGCAGATGCTCTTGTTGATGAGGTATGCCCCTCCCTTCCCTAGCAGTTTCCCTCAACTGCCCATCCCGCCCCCAGTCCCCTGACAGTTCCCACTATTGCCAATTCCTTTCTTATAGTATTATAATTGCTCAAGGTCTGCTGATGAATGGGAACATATGGTACTCTGTTCTTTGTTTCTGTGTTATACCACTGAGTATGATCGACTCTAAATCCATCCAAGTTGCTGCAAAATTCATATATGCTTATCCTTCTTTATGGCTACATAATAGTCCATTGTGTATATGTACCACATTTTTTAAATCCAGTCCAGCTTCAATGGGCAACATGGTTGGTTCCATGTTTTTGCTATTGTGATTAGAGCTGCAACAAACATATGTGTGCGGGTATCTTTTACGTAAAATGGTTTGAGTTCCTCCAGGTATATTCCCAATAGGGGAATTGCTAGGTCATATGGAAGGTCAGTTTCTAGTTCTTTCAGAAATTGCCACACTGCCTTCCAAAGAGGTTGCACTAGTTTGCATTTCAGCAGTGTAGAAGCGTTCCTTTTTCTCCGCATTCTCACCAGCATCAGTTGTTGTTTGTTTTATTAATGATGGTCATTCTTACTGGGGTTAGGTGGTATCTCAATGTGGTTTTGATTTGCATTTCTCTGATGACGAGTGAGACACACTTTTTCATGTGTCTGTTAGCTGCCTGTATATATTCTTTTGAGAAGTGTCTACTCATATCTTTTGCCCACTTTTTAATGGGGCTGTTTGTTTTTCCTTTCGGTAACTTTGAGCTCCTTGTAGATCCTAGATGTTAGGCCTTTGTCAGATATACAGTTGGCAAATATTTTTTTCCATTCTGTGGGCTGTCTCCCTGCTCTCTTTATTGTTTTCTTTTGCTTTGCAGAAGCTCGTTAGTCTGATAAGGTCCCACTTGTCTATTTTATTTCTTAAGGTATGGGCATTTAGGGTTCTGAATAGGAATTGGTTGCCGGTTCCAACTTCCATAAGGGTGTCTCCTGTGTTTTCTAAGATTTTTATAGTTTGAGATTTTACATTTAGGTCTTTTATCCATTTATAGTTAATTTTTGTGTATGGTGATAGGTAGGGGTCCTGTTTTGAAGATTGATCTTCTGCAGGTGATCAGTCAGTTTTCCCAGCATCATTTACTGAATAGATTCTCTTCTCCCCAGTGATTGTTGTTGGAGGCTTTGTCAAAGATGAGTTGGTTGAGAAATTGAGGCTTTGCTTCCGGAATCTCTATCCTGTTCCGTTGGTCTATGTACCTGTCCTTGTATCAATATCAGGCTGTTTTGATTACTGTAGCCTTATAGTAAAGTTTGAAGCCTGGAAGTGTGATACCTCCTGTTTTGTTTCTTTTGCTAAAGATTGTTTTGGCTATTCTTGGTCGTTTCTTTTTCTTTTTCTTTTTTTAGTTGGAGTCTCACTCTGTCACCCAGGCTGGAGTGCAGTGGCCGCTCCTGGCCACTGCAGCCTCGACCCACTGGGCGCTGGCAATCCTTCCACCTCAGCCTTCCGAGTAGCCGGAATTACAGGCAGGTGCTACCACGCCTGGCTGATTTTTAAAAAATTTATTGTAGAGATGAGGTCTCGCCAAGTTGCCCAGGTGGGTCTCAAACCCGTGGGCTCAGGCAATCCACTCACCTCAATTTCCCAAAGCGCAGGATTACAGGCTGAGCCCCAAGCCTGGCTCGTTTATGTTTCTATTTCTGTATTGTCAATTTCTGTATTGTCAATTCCAGGTCTGAGAAGAATGATGCTGGTAACTTAATGGGTATTGTGTTCAATCTGTAGATTGCCTTTGGTGGGTTCTTTACTCTGTTCCATTGTTCTATGTGTCTGTTTGTATGACACTATCATTCTGTTTTGGTTACTATAGGTTTGTAGCATATTTTGAAGTCAGGTAGTGTGATGTCTCCAGTTTTGTTCCTTTTGTTCAGGATTTCTTTGGCTACTCAGGCTCTTTTGTGTTATCATATGAATTTTAGAATTTTTTTTTCTATTTCTGTGAAGAATCTCATTGGTATTTTGAAAGAGATTGTACTGAATCTGTAGATTACTTTGAATAACATGATATTTTTAAATAATATTAATTCTTTTAATCCATGATTATGGAATATTTTTCTTTTTTGTGTCTTCTTCAATTTATTTCATCAGTGTTTTATAATTTTCATTGTAGAGATCTTTCATCTCTTTGGTTAAATTCATTCCTAGTATTTATTTATTGGTAGCTATTGTGAGTGGGTTTGTCTCTTGATTTCTTTTTCAGATTGTTTGCTATTATCCCTGATGAATATAGATGCAAAAATCTTCAACAAAATATAAGCAAACTTAACCCAATAGCCCAGTACAAAGATTGTACACCATAATCAAGTGGGATTTATCCTAGGAATGCAAGAATGATTCAACATATGCAAATCAATAAATATTATGCGTCACATAAACAGAATTTACACCAAAAACCACTCGATCATCTCAATAGACACAAAAAAAGAAATTAATAAAGTTCAACTCTTCATGATAAAACTTTCAACAAATTAGGTATGAAACAAATGTATCTCAACACAATACAGGCCATATATGACAAACCCATAGCTAAGATTATACTGCATAAAGAAATGTTGGCCGGGTGCAGTGGCTTAAGCCTGTAATCCCAGCACTTTGGGAGGCTGAGGTGAGTGAATTGCCTGAGCCCATGGGAATAGCCTGGGCACCTTGGCGAGACCTCATCTCTACAATAAATAAAAATATTAGCTGGGCATGGTAGCGTATACCTGTAGTTCTGGTTACTTGGAAGGCTGAGGTAGAAGGATAGCCTGAGCCCAGCAGGTCGATGCTGGGGTGGTCATGAGCGTGCCACTGCACTTCAGCCTGGGCGATGGAGTGAGACTTCAACTCAAAAAAAAAAAAAAAAAAAAAAAGGAAAAGAAATGTTGAATGCTTTTTCTTTAAGATCTAAACTAAGACAAGGATGTCCACTTTCACCACTTTTATTCAACATAGTATTGGAAGTCCTGGCCAGAACTATTAGGTTAGAGACAAAATTAAGGGCATAGAAACTGGAATAGAGAAAGTCAAATTTACAGACAATGTGATCTTATATGTATTTGGAAAAACCAAAAGACTTCACCAAAAACAAAAACAACTGTTAGAACTGATAAAAAAATTAACGTGTTAACACTTAATAACCATATCAACAGTTAACTGATTGATATCATAATAACAATCAATAAGCAATTGCTTATCGGGAGCCAAAAACTTACTGAGCACAACCTTTAACCTCATTGTCCATTGACCCTCCTAGCAATCCTATGGGGTTGCTGTACAAGGTCATACTGTCAATGTAAATGGAGAAAAGAGTGTTCAAGCCCCTGATTCCAAAGCTCACTCTCTTCAACTAGGTGCTAAGGGAAAGTATGAGAACAGAAAGTGGATCCTGGAGACAATCAATAGCCTTGGTCTGCATTGGATTTCAGGAAGCTGAGCTGGGCACCGACAGAGACCTTACACAGATGCTAACCACCACCGTCACTTTGCTTATGTCATAACAGAAAGCATTGACTGATTATACAATCCATGGGGTGATTTGAATGGAATTCCTCATAGAATTTCCACCCCACCTCCAGAGCATCTCAGAATAATGGGAGACACTCCAGAGTGCTCTGTATGCCCAAGATCTTACAAGAGTATGGGGCTGATCCAATCAGATAAAGTTTACATGACTCTGCCACATGGAGATGCTCACAAGTGCATCATTAGTCAAGAAACAGCTGGGATTGTTCATGAAATTCTGTTCTTTGTGACAAAGGCTGGCTAAAAGAGAAGATCCTTTCTGTATCCCTCACAGAGGGACACTGAGTTAGCCCCTGGGGGTGCTTTGAAGGAAGAAGAGCATGGCCTTCTGGCCCAGGTTTTGGGCCCATTTCCAAAAGGGAGAAAAGTGAGTATGAGGCCAAGTGAGTCTCAGAAGAGACTCAGACCCCCAGATTCTGCAGCAGAAAAAATAGAAGGCTCTTTTCTTTAAGGTAACCTGCTCCTGCTGCCTCCAACCAGAGGCTATAGAAACAGGTTATGATCCTCGGGCTCCCACAAAAGGATCTCTTGAAACTGTGCATTCTGGGTTAGAGACCCACCTCTGCACACCCAGCATTACTCATTCTTACTTCTATTTCTATATTGATCAACAGCTCAGGCCATGAGTCAAACTGCCTGGGTTCAAATCCTAGGAAACTGTGTTACCTTAGACAAGTTGCTTAATAACCCTGTGCCTCACATTCCTCATCTGTAAAATGGAGATAATAAGTGTAGGCTCCTTTAAAGGCCCCTTATAAGGATTAAATCATAATACATATAAATTGCTTATATTAGCAGATTCAATGCTCAGTAAATATGAGCTTCTGTTATTTCTGATCACCTTAACTTTTGCTGTTTTTTTTTTTTTTTTGAGTTGGAGTCTCACTCTGTCACCCAGACTGGAGTGCAGTGGCCGCTCCCGGCCACCACAGCCTCAACCCGCTGGGCTCCAGCGATCCTTCCGCCTCAGCCTTCCAAGTAGCTGGAACTACAGGCGTGCGCTACCTCACCCGGCTGATTTTTTGATTTATTGTAGAGATGAGGTCTCCCAAGTTGCCCAGGCGGGTCTCGAACCCGCAGGCTCAGGCAATCCACTCACCTCAGCCTCCCAAAGTGCAGGATTACAGGCTGAGCCACCAAGCTCGGCTTGCTGTTATTTCTTTTTTTTTTATAATCAATATTTTTTATTATGGTATTGTGGGGTACAGTTAAGGGTTAGGTATACAAGTACGTTTTGATCAGGCACCCTTGTTAATAAGAGGTGTTTCCCCATCACCAGACAGATATTTACTACCATTAATCCCATCTCCCTCCCCTCCCATAGTTTACCACTACTGTCAGTCATTTACTTATAGTATTACATTGGATGTTCAAGGTCCACTATATGAGTGAGAACACGTGATACTCGGATCTTTGTTTCTGTGAGAGGTCACTCAGTATTATAGACTCTAGTTCCATCCAGGTTGCTGCAAAATTCATGATTTTGTTCTTTTTTATGGCTGCGTAGTATTCCATCGTGTATATGTACCACATTTTTAAATTCAGTCCTCTTTTGACGGGCAGCATGGTTGCTTCCAGGTTCTTGCTCTTGTGAACAATGCTGCGATAAACATACGTGTGCAGATATCTTTTTTATAGAGTGATTTGAGTTCTTCAGGATATATTCCCAGTAGGGGGGTTGTGGGGTCATATGGGAGGCTGATATTTAAAGCTTATAGGAATTGCCACACTGCTTTCCACAGAGGTTGCACTAGTTTACACTCCCACCAACAGTGTAGAAGTGTTCCCTTTTCACCACACCCTCTCCAGCAGCTGTTATTTTTTGAGTTGTTGATAATTGCCATTTTGACTGGAGTTAGGTGGTATCTCAGTGTGGTTTTGATTTGCATCTCCCTGATGATTAGTGAGGTTGAACATTTCTTCATGTGTCTGTTGGCTGCTTGGATGTCTTCCTTTGTGAAGTGTCTGTTCGTATCTTTTGCCATTTTATAATGGGGTTGTTTGTTTTTTTCTTTTCAGCACATTTGAGTTCCTTATAGATCCAAGATGTTAAGTCTTTGTCAGACCTGGAGTTGGCAAATACTTTTCCCCAGTCTGTAGGCTGTCTCCCTGCTCTCTTGATGGTTTCTTTGGCTTTGCAGAAGCTTGTCAGTTTAATAAGGTCCCACTTGTCTATCTTCTCTCTTATGACCTGTGGGTTTCGAGTTTTGTTCAGGAATTGGATGCCAGTTCCAATTTTCATGAGGGTATGTCCTTCATTTTCTAAGGTTCTTATGGTTTGAGGTTTTACATTTAGGTCTCTTATCCATTTGGAGTTAATTTTTGTGTATGGGGATAGATAGGGGTCCTGTTTCAATCTTCTACATGTGGTCAGCCAGTTTTCCCAGCACCATTTACTGAATAGGTTCTCCTCTCCTCAGGGGTAGGTGGTGGAGGCTTTGTCGAAGATGAGTTGGTTGAAAAATTGAGGTTTTGCTTCTAGAATCTCAATTCTATTCCATTGATCTATATGCCTGTTCCTATACCAATACCAAGTTGTTTTGATGATTGTAGCTTTATGGTAAAGTTTGAAGTCTGGTAATGTGATACCTCATGCTTTGTTTTTTTTGCTGAAGATTGTTCTGGCTATTCTAGGTCATTTGTGTTTCCATATGAATTCCTGTGTTGTTTTTTCTAGGTCTGAGAAGAATGTTGCTGGTAATTTGATGGGTATTGCATTGAATTTGTAGATTGTCTTAGGTAAGATGGACATCTTCACAATGTTGATTCTTCCAATCCATGAGCATGGGATATTTTCCCACTTGTTTGTGTCATCTTTGATTTATTTGAGCAGTGTTTTATAGTTTTCATTGTAAAGGTCTTTCACGTCTCTGGTTAGGAAGATGCCAAGGTATTTCATTTTTTTTTGTGGCTATTGTGAATGAAATTGTGCTTTTTATTTGGGTTTCTATTTGTTTATTATTGGTGTAAAGAAATGCGATTGTCTATTGCACATTTATTTTGTATGCTGGGACTTTGCCAAAGGCCTTTACCAGTGTAAGGAGATTTTTGACAGATTCTCTTGGGTTTTCAAGGTACACAATCATATCATCTGCAAAGAGAGATAACTTGACTTCCTCTTTTACTATTTGGATACCCCTGATTGCCTTCTCTTCTCTGATTGCTTGAACCAGGACTTCCAAAACTATGTTGAACAGGAGGGGTGAGGGTGGGCATCCTTGTCTTGTTCCAGTTTTCAGGGGAAATGGTTCCAATTTTTATCCATTTAGGAGTATGCTGGCTGAGGGTTTCTTGTAGATGGTTTTTACTATTTAGAGGTATGTTCCCTGTATGCCTAGATGTTCGAGGGTTTTTATCAAGAAGGGATGCTGGATTTTACCAAAAGCTTTTTCTGCATCTAATGATATAATCATGTGGTTTTTGATTTGACATCTGTTGATGTATTTAATTATATTTATGGTTTTACGAATGTTGAATCAGCCTTGCATCCCAGGTATAAAGCTTACTTGGTCATGATGGATGATTTTTGAGATGTATTGTTGAATCCGGTTTGCTAGGATCTTGTTGAGAATTTTAGCATCTATGCTCATCAAAGATATTGGCCTGTAGTTCTCTTTCTTTGTTGGATCTTTACCTGGCTTGGATATCAATGTGATGTTGGCTTCGTAAAATGATTTGGGAAGAGTTCCATCTTTTTCAATCGCCTGGAATACCTTCAGTAGGATTGGTATCAGCTCCTCCTTAATGTCTTGTAGAATTCTGCTGGAAAGCCATCTGGACCAGGGCTTTTTTTTGATAGGTAGTTTTCTTATTATGTAGTCGATTTCCTTGATTGTTATTGGTCTATTTAGGGTCTCAATTTCTTCTTGTTCCAACCTAGGTAGGTGGTGTGATGTCAAAAAGTCCTCCATTTCCTTAAGGTTTTCAAGTTTGTTTCCATACAAGTGTACGTAGTAGTCTCTAATGATCTTTTGTATTTCTTCAGGGTCAGATGTGACTTCATCTTTTGTGTTTCTGATTGTGCTTATTTGGGTTTTTTCTCTTTTTTTCTTGGTCAGTCTAGCTAGGGGACCATTGATCTTGTTTATCCTTTTGAAGAACCAGCTTTTTGTTTCACTGATTTTTTTGTATTATCTTTTTGCTTTCTATGTCCTGGATTTGGGCTTTTGGTGATCTGGATTCTTCTGATGAAATTAGGGTTTTTGTGGTCGTGCTTTTCCAGCTTCCTTAGGTGACTTGTTAGGCTGTTAATTTGTATTCCTTCTATTTTCTTCAGGTGTGTTTGCAGGGATATAAATTCCCCTCTTACTACAGCTTTTAAGGCATCCCAGAGATTTTGGCAAGATGTTTCTTCATTTTCATTTGTTTCCAGGTATCTTTTGATCTCTGTTTTGATTTCATTATTGACCCAGGAGTTGTTTAGCATCATGCTGTTTAGTGTCCATGTCTTTATGGGTTTTGGGGGGACCTTGTTGGTGTTAATGTTTATTTTTATTCCACTGTGGTCCAAGAAGGTGCATGGTAGAATTTCGGTCCTTTTAAATTTGCTTATGCTTGATTTATGGCCAATTGTGTGGCCGTTCTTAGAATACGTTCCATGCAGTGATGAGTAGAATGTGTATTCTGTGGTCTTTGGATGGAGTGTTCTGTAGGTATCAATTAAGTCCATTTGGTCCAGAGTCACATTGAGGTTCTGGATCTCCTTGCTGATTTTTTGTCCTGATGATCTGTCTAGGGTTGTGAGTGGGGTATTAAAGTCCCCAGTTATGATGGTGTTAGAGTCAATATCTTTCTTTAGTTTTCCTAGAAATTGCTTTATGAAAGTTGGCGCACCTATGTTGGGTGCATATATGTTTAGGATAGATATTTCTTGTTAATGGAGTGAACTTTTATCATTATTTAGTGGCCCTGTGTATCTTTTTAAATTTTTGATAGCTTAAATGGTATTTTGTCTGAAATTAGGATCATGACTCCTCCTTTCTTTTGTGTCCCTTTCGCCTGAAAATTTGTTTCCCATCCTCTTACTTTGAGTCTGTGTATGTCCTTTCTAGTGAGATGGGTCTCTTGAAGGCAGTATATTGTTGCCTGGTGATATTTTATCCATTTTGCCATTCTATGTCTTTTCAGTGGTGCATTTAGTCCATTCACATTCGGGCTAATTATTGAAATGTGAGAGTTCGTCCCTATCATAGAGTTCTTATAGAGTTGTTGTTCTTCCACTTGGTTTTTTTGTCTTTCTTTTTGTTTTGTGGTTGGTTCATGTATATTTTTTTCTTTTTCCTGTACTCTTGTGAAGAACGTTGTTCTTTTTTCCTTTTCTTCTCTGTTTAGTACTTTCTTAAGTGTTTCATGTAGAGGTAGTTTGGTGGCAGCTTAAGTTCTTAGGGATTGGATATCTGGGAATTATTTTAATTCTCCCTCACTGATGAAGCTTAGCTTGGCTGGGTAGGTTGTTCTTGGTTGAAATTGTTTATCTTTTAGGACTTTGAAGATAGGGCTCCAAGCTCACCTAGCCTGCAGGGTTTCTATAGATAAATCTGCTGCTATTCTAATTGGTCTTCCATGGTAGGTGATCTGGCCTTTTTCTCTTGCTGCCTTTAGGATTTTTTCTTTTATGCCTACTTTGTTTAGGCAAATTATTATGTGTCTAGGAGTTGGTCTTCTCATTTGCTGTCTTGCAGGTTCTCTGAATCTCTTGTGTTTGAATTTTTGCATCATTGATTAGATAAGGGAAGTTTTCTTGAATGATCTCACGGAAAGTTTGTTCCAGTGTGGTCTCTGTCTCTCTTTCTGCCTCAGGAAGGCCAATTACTCTTAGGTTCGGTCTCTTGAAGTAATCGCTCATCTCTTGAAGGTTTTGTTCTGTCTATTTGAGCTTATTTTCTGTGTTTTTAAGAGTTTGGGTTAGATCTATATTTCGGTCTTCAAGCTCTGAGATTCTTTCTTCTGCTTGGGTAATTCTGCTTTCCATGCTTATCAGTTTGTTATTTATTTCATTCACAGTATTCTTTATTACTGTTATCTCAGATATCAGCTCCTTCCTAGTTTCTTCTTGTGTCTCCTCAATTCTTTTTAATCTCTCCATTAATGTCTTGATATCTAGGTTTATAGTTTGAGACCCTTCATTCTAGGGGCTCTTCATTGTTTGCATTCCGAAGTCAGTTTTCTCAGTGTCTGCCCTCCCAGGGGTCTGGGAGAGACCCATGCTCTTCTTTTGGTTTTTCTTCATTTTTGTAGATTTTTTCTCTCTCTCTCCCTTTCCCTCCCTTCTTTAATTCTGTTTTTGAGGGAAGGTGGGTTGCTTTTGTTTTACTTCTGCAATATCCTGTTCTTCCTTATGAGGGTCTTCTGGCTTTGTTCACTTTTGAGGTTGGAGTGTGGGCTGCGCACTGTACTTTTTGCAGTTTTGAGGTTTAGTTGAGGGAGAAGCTGTGGTTCAGAATGTATATGCTGATTCTAGCACCCATGAACAGGTGTATAAGCACACTGGAACCTATTTCCCTCTGCCTTACAATCTGTCCATGCAGTAGTATGTGGGCTTGGTCCCTAGATTAAAAAGGGGGTATAAAAGAGGAAAATGATGGAGGAAGGAGGTCAATAGGAAGTTAGAAAGAGAGAAGAGTGAGAGGGAAAACAGACCTACATATCAACTATCAGGTGAGAAAGAGACACAAGGCCGGGGAGAAGTGAAGAAAGACACGTAAGAAAGATTCCCTAAAGAATACTGATAGCTACAGAGAGACAGACCAATAAAATCATGAGACAGTGTAAGTCAGAAGGCAAACAACAAAGGTGATCAAAACAAACAGTCAAAATCATAACTCAAAATAAGAGACCAGACTAAAGTCCCTTCAGCTCTGATCTCCGGCCTCTCCCCTTTGTTTTTCGTTGCAGACAGCTAGATATACTCGCAGTTTGGGTTTGGCTGCCTGGGAGTTGCTTTTATCTGATTCAGAGTAGGGGTGGGGCTTTGTCTCCTGTTCAGCTATGTCACCTTAGGAACCGAGGTGGGGGTTGTTGATAGGTGGGCAGGGCAATGGAAATCTCTGCCTGGAGAATGGCGGAGGCAGATTCTCTTTTGTAGATCCGTTTCTCTCTGCTTGTCTGGGTCCCCAAGCTTGGGGTCATGCACTGAGTGCCTCAGCCAGGGTAAGCCCAGAGCTCCAGAGCTCCAAAGCTCCAACGGGCAGGCAGTGAGCTGTGAGAGTGGCCCTGGGCCCCCCACAGGGTACTTCAGCCAGGAATGGGACCGGTGTCTCTGAGGGGCGGGCACCCAGAGCCTCCCTGAGTGACCGGTGGCTTGGTGCTGGGCGCTGGGTGAGAGACGATATAGCCAGGGAGGGATCTGAGACCCGAGACTCTCACGCAGGTGAGAGTTGCGTATGGTAGAGCAGCCGCAGCAGGGGGCTGCAATATCCAGCCCTGCGTGGGACCAAGGGTCCCCAGGCCTCAGACCAGCGTGGCTGGTGGTGGGCTGGGGGATGGGGGAAGAAAAGTAAGAGTCTTTTTGGGAACTCACGTTCGGCCAATCTCACAAGTTCACCTATGCCGTTGCCATCTTACCGGAACCACTGTTATTTCTTAACACTAAAACATAGGGTGTTACTCTCACCTTATGTTTGCATATCGCTCCCTTTAGTCTGTGACCACCTTCAGGACAGGGTTTCTATTGTCTATATCTGTATCAGCACCTAGCATAGAACTTAGCAAATAACAGACATTTGATAAAGTTTATCTAATTAAAGAGGATGTTATGAATGTATGTAGGCATTCATTCATTCTTAGCGAAAAACAATGACACTAAATTTATTCAGAGGTGTCCACAATATGGGATCTCAATAGCATGGCCCCAGATTGTAATATAATAGCAAGCCAGGGCACAATACATTGCCCTCTGCTCCCCCACCATATGGGAACTAGTATGGAAAAGAGGCTTTTCATTTTAAAATATCAACAATGTCATACCATTGCCAACCTATAATTAACCCAGATGAAGGTGTTGATTCTAGAAGATTGTTTCTATGTAGAAGAAATCCTCTTTGTAGATCTTTACTTCTCCTAATACTTTTATGTTATTTCATACAATAGAAATTTCTCCCCTTTCCAAACTATTAGGAAGACAGCTTCCTACCTTCTTATATTCCCCTCCACCATTCATCAAGGACAAATGACTAGACTCACAAGATGGAAAAACAGAGCAGGTCTCAGGCCCTTTGGGTTGACTCTTGGGGATTGGCCTGCAAAACATGTGTCTGCTCATCTCTTTACCTCCTGTAGTTCTGTGAAAGGTTGAACTCACCTGAGCAGTGGTTTTCCATCTCACAAATGTGTGGGCATATTAATCTAATTTTAGGTAGAAAGAGGGAAGCTCATTCTCAATAAGCAGTAAAGTTGAGACTTTGATTTGTCACTGCTATCTGTGTCTATTTTGTAGTTGGTTCCAAGCCCAATGGGGGAGGCTGAAGATTGGCTTCTCCAGAACACCAACATTCCCATTCGAGGAGGAAATGTGTCAATCACTCAGTAGTCTAAAGGTGATGGTTGGGAAAAGGTGAGGAATACTAAAACTTTGAATGTAAGAAAAGCACAATCTTGGGACTTGATCTCCTTTGAACAGTAACTAGTAATATAAAGTATAAAAATCAATCTTCTAACATTTAATTTTTTTGCTGGGGGGAATGTCAGAGACTCACTCTGTCCCCAGGTTGAAGTGCAGTGGCCTCCTGGGCGCAGGAAATCCTTCTGCCTCAGCATTCCAAGTAGCTGGGACTACAGGCTCACCTATTTTTTTTTTTTTTTTTGAGTTGGAGTCTCACTCTGTCACCCAGGCTGGAGTGCAGTGGCACCTCATGGCCACCACCTCGACCAGCTTAGGTGATCCTTCCACCTCAGTCTTCCAAGTAGCTGAAATTACAGGCACATGCCACCAAGCTTGACTAACTTTTTGATTCATTGTAGAGGCGAGGTCTCATTAAGTTGTCTGGGCTGGACTTGAACCCATGGGCTCAGGCAATCTTCTCACCTTGACCTCCCAAAGTAATGGGATTATAGGTGTGAGCCACTGCACCCAGCCATTGACTTTTAGACAGGGTTAATTCTATCAGTTAGGACCCCAACAGGCCCCAGGAGCACACTCACAGTAGCATCATTTGAGAGGGTTTATTTATAAAAGAACTAGTTGTAAAGCTGTGAGTGGAGTGCAGGGGAGAATTCCTATGCCACCTTCTTATCTAACACTTCCCTTCCCTCTTACAATTTGGGACACATCTAGTAAACCATATTAGAAAATGTAGCTTAGGCTACTTGTCCCTTGAATAGTGATGTCTAGGCCTGCAAAGTAGACCCTGGGCTCACTTACTTAATAATCTGTGTAGCTAAGGATGGCCTGCCCATCTGCCAAAACCAGGCCCTCTGTGACTAGCATAGGAGGACAAAAGGGAAGGAAGACCACACCTGGGGCTAGACACAGGTAACTGGGTCACTTGCATCTGGGGGCCCAGTGAGCATTCCTTGCTCAACCTCTTGAGTTAGCAGTTCTTCCTTGGGATAGACAGTGTATGTATGTAGGGTAGGAAGGAGGGTATAGAATTTCCTTCTCTCTGGACTTAAGCAGAATTTGGGGGAGACAGCAATGAAATTCCCCTTCTCTGTACAAAAGCCTTTCCTTAGACTAGGATACCCAACCACATGTACTCCATTTGAGAATGACTAATCTGGAAATTATCATTCGACAAAGTGAAAATTGACCCTGAGTCTTGTGTAGGTAAGAAAGGGCATGTCTACACATAAGTACATCTACACCTACCCTGTCTGTGGATACAGCTGAGGAGAGAGGGAGTGCCTTGGTGGAGAGAGCCAAGCCCTCATTTTCTGAAGTCACAGAAACATATAGCAAGACTGTGGAAGAGGAGAGAAAGAGTAACTTCAAGACCAGTCATTGCCATGGGATATAGTTCAGTGATTCTCTCCTACCTCATGAGGAAAGAGCTTGTCTACTCATCTGAGTCGCCTAATCCTTCACCTGAACTTAAAAGATCTCTGGGAGCCGGGCTTGGTGGCTCAGTCTGTAATCCCGCGCCTTTGGGAGGCTGAGGTGAGTGGATTGCCTGATCCCGCGGGTTCAAGACCCGCCTGGGCAGCAAGACCTCATCTCTACAATAAATCAAAAATCAGCCGGGCGTGGTAGCACATGCCTGTAATTCCAGCTACTTGGAAGGCTGAGGTGGAAGGATCGCCGGAGCCCAGCAGGTCGAGGCTGCGGTGGCCAGGAGCGGCCACTGCACTCCAGTCTGGGCGACAGAGTGAGACTCCAACTCAAAAAAAAAAAAAAGATCTCTGGGAAAATGCAGAATTTGGAAATAAACCCAAGACTGACCATAATGAATCAAAAATGAAGGATCTTTAAAATGTGGTTGTCAATCCATATGGGAAGTTCCTTCTGGTTTTTAAAAATTCTGCACATTTCCAGCCTTTTGGGGGCCTATCTCAATCATAGGAACTATGTCATTTTCAAATTGTAATGTGATGCCTCAATGCATGGTAGTGAAAACTCTCCTCAATGTCCTGGACACTGTTCTTCCAGTCCACCTGCAATGGGAATCCATGTCCTTTCCACAGGTCCTTGCTAGAAAGAGTGGATGTATTTTATTAAACCATTCCTCAGTTTTAACTCCTGTCACCAGGTAATCACAATCCAGTCAGCATTTCCTCATATCCTGCCTGTTGATAATTAATCAACTTCTCTTGAGTGCTCTGAAGAGCTTTGATGCACTTAAGTGACAACATCCAGAGTCAATCTTGTCTGTCAGGTCAAATGATTTCCTAACTTCCTTTGTGTTATGAAAGGCTTTTCCCGCTGAAGTGTGTAGCTATGAACTCGTCTTTCTCATAAAAAAATCTAGAAATCTATGTTTTAGACTGATTATTTATTCTGCTATCCTGTCTATGATCTGCTAACTTGTGGGACCACTTGTGACCAGAGCCAACCTGGGCCCTCCAATCTCACAATTAACAGGGAGAGAGGTTAGACCACTTTGATAGGGCCTGGTAGCATTTTGGTTTTTGCAAACAAAATACTGAATCACTACCATGCATTGAAGCATCAGCATCACAATTTGAAAATGACATAGTGCACTTGATGTAGGAGCTGGGCCCCTGTAAGGCTGGAAGCATGCAGAATTTTTGGAAACCAAAACTAACTCCCTATATGGATTGACAACCACATTTTAAAGATCCTTCATTTTGATTCATTATAGTCAGTCCTGGGTTTATCTCCAAATTCCCACTCCATCTCATCCCTAGATGAATAGTTAATTTTGTTGAAAACAATAAAATCCCAAACTTTGTGGACTTAGTGATGGCCTCTACTATAGAACAGATTCCTTTCATAAAGAAAATTCTTTAGAAGCAAAAGATGAAAACAGGTATCTCCTATTACAGGGATTCCCACACTTGTGTCTTTTGCTGAGTTCTACAATGGCTCAATATATTTTAGGACTGACAGAGGATTGTCAGCATTTTATTTTCACAAAGTTAAGATGCTATAAAATAAATGTAAAAATAAATTATCAATAAATAAATGAATAAATCAAAAATAAATTTGCAATTATCATTATTTCATAATAGATGGGACATTTTAACACCAAATGCAAAAAACTATAATCTCACCATGAATTAAGAGACAATGGTTGGCATTGGTGCACTGGCTTTTAAACTGAGCTTTAAAAAATTGTTAAATCTGGGGGAAATTGCAAGATACATTTTAGTTTGTGGTATTATTTTGAATGTACTTTATTTTTGTACAAGTTTGATCAAATTAGGAACATATATATTCACCATAAGCACACAAATAGAAGCTCAAACATTTAATTTTTTTTTTTATCATGGACCTTATTTAAAACACAGTAATGTAGGCATATGGACCTAAATGAAAGCAATATACTTAATAATACTATTTCTTTCTATAAAGGCTATTGTGGGCTGAGCTGTATCCCCCAAAGAAATGTGTTGAAGTTCCAATGCCTGGTATCTGAGAATGTGACTTGTTTGGAAATAGAGTCGTTGCAGATGTAATTAAGTTACAATGAGACCATACTGGATTAGAGTGGGCCTGATCCAGTGACTGGAGCCTTCATAAGAGAAGAGTTGGACACAGAGACAAACATGGAGGGAAAACAGCCATATGACGGCAGAAATTGGAGTGATATGTCTACAAACAAGGGAACGCCAAGGATTGCTGACAACCACAAGAAACTGGTGAGATTATGCAGAGGCAGGAAAGTATTTTTCTCTAGAGGCTTCAGAGGAAGCATGACCCTTTTGACGCTGTGATTTTGGATTTTTGCCCTCTAGAACTGTGAGACAATAAATTCCTGTTGTTTGAAGCCACCTAGTTTGTAGCACTTTGTCACAACAGCCCTAGGAAACTAGTACAGAGACTACTCTGGGTGAACTGAAAGAAGCCAGGAAAAAAAGTTCCTCTTCTTCTAGTCACTTGCTCTGCCTTCTTGCTACGTGGTCAAGGAAAGGACAGGCAGGTAACCAGGGGGCTCAACATCAGAAGTTTCGGAAAGGTGTATCTTATTCAGTACTGGCTTCTGTGGGGACAAATACTCTCAGGGCCCTGGTCATGCATAAGAAATAGAAATTTACCTAAAAGGATTCCCACAAATTATTTCCCAGATCAGCATTGGTCATCAGAGTTTAATTGATTAAGAAAATAATAAGCAACCACAACAAAATACCAAGAACATTGTGCATTTGTAAATTCTCATTTTCATGTAACAGCTTTTCTTGAAGCAAGGCACCCTTGAACTGAAACATCCCATTGACCAGAAAGTTTCCACTGAAAATCCACACCCAAATGGCCAAGACTGAGGAGGAAAACTTCTCCGCCTTTCTGAGCGAAGAATAATCTTCCTCTGCCTTACAGGCCCTTCAGCTGGATCCTTTAACCCAAAGTTTCCTGCAGGGCCCAGTTGTCCCAAGTGGCAATGGGGCAACGATTTCTAAGGGAACCCCTGGGTAGGCCACTCAGAGCACTTAAACAAACCTATCAGAGCAGCACCTGGACCAAATCCAAGTGTCCCCTCTGTGTCTGCCTTCCTGTTTTTATACCTAGGGAGAGTGGTATCTTTCCAGCAGCTCCTGGTTCAATGTATTTAAATACCTAGTTCAAAACCCTCGTCCACTCCTCTCAAATTTGACAATTGTTTAAGCATTATTGCTTGAATGGATGCAGATGTTTTCCTCTTGTTGGGAGGAGTACTTCTTTAGAAGAAGAAGGGAAATTGGCTTTTTTGTCTTTTTTTTTTCAGACACATATTTTATCTTTATGTTTGTATCAAGAGCTGCCAGGAGATGCATCTGGTCCCCAAATCAAGAATCTCACACTCCTCCTCCCAACTCACAGCTTTCCAAGCATCTTTCTTTGTAATCTCTGCCCAAACAAGCTGTCAGCAGAGCTCGATGGACAGTTGACCAACATCTTCTGGAAGAAAGAGAATCCTTTTCTCATCAATGCCAGGAAGAACGGCACCGATGGCATTTTTAATGTCATCCCCTGTCTTTTATTTTTTTTATACAACTCATTTTCTGATTAATATTTTCAGCAGCTAGAGCAAATGCCAGTTTAATTAAATTTCCTCACCATCCACCCTTTATCCAATTAGTGGGTTCACTGGCTCCTCAACAACCTTCAGCGTCTGCGTTTTCAGTGAATGCTCAGTTGCTTCTGGCCTCGCCAAAAAAAATCTGTTACATATTAAGTTATAATAAGATATAGACAATTATAGTAGCAGCAGGACAAATAGATTTGTATGGTTCATTACGAGGGATTTCTAGAACATACGTAGTGTAAATAACCAGTTTCTGGGGCAGAGCATATTTTGGAGGAAAATATAAAAAAGAGGGGGGAGGGGAAGAGGCCATTATCAGTTACTGTAAGAAAACTCTGACTATAAGGAAATCCTGCCAGTTCAGTAGCTCTCCATTATTTAGAGGAGCAACATTTCAACATGTGAACTATAAACAGAAATGGAAGATGAAGCAACTTTTCATGGAAAATGGATGGTGACTATTTTCCACTTTTACAAAGAAAGGGTAATACCATTGTCATTGCATTGGAATGGACTTCAGGAGAAGGAGCTAACTCTGGAAAAGCATCTGATCTGGACAAGGCATGCATCCGCACTTTGCACATATTACCTCATTTAAATCTCATGACAACCGCAGGAGGTAGAAGGTTGAGATGTTGAAATGACAATTTTTCAGCATTCACTCTAATAGCTATTGTTCTATAAAGGAGAAAACTGAGGCTCAAGAAGTTGCTAACTGCTCAAGTCCACCCAGCTTGAGTGGTTGAGTCAGAAATACATGAGTCTTTCCTGCTCTGAAGGCAGTGCTATTTCCATGATATTATTCTAGGCCAAGAGACTGTTTCAGGGTCAATGTATAAATAAAGTGGAAGAGGAGTTTGACTGCCTGCAGCCGTGTCAGAAAAGTGAGAGAAGCTCCTCTCTTAGTGAATATATTAGCTGATGACCATCACTTAGCATACATTAGGTTATGCTTGATGTCTAGGAGATCTTGATGATGGAGTAAAGGAATGACATTCCACTTGAAGGGAGAAAAGGACTTCCATGACGGGAATGCAAATGTACCAAAAGAAATGATGAAATAGGGAAAGCAAGATTGCCCGAATTGACTATTTTTTCTAAGTAGACGCTGAAGCTCATTGACCTTAATGACATAGCTCTGCCTCAAGGACACACACACATACACACACACACACACACACACACACACACACACACACACAAAATCCCAAATCAGGAAATTTAGTATCTTCTTCTTTGCTATATTGAAAAAAGATACTCCTTCCTAAGAGCTGAACCGAACCTTGAGAAATCTTGCTCTTCTGGTCACTCAACATGTCTCCGGACCATTAGCATTGTTGTTTTTAACTTTAAAAAAACTTTTCAGGAAGGTGGTTCTTTAGCACTCTTCTACATTTCATATGGAGAACTATTTTTTAACCAATACCACTCTGCAGAATCCATTTTATGACTCCCAGGATAAATGCAAGGCATTTTGCCTAATTCTCCAGCCCACACTGGAAAGTAGGGTTGAAAAATCCATATAAGTAAATACTCCACTAGTTTATACAGGCTGAAATCACCGAGCCCAGAATATTATCCAGCTCCCTAGAGAGCCTACTACAGCATGTGAAAGTGGCTTTAAAGATATGTGTCAAGATGCTGATCTCTTTTCCTCTGAGAAACAAGTGGGAATGGAAGATTCTGAGCCAATGCTGGCCACTGGGATGAGTTGAGAGTTGGGCAGAGCAAAACCTTTATACAAGCTTAGAGTGAGGGTGGGTTGGTTGCAGATGCCAGCAGCCCCCAAGGAGTAGAAACTTAGTTGCTAAAATCTGAGAGAGTGAGTAGTGTTTGCTGTCTGAACTGGGCTTAATGGGACCAACATGGGTCCATCTGCTGACTTTTGGGTTCTGTGTCCACTCTCAGTGGCCTCTGAGTTGCCTTTTCCTCCCAAGGCAGCAGCATAGTGAAGTGAAGAGTGTTGCATTTGGAGTCTTGGGAAATGAGTGTTGTCTGGTTCTGCCTTTAGATACTTATGAAGTTTTTAATCAATCCACTTTAAAAGTCTCTTTTGCCTCATCTCTAAGATGAGGGGTCTGAAATTCATGCCACATGCTCTTTTCAAGTTCAAAGACACATAAGTGTGTTCTCTGAGTCATGGACAACAAAGGCCAAGGTTAAATTCCAGGATTCATGGAGGCTGTTCTAATAGAAATATGTGGCAGAATTTAAAAGTTGCAAACTGGACATCAGACATAGTAAGACAGAGGGGCTAGAACTGACCTCTCTGAATTTTGGGGCCCTTTATAGGTATACTAGTTTGCAAAGCAAAAATAGTTTGTATCAGACATGTCTCCTGGAGGGACTGTTCCACCTATGGCTCTAATGAGAGAGCAAACTTGGGTTGCTATGTTTAGTGCTATTTGGGTCCCACCCAATTTTAGCCATAACTGACAGGATAGGGTCTAACCAAGCAATCCACAGGTTGTCCAATGAAACCTCGGACCAAGCAGAGTCCTCCCAAAATTTGGGAACTGGATGATTAAGTTCCTAAGAATAGTGACAGGAACTGAAAGAGTGTCATGAGAAAGTATCTAAAGAGGATGGGGCAGCAGTCAGGATGGATCATGAGCAAATTAAAGCTCCAAGGAAGCAGAAACCATGGATGAGCAAGGGTATGTTCTGATGGTGTCTGGTTCCCAGAGATGGTCCTCCTGGTCCACCAGTCCTCTTGGTATTCTTGTCCTATTGCAGTCTTCTCCCCTTGAATCAAGACTGACCCCCGCTACTAGTTCAATATGGTGGAAGTGATAGAGTGTGGCTTCCAAAGATAGACCACAAGAAGCCTTGCAGCTTCCACTTGGGTGTCTTGGGATGTTCCCTCCCGGAACCCAGCTGCCATGTCAAGAGAAATCCAATCCCCATGGAGAGGCCACATGGACCTCGTCTAGTCAGCAGCCTCCACCAAACTCCTGGTCCACAGCCAGCATCAACTACTGGCCACAGGTTGAACCTTCAGGTCACTCTAGCCCCAGCTGCCATCTGACTGCAACTGCAGGAAACACCTTGAGTAAGAACTGGAGAGTGTTACCAACCCAGAGAACCCTGAGAAATAGTGATAATTGTTATTCTGAGCCACTACATTTGGGAATGGTTTGTTGTGTAGCAGCAGGCCCATAAACAAGGGATCAGATGGACAGAGAAGATGAGTCTCCAAGAGAGATATTGGAGCCCAAGATTTCAAGTCCTCAGAAGACCCATATATATCTTCAAAATACCATTCTTTTATGTGAAGCAACTCGAGGGGGATCTCATTTCTTTATAGTATAAACAAACCAACTAAAACCAGACTGAAACGAGACAGAAATAAATACCTAGTAATAGGCTAGGACAGAGATTTTCAGAAGCTAGTCTGCGGATAATTACTTGTACTGACAAGGTTTTACAATGCTGTAATAAGAAATATAAAAACAATGTAAAAATTTCTATTCATGAACCTAAAATTATTCAGTCTCATGAAGGCAGTTGATGAAGTGATCTACTCTGAGTCTCAAAGGTGAAGCAGGAGGGCATCAGATCTCCAGCACCTAGCATGAATCATCAGGTTTGATCATCAACAGATGGGGGCAATCATGTTTCTCCCCACTTCTCCTCCCTCGTCTTCCGTCTCCTGGTAAGACCCAGGACCGAAAGTGTTGGGAAATGATTTTTACCTTGTCTTCTTGGTCTCATTTCTGCTATGTCAAGTCCTTCTTCCCTATTCCAGAACCATGGCTAAGCATCAGTGGCAGATAGTAAAAACAAAAAGGGCTATAGAAAGTACAAACATTTGGGGAATGGGTGAGTGTGCATAGCTTTTATCAAATTTGATAAAAGAAGCCCACAATATGACCGGTGGACAATCTATTATTTTTCAATGCCTTAGCCTTGCTCTAAACTTGGCTACATAACCTATATTTGAGTAGAAGTTAATAAATTGATGAAATCTCTTTAAAAAGAGGCCCCCTTCCCCCTAGCCCCTACCTCACATGGTGTAAATTACTAGAACTCAGGTAGTTTAACAGCTCTGCTACAAGCTATGTTACTCTTCTGCAGAGCAAAAAAGAAAGCACTTTCACGGGCTTCCCCTCGCCCAAGGTTACAGAGAACCAGTGGGTGAGCAGGGACTGGGGCCCACGCATTCCCCACCAGTCTTTTCCTTAGGTAGGAGATCAAAGCCTGGGCAGAGAGCCCACCGACCCTGATTTGCATCGTGAAAGTCACCTGTCCAGCTCTGCCCCAGAGGCAAAGAGATCAAAGCTGGAAGGGCAGCTGGGAGCAGGGAGGAAATAAAATATTGATTTAATGAGATGCATAGTAATTCTCCTCCATCTACCTTTCCAGGAATGAAAGTGAAGCTGTGAGGTGACCATTATCCATGCTCCTTCCATGAACTCGCTCCCATTTGCACTGCCAGATGGGCCCCAGGCAGCCTTGCCCCAAACAGGGAAAACAGGAGGGAAAAGGAAGCTAAAGAGATGCTGTGCAAACAGACGGCTTCCCAGCATCTCCACCACCATCTCCCAGCATCTCCACCACCTCGGTGGAAATAATCTGGAAGGAACTTTTTCAGCCCCAGTTCAAAAATAATTACATGCAGAAGCTCAAAATCTAAAACAGATAAAAGTGCATCTGTCATCCTTAAAAAGAGGTGGGGGAAGGGTACCCTAGAGCCCCCGATCGCTCTTCCCTGGTAACTGAAGAAGCCACGGAGGACACATGGAAAATGACTTTTCTAGCTTTGGAAGTTTCTCTTTCTGAAAGTTAACTATACTTGAAGTATGCTCTGAAGTATACTTGAACTGGGCTTCAATGAAATGGGGTGGAGATGAGGGAAGGGAGATGAGAATAAAGTGGGGTTTCAAGCTTGGTGGCAAGCTGAGATCTTAATGCAGCATGCAAAACTCAGAGAATGGGCAAATATTCTGGCTGGGGAGGCTTTGGGGGCAAGAGACATATTGATTGCGAGGTCCTCCGAGAATTCTCCGACTGAAACGCCTGCGGAAGATGACGTCACTGACCCTCATGAAGGGCCGGACCCTGGGGAGCTGTGGCTCACCACAGAAGCAGCTACGGTTTCTGTGTAAGAGGAGCCAAGGCCCCTTTGGCCCTGGCTGCAGAGTGTGGGCGGGCGAAGGAAGATTTAAGGATTAAGTGGTGAAAATGTTAAGTGAGCATGGGCTCCTTAGTCATTGCCTAGACCTTAAAATCTTTCAGCTTCCTTATTTCAATACCCAAGAAGAATAGTTTATGTGCTTGTCTGCCATATTTCTAAAAATATGATAAAAATTTAAGAAAAAGTAAAAAAGCTGGTCTCTCTCCCCATGACAGTTACTCAGGGCACCATTTGCAATCTGGCCGGTCTGGTCTTCAGTGGAATCTCCCCACTTGCCTCAGCCACAGTGAGCTTCTGTTTCTCAGCCATGTCTTTTCCTACATGAAAGGGGCTTCGTTCTTTGTCCTGGGCATTCGCATTATTCCTCTTCCCAGACAGTCTTTCCACCTTTTCATAGCTAAGTACTAGATTCTGGGCTCAAATTTTGGCTCTGACACTTCCTGTTATGTGACTTTGGGCAGGTCGTTGAAAGTTGCTGAGTCTTAGCTTCTGTACTTTTAAAATAAGCTAAGGATGAAAAGTGATAAGAGACATGTAACTAGCTCTGTGCCCAGCCTAGAGCATGTGCTCATGCAGTGGCCATTTGCCTGATATATTGGTCCTAAGGGACAGAACCACTAAGATATATGTATACATAAAAGGAAATTTACTAGGGAGGGTGGGCTCACATGATTACAAGGCAAAGTCCCGCGATAGGCCATCTGCAAGCTGGGCAATGAGAATAACCAGTAGCCGCTGAGTCCAAGTCCAAAAGGCTCAACACCACAGAAGCCAACACTGCAGCCCTCTATCTGAGACCGAAGGCCTGAGAGCCCCCGGAAGGCCACTGGTGCAAGTCCCAGAATCCAAAGGCCAAAGAATTTGGAATCTAATGTCCAAGGGCGGAAGGAGAGGAAGCAAAGTCTCCCACCAGGGAAGGCAGGGAGAGCGGAGGAAACTGGGGGAGCTGCTGGTTCCCTCTTTCCACATGCCGTTTTTTTTTTTTTTTTTTTTTTTTTTTGTAGCCGCGCTGTCAGCTGATTGGATGGTACCACCCACATGGAGGGCGGGGCTTCCTCTCCCAATGCACTGATCACATGTCAATCTCCTCTGGAAACGCCCTCACAGCCACACCCAGAAACAGGGCTCTACCATCCTCCCAGGCACCCCTCAGTTTAGTCAGGTTGACATCTAATGTTAACCATCTCACCTGGCAAACTCCAACTCCACTCTTTCATACGTAGCTCTGGGGAAACAAGTTCCAAGAACCTCTAGTGACTGGGAATTCACGTCTTCCAAGCAAGCCACTGAATAGTTAACAGAAAGTTGCCATTGTACGGCAGCAAAACTTCCTTCTACCAGGGGATGTGAAGAAATGAGCACTCCCCGCTTCAGGTCACGGAAAATGCTTTGTGCACGTCACACTGGATGAGTGAGACAGAGGATCTGCCGTCCGCGCGTGCCCGACACCCTGCTGATGGAGTCACAGGAGAGGCAGGAGAATGAAATTGGCCTCTTCTAGGCTCCACGTGGATACAAAGAGAGGCAGAGAAAGTCTCTGAATTCAGCCTGTCCCATCTCCACTAATGCAGCAGCCCCAAAATTTTCAAGCCCAATTATTCGTAATACTTTTCGTCAAGGCCCAACTGTCATTTCTTGCCAAGAACCCATCCAAAACATCCAGAGCTCTGGATGTAAAGCAGGTATATGGGACGGTAGAATCTTTTTAAGGAGTCGTCAAAGAAAGATACTTTGAAGATTGGTTGTGATCCACAGACTTGATAGGCTTATACTTGTGAGGCCTCAGGGTAATGGGATAGAATGTTCCAGTGGGCATAAAATGGACGGAAAGAGAAGTTGGGTCTGCAACATTCAGGACATCTATTCCCAAACCCCAAGTCCAGCAAGGGGAAGAGCTAGAATCTCTATGGTATTAAACCAAACAAAAGAGAAAGACGGAAAGAGTCTGATAGCGATTCAGTACAAGGAGATGGCCCTGCAAATATTTCTTAGTCTGATAAATTGTCTTTGCTATTGCTACTCCTCCAGGCCCCCTTCTGGATTACAGGCTCACCCAGCATTTTCGGCAAGTTCAAAATAGTGTCTACATAAAGACACTATTCAATTATTCACAAATATTTATTGCAGGTCCAGTACCCTCTAGACTTTCTAAGTTCCTCAGATGTGGTTAAAGAAACAGGCAACAATGGAGCTCATGGAGCTTCATTCAGTGAGGCATTCTTGTCTGGCTAAGGTGCAACAACACACCACTGTAATTCAAGGTCATGATTCACAAACACAGTGCATTCAGAACTGGACAGGTAATAGCCGCAAGCAGCGTGATCCAGTTGCAAGACAATAGCATCTATTGTGCTTGTGGTGAGGATGGTGGGCACCAAAGATCTCATACCTCATCTAAAGAAGGAAACCTGCTATCTGGTTCCAGACAGTTGTTTCCACACAAGAATGTAATGTCATTTCTTCTAGATTTTCTGATTTGTCAGTAGAAGTCAGATATCTAGATTCCTCAGGTTCTCCAATTTTTAAAACCAAGAACAACTCAAACTAAACTTTTTTTGATGGCTAAATCCTGTCTGAAAGACATCTGTTTGGGACTTCCACTCTTGAGGTCCAGTGAGGATTGGTGAGAACTGAGGGGAAGAGTAGATCAATTATAAAACCGGGAGAGAAAGACCTGGTCTCAAACCAGCTTCACCCTTTGTTACAAGTGTAGTAAGGCTACTTTTTTTTTTTTTTTAGTTGGAGTCTCACTCTGTCACCCAGACTGGAGTGCAGTGGCTGCTACCGGCCACCGCAGCCTCGACCTGCTGGGCTCCAGCGATCCTTCCACCTCAGCCTTCCGAGGTAAGGCTACTTTTTAAAGACAGGCGACAGCCGGGCACGATGGCTCAGCCTGTAATCCCAGCACTTTGGGAGGCCGAGGTGAGTGGATTGCCTGAGCCCGCAGGTTCAGGAACAGCCCGGGAAACTTGGAGAGACCTCGTCTCTGCAAAAAATCAAAAATTAGCCGGGCGTGGTAGTGCACACCAGTAGTTTTGGCCACTTGGAAGACTGAGGCGGCAGGATAGCCAGAGCCCAGCAGGTCGATGCTGGGGTGGCCATGACTGTGCCACTGCACTCCAGCCTGGGCGACAGAGTGAGACTCCAACTCAAAAATAAAAATAGAAATAAATAAAGACAGGTGACGTAAACCCTGAGTCTCAATTAATTTTCTAAACAATTACAGAAAGAGCTACATTCTTCTCGGACCTAGAAAAAACAGCACAGGAATTCATATGGAAACACAAACGACCAAGAATAGCCAGAACAATCCTCAGCAAAAAAAAAAAAAAAAAAAAAAGAAAGCAGGAGATATCACATTACCAGACTTCAAACTTTACTATAAAGCTACAATCATCAAAACAGCTTGGTATTAGTATAGGAACAGGCATATAGATCAATGGAATAGAACTGAGATTCCAGAAGCAAAACCTCAATTTCTCAACCAACTCATCTTCGACAAAGCCTCCACCACCTACCACTGGGGAGAGGAGAACCTGTTCAGTAAAGGGTGCTGGGAAAACTGGCTGACCACATGCAGAAGATTGAAACAGGACCCCTATCTATCCCCATACACAAAAATTAACTCCAAATGGATCAGAGACCTAAATGTAAAACCTCAAACCATAAGAACCTTAGAAAATGAAGGACATACTCTCATGGAAATTGGAAATGGCATCCAATTCCTGAACAAAACCCAAAACCCACAGGTCATAAGAGAGAAGATAGACAAGTGGGACCTTATTAAACTGACAAGCTTCTGCGAAGCCAAAGAAACCATCAAAAGAGCAGGGAGACAGCCTACAGACTGGGAAAAAGTATTTGCCAACTCCAGGTCTGACAAAGGCTTAACGTCTTGGTTCTACAAAGAACTCAGATGCGCTGAAAAGAAAAAAACAACCCCATTATAAAATGGGCAAAAGATACGAACAGACAATTCACAAAGGAAGACATCCAAGCAGCCAACAGACACATGAGGAAATGTTGAACCTCACTAATCATCAGGGAGATGCAAATCAAAACCACACTGAGATACCACCTAACTCCAGTCAGAATGGCAATTTTCAACAACTCAAAAAATAACAGCTGCTGGAGAGGGTGTGGCGAAAAGGGTACACTTCTACACTGTTGGTGGGAGTGTAAACTAGTGCACCTTCTGTGGAAAGCAGTGTGACGATTCCTAAAAGCTCTAAATATCAACCTCCCATATGACCCTGCAATCCCCCTACTGGGAATATATCCTGAAGAACTCAAAGATACCTGCATACGTATGTTTATCGCAGCATTGTTCACAATAGCAAGAACCTGGAAGCAACCATACTGTCCATCAAAAGAGGACTGGATTAAAGAAATGTGGTACATATACATGATGGAATACTATGCAGCCATAAAAAAGAACAAAATCATGAATTTTGCAGAAACCTGGATGGAACTAGAGTCTATAATACTGAGTGACCTCTCACAGAAACAAAGATCCGAGTATCACGTGTTCTCACTCATATAGTGGACCCTGAACATCCAATGTAATACTATAGGAAAATGACTGACAGTAGTGGGAAACTATGGGAGGGGAGGGAGATGGGATTAATGGTAGTAAATATCTGTCTGGGGATGGGGAAACACCTCTTATCAACAAGGGTGCCTGAACAAAACGTATTTGTATACCTAACCCTTAACTGTACCCCACAATATCATAATAAAAAATATTGATTATAAAAAAATTATAGAAAGGTTACATTAAGCAATAAATGTAAGACCCCCCATGCCTTACGTAGTAAGAACACAATAAATATCCATTGTTATACGTGTCAGGGTCCTGGCAGGAAACAGACGCACATTCAAAGGTTTCAAACGAAGATATTTAATTGTTCTACTTACAATAGCATACACAAGGGTTTGGGGGAAATGCATAAGAGCTGATGGTACATTCAGAGACTAGAAATACCAGGGAGCCATCGCCACCCCTGGCCCAAGGGAGTTCCCAGATCCTGGTGTGATGTGTAGCTGTGAACAAAGGGCCACTTGGCAGGGGCTGTGGTCCTAAAGAGAGAGACCTATAAGACTTGAGGGAATAATTCCTCTAATTCACAGTCTCTCTATTCTTCTACTGCTGCCTCCCATTGGCCAAACCAACCTAGAAGCCAGAAGGCAAGAGAGACTGCATGGTGGAGTATGTGGAGCTCAGTCTCCCAGGACACAGGCCAAGGTAGGAAAAAGCAGCACATGGGTCAGTGGGTCTGGAAGACACAGTTGTCCTTCATGTCTCCCTTCTGTTGAGTATGTACCGGTCCTCGTTCTTATTCTCTCTGCATCCTAGGGACAAACAGTCTAGTGGAACCATCTCTACTCTACCTCAAAGATGCTCATGACTTTGCACTTTTCAAGCAAACCAAGAAGTGCTCAAAAATGACTTTCTGGGAAAGGCTAGGGCATCTTCCCAAGTTCCCCATGGAAAGCTGGACTGTGTACAAGGCTCAACTGCTATGAGTAGACAGAGAAAAAGTCATGGTTGGTCTAAACTAGTAACAATCAGGCCTCCTCTTCACTGCAGGTCATTGGGATAAAGGTTTGCTAAAAAAGAACATGAGTGGAAGAAAGAGCTAACTTGAAGTGAGGAGGGGAAGGCAGGGAGTGGTGGGCAGCAGGTTGGCCTTCCCTATTGACACTTTGGGCTAGGAGTGGAGGCTGAGTAGGAAAAGAGGTGATCAGGAGAAGCTAAACCTCAGGCACTGATTTTAAACTCACTTGTTAGCATGTATTAGGCTGCAAGTAACTAAAAACTTGCTTGTGTAACCAAATAAGTGCAGAGGTTAGGTCAATCAGTGTGGCTTGAGCAGGTCTGTGGAACTATGGCTCTAGGTCCTGCTTTCTTCCACATGATAGCGTCCTCCTCCAGCTCATTATGGGAGGGCTACCAGTCTCTGGACTCATATCCAGTATGACAGTGTCCAGAGAAAGAACAAATTGGCTTCTGGTGGCTCAGTTAGAAAAGAATGCTCTTTTTCAGATGCATTTTTGAGTCATCTGATGTCCAAAGAAATACCACATGATGACTGACTCTGATCTGGTTACAAAAAGCTATTTCTATAGCAACAGGAATGGGTGGAATTTCTCTGATTGAGTGATAATTTTCTCAATTCTCTTTTGGCTGGTACATATCTATTCACTTAAATGCACAGGAGAGAAAATAATTCATTATCTACAATGGATACCTTGGGGGCATTAAGATTTAATTCTTTTGATGAACACCATAAAAAATAATCTTTGAATTTCAGTGATTTTTAAAAACAAAGGATTGTTTCTCATTTATTCAAAATGTCCAATGAGGGCTGATGGAAAGCTTTCTTGCTCTGTGCCTCCTCCCTCCAAGACCCAGGCAGGCAGAGCCTCCACTGTCTAGCATGTCCCTGGTGGCCAGGTCCAGAGGAAAAGAACTGATTTTCACTCCAAAACATAAGCTTCCACCTGGACGTGACACATGCCAATTCCACGGGCATTTCAGTGACCAAAGCAAGTCACACAGTTGCTTCCAGCTCCAAGGCAGTAGAGAAGTGCAATTTTATATTATTCCTGAAAGGAAGAGAAAAAATAAAGTGTGCATAGGTGACACCAGTACTCACAGACATTGCTGGTAGCAGTGAAAATTGGCGTGGATTCTCTAGATCATAGGTCCCCAACCGCCAGGCCAGAGTGAAGCTTCATCTGCACTTATAGTCACTCCCCATCACTCACATTACCTCCTGAGCTCCGCCTCCTGTCAGATCAGTTGCAGCATTAGATTCTCATAGCAGCACGAAGCCTATTGTGAACTGTGCATGGGAGGGGTCTGGGTTGTGTGCTCCTTATGAGAGTCTAATACCTGATGATCTGAGGTGGAGCTGAGGTGGTGATGTTAACGCTAGGGAGCAACTGCAAATACAGATTAACATTATCACTGAGGTTGACTGCACAGAGACCATAATAAATCAACTACTTGCAGACATATCAAAATAATAATTTCATAATGATAGTTTCATTATGTATTACAATGTAACATTAATAGAAATAAAGTACACAATACATGTAATGTACTTAAAGCATCCCGAAACCAAACCATCCCTCCTCTCCATCCATGGAAAAATTTTCTTCCATGAAACTGATCCCTGATGCCAGTTGGGGATCACTGCTCTAGAAGGTGAGTTGGCAATGCATGTTAAAGATTGAAAGGAAAGTTTATACTCTTCTTCATGAAACTTTTCAGGAAGTATAAACTCAGACAATGATTTACATACAACAATGTATTTTGAAGCACTGCATCTACAAAGAAAAAAAGAATACAGAAACAACCATAATGTCCAACAGGAGAGTAATTCTTAAATAAATCAAAGTCTAGCCATATGATAGATAATTCTCTAGCATCCTAAAATGTTGCTTTTGAAGACTGTTTAATGAGATGGGAAGATGCTCACAATAAGTAAAAGTTAAGTGAAGGATAAATAATTGCACTCTTCTATTAATTTAAAAATAAAGTACTAAGAAAGCAGACAAAGGAAACACACCAAAACACTAATGATAGCTATCTCTAGGTGAATGTTATTGTCTTCTTTGTGTCTTTCTGTATTTTTGGAGATTTCTTTACAGATGGATACATTTTAAAAAAATAATCAGTTTTTAAAGATTATTTAAAAATAGGAACATGAAGATATTTATCACAGCAATTTTTGTAATAGCAGAAATGGAAAACATCTAAATTCTGCAATAGGGAGTTGGCAAATAAATTCAAATTCTGTCAAATAATAGATTCTGATGAAGCATTTAAAAATTAAGATCTATTTGATCTGTTATGAAACATTTGCTGAGATATATTAAGAACAGAAAAGTGCGCATGGTATACTGTCATTTATTTAGACATGCATATGCACACACACACATACTTATTTTAAAGAATGCACAAAAAACTGCAAAAAATGGTTGCCTTGGGGTGGGAAAAAGAGACAAGAGAGGATTTGTAGCCATGGAAGAATGACTTTCGATTTAAGTCCTTTTGCATTACCTGAGTTTTTAATACCCCATGTGTGTATTCTTTATCTTCAGTTATACTTTACAAACAAATAAGTCAGGTCCTGGCTCTGGCTGATGCATCATAACTACTGGCCACCTTCCTAGCCCTTTCCCTGTCTTTAGGTTGTTTTACTCAATGCCTCTGTCCTAGGCGTAGTTATAGCTTAACAAGCCTTAGGGATTGAAGATGGATTTCATTGATCTGCCTGCCATTCTGAGAATGAATAGCAGAGGGTCCCCCAAGGCTGTGTGACTCAGGCGCAGGGAGTGTGAGTCATCTTTTCACCTGGGCTCCCGGCAGCTGGCACTCTTCCTAGCGAAAACATAAAGTCTCCACATAGCTAATGTCAAACACTTCCTACAAACAGGTGACATTGTGAGCCCAGGCCTTTGTGTCTGCCCAGGGTAATTTCATTCTTGGGATTTACTTATAATCACGAAGACTGAGCTGGACTGATCACTGTGGACACACTCAGGGTCAAACTTTCTGAAGAAAGAGAGGCTCCAACACTGATGTGGAAAATTCAGCTCTCAGCTCCCTAGAGCAAGGCGTTTGAGAATGGCTTCTTGTAGTGCCATATCCCAGGGCAAACTTGATGAGAGGACAGTCAAGAGTGGAAGAGACTTTGTACCTTAGCGTTATTCTGAAAGTGGGCTCTAGGCCCTGCCGCTCAGGTTTTCACCCAGTACCTCCAACATACACGTTGTCTTCTTCGTCCGATCTCCACTGGAAATGGGCAGTGACAAATGTGACTTATTCAGGCAGCAAATCCCCCATGTAGGCATAGGGGATGCAGTACTGAAGAGAATCAAATAGAGAACAGTCTTTGCTCTATGGAGTTTACATTCAAGTAAACATGCACAAATTATAAACAAAATTTTAAAAGTAAAATATGTAGTGTGACACAAGTGTTACAGAGAAAAGCAAAGCCGGAATATGGATAGGAAGGGCCAGAGGGAGACCTCATTCCAAAGGTGAAGCTACAGTGAAATCCAAAGGCCACAAGGAAGGAGCCATGTTAATATAGGGGAAGTGTGTTTTGGGAGAAGTGCTGTGATGCTGAAAGGATGCTTTAACATTTCTGCAAAAAAGAAAAAAAAGTTTTGAAATTTATTGCCAAGATCTGAACAGTATTAAGAAATAATGTAAATGGTCAACAGTGGTTGTATCATGGTACAACCATAAGATGGTTTACAATCTAGTTACTAACAAACACAGGATATTTAACAAGACAGGAAAACATACTCAAAATGTTGAGTGGGAAAAGCAGAATATAAAATTATAATCAGGTTTGTCTTGTTCTCTGTGATAACCAAGTGTGGCGCCCACAACAGTGGTTAGGACACGGTGGATATGTAATCAGTAGTCATTAATAGCTGTTGATTAAACTAATTATCGAATTAAGCATGGTGGGGAAAAAACTAGAAGAAAATACATCAAATTATTAAGAGTGGTTGACCCTCGTGATGGAATTCTTGATAATTTTCATCAGTATATTTTAAAGCTCCCCAGATAATTCCAGTGTGCAGCCAGGGTTGCAAATGACTGTTTTATGTATGTTTAATTTTATTCTCTGTGGTGTGTATTTCAATCCCCAGTGTATAGATGAGGAATCTAGGTTCAAAGAGATGAGGGTCAGCTTGCCCAAGCTAAGCAATGAGAAAGCAAGTGATTTAGCCCCAGACCTGATGGAAATCACTTGGCCTGGTATGTTTACTTGAAACAGTTGATACGCAAAGAAGGTACTGGGAAGGCTTTCCCCCAAGGAATAGGTTATTTACTTGTGAGTCAATACTCAGTCTGAGGTTCCTACACACTGGGATTCTTTTCAGTTACCTCATTGTGCTGAGAAAGGGAGAAAAGCAACCAAAAATCAAAAAACAAAAAAACAACCCACTCAAAACTGTGACTGGGAGTTCCATCTCTGATCATGCTCAGTAAGAATTCCAGGTTTAGTTCCATCTAGTCCTATCTTAGTGAGAATGCAGGGGTTTCTCTCTCATGTCAGCACCTGGCCTCTAGGGGTGCAATGTCCACCCTTCTCTTAAGGATGCATGAAAATTCCGGGAACCCAAGCCGGGCTAGGTGGCTCAGCCTGTAATCCCGCGCCTTTGGGAGGCTGAGGTGAGTGGATGGCCTGAGCCCGTGGGTTCATGACCCGCCTGGGCAGGCGAGGCCTCATCTCTACCATAAATCAAAAAATCAGCCGGGCATGGTAGCGTGCGCCTGTAGTTCCAGCTACTCGGAAGGCTGGGGTGGAAGGATCGCCGGAGCCCAGCTGGTCGAGGCTGCGGTGGCTGGGAGCGGCCACTGCACTCCAGTCTGGGCGACATAGTGAGACTCCAACTCAAAAAAAAAAAAAAGAAAATTCCGGGAACCCACTGTCCACATGGGATGGTTGGGTAGGAGCTGAGCAGCATCCTGAACACAATCATTACTTGATTATTAAGGACCATCTGGCTGATGGTTGGTCATCCTCACTGGGTGGTAAGACAAATGGGAGCTACCTTGGCTGCCACTTTGCTCTGCTGATGAATAGTCTGCTGTGTTGGGAGCTCCAGGGTTCCCCCCACCCCGGCTTTTTTTTCCGCAGCTCAACTGTTTTATTTTTAGTCTTAAGGTAGGAAAACTGATCTATAGGTAGACACTAGAATCTGCCATCCATCTCACCTTTTGGAAATGGATAGTATAGGTTTTGGAGCTTTTGCTTCTTTTTTCTGCAGTAGATGACTCATGCCTGTGACAGGAGCAAGGTGGAGGAGGAGGGAGCCCTTGGTGTTCTACTCGTCTTACTAACTCAGGGTGCAGGACAAATATGGAGAAGAAACCAAGATGAGTGATAAAGCAACACTTCCCTGTGACAAAGGCAACAGGCCAAGAAACTCAATGTAGCTTTAAAATGCTTCTTTTCGCCCCTGGATGATGTGAAAGAGAACTGGGTATTGTTAAGATCACCGCAACAATTATCTCAGTTTAGTCTACTTATACTAGTACTTAAAAGAAATCTGGTCAGAGGCCTGCCCCTCCAACAACTGATTTCCTTTTCAAGCAGGCCAAAGAATTTCCTTGGAAGGCTGCATAAACCACCAAGCATGCTGGGCTGAATGGAACATACTGGCACAAATGCAAAAGGTCACCTTTGAACTTGGCCAAGCTGGTAAATGCCAGTGAGCTGGAGCTCCCTGCAGCTTCAGTGAATGTATGAAGTACAGGCAACGTGTTTCACCATCAGGTCCAGGCCCTGTCTCTGTGGCCCACACTGACCCAGTTTTCCCACTGGGAGACCCCCTTTAGAATCGTTCTTATGGGAACCTGTCCATCCAGGGTTCTCAACATCATAAAAGCTCTGGCCAGGCTCTTTTGCAAGCTAGTTTTTTTCTGCACATAACCATTTACAGATTGGGCTTTTCCTTCTCTGATATGAGGAAAAAACAAGAACAGGGAAGCTCATGAAATTGCAGAATCACGGAACACAGCTCTCCGGGTTCTTTCTACAGGCACACCCTCTCAGCTCCACGCAGGAGCCCAATTCTTCCTTGTTCCCAGGGCTTTTTGCCCAGAAGTAAACTTCAAAGACATAGGAATATAAAGACCCACATGTCAACAGGTCCATAGAACACCCTGAGAATCTCATTGGAATGGGAGGCCCAACGTACTCGGAACATCAAGTTCCCCACCCCTAGGCCCATTGCATTGGCTTAAGCCAGTTGAAAACTTGACCTTCTAAAAATATACACTTTCCTGGGAAAGTTTCTGTTCCCGGTGAGGTATAAGCATTTCTTTTACAATCTGTAGTGTGTACAGATATTGCCTGCATTCAAATTCAGGTTCCAATACTTTCTAACTAGGTGAACTTAGGCATGTTCACCTAATGTCTTCGGGCCTCAGTTTCTCCATCAGTAAAATGAAAATTGTAGTAATAGCTACCTCATAGGGTGTTGTGTGGATTGATTGAGTTAATTCATGCAAAATGTTTAGCACATACTTAGTGCTTAATAGATGTACTTATTTTATTCCCGAAAAGGAGACTGTGATCAGGACAGGCACTTAGGCAGAATAGGATTCTTCCAGAGAAAAGCAACAAAGAAGAAGGTAGAAAAGGACACATAAAAAACAAAAGCTAGGGATACTGAAATTGGAATGCCATCTTGAAATTGTATCCCTAGTCTCTCCTGCATTGGTGCAGGTAGACAGGTGCACAGGCCCAAGTAGAGATGGGACACATGTACCAGTGCAAGGGGGGACAGAGCACTGATGGGTGCCAGGAACTGTGTGAATGGCATACACAATACTCTGCAGTTTTAAGAGGTTAAATGTACATTAAAATTATGAACATAATGAGTGCTTCTATAGAAATGTGGAAGAATACAAACAAAATTTTTTATATCAATAGTTCTATATCCACTGACCATTTTGATGTATTTCATTCTAGTCTTTTTTGCCATGCATAACTTATATACATAATATTCATTTTGACCCATTTTATATCCAATTTTAACCATATTGGGGTCATATTTTAAACTACTTTCCCACTTAATACAGCTTGAGCACTTTCCCTTCATTAAAGTTGGCTTTTAAGAGCTACATTATATTTCATCATATGGATTCATTTATCCAATTCACTGTAAACATTTAGGCTGTTTCTAATTTTTTATTATTATAAATCATGCAGCAATGAGCATCCATCTATGTATATATATATATATATATATATATATATATATGTATGTATGTATGTATATAAATCTTTATCTTTATGTGCTTGTCTGGTAACTTCCTTAGGATAAATTCCTAGAAGTGGAATTACTGGATCAAGTGTTGTACTCAATATAGAGGACCTTGATACATATTGCCCCTTTTTGTCCTATGAATGTGCAGCCACAGAAATGGCACGGTCATAATTCAAACACCCTTTCTTCCTTTACTTTCTTGCCTTGGCTAAATCCTTCTCACACTCTGTACTCAGCCTGCCTCCCTCTACTTTTCCAGACTAGTTTAGATGCCACGTGTCTACACTTCTATAGTTCTTGCCCTTCTCTCTTACATTGCATTTAGTATGCAATGTTGCATTTGCCGATTTACATAAATGTGTACCTGGCTAGACTAGAAACACCTTATAATAATTTCTACAGCTCTTGTATCTGGAATATAATAAGTGTTGTCTTAGTCCTTTTGCATTGCTATAAAGGAATACCCAAGGCTGGGTAATTTATATTTTAAAAACAGGTTTATTTGGCTTAAGGTTCTGCAGGCTGTACAAGAAGCACGGTACGAGTGTTCACTTCTGGTGAGAGCCTCAGGCTGCTTCCACTCATGGTGGAAGGTGAAGGGGAGCTAGTGTGTATAGAGATCACATGATGAGAGAGGAAGCACGAGAGAGAAAGGAGGTTCCAGGTTCTTTTTAACAACCAGCTCTCACAGGAATTAATAGAGTGAGAACTCACTCACTCCCATGAAAATGGCACCAAGCCATTCATGAGGGATTCACCTTCATGACACAAAATGTTTCATTAGATCTCACCTCTCAACATGGCCACCTTGGGGATCAAATTGCAACATGAGATTTGGTTGGGTCAAGCATCCAAACCACAGTAGATGCTCAATATGACATCGATGATTGTTGAAGTAAGCGTAAGGCAAGCCACATGCTGGCTCTACATGGGAGCACATACAGTGCTCGTCTCTGCTTGCCCTAACCTCTCCCACCATAACCACTCTGGGTAATATGCTCCATGGGAATATTTGCTGTCCTTCCACTAACCTCGGAGCCAGGGAAAATGCTGGTCCAGGAATATTATTGTACCTATCACAGAAGGTTGACCTACATGTAAGATTGAGGGAAAAGAAGGCTTGTTTGGTAGAATCCAAGACTCTTGAAAATCTTGACTCCTAGTCACAGGTGTCAGGAGAAAAGAGTGCTAAATGACCCACAGCAGGCCATTAATGGGATCACAGATTCTTATAGTTGAAAAGAAACTAAGAAGCGACCTTGGATTACAGCTCAGCACACCAAGGCCTAGAGAAGTATGGATAATAATAATTATACCCTAGTGTTGTTGTAAGGATTAAAGGAGCAACAAATTTTAAATCTCCATAAATATCTGGTATATTCTATTTGCTCAGCCTATGGGATTCATTAATTAATTAATTCAATCATCTGTTCAGTTAATATTTACTCTTTTGTGTCAGCTAATGCGTAAGAGTGCTCACACTGGTGTAACCTGCTCGGAGAAATGATAAGAAGACACCTGGAATTAAATGGAATAATATCCATGTGATCATGGGGGTTCTCTGCCGTCCCATTATTCAAGCATGTGTCCCTGCCCCAAGTTGAAAAGTTATTCATTCATTACATTCAATCCATCCAAATCGCCACATACAAACTGGCACAGAAATGTAAGAGGAGGCAGCTCGCTGTCCTTGGAAGAGCAGGCACTTTTGAGTCATGCAGACCTGAGTCTTAGATTCATTATTTACTAATTCTGTGACTATGGGAAAGTCACTCTGCCTCTCTGAGTCTTGGGTTCCTCATTTGTAGAATGGGGATACTTGGCATAGTTTTATAGTAAGCAGAATAATAACTCCCCAAATAGGTCCACACGCCAATCCCCAGAACCTGTGAATATGTTACCTTACAAGGTATAAGAGGTTTTGCAGATGTGGATAAGGCTAAACACCTGGCGATGAAGAGATCATCATGCATTATCCAGGTGAGCCAATCTTATCATATGACTCCTTGGGAGCTGGGAAGCTTTCCTGGCTGTGGTCTGAGAGCATGGCAATGGAATTATACACAGAGAGACAGCAGCATGAGAAGGACTTGACCCACTGTTGTTATCTCTGAAGATGAAAGAAGGGGCCATAAGACAAGGATTATAGATTGACTCTAGAAGCTGGGAAGGACGGAAACAGATTCTATCCTAAAGCCTCCAGAAAGATGTGCACCCCTGCTGACACCTTGGTTTTAGGGCAGTGAGACCTGTGTTGGACTTCTGACCTAAGGAAAAATTTGTATTGTTTTAGGCCATTAAGTTTGTGGTAATTTGTTACTGCAGCCACAGGAGAGTCATACAACTTTACACAATTGTTATAGATTTCAAGAGAATGAGTATATGCTTGCCATCTATGATGCCTGCCACACATGTTTGTGGTCCTCTGATGGTTATCCATGCCCTTGGTGAGCTCATGCCACCAATAAGTCAACCTTGAAATAACTAGAGAACTCCTTAGTACAGCCTTGCCTCACTGCTTCTTAACCACTCTGCCCAGAACAAAGGTTTCTTTTGAAGGAAGGTAGGAGATCACCATTGGAGAGAAATGCTGTTTACATTCAAATGTCTCATAATAAGGGGAGCAAGAGAGAAGATAAACAAGTTTCTTAACTGCAGACAGTAGATGTGTGCCTGACTTCTGCTTTTCACCTTCTTTTTCTCACCATGTCACTGACTCAGCAACAGCTAGCTGGTGCAAGCTCCTTTCCCTATGACCAATCAAGTCCAGGTTGCCAGCTCCAGCTTCCACCTTCTCCTCTGGGGACACACCTCTCTCCTCATCCCACTCAAGGTAGGCTCCTTAATGAATTTCTTATGCTCCAGCGTACCATGGGCCAATCACCTAGCCTTGGGCTCAAATTTTGGTGCTACCAAAACCATTTCTTGGTTGTGTGACTTTGGGCAATCGTACTTCATTCAGTCCTAAATTTCTCTCTTGAAAACTGAGGGTAACTCCTCCTTTCATTTACGTATTTTTTTGAGTTGGAGTCTCACTCTGTCACCCAGGCTAGATAGAGTGTAGTGGCATGGTCACGGCCATCCCAGTGTCAACCTGCTGGGCTCCAGTGATCCCTCTGCCTCAGTCTTGAGCTACCATGCCCAGTTAATTTTTTGATTTATTGTAGAGATGAGGTCTCAGCATGTTACACAAACTGGTCTCAAACCCATGGGCTCAGGCATTCCACTAGCCTCGGCCTCCCAAAGTGCCGGGATTACAGGCTTGAGCCACCGTGGCTGGCCAACTCCTTCTTTATATGGTTGGTCACAGCATGAAAAGAGATGTTTGCTATTTGCTTAATACAGGGCTTGTCATATAGAAGGTGCCAATAAGTGGATTCATTCATCCAAAAAATATAAAAGGAGCACTAAACAAATAGCTGTGTATGTATATACACATAAGAATATGTATTATACATAAATATATAAAAACATTATCATGTACATATATAGAAAAAATATACATATATAAATGTTTATGTATGTATACACACACACACACACACACACACACACACACACACAGAAGAAATAAGATATAGGACTTATCTTTAAAACTTTCATAGTCCCGTGGGGACAAGACAGGTAAAATGGGCAATTATATGATAATGTAGTGAGTGTTCAAACAGGAGAAAATGCCAGTATTATGGCTTCAGAGAGGAGAGGCAACTAGCCCAGTGTGAGCAGTCAAGAAAAGCTTCTGGTTGAAGACATTTCTAAAATGACTCTTTCAGAATTAACAGGAATTGGGTGGATAAAAGAAGAAATAAATATTATATGCAGAGAAAGCAGCAAGTACAGAAGTCTAAGACAAGGAGAACACACACAAAAAAACTCCAAAAACAAACATAATTTAATATTGCAGTCAATAAGGGAGTACAGGAAGAAAGTATAAAGATGTTACTTATGGATGTAATTGTTACATATGGGTGTGACTATTGTAATTTATGCATCAGACAAAATATATCTTCACATTAATACATGGCCTGTTTCTCTCCCCTACCCACCAAAGAAAATTCTGGTTGTCATCCAACCCTGCCCCTTCCTTCACTTTCTGAGACTGAAGAATAAGATAGAGATAATCAGTGGAGACACGCTGAAAAAGGGAGAGAAAAATTCACCAGAGATGGGAACCTCAGGGGAGAGAAAGATCGCCAAAGGGGTAAAAGTTTTCCAGCTTTTGTGCTTTCTTAAGAAGCTGTAGTAAAGATTTAAATTAGTTTCCATTTTTCCAAATGTTCATTCTTTGAATTTGATTCCATGCCAAGAGTGGACTTTGTGGGGCCTGGCTTTAAATTGCTTTCACATCTATGTATAAATCTGAACCTTGCCTGGCCAGACTATTTTATTTATTGTCCCGTCAAAATACCTATCTCTAACCCTTTACTTATGCAGTTTGCCCCGCTTGGAATGCTTTCCCCACTGACCTAAATCCCTCCCAGTCTTCAAGGCCTCGCTTAGGATCCATGGGCTCCATAAAACCTGCCCCTTTGATGAATTTAATGCACTTGTCTCTACATTGTAGACTTAGTACTTATCTCCCAGAAAATCTCCATAACATCAAAGGAAAATATAGAGGAAAATGCATCCCCCCTTAAGACCACTACCCTAAAGAAACAATTATTTACCACAATCCCTTCCAATACTTTTCTATGGGTAAAGATCGTCAATAATGTTGCAATCACAGTAGGAATTTTGACATCATCCCCTAACCTTGCAGTGTTAGTGACCTTTTAATGTCTAGAGTACATGTTCCTTTTACATTTTTGGCTTTTACATAGCTTGGGGTCTTATAAGGTTCTAATCTTAAATCCTTAATAGAGAGCAGTGTCTCCAACAGAGAAGATGCTTAGTACATGTTTACTGCTTCCTTAGGGTAGTTTTAATTTTTTTTTCTTTCAATTCTCCCTCAGCAACTTTACAAAGATCAACAACTCAAAACACCTCTAGAGCCAAGCAGATTTTGTAAATGAACAAAAGAGTAAGACGTTAAGGACACATTCAATAATGTGCCAGAGAGGCTGTTAATAGCTTGCAAGATTGTTATTGTAGTTATATTGTTAGGTATTTTGTGAGTCAGTTTAAACAAAGCTTTCATTAACTTACCATTAAAGAAATTATATTAAAAACAAAGGTAATAAATACTAAAAGTCATCACTTCCTCATTATTTTACTAAATGTTGCTCTTACTATACTTTTGAAGTTACTTGTGTCTGTATGATGAAAATGCTATATAATACTATAAAATCCTCCACATCTATTTTCAATTCCTCATTCAGGGATGTCAATTTGGTAGATTGAAGTTGGTCATGGTGGGAGTACATATATTATGGAAACTGGTAAATATTACAAATCAGGGCTTGGCTTACAGTTTTGTTGATTTTTTGACTTCAAAAAGTGATGGTAAAAATGTCATGAGTAAAGATAAAACTTAAAATTGTCTGATGTGTACAGTTGCTATATTCTAAACGGCACCAAAAAAATTGAGTGAATGTTCTTCTAGTATTCAAAAACCATCATGTAATACATCATATAAATTATGTCACTAAAAAATGAGTGAAGATCTTCACGTTAGATATACCACAGAATGCCCAGTTAAATTTGAATTTCAAATAAACAAAAAATATTTTTTAGCATAAATTTTTCCCAAACATTGTACAGAGGAGGCACATACTAAAAATTTAGTTGTTGTTAATCTGCATGCAAGTTTAACTAAGATCCCTGTATTTCATTTGCTAACTCTAGCAATCCTAGACATATACCTTTATTGTTTTACTTTCATCTTATTTGTTAACATAAACAAAACTTCAACAGCTGTGTTGGAGTTCCACTTGTTTTTCAGTTATAACCAGAGGTTGTCTGTGAATATAAGAATTTGATAGCAATCAACAAAATAATTCTCTGAGAATCAATTGGCATATAAGATTTATCATTAAAAGTACTATATAGTTTATTATTGTTATATCTAAATTTTATACTACACATCCTTTCTCCAGTAAAATTTAAAATAAACTTATGTATGTACATGTGTGTGTATATATGTTTATTATATATTATGTATTAATTTTTGGAGAGCTGGTTGTTAAATATTCATCAGCAAAACACTACAGACATTGAGAAAGAGTGGTGAACCACTCCTTGAGGCCTATAAATTCACTTTTCTAAAGACTATTCTTCCAAACCAAATTTCTTCATCCATTCTCTTCCAACTGTCATTTTGTTGTGTCAGACCTAGGTCAGGGTCAAGGTCAGAGCCCAGTTGACTAATAACAACAGAGGTCACACTGTTGAGAAATCAATAATTCCTAAAGCATCCAAGTAAAAGTAAGTTAGCTCCCCGACTCAAGGGTAAGTTTAAAGATAATAAAAAGAAGAAGAGGATCATTCCTCCTCCCTATCCCCCTACCCATCTGCTTTGTGCGCCCCAACCCAGTCATCAGAACTATTTTTACACATCCATTCTCATCTCCACCCAATTACCCACCCAAGCTGAGAGGCATCTTTGGGTGCCACCAAGCTCTGACATATGGGACTCATAACCACAAGCAGATAGCATTCTCACTCTTGCCAGAACAGTGTTACATCTTAGAAAGACTGATGCAGTTGCAAGCCTGCCTTGTGATGCTTCTGCTGCTTTTCTTTCTGACCAGAGGCCACATGAACCATGATGAGGGCAATATTGCAGCCCAAGAATGAAGAATCTGACTGAATCATGGTTAAACACACAAAGAGCAGGAAGCACGTCAACGAGGAGACATCGCTAGGGCGTCCCATCCCTTGGGAGGCAGATTGGCAAGAACAAAAAGGAGACAGGCGGGGCCTGATATCCAGATGCCTCCAAAGAGCCAGGGGCTCCAGACAGACTGGGTGTCCACATTCCAGAGTTTAGCTCAGCTCCCACTTGGTTCTCATGCCATACACTTGCTTTGTGTTAGCGAGTAACAAGGAAGAATCCACACACTTCAGAGCAATACATACTCTGTGGCTTATTTTATGCGTTCTCTGTCTCTGTCTCACGTCCTCCTTCCCTCCTCTCCCTCTCCCTCTATTCAGAATGAGTAAAAACAACAGAAAAAAAATACATATATAAGGCCAGAATCTCAAGTTTTAAGTGGGGAAATAAATTACTAGAAGCCTGACCCCAAATGTAGGACATTCAACTTCTTATTTGGTTGCAATTGTAGTATTTCACATGGTGTTAAACACCTCCATAACTATATTCCCAACTCTAAATCTGTGTTCTAGGCCAGCATTTCCCAAAGTGTGTTAAAACAGCTGTTTATGCATATTTTATGGGAAAATGAGGAAAGAGTTCCGTGGTCAAATAAATTTGGGATATTTCAGGTTTTAAATTTTAATTAGATCTGTTTGCCGCAGGACTTCTCAGAGACTTCAATATGCAGATGTGCTTTGGGAATCTATTCACTGGAGTTAAGTTCACCACATTTTCTAAATTTATTTGAGTGCAGAATCCTCCTTTCCTGGAGTATCTTGCAGAGTTAGTGTTTTGTAAAGAGACTTTACATTATCTTATGCTCCAACTATTTTAAATAGCTTCTCATCAATCAACAATAGATTGGCATTCACGTTTCCTTGACCTTATTAACCTGCTCTCTTCCCTCATCTTCAACTATTAAAGGATTTCTCTTCTTTCAAGACCCCTTGGTGCTCTCAGAGTCCCCATCATCATTCCCTTTCCTTTTTTCTTTGCTTGCACGACTTTCTCCATACCAACATGAAAACCATTACCACAAGCTCCCAGAAGGCAGTGGGTACTGGTGGGGATGGTCTAGACTGAAAACCATATGACCTGGAGTCCAAGTCCAGCCCCCAGTAACCTAAGGCTACTTCACCTTCTGGAGGCTCAGTTCCCTTTTATGTAAAATGGGAAAGAACAGTATTTTTGTCACAGATCCATTGTAGGGGTCTCATAAAAGGGCTTCATAAAAGTATTCTCTATCATAAAGTGAAACTGAAAAGTTATAATTAGCCCCATTTTCCCTAAATTCCCCTTATTGCAAGAATCACCTTGGGCCACTTATTAAAAAGAAAGATTCCTCTGAGGAGACTGTTTCCATGGGTGGGACCTAGAATCTGTAATTTTAACAAGCATCCCAGGTGATTTTCACCAACAGAAGAATTTAGAAGGTACTGAATTATCTGAAAGAAATAAGGAATAAATGGTGAATTTGACAGCAAAAGCTACAGACAAGTCGGAGATATTTGGCTGGTGCATGGGAGGAGGCAAGTGAAGAAAACACTACAGATTGTCTCCTATTTACTACACCAAGTAGACTTGTGTATATCCCTAGGTTGAGCAGAGCTAGGCTGGATATTTGACCTTGTACAGTAATTCTTGTACTAAATACCTCTTAAAACCGTATTGTTAAATATCCCACTGGTCAGGTTTTGTCTAACGTGGCCCTAGTTAATTCTTTATTTGAATCTTGGGTCTTTTTAAAAAATCAGTTATAACCTTGTGGATCATGATAGAGAGTTTCATTTAAGAAATCAGTCTTGCTACATTTCTAATTAAGGATTTGCTGGGCCCAAAAGAAGGAATGAAAAAATACGTATCTATACACTTCCTGGTGCCACATTTGGCATTTATAGTAACTCTTATGTAATTGTCAAGGTGCTCATGAGTGACCACAAAACAAAATGAAGGCTACTTCACCTATCTCTGAAATAATCTCTCTGTTTGTGAGTATTCTTTTGCTGCCTGTGTCTAGGAGTTGGGATTACTTAGGGATTTTATTTCTTCAAAAGAGGAGCAAAGGAATAAAGATGATATTTGCTTTATTAAAAATAGAATCAACACCCCAAACAAAAACTCATTATTTTTAGAAAATCCCCTTTCATGTCAAACCACTAAGGGAGTCTACTGCAACTGATTTCTTGAAAAAGTTCAACCAAAGCTGGAAAAATCTTGTAGCCATTAGACTGTAAGCTCTGTGAATCACCAATTTGTTTTTCATGACTTTTTCTACATTCCTTCTATATTTTGTGGTTTATTTTGTTCAGTATTTTCAGCAACAGCTGTGCCAAGCCCCAGAGTCTAGAAGTCATCCAAGCAGAGAGTGTGTGTGTGTCCCACTCTGCAAGTTGCTTGCTCAAGTAACAAGGCACACATCTGACTTCTCTCCCTTTCCATTCTTTCCTGTCTGGTTACAGGGACAAGCAGAAAACTATCAAACCTAAACACTTACTGAATTAAGGTCCTAAATAGTTGGGGAAGTCACGAGCAAATTCTAAGCATTAGCACCCTTTCTTTTCTGGTTACTCAAAGTACATCTTGCAGAGACTGAAGCCTTTGAAGAAAAAAAAAAAAAGAACTGCAGTTGTGACCAGTTGGCAGTGGCCACACTGTGACTTAGTGCAACAAATAGTTTACTTTTACTTAACTCCAGCTTACTGAGTCTCTTGCTTTTCTACTTCTATACACAAACAATCCACCTTTCATTTACAAATATTACACATCTGCATGTGAAATCCATTCTGTCTTGCTGAATAGATATTTATTTCTCCTTTTCCTCCAACATGGGGAACAAGTTTTGAAGTAAATTAACTGAATGGGGTCAGCCCCATTCAGTGAACTAAGTCGACTGGTATTTCTGGATCTATCCTGGTGGCAGCAGCAGGGTATCAAATTTATTCATTCAACCACTCATTCATGAACCCATTTATTTATTAAGTAAATATTATTAAGTGTCTATTCTGTGGGGTACAGGCATTGGGTTAGGTGCTGGGGATATGATGGTAATTCAATACATAAAATCCCTGTCTTGGTGGAATGGTATGGTCTAATGGGAGTGACAGACATTAAACAAATGGTTACACATATTTTAAAATTTTAATTCTAATGGGAAGGGGTGGAGGGATTAAAAATCACCTATTGGGTACAATGTGCGCAGGTGGGGGTGGCGGGTACACTTAAAACCCAGACCAAAAACCATTAGTACCCCCAATAGCTGTTGATGTAAACATAAAAATAAATTTTAATTCTAATAAGGGGTGCAAGGAGAATTAAAGGGAACTATAGGAAAGTTAATAAAAGGGAAACGAAGGATCATGTATTGTATGATTTCATTTATAAGAAATGTACAGAATAGGCAAATCTGGACATATAGAAAAAGTAGATGAATGGCTGCCTAAGACTGGGGGAGAGGTTGCTGGAGGGATTGGAGATGATGGCTAAGGGGAGTGGGGGTTCTTTTGGGGGTAATGAAAATGTTCTAGGGATTGTGGTGACGGGTACAAACTGAATATACTCAAAGCCATTGCATCTTTTTTTCTCCACTCAACACTACTTTCTTTGGTGCTGGATTCATTCTCAGGGTGTATGTTCACTGGCCTCATCTATTGCACCAGCCTAGTGATCCAGTGAACAGTGAGGGCTTTGATTCTCAAGCTCCAGCCAAAGTCCAGAGTAGGGCTTCATTGGTCTGACCTGGTGACATGTGCTGACCTCTGCATCATTCATGGGTCAGGACAATTTAGTGCCAGAGTGGGTCACACGCCCACCCTAGCAACAAAACCTTGCGCTCTGAGAATGGGGGAAGAGATGGTTCTGTCACCAGATGGGGAGAGGCTGGACAGGCCAAAGAAATGCCTCGGGAACTCAAAATCTTTTATTTTGAGGGACCATGGTCCTTCAGGATGCAGACTCACTATATTGCAGCCATTGTATAAAGCCTGCCACTGCTGAGTCACTCAAAGTGCCACACAGAGACCCTTCCAAATTTACAACGCTTAAATTAATTAATGGACTCTATTACTTAAATACAACTAAAACAGGACAGTCATTAGTTATAAAGTAAGATTTTTTAAAAGTAAACATTTTGTTAACTGACATATAAATGTATTTAATTCATATTAGTAATTATAATTTGCATCATGAGTTTGAGGGGTTGTTTTTGCGGGGAGGTGGGGGAAGAAATTTGAATTTTTGTTTGCTTTGGTTTGCTTCCTATATGCATAACCAGCTTCTGGAAACTCTGAAGTTCCAAGTGGTATGTAATAAAAAGTAGTCAAGTAACTTACATCTTGGGATATTTCCATTAACAAATGTAGAGGAATTATAGGCAACACCTTTATCTGCTAACTACTGTCATATGAGATTTGCCTTGCTAGCAGGAAAATGCAATCACACAATGATGGCAAATTCATGGCAGACATGTCTCACTCCTCTCTCACATGCAAACATCATGAATTGATCATGGTGCTCCTTTCCACTATGATAAGACATGACCTCAGAATCCTCCTCAACACAATGCTCTTGGGACTCACCAACAGTCAAGTGGAGTTGGAGACCTGAATGAATTGTATGAACTTGGAATAGTATTTAACTTTAAGAAGCCTTGATTAACTGCTTGCACTTGATGAGGGTAGCTAAGATTAGAATATTATTATTATCATATTGCCTTCAGATTATATCCAAAAAGAATTGCCTCTCCAGATCCTCTCCATAGGGTAGTGGTGAGGAAGACAGCATCAGTGATTCTTTTTGTTTATTTGTTTTGTGTGACTCTTTTAATGCCTCAGAAAGAGGGTTCCTATTTACTAGAAAATATACTTTTCTGAATGGTCAAGATGAGAACATCCAGATGAAAAGCTGCACAATTCTGTAAGAAGCCATAGAGGGAGATATTGTCCATTCTGTCCCTCAGTGTCCTGTGTACAATGGCTCATGTAATAAATGCCTGTTTGGTTCCAGGAAAAAGTTTGTCTCTACAGAAAAATTTGTATGCTTTCCATTGTCAGGAAAACCAAAACTAAGTAACCCAACATGTTTTCACTTTGCCTTCGCTGCCAGGAAGCTTGTGCCAAAATGTATTTACCCAAGTGTTATAATTAACCCAAATCAGGTGCCTAAAGCCACCAACTCCTTTTGCGTTCTTCAGACTTTCCCAGTTTTCTTTTATCCTTGAATAGTTTATTTTATACTGATTGAATCTTCAATCTCTCAGGAAGAGTTGGATCACCTGACCTTTTAATGTCTCCTTCAACTATAAAATTCCATGAAGTCTTCAACAAAAATCAATCATTAGAGCAAAATGATTAGTTCTAAAAGGAATTATACCCTCCAGCATTCCAATAAATGGAAGAGAGATGAGGGATTCAAAATGTACTAAGAACCTATTATACTATAGTCCAAGCATTCTGTATCTGCAACTCTAGTGTTCCTAGGCTCACCAGCCTGTGAGTACTGATGTGACCATGTTGGTATTTACAGCTACATATGCACTCAGTGTACCAACCATCCCTTGCAAAGCAGCAGAGCTTCAGAGTTCCCTCTAATTTATTCCTGGAAGCCAATAGCAGTGTCTTTTAAAAATTCCACGTCCTTGTGATGATGCTGCCATGAATATGGGCTTTGTCAGCTGAGCGTGTATGCATTCAGTCGACCCCCATTGCTCCTGTGGTAGGCTCTCCCTTACAAGAGTGATGTCTTCTGAAAAATTCTTAGACCTGGAAACCACTTGAGATGCCAAAATACTACTGTACTATATATTCCCTCCCCCTTGTGTTCCATGAAGTAACGGCATAACCATTTCCCCACCCCTTCCAGTGGATTAGAATGCATGTAGTATGGGTGGAATCATTAAGAAAAAGAATAACAAGGGGCATTCAAGCTGGCCTAGGGGGTGGCAAAAGAGACTGAGGAGGAGGAACCGGAAAGGTAGGAACAAAATGGAAGAGAGAATGGTGTTGAAAATCCCAAGAGGGGGCAACTCCTTTGGGTCCCCTCCCACTGTGGGAGTTTTTCTGTCCTCTCAATAAATCCTGCTTTCTAAAAAAACAAAACACAACAAAACAAAAACCCAAAAAAGAAATCCCAAGAGTAGAACATGTTTCACAAAGGAGCACTGACCACTGCTACATGTGTTATCAAACCTTCACAGCACTGGGAGCCAGATGTTGTTACTCCCACATGGCAGATGAAGAAGCTAGACTCAGACAGGTTCTTGTGATTTGCCCAAGAGTATAAAGCTAGTTACTGTTGGGCTGAGACTCAAAGCCAAGTTTGCTGTGCTCGTTCCATGCCACACCTGTGTGAGATGGATTGTAGAACACGCCTTTCTTGTTGCCCTAATTTTGTCAATATCTATTTCCCAAACCTACACTAGACTATGTTTCCATTATGATGCTTCCAAAGTCAACTTCTCCTTCTGACAAATGCCAAGGACAGCAACTGAATGGCTTAAGAAATCAGACTCCCATTCTCACATCTGAGCCATAGCAACAAGGAGGGAAGGACTCCCAGGGCAGATTTGAAACTGAGATAGGGTTTGGAGCTTTCTCTTTTTAATGCCATTTTTTACCAATATTCGAATAGATGTAAATATGTATTATAAAAATTATAGGGCACGTATAAAAAAGGGATTGTCAACTTTATTGGAGCATGAGAAAGAAAGAGTAGATCTTTGGGGAATTTGCTTATTCTAGCTACAAGCCAATATCAATACATAAAACAAGATTGAGAAACTCTGTAATAATACTTTCTTTTCACTGAGAGAAGTCTCTGCCTATCCGTGTCATCTGTGTGAATGACTTTTTTTTGGAAGTAGAGTAGATTAAAGAGGCTAGAAAGATTCTGAGAGTTAGAAGATAAAATATTGTTTTGAGGGAGAAAGTATATTATCTGAATATTGTTCTAGATTCTAGCCTTCCAGTACTGCTCTCTCCTTGACTCTTTAAAAAGAGGTCAACAGTGTCTTGAAGCTTCTGGGAATATGCTGGAAGAGCCCTTGCCAGACAGGGTGGTCAATGTGTGCTCCTCCTGGGTTCATTATTACATGACATGTACTAAGTCATCTCACGCCACCAGGAAACTTTATTTCCAAGAATCATAGGTTAGTTAGAGGGTGAAAGCACCATGAAGAACTGGCCAGTGTTTTTAGTATTTATTTGTAGATATGGAACCCTTTGTGTATTTATGTAACTATAACAAGTTGAAAAAATATTATCCTGACATTTGACATCTTAATCCCTCTCAGGGAGGAAGCTATCATTGTTTAAAAAATACCTTGATAAACATGCTTGGGATATGACATCAGTGGGAGCTCAGATCTCAGAGGACAAAGAAGACAAATGATTCTGGATGAGAACTGAGGAAAGTCATGGGCAAATTTGTGTTTTTGTTCCTGAATGGGAGAGGAGAGGAAAGTGAGAAGGAAAAAAACTGGAGAGGTGAGTGAGAGGAACCAAAATTTAAAATATAATAATAATAATAATAATAGACTAACACAGGTATATATATGAGATTGATCTATCATCTATCATTTTTCTACCATCTACCACCTATCTATCATCTATCAATAGGTCAATAGATATCTATCTACACCTGTAACTATTTTGTTTACTTATATTAACTCATTTCCTCTTATCAATCTTGTGAGTAGATACTATTCTAGTCCTCATTTTAAATATGAGAAACTGGGGCATAGAAAGGCTAAGTAACTTGCCCAAATTCCACAACTAGCAAATACAGAGCAGTCCAGGAGTAGGGAAAATTGTATCTTAAAAACCATGGATGTTGGAATTAATTTACTACAAAATAAAACTGTTCTTGCTTCCTCCTCCTTACCCCTACCAAATAAACCTTCTGTAAAGTCTACACATATTTGGAGTAATTTGGAGTCAGTTTAATATTTGGAGTCAGTTTCTTTGGTATTCAAAGAAAGGACCCTGTCCCATGTCTGTACACAGGGGGCAATGTCAAGGTGAGATGCAGGGGCCTGGGAGACAGAAGGAGCCAGGAAGAAATGCGCTCCAATCCTGGGAGCTCTCAGAATCTCACACAGGATTTTAACTTTGGAATTGGTGGATTTTAAGCAATTTGAACTGGATCCCAGGACACACAAAAAGCCCAAATGACACCTGGAAACACCTATGGAGTTCCTCTTGCTGATATTGGGTGGGGGCAGCGCCCTGTGAGAATGACCTCTCTCTTTCCCCCAACAGCAACCCAGAGGTTACCCCATAGATGCCAGACTCCACAGGCCTAGGGCTTTTACCCTACTGATGAACACAGTAAAACTGAGATGAAAGACTTCCTTTTTACCCTAAGAGGCTACAAACTGACTGTTGTCAAATATTGCCCTAACCAGTGTCTTTTAAAAAACTTTTACTAAGTCACTAATATTTAAAATTAAGGGATTTTGCATGTTAAAGGTCAGAATTCCTTGACATTGATAACATGGAAATCTGTGCTGTCTTCCAGCAGAACAACACTCTGCCAGTGGTAGATCTCACTGCCTCCTTTTCAGGGGGCATGAAATTTGTGGAGTGTCATGGTCCCCACCCTGCCTGCTGCTCTCATTTTATACCTGATCAGGTGTGGAATTTTAAGCCCCTGACAAAATACACAGAGTCAATGCAGTCCTGAACCTAAATTTCTGACTTTCTTGTTCAGAGATTCACAGTATCACAGAGACCAGATCCCAGAATCAAAGTTGTTTTTACTAAAGTAGTTCAGTGACCAGTACAGTAATCCACACATCAAAAGAACGCAATACATATTTCTTGACTCATAGATAGATAGGTGGATGAATGAACACCCGTAATGGCCAGTGGGCAAAAGGAGGTATACACCCATCTCTCCTCCTCACTACTTCCACATCACCAAGGAGTGCCATGTCACAGACAGGGTAAGGGTCCCTGTTGACTTTTTCTCTTTAAAGAGAATCTGCCAGATACAACTACCCTATCAAGGCCTGAAGCTCTCCACCAAGGAATAAGTACACCACCTCTTCTGCTTAAATATCAACCGTTTCAGTTAGTTCCCAAGGTCATGCTTCTTAAACTCTGGACCTGAGGTGGCCAAGGCAACCCAGGCCAAAAGTAGGGGTATGGACAATTCAGAGGGGTTTCAAAGGAATCAGAAGCTGAGTCATCATGATAAACCCCAGATCCCAAGGTACAGCCCTGTGCAGATTTGCTGTTGGCTGGATTGTATTTTGAGCCTTAATTATTGTTCTTTTATGCTTGCAGTCTCAGAGCCTTGCTATTAAAGTGCTTTCAAATGTTTGGGAAGTCAGTCGTGTTTAAGTTTATCCTCTTACTGTTTGGATGACAGGAACTATTTGTAAACGGAGCACCCTGCCAGTTACCAGCATTTATTTGCAGTTATATCACAAATGTTTTTGAAACTTGTGTTTATCTATAATTTGACACATCAAGAGAACTTTTGCTCTTGGCCCGAGCTCCTGCCAAAGCAAATGGTTATGTGTTAAAGTTGCTTTCATCAGACCTTCACAGACCTAATGGCCGACTCTCACATCTCCCTCGCATCAGGGTTACCCAAACTGATGTTAAGAAAGCAATTGAACACATATGTGACGAGTTGGAGAGCCCAAGTAAGAGAATAGGGGGCAGGGGGTGGAGGGCAAGCTTCACTTGAAGCACTGTTTTACATAAAGGGCTGTTTTCAGAGAAGCTGGCTCTGACATCCACAAAGGCAATTTGGCAGAAGACCTAGTTCCTCTCTTATTCACCTCCGTACTGATTATGATGATTGCTCTTTGCTCTGCTGCGAAACTCAAGGGAAGATGTGTCGGCACCCGAAGGCATCTGTTTCCCTGTGCTTGCTTACCCACCATTTCAGCTAAGCCCTGGGAAATCCTATCTTGGCCGATATGTAGAGAAAAGCTCTTAGTTGGAAAGATGAATGCTTTTGGTGATGAATTTTGAAAATCACAGCACTTCATAGCTGGAAGGAGACCCTCGGAGATGATCTAGTCCAAACCCTGGCTTATCTAATTCATGTATTCATTCAACAAATATTTGTCAAGCTACTTCCACATGCCAGGCACCATTCGACATGATGAGGGAATACCGGGACCCAAGCCGATGAGGCTCCTCTTTCGTGCAGCAAGTAAACAAGGAGCATCATTTCAGGGAGTGTTCACGTCTATGAAGAAGACCAAACAGGGTACTGTGCTCACAGCTGGTTGCAAAGTGGCTCTTTAAATAGGAAGATGCTGAAAGGAGGCAGTATTTGACTTGAGACTAAATGGTCACTAGTCAGGCAAAGATCATAGGGAAAGTAGACAGCAAACAGCAAGAACAACTGACACAGTGCAAGACTGGCATGCTGAGATGAAAAACTGGCCCTGAAACTCAAACTTAGATGACAAAGTTGGAGAGGAACAGGGACCAGGTATGTAGGCCCTAGGGGCAAGGACAAGGGGCTTTATCTAATCTAAATGGAAACAGGAACAGTCACAGGACTTACTCGGTGGCTGTCATACAGTCGATGCAAGCACAGGTCTCTCCATCCCTATTTGGAGCTTTTCAGCTAGCACTTGTTGTCCCTAAAACAAATACCACCATCCTTTCTCTCGTATTTTCCCACCAGATTCATGCTTTAGGAGGCACAGCATATAGAAAACTATGTCTTGGCACAACACAGAGAGATTAATCTATGAATATGTTGCTCTCATAATGAAAATCACTCTTGATTAAAATGATCTCTCAGCCTGGGCTGTTTTATGTCCTTGTTTCTCCATGTGCTTTTCAATATTTTCCATCCCCTCTGATCCAGGTTAATAGAAGAAAATTGCTGTATTCAGCATTTCGCAAACCTCACTGATGTGTGGATCACCTTCAGAGCTTTTGCCATATCTGTGGCCCACCTCTATTCTATATGTTTTTTAGTTGGGGTCTCACTCCGTCATCCAGGCTGGAGTGCAGTGGCACACTCATGGCCACCCCAGCGTCAACCTGCTGGGCTCTGGCGATCCTTTTGCCTCAGTTCCAGGTAGCCAGAACAACAGGCGCACACTACCAAACGCAGCTAATTTTTTATTTATTGCAGAGATGAGGTCTTGTCAAGTAGCCAGGACTTGACTCCGTCCTGGCAATCCATTCACCTCAGTCTCCCAAAGTGCTAGAATTACAGGCTGAGTCACCAAGCCTGGCCTGCTTAATATTTTTATTTAAACTGATTTATTATTTTAAAATTCTTTTCACCCAATCCAATTGATAATGGCCACAAAATTTTGATAAGTTTGATGTGCTGCTTTTTGTTTTATTACACAAAAACAAATATAATATTAAAGTTTAAAGGTTTTGACCTTTGTACCACCTAACATTATACCCTAAGGACATATTTTTGAAGGAAAAGTCCCACTTATTTTTAAGGAAAAAGTGCATGCCATCCTTCTGTATCCAATAGAGAGCATGCTCTCTCAGAAAGTTAGGAATATAAGCATTTCCTTTCTATTTCTCTCTTTTATACTTGCTCCTAACACAAACATTTATGCCAACTTCCAAATGCTGCTCTTATTTCAAGTATAGAATAAACAGACAGAATTGCCAGAATGTCTTACTTCTGAAAAGCTTAGGATTCCTAGAGAATAAGTAATGCAACCATCAGCTCTTTTCAACTTCCTCAGAAAGTGCCACCTGCAAATGACTACTGTAGGTAACACGGGAGAAGAGCAGAGAGAATACCCCCTGGAAAGCCAGAGACACACACGTGCCATTGAGCAAGCATAGCAAGACATACCAACGCCAATATTTGTCAAACACAAGTACATTTTTTACATTGCTAGTATGAAAATCCAAACATTCACAAAAGTAAAGAGAATAGTATCCATGTACCCATCATCTGCTTTTAAGAATTATCAACTCATGGCTAATCTTGTTTCATCTATACTCATACCCATTTCTCCCTCCCCAGTAAATTATTGAGAAACATCACAAACATGGTTTCATTTTATCTGTAAGTATCTCAGTATGTGTCTTTAGAAGGAGTCTTTTTTTTTAATTACAATCACAATATTGGTAGCTCACAACAAAATTAATAACTCTTTAATACCATAAAATAACTAGTGTTCAAAGCATAATTTTTTACCATTGTCTTGTTCAAACCTGGATCCAAGCCGGGCTCAAGCCTGTAGTTCGAGCACTTTGGGAGGCTGAGACAGGTGAATTGCTTGAGCCCAGTAGTTGGAGACCAGCTGTGTAATGTAGCAAAAACCTCATCTCTACTAAATGAATAAATAAATAAATAAACAAGCTGGGTGTGGTGGCATGCACCTGTAGTAGTTCCAGTTACCTGGAATGCTGATGTGGAAGAATCTCCTGAGCCCAGGAAGTCAAGGCTCCCATGGGCTGTGAACGTTGTGATCACGCCACTGCACTTCAGCCTGGGCAACAGAGTGAGACTCTGAATCAAAAAAAAAAAAAAAAAAGAACACCTCAAAATCTATAATCCATTTGATTAATACACTTTATAAGTATTTTTTTTATCCGTGTCCTCCCTTCCCTACCTTTTCTTATAATTTATTTGTGAAAGAAATTGGTCATTGCCCTAGAGTTTCCCAAATTATGGATCTTTTAGGATTGCATCATTCCAATATGGTTGAAACATATTCCTCTCTTCTCCAATTAGTGTTTAATCTAGAGCTGTTCTGTCCAAAGTGGAGCCACTAACAATAGGTGCCTATCAAGAATTTGAAATGTGGCTAATCTGAATCGAGGTGTTCTGTAAGTGCAAAATACACCCCAGATTCCAAAGATTTGGTTAAAAAAATTTCATTAATAATGTTTATATAGATTATATGTTGGAATGATAACATTGTTTACATTGGGATGGATAAACTATATTATTAAAACTAATTTCTACCTGTATCTTTTTATTTTTTAGTGTGGCTATTAGAAAATTTTTAAATTGTATATGTGACTCACATATTTCTATTGGCCAGCACTGCATTAGCGCCTTAATCAGGTTCAGATCTGATGCTTTGGCAAGAATATTTTATGTATATGCCATAACATACTATACCAGGGGACATAGAACAACTGGTTGTCTCTCTCTCTTTTTTGTTTTTTTGAGTTGGAGTCTCATTCTGCTGCCCAGGCTGGAGTGCAGTGGCATGCTCACGGCCACCCCAGCATCAGCCTGCTGGGCTCTGGCGATCCTTCCGCCTCAGCCTTCCAAGTAGCCGGAACTACAGACGCACGCTACCACGCCCGGCTAATTTTTTATTTATTGTAGAGACGAGGTCTCGCCATTTGCCCAGGCTGGTCTTGAACCTTCAGGCTCAGACAGTTCACTCACCTCTGCCTCCCAAAGTGTTGGGATTACAGGCTGAGCCACTGAGCCTGGCCATCTCTCTTTTTTGATGAGGTTAAGATTGATCAGTGGGTCTAGATGTTGTCAACCTGATCCATCCATAAAACTACCTATCAGCCTGTCACATAAGAGTTTTAGCAGTCATTAATAATTATTGCCTGTATTAGTCCATTTGCATTGCTATAAGGAAATACCTGAGGCTGGGTAATTTACAAAGAAAAAAAGGATTTATTTTGACTCATGATTTCACATGGCACTGCAGAAGCACAGAAATAAGCAAGAGAATCTCAAGAGCAGGGCTTCTGGTGAGGCCTCAGGAAGCTTACAATTATGGTGGAATACAGAGAGGGAGCAGACATGTCACATGGTGAGGGCAGGAACAAGAAAGAGAGGAGGTGGTGCCAGGCTCTTTAAATGATCAACTCTCCTGGGAACTAATAGAGCAAGAACTCACTCATTACTGTGAAGACGACAACAACAAGCCATTTGTGAGGGATCCCCACATGATATAATCACCTCCCACTACGCCCTGCCTCCAACATTGAAGGTCACATTTCAACATGATATTTGGAGGGGACAATAATCCAAACTATATCATTGCCTTAGCAGATTTCTTAGCCTCAGCAGTGTTGACTTTTCAGGCAGGATCATTCTTAGTTTTGGGGGGGAGGGGAGAGGATGTCCTAAACAGGGTTTTTATCAGTTTCCCTTGTCTTTACCTATTAGATGCCAGTAGCATTTCCCCCTGCCTCTAATTGCGACAATTAAAAAATGTCCCTAGACATCGTGAAATATGTCCTACAGCACAAAATCACCTGCCACCCTATCTTCCCACCGCCAGTTTGAGACTCGCTGGTCTAGAGTCATTATCTCACTAGGGCCAAGCACAAATTAAACTTCTTCAGTGATGTCTTCCATAGACCAAAAATACAACCCAAAACTAGCCATCCCCTACCGGGTACTTCTCTAGTACCTTGTTGCTCTCTCTTAGCATTTATTGTCTTATTTCACAATTCTCTGAATCTGTTTCCCTCGCTGGAATGTGAGCTCCTCAAAGGGCAGTCTCCATACCTTTGTCATCTACTGCCTGACAGAATTTGGAGCTCAATGGACGAAGTATGATGGGATTGGCAGTTGAGGGAAACTGCCAGAGAGGGAGGGGCACACCTCATCAACAAGGGTACCTGAATAATGAACATTTGTATACCTAACCCTGCATTGTACTCCACATCTTTGAAAAAGAAGATCAAGAGGCAATATCTCTAAGAGTCCCCCAATCCTAGCAAGTGGAAAAGTGGGACCAACCATCTGGCCACTCAGTAACCATTTGTGCCATGTGCCCATAAGAGGGCCCTTATGTAGAACGTACTGTTTGTGAGAAGAAAATTGGAGTCAGATCTGTCATCAGGCATGAGAACGTATTAGTTTGTTCAAGAAACGTGTACTGAACACTGACTGGGCAAACAGTTTTCTCAGAATTAAAGATAGAGCGATGAATAAGTTGGAGAAGATCCTCCCCTGTAGAGGATATATTCTAATAATAGATGGGTGGCATTGGAAAGTCAGAAAACAAATGCAGAAATAAGTAAAGAAACAAGCAAGAGAATCTCAGCTTGGGATATAAGTGAATAAAAAAATAAACAACATGAGATTAAAAAAATATGGATAGAGAAGCAACTACTCGAGACAGGGAGAAAGAATACAACAAAGAAAGCTATGAAAAAAGCAGGGGAAAGGATTTTAGGTAGAAGAAAGAGAAAATTTTAGAACTCTGCAGTAAGAAGGAGCTGAGTTCAAAGCACAGATCATAGGTCAGGGTGACCTGAGCACACTGAGCAAGGGTCATGAAGCAAAACAGGCCAGGGGCACAGGTGGACAGTGCAGTCATGGTCAAGCTTTGGGTTTTATTCTAAGAGTGAGGAGAAGCTATTGCATAGCTTAAAACACATATGTAGAATGATATGACTTATATATATTTAAAATAACAGCTTTATTGAGATATAATCCACCTACAATAAAATTGTTTTAAATCATACGTGAGGTCCCTCTTGTCCATCTCATCTTTTACGGTATACGCTTTTGGGGATTTGATCAAGAATTAGTTGTCTACTCCAGTGTGCATAAGGGTGTCTCCTGCATTTTCTTCTAGGATTCTTATAGTTTGAGATTTTACATTTAGGTCTTTGATCTGTTTAGAGATAATTTTTGTGTGTGGTGATAGGTAGGGATCCTGCTTCATTCTTCTGCTTGTGGTCAGCAAGTTTTCCCAGCACCATTTGCTAGGTCTCCTCTTCCCAGTGGTTCTTACTGATAGTTTTGTCAAAGATTAGTTGGTTGAGAGATCAAGTTTTTGTTTCCAGACTCTCTGTCCTGTTCCATTGGTCTATATGCTTATTCTTGTACCAGCACCGGCTGTTTTGATTATTGTAGCCTTATAGTAAAATTTAAAGTCTGGAAGTGTGATACCTCCCCCTTTGTTCCTTTTGCGGAGGATTGTTTTGGCTATTCGTGCTCTTTTTTGTTGTCATATGAATTTCTGTATTGTCATTTCCCGGTCTGAGAAGAATGATGTTGGTATTTTGATGGGTATTGTGTTAAATCTATAGATTGCCTTTTGCACAACAAAAGAAATCATCAAGAAAGTGGGGAGACAACCCATAGAATGGGAAGAAATATTTGCTAATCGTGTATCTGACAAAGGCCTAATATCCAGGATTTACAAGAAACTCAAACGAACTGATAGGAACAAAACAAATAGCCCTATTAAAAAATGGGTAGAGGACATGAATAGACACTTCTCAGAAGAAGACATGGAGCAGCCAGCAGATACATGAAAAAAATTCTCAGCTTCACTCATCATCAGAAAAATGCAAATCAAAACCACACTGAGATACCACCCTACTCTAGTAAGGAAGACCATCATTAATAAGTCAAAAAACAATAGATGCTGATGTGGATCTGGAGAAAGGGGACACTTCTACACTGTTGGTGGGAGGGCAAACTAGTCCAACCTCTATGAAAAATAGCGTGGTGATATCTAAAGGAACTAGAAATTGACCTTCCATACAAGCCAGCAATCCCCCTTCTGGAAACATACCTGGAGGAACACAAATTGTTCTACAAAAAAATACACCTGCACACTCATATTTATTGCTGCACTATTTACAATAGCAAAAACATGGAACAAACTCTATTGCCCACTGACAGTAGACTGAATAAAGAAAATGTGGTACATATACGTGATAGAATATTATGTAGTCATAAAGAAGGACAAATTATGGACTTCTCCACAAATTGGATGGAGTTGAAGACAATCACTTTTAGCAATCTATCACAGAAGCAAAGAACCAAACATCACATATTCTCACTTATAAATAGGACCTGAACATTAATCACAATAGCACAAGGGAGGGATTGGCAGTCGCGGGACACTACCAGGGGAGGCAGGAAGAGGAGAGGACGTAACACATGAAGGGTACCTGGTACTAGACCAGGGGAAGTGAGGACTGGTCAGAGACCCAAACTTCACCTGCTCATACATCACTTATATACCTAATCCTGACTTCTGCCCCACATCTTTATAATAAGTAAAAAAAAACCAAACAAACAATTATATAATACATAGGTTTTACTGTCTTCATAGAGTTGGACAACCACCACCACTATAAATTTTAAAATATTTTTGTCATCTTAAAAAGAAACTCCATACCCACTATACCCATGCAGTCTTTCCATTCTTTCCTACTTCCAGGCCCTGGAACTACTAATCTACTTTTTTTCCTCTATGGATTTGCCTATTCTGGATACTTCATATAAATAGAATCATACAGTATGTCCCCTTTTGTGTCTGGTTTAGTTTACTTAGCATAAAGTTTTCAGGGTTCATCCATGTGATTGCATGTATCAGTATAGTTCTTCATTCCTTTTTATGGCTGAATAATATTGTATTGTATGGTTATATAATTTTTATGTATCTATTCATCTGTTGATGAGCATTTGTGTTGTTTCCATTTTTTTTGACTGTTATAAAAAATGTTGCTATAAACATTTGTATACCAGTTTTTGTGTGGACATACAAATTTTTATTTCTTTTGGGCATATGTTTAGGAATAGACTCATCGACTCAGGTGGTAACTCTGCGTTTAACTTTTTGAGAAATTGCCAAACCATTTTCCAAAATGGCTGTACAGTTTTACAATCCCACCAGCAACATATGATGGCTTCAATTTCTCTATTTCCTCTCCAGCACCTATTACTGTCTGTCCTTTTTTATTTCTGCTTTCTTAGTGGGTATAGATTGATACCCTGTTGTAGTTATGAGTTACATTTTCATAATGACTAATAGTGTTAACATCTTTCCATGTGTTTCTTGGTGCTTTTTACACCTTCTTAGAAGAAATGCTCATTCAAGTCCTTTGTCTATTTTTAATTAAGTTAGTTGTCTTTTTGAGTAGAAAGAATTGCTTATGTTTTCTAGATACAAATCCTTTATCAGATATATACGTTGCAAATACTTTCTCCCATTCTGTGGGTCATCTTTTCATTTTCTTGATGGTGTCCTTTGAAGAAGAAAATGGTTTTATTTGGATTAAGTTTAATTTACCTTTTTTTCTTTTATATCTTGTGCTTTTAGTGTTACATCAAATACGTTTTTGTCTAACCCAAGGTCACAAATATTTACTTCTTTATTTTCTGCTAAGAATTTTGCAGTTTTATCTCTTACATGTAGACCTATGATTTATTTCAGTTAATTTTTTATGTGGTGTGAAAACAAAATCCAACTTCATTTTTTCATAAAGATATCTAGCTGTCCCAGCCTTATTTGCTGTTTCAAAAGATTATTATTTTTCCATTGAACAGTCTTGGCATCAATGTCAAAATCAGTTGACCATAATGTGAAAGTTTAGATTTGGATTCTCAATTCCATTTCATTTCTTGTCTATTTTGTGCCAATACCACCCAGTCTGGATTACTGTAGGTTTGTAGTAAGTTTTGAGAAGTGTGATTTCTTCCAATTTTTTTTCCCAGATTGTTTTTGGTTATTCTGGCTCCCTTACATTTTGATAACAGTGTTAGGTTCAGCTTGTCAATTCTGAAAAGAAGCCAGTTAAGAGTCTATGGAGATCATATTGAATCTGTAGGTTGATTTGGGGATGATTACCATCTTGTCTCCCAAAACATGAAAATGGGACACTTTTCCATTTACTTATGTCTTTAATATCTTTCAACAATGTTTTGCATATCTTATGTCTTTGTTAAGATTATTCCTAAGTATCTTATTCTTTTTGATGCTATTGCAAGAAAATTTTTAAATTTCATTTTGGACTGTTGACTAATAGTATATAAAAGTATGTAATGTGCTGCAACCTACCTGAACTAATTTAATAGTTCTAATCGTGCATATGTGTGTATGTTCTTATGGATTTTTTATACACAAGATAATGCCATGTGTGACTAGAGATAGTATTACTTCTTCTTTTACAGTCTAAATGCCTTTTGTGTCCTGTTTTTGTTTATTTGTTTTTATTTTGGCTCATCCTTGCTAGGACCTTCAGCACAGTGCTGAATAGAAGTGGCAAGAGTAAACATCTTTGCCTTGTACCTGACCTTAGGGGTACAATTTTCTTTCTTTCACCTTTAAGTATGATGTTAGAACTATGTGTTTTATAACCATCAGACCGCTCCCGGCCACTGCAACCTCGGCCTGCTGGGCTCCGGCGATCCTTCCGCCTCAGCCTTCCGAGTAGCCGGAATTACAGGCATGCGCCACCACGCCTGGCTGATTTTTTTTTATTTATTGTAGAGATGAGGTCTTGCTGCCCAGGCGGGTCTCGAACCCGCGGGCTCAGGCAATTCACTCACCTCAGCCTCCCAAAGGCACGGGATTACAGGCTGAGCCACCGAACCCGGCTTGTCCCTCTATTCTTAATTAGTTAGGTACTTTTATCATGACAGGGTTTAGTATTTTGTCAATGGTTTTTCTGAGTCAATGGTATTATCATGTGTTTTTGTTATTTATTATATTAATATGGTGTTTTACATTGATTGATTTTCATATGTTAAGCCAGCTCTGCATTCTTGGGATAAATCCCACTTGGTCATGGTGTATAATCATTCAAATATGTTGCTGGATTCAGTTTGCTAATATGTGTTAGTGAATGTTGCATTTATATTCATAAGGGATATTGGTTTGTAGTTTCCTGTGATGTTTCTGTCTGGTTTTGGTGTCAAAGTAATACTGGTTTTATGGAATGTGTGAGAAAGGGTTCTCTCCTTTATTTTAGTGGAGAGTTTGTAAATAATTTATATTACTCTTTTTTTAGGCACATGATAGAGGCCAATTGAGCCTGAAATTTTCTTTGTGGAAATATTTTTTTATTACTAATTTACTCTATTTACTTCTTATAGATCTATTCAGATTATCTATTCCTAAAAATGTGTCCATTTCATGAATGTCATCGAATTTGTTGTTTACATACAATTGTTAATTGTTTTCCCTTATGATACTTTTTTTCTTTAAGTTTAGTAGTGATGTTCCCTCTTTCTTTCTGGAGGTTAGTAATTTGAGTCTTTTTTTTCCCCTTGTTAATCTAGCTAAAAGTTTGTCAATTTTATTGGTCTTCCCAAAGAATCTATTTTGATTTCATTAATTTGCTCTATTGTTTTTCTAATTCTTTTTCCCCAATAATTTTTACTCTTATCTGCATTATTTTCTTCCTTTTGCTAGCTTTGGATTTAATTTGCTCTTCTTTTCCTAATTTCTTAATGTGGCAATTTAAGCCATTGATTGTATATATTTTTAATATAAGTGTTTATAAGTAAATTTCCCTCTAAGCACAGCTTTTAGTGCATCCCATAAGTTTTGGTATGCTGTGTTTTTATTTTTATTTATCTCAAAGTATTTTCTAATTTCCTTTGTGTTTTCTCTTTTGCCTATTGGTTATTTAGGAGTGTGTTGTCTAAATACTTGTGAATTTTTCAAATTGCCTTCTGTTACTGATTTCCAATTTTATCCCATCATGGTCAGAAAACCTATTTTGTACGGTTTCAATCATTTTACATTTTGGGAGTTTGCTTTATGGCCTAAAATATGGTCTATTTTGGAAACTGTTTCATGTGCACTTGAGAAAAATATCTATTCTACTGCTAGTGAGTAAAGTGTTTTATAGTTACACATTATGTCAAGTTGGCATATATATATTTTTAAGTCTTCATTTCCTTTTGATTTTCTGTGTAGTTGTTCCATCTACTATTGAACATGGGGTATTGAAGCCTCCAGCTATTATTGTTGAATTGTCTATTTCTCTTTTCAATGCTATCAGTTTTTGCTTCATGTGTTTTAGACTCTGTTGTCAGGCACATAAAGGATTATAATTCTTATTCCTTCTATGGAATGACATTTTTATTACTACAAATTTTTTTCTTTGTCTTTAGTAGTACTTTTTGTCTTAAATCCTATTTTGTCTGATTTTAGTATAGCCTCCCACCCCAGTTTTCTTTAGTTATTGTTTGCAAGGTATCTATTTTATATAATTCTATTTTCAATTTATATGTTTGAATCTAAAGTGTGTTTCTTTTAGACAGTGTATATTTGAAACATGTTTTTAAATCCATTTTGCCTATCTCTGTCTCTTGATTAAAGTGTTTAATCCATTTGCATTTAACATAATTATGGATAAGATAGGCTTTACAACTGCCATTTGCTACTTCTCTGTGCTTTATGCCTCTTTGTTCTTCCTTTCATCCATTATTGCTTTTTAAAAAATAATTAATAGATATTTGCTAGTATGTCATTTTAATTCCTTTGTCATTTATTTTACTGTACGTATTTTTAAGTTAGTCTTAGTTGTTGCCCTGGCATCTAAACTTAAAGCAATTTAGTTCAGATTAAGACCAATTTATTTTCTTTTTTTATGTTAAATTTTAAGTTGTTTGTATTTCTTTTTATTTATTTATTTATTTATATTTTTTAACATATTTTTAATTTTAAAATTGTGGGGTACAGTTAAGGGTTAGGTATACAAATATGCATCGTTCAGGCACCCTTGAAGACCAATTTATTTTCAATAATATTTTTTAAAGTTTCTCCAATAAAGCTTTCTTTTCCTCTTCTGCATGCTATTGTTATTATGCAACTTCATATTTATACATTATATGTCCATTAACATAGTGTATAATTATTGCTTTATGCACTTGTGTTTTAAATAAAATAGGAAAAAGTGTTACAAACAAAAATACATTTATATTTAAAAAATTTTTACCTATGTAAGTGGTAGTTGTGTTTTTACCATTACTGGTGTTCCTTATATCTTTACATGAACTCATGTTACTGCTTAGTGTCTTTTTATTTCAACCTGAAGTATTTCCTTTAATATTTCTTGTAGGACAGTTTTGCTAGTGACAAATTCTCTCAGTTTTTATCTGTGAATGTCTTAATTTCTTCTTTGTTTCTGAAGAATAATTTCCTGATTATAGAAAACTTGTTGACAATTTTTTCCAGTACTTTGAATATGGCCTCTCTCTGCCTTCTATAATCTCTGAAGAGAAATCAACTTTATTACTGAAACCTTCTTGTATATGGCAAATTGTTTTTCTCCTGCATTTTTCAAGATTCTCTTTGTCTTTCAACAACTTGACTGCTATGTGTTTAAGTATGGATCTCTTTGAGTTTTTTCTACTTGGATTTGATGAGCATATTAGATGCACAGATGAATGTTTTTCACCAAATTTGAAGGGTTTTGGCTATTATTTCTTCAAATATTCCTTCTGCCCCATCTCTTCTGTCTTTCCAGGACTTTCATTGTGTGTTGGTAAACTTGATGTTTCCTACAGGTTTCTAAGCCTCTGTTCATTTTTTAAAATTCTTTTTCCTTTCTGTTCCTCAAATAGTTAACCTCAATGGACTTCTCATAAAGTTTGCCAATAGTTTATTTTCCCAGCTCAGATATGCTTTTGTATTCCTCTAGCGAATTTTTCATTTCCATTATCATGCTTTTCAACTCCCAAATTTCTATTTAAAAAAATTTTTATCTATTGATTGATAGTCTCCATTTGGGAAATATTATTGTCGTACTTTTTATATAGCTTTTTTCTTTGAACGAAGTTATAATGGCTGATTTAATGTCTTTGTCTAGTAAGTCCATTGTCTAGGAACATTTGTATTAACCACTTTTATTCTTGTGTATGACCCATACTTAACTGTTTCTTTGTATATATTATTTTTGTTGAAAAATGGACATTTTAAATAATATAAAAACTCTGGAAATCAGATTCCCTTCTCTTCCCAGAATTGTTCATAGTTTATATTGATTTGTTTAGTGACTTTCCAATACCAATTTTGTAAAGTCTGTCATTTTTATTGTATGCAGCCCCTAAAGTCTCCACTTGGATAAACTGAGTATTCAACTGATGATTAGACAGAAATTTCCTTGAATGCCTTGAACCAATATTGCCCTCAGTTATCACCAGGAGGTTCTGTATGTGTTTGAACATGCTTTCAACACTCTAGGAGGTAGCTTGCAACTCTGCCTTAGCCTTCAATTCCTGAGTATGCAGGTTCTCAAGATGAACCAGAGGGGTGACTTGGAGCCTTCTCATGTATTTTCCGGGCATATGTACTGACCTGCATATATGCATGACCTTCTAGATTCCCAAGAATATGTTAGAGCTTTTTAAATTCCTCTATGGATATCTCATTCCTTTATTTTTCTTTCTAAGTAATGCTTTCATCTTCTCCCCTATTTTTGGCTAGTCTTGTTAGCCCCAACTGGCATAGACACTTTAGGCAACTGTGATGTTAAGCAATTGATACTACTTATTTTTAGCAAATTCCCCAGGGATAGGGCTGTCCACACAAAACAGAGTTCTGCATCAGAAAAATAAAGACAAGCTCTAAGACTGAATTATTATATTTAAAAAAAATCAAGTTTATTGTGGCATATTCACATGTAATAACATTTACTATTTTTAAGTGTACAGATTAATATGCTTTGATAATGCATATACCCATATAGCCAATGCCACAATTAAGATATAGAATATTTTCATCACCCCTCCCCAAAGCTCCCTTTTGGCACTTTGAAGTTAATCCCTTCCTGTTTCCTAGACCTAGGTCCTAGAAAACATTGTTTCCTTCTAGTTTTGCCTTTTCTATAAGGTCATATACTTAGGACCACACAATAGGTAACCCTTTGTGAAATACACATTTTTTAAAAAATTGGGTCTCATTCTGTCACTGGAGTATAGTGGCATGATTGTAGCTCACTATATCCTCGATCTCCTGGGCTCAGGCAATCCTGCTGCCTCAGCCCAGCTAATTTTTTATCCTTTTTTTTTTTTTTTGTAGAGACGGGGTCTTACTATGTGATAGGTCCCACTATGTTGGAGGTTGAGGCTGGTCTTGAACTCCTGGGTTTAAGCAATCCTCCCTCCCCCAAAGTGCTGGGATTTTAGGTGTGAGCCACTGTGCCTAGCCGAGATACACATTTTTAAAAGTACATTCCCATTGCTTTGTGAAGAATGAATTGGAGAGAGCCAAGAGAGGAAGCAGTGAGAACAATTAGAAAGCTATTATCCTCGCCCAAGTGCAAGTTGGTGGGAACCAAAGTACACTAGTAACAAAAGATGGTTGTGGCCTTTATTGAAATGGGAGTAGATAAAAATACCAAGAGTTCTAATTTAATCACATTGGAAACCTTTTAGGTAAAAAATAAAATCATTCTTCCTATAGCAAGCTATCTGAACTTTTACACACTTTAAAATATAAACCCACTCATCTTTTTTTATAGGCACTTAGAGTTCCCCATACAAATATCCATTTCTATATGCACTCAAGAAAATGCCACTGTCAGGCAGCTCTACCATGGACTGTATATCTGTGGGCAGAGTTCTAAGCAACGCTTTCATCTTCTCCCCTAGTACTGACAAGCTGCACAGGAGACACTCTGCTTTGCCAATCTTCCACTTAAGATGGAACCTAATTAGATCGTCTTCTGGCTTTGATCAGAGAGGGTCTTTGGAAAGTTTAACGGGTTGAAATGACTCAATTGCCAGACAGAAACCAGTGTGCCAAAAATAAAGCATTAACCAAAGCCAAGAAAACAGTGTTGGCTGAGGCATGGCTTGGTATGGGGCACTAGGTATTTCAAACAGCCGGGTTTGATGGAAGCAATTAGGAACAGCAGTAATTGCCTGTCAGGCAACATTGCCTTTTGCTGAGGACAGAGCTGATACATTTAGACACAAAGGCTGCTGGGCCCTCCGTTGTAGCCTTTCACTTTTTGAGATTGTCTTCTGGTTTCCATTATAATGAAGCTCAAACGGCCGACCCCATTAAAGTGTCAAGGTGGGAGGGAGAAGGTCTTGAAATAAGTCTTTCAAGGCTATTGCTACGGTTGGTTTTATTTATGGAGTAGGGTTGCTGTGCACACTTATTTTAGCTTTTCTTTGCCTTAAGTGATGAAAGCACCAAGTCCCTTAGCCCTATCACTAGGCATCTGAGGACTTGCCAAATTTTGTTCTCCATACATACTCCTTAGGGCTAGAAAGGCTGTGATGATATATGTAAGGTATCTGTAGGAGAATATAAGTTCATTAGGAAGGAATTCACTGAGATGCCTGAGACCCAAACATATTCACGGACAGCATAAGTATTGTCAATATTAGAGTCATTCCTTATGTAGAGAGAATATAATTGAAATAAATTAAAACAGATATGCTGACCTGGAAGCCTGAAGACTGGAGTTTCACATTACTTTTCTCTAACAAGCCATGTGTTCCTGAGTATGATTTTAACTTTGTTCTGTTTAGAGTTGAATACAAGGAGACCACCTGGCACATAGTAGGTTCTTGGCAATTAATATTTGTCAATTAAATTTTTTTTGAACCTCAGCATCCACTGGTCAGAGATACGGGAATTTTATTAGTTTCCTAAGGCTTCCAGAACAACATACCACAGAAGAGTTGGCTTAAAACAATAGAAATGTATTCTCTCACAGTTTTGGAGGATAGAAACCCAATAAAAGTTCTAAGAGGGACATGATTCCTCTCAAATCTGTAGGGAAGAATCCTTCCTTGCCACTTCCTAGCTGTTACTATTGGCTGTCAACTCTTGGTGTTCCTTGGCTTGCAGCCGCATCATGGACTATATATCTGTCCTCAGCCTCTGTCATCACAGGACATTCTTCTGTGTGTCTCTGTGCCCTCTTCTTAAAAAGATACTAGCCATATTGGATTACATATTAATGCTACTCCAGTGTGACCTCATCCTGACTAATTACGTCTTCAACAACTCTAGTTCCAAAGAAGGTCTTGTTCTGAGATACTGGGAATTGGGACTTCAGCATAGCTTTTGGGGGAGACACAATTGAACACATAATGGATAATTCCAGTTATCTAACCCATTTCATCATTTGCTACAAGGATCCACTAACATGATACATGGAGAAACTTTAGACATAACAGAGTACTATTAATATGCCTAAAAGAGTTTCCTCTCCTTATCATTTACTGTGAAAATATAATACTATTTCACAAAACTTAAACTGTCAGCTTGGATAATTTATAAAACTTCACAGTTTATTAATTCCATTAATATGCATTATCCCTCTTTAGCCTTCAAAATAGGCAGAGCAAGAACTATTATCCCGTTTTAGAGGGAACTATTATCTCCATTAAAAAAAAAAGGAGACGAAAATACTAAGTTAATTAAATGGCACAATCAAAGGCATACAGAATAACAACAGAATGGGTAGTAGATTTCAGGGTGCCAGCCTCTTGGCTGTGACACTTTGTAGACACCATGATGCTGAGATGACTATTCTCCCTGGAGACTTCATTTTCTCATCCTTAGGTGGTATGCTGCAGAGAACCAGAAGTTCATCTCCTGATCCATGGAGACTACTAGCCAGTGCTAAAAGACTTCTGTTCATTTGGATCAAACTCCCTGTGTTGTGCTAGAGCTGTAAGGTAGGAGAGAAGGAGGCAGTGTAAAGAGGGATGAGGGTAAGGAGTAATTACAATGAGTAGGTGAACTGGTAACTCAGCCAACAAGGCATGAATTAAGTGTGGTGTATAGGATAATTAGCAGCTCTTTAGTGCAGGAAAATTGCTGCCAGCTGTTCATAACTCAAGACTGAAAGGCTGATCTGTAAATAGTTATCTGAACAGCAAGGGAGACGGCTCCAAAATAAAGCTGTGCCCCAGGGCCTACGGTTATGCTTTATTGTCCAGTGACAGACTAACCTTGGGATGAATCCATGACATTCATTAATTACTGGTACACCAATTTCTTGGTCTGGCCAAAAGCTCCTAGAGAACAATAGGTCAAGAGTCTGTGGGGAGTCAAACAGGATTTCAGAGGCTTGAATCCCAGGGTTTCTCCTCAGTGTTAACCACTTTCTTCTTTGTAGCTCAGTCAAAAAATATACTCTTATCCATCATCAATGCTCATTTCCTCATTTAATCCCCCTGTGTACTGCTCAACAGATTAGCTTAAGCACTACCCCAAATAGTCTGCCATCTCTGTTCAATTTAACACCCCAATGCAGCTGCTCTTCTGAGTTACCTGGAAACCTTCAGAACAGCAGCAAAACAAAATAAGCAGAAAATGTATAAAATGACCTTGGCACGTCTCCTCACCCTGACAGCCAGGATGCTATCAAAGGCTATGGGTGTCTTCTCAGAAGGTCAAGAATCATTTCAACAAGACTTCCACTGACCAAAGTGGGATAATTTGAACATTGATATGAATAATATCACACCACAGGATTAAAACACTGAAAATATATTTTGAAAAGTCCATGAGTTCATAAAGATGCTAAAAGCAATATTCATTGCCATCTTTGGAGCTTGCTGGGGGAACAAATACATCACTCTGGAAACTGATAAACAAAGGAAAAAAGACAAACATGTAACTTGCATTTCTGTAGGAACTATACCTCAGATACATTGATGGAGGAAAGTTTTCCTGTAACAGAAGAAATGATATTATCTTTTTTGCAAACCCCTAATTAAATAGTAGATATATGCAATGATCAATGATGACCACTAACAACAAAAGAGAGAGAGACAATGGGGCATTGTGTTCCTCCTGATAAAAGTACAAATCGGCCAGACTCGGCAGCTCAGCCTATAATCCCAGCACTTTGGGAGTGGACTGCCTGAGCTCATGAGTTCGAGACCAGCCTGGGCAACTTGGCAAGACCTTGTCTTTACAAAAAATCAAAAATTAGCTGGGCGTGGTAGTATGCGCCTGTAGTTCTGGCTATTTGGAAGGCTGAGGTGGAAGAATCGCTGGAGCCAGCAGATCGACACTGGGGTGGCTGTGAGCATGCCACTGCACTCCAGCCTGGGCAACAGAGTGAGATTCCAACTCAAAAAAAAAAAAAAAAGTCATTACCTGTAAATAATTTTTGTCATATCAGATGAAGGCTCTGTACCAATTTACAGAAAATGCAAAGAAAAAAGAAACTTGTCAAAAGAAACTATAGGAATGCAATCAGAAAAATTCACAAGGTGAAAAAATTTTCAGGATATTGGTTTCTTCAATAAATAAATTATAAGGAGGAAGAATAAAGGGAAGGGGAACTGTGATCAATGGAATAGTTGGCCTCTCTTCTTCATTCCTTCCTACACCCAGACCATGCCATGGCCTTGTATAACAAAGAGCAGAAAGAGGGAGTAAACTCAGTTTAGCAATGCGACTTGCAAGGGTGGAAGTAGCAGTGCATAAGCTCCGAGCTAAAGCCTTCTTGTACCCCTGCCCTTGTCTTGAGAAGAGTTTTCTTTGGGTAACTGTTGAGCCTTCAACCTGGTCAGTGAGCATCCCTATGCCAATAACAATGGATTAATGACAGGAAGCCACATTCTACATGTGATATATTCTAGATAAGATATATGTTATGAATTGAATGTGTCCTACACTATTTATACATTCCTAAGTCCCAATGTAATGACATTAGGAGGTGGGACCTGTGAGAGGTGATTAGTTTAGGAAGGTAAAGCTCTCCTGAATGGGATAAGTACCTATTAAGAAGAGACACCACAAGAGAGCTCCCCTCCACACACACCTTTCTGCTCTTTGTTATATAAGGTTACAATAAGAAGATAGCTGTCTACAAACCAAGAAAATGACCCTCACCAAACACTGCATCTGCTGGCACTTGGACTTCTGCTTGAACTTTGACTTCCCAGACTCCAGAACCTTGAGAAATAAATGTTGTTTAAGTTATCCAGTCTATGGTATTCTATTATAGCAACCCAAGCTGACTAAGATAACATACAACCCCAAGAAGGAGCAGGACTCCATCCCATCCCTATACACATCCATTAATCAGTCACCACTACCATTACCACCACAATCATCACGCATTTATATTTCCTAACTTTTCTGTAGGAGCGAAACCAAGAGAAGTTGATTTAAGAATAAGAAAGAATGAAGTATCTCATTCAACTTCACTATAAATTAATTTTAGTTCCCAGTCTTCAGTGTCTTGATTACCAAAGACAGAAAAGAATATCAACTCGCCCCCAGGACAGAATCCTTTACTCTTATAGCAGAGAAAAATAGTTTGTTACCACCATCACCAGGTTAAAATCTTTATGTGGGATGTATCTAGGCAGAGACCTGAGTGTATAATTGGCAGAGGTGGACATTTCTTATCTCCACCTCTTCTGCAAGAAGGAAGACTGCTTTTCCAATTTGGGGTATTTGTTCAGGTCCCAACTCTAGGTTCTTCCCCAAAAGAAGTCCTGAGGAAGCATGTGGGTCCATGCCACCAACTGTGAGGATCTGGAAGGTAGAATATCAAATGCCTGTTTACCAAAAAGGTGGAAGTTGTGCTCCATTGAATCCTTTAACTTTTTAAGGAAAGGATTTATTTGGGAAGGTTTGCAGCCTGGAGTATGGTGGGGACCATGTAAATAGAGTCATAATTCCAAACATGCCCACAGCAATACTTCTGGTCCTGCATACTCTTCCAGAACCTTACCACTCCCCACTAGGAGGTGGGAATAATTTCTTCTCACCTTGGAACTGGGCAAGACTTTGTGACTGATGTCATCAACACAATGGAGAGAAAATGGCACTCCATGGCTTCCGAGTCTAATTTATAGAAGGCTATATCTCTCTCAAGATGCTTGTGCTTAGAGCTCAATCATCATGTGATAAACCCCAGTCAAACTCATGTGGAGGGACCATTTGGTGAGGCCCATGTGGAGAGGAACTGAGGCCTCCAGCCAACAACCAGCATCACCACCAGACACAAAGTGAATAAGCCTTCAGATGATTCCAGCTCCCAGCCTACGCGCCTCCCAACTGCGGCCCCCTGGAACAACACAAGCTACCTTCTGTGCCCTGTCCAAATTCCTAACCCATTGAATCTACAGGAAAGTAGAGAGTTAGTATGTAAACTCAGTCTCTGAATCTCAAAAGCTCAAGTATCTACAGTCCCAGTGTCCTGATACCCTTCTGTTGGTTTCCTTTCATAGTAATATTGGCCTCAGCAATGTGTAAATAAGATGACCAGAGGAGTTGACCAGGTTGGAAGAAGACATGAGACCATGCTTTAAGTGGGCAAGTGGCTGCCTCTTTAGAAGAAAGTACCTATGGGGCATAAACTGGAAAGGCAAGACTGTAGTGGAAGCAGAAAGAAGGGTCACACATCATAGGAAAAGTCTCCCGAGAAAAGGGTTCTCAACAGTGGAACGAGAAAAGACAGCTGAGAACTACATACTCACCTGAGAGAGGTCTGTTCGTTATCCAGTACATCATTTAATATTCTACCCACTGCAGGTTTGAGTCCCCAAAAAGAATAAAACACAAATGTAGCTTGTTCTTCTCAAGGACAACCACGAGCCCGAAACTTTCACTTATGTTATCTCAATTTATCTTTACAACAACTTTGTGAAGTATTTACCATTTTATCACCATTTTCTCTTTTTATTGCTTATCATAAAAGAGTTTCATTGTGAAAAATAAAATATAGATGTTATTAGAGTGAAAAAATGAAGATTGTCTTATATTCTGTCATCTAACTCAATTATTCTCCCCATCTCAAAAGAACCTACTAGTATTTTACGTCTTTGTAAAAATACCATTGGTGTTCTATATCTTTCTAGAGCTTTTTCTTTGAGCTTATTTCTACATTTATATATATATATACATATATATATATCTGTTTAAAGAACATGAATGGGATTATACTACTTTTTGTTGTGCCTTTTATTCTTGCACTAAATAATATATTGTAGACAATTCCCTCCATATCAGCAGATATGATGCTATCTCATTTCTTTGTAAAAAACTTTAGGTTTTCTAGGGTCAGGTGCAGTGGCTCATGCCTGTAATCTCGGTGCTTTGGGAGGCAGAGGTGGGAGGATTGCTTGAGATCAGGAGTTCAAGACCAGCCTGGACAACATAGTGAGACTTCCATCTCTACAAAAAATAAAAAAAATTAGCTGGCCATGGTGGTGCATACTTGTAGTCCTAGCTACTTGGAAGACTGAGGTGAGAGAATCGCTTGATACTAGGAGTTCGAGGCTGTAGTGAGCTGTGATATGCCACTGTACTCTAGCCTGGATGACCAAGTGAGAGTGTCTCACACACAAAAAAGTTTTAGTATTCCAAAGTATGGATAAACTATGAAATTATATAGTTTTCCCCTCACTGATGAACCTAACTTTAGGTTACCACACACAATACTACAACAAGTATCTTTGGGTTTTTTTAATTTTGCTTTGTTTTTGAGTTGGAGTCTCACTCCATCACCCATGCTAGAGTGCAGTGGCATGCCCACGGACACCCCAGCATTGACCTTCTGGGCTTTGGCGATCCTTCAGCCTCAGCCTTCCAAGTAGCCAGAACTACAGGTGTGTACAGCCAAGCCCAGCTAATTTTTTATTTTTTTTATTATAGAGATGAGGTCTCACAAAGTTGCCCAGGCTGGTCTTGAAACTGTGGGCTCAGGCAACCCACTCGCTTTGGCCTCCCAAAGTGCTGGGATTACAGGCTGAGCCACCAAGCCCAACCAAGTATCTATGTACATATATTGTTCAACACATGCAGTAGTACTTCTGTAAGACAGATTCTGAAAGTATTTTTTCTAGGCCGAGGACATGTGAATTTTAAATTTTGTATTATCCTCATTTTTAAGATAAGGAAAGGTATTGAAAGGTCAAGAAATTTGACCAAGGCCACACAACTGAAATGGGGCAGAGTCAAGATTCAAGTCCAAGTTACCTGATTCCATGTGTTTGCTACTGTGCCATGCTGCCTAGGAAGAGTCAGAGTGGAATCACAGTCAATGCCTATTAGATGGATCCCTGCATTTTCCAAAACCTGTGCCTATATCTCAGAAAAGAAGAAAAAACAAAGCCCTAATCACTTTGTGCATATATTTTAAGCAAGGAGTTTCACTTTATTTTTATTAATTAGGGTATACTAACTGCTGTAAGAAGCTATCCTCCAGATTTCAGTAGAAAATATATCAAAGGTTCACTTGCTTGTGTAACAGTTCAAAACAGAATGATAGCGGAGGGAAGGGCTCTGCTCCATACAGTCATTCAGGGACCCAGCCCCCTTGCACAGATATGGACAAAGCACCCCTTTTTTAATCACCTTGACAAGGAGGTATCACATCATCTTTGTTCATATTTCCTTAGCAGAACCCAGTAACATGGCTGGATCAAACTGCAAAAAAAAAAAAAAAAAATGTTGGTTTTAAAAGTCTAGCTTGTGCTCACAAGGAAAAGAAAATGTGGTTTTGATGAACACATAGCACCGTCTCCACCACAGTGAGGAACTGGAACACATAAAAATAATGAATAATTGTATTGAGTAACTACTATGTATCAGACGATACTATAAGTGCTGTATTGTATGATCTCCTGTAATCCTCACACCAACTCTGAAGGAAAAATTATTTCCTCTATCACATCTTACAGAGGAGAAAACTGAGGAATTGAAATATTAAGTTACTTGCCCAAGTTCACACAGCCAGTAAGAGATAGAGCAAGGAATCAGACAGATTGACCCAGGGGCCATGCTCCCTGGAATTTCTTTCACACAGCCTTTTCGATCTCAAACCAGCTTCTCCCATCTTGCAAAAAAACAAAACAAAACAAGCAGCACTACTTGTGTTACAAAAACAGTTTTACATTCAACTTTTTTTTCATGTAAATGTTTGAATTTTTTCCATGAATGTTCTTTATTGCATCCTGGCCTTGACACAGGACCTAATTAATCATCTCTTTGGGTACCCCATTATCCTCTGTGGCAGGCACAAATCCCTCTCTAGAAAGAAAACCTTCAAGTCTTGCTCTAAGAGGAAGGCTGGGGGAGAAAAGTAGGGGCCTTGTTCCTGTTTGAATCAATTGTTTACTTAACCCTGTGACTGAATTATAAACAGGGTTGGTTTTGTTGTGTTTTGTTTTGTTTTAAAGGCTAATGAGAGAATTAAATTAGTTCAGTATAATGACTTAAGAGGGAGAGAGCCACAGTCTGACCAGGGCTCTAAATCTGCATGAATGTATCTACTTTCTCTGTACCCTTTTTAGTACATACTGTGTTAAAAGTGGCGAGAAAGAGAAAGGTAGGGGGCAGGGTGGAGGAAGAGAAAGGGATGAAGAAGGGGGAGAGGAAGAAAAAGGAGGTGGCCGAGGAGGAGCTGGAGGCAGTGGCAGGCATGTTGCCCAGCTCCTTGGAGATAAGGTTCATGTTTGTTAGGCTTGGGGAGGAAGCAAGTCTAATACTCATCTGACAGTCTCAGCTAAGGCAGTACTGAAATAGTTATAAACTGAAAATACTTAAAGATTTGCAAACCAATCGGTGAATATTCATTGCTCCTAGCCCTCTGAGTGCCCCACCATCACACTGGGTGTGACCAAGGCCTCTACACCACCGCAACCAAAGGAATAGGCCTGATCCTGAAGGAAGCTCCTGGGACTCTCTCCAGTACCAATGTGGCATTGGCTGATCCTCCTGCCCTACTGGTTGTTAAATATTTTGACTGCCCTTGGACAGAAACCTACACTCTGCAGCCTGGGAATGAGGCTGCCATTATCTCCAACTTCCTCTCTCTGTTCACCCAAGACACTCCCTGGCTAGGCATCTGACGGTAGGAGAACACCAACTTCCAGGTCAGTCTGATGTCAGCAGTCAACTTGCCTTTGGTCACCCACTCAGAGCAAACATCGCTACAGGGACTGCGTGCCATCTCAGCTGGTGATGGAAGTGAAGGAAAGGCTGAGAGAAAGCAGGGAATGGGGCAGGGTCACTGTAAAATTTTTGGGTGAAAACCAGTGGTCTTTTCACATTAAAAAAAATTAGGTGATGGCTCCCTGTTTTGGGTGCTGTACAATTTATGTGTTGTTGCCCAGCTGATAAAATTCTTTTACATGCATCCTCCCACCAAATCTCTTGGTAGGCAGAGCAGGAGTGGTGAGTCCACTTTCAAAGAGAAGGAAAAGGAAGTCCAGAGAAGAGATGTGACTTGCTGAGGTCCTGGAGTTCAGGCTTGAGCCATGATGTGTAGACGTCAAGCCCAGCCCTCTCCCACCTTGATAGCAACAAGCACTTCTTATCACCTTCGGCATCTCTTGCTCCCCCCTCCCTCCTTCCTAGTGGTTGTGAATTCCACCCCCAGACTGCAGAAGGTCCAGGCTGCTTCCGTGTCAGCTGTTCATCAGCCCCTCATGCATCTCCCTGGGGTCCAGAGAGGGGCTGCCAGGTGGCACTGGCCCGATCTCTTGTGGATCTCCAAGTGGCCTGGCCTCCAGAGTCCACCTCCATTAGGGACCAGGCTTGACTATGATGCTACTGAGAATGAAATGTGGGACCGTCCAAAGTTCCCAAAAAGAGTCTGACATAAATCAAGCAAAATCCTTGCTACCTATTTTGATTTATTTCATTCTTATTCTTTTATGACTCATTCCTAAGAACCATGTGAGAACATCAGAGGACACATCATCACTGACATTTTATAAAGAGAAATGGGATCCAAATGACATTTACCGATTGACAGGGTCACACACGGTGGATGATGGCAGGGCCAGGCTGGGGCTCCAATGTTTTGACTGTTCAATGATCTTTGCTGTCTTGTATGACCTACTGCATACGTACCCTGTGTCCTTCTAGGGAGGAATGAGACTGGGTGAGAAAATGCTGAATCATCAGCTGGAGATGATCCACACATAGCATTGACTAAACCAAAAAGGATCCACTTATTATTTGAGAATTTCTCAGGTGAGAAATCTGTCTTTGCTGTCTTATTTTGTTCTGTTTCAATAAGAAGAAAGGACGCCGAAAAGAAATGAATATTTACTACTTCCACTATGTTATTTCTTTTAACCATCATAACAACTGTTACGAAAGAGTATTATTATCCCCTTAGCATAAATGAGGAAGCGGGATTTGGGATGTTATATAATTTGCTCAAAGTCTTACAGCTAAGAATGTGTGTTTCCAAATGCTCATGAATGTGAAGGAGGTCCCATTTTAACATGATGCTGCTTTGCCATTTGGAAGAAAGTGAATGAATTCTAGCTCTATCCCTTGGATTTTGGGTGATCTAGGCCAGCTATTATTTTAGTCCCTGAGACTCAATTTCCTCATTTCTAAAATGAAGATATTAGACCAGAAGCTGTGGCTCATGCCTGTAATCCCAGCACTGTGGGAGGACAAGACAGGAGGATGGCTTGAGCCCAGGAGTTCAAGACCAGCTTAGACAACATAGCAAGACCTCACCTCAACAACAACAACAACAAAAATGTTTAAAAATTAGCCAACCATGGTAGCACGCACCTGTAGTCTCAGCTACTTGGGAGGCTGAGGCAGAAGGATCGCCTGGGCCCAAGAGGCTGAGACTGCAGTGAGTCATGATCATGCCACTGCACTTCAGCCTGGGTGACAGAATGAAACCCTGACTCAAATGAATGAATGAATGAATAAATAAATAAATAAATAAATGCAGATAACATCCCTCCTTTTCAAAAAGTTATGCAGAATAGTATCAATTGTTTCCTAAATGCTAGGCACGCTTCAAGCCCTTTTCCCCTATTATCTCATGAATTGCTCCAGTCATCTCTATGGGATGGGTAGGACTCTTCTAGTCCCATGTCCCAGGGGGAAGCACAGAGCACTTGAGAGACTTTTCCAAGTTAGGAGCTGGAAGTCAAGGCATTTGACCTCACAGTCCACAGTCCCATCCACGTGCTCTACAGTCCTTCTGATTAGGGTTAGGGTTAGGGTTAGGGGTTAGGGTTAGGGTTAGGGTTAGGGGTTAGGGTTAGGGTTAGGGTTAGTAAAACAACTGGTATATAGCAGGAGCTCAAGAAACAGTGTCTGTTTTATACTCACGACAGCTGGTAGCTGAAGTGAACCAAAGTGACCCTGCCTGGCATGAGAAATTCACCAGGACCAGCCCACAAAATTGTTGAAACCATCCACCTCAGGAAATAAGTGAATGACCGGCCCAAGTCCTCAACAGACAACGGAGGCGACGTCACCATTGGCAGGTTCTAAATGGCCTGCTTGAGGCTATGGAGAGGAGAACCTCACTGTTCACCTAGGGCCCCTCTCCATCTCTGAAATGCATGGGTCTCCCATGCTGGGTCTTTCTTTCCAGTCTTGGATAGGAGAATGATCCTGAGGGAAACAGTATAAGCTCTAGAATCATTCAGAAGACAGAAGTGTCTGTTATAAAAGAACAAAACATTTATGATAAATAAATTGCATATTATACAGACACACACACACACACACAGAGAGCGAGATAGAGGGAGAGATAAATACACACAGTTTTTCTTTTCTCCCTCTGCCCTTCCCCCTCCACCCCTCACACCCTATACTTTGCAAACACACTCCTCAGCAGCTGGTAAGCTGTTCCCTGTCCTCCCACTCAGTCGAATGCCAGTTGTCCCTCCATCGCAACCTAGGTTTTTGTAATGGTTTCATCTTCCAAGAGACAGCTTGACTCAAAATGCCATCCAGTCTCACTGCCAGGGGGAGAACTAGGACTCATCCAGCAGGGAGGAACAGAAAACACGCAAGCCAGAGCCATTATCCCACGGGAGCTCTATGAGCGTGAACATTTGCGAGGTGTTTCTGCCCAGAGGTGGGGCTGTGATCTCTGAAAATTACCAGCCTATTAAGGAGTGTGTCATGGGGCAAGAGGTATTAGTGTATGGCCTCAGCCTACCTTTCCAGGAGTTAAATGTATGAGATGGGTCAGGCTTGGTGGCTCAGCCTGAAATCCCAGCACTTTGGGAGGCCGAGGTGAGTGGATTACCTGAGTCTATGGGTTCAAGACCCGCCTGGGCAACCTGGAAAGACCTCGTCTCTATAGTAAATAAAAAACTAGCCGGGTGCAGTAGCGCGTGCCTGTAATTCCGGCCAGTAGAAAGACTGAGACAGAAGGATCACTGAAGCCCAGCAGGTCAAGGCTGCCGTGGCCGGGAGCGTGCCACTGCACTCTATTCTGGGTGACAGGGTGAGACTCCAACTCAAAAAAATTAAAATAAAATAAAAAATAAACAAATAAATGTATGAGATGAATTTTATGTTACTTGTCTGCATCTTGTTTTTCTCACTTAATGGTGTATCATAAGTACCTTTTCTTGTCCTACATTTTACTCAGAGACCCCTGAGATCCAAGAGAGACAGAATCTGAAATTCTGAGAGTTCTCTGATATTTTCTCTCTCTCTGTCTCTTTCAAGTTGGAGTCTCACTCTGTTGCCCAGGCTGGAGTGCAGTGGTACAATCATGGCCACCACAGCCTTGACCTGCTGGGCTCAGGTGATCCTTTCACCTCAGTCCTCCAAGTAGCTGGAATCATAGGTGTGGACCACCAAGCCTGGCTAATTTTTTTTTAATCTTTTACTTTGTAGAGCAAAGTCTTGCCAAGTTGCCCAGGCTGGTCTCGAACCCCTGGGCTCAGGTAATCCTCTTTCCTCAGCCTCCCAAGGTGCTGTGATTACAGGTGTGAGCCAATTCGCCGGCCTTGGTTTATCCTTTCTTTGATCTGTTCTCCTTTTATCTGTCAAATCCCTGTAACATACTTGTGACAATCCTCTGTGGAAATGTCTATTATGGCTCCTTTGCCTGGGAATAGACCTTGACCCTGCCCAAAGCCATGGAGGTGGATTGGTGACCCAGGCTGAGCCAACTAGAACTTATTACCCATCCACAGAAGTTAGATCAAGGGGTGGTTAGATCAGTCAATCAGAATCCTTTTCCTGGACTTTTCAAACCAAGACGAGAACTGAGAAGTGCACCTTGATTTTTGGTTGCACCATGAGTTGAGCACTGCCTGTGGTCACAGTTCCAATTCACTGAAGATAGCTGGTCAGAGAAAATGGAAAGGTAATAAGCTAAGAGGATGCTTCTGTAGTTTCCTGGGTCTCCATTTCCTGGGTTCTGGAGCTATATTTTCTCCTCCTCCTCCTCCTCCTCCTCCTCCTCTCCTCCTCCTCCTCCTCCTCCTCCTCCTTCTCCTCCTCCTTCTCCTCCTCCTCCTTCTTCCCCCTTTCCTCCTCCTTCTCCTCTCTCCTCCTCCTCCTCTCCTCCTCTCTCTCTCCTTCCTCCTCCTCTCCTCCTTCTCTCCTCCTTCCTCCTCCTCCTCCTCCTCCTCCTCCTCCTCCTCCTCCTTCTCCTCCTTTCTTTGGGTATAAGCCAGGTTGTTTGAATAGGGTTTCTGGAGTTTAGTTAAAATTACAGCCAGTGTTTGAAATGTGGTGATGTGGGGAAAAGAGCTATTAAGTCATCTAGCCTCCAAAACCTTGTAATAATACAGCAGCCAAAGGCATTTAGAGTTTCTATCTCAGGTAGGGCAATGTGTTGCCAAGTTACCAAAAGAAAAAGAAGAAAGAAAAAAAATCCAATTCAAAGTAGATAAAAAAATAAAGAGAATGTATTGATTGAGTCACACAGCTGAAAAGTCCTGAAGTGACTCTCACATATAGACAGCAAAGCTTAATCCAAGAGCTCAGACCCTTGCATCTCTCCGTTCTGCCTTCTATGTTGTTGGCTTCACCCTTGGGCTCCACTCAAACCATCAAGAGAATTACTGCAAGGCAGGCAGAACTGTCACTCCAATTTTTTTTTACCTGCAGCCATACTTAATTGTAAAAGCAATTGTAAAAGTTCAGGTATTCTCAAAATGAAATTGAGAATTGTGCTCTATTTCTGTAAAATAATCTCAAAATCATCTCTCTCTGTGTGTGACTGTATAAGTATGAAAAGACAGGAAAGGCTATATATCAGTTCATTAAAATTGTTTACATGGGGTGGGGAAGTGGAGACAAGAAAAGGAGGGTGAAAGACCTGAGGGGAAAGTGTCCTTGATAATAACAGTATTTACAGGATGCATTAGTTTCCATGACTTTTCCAGCTTTTAGAGGCTGCCCACATTCCATGACTCATGGCCCTTCCACCTTCAAAGCTGGCACTGGCCAGTCAGCTCTTTTTCACATTGTATCAGCTCTGACACTGACACTTCTGCCTCCTCTTCCACACTTAAGGACCCAAGTGACTACTTTGGACCCACCTGAGTAACCTCCCCACTTTAAGGTCAGCTGATTAGCAACCTTAATTCCATCTGCTGTCTTAATTCCCTTTTGCCAGGCAACGCCACATATTCACAGGTTCTGAGAATTAGGACAGGGACACCCTTGAGAGGACATTATTCTGCCTTCCATACATTGTGATCCCATTTGTGCAAATGAGGATGCACGGACACCTAATGTGACAAGGAAATGCATGAATATGTATAGAAAGTGACAAAGTGATTGAGTGGAAGATAGATTATCAGAATGATAGTGGTTATCAGAGTAGAAGTCAATTTGCTTCACTTTTCCCCTCAAATTTTTAAGCAGTGTTTTATCTTTGTCAATATATTTATAAATCTATGTACAGCAAAAAGCATCAAAGCTAGTTTCGTTGGTGAAAATGATCAACTTAGTGGGGTATGTGACCTGAACTACCTTGAGTATCTGAAGCACTAGACCCTGAGAGATGGGAGGAACAGCCTTAGAGGAACTTTGTACCCACTGGGTCTCCGTCCCACCACACTCCCCTCTTCTGTATACAATGGGAAATATCGTGCCAAGGCAGTAGAAAAACTTCCATCTGCTAACTAATAGCCCAATTAGAGAGATTCAAAGCCAAGTAGAACATGCAGACTGATGGATGTGCAGGAACTCCATATAGAGCAGTGGTTCTATATGACAGAATAAAGGCAATTCTGAAGGTCTCAGAATATACACCCCAAAGGAAGTCATTTCTCCTCCCTCCCTGACAGCCTAATCCAAAATATCTACTCATTTGGGGGACCCTTCAGCTGCCCCTTTCCACATCTCTGATCAGTCCCATGCACATCCCTTTCAGCCTCTCCACTTCCTGGTCCCAGAGGGTCAGCACACCAGCAGCCCTCCAAGAGCATCCTCCTCTCCCCCCATTAATCTTTCCTCTCTAGAATACAATCTATGACATTAGTATCCTCTGATTCCTTAGATATTCAGTGAAACATACGATTCTGAGGTCAAAACTTGGGAAGATGGAGCCAACACAATTAAATCCATTGTTTCTCTGCAGAGCACTCCAGAGGACTTGACATGCTAATGTGCACTGCAAGGCACTGCAATACTCCAGGAGGTGGCTGTAGTAAGCAGCAAATCCACCTAACTGTGGGATCATATTATTTAAAGATAATGGCTTCATATGCTGGAAACAGTGGAACAATGGAAACATATAGAAAGGCTTCTATATCTTGGAAGGACAAGTTAAGAGCTTAATCTTGCAACCCAAAAGAGCCTCGGAGACCATCTAGTCCAACTCCTTTGTTTTAAAACGGGAGAAAGGCACATAGAGAGGAAGTGACTTGTCTGAAGTCACACAGCTAGTTAATAGCAAAGAAAAGAATTTATTTCCGGGCCCTGTCTTGTTCAATATTTTATACCATCCTAAGTTACCTCTACTACACACAGAGAGGAGGTGCACCTCTATGGTAGATCTGTAGGAGGTCACACAACTTATAACTGGAAGATTTAAATCTTATCTAAGTTGGAATACTGGCTCTGTTACCTACTGAAGGCATTTCAGACATCATGGTCAAATGACTTGGTTTTGGTTTGTGATGGTGGTTTGTGATGGTGGTTACAAAGCAGAACTCATAGAACTGAAATGCACTTAAAGATCTCTTCATCTAACATTCCATCAGGAGCATGGATGTTATCTATGGAAAGTCAGAAAAATCATTATAGCTTTTTAAAAAACTGCATTATTAAGGTCTGATGTACAATAAACTACACATTTACAATTTAATATATTTTGACATGTGTATCGAAATAATAAGCATAGCCATCACCCCCAAATATTTCTTTATGCTCCATTGCAATCCTGCCCTGTCACACCCTCCTGACCCTCACTCCTAGGCAACCACTGATCTGTTTCCTATCACTATAAATAAGTTTGCATTTTCAGCAGTTTCATGTAAATGAAAACATACAAGGCATTTATTTTTGGACTGACTATTTTACTAAGCATAGTTATTTTAAGTCCATCAATTTTGTTGACTGTATCCAGAGTTTATTCCCATTCACTGATAAGTCGTATTCCACTGTATGTAAATACCACAATTTATCCATTCACCTGTTGATGAACTTTGGGGTTGTTTTCAGTTTGGGGATAGCACAAATAAAGCTGCTGTGAATGTTCTTATCTAGGTATTTATGCATACATATGCCATGTCTTTCATTCTGGAGCAGTTTGACTACAGTTTACTAATTTTATTGATCTCAAAGAATGAGCTTTTGTTTTCATTTATTTTTTCCACTATTTATTTCATTTCTTATTTATTCATTTCATTGACTTCTTTAATCTTTATTATTTCCTTACTATCCTTTGGTTTCGATTTGCTCAAATTTCTTATGAAAGAGACTGTATGCACTAATTCTAGAAGTTTTTCCTTCTCTAATATAGTAATTTGTTATTATAAATTTTCTCCCAATTACTTCTTTGCTGCATCCTACAAATGCTGATATGTTGTATATTTATTTTCATTAAATTCAAAATATTTTTAATTTCCTGTTTTATATTTTCTTTGTCTCCTATATTATTTAGAAGAGCACTAATTAGTTTCTAAATATTTGGAAATTTTCCAGTTATCTTTTGATTGTTGGCAACTAATTTAATTTCACTGTGGCCAGAGAACATACTTTGTATGATTAGAATCTTTTTAAATGTATTGAGACATGGTTATGGCCTAGAATATGGTCTACCTCTGTAAATGTCCTGTGAACACTTGTAAAGAAAGCACATTGTGCTGCTGTTGGATGGAGTGTTCTATAACTGTCAGGACAAGTTGATTGATAGCATTGTTCAAGTCTACTATGGACTTGCTTGCTTTCTATCTACTTGTTTTAAAAATTATTGTGACAGAGTGATTTTTTTCTCAGTGTAATTAGGAGATTAAAAATTATTTTTCCTAGTATTTTTATCAGTTTTGCCTCATGTATTTTGAAGTTCTGTTATTAGGGGTATACACAAGTAGAATTGCTATAATTTCTCTCAATAAATTAGTCCTTTTATCATTCTAAAATGACCATTTTATCTTTGGCCAAAATTATTTTTTCTGATTTCTACTTTGTCTAAAATTAATATAGCCACTTCAGTTTTCTTTTGACTAGTGTTAGCACACTATATCTTTCCTACCCTTTTACCTTTAACCTATTTTTGTCTTTATATTTAAAATGTGTTCCTTACAGACAGCATCTAGTTTTTGTTTGTTTGTTTGACTCATTCTGAAAATCTCTGTCTTTTAAATGGAAGGATTAGACCATTTACATTTAATGGGGGTATTGACATGATTAGGCTTAAGTCTCATCTTGCTACATGTTTTCTATTTGTTTCATTTGTTCTTTGTTTTCTTTTCCCCTAGAAAGATTAATTAAATATTTTTATAATTTTATTTGCTTTCTCTTTACTTTTGTGTGGGCTTAGCTATAACTCATTTCTTAATTCATCTGGTATTTTAGAGTTCTAATATACAGATTAAACTTAGTACAATTTATTTTAAAGTGATATTACAACACTTTATGTATAATATAACATCACAATAGTATATTTCTTTCTGTCCTTACAGGCTTTTTCTGTTTACATCATATGTTTTACCTATAGTTATATAATAAATCCAAGAACACATTGCTGTTATCATTGCTTAAATAGAAAAAAATTTAGAGGCATTTACTTAGTAAGAAAAACCATAAACATTTACCCATGTAGATTCTGTATCTGGTGCTCTTTATGCCTTTGTGCAAAAATTTCCATCTGGTATCATTTTCATTCTATCAAAATAATTTAAAAAAATTCTTGTAGTGTAGGTATTCTGTTGATGAATATTTTCAGTTCTTATATCTTTGAAAATGTTAGTTTCAAAAGATATTTTCACTGGGTGTGTAATTCTGGCTTTATATGTTTTTGTCTTTTTCTTTCAGTTTTTTTCTTAGAGCTATTCCACTGTCTTCATACTTACATTGCTTTTAATGAGAAATCTGATGTCATCTTTATTTTTCTCTGTATGTCATGTGCTTTTCTTTCTCTGGCTGCTTATTGTATTTTATTACTAATTTTTAGCAATTTCGTTCTGCCATGCTTTGATATAGTTTTTTTTTGCATATTTTTTATAGTTGGGGCTTATTAAGATTCATAATCTGTGAGTTTATAGCTTTCATCAAAATTCAAAAAAATTAAGCCACTAAGTCTTTTTAAAAAATGTTTCCTGCTCCCTTTCAGAGATTTGAAGTACATATACAAGGGGGGACCCCAGAAAAACCAGAATTTTTTTTTGAAGGTGGATCCCTTGTAGTATAGGCTTCCCCTACTAGGTAAGTATTCTAGAAACCTATCAGCATCAATGTAACAGTTAGCATTGTTGTGAGAGGCTGTTCAGAGCTCCAATGAATTTTTTTGGAGATTCTTTCCACGTGCTTGCCCATTTCATGATGGGTGATTTACAAATGCATCTGCTCACTCTGTACTGAATGGACACAGTTTTTGACCAAAAATGGCATTATTCCTGTGCCCCACCTCCCCATTCACCTGATATCACCCTAAGATCTCACTCATCTTTTTGTTCCCTCAGATGAAAAAATTTCTCAAAGGGAAACGTTTTGCCTATGTGGAAAAGGTAAAACAAAAAAAATGGCAGAAGCACTAAAAGCCACCAAAATTGATGACTCCAAAACCTACTTTAGCAGTGGAAAAAGCATCTTGATAGATGTATTGCATCAGAGAGTATTTTGAAAGTGACTGAAGTTTAAATAGGGAGGCATAAATACACAATTTATAAATTTACAAATTTCCAAGCTAGAGATGCAAGGTCTAAAGAGGCTTAAAAATAAAGATTAAAAAATAATATTTAATAAATTAAAAAACATGGGATATCATTATTTGCCCAAAATGACAAACTTTAAACCTGGTAATATCTTGTGTTGGCAAAAGGTAGGAAAGGAGTAATTCTCATATACTCTTGGTAGAAATATACTTTGGGACAAAATTTTAAAAGGGCATTTTAGAAGTAACTGTCAAAACCCAATGCAAGCATGCCTGTCAACCCAACAATTCCAGTTCTAGCTATCTGTCCTTGAGAATTACATTCGCGTGTGCACAAAGATACACACTTGAAGATGTTCAATTCAGCATTGCTTTTTTAAAAAAAAATTTTTTTTTTTTGTAGATATAGGATCTCACTCTGTTGCCCAGTCTGGTCTTGAATATCTCAACCCAAGCAAGGTCTCCCCTTGTATGTTAGGCTTCTTATAGTTTCACCACAGCTCACTGATGTTTCTATTTTTTAAATTCTTTTTTCCCAAGTGTTTCATTTTAGATCATTTCTATTGGTATGTTTTCAAGCACACTAGTATTTTCTTCTGCAATGTCTAATCTGATTTTTAATCCTATTCGATGTATTTTTTAAATCTCAAGCGCTGTAGTTTTTTAATCTCCAAATGTTTGAGTTGGCTTTTTAAAATATCCTCTATGACTTTAATTCATATGTTCAATCTTTCCTCTAGATTTGTGAACATGCGGGATACAATTACGACTATCTGTTAATGTCCTTGTCTACTATTGCTAGCATCTGTGTTATTTCTGAAGCAGTTTCAATTGATTAGCTGGTCATATATGTATATATTTTTTTGAGTTGGAGTCTCACTCCATCGCCCAGGCTGGGGTGCAGTGGCATGCTCACGGCCACCCCAGTGTTGACCTTCTGGGTTTCAGCGATCCTTCCACCTCAGCCTTCCATGTAGCTGGAACTACAGGCATGCGCTACCACGCCCAGCTTATTATTTTTTTATTTATTTATTGTAGAGACAAGCTCTCACCATGTTGCCCAGGCTGGTCTTGAACCCACGGGCTCAGGTAATCCTCTTGCCTTGGTCTCCCAAAGTGGTAGGATTACAGACTTGAGTCACTGCACCCAGTCTGGTAATTTTAATTAAATGCAAGATAATATGAATTTTACACTATGGCTATTGTATATTTTTGTATTTCTATAACTGTTCTTGAGCTTTATTATGTGGAATTGTTAAGCTAATTGAAGAGAATTTGAGCCTTTTAATCTTGGTCTTTAGATTTGTTAGGTGGCACCAGATCAGCATTAATTCTAGGGCTAATTTGCAACACTATTAAGACAAAGCCCTTCTGAGTACTCCAATTAACTATGAGTTTTGTTTTACTCTGGCTAGTAGTCCTGGCACCAATCCTGTCACTGTGTATATGAGCCCCAGGGAGTGTCTCTTTTATTAATGTCAGGTGATTCCTTCCTTGGTTTGCAGGTAGTTTTCTCACATGCATACACTAATTAGTACCCAACTGAATACTCAAGAGGCACCCTCTAAAGTCCTCCTTCTGTGGATTTCTCTCCCTCTGGTATTCTGTCCTGTGAATCCTAGCTGCCTGGTCTACCAGAGTCTCTACTCCACTCCATCTATTCAACAGTGGAGTCCAGAGGTCACTGCTAGGATTCCCTCCTCCATGCTGAAGTACTAGAAACACTCTCAAGACAGTTTTAGGACTCGCTTCATTTATTTTCTAACCCACAAGGACCACTGTCCTTTGTTGTCTAATGTCCAGTATCTTGAAAACTTGTTATATAATGTTTTTCTGTTTTGTTGTTATTGTTGATGTTACAGGTGAAAGGGTGAATCTGGTCACTTTTACTCCATAGTAAGTATGTAATGAAGTTCCAGATTACAGGATTTTGATAAGGCTGTGTCTCCTTAGTTTTTCACAGGTATTGCTTCTATTCACTTTTTAAAACTGCACGTTTTCCATGCAATTATTCCTTACCTCATATATTTCTCCCTGATAAAGCTTATTCCAAAGTTTCAAACAAACCCATTTGTTGAACCTCAAATTCCCATCATCATCTTAGTCGATCCTCTACTTCCTAGACCTATTTATTTAATGACTTACTAGCTATGTTTTTCTAGATGCCCCATAGGTTACTTGAACTCAATATGTAGAAAATGAATAGCTCCCTCCTACAAGTTCCTACCACCTCTTATTTAAATCTCCCTGCAGCATTCCTCACACTATTTACACGAGTTTTTTTATGTTTCTTTCTCTCCTTAGATTGCTAGCAGAGATTATGTTTTTATGATTGTTATTTTTAGCACCTACCACAGCTTCTGAGTTAAAGAGTTTCTCAATAAATATGTTAAATTAAATCGAATCCTGCATACAATGGAAATTGTTAGAGAAAAAGGAGAGATAGTCTAAGCTAAAAGCTCTCACACTGAACAGGACCTGCCTTGCCCCTGAAAGGATGGGTTGGGAAGCAGAGGCAGTCTGGGGCACGATCTGGACTTCCCATCTTTGGCCACTGTGAAGGAGATACCTGGAGATGAGCAAAGATAAAAAATTAAGTAGAAAGAATGAAAGGAAGCCAACTTTCTGGGTTCCAAAGTGCTAAACAATGCTGCTTAGAACTGTGTCCAAATTAACCACTCCTGTTGCTCCCTTCTGTGTGCTGAAAGTGCTTATACCAAATGCATTATACATCGCTTTCTGAAGTGTTTTTGAGTCATTTTATGCAAACATGTTTCATCTCATCAATCATTATGAATTCCACATAGACATAACAACGCCCATTTTCTCAGCAGTTTGGACAGACTTTAGGAGCAAGGACCTCTCTTATCAGTCCAGGTGCATCCCCAGAGTAAAGACCATGACTCTTCCTCCCAGGAAAGGTAGTGCACATAAATATTGATTATGTCGCAAGAGGCAGAGATGCAGGCAGACTTGGGGTCTGCAGCCACGCCTGGTCATAAGCCTCATTCTCACCACCCTTTCCCTATCCATGCAACAACACTGCTCCCATCACACTGAGAATGTGGGCCGTTTCACATTGACAAACTGAATTCAACTTTGCTGAAAGCTTGTTTGCCAGTGAAATTTTGGCCCAGTTCCTCTGGATGCAAATTCCCTGGCAAAGTATGTTTGTCTGTCTTTGGGGAAAGTTCTCAGCATGCTCTGCTTCTGTTAAAACTGGTTGGGTGGAGTTAGAATCAACAGGGGATTTGGAGAGCAGGCCAGACAGGTGTGAAGGCTTCTTCCAGCAACCAAAATATTAGAAAGCCTTTTCAATCATCTTGTCTGGTGCCCAGGTCTGGTTCCTCTCAGAGAGGGGCTGGAATGGCTCACCCTCCAAATTCCAAGACCCAGTGTTGTAGAGAGTGTGAGGTAATTAGACCTGGCTTAGAAGACTATTAATTATAAAGAACAGTCCAACTTTTCAGCAACTACACAGTACTCAGATCCTTATCTAATAAAGTTTAATACAAATTTCTAAGCTATAGATGCAAGGTCTAAAGAGGCTTAAAATAAAGATTAAAAAATAATATTTAATAAATTAAAAAACATGGGATATCATTATTTGCCCAAAATGACAAACTTTAAACCTGGTAATATCTTGTGTTGGCAAAAGGTAGGAAAGGAGTAATTCTCATATACTCTTGGTAGAAATATACTTTGGGACAAAATTTTAAAAGGGCATTTTAGAAGTAACTGTCAAAACCCAATGCAAGCATGCCTGTCAACCCAACAATTCCAGTTCTAGCTATCTGTCCTTGAGAATTACATTTGCATGTGCACAAAGATACACACTTGAAGATGTTCAATTCAGCATTGCTTTTTAAAAAAAAAATTTTTTTTTTTTTGTAGATATAGGATCTCACTCTGTTGCCCAGTCTGGTCTTGAATATCTCACCCCAAGCAATTCTCTCACCTCAGCCTCCAAAGTGCAGAAATTACAGAAGTGAGCCAGTGCCCAACCTAAGCATTGTTTTTAAAGTCAAAAAGTTACAAGCAGTCTAAACCCTATAAGTTAGATGAAAAGGAAATTGTTTTTAAAAAAATACCCTGCAACAATTCAAAAGAATAAAGAAGCCCTTTGTATTATGACAATCTCTGAAAGACATTGTTAAATGACAAAAGCCAGCCCAAAACAATGTGGATAGATGATCATGCTCATCATGCAAAAAATAAAAACACCTTGAAACTCTATGTCTATATACGAAATGCATTTTTGCAAGGCGGCACATGGACCTCTCAAGACAGTAATTTGGGGGAAATATTAGGACTCACTTCTTTTATTTTCTAACCCACATGGATCACTGTCCTTTATTGTCTAATATCCAGTATCTTGAAAACTTGTTATATAATATTTTTCTGTATTGTTGATGTTGTTTCAGGTGGAAGGGTGAATCTGGCCACTTTTACTCCACAGTAAGTGGACATGGAAGTTCCTGATTCCAGGATTTTGGTAAGGCTAGAACTCTGAGAAAGTATGTGAACAGGCAATTATCAGAAAAAAGAATGTCAAAGATAGAGTTTTAAATTTTATTCTATGCTTGTTTTTAAAAATGAGTTTTTAAAAAAAGACAGTAAGAAAAATCTCATTCCTATGTGATGTTCTTTGAGATGAGGGTGTTTTTTTCTTTTTTTCCAAAAGCAGTGTTGCTCAATTCTGGTTATATTATGGAATCACTTGGTGAATTAAAAAAAAAAAAATCTGTCTTAACTCAGTTTTTGTAGGAAGCAGAGCCTGAGGCAAGGATGAAAATGCTGACACTTGACACTTGATTTGGGTGGCATAAAGCCAGGGTGATAAAAATAAGGAAAGAAGTGGGCAAGAAAAAGTGCTAAATCATATTATGCAGTATTGCCTTGCTGTCCAACACTTCATCAAAAGTTTTGAGACAGAACCATTGCTCAAAAGGACTTCTCCAAGTATGTAAGGAGAAGACACATCTTGGAGCTGTGTACAGAGGAGACAAAGGGGGGAAATCTTTCCACCCAGTTCTCTCCTGACTCCCACTTCTCAGTAGTCCCTGCCTCATCTAGCCCATGGCTGCTCCTAGGAAGTTAGAACCCATTCCTCTCTACATAAAAAAAAGAGATGATTGGGGGTAGCTAGAGCTCAGAATGTGGGTCATGAGAGCCATGCTCCTTAGTATTTTGCCTTGAGCTCCAGCCAGCTCATGGGAGGTGGTGGTTGGATAAGTGGGGCTGGGATAGTTAGTAAGGATTGGGCCAAGATGGAAACAGTAGAACATGGTCAGACAGCTGAGAGGAGCCTTTAGAAAGATGGAGATCAGAAAAAGATAAGAAGGTACACAAAGCTGGTGTCCATTATATTTCTGACCCCACCTCATCCCTGACTACATATATCAGAATGTCTTGGAACTTGTATTATTTTAAAGGCTTCCTAGATTATTTGAATGTTCAGCCAGCATTGAGAACCACTGCTTTAAAGTACCCATCAAAAATAACCATCTGGTGCAAATTTCATATCATGGGGCCCCATTTTTCTTCTTTCAACTAAAAAAATGACAAAACCACCTGAAAGGACATCTTAGGCAGCCATTATGCCTCAGAAGTTTAAGTTATTTCAGAGTAGGGTCTGGAAGATGCAAGTTTTTCATGACCTTGACTTTCTGTTAAACAAAAGACCACAGAAATTCCTGATGCAAAACAATAAAATTTTCTATTAGGTTACATTTAAACAGCAATTTTGCAAAGGGTAGGAAGAAACAGCAGGTTTCTCAGACAGACTAAATAGGTTTTGTTTGAAAAAGTAATCATCAGTTCACTGTCTTGGATTTAGAGGGCACATCCTTCCTCAAAACTAACAATGTCACATTTTATTTTCTCCACATAAATTGTGTTCTAACCATGTGTATCCAGATGAAACCAAAACACGAATAAAGTGATTCCTTGAGCTTTTCCTATAAATGTATTGCCTTGTACAAACCTCCAGTTTTTATATTTTGTACTCAATCTATTGCATGCTGATTTATATATGGATAAAGAACAAGAAACTGCTCAGAAAAGAAGTTAAATATTGCAATCAAATGCAGCCTTCTTCCTGGTCTAATATTTGAATACCTTTGCCCTTCACTCCATTTCTTTTTTTTCTTTTTTCTTTTTGAGTTGGAGTCTCACTCTGTTGCCCAGACTGGAGAGCAGTGGCACACTCACAGTTACCCCAGCGTTGACCAGCTAGGCTCTGGCGTTCCTTTCACCTCAACTTTCCAAGTAGCCGGAACTACAGGTGTGCACTATCATGCCCTGGTAATTTTTGATTTATTGTAGAGACGAGGTCTCACTAAGTTGCCTGGGCTGGTCTTGAACCCTTGGGTTCAGGCAATCCACTTGCCTTGGCCTCCCAAAGTGCTGGGATTACAGGCTGAGCCATGGAGCCCGGCCTCCATTTCTTCACTTATGACTTCCCTTTAGTCAGTTTAGCAACTGGAGTAAAACACCACAAATGATGAAAAAATTCCAAGTCTAGAATAAGACATATAAGCAATACCCTGAGAGGGCATGTGTTCTTGGGTATATAACTTCTCCTGTCTGGTCACAGTTTTCCCATCTGCAAAGAAGGGAATTGGTCTTGACAGTGTTTCAGCTCTTCTGATTCTGAGATTTTACATTTCTAAATTCTTGGACAATTTCCCATATGCTTCTGTCAATGGACACTCTAGACTGTGAATTTTGCCACAAAGGTCCTATGACTTAATCGTCAAGAAGAAATTATCTCAAAATAAAACGATAAAAATGCCTATTTGAAACAAGCTCACATACTGGGTGCACTATATGCTGCAAAAGGATGGAGAAATACGTGAATCCTTTCCTCCTCTGGGAACTAATAATTCATTCTCTGTTATCAGCAGATAAAGGAAAACGTGATAAAAACAACAGAACCCAGATGTTGAGAAAATGTATGCCAACTAAAAAGTTTTAGAGCATATATTATGGTTTTGAAGATTATATTTGTTGATGATGGTCATGAACTAAATATGAATAAGTCAAGAAATGCCAAGTAATAAGAAGGACTCCATTATTTATGTGCAAAGCATCTCCTTCGGTTTGTGTCTTTCCATATCGGCCAATGAGCTTGTTGCTATCTTCAGCTCAGATTCATGGGGTGCTGGAAGCCTTGGTGCAGAATGTGCTGGAAGGACCACGTAGACCCGTACATCCTGTTTCACATTCACACAGAACCTTCTTCTCCATTTTTAGTAATTTAAAAAATTACCTGTAAAATTATTTAATATCATATCCAGTGGACTATGAGAATCATGGAAATGGAGGCAGAGGGTCTTATTTACCTCTGATTTTTCTGCAAATAGCACAGTACATACTGTACACCCATAAGTATTTGTTGGGTAGTTGGGTGAGTGAATCAATGCACAAATAATACCTGCTTCCTGAAGAATATGAGGTGACTCACCATAAAGTATGTGCTGGCCATTTTAAGAGGGACATTAGATCAAGGACCATGTAATGGTGGAGAAGGGGTACGATAATTTGACCAGGACCCTTGCCTAAAGCTGTTTACCACCATTAAACATAAAATGTTAACTGCGGGATTTCTGGCACCTAAGGTTTAAAAAGTAAACTTCATTGTAAGTTTCATTATAAGTATATAAAGGAAGCATATTGTTCTCTGTCTTAATAAAAGAACATTAAATCAAGACTATTTTGTAGTATTTCGAGAAATAATGACTAACTTAAGGTAAACATCTTCACCCATTCCCCTGGACTCACAACACAGCAGCTACTGGGTATCTGAGAGAGAGCTGGGCTTGACACACATTTTTCCCAGTTGAGTTGTGTCTGGCAACATTCTTTCAGCCACTTTAGGACTCTGTTCCATCCAAATCATTCTGACCCAAAGATTTTTAGTTGGTATTATGCTCAAGGACGTTGAAATCAAATAAGTGCTTTTCTGACACAGCGAAACAAGAGAGACCACCTTAAGGTTCTTGTGTCAAGTGCAGGGGAAATGTATCATTTCTCAGCACATCATTGAAAACTAAATGTCCATTTCCAAATATTTCACTAACTCATCTACAACTGGTATCTCTCCAAGGCTCAAGAGTCCTAATGTCAACATCTTCATTCAAGGTAGTCTAAACTCTTATGGGTAAAATAGAACCCTGTTTTGATGAAATGTTTAATACTGTTCTTCAGGAGATAGACAGATGGGAAAAAATAAACATGCCTGTTTTAACACAGTGATTGGTGGTACATAGGAAAACCTCAGTATTATTACTACCTGTGCAATTTTATCTAATCCTCTCAGCTTGGTACATGAAGATTATTTATTTTCATCTTACAAAAAAGAAAACTGAGACACACACAGATTAAATAAATTGCTCAAAGTTACAAACCAGTAAGTGGCACATTAGGTCTTAGGCCAAACTAGTTTAGACTGCAAATTTCATGTCCTTTTACTATGGTATTACATCCTGTAAGAAATGCAGAGTCTATTGCTTTTGCAGTCCCAGAGTACCCAGCATATTAACTTAGAAGACTGAAAATTCTGCCCTTAACTATGAAGTATTATTAACCTTTGAATAAATGACTAACTTCTTAAGTACAGTTAGTATCCCTAGAAACAATGGAAGCATCTGGGGATGTATGTCATGCCTCTACTCAAAAAAGTCTATTGATATGTATAGTAAGGATGATTTTCATTGCAAGTCACATAAGTCCCAACTAAGAGTAACCTGGCAGTAGGAGGATATATTAGCTCACAAAACAAGATGTCCAGTGACAGGCAACTTCAGAGTTAGAGTCAAGTTTAATTCACCAGCTCAGCAACATCATCATGGCAGCTAATGTTTAACCTTGCAACATTCAAAACGGCTGATGCTATCATTCCTTATTTTCATAATACCTGTGGAACATCTATTAAGTTCTAGACAGTTCTAAAAGTTTTACAAGCATTAATTCAGTTGGTCCTCTCAACATTCCTATGAGATAGATACCATTATATTAAGGCAGGTAAAGACCCTTCATTGTCGTAAGATAGTTGCAGTAGTCCCGACTATCAAATGCAGACCAAAGGACAATCAGCAATTAAGAGAAAGAATGTTGTCTCCCATGTGCCTCTCCCTCCCAGAGCCACCAAGCAGACGTTTTCTAAAGTTCCATGTTCAAATTTATCACTAGTAAGAGGAATGGAAATTAGAACAACTGTTTTAAGCAAATCATGATTCACACAGGCTCCCCCAAGAAGGATCCCTTCTTTCTCTCTGCACATGACCACAAAGAGAGGCATCCACACCAAATTTGGACTCTGATAGAAAGTCTATCATTCTATAGCTAACTTCTTCGTCTCTAACTGTAAGTGGATTGTCTCTAGGCACAGTTAGAGTTGGTGGGTTTCTTGGAAAAGTAAGGTGGGCAGCTGGAGATTTAAAGGACTTGCCAATTTCACTGGTAGGTAGTAGAATAAGTATCCTGCTTGAGCAATTGTAGAAACACTAAAGAAAGCTGGTAACTGGGTTGAAACAAACAAAAAAGCATTGGCTCTTGCAGGAGACAAAGTCAAGTTCTGAGTTTCTCAAGTGCAGCACTACTTAGAATAATACCACTTGGAGTTTACAGACATGGGGAAAGAAGCCCCAGTGTGACTGTAAAGAGTGCTGCAAAGCAGAAAACATTCCTGGTGGGCTACATCATGCTGTGTTAGGTAGAATTTACTGCATCTCCCATCCCTCCTACTGTGCCTCCAGTCATGGCAGAACTCCTTCAAGCTTCACTAAGATGCATGTATGTTTCTGCAGCTAAAAAATGTGTGTCTTCAGATGTAAAGTGTGTCCATTGATATGTGTGTAGAAATTTGTCCAAATTGCAGATGCCTTACTGATAAGGGCTGAATTATGTCCCCTGCCAAAATCCCTATGTTCATCACAGCCTCCAGTACTTCAGAATATAACTGTGTTTGGAAATAGAATCTTTAAAGCAGTAATTTAGGTAAAAAGAGGTCATGTACGTGGGCTCTATTCCAGTTAGTACCAGTGTCCTTATACAAAGAGGAGATTAGGACACAGAGAACACAGACTGAGGAAAGACCATGTGAAGAAAAAGGAGAAGGTGGCCGTTATAAGCCAAAGAGAGAAGCCTCAGGATGAAGTCAACCCTGCTGACACCTAGATCTAAGACTTCTAGCCTCCAGAGGTGTGAGGAAGTAAAGTTCTGTTGTGTAAGCTATTCAGGTGTGGAATTTGTTGTAATAGCTCTAGCAAACTAATTCATTTACCAATTTGTACAACATAAAACTATGCATGAAATGCTTCCTATATGTCTTATAAATGACTGATTCTTTTGTAATTCCTCCTTCCTCAATGTGTTTCAGAATGAAAGATTATGTGGTTGAGCCCTAGTCTACTGACCACTTTAGCTTTTCTTTTCTTTTCTTTTTGAGTCACAGTCTCACTCTGTCCCAGGCCGGAGTGCAGGGGCATGAACACAGCTCACCATAACCTCGACCTCCTGGGCTCAGGCAATCTGCCTACCTAGGCCTACTGAATAGCTGGGACTGTAGGCACATGCCACTGTGCTCGGCTAATTTTTTTTGCCTTTTTGTAGAGACAGGGTCTTGCTTACATTGCCCACACTGGTTTCAAACCCCTGGCCCAAGCGATCCTCCTGCCTTAGCCCCCCAAGGGCTGGGATTACAGGCGTGAGTCAGTTTAGCTTCTTAACTAAATCATATAAACTCTGGAACCGATAGGGTACAACAATGTGCAAAAATGAATCATTTTTAAAATAAGCTTCCTTAGATTTACCTTTTCTTTTTAAAATTTTTCTTTTTAATATTGTGTGTGTGTGTGTGTGTGTGTGTGTGTGTGTGTGTGTGTGTGTGTGATCATTTAAATAGCCCTAAAATGTGACCCAAGCAGCTGCTTCCCCCTGTGCTCTTGCATCTACAAAAACATTTTTGGTCCTCAAATGGACATGTGACTTACTGCTTCTCCCCAACCCCTCCAAATTGGAAGATTTCACTGGGGAGACAAGGGAGGAGGTGGAAGTAGTTTACACTAATCATGCAGAGAAAACCTTAAAACTTACCTCAGTCTTTTCATTATTTCTCAATATATTTCCTAAAATTGACTATTTTGAAAGTCATCATCACTCTGCTCTTTCCCTAAAGCATTCATCCAGAAAGATCATCCTCTCTAGCTGCCCCCAGAAAAGCCAAATCCCAAGTCCCATCTCCTCTATTTACTAGCAAAACCTCTCTTTCATCCATCTAAAACCTGCATACCAGATGATGAAACTGGGGCCCTGAGACCCTAAAGTGAATTTTTCAGAGCATTTTCTCAACAAAAGCTAATGTTTCACTATACAAAATTCTTATACCAGGTGTTGAGAGAATAAAAATTATTTCCCTATCTGTGTGAGAGAAAGAAAATAAAAAGAAAGCAAATAAAGGTAAGTAAAAGTGGTTGAATACAAGAATCTTAGATCCTCCAATTTTCTTTTGTCAGGAAAAAGAGTCTGGTGTTTTGTGCCCTAAATAACTGGACAAGCTTACCAGCCTAGAAGACCAGACTCTGAAAAATTACATAGCTCTGCCTGAGTGAAGGTCAGCTAATCCCATTCCCAGAGAGACAGAAAAACATTTCTGTTTTCTTTTTGAATTAACATTAACTTGCATTAAACACACGCACACATACACACATACCCAGTAAAATTATATTTAGAAATGTTTTAACTCTGGTTTCTCAGCAGGGGTAAGTGCCTCAATTTCCTGCAAATCATTGTCAAGTGTCTAGACAGGAGAAGTGGAAGTAAAGATAAGAGATCCTGAATTTCAGCAGAGGGGCCATCAAGCTAAACCGAGCTCCGCTGTGCTTTTTCACGTGGCAACAAGCGATAATGCTCTGATAGCCGCATATCTTACATGTTGCTTTTGACTTCTGATAAGAAAGAGGACAGCGGGAAACAATGATGAGCGTTGATGATAAATACCCTAGCTGTGCATTTGCCTTGGTTTTTAAGTTAACTGAGCTCCAGAGGAATCCCAAACCCTACAGGCCTATCTAGTATCTGAAGAGGTTTACGAGCTTTGCAGCTACAGATTAAGATGAACAATACTGGCCAGGGAATGGTGGCTCAAACTTGTAATACCTGCAATTTGGGAGGCCAAGACAAGAGGATCGCCTGAACCCAGGGGTTTGAGACCAGCTTGGGCAATTTGGTGAGACGTCATCTCTACCATATATCAAAAAACTGGCTGGGCATGGTAGTATGCGCCTGTAGTTTTGGCTACTTGGAAGGCTGAGGTGGAAGGATCACCTGAGCCCAGCAGGTCGACGCTGGGGTGGCTGTGAATGTGCCACTGCACTCCAACCTGGGCAACAGAGTGAGACTCCAACTCAAAAAAAAAAAAAAAAAAAGATGAACAATATTTTAAAGGGTTTGTGAATTGTTTGGCACCTTAATTTTAAATACAGCTCTAAGTCCATCAAACACACTTTGTAGAATTCCTAAAGTCTCAATACCCTTTCTGAAAGAGGGTTTTACTATCTCTTAATCTTTGAGAACTGGACAGGACCTAAGAGGTCAACACCAGTCCATACACACCACACAAGATTCACTATGTGAATACCTGAGGTAAGTAACAAAATTTCTTCCCTTGCAAAGATTCAGAGAATACCCGAGAACTTCATCTCTTACTGTGCAACAAAACTTGGACATGTCATTTGCTGGATTCATTCCTCATTTCCTCATACATCCATCTGCTTCTTTTAATCCTTTATTGGCAGTTAAATGAATCAGATTGTCTGGTGTGAAACTCTGACTCTACTACTTACTAGCTGAGTGTTAGGTCTTGGAGAATTATTAGGTCGGTGGGCCAGTGTGCTGAACCAGTGGCACAGGTAAGAGGCAAAGAACTGCAACGAAGTTAGATTGGAAAATATAGTTTATTTAGAAAGTAAATTAAAGAGAGAGGAGATATATATAGAGAGAGATTCAACTCCCCAAGATAGGGAACAGGGCCAAAGCTAAGAAACATGGCAGCCACGTGGACACACCAGAGAGCCACGTGGACATACCAGAGTTTAGTAAAGCAATGGTGGCTGGCTGCTCAAGGTAGAATGCTTTTAAGAATTCCCCTTGATGGGGGCAGGTCAATAAGGTGGTTGGGTGGTAGTCTGCTCCACATCATCACAGAGGACAGGTAAGCGCAGGTACTGATGTCAAGTGGTAGACAGCAGGCAGATGGGTGGGTTAGTCATGACTGCTGCCATGGTGGTGGGGTCTGTCTGTGACATGAAGGTCACTAAGGGCTGATTAGGTTAACTTGGGTCTTATGGGTGGAGGCAAATACTTGAAATAGAAAAACTAATTACTACAAAACAAGCTGGGGGTATTGTAAAACACTTATTAATAGCTACCTCTGAGAAAACAGTTCTGTCTTTGGCTAGTGATTAGAGGGTAAGTTAAGTGAACTGCTAGAAAAACATGAGATTTAGGCAATGTTCAAATGGTTGCTCATTGGATATCTCAAATCCATGTTATGTCCTTTCACTGAGTAAATTTAGCAAGTTAGTCATCAACTTGGGCTTAAGTTTTCTATCTATAAAATATTAAGACAACCTCTTAATATTGCTGTTAGGGTTAGAGAATTATAGATACGAAAACACTTAGAACAGTATTTTGATATACGGTAAGCGCATAATGAATTTTATTTATCACTCCTACGTGCCAATCACTAGTCTTTGACTAGTTGGAAGACGGATGGAAAGAACATTTTAGGGATGATGATGATGATGAAAAGAGCTCACCAATTGCTTAAGAATTAAGAATCAGTCAGTAGAGGTACAAAGTTGGTTCCTAGCAGTTTTCTAGACATCATTATAAGGAGCTCCAACTGTAACTTGTATGATAATGTTAACTTCAGTGAAACTTAGAATAAATCATTAAACAGGTAGACTTGAAGGACTGTAGGATTTCAAAGTGAGAGAGAGAGAGAGAGAGATCTGTGAACTGAAAGGGTCAACCAAGATGTCATAGAGGAGGCATGATTAGTCCTGGGTCATGTTGGCCAAGTAGGATGTAGATGATCAGATGAAGAAAGACTTTACTTAGGGGACAGCATCAAAAGCCAAGAGGTAAAAATGATTGTGACATATGTTGCACTAAACATCTGTACTATTTTTCAGTGGTCAGTGGAGGAAGCTGCTTCATCACCATCCTTATTCTCTGCCTTACACTTTCAGGTGCACAAGCCCCATGTTGCTTCTAGGTTCACCCCCTCCAGGAGATCCCACACTACCCCCACCAAGCCAGCCTTCTGTCAACACTGCTGCCCTCTCATCTCCAGCCTGCTTCTAAGTATTCGGTGTTTGTCTGTTTCCTCCACCCTCACCCCCACCTCCACCCCAACCCCCGTCTTACCTCTACCCCATCCCCTGTCCTTTAGGGTAAAGCCAAGCTCCTTAGCCTAATGCTTTTCAGAATCTTCAGTCATGTCTCCCAGTATACTTTTCCCTCCTTTTTCTCACAATTCTTCCATCTAGCCCTCTATTTCCTGCTTCTATTAAACCAAACTCCAATATAAATTATCTCCATTCACCCCCAACCATCTAACTCATCATTATGCCTGCAAACAATTTCTTTGTGAACTTCCTAATTCTTTGTCAATTTTCTAATTCTTTAAATGTTTGTGCTAACTTTCCAATCTCTTTGCTGACTGCCCTTACCCACATATTTTCTTGCTTTTGAGCTCACAGAACATGTCTGTTCCTCTCACCAGACAAGGATATTTGTAACATTTTCTCAGCTAGAATTTTTACTGTTATTTTAGTTAAAGGGAAGTTAGCTAATTTTTTTTTTTTTTTAGATCTTGGTTTTCAATCTCTACTGTAAGTTCCTCGAGATCAGGACTTGTATCCAATTCATCTTGCAAGCTCAGTAGTTGACTGATTAATTACTGGGATGATAGGAACCAGGGATATCAATTTTCAAGACTAATTTAAATTACCTAAATGGGAATACGTAGTGTATAAGAAAGGGTTGAATTTCAAGGTGGTAGGAGTCATAGATCAGGTTTCCTGAAAAATAGACCATTCCAAGGGTTTTGTTGTTGTTGTTATTGATAATAATAATAACATTTTGAGATTCTGAGATATGTATTCAGAATGTTGCTGCTCTTGGGATCAACATTTCTGGGGATGAAGGGATAAGGGAGAAGGATTGGGCAGAAGAAGAAGAGTTCATCTGTGATATAGTTTAAACAACCTTCATTCATTCACAGGGAGCTCTGGACCTGGAAGACCCTTAAATTGTCTGTTGAAGCAAAGAAGTGAGGTCTTTGTATGTCCTCTTAAACCACTCAGGGTACAGGCTGTGCCTGAGGAAAGAGAATACCTTTGAGCAAGAAAACTACTTTGGCAATTCCTGGGGAGGAATGCAGCTGTGAGCTATCAGGAGCTAATACTCCTAGCAGTTTGGGGAATAAATGTCTTGGTCCTAAAGGTAAAGTCTGGTGCTATACCACAGTATCCACTACAGTTGGGTAGCATGACAACATGAGCTGCTGTCTTTCTTATCTTAACCTCAGCTCTACTTAGGATCATTTTATTCTTCAGCTATTACGTCCTACATGCTTGATCTGACTTTAAGTGCATTCATTTGTAGTTCAAAAATCTAGTCCTTCATAAAACCGCCCTTCCTTACAGTTTCTTATTCCACTTAACAAAAAAGAAAGGATCAAAAACTGATTATTTGTTATTATTTTGAGTTGGAGTCTTACTCCGTTGCCCAGGCTGGAATGCAGTGGCACACTCACAGCCACCCCAGCGTCGATCTACTGGACTCAAGCGATCCTTCCGCCTCAGTCTTCCAAGTAGCTGGAACAACAGGCACATGCTACCACGCCCGGCTAATGTTTTGGTTTTTATTGTAGAGACGAGGTCTCACCAAGTTGCCCAGGCTGTTCGCGAACCTGTGGGCTCAGGCAATCCCCTCACCTTGCCTCCCAAAGTGCTAAGATTACAGACTTTAGCCACCGCACCCAACCTAAAAATTGTTTATTAACTGAATCAGTAGCCGGTTGGTGTTCAAATCACCAGCATTTGCTCTGGAGTCAGATAAGTAATGGATTCATCAAATGATTTCTGCCATCTTAAGAGCTTCCCAGGAGACATAGCCTTCATGGGATGCATTTGAGGCAAGACTGGGTTTCAGCATTTCCCAGAAACACCAACTGATCAAAGACTTGGAAATGTCAAAAGGCCAATAACAGGCTAGAGCTAACTTAATGTGGAAAAGAAAACTGACTACGCAAAGGGTAGCTAGGAGACTGTCCATACTCATCTGCTGATTCATGACCACCTTGAAGAGCTGTGGCTTCCATTTGGATGGCCCCTCCTCCCTCCAATTCATTGTGTTTAGCTGCTTGTTTGTTGTTGTTGATGATGATGTTTGAGGAATTCAAAAAATATAAAAAAGAACCAAGAATAATAATAAAGGAACTCAGAAGAAGAGTAATTTACATATCCTCTTCCAGTAACTCACCACTGTTAATTTTGGTCCTATTTTCTTCTGTATTTTTTAAATAAAAAATATCACAGGGAAAATTCAAATCTCCTCTCTTCCTACTCTTCATGGGCAAAGGGGATTGTGATTTTGATGTGAATCTTCCCAGTTCATTTTTAATATTTTAAATGTACATATTGATATCCATGAAAAATAGAAAATATCATTGTATTTGATTTTCAAGTTTACGTAAATGACATGCCATATCATCCCATAACTTCATTTCTTAATTACCTCATTTTGAGAATTTTTTTCATATTTTTATACAAAGATATAGTTCATTTTCAACTGTTTATGATAATCTGCTAAAGAACCATACTATATTTTATTTATTCATTCTTCCATTGATGGACATTTAAGTGACTTCCCAGGTTCTTCCTTCTGTGAATTTTTTTCTCTGACTTCCTTGACAGCTCAACATGAATGAAATGTCTTTTCTTTTTTTTTTAATTGCTTCCTGAGATTGACCAGGCCTCCAGAGAAAAAATTCCTGCTGTATCTTTGTTCTTTGCCCCTTGGTCTCAGCCGTGACAAGCACCAGGTGCTGGCTTCTAGAATTCCCATTGTTTTCTGAACTGGTTCTGCCAATAGATTTAACTCCTAGCTAGATCTAAGGAACAAATTATGGAAGTAACAAATATGGGCAAAATGAATACAGTTCATTGGGCCCCCAAATAAAATTGGAGCTACTTCCAGGAATTTATCCTCCAAAACAAATTCAAAGAAATAAAATAATCCATACATGTGAAGATTTTTATTATAGAACTATTTTTAATGAGGAGAAATAAGAAATAACCAAAATAGCCGACAATAAGAAGTCCTTGCAGAAATCATGGTGCCCCAACTCCAAAGAATATTATTCTTTTACAATACATCTATTACAATGATGATTCTGAAAACTATGTGCTAGGTAGAATCACATGAAATTGCTCTTTCCAGCTCAAAGTAGTTGAATGTTAGCAATTTCATGCCATTCACCTTAAGAGTACTAGAGGAAAAGAGATGATGGTATAATGTTAGATGAAAAATACAGAAAGCAAAATTACATCTACAATATGTGAAAGTATCTTTGCATTTGGACAAGAACTTGAAGGGAGAACAACATTAAATACAGTTACATTGCGGAAGGAAAGTTATAAGGATCTAAAACTTATTAAACATACATGTCCAGGACCTTATATATACATTATTCTTTTAATCCTCTTTCTTCCTCTCTCTCAATATCTCTCTTTTTCCCTCTTTTTCTTACACTTACACTTACACACACACACACACACACACACACACACACACACACACACAACCAGGAAGTTTTTATAATATTATTGCCACTTAGACATGAAGAAACTGTGGTTCAAAGAGATTGAGTAAATTTCTCAGTGACATAAATTTATAGAGTAGCAAAACTAGAATTTGCATCCAGGCCTCTTTGATTCCAAAGCATAGGCTTTTTCCCAAGTCCCTCTCTGGGATGATGACAAACCATCTTTTTAAAATAGTCCTCATTATTTGTGCAATAAGTGGAAGTTTGAATTAAAACTTCCCAAAGGGGCAGAGGATTAGGAAGAAGGGCAATGAGACATCTTTCTCTATCCCCTCTGGTCCAGGGGCACCTACCAGGATGGTTCTTTGATTTTCCAGGCATGCCCTTTGTGTTTCTGGTATAGAACAAAAGGCTGCTGGAACAAAAGTGACAGTGAACAGACAGAGCCTATTGAATCAGGAATGAGATAAGCCATGTACTGCCTCGGGCCACCTCATCAAAGTCCTTGAACAAAGATATCTCAGCTATTAGATGAGGCTATCAAGAGCAAGCTGACACCCCACTAGGTGTGTGGATGTTCTCAGGTAGAAGCTGCTGGGTTCCTCCAGCTTGACTCAATGCAGAAGGAACACTGTGCTGGAAGTAAGTACTTACGGGTTCCTGAGCAGACGTGTGACCTTAGGCAAGTCACCAAGGTTCTCAGGTTTCTCATTGGCCACATGAGTTTGCTTCTTGCACCTCTAAGTGTTTCTCTGATTCTTTTTACTACTCAGAAGAAGAGGTTTTATGGTCTTGAAAAATCCTGTCAGAAGTTTGAGTGTTGAAGAAAATGCCTATTCTTCTTATCTTCACTCTTTCAGAAAAGAGGGGACTTGTACCCACACGCCTCCACCTACTAAAGTGATCACTACCTCCCTGTCCAGTGAATTCTTAAGAAGCTATGTCCTGGATCTAGTGGGTGGGTATACTTTGCCACAAAGGCAGGAGAACACAGGCTCAGCCCTCTCTCACTTTACCCCACCTGCCGGAAGTGGACGGAGTTATACTCTGCTCCCATTATCAGGCTGAAAGCATGCCAGCTCAGCTAGGGATCTGCCTTCAAGAGGATACTTGAGTCCCACTCCCCTCCTCAGTTTCCCATTCCACCAGTTATTCGGTAATTCAGGCTACAGCCTTCCAGACAGCTGGCTGACTAAATGTAGGCTGTGCAGACCTCTGAGAGGGCACCAAAAATTTAAACTTGGGCCAGGGCAAAGGGAAAGTAGTGGGCAGCCACCTTATGACTCCGAGGTCAATCTATATATTCCAGCACAGAGTACTGGCAGTCTCAAATTTGGAATTAATAAGCTCCAAAATTGGAGTTTCTGATTCCTGGAATCAACTATTCCTGATCCTAAAATTTTATTATCCCCAAACTCTGTTTGCCACTAGCAAAGCACCCAGAAGAGAAAAATGCATGGATAATCAGCATCCCCAAAGCTCAAATACAGAATCAAAACCTAGAAGGAAATTCAAGCCCAGGATCAGGTATAATCTCTTCATCAAACCATCACTATAGGAGAGGATGAAGGGGTCAGAGGAGAGAAGGAAGAAAAGTGGCCAAGAACACCGAGCTCTGAACTCTGGAATCTAAGGGGAAGCTGCAGGTGTGGGTGAGTAAGCTAAAGTCCACCAAGGATGTGTCCTGGCTCCCAGACATAAGCACACACAGAAACAGGGCAGAGATAAGAGATATCATTCTGTCTCAGGGACTGCACTGGGAGGTGGGGGAGCAGGATAGATACGAGGCTTGTCTTCTCCCTCAGAGCGCCTGAAACCAAGTGCAGCCATTACCACCTCTATGGTTTGTGAGTGTAGGCAAAGTTAAACCACCTGTGCCTTCAGTTTTCCTAACTACAAAACAGGAATCATAATATACTCCCACAACATTAGCGGGAGTATTTAATACAATAATCCACATAGGAGGTTGAGTGTGGTGGCTCATGCCTATAATCCTGGCACTTTCAGATGTTGAGGCAGGAGACTTACTTGAGGCCAGGAACAAGAGACCCACCTGGTCAACATACTGAGATCCTGTCTCTACCAAAAATAAAAATAGGAATAAAAATTATGTGGGTGTGGTAAGGCACACCTATAGTTCTGGCTATTTGAAAGGCTGAGGTGGAAGAATTGCCTGAACCCAGCAGGTCGATGCTGGGGTGGCTGTGAGCATGCCACTGCATTCTACCCTGGGTGATGGAGTGAGACTCTAGCTCAATAATAATAATGATAATAAAATAAAAAAATTAGCCAGGCGTGGTAGTGTGTGCCTGTAGTTCCAGCTAGTCAGGAGGCTGAAGTGGGAGGATTGCTTGAGCCCAGGAGTTCTAGGCTGCAGTGAGCTCTGATCATGCCACTAAACTCCAACCTGGCAGACAGAGCAAGACTCTGTCTTTGAAAACAATAAAATAAAAAATAATCCATATAAAGTATGCCTCGAGTACTCTACAAACATCAGACTCCCCTCCTGATACACAGATCCTGAGTTCTGAGGGACTATTGCAGCATTTGCTAATCAATGGATACCCAGTGCCTAATACAATGGCTCAGAAAATATTTATTGATGCATTGGCATTGTGGTACTGGAGGAGGGACTTGAAAAAATAAGATTTTATCTCTGTTTACCCTTCCCAGACCACCCTCCCCTTACTTGAAGTCAGTCAAATACATTGCTGAGGGTAAGCCTACTTCTTTCCCATCTAAATACTGTTTTTCCATGCTGCTTCAGGAACCATCATTGCGTGTCACTGGAAACTGACCTAAACCAATCGAAACTAGAGTTTCGGTCTGACTCTTGCTCTCCGAGACAGGGCCCACAAGGCAGCATGCTACACACTTGCTCAGATTTGATTGATACCATTTGATTTGATTAATCTGATTTCGTGTAACAGATTTTCAACTTTCTTTCTTATTTTCACCCAAATGCACCGAAATTCAAGAGAGAGAGAACAAATGGGTACCAGGAGATCAACTCCGATGTTAGAATAGATCAGGAGTGACTAGAGAAAAGGGGGCCTCTCTTGGAGGAAACACTAGAGGAAGAGATACTTTTTCCAATTTAAATAACTTATTTTTTGAGGATAAAATGTACCCAATTTCCTATATCCAGACTAAACAGTTGGCTATGAGACTTTTGGGCCCTGGAATCCTGCCAAATAGAAAGAAAATTGAGTTTCATTTGTGATTGACCAGAGCGAGTAGCCTAATCAAGTTCCTGGCTGTTATTTAGGATCTGGATTCTAGGTAGACTATAGGTAGAGTCTCTCCAATTAACGATCTTGTAGTCCCTGAGTTGCCACAGTCACCCAACATCTTTGGTGGCCCATCCCTAAGTGACCATCTTCAGGCTGGCGTAGCATCAGGAGCACCTTGGATGATGTACAGATGTGCAGTCAAGTTTAAACATTGAGGCTGCCTGTCTAGACAGCTAGGCAAACTTCTTCACATCTCCCAAGAGCCCTGCCCTGACTCTTCCTTTCCAGCTGTGGCGATGACTGACATTTGAGAATCCTGAGAGACGTATACTTTTTCAGCACGAAGCCTCAAAGCAAGAGAAGGGGAGAAAGTGGGGACTATAGCATTGTCCTGCTGCAAAGGGCTCACAAGGGAGAGAATTTGTTCAAGGTCCTACAGTGTGTGACAGACTAAGAACTTGAGTCTAGGTCTTTGGACTCCAAGGTCAGTGCTGTTTCTACTACGTGGCTTATTGAGACATATTGAGAAATATGTTGCCATTTTCCACACTTAACAGGGTATTGACATTCTGTGAAAACAGAGTTTATCAAGCCTTCTTCTGCATCGGCTGGGCGTTAGAAGCACTTGGAGGCTCTCACTATTCACAAGCCCATGTCTCAGAGATGGCAATCATCCTCCACAAGGCAACTGGTTTTAAGCATAAGAAAATAAATTATGTATTAGTTTTCCAGGGCTCCTGTCACAAAGTACCATAAACTGGGTGCCTTAAACAACAGAAATGATTGTCTCACTTCTGGAGACTAGATATTTCCAACCAAGTCCTTAAACAGAGCTGGCTCCTTCTGAAGAGTGCGAGGGAAAGATTGTTCCAGGTCTTGCTCCTTGGTTGTCTTCTCATGGCATCTGCATATTGTCTTCTCTCTATGTGTGTGTCTCTGTGTCTGAACTGCCCTGTTTTATAAGGACACCAGTGATATTGGATTAGGACCCACACTAATGAACTCACTTTAATTTGATTACTTTAGGAAAGACCCTATCTCAAAATAGATCATATTCTGAGGTATTGGGGATTGGAACTTCAACATATGAATTTGGGAGTGGGGGAAGCCCAATTCAACCCACAATAAACTCTAAATAAGTGCTTCCCAAATTTCAGCCATTTGTATATTAGCATCACACCTTGTGTTCACATACCATTCACATGATTTCCTCCTTAATATTTATAGATCAACTTGTTTTATTAAAATAGTCTGTGTTCTTAATGTAAAATTGCCCTGACCTCAGCCAGGAACTGTCTGCTGTAGTGGAATTTGCCCTTGGGACAAATGCAAGCAGCAGGTCTTCCTGTTCCCTCCAATGCTGCAAAAGTAGTGATCAGCAGGGGTTGAGTTCTCAGGAAATGGTGGCTGGAACGACTCAGGGCGTCCCCCAAAACCTCACACTGTTCCATGTGGGCTTCAGCAGAGCATGGCTGCCGGTATGGCAGTTCCAGTGAGGTACTGGAGTCCCATGAGCCTCAAGGGGCCTTTTGAGTCTATGGCAGAAGCACTGAACTCCTGTATTCTGCTTACTCACCTCCCCAGCTGCAGCCTAAGGCTGCTCATGATTTGTGCAGTGATCCAGGTGAGTCTTCCTAGTTCCACCCCTTCCTTTTCAACTTTTCTCTTCTTTGTACTCTCTGGATCTTGTCGCTTCTCTGTTGAGTTGTGGGGTGTGCTACTGGTGTCGATCTTCTCTGAGTGCTGAGGGACTCTCTTTATTTTGGCTTACTTCATAGGAGAAATTCACACTAGCTGCTTCTTGTCAGCCATCTTCATTCATTCCCTGGATTACATGTCTTGTTCACCATTCTATCACCAGCATATAATAGACACTCAATAAATATTTGTTGAAGGGGAAAAAAAAAAGAAAGAAGGCAAAAAAATACAAAGGAAGGAAAGAAAGTGAAAAGAGGAAGGAAGCAGAGAGGAGGAGAAGGGATAGGAGGAAGAAAGGTTGTCCATTAGGCCACGGACAGCAGGACACAGTATGGGGATGCAGAGTAATTGGTCAGCAGTTTGTCTGGGGAGTGGGTACGATATACTGGAGGCATTTTCCTCTGCCTGGGATCTTGCCCCCCAAATAGGATTGTCCCTTTTTTTTTTTTTTGAGTTGGAGTCTCCCTCGATCACCCAGGCTAGAGTACAGTAGCATGCCCACGGCCAACCCAGCATCGATCAGTTGGGCTCAGGTGATCCTTCTGCCTCAGCCTTCCAAGTAGCTAGAACTACGGGTATGCACTACCTACCACATCTGGCTAACTTTTTGATGTATTGTAGAGATGAGGTCTCACCAATTGTTCAGGCTGTTCTCAAAACCATGGGCCCAGGCAACTCTCTTGCTTTGGCCTCCAAAAATGCTAGGATTATAGGCTTGAGCTACCATGTCCAGTCAGATTGTCCCCTTCTTGGAGATATTGGTAGGGGAGTAGTGGGAGTCTTCTGTCCTCCCCTCTTCTTCTTAATAGTTCTCCTCTGTAAGGATGAGTGACTTATGTGCTTGGGAGGTGGTCACACTCGGACATCCATCAATCTGCCATTTTCTATTAGGCAGGATAATGATTCAAAGCCAGTGTTTGCCCAGGGCCCCGTCTCTGTGCCTTTCTTTCAGGCCTCTAACCTCTGCACAGTGTGGGTCCAGCCCTGTACATCTGTTTGTCTGGTTAGAGGAGTGTCTGCCGGGTAGACTCACTTTCTGCATGTTCATCCCAAGTCTAGACTTGGCGGTAAGAAACAGGATGCTCAGTAGGTCTCCAGCCAAGTCACATTCTTCTACTGGCTTTGCTAGTTATGATATGGATATTTTGATCCCTGTCTATCCCAGGTGTCTGCTTCTCAAAAGGCTTAGAACACAGAGAGGAGAAGGGTAAGATTAATTACCCTTCATAGAAATTCCAACAGGTAAAGAGAAAGATACTGTCTGATAGCAGCTCTACTTTCCAGTCCTAACAGCGTAACTGGTAGAACATAAAGGCCTTTTGGCAGGCCAACAAATATTCCAAGACCGCTCTTTTGGCACCACATTTCCTCCTCAGACTCTTCCCGGACTTGTGATGAGAACCTTCCAACACCTCATAGATCAGAAACATCACAGCCAACACAGAGAGGAGCAATCCATGGAGCCAGGGGACGTCATTTCAGAGTGGGCTTGGCTCTCCCTAGGACCCCTTAATGGATGAGTTCTGTTGAGATGGATGTCAGGCCCTCTCAAGGCAGACACCCCCCGTCAGAACTGAGAACATTAACACGAATGAGAAATACTCCCGGCGTGACTTGCTGCAGCACTTTATGGGATGTGGGAATACTGTTTAGGGTTGTTAGGAAGTTGGGAAAGCTTTTCGGTATGAAGGTCGCCAGCGTCTCCAAGGGTGCATGGGCTGTTCATAGGGCGGAGTTTGCTTTTATTGCTCCACATGTGAGATGCTTTTGTAGATAAATGAGTGAAAGAGATTGAAGACATTTCATAGGAAGAAGAAATTGATTTGCAAAAAATGAGAGGCAGAGTGACCCACCTCACCCATAAGCCTTCCCTGTCGTCACAGAAAATCGTGACTTCCTTGATCTTTCAGTCCCCCCACCCCCAGTTTGTAAGGCCTCTTCCATTCTACTGGCACTTTCCTTCTACTGTTTAGGGTGGTCAGCCTCCCAGGTAGATGTCAGTTCTTTGCAGGGGGGAATGATGTTTATGTCTTACTAAGTTTAGTATGGCTGTGTCACCAAGCACCTTGTCCTAGAAACATAAGAAGCAGTTTAAATAGTTTCATTTTGTTTTCTGATTGACACATTTTGCATGCTTAAAAGAGGTTACACTCATGAATTTCATATTTGTACTGTTCCTTCTATAGGTCAGGAACTGTTCTGGGTTCTGAAGCTACCATAATAATGAGGATGATGCGAATAATACTAATACCACTAAAATCAATAACAGTTGTAATAGCTAACAGTAATTGAGTGCTCACCATATGCCAGGCACTATTCTAAGTACTTTACATCAATTATCTCATTTAAGCATCATAACATCCCTTTGAGAGGTAGTTATTATTATTAAGAACATTTTTCTTTTTTTTACTTTTTTTTTTTTTTGAGACTGGGTCTCACTCTGTCACCCAGGCTAGAATACAGTGCTTCTATCATAGCTCACTGCAGCCTCAAACTCCTGGGCTCCAGCAATCCTCCCACCTCAGCTTCCTAGCTTCCTGAGTAGTTGCAACTACTGGTACATACCACAACAACTAGATACATTTTTAAACATTTTTTGTGGAGATGAGGTCTCACTACATTGCCCAGGCTGATCTCAAGCTCCTGAACTCAAGTGTTCCTCCCACTCTGGACTCCCAAAGTGATGGGATTACAGGTGTGAGCCACCGCACCCAGCAGTCAAACGCATTTTTCTAATGAGAACACTGAGGCATGGAAGGAATAACTACAATATAGGCCTTTCTTTCAAGCAGTCTGGTGGGGATTTAGGATGTAAAATGATGCTGCTGATAATATTGATCATGTCAATAAAATCATCATTTGAATACAGTTTTCTTTTTTTTTAGAAACAGGATTTATTGAGAGGAAAAGTTCCCACAGTGGGAGGGGACCCAGAGGATTGCCCTGAATACAGTTTTAAACGAAAAATTAGAAGACCATACATAAGACAGAAGAAGGCATGCTAACATATGAGTAGGGTGTGAGAGTGTGTGTGTGTGTGTGTGTGAGAGAGAGAGAGAGAGAGAGAGAGAGAGAGAGAGAGAGAGAGAGAAAGAGAGATGCAATTTTACTGTAATAAGACTTCTCAATCAGGTGATTGAGTGCTTCTTTTCCACATAAATTTAGTAGATGTGATCCAGTGGTGCTGTTGAATGTTTGACAACTAGATTTCCTAGTGTAGTTCCTGATAAATGTTGGTTGATATTTTCATTTACATTAATTGTAAGATGAAAGTGAAATAAATAATAAAAACATATGTCAAAATGTCATTTGTTTGTGACAGATGAGAGTAACTCCTTAGATGAACCAGACAATGATTTTCAAACATTGAATGAATATTTCCTCAAGCTTTGCTTCTATTGACAATGTAAAAATTATACATAACTGTTTTCAAGTTAAATCTGCATTATTAACGTTTTCTCTATCATTTTTTAACACCTAGTCTGGGGGTTTGCACACTAGAGCCTATGGATCTCTAGTTTTGAAAAGCTCATTAGCCAATTCATTTTTTTCTTCCCCATTTTTAAAGACTTATCAAATAGGAGGAGGAATATAGACAGAGATTGTATGTGCCCAGCAAAGCCTAAAATATTTACTACATGCACCTTTATATAAAAGTTTGCCAACCCAAGGTCTATACAATCAACAAACAATAAATCAAGCCTTGAAGCCACATTGCTTCAAGGAGTGTAAACCTCCTTCTGTGGCTAATTTCAGGCTAACAATATAATGCAGAGTTGGAAAGAGATGATTAGTCCTGCACTATTCAGTGATATTTCCACCTCACAGATACAATAACCATAAGTAACCTCAAGGGCATAGATAATAGTAAAGCATAGTGAACAAATTAGGAAATGATGAGTTTTGGGTACTTATTACCCTTTAAAATCTAAATTATTCCACTGTAAATTTATAGAATTTTATTTTTCACAAAGGTTAGTGACTAGCTCACAAAATTCCTGCAATTTTAATTAATTCTTGCAAACACAATGAGCTGGCTCTAGCACAGCACAGTGCGATCACAGCAGCGGCTGGTTGCCATTGACATTAATGCTCACACTTTAGTAAACCATGTGTTCCTATAAAGTAGGCAAGTCTTTAAAGAGGATGTTCATTACAGCCTTGTTTATAATTTGGAATATTTAAAAAAATATATCTACCCAATGGTAAAAGAACAAATAACTAAAACATTGTATATTTGCATTATGAAATATTTGCATTAAGGAATTTATTTTATGCTACAATAATAACGTATTAACTAGCTTGGTGTGTCTCAACACGGTAGATAGATCTCAAAAACAAAATGTGTGAAAAAGGAAATTTCAAAAAATGTGTACAGATGATACAATTTATGTTGATTTAAAAAACAAAGAAGGCTGGGTTCTGTGGCTCTAGCCTGTAATCCCAGCACTTTGGGAGGCTGAGGAAAGAGGATTGCCTGAGCCCACGGGTTCGAGATCAGCTTGAGCAACTTTGCAAGACCTCATCTCTACAATAAATCAAAAAATTAGCTAGACGGGTAGTGTGTGCTTATAGTTCCAGCTACTTGGAAGGCTGAGGCAGAAGGATCACCTGAGTCCAGCAGGTTGACACTGGGGTGGCCGTGAATGTGCCACTGTACTCCAGCCTGGGCGATGGAGTGAAACGTCAACTCAGAAAATACCCCCGCCCAAAACTAAACAAAACAAAAAAACCAAAGAACACAAACTTACATATTGTTTATGGACACAATAATGTGTAGTTAAGGTATGCAAACAGGGAGTAGGACACCTCCCAAATTTATCTGTTGCCTCTATGGGTTTAGGGAGAGCAGGAGAGAAGCAGAAAGGTAAGGATGAGAAAAGGGAACTTAAACTTGGTCTACTTATAATGTTTTGTTCCTTTAAAAAAAATTAAGCAAATAGAACAAATGTTGACAATATTATATAGTGGAAATAAGGGTGTTTGTGACATTATTATCTGATTTTTAATTATACAGACATAATTATTAAAAGCCTCTTCATGCTTAAGCCTATTGCTTTGGGTTCTGGGTTGTCCAATGTGTATCATATGACATGAGTTTCTCTCCTGTCCCACAGGATCAAAGCAGGAGGAGGACACGATCCTTGAAGGCAGAGCATATTGCAGAGTCATCTTCCATCAATGGCAGCCTACACAATGCAGATACTTTGCAAACATGCTATCTTATTTTAATCAATGTGAAAATATTTTGATTGCAGTATCTGGTTTTAGAGGTCAGATTGCAAATGGTCCTCACTCCCCACCTAGACATAGTTCAACGTACAGCAAACACTTAGCCCTCCCATGGCAAGGCTTGGTGGGGGAGCCCTGTCTTTCCTTTCACAGGGTTCCCCTCTTCTATTAGGTCCATAAAGTACAAACTGAGTGGTTTTTGCTCACCATGCTCCAAGATCCAGACCTGCTGGCTTTCACTTCAGAACTCAGGTTGAGGCTGGGGTCTCCAGCCTCCTGTGTCTGTCTGCCACAGAGGCCTCAGATGGAGCTGGAGTTCTTCCCATTGAAGCGCTGCTCCTTCCAGAAATAGGCATCCAAATAGAGTCACAAGAGCTTGGAATATTCCCTCTTGTTGCTGCCCAGGTCAAAAATTCAGGGAATCCCAGCAGTGTGAAGGAACGTGGTTGGGGCTGAGTTAGTATTGCTGACACTGTGACACTGCAGTTGTCACAAGTCACTACCACAGTGTGATACTGGTGGTCTGATCTCAGGCTGTTTAGCTTCTTGCCACCATCTGTGCCCTAGGACTGGCATCTGATACATGCATCAGGACAAGTTCTAGTGCATCTGTCAACTCACAGACCATTTTGGCTACTGGTCCACTGGTCCCATAATCTGCAGGCTGCAAGCTGGAGAACTAAGAAAGCCACTTGCATAATTCAGTCTCAGGCTGAACACCTGAGAATTGGGGACAGGGGGATGTTATGGTGAAAGTCCTGGTCTGAGTCCAAAAACTCCAGAAAACCAGGAGCACTAATATCTGAGAGCAGGAGAAGATGGATGACCCAGTTCGAGCAGAGACAGAAAATTCCCTTCCTCTACCTTCTTGTTCTGTTCAGACCCTCAGTGGTTTGGATGATGTCCACAGCCTTGATGAGGGAGATTTTCTACTGATTCAAATGCTCATCTCTTCCAATGACACCCTCACAGACACACACAGAAATAGCATTTTACCATCTGTCTGGTCATCTCTTAGCCCAAGTTGCAATTAACCATCACAATAGTAAATCTAAAACTTACCAATACCCATGTGCTCCAACCCAATCCTATCCCCCCACCCTACAAATAGTAACCATTGTTGAGTTTAAGGCTTAGTGTTCATTTATAAAAAGGTTTTATGCATGTATCCCTAAACAATATATTGTTTTATTTTTATGAGATTTATAAATATATTTTGGGTCATCTTTTTTGACTTTTTTCATTATGTTATTGATTCCACATGCAAACGGTATTTGGCAAAGATTAACAGGTCTGATAATACCAAATACCAATGAGAACTTAGAGTAAGTTGTTCTGCTGATAATAATGTAAATTAGTATAAGCACTGCTATTTTTCAGATATGGTTAGTTTATGGCCACTGAATCTCATGTTGAGATGTGATCTCCAGTGTTGGAGATGGGACCTAGTGGGAGGTGTTTGGGCCACGGAGATGGGTCCCTCATGAATGGCTTGGTGCTGTCCTTGCAGTAATGAGAGAGTTCTTGCTCTCAGGGGACTGGATTGGTACTGCGGGATAGGATTAGTTCCCAAAAGAGTGGGTTATTATAATGCCAAGAGGCCCCTTGGGATTGGTCCTCGTTAGCATGTGCCCACTTTCCCCTTGACCTTCTCTGTCATGTTTTGATGCACAAAAGGCCTCAGCAGAAGCCAAGCAGATGCCGGTGCCCTTGTTCAGCCTGCAGAACCGTGAGCCAGATGAACCTCTTTTCTTTATAAACCACCCAGCCTCAGGTATTCCTTTACAGCAACACAAAGCAGACTAAGACAAGCATTTTGAAAAGGAAGGGAACATTATTTTATAAGATTGAACAAATACATTAGCTACCTTCTATGCAAGAATGTTCACAGCAGCATTGCTTATAATAGCAAATACATATTTTTTTTACCTTGGGGTTATTCTTATACTCTATTGCTGAATGAACAGTTCTTTTTTTTTTTTTTAAGTTGGTGTCTCATTCTGTCACCCAGGCTGGAGTACAGTGGCACACTCACGGCCAGCCACCCCAGCATCGATCTGCTGGACTCTGGCAATCCTTCTACCTCAGCCTTCAGAGTAGCTGGAACTACAGGTGTGCACTGCCATGCCTGGCTAATTTTTTATTTATTGTAGAGTAGAGACGAGGTCTCACCAAGTTGCCCAGGCTGGTCTTGAACTTGAGGGCTCAGCCTCACAAAGTGCTGGGATTACAGGCTGAGCCACCGAGACCGGCCTTGAACTATTCTTGAACTAGGTCACATACTATTTGCTTTGGAAAAGGACTTATAAAAAAAGTGGTTTTATCTATTTCATTAATAGTAAAGCAATGTGGATTGGTACTAGGCTAGAGTGTGGCTTTTATGATTCATCATATATTTGGGCAAAGCATTTAAAGATACTAATTTCTAACTTGGAAATCAACGTGGTAGATGTCGTCACAATTTAGTGGCAAGATCTCTGAATTCATTTATCCAAGGCCGGAGGGTGTGGGAGAGGTGACTGAAGAGACAGGTTGAGGCAAAATGAAAAGCTGATAGATTTAAGACCTGTGATGATCTAGTGAGTATCAAGGTTTGTCTCCAGTGCAGGGAACCATGTTTGTTGAGTCTGAGAAGTTATTAGATTAATTTTTTGGCACCTGCAACCTGCTTAGAAGTATAGACATTTTGACTTTATATTCAACCCTAAAGGATCTCTTCCTTGGAAGAAGAACTGAGAAAAATTTGACCTTTTCCCCCAAAAAACAATTTTTTTTGTAAAAAAGAATAATTCTTTTCAGATTCTTTACAAATGAGTCACATAAGCACAGAATTCCAAAATCTACAGCTTCCTTGGAGTGACTATTCTGTGGTTAATGTTCAACACAGCGATATGCTATACATGTATAAATACATCAAGTGTTAGAGTATATTCTCTAACTTACAAAACAAAACTTGGGTATTAGTGAACACCACGTTTCTACCCTTCCCCTCCAGTTGTCATCAGAAACCCCATGCCACCTTGCCCTAGAACTCACAGCAGAATGTCCTTGCATTTACTTCCGCCATTCCACAAAAGAGAGGACCACTCCCATCAGGTTAAGTAGCGTGCCCTTGATCTCTGGGTGAGTATCAGGGTTGAGACCAAGGCCCAGACCTGAAAAAACTCTTTGTTCCTAATCTGGCTGTTTCCTGTTCCTCCAGCAGTTTTCACATACAATTCTCTGAAAAGGAAATGCTTTGTTTTTATTTGCTGTTTTGTCTCCACTACTTCTCAGAATGCTTTGAGAGCCCTTCTTTATTTGGCTTCTCTGAGACATTGTTTGCATTTTCTCTAAATGAAAGGGAGGCCTGACAAGTTCACCTGGTGACTCCCCATCCCCATCCCATGACACATACAAGAAGAATGTCAGTTACCTCCCAGAAGACCAGTCTGCGCCTCACTTGTCAATAGCTTACTAACACTTCCCACAAATTCAGCTGGCTGGACTCTGAGGTCCACAGAGTAGACCAGAAGCTTCCTGCAGACTGAAGGCAAAGGTTTTTACTAATTTGCTCTCATTCTACCTCCTGCTCTCTCTGTCCCATTTCAAGTATAGCCAGAGACTTAGCCGTGGTCTTTTAAATACTAGCAGTAGGGAGGCACGCAGTGCTTTTGAGAAAAATGGCAAGAGGATGCCTCGGCCACTCTAAGGACTTCAGCTTCTTCTGGCAGAGAACACAGGGTATGAGAAATAGTCATTGTCCTAGATGATACGGGGCACAGTGGCGCAAGCCTGTAATCCCAGCACCTTGAGAGGCAGAGGCGAGCAGATTGCCTGAGCCCAGGGGTTCTAGAACAGCCTGGGCAACTTGGCGAGACCTCATCTCTACAATAAACCAAAAAAATTAGCTGGGCGTGGTGGCATGTGCCTGTGGTTCCAGCTTCTTGGAAGACTGAGGTGGAAGAATCGCCTGAGGCCAGCAGGTCAAGGCTGCAGTGACTGTGAGCATGCCACTGCACTTCAGCCTGGGTGACAGAGTGAGACTCCAACTCAGAGAGAGAGAGAGAGAGAGAGAGAGAGAGAAAACAATGTGACATTTTACTGCCTGCTATCCAATGCACCATATAAATTTGTGTGCGCACACACACACATAAACACACACACACCAAACTGCATCTGAGCTGTTCTTTGAGATGTGAAGTGTTCAAACCTAATACCTTCATTGTGGTTCAAGAACGACAGCATTGCAAGGGAGGCTCCATGGTATAAAGGGAAAAAACGTTTCCCTGAAATTAGGGCTGCAGCACCATAGGATTGGCAGGGAAACTAGTGTCCTCGGGAACACCTGGAAAATTCAGAGGAATGCTTGAGGTCAAGGCACATTGGTAATTTGCCTCTCACTCATCAGTTTGAATATTCTTTTCATTCTGATACATTGTGGTAAAGAAGTCTGTGTACTTAACAGCCCATGCCAGTAGTATGTATGTATCATACACAGGCCAAAATACAGGAAAGCAGAAGGCGGATATTGCTAATTTTTCAGAAGACAAATTCTCCCAACATCCTGTGGGGGCTGTAGCATGAAGATGCCCAAGTGGCCTTGGAAATAAACTGAGAATCTTCAGTCCCAGAAGCTGCCCTGGGCTGTTCCCTGGCACAAACCTGCATCACCCAGAATGCAATGCCCCAGGTCCAGCAGTCTCATATTCTCTTCATTGCTGCCAATGTGCTAGTGAATTAAGCAGAAGCTGAAGAGATTCAAAGAGGGTCCTTTGTGTGGATGAACAAGGCTGAGGAGTCGGATGTCAAAATCAAAGTGCAAAGTAGAAATATGATGTTCTCGGGCTATAGGTGAGTGCATTTTCAACCGTGTGCAGAAATACTTCTCCCAGGAATCCTCAGGAAAAATTCACTAGTCAAGACCTTGAACAGAAAGCTCTGTTACCACAGAAGGGGTATCCACGTTACTCCTGGCAAAATCACTGTGGACACACAGACTCATTCTCAAAAGGAGCGATGGTTCCTACAACTCTGGGTTTAAGAAAACCCATACTGGTAAACTCGTTGCAGACAGGGATCCCACCCTCCCCTTCCTAGTGCTTCACACACTTGGGAGAGGGCTTTTGTGATTAAAAGCTATAACAAAGGTAACAATGTTCCAAAAAAGATAAGGCGCTACATACATGGATCATCTATGAACTAGAGCAGGGGTTTTGAGTTCTTAGTTCCCAAATACACACCTGTCAACCCAGAGCAGCTTCCTAGTTGTGTAAAAGAGACAGTGCCCTCAGACAAGCAGCCAGGCAACAGGTGAGCAGATCTGGTTTAACTGAATGTGCACTAAGTGCCACACAGTATGCTGGGACCTTTTACCTACAATACCTCATTTGTTTCTTGCAAGAATACTTATTACCATCACTGCTTTGTAGATGAGAAAACTGAGACTCAGACTGGAGAAGGGTAGAGGAAGCATGTAAGAAACTATAAATGCCAGGGCTTGCTCTGAACACATCTCCCACTTACAGTATGGGTGTGTTCCCCAATTCTGGTTAATAAGACTCTCAGGAAGCTTCTGTGAAGAGTTTAGTCCCTAATAAAAAGAATGTAGGCCAGGTGTGGTGGCACACACCTGTAGTCCCATCTACTTGGAAGGCTGAGGTGGGAGGATTGCTTGAGCTCAGGAGTTCAAGGATGCAATGAGCTATGATCATGCCACTGCACTCCAGGGCTTGGGTGATGGAGTGAGACCCCATCTCTGAAAATAAATAAATAAATAAAAATTTAAAAAGAAAAAATACATTTAAAAGGGGATGCAGGAGGAAGTACCTCACATTTCTTCATTGCACATGCTCCTCCTTCGTTGCACATCTCACAGCAATGATGGCAAACATCACTAGCTGTGCAGATGCCCAGGTGATGAAGCGTCATTGTGTTGGCACAGATAGGAAGTGGGCAGATGGGACAAAGCATGGCCCAGGGCTCCGCCCCATGCTGAAGTTGCCCTCTGCTGCCTGTATTGATAAAGCTGCTGCAAAGCAGGAATGTGTTTTCTTCCTCCCTCCCTCCCTCCCTTCCTTCCTTTCTGTTTTTTTTTTTTTTTTTTTTTTTGAGTTGGAGTATCATTCTGTCACATAGGCTAGAGTGCAGCAGCATGGATCACAGATCACTGCAGCCTTGACTTCCTGGGCTCAGACAATCCTTCTGCCTCAGCCTCCCAAGTAACTGGGACTCCAGGAGCATGCCACCATGCCTGGCTAATTTTTTCTATATATACATATATTTAGAAAAGACAAAGTCTCGCTACATTGCCTCAACTGGTCTTGAACTCCTGAGCTCAAACAAGCCTCATGCTATGTCCTCCCAAAATGCTGAGATTACAGGTATGAGCCACAGTGCCCAGCTCCAAATGAGTTTTCAAAGTCCCAGGCACAGTGTTACAGAGCAGAATATGGAAGGCAGTACTTGAACCTTTGTTTGAGAAAATAACCAGTTCCAAAGGGATGTTAGCTTTCTAAGGCTACTCTAACAAATATCTCAAATTGGGTGGTCAACTGGAATGTCTTCTCTCACAGTTCTTGAGGCTTAAAGTCTGAAATCAAGATGTTGGCAGGGCCATGTTTCCTCAGAAGCCTCTAGAGACAAATCCTTCCACGCCTTTTCTAGTTTCTGGTGGTTGCTGGAAATCTTCAGCATTCTTTGACTTGTAGCTGCATCAATCTAATGTCTGCCGCTGTCTTTACATGGTCATCTTCCCTCTGTGTGTCTGTGTCTTCCCATGGCCTTGTCATAAGGACACCAGCTATTGGACATCTCTCTAATCTAATATGATCTCATTTCAACTAACAAACATCTGCAAAGACCCCACTTCCAAATAAGGTCAAATCTTGAGATTCTGGGTGGATGGGAATTTTGGAGGGAATACTGTTTAATCCTAGCACAAAGAGTTGCATCTGTTGTGGGAGGGTAGGAGGCTGGGAGGAGCCCAGGGCAGGAGTGAGAGCTCACTCACTGAATTAAGAAAGGATTCTCTATTTCTATGAGAATACAAAGTTCTTCCTGACTCAGCTCAGAGCTCAGGGTGTTGGTTCTTTCAGATGGGATACAATGACCTACTCATTTTCTAAGACTAAAGCTGAAAAAAAAAATGAGTAAGTGACTAAGTCAAGTAAATGCTAGCTGAAAAAAATAGGGTACAGGTGGAAAAAATGAACCCATATCAAGAGTCCAGTGTGCATCAGTTTCCTTGCATAGTCTCCTGAGGTCTGGTTGGTTCAAGAGCAATGCCAGCCGTAGGTGAGGAGATGGGTCAGAGGGCAGTGGGGAGCACAGTACCCGTGCTGGTAACTCTGCAATGTCGTTCCAGCAGAGGACACAGAAGACATTTGTGCAGGAACTTTAATGGCACAAGGGCTAATAATCAGGAGACAGTGTGTTTAATATATTTAAATTATTTCCAAAGAAAATTTTCTGGCCAGGTTCAGTGGCTCAGCCTGTAATCCCAGCACTTTGGGAGGCTGAGGCGAGAGGATTGCCTGAACCCATGGGTTCAAGACCCACCTGAGCAATTGGGCGAGACCTCATCACTACAATAAATAAAAAATTAGCCAGGCATGATAGTGCCAGCTACCTGGAAGACTGAGGCGGAAGGATCGCAGGAGCCCAGCAAGACAAGGCTACAGTGACTGGGAGCGTGCCACTGCCCTCCAGCCTGGGTGACAGAGTAAGACTCCAACTCAAAAAAAAAAGAAAAGAAAACTTTTCCAGGCTATCTGGATTTAAATTCTGGTTCTGACTCCTACTTTGTGTACAAATGCCTTAGCCACTCTGAGTCTCAGTTTTGTAATCTGCAAAATGGGAATATCAGCAGTATTTATCTGATAGGGTTGTTATAGGAAGTAAGTTAGTTAATACTTGTAAAATATTTAAAACAGTACCTGGCACATATTTTTGTTAGATAAAATTGTCTTTGTGAAACAGGTATGGTGAGTGGCATCAGACAACTGTCTGTGGTGCTATGATGAGACCCTAAAAAAACAGGTTGTTGGTTGTGCCATATTTACTTATTTTATCACATGAGGTTTCCTTTCAGAATATTTAACCAAGGTGTGTGTGTGTGTGTGTGTGTGTGTGTGTGTGTGTGTGTGTGTGTGTGTGTGCTGGTGCAGGGCAGGGCAGGTTACAGGAAAGAGGAGCATAGAGCTGACAAAGATGGGTCAGTCCCACAGACTTTTACATTTCCCTTCCCACGACACCTTTGGGAAACCCACCCATATACGTCAATCACAGAGTAACAGAATCCTTGAAGTTTGGTACAGCCATGCCCAAGAGAAAGGAGGCTCCTCACTTCCTTTGGATGAGATAAGAACAGGAGGTTCCTAACTGCCATCTATCTCACTATTTGTAAAAAGCCTAGCTGAAAATATCTAGTGGGAACGAAAGGCAGGAGATGGGAGAAAGAGCTCCTTGATATTATTTGATCCCCTGCATCAAACTGTACCTGAAACTCCTCTTTGGATCTCTCAATAACATCATTCATTAATTTTTCTTATGTGTACATGCCAATTTGAGCTGAATTTCTGTCTTGTGCTACTAAAAGAATACCAACTAATTTATCAAAGTTATTCAGTAAAGATATTCTTAATTTCTAAATGGAGGCTCGGGTAAATAAAAATTTGGCATTCTTGAGAGATAACCAAAGCCCTACTCAAGAATCTCTGACCCAGGTTTTCCACAATCTGCATATACATTCAGAACTTGGATTCTTTTTTTTTTTTTTTTTTTTTATTATTATTTTATAATCATTTTTTTTTTTTTTATAATCAGTAACTTGGATTCTTCACAAGGGACCTCCTCAGACACTCTGTTTCTCACAGAGTTTGCGCTTGCCTCTGGGCCACTGTGGGGGGGATCTCCTGCCCAATCAAGTCATGCCCCCAGGTCCTTATGCTGACATCAACCCATCTAGAAATCCAGGAGGGGCAGTGGAGCAATCAGAGTCCCAACTGGCAGACTTGAAGGATCCCTCCTAGCCCCTGTATCCCTTCAAACTTCACAGTGCATTGAGTTGATTTATGTGAAAATGTTATTAAGGCATGTAAGAGCTCCTGCTGGAGAGAAAATTATCTGTATAAACAAAGTGTTATTATGGGAATCAGGGAGGCTGTGTGCGGGAAAGGTCATTAAAATAAGAAAAAAACTGACATATCAGTCTTTTCGAAATCACTAAACTCACATGAGAGAAGTTAAGTATCTTTATATCTCACAGGTTTCTTTTTGATCATCAGTCCTTCCAGCTCAGAAGGGGACATTCTTAGATGCTAAACTGTTGAGTGCTTTAAATTAGAGGGAATTTCTAAGACATACTTGTGAAGTTGGATTTCTGAAGGAGGGCTCAATTAGAGACAGCCTAGTAATACAGAGCAAGCTTTGGAGTCCCTGGAGTGTTATTTTCTCTTCTACAAATGAAAGACTAATTTTTTTCTTTGCTTCATTTGACAGAATTTGATATTTTCCACTCTCTCTCCTAATGAGGGGAATGTACAACACTCACACTGTATAGAGTGGTATACTTCACAAAAATGGTTTTCAGGCTTTGGGTTAAGAAAACAAATCCCCTTAGTAGATTAGTTTGTACTAAAATTTCTTTTGAGCTAGGGCCAGATTCTTCCCATGAAAATCATATTAGTAAACAGTTGGTTTCATTAGGATGTTTTATTCAAGTTTGGTTCTCTGAGCCAGATTCCTTTGTTCTTAACAAGGGGTTTCGACAGCCCAGTCTAGACTACTGGTCTATATTCTTTAAGCACGTAAGCAATAGAATGTGCCTTTGATTTCTCCTTTCTTTATTCTTTGAACCTTTAATTCTGGAACTTTAAGACAATGATTTTAAAACTATATGTTCTCAAAAGTTCTGTTTGGAATATATAATTAGGTGTGATTAGTGGTGCTATCAATATATTATGGTGATATTTTAGCCAGGGGCCTTAGCAATACCTACATTCTTGCCTTCTTTTATAATGTCTCCAAGAGAGATGGTAAGCAAAGGTGGCAAAATACAGGGGCTTTGACCCCATATGTCAAAGCAAAATTCAAGTAAGCTGGACTAGAATCCACAGAGAGCTCCTGTAGCCAAAAAAGAGATAGATGTGGATGGACTAGAAGCAAGTGGAAAGGCTATCCTATCTCAACAAAGCCCACTAGTTTGAGTGTTTACCTCTGCAAAACTTTTGGTGCCCAAAGCTAGACTAAGCATTCTTAGGATCTAATGGAGAAGAAGCATCCAAAGAGAGATGGCTAGACTCTCCAAGTGTAGCAGGATCAGGCCAGTATATCATCCAGGAGAGGAGACAGACCTTTTAACCCTGTACATTGACTCCACCCAAAGTGACTAACCCTATCTATAATTACCTTCTTTGCAGGTGGAGGAAATGGGTTGAAATGAATGACAGAAAGAGTTGGTGAGCTCATCTCCTCTCCTAGAAACTAAAATGTAAAAATCCTTCATGATCCCAGCATTGTGTGTGTTAACATGTCTCCTTGGTTCATTTGGGAGACCCACTGACAATTGCATTATTGTCTTTTACATAATGCTAGACACAATTCATATCCAATTGTGGGTTTGGACACACAACAGAACTGAACTATAATATGTTCCAGAGTCTCCCCGGTCATATGCCAAAAATCCTCCAAATCTATTTAAAACAAAGTCATGCTGTGAACATCTATTATTTTGCTGTCTGGAATCTTGTAACCTTCCTTGTGGTACCTTTACTCCAATTTACTCCACTTTCAACCCATGTGCTTCTCAGTGCAGTTGACTTCACTCTTAACTCAGGAGGGGGCTGGATGACCTAGACCTGACCAATAAAATTCCTGCATCCTTACAGTAATTAAACTAGGGGTGAGCAAATGGACTAACCTCGTCTAAGCAGAGTGGATCTGGCATTTTTTTTTTCTGGAAATTCTGGGATAAAGATGGTCACTCTTTTTCACTGGATTTTAGCTTAGAATCATGTAGTTCCAAAAGCTAACAACAATTGCCTTTCAGTCATGAGAAGGGAGCCACCAAGATGGAGACAACATTTGGGTACAGTGGCACATGCCTGTAGTCTTAGCTATTTGGGAGACTGAGGCAGGAGAAGCGCTTGGGCCTAAAAGTTTAAGTCCAGCCTGGCAACATAGCAAAACTCTGTCCGGAATGGAGACAGCACCAAGGCAATGTAGCTGGTAGCTGGTAGCTGGGAAGTGTACAGAGAAAAAAACAGAGTTCTGGTTACATCATTTGAACTCCTTTGTATTTGAAGGTGTTATGTTCTTGGATTCCTTGATTTACAAGAGCCAATAAATTCTTTCCATGTTTAAGCCAATTTGGGTCGAATTTTTACCTTTTATAGACAAATAAATGAGATAAATGTACATTTCATAAATAATTAACCATGATAAACTATAACTAGTAAAGAATAAATAAAGTGAAGAATAAAGTGAAGTCAATTCTATAAACTCCCACAATAATAATAATAATAAATTAGAGCTACTTACTATGGGTCAAGCACTGTTTTAACTTCACTATACAACTTTTTTTTTTTTAACAAACACTTGTGTCAAGGGCTGACTTTCAATAGATTGCAGCAAGGAAGCAGCTCTGCTATGTATGAAACCCTAACCCAGAAGCAGGCCGTCTATAGGAAGAATGGTTTAGCACCAGGTTCCCCACGTGCCATGCATGACGTGCAAGGGGGCGGCCGCCTTTCCGGCTGCACCCCTTGTTCCGGGCGAGGGGATCTCTGCACCGGATGCTACACATCTTAACTCATTAATCCTAACAAAAAATCTATCAGGTAGGTGTTCCCCCCCACCTTATAAATGAGAAAAAATGTGACATAAAGAGGTAAAAAAAACTGCTCAAGATCACTCGAGAGTAAGGCAATACTAACCCAGGCAATCTGATCCAGAGCATGTGTGTCTGATTGCTACAGTCTACTACTAAGACCCCCCAAAAGATACTTTTCTTTCTTTCTTTCTTTCTTTCTTTCTTTCTTTCTTTCTTTCTCTCTCTCTCTCTCTCTCTCTCTCTCTCTCTCTCTCTCTCTCTCTCTCTCTCTCTCTCTCTCTCTCTCTCTCTCTCTCTCTCTCTCTCTCTCTCTCTCTCTCTCTCTCTCTCTCTCTCTCTCTCTCTCTCTCTCTCTCTTTCTCTCTCAAGCAGGATTTATTGAGAGAACAGAAAAGCTCCCACAGTGGGAGGGGATCTGAGGGGGTTGCCAAGATACTTTTCAACGCTTATCAACTATAAGGGTGTCTGAGAGATCAGGGTCACTCTAATGATGTAAAGATCAAAAGGTGGCCTTAAGGTGAAAAGAAAGAGCCTCAAATAGAGATACCTCTTTTAATATGCAACATAACTGGAATCTATGGGACAGCTTCCATGTTAAAAGAATATCAACATGACTTTGAGCATCCATCTGTTCAGTCATGGCATAAAGACAGGTGTTTTGAGGTCTTTCTCTGTGGGATGATCAGTAGGGAAGGGGTATGTCTTAGTAGGTTTGAGCTGCTATAACAAAATACCTTAGACTGGGCAATTTATAAAGAACAGAAATGTACTGCTCACAGTTCTGGAAGCCAAGAAGTCTGAGATCAAGGCACCAGCAGTTTTGGTGTCTGATGAGAGCCCTTTCCTCATAGATGGCACTATGTGTGATCATAGGTAGAAGGGGTTAAGGGAGCTTGCTCGCACCTCTTTTATTAGGGTTATTAATCCCATCCATGAGAGTGGGTCCCTCATGATTTAATCACCTCCCAGGGCACTGTCTCTTAATACTACCACATTGAGTATTAGGTTTCAACATATGAATGTGGGGGGACACAGACATCCAGACTATAGGAGGGTAGAAGTCAGGATATAGAACAGTGGGGCATAGAAACTAAGGCTTGAATTTCCAACTAGCTTCACATTCAAAGAGATCTCCTTCTATAGAGTAATTAAGGACAGGAGTGCCTTACAGCAGGGCCAGGAGAGATAGCCAAAAACAGTCAGATATATTACTGGAAATCTGAGTAATCAATTCATTGGCAACAGGCCTTCAGTTTCTATTATGGGCTGAATTGTGTCCCCCTGCTCAAAATTCACATATTGATGCCCTAGCCCCCACTACCTCAGAATATGGCTGTATTTGGAGATGGAGCCTTTAAAGAGATAATTAAGTTTAAATGAAGCCATTAGGATGGGCCTTAATCCAATCTGACTTCTGTCCTTGTAAGAAGAGGGGATTAGGACAGACAGATACCAGGGATGAATGCCTAGAGAGAAATGGTACTATGAGGTCACAGCAAGAAGATGGTCATCTGCAAGCCAAGGATAGAGGCCTCAGAAGAAATCAAACCTGATGATACCTTGATCTTGAGCTTCCAGCCTCCAGAACTGTGATAAAATTAATTTTTGTTGTTCAAGCCACTTAGTCTGGGGTATTCTGTTATGACAATCTTGGCAAACTAAGACTGTTCCTATCTGAGGGTTCAGCCTCATGGGTGGGAATTCTGAGTTAATCTATGTAGGTATTATTAAAATTTAGGCAGAATGCCATGGTTCCCAGCCAGAGAGAGAACTAGAATGCTAACATAAATGCCTGGGTAAAAACGAAATTGCAGAAACAGGTCAATGAATGGAGTTTGAGAGGCATTGATACCCAGAGTAAAATCTCGCTGCTTTCTAGCCGAGAGTGCTGAGCCTGAGTTTCCTCATCTATGAGGCTCCCCACCTCGTGGAAGTAGCAAGGATTAAATTAAAAGAGATAATATATGGGATACATTTTGTGCAGTTCCAAAACCATGGTAGGTACTCAATAAATGGAATCCAGTGTAGTAGCTGAGTTTTGGTAGATGCTACATGCCTAGGGTTGCATTACTTAAAACCTACAAATTTGCACCTGAATCATTCCACTGCCCTGACTGGTGGGCCTAAGCCTCCTGGCCTCCTGCCTGTCTTGGTGCAGATTAACTTCCCTACTGGATTGTGCCAGTGCAGGCTGCAATTCAAGGCCCATCGCTGAACAGGCTGAGGAAGCCAGGGCTGAGATTTTTTCCCCATGCCCTCACATATAGGTAGTAAATCTATCCAGCAGGGATAGATTTTATTCAAAGATGTTTGAACAAAAAGGACAACACTGGGCATGAATTTCAGCATTATGTTTGGTGCCCCATTTAAAGCACCCTGATCCTCCAGACCTACCTTGATTATTGGTGGGAGGAAGCTCCAGAAGATAAAGTTCAAGGAATAGTGTTCAAGATAAGGATCATCATTTTGTTATGAGAATGTCATTTGCCTAGAAAACAACTTTTAAGTAGTCATAAACAAATAAAAGGACAGCAAATTAGAGCTGCATTTCAAAAATGCCCCAGACCACTGCTACAACAAAATTTAAACACTCCTTGAGATTCAGTCATGTTGGTGGAGGGACGCTTCCATCTAGGATGTTTACTCTCTCAGCTGAATAAGAAACCCATTTGTAATGCCAAACTATGAGGACAGGACTGCTCCTGTTATGACAAATACCATTGCCCTGGCCAATGCACCACTCACTGCAAATTGTACTTAATAGCAAACATTTACAGAACTACTAAGAACAGAAAAACAGTGAATGCCGTTTCCTGTCTGAAGATCTGGAGCAAGCTGAAAGGGAGACCCACACAGTGTAGGAGGATCTCTACTGTTGAACTTGGTGGAGTGTACTCATCTTGAGGGAGGATGGCTGAAAACAGGTAGGGAAAGTGGAGGCAGAATGGTGGAGGAGTCAAAATAGTCACCAGGAAGACAACTGCAGATGTTAAAATAGAAGGGTGAGGCAAGGAAAGAAATGGGAAGGTAAGAAACAATCTTAGCATATGTGAAACCAAAGCGTATGTGGGAGAGAAGTGTGAAGTCAGGACTGGAGCTGTGAACAGTGCACACCAACCAGCTTTCTTTATGAGGTTGGGTAACAAAAAGTACAGGCTCGACATCAACTAAAATCTATTTCCTTACATATGTTTTTGGGAAGGAACTTGTTAGGGAGGAAGATGTGATCACTCAATTATTATACAAAACCAACAAAAAGTATCTAAGTGATATGCCAATTTCCAAAAGAATAAAGAAAATTCATGATTTTAGTATTTATGCTTACAACATGACTATAATTTTTAGTCCTAAATATCACAACTGACAAATGTCAGAACAGAAATTAGCTGGGCATGGTGGTGTGTGCTTACAGTTCCAGCTACTGGGGAGGCTGACGTGGCAGGATTGCCTGAGCCCAGGAGGTTGAGGCCGTGGTGAGCTGAGATCATGCCACTGTACTCCAGCCTGGGTGACAGAGTATGACCTTGTCTCAAGAAAATAAATTTGTGTAACCAGTATTTCAGCAAGTTTTTTTTTTTTAATAAATGGATTTTTTTCTTAGCATTTTGGTAACTACTATAGGCATCAATGTGACAGAATTAGAAATAACAAGAGGCAAGAAAAAACATACATTTAAAACAAAATCGGTAAAATTAGCTAATATTTTAATAACTGTGGTTCCAACTACTTGGGCTTAGGTAATCCTTAAGGTGGAAGGATTACCTAAGCCCAAGACCTCGAGGCTGCAGTAGGTATGACCGTGCTACTGTACTCCAGCCTGGGCAACAGAGTGAGACTCTGATTCAAAACAAATACACAAACAAACAGAGTGGTTGTATACCAGAGATTACAGAGTGGGTGTGTATGGATTGAGTCTGGCTATGCTTGCCCTGCACTGTATTTTTTAAAAATTAATTTCTATTAGGGTAGAATTTCCATTCCCTTGGCCTTTTGCCTCATACAGGCACACCTAGTTTTATTGTACCCTGCTCTATGGAACATCACAGATATTATGTTTTTTTTTTACAAATTAAAAGTTTGTGGCAACCCTGAGTCAAGCAAGTCTATCAGTACTGCTTTTCTAATGGCGTGTGGTCACTTCATGTCTCCGTGTCACATTTTGGTAATTCTCACAATATCTCAAACTCTTGTCATTATATCTGTTATGGTGAAATGTGATCAGTAATCTTTGATTTCACTACATAATTATTTTGGGGCACTATGAACTACGCCCATATAAGACCGTGAACTTAATTGATAAGTGTGTGTGTTCTGACTGCTCACCCAACTGACTATTCCCCCTTCTTGTTCCTTCTCCTAAGGCCTCTCTATTTTCTGAGAGACAGCAACGTTTAATTATTATAATAATCCTAAAATGGCGTTAAGTGTTCAAGTAAAAGGAAGAGTCACATATCTCTCACTTTAAGTCAAACGCTAGAAATGATTAAGTTTAATGAGGAAGGACATGTTGAAAGCTAAGACAGGCCAAAATCTAGGCTTCTTGCACCAAACACCCAAGTTGTGAATGTCCAAAGCCTACCCTGGAGCAAAACCCTAATGCTCTTCAAGTCTATGAAAGATGAGAGAGATGAGGAAGCTGCAGAAAAAAAGTTGGAAGCTTGCAGAAGTTGGTTCATGAGGTTTAAAGAAAGAAGCCACAACATGAAAGTACAAGGCAAAGTAGCAAGTGCTAAGGTAGAAGCTACAGCGAGTTATCTAGAAGACCTAACAAAGATCATTGATGGAAGTGGCTACACTAAATGACTGATGTTTTAAATGTAGACAAAACAACATTTATTTGAAGAAAATCCCATGTAGGACATACATAGTTAGAGAGGAGAAGTCAGAACCTGTATTCAAAAGTTAAAAGGATATGCTACTCTCTTGTTAGAAGCTAATGCAGCTGGTGAGCTTAAGTTGAAGCATTTGTTCATTTATCATTCTGAAAAATCCTAGATTCCTTAAGAATCATGCTAAAGCTACTCTGCCTGTGCTCTATAAATGGAACAACAAAGCCTGGATGACACTTTTGATTACAGTATGGTTTATGAATTTTATTTCTTTAAAAAAAATGTGGTCTCATTATGTTGCTCAGGTTGTTCTCAAACTTCTGGGCTCAAGCAATCATCCTGCCTCAGCCTTCTAAGTACCTGGGATTATATGTTCCCAGTGAGTTACTGAATATTTTAAGTCTACTGTTGAGATCCACTGCACGGAAAAAAGATTGCTTTCAAATTATTACTGCTCCTTGACAAGGCACCTAGTCACTCAGGAGCTATGATAAAGATATACAAGGAGATTGATGTTGTTTTCATGCTTGCTAGCACAACAACCATTCTAAATATCAAGGAATAATTTTGACTTTCAAGTCTTATTATTTAAGAAATACATTTCATAAGGCTACAGTTATAGAAAGTGATTCCTCTGATAGATCTGGAAAAGTAAATTGAAAGCATTTTGAAAATACTGCCATTTGAGATGCCATTAAGTACATTTGTGATTCAAAAGAGGGGCTCAAAATATCAACATTAACAGGGGTTTGGAAGAAATTGATTCCAACCTTCATTATGACTTGGAGAGGTTCAAGACTTCGGTGGAGGAAGTAACTACAAATGTGGTGAAAACAGCAAGAGAACTCAAATTAGAAGTGGAACTGGGAAATGTGACTGAATTGCTATAATCTCATGATAAAACTTGAATTTATGAGGAGTTTTATGAATGAGCAAAGAAATTGGTTTCTTGAAGTGGAATCTAATCCTGGTTAAGATGCAATAATGTTGAAATGGCAATAAAGGATTCAGAGTATTACATAAAATTAGCATTGACAAAGTTTGAGAGGATCAACTTCAATTTTGAAGGAAGTTCTACTGTGAGAAAAAATGCTACTGAACAGCATTGCATGCTACAGAGAAATATTTTGAGAAAGAAAATACGGCAAACTTCATTTTTATCTTATCTGAAGTAACTGCCACAGCCACCCCAACCTTCAGCAACCACCACCCTGATTAGTCAGCAACCGTCCGTCAATTTCAAAACAAGACCCTCCACCAGCAAAAAGATGATGACTCACTGAAGGCTGAGATGATTGTTAATGTTTTTAGTGATAAAGTCTTTTTAATGAGGGTATGTACATTTTTAAAAGACATAAGGCTATTGCATACTTAAGAGGCTACCGTGTAGTATAAATATAACTTTTATATGCTGAGATGTAAAAAAAATTCATGTAACTCTCTGTATTATGATACTTGTTTTATTGCAGTGGTCTGTAACCAAACCTACAATGTCTCTGAAGTATTGTCGTATGTGGTGTGGTGGTTGGGGCTAGGGGAGATTTCCACTCTAGGAGCACTCAAGGCTTGTGCAGCCTCCACCTATCTGCTGGGCTCAGCCTTCCAAGTAGCTGGAACTATAGCCATATGCCACCACGCCTGGCTAATTTTTTTTTTTTTTTTAGTAAGTATGATTTATTAAGAAGACAGAAAACTCCCACAGTGGGAGGGGACCTGAAAAGAGATTGTCCTAATTTTTTGATTTATTGTAGAAATGAGGTCTTGCCAAGTTGTCCAGGTTGGTCTCAAACCACTGACTCGGGCAATCCTCTTGCCTCCTTCTCCCAAATTGCTGGGATTATAGACTGAGTCACCACGTCTAGCCATTCTCATTTCTTTATTGGGTAAAGTTAGAAATCTGACAGCACCATGGTTCCTCTTTTTCACCCTTTTTCTCCTTACAAGGCAGTTCTGCATATCTGAGATTTCTTCTGAGAGTGGTAATTATAAAATACATTTTGGCTGCAGATTCCAGCCTTGTTCGCCAATCAGTTTTATCAGTAATAATGTTGACATCTTGATCTCCATCTGTCTTACTCCTATGCCATTTCTCGATTGGTAATGAACTCAAGAGGAGAAGGGGGGTGTTATTAATTGGTTTCCTCAAACTCCAAGAGACTGCCAACATTTATTTTTTTCTTCAAGATGCATAATAAACTGTTTTTTCTTTAATTGATTGAGGGATTACATGGACAGTTTTGTTAAGTGGATATTCTGTGTAATAGTGAGGTTTGGACTTCTAGTGTACCCATCACTCGAATAGTAAGCATTGTTCCCAGTAGATAATTTTTCAATCCTTGCCTCCCTCCTGCTGGCCTTGTTTTTGGAGTCGTTAGGGTCTATGATTTCCCTCTGTATATCCACGTACACCCATTGTTTACCTCTCACTTATAAGTGAGAACATGTGGTATTTCATTTTCTGCTTCTGAGTTATTTCACTCAGGTCAATTGCTTCCAGCTCTGTCTATGTCGCTGAAAAAAACATGATTCCATTCTTTTTTGTGGCTGTGTAATATTTTATGGTATATTTATATCATATTTTCTTTATTCAGTCATCCATTGATGGACACTTGGATTGATTCAATGACCATGTTATACTGAACAGTGATGCGATAAACACAAATGTTTATCTTTTTGATATAATGTTTATCTTTTTGATATCTTTTTGATATACTGATTTCTTTTCCTTTGAGTAGATACCTAGTAGTGGGATTACTGTTGAATAGTAGTTCTATCTTTAGTTTTTTAAGAAGTCTCCATACTGTTTTCCATAGAGGTTGTACTAATTTACATTCCCACCAACAATGTATAAGTATTCCCTATTCTCTGCATCCTAATCAACATCTGATGCTTTTGGCTCTTTATTTTTTTATTTATTTGAATGAGGGATTTCCATTTTAATCTGGGGGCTTGGGTGTTCTGGAATTCACATGAACCCATATTCATTTTCTTTTTTTTAATTTATAACTTTATTTTATTATGGAGATGTGGGGTACAAGTCAGGATTAATAAGTCAAAAAACAGCAGATGCTGGTGCAGGTGCAGAGAAAAGGGAATACTTCTACACTGTTGGTGGAAGTGCAAATTTGTTCAACCTCTCTGGAAAATAGTGTGGTGGTTTCTAAAAGAAGTAGAAACTGACCTTCCATATGATCCAGCAATCCTCCTTCTGGGGAGCAGATGAAGTTTTCTCCTCTACGAGCAGATGAAGTTTGCGTCTCCAACCGGTCCTCACTTCCCCTGATTTAGAACCAGGTACTCTTTGTGTTGTTTCTTGCACCCCACCTCAACCCAGGCAGTGTTCCACGACTACCAATCTCTTCCTTGTGCTATTGTGATTAATAGTCAGGTCCCATTGATGAGTGAGAGCATGTAGTATTCTGTTCTTTGTTTCTGTGATAGATCATTAAGTATGATGGTCTCCAACTACATCCCATTTACTGTAAAGTCCATGATTTTGTCTTTCTTTATGGCTGTGTAATACTCTGTCATGTATACGTATTGCATTTTCTTTATCCAGTCCACTTTTGATGGGCCATAGGGTTGGTTCCATGATTTTGCTATTGTGAATAGAGCAGGTATCTTTTTTATAGAATGATTTATATTCCTCCTTGTACATTCCTCGAAGGGGGATTGCTGGATCATATGGAAGGTCAGTTTCTACTTCTTTTAGAAACCACCACACTATTTTCCAGAGAGGTTGAACTAGTTTGCACTTCCACCAACAGTGTAGAAGTGTTCCCTTTTCTCTGCAACTGCACCAGCATCTGCTGTTTTTTGAGTTATTAATGATGGCCATCCTTATTGGAGTTCGGTGGTATCTCAGTGTGGTTTTGATTTGCATTTCTCTGATGATGAGTGAGACAGCATTGTTTCATGTATCTGTTCAAGAATACATGTATGTATTCTTGTATGTCTTCTTTCAAGAAGTGTCTATTCATGTCCTTTGCCCACTTTTAATTTATTTTTTCAATTTTTTAATTATAAAGATATGGGGTACAATTCTGGATTAAGTATACACACATTGATTAAGCAGGTGCCCTTGTTGATGAGGTATGCCCCTTCCTTCTCTAGCAGTTTCCCTCAACTGCTGATCCCATCCCCCTCCCCTGACAGTTTCCCATTACTCCCAAATGCTTTCTTATAGCATTATAATTGTTCAAGGTCCACTTATGAATGAGAACATATGGTACTCTGTTCTTTGTTTCTGTGATAGATCACTGAGTATGATCGACTCCAAATCCATCCAAGTTGCTTTTGTCCTTCTTGACTGCATAATATTCCACTGTGTATATGTACCACATTTCTTTATCCAGTCCATCTTCGATGGGCAACATGGTTGGTTTCATGTTTTTGCTATTGTGAACAGAGCTGCAACAAACATATGTGCGCAGGTATCTTTTTTGTAGAATGATTTGAGTTTCTCCGGGTATATTCCCAACAGGGGAATTGCTGGGTCATATGGAAGGTTGATTTCTAGTTCTTTCAGAAATCATCACACTGTATTCCAAAGAGGTTGCACTAGTTTGCATTCCCACAAGCAGTGTAGATGCGTTCTTTTTTCTCTACATCCTCCCCAGCATCTGTTGTTGTTTGTTTTATTAATAATGGCCATTCTTACTGGGGTTACATATCTCAATGTGATTTTGATTTGCATTTCTCTGATAATGAGTGAGGCTGAGCACTTTTTCATGTGTCTGTTGGCTGCCCGTATATCTTCTTCTGAGAAGTATCTGTTAATGTCTTTTGCCCACTTCTTAAAGGGGCCGTTTGTTTTTTCCTTTCAGCGTGTTTGAGTTCCTTTAGATCCTAGAAGTAAGGCCTTTGTCAGATATACAGATGGCAAGTATTTTTTCCCATTCTATGGGCTGTCTCCCTGCTCTCTTGATGGTTTCTTACGCTTTGCAGAAGCTAGTTAGTTTGATGAGGTCCCACTTGTCTATCTTATTTCTTACGGAATTGGCCTTTAGGGTTCTGAACAGGAATTGGTTGCCAGTTCCAATTTCCATAAGAGTGTCTCCTGCATTTTCTAAGATTCTTATAGTTTGAGGTTTTATGTTTAGGTCTTTGATCCATTTAGAGTCAATTTTTTGTTTATGGTGATAGGAAGGGGCCCTGTTTCAATCTTCTGCATGTGGTCAGTCAGTTTTCCCAGCATCATTTACTGAATAGGTTCTCCTCTCCCCAGTAGTTATTGTTGAAGGCTTTGTCAAAGATGAGTTGGTTGACTTTGCCCATTTTTTTTTGAATTGGAGTCTCACTCAGTCGCCCAGACTGGAGTGCAGGGCGATCCTTCCGCCTCAGCCTTCCAAGTAGCTGAAACTACAGGCGCGCGCTACCACATCCAACTAATTTTTTTGATTTATTGTAGAGATGAGGTCTCGCCGACTTGCCCAGGCGGTTCGCGAACGCTGTCCACTTTTTAATTGGGCTATTTGTTGAATTGTTTGAGTTCTTTATAGATTGTAGATATTATTAGGCCTTTGTTGGATGCAGAGTTATATTTTCTCCCATTCTGTAGGTTTTCTGTTTACTCTGTTGACTATTTCTTTTGCTGTGCAAAACCTTTTTTAGTTTAATTAAGTCTCATTTATCTATTTTTTATTCTTGTTGCATTTGCTTTTGATATTTTAGTCATAAAGCCTTTGCCTAGGTCAATGTCCAGAAGAATTTTGTTGCTAGGTTTTCCTCAGGATTTTTATAATTTTAGATCTTACATTTAAGTCTTTAATCCATCTTGAGTTAACTTTTTTATATGGTGAGAAGTAGGGGTCCATTTTCATTCTTCTGCATATGGCTATCCAATTTTCCTAGCACCATTTATTGAACAGGATTACAGGGTGTCCTTTTCTCGTTATATATTTTTGTCTGCTTTGCTGAAGATTAGTTGGTTGTACCTAGGTGGCTTTATTTGAGTTCTTTATTCTGTTCCATTGTTCTATGTGTCTATTTTTATACCAGTAACATGCTATTTTGATTATTATATCCTTGTAGTATAACTTAAAGTCAGGTAATGTAATTCTTTCAGCTTTGTTTTTTTTTGTTTGTTTGTTGTGTGTGTATTTGTTGTTTTCTTAGGATTGCTTTGGTTATTCAGGCTATTTTTTGGTTCCATATTTATAATTGTTTTTTCCTGATTCTGTGAAAAATGACATCCATAATTTGATAGGAATACTATCAATAGGATACTGCTCAAAGCAATATACAGATTTAATGCATTTAAACATTGGGAAATTTCATATAAATATCTGTATTTTTGACTTTGGTTGAAAAATGTATAATTTGGCAGTATTGGGGTATATTTTCACTGAATAATGGATGTCACCTTGAGATGGGACATGAATGTTCCAATTTGCCACAGTCTCCACTACTCCATATCATCTTACATCTCTGCATTTAATTTAGTCATCTTGTCCTGGCATTTAAGTTTGTAATTTCTACTCTAATCATATAATTGACCTTGTTTAGAAAATAGATTTTTTTTAAGTTAGTGGAATTCTGATTATTGGATAGAATGATTGGTGAAAAGTTTGAAAACCACAGGTATAGAAGATCTTGTATTTGTAAGTCTTATCACAAAGCTAGTGTTGTGCATTCTTGTTCCTGACACAGAGGAGTTACAGATCTCTGTTGTTTCATTCCACTGTACTCTCAACACAATATGAACCTAGATTGACTAGTTTTTTTTTCTTCTTTGGGGTAAAACTGCATCTGCCAGCTCAGAAACAGTCCTTTTAAGCCCTACTGTAAAGAAAATTCTACATCTAGAGCTTACATTTTGTGTCCAGGCATTGTAAGTTGTATCTTTTTGGCCAAAGTAGAGGATTGGAAAAATTATTGCATTAGTTCAAGCAAAACACGCATCAAATGACCCAGGTAATTTCCAGAAAAGCCAATGTTTTCTCTGAATTAGAGTATTTGGAGAATTGCCCCAACCACCTGTATTGTTTAGGTCATGGAGATGGAGACTGTGTTTTCACAACTAAAATAACTATAATAGAACCAGTCATGAAGGCCTGTCTTAAAAGCAGAATGTTGCTGCATCACTGTGAACCAAGTTACCTTTAACACAATCAATTTGGGAACTAATGAAACATATTAATTTCATGGTTCTAAAGCAATTTAATAACATTACATAGATATGACTAACATTAAACTTTTTTCCAGTTTCATTTTATAAGATAGCTAAATGACTAGTCAATCAACCAATTGTCTGACACAAATAATAACAATAGCTGGTTTGACATTTTTATTTAATGGACTGCAAGTTTGGCATTCTTTTAGATACCATTATGATCTAGGTGTCGCACACTAAGATTCCTAATTGTTTTTCTTTTCTTTTTCTTTTCTTTTTTTTAAAAAATAACCTAGCATTTCTCTCCTTCACATATCCTGGTTGGATGACTTCTAAACAAAGCTAAATTCCTCCATTGGCTTTCCTCTGTGGGCTCTTACCCATTACTTTTCTGTTTGAAAATAAAGTCTCTCTTTTGGCTTACCTCCTGAAAATCTGACATTGATCTCCTTTGAAAGGTGAAGCTGGAGTTCTGGCCACCACAATATCCTTCACTTCAGAAAATAAATACAAAGTAAATATGTCTTTAGATTTAAATTCAGGAACTCGAACAAGCACTACAGACTGGAGTGCTTGGCTTTATTTCTTTATGTGAGTCAGAGCCAGGAGGTTCCCATTAAGGTGTATATGAATTATATTACTCCATGCTGAAGCTTGTCTATAACGTAATGTTGTAAGGCAGCCAAGTTCTTCTAGTAATCTCACAGACCAATATTCAAAACATATCAGTATCTCATTAGATCCTTCATTTGCAAAAAGCTTTACAGTCTGCTCAGCAAGCTATAGTTACATAGATATTTTGTTTTAGGGTAAAGTAAAACCCGTTTTAAATAAGTTTATTACTTCCATTGTATTGGTACCTATCAGGTTGTCAGGTTCATCTGGAATGAGTTGCCATGAAAAGAGGAAACAAACACAAGGAATTATGCATGGAGTGTGTGCTTTGATATAGTTCAAAGTAGTGGAGGGGTATTTTCAGGGAAAATTTGTTCTACACCCCCATCACTCACAAAATCAGGGAAAAAAGTCCTTAAGCTAAGTCATGTGGCAGGACGAAAACTCTTCAAGTAGCCATGAGGAAAAAGGCAACAGATATTCTCTCTTCAACTTCAAACTTCCCTTTTTCCTCTTGCTTCTCTCTTCTAAATGAATCCCAAAAGGATTTTAGGCAAATATATTTTATAAAAGTGCTGAATTGCAAGATTTAATCATTGAAGAAAAGAGTTGACTGCTAATTCTCCTTTGCATCTGCTCCTTATTCTTCAGAAACCACTTCTTCAAATTATAACTTGTGAAGACATCCCTTATCATGAGGTCATCTCTCACCCTGGTGAGATGAATGGCCCATAAGAGAATGAAATGTAGAGATTCAAAAATTCCCATGGACTGATGATCCCAGCACTATAGCTAGATGGTCTCTTTTCTTGTCTTTCTGGTCCTGGTGTTCTATGCTGAAAGGAAAATTATTGTTTCATCAACTCTGGAAGGGAGACATGAAGGATCAGGACTGACAGAACTCAGAAGTAGGAAATATAATCACATGTTTTCTAAGGGGGAAAAAAGGAGACAAACCAAAAAAAGTACAAAATGAAAAATTAGCACAAATCTATTAAGCCTTCAAAGATGTCTTATGAGAAGTCTTGAGGAAGTTATCAGGCATTCTCCATGGTCACTGAGAAAAAATAAAATTTGTGTTTTATCTTATCAGGAGAAGATAAGTCATATACTAAGTAATCCTCCATGACTAGATGAGCATCTTCTTCCAAACAGGTCTTTAGAATGGAAATAATAATAATTTCTTGCTCTGAGCAGGCAAGTGAATGAAATCCCTGAAGAACCTGTTTATCATGTTCCCTGTTCTCCTCATCTTCCAACCTATGTGGGGAAGTCTGACTGCTTACAGGTGACAAGTGGGTTTGTCCTTGTGTGAACTGCTCCCATCAAACATTGTCATGTGTTGTCTATTTGTACATGCTCTATTTCTTCTACTAGATTGAAAGTTTCTGATGGCAAGAAATATTGTCTTACTTTTGCAAGATGGCAAGACTAAGCTATGGTGATATGAAAGGTTCAGTTTCTAATGTCACATAAGGCAAAAATCTCATCTGGTCAAATCATCCTTGGAAATCTCTAAGGAAGGGGCAATTTGGAGATCATGAGTCTTTGAATCCAACATGGCCAGGTTTCCTCCAGTGCTGGAACAGGTCAGTGTATCATTAGATCCTTTATTGGCATTAAGCTTTACATTCAACCGGATTTGGTTGACCATCAGTTGGCTTATGACTAGGCCTATATTGTTTGGAAAATATAAATATATACATTAGAACCTCATCAGTGCTATAAGATTTCTCAACCATGAGAAGGACACAAAATCTGATACTGAATGAGAAAAGAGAACAGTCAAATCTCATCTCATGCTTCCTACAATCAGTATCCCATCAGGAAAACAGAAACCATGCAAGGTGTTTCAAAAGGAGGCAGTTTAATAAAGGGCATCAGGTATACAGTGATTGGAAGGTGGAGAGAGCAAAAACAAACAAAAATGTTGCTCAGGTAACCCTAGTGTAACTTGGGAAGCAGCTACCATTCTTAGGATTGGAGGCAAAAAGGGAAGAAATTATGTTATCAAAACCTAGAAGCTTGTGGGAAGGGGCCCCACAGAGCAAGGGACCAAACCACCAAAGTGCCACTGCATAGCTGGTTCAGGAATCTCTGCGAGGATGTCACACAATTGCCACTTGCACTCCAATGGCGAACTCTAAGAGGAAATGTAGCACAATTCCTACTGATCCCTCCAAAGGGGCCACTGTAAAATAAGCTAGAAATGCTGAAATAAGCTGAAATCCTATGTGAGTGTTACTTCCGCAGGAAGTGGCCCAGCATTGAAAACAGAAAGAGCATCCCTTCTGCCCTATCACCTTTGAATTTCCTGCCACAGCTCAAGTAGGCAGAACCTAACCAGGAGCCAAACAGCAAAGGCATCTGGGAAATGCAGTTTGCAGACCCCTGCTTCCAGTGTCACAGAGCAGAATATAAAAGCCTGGGCATGGGACTGAGAGATTGTAGGCAAAATTTCTCTGAGGCACAAATTCATGAAATGGAATCATGGGCAGAATTTCACACCTTATTTATATTTTCTTTCATTTTGGGGGGGCTACAGTTGAATTCCAGTAAGTTAAATATATGCATAATATGAATTCATTTTTTTCTTGTAACCCATAGTTTATTAGCCCAATACCCTGCTTATAGCATGTGATTAATGGAGATATTAAATGGATACATGAATGCCTTTTTTTTGCTTTTTGGTGCTAGGGGGATTTTCTCTGCTTATTAGTCCTGTTTAACTGCCATTGAGAAAGGAGTTTGGAGAAAATATATAGGAACCTAAGGGTAAAGTCTGCTGTAGGTCATTGACACTGCAAATGTACCTATCCAAACCATCCAAATGCTTTCTAGCCCTGGCTATAGTCTCTAACTCTCCACTACCAGTTCACTATGAAAAATCTTTTCTGCAGCTAGCGACACTTGCATAGCCTAAGAGTGACATCCAGTGGCTTAGAACTTAATCACTTATTGTAATACATCTGGAAATCTAATCAGCTCTCCATGATCAATATAAATAGAAAGCAACATAATATATAAAACCCTTATCAGAAGATGAAACTTAAAATCGTTAGATTTACTTTGGGGGATTTTTTCTTTTTCTTTTTTTTTTTAGTTGGAGTCTCACTCTGTCGCCCAGACTGGAGTGCAGTGGCCGCTCCCGGCCACCGCAGCCTCGACCTGCTGGGCTCCGGTGATCCTTCCGCCTCAGCCTTCCAAGTAGCCGGAATTACAGGCGCGCGCTACCATGCCCAGCTAATTTTTTGATTTTACTGTAGAGATGAGGTCTCACCTGCCCAGGCGGGTCTCGAACCCGCGGGCTCAGGCAATCCACTCACCTCAGCCTCCCAAAGGCGCAGGATTACAGGCTGAGCCACCGAGCCCGGCTACTTTGGGGGATTATTAAAGTAGATTTGCCTACGTTGTTGTTTGAGATTTCATTTTCAAGTTCATTTGTCTTTTTTCCCCTTCTGAGCATATGCCTGTTATAATTCTGGTGATGTCCGCTAAAGACGTACACTAGTGGGTAGAAAAAGAAACGGGACAGGCAGGCAGGACAAAGATTGAAAGAATTAGCTGACTCTAGACCTGGCTTTCAAGACTAGAAGTTCAATAGTGGGGGCCTAAAAGAATGTGGAAAAGTCAGCCTGAATCCAGACTTGAACAAATACTTGAAGGTATCCAGGCTGACAGTAGAGCCTATGTCCAGGGTTCCAGGCAGTGAGGATACTTAGAGTTAGGTGGGCTCTTCACTTATGGTCTTGGGGCTTCAGGCTACTGAAGGAAGGTTCCAAGCCAGCGGCTGGGGAAAGGGAGCCTGGGACTCACAAAATGTCAGAGCAGCAACTAAACTGTCTCAAGTTCAAGATGGTACTGCAGTCAATGGAAGGAAATTAAAAGTGATATTTGTATGTGGCTTGGGAAGTCACTTTCATTCTAGTATAAAATAAATAAATGAATCAACTCAAATGTTTTTAAATCTTCTCCCTCTTTCAATAGAATACTCAAACAAACCAGTAATTCCATCATAGCATTTCACAATTAAATAAACTTAAGTAGGAAGAAAAATCTCTGTTTAGATGGATTTTAGCTTGAAAAATACTACTTATTCAGAATTCACAGTGATAGGAATATGTTCTCCTACTCAAAGGAATTCTTCCCCGACAAGCTCCTTCCCCATTTAATAATATTTTCCAGTGGCAGATCAGCTAAAATACATTTATTTGTAAATATACAGCAGTGACTTCAAAGGAAATCTCTTGGTGGCTGTAGGTAGAACTATTCAGACACTGCTTTGATTCAGCTTGATTTAGAAGCAGGATACTGATAGTGAGTTGTGAATATAATTAGTTTAGCTCATGATGTCAATATATGGTAAGAGATTTGTTGTGGCTTCTTTCCATGTAATCAAATCCCACAGGGAACAATGATATGACATTTTTCTGACTATGAAGTCTGTAAGGAAACAGTTTCCACAAAGTTTTCTGGCCTATTACACCAAAGTGATGAGTGAAGTTAGCCTCTTTTATGGAAATTTCCATGTATTTTTTTTAGACCATATGGAAACTGCAAGGCAGAGCTATGAAAATTCATAGATGCTTACGACATCAAAATGTTCTTTTCCTCAGTGAGGATGTTCTGTCACAATGACAATGAGGAAGAAGATGATGGTTGATTTTATCTTTTATCAAGACACTTAATTCTGTGGAAAATGGCACCTCTCAGTAATCAAGTGGAAATCATTTCAAAGTCCCAACTCTTAGTGATAATGCTTTAATTAGAGAAAAGGGAAACATCTGAAACTTAAATAGAAGCAAGCTGTTACACATCTTTCACCTTTTTCAATTAATGTGCCCTAACAACAGCTGGTTGGCCAAGAGAGTATAAGATAGATATTTCAGCTAAAATCAATATGACTTTATTGTGTTTTGTCTAATGAATTTTTCCCCCAAAAATGCTTTTGCTAGGACACCATATTTTAATAGGAAACAGATCATATGTTTCAAATCTAGTCAACACATACAAGAACTTTCACTTACCCCCCTCTGGCTTATTGTCCATAGTCAACCTGCCTCTGTGTTTTCTTTATTTAAACTTGTGCATCCTTCTACCAGAAAGGAGACAACAAGAGATAGGGTAAATCTTGCTCCAGAACCTGAAATGCCTTTGTGATTTCTTCAGTGCAATGGCAGACGTGGTGATAACAGAAGATACTATTTTTGGAAGACCCTCCAGTTCCACTAACTCCATCTCCACTGATGGCTCACATCTGACCACAGCCTACTTGACTGCACTGCTCACTGGCACACACCCCCTTCAGCGGGAAGACTTGTCCTCGTGACCTCCTTGTCACACATGAGTGGGGAAGAATTTCAAAGGGGAGTCTCACAAAAATCTATAAAGAGGTCAAAGTTATCTTTCAGGAATTGACTTTAACTCAGTGATAAGACTTTTGAATTAATTTCTGACTTCGTAGAGGGTGAGAAGGGTCATTACTTAAACAGGCATTGGAGAGTTCAAATGCAGATAAAAGTATTTGAGGAAGTTGTGTGGTATACGTAAAAATGAAAGGAGGTTTGTAATTGAACTTCTCTTATACACCAGATTTAGGACAAAGAACAAAATACAGTATCAAATATGTATTAAAGAACCAATGAAGCATAGATTGTATTGAGGTATAAACAGAAAGAATATTTGCCAGGAAAGCAGAATATAATTCTATCAACAAGTACAACGTATAAGCTTATATTCTGCCTTCTCTGAAAATTATACAGAATCAGGCCCTTATGAAAATGGCCCCTTTGTATATCCAGGTGGGGACCTCTCAGGTAGTTCCCAAGACAATGAAAGGTTCATATTAAATGGGAACCTGTTCACTTCAGAACTAGAGCACTCAGATCCCTCCTTGAATTTACAGTAAATCAAGGTAAAAATACTTGATTACTCAGAAATCCCAGCTCTCTGTACCCAGTTAAGGAACCTATATAAACACTTAATATAGACGTGTGTGACCTTGCACAAATAGTATTTATGCTGAGTTTCAATATTGCTCAAAAAGTGAATATGTTATAGTGGAAGAGAAAAAGATAACAAGACTAGAAAAAGTAAAATGAAGCAAAGTAAAAATTTGAGGAAAAAAAAGAGTATGGGCTGATGAGACCTTTGAATAAACAAAATAAGGCATAGGAGATGTGTTTATGTTCTTATGACCACCAGAATAAGCACGACCAAGAGCACTGTGAGAGTCCAACCAAATAAAAAGACCTCAGGAGGTCCCAGTGAGGGGAAACTCTGGTCTCCTCTGGAAGTCCCCTGGGCAACAGGATCTCCTCCACATGCTAATTGCATCGTTACAAGACAAGTTAAATGCAGATGAAATAAACAGGAATTTGGGGCAGAGCAAATGTGGACTAGCCAACTTCTCCTTGGAGACAGATCAGGGAGGAGTTATGGTGGGCCTGTGAAACAGAGGATGAGATCACCATATAAAAGGATAAGCCAGGCTAGATGGCTCAGACATTTCTCAAGTCTTGAAAACTTGCCTGTCATAGCATGCTCTGAATTTGGTCATGGTCAGAGTAAATAATTTACCAAACACTGCCTCCTCCTACCTGAAATGTCACACTTTGCAATGTGCATGTCTTTTGACTCAAAGAATGCATTTTTAGGGCCCCATTTCACAGAAATATTTGCATAGGGACACAAAGACACATAAACAAGAATTTCCAATGCAACATTATTTATGATAGTCAAAAAGCGGAGTAATGCAAGTATCCATGAGTAGAGGAATACTAAACTTAGAAGGAGAATATTAAACAAAGTATGGTGTGTTTATACCAGGAGCACAGTGGATGGAACAAAGCCTCTAGAGCCAGGCAGCTTGGGTTCACATTGCCATTGCTTACTAGCTCTGTGACCGTGGCCAAATTGCATAGCTTCCCTGTGATTCAGTTTCCCTCAAAGGTAAAGATGTTCAAATTTCCTTCTTTATAGGGCTACTCTAAAAACTAAATGAAGTACCACTTTTTTCTTGAGTCGGGGACTTACTTTGCCACCCAGGCTGGTGTGCAGAGGCACACTTGCAGCTCACCACAACCTCATCTTCCTGGGATTAGGTGATCCGTCTCTCAGCCTCCTGAGTAGCTGGGACTACAGGTGGGTGCTACCACACCCAGTGGGCTCAGTGGCTCAGCCTGTAATCCCAGCACTTTGGGAGGCTGAGGCAAGTGGATTACCTGAGCCGCGGGTTCAAGACTAGCCTGGGCAACTTGGAGAGACCTTATCACTACAATAAAATAAAAAATAGCCAGGTATGGTAGCACATGACTATAGTTCCGGCTACTCAGAAGGTTGAGGCAGAAGGATCACTGGAGCCCAGAAGGTTGACACTGAGGTGGCCGTGAGTGTGCATGTCACCGCACTACAGCCTGGGCGAAGGAGTGAGACTCCAACTCAAAAAAAAAATTTTTTTTTGTAGAGACAAGGTCTTATTATGTTGTCCAGGCTGGTCTCAAACTCAAGCAATCCTCCTGCCTCGACCTCCCAAGATGCCAGGATTACAGGCATGAGACACTGTGCCTGACTTTGCTTATGTATTTTTAAATATATATACTTTCCAAAATACGAAAAGTGGATAAGTAAATAAAGGATCAACAAGAAAGTGAAAACAAGTCAGCGAGTGAATATTTGCAGTGTTTCAACAATCTGAGTTTTCAAGGAAAAGGGAGGTAGGAATCCTCATTTTATAGTTAAGGGTCTAACATGAGGACAGGACTAGGATGCATCAGGTGAAGTGCTGAGCACAAAAAACTTAAAGAGCCACTCAATGGCAGGGGCATAACTTGCATAACTCTCAGGCTTGGCACTGGTTTAACATTTCATCAAAAACATTCCCAGCCGGGCTCGGTGGCTCAGCCTGTAATCCCGCGCCTTTGGGAGGCTGAGGTGAGTAGATTGCCTGAGCCCGCGGGTTCGAGACCCGCCTGGGCAGCGAGACCTCATCTCTACAATAAATCAAAAAATCAGCTGGGCGTGGTAGCGCATGCCTGTAATTCTGGCTACTTGGAAGGCTGAGGTGGAAGGATCGCTGGAGCCCAGCAGGCGAGGCTGCGGTGGCCGGGTGCGGCCACTGCACTCCAGTCTGGGCGACAGAGTGAGACTCCAACTCAAAACAAACAAAAAAAAATTCCCATAGTCAAAGAACCTGCTTTTTGGCAGCCAGTATTGCACAAAACTGGTGCCCTGACTGTATAGTATAGATTTATTTCTCTCCTCACCTCTTTGTAAAAGATAAAAGTAATAATACTTAATTGATTTTTAACATCTGGAGTTTAAGGCATTCCACGCACAGTCTCCCAGAATGCAGACTGAACAAAAGTCTCACTTCTTTTCTAGCTATTCACTCTTCCCTTTGCTAATGCATTCTGAGAAAAGAGAGGAAATTATTTAAGGGTGGAGGGAGAGTTTCCACGAGTCTTTTAAAGTGTTTAAATACTAAGCTTTGAACTTTCAAATGGTTTGACAGGAAATTTACTCTCTTCCTTTGGCTAATGTGATATCTGTAAAGCTAGCTGGGGTTAGCAATGTAGTGGGACACTGGCTGGTCCAGTACGAAATGAAATAATCAAGACTAAATGGTATTTGACTGAAATGTCCCAGTATGGTCCTCCCATTTGTTTATGGAAGATACCCATTCTGATTAATCAATGACATTGCCATACTGTTTGTAAATAATTTTGAATATTATCCCTAGGAAAAGCTAAAACTATGGTTCAATGAGTAGTTTCATGCTTAGTTTTCCAGCCGAGCTAATATTTACAGATATTTTAAATGGTAGTTCAGTCCTCTTAACTGGGTAACATCTTTGAATGACAGCTAACCACTAGATGGGAAAAGTTCCTGAATATGAGACATTAAACTGGATCATCTCCCAAACATCCTGCATTTTTTAAGTGCAGGTATTCGCTACTCACGGGAAATTGATCCCAGATAAAAGTCACATGAAACAACATAAAAAAGGAAACTGAATTTTATATTAAATAAAACAGGAGAAAGTTATTGGGGTTTTATCTTACAGAATGAAAATTTTAAAGAATGAAATTACTTCCATTTTATTTTATAATTTATAAAATTTAAGCTATAAATATAATTATCTTCTAATTATTAAGGCAAAAAGGAAATCAATTTTGATTCCTTTAGAGAGATAATATTTTGCTAACAAATTTCATGGAAGTGAATCCAATACCCTTAATTTCAAGACTGATTATCTGTGCACTTCTTTGTGAAAATTGGGCATTTGACATATTTTTCCAAGGTCATTTCTTAATCCTCTGATAGCCAAATCATTCCCCTTTGAAATGCTCTTAATTTTGTGTATTTTGTCTTGGTTTTCATTTGTTAAAATGGTCTACTTTATCAATGGTTTTGAGTAGGAATCAATCAGTTATCCAAAAATCATTTTAATCAGTCCATAAATCATGCTGCAGTGGGTAGACTTCTAAGACAGCTCCTAAGATTGCTGCCCCCTGGTGTACATGAACTGTATAATCTCCTCATGAATGAGAATGGGAACTGTGAACATGATGGGATAGTCACTCCTGTAATATGCTGTGTTTGTGTGTGTGCGCGTGTGTATGTTTTGAAGATGTGGGGTACAATTCAGGGTTAGGTATACAAATGTTCATTATACCAACAAGGTATCCTGTTGATGAGGTGTGCCCCCCTCCGCTGGCAGTTTCCTATTTCTGCCAATTCCACCATCTCTCCCCAACTCCCCTATCCGGCAGTTTTCAACTACTGCCAAACCCTTTCTTATAGTTTTGTAATTGTTCAAGGTGCACTTATGAATGTGAACATGTGATACTCAGTTCTTTGTTTCTGTGATGGATCGCTCAGTATTATAGACTCCACGTCCATCTGATACGTATACACAATGGAATATTACACAGCTGTGAAGAAGGACAAAATTATGAACTTCACAGCAACTTGTGTTTTTTATAAGACTGTTGTAGTAGCCTAGAGTAAGATCCCCCCACTGGCCTTGAGAAAGCAATAGATCATGTGTGAATTGTCTAGGAAGGGGGTCATGTGTAAGGACCTGACATATTTTCTAGGAGCCGAGAATTAGCCTTGCTGATAACCAGCAGGAAATGGGGGCTTTTGTCACAAGGAATTGAATCCTGCCAATGACTAGTGAGCATGAAAGAAGACTCCAGGACTCAGGTAAGAACACAATCCCAGCTAACACTGTCACTTCAGACTCAAGAGACTCATGAGATCTTGAGTAGTGCACCCAGCTAACCCATGCTGGGATTCCTGTCCCATGGAAACTGTGAGATAATAAATGTGGGTTGTTTTAAGCCACTGAATTTGGGGTAGATTTTGTTAAAATGTTTGGAGAATTTCTCAATTTAAAAACACTGACAGAATTGTTGGCAAGATAATTAGGATAGATAGATTTTACTGTTAAGAATCTGAGTGAGAACAAATTTTATAAATAGTTTATCAAATATTTTACTGGGTATTTTAATTCTCTATGATTTTTGCTTCTCTAAGCAACGCTATAAGAAAAGACACACTTGGAAAACAAGGTCTCACATTTGAGATAGAATCCCTAGTCTCAAAATTTTTGATTTATACTTTTAACGATGGCAAAATAGTGTGTTTGAGAAGAAAAGTAGTCAAAGAAAACAGGACACATTACTGACAAAGAAGCCAAAACCAATACTGAGTTAACATAAATGATGAAAGAAGACAATAGAACTTTATATGGAAAACATGGAGAGTAACAGTCAATTTGTAACTGTATATCAAACAAAAATTTTAAATCAAGGCAAATTGAGACTTTTTATACATATAAATATAATTTGTCTTCAAACTCACAGTAAAGAAAATAATATAGTAAGTTACTCAAGTGGAGGAAAAATAATTCCAGATTGTAGCACAGAATGAAGTAATGAAAAGCAATGATAAATATGCATGTATATATATATATATATATATATATATGTCTGTGTATATATACATATGTAATATCTGTGTGTTCATTTTATAAAATAATCATTTATTATGAATTTAAGTCAACAATCTTAAAAGTCTCTCACCCACTCTATTTTTTCTTTTTTTTTTAATAGATTCAACATTTTAATTATTGCATTTCCCTTCTCTATTGTCCTGTTAGCTATGTATTCTTACCCTATATTGGTCTTCCTAGAAATCACAATCTTTATTCTTAATTATTTAAATCTAATATAAATGAGTACCTGGGTCACTTCCCAAGAAATTCAAATTCAAGGTTGTGAGAGCACTTTAACTCACACACACACACACACACACACACACACACACACTCATTTTTCAATTGGGTTTTCTCTTTTCCTTTATCGATTTGCAGAAACTTATTTTATCTTTGCTATTCTGGATTATTAGTCCTTTATCAGTTTATATATTGCAAATGTTTTCTCTCATCCCATGCTTTTCTTTTTTAAGTGGATTTATTGAGATATAATCGACATATAATAAATAACACATATTTAATGTGTACAATTCAGGAAGTCTTGGCATATCTACACAACTACAGAACCATCACTACAATCAAGATACTGAACACTTGCATTGTCCCCAGGTTTCTTCATGTCTCTATGTAATTCAACCCCCTCACACTCTTTCCTTCCCACACCATCCTCAGGCATTCACTGGTATGTTTTCTGTCCTTATAGATTCCTTTGCATTTTCTAAAATTCCAAAGGACTCATACAATGTATGCTTATTCACCTGGCTTTTTCACTCAGCATAGGTATTTTGAGGTTTATCCAGGCTATTGTCTCATTCTTTTTCATTGTATTGCTGAGTAGGAACCCATTGTATGAATATACTAAAAATTGTTTATCCAGTCACATGTTGATAGACATTTGGGTTGCTAACACTTAGTATTAGCAGTCTTTTTAACTTTAGCCATCCTCATAGGTGTGATGTGCTATCTCCTTTTTGTCTATATTTCCTCAATGACTAATGTTATTTAGCACGTTATTTGTGTACTTGCTTTCCAAAGTTTCTGTTTGCATCTTTTGTCCATTTTTCACTGACTTGTTGGTCTTCTTATGATTGAACCATAAGAGTTCATTGTATATTTTTGATACATATAGATACATGGAGACTATTTTTTCCCAATCTGTGACTTGCCTTTCAAATAAAATGTTGTTTTCTTCTTTTTTTCTGTATATCTCAAAAGCAGAGTTCATTGAGTAAATCCCAGAATCTGAGCTCAATTGTTTATGCTATTGTTTGAACAAGATTAATTTTCTGTGTCTCTCAGTGAAGTATTTATACAACACCTCCCTGATGTCAAATAAAATACTGTCTAGAACAGCACTAAGGGCTTTTAGTTCATTGTCATGAAGTTGTTGACTTCATAACACAAGACTCTTGAAAGTAGTGAGTTGTCATGGTGGATGTCTGTAACTGATTTAAAGTTCAGAAGTTATCAGCTTTAATTAATAAACTGAACTTGTCCTCCAAAAAACAGTTTCAGGGACTATCAAAAAGCAAAGACACTCTCAATGTGCTATATTTAACTTGAGACTGCTGCTGATGCTTTTAGCTAAATTAGGCCTGTCTGAAAGCAATTCACTTCATTACCAGGGTCCTGCAAATTTTCATCTGCAATATCACTGATTTCATACCTGAGTCACATAATTGTCCTTCGATATTTAGGCAGTGTCCAAAAAGTCCTTCCAAAACCAACTCAAAGTATTTGCTCTCGCCTCAATTGCAATAATATACCTGAAGAGACAGAATCAGAGGAGAGAGCAAGATGAAAGGGAAGTGTCCTTCAGGGACCGAGTTCTGTAAGGCAGAACAAGATAACACTTGGGGGGGGCGGTGATAAAAAAACTCTTTCAGGAGAAAAATCCACTTAAATAAAAGGCACAAATTCATTTTTATGTAATGGCACTGGGCAGGATAATCATTGGAAGTATAATATTAACTGGTGAGGTTTCTCCTCCCTCCAGTCTTCCTTGGCTGGTGCTCACTGCTCACGGGTTAGGTACCTAAAGCAACAATGCAAACAGTGACAAAAGAATCGATCTCTTGGCTTCCAGGCTTTAAAAACCAAGGACTAGGCCTAAAGAAAAAACGAGTTTCTTCCTCCTCACATCCACCTCCCCTCCTTCCCTGCACTCTGATATTCTCAATCAAAGGAGATAGAGAGCAATGAGAGCTCAGATTGGATGCTAGATTAAAAAGGAAAAAAAAAAAATCTAAGAAGGACATCACTGGGGCAACTGAAAATTCTTGGATATGTATGTATGTTAGTAATTGCATTGTATCAATATTATATTCCCAAATTTGAGAAGGTAGAAGAATGCCTTATTCTTGGGAAATAAATAATAAAGTATTTCAGGGTGAAATGTTGTGATATAGGTAACTAGGTCCATTGGTTCAGGTGAAAAAGTATGTGTGTATATGTAGAAAGAGAGAAATAAAGCAAATGAGGTAAAAAAAAAAGTTAACCATTGCTGCATCTAGATAAAAAGTATACAAATATTCATTTTATTAATCTTTCAAATTTTCTAAAGGTTGAATTTTTCAAAGTGAATTACACTTTCTGAGTTGGGAGAAAAAAAGAATCAGAAAGGAAAGCAAAATAGAGGCTGGTCAGGGACTCTCAGCAGAATGGCTAGTGTTTGTTACAAAAGAAGTGATTAAAAATGCCCAGGTATATTCGGGAATGTGATAGTCCTGAGGAGTTGGCCACAATTTCCACCTGGATTTGTGGGAGGCAGCAAACTTGCCTGGAGGAATAAGGTAAGGAGGGTCACATGGCCGGGCTCAGTGGCTCAGCCTGTAATCTCAGCACTTTGGGAGGCCAAGGTAAGTGGATTACCTAAGCCTGCGGGTTCGAGACCAGCCCAGGCAATTTGGCGAGACCTCGGCTCTACAATAAATAAAAAACTAGCCAGGTGTGGTAGTGCATGCCTGTAGTTCTGGCTATTTGGAAGACTGAGATGGAAGGATCACTGGAGCCCAGCAGATCAACGCTAGGGTGGCCGTTAGTGTGTCAATGCACTCCAGCATGGGCGATGGAGTGAGACTCCAACTCAAAAAAAAAAGGAGGGCTGCATGGTGTGTTGAGGGCCAAGTGGTCTTAAGGCAGCCAACCACATCAGCCAAGGCAGAGTAGAGCATAGGACTTTGCCTCATTTCCTGTGCTGCAGAAGGATTCGTGAATTGCTGGCAGTGGGTTCATCTTCTTGGTGCCATGATACTACCTGTCTCTCCAGAGGAAAGGAAAGAAATGTTCAACCTGCTGAGTTTAAACCTGCAAAGACCAAGTTCACTGACAAGTGACGAATTTTATATTTTATTCTATTCTACAGAATGGGGGCTTGATATTGATATGAAGTTTGCTGCCTTTAAAAAAAATAGAATGTTACATTTCTTGTATATTCATGTTTTTTTTTGGCATGAGAGTCTATGCCCCCAACAACAATATTGTCTCTCTAACAAACAGACATTGCTTGAATGGTAGTACTTTATTCTCAACCTTGGACATTGGTAATTTAATCTGTATTCTGTTCCCAAAGATCCCCTGTGATCGGTATTAATGGACTGGGGCAAGAAGAGAGAAGAAGGTGACTTCAAATTAATGAATATCAAATATGAGGACTCAGCTTTTTGTCTTCCAGCAGTCAAATTCCTCTTCTGGGTAGTGCTTCTCTGTTGAAAAAAAAAAACACAAAAAAACACTTTTAAAGTGACCAATATTTTTGAAAAGTAGTATGTGGAAAGACTTTCTAAAATCCAAATCAATTCTGGTGATTACATAGTTGTTTCTTTAAGCTCAGGCGAGGTACCTTGTACACTCATAGAATTCTGGAAGACTTTACAGTTATAATTATCAACTTAAATCGTGTTTTAAATGTCAGGCCTCTTATAAAAAACAGAAATATTCCTTGTAGTCTGTGTCATTAAGCTGGATTTTTACTTGGCAGCACTCAAGGTGGGGATTTTTGCAACATTAAGATAACAATCTCTTCTCTGTAGATTTTTAGTACCCCAGGGATTCAAAGATCAAGTTGCTTAGAGACCCCATGGAATTTGCAGAAAAAGCAAACTCTAATCTTGACATCTGTAATTAACGTTTTTATCTTACTCTGAAAGTTTAGTTTGCTGGCAGCTTAGCTGCTCTTTGGAGCTGAATAAGAATCTTGCTACACTATATTCCACACAACTTTCCATCTCGAGGGTGAGGAGCTTTGAGGCTCTCCCTGGGCTTTTCTCTCTTGGACTCGGTGTCACGTTCTTGCTCCTGTTATGCAGTGGGTGCATATGCCTAGGTTTCCTTTCGTTCAGTCTTGCTGCAGGTTTCCTTAGCTAGACTAACGCTCCCTTGGCTTCAGATGTTTTTCACACTGGGGTCACAGACCAACGCATATGCATACACCGAGCACAGGATAACTGAAGGTTGTGAAAATACCTGTTTAACATATTTTTCAGTGAAATGTGAAAATGTCTATATAATTCTGATACAATTAAAGCATATATACTTTCTTCAGCAAACCAGACCATTAACCACTGAAGCAAAAACAAGTAAAATAAGCCTGAACTAGATGTGTACACAAATACACACAAATAAGAATTTTATTATGACTAAGGCATGTGTCAACTCTAATTACTCCAACATTTCCCCCACATATTAATATTGTAACTCTTTGAACTGAGGTATACAAGGACTTGGCTAACATAACAATAAAAATGAAAAGAGAGAATCCATCAACCACCTCGCCCTCAAAGACAAAACCTCAGGAGTCAGAATTTAGCCTGGGCAACATAGTGAGACTCCATCTCAATATCTAACTAACTAATTAGAAGAGATTAGAGTAGAATACATACCTTGTGGATGAGGATCTATATTACATCCTCAGCTCCACCTACTTCCTTTTTAGACTTCATTCTAAAACAATATGATACCACTGGAATCCATTTTGGATATGTAAGTGGCAAATCTAGCCCCATTAGCTATAAGTGATATAGAAATCCCAAAAATATGTTCCAGCAGGGCCTGAGCTGGCCTTTTAGACAAAAATAATGAGGTCATTGCTGTGCTAGCTGCCACAGACTCACACATCTCAGCCTGTATCAGTGACCAAAATCATTCCACAAAATGACTCAAGTGCCTATGATGAAGAACAGCTACTAGGACACCCAGGCAAGCATTCTTACATTCGTATCTTCTGTGAATCCATCAACCAGCAATTCCCATGCTCAGAGTAAGGAGCAGACATATTTCTTGTCAGGCAGTTTATCTACTGAAACGCTGTAGAATGTTCTTTATCTATCGTCTTGTACTTCATATTACATAACTCTTATGGTTTATGACTTGTTGGCAACAGAAATAACCACCTGAAATTGTCCCCAAAGTTCTGCTTTTGATAAAAGAAAATGACCATTATTTATAGATCCTTGTGCTATTTATTCTTCCTAAATATTAATTTTTTATGTAAAAAGAAGGAATTTAACCAGATGAACCCTAAGCTTTAATTTTAGTCCTCTAGGATTCCATAAAAATGATCCAAACAATATATCCTTGCAAGGTTAGATATATAACATATCTAAATGCAAGAAAGAATAATATCTGAGCATTTTAAGCATTGTATCCATTGAGAATATGCTTGGTTGCAACTAATGAAGAAGTTAATAGTAACTTAAGCAAATATGGTTTTATTTGTCCCACATGATAAGAAGCCTGGAGGTAGGCCTTCATTGGCCTTGGTTCAGGAGCATCACAACGTTGGGGTCAGCATATCTCTTGATCTTTCCCTTATCTTGTAGCCTCAAATTCACAAACTGGTTGCCACAACAGCAAATATCATGTCCTCATAACTGGCTGAAGAGCTAGAAGATTAATGGAGATGGGAGCAGTGCCAGCCAGGTTTGAGCTTTCTATTGGGATAGGGAGGGAGAGTATTTTATAGAAGCTCCCACAGAGGCTGATTCCTTTGGTCTTATGTATCACATGGTCAACTCCAGATCCAGCATGGCTGCCATCTTGCTTCTCCAATCTGAAGAGTGGAGATCCCAGTCTCTTCATTAGTTCTTGAGTCAGCCAAGCAACTGTGCCTATTACAATTATTTAAGCACTACATCTTCATATCCACATACAACTCTTTAATTACAACTCCCAGGATAGATACCTAGGGTTTCACAAAAAATAAACATAGAACCCACATTAAACTATAGAATAACTGAAATTTGTGAAGGTATTGGCTTATAGGAAATGTTAGCAGGGAAAACCAATACCAACTGAGTCAAAGAGAAATGTGTCACCATTTGCCAAAACAAATTAAGGCTAAAAGTTGACTTGTTCTTAAAAAATGCATTTTCTAATTATAAAAGGAATGCAAACTTATTGAACAAGAATTTTAGATTGCAGGTAATTATAATGAAAAAAGTGAAAGTCATCTGAAAGCAACCCTTGATATAACATATTTGGTATATGTTTCAAACATTTCTAAGCATTCTACATGTGTTATTCTTTCCTTTACTCTGTTCTTTCTCCATTATGCTAGGTTCTTCTGAAATCTGTATTCTTCTACTGAATATATCCTTGTCACCCCTATTCATATGGTTGCTGTGTTATATTCCAGGATGAAGTATCAATTAAGAGCACAGACTCAAGCCAGATTGCCAGTACAGCTATTTGCCAGCTTGGCAACTGACTCAACCTCTTTGTGGTTCAATTTCTCCATCTTTAAAATTTGGTAATAATACTATCTACACAGAGTATTGCTGTGAAAAAAATTTTTTTTGAGTTAGAGTCTCACTCTGTCACCCAGACTGGAGTGCAGTGGCCGCTCCCAGCTACTGCAGCCTCAACCTGCTGGGCTCCGGTGATCCTTCTGCCTCAGCCTGCCAAGTAGCCGGAATTACAGGCATGTGCTACCACGCCCGGCTGATTTTTTGATTTATTGTAGAGATGAGGTCTCGAAGCCCAGGCAGTTCTCGAACCCGTGGGCTCAGGCAATCCACTCACCTCAGCCTCCCAAAGGCGCGGGATTACGGGCTGAGCCACCAAGCCCGGCTTGTTGTGAAAATTGAATAAGTTAATCCCTATAATACACTCAGTATGCTGACAGGCAAATAGTAGTACTCAATAAATGTCGGCTATTTTTACTGTATGGAAATATGTCAACTAATGTTATTAGTCCTGAATTCGTGAATATTAAAATTATTTTATTTTTTGTGTATATGCATAACAAGGCTGCTTTTATATTTTATAATTTTTAATTATAAAGTTTAGAAAATGAGAACAATGTAAAACTAGTGAGAAATTTGACCCCACAATTATTTTAAAATATTTCATTTTATAAATGACCATTAATATCCTTACAAATACATCTTTGTCCAAGAAGGTCCTTAGAATACATTCCCTCAAGCATAATGCCAGTCCAAAAAATTTTCATACTTTACATTTTGATACTTATTTCCAAAGTGCTTTTTAGAAGATGTGTTACAGGTCAGGCAGGGAATGCCTATTTTGTGTATAAGAATGCATGTTTTTCCATATCTTTTCCAATGCTAGATATAAATTTTTGCTAAACTAATTAGTGAAAATTCTCATTACTCTTCTAATTTGCATTTCTTTGATTAGTAAAAAGTTTAAAACTTTTTAAATGTATTTAACTGTTTGTATTTCTTTTTCATGAATTGTTTGTCTTAATTTATTTTTTCTTGTAGGTATTGTTGATCTATAAGCCCTTTAAGTTGAAGATTTCCAGTGGCAAAAGTGAGTTCAAACAATTTTCCAAACATTTCATCCTGAATTTTCAATGAGTGCTACCAAATTTTTCTCAGTTGGAAAGAATCCAGTCAAGAGCAATTTTCAGCCTTTGTGAGATGTATGTCTCTTTAGAAAAATCTATTAAAAAGCACACAGTAAAAAGATAAAGAAAAAAACAAGAAGAAAACTATTTAATATGAGAATGAGTTATTGAGTTATCTATTTGATTACTTTTATTTTGATTATATTTGATTTGACTTATTATTTCTATCTGTCCTGAATTGCCAGGGACAAAGAATGAGATTCTACTAATTTTGCTAAGTATTCTTGGTGTACATTTTTGGAGGAAATATAAGTCATATAAGGCAGTTTTTCCAATAATTCTTTACTTCAGCATCACTTGAAGAGCTTAAATATCCGATTTTGGAGTTCAATCGTTATACTAATGAATGAATCCTTATGAAAGTTTTTGAAGTTACAGACTGGATAGCTGCGTCTTTTAAAGGCTCTTCCCGGGAGATTCTTACACATGTCAATGTTGAAAAGGACTTAGTAACTTTAATTCATTCAATTTTCATCCATTTGTTTAAAAAAATTAAAATAATTACTAAGCACCTACAATGTGTCAGTCACTGTTCTGGAGATACTGAACTAAACAAACTCCATGTTCTAATGGAGCTCACATTACAATGGTGGAAGTTAAACAACAAAAAAATGTGTGCTTATTATGCAAAGTTGTAAGTGCTATTACAAAGAATAAAGCAAAGTAAGAGGACATAGAGTGATGTGGGGTGGATACTTCTTTAGATTTATTAATAAATAACTTTCATTTGTCTTTTTTGTAAACAATAAATTTACCTTAATATCAATCTTAAAAGCATTCCAATTTCTCAGTTCACCTGACTTTGGAATTGACTCTGTAGTCCTCGACATGTTCTTGCTTTCTTTCATCCCCATCTATTCCTGAAGACTGTGGCCCCCAGGGGGGTATTATTAGCAAGAGATGGACTCAGCTGTCAAGGGACTGGCCATCTCCAACATTAAGATCATGATCAAACTAATGTGCTGCAAACAGCATAGACAGCAATCAAGTCACAGTAAAATATGAACCGAGGCAACAATCTACCTAACCCTAATAAATTAGCCATAGGAGTCTTCAAGAAATGCACAGGCCAAGTCATGTGGCAGCATCCAGCACATCGGACAGCACCAGCAGCATGGTAAACTGTGGCTGCTGGGAGTTCTGCTGGGAGCTGCCAACTTCCTAGGCATTCTATTGCTCAGCACTTGGGCTAAAGGAGGGTCTAGGGGTGGGAGCTGAAAGCTTTGAACGATCTCGAAACACATCTGGTTAAGCCAAGAAGCTTTAAGACCCTAACCTGAAATTCAGCCAGAAACCCATACCAGCAGTTCCTCCTCTTTCAGAAGTAGTTGAAAAACAGCATAAATAGATTATTTGGCAGTTAGAGTTGACTATGTAACCTTGGGGTTCAAGTAAGACCTGCTCAACTCAGATGAGAGCATCTTAACTGGTATCCATGCATTGACTGGTCTGTGACCCTTCTGTGACTTATTGTGTGTGTGTGTGTGTGTGTGTGTGTGTGTGTGTGTGTGTGTAGCAAGTGGGCTGTGTACACACACATTTGTTTTTTTCTGGGAAGTTCTATCAATTCCATCAGATTCTCAAAGAAGAATGTACTCCAATAAAGCTCAGGAACTATTATCTTGGATCAAAGATCAGCATGCTTAGACTCTTAAACTGGATTATCTAATTCAGCCACAGAAGGTTCCTGATTAGGATAAATGCCATGGAATAGTATTTCTACACGGACCTTAGCTATTGACTTCCTCAGAGTTATAAAATATATCATGCCTTGTGAGCTCAGCCCTTTAGACAGGTTAGTAAAATTTCATGTTCATTATGTATTAAGGTCTATGTTACTTATTTAAAAAACAGATCTCTATGTTAGTTATCTTTCAATGCAAAATACTTAGTGGTGCTATTTATCTATAATTCTGTAAGGTTAGCAACATGGACTGGGTTCAGCTGGACAATTCTTTTTCATAGGAATTACAAGACCTGAGTTTAAAAATCATATAGCATCATGTTTGCCACATTCATTAGTCAATGTGTGTCACAAGTTCAGCCCAGATTCAAGGAGGTTGAGAAACAGATGCCACCTCCTGAAGGGAAGAGCCACAGTCACGTTGCAAAGGCACTGTACACAGACAAATCATGTGGCCATCTTTCTTGAAAACAATCTACCACACTTGCATGCTGAAGAATGTATGGTTCAAATAACATGTCGTCCCAGAAAAAAACTTGTGGGGAATAGTTGAAACAAAAGTGGCAAAAAGTGATCATTGTTAAAACTTGATGATGGGTACATGAAGGTTATTTACATGTCTTGCTATTTTCATGTGTGTTTCTATTTTTTTTTTAAGGTTAAAATTAATAAAACCCAGGCTCCCAATTATCTCCTCCTCATTTCACATATGTGGACACTGAGATACAGAACAGTCATGTGATTGGTCATTTCTAAGTTTCCTCGCACAGTGAAAATAGCAATATTTACAAAAGACATACAATGAGCCAACACCTTTTCTACCACATTGTATATCGTATCTCATTTAATCCTCATAACACCATGCATCAGGTGGCATTATTACCTCCATTCCTAAGATAACAAACATGAGAAACCTGCCAAGGTTATAGAATAAGTAGTGAAAGCATGACTTGGATCCAGGAAATGTGGCTTCAGAGCCCCTACTCGATAAAGAAAAGAATCTGGGTTTAGAATTGAGCTTTGTGTGGCTCCAGTGGCAGGACTTCCTATTCCATGACACCAGGCTGACACTTTCAGTGCTGGGTGCTTCCCAGGTCATGGTCCTTAAGTTCATTACCTGTCTGAGCTTCCCCTCTCAGATGTGTACATTGAACTGACTATGAGTACCCCACACTCAATACGAGATCTAGCTAAATTGTACAACCCATTTCCCATAGGAGGAACTCCCCTATTTTTCTCTACTAAACAATATAACCTATCTATAAGTGCTTTATAAACTATAAGGTAATATGGAAGGTTTGCTTATTCTCCAGTTTAAGTAGCATTCTAAATGAACAACTATTTGAAAAATTACTTTTAAAGACTTTGCAAAGAAGTCAAATATTTTGGTGAAGTTCCCCATGGGAATTTTCCTTCAACATCTACAACTATATTTTGTTTCAGGGTGAGAATTGCAGAGTGAGAAGCAGCATCATAGGGGGAGATGCAAGAAGAGTCATGCATGAGGGGGGATTTTGGCATCCAAGTTTGTTTCCAAGATGACCTGAATGAACTGAGATACTCCATGCCTCTTCTAAGTACTCCCTGTTTATGTGTCAGGGCCTCAGCTATTTCAGCCTGGGTCCATAGCTCATCACTCCTGACTGGAGGAAGTGAGAAAGTGCAGTTTACCAAAATACTTAGCAGGAAAGCTAGAGGCTAGATTTCACTCCCACGCATGGGAAGTGTCACTAGGCATTGCCTGAAGGGCTCTTTATCTAACACCATCAGCAGCAGTGCCACATCATAACAGCAACAGGAAGGTCTACAAATACAGATTAGAGGTCTATGTGTTTGTGGGTACGTATGTATGAATGAGGCCAGACTTACCTAGAAACATAACATTTAAAAGGGAGCATTTGCTCTAAGAGTTAGTTGCTGATACCAAAAACTTGCCACAATATGTTTTTGAGATTCAGAAATGAAATTGTTTTTGTAGGGTCCTAAAATATTCTTTTGTAAGATAGACCTGGGTCCCTTCCATGGAAAAAGGAAAGTGAATGAAATAGTGCCTTTCTCATATACACAAAACATTGATCTACTTGTCAATAGTCTTCTTGCAAGCATCCCAGCTTTGCAGAGAGGACATTAAAGGACTGAATACATTAATAGAGTGATTGACATTGAGCTATGCAATGTTTTCTGATGCTTCATCTCCTTAAGAAATCAAATCAAGGAACCTGAGAAAGTAGAATCAGTTAATTAGAAAACAATATTATGTATGTGCATATACATATGGGGGGGAGGAGAGACACAGAGAAAGAAACTCTTTACAGACAAGCTCCTTAATCACCCAGGTCTCAATTACAATAACACATAAAGCAGTCAAATATTTAATAAAAACACAGTTGGAACTTGACCTCAAGTGCACATAGGTGCATGGTATGTATCAGGTTTCCCAGAAACAGGAGTCATAAAAACACATTATTTATAAAGAAGTATTTTCTCTTTGTGTCCAAGTAAACTCTTCCCCTGGTAACCGCACAGCTGTCGCCTTTGGGAGAGAGTTTGGGTGCAGGTGCTAACTTTCTTGACTTTAAGTTCCCTAAAACTAGACAAAAGTAAATCAAAATTTGAATTCTCGTTAGCTTCCAGGATTTCAGAGGAAATAAAAGTCCTTATTAGAATATTGGGCTAAGTTGGTTAGCCAGTTACTGTGAATGGATCATAATTGAGAGAGTTGGAACTGCTGGGATTTTCATTTTAAAGTCAGTGCTTCTCAGTCTGGAATGCACTCTAGGTCACAGCCCTCAGTACATGTCCCTTTGCAATCACAGCCACTGGACATTTTTCTTTTACTGTGGGAAAGTGTCAAGTCCTTTCTCTTTGTGTGTGCATATTTGAGTCACAGGAAATGGTCTTTACATCTCACTCACAGGAATGAATGAGGTGTGAGGACATTTTAATTTCACACAAATGCTTCATGTCTTTATCAGACTGGATTTGCCTTTGTTTCTTTTATATAACTGCTTAAAAATGCTAACAATTATAAAAGTGATGTGGATTCATTACGGAAAATAGACACACAGATATGAAAGGAAAGATGTAGGGGAGGCCATCCGAAGTCATGCAAAGACAATTACTTAGTATCTCCCATTGTTTGAAGCTTTTCTTAAAATATAAATTATACATTTTCATTATTAAGGATCATCTTTATATTTTCAAGAAAATTGCCTATGAAGTGACTTCCAATTTCATCACAAATAATTCTGACACTGATAAAATATAGAGTTATGACAATATTGTTTTTATTATAAATAATGCTTATTGCCATAAATAGTAAACAAGACTGAAAACTGATCATTGGAGGCAATAAGGGTAATAGAAATAACACTGGCCTGGGCTAAAGTAAAAAGAGATAGGTTTGGGTCCCAGCTGTGACATTAATCCATAGAATTTATCAAGAATAAATAACTTTACCCCTATTAAGTTCAATTTTATCTGTAAAATGAAGGGATCAAATTTTATTTCTAAGGTATCTTCTAGAGTTAATGCTGTCTGACACCAAGTCTAGCAGAGTCAACAGTTGAATACTTCTTTGCTTGATTTTACCTGTTCAGGCAACCACTTCTGAATGTCCAAATTACTAATTCCATTTTCCATTTATAGATAAGCTTCTCCAGATGATCACTTTCTAATATTCCTCAATGAAAACACAGACAAGAAGAAAATCAACTTAAGAGTTATTCTGTTGATCAAAAATTTATTTACGCTCTAAGCAGACTAAATTGAAATACAATAGAAATGACTTTTCGAGTTACAATACAGTCAAGTTCTTTCCTCAAGTAGAATAGCAGATAATCTATAACAATATTAAGAACTCCATTTCTATAAAAGAGAAGAATCATAGAATCAGCTTGGAGGACACTGGAGTGATAATGTAATCTAATCTTGCCTCACAGCAAGGACAGCAAATTCAAATGTATACAGGAACCACACATTCAGGTAATAGAAATGTCTCCATATAGCTGGCCCATTTCATTAAATGAGTGAACACTGTAATAAAGTGACAGACGCTGTGGTGAACTGGAAGGAGCATACCCAGTACAAAATACCAGGATCCACTGGATTGTTGACTGAGGCATGTGGGCACAGGACAGCTAAATCTCCTGATTTTTCAACAAAAGCTGGCAATCCAGATTGTGTGTGTGTGTGTGTGTGTGTGTGCCCATGCACATGTGTGCATGTGCATGTGCGTGTGTGTGTGTGTGTGTGTGTGTAAATTCCCAAGTTTCTAATTTTAGCACAAAGGTTTTTTTCCCCTTGCATGGTGTGTGGGCCAAATAGCACAACGGTAGGCCACTAATTTGCAGACCTCCAACTTAATAGAAAAACCAACTTCCTCCATTTTCTGGAACACACGCTGCATAGACATACAACTGAAACATTCAGGCAGAATGTGGAAGACAAGTCAATCATCTAGGGAAGGGAGGACTAGCCCTCAATTGTAATAAAACAATCTCCACATTTAGACACAAGGAGATACATCTTGAAAGTATTTCTCCAAATAGCTTCACATTTGTTCACCTATAATTAAAAGAGTTGATGGTAATTGGATTGTTTTATCAATTTATAGATGAATAATCATGCAGCTCTTTGCTTTTCAGAGTTGGCACACAAAAACAAAACAAAACAAACAAAAAAACCCAAACCAAATTGACCCCTTTTAAATGAACTTGGTAAAAAGCCTCATTATCATTATATGCAATTTCCTTGAATTCAGGTTGAGCAATAAAATTACCCCAAAGCCTCTCAGCCCCTTCTAGCCGAAGTGAGAAAGGAGGAACTCTGCTGAAAAAGAATTCCAAGGCTTTGCTAATGTGTTGAACCTTAGAACACATGCCCCTCCCTCTTGTTCCTATAAAAACATCTGTGCAAAGTGGGCCCAGCTGGCTTGCAAATATGTTCCATGATGCAGGCCAGCTTCCAACCCCTTCCTGTCACCCTTTGTCTCATCTCCTTTCTGCCAGTGTGCATTTCCCCTTTAAACATCTAATGCTTAGTGGAAAAAAAAAATCAATGTTAACAGGTTAAAAGTTAATGTGCTTCACCTGTTTCACCTCCTTCCATTAGTAAACTTGGACCCTCAAAGGGGGATTTGACATATTACCTGTTTGCCTATCTCCTCCATGGAGGAAATTATGAGGGGGTGCTCGAGAGATATTCATCAAAATGTCAGGCTCCAATTTGGTAAAATCATTATAACACCTGTTTTCTGGGAATTATCGTGAAATCTCACTCCCTGTCCCTTTGTAGAGAACCTGCTGTTGGCCAAGAAATACACCCACCCACGACTTTTATTTACAGTTCAAGGCCTGTTAGGGATGGTGGAGAGGAAGGAAATTTCAGGAATCAGCTAGTGGTGAACAGTCCTTAGAGGTTGAGGAAGAAAGGTATCCAGACTGCCTGGGACACCTCCTGAGATCAGGGGCTTCCAAAGTTTCCATTAGTTCAGACTTACTATGAGAATAGTTCCACCTGGAAACTATCGCAACGACAGCCAAGGCAGCAAGCATCTGATTTTCAGATAGATTAAGAAGAAATAATGTGCAAAAAGGAGGGAGGGAGCAAGTCTGAGGTGCTTGAAATCATCAAAAAAGGTCTACATGGCAAAATGGTGGTTCCTTTCAGAACCCAGAGCGAGGGTGCCAGGACCAAAGCTTAGACTCAACAACCAGGTCTTCACCTCTTTCCATATTTTACTGACACGCACAGTGACATCCCTCCTCTCCTGTACTCTTCCTGTGGGTCACACAATGGCACCCTAAACAAAAGGAAAATATGGGTCTTCTTGGCTCACCGGGGGATTTTAATCAGATTTTAACTCCCAAACTGTTGATGGCTTTTAACCTACTGCCTTTGCAGCAAGAAGGTAAGCGCTAAAAGATAAGCTACAAACCCTGAAATTCAAGGAATGGTGCTTTCCCCAATGCAAATTCAGCCGCTGACTTTCACAAGGGTAAGACAAACTCTCCCGCCAATTAGTGTTGCCAGAAGTAGCAAATACAATGATAGGGTGCTAGTTATGTTTGGACTTCAAGTAACAGCAAATCGTTTTTATGATACATACCAGATACTGCATGGGCATTTTACATGAAAAAATATTCAGTTAGCTGAAATCAAATTTAACTGGGTGTCCTATATTTTGTCAGGCAATACTGCTAACACAGATTCTGGAAAATGGTTAGACTTTACAGTCTAGTGAATTGAAGAAGAAAATTCACTCAACAAAGTCAGAGAGCAGAAATTTTAAAAATGTATAAGGCTCTTAACTGCCAGAAACATGTGAAACATCCACTGTATCTTACCTCCTTCTGTGATCGGCTAGTCTGGGGATTCTCCATCGTAACTGCCTGTTAGAGCCACTCAGGAAACAGCTAAACGTATCTGATGCTTACACCCTGCCCTAGACCTGGTGAATCAGAACAAGGTTTTTCAAAGACGCCCCATGATTCTAACGAGCAGTTAGATTAGGGAACATTGAGCTAAAGAGGTGACGAAGAACAGCTGAAGTGTAGTAGAGAATGGATAAAGTTTTAATTCAAGGTTTCTAAACTTTGCTGCACATTGGATACACCCAGAAATTTTTTAAAAATCACTGATGCCTGGAACCCACCCCAGACATTCCAATTTAATTAGTGCTGGGTACAGCCTGGGCATCAGGATTTGTAAAAGCTCTTCAGGTGTTTCTAATATAGAACAAAGTGTGAAAACCACTCTTCGAACCTAATATACCTCCGTTTCTTAGGATGAGAGCGGCACTAATTACTTTTGTAGGAATAGGAATGAAATCTGACCCTCCGGCCATATTGAAAAATAAATTAGATGTTACTTTTTAAACCTATTTTTCCCATGTTGGCTTGGAGATTTAAACCTCATGAATGGGATATTGTTTTCAAGAACTTAACTCTGGCTCTGCTTATAGGATGCTTATTAATTCTTTTCCAGGAGTTTTATAAATGAGAGAATGACAGTCACCCAGGACTCTGCCATAACTCCTTGCCTTCAATCAGATATAATTGTAATAATGATCTCACGTCCATGCAACTCAGAAGCCATACTTTGTATATAGAGATTGCTCAATGCACAAACTGCTGGATAGACATGAAAAAAAGGGGGGGTTGTGATGCCAACCTCCAGACTAACTCAAAGAAGAAAAAAAGTAATCTGGGCCTTGCTAATACAAATATAGTCATAAAGGTTGCTGACCTTTCTTACAAAGTGCTAAATGCACACTGGTCCCTGGAACTGGTAGTCCTCCAACATTTAAAAGGTTACTCACCCCTGAGAGATTATTCGGTCCTGATCTAATAGAGAATGCAAGAGCATGACTTGAGTGCCAAAAACCGATAGACCCTGTATTTCCAAAGAAGCATGCTTTGTGGGAGGATATGGGCTTTACCCCAGCTGCTTGGGTCATCTGAGAGCCAAAGAAAGATATGGCTGTCAGAGAAGACACCTGATGGGATCCAGAACTTCAGTTTAGAAAAGTATTTCACAAGACTGAACAATTTATCAAAAGTGGCCAGAGACTGCCAGCAGCATGTGATGTGTTGTGGGTGAGTGGATGGAATCCATTTGTGATGGAGCCAGGGTCCCAGCATCCTCCAGGTAGTGGAGAGGTAAACAGAACCAGTAAAGCAATAATTAATACAAAGAAAGGGGCACATTTATTGTCAGGGCCACCTCAAATTTAATCACCATGATAGGAAGAAAGGGAGAGTTTTACTGTCTGTATAGGGTATTTCAAACCCACAGAACACTTTCTCACTCCTCATATTTTGAGAAAACTTTGGGAATATAAAATTGTCTTTTAGAAACAAACATTTAACATTTCTCATGACTGTGCTTTAGACCTTCTTACATGCTTAGTTGATCATTTCATAACTAAAAGACTTTAAGGATTACTGGAATTGTACACTGTTTTTAATATTTTCCAGTTTGGAAAATTAATGGGCCAGATTTGTTTTGGAGGAAATACATAAACCCATCCAGGACATGATAAAATATTAGAAAAACATGTGTTTTAGAACTACAAGTTCATCAGGGGTAGCTCTTCTTTTAAGAGAACTTAATACATGAAATTCAGTATTTACACAAAAATGAACATTTATTTAAGCCAAGGATTCTTTGCAGACCTCTCCAATAGGGTTATTTTACATACCAAGTTCCCCAGAACATTGAAAATGCTTGAACTGCAGAGACTACATCAATAAATACTCAGTGAAGAAATATTGGTTCAAGTGAAGGACACCTATATTGTCATTGGTGAATAAAGCAATTAAAATTTCGGAGGGTATCAAATGCCCAAACTACTTATTTGTTATACTGCCTCTGGGACATTTAATTTATTTTATGTAAACTGATTAATAAATGTTCAGCATTTTTCACTTGAGATTAACATGCAATTCTTTTACATGTTACTTTGATCTTGCAAAGAGATCAAAGAGTTTATAGATTTCCCCATTTAAATCAATGAATTTTATGTAATGCTAGTAATTTGAGTGTGAATTTTTTTTCACTCATTCATCAAACTTGACTTTTAGTATCTCTCATGTCTCTATGATACTTTCTGGGAGAAACCATTGTGAAAAAGACATATATAGGCCTCTTCTATCCTCAAAGAGGTTACAGTTTAGTGAGGAAGGCAAACAAATTACACAAATCACTACAATTATAGGTGTTCTGAAGCATAAGAACAAGATGCTATGAACTGTATGCGTGGGAGATATCCTAGGTGAGAAATTCATAACTTTAAATAATAAAAGTTCCAATTTATTGACATGATGCTAAAAGTGCAATTTATTGACATGATGCTAAAAGTGCTTTAAAAGTGTTCATGACAATCACAAGGCTAGACATGGTAGCTCATGCCTGTAATCCCAAGCACTTTGGGAGGCCAATGCAGAATTGCTTGAGCCTAGGAGTTCAAGACCAGCCTAGGCAACATAGCAAAACCTCATCTCTACAAAAATCAAAATAAAAAAAATTAGCTGAGCATGGTATAATACACCTGTAATCCCAGCTGTTCCAGAAGCTGAGGTGGAAGTATGGCCTGAGTCCAGGAGGCTATGGTGAGTTAGTGATTGTGCCACTGCACTCCAGCCTGGGCAACAGAGTGAGGCCCTGACTCAAAAAAAAAAAAAAAAGAAGAAAAGAAAAGAAAAGCGTTAGTGACAATCTACTGAATTAGGTTTGTCCAATTTTTTACATGGGAAAACTGAGACCAAAAAAGGCCAAGTGGCTTATTAAAGGTAGCCACATCTAGGAAATAACAGAGCCTACAAATGAACCCAGATGCTGACTCCAGAACATATATTTTATGCTTAACCATTAGTCATAGGCCTGCTCTGAAGAAAAGAATGAAACGAAGGAATTAAGAGAAGAAAAGAGTGTTCCAGATGAGGAATAAATGTGATCTCAAATGACTAAGAGTGTAGGTTATAACAAATATGTGAATCTGGCTAAAGTAGCTGAAACTAGCAAGTAACCGTCTCCCCTAAACAATCTAATGTCTGCAACAAAGATGCTCCCTTTAGCATACAACCATCCGTTAGGTACCATGTCTACTACCAAGGGGGAGAGAGAGCTCTCTAGAAGCCCAAACCCTCACCTGCATGCAATTTACTTATGTAGCAATTTTTTTAACTCAACTGTTAAAAAAAAAAAAAAAAAAAAAAAAAGCTCTCTTTAAAATATTTGCAAAGACTGCCACCTAGTGGTAACAGGCAGGAGATAGCTTTTGGGTTATTTCTGGACAGGTGTATCCAGCTGCTTATCTGAGGATGCAGCTTCATCAATTTCCTTGTCTACTGCGTGCACTTCCAAACTGTTTTTCCTAGAAATAAAATACATTAAACTAAGCATTATGACATCAAGGCAGCAACCGCATCTTCCAACTGATTTCAAAATAGCATGTCACTTTCAAGCTTGCAGAAAGAGAGAATAAGACCCCAAGTTTCATCCCATCCTTCCATGACTTGGGCCAAGTAAATTTGGGCCAACAGAATAGTGAGTACTATAAATTATGACTAATGAATATATTTTTCCAGCAGTGAATATCTGGAGTGCCCTACTGGATAAAGAGTCTCAGTTAAGGCACTGTCAGAAAAGAAAAAGAATATGTAATGGGTACTAGAAAATAGGAGTTCATAAGTAGCAATTACGGTTTTGTGAATGGTTACAAAGGTTAGGGTTGTAGTTTTTTTATATGCATACATTATATATATATTTATTTATTTATTTAATTAGGCTGGGTACTATTCTTGGCAAGTAAAAACCATAACTGATATAAACATGCAATCTTAATTCTGACTGACTTAGGTGTTAAAATTGCCTAAGAAGTCAGTTTACATGTGTGTGGTGTGGTGGTAATCTAAAGTGGGACCAAGAAAGGGATTACACATGAGATGTTTGAATTGTTTTCCTCCACTACCCACTAAGCCCCTTTACTTAGAATACACTTTTCTTTTGATTCAGCCAAGGCATTTTTTTCAAAGAAGCCAGATCCTATTTCTGGAAGTTAGCAACTTTCAGTTTTAACCTCATAAAGTCCTAAATATAGAATGAAAACTTGGCAGGTTAAACACAACAGGTAACTTTGTCTGCCCAAGCTCAGACACAAGTGTTACTGCATGTATTAGTTAGAATGTTTTATGTTGAAAGCAACAGAAAATTGAAATGGAAGTTGTTTGGATGGAGCAAAAACTAATCAGTTCAGGGATAGCTCCAGCTTCACAAGAGGTTTTATACAGGTTTCAAATGGCATGATCAGAGCTCTTTTCTCACTATTTACCAGCTTTGCTTCTGATTCCATTTTCAAGCTGATTTGTCCCTCATGAACCAGAGGGACAATCCAGGCTGGAAGCTCTGGACTACGGAGTTCAAGTACAGAGGGTAGATTAGTCGGCTTGGGCAACTATAATAAAATACCACAGACTAGGTGGCTTAAGCAACAGACATTTCTTCTGGAGTTCTGGAGGCTAGAAGTTCAAGATCAAAGTTGGTTCTGGTGAGGCCTCTCTTGTCGGGTTGCAGACACCGTCTTGCTGTGTCTCACACGGTCTTTGTTTTGTGTGCACACAGGGTGTGGTGGTTGGGAGAGAGAGAGAATGATCTGATGTCTCTTCCTCCTTGTATAAGGACACCAGCCCTACTAATTAGGGCCCTATTCTGAGACTTCATTTAACCTTAAAGGCTCTATCTCTAAAGACAGTTACATTGGGAGTTAGGGCTTCAACATATTAATTTGGGGGGAAGGCACAAATCAGTTCATTTCAGGGGCAGCTAGCATAATTTATTTTTCCAGCAGTCCTAGTGAAAAGTCTCATTTTGTCCCATTGTCTTGGATTCAGTCACGTGTCCAGTTGAACTGATTACCGTAACCAGGGTGAAGGGATGTCCTGGAGATGAGGCATAGGATCAGTTGTAAAGAATCCCTATGGCTAAAAGCAGATGGAAAGAGAGAATAATCCGAATGCTTTGGGGAGGAAAAGGAGCAAGGAATTGATGCTGGGATGTTAGCTAATAAATATCTACCATCTTGGAGTGGTGCACCCTTGCTCTGGGTGAGACTGCACCTACTTAGAGAGAAAAAGAGTATAGCAATAAGACTCATTAAGAGTTGAAGCTGGTGCTGTACAGTGGAGAGACTGCAGGTGGGGTTTCATTGTCATTATTACTATTAAACACTCAAATCCGCTTGCCTGGTACAATTGTTCATTTTGATGCCTAATCATCACAGTAGGAGTTGTGACAATTCAATTTCCTGATCTCTTCTCATATGGGTCCTCCATTTCTTTTGTTGGATTCTCATTTTCCTCCTATTCCATGAATTAGGACAATCCCCAAAGTCCTGCATGCAGCTCTTTCTTCACTCTCTTTTCTTGACCTGGGCCATTCTCAAGTTTCGGTGACCACAACCTTGAGTGTAATGCCCAGAACTTCATCTCCTGTCCCATCCCCTGACTCATGGAACTTTATACATTTTTTTTTTTTTTTTGAGTAGGAGTCTCACTCTGTCACCCAGACTGGAGTGCAGTGGCCGCTCCCGGCCACCGCAGCCTTGACCTGCTGGGCTCCGGCGATCCTTCCGCCTCAGCCTTCCAAGTAGCCGGAATTACAGGCATGCGCTACCACGCCCAGCTGATTTTTTGATTTATTGTAGAGATGAGGTCTCGCTGCAAAGGCGGGTCTCGAACCCGTGGGCTCAGGCAATCCACTCATCTCAGCCTCCCAAAGGCGCGGGATTATAAGCTGAGCCACTGAGCCCGGCTGGAACTTTATACATTAATCCCGTTTTTATTTGGAAGCTCTGTGTCTGAGTCCTGAGATTTTTGTTATTATTTGATTCCAACAAAGATTAACTTGCAGTTCTTCTTAATAATATGAAGAAACAAGAGGACCTAAGCCATCCTCTAAGTAAGGATTCATTGTTTGGTAAATGTCTCTTCCACGAAACTCTAAGTTCCTTGAGTACAGAGGCTATTCATTGTAGCAACAAAAATAATAATTCAATAAGTTCATGTCACTATATATATAGCTTTCCATGCAATGTAACACTTCCTTCTGCACTATTTCTGCTCATGAATCTTCTTTTTTCTACTAGAACAGTCACACTAAAGGCGTGATGACAAAGTTCACTACAGTAGACTATCTGGGTTTTGAACAGCTATACTATTAGGACTTGTAATGAAGGGAAGGGAATTTTTGTTGTTGTTTGCCAGCATCTAAACTCCCGTCCTAGGCTTGGTGAAGCCACTACTGTGTGAGGAGATAAAGTCCCATCTCTTCTTATGTAAACTGAAAAAGACAGTTTTCCCTGGCTTTTGGTATTTAGAGTGTGGTATGTGAAACTTGCCTGGCTATGGAGATCTGTCTCTGGTTCTACGAATCCTTCCACCTCAGCCTTCCAAGTAGCCGGAATTACAGGCATGCGCTACCACGCCCAGCTGATTTTTTGATTTATTGTAGAGTTGAGGTCTCTACTTCTTATACTATATAAGTTATCCTAAGAAGCAGACCATCCAGGATTCATTTCACCTGTGACATCTAGTGTCCAGCGGTGGAATCAGTAGCAACCTTACCAGGCTGTTCTAAAGAATGGCCATAATTATGATATGGGTAGTTTCTATGGTTCCGCTAATGCTGCCCCTCCTCCTGAGTGTACTCCTCCTTAGCTCTGTCATTTTTCAAGGCCCTGCTTGAAGTGCCACCTGCACTGTGAAGTTTTTTAAAATTTATTTTTGTTTAAATAGCTCTGAGGGGTACAAATGGTTTCTGGTCTGGGCTTTAAGTGAACCACACCCCCACCTTTGCACATTGTACCCAATAGGTGATTTTCCATCCCTCCTCCCTCTCCTTCCCTCCCACTTCTGAGTCTCCAGTGTCCATTACACCATTCTCTATGCTTTTGCATGGCCTTAGTTTAGCTCCCACTTATAAGTGAGAACATGCAGTGTTTGGTTTTCTTTCCCTGAATTAGTTCATTTAGTATGATATTCTCCAGTTCCATCCAAGTTGCTGCAAAAGACATTATTTTGTTCTTTTTGATAGCTGGGTAGTATTTAACAGTGTACATATACCACATTTTCACTATCCACTGATCAGTTGGCTGATAGGCATTTAGGTTGATTTCATATCTTTGCTATTGTGAAATGTGCTGTGATCAACATGTGGGTGCAGGAATCTTTTTCATATAATGGCCCCGTTCCTTTGAATAGACATCTAGTTGTGGGATTGCTGGATCCAATGGTAGATCTATTTTTAGTTGTTTGAGAAATCTCTGTACTGCTTTCCGTAGAGGTTGTACTAATTGCACTCCTATCAAGAAAGTGTGTAAGTGTTCCCTTTTCTTCACAGCTCTACCAGCATTTATTGTTTTCTGATTTTTTAATAATGGCTATTCTGACTGGTGTAAGATGATATCTCATTGTGGTTTTAATTTGCACTTCCCTGATGATGTATGATGTTGAGCATTTTTTCATATGTTTATTGGCCATTTGTATATCTTTTTTTTTGAGAAATGTCTGTTCATGTCATTTGCCCACTTTTTAATGGGGTTACTTGCTTTTTTTCTTATTGATTTGTTTGAATTTTTTGTAGATTTTGGATATTAGTCCTTTGTCGGATATATAGTTTGCAAATCATTTTGTGGGTTGCCTATTTACTCTGTTGATTATTCCTTTTGATGTGCAGAAGCTTTTTCGTTTAATTAAATCCCACTTGTTTATTTTTGTTTTTGTTACATTTGATTTTGGGGTTTTACCCATAAATTTTTGCTTAGGCCAATGTCCATAAGAGTTTTTCCTTGGTTTTCCTCTAGGATTTTTATGGTTTCAGGTCTTACATTTAAGTATTTAATCCATCTTGAGTTTTCTTTTCTTTTTTGTATATGGGAAGAGATAGGATTTAAATTTCATTTTTCTGCATGTAGCTATCCAATTTTCCCAGCACCATTTGTTGAATAGGTGTTCTTTCCCTAATGTGTGTTTTTGTCTACTTTGACAAAGATCAGTTGGTTGTAGGTATTTGAGTTTATTTCTGGATTCTCTATTCTGTTCCACTGATTCACGTGTCTGCTCTTGTACCAGTACCATGCTGTTTTGGTTACTATAGTCTTGTAGTGTAATTTGAAGTCAGATAATGTGATGCCTTCAGCTTTATTCTTTTTGCATAGGATTGCTTTGGCTATTCTGGCTCTTTTTTGGTTCCATATGAATATTAGAATTTATTTTTCTAATTATGTGAAAAATAATGTCTGTAGTTTGATAGGGATTGCACTGAATCTGTAGTTTACTTTGGGTAATATGGTCATTTTAATAATGCTGATTTTTCCAATTCATGAGCATGGGATATATCTCCATTTGTTTGTGTCCTCCGCAATTTCTTTAATCAGTTTTGTAGCTCTCCTTGTAGAGATCTTTCACCTCCTTGGTTAAATATGTTCCTAGGTATTTTAGCTTTTTTGGTCGCTATTGTAAATGCAATTGAGTTCTTGATTTGAATCTCAGCTTGGTCACTATTGGTGTACAATAGTGCTACTGATTTATGTGTGTTGATTTTGTATCCTAAAACTTCACCAAATTCATTTATCACGTCCAGGAGTCTTTTGGAGGAGTAGAATTCTGTAGGTTTAAGAGCATACCGATGACATATAGAGCTACTTTCAGTTTTTCTTTTCCAATTTGGATACTTTTAATTTTTTTTTCTTGACTGATTGCTCTGGCTAGGACTTCCAGTACTATGTTGAATAGGAGTAGTGAAAATGGACATCCTTGCCTTGTTTCAGTTCTGAGGAGGAATGCATTCAACTTTTCTCCGTTTCGGATGACATTGGCTGTGGGTTTGTCACATATGGCTTTTATTATTTTGAGTGATGTTCCCTCTGTATGCCTATGTTGCTAAGGTGCACTGTGAAGTTTTAAAAGCGCATCCAGACAAAATAGACCCCTCCTTTGACACAACTGGCTTAGGCTAGAAGAATATCTTCCTGACTCCTAAGTTGAGGAATCTTTGTTAATGGTAGCAAAAATGGAATGTGATGCCTTCATTTCTGTGTTTCATTTCTCCAAGAACACAGGGCTCATTGGAGCTCTGGATGCATTTGCTAGGCTACATTGTGAGCAACTTGAAGGCATCACTGCTGCCAATCTTAAAACCCAGATCAACCTTGTGGTCTGGCCTGGTTCAGTCAGAAATAGGAGTCTGCAAAGAAAACCAAAAAGAGAAAGTAAGGATAATGTGGCATCACAAGACATACGTAAAGGCTCAATGAGAACAATCAACTCTGCCAAATGTCAAGAAAAGCAAGGACTAAATATTGATGGCTGGATTTTGCAAAATAGAAATCACTGGTGAATTTGATAAGAACCATTTCACAATATTGATTGGGACCAAACCCTGGCTGAAATGATGGGGAAAAGAATAAAATTTAAGAAAGTGGAGACAGTGAGTATAAACTTCTTTTTCCCCAGGAATTTTTGTTACAAACAGAAGACAAAAAAAGGGAGAGGGGTGATAGCTGACTGGGGTCAAGGAGGCTATAATTATTTTCTTCATTGGAAATAATAACAGCATGTTTATTTGCTGATTGGGAAGCTCAGAGGGGGGAAAAAGCTGCTGATGAAAAGGGAGTTACAGTGAAGTCCTCAAATAGGCAAGAAAAAGATGCCTCAAAAGCATACCACGATCCACGTAACAGTTACTAGGACTCAGCATTGCTCACTAAATGTTGGCTATTTCCTACTTCTGATTGCTTAATTTTAAAAATAGTGAATGGGCATCAGGTTTACAAAAACATTGTTATTAAAAACACATGCAGACAAGAGCTTGGACTCTAGAAGCAGACTGCATTAATTCAAATTCTAGTTTTACTACTGGGACAAGACACTTTGTTGGGGTTTTGCTTTTCTCTGTAGAACAAGAGGGGTATTATTATCTACCGACCTCATCAGGCTGTTTGCGGCCTTAAATGAAGTCATCTGTACAACATAGGGCTCAAATGTGAAGGCCAGTATTATGATAACTGCCATCCTGACCTGTAATGGTAACCGTGGCTTTGCCACATGATGCTCTTAGGTACTGGCACACGGATCCAGGTTCCTGGGACCCAAAGACAGAAGCCAGAGGGAGGGCTCCCCGATGACACTGGCGGGGCGTGTGAGGTAGGCACGATGTGACAGTGGGCACTCTCCACCGCCGCCTGCGACACTGTCCCTCCAGAAGACACCGTCGTAAACAAAAAAAAAAAAAAAACAAAATAGCAAACAAACAAAATCCACGATGCCCAGAAGACACCCAGGGTACCAGCCCCAAATGAAAGGAACGGGACAGGGGCACGTCCGCGCCTGCGCCAATCCCGCGGATTGCCTCCCGCACCTGCGCAGTGGCTGCAGGGAGGGCGGGGCCCTCTGTCGGGAGTTTCTCCCGGCTAGTTATTAACGCGCGGTTGGGGCGGAACATCTCGTGAGCAGTGGGAGTTCTCGCGGGAACTGCATTCAAAAAGCCCTGGCGCTTACTCGAGAGTTAACTTGAAAGAACCGGCCTCTCTGTGGTTGGGAGTTGGCGTGCGGAATCTGGCCGTCCGGAGCCCTCGTGACGAGCCACCGACTGCAGCAGCAGGGAACCAGGGTAAGGAGAGAGGTAGGGCTAAGGGGCCTGGTGGGAGATGGATGTGGAGAGCGGCGGTGAGAGAGGAGAGCAGGGCTTAAGGAAACCTGGGGCCTGGGTCTCGTAGGAGGACCTTATCTGAAACACCTTCTTCTTCGGAACCCTGAGTTCTTATCAGTTGGGTTTCGAGCCGGTCTCAGTCTTCGGTTGGACCCCCTCGCCGCCCTCGGTGACTCTGGGTAAATATGGCCGGGTCGGCTGCCTGGGCCTCGGAATGATGACAGCTGCTGGACCTGCGCTATCCGGAACGATAGCCACTATCCCGAATTGAGAAATGGTGCAGATGTAAAATACACACTGAATTTCAAAGATAGTGTGCAAAAGAGCAATATCTCATTAATTTCTATAACAATTACATGTTGAAATGATAATATTTCAGATGTATTTGCTTAAATAAAATTTTAAAATTAATTTTTCACCGGTGTTTCCTTTATTTTAAAATGTGGCTTTTAGAAAACTTAAGATCACATAAATGACTCGCGTTATATATTTGTTGGACAGGACTGCTCCAGCCTGTCAGGTGCTTTTCATTCATTAAGTAATTTAATCTTATCAATGACCCGATTGGGGGGGTGTTATATTGTCCATGTTTTATAGATGATGAAACAAGATATTCAACAGCTTGTCCAAGTTCATGCAGCCAGTGAGTAGTGGAAGTGTGGTAGAATTCGGACAGCTTCATTCCCAGAACTTCCTATCTCCCAAGTGTTTTGTGTATGCTGTTTTTTGAGAGGCAGGACTGAAAAGTGGTTGGACTGAAAAGGCTTTGGAGCTAGATTCTGGTTTCCATCTCACTTGGCCACTTACTGGCCGATAACCCCGACAAGTGACTTAATCTTTCTGTGCCTCAGTTTGCATATATGTAAAATGATGGATATATCTTCTCTCTCATGGAGTTGTTGAGAGGACTGAATAAGATAATATGTACAAAGCACCAAGCATGTATGTTTGGCACACATTAGCTGTGGTTGTTACTCAACTGTGGCTTCCTCTCTTTGTAGGCTGATTGATAGGTTAATTCTTTCTCATCCATTACATGTCTTCTGAAAAGTCACCTCATTAGGGAAATCTTTCTTGTCCACTTTCCCATCTACCCCACACCCTCCAGATTTGGGCAGCTCCCTCTTGTTACAGGCTCACGTCGCATACATCTCTCCCTCTTGCACTTAGCACACTTGTAACTTCTGAGTTTGTTTGATCTAATGCCTTTCTACTAATAGACTGTAAGATTCAAAAAGACAGGAATGTTGTTTTGGGTCCCCATTGTGTACTCACTAACATAGAGTTTGACATAATAGATAATAGGAATTCCAGCAAATCTTTTGATGAATGAGAACTAATTTTTTGGCTTTCCTAGAGATGCCTGGCTGGAATGTCTTGAGGTTGTAACACCACTTTTTTTCCTTTGGTAGATGGAGATGATAATATTTACTTAACACAGGCTTTTCGAGAAAATTAGATGCAATAATGCATTTTAAGTACTTACCTTGGCAAATGGCAAATCCTCAACAAATATAAGTTATTATTAACAGTACAACAACTCAATGGCTGGCCCCATTATGTACAAGCTTTGAAAAGGTCTTCCATTTTAGAGCAATAACTGCCAGGCTGGGATAACCTAGGATACCTTTTCTTCTCTCTTAAATCTCTACAAGTCCTCTCTCTCCATTTCCAAAGACATTGCTTCTTAATTCATTGATAAATTGAAGCAGTCAGAAGGGCACTTATTCATACTCCCACCACTATACCTACTTATCAACATCTGTCCTCATATACTTTGATTTTTTTTTTTAACTTTAGACGAAATGCCCATGCTCCTATCTAAAACCAGTTCCTCTATATTAGGTGTCACCATTATTCAGGGATGTTAGTCTAACAGTTTTTCAGTGCTTCTATATCATCAGTTTTTCTTCTCTATTGGATGTATCCTGTGGTCTACAAGCATACTGTTAGTTTATATATCTAAAAATAAATTTTAAAAAACTTGTCTCTTCTTCCTTTCCAGCCACTGCCCCATTTATCTGCTCTCCTTTGCAGCAAAACGGTACTTGCCATCTTTATTTCTCTCTTGCCATTCTTATTCAAATACATTCCAGTCAAGCTTTCACCTCTACCTCTGTATCAAACTGCTCTTGTTGTCACCGGTGGCCTCAAGGATTCAAATCCAATAGCCACTTCTCTGTTCCCACCTTATTTGACTTAGCAGTAGCATTTGGCATGATTAACACTTCCACTTCTTTAATACACTTTGTGTGTTGGCTTCTAGGACAACACATATTCCTCGTTTTCTTCCTGCCTCACTGGTCACTCCTTAGTATACTTTGCTGCGTTATGCACCTCATAACAGAGTTCAATCTTCAGTCCTTTCTCTTTAATTATATTCATCCTCCATATGCTAACAATCCCAGAGTTATATCTCTAGCCTAGACATCTCTCCTACTCATATATCCAACTGCTTTTTTGACACCGTTCATTGGATTCCTAATTTTCCTACCAAAACATTCTTTATGTTAATGCTGCAACTGATAACAACTCCATTTTACTAGTTGCCCAGGCTAGAAGCCTTGCAGACAGTTTTGACTTTTCTCTCTTTCATACATCTCATATTCCATCTGTCTGAAACTCACATTCACCTTACCTTACCTTCACAGTATATGCAGAATCAGGCCATTTCTCACTGCCTCCGATGCTCTCAGTCTGAGCCATATTCTCACATAGTCTCTGCTTCTACCCTTGTTTCCCTCTTCACTATTAGTATAGGAGCCAAAATGATCCTTTTAAATTACATCAAATCCTCTACTCTACACTTTGGATTGATGTGCCATTTTACCCAGAGTAGAAGCCAAAATTCTTTTAATGGGCTGACTTGTCCGCTATCTGTATTTTCTCAATGCAAATTCTATTGTTCATTCTTTAGACTTCCTTCAACTGCAGGGCTTTCTCTCTGCCTGGAACATTCTCCCTCTAAATAGCTGCATGGCTAATTCATCTTCTCTCCTACTTATACTACCTAACTCTTCTTCCCAGCTCCTTATTCTATTCTATTTTCCCCTCTATTTACCATTTCAAATGTAATTAATATGCTATTACTTATTGTTTATTTTATTTTCCTGGAATGTGTCATGAAAGAACTTTTTTGTCTATTTATTCCCAAATGAATCTGAAGTGCTCAGAATAGAGCCTCATAAATAAAGTATTCAAGAAATACTTGTTCAGTGCATGATTACACTGACTTGAGACTTGGGGGAACACCCCAGTAATGGCCCGGTGCTCCTTGAAGGCAAGGTGAGTCTGACTTAAGAGACTGGAGCCAAATAGGAAAGGATAATGAATGAGATTCAGTTAAAGTAGAATGTTTCTTTAATACTTAAGTGTTTGCTTGAAAATCTAGAATGAAAGCATGTCCTTTAATTACTCTGAATATGGTTTCTATTTTGCATGCTCTCATGAATAGGAAAATACTAGTGAGTCTCTTTTTAAGAAAGCGGTTTTAATGTTTAGGAAGTTAACACTTGGGAAAAATCAGACACTGGTATTTCTTGTTTTACCTTATGAACCTCATTCAAAGCTTCCTTTTTATGTTTTAAGTAGAAGTGATGCTACTGAAAAGTTTCTTTCATTGTTCTCAACTTTTGATTAAATGGATAGTGGTACAATTATGAGACTGGCCCTACCTTAATATTTAAGGAAGCTTGGCATATAGCAACTGAACAATTCCTTAATGATTTAGAGGCAAAATTAAATATATTTCTATTCTTTTTTATTTTATCTTAAACCGGGTAACAGAATCCTCAGAAAAATTCTTGTTCTTGGAGCAAGAATGCAAATTTGGCTAAGTCAGGAAGATTTTAATACCGTGTCTTCATATATAACAGTAGTATTGAGTAGATATATTTCTTCTGTTACTGATACCATTGCATGGAGTTTTTTGTTTAAGTGGTTTTATTTCCTCTGTTTAGGGTAGGCCGAAAAACAAGAATAGAACATGGAGGAAGATATAATTATAAATCTTCGTTCCAAGCTCAAAGAGGTTGAAGAAGAGCGATTAAAGGCTGCACAGTATGGTTTACAACTATTAGAGAGCCAGAATGAATTGCAGAATCAACTGGACAAATGTCGTAATGAAATGATGACAATGAGTGAGGTAAGACTCTGGATTCCTCTGTCTACAAGGGTGTGCTTAGCTAATGAAAACTTGTCTTATTTAGTAATCATTATTAATCTTACTGTATTCTTTTTGGAGCTTTTAGGTCTAGTTCCTACCCACCCACATCTCCATTAAAGGAAAATGAACTCAATGAATTCATGGTATTCTTTCCAACCCAATGTATTCCCAGTTTAAAAGTTCAAGTTATGAGTACTATCTTTACCACACTTACCGCCAGATTTTGTTTTGGCTACACTCTTCCTAGGTTGCCTCACTTGATTCAGACCTCGAAATAACATCTAAATATCCCATGACACCATACCAAGTCCTCCGTTCTCTCCTGAAGTCTGGATCTGTGGACTCAACAGCCTTCTAATGGGACATCTCAAACTTAACATAAACAAAATAGTTGATTCCCTGTCCATTGACCAAACATTCTCTTTCAGTTTCTTTAGCTTATTTATTAAATGTAATACCATTCATTTAGTTGCTTGAACCAAACGTCTAGGGGCTTTACATCTTTCTTTCCCTTGTTTCTCACATTTAATTCATTGAGTTTTTAGAACTTGACCTACAAAGCATCTATGTATAGTCACTCTATTCAGATTACCGTCATCTCTCCCTGGGTGACTGCTGTAACCCCTTGACCATATGCCTGTTTCCATTGTTGCCTTTCATGTTATTCATTCTTCACACAGCAGCCAAAGAGTCATGGAAAAATACACCAAAAATCATGTTACAGCCCTGCTAAAAAGCGTACAATGGTTCCGATTACATTTATAACAAAATATGAACTCCTTACTTGGGTTTGTAGATTCCCATGTCATCTGACCCCTGCCAAACTATTAACCTCATCTCAAACCACCTTTCCTTATTTTTGGTTATACGAGTCCTGCCTTACAGGCTTTCCACTAGGTACAGCCTTCCCCTGAATTGTTCACCCCTTGCTGTTCATGGATTGAGTCCTCAGACTTCAAGTTTCAGTTAAATATCACCTCAGCAGAAAGGCCAGTTCTAACTATGTAATGTAAAGTTGCAGTGATTACCTGTTTTAATTCTCTGCATTGCTAATTATCTGTAGATTATAAGCTCCATGACAGAAGGCATTGTGTCTGTCATGTTCAGTGTTGCATTCCCAGTGCCTGGGACACAGATGTTTATTGAAAAAATGAGTTAATAAATCAGTGTAATTCAGTCAGTGCTCACTAACATATTTAAACTTGAATCTCAACATTTTAAATCTTGCAGGTAAAAAATATATGTGTATTATATATGTGTGTACATATATGTATGTGTATCACATATATATGAGGGGAGACCCTCAAAAAAACAGCTTTTTTATAAAAATGGTGTGTTCTTACATGTTTAAATGTCAGTCACTTATACATGAGGGGGCACCCAAAAAATGGAACTTATTTATAAAAAAAATATATTCTTACATGTTTAAACTTCAGTCACTCTCTATTTGATGTAATACACCTATTGAGATGCTGTTTCCACTGCTCAAAACAATTTTTGAACTTGTCAATTTTGATGCCTTTTAGTTCTTCTGCCATTTTTTCTCCCCCCATGTCTTCCACATTGGCAAAATATTTCCCTTTGAGGACTTTTTTCATCCAAAGAAAGAAAAAAAATCACTCAGGATGAGGTTGGATGAATAGGAGGGTGGGACACTGGGGTTGTGCTGTTTTGGGTCAAAAACTGCTGAATACTCAGTGCAGTTTGGGTAGGTGCATTGTCATGGTGGAAGTCACCTGTTAGCCACAACTTGGGATGTTTCTTCTGCAAATTGTGATATAACACTCTCAGAACTTCCAGATAAAAACTTTGGTTGACCATTTGATCCTGAGGAACAAATTCCAAGTGAACTACAAGGGGGCCCGCTCTCCAAAAGATAATTCCAGTTTTGGGGGGGTTCTCTCATATATGTGTACATGCATATATGTGATATATATTATGCATATATACATATGGTATACATATGATACACATATCACATATATGCACACATATACGTATATATGTGAGTGTGCGTGTGTGTGTGTGTGTGTATCAGGTAAAAGTAATTATGGCAACCTTTGTTTTGGACTTTTCTGGACTAAGACCTTATTATTGGCTGAACTTGGTGGCTCAGCCTGTAATCCCAGCACTTTGGGAGACCAAGGCGAGTGAATTGCCTGACCCCGTGGGTTCAAGACCAGCCCAGGCAACTTGGCGAGACCCTGTCTCTACAATAATCAAAAATTAACTGAGCATGGTGGCGTGTGCCTGTGGTTCCAGCTACTTGGAAGGCTGTGGGGGAAAGATTGCTGGAGCCCAGCAGGTCAACACTGGGGTGGCCATGAACATGCCACTGCACTCCAACCTGGGTGACAAAATGAGACTCCATCTCAAAAAAAAAAAAAAAAAAAAGAAGAATTTAATATCAAGTCATTAAGGTAAAGATTACAAATCTCTCTAAAGTAGAAAATAAAATTGTGTTATACATATAATACATGGTATTATTGTAATCGTTTTGAGTAATATCTTGTTCTGTTTCAGTGTTAGTTTAATAATTAAATTTTCTTTGCCTTCCTTTAAAATAGAATGGTTTCAGGGGAATAATTTCAATGTTTCAGGCCTTTTTTCCTTTTATTTAACTTAATAGAATGTTATTTTATCTTATTTTTTAAAGATTGTTGAAGAAGTTCAAACGGATACCCTTTTTTAATCTCTAAACTTCCCTGTGAGTAAGCAAAAGCCTTTTTAATTAAGCCATTTATCTCAGCACTTATTCATTCTGGTAGGCATTTTGTGAACATTTCTTTAATGACTGACTGCTTTCTGAAAGTAAGGGTTAATTCAATATTCTCCTTTATACCTGTATTATTCTTCATTTTGTTCAGAGCTACAAGCAGAGCACCTCACTATCAAACTAATATTTTTCAGTAGGAAAACATAAGTGCAATTAAATCTCTTTTGGCTAGCAGAGATTCCTTGACATGTTGACATACCATGGAGCACTTTTTACTCTCCTGACAGGGCACAGAAGCAGCTAGGTGTCCCTAGCATGGACTTTAACATGGTCTCAAAACATACCTAGGAGTTTTTAAGATGCATTGGCTACAAAGTTATTCCAGGTTTAACATGTGTTATTTCTTGGAGAGCAGCAAATGTATGAAATAGGTATGAAATATTTGAAGGTGAGAACTGATTATAGTAATGGCTTTAAGCTATTTTTATGTAATTGAATTGTAATTGGATCTGTTTTCAGAATTATGAACAGGAAAAATATACTCTTCAAAGAGAAGTTGAACTCAAGAGTCGAATGTTAGAAAGTTTGAGCTGTGAATGTGAAGCTGTTAAACAACAACAAAAAATGCACCAAGAGCAATTAGAAGAGCAACTAAACAGAAGCCATGGACAGGAAGTGAATGAGCTGAAAAATAAGGTTTGCATATCTGTTTCCAAATAATAATATTCCATGTTTATGCAGCCATTTGTAAACTTTAGCTGAAGATTTTCTTAAGTACCAGCTATGCAAAATAGGCAAGATCAAAGTCTTAGTTATCTTAATATTAGGAGTGGGAACACTGAAAAACAGGAGTTTGCCTAAAGGACTTATGTAAATAATATTCTACTAATTAAATACAGTTGTTTAATTTTGGTAGCTGAGTATTTGGGATGAAATTTTAGTTTAGTGACCATCATGGCCTCCTTACTTATAGCAAGGTAGCAGTTTCCTTGCAGAAAGGCTAGTCCTTTAGTCTTTATGCAACTAGTGGTATGCTTTGTAATTCTGTGAAGCAAACCAGTAGTTTCTTCTAAATTAATGTATGCTAGAAATGACAATTTATAGTTTGTTTACTGAAGCTAAACTAATATATATGATCCAATTCTCACAGTAACTGTAAGGAAGTGCTACTATTATCTCCATATAATAGATGAGAGAGCCAGTGTTTGGACAAATTGAGTAAATTGGACACAATTAGTTAGAATTTGTCAGTCAATATTTGAACTGAGGCTGTCTGACTCCAAAGGCTGTGTTACTGAATCACTGTGCTTAATCTCAAACCTGTTACATTGCCTTCCTTGCAAACATAAATACAAATGGTTGTTTCATTATTGTGCATTCCCTTTTGGTACTCCCAACTATCTGTACTTTCAGGTTACTTCTAAAGAATCCAGAACTTTTATCATGGTTCCCTTCGTGTATAGCTTGTAGACCAACTTTTCCAGATGACTGTTTGCCAAAACTTGCCTGACTTTTGTACTGTTTTTTCAGAAATCTGTTTTCTAATTTTTAGTTTTTTTGTGTAGTATCTTCTTATATTTTTCTAATTTTGTGTCCCACCTATAGTGTTACTTAATTTCTCATTAAATGGACTCTTAAAATTAAATTTTCTCATTTTAAATAATAGCAATGAAATTACATATTTGAACTGGTTTAATTTTTTTCTGCTATGCAGTAAAACAACATAGCTATCTTTTGTGTAATACATAGAATCTATTGGATACCACTCTGGCAGATAGTAACCCAGCTCGTCTGCAACTAATCTGATTGGAGACACTGGTGACTGTTGAGATATTTTTTCCCCTGCTGGGTGTTATTTTCATGTTAGCCATAGCTTACATTACTTAAACAAAAAATAGTGATATAGGGAATATTCAGGGACTGAGAGAAGGGTAATTATGGAGATGACTTTTTTTGGTGGAGCATAGAGTAAATTAGTGAAATATTTTCAGTGTACTGATTCCCTCAAATCACTTGTGCCAAAATTTGGTGGTTGATATCTTTTTTCTTATTTCTCACCTTTAATCCATCATCAAGTTCTAAGAACTTGACCTAGAAAGCATCTATCTACGCTGTTACCACTTTGGTCTAGACTTCTGTCATCGCTCCCCAGATGCCTGCTGTAGCCTTCTAACCAGGTGCCAGCTTCCATTGTTTCTTTTCATGCCACTCATTCTTCACACAGTTGCTGAATGGTGGCAGCACAGTGCTCTCAGATTGCTTCTAAGGCATCCAGCCCTACTCTAATTACTTATATGTATTATTTCTGTGTTTATTAAGCAAGGCGGGTCCTGTTAAAAGATGCCTAGCCTTGGCCAAATAGGCAACCCCAATAATCTTATCATAAATAAGTTTGAGTCAATTCAGTCATATTTTTCAAAAAGAAAATACCTTTCACTTTATAAGATTGTGACTTTTTTTCTTTAGATAGAAAAGCTGAAAGTGGAATTAGATGAAGCCAGGCTTAGTGAAAAGCAGCTGAAGCACCAAGTGGATCATCAGAAGGAGCTCCTCTCTTGTAAATCAGAGGAACTGCGGATAAAGTCTGAACGTGTACACGAAAGCATGTCTTCTGAGGTTCTGACTCTTCAAATTGAGCTGGCAGAGATGGAGAGTATGAAGGTAATTTTTATGGCATATGTTTCTTGGGGGGGGTTTCTTGCATATTTTTACATGTTTTTGTAAGAATTCTTAAGAGCTAGTTAAAGACTGAAATATATTTGTCCTAATTCTCATCTAACCAATTAAAAAATGTTTTACAGAAGTTTTAGGTAGATGACTTCATTCATGATACAGCCTTAGATTACATGATTATGTAAGACAGACTTTAGTTTAATGAAACCTCTGGAAGAATTTAGAGGCATATAATCTGATCCTAGTTTGTGTCATAAGAGTCCCATATAAAATGTTGGTGCAGTGGAAGTTGAAATGCCTATGAACTTATTTTTTTCATTGCAGACTAAAGTTAATTAAAAATTAAAGCTAAATTTATAGGGGAATAAAACAGTCTCTAGAGCCTTTGTTTCCTGCTGAAAAATTTAGCAATTTCTATTATTTTAATATAAACAGCCTTTGACTGGTTCTTTAGTTTTAGTTTGGATGTGAACCACCACTGATAAATAAACTAAACAGCACAGCTATTAAATGAAAGATTATTCAAGAGAATTTCCTCATTTTTAATTCTTGTTGACTAGACCACCCTTGAAGAAAAAGTGAATGAACTACAGTACAGACAAGAACAGCAAGAACTTCTTATTACTAACTTAATGCGCCAGGTAGACCGACTGAAAGAAGAAAAAGAGGAGCGAGAGAAAGAAGCAGTTTCTTACTATAATGCCCTAGAGGTATTATGATCACAGTAACATCATCTTTTCTTATTTAACTTGTTTTCTTGCTAATCTAATCTCTACTAGCTAAATGGTTTTCTTCTGAATTTAGAAAGCTCGCGTAGTGAATCAAGATCTTCAGGTGCAGTTGGACCAGGCACTTCAGCAAGCCTTGGATCCCAATAGTAAAGGCAACTCTTTATTTGCAGAGGTATTTGTGTATAAGAATTCTATGATTTAAACGGATTAAATTGGTATTTCATTTGCTACAAGAACAATTAAACATGTTTTTTTTTTTTGTAGGTGGAAGATCGAAGAGCGGCACTGGAACGTCAGTTTATCAGTATGAAAGTCAAATATCAGTCACTAAAGAAGCAAAATGTATTTAATAGAGAACAGATGCAGAGAATGAAGGTATAACATTGTCACTATCAAGGATTTATTAATATTTTTGTGTTAACATTGCATGTCCAAATATATCAAAGAAACCATCTTTTCCTGCAAGGAAAGTACTAATATAGTTATTTCTAGAACTGTATGATTTAAAAAAACTCAGTGTTTTTTAATTGGTTAAAAGATCCGTTTATTTTTTTTAAAAATTAATCTTGGAATAAATATTTAGTAATAGTATATTTAGCAACTATTGAGTTTTTGTTTATTTTAATGGTTGCCTACTAGCCTTGCCAGGGAGATCTAATATCTTTCTTGGTGAAATAGAAAAAAAAAAAAAAATCAAAAAGTATTTATTTCTTGCTCCTGGCCTTTCTAAGCATAGCCCTAGGTTCCTACTTCAGCTAAAACCGGCACCCTCATAATTCCTTTGTTCTCTCCTAGAGGCATGTAAGAGAATGAAATTTGGGTTGTTCATGGTCCCCTTATCTTATAACGCCTCAAGTCAATTGTGTAGGCCCTTTGAATTTTAATGGTTTTGCTCTTCATCATTCTAGTCAAATAAGAGGTAACAAAAACTTGTGTAAGTTAAAAAGATTCCACTATTATACCAGTCCTTAGAACCTAAACCCTCATCTATGTGCTGACTCTTCTGAGGTAGTCATTGGATTTGGAAAGTCTTCCCTCCTTTTATTGAGGATGGTGGATTTTACCCAAGAAATCCCACAGGTTCAGTGATTAAAATTGGGAATCAGATGAACTTGGAATTGAATCATAGTTCTGTCACTTGCTATCTCTGTGACCCTGGACAAGTATTTTAACTTTTCAGAGCATCATTTACCTTATCTATAACATGAGATGATAGAGCCTGCCTCTTAGAATTTTCCTGAAGTTAAATGACAGTGTAGTAAATACTTACATGGATACTTGGAAAATAAGTACATGTTTCATGAACAATAACTGTGAGTTTAATTTCTAAGGATTTCCAGACTATGCTGCATGGTTTACTGAGACTCTTTCCTATCTGGGAGTGATTTCTCTAAATTTTTCACATTTGCTCTTTGCTTTCGTATAGTATTTGTTGGGCTACTTTAATCTTCCAATGTTCCATGAGGTCCCAAACTATCTTTAGAATTAGAAACCTTCTGATTCTTCTTAAGCTCAATGTGCCTAGTCTCCAATCTGAAACAGGAACAAAAAGGATCTCCTTAAAAATGTTAAAAGTCATTATTCCCTTTTCCTCATAGACATACCTATAGCCTCATATCATTACTTGCTTTATTCAAAACTATATTTAAGCTAATTGACACTTTTTTCAACTCCATATATTTCCAAAGGCAGAAATGAATTCTAGGTTTAGAGTCTAGTTAATTTCCTTCTGATTGCTATGCAACTCCAGATTTAGGGGAAGTCATATTAGGTAAGTTGAGTGCTGCTTTAAAACAATTAAAGCATGTTATGTTGAAGATTGCCCCAATATCCTTAAACAACCTCTTATTTTTGCTTTCTGTCCTTGTCATTTGTGAATCTCACATTTATGACTGTGAGTAGCTTAATACTTTTTCCCACTTAATTAAGGTTAATTAAAATTTTTGAGAAAACGCATCATACCCTTAATGAGAGCTAGTGCATATGGTGAGTAGTGGGCAACATTTGGCCAAGCTTATTTACCAAGTAAATGGTGGGCTTTCAGAACACAGCCATACAGTTCAATTTTGTTTCACAAAAGTACAAATAATTATGTGACAGACTTTGGTTATCATTTATAAATAGTCAAAATAAGTGTTCAGGTGTATTCAACAAAACTAATTGATATTTATGTTTTCAAATCATTAGACTAGAAATAACTAATTAGTTTCCTAAATGAGTTCAAAGTAATACAGTACAAAATATGAGTTATATCAAAAATATGGTTATCAGACCCTTCCTCTCACTTATTTTATTAGGGGGGTAATTCTATTTTTCTAGTTACAAATCGCCACACTGCTACAGATAAAAGGGTCTCAAACTGAATTTGAGCAGCAGGAACGGTTACTTGCCATGTTGGAGCAGAAGAATGGTGAAATAAAACATCTCTTAGGTGAAATTAGAAATTTGGAGAAATTTAAGGTATGTGTAACACTTGTTAAAAAATGCAGCCACAGGAGAGGGATGAAAAATCACATCTCCAGTGCAGTGTGCACTCATTGGGGTGATGGGTACGCTTAAAGCCCAGACTTCCTCACAACTATACAATGCATCTATGTAACTGAAAACCTTTTGTACCCCTGATGTTATTAAAATTTTTTAAAAACCGGCCAGATTTTGATTTGAATTTAAGATTTGAATACCTTAAAATTTGGTTTGTATTTTAAGTTAAAAATATTAATAAATATCTCGTGGGATCATACTTCGAGACTAAGTATATGCTTAGTTTCTCTGTATATGTGAACATCCTGAAACAAATAATTCTGTGATGATTGCCAAATGGTAATTCTATCATTTCTTCTGTGTGTATTGGTTGAAATTCTAATACAGAGTTGGGAAAGAATCTTTTTCCTTACAAATTCATTCATTTACTTACATCATTATAGCCCCATGGATTCTTATTTCATCATGGGTTACAACGCATTACATTCTTTATTCACTCTGATACTCAAATTGTCCCAGATTTGGCCAGTGGGAGCACTTCCTTATTTTTTGGCACATAATTCTTTGGGTACTTCCTTTGAGTACTTCTGTCACAACAAGGTATTTCTAGCTCACTTGCCCAGCCCTGGAATCAGCATTTTTTGCGAGGACCATTGGTTTCTTTTAGTGGGCAGTGGTATTTATGTAAGTATTTATTTGTGTGTGTGTGTGTGTGTGTGTGTGTGTGTGTGTGTGTGTGTGTGTGTGTGTAGAATTCACCCATATTTTCTACTAGTACTTGTTTCACTTTTACCTTTAGAGATCTGATGGAGATTGAAGTTTTTTTAAAATATGATTTTAGGTATAAATCTAATTCTTTCTTCTTCCAAATAACTAGGCAGTTGTCCCTGTATCATTTGTTAAAAAGTCAGTCATGGCCCCAGTGACTTGAGGTGCCACCTTTATCATGTATTAAGTTCCATATGTCCGTATGTACTTGAGTCTGTTTCTAGAGTTTTCTGTTCTGCTCTATCAGTCTGTCTGTCTGTGTGTCAGTACCACAGTTTTGATTATAGAAGTTTTGTAGTGTTTTGTCTGTTAAGTCTGTTTCCTCACCATACCTCTTCATTTTCAATGTTTTACTATTCTTGCATGTTTGTTTATCTCTATGAACATCTTGTCTAGTACCCAAAAGAAAGCTTGTTGGTTATTTTTATTAGAATTACATTATAGTTAAAATTTTATAGATTTAACTTAGGGAGCTTGATATCTTCTAATTAAGTAAAGTTTATAAATGGCAAATTTTTATAAGTATTAACCTCTCAGGCATTCTAAATTGTATTATTAGTGTATTATAAAATTCTAAGTTTACATGACTATTTTTGTGTCTCATAAAAACTGTTGAAAGGTCTGCAATTTTGGTTAAATTTGCAGTATGTCAATTGGCAGACATATGTGGTCCACCATTGGACTCAGAACTATACTTTGAAAATTATGGTTTTAAACCAGGGGGTTTCATTTACAGTCTCTGAAGTTGTTTGCAAGTTTTTAAGCAGATTTACTTCCCCACCCCTAGAGAAATGTATAGAGTTTCCATATAGAATCTCAGAAGATCTTGCTGTACATACTTGCCAGCAAAGTTAAAAAATAATAATCTCAGAAGGAAACCAAAAATAAATGTAAAGATCTCCTCTTTTAAAAAATATTTTTCCAGTGTATCACTTCATCATAAAGGCCAGAATTCAACCCAGGAAGCATTTATTTCTTCCAGTTGAAAAGCCAGAAGAGGGAGACCAGAGCATATGGGTGTGGTTAGATACATAGGTTTTAGAGTCAGATTTGGGTTTGGATTCTGTCTTCATGATTTACTTTCCTATCGCATTTTGAACCAGTTCTCTTACCTGTAAGAGAAGAATGCTAATTATTTGACCTATTTCAGAAAGCAAATGAGTTAAATGGGTAGTTCTTAGCATAGAGCATGCCAAATGATAATTATTCAATAAGCACTGGTGGTATTATTATTAGTAAATATAGACTAACCTAATTTGTCAAGTAACAAGAAATTTTGCTTTTTTAAGAATTTATACGAAAGTGTGGAATCTAAACCTTCAGCCAGCTCCAGTGCTCTTCAACTAGCTCTGGAAGATAACACCTATTATACAGATTTACTTCAGATGAAGCTTGATAACTTAAAGTAAGTATCCAGGTTGGTGGATAGAAAGGAGGAGACTCTTTACTTGCTTACAATAGTAGTGTTAGTGACTACAAATTTTAACTTTGAAATTGCTGAAACAAAATTCCAGAAAAGAAAGGCAACAAAAATCTTTGTGTAGTATATGAGTTTTGTTCAAGGTCTAATAATTACTGATTATTTTCAAAGCATTATTGAATGTTTTTATATGTCTTTGTGTTTAGCCCTTTATATTGGTAAATGAAAAGAATTTTAACATAGAAAATGTTCTTATAACTGAAAATTTTCAAGAATAAATATTACATAATTTAAAATTTACAGAAATTTATTTGTGCATAAATAAATTTGGAAAAGAATATTCCCTCATTTGTCCATTTCCTTTAAAGAATGCGTGCATTTTAATTTGGGAGTACTGTTGTTAGAGCTTGTTGTAATTGTAATTGTTTATTGTTTCTTTGTTACTGAAAACCCTAGAGAAATGCATTTTTAACTAAGAGTTCAAGTATGCAGTAAAATATTTACACCACTACATTTATTTGTATTATATGCTATGTTAATACTCTTTGGTTCTACTTTCTTTATTTTTATAGCAAAGAAAATGAAAGCATTAAAGGTGAATTGTCCATACAGCGAATGAAAGCATTATTTGAGAGCCAGCGTGCTCTGGATATCGAGCGAAAACTTTTTGCAAATGAAAGATGCCTCCAGCTTTCAGAAAGTGAGAATATGAAACTAAGAGCTAAACTAGATGAAATGAAATTGAAGTATGAACCTGAAGGTATGAATGTCTCATATGTTTTTTGTCTTTTAAATCATGCATGAGTAATTCTGAGAAATTATATCAAATTGTTTTCTTACTATAGTTTTATGCAAATCCTGTGACAGACTCATTTGTGGTTGTATATCTATAGTTTAAAAAGCAGATTTGCTGATGTAAAATGTATAGAGAAATTCAAAGACAGCTGAATAGTAGGTGTGCATGAATATAATAGGTATTATTTTTGGACATCTAAATTCATCATACTGTATAGTAGAAACTTGACATTTGAGACTCTCCATTTAAGATTGTAGTATCTTATGTCATACCAAAGAGTTTAATTTTGTTGAAGTAGCTGATGTTTGGGACCTATACTAGTTAGGACTGTTTATAGAAAATCTGAAATAATGGGGACATAAAAAAGATAGGAATTTATTCCTCCCCATGATTAAAGTCTGGAGAAGGCAATTCAGGACTGGTGGAGCACTCCAGTGTTGGAGCTCAGGCTGCTTGTGTGTTGATCTGCTGCCATCCCACTGAGCAGAATCTAGTCCTGTGGCCTCATCTGCCTGCAGGACAGGCTAAGAAAGATAGTCCTGATTCTTAGGGGCCCATGTTCCCAACTAAAGATTTGGAATTCTTGTGTTAAGGAAAAACAGTAAGATGTCAGGGAATATCTATCTAGCAAGTCCAATCACTGAGATAACAAACAGCTTAACCCTACAATCTCTGCATGTTATAGACCACAAAGAGTGAATTTTACTGCGTATACATTTAAAAATAAAAGGCCAAATGTAAAGAAGTCTAAGACTTTGCTGGTTCTACAACACTCCCTTCCCAAAAAAGTACTGTTATGTGTTTTAGGTTAAGGATTTACAACCAGTTTTTGCCTCTATACTCTTCACATGCCTAAGCCTTTTTTTATTATTGTCTCATTGAACTGCCATGCTTCTCACCAATAGAGGGGTAGGTTTTCAAAAATAGGAAGATTTTTGTACAAATTTAAGAGGCTTCTCTTCTTTTTTCTTCCCTGATTCTAACAGGCTTTCCTGATTAGAAATTATCCATCATGAATTTGAAAGCTTTGCTGAACTGAACGCAGCAAAGAGACAGGAAGCAGTGTAGTGATTCCAGATATGCGATTTCAAAGGAGCAGTGAAGGAGAAAGGGAAAATAAAGATCTAAAAGCAGCAGTGTAGAGCTAGGACACCAGCCCCTCCTCTTACCGTGGTTCCTCAGACTCCACTCACATTTTGGTTTTGAAAATGAAACACACGTTGATGTGAGAGTGGGTAAGATATTAGAGCAGTTAATTCAGTGACTGTGTAACTGAGCTGCATAGATGATAGGATGGTATTAGTCCCTGAGGATAGAAGGCATTGCAGGAGTCTGCGATGACACATAATGTGGTTGGATTAGGGAGGTGGCCATCATAAAAGCAGTCAGATTCTGAATATATTTTGTAGGTGAGGCTAATAGACATAAATTGTCAACATTTAGAGTTTGACCTGTTCTTATCATTTAACCCTCATAACTCACAATACAAAGTGAAGTAGTTAATTTTAATCCCTGTTAGGGCATGGGCACAGATAGGGTGAGGGTGGAGGGATGGATGAAGAGGGAGGCGCAGGGGCACAGCACCGCCAGAGCCTGTGTGCCGGAGGTATGTGCTGGTAACCCAGAGATCCAAGTAATACAAAGAATTGCAACACACAAAGAGATGAAAGAAGATAAGATTTATTTAAGAAAATTTTGCTTCCCACAGACGGAGCGGGCCTACACTCTAGGTGAGTGTGGCCCTGTAGCTCCCCTGAGTCCTGTCTTAAATCCTCTCCCCTAGAGATGTTGCAATTAGGTAGATGTGACTACCGTGACTTCCTAATTGACCACCTGCAGATGTCTTGGAGATCCTGTGAGACAGAGACCCCTTAATGTCTGTCCATATTATCCTAGCCCCTAGAGAAGGGCGTGACAAGGATTCTAATACTCCTGTACCTTCCCGAACGACATTCCTTAGAGCTAATGGAGGGTGCACTTCCCCTTATCTCCTATGCATTCCCAGTGGGTAACTTTGGGGGATCCTTAACTTCCCTGTAGATAGCACCCAATTTACTGGAAGATAGAATCCCCAACTGCTCCCCTTCTGAGCGATTATAATTTTTGTAATTATAAGTTTCGTAACTTCTACAATCCCTGCTCAATGCATGATGTCTTAGGCCTTCTAAATTCCCTTTACTCTAGGCAAGCTTGATTGCCACTATGAGATACCTCTGGCATTAGGAAGTCTGTGTCTCTGAAAGGACAAAGTCAGTAAAGTTAATTTTACCTAATGTATGCATTTCTCCAAAAACATAGCTTCTACTTTCTCATCATTGTGTCAGGGTTTAAGAACAAGACGAAAAATGGCTTCCGACTCTCAGTCTGTCCTTTCAATACCCATTTCACAGATAAAGAAATGAAGCTCAGAGAAGTTAAATAATTCCCTAAGGTCACCCAGCTGCTAAGTAGTAGTACTGTGATTTGAACCAGGACTCTTCTTTGCTATATCCTCATCTCCATGCTGAGATTTTAAGACACCTCAATCCCCTTTATCAGAACACCAGAAGATAAAGTGTTCATTTCTATAGTCAAAATACTGAGTTCTCAAGGAAAAATATATAGCCAAATAAACCTTAACACGTACTTTTTAAAGAGTTTATGATAATAAAGAAACCAAAAGTTAGAAATGATATATTTCAGTGGGTAATAAGTGGATTTTAAAAGAGGAAAAAATGATAGATTTATTTAATTCTATTCCTGCTGTTGATTTTCTTCCACTGACTGGATTTTTTTTTTTTTTTTAAATTAAGATGTGGGATACGATTCAGGGTTGGGTATACAATGTTGAATATGCAGGTACCCTTGTTGATGAGGTATGCCTCTCCCTCCCCTAGCAGTTTCCCTCAACTGCCAATCCCACCTCTGCTCCCCTGACAGTTCCCACTATTGCCAATCCCTTTCTTATAGTATTATAATTGCTCAAGGTCTGCTGATGAGTGGGAACATATGGTACTCTGTTCTTTGTTTCTGTGTTAGACCACTGAGTATGATCGACTCTAAATCCATCCAAGTTGCTGTGAAGTCCATATGTTTATCCTTCTTTATGGCTGCATAATAGTCCATTGTGTATATGTACCACATTTTTTTATCCAGTCTAGTTTCGATGGGCAACATGGTTGGTTCCATGTTTTTACTATTGTGAATAGAGCTGCAACAAACATACGTGTGCAGGTATCTTTTTTGTAGAATGATTTGAGTTCCTCCAGGTGTATTCCCAATAGGAGAATTGCTGGGTCATATGGAAGGTCAATTTCTAGTTCTTTCAGAAATTGCCACACTGACTGACTGGATTTTTTAATGAACTTTATTCTCAGAGACAGTTGAAGTGCCTGTACTCAAAAAGCGGCGTGAGGTGCTGCCTATGGATGTAACCACCCCTAAGGATGCCTGTGCCAGCAACAGCACTGTCAGGGAAGAAGTTTGTAGATTACCACCTCAGAAGGAGGAGACACAGTCCTGTCCTAACATTTTAGAAGATAACAATTTGTGGTTAGGAAAATTGGTTTCTACAAACACAACAGTCAGTCTCTCTCCTCCCAAAAGTCTGCCCATGGATACACAGCTGAAGAAGGAGAAAAAATGTGTAAAACTCGGAGTTCCTGCCGACACTGAAACCTTAAGTGAGCGAAGTGGAAACACCCCTAACTCTCCCAGGTCAGTGCCCCCTTTTTTTCCAGGCAACCAACAGGCCTCTCCATCTCTCTTCTCTCGCTGCATGAACTGTGCTATCTGCCTCTTTATCTATTTTCTTAGTATTGCATGCAGTGTGATTCCTCAGTTTCATCTGCCTGCCTTCAACTTTTCCAGAACCTTAAGAAAGACTAAAATGATTGTCAGGAAAAAGGACTCCTGAATAAAGGAATCATTAAAAAAGTTATGCATTCCTATTTCATGAAAGGAGATTTTACAGTCTAATACATCTTTGAATATTTTGTTGGTTTGAATAAATGTACTGTTATTTTTCTCCTGGTTCATGCATGGCCATGAAAGAAAAATTAACTTACTTTCTCAAAGGGCTTTCTAGTAGTCTAAGAAATTTCAGCCTTCTAGAAAACTCTGGTGAATTTTTAATGGCTTTTGAAGTAGCTTATTCTGAACTTTCAAGATGACTTTGATACCTATTTTAGCAAATTTACGTGTCAAAGCCAATTCATTTTCATTGTTTCCAAAACTTGAAAGTGTCTAGTTTTTGCATAATTGAGTTTGTGACCAAAGGAAGGTGTCAGGCATGTGTATACGAAGGAATTGATGTCCCAAGGGCCTTGTCCTTTAATAACAGAACATTAATAGAGGTCAGAAGGTAAGAGAAAGTGAATGAAAGGGGAAGGTAGGTAACAGTGGCTGAGGGTAGAGTTCTGGATGTACATGGAATGGGATGAAAAAAGAAGTAAATGAGGAAGCCAGAGAAAGTAAAAGAATGATGAAGGATATTTGCATGCAATGGACTGATAGATGCATTGAAAATAAGTATCTGTAGACATTTAAAACATTAAGCATATCGATGTGACAATAGCTAGCTTGGATTATGTCCTATGAAATGAGATTTTAAGGCGCTACTTAGTGCTATATCCATCTTAGAGGAATACAGATTAATAAGACAGTTTACTAATGTGCATCTGATTCGGAAGAGAAAGACACAACCCATTTTATGCAAAAGGGCTTCCTTGTGTGTTTTATCTGCTTTCTCTTCAGGTCTTCATGCTATTAAATATACTACTCAACAATGAAAGCACTTTGACAATGTTAACTACTGTTAGTATAAGGAAAAGTATTTTATTACTCCTTTCCTCAAATTTTTATTTAATGAGATAAAATATAAGTCACATAAAATAAAAGCTTGATTTCTTAAGGAAAAAGTAACTTCAAATGAGTGACACCTGCCCACATATACATGGTTCCAAACAGTTCTTAAATGAATTCAGCAGATTGTGACTGTTTATCTGTGATTCATGATGTAAGTGTGCTTGACCAGTATATATTTCTAGGGGTGGTTTTCCAGAATTGATACGTGCCAGCCTTGGTATCTGTGTTGTCTTCATTTCTTTTTCCTGCCTTTTCTTTTTTTGCTTGATAAAAATTACTTAAGCAATGTATGTAGCTAATTGTTTGACTCAAATTAAGTAGCGTGTTGGGAACTTTGTCTTGCTAGTTAAACAAAAAAAATAAATAAAATACCACAAAACATTTATTTGTGTGCGTGTGTGTGTGTGTCCATCTGCTAACTTAAGATGTTTCCAACCTTTGTTTTCTGCATGCTTAACTTAGGCACATATCCTAAGATAATTTTGGAACAATAAATATGGGCTTTACAGGGAACTTCACTATTGCATGCTTTATAAATCTAATTGATGCTCTTGTTATTAAAGAATTTTCACAGGCCTTTTAAAATATCTCTACTTTTTATTTTTTCTTTAACTCTTATGCTAGTTGAAACTCTGTTTTTAAAATATGAGACAAATAGACAGCTACTCATGCAGCCCAGGATTCCATGTTATTTTTATCTTGAACTTAGCTTTTTTGTGTGTCATGTTAATGCTAAAATATTGCTCTAGCATTTTAATTTTTGTGTTAGCTGTGCTTATCATGATAGACGCCCCATCATATTTTAATTGCTGTGACTTTTTATCAACCTTAAAGATACTCTTTGAACTTTAAAAAAAAATGACCCTATTGATAATGAAAATTTCTCTCAGAGTCAGTGACTAAGTATTCTTAATGGCATTAGACTCAACTATAATATTTTTCCTTGTATGCATAAAAAATGTATAACATTTTTGCATATCAAATCCAGTTCATTGATGTCATTGGGATATCACGATGCCTCATTGGAGGCCCCTTATATTAGGGGTTTGTTTCTTTAATTTTCCTTAACCACGTTTAAATTCAGAGTGGATGCTTTAATGCCTGTAGGTTAGCTGCTGACTCAAAACTTCAAACAGAAGTTAAAGAAGGAAAAGAAACTGCAAGCAAATTGGAAAAGGAAACTTGTAAGAAATTACACCCTATTCTATACGTGTCTTCCAAATCAACTCCAGAGACCCAGTGCCCTCAACAGTAAAGACTTTTCTTTACTAAGAGTACAGTGCCACTTACCATGGTGCTTAGTTAAGATCATCTTTATTTGGCGTATTTCACCCTTCTAGGTTATTTATATCTGTTCATTGTGCTAGGACCTGGCATTTACATGTTTTTTTGACTAAGTGTTCAAAGTTTGGTTGTGATTCTTAACCTGGAGAATTCTTTAAGTGATGACTCTTCAAGGATTTTCTATGGCAGTCAATAAACTAATAACTGAAGGAAAATGTTACAGTGAATGTAAATCTATTTGCTGCATTGTATATAGATTTTTACTGGTGTAAACACGTAAGTAACCTACCTTCAAAACCATATGTTTGAGAAGAGAACACCCAAATTATTATATTTTTCATGTACTTTTTAAATGAACTTAGTTTTTCACTGTTTTGTAAAAATAGGAAACCTGGTTTAAAAGTATATGTTATATAGTTCACGATTTTGTCAGTATTGAGAGCACCTATGTTCGTCTTTGTGCTTATATACGTGGCTTAAATTTTATGTCTCACATGAAATGAGTAGTTTTGGAATTTAAAATAAAAGTGCAATTATTTCTTCCCTTTCTCTTTTCTTACTCTTTATAGTATAAATGACAGGATGTTATCAAAAGGGAATAAAGAAGGGAAAGAAAACCTTCAGGAATTCTTAATTTTCTTACATATAATTTAATATATCTTATGTATAATTTTATTTATATAATTATGTATATACTCATATACATACTGTTTCTGACTTAACAATAGTTTAACTTACAATATTTTGACTTTATGATATTGCAAAAGCATTATGCACTCAGTAGAAACTATACTTTAAGTACCCATACGACCATTCTGTTTTTCACTTTCAGTGCAGTATTCAATAAAGTACAGTAGATATTCAACACATTAGTATAAAATAGACTTTGTGTTGTATAATTTTCCCCAACTGTAGGCTAGTGTAAGTGTTGTGAGCACATTTAACATAGGCTCACCTATGGTTTGTGGTAGGTTAGGTGTATTAAATGTATTTTCAACTTAACAATATTTTCTTCTTTATTTTTTTCCAATCAGGGTGTCACTCTGTTGCCCAGACTGGAGTGCAGTGGCATGATCACTGCTCACTGCAGCCTCAGCCACCTGGGGTCAGGCTGTCCTTCTGCCTCAGCCTCCTGAGTAGCTGCAACTGCAGGCACATGCCTAATTTTCTTTTCTTTTCTTTTTTTTCTTTGTAGAAACAGGATCTCTAGGCTGGTCTCAAACTCCTGGGCTCAAGCAGTCCACCTGCCTTGACCTTTCAAAGTGCCAGGATTACAGGTGTGACCACTGCACCCAACCAGCGTAATGATGTTTTCAATGAATGATGAGTTTATCAGTATGTAACCTTGAGTGTGTCAAGGAGTATCAAAGACTTCTGTTTTCATTTAAATGATTATCGGTTGGCTCATAACTTAATTTCACATATATATTTTGTAGGTGGGTGAATTAGGGTTCTCTAGAGAAGTAGAATGAATATGATATGTATATATCGAGAGCTAGAAAGAGATTTATTTTTAGGAGTTGACTCACGTGATCTGGTGGCAAGTCTAGATTTGCAGAGTGGGCTGGCAGACTAGAGACCCAGGGAAGGGAAGAGCTAATGTTGAGTTTAAGTCAGGCAATCAGGCTGAATACCCAGGGATGATACCGTGTTGTAGACATTCAAGTCCAAAGGCCTTGTGCTGCAAAATTTCCCCGTGCTGGGGGAGATCAGTCTCTTTTGTTTCATCCAGGAATTTAGTTGATTGGATGAGGCCCATTACATTAGAGAGGGAAAACTTCTTTACTCAAAGTCTACTGATTTAAATGCTAATATCATCCAAAAACACCGTCACAGAAACATTCAGAATAATGTTTTACCACGTACCTAAGCTCTGTGGCCAGCCAAGTTGCCATAAAATGATCCCAATGGGTATCTTCCGTAAGTCTATTGAAATATATAAAAGGAAGGTGTATTTAACATTTGAATAAATTAAGTAATAAGCATTTGTTTTAATTTCCTGCAGAAGCATACTCTAAGGAAATCACAGTATTCATATTAAGCAATATATCTTGCAAAAAAAGAAGTAGCTGAAGTCACTAGGGAACAAATAATAATTTCAACCTGAGGATAATAGCAAATGAGTGACCATATTCATACTACATATTAGAGAATGTAGATCACTTTCTTTCAACATGAGCTATGTGCTAGGGGTACAAAAATCCTCAGAGTTCACAGTTTAATAGACTCTTGTAGTTGAGTAATGGTGGTGGTATTATTGGTAATTATTATAGCTAACATTTGAGTAAACCTAATGTGCTAGATACTCTTCCAGGCCCTTTCATGCCTTACCACATTTAACTTTCCCAGCATCTCTGAATTAGATAGTATACTTAGATTTCTATTTTGAAGGTGAGAAAATCAAGGCCCTAGAGAAGTTGTTACTTGTCCAAAGTCACAGAGGTTGGTAGATGATGAAAAAAAGGGTGGTAGAAGTTGTGATATCATGGTGTACAAAGTGCTATCAGAACAGAGAGAGGGAAACAAGAAGCTACCTGGGGGCTTTATACATTTTTGTCAGCTCTAGACTAAGATTTTTTAGGCTTCCTGAGGCATGGAGAGAGTAGCAGTACAGCTAGAAGAAAGGGGCTATTCAAGGACTAAAGGCATGAAACAACATTTTTCTAAATTCAGCAAACTGAAGACTTAGAAATGACTACAAGTATAGGGTTGTGAGTAACAGTAGATTAGGATCAGGATCATGAAGAGCTTGAAATTGGGAGATGTTTTTTACAAACGAGAACTTAGACATATAAACAAATTAAGCCACCTGTGACTGAAGGGATGACAAGGGCACCTTATCCATCTAACTTGTGCCTTCTCTCACGTAGAGAATGAAGCAATTCTATTGAGTTGTGAGTCTTCTAGGAATGTATTTTGAAAAATCACTATAGGGAAGTAACTGAATATTTGATATAAGCAAAATAGTGCCACATTCATTTTATTTTTAGTAATCCAAAGGCATGATGGAAAATAGATCCAGAAAAAGAGAATGGAAGCAAAAAAGACTAGTTTGGCCATTTGATAGTCCAGGTAGAAAATACAAGTATAAACTGAAGCAGTGATATTGGGAATGTATTTGGATTTAAGATACTGCTTAAGAGAAGCAAAATGGTCAGGAGTTGTATACCTATGGGGTATACAAAAATAAGTCTGTTTATCAAATCTTTATTTTTGTAAAGAAAATGAAAGACTAACGTGTAACCTTATTCCAGTAGGCACATCCCCCCCCATCATTACTCAAAAAGTGGTCTTCTTGGTCAAATCTTTATAATCATAGCATTTATTTGTTCAGTTTTCACTATTAGACATAGTGGACCCTAAGTGTGAAGATGGCAAACATTTGTTTTCCTGAGTAAGGTATTGGTGGAATATTTATTTATTTACTAGGTGCTTTACCTACGTTATGCCTCTTAATGTTGCACAGTGCATAATGGTTAAATCTTAACCATGTATCATCTGTAGTTAGACTGTCTGGGCTCAAATCTTAACTTCTCCCTACAAATGTTAGACCTAGCCAAGTTTGTGAGTCTGGAAATAGTTTGTTCGGGAATTGCTTTTTGAATATTTTAATTTTTTGATAATTATTAGGAAGTGGCTAAAGAAAAATGTCATAATAAATATAAATCTATTTGCTGCATTGTATGGACTTTTTATTGATGTAAACACTTAACAGTAAACAAGTATGTGAAATATGTGGATCCAAAGTCAAATCTATAAAATAAGGTATATTTAAAGAAATGTAGCTGCCTATCTTGGCTTGTCTCACATCTAAGGCCTTATAACCTTTACCCCATATGGAGGACCAATATAAGCCCATCAAATGCAGCTCCACCCACAGCCAGAAGCTGAAGAGAAGTAGACAAATTTGAAAGGAGTCAAGACTGAGAACAACGGTCATATTAATTTGAAGGTGTGGGGCAGAGTGATTCTGTGGTGCAGCTTACAATTAAGAGGCATATGGCACATAGTAAACCTTTGAAATACTATTATGAACTATAGGATTTGTCAATTAGAAAGATCAGTTTCTAATTTGACAGCCAGTCAATGAAACAGACATATCTGCACAATTGGAAATGGAATATGAAGATACAATTGATATGTTCCAGCAGAAGACAGGCGACATCTACTAAAAAGGGAATCTGCTACTCCAGAACTGTATTACAGACAAGGCTACAGTCTCAGAGAACCACAATTTGGTTCCACTACATCCTGACTACTATGAGTTTCCTTTATTCATTCCATTCATAGAGTTATGTAAAGTAACTCGTGTATGTGCACAAGCATTTTTTTTTTTTTTTTTTAATGGTCAGTGGTGTTTCAATTGGCATCAAGTGGAGAGGAGATGGGGAAAAATATTTGTTCTGTGAGAATACTCCCTTTCTCCATTAGTGACTTGCTCAGTTAACTGTTTATGTTTCAGTAAGTTATTTTTGCTCTCATTGTTTTTACAAGAAATAACATAAAAAATTCCTGCATACCTTGTTCAGTTGTAGAATTTAAATGTTTTTCATTTATCATTATAAAACCAAGGTCAGTATTGTAACTTTTTTTGTGTATAGCTCTTACATTTAGGGCAATCTAGAGATAAATTACTTTTTAAAAAAGAATCCTAGATAGTTTTTCCTTCAAGTCAGGCATCTTGTTTAAATATTCTTCTTGTTTAAAACAAAGAAAAGAAGAAACAAATCTATTTTCTATCACTATTTACTCCCCTCTTCCACAGGGAACCATTTTGTTTCAATGTTACAATTTTTTTGTTGTTGTTCTTTTAATAGAGGATATAGATCATCCCCTTTCTTAGATAAAAGAATACTGAGTAATGTCAGAGGAAAATGGTAGACTGTGTACTCCAAAGGCCCATTCATTCCTCCACTAAATCAGCCAATAACCTGGCAAGGACTGTCAGAGTCAAATTTTTTTTGGAACCCTGGAAACTAGTTAAGGGTTTACAGCAGCCAGTTATTCAATAATCAGCTGAGTCTTGGCATTTAGGGAAATCTCTGAAAATCACCAGCTGACCACTAAGTTAGTGGAATGGAGACTTCAGTAGCAACACACCAAAAAGAATACACACTAGACAAACTCAGTGCAAAAAAAGTTGCCAAAAAATAGCAACTATAATGAGCTGTAACAGTAAATGTCCAATTTTCAACACAAAATGCATGATAGGAAGGAGAGAAGAGAGAAAAATAGGAAAAAAGAATATTTGACGGCGTAATGACTAAATAAATCTCCAAATTTGATGAAGGATGTTAGTACGTAAGTGAGCCAAAGGTGGCCTCTGTGTGTTGGCACCTAGTTTATTTTTTCACTGCAGACTGAGACCCATTAGTACAAAAGCCTGCCAGCACCAAAGTCAAATTTTACACAACCAGTTATTTTTAAAAATAGCTATTTAGTGCCTACCTGCTATGCATACCAGTAAACCCACATCAGCTCTTGCCTATTAATAAGGGAATCTTGCAGTTATTAAGTCCTAAGCCACTGCCACTGTTTGGAGTTCTCTAGCTCAGATACTTCCCGCTATGCTGCATCTCCTAGACATGTAAGTTTTTCTCAGGTCCCCTCCTCCAGGAGTTCCCTTGCCTTCCTAAAACTCAACAAACTAGAGATAAAAGGAACATACCTCAAGATAGTAAAACCCGTATACCACAGCCACCACAGTACTGAAATGAGAAAAATTTAAAAGCATTCCTTTTAAGACCTGGAATAAGACAAGGATGCCCACTTTCACCATTCCGATTCAATATGGTACTGGAAAACCTAGCCAGAGCAATCAGGCAAGAGAAAAATAAAAGACATCCAAATTGGAAAAAAAGGAAGTCTAATTATCCCTGTTTGCTGATGTTATAGTCTTATATCTAGAAAACCCTCCACCAAAAAAAAAAAAAGAAAAGAAAAAAACCTCTTAGAACTGGTCAATGAATTCAGTAAAATTTCAGGACACAAAAATCAATGTACAAAAATTAATAGTGTTTCTATACAATAATGATTGAACTGAGAACCTAATCAAGAAGGAAACCCCTTTTACAATAGCTACCAGAAAATTATAATACCTAGGAATATAATTTTTTTTTTTTTTTTAGTTGGAGTCTCACTCTGTCGCCCAGACTGGAGTGCAGTGGCCGCTCCCGGCCACCGCAGCCTCGACCTGCTGGGCTCCGGTGATCTTTCCGCCTCAGCCTTCCAAGTAGCCGGAATTACAGGCATGCACTACCACACCCAGCTGATTTTTTGATTTATTGTAGAGATGAGGTCTCACTGCCCAGGTGGGTCTCGAACCCACGGGCTCAGGCAATCTACTCACCTCAGCCTCCCAAAGGCGCGGGATTACAGGTGAGCCACCGAACCAAGGAGGTGAAATATCTCTACAAAAACCTTACAAAACACTAATGAAAGAAATCAAATGTACTCCACATATCTATAATAATAATTAAAAAACAAATTGAAGGTGACACAAACAAATGGAAAGCATCTCATATTTATAACTCAGAAAACTTAATATTAAAATAGCTGTACTGGCCAAAGCAATCTAAAGATTTAACGCAATCCCTGCCAAAATACCAACATCATTTTTCACAGAATTAAAAAAAATTAAAAATTGAAATAAAATCAAAAAAGAACCTAAATACTAAATAGCTAAAGCAAACCTAAGCAAAAAGAACAAAGCTTGAGGCATCTCATTACCTAGCTTCAATTCTACTACAAGGCTATTGTAACCAAAACAGCATGATACTGCCATAAAAATAGATAAATCAATGGTACAAAATAGACAACTCAGAAATAAGGCTGCATATTTACAGCTTTGTCTTTGACAAATCAAACAAGAAGTTACACTGGGGAAAGGACATCCTTCTCAATAAATGATGCTGGGAAAATTGGGTTGCCATATGCAGAAGAATTAAACTGCATTCCTATCTCTTACCATATACAATAATTATAAGATGGATTAAACACTTAAATGTAAGACCTGAAACAATTTAAAAACAAAACAAAAACTAGGGAAAACTCTCCTGGACATTGGTCTAGGCAAAGAATGACTAAGACATGAAAAGCACAAGCAACAAAAAAATAGACCAATGAGACTTAAGCTATAAAGCTTCTGTATAGCAATAGAAATAATAGAATGAACAGACCACCTACAGAGGGAGAGAAAATGTTTGCAAACTCTGCACCCCACAGGGGACTAATATCCAGAATTTATAAGGAACTAAAATCAACAACAAAAATAACCCCCTTACAAATGGACAAAGGACATGAATAAACATCTTTCAAAAGAAGACACAAACAACCAACAAGCATAAGAAAAAAAAAAAGTTCAACATCACTAATCATCAGAGAAATGCAATTAAAACCATGATGAGGTATCATCGTATACAAGTCAGAATAACCATTATAAAAATGACAAAGAAACAGATACTGGTAGGGAAAAGGGAACATTTTTACACTTTGTGGAAATGCAAATTAGTACAAACTCTATGGAAAACTATACAGGAATGTCTCAAAGAATTAAAACTAAAACTACCAACCAGACATAGAGTAACTCATACTTGAAATCCCAGCCAAGGAAGGAGGAGGCCAAGGCAGGAAGATCACATAGCAAGACCTCATCTCTACAAAAAATTTTTAAAAATTAACTGGGCATGGTGGCTAGTGCCTGTAGTCCTAGCTACTTGGGAGACTGAGGCAGAAGAATTGCCTGAGTCCAGGAGGTCAAGGCTGTAGTGAGCTTTGATCATAACACTGCACTATGGTCTGGGTGACAGAATGAGACAAAGAAGGGAAAAGCTTTAGACAGGGAACAAATGAAGATATAAAGCCTCATATTTTTCTTATTTTAATTGCTCTAACAGATAGTTTGTTTAATAACAACAACAATATTTTGAGTGGTTATAGCTTATAGTTAAGTAAAATGAATGAAAGCAATGTAATAAGGATGGGAGGGAGGAAATGAGACCATTCTGTTATAAAATGCTTGTACTACCTGTTAAGTGATACAATGTTATTTGAAAGTGAACTTAGATTAGTTTTTTTAAAAAAATTATTATTTTATTTTATTTTAGAGATATGGGGTAAAAGTTAAGACTAACTACATAAGTAGGCTGCATACCAGTGAAGTTTGGGCTTCTTTAAAATTTTTTTTTTTTTTAATTTTGAAGATGTGGGGTACAATTCAGGGTTAGGTATACAAATGTCCATTATGCAGGTACCCTTGCTGATGAGGTGTCCCCCCTCCCTCCCCTGGCAGTTTCCAACTACTGCCAATCCCACTCCTCTTTCCCTTGACAGTTTCCAACTACTGCCAGTCCCTTTCTTATAGTATTATAATTGTTCAAGGTCCACTTATGAGTGAGAACATGTGATACTCAATTCTTTGTTTCTGTGATGGATCACTCAGTATTATAGACTCTGAGTCCATTCAAGTTGCTGCGAAGTTCATAATTTTGTCCTTCTTTATGGCTGCATAAGTATTGCATCATGTATATGTAATATTATTGATGAAGTGTGCCCCCCTTCCCCTCTCCTGACAGTGTCCTGCTACTGCCAATTTCTTTCATATAGTATCATGGTAATTATTTAGGGTCTGCTTATGAGTGAAAACATGTGGTACTCAGTTATTTATTTCTGTGATAGATCACTCAGTATTATAGACTCTAAGTCCATCCAAGTTACTGCAAAGTTCATAATTTTGTCCTTTATGGTTCCATAATAGTTCATCGTGTATATGTACCACATTTTTTTAATCCAGTCCTCTTTTGATGGGCAGCATGGTTGATTCCATGTTTTTGCTATTGGAAATAATGCTGCAATAAACATGTGTGTGCAGGTTTCTTTTTCATAGAGTGATTTGAGTTCCTAGGGGTATATTCCCAGTAGGGGGATTTTGGGGTCATATGGAAGGTCGATTTTTAGATCTTTTAGGAATCTCCAAACTGTTTTCCACAGAGGTTGTACTAGTTTACACTCCCACCAACAGTGTAGAAGTGTTCCCTTTTCCCCACATCCTCTCCAGCATCTGTTGTTTTTTGTTGATGATGGCCATCCTGATTTCAATTTGCATTTCTTTGATGACTAGTGAGGCTGAGCATTTTTTCATGTATCTGTTGGCTACTTGTACGTCTTCTTTTGAGAAGTGCCTATTCATATCTTTTGCCCACTTCGTAGTGGGGCTGTTTGTTTTTTTCTTTTCAGCACGTTTGAGTTCCTTATAGATCTTAGATGTTAGGACTTTGTCAGATACACAGCTGGCAAATATTTTTTCCAGACTTTGGGCTGTCTCCCCGCTCTCTTGGCTTTGCAGAAGCTTGTCAGTTTGATGAGGTTCCACTTTTCTATCTTACCTCTTATGGCACCAGCACTTGAGGTTTTGATCAGGAATTGGTTGCCAGTTCCAAATTCCATAAGGGTGTCTCCTGAGTTTTCTAAGGTTCTTATAGTTTGAAGTTTTACGTTTAGGTCTTTAATCCATTTAGAGTTGATTTTTGTGTATAGTGATAGGTAGGAGTATTGTTTTAATCTTCTGCATGTGGTCAGCCAGTTTTCCCAGCACCATTTACTGAATAGGTTCTCCTCCCCCAGTGGTTGATGGTGGAGGCTTTGTCAAAGATGATTCATTTTAAATATATATTGCAAACTCTAGGGCAACCACTAAAATTTTTTAAGGTGTAATTTTGTAAGCTAAGAGAGAAGAGAAAATAAAATTATATAAGATGCTCAGTTAAAACAAGAGAATGCAGACAAATAGTGGAAGACAAAAGAAAGCAAAGAACAAGGGTGATGAATAGAAAAGTTACAGATATGGTAGGTATTAATCCACCTACCATCTCAATTCTCTGCAATATCTTGGATTATATCAGAATCACTTTAAATATGAATAGTCAAAACACATCAATTAAAGACTGTTGGAGTAAATTTTAAAAACCATGACCCAACTGTATATTGTCTACAAGAATCCCAGATTAAAAACACAAATAAATGAAGAGTAAAGGAATGAAAAATATACTTCTGATACTTATCAAAACAAAGCTGTAGTAGCTATATTAATTTCAGATAAAGCAGACTTCAGAGTAAGGGCAATTATCAGGGATACACTATATAATGATAAAGGGATTGATTTTCCAAAAAGCTGTAACATACTTAATGCATATGCATTAACAGAGTGTCAAAGTATGTGAGGCGAAAACTGAGAGAACTGCATGAAGAAATAGACAAATTCATTATTATTGTTGGGATACTTCAACATCCCCCATCATTAACTGCTAAATCCAACAGTTAAAAAATCAGTAAGGATATAGTTGAACTGGACAGCAACATCAACCAACAGAATCTAATTGACATTTATAGAACAACAGCAAAGTACACATTCTTCTCAAGTTCATGTGGAGCATTCACAAAGACAGGTCACAGTTGAGGCCATAAGCACATATTAACAGATGTAAATGTATAGACATCATACACACACACACAGACCAAATGGAATTAAACTCAAACTCTCAGACCACAATGGAATTAAACTCAAAAATAACAACAGAAAGATACGTGGAAATACCTCAAAATGTTTGGAAATTAGACAAGATACTTTTAAATAACATGAGTTGAAGATGAAGTCTCAAGAGAGATATACATTTTTAAGGTTAAAAAAGAAAACAATTTATCAAAATTTGGGATGCGGTAAAAGAAGTGTTCAAGGGAGATCCTCAGACTGCATATATTAGACCAGTCAAGAGATCTGAAAAAAATCAGTCATCTAAGTTTTCACCTTAGGAAACTGGAAATAAAGAGCAAATTATATCTAAAGTAAGAAGAAATTAAATAATACAAATGAGAGCAGAAATCAATGAAATTGATTGTGCAATAGAGAAAAAGAATGTAATCAAAGCTGGTTCTTTAGGAAAATCAGTAAATTGATAAACTTCTAGCCAGGCTAAGAAAAAAGAGAGGATATGTAATTATTAGTATTAGAAATAAAAGAAGGATCATCACTACTGATCCCATGAAATTAAAAAGATCATAAAGGAATATTAACAACTCTATGCCCACAGATTAGAATACTTAGATAAAATGGAAAAATTCCTTGAATGACACAATTTACCAAAAACTCACATGAGGAGAAATGGATAATTTGAGCAGGCCTATGTGTATTAAACAACCAGTAATTAATTACTTTCCCAAACAGGGAGCATTAATCTCAGATTGTTTCAATGGTGAATTCTATCAAAAACTTAAAGAGGAAATTATCTCAATTCTCTGCAATATCTTCTAGAAAATATAAGCAGGGAGAACACTTTCTAACTCATTGTATGATGCCAGCACTACCCTAACACCAAAACCTTAAAGAAAGAAATACTACAAACCAATATCTCTCATGAATACAGATGCAAAAGTCTTCAATAAAATATGAGCAAATCAAATCCAACAATGTACGAAAATAATTATATACTATGACCCGAATGAGGCTGGTTCAACATTCAAAAATCAATTAATCCATCATATCCACAAGCTGAAGAAGAAAAATCATATACCAGTATCAATAGATGCAAAAAGAAAGTAGATAAAACCCAACACCAATTCATGACAAAAACATTCAGAAAATGAGGAATAGAGGGGGAACTTCCCAAACTTGCAAAAGGACACCAACAAAATACCTGCTATATAGCCAACATCATGCTTAATGGTGAGAAACTAGATCTGTTCCTCTATTCAACATTGTACTGAAAGTTCTAGCCAATGCAATAAGACACAAAAGGGAAATAAAGGTATTTAGTCTTGAAAGAAATAAATAAAACTGTCTTGTTTACAGATGGCATCACTGTCTATGTAGAAAATCCCAAATAATCAGTTTTTAAAACTGTGCTGGAACTAATAAGCACTAATAGCAAGTTTGTAGGATACAACGTTAATGTCCAAAAGTTCATTGCTTTTCTACCTACCAACAATGAACAACTGGAACTTAAAACTTAAAACATAATATTATTTACACTACCACCCTCAATGAAATAGTAATAAAGATAACAAAATGTGTATAAGATCTATGAGAAAACTACAAGACCTTGAAGAAATAAATCAAAGAAGGTCTAACTAAACAGAGAAGTAGTCCACATTTATGGATAGGGAGACTCAGTATTGTTAAAATGTAAGTTCTTCCCAATCTGACCTTAAGACTCAATGCAGTCCAAATCAAAATTCTAGCAGGCTGTTTTATCGATACCAGTAAACTTGTTCTCAGGTTTATTTGACAATGCAGAAGACCAAGAATTGCCCACACAATACTGGAGAAGAACAAAGTTAGATACTACACAAATTCAAGATTTAATATAAAGCTACAGCAATCAATACAGTGGGGGTATCAGTGAAAAAATAGACAAATAGATCAATAGAACAGAATAGAGAGCCCAGAAATAGACCCACACAAAGTTGACTGATCTTTAACAAAGCAGCAAAGGCAATTCAATGGAGAAAGGATAGTGTTTTCCACAGGTGGTTCTGGAACAACTGCACATCCACATGCAAAACAAAATAAAAACAAATCTAGAAACAGACCTCATATATTTTATACACACACACACACACACACACACACACACACACACACGAACACACATCCCTCAAAATGGATCATAGACCTAGATGTCAATTGCAAAACTATAAATTTTCTAGAAGATGATATAGTGGTCTTATGGCCATCATTAAGCTTATAGCCACCTTATAGCCACGATATGGCTTTTTTAGCATGCTACAGTGAGGTCTTATAACGCAAAAGAGAACCAAAATGTCAAAGGACTCAGAACTCCTTTATTATAACCTCCTACCATTAACAAAAGAGCAACAATACCAAAAACAAAAACAAACAAACAAAAAACCCTCTAAAGACTGTACTTTGCTGTACTGACAGAAGGGGGTGCTATTTAACTAGGAACCTCATGAAAACTACTGTAGTCTCCCTTGTCTGCAGTTTCAGATATCCGAAGTCAACTGTGGTCATAAAATATTAAATGGAAAATTCCAGAAATAAACAATTCATAAGTTGTAAATGGCACACTGTATTGAGTAGTGTGATGCCATCTTTCACCATCCTGCTCTGTCCCACCCAAGACATGAATCATCCTTTGTCCAGCATACTTCACTGTAGATGATAGCTAGACCTTAGTCACTTAGCCATCTAGGTTATCAGATTGACTGTTGTGGAACTGCAGTGCTTTTGTTCAAGTCAACCTTATTTTACTTAATAATGGCCCCAAAGCACAAGAGCAGTGTTGGTGGCAATTCTGGAACACCAAAGAGAAGCTGTAAAGTGCTTTCTTTAAGTCAAAAGGTGAAAGTTCTCAACTTAGTAAAGAAAGGGGGGAAAAACATACGCTGAAGTTGGTAAGATCTACAGTAAGAACAGGTCTATGTGTGAAATTATGAAGAAGGAAAAAGAAATTCATACTAGTTTTGCTGTTGCACCTCAAACTGCAAAAGTTATAGCCATAGTGTGTGATAAGTGCTTAGTTAGGAGGGAAAAGGCATTAAATGTGTGTGGATGGGAGACACGATAAGAAACATGTTCGGATTGACAGCAATCAGATTCGGTACTATCTGTAATGATAGGCATCCACTGGGGGTCTTTGGAATGTATCCCTCATAGATTAGGGGAGCCCACTATACCCCAAATTTCCATGACATAATTAGGCAAACATAAACTAAAGCTATATAATACTGTTATATGAGGAAAGCAGAAAACAAGATTACCTCAGCTGATGAACTCTCCCTAACACCATGCACACACAAAAGCCATTTGAAGGAGAAGTAAACTACAGCACAACACTCCAAACTTGGAAAATTGATGTGGGGCACAAAACCATTAGACTTTTAAAATGAAGAAAAAAAATCCTCAAGAACAGGCCAGGCTCAGTGGTTCAGCCTGTAATCCAAGCACGTTGGGAGGCCGAGGCAAAGGAATTGCCTGAGCCTGTGAGTTCGAGACCAGCCCAGGTGACTTGGCAAGACCTTGTCTCGACAAGAAATCAAAAATTAGCTGGGCGTGGTTGCGCACACCGGTAGTTCTAGCTACTTGGAAGGCTGAGGCAGAAGGATTGCCGGAGTCTAGCAGGTCAACGCCGTGAGTGTGCCACTGCACTCCAACCTGGGCAACGGAGTGAGACTACAACTCAAAAAAAATAAAAAAGGCCTCAAGAACATAAGCAAAAAGATCACATAAATTACAAAGGCAAGAGAAATATTGCCTGACATCAGACTTCTTCAAAACAACATATGGAGGAAGGTATTCATGAGACAGCTTTTAAAATATCCTTAAGGAAAATGCACTTAAGGTTCTTCTATGTAACCAATGATATTTTATTTGCCTCAAAGCAATTCTTTTATATCAAGGCTGTAAGAATGTTTTCAGCATGCTAAAATTCAGGGAACTTTGTATCCACAAACTCTCCTTGAAGAATCTCCTGGAGGGTAATCATCTCTACAAAAGATTACTTGGGAAACTTTTGCAAAAGGATTGGAAGATTGAACAAATAACTAAAGATAATGTGAATAACTGGAGCAAGATTTCTCACTTTTGGAGAGGAGACTAACATGGAAAGAAGGAAGACTAAAATGAACCCTGGTGTTCGACTGGAATTGGAAGCATTAGTATGAACTCCTAGCTCTCTGTACTGAGTGACTCAACGAGCAACAGCATTTCACTGGCAACAAGCACGTATAACATCCATGTCTTGGTTTCTTGATACCATTCTCCAATAAAATGACCCAGGACTCTGAGGAATGGCTTATTCCAGGTCTGAGAATGGAAATGCGTGGGATGAGCCTTGAACATCTGGTGCCAGAAAGTAAGAAAGTATTCAAAGAATAATAGAAATTACTTAGAATGTCGAAATGACTTATAAACCAGCTTTAAGTTGCTCCCATTGGCCAAATCTGGGATAATTGGAGCATCTAAATCAAGGTTAATGATGGACTCTAACCTATTGAGTAAAATAAGAAACCATGAGTGTATACTATTATAAATAAGTGGATAAATAAATGAATAAAGAAGGAAAAGCTTTTTCTTATAGTAGAATCTCATTTAATGAGTTGAGAAGGAATGATAGGATTTAAAGTGTATTTGTTAATTATTATATTAATAGGTGATTCAGGCAAGAATTTGTTAATTATTATATTAATAGGTGATTCAGGCAACAGACACTAAAACGAATGGGGTAAAACTTTAACAAGTTATAGAATATTTGCATAGTCTCATAGCATCTTTCTACAAATACATATTTAATTACAAAAGGAAAACTAGTAACCATCATATGGAGAAACGTAGCAGACTTCACCTTAACTGGTAATCAAACTAAACATTTAAAAAATGTGGTACATATACACGATGGAATATTATGCAGCCATAAAGAAGGACAAAGTTATGAACCTGGATGGACTTAGAGTCTGTAATACTGAGTGATCTATCACAGAAACAAAGAACTGTGTACCACATATTCCCACTCATAAGTGGACCTTGAACAATTATCATAATACTTTAAAAAAGGGATTGGCACTAATGGGAAACTGCCAGGTGATGGGGGGCATACCTCATCAACAAGGGTACCTGCATAATGAACATTTGTATACCTAACCCTGAATTGTACTCCACATCTTTAAAATTAAAAATTTAAAAAAATCCTAACAGAGTAGCATTCTATTCAATAGCTCTCCCATACTCTTCAAAATGCCAAGATCAAAAATGATAAGAAGAGGTGAAGGAACTGATTCTGATAAAGGAAGACTAAAGAGACATAAAGCAAGTGAACGCAACTTGGGATATGGAATTTTCTCTTGTTAATTTTTTTATCAATATTTTTTATTATATTTTGGGGTACAGTTAAGGGTTAGGTACACAAATATGCTTCGTTCGGGCACCCTTGTTGATAAGAGGTATCTCCCCGTCCCCAGACGGATATTTACTAACATTAATCCCACCTCCCTTCCCCTCCTCCCCATAGTTTCCCACCACTGTCAGTCATTTTCTTATAGTATTACGTTGGATGTTCAAGGTCCACTATATGAGTGAGAACATGTGATACTCAGATCTTTGTTTCTGTGAGAGATCACTCAGTATTATAGACTCTAGTTCCATCCAGGTTGCTGCAAAATTCATGATTTTGTTCTTTTTTATGGCTGCATAGTATTCCATCATGTATATGTACCACATTTTTTTTTTAATCCAGTCCTCTTTTGATGGACAGCATGGTTGCTTCCCCAGGTTCTTGCTATTGTGAACAATGCTGCGATAAACATACGTGTGCAGGTATCTTTTCTATGAGAGATTTGAGTTCTTCAGGGTATATTCCCAGTAGGGAGATTGAGGGGTCATATGGGAGGTCAATATTTAGAGCTTTTAGGAATTGCCATACTGTTTTCCACAGAGGTTGCACTAGTTTGCACTTCCACCAACAGTGTAGAAGTGTTCCCTTTTCGCCACACCCTCTCCAGCAACTGTTATTTTTTGAATTATTGATATTCTGACTGGAGTTAGGTGGTATCTCAGTGTGATTTTGATTTGCATCTCCCTGATGATTAGTGAGGTTGAACATTTTTTCATGTGTCTGTTGGCTGCTCGGATGTCTTCCTTTGAGAAGTGTCTGTTCATATCTTTTGCCCATTTTATAACGGGGTTGTTTGTTTTTTTCTTTTCAGCATGTTTGAGTTCCTTGTAGATCCAAGATGTTAAGTCTTTGTCAGACCTGGAGTTGGCAAATACTTTTTCCCAGTCTGTAGGCTGTCTCCCTGCTCTCTTGATGGTTTCTTTGGCTTTGCAGAAGCTTGTCAGTTTAATGAGTCCACTTGTCTATCTTATATCATATGGCCTGTGGGTTTTGGGTTTTGTTCAGGAATTGGATGCCAGTTCTAATATCCATGAGGATATGTCCTTCATTTCTAAGGTTCTTATGGTTTGAGGTTTTACATTTAGGTCACTGATCCATTTAGAGTTAATTTTTGTGTATGGGGTTAGATAGGGGTCCTGTTTCAATCTTCTGCATGTGGTCAGCCAGTTTTCCCAGCACCATTTACGGAATAGGTTCTCCTCTCCCCAGTGGTAGGTGGTGTAGGCTTTGTCAAAGATGAATTGGTTGAGAAATTGAGGTTTTGCTTCTGGAATCTCAATTCTATTCCATTGGTCTATATGCCTGTTCCTGTACCAATACCAAGCTGTTTTGATGATTGTAGCTTTATAGTAAAGTTGAAGTCTGGTCATGTGATACCACCTGCTTTTTTTTTTTTTTGCTGAGGATTGTTCTGGCTATTCTTGGTCGTTTGTGTTTCCATATGAATTCCTGTGTTGTTTTTTCTAGGTCTGTGAAGAATGTTGCTGGCAATTTGATAGGTATTGCATTAAATATGTAGATTGCCTTAGATAAGATGGACATCTTCACAATGTTGATTCTTCCAATCCATGAGCTTGGGATATTTTTCCACTTGTTTGTGTCATCTTTGATTTCTTTGAGCAGTGTTTTGTAGTTTTCATTGTAAAGGTCTTTCACGTCTCTGGTTAGGAAGATGCCAAGGTATTTCATTTTTTTTTGGTGGCTATTGTGAATGGAATAGTGCTTTGTATTTGGGTTTCTGTATTTGTTTATTATTGATGTAAAGAAATGAAATTGTCTTTTGCACATTTATTTTATATCCTGAGACTTTGCCAAAGTCCTTTATCAGTGTAAGGAGGTTTTTGATAGATTCTCTTGTGTTTTCAAGGTACACAATCATGTCATCTGCAAAGAGAGATAGCTTGACTCCCTCTTTTCCTATTTGAATACCCATGATTGGCTTCTCTTCTCTGATTGCTGTAGCCAGGACTTCCAATACTATGTTGAACAGGAGGGGTGACAGTGGGCATCCTTGTCTTGTTCCAGTTTTCAGGGGAAATGGTTCCAATTTTTGTCTGTTTAGGAGTATGCTGGCTGTGGGTTTCTCATAGATGGCTTTTACTATTTTGAGATATGTTCCCTGTATGCCTAGATGTTCGCAGGTCTTTATCAAGAAGGGATGCTGGATTTTATCAAAAGTTTTTTCTGCATCTAATGATATAATCATGTGGTTTTTGTTTTGACATCTGTTGGTGTATTTAATTACATTTATGGTTTTACAAATGTTGAACCAGCCTTGCATCCAGGGATAAAACCTACTTGGTCATGATTGATGATTTTTGAGATGTGTTGTTGAATCCGGTTTGCTAGGATCTTGTTGAGAATTTTAGCATCTATGTTCATCAAAGATATTGGCCTGTAGTTCTCTTTCTTTGTTGTGTCTTTACCTGGCTTGGGTATCATTGTGATGTTAGCTTCGTAAAATGATTTGGGGAGAGTTCCATCTTTCTCAATCGCCTGGAATACTTCAGTAGGATTGGTATAAGTTCTTCCTTAAATGTCTTGTAGAATTCTGCTGGAAAACCATCTGGTCCAGGGCTTTTTTTTGTAGGTAGTTTTCTTATTACATAGTCAATTTCTTTGATTGTTATTGGTCTATTTAGGGTCTCAATTTCTTCTTGTTTCAACCTAGGCAGGTTGTGTGATGACAGAAAGTCTTTCATTTCCGAAAGGTTTTCAAGTTTGTTTCCATACAAGTGTACATAGTAGTCTCTAATGATCTTTTGTATTTCTTCAGGATCAGATGTGACTTCATCTTTTGTGTTTCTGATTATGTTTATTTGGGATTTTTCTCTCTTTTTCTTGATCAGTCTAGCTAGGGGACCATCGACCTTGTTTATCCTTTCGAAGAACCAGCTTTTTGTTTCATCGTTTTTTTGTATTATCTTTTTGTCTTCTATGTCCTGGATTTGGGCTTTTATTTTGGTGATCTGGATTCTTCTGCTGAAATTAGGGTTTTTGTGGTCTTGCTTTTCCAGGTTCCTTAGGTGGCTTGTTAGGCTGTTAATTTGTGATCCTTCCATTTTCTTCATGTGCGTTTGTAGAGATATAAATTCTCCTCTTACTACAGCTTTCATGGCATCCCAGAGATTTTGGCAAGATGTTTCTGCATTTTCATTTGTTTCCAGGTATCTTTTAATCTCTGTTTTGATTTCATCATTGACCCAGCTGTTGTTTAGCATCATGCTGTTTAGTGTCCATGTCTTTGTGGGTTTTGGGGGGACCTTGTTGGTGCTAATGTTTATTTTTATTCCACTGTGGTCTGAGAAGGTGCATGGTAAAATTTCAGTCCTTTTAAATTTGCTTATGCTTGATTTATGGCCAAGTATGTGGTCAATCTTAGACTATGTTCCATGCGGTGATGAGTAGAATGTGTATTCTGTGGTCTTTAGATGGAGGGTTCTGTAGGTATCAATTAAGTCCATATGATCAAGAGTCACATTGAGGTTTAGGATCTCGTTGCTGATTTTTTGTCCTGATGATCTGTCTAGGGTTGTGAATGGGGTATTAAAGTCCCCAGCTATGATGGTATTGGAGTCGATGTCTTTTTTTAGTTTACCTAGGAGCTGCTTTATGAAAGTTATTGCTCCTATGTTTGGTGCATATATGTTTAGGATGGATATTTCTTGTTGATGGATTGAACCTTTTATCATTATGTAGTGGCCTTCTGTATCTTTTAAATTTTTGATAGCTTAAAGGGTATTTTGTCTGAGATTAAGTTCATGACTCCTCCTTTCTTTTGTGTTCCATTTGCCTGAAAATTTGTTTCCCATCCTCTTACTTTGAGTCTGAGTGTCCTTTCTAGTGAGGTGAGTCTCTTGAAGGCAATAGATTGTTGCCTGGTGATATTTTATCCATTTTGCCATTCTGTGTCTTTTCAGTGGTGCATTTAGTCTGTTCACATTCAAAGTAATTATTGAAATGTGAGAGTTGATCCCTATCATAATGTTCTTACAGAGTTATTGTTCTTCCTGTTTGTGTGTTGTCTTTCTTTTGGTTTTAGAGTTGGATCATGTGTGTTTTTAATCTTTTGCCTGTACTCCTGTGAAGAACATTGTTGTTCTTTTTTCCTTTTCTTCTGTGTTCAATACTTTCTTAAGTGTTTCTTGTAGAGGTGGTCTGGTGGCAGTGTAGGTTCTTAGGGATTGGATATCTGGGAAATATTTCAATTCTCCCTCACTGATGAAGCTTAGCTTGGCTACGTAGGTTATTGTTGGTTGAAATTGTTTATCTTTTAGGACTTTGAAGATAGGGCTCCAAGCTCTCCTAGCCTGGAGGGTTTCTGTAGATAAATCTGCTGCTATTCTAATTGTCCTTCCCTGGTATGTAGTCTGACCTTTTTCTCTTGCAGCCTTTAGGATTTTTTCTTTTATACCTACTTTGTTTAGGCAAATTATTATGTGTCTGGGAGTTGGTCTTCTCATTTGTTGTCTTGCAGGGGTTCTCTGAATCTCCTGTGTTTGAATTTTTTCATCATTGATGAGATGAGGGAAGTTTTCTTGAATGATTTCATGAAATGTTTGTTCCAGTGTGGCCTCTGTTTCTCTCTCTGTCTCAGGAAGGTCAATTACTCTTAGGTTCGGTCTCTTGAAGTGATCATTCATCTCTTGAAGGTTTTGTTCTGTCTTTTTGAGCTTCTTTTCTACGCTTTTGACAGTTTGGATTAGTTCTATGTTTTAGTCTTCGAGCTCTGAGATTCTTTCTTCTGCTTGACTAATTCTACTTTCCATGCTTATTAGTTTGTTATTTATTTCCATCACAGTATTCTTTACTGCTGTTATTTCTGACATCAGCTCCTTTTTATTTTCCTCTTGTCCCTCCTCAATTATTTTAATTCTCTCTATTAATGTCTTGATGTCTGTGTTTATTGCATGTGACCAGTCATTCTGGGGGCTCTTCATTGTTTGTGTTCTAGAATCTGTTTCTCAGTGTCTGATCTCCCAGGGGTCTATGTGAAACCTATATTCTTCTTTTGGTTTTTCTTCATTTGTACGGTGTTTTCCCCTCCCTACTTTTTCCTTCCCTCCATGTCACCATCTTCTTTAATTCTGTTATTCAGGGGCAGATGGATTGCTTTTACTTCTGTTTGTTCAATCTCCTATTCTTCTTTATGTATGCCCTCTTACTTTGCTCAATTCTGGAGTTGCACTGTAGGTTGGGGGTGGTCCTTTTTGCAGTTTTGAGATTTACTTAAGGGTGTAGCTGTGATTCAAAATCTATCTGCAGGTACTGGTATTCGCCGACAGGTGTATGGATAATCTGAAACCCACTTCCCACTGCCTTGGAATCTGTCCATGCAGTGGGGCTGTAGGTTTACTCCCTGAAACAAAATGAGGTTAGCAGAGGGAAGAGAATGGAGCAGACAGTGGTGGGAGAGGGGGTTGGAGAGAGAGAGGAGTAAGGGGGGAAGCAGATGAGTGTACCAACAAATGGAGAGAGAGACCTAAACTGAAACAGATAAAAACAATAGACCATGGCTACAGACTAACCAACTCCCATACAAAAAAAATTAAAACATACAATGATGCTAACATACAAGCTAACCAACCACCTTATTGGTGTGCTGTTCCTCTATGCAAAGATATGGTTTACAGAAAGGTGAAAAGAGAAGAAAAGGAAGAGAAAAAAAAGGAACAAAACAGTAGGAATAGAATTAAGTCATTAAACTAACAGAACCAATTGAGCACACTCTGAGACTTTTCGTTTAAGTTCAATGTCCTTTCAGCTCTGATTTCTAGCTATCTTCTCAAGCTGGTAAATTAGTTCACAGTTGGGGTCAGTGGCCCCTGGCCTGCTGTGAAGGACAGTTCAGATCACCCTCAGTTCACCACTCAAATCTGGCCTGTGTCTGGTTTTCAAGCTTGTTTTTCCCGTTTCAGTATTGTTACCTTGAATCGCTAGCAGGTGGTGCTATCTCAGCTGCTCGCCCCAGAGGGGGTGGAGCCGGACGGGAGCCGGGCCTGGGCAGAGGCTGGAGATGGGAGCCTGCCTCAGGGCACACGGGAGGAGACCCACGGCCAGCAGGATGTCATGGTGGCAACAGAGGTGGCAGCAATCCCAGCAGATTTTGCCTGCAGGGGCTTCAAGGACTGAAGTCATGGATGGCCTCAGGCACAGGTGGCATGATGCGCTATGGCCGCCACGGAGGCTGCGGCGGCGCTGGTGGCTGCTGTCTCTGCGGCTGCAGTGGCTGTTCAGGCCACTGCAATGCCCCAGCAGTGGCGACGGCCCAGCTCCGTGTGAAGAGCAGGCTGCCAACATTGAGATCCTTAGCTCCTGGGGAGAGAGCCAGAGACCCTCTGCGTTCTCCTTTGCAGCAGGTTTCATAGACCAGGCTGCCCTGTCGCCATCTTGCCAGAAGTTCCCTTTTTTGTTCATTTGAATGAGGACTTTGATTAGCTAATAGTATTGTGCCAATGTTAATTTTCTAAATTTGATCATTGCATTGCCCTTGTTTCAAAGAAATGAACAGTGAAGCGATTAGGGGTAAAAAGGCATCATGTCTACACTTTCTTCTCAAAAGACTTAGCTTTATATACTCAAAGGAACATGATTAAGCAAATGTTGAAATGCTAACATTTGAAGAATCTGGGTGAAGAGTCTACTGACATTCTTTTTATTACTCTTATAACTCTTTCATAATTCTGAAATGATGTTAAAGTAGGAGTTTTTAATGTCATTTTTTGCAGATGCTATGACTGTGTAGAAAAATTTAAAATACTTTGTAACTAAACAATTAAAATTAATAACTGAATTTACTAAAGGCACCTATCACATCCAGGGTCAATTATAAAAATCAATTATACCAGCTACTAGCAAATAGAGAGGAATTGTTTAAATTATGTTATTGTAAATATATACCTAGAGATAACACCAACAAAAGATTTTACAAGATCTCTACATTGAAAACTACAAAACATCACAAAGATTAATTAAAGAATATCTAAATAAAGGGTAGATTATACCATGTTAAACATACCACTTGTCTTCAAATTGATCTAATGATTTGACATCATTCCAATAAAATTCCTGGTACTGTTTTTCCCTGCAGAATGACAAATTGATTTTAAAGCTTATATAGAAGTGCAAAAGGCCATGAATTTCCATGGAAATCTTGAAGATCAAAGGTGGAGAACTTATACTAACATATATAGAGACTTGTTACAAGATGATAATTAATTGTGTGATATAAAAGCAAACCTAGAGAAGTAGACCAAAGGAAAAGAACAGAAAATCCATAAGTAGAGTTAGATGTGTACACTTGCCTGATTTGTGGCCCCCAAAAATGACACTATAAATGCAGGAGTAAAAGAATAGTCTTTAATTATTATTTATTTATTTATTTATTTATTTATTTATTTATTATAGAGATGTGGGGTACAATTCAGGGTTAGGTATATAAACATTAATCATGCAGGTACTTTTGTTGATGAGGTATGCCCCTCCCTCCCCTAGCAGTTTCCCTCAACTGCCAATCTCACCTCCCTCCCCTGACTGTTTTCCACTGCTGCCAATCACTTTCTTATAGCATTATAATTGTGTAAGGTCCATTTATGAGTGAGAACATATGGAACTCAGTTCTTTGTTTCTGTGATAAACCACTGAGTATTATCGACTCCAAATCCATCAAAGTTGCTACAAAGTCCATGTATTTGTCCTTCTTTATGGCTACATAATATTCCATTGTGTATATGTACCACATTTTTAAAATCCAGTTCAGCTTTGATGGGCAACATGGTTGGTTCCATGTTTTTGCTATTGTGAATAGAGCTGCAACAAACATACATGTGCAGGTATCTTTGTCATAGAATGCTTTGAGTTCCTCCGGGTATATTCCCAATAAGGGAGTTGCTGGGTCATATGGAAAGTCAATTTCTAGTTCTTTCAGAGATCGCCACACTGTTTTCCAAAAACGTTGCATTAGTCTGCATTCCCACCAGCAGTGTAGAAGTGTTCCTTTTTCTTCACATCCTCGCCAGCATGAAAACCTATTCAGTAAACGGTGCTGGGAAAACTGGCTGACCACATGCAGAAGACTGAAACAGGACCCCTACCTATAACCATATACAAAAATTAACTCTAAATGGATCAAACTATAAGAATCTTAGAAAACTCGAGAGACACCCTTATGGAAATTGGAACTGGCAACAAATTCTTATCTAGAACCCTAAAGGCCAATACCTTAAGAAATAAGATAGACAAGTGGGACCTCATCAAATTAACGAGCTTCTGCAAAGCAAAAGACACCATCAAGAAAGCAGGGAGACAGCCCACAGAATGGGAAAAAATATTTGCCAACTGTATATCTGACAAAGGCCTAACATCTAGGATCTACATGGAGCTCAAACGTGCCGAAAGGAAAAAAACAAACAGCCCCATTAAAAAGTGGGCAAAAGGCATGAATAGACACTTCTCAAAAGAAGATATACAGGCAGCCAACAGACACATGAAAAAGTGCTCAGCCTCACTCATCATCAGAGAAATGCAAATCAAAACCACATTGAGATACCACCTAACCCCAGAAAGAATGACCATTATTAATAAAACAAATAAGAATAGTCTTTTTGAAAAATAATTCTGGGTCAATTTATATGATGTTTGGCAAAACAAAGAACTCTTGATCCTTATCTCCACCTAATGCAGCTAGCATATACACAAATATAAATATAAGGCAAGGTAAGTTTCCTTTAGAACTCAGTCTTAAATCCAAAATCTTTGACCTTGTGACGGGTTCTTTTCAGTCATAGTATTTCCTATGAGCCTTGAGAGATACCTTATATGGAAAAAGAGAACAAAGAAAAGTCAGCAATATATATCTATATGAAGTATATGCAAAGAATAATTAAAAAGAGAATAAGAATAGTGAAATTTAAATCCTAAAAAGTGAGTTCCCTTAACTGAACAGATGGCCTTTTGAAACAATGTTTTTCCTATCTGGTTACAGTAAATTCTTTACCCTGAATAATTTGTTCACATTTCCTCTAGAGTTTGTTTATGAATCAATCTCTCTCTCTCTCTCTCTCTCTCTCTCTCTCTCTCTCTCTCACACACACACACACACGCCTTCATTTGGCACTGTGCATCAAAAGTACAGAGAAGAGAGATGACCTGAACTGTCTCTACTCTATAAACTATCCACAAACTTGGGAAACATAGGATAAACTCATGTTTAAACAGCATGTTAGTTATGTTGTCAAATAAATATGTTCATACATTTTCAGGTGACATATTCAAGATTTAAAGCATTGGGTCTCATTGCTAACCTGGAGGAAAAAAGTATAATAACAGAGAAAATAGTTTTTATTATACATTAGAAGCTTAACAACTGGACCATTTTCTTTATTTTTTTAGAAACCGATGCTTCAACCATATTTCCATCTTGCTTAAGAACCTGTGGAAGAACAGCTTAAGACCACTCGGCAGTTGTTCCCACCCATTTGGATCCTGGGCAGTGGGAGATGTGGACTAGTCTTCTGTGGAAGACTGAGTTCTAGTCTTCAGCAGGAACTGCTGAACAGGCACCAGAGGGCCCCTGCACGCCTTCAGACCAGTCTGCAAGCTCAGGTGGCAAGCAGTGAGACGCTGGAGCAACATTCACGAGAGAGCAGCAGCCTGTCTCCCTTTTTCATCTCTTTAGGATCTCTGTAGAAGCAGAGATCAGGCCTGGCCTCCCAAGGGTGTCCATGGGAGATGGTGCCATGTGGGCACAGACCTTCCTGGGCCAGCCTCCACCATATCAGACCCACTGAGTGAACTTTCTTGTGGCGTGGGATGGGATGGCAACATCCACATAGCACAGAGCATCAGGCTAACACAAGACACCCCCGAGTGAGGCTGGTGGTCAGCCCTGAGATCAGGAAGCACCAGCAGACGTGGCTCCCGGAGGCTACCTGGCTCTGGTCGGTAAAGGTCCCAGGAGTGAAGGCCAGCAGTAGGAGTGGCTCCAGCAGCAGCAGCTAACTTCTTCAGTACCACCCTCTGACCAGTGCTCCTAGAGGATGTGACACTGACTGACAGCTCTTTTTTTTTTCTAATTTTAACTTCAGGGGATACATGTGCAGGTTTGTTACATGAGTGTATTATGCAATGGTGAAGTGTGGGTTTCAACTGAACCATCACCCACATACTGAGCGTGGGACCCATTGGGTTGTTTTTGGAACCCTTGCCCTCCTCTCTACCTTCCCCCTTTGGGAGTCCCCAGTGTCTGCTGTTCTCATCTTTATGCCCATGTGTACCCATTGTTTAGCTCCCACTTATACGTGAGAACATGCGGTATACGGGGTTTTCTGTTTCTAGCAGCAGGGGTTTTGGTGGCAACAATGGCATGAGCTGTCAGCAGAAGCTTCTCCCAGGTCCTCTGCAGATTTATGAAGCAGCTGCCGTCACTTTTCTTCTGTAGATGTACTGTTCCATTCCACTTTGGAGTCAAGATTGATGTTGGAAGGAACTTGAGGACAGTCTCCTTCTTCATTTGCAGGACACAAGGGCTCCGGGCATTGTGAGTTTCTCTTTAAGTTATGACAGGAGTTCAGAGCAACGCTGTCTGGGCCCCTCTCTGGGTAGTATGGAAAGGCCGTTTTCTTAAATTTAGAGATACTCAATCTGAACAAGTATCAGGATGATGAAGAAAGTATCCTGAGCATATTACTTGACACAGTAACCAATAACTCTTAAAAATAAGTTGATCCCATGTTTCTTGAGTCTATGGACACTGCACGATAAAACATAGCTTTCAAGACTAATTAGCACTTTTCTATCTCACCTAAGCAGTCATGTGTAAATGACTTAAGGTTGCATTGGCGAATGTTTAGCACCTCTCTTATTTCACAGCTCTCTTTGTCTTGCTGATTTACCAAAGTTAGGAGGACATCAACATGGAGGTCATAAAAATTGCTAAGCCCAGCTCTACAGTGTAACTTTGGTAGTTGGCTATTCCTGGAAATCCAATTGTCTGTTCCTTCAGCACTTTCATCAATTCTGTGATCCACTTAGTGCTCTGTTACACATGGTCTCCTACTTAAATTAGACAGAGCAGACGCTGTTCCCTTAACTGAACGATCAGCACAGTCATCCTTTTCAAGCAAAAAAAGCACATTAGGTCAATTGGATTCAAATAATTTCTTAGGCTGGACTTGGAAAAAGGGTCATCAGAACAAGAGTAATTCTCATTGTATTTTAATTACTTCACTTTTTTGTGTTCTTTATTTAGTAGACCATTTGTATGCTTGGCACTTGGGATAAAGATATGATCATGAGCTATTTCTGCTCCCAAAGGGTACCTCTCACTAGAGCAGTTCTCTTCCTCCAGTGGGACCTCTAAACCCTTGACTCCACCATGTTTTCACTGTCCATCATGAAAGCATTTAATCTTTTCCTTAGCTAACTTAGATTCTATTATCCATAATTAATCTCTCTCTTAATCCCTCCTCCTCTAAATTTCCCTGGAAAGACCCTCAACTCTAGTTAAACCCAACTCTTTCTTTACTATGGTGCTTCTCTGTGGTGGCTACAGATTAGAATCCGCTGGGTGTTTTTAAAAGTTTTCTGGAGCCCCATCCCAGACTAGTTCAATCCTAGTCTGAAAGAGAGAGGACCTGAGTTATTAGTAAATTCTAAGGGATTCCAATGTGCAGCCAGTGTGGAAAGTTATTGGCTGAATTCACATCCGCACCCAAATAGTTGAGTGTTGTGGAGGAAAACCACTCAATCATCTTGACTCTTTCATTTGAATCTTATGGCCAATGAGCACCCACTGTCCAACTCTTCAAAATGACTTTTACTTCTCTTTCCTCTCTATTTCCCTTCCCTAATCTCAGCTGATGACCTCCATATTTTATTGAGAAAACAATAGCTACCATTTATTGCATATTCATGTGCTAAATACTACTGTTCTATATGCTTTCAAGTATTAACTCATTTACTCTTCTAAGTCCCTGAAGTATTAGGTTGATGCCTAAGTTGGTAGTGTTTGTGTTTGGCATGTCAACACTGTGATGTTGGGAGTTTGTTTATCATTTGTCATTTGGAATGACAATGTGGTGCTTGTGACTATGCCTTGCATTTTGCAGATTTGAAGAAAGTGCTATTTGCAGGCTAAAGAAGATGGAGTGTAGAGTGGTAGAAAATGAACACTTCTGACATATTTTTCTGTTTGAATAAAGGCAGTGGAGGTGGCTCAAAACATTTGTGGCATATACAGGGAGAACACCATGGGGGAAAGCATAGCAAGAAAATGGTTTTGCCATTTTAAAGAGGGCTGCTTTGACCTGAGTGATTCACCATGTTCAGGAAGACCACTGGGCTTGATGAAGACCATTTAAATGCTTTAATCCAAAATAATCCATGTTAGCCCGAGAATTGGCAAATGTGATGAACTATGACTAGTGAACTGTGGTGTGACATTGTATCCACGGGCAAGCAGAAAAACGCTACAAACTTGTGAATTAGATCAATGGCTGCTGCAAATTTGCTCCATCTTCAAGATGAGGGAGCTGAGCAGCAGAAAACTTCATTTGCTTGTGCAGAGTCACACAGTAGTACTTGAAGAGATTTGTATTGGAATCCAGAATCCATCTCTCACCCACCTAACAATACCACCCCTCATGTGGTGCTGAAACAGAGGGAAAAAAGAATGACCTGTGTTTCCTTCTAGCACATTTACCAGTCAATCTGTATCTGCCCCTTTGTCTTCTGCTTTGTCTCTTTTCACAACAGATGACTCCTTATACTCCTATCTGAGCCACCCCATCCCATCTCATATTCTCAGGACTTGTTACCTGTCAATGATCCTCTTTTTCTTAAGCTTGATCAATTTTCCCTCTCATGTCTGGATCATTCTCATCAGACTATAGACACGTTCCAATATGTACTCTTACACTAGTTCAGCACTTCTAAGAAGCAGATTCCAAGACAGGAGTTAGACATGAGAAAAAATGCATTGTGAGGCATACCTGTTGAGCTGTCAGATTATAGTGCAGATTTGATCCCTATGAAGGATGGATGGATGGATGGATGGATGGATGGGTGGGTGGGAGGGAGAAGACAAAGAAGGAAGAGAGGGAAGAAGGGAGGGAGGGAGGGAGGCTGCATTGCAGCTCTAAAAGTAAAGTTTTGTTAATGCCAGTGTAGAGCCCTCAAGCCACAATTGCTAGTCAGAGGAGTCCTATGTCATACAGGACATGCTTACCTCAGTATCCCTGCCACCCTTCGTCATGGCTGAGAGCAGCCTGTGGAAAGTGTATGAGAGGTAAGGCTTTCAGAACACAGCAACTGGAACCATTATGCAATTATAGTCCTTATAGCAAGAGATTTGAAAGGTCACTACATGGTCACCACCCCTCTCTTATTCCTGATTCCATGGACTCCTCCAGCTACTATCCCATTTATCCACTCTTCCTTCCAGTAAAACTCTTAAAGAGAGTTGTTGATTCTCATTGCTTCTATTCCTTATGCTGTAATCTCTCCTTAGCCAACTCCAGCCAGCTTTGTCTTTCCCTTTCCACGTCTCAGTAACTGTTTTCCTGTTCTTCCATAGTAATAGACCATTTAGTTGAACATATGGCCACCCAGAATAGAAGCTATACAGGCATACCTCATTTTAGTGTGTTCTGCTTTATGTGTTTTGTAGACATTGCACTTTTTAAAAACTTTAAGTATTTTTCTTTTGTAGAGACAAGGCTGGTCTCAAACTCCTGGCCCCAAGTGATCATCCTGCCTTGGTCTTCCAAAGTGCTGGGATTACAGGCATGAGCCACCCACGCCCAGCTGACATTGTACTTTTTACAAATTGAAGTTTTGTGGCAAACCTGCCTCAAGCAAATCTATCAGAACCATTTTTCCTACAGCATGTGCTCACTTCATGTCTCTGTGTCACATTTTGGTAATTCTCACAGTATTCCAAATTTTAAAATTATGAATATATCAGTTATGGAGATTTGTGATGTCACTATTGTTGTTGTTTTGGGGTAAACAACACCTATATAAGACAAAACATAATAATGCTGTGTGTTCTAGCTGCTCCATTGATGTTGCCATTCCTCCCTCACTCTGCCTCACCTTGGGGCTCCCTATTTTCTGAAACATAGCAATATTGAAATTAGGCCAATTAATTGCCCTATAAGGGCCTCTAAGTGTTCAGCTGAAAGAGTCACACATCTCTCACTGTAAACCAAAAGCTAAAAATGATCAAGCTTAGTGAGGAAGGCATGTCAGAAGCCAAGATCGGCAGAAAGCTGGGCCTCTTGCACCAAACAGTTGGCCACCTAGTGAATGCAAAGGGAAAGCTCTTGAAGGATATTAAAAGTGCTTCTCCAGTGAACACAAGAATGATAAGAAGGTGAAATAGCCTTATCGCTGATATGGAGAAAGTTTGAGTGGTCTGGATAGAAGATAAAACCAGCCACATTCCCTTAAGCCAAAGCCCAGTCCAAAGTAACGCTCTAACCTAATCCTCCTCAATTCTATGAAGACTGCGAGAGATGAGGAAGTTGGTTCATGAAGTTTAAGGAAAGAAGCCGTCTCCATAACAAAAAAGTACAAGGTGAGGAAGTAAGTGCTGATGGAAGTAGCAAGTTCTCCAGAAGATCACTGATGAGGGTGGCTACGCTAAACAACAGATTTTCAATGTAGATGAAACAGCCTTATATTAGAAAGTGATGTCATCTAGTACTTTTATAGCTAGAGAGGAGAAGTCAATGCCTGGCTTCAAAGCTTCAAAGGATGGGCTGACTCTCTTGTTAGGGCTAATGTAGGTGGTGAGTTGAAGTTGAAGCCAGTGCTCTTTACCATTATGAAATCCCAAGGCTCTGGAGAATTATGCGAAATCTACTCAGCCTGTGCTGTAGGAATGGACTGACAAAGCCTAGATGACAGCACATCTGTTTACAGCAAGACTTACTGAATATTTTAAGCCTACTGTTAAGATCTATTAGTCATAAAAAGATTCCTTTCAAAATATTACTGCTCATTGACAATGCACCTGGTCATCTAAAGCTCTGATGGAGATGTTCAAGGAGTATAACTTCATGCCTGCTAACATAATATCCATTCTGCAGACCTTGGATCAAAGACTATTTTAGACTTTCAAGCTTTATTATATAAGAACTACATTTCATAAAGATATAGCTACCATAGGTGGTGATCCCTCTGATGGATCTGGGCAAAGTAATTTGAAAACATTTTGAAAAGGATTCATCATTCTAGATGCCACAAAGAACATTCGTGATTCATAAGAGAAGGTCAAATATTGATATTAATAAGAGTTTGGAAGAATTTGATTTTAACCCTTAAGGATGACTTTGAGGGACTCAAGACTTCAGTGGAAGATGCAATTGCAGATGTGGTAGAAGCAGCAAGACACTTAGAAGTGGAGCCAGAAGACGTGACTGAATTGTTGCAATCTCATGATCAATCTTTAACGGATGAGGAGTTTCTTATGGATGAAAAAAGTAAGTGATTTCTTGAGATGGAATAAAAAAGATGCAGTGAACATTGTTGAAATGACAACAAAGGATTTAGAATATTACATAAATTTAGTTAACAAAACAATGACAGTTTTGAGATGTTGGTCTTCACTTTTGAAAGAAGTTCTACTTTGGGTAAAAAATGCTGTCAGACAGCATATCATACTACAGATAAATCTTTCATGAAAAGAAGAGTCAATTGATATGGCAAATTCCATTGTTCTTTCCTCTTAAGAATTCTAGTCACCCCAACCTTCAACAATCAACACCCTGATCAATCAGTAGGGATCAGCTTTGAGGCAAAACCATCCACCAGCAAAAAGATTATGACTCACTGAAGGTTCAGGTGATCATTAGCTTTTTTTAAGCCATAAAGTATTTTTTTTTTTTTTTGAGTTAGAGTCTCACTCTGTCGCCCAGGCTGGAGTGCAGTGGCACGCTCCTGACCACCGCAGCCTCAACCTGCTGGGCTCTGGCGATTCTTCCGCCTCAGCCTTCCAGGTAGCTGGAACTACAGGCGCACGCTACCACACCCAGCTAATTTTTTATTTATTTATTGTAGAGATGAGGTCTCGCCAAGTTGCCCACGTGGGTCTCGAACCCACGGGCTCAGGCAGTTCACTCACCTTGGCCTCCCAAAGCATGGGATTACAGGCTGAGCCACTGAGCCTGGCCAGCTATAAAGTATTTTTAAATGAAGTTATGTACTTTAAAAAGATATAATGCAATTGAATACTCAATAGTCTATAATATAGTATAAACATAACATTAAATACACTTGGAAATGATAGAAACAAAACTTGTGTGACACATTTTGTGACATTAGCTTTATTGCAGTTATCTGGAAGAGAATCCATAATATCTCAGAGGTGTACCTTTATTTTTCAAACTTCTTTACAGCTAAGGTGTGGGCATGAGACCAGGTGAATGTGAGCAAAAGTGATGAGTGCTACTCTGGGGCATGCTCTTTTCTTCCCATTTTCCTTCCTGCTGAGTGGAATGGAAATGTGGTGGTAAGCTCTTTTGATTGTAAAACTAAGGGTTGGTGGAATAGTAAGAAAGAAGGAGCCTGGACCCTTGGCAATTTCATATAGCTGCAATACAAACTAGAACTTTCTGTGAAAAAGAATTGGACCCCCATCTTGTTTTGGCTCATTTTATTTTGAGTCTCTGGCTTTGGATGTCTACTTATCTCTAGCTACACATCCATCCACTCTGTAGGCAAGTCCTATTGACGTCACCTCTGAAATATACCTTCTATGTCTCTCCTATTACTGTTTTGACCCTACTACTTTGCCTCAGTCCACCATCATCTTTCTGTGGTTACTGAAACAGCCTTTACCTGGTATTGCCACTTCTATTCTTGACCTATAGGGTTTATTTTCCAGTCAGAATATAATTTTTATAAAAGATGATATCACCTCCTGCTTAAAATCCTTCAGTGGCATTATCAGTGCTTTCCATCTAAAGACCACTAGCAATGAACCTGTAGGAGAAAAAGTTGGATTTGTGGCTGTACACAAGGGGGAACCATGGGATGTCTTAGTAAAAGCATGTTATGGATAGGACTCAGACTTGTGTTAGTGATTTCTGGTAGTGTTTAAGAAAGCAAGATTAATTCTATGATGAGGTATCATATTAAACCTCATCTAGAAGAATTGAAGACTAGATGAGGCTAAAGTTGAAACTGATTAAAAGAAAAAGTCAGCCCTCACTCTTAGCCATGATGGGGAATGTTTGGTCTTTTTTGTGGTTTATACAATGTTCACATTTTGTGTTCACATATGATCACAGAGTGTCTTGTTTTTGTCTTGCTCCATCATGATCACAGAATGCTCTTGTCTGATGTTGATGTTCAACATGAGAAACTGTTCACCTTTAATAGGTGAACACTGCAGCCTCGTTGTGAAGCTTTGGCCAGCACCTGACTCAGGGGCTGCCTGTCTCTTTCTCACTTTCCAGTACACTTGGAGTAAAACTCAAACTCCTAACTGTGATCTTCAAGGTCCTACATAATCTGGTACCTACTGAATTTGCAGCGTCGTCTCCTATCATGCAGTCACTGCATGCCCACGACACTGGCTCTGTTTCTTGAATGCACCAAGCTTGTGCTCCTTTGAGGATATTTGCATATGTGGTTACTTCTCCTTGGAGCACTCTTTTTTCCGGTGTCACTTTTTGAGTAGTACTTTCTCAGGGAGCCCTTCTCGGACCCTCCCCTTTTCTACTTCCCCAAGGCATTCTCTGTATGCTTTTTCTTCTTTGTTTTCTTTATTAAAGCTTATTGTGTACTTGTTGGTTCTAGGCTACAGGGTCTATGAGAGTAGGAATCTTGTCTGTGCTTTCCCCAAGGTATATCTTTAGTGCCCATAATGGGGCTTTTCACATGATGGGCTCTCAGTCTCTAGAAATGGGTGGAGGTTGAATAAGGCCACAATTACCGCATGGTGTGCAGATGAGTGTTGGACTTCATAGGCAAGAGACACACCCAGCTTACTGGAGGATTAGTGCCAGAACTCAAGGGCTTATGAGGAATCTGTTTTGTCTTCTAGCCAGATAACTGCTCTGGTCTTGATTTCTCCAAGACTGAGATTGTTCAAGAGGCATATCGGCTCTAGCAATTTGTTTTCTCTAAGAATACCTACCATTAATTACTTCAGAAACAAGAGGACCTGACGGAATTGGCTTGCTATCACCCAATACAAAGCCCCTCTGTGAGTCAGAAAGGCTGGCTTTCCTCATTTTCAGTATACCCACTGGGGTATACCCATTGGGGTCACAATGCTGACCAGGACTAGATAGGTAATTTAAATAAGTGAAGTAAACTGGTTTATTTTAATTATGGCAGTTTAAGAACTCTTTTAAGGCAGCCCTACATGTAGGACCATTCTTCACATCTGTGAATATATGCACCCTCTCCTGTGTTTCCTAAAACACATATCCTCTCAGTCTCTCTTGTTTTCCCACTTTTTTTGAGTTGGGGGGTCTCACTCGATTGCCCAGGCTATAGTGCAGTGGCGTGATTGCCATGGTTCACCTACCACACCTCGAACTCCTGGGTTCAGGCGATCCATCTGCTTCAGCCTCCCAAGTAGCAGGGACTACAGGCGCTTGCCACCAGGCTTGGCTCATTTTTTCATTTTTTTGTAGAGATGAGGTATCACTATGTTGCCCAGGCTGATCTCAAGCTCCTGGGCTCAAACAGTGCTCCTGCCTCGGCCTCCTAAAGTGCTGGGATCACAGGCATGAACCACTGTGCCAGGCTTTGCTACCCTATTTTGACAGAACACAAGTTCAAGTAGCATTTCGTTTTTGTTTTTACCTTAAGAAAAACAATTGTATACGGCTAATAGTAAGTGGCTATTGAGTGTTGGGGAGAAGAGGGTGCACTGGGGACTATGGCAAATTGAAGTATACTCCCTGGTCCAAAGATGGCTACTGAAGCCACCTAAAGCTGAACGTGCCTTGTGGAGATGCAGCATCTGCACGTATTGAGAGAGACAGAATAGAAATCCAGAAGGTTACATGAAATCTCTTGATGATTAATTGTTGGCAATTCTTTCTCTTTTTAAAAATAAATACTGTGAGAACCCATATGCTTGTTAAATGAACAGGTCATCCTCCACATTTGGCCTTTGGATTGCTAGTGCTGGACCTCTGTCAACTACAAGTCAGTGCCAGTCTGACATGGACAGGGGCTGATGTCACTGTGCACACAGTATGAACCTTGGCAGCTTCGCTGAAAGAATCATTGAAACTTCTAGACAGAACAGCAGTTGAAGAGTGAGGATAGCAGTTCATGAACTTGGGCTGCTATGGTTAGCCAGGAGGGTTGTCTAGCTGGAGGGGCAGTTGGGAGGTGGGGAAGGCCACCAGGGACATCTTTCCAGAACAGCTTAGCCTAGAGAGCAAGAAAGGGTGTTCCTGCTGGAGGAAGGACTGGTGCACACAGAGATGTGAGAACCTGTGGCACATTTGGGAGGCTTCAGATGGTCCTGTCTGTTAAGCTTGTAGGGTGACTGTGTGTGTGGTACAGAGGAGGCAGAAAGCGAAGCTGTAAGGGTAAATAGGATCCCATCATGAGGCCCCTGTATAGTCTTAAGAAGTATTCAGAGGAGGCATGGAGGGATGTTAACCAGGGCCTTGACTTTTTTTTTAAACTTTATTCATTGTCTAATGTGAGGTACAAGTCAGGATTAGGTACATAAATAATCTACGTGCTGGTGAAGTTTGGGCCTCCAACTGGTCCTCACTTCCCATGCTTTAGGACCAGGTATCCTTGGTATTACTGTGTGTCCCTTCCCTTCCTCCCCTGGCAGTGCTCCACAACTGCCAATCCCTCCCTTGTGCTGTTGTGATAAATGTTCAGGTCTCACTTATGAGTGAGAACATGTGGGATTTGGTCCTCTGTTTCTGTGATATCACCAAGTATGTTGTTGCCAGACATCTTAGTCTTACAGTTGGGGTAAACCCCACTGGCAGATGCCTAGAGTTAATTAGCAGTGAGGTTTGAGGCTATTAACATTTAATGGGATACAGTAAATCCAAGATAAGCAGGAAATTTTTTGATTCTCCCTTGTTTCCAAACATCACTTTCCCAGTCATGTCTAGAGATTTCACTGTAAACCGAAGGCAGAATTATGTGAATACCTACTTACCTCCATGTAGTCTTTGTTGCTGTTGCTCCTTCCTTGAGTGTAGCTAATTGCTTTTGGGCACTCCTGTCTTTGTCACCTAGAGCCTCTTGTGGCTAGACTCCTCTCTTATAAGTAAAAGGCAAGTACAAGTTTTAGCTCCCGACTACCTGAGCTGCTCAGAATATACTCATCAAAGTTGTTAACTACGACTGTTCTAAGTAACACAAGAAGAGATGATGATAAAATGTTGACTAATACTGTGGAATCTACCACCCCAAAGACAGCCACATGATGGACACCGGTGGAAGGGAAACCAGAAGCCTTGGCATTTACCTACTGATGTGCCAGTGCTACCTCCAGGTAGACCTCTCCCCAACCTGGGTCCAGGGACAATCTGGCTGGGAGGGAGGGGGACACGTGCAGGAGGGTGCCCAACTCCGTGAACTATAGAGAGTAAGCTGCCAAGCATTGTAGTGACATCTGTGGTGCCCAATGAGGGATTCCCAGGCCAAGGATGGGAGGAAGCCACTCTAGAGGCTAGAGACAGTTGCTATTTTGCAACTGTATGGAGATATTCCAATATTTATTAATGATTACAGTCATACTGGTGAATTTCAGCCAAATCTCGGACGTGAACATATGACTTTGAAAAATATGGATGTCTACTGTGCCTGCACTTGAGGCTTTGCAAAGTTCCCTTCCATGGAATATTTTACTTCACAAAGGTTATAAAATCTCCCAAGTTATCACAAACTGCTTTTTTCCCCTAGCTTATTCTTGGAGCATGAAGTGGCCACAATTAATCAGACAAAGGGTCCCAGAAATAACATGAAGAAGACATTGGAAAGAGGCAAGGTTGGAGGCAGCGAACTCAAACTCAAAGTTTCACATGAGGAGAATCTTAACATGGTCGTGGCACGGGGAGAGGGCAAGTTCAGCAATTGTTTTTGCATCATCATTTAGAGTGAAAGGGAGATTAAGATGAGTCACATTTCTGACCTGAGTGAGGTAAAGAGTAATGATGCCATTTGTAGGCAGTCAAGTGGTTGATGGCTGTAATAAGAAGTCCTACTTCTGTGACCTCAGTTTGCTCTTTAGCAAAACGGGGGTAACAATGATAACCTATCTCATGGGGGTTATTTTGAAGAGTAAAAAAGGTGTATAAAGTGTTTAAATCAGGAGCTGGCATGCAGAATATGTTCAGTGAATGGGATTAAATAATTTGCTCCAAACCACCCAGCTAGTCAGTGATGGGATCCTAGCACATCAGTTGGAGCACAGAGTCTGGTCACCTCAGCTGTTACATAGGGTAGAAACAATCAGAAGAGGGACAGGTCTAGGGTGTGGCAATGTGATGAAGCTTGTTTTGGGACATGGAGACATTGATGGGGGAGCAGAGAGGAGATAGCTAGGAGGTAGTTGGGCACATGGGTCTGAACTCAAGAGTAATTTTGACTAGAGATATCTCTTTCCCCACAACCATCCCTCAGAGTGTATGTGAAATTATAATCATCAAGAGTGCACTATCTATTAGGTATCTGACAGATGGTGTTAAAGGGAATTGTGTGACCAAGGTTATTGTAAATTATTTAAGTGGTTTTAGTCAGATTGTTGTATTTGAGTATTGATTCTCTTGCCAAAAATTTTTTATTGGTGACACAGAGTTGTTCACTATAATGAAAAGCCTATATCTCAGAAACATAAAAGCCATCTCCTAATCAGTATAAAGTTTAAAGATGTCTACATTGAAAGCCACCCCATTAAGAAGTTAATTAACCTTCAGTCTAAATAACTTTCTAAACTTCACCTCCTTCAACTTTAAGCAATTTTTCAACTCTCTTAATAAGTTTAATAATTTGTTGAATATTATTTAAGGAACAGATTCCTGTTATAGGTTGCGTCATAAGTTGAATGGGGAAAAATCTTCAGGACTCCTCAAGTTCAACTTTATCTGCTTTCAGGCATCACCACTCTTGGCCTCCCATTGAATGCTTGACCACACTGTTGATGTGGAGTTGTCTGTTTGTATGTCATAAACCTAAGATTAAAAAACAGACAAACGCCGGCTACAGTGGCTCAAGTCTGTACTCCCAGCACTTTGGGAGGCCGAGGTAACGGGATTGCCTGAGTCCACGGGTTTGAGATCAGCCTGGGCAACCTGGTGAGATTTCATCTCTACAATAAATCCAAAAATTAGCTGGGCGTGGTAGTTCTAGCTACTTGGAAGGCTGAGGCAGAAGAATTGTCTGAGCCCAGCAGGTCGATGCTGGGGTGGCCGTGAGCATGCTACTGCACTTCAGCCTGGGCAATAGAGTGAGACTCCAACTAAAAACAAACAACAACAACAACAAAACCAAGTATATTTTAGGTCACCTGGCTATGGGTTTATGAAGATAATACAATTGTGTATAGCGGAGGATGGCAAATTACGGTTCATAGGTCAAATTTGGCTTGCTGCATGTTTTTACATGGCCAATGAGCTAAGACTAGTTCTTAATTTTTAAACGGTTGAAAAAATAAAAGAAAAATAATATTTTATGATATGTAGGCAGGGTATAGTGGTTCACTGCTGTATTCCTAGCACTTTGGGAGGCCAAGATGGGAAGATTGCTTGAGGCCAGGAGTGTGAGATCAGCCTGGGCAACATAGTGAGACCACTACCTCTACAAAACATTTTTTAAAAAAATAGCTAGGGGCTAGGATCAGTGGTTCAGCCTGTAATCCCAGTACTTTGGGGTGCAGAGGTGAGTGGATTGCCTGAGCCCGTGGGTTGGAGACCATCCTGGGCAACTTGGCTAGACCTCGTCTCTGCAATAAATAAAAATTAGCTGGGCATGGTAGCGTGCACCTGTAGTTCCAGCTACTTGGAAGACTGAGGTGGAAGGATTACTGGAACCCAGCAGGTTGAGGCTGCAGTAGCCATGAGTGTGCCACAGCACTCCAGCCTGGGTGATGGAGTGAGACTCCAACTAAAAAAATATATATATATATCTATATTAGCTGGGCATGGTGGCACATGATCCAGCCTGGGCAACAGAGCAAGATCCTATCTCCAAAAACAAAACACAACAAAAAAACCAAAGAACAAAATGTATGAAATGCAAATTACATTTTATTGGAACACAGCCATGTTCATTCATTTATGCATCATCTATAGTTGCTTTCATGCTACAATGGCAGAGTTGAGTACTTGCAATAAAGAATATATATGGTGCACTTAAGGCTTTGCAGTGTTGTTCAGCCACATGGTAATCTCAATGATGAGATTATAACTCCACAGTGTTTCAAGCACCATGGATATCACTCTACAATGATATTGTAAATAAATTACCAATGCCATAGCCATCAAACAAAAAAAAAAAAAAAAAGAAAAAGAAAAAAGAAAAAGAAAAGAAAGAAAATCGTGGGCTCTATGTCATGGTTTTAAGGCACAGTGGAGTGTGTATTATTTATTTTGTTATCAAATGAGGTGGAGCTATGGTTTGAATGTGACCCCAAAGTTCCTCACCATTAAGTTGGAAATTTAATTCTCAATACAACAGTGTTGGGAAGTGGGGCCTGGCAAGATGAGATTAGGTCATGGGGGCTCTGGATGAATGAATTAATGGGAGTGGGTTAGTAATCTCAGGAGTGGTTAGCTATTGTGAGAATAGATTTGTTAAAAAGTGAGTTCAGCCCCTGTAACTCTCTCCATTTCGCCCTCTCACCTTCCACCATGAAATGGTGCAGCAAAAAGCCCTTGACAGATGCTGTCACCTTGATATCAGACTTCTCAGCCTCCAAAACTATGAGTCAACTAAATTTATGTTCATTATGAATTACTCAGTCTGTGATATCTTATTATAGCTGCACAAAACAGACTAAAAGGGGTAAGCATTGTGTTTATTATCCATTGACATAACTGTGGTAAAATAATACAATATAACAGATTGAGCCCTCATCACAATATCTCCAACTCACAGAAATGTAATGACCAGAAAAAATTAGGAAATGTAAAAGAAAATATATCATCTAATCAGTTTCTTTATAAAAAATAAAAATAAGACTACAACCAAAATAAAATTCCAAGTGGTGGATTTGTAAACCAAAGAAAGAAAGATTTATTGATGATGAGTTAATTAAATCATGCTGATTATGGCAGCAGATTAAACATATCCAGTGAAAATAGACTAAGTTTAAGACTGTCAGTCTTTTGGTGACAGAGGTTGCTGGAAGAGTTGAGGACCTTGGGAGCAACATCAGCAGCCAATTTAAAAATAACTTCTAGTGATTTTCCCTGGCTCTTGGTAAGTTGACAAACATTGCTGTTTATATGAGAAGGCAATGCTGAGTTTGAAGTGAATAAAGAATTTGCTTCTGTGAATAGTCTGTGTGGAAGAACTATGGGTAATATTATTTTCAAGGAAATTGAGACAACACTTATTTAGTACAATATGAAGTAGAATCTGCTAAGATGTGTTATAACTGTTTGTGGTAAAAAATATCTGCAAAGCAGAAAAAGGCTTTGGGGGCAAAATTAGCATGTGAAAATGTTTAAGGCCTATGATTATTTGTTGTAATATTCATCATAAAATATTTTTTGGAAAAAATTTGAATCTATGATATTGAAGCAGTAGAGTCAGAGGTGAATTCTGTTAGCTCTTGTGGACATAAACATTACTTATTTTGTAAACTTTTGTCAGAAATAGAAGCTGAATATTTTTTCAAATCAGCATTACCAGATAAATACTCAACTTGGCAAGGCTATAGTTCCCAGTTATCCAATCAAACATCAATCTAACTATTGTCATGAGGTACTTTGTAGATGTGATTAACATCTACCATCAGTTGACTTTCACTAAAGGACATTATCCTCAATGATCTGGGTGGACCAGATCCAATCAGTTGACAGGCCTTATCAGTAGAAAACTGAGGTTCTTCAAAAAAGAAGGAATTCCTCCCATGGACAGCTTCTGCCTGAAAGTTTCCAGCCTCCCTTCCTGATGACCTGGCCTACAGATTTCAGACTTGCCTGGCCAGCCCCATGTTAGCCAATTCTTTGCAATATATCTTTTTTATATACACACATATTCTACAGGTTCTGATTTTCCTAGGAAATGCGATTACAGCTGCCCTCTATAGAAGACACCACCCAGTTTGTGCTACTAGAAAACTGAAAAGAAGATACCTTCAGATAAACCAAAATGAATATTTTTTGTTGCAGCCTGTCAGCTGTGCTATTGCCTAATCTATCTTAATGACTCCCAAGTGTAAGGCAGAAAAGGGTAGTCATGAACAAAGAAAGAAAATTCAGGAAGACTTAAAGTCAGCCTTATCACTGTGGATCAAAGAGACATTTTTGGTTCTGGATAGAATCTGTTCCAAGAGCAAAAATGAGATTTTTTTTGTGGGGAAATGTTTCCAACAGCCTAACTCCAGGACTCTTTTCCTGGGGCCCACTGTGGCTGACTGTTAAAGTATCCTTGACCTCCTGGCCTTGTTGGTAAATAGTGTAATTACGTATTTCCAGAGGAGAGTTTCCAGAGCTTGCATCATTCTTTCTAATGTGTCTGTGGCACCAAAAGGATAAACTACAAAAATAATTATTTAACTCTTACATGTCTACTGCTGTGTACATTGTCTTCTCAAATCTTCACAGTAATCATATGAAGTAGGGGCTAGTATCCTATTTTACAGATGAGAAAACTAAAACTTAGACAAAGTAATTTGTCCTGGTCTGGATCTGAACCCAGACCTGACACCAAAGCTCATGTTTAGGGGAGCTGGGGGCACGGTCTGTTCAGCCACTAAGCTCAAGAATCAGGGAAATTTTCCGCTCTTGTGTGGGGTCCAGGCAGCCTCAGGTACCAGATTGGCCTCTGCCTACGAGCCTGGGAGGAGACAAGGCGGGGGTGGTTCCCAAGCTTTGCGAGGGCGAGAGGGCTGGCTGGCTTTCTAGCCTTCTAGCCACTAGCCTTCTAGTGTGCCCCTGCCCAACGGCAGGGGGAGAGAGGAGGAGGGAGCGGGGAGCCCCGGGGAGGGGACGAGAGGGGAAGGCGGGCCCTGGGAGGGAGTTTGAAAAGAGGAAGGAAGTGGGGCCCGGCGCAGCGCCTCGCCACCCCCTGCCGGCTTCACCACAGGACGGCGTGAGGCCCCCAGCCCGGCATGGCCCCCTGGCGCAAAACTGACAAGGAGCGGCACGGCGTGGGTAGGTGCGGGCATGGGGTCCGCAGCAGGCGGGGCAGGTGGCAGGAGTGCCACACGCGGGAAGATGCTGCGGGACCCACACGGGCCTGGGCAGGGCGCAGTGACTGAGGTCAGAGGGCGCAGTGGCTTCCCAGCCTGTGGTGGGCACAGCGGGGCGGGAACCAGCAGGCGAGGGAGGGAGGATGGTGCGCACCCCACCCAGCAGGCTACGCCCGGCCCACGCCTGGCCCTCCCGCCTGCCGAGGGCCGCCCCCTCTTGGGAACCTTCTGCATTTCTGAGATGGGGTTAAGGAAGGATCTTGGCAAAAGGCTCTGTATGCCAGGCTCAGCCTCCCAAGCGGTGGACCCCATCACCCCAGCGGAGACTCAGCTTCCTAAGGAAAGGAAGCTTCCCCTCCCCTCTGGCTCAAACCTTGGCGGGTCCACCGTGCCTCCCTCCACCCCTCCGCCGAGCGACACCCATCCCATCCGCCTGCTTCCCCTGCGTGTTCCTCCTGGGTCAGATGACCCCTGATTAAGCAGAGCATCGAGGCAGTGCAAACTTGGGGCCTGGGGCTGGAGACGGGATACTTCACTCATCTCTGGAGAGCCTCCAAAGAAAAGGGCTCCAGCCAGGTCACCTGGGGATAACCAAGAAGCCAGTCTTATCAGCTTCAGCCATCCAAACTCCCAGAGGCCTCTGCCTCTGCCCAGGGGCGGAAGTGGTGACTGGGGGAGGGGAGGCATCAGGTAATGCACTCTTTCTGAGTGGCATCGTGGTGCAACCCTCTAGACTGACTGTGGTTTTCAAACATAATTGTCAATTTAAAAATTGCTCTGGAGCTTGCTGCACGGGCAGACAGCAGCCCAGAGATGAAGATTTAGCAGACAAGGCATTGACAACCCAAGTGCCCAGAGTGATTGATGCAGCGGGTCCCTGGACCACTGTTTGAGGAATACTACCCAGGGCAGATAAACAGTTATCCATCCATTACTGGGTACTGGTCACCATGGGGCATTTTCATTTGAATGGTCTCCATCCAGGGAACAAATAATAATTCATATCCTCAAGGCCAGGGTGTTACAAAGTAAGGAAGAGCAAAGCCTCTGCCCTTGAGAAGTTGTGTATAAAGTTAGGAGCTTGAGTTGTGAAGTCAGGACTGAGTGCAGACCGGGACCTGTTTCCTCATGTACAAAGTGAGAGTAATAATAATAGTACAGGTCTCATGAGATTGTCGTGAGGACTGATTGGGGTGATGCCTATAAAGCACTTAGTCTAGTCATGTACTGGTCTGTGAGAATTAGTGGCTGAGCTCAAGGGGCTTACCTAGTCATTGCAGAACTAAGAGAGACACACAGTAATGTACCCTGTGCCAAGTTCAGGGCAGTCATGCCTTGTAAGACTGTAATTTATGGTTTGCCAGGCCCGTTCTCATGCAGTATTTTTGTCTGACTTCAGAACATTCATGTGATATTTCCATTTTACAGATGAAAATGCCAAGTCCCAGAGTTCACATAACTTGCAAATGATGGAGCTGGGCCTTAAATTCAATGGTCTTCAGACCATAGGCCCCTTGTATGGTACCAAGGAGGCATCTAGAAAGGGCACATCATGGATAAAGGCAGGAGGCTCGGATGCCTATGGCATGTGGGTCAAACAATAAATAGTCCTTTTTGGTTTTAGTATTGATGGTATTGGAAAAAAATAGAGAGATAGACTATGGCCAGATTGTGAAGGGCTTTGAGTGTCAAGATTATAAGTTTGGCTTTCCTTCTGTGAACAATGGAGATTTTGAGCAGGAGTGTCACCTGTAAGAAGTTAATATAATTAACTGAGAGGTGGACAGGTATTGGACATAGAGTAGAAGGGAAATGGGTAATAATTTCACCTGTTCACTGACTGCCTGGTAAGTTCTCTAGCAGGAGGCCACTTATAATCAACATTGCCTTTGCACCTTTACTAGATTAATTCACTCTGCCTGAGACTGTTGTCGGTGGAGAGAACAGTTGTGGAGACTGAAAGTCTTCTTGGGAGAGAGAGGGGAGGGCAGAAAAGGGGAGGTAGAAAGAGAAACTAATAGTACCAGTTAGAAGTGTGACTATGGGTTACAGAAAACCTCCAAAATAGTGGTTTAACCAAGCTACATAGTTTATTTCCCTTTTACATAAAAAGCACAGAAGTGGTCTGTGAAAAGGTGCTAGGGCAGCTCATTCTGTTTCTTCCACTGCTTCCTTGGCATGTGACTTCTGCCTCCTGAACCTCACAGGCTGCTGAAGCTTCAGCCATCAGGTCCACCTTCCAGCCAGCAAGAAGGATGACGGGAACGACCCTTTAAGGACACTTACCTGAAGGCACAGTTGACATTTCCTCTTATATCCTATTGGTGCAAACTTAATCACATGATCAGACATAGCTGCAAGGGAAGCTAGGAAATATGAGGGGGACCCCAGAAAAACCCAGAATTATTTTTTGGAGGGCAGGCCTCTTGTAGTACAGGCTTCCCCCACTAGATAAGTGTTCTAGGAACCCATTGCCATCAGTGTACCAGCTAGCGTTGTGGTGAAAAGTCCTGTGTTTGGCTTCAGTGAATTTTTGTTTGGAGATTCTTTCAACGTGTTTACCCATTTCCTGATGTGTGATTTATGGGTGTACCTGCCCAAACCATGCTGATTGTTCAGCAGTTTTTGACCAAAAATGGCGTGACTTTCACGCTCCACCCTTCCTATTCACCTGATCTCACCCTTTGCTACCTTTGTTGTTGTTGTTGTTGTTTCTCTGGGTGAAAAAAGTCCTTAAAGTGAAACGTTTTCCTGATGTAGAAGAGGTGAAACAAAAAATGGCAGAAGCACTAAAAGGCATCAGAATTCATGAGTTCAAAATTGTTTTGAGCTGTGGAAAAAGCATCTTGAGAGGTGTATTGCATCAAACAGAGAGTATTTTGAGGGTAACTGAAACAAACATATAAGAATAAATACAAAAGTTTTTAGAAATAAATTCCAGGATTTTTGGGGTCCCCTCTGGTAGGGTCCATAATGTAGGCAGCCATGTACCCAGCTAAAAATTAGGAAGAATATTGGGGATGAGGTATTAGTTTTCCAGGGCTGCCATAACAAAATATCACAGACTGGGTGGCTTACACAGCATAAATTAATTTTCTCACAGTTGTGGAGACTGAAAGTTTCAAGGTCAAAGTGTCAACAGGGTTGGTTTCTCTATTTGGTTTGCAGATAGCTGTCTTGCTGTCTCTACACATGGTCGCTCTTCCTACAGGCACAACCTTGGTGTCTTTTCCTCATCTTTATTTTTCATGTTTCTGAGTTGGAGTCCCACTCTGTTGCCCAGACTGGAGTGCAGTGGCACGCTCACGGCCACCCCAGTGTCGACGTGCTGGGCTCAGGCAATCCTTCCACCTTAGCCTTCCAAGTAGCTGGAACTGTAGGTGTGCGCTACCACGACTGGCTAATTTTTTGACTTTTATTGTAGAGATGAGGTCTTGTCAAGTTGGCCAGGCTGTTCTCGAACCACAGGCTCAGGCAGTCCGCTCACCTTGGCCTCCCAAAGTGCTGGGATTATAGGCTTGAGCCACCATGCCCGGTCCTCTATAGCATCTTAACGAAGGCATAGTAAAGGTTTAGTGACAAGATGAAGGAAAAGGATTTTAGGCTTCCAAAAGCAGCAAACTGTGAGAAGTTAAAAATATAGGTGAGGAACTAATGGACAAACTAAAGGTTTATCCTGGAACTGACTTTGTGTCTTCTTCATGACCATAAAACTTCCCTGGGAGAGGGGATTTATGGCAGCCCTTATTTCTTAACAGTTTCTGTTTTAAATCAGATAAAGGAAGATCTAGGAAGGCCTCCTTCTATGTGTTGGCTTGCATTGGCCTTCAGATCAAAATAATCATTGTGCAGTTTTAAGAGTCACGTGTTTTGATCCCTTACAACTCAGGAACCCATTCTCTCTGCAACCTGTCTCTAGTTATGTTTTTCTACCGGTGTGTGGTGTTGAGGGAGTATTGGTTGGTTTCTCCTGAGAGCTGTGAGGAAGAATCTGTTCCATGTCTCTCTCCCATGTTCTGATGGTTTTCTGGCCATCTTCGGCATTCAATGATTTGTGGGAGCATCACCCTGACCTCTGCCTTCATTGTCACATGGCATTCTCATTGTGTGTGCCACCCAGTCATATTGTTTTAGGGCCCACCCTAATGACCTCATTTTAACTTGATTACCTCTGTAAAGACTATCTCCTAATAAGGTCACATTTTGGGGTTCTGGGGGCTAGGATTCCAACATCCCTTTTTTTCCAGAGGTTGGTGAGGGCAGTTCAAACCACAAGACTCTACAAATACAGAGAAGGGACCGTTTCTACATCTTGGTTGGGCAATATGGAAGAATTCATAACCACCCCTGGTCTAGGGATATGGGCGATGCTGTTGAGGCCTAGGACCCTGAACAGAGCTGGTCCATGCAGACACCGACAGATTTGGAGTCCACCTACGTGGTAGAGTTCTTTGCAATATGGACTCTTGCTGCAAGGAGCAAAGTTCACTCAAACTAGTTCAGTCAAAATGTGTGTGGGGTGTGTATATATGAGGGCAGGGCAAGTGGTGTATTTTAAGGGTCAGAGGAATCTCATAGGATTGCAAGAAACAGGAGCAGCCAGGCCTTGAGGAGGACTTGAGCGCAGGCAGCCCTGGAAACCTCTTCCTCTCCTTCATGTCTACTGCGTCCTCCTTTCTCTCCTTATCAACTCCCTTTGATTCCACTGCTCCTTCATAACTATGATCTTCTAGGACACCATAATGGTGGCCCCAGTGTGCCACCTACCCCTCTCTACATAACCTTGCAGTTCAAGCATCCACTGAATCTTCTCTCTGTGTTTATTTGTTCAATGTTACAAGAGAAGATTTGGAGTGGTGACTTGATTCACCTTTTCAAGAAAGACCACCAAAGTCAGGGGTCATCACTAGCCTAAGCACGGTGTGTCAGGTGCTGCCCCTGCTTGGTCCAATTCACTCTGGCATGGAGTGGGGATTTCTTGGCTTGCCGCCAATCTAGCAGGATCCATGATGGGGACTGATTCTTTGAGCAGGAGGCATAAGTTGCATATACATCTCAAACACACCTAGGGCAGAACTCCAGGACAGAGGGACGGTTAAACTGTTCTTATTGCAAAAAACAACAATGAGAAAGGGTTAGAGAACATCATCCACTCACTAGCTTGTTCATTTGTTCACTCATTCATTCTTCACTTATTTCTTAAACCTTTGTGGGACCTATGTGAAGGGCACTATGCTAGTCCCTGAGATGACTAAAATTAGGCCAGTATGATACCTACCTTTTTGGAACCTACAGTCTAGAAGGGAAGATGTAAAAGAACTTTGTCAGTAAAGCAGTAAACATATAATTACAAATTGTGATATGTGCTATTGTAATCAAGAAGCATTGTTGTGTGAATGAGAATCTTGGAGAGTCTTAGACAATCTCAGCAGACTTCTGAGGAGGAATGGGGAAGAGAATCCCAAAGAAAATGCTCTGAGGAATCTTAATACATGTATCTTTACAACAGAGGCTGACTGTGTCTTTGGACTGGTCCCCAGAAATTAGTCTGGTGCAACAAAAACACATGGATTGGAAATCTAATTCCTTCCTCCACCAATTCTTAGGTGCTGGGGCCTCCTACATTCTGATGCTTCAGCAGCTTGGGGTTGGTTAGGGTTTCCTGCTAGGCTGGCTGTTTTGGTCCATGTAAGAAGATTATCCTAATCCCTGGGTGTATGGGAGCCTCATTAGTCGGTGGACATCTTGCCTCCAAGCATGATGTTTGTGTTTGTAGGAGCCTTGATGACAGATTGTGTTTTCTAACTCTGCTACCTCCTGAGATCAGCATCCTTCTATTGCTGCTGTATTTTGAAACAGGAAATGTAGTCACCACAATGCTCTGCTAAATTCTGGACCTTTGGATTTGTTGGGTTTTTTTTAAGCTTACAGGCCTTTAATTTAATAGTCAATTACACATGGGTGCCGCAGTCTATGTTCTCCAGCATATGCTCTGCAAATGGGGAATGATAATGCTTCTCGCCGTGCAACTCCAGAGGATCCGGGTAGAGACACCACAAATGTTCCCTTTAATGGGCACTTTCTCCCTTCTTCCCACTTCCTTTAATTGGTGTGAATTGAAAAACAGTCAGGCTGCATTTATGACCTGCTTAAGTCTTACTTTGTTTTTAGTTCTCCTTGCAGAAAGTCATTCCTTGTCTCCTTTGCTCCCGCCAGCTCAAGTGTCTGCTCCAATTTAAAGTCATGATGGCAGAAACTGGGACTGGAGAGGGCTATGCCTGATGGTGTGGGCACTTTCCAGCCCCCTCTCCAGGTATGCTGCAAGGCACTCAGTTCCCCTGACAGCACATGGCCCTTTGAGTCACAGCCCAAACTAGGATGGTGGGAGGAGGCATAGGTGGACAGTGTGACTTGCATGGACACCCCAGTACCCAGAACAGAGTCCGAACAGAGAGGATGCTCAGGGTGTATGTGTGCGTCCAGGTTAAGCAGTGGCAATGCCAGGCCTGGGGGCACCCTGACTGACATGTCTGAGGAAGCTTGTGGGTTTGCCTGGAGAGTGGGATATTGCTGCTGGCCTCACTGGTGATGTCAGTCCAAGGAGTTGCCTCAGGAAAGAATATTCCAAGTATATTGAATAGCCAAGGCAAAGATCCTGAGGGGGAGGCCTCTCTGAAGTGTGGGAGGACCATGGGCTGGAGTACAGAAGGTGAGGGGCAGAAGAGGAGGAAATGGATTCTCTGAGAGAAGATCGAATCAAGTAGTGCCTTGTAGGCATTGTGAGGACTCTGGGTTTTACTCTGAATGATGGGCATTGCGGGGTTTGGAGTGGAATTGTAGGACAATCTCTCGTCTGTTTTAAAAGGATTTGTCCTGGCAACTTCGTGGGGAATAATAAAAAGGAATTAAATGTGGAAGCCAGGAGAACAATTTGGCACCCACTGCAATAACCCAGGGAAAAGATGGTGGGGCTCACACCAGGAGGGAGCAATGGGGGTGGTGGGATGTGCTTAGATTCTGGATGTGTGTGTTGTAGGTTGAGCAAATGGGATTCTCTTCGTAGATTGGATGCGGGTATGAGAGAGAGAGAGAGGAGTCAATGGTGGCTCCAAGGTTTTGGGTCTGAACAGCTGGAATAATAGGAGCTGCACATATGACTTCTCTAGTGAAAACATTGATCTAAGATGTCATCAACATTGTCATAAATAATACCATGGCCTTATCTTTTTATAGCACGGGGCATTCACGTAGCACTTATGTGATCATGTTTAACCCTCACAAACAACCTAAAAAGTACCGGAAGACAAAAATATCCTGAGTAGTTGGTACTTTTATCTTCATTTCACAGGTGAGAAAATTGAGGTGTAGAGACCTTCGAGGTTGCTCCGAAATGTACCCTGTTTTAGGCAGTTTATTACACCTGCCCCCTTCTATTTCATTGAAGCCATCCCTTTTACCATGTCTTTTAGTTATGTGACCACATGTCAACTCCCCCACTAGATGGTACATCATTGGAGTACAGAGCTCTGTGGAGGGCCAACTTTGAGTCCATTCATCAAGGGAGGGAACATGGTAGATCAGAGAAACAAATTGTTCTGGTAACATAGAACCCCTTGAGACTCCAGTGGAAACTATAAACCCTCTTCCCACTACAATATGCACATGTGCGGTTTTGCCTTGCGATTTCATCAAAGCTCATTCATGGAAACCAGTTAATGTCCCTGGTAAAATGCACTAAGTAACTATTTAGTTAAATAATACAACAGACCTAGTCAAGGCATTTTGCCCAGGGTATGAATTCTTGAAGCTAGGAGCTACCAAGAGCCAGAAAACTATTCTTATAGTCTGTTCAGATCAATTAAGTTCAACAAGCCTATGCTAAGTGATGGTCCCGAGCTGGGTATTAGGGTCCTGAGTAGAATAAAGCAACCCATGCCTTCAAGGAAGCTTGCAGTTCAGTCATTGTCTCTCTTTCTGTTTGAGGCAGCACACACTATCTCCATTTCACAGGTTGGCAGTGGTATACCCCTGGACATCATGTTATGATGTCCCCATTATATATATATATATATATATATATATTTCTTTTTTTAAAATTAATTAATTAATTTATTTTTTTGAGTTGGATCCTCACTCTGTTACCCAGACTGGAGTGCAGTGACCCCTCCTGGCCACCGCTGCCTCGACCTGCTGGGCTCCGGCGATCCTTCTGCCTCAGCCTTCCAAGTAGCTGGAACTACAGGCGCGTGCTACCATGCCCGGCTAATTTTTTATTTATTTATTGAAGAGATGAGGTCTCGCCAAGTTGCCCAGGCGGTCTCGAACCTGTGAGCTCAGGCAATCCACTCGCCTCAGCCTCCCAAAGCACTGGGATTACAGGCTGAGCCACCGAGCCCAGCTCCCCATTATATTTCATTACAGCCTTGTGTTGAATTATCTGGGCTTCTCCATAGAATGTAAGCTCTGTGATGGCAGAACAATGTCTTTTGCTCTTCTTCTCTGGCACAGAGAGGCGCTCAGTTAGTAGTTGAGTGGATGAATGGGTGAGTAGATGGATGGGTGGATGAGTGAATGGATGGATGAATGGATGGATGGGTGGGTGGGTGGGTGAGTGGATGGATGGGTGGGTGGATGGATGGATGGGTGAATGGATGGATGGGTGGGTGGGTGGATGCATGTGTGAATAGATGAATGGATGAGTGAGTGGATGGATGGATAGATGGATGGATGACTGGATGGCTGTGTAGGTGGACAGATGGATGGGTGGATGGATGGATGGGTGGATGGGTGGGTAGGTGGATGGATATGTGAATTATATGGGTAGGTGACTGGCTGGATGGGTGGGTAGATGGATGGATGGGTGGATGGATGGATGGATGGATGGATGAATGGATGAGTGGAAGGAAGGAAGGATGGATGGATGGATGGATGGATGGCAGGGGTGGTAGTGGGATGGGTGGGGAGATGGATGAATGAGGGGGTGGATAAATGGATGAGTGGATGGACATGTGGTTGGGAAGATGGATAGGTGGTGGGTAGAAGTTGGAGGTTTCATTTTCTACTGGCCTCATAAGGTTCAGATGGGCTGAGTTCTGCCATCATGCCTCCATCTTCCCACCCACCCCCTTCCCTGTCAGAAGGCCAGGTACTGTGAGAGCACCACAGTAATAAGTGGAGTGCTTTTGGATTCTTCTCCAAATGCTGTGCCCCTGAAGTTGGCCACTGTACCAAGGTCACCAATTCTCCCTCTGGGACTCCATTAAGATGGCCCTGCCATCCATCCCTCACACATCAAGCCGGTTTCCCCTTCCTCCTCCTGTCCTTGCCCCCAGCCCCCACCTTCTCAGGGACTCTCAGTCCACTTCTTCCCCTTGCCCGTCTTTTGCCCCTCCCTCTCCCTGCAGTCTCACTTCCTTCATGAGGCCTCTTTTTTTCCTTCTGAGAGCCCGCAACTGCTGTGGCTTGCAGTTTAGCCCTTCATTGTTTAAGACAGTCCCTTGTTTCTTGTGAGCTCATTTTGCCTCTTCAACTAGATTTCATGGATGCTCAGGAGAGCAGGAGTCATCCCCTCTCACTCCACTCTCCTGATCTGGCTCCACCAGAGCACTAGGCACTCTTGGCATTTGGGACTGGGGGACTGATTTGTTTACTTCATCATAAAACCTCTCTTTCAACTCTGTGGTGTATGTGTGAGTATGTGAAAATGTGTGTGAGGATGCACCTGTGGGAGTGCTGGAATGGAGACAATGAAATCTGTGTGGTGTCTTCAACCAGGATTTATCAGCCTTGGCACTTTTTTTTTTTGAGTTGGAGTCTCACTGTGTCACCTAGACTGGAGTACAGTAGTACAATCATGGCCACTGCAGCCTCGACCTCCTGGGCTCAGGCGATCCTCTGCCTTGGCCTCCCATTTAGCTAGGACTACAGGTGCATGCCACCATGCCCAGCTAATTTTTTGTAGAGATGCGGTCTCACCATGTTACCTAGGCTGGTCTCAAACTCCTGGGTTCAGGTCATCCTCTTGCCTCAGCCTTCCAAAGTGCTGGGATTACAGGTATGAGCCACTGTGCCTGGCCAGCTTTGACACTATTGACATGGTGGGCCAGATCATTCTTTGTTGTGGAACTGTTTTGTGCAGACTGTTCTATGCAGCAGCATCTCTGGCCTCTACCCACTATCTAGTGGCACTGGCACCCCTTTTCCTCCTTCAGGTTGGGACAAACAAAAATGTCTCCAGACATTGACAAGTATCTCTTCCAGTGGAGCAAATACACCCCTGGTTGAGAGACACTGTTTTTGATAACTCATTGGGACCCCAACTTGCCTCCTATTGTCTGGGCCCATCATTTGAGCTCACTGAAAACTGAGTGCAATGATGTGCAGCCTGTAAAATTGCTGTCACAATCCAATAAGGGGACAAAAACACCCAGCATCGTGCATGTATTAAATCCATCTCTGCTAGCGAGAGGCAGTGTGGCATGGTGGTGGAGGGCCTGTGCTCCGGAGCCTGGCTCTTTCCTCATGGTGTCACCCTGGGATGTTCACTTAATCTTAAGCTGTCTCAGTTTCCTCACCTGTAAAATAGAGGTGATCACAATTATCCCACTCCAAGAACTGTGGCAAGGATTAAGTAGTGGCTGTGTGTAAGGCCCCTAGAATTTTGTCTAGTGGGTGAGAAATGTTCAGCAGAGGTTAGCTGTTCGTGTGACTCCTCTGCTCTCCCCTGATGGGCACAGGAACACCTGTCTTCCTCCTGTGGGTCCCCTTGGCTGTAATGCTCCTGCCTTATTTGTGCTGACCTGCACCCAGCTTTGAGCTTTGGGGTTGCTGCCAGAGGCTTCATTTTGCAGTTGCCCTTCCAGATGCATCATGAGGACATTGCCTCAGTGCTGAGACTGTCAACACCTGTTCAGAGCCTTCAGGCACACTGCTTGTGCATTTCAATGAGCACATTTCACTTGACTCCAAAATGGACCTGCTGGCCAGTTGTATTTCCCTCTGGAGTGGAGATTCTCTGAAGCCCAGCTTGGGGACTGGAGAAGTGAGCTTCAGGCAATTACGTTCTCTTTCTCTATTATTGCTTTTGTTCCTCTTATATAGCCTCTTGTCCAAACTCTATTAACACTTGGTGTTGGCTGAAGCTTTTGTTTTCAAACATGTCAGCAGATGGCAAGGCCCAAGATGAGGTACGGATTCATCTCAAAGGGTCACAGGGCACTTGATGGCTGCAATCAAAATTGGCAGTCAGGCTGGGTCAGCATCTCTTGAAGCAATCTTGAGAAATGTAAGAAAGAGCATGGCCAGAAGAAAAGACTTGCCTGCCCTTTGTGTCCATTTATGTTCTTTCAGTCCAACACATATTTCTTAAGTGCTTTGTCAATATTGATCCCACTTCTACTGCGGTCAGGCTCTGGGGAGACAGAGGTCAGCAAGACAAGCTCAGTCTCCATACTTACCAGGGCTAGATGGAAAGACAGGACATAACATCTGGCGTAGGTATAATAGAGTGTGACAACAGCCAGTCAGGGAAGCAAGGTCTTTGGGTTCCATTCTGGGTTTGAATCTACTTTCTAGCTGTGTGGTCATGGGCAAGTTCCTTACTCTCCTTTGAGTTTCTGGTATGTTACATGGAGGGTAAGCCTTGCATGGTTACTGTGAAGATAAATGGGTTGTAAAGTTCTAGTGATTTTTTCTGTCTTATCTATCATTGTGACTACAGTACTCAGAGCAGTACCTAGCACACAGCAGATGTTCATATGAGTACCTGTTGAAAAATCTTGGAGTATGTGCTTGGTATACAATATGTGCTCAATAAATGTTTACCATTCTCTCTGGAATCAGTGTGTGCAGTGATTAGAATTCAGACTTCTGGATCTATCTACATAAGTATCTAGCTATGTGTCTATGTATTGTCTGTCTATCATCTATATCTTATTAGGTGGATAAGTTGTTTACCGTCCTCCTCCTAAGTTTTCTCATCTATAAATCAAAGAGAAGCATGGTAGTTGTCTCCTAAAATTGCACTGAACACAAGGGCCCTTCCCTAGTTGTTTTTATGAGCTACAGTGCAATAACAATGTTGTTTACGTTTTACCTTATTTTTTTTAATTCGGACTCCTGGGGAGCAGACCACTTCCATACGCTTAGGTAGAATTGGAAGCTCATCAATGGATTGGATTTCCAGGGTTGTTGTCAGTTGCATCTGCCTCAAAATATCTCTCAATGGCTTGACAACCCAGGATTTCCAACATGAGTCCTTGTTGGAATCATTGACCCAGATGGCTCCAGAACTTGGGAACATCCTTTGATCCTTGGCCCCTTGGCCATAAATACTTTGGTTTGGGTCAATAAATCAGCTGCTACCTTGGTTCCTGGGTATTCTTTGAGACAGGGAGCGATCAAGTCTTACATGGGGCATGTGTCAATGTTCTCTAGTACATGGAGAGCTCCTATGATAGAGAAGCTGGAATGGGAATTTGCAGGAATGACCAGCAGCCTGAGGGACTGTGGGCAGCCTTCCCCAACTTGTCTATCTTCTGTGATGGGTATTTGACCAGGATGGAGCCAGCTATGATTTCTTCCTTTTTTTTTTTCCTTTTCCATCGCCCCCACTCAAAAGATGAAGGTGGTTAGGGCCATCTTACACTGGTCAGAAACAATCTGAGGGTCAGAGATAAGCAATCTAACTGAGCAGAGTGGCACTCTGGCTCAGAGTTTCCTGTTAGTCATCTAGAAAACCTAACAGAATTGAGTATTCATCTGCAAAGCCACTTCCTTTGTCAGTAATATCTACTTTTCTCCAAATGCAGCCTTACGAGGCCCTTATGCAAAGGCAGAAATACGTTTATACATTGGCAAAGTCAGTTACTTTCGTTTTCATAATTAATGAGTTTTTGGAACGAATATAGACATTCTTGTTGAATACCCAGTTTCAAGATCTGTCCAAGGCATCTTAAGCCAATCTATGGGCAGCTTCTCATCTGATTCTGCTGGGCAGAGAGTGAGGAAGAGCTTTCTGAGGAAAGTTGGGAGGAGACAGGGAACAAAACACAGTCGTGCCTCACCTCCAAATACCTGACGGAGACACCTGATTCGCTAGTGCCCCAGAGGCTGGCACTCTATGGATGGTTTCCTTCTGTCAGAAACCTCAGCTGCCTCCATGGCCCTGACCACCTCCATGACCGAGTCCCCAGGCAGACCTCATGGGTGGAGGAACAGGGAGTAAAGTCTGCTGAGTGAGAACACCGGCAAACTGAAGCGTGTCCAAACGACAGCAGCCCATGAGAGAGGGGGGTTTGAAATCAGGCCAAGTGTGGAGGGAATGAAGACACAGGCCATGTTTATGCAGGAGGAGTGAAGCCTCAGCATCCCCTGAGGGTCTTCCCAAGGTTTACTTTTGGACAAAGGATTCATTTTATTCAGTGTTGACCGACAGGGCCACCAATTGGTCACAAATGGGGAAGTAGATTTAAAGGTGGCAGAAAGCTTCAAAGGAATTAGCCTAATGCTAATCAAAAGAAAAGCAACTACCATTTATTGAACACTTGTTATGGCCAGACATGAAGTCAAGCTTTTTATGGCATTAATCTCAGCCAAACCTCCTAGGAACCCTGCAAGGTAGTGGCTGTTATTTCCTGTGTTCTACAGTTGGGTAAACTGAGGCTCAGGGAGAAAAGGTCACTTGCTCAAGAGTGCTGCCCCTGGCCCCTACAGTGCCTTTGTGTGGATTATGAAAAGACACCATTGCTCAAGTGGGCACAGCATCAGGGAAGGGCATAGGTCTTGGCCAGCAGGTCCCAGGCTGGGTGCCAGCCTTCCCTGCTCTCTTGGCTGGGTGGCCTTGTGTAGGGCACAGCCTGGGCAACTGCACACTGCCACCCTGGGCTTGAGACCACAGCCAGTTAAGGACAGAACTCAAGAGACAAATCTGTTTGACTAAAGGGACACTGGCTCTTCACTACAAGCTTGATTGCTTCTCGAGATGGAGTCTGTTCATCCCTCTGCGTGCCCACAAGAGAGGATGGGTATATGGGGTAGGCCTGGGGTAGCACCCTGAGCTTGATTACATTTAAACAGCCCAATAACCCTGTGCAGTAGGTGCTGTTAACACCGCCCCACTGTAAGAAGGTGAGCCTCAGAGAGGTGAAGTCACTTGCACATGATCACACAGCAGTGGATGGCAGAGCCGGGCTTCCTTCCAATCCACTCTTCTGTTTTTCATGTGGTTTAGGCAGATGTGTGTTGGGGGTGGGACTGAGGGAGGAGGTGGGAAAGAAGAGAGAGGGAAGGAAGGGAAGGAGATAAGTTGGGGGAGGAAGAGACGAAAAGGGAATTATCAACTGGAGGTGATGTCTGTGATACAAAATAACTGCACAAAATTTGTGTCATTTCATGCAAGGTGTGCATGGGTCTTTTTAGATACAGAGCAGCATTGTCCATTTGGACCCTGGTCACTTCGTGGCTACTGTCCTTGTCCTCCAAGTTGAAAGGCGATGAACCTGTAGAGTAGAATAGTGGTAAAGAGCGTGGCCTACATTTGCAGCTCCAGCACGGTGTAACCTTGGGCAAGTTAATTTACCTCTCTGTGCCGAGTTTCACCTGTGAAATTTGGAAATAATAATACTTCTCACTTGGAAGGAGTATTGTGAGGATTAAGTAAGTAAATGCACGGGGAGAACTTAGAAGCAGGTCTGGTATATAGTAAGTGTTTGATAAACAGCTTGTCATTATCAGGTTAGAACTGGTAACCCACTTCCAGATAAGTGAGGCTTGACTACACTGAGTTCTGCCTTAGGAGAACAGCAACCTGCTCAGGATGGATTTTCTTATTTCAGCTCTCCACCCAACCTTGTGGGGTAGGTCAGAGTGGCACCAATGATGCCTACTTTAAAAATGAAGAGCCAGATTTAGAAGGAAAGTGGTCCCATTTTGCAGCTGTCATCTGCCCATCCTGTGGGCAGTGCAGGGCCGAGGGCCTTATGGTGGATGGGAGCTCACACTGGGTCTTCCTCCTGGGGATGGTCCTACCGAGACTCCTTCTCCTTGATCAGCCCTCTCCGTCTTCACGACAGTGCTGTGTGGGTGGGTGAGAGTGAATGGGCCCAACTCAATGGGCCCTTCCTTCAGGAAGCCTTCCATGGTGCCATGGGTGGGCCCAGCAGGCCACGTCATGTGTTCTCTATGCACTTGTGCTTCCTGAGCTCAGCCCACCCATCTGGACACTGCAGGGGAACCAGGTGGCTTCTCTCGTGACGCTGCAGGGTCCCAGCTGTTCGGTTCTATCTGTTGGCTGCTGTTCATGGAGCATCAGACCTGGCTGGCTCTTGCCATGCCATGACTCTCTTTCATTTCCATAATCACTTTGACCATAGGTACCCAAGATGTCTGGGCGGAGACTCAGCCCTAGGCTGGCTGAAGGCAGAACTCAGGCTCTCAGAAGCCACAGTCCTTGGCTCTTCTGCTGTCCTGTTAACCGTGTCCCCTCTCCTGCCTATCAGAGCGCTTTGCCACGCTTCTGGTGCTTAGCATTCCAGTCATTGTTTCTTTTTAATTGTGGCAAAACACATACAACATATGATTTGACATGTTCACTGCCTGGGGTACGTTGTAAATGATACATTAACCACCTCATTGTGACAGGCTGGATGCAGAGCCTGTGCTGGGTAATCTGGGGAGCATTTAGCAACCAGACTGGGTCTGGATGGACTCCTGTGCTAGGTAACAGGTTACTGCGTCAGTTCTGTTGAGCCCCTGTGGGCTGCTTGGGCACGAGCTAGTCTTGAGGCAGGCAGAGCAGGAAGGAGCAGAGATTTGAGGGGTCCAGAGGGCTTACACAACTGTCTTTCTCTTCCACCTCACAGCCATCTACAACTTCCAAGGCCATGGGGTGCCCCACCTCTCCCTGCAGATTGGCGATGTGGTGCGGATTCAGGAGACCTGTGGAGGTGAGTCGGTGTCCCTCATCTGGGGTGTCCTTCCTCCCATTCCAGATGCCAGAACCCTTGGCTGATGGAAACCCGCAGCACTCAAAGGGCACCTCCGGTCCACTCTCTGAACCCGCAGCTGGGTGATCTCTTTAAACATGTTTTGCTAATGTTCGTACTTAGAATTTGCTGAACAAAAGTTCTTTATCATTTTAGGAACTTATATTTTATAACAAAGACCTAAGTCAGTGGTTTGAGGTTAGTTATGTCTCCATTTGCTGCAACTGCGAGGGCTGTTTGGGCCTGTGACTCTTTCTAGATAACGTGTTTTTATTAGTATTAACACTATTGTGAAGGAAAATAAGCATCTTTAGGGTTTGGAAGGGTCTTTTTAATCCTACCCCTAATCCCAGGAGGGTTGATGTGCACAGTTGGGTGGTTTATTGACTGCACAAAGACACCCAGTCCAGGGTGCAGTGGCTTACACCCCTCACCAACCTGGAGGCCCTGTCTTGGGCAACATGGCATCTCTTTCTTCTTCCCACAAAGTTACCATTCCCTGTGAAACCAGGTGCCACTGGGTGTGCCCACCCATAGTGATTGTGATGGTAGGTAGTGCTTTTTAAAACATGTATGAAGAGGGCTAGGCATGGTGGCTGACTTTGGGAGGCTGAGGTGGGAGGATTGCTTGAAGCCAGGATTTGAGGCCAGCCTGGGCAACATAGTGAGAGCCCCATCACTACGAAAAATTAAAAATGTGCCGGTGTCATGGTGCATGCCTGTGTCCCAGTTTCTCAAGAGGCTGAGGTGGGAGTATCGCTTGAACCCAGGAATCAGAGGCTGCAATGAATTGTGATCATGGTACTGCACTCTGGAGTGGGTAACAGAGTGAGGCCCTGTCTCTAAAAAATGAACAAAAACCAAAATTTGTTGAAGGGCTAATGGCATTGTTGGAAGTCAATATATCACCAATTTCACTGATGAACTTGACAGTGGGAGCATGGTAAGTATAAGAACCAAACGAGCTGCTGGTGTGTCCTTTGCAGTCAGGCAGGCTTCCCACCACTCTCCAACCTGGGAGACCCACCATGGTCTCCCCTGCTGTACACGAGAGCACAGGGTGTGGTTAGAGAGAGTGGACTGAGCACCTAGGCCCTGTCCTTCCCTCCGTGAATCCCTCAGATGAGGCCCTGGGAAGGAGCAAAGGATGGGCAGGAGGTAGGTATGCTGCTGGGATAGAGGTCTGTCATGGGAGAGGAGGTCAGCTGCAGGAATGCTCATCTTTGGTCCTTTCCACCAGATAGACATCATGCTAAGTTCTTTATGACACATGATCCCAGTGACTCCCAGCAACCCACAGAAAAGGTAGTGCCGTGCCACTCCCAGGGCTGGGTTAATGATGGGCAGCCTCCCAGGCAATGGAGCCCCAGATCTCTCTGCAAATACGTGTAGGATGCTTGTGTACACACACATACACACACACACACACACACACACACACACACGTACAAAAGAAAACAAACAAGCTGGGCTCAGTGGCTCAGCCTGTAATCCCCCGCCTTTGGGAGGCTGACGTGAGTGGATTGCCTGAGCCCGCGGGTTTGAGTCCCGCCTGGGCAGCGAGACCTCATCTCTACAATAAATCAAAAAATCAACTGGGCGTGGTAGCGCATGCCTGTAATTCCGGCTACTTGGAAGGCTGAGGCGGAAGGATCGCTGGAGCCCAGCAGGTCGAGGCTGCGGTGGCCGGGAGCGGCCACTGCACTCCAGTCTGGGTGATAGAGTGAGACTCCAACTCAAAAAACAAAACAAAACAAAAAAGAAAACAAACAGACAAACAGAAATCCTTTTTGAGGATAAAATAATTTGATATTTCAAAACAAAGGAGTCATTGTGGGGGAAATGAGACATTTGTTCACCTTCCTTACATTTATTTTATGCTATAGTATTATTTTTATTTCGGGTTATATGTGAAGGGTGCCACATGCTTTTCAGTGTCCAGGGTCTGGAAGGATTCCAGTCTGGTGCTGTTAAATCCTTTTACACACAGAGTGGACAAGGCTGGTGGAGAGGAGAGGGGACACCGTTGTGATTCCAGACACCCTGTCCCTTTCCAGAGTGTAACCCTATCTTTTACAAATCTAATTCTGCCCAGTGGCAGATAAACAAACTGTAGATATCTACTAAGGACAAAGAATGGCCATAAAAGTAGCAACTACTCTCTTCAGTGTCTCTTACTTGCTACTGAATCCTAATCCTGAGAAACAGGCATGGGTCCTCATGTTGGCTGGTGTGGAAACTGAGGTTCAGGAATGAGAACTGATCCACTGAAGGTCACACGTGAGCCAGTGGCTGTCTTCTGATGCCTGCACCGACATGCCTTCCTCCATCCATGTCTGCCGAAACAGTGACAAGATCCTGGGCAGTTTCTGTGTCCTACAATTTGAAATTCAGATGGGGATCGTCACCTAATTTCCATGCAGTTTCCCTGGATAGAAAGCTGAGGGAGTAAACCTGCCTCATGGGTCACCTGTAGTCAGAGTCTCACCAGTCCCTGCACCTGATCCGGCGCCCCAACCTTCAGAAAGTCTACATTGGCGGACCCAAACCACCTTCATTCATCTCTGGGACACTTATTCTTTCTTTGGTTCTAGTTTTTCATTCTTAATTCAATTGTATGAGTCTTGTTTTAATGTTTCCTTGTAATAATCAGCCACAATATCTTGTAGGAAAGAGCTGAATGTATTAAGTTGGCAAGTGGTGGCTAATTCATAAATTCTTTGAAAATACAATGTTCGGCCAGGCTTGGTGGCTCAGCCTGTAATCCCGGCACTTTGGGAAGCCAAGGTGAGTGGATTGCCTGAGCCTGCGGGTTCAAGACCAGCCTGGGCAACTTGGCGAGACCTCATCTCTACAATAAATAAAAAATTAGCCAGGCGTGGTAGCTCACACCTGTAGTTCCAGCTACTTGGAAGGCTGAGGCAGAAGGATCTCCTGAGCCCAGCAGGTCGACGCTTCGGTGGCTGTGAGTGTGCCACTATACTCCAGCCTGGGGGACAGAGTGAGACTCCAATTAAAAAAAAAAGAAAGAAAAAAACGCAACATTCAGAGGTCTGCTTGAATGAGTGTAGCTAGCTGAGGAATTGGAATACAAGCTATTAGACTTCTCATGCCTACATTCATGCTCATATAAAATTATCAGATTGGAATTTATGGAACCTAGAGGTTTCTCTGGGGGCCTTAGGTGGTTAAAGGCAATGGTGCTGTAGGGACCAGGCCTGGTGTTGTCTGTTTCTTAGAGGTGGAGTTCAGGTTTGGTTTTTGACTGATAAAATGGTTTCTCCAAACATGTAAAAAATATGATAACCACAGTGTTAGTCAAAAATTAGTCAGAACTGTTAAATAGGAAGAACATGGGTGTGCCCATGAAACCCTCTTTTAGAAAACTACTTGGGAGGCCAGGTGTGGTGGCTCAGACCTGTGCTCCCAGCACTTTGGGAGGTGGAGGCAGGAAGATCGCTTGAGCCCAGAAGTTTGAGATTAGCCTGGCAACACAGCAAGACCCTGTCTGTACAGAAAAAATAAAAAAATTAGCTGAGTGTGGTGGCGCATGCCTGTAGTCCCAGCTACTTGGGAGGTTGAGGCAGACGGATCACCTGAGCCCAGGAGGTCAAAACTCTAGTGAGTTGTGATGGCTGTAATGGTGCCACTGAACTCTAGCCTGGGTGACAGAGTGAGACCCTGAATCAAAAAAAAAAAAAAAAAAAGATAAATAAAAAACAAAACTACTTGAAAAACAAAATCCAGCCAATTGAGACATGAGTCAAAATAAAAGAATATAGGATTGAAAAGCCATGATAAAAGGAAATAGTGATGAGCACTGGGTCCAAATAAATGGATTTTTAAAAATTGGTATTAAAAGGCATAATATTTATGGCTACCAAAAAGAATGTTATTGTTAGGAATCTGGACAATGTAAAAAGAATAGATAACTCAATGATATCACTTTCACAACCAAATTATTAGAAATAAAATGTAATAAAAAAACCCACATGTATCTTTTAGTGATTTTCATAACTATTTTCATTTTAGAGGAGTTTTTACATTATCTTTTTATTGATGTACAAACATTTAATTGAGATTCAAATTTCTTTCCATTTAACTTGATCTTTTTTCTTCTGTTAAATAGAATAAGATTAAATTTGAGATTTTTATTTACATGGTATCTTTACCATATGCTCATTTTTTGAGAGTATTTTTTAAAATCATATTTATCTGTTTACCCATCTGTCATTCTATGAGTATATATATAAGTGAAGAGTTGACTGGAATGATATTAATAGTGTTTTTCCTTTTCTGTGTAATAGGATTCAAAATTATTTTCAAAGATTTTATGTTTGTACTTTTTATTACATACCTGTAGTCCCACTTGCTTGGGAAGCTGAGGTGGGAGGATCACTTGAGCCCAGGGATTTGAGACTAGCCTGGGCAATATAGTGAGACCCTATCTCTTAAAAAAAAAAATTAAAAGTACAAAGACTAAAATAACAGTCACATTTCAAGTACCCAGAATTAATCAGTGCTAACATCTGAGGATATTTGCTTCCAATCATCAAGACTGTGTTATTAATATTATTATTATTTTTGAGGTGGGATCTTGCTATGTTGCCCATGCTGGTCTCAAACTCTTGGGTTCAAGCAATCCTCCTGCCTCAGCCTCCCCAATAGCTGGGACTACGGGTGTGTGCCACCATGTCCAGCTTTCAATGATTTTTAAGTCCCTCCCAAAGCTCTCAGTACAAGAAGTGAATAGAACAATGGCCTTCAAATCAGAAAGGCAATCCCTGCTTCTACTGCCTACCAACTCAGTGATTTGGAGAAGGTAAGCTTTAGTTTTCTCATCTGTCAAATGGGTTGTCATCACCTTGCTCCTGGACTTGGTATAAGGATAAAATGAGAAAAAATAAAGGAGCTGTCTGGCACCGTGCCTGACTCAAAGAAGATGCTCTCTGTTGGTTAATTCCATTCTATCTTCCATCATACAGAGCTTCATCGAGACTGGCAGACATATATTTTTACAATATGGCCTGAGTAACTCGGAAGCTGGATCTTCGCCTGGAATGGAGGCGGCGAGCCTACCTTGCCTATTACAGAATTTACTCAGTGGGATGACTTGAAAACAAAAACCTAACCTGCAAGCTTAGACATAGATGAATTTCACTTTTTTTTTTTTTGAGTTGTCACCCAGGCTAGAGTGCACTATGGCTTGCCACTGCCTCAACCTCCTGGGCTCAAGCATTCCTTCTGCCTTAGTCTTCCTAGCTGGGACTATAGGTGTGTGTTACCATGCCTGGCTAATTTGTAAATTACTTTGTAGAGATGAGGTCTTGCTATGTTACCTGGGCTGGTCCAACTCCTGGACTCAAGCAGTCCTCCTGCCTCAGCCTCCCCAAGTGCTGGGATTACAGGTGTGAGTCACCATGCCTGGTCCCATTTTTTATTGTAAAGATAACGTATTGTTATGATGAAAACTCACATAGCTCAGAAGAGTACCCATGACTAGGCCTTAGATACTCAAATGCTTATTTTTTTTGTCAGCATTATATCTCTCAGGCTACGTCTTCTTCCCAGACGCATTATAAACATTCTGTGTCCTGATTCTGGATGTGGAAAACACATGTAAGTGTATTGAGCAGTAGGAATTCCTCGTGGAAGAGATGAACATAAAAAAAGCTGGTGTTCCCTCCCCCCCACCCCAATTACTTCCTCTGGTCATATTTGGTTGACATCTTTCCTGATATCCAATGATGTTGGAAGACTTCACTTTCATACCTGGTTCTTTCCTTTCCCCAGTTTAATCAAGATCTGAGAAAGGAGGGAGTTTCAGGTGCTTTCTTTTCAATTCTTTGTCTTCCCGTTCAGAGAAGCTCCATGATCAGCCGGACCACTCCACAAATAGCTGTGTAGCTGGGGAGCGAGATGCCAGATGCCCCTGAGATCTTTCTGTGAAGCTCTTGGAATATACCTGCACCATGTTTGGATGTAGTTTTGGGATGGAGAAACTATGTCATGTCCTCCTAAGGCAATATGATGGAAATAATATCAGACAATTAAAATAAAGGCAATATTATGGAAATGTGTTGAAAAAACTAGGAAAAAAAAAAAAAGAAACCACACAGTGATATGCCAAATCTACAGATCTTGAAAATGAAATAGAAAATATGCCCACTTAAGACCCCTCTGTCTGTCCTGGTCTTCTGCTCTTTTTGAGTGGCACAGTTTGTTTAGATTCTTCTTTATTAGTCCTTCAGAAAGATGTATGCCCAAGCTTGATTTTTTTGCTACCTGATGCCTTCTTTTTGGAACATCAGGAATAGTCCCATTTTTACCTACTGATATCCATGCATGTCTGGGCCATGAGGTTTTATTCTTCTTGATAATAGTTCTCAAGGAACTCTTGGATTTCATTTACCAGTAGAATACAACCAGAGGAAGAGGGTAGGGAAGAGATTGATAGAGGATTATCTGCATTTTAAAAGTAAGGCATGGCCAGGCATGGTGGCTCAGGCCTGTAATCCTAGCACTTTGCTAGGTGGAGATGGGAGGATTACTTGAGCCTAGGAGTTTGAGATTAGCCTGGGTAATATAGCGAGACTTAGTCTCTACAAAAAATTTAAGAAAATGCCAGGTGTGGTGTTGCCCCCCCTGTGGTCCCAGATACTCAGGAGGCTGATGCAAGAGGATCACTTGAGCCCAGGAGTTGGAGGCTGCAGTGGACTGTGATCATGCTACTGTACTCCAACCTGGGTGACAGTGAAATCCTGACTCAAAAAAAAAAAAAAAAAAAGTAGAGCATTGCTTTTATTGTTGCTGTCTTCTAGAAATGGGACTGCACTGAGCATATGGTTCTAAGACGTGCTCTTCTCACTTAGAAACATCTGGAGCTTTCTCTTTTTTTTGAGTCAGAGTCTTGCTCTATTGCCCAGGCTGGAGTGCAGCAGCATGCTCAAGGCCACTACAGCCTCGACCTGCTGGGCGCAGGCAATCCTCCCGCTTCAGCTTTCCAAGTAACTGGAACTACAGGCACATGCTACCATGCCCAGCTAATTTTTTGCTGTAATGTAGAGTTGAGGTCTTACCAAGTTGCCCAGGCTGGTCTCAAACCCCTGAGCTCAGGCAATCCTCTCTCCTCGGCCTCCCAAAGTTCTGGAATTACAGGCTTTAGCCACTGCGCTAGGCCACATCTGGAGCTAAGTCAGCACATGTACATTATCGTGTTCTCATGTCGGCTTCCAAGAGCCCCGCATGCTGAGGTTTTGAAGCCACCCCTGTAGAGTGGGGTACACCACTAACAATTCTGTTGAGGGTGATCTTGACCTAGTCAAGGTCTTTGCTTTTGGGATAAATGGAGGACATTATGAGCAATTAACTGGGACGCTTTTTTGAGTGCGACTTTGCAGACAGCTGGTCCCTTGTTCAGGTCTGCTCCAGTCACAGGTGGGTGTGAAAAGGACTCCATTTTCTTAAGTAATTTTGCTCAATTTTTGGGTTTGTAGGGGAGGTTTTCTTTCCTTCCATGTGAGAGAGTGAGAATAAGGTGAAGACATCAGTAAACTTCCACTATGTTGAATTTGAGGCATGCCTCATCTTCTTTGTTGTTATGGAAATATGTTGAAATTACTTCATAAAAAATGCAAAATGATTTCAAGTCTACAGGTCTTGAAAATAAAATAGAAAATATTCTCAACTTTCTCTGCATTTTTATTGTTAGTTTAATTAATTTTGTTTTAAAAAAGAGAGTCGTATCTACTAACTCTTTTGGACATTTACCATATGCTGGATACTGGACAGATTCTCTTGAGTTTTTAAAATCTAATTTAAGTCTCATGGGACACTGCTATTATTCTCAGGGAACATGAGGCACTACTGTTTCCATTTTATACATGAGGGAACTGGGGCTCAAAGAAATGTGTCCAAGATCACACAGATAGTGAGTTGCAGACCTCCATTCAAGTCCAGGCTTTGATTTCAGAGCTCACACTCTTTTTTGTTTTTTCTTTGAGGTGGGGTCTTACACTGTCACCTAGGCTGAAGTGCAGGGGCATAATCCTGGCTCAGCATTACCTCAACCTCCTGTGCTCAGGCGATCCTTCCACCTCAACCTTCTGAGTAGCTGGGGCTATAGGCACGTGATACCACACTCAGCTAATTTTTTGATTTTTTGTAGAGGTGAGGTCTTCCTACATTGTCCAGGCTGATCTTGAACTCCTGGACTCAAGTGATCCTTCTGCCTCAACCTCCCAAAATGCTGGGATTACAGGTGTGAGCCATTGCGCCTGGACTCTTTCTTTTTTAAAATAAATTTTATTGTGTATATTTAAGGTATACAACATTATGTTATGGTATACACATAGATAGTTAAATGGTTATTATAGTGAAATAAATTAACATATCTATCATTTCATATGGTTAGCTCTTGTTTTTTTTTTTTGGTGGCATGGTCAGTTAAAGTCTGATCATTTAGCAGGAAACCCAAATGCTGGACAATCTTGTTAACTATTGACCTCCTGGACACTAGGTCTCCAGACTTGTTCATCTTACATATCTACTACTTCGTAATCTCTAACCTATATTTCTCCATTTCATTCTCCCCACTTCCCTCTACCCCAGGCAACTACTGTTTCATTCTCCATCTCTGTGTATTTGGCCTTTCTTTCTTCCTTTCTTCCTTCCTCCCTCCCTCCCTTCCTCCTTCCCTCCCTGTTTTCTTTCTTTCTTTCTTTCTTTCTTTCTTTCTTTCTTTCTTTCTTTCTTTCTTCTTTCTTTCTTTCTTTCTTTCTTTCTCTCCCTTTCTTTCTCTCTCTCTCTCTCTCTCTTTCTTTTTTTCAGATTCTACATATAAGTGAGATCACACAATACTTTTCTTTCTGTGTTGGCTTATATCACTTAGTGCAATGTCTTCCAAGTTCATCCACACTGTGACAAATGGCATGATCTCCTTTTTAAAGGCTGAATAGTATTCCATTGTATATGTATACCACAGTTTCTTTATCCATTTGTCCGGTGGTAGACACTTAGGTTGTTTCCATAGCTTGGTTATTGCGGATAAGGCTGCAATGAATATGGGAATGCAGATGTCTTTACAAGTTGGTAATTTCATATCCTTTGGGTGTATTCCCAGAAGAGGTCATATAGTAGTTCTGTTTTTAATTTTCTTTAGGAGCCACCATACTGTTTTCTGTAGCGGATGCACAGTTCATTCACGCCAGCAGGGGACTAGAGCTCCCTCTTCTCTATACCCTTGCCAATGCTTGTCCCCGCTTGACTTTTTGACAGTAGTCGCCCTAACAGTGTGAGGGGTTATCTCCTTGTGGTTTTTATTTTCATTTTCCTAACAGCTAACATATATCCGTAGATCATTTTTATATATTCTTTGAAGAAATGTCTACTTCTGTTCTTTGCTCACTTTAAAAATCAAGTGGTTTGTTTTTACTGCTAGCCAGGCTCGGGGGCTCAGCCTGTAATCCCACGCCTTTGGGAGGCTGAGGTGAGTGGATTGCCTGAGCCCGCGGGTTTGAGACCCGCCTGGGCAGGCGAGACATCATCTCTACAATAAATCAAAAAATTAGCTGGGCGTGGTGGCGCACACGTGTAATTCTGGCTACTCGGAAGGCTGAGGTGGAAGGATCGCCGGACCCAGCAGGTCAAGGCTGCAGTGGCCGGAAGCGGCCACTGCACTCCAGTCTGGTATTGAATTGTATGAATTCTTTGTATATTTTGGATTTGAACCCCTTAGCAGATACATGGTTTGCAAATATGTTTTCCCAACCTATAGGTTTTGATTGTTTCCTTGGCTGTGTGGAAGTTTTTAGTCAGAGCTCACACTTGGCACTGATAGGCATGAGCTTCCATTTGATCTTAATGTTATTATATATTTCAGCATACAGGAAAGAAAAAGTACCCCCAGGCACTCACCACTCAGATAAATATTAACATTTTGCCATGCTGGCTTCAGACTCTTTTTTTTTTAAGAAATAACAAGCTCAGATGTAGCTGAAATCCCCTTTTCCTTTGTCCTCTTTCTTTCTTTCTTTCTTTCTTTCTTTCTTTCTTTCTTTCTTTCTTTCTTTCTTTCTTTCTCTCTTTCTCTTTTGTGTGTAGATAGGTAACATATATCTTGAAGTTGGTGTGTTTTTTTCCTATCCAAGGTTTTGTACCTTTTGCCATATATACCTCACAACACATTTTAAAAATAGTTTTCTTTAAATTTATTTTTATGTTTTATTTATTTATTTATTTATTTTGAGTTGGAGTCTCACTCTGTCGCCCAGACTGGAGTGCAGCAGCCTCGACCTGCTGGGCTCCGGCGATCCTTCCGCCTCAGCCTTCCCAGTAGCTGTAACTACAGGCGTGCGCTGCCACGCCCGGCTGATTTTTTCATTTATTGTGGAGATGAGGTCTCGCCTGCCCAGGCGGGTCTCAAACCTGCAGGCTCAGGCAATCCACTCACTTCGGCCTCCCAAAGGCGCGGGATTACAGGCTGAGCCACCGAGCTCGGCTTGTTTTATTTATTTTTTAGTTGGAGTCTCACTCTGTTGCCCAGGCTGGAGTGCAGTTGCACACTGCTCACGGCCACCACAGCTTCGACCTGCTGGGCTCAGGTGATTCTTCCACCTCAGCCTTGCAAGTAACTGGAACTACATGCACGCGCCACCATGCCTGGCTAATTTTTGATTTATTGTAGAGATGATATCTTGCCAAGTTGCCCAGGCTGATCTCAAACCTGTGGGGTCAGGCAATCCTCTCACCTCGGCCTCCCAAAGTGCTGGGTATAGGTGTGAGCCACTGCACCCATAAAAATAGTTTTTGCAGTCCTCCTTCCTGTTGGGTAGGTGTTAATTCTCTCATTTTACAGATGAAAACACTAGGTTTAAGTGACATGATCAAAGGTCATATAGCTTAGAAATGGCAGAGAACTGGATTGCTAGGTGGTGGATCCTTTTTTGATGCTGTGGAATATTTTAAATCTCCCCCTCCATGGACTCTTAGGGGATTTGACAATTTAAGCCAATTTCATTTTGGTATTTGGGATGTGAAAGGGAGAATGATTTAAATAATTACCATTTCCTAATTGTCCAGAAAAATTGCAAAAAGTTGCCCTTTTCTCATCATCCTCCAGAATGATGTCTCAGACAGTTCAAGTGGCTATAACGGAATATAGACTGAGTGGCTTAAGCAACATATCTCTCATGCTTCTGTAGACTGGGCAACTCAAGATCAAGGCACCCGCAGATCTACTGTCTGGCAAGGGCCTGCTTTCTGCTTTGCAGATGGCTGTGTTTTTGTTGGCAGAGAGCAAAGAGAGAGGGAGCAAGCCGTACTACAAGGGCACCAATCCCATTCATGAGGGCTCCAACCTTAGGACCAAATCACCTCTCAAGGGCCGCCTCTCAATGCCATCACATTAGGTGTTAGAATTTCAACATTTGATTTTTGGAAGGATGAAAACACTTAATTTATAGCAATACACATTGTGAATTTTATGTTACCAAAAAAAGGTGAGTGGAGCCCAGTGGCACACACCTGTAGACCCAGCTACTTGGGAGGCTGAGGCAGGAAGATTTCTTGTACCCAGGAGTTTGAGGCCAGCCTGGGTAGCATAGGAACATGCAATATATTTTTTTAAGTAGTTATCTCATGGAAAGGGGTACCAAAAAATCCCTTGATATTATTGAATTTAAAAGAGTGTTGAGCCCAGGGGAAATTCTGGAATATGGTAAGTGCCATGTTACCCTAAGCCTGCTTTTAACTGTGGTGTGCCTTGTCCTGGAATCTCTCTCTTTTGTGCCAACTATTGTTATCTGCCCAGTCAGGTTTTGCAGCACAGTCAGACATAGCTGACTGATGACCAGATTAGGGAACTGACATGAGTGTTCAGAGATCAATGATCTAGTAGTGGTAAGGATGTCAAGAAAAGTCCTAAAGCTAGTTCTGTGGCTCAGCCTGTAATCCCACCACTTTGGGAGGCTGAGGTGAGTGGATTGCCTGAGCCCGTGGGTTCTAGACCAGGCCGGGCAACTTGGCAAGACTGCGTCTCTATAATAACTAAAAAATTAGCTGGGCATGGTAAGTGCACACCTATAGTTCTGGCTACTTGGTAGACTGACGTAGAAGGTTTGCCGGAGCCCAGTAGGTCAACGCTGGGGTAGCTGTGAGAGTGTTACTTCACTCCAGCCTGGCAGACGGAGTGAGAATCGAACTCAAAAAACAAACAAAAAATAGTTCCGATGCAGTTGATGTACTAGACATGGGTTTGGATTCTGGTTTGGTCACTTGCCTGCTGAAAAATGTTGTCATCTGCTTGATCTGTGTCATCATCAAGCACTGGAGATAAAGTCTTCTTCCAAAGGATCTCTGGGGATTTCTTTTTCTTTCTTTCTTTTTTTTTTTTTTTTTTGAGAAAGCAGGATTTACTGAGAGAACAGAAAAACTCCCACAGTGGGACGGGACCCAAAAGGGGTTGCCCTCTTTTTTTTTTAACTTAAATTTTATTTTGTGTGCTGGACTCAGTGGCTCAGCCTCTAATCCCGGCACTTTGGGAGGCCGAGGCAAGTGGATTGCCTGAGCCGGCGGGTTTGAGACCAGCCTGGCAACTTGGCAAGACCTTGTTTCTACAATAAATAAAAAATTAACCGGGCGTGGTAGCATGCACCTGTAATTCCGGCTACTTGGAAGGCTAAGGCGGAAGGATCGCCGACACCCAGCAGGTCAACACTGGGATGGCTGTGAGCATGCCACTGCACTCCAGCCTGGGCGACGGAGTGAGACTCCAACACACACACACACAATTTTTTATTTTATATAGGGATGTGGGGTACAAGTAAGGATTAGCTCCACAAGTAGGGCTGCATGCTGGTGAAGTCTGGGCCTCCAACTGGCCCTCATTCCCCCTAGTATAGAACCAGGTACCCTTTATGTTGTTATGTGTCCCCTTCTTTCCTCCCTTCCCTAGCAGTGCCCAGCGACTGCTGATCCCTCCTTGAGCTAATGTGATGAATGTTCAGGTCCCATTTATGAGTGAGAACATGTGGTATTCAGTTCTTTGTTTCTGTGATAGATCACTAAGTATGATGGTCTCCACCTCCATCCAATTTGCCTCAAAGTTCATGATTTTGTTCTTCTTTATGGCTATGTAATATTCCATTGTGTATATGTACCACACTTTCTTTATCCAGTCTACTATTGATGAACATTAGGGTTGGTCTTTGTTTTTGCTATTGTGAATTGTGTGGGAATAAATGTGTGTGCAGATGTCCTTTTTTTTTTTTTCAATAATCATTATTTTTTATTATGATGTTGTGGGGTACAGTTAAGGGTTAGGTATACAAATACGTTTCATTCAGGCACCCTATTGATTAGAGGTGCTTCCTCACCCCCAGACAGATATTTGCTCGTTAATCCCATCTCCCCCCCCATAGTTTCCCACTACTGTCAGTCATTTTCTTATGAGTAAAAACATGTGATACTTGGACCTTTGTTTTTGTGAGAGGTCACTCAGTATTATAGACTCTAGTTCCATCCAGGTTGCTGCAAAATTCATGATTTTGTTCTTTTTTATGGCTGCATAGTATTCCATCATATATATGTACCACATTTTTCTAATCCAATCCTCTTTTGATGGGCAGCATGGTTGCTTCCACGTTCTTGCTATTGTGAACAATGCTGCGATAAACATAAGTGTGCTGGTGTCTTTTTTGTAGAGTGATTTGTGTTCTTCCGGATATATTCCCAGTAGGGGGATTGCGGGGTCGTATGGGAGGTAGATATTTAGAGCTTTTAGGAATCACCACACTGCTTTCCACAGAGGTTTCACTAGTTTACACTCCCACCAACAGTGTAGAAATGTTCTCTTTTCTCCACACCCTCTCCAGCAGCTGTTATTTTTTGAGTTATTGATAATTGCCATTCTGACTGGAGTTAGGTGGTATCTCAGTGTGGTTTTGATTTGCATCTCCCTGATGATTAGTGAAGTTGAACATTTCTTCATATGTCTGTTGGCTGCTGGGATGTCTTCCTTTGTGAAGTGTCTGTTCATGTCTTTTGCCCATTTTATAATGGGGTTGTTTGTTTTTTTCTTTTCAGCACGTTTGAGTTCCTTGTAGATCAAAGATGTTAAGCCTTTGTCTGACCTGGTGTTGGCAAATATTTTTTCCCAGTCTGTAGGCTGTCTCCCTGCTCTCTTGATGGTTTCTTTGGCTTTGCAGAAGCTTGTCAGTTTAATAAGGTCCCACGTGTCTATCCTCTCTCTTATGACCTGTGGGTTTCGGGTTTTGTTCAGGAATTGGATGCCAGTTCTGATTTCCATGAGGGTATGTCCTTCATTTTCTAAGGTTCTTATGGTTTGAGGTTTTACATTTAGGTCTCTGATCAATTTGGAGTTAACCTTTGTGCATGGGGATAGGTAGGGGTTCTGTTTCAATCTTCTGCATGTGGTCAGCCAGTTTTCCCAGCACCCTTTACTGAAAAGGTTCTCTTCTTCCCAGTGGTAGGTGGTGGAGGCTTTGTTGAAGATGAGTTGGTTGAGAAATTGAGGTTTTGCTTCTGGAATCTCAATTCTATTCCATTGATCTGTATGCCTATTCCTATACCAATACCAAGCTGTTTTGATGATTGTAGCTTTATAGTAGAGTTTGAAGTCTGGTAATCGCTGGATCATATGGAAAGACAATTTTTAGTTCTCTTAGAAATAGCCACACTGCTCTCTATAGAGGTTGAACTAGCCTGCACTTTCACCAATAGTGTTGAAGTGTTCCCCTTTCTCTGCACCTACACCAGCATCTGTTGTCTTTTGATTTATTATTGATGGCCATCTCATTGCAGTTTTGATTTGCATTTCTCCAGTGCTTAGTGAGGCTGAACATTTTTTATGTATCTGTTAGTTGCTTGCATGTCTTCTTTTGAAAAGTGTATATTCATGTCCTTTGCACACTTTTTAATGGGGTTGTTTGTTTTTTCTTTTCACTTTGTTTGAGTTCCTTGTAGATCTTGAATGTTAGGCCTTTGTCAGATACATCATTTGCAAATATTTTTTTTCCCATTCTGTGGGTTGTCGCTTGATGGTTTCTTTTGCTGTGCAAAAACTTTTCAGATTGATGAGGTCCCACTTGTCTAAGCTTTTATGGCATTCATTTTTAGGGACTTGGTCAATAATTTGTTGCCTACTCTGATGTGCATAAGGGTGTTTCCTAAGTTTTCTTGCAGGATTATTATGGTTTGAAATTTTATGTTTAGGTCTTTGATCCATTTTGAGCTGATTTTTGTATATGGTGATAGGTAGGGGTCCAGTTTCATTCTTCTGCATGTGGTCAGCCAGTTTTTCCAGCACTATTTGCTAAATATGCTAAATACTGAGTTTTTGCTTCCAGAATTTCTGTCTTGTGTTAATTGGTCTATGTGTCTATTCTTGTACCAATACCAGGCTGTTTGGGTTACTATAGCCTTGTAGTAAAGTTTAAAGTATGGAAGTGTGATACCTCCTGCTTTGTTCCTTTTGCTAAGGATTGTTTTATCTATTTGTGCTCTTTTTTGTTTTCATATGAGTTTCTGTATGGTGTTTCCAGATATGAGAAAAATGGTGTTGGTAATTTTATGGGTATTGCATTGAATCTGTAGATTGTTTTGGGTAGGATGGATTTCTTGACAATACTGATTCTTCTAATCCATGAGCATGGAATGTTTTTCCATTTGTTTGTGTCATCCTTGATTTCTTTGAGCAGCATTTTGTAGTTCTTATTGTAAAGATCTTTCACTTCTCTGGTTAGGTAGATGCCAAGGTATTTCATTTTTGTGTGTGGCTATTGTGAATGGGATTGTGCTTATTATTTGGTTCTCTGCCTGCTTGTTGCTTGTTTATAGAAATGCAACTGTCTTTTGCACATTGATTTGGTACCCCGAGATTTTACCAAAGTTCATTATCAGTACAAGGAGGCTTTTGACAGATTCCCTAGGGGTTTCAAGATATAGAATCATATTGTCCACACAGAGGGATAGCTAAATTTCCTCTTTTCCTATTTGGATACCTCTGATTTGCTTCTCTTGCCTGACTGCTGTGACTAGGACTTCCAGTACTATGTTGATCAGGAAGGGTGAAAGTGGACATTCTTGTCTTGTTCTTGTGCTTAGGAGGACTGCTTCCAACTTCTTCCCATGGAGAAAAATGTTGGCTGTGGGTTTGTCATAAATGGTTCTTACTGCTTTGGGGAATGTTCCTTTTGTGCCTAAGTGCTAAAGGGTTTTTATCAAGAAGGAATGCTGGATTGTGTTGAATGCTTTCTCTGCATCTAATGATATAATTATGTGGTTCTGGTTTTACATCTGTTTTACATCTGAATTACGTTTATGGTCTTGTGAATGTTGAACCAGCCCTGCATTCCAGGAATGAAGCCCACCTGATCATGGTGGATGATTCTTAAAATGTTTTGTTGAATCCAATCTTTCAGAATTTTGTTTAAAATTTTTGCATCTATGTTCATCAAGGAGATGGGCCTTTAATTTCATTTCCTTGTTGGGTCTTTGCCTTGGGTATGAGTATGATGTTAGCTTCATGAAATAAGTTGGGACTGTGTAGAGTACTTTCAGTAAGATTGGTGTCAGCTTCTCTCTGTATGACTTAAAGAATTCAGTTGAGAAGTCATCTGGACCAGGGCTTTTTTTGTTGAGGAGATTTCCTGGATTGTTACTGGTGTGTTTAGAGTTTCAATTTGTTTCAACCTTGGGAGGTTGTGTTATGTCAGAAAGGCCTCCATTTCCTTTAGGTTTTCTAGTTTATTTGCATACAGGTTTTTATAGTAATCTCTGATAATCTTTTGAATTTCTTCAAGGTCAGTTGTGACTTCGCCTTTTGAGTTTCTTTTTTGTTGTTGTTGGTGAACAAGAAAATAATTTATTGAGTATGAGTAAAATAAGTTGGAATCAATATTGATAAGCAGACCTCTGTACAGTTTAAAAGCACTTTCACAAAAAAGTCTCTCTAATTTCATGCAATATTACTTGTATTACTAAATAGTTTTATTATTTTCATTTTATAAATGAGAAAACTGAAATTCTGAAAGGTTACTTGACCTGTCCAAGGTCATGGTGCTCAAATAAGTATAGCCCAGATCAATATGACTCCAAATACCATTCCACCATATCTTTTTTGAACATATAAAGTAAAAATGTTATGAAAATTTTTTGTTGTTAGTTTTGTTAATTTTTTTGCAATTTTTAAATTTTAAATATGTGGAGTACAATTCAGGGTTAGGTATACAAATGTTCATTATGCAGGTACCCTTGTTGATGAAGTGTGCCTTCCCCTCCCCTGGCAGTTTCCCACTACTGCCAATCCCTTTCTTATAATATTACGATAGTTTTGCCTTTTGAGTTTCTAATTGTTTATTTGGTCTCTCTCTCTCTCCCTCTCTCTCTCTCTCTCTCTTTAAAATCAATCTTGCCAGAGGACTGTCAACCTTATTTATCCTTTCAAAGAACCAGCTTTTGGCCTTGTTGATCCTTTCTATGATATTTTTGTCTTCTATGTCCTGCAACTGTGATTCTTTCTTGGTGATCTGGCTTCTTCTGCTGAAGTTAGGATTTAGGTGATCTTGTCTTTCCAGCTCCTTTAGGTGTGACATTACATTGTCAACTTGCAATCTTTCTGTTTTCTTGATGTGTGCATGCAATGCTATGAATTTTCCTCTTAACACTGTTTTCAAGGCATCCCAGAGATTCTGATAAGATATGTCTTTGTTTTCATTTGTTTCCAGGAGTCTTTTTATTTATGATTGATTTTCATGTTGACCCAGAAGTCATTCAGCAGCATGTTGTTTAGTGTCCATGTCTTTGTATGTTTTGGTGGGATCTTGGTAGTGATATTTATTTTAATTGCACTGTGATCTGAGATGCATAGTATTATTTTGATCTTTTGAAATTTGTTCACACTTGATTTATGTCTGAGAATGTGATCAATCTTGGAGTATGTTCATGTGCTGATAAGTAAAGTGTTTACTCGGTAGATGTTGGGTAAAGTGTTCTGTAGATGTCTATTAAATCCATTTGAGCATTGAATTGAGGTTCTGGATCTCTTTATTGTCTTTTGTCTCAATGTTCTATCTAAAGCTGTTAGTGGGATACTTAGGTCTCCAACTATGATTGTGTGAAAGTCAGTGTCATCTCTTAGTTTTCTTAGTAGTTGTTTTATAAAACCTGGCATTCCTGTGTTGGGTGCATATATGTTTAGGATGGATATTTCTTGCTAATGGATTGAGCCTTTACCATTGGTAGTGTCTTTCCATGTAATTTTTAACTTTTGATGGCTTGAAGACTTCTTTGTCTGATATTAGAATAGCTACATCTGCCCTCTTCTGTTTTCTGCTCACCAAGATCATTTTCCAGCCTCACACTTTGAACCTGCGGGTGTCCTTTGCAGTTAGATGAGTTTCCTGGAGGCAGCAGAGTGCTGGCTTATGCTTCTTTATCCAGTTTGCCACTCTGTCTTTTCAGTGGCACATTTAGTCCATTCATGTTCAGGTTGATTATTGAAATGTGAGAATTTATCCCTGCCATGGGGCTCTTAGGGGGTTGCTTTGTTTCCTTTTTACTTTTGTATTTATATATGTATGTATTTTCATTTTTGTGAGTGCTCTGTATACTCTGTTAACTCCATACTTGCCTGTATTTTTGTGATTGATATGATCATTCTTTTAATTTTTTTCCTGTGTTCAACACCTTCTTAAGCATCTCCTGCAGGGCTGGCCTGGAGGCAGCATATTCTTTTTTTTTTTTTGAGTTGGAGTCTCACTCCGTCGCCCAGACTGGAGTGCAGTGGCCACTCCTGGCCACCTCAGCCTCGACCTGCTGGACTCCAGCGATACTTCCGCCTCAGCCTTCCAAGTAGCTGGAACTACAGGTGCACGCTACCATGCCCAGCTGATTTTTTATTTTTATTGTAGAGATGAGGTCTTGCCAAGTTGCCCAGGTGGGTCTTGAACCCGTGGGCTCAGGCAATTCACTCACCTCAGCCTCCCAAGGCACGGGATTACAGGCTGAGCCACAGACCCCGACAAGGCATCATATTCTTTCAGGGATTGGATGTTTGGGAATGATTTTAGTTTTCCATCACTAATGATGCTTAGCTTGACAGGGTAGGAAATTCTTGGCTGGAATTGCTTGTCTTTAAGAATGTTAAAAATTGGACTCCAGTCCCTTCTGGCTATTTCTGCAGATAAGTCTGGAGCAATTCTGATGGATTTTCACCAGGAGGTAGTCTGACCTTTCTGTCTTGCTGCCTTTAGGATTTTTTCTCTCATGCTTATTTTGTGGAGGTGGATTACTATGTGCTGTGGGATGGTCTTCTCTCTGGCTAGATGTGGGAAGATTTCTTGAGTGACTTCTTGTAATGTTTGCTCCATGGTGTTTTCCTTTTTCCTTTTTGCTTCAGGGATACCAATCAGGCATAGATTTGGCTTCTTGACATAGTCCCACATCTCTTGGAGGCTTTGCTTCTTTTTAAGCTTTTGTTCTATGTTTTTGACAGATTGGGTTAATTCCATATTTTGGTCTCAAACTCTGAGAGTCTTTCCTCTGCCTGGTTGACCCTACTACTTATGCTTGTTAGTGTGTTCTTGATTTCCAGGATGAAGTTTTTCATTTCCATTATTTCAGAATGGGCTTTTTTGAAATTGGTCACCTCCACTTTTACTTCCTGTACAACTTCAGTGAGTTTCATTTCTAGTGTCTCTTGGTTCCTGTTCACTTTTGCCATCCATTCTCCAATTTATTTAGCTGTCATCTGGACCAGGTCATTCTGGGGGGGGCTTCCTTTGTTTGTGCTCTGCTAGCTACTTTTTTAGGCACTGTCTCCTTAGGGTTCTGAGAGTTGCTTATTTTTGGTGTTTATATTTTCTTATTTGTGACAGGCTACTCTTCACTCTCTCTATTTTCTTTTTTGATTTGAAACTCTGAAGCTATTCAATTACCCTCTGTTCTAGGGTCCTTACCATGTGTGGTTCAATATATGTCGCTCAGTGAGAGAATGAGGGACATTCACATCTGCTCCTTGCTACACCTTGTGGCAGGATTCTGTCATTACAGAACTTCTGACCCACTGCTAAGCTTGTCAAATCAACTTTCAACTCCTGCTGCTAGTCTCTGTGGGTAAAAAGTGGGGTGTAGGGATGAGTCTCCCATCTGCTAATTGTGGCCTACAGCCCAGTTCCCTTCCCACTGAGAGAGCCCTCAGGTATCTATCATGCCCTTCCCTCCCTGTTTAGGTCCACACTCTGTTCTTAAAATAGAGTGGATTTTCTGCTGCTAGGAGATGGCAGACACTGTCCTGCCAGGATCAGGGCTTGAGGGGATTCTTCTTGGTTGTGTTGGGGAGATGGCCACCAGCCACTGGCAGTGTGTTTCTGCTGGGCGCTCTCTGCAGGCAGTCCCTCCCTGCCCATGAGTCTCTAACCTGGTGGAAAGCTGTGCTTACAATGGTTCTGCCAGGTTCACTTTGCATGTGGATCCTCCCTGCCTGTGAGTCATTAGTCTGGTGGAAAACTGTGCTCATGGTGGCTCTGCCAGGTTCGCTCTGCAGGCAGGCCCCCTCTACCACTCCTCTCCCTGCAATAAGTTACCAGTCTGGTAGAAAGCTACACTCACAGTGGCTGCCCCAGCACAAGTCTTTCCTTTTTTGCCTGGGCTGTGGTTGCTCAAAGTCCTGTGCCCTGCTCAGGACTCCTCCTGCATGGGACTGATGAAGCATGCCTGTCTGGGAGGGGGTGAACCATCCCAAAACATCTTTGACTGACTCACCCACTTTTGTCTACCTGCAGGGCAGGGCTTCAGTTCTTGTGTGAGCCTGGGACACAGTGGAGGATGGGGCACCCGGATTCCAGTGACCACAATTGTTTTCTGGTCTCTGTGTGTTCAGAGACCTTTGCTGGGTGCAGGGTGTGTCATCTTTCCAGAAATGTTCAAGGTGTTTCTGTTTATCAGTAGTTGGGTCCTTACTCTCTGCCTTGTTCAGTGAGAGCAGTGTCAGTCTGCTGCTCCATGGTAGCCATCTTGAATAAATCCCCTGGGGATTTATTTCTGAAAGCACCTAACCCAAGGTAATATACACTGTAGGCACACAATCAGTGTTGATTGAACTTGGCTCTGGAAACCAGAGTGAGCATATTGGGCATGAGTCAACAGAATCCTGTAGTCAAGAGTAAGCTGCAACTCTGGGAATTAGGAAGCACATATGTGAGGTCTGACAATTAAGTTCACAAACTCATCCTAGAAAAAATGCTACATACCTCATTGCTTAATATCACTATGATCACCTTCAAAATACTCCCCTTGGGAAGCTATGCACTGATGCCAGTTCCTAGTCCACCTGTCAAAGCAATTTTGGAACTCTTTTTTTGGAATGGCCATCAGAGCTGTCATCATATTATACTTGATGCCCTGAATGTCATAAAAATGTCTTCCTTTCAATATTTCCTTTATCTTTGGGAGCTAGATCACGTGAGTAGGAAGGGCATTCCAATATAGTTATTAGTTTACAGGCTAAAAACTTCCTCACAGACAGTGCTGTGTGAGCTGATGCATTAGCATGATGTAAGAGCACCTTTGGGATGATTTTTTTGCACACAACTTTCTCCTGCTAAGATTTTTGGCTAGGATTTTCCTGATTGTTTCTCAACTGATATTTATCTGGTCTGCTATGCTTCTCACAGTCAGCTGATGATTTTGACACACAATTCGATGAATTTTTACAATGTTTTTGTCAGTTCTGCTCGTTACTGGCCATTCTAACCTCTCTTCATCAGTGATGCTTTCTCTCCCCCCAGAAAAACATTTTATCTATGTGCACATTGCCATTTTCTTCATGGCATTATTCCCATAAACTTGGACTAACATGTCTGTGATTTCACTTCCACTCTTGCCAAGTTTAACAAGATATTTAATGTTTGTTGCTCTAGTTCAAGTTGCTTGAGTTTAAATCTCAGCTGCATCACTCACTAGCTGTGTGGCTGTCAGCAAAGTACTTACTCCTTGTGCCTCTTACAAGCACTATTGGTAATTGTGCAACTGAACATAGGAAGTTCTTCATGAAGTAGAAGAACTTCCATCACTAGAAGTATTCAGTTGGAAAGTAGCTAGTGGAGACTTAGTTTTGGGGAGTTACATGTTGAGAAGTTGGAAATGCTAGGTAACCACCAAACTCCTCATAAAACAGGAAGCATAGTGTGATGACTGCTTACGCTCAAATCCTGACACTGCCACTTACTTACAAGCTGTGTGACCCTGGACAAGTCACTTAACTTCTCTGTGCCTCAGGTAGACCACTCTTATGTAAGATGGGATAATAACAGTTCCTATCTCATATGATTGTTATGAAGATGAAAAGATTTAGTGTACAAAGAGTGCTTAGAATGATGCTTTTATTCTACACCTGAGAGTCTCTCTCCAACCTTCTTTCCTTCCTGTTTTTCCTCTCTCCTTCCTTTTCTCCTTCCTTCCTTCTTCTCACTATAAATCCCTTAAAATAGGAGCACAGTGGGTCCTGTTTCTTCAGACCTTCCTTTAGGACCTGATCCTCAAGCTGGCTTATACTGTAGGGGATGACTTTGCATTTTAAGTTGTTTTGGGGTTTACACGTATGTCTGTTGAGAACACATTTCATCAGCAATCTGTCAGCCCAGTAATGAGGGTCTGCTAATGAGGTTCCCGACAGACGCTTTTTATTTACAAAGTTGACAAATGCCACTACTTGGCTGTAAACGAATCATTTCAAAGGCCAGCAGACTCTGTTATAGTCATCAATTGCTACACAGAGGCCCGTTTTTTAGAGGCCTGTGTGTAATTTGGATTTCTGTGAATTGAACCATTTTTTTGATATTCCTGCAATGGGAGGATCTTTTGAATTCCCCAGCCTGGACAACATAGTGAGACCCTGTCTCTACAAAATATTTTTAAAAATAATTCGCTGAGCACCATGGCATGCACCCATAGTGCTAGCTACTCAGGAAGTTGAGGTGGGAGGATCTCCTGAACTCTGGAGCTTGAGATTATAGTGAGCTATGATGGTGCCCACTGTGCTCTGCACTCTAGCCTGGGTGACAGAGCGAGACCCTGTCTCTAAAAATAAATAAGTAAATAGATAGATAAGGCAAATGAGACTCTGACTCTAAAAATAAATAAGTAAATAGATCAATAAATAATCCTGGTTTTTTTCCATTCCTGAGCTTATCTGTTTTGTAATGACTAACTATTGCAAATCACTTTTTTTTTGAGACAAATTTTTACTGTCACCCAGGCTGGAGTGCAGTGGTGTGATCCTAGCTCAGTGTAGCCTAGACCTCCTGAACTTAAGTGACCCTTCCCCTCAGCCTCCCAAGTAGCTGGGACTACAGGCATATGACCCCATGCCCGGCTAATTTTTTTTTATTTTTTGTGTAGATGAGGTCTCATCGTGCTGTTCAGGCTGATCTCAAAATCCTGGGCTCAAGCGATCCTCCCTTCTCATCCACCCAAAGTGCTAGGATTATAGGCATGAGCCACCATGCCCAACCTTCAAATGACATTTTATTTTATTTTTGAGTTGGAGTCTCATTCCATCTCCCCGGCTGGAGTGCAGTGGCATGCTCACAGCCACCCCAGCGTTGACCTGCTGGACTCAGGTGATCCTTCCGCCTCAATCTTTCAAGTAGCTGGAACTACAGGCATGCGCTACCACACCTGACTAATTTTTGATTTATTGTAGAGAGGAAGTCTTGCCAAGTTGCCCGGGCTGGTTTTGAACCAGTGGGCTCAGGCAATCCATTCACCTTGGCCTTCCAAAGTGCTGGAATTACAGGCTGAGCCACCGAGCCTGGCCCAAATCAAATTTTAAAAATCATCTGGCCGGGCTTGGTGGCTCAGCCTGTAATCCTGCACCTTTGGGAGGCTGAGGTGAGTAGATTGCCTGAGCCCGCGGGTTCGAGACCCGCCTGGGCAGCGAGACCTCATCTCTACAATAAATCAAAAACTCAGCCGGGCATGGTAGTGCATGCCTGTAATTCCGGCTACTTGGAAGGCTGAGGCGGAAGGATCACTGGAGCCCAGCAGGTCGAGGCTGCAGTGGCCGGGAGCGGCCACTTGCACTCCAGTCTGGGCGACAGAGTGAGACTCCAACTCAAAAAAAAATATATATATAAACAAAATAAAATAATAAATAAAAATCATCTGTTGCTGTTAGACTGTCTAGGTTATTTTAGGATGTATGCCAAGGTCCCTATACCTTTCTGTGTCCCTAAGGCAGGAGTTGAAAGCATGCATGTGACCCCCAGTGCCCAGGAAGGTGACAGCAGTGAGAGAAGGGCTAGGTAGAATCTAGTGGACTGAAGGCACCTGTTCTGTCTGATGGGACCTGCTGCTCCACACCGCCAGCTTGCCGGGAGCACCTACCAGCATTGCTGGGGCTCTTGATGCTAATTTTTCAAAAGAAGAAGGAACTTTGTATCTTTGTGTGAAATCTGTTTTTAGATGTTGGCAACCAATTCAACAGAGTTCAAAGACAGTGGGCTTCTAGACTTTGACCTGTACTAAGGTCTAATAGAACTTGCAGTAGTTTTTCTTACTAGTTAAAAACAGACAAAAACAAAACATTAACCATGAATTTGTAAGAATAAATGAGACATACAAATTTCTTTGTTTTCTCTTTGCAGACTGGTATAGGGGATACCTCACAAAGCACAAAATGTTACAGGTAAGGACAGCTGGTTTCTACTTGGGACAACATTGGATGTCCTCACAGGGCCTTGCCTCCTTATCTAGGTGATTCTCTCCCATCATTGCTCCTCAGCAAACCAAGCCCAGTCCTCCCTCCTTTTGCTCTATGCCCTCCAACCTCTGCACCTTGCACCTGGGTACTTGCTGGACCTCAACTCCCTTCACTTTCCCTCTGTGGAGTATTGCTGCATTGCCCAAGCTGGAGTGCAATAACACAATCATGGCTCACCACAGCCTCTAACTCTTGGGTTCAAGCAATCGTCCTGTGTCAGCCTCCTGAATAGCTGGGACTACAGGCATGTGCCATCACACCCAGCTAATTTGTTATTATTATTATTATTATTATTGTAGAGATGAGGTCTTGCTATGTTGCCCAGGTTCTTGGACTCAAGCCATCCTCCCACCTCGGCCTCCCAAAGTGCTGAGATTACTTTTCCTCATTCTTTAGGGCCCACCTCTGCTCCCTGCAACCTTTCTTGATATGCCATCATTTAGGATTTCATCCTTCCTGACTCCTCGTGGGAATGTACATTTTTTATTTGAAATCTATTTTCTGCTGCCTTCCTTTGGGATTGTTTGGGGCGTTCGTTTATCCTCACTTGTGTGTCCAACACGACATAGGAAGTCCAGGTCAGGTCTCCACCTTCAAGGGGATCTCTTGATCCAACCCTACATGACACGGTCATCTCCACAAGAACAGGCACCGACTCTACTTGTCTCCTTTTCTCTCACCGTGTCTAGCATGGTGACCAGATGTTCCCAGTGTGCACATGGGTTGAATTTATGGAGAAATTTTCAAGTAATCAACAGACTTCTCTTGTTAACTTAGCCAAGCCTATGGAGCAAGGTGAAACAGAAAAAGCTTCTATTCCCTGACATGCTGGGTTGGAAGGCACAATCCTACTCTGCTCTCTCAAAGAACAATGAAAGAAATCCAGGGAGACTCAGCCTCAGATCTAACTATCCCAAGTACAACCATGTGGTTGCTTCAGGACCAGTTAATTTCTGACCTTCTGGTTGTTGCTGTGAAGGGCGATTGGTGCTTTCCTGAATCGGACAGGAGAGGGAAGCAGCACTCCTGGCCTCACTTTGAGGGAGTGAGTGGTTCAAATTTTCTTTCAGGTGATGCTTACCTGCAGCCAGCCTGATGGGATGAGCGCCCATTGTGGGGTTGGAGCATCCTTTGGGATCCAGGGCTGTTGTGGGGTCTAGAGCAACTGATGGAGAACTGAAGCGGGGAGCGAAAGGAGTAAATTTAGAATCCACCCCTTGCTCTGACTCTGGGATTATGTCTTTGAAATTTGAGGGTTTATTTCTTTGAAATTTTACTCTGGGATTATTTCTTTGAAATTTGAGGGTTTTACTCTGGGATTATTTCTTTGAAATTTGAGGGTTTATTTCTTTGAAATTTTACTCTGGGATTATTTCTTTGAAATTTGAGGGTTTTACCAATCAACAGCTTTTGGAAAAAAATTCTGGAGACCTAGGTTCAGTCATTTCTGTAGGGGTATTCTTATTTTGTTTTATTTTGTTTCCAACAGGGCATTTTCCCTAAATCCTTTATCCACATCAAGGAAGTGACGGTCGAGAAAAGAAGGTATTTGCCATTCTTCTCCAGACTCTACCCTCCCATGGCTCGTGGATGTCTTTGTCTTGTTTACTTTGAAAATCTGACTTGGCAGATCTGAAGGGTGCCCAGCTTATCTTCTTCATGCCTGTGTTTGTTTGTGTGTCTCCTTTCCCTCCCCCATGGGAGATCTAATCCGAACTGATTCTCATGTTCACATCTGATTCTGAGGGAGTATCAGTTTGGAGAATCAAACTTTTCGCTGGCAGCTGCCTTTGAACTGTATTCAAGTAGGTTAATCCTGAATAATGAGCCCACCCTAGTGAAGCAGGACATTACCAAGCAAGTCCCTTGTATTTGCATAATGTAATTGGCGTGGCTGTCTGAGGTGGTTTAGTCTAATGTCAGGGAGGCCCCTTTCTATAGCTGCAGCTTAATGTTAGCAAATTTGCCAGCATTTTATCTTGTTAGCACCTGGGTCTCAATTTCATGCCACTTTTTTTTCTTCTATCTTAAATAGAAATACTGAGAACATCATTCCAGCAGAAATTCCTCTGGCCCAAGAAGTGACAACGACACTTTGGGAGTGGGGCAGCATCTGGAAACAGCTCTATGTGGTAAGACCCAAAGTTCTGCTCCCTTGGATGGAGTCTTCTTGTAGTCTTCTGTTTGGTTCAGGTTTGCAATTAGCATTGAGCCTAGCAGGCCAAGGTGGCTTTGGTGGCATAACAGAACATACACTCTTATGTATGAGAACATCAAGGCCCAGAGAGCTTAGGTGACTTTCTCAAAGCCACAAAGCCAGCTAGTGACTCCATAATAAATGGAGTCTGATGTGATACTTTTGTTGTTGTTGTTTGTTTGTTTTAAGAGGCAGGGTCTTGCTTTGCCATCTAGGCTAGAGTGCCGTGGCATGATCATTGCTTACCACAGCCTCTCCCTTCTGGGTTCAGGTGATCTCTCACCTCAGCCTCCAAAGTAGCTGAGACGACAGGCATGTGCCTGGCTATTTTTTTGATTTTTTGTTGTTATTGTTGTTTTAAAGATGAGGTCTCACTATGTTGCCCAGCCTGGTCTCTAACTCCCGGGCTCAAGCAATCCTCCCACCTGAGACTCCCAAGGTGTGAGATTACAGGCGTGAGCCACTGCTCCTGGCCTGGTGTGATCCTTGTTTTTAAACTAGTGCAGAAGTTGTCAGTCTTGACTATGCAAAAGAATCACCTTGAGAGCTGTTAAAAATAAATCTTCCTCCGATGGGCCTTAGTAACTTGCATTTTTAATAAACTCAGGGATTTGATTTGGTAGTTTGCTGATAACACCTTGAGAAATACTGTTCTAATTTATTAATGAACTGATGACTATTGTCCTCAGATCTATAAAGAAGCTTTGACCCTGGAAAAACAAAGAGGATATTTTGCATTTGTTTTTCCTGTTTTGAAGCAAATCGAATTTAAAATCCTCCTTTGATACTTCAAAGCTCCTAATGAAAGCAATTAGCTAAACAAACCATTAAGCTGAGAGAGAAAATGTCAACCAAGGCTTATGTCATATTTGTCACGGCACCGTGCACAGCTGCTGGTGTACACATGCTATTTGCAGACTTACCTTTCATGGTCTTAAATATGGACTCCCATATGGACATTTCATAATATGTAGTCACTGGCACACTCAATTCTGTAAGTTTCCCAAAAGTTATTAGGAAAGTTTAGGGGGTAAACAGTATACTTGTGGTGAAGGTGATTTCTCGTTCATCTCCACTATTACTTTTACAACATCACAAATGCCAGGCAGTACACCAGAAAACCCG